>CM057348.1:20275726-22775726 GCA_030015575.1 Agapanthus africanus | reverse complement strand
GTTCAAGTCATTTATAACCATGGTTCGGTCAAGTCAAGTCAAACATACATGTTTGAATTTGATGTTTGAATTCGAGTATTCATGTTCATGATCAAGTATTCGTGTTTGATTTTGGATTCAGGCTTGAATTGGACTCAGACCGAGTCAGACACTTATACCGATTTAACTCTTGAATTTTTAGGTTCGGGAATTATCGGCAACTGCTGCACATGGACGGCAGGATTTGTGTGTTTTTCCAAGACAATTGCCATTGATAACTCCTGTTAAGATTTCTAACCTGAATAGGGAAGCACTCACTTTCTCCGGCTCTCTGGGGCTCAAGCGAATTGATCCCGCTTAAACCCATATTTACTAAAGTCCTTAAATATTATTTTGTATATCTCGAGGGGTTTTTATGAAATATATATTAATATGGATTAAAAATAAAACCTAGAGGGTGATTTGTATTACTTAGGGTTTTCATGAGCATGCATTTTAAGTATTGAGGTATTTTAATGATAAATACCTAGCTTTTAAAAGTTTATGGTATTTTAGTGAAAACTAGTCTTTTTAGTAACTTGATGGTATTTTATTGACATTTTTTAATCTTTCATTTTTATAAAAATATATTTTCATAATATAATGAAAATATGGATTTATAATTTTATATATATTTTTTTAATTTTTAGAAAAATTAGTTTTATTTAGAAAATTCGTTTTTCTTAAAAACCGTATTTATATCCTTTCGAGATCGAATACCCCGTAAGGAGTGCTGCATCTAGCTCTACTATTATCAGGATGTATGATAATCCGCACCATCCATTAACGGGTCCCCTAACAAGAGTTGTACATGCATAATTGCAAAGGAATACGAAATACCGTTTTAAAAGAAACCCGGTTTTAAAGAAGGTGGTATTTTATTGTTAAGATTATCCTTCGAAAAAAATACATACAAATAGGCATCGTGCTACGAAACCAAAGTGTATGTGTGGGGTAGGTCGTTACCCCGTGATGTTTTTCCTAAAGGTATAGTTTTAATGAAAACGAAAAGAGTGATATTAAAGTTCAAGATATTTTAATGAAAAAGTTTAATTATGGATGTTTCACATGAGATTATTGGTTAAACTTGATTATAAACATTGGTATTAATCTTAAAAGTAATGTGTAAAAATTTGGTTGAATAATATATAAAGGAAAAGGAGTTTCCAGGGTTTAGAAAAAGGATATCGATAATAACACCACTTACCGATATAAGTTTTAAAGTTGAATTTCAATGAAGAGAAAGAGAGTTTGGGAGGGACTTACGGTTTGAATATGTCAAAGAAAGAGTTAGGAAGAAGTGGGAGGCTTCGTGGCATCGCGGGAGCTCCATAATCGACTTCGATCTTCGACGGAAGAAGCTTGCTCGCTAACTCCATTTTACTCCATTTGCACTTAGGAACTTTTGAGTGAGTTTTTTCTAAAGATTTTCAGAATGGTGAAAAGGCAGGGCATAGGGTGGTATTTATAGTGGATAATTAGGGTTTGGGAATTAAAAATGTGGATTAAAAAGCATTAAAATTCTGTTAATTGGTGAAATAAAAGGTCACTATTTGATTGCTTGATTGCAGGGAAATCAAATAGTGTAGAGGAGTTGAGGGGAGTTGAAGAGACGAGTATGAAAAGCACGGGGTTCATTGGACTCATCTGACACGTCTCCGTCGACCCTAGGGCACATTTGGCCGGTTGATCTTGAGGCAAATACCTTGAGATTCATGCCACCAGACCAACTCTGTATTTACAACATTTTCCACATGTTTGATTTTTTTGAACTTTTTATTTCCCCATGTATTGCACGTGCAACCCTTTGGGCTTCCAAAAAGTTAAAAGAAAAATCAGAAAAAATTTGTGTTTGATAAGAATCGAATACACAATCTACGTCACAGCAGTGCAAAGGCATTACTAGTGAGGTGCAAGTGGCTTCTTGCTTTTATTCAACAAAAGTGACTTATAACAAGCTCAGGCTGTAATAATCTTTTCTTGTATATTAACAGAACAATATCCGTACAGAGATTTCAGAGTCGTTATATTCTACCCTCCTTATAAAAATTTCGTCCTCAAAATTTACATTTACATAGGGACTAATTTTCAAATAGATAAGGGTATCTTGCACGCATGTCTTCTTCTTGTTCCTATGTTGATTCTCCTGGCGAATCCTTTCTCCACATCACTCGGACCAAGTTTAACTGTAATATCTTCATCTTTCGGTTCAGGATCTCAACTTGTTGTTTCTCGCAAGTTAGATCAGTCTGTACTGTGAGCTCTAAGTGATCGAGTATGTGACTGAGGTCGCTCACATATTCTCGTAGCTGGGATATGTGGAACACGTTGTGCACATCTTCTAATGAGGGTGGTAGTGCTAAACGGTATGCCACTTCTCCAACTCGTTCGAGTATGTCGAACGGTCCTATTTATCTTGGACTTAGCTTACCCCTCTTGCCAAAATGGATCACTTCTCGGTTTAGAGAGATCTTTAGGAATACATAATCTCCAGGCTGGAACTCCAGATGTCGACGCTTTGCATCTGTCTAATGCTTCTGTCTGTCTTGGGCTATGCGCATCCTTTCCCTGATCGTGCGAACTGCGTCCACAGTTGCCACGATCATCTCTGATCCAAGGTGTTCATGATCTCCAATGTCATCCTAACTAAGCGGTGAACGACACTTCCGTTCCTAGAGTGCTGCGAATGGTGCCATTCCAATGCTTGCTTGATAGCTGTTGTTGTATGAAAACTCTACAAGGTATAGGTGATCTACCCATGAACCTCCGAAGTCTAACATACAAGCTCTTAGCATGTATTGCAGAATCTGAATTTTTCGCTCGGACTATCTGTCCATTTGTGGATGATACGCCGTACTGAAATTCAGACTCATTCCTAGGCTAGCTTGCAGACTCTTCCAAAATTGTGATCGGAATCTTGTATCACGATCGGAGACGATGCAAACAGGTACTCCATGTAATCTCACGATATCCTGCATGAGTTCATGGGTATCAAATATGGTACATCTTGAACGTTTAATCTTACGTTAGATTTATGCTTACCTCCATGTACTTTTTTGCTAATGTCTCGGTTGACTGGCCAACTCTGAATGGAATAAAGTGAGCCGACTTGGTGAGTCGATCCACAATAACCCATATTACGTCATTACCCTTCATGCTGCGAGGAAAGGCATTCAAGAAGTCCATGGTAATGTGCTGCCATTTCCATTCTAGAATTGGTAATGGCTGAAATAGACCAGCAGTTTTGTGATGTTCAGCTTTCACTTGCTGACACACTTAACACTTGGCTACACTTCTAACTACTTCGCGCTTCATTCCTTTCCACCAGTAGTGTTGCCGTAGATCCTTGTACATTTTCATATCACTGGGGTGTATCGAATATGGAGAGCTGTGAGCTTCATTCATCAACTCTTCTCAAACAGGGCCGATTGGCACACATAATCGAATTCCATATCGCAAGGATCCGTCTTCATGGATGATGAAGTCAGTTCGAAGTCCACTTTCTATTTGTTCTCGGATCTTTTATAGCTTTCCATTATTTGCTCGAACTCCCTTGATCTGATTGACAAGAGTGGACTGGACTTGTAAGTTCATCAAATATGAAGCGTTACCTGGCACAACTACTTCGATCTCTAATCCGTGCAATTCTTTCTATAGCTACTACTGAGTGGTGAGGTTCATTGCTAATGTCTGGCGACTAAGTGAATCTGGAACTATGTTCACCTTCCCAGGATGATACTGTAGGTTGATGTCGAAATCCGCCATAAGTTCTAGCCATCTTCGCTGCCGCATGTTTAATTCCTTCTGAGTAAATATATACTTCAGACTGTTCTGGTCAGTGTATATATCCATTCGTTCACCCAAAAGATAGTGGCGCCAAATCTTAAGTGCGAAGAAGACTGCTGCCAACTCCAGATCATGTGTTGGATAGTTGCATTCATGAACCTTCAGTTGTCTTGATGCAAAAGCTAAAACTTTTCCATGCTGGTGTAGAACACATCCTAATCCTTTACCGGACGCATTACAATCCACAACGAATCCTCTAGATTGATCCAATATTATGAGGATAGGAGCAGAGGTTAATCTCGACTTGAGTTCTACAAAAGCTTTTTCACATGCTTCTAACCACATGAATGCTTCATCTTTACGTGTGAGCTTGGTCAGGAGTGCTGCAATCTTTGAGAAGCCTTTAATTAATCGTCGGTAGTATCCTGCTAATCCCAAGAAACTTCATATATCTTTCACCATCTTTGGTGTCGGCCACTCGCTGACAGCTGACACCTTAGCTGGATCTACTGAGATTCCTTCGCTTGAAATGATATATCTGTGAAATCCGACTTGATCTAGCCAAAATTCACACTTGCTGTACTTGGCGTAGAGCTGATGTTTTCGCAATGTCTCCAGGACAATCCGTAAGTGCTCGGCGTGTTCTTTCCAATCCTTTGAATACACCAAGATGTCGTCGATGAAGATGACAACGAACCTGTCTAAGTACTCTCGCAAAACTTTGTTCATCAGGTTCATAAAGATGGCAGGTGCATTGGTCACTCCAAATGGAATTACGAGATATTCATAATGACCATATCGAGTCCTAAATGCCGCTTTCGGAATTTCGGACTCTTTGACCTTCACCTGATGATAACCCGAAAAAAAATCTAGTTTTGAAAATATACAAGTCCCACTTAGTTGATCGAAAAGAGTATCGATGCGTGGTAGTGGATACTTGTTCTTAATCGTCACTTCGTTCAGAGCTCGATAATATACACACATCCTATAAGAACCTTCTTTCTTCTTCACGAGTAATACCGGAGATCCCTAGCTTGAAGTACTGGGACGAATCCAACCTTTCTTCAGGAGTTCATCCAACTGAATGTGGATCTCCTTCAATCCTTCTGGACTTAACCGGTATGGAGCTTTGATTACAGGTTGCGCACCAGGTTGTAAATCAATACTAAACTCAAGAGCTCGATCGGGAGGCAAACCTGATTTGTCTTTCGGGAACACATTCTCGAACTCTCAAACTATTTCGGGTTTTTCTTCTTCCGCCGGTAGAGAAAACACTTTTGCATCCTTCGGTTTAGCACGGTATCTTCCGGCTCTAAATTTCTATCTCCACTTTTGAAATAGAAGACTGAGTGATCCGGTATCTCAAATACTAATCTCCTTTGACGACAGTCAATCGTAGCATAAAATACTCCCATCCAATCCATTCCCAACACAACATCGAAATTTGGAATGTCCGGTACTTTGAAATTTGCATAGAATTCTCGTCCGCAAACTACAACTGGACACTTATTAAACCCCACAGTTGCCTTCAAGACTCCATTCTCGGAATTGACATTCCAGCTAGAAATGAGTGGCTTTACGGAAATCGCATGCGTTCTGACGAATCGTTAGGACATGAAGCAGTGTGAAGCTCCAGTGACGAAAAGTGCGAGTGCAGGAAGGGTGGCACTAGTATAGTACCTAAGTTGTATGAGGTTGGGTTTAGATATAGGAAAAATATGGTTATACACAAAGATTGAAAAATTAAAAAGATGGGGGATTTACCAGTGATGACTTGTCCTGTGGCTTCGGCCTCCTCGACCGTTATTATAAAACCCTGATGTCTTGGTACATTCCTCCTTACTGGAGACACATTCCTCTGTCATTAGGGCATGTTTCTCTACCCCTGAGGCATGTTTCTCTTTGCCTGATGGAATTGACGTTGAGGCTGTGCAGGAGGTCTATGTGGACCTGGTGCAGGAAGAGCTAAGCAGGGTGCAGGAGCCTGAATGGCTGGCCGTTGTGGGGCTATGATTGCGGGTCTGGGTGCTGGAGCTGTATTGAAACGATATGGACATGCTCCTATGGAGTGAGTGGATGCGCCACAAACCAAACACATGCCATTTTCACTCTTGCAGTCCTTCGCCAGGTGTCCAGTCCTCTTGCAGTAGAAACAAAAATCTGGACTAGACCGGTTAAATGATCCTCCTGGTCTCCTGGGTGTGAAGATCGGCCTAGAAGAGGCTTCTCCTGTCATCTGTACGGAAGGACGTTTGATTCCAGCTGTTTGGGGCTTACCCTTCTTCTTCACCATAGCTTCATAACGGCGAGCTGCTTTCAGGGCGAGTTCATGAGTCGGGTAGTCGCCTGTGGCTAACGCCGCTTGAATCTCCGGGTCTAAGCCTTGTTGAAATTGTCTAGCCCGAATCTCATCAGTCGGGATCAAATGTGCCGCGAACCTGATAAGATGTTGATGTCATGATAGCGATGTGTTTTAATAGAATAGTATTTGATATGAATTCTTTACCTGTTGAGCATGATGAATTCGGCATCATATTCGTTCACAGATTTTACCCATATAGAACCTTGTTGCAGGTGGATGAACTGTTGTTCCATCTTGAACCGGGCAGTCCCAGGGAAGAACTTCGTATCGAACAGATCGCGAAACGTCTTCCACTCAATTAGCTGTATGAGACGGTTTTCTTCAACCTTTAACCAGACTCTTGCATTGTTTGTCAGTTGCAGCTTAGCAACTCTCACGCAGGCAATATCTGGCACTTGAGCTGCTGTCAGATCATCTTCGATCGATTTAGCCCATTCTTCTTCCTCAAGTGGGCTCTCTTTTCCCGAGAAGTGTTTTGGATGCAGTGCCCGAAATTGCTTGACTCCGGGTGCCTCAGATTCGGGGCGGTGCATGAGGATAGCAGTCTGCTGCTGCTGACCCTCTAATAGGCTCTTGATGGTATCAAGCAGTACCGTTTGCTCATTAACAGGAGCTGCAATGGTAGGTGGTGGTGGTAGAGTAGGCGGTAGGATATTTCCGTTGAAGTTTGTGCTGGTGTTGTTCGGAGAATCCATTACCTTGATAGAAAAGGAATGGTTATGATAGATTCAAGAAATTAGAAATGTAAGGAATGTATAGTTGCCGATTCTTATAATTCTTATGATATATTGCTTATGACTTCATGCAGAACTGACCTGCATGGGGCCGCGAATAAAACCTATCACGCCCCGCTTCCTAGACGGAAACAGTGACGTGGCAGGCCGCAACGTATTTACTATGAAATAAATACATTAAGTGTAATTAAGCAATATATAAAAATGAACAAGAATGACAAGAGTAATAAAATAAACAACAACTTTATTTACATACAATTTTACATACAACTGTTTGTCATGAAAAGATACAATGATATAAAGCAAACGCCTAAACAATGGTATACAGAAAATAAGTGTAAGAAAAACTAGCAGTCCAGCTGATCTGTAAGCTAGTTCAAGTCCTCCTGGTTTGGCTCTGTCTCCTCAGAGACCGGTCCTCTTAACGAACATTCTAAAAAAAGACACAGAAAGGAATGTCGTCAGCGAACTAACGCTCGGTAAGTCCCAAAAGAGGAAAGAGAAGATACCATATAAAGTGAAATGAACAGGTAAAGTTGTATATGATTGATTAATGGTATATCATAGTTATTGTAATATGGTTATTTGTTGTTTGGTAAAGAAGGTATCCATGTATACGAGAGAAGTCCATCTTACCCCGTGGACTATGGTAATATGTAGTACAAAACCCTGTCATAACCCACGGGACAACGGCACGAGAATTCATGTAGGTGTCTTTTAAGTGAACTCTCGTGCCATGATAAACATTTTTGTTCCCTCATAAAAAAAGAGAGAAGGGGAGAAAATTCCCCTCCCTCCCACGACTCAAGCCTCACATGTTAAACACATGAGCGCCTACACTGCAGTTAAAACAACTGATAGGCTAAATAAGCCTCACGTGTTAAATACATGAACGCCTATATGCATAACATATAGGCGCTGCAGTTAAAACAACACATAGACTAAATAAGCCTCACGTGTTAAACACGTGAGCGCCTATATGCAAAGCATATAGGCGCTGCAATAAAACAATTGATAGGCAAAACAGGCCCCACATGTTAAACACGTGACCGCTCATATGCAAACCATATGAGCGCTGAAAATAAACAAGCCAAAACCCACGCTAATGATCATGTGTTAAACGCGTGAGTTCTCCTGCCACATAAATTGGCAGTGCTCACATGCAAAACATGTGAGCGCCCCAATTTTAAAATACTCACATCTAATTCTATGTGATAGAATTAAATTCTATTTGGGAAATATTTTTCCTGATCTTTCTAATATGGAAAGATTTTTTTCTAACAGAGAATTTTTGATTTAAAATCTAATTGTGATAAAATATCACTAATTAGACAATCTGATAGGATTAAATTCTACGTGTGAAATATCTCCTTGATCTTTCTCAAATTAGAAAGATCTTCTCTGTTAAACAGAGGACCCTTGAATCAAAGATCTAACGGTGATTATAAAATCACCCACTGATCATCTAATAGAATGAAATTCTATATTAGGAAAAATATTTCCTAATCTTTTTAAACAAACAAAAAAACACTTATCTGTTAAACAAAGAGCCTTTGTATTAAAAATCCAACGGTGAATAAAATTCATCAATTGATCTAAAAGATCATTTTTGATTGATTATGAAATCAATCATGATCTCTCAATCAGAGATTTTCTGAACAAGTTGATCTTTTTTCTTCTCCTATAAATAGAACTAAGAAGACAGAAAGGAAAATAGAGAACGGAGAGAAGAGAGAACTTCCCACAAGCTTTTGCAAAAAAGAATATAGTGAGCTCTTGAAAGAATAGAGAATTTAATTCTCATAGAAGAAGAATTTCCTCGTTGAAACCCTAGGTAAAGAGAACACAGAGATCATATTGTCTCTCCTTTGCCTATATAAGGGTTTAACTCTTTATACAAGAACTTAGTTCTTCCTCGGGTTTGAGATTTGCAAGAGCAAATCTCCCCACAAGCTGAGAATTTAATTCTTATCGGGGAGATTCTGTTCTTCAGACTCAAAACTTAGAGATAAGAACTAAGTTAAAAAGAAAAAGAAAAAGAACATATATTCTGGGAATTTAATTCCCCCAATATTAGGGTTTAACCCTACATAAAAAACTCAGTTCCTATAAAAGTAAAGGAGAACTTAGTTCTCGAATAATAACAATGATGATGATTCAAGATCTTCAAAACAGAAATCTTAATGATCATCAATGACTAAAATTGTCATTAACAGAGATCAATATCTCTGAAAACAAATAACAAAGATAACTTGGCGTCTTATTAGTTCTTAGCACTGTTATGGAGCCTTACGTGTTTCCCACGTGAATGCTTAAAACAAGCAAAAGAAAAGCCAAAATCGCTTCACGTGTTTCTCACGTGGGCACCTGAAGAGCAAAGAAAACCCCTTTGTCAATTAAGCAGCCACCAAATGAAACCCCAAAAGAAAGTAGTCACGTGTAATACACGTGAAACTCTCTTGGAAACCCAAAGTGCTTAGCACTTCTGTAAAAAGAGTGGAAATGAACAAATGAAACCCAATGCTCACGTGCTTCCAACATGAGTACCACGCGAAGTGGTCAGCCCTTTAAGATTAGTCAAAATGTCTTAAGTGCTTCGCACTGATTGGGGAAACGCTCAAATCTGAGCGCCTCTCATATTTCACACATGAGCGCCACGGGACTCTAGTGCTTAGCACTAGTCCAACACCTCACGTGTTTCACACGTGAGCGCTATATGCCCCAGTGCTTAGCACTTTTGGGTAATTATGGAAACTCAATCTCGTCCCAAAATTGGCTAAGTTTTCTGAGGTTAAATCTTTTTGATTTTAAAATCAACCGAGCCCATACTGGTCATGATCTCCCAAACTGATTTTAGTCTCATACATGAATAAAGATCTGTCATTGATGATATCCAAAACGATATCCATCCCACATCTTCTAAGGTAATCTTTGTCTCAAATACGACTAATGATTCTTAGGACCATCGCCCCCTTTTCCCTCAAATACGAGATTTGGTTTAAGAGTACATCTCTTCACACCTCTGATACATGTCGTTGTAATTCCTCAACGTCTTCAGAGAGGCGGAGGGTCCCAACGACCAACAACTGCTTGATGCACTTCCAAATTGATGTGCATGCCTCAAATCGGATCGTGTCCCAAATTGGGCACATTCCATATCAACATTGTTCGCTTCGTCACGTAACAAATATGCGTGCGCGCAAGATGAATGTCGGACCGAGATGTCCCTAAACTAATTATTCACCTAAAACATGGCGATAATGGACTGAAATGTCCCTAAACTAACATTCGTCCCCAAAATAGGAATGTTGGACCGAAATGTCCCTAAACTAATATTCGCCTCAAACATGAAAATAATGGACCTTGATGTCCTTAAATTAAAATAATTGGGCCTAAATGCTCATATGTTTAAGTCGACCTTAATCTCAAATCAGATTAACGGTCCTTAAATAAACCAAATCCAAATCTAAAAATATACGGATTTGGACTAATCCACGCCCTACGGGCGGCGACATAAACTAGTCTCCGAATACAATCCACGGGCAACCAAAAAAAAACAAAAACATAGATGACACGACGTGAACTTCCGGAGTAGGAGAAAGTGGTTATCGCAATGCGGTTACGTAATTAACTGCAGGGGCTTACGCCTGCAGGGAAGAGCGTCCTCACAATCAAAACCCCCTCATAAACGAGGGGGGATCTGATAAAGTCTGCTACAATGGCCACATTCATCCAAACCTCCGATATATGGTGCCATAAATCAACTTGGTATCTTCGGAGAGGTGGACGAATAAATCCAAATAGCATCTGCTCCCAGATTCAGGAATGACGATCCATCCCGGTTCGTTTCCGGTGGTGAACAGATTCTGGCATGCCCGGTGGGACCTTTTCCTCTTTCCACTCCACACTTCGTGTGACGTGTTTCACGAACAAAATCGCGGTTTGCTATTATTGCCCTTGGATTCGAGGTACTAAGATTTGGTGTCTTGTTCCTGTGCAAAAGAAGAAAAATCAATGGCTTCCAACTGCACAACTTGCAACAGCAACTCCCGCTCCCCCGTAATTGGAGGAGTGAATTACGAGCCCAACACGGACTCCATCTTTTCAATGTCGGTAGGGCAAGTAACTCAAGCCACTACCATATTTTTCTTCGGGACCATGATCCCACCAACAAGTTTCAACGCCCCAGCGCCACAGGAAGAAGCTCCCAAGAGGTCAGTCTTCGATCGACTTGCAACCATAATGGCCTCTATCAACGGGCCGTCCAAATCCGATGCCTCAGTCTTCAACAGGCTGAGTCAAAGATCATACGTCTCAGTCTTCAACAGACTGAGTCAAAGCTCAGACGTCTCAGACTTCAACATGCTGAGCCAGAACCAAAACGGGCTCGCAAAGAGGCTTGTCATACCTGAAGGGGCTGACCCAAAACGGATAGCCCTCCCAACTCCTTCTATAGGTGAAGTCATCAAAAGTGCTTCCCCTAACAGAAGATCGGTCTTCGGAAGATTGGTCGTTCCTCCGCAAACCCTACCAAGGACGTTAGTCTTCAATAGGCTGACACCAGCAACAGTCTCTCACCAAAGACAGGGACATGAAGATGCCGCTTTCAAAACTTAGATGGTCCCCTCTGCAAGACACGCTCGACGTCGCCACTGGCGCTGGGTGAGAAAATCTGGGGCAACTCCCTCTTTGGACTTACTTCACCAGCTCCAATGGTGGAAATTGATGCTGTTGTTCCAACCGGGAACGGCTTTGATCTGCTTATGAGGGTGCAAAAGAACTCTCTAACGGCGGTGCTAAAGAAATCGTCCCCGCCTGCAGAAACCAAAGTGCAGGCAAAACTGGAGCAGCCCCATCAACGGCTCTCCTCGAAAATTCATAGAGTCTGGCGAAAAGTCCAGGACTCCGTGATTGATCAAAACTACTCTCGTTGACCAAAGAAATCGAAGGCTCGGCAAGAGGAAGACCACTCCTCCATCATACAGCGAGGGACTTCTTCTATAAAGGTGCCTGTCATAACGGCTCCTTCAACTTCAACCTCCCACAAAAGGATGAGGCCGGAGAAAATCCCACCGCCTGCGGAAAATTCCAAAGGTGATGGACCCAAACACCCCAAGTCTGGGGGCATGATCGTGCATACTGTCTACATGTCTTCCGGGAAAGAAGAAAGTCGTGCATCCGCAGGTCATTGATCACAAACTCGATCGCCGACAAAAGCCTAGGAGCAACAACAAAAGCTCTAGGAGATGCTGACCAAAATAGCAGCACTTACCGGGCAGAAAGAAAGCCCGGACACAACAGCTGAACAATGCCAAGAGCAGGAGACCGATACAGAGTTCTTGTGAAGGGTGCTTGAAAGAAAGCAGGCTGCCAACATAAAGCAGATGGCTTTTTTGTTCCAGGACATGGTTGGAAAGATGATCCAGCCAGAACCTCCAGCCGAGGATCCGCCGATAATCATCGAGGATGACAGAGGAGAAACATCAAACTCTCTTCCGGATTTATCGGCAGCCAAGGAGGAAACAATCTCCAAGGTTTCTCTTGATGATTATATAGCTTAACAAATACGAACTCATTAAGTAAATGGAGCGACAGGCTAAATCGTCAGAACTGGACGACCGTATCCAGGCTGGTATGACCAAATTAAATACCCGCCGGATATACGATCCCCAAGTTCCATGTGTACAAGGGGACATGAAACTTACACCAGTACGTCGCTCAGTTCAGAGCTCTATGCGACAACACTGGAGGCGACGACAAACTGTTGCTTCGCCAGTTCGTTGGCAGCCTGTCAGAGATGGTTTTTGAATGGTATTCGGAGCTCCCAAATGACTCTGTGAGAACATTAACAGAAATAGAACTGCTGTTCACACAGCGGTTCACCAGCGCAAGCGAGCGCACCCCGATCATGGCATTAATTAATGCCAGGATAAAGCCGGGAGAAGCCTGGGTCCAATACGCAATCCAGTGGCGGAACCTGTAGCCAAAGTACGAGCTACGCATCAAAGAATCCTCCGCCGTGGGCATGTTCATCGGGACACTAGATCCGCAAATGACTGTGTCCCAGTTCATGACGTTCTTCAAGCCGACGACCTTCCAGGCTCTGGTCGATAAGCTGGCCTAAATGGACCAGATGGGCCATGGACCTTTCTCCTCAAACAAGGACCCTCGAACGCCAAGGGTAAAAAGAAAGCGGCCTTCGTCGCCAATACTCAACGACAACCGAGCGACCCAAAACCGGTAGTTCGCCAAAACAATGCACATCCACGCCTATCCCTGGAAGAAAGGCTAAGATGCGCTTACTCGTTTCCTCATGATAAGACGAAGAGACTATTTGAGTTGGCAATGCGTAAAAAACTCAACATATTGCCAGACCCACGGTGTCCAACGCAACCTGGAGACGTCAACAACCCTAACTACTGCTCCTATCAAAGAATGGTGAGCCACCCGATTGAGCTTTGCTACGTCTTCAAGAACTGGATCGAGGACCAGTATCAACAAGGGAAGTTCGTGCTGTCTGAGAACTGGAGGGTGAACCCACCACAGAAGCACACTCCCAAAAAAGTGGATGCATCGGGGGCATCATGCTCGCTTGTGGAAGAAACTCCATGGGAAGTCGTTCTTTCAGCTAAAACCAAAAGAATGCTGAAAGATCTATAGGCATGTCCGGCAGTCAGGTGGAAAAGCCCATTTGAACCTAAAATTATCGAAGTGATGCTGAAACCGCGTCCCGTACCAAAGATTGTTGACAAAGGGAAAAATCCCAAAGTCAAGCCTTCAAAGTCTTCGAAGAAAAAGAAGAAGACCAAGAAGCCTGTGCAGCGTGCCGAGAATGACGACAAGCGCACAAACATACAAAAGTATAACGACGCGCTGGAGGAGTACAACCAGAAGACGCGGACACCTGTCACCCTTGAAGAGTTTCTCAAGTATATTCTTGAGAACGAAGATAGTGACAATGATGAGGAAAATGACTCATCAGAAGAAACCGAAGACTATATAGTAAGTTGCCACATGGTCTTCCATTCATTGTTAAATGGTGAAGAAGCTCCCTCAGCATCACAAAACAGTGCAGAGGAACTGGGGGCAGGATCGGCGCTAAAATCGCCGGAACTACCAGAAGACCTGATCAATGGGCTGTTAAACGAAGCCTTTCTAAAAAGCAAAGCTGACCGAGAATGCGAAATAGACATATACGAAAATGCTAAGCGTCAGCGTTAGGATGAAGAAGCTACGATAAGGATGAGTAGTAAATTACTCCAAACAAACCGAAACACACCTGCCACAAATAAGAGCATGATCAAGAAAGAGAAGCATTTCGCCAAAACCCTGACAATGGGAATAAAACTGCCACCTCTCGTAAGAAACACTACCGGGGTCATATGCCTCGACGGGGAGGATTCACATCCAAGTTACTGACTATATCATTGGAGGGTCACCCACCCTACCGAAGAATGCAGTACCTTCAAGATGATGTGGCAAGGATATGTTGCCCACCAAAAAACACTTCAATAGGATGAAGCGCGAAGCTCGTCGACAGCGAAAGAGTGCTACAGATGCGCGTGAAAAAACGACTGGCAACTGTCATATGGTTGATACCAGTCCGGAAGGGGAAAAGCCCCAAGTTCTTACTTTCGGGAGCGATTTTGAGGACGAAATACCCCTCCGAAAAAGAAGAGAAGGAGAAGAACTGCAAGAATATTCAGTTGTGTAGCCGCACGCTGCCTGAATAGAATCTCGGACCTACAAACAAGGGTTCGAGCACAAAGTGAAAGAAAAAATCCCTGAGGAAATTTCCCTCGATGAAACTCGCCTTATAGCACAACAAAATCTGGAGGCTTATTAGATAAGGATGACACGGTCATACGAAAGACTGACTAGGTCGAGAACATTTCGCCAAGGTGAGCTCGTGCTAGTCGTAAAAAGACCGATGATCCCCAATCTTGCAAAACGGAGGAAATTCGAGCCGAACTATGAAGGCCCGTACATCATAGACAAATTCTACTAAGGTGGAGCCTACCTGCTCATGGATATGCATGGCAAAAGACCCTTCCGACCAATAAACGGCCGATTCCTCAAAAAATACTACGCTTAATGAGTCATGGCCTAGGTCAATGATAGATGACGACGCTCGTGTCCGCTCGCTATCTTCCTGAGTCAAAAACTCTGAGAGTAGTATGTAAAGAAACTCTTTCGCCCCAAACATGGCGATGTCAGACCGAGATGTCCTTAAACTAAAAATTCGCCCCAAACATGGCGATGATGGACCGAGATGTCCTTAAACTAAAAATTCGCCCCAACATGTCGATGGCGGACCGAGATGTCCTTAAACTAATTATTCTCCTCAAACATGGCGATAACGGACCGAGATGTCCTTAAACTAGAACCTCGCCTCAAATATGGCAACATCGGACCGAGATGTCCTTAAACTAAAACGGCGTCTAAAAAACGGCGATACCGGACCGAGATGTTCTTAAGCTAATTACTCGCCTCAAATATGGAGATATAGGATTGAGAAATATTTAAAGTAATTATCTGCCTCAAATATGGCAATACCGGACCGAGACGTTCTTAAACTAAAAATTCGCCCCAAACATGACGATGACGGACTGAGATGTCCTTTAAACTAAAAATTTGCCCTAAACATGGCGATGACGGACCGAGATATTCTTAACCTAAAAATTCGCCCCAAAAATGGCGATACCGGACCGAGATGTCCTTAAACTAAAAATTTGCCCCTAACATAGCGATGACAGACTGAGATGTCCTTAAACTAAGGATTCTCCCCAAACATGGCGATGATGGACCGAGATGTCCTTAAACTAATTATTTGCCTCAAACATGGTAATAACGGACCGAGATGTCCTTAAACTAGAATCTCGCCTCAAATATGGCGATATCGCACCGAGATGTCCTTAAACTAAAAATTCGCCCCAAACATGGAGATGACGGACCGAGATGTCCTTAAACTAAAAATTCGCCCCAAACATGGCGATGACGAACTGAGATGTCCGTAAACTACTTATTCGCCTCAAACATGGCGATAACGGACCGAGATGTCCTTAAACTAGAACCTCGCCTCAAATATGGCGACATTGAACCGAGATGTCCTTAAACTAAAACTTCGTCTCAAAAACGGCGATACCAGACCGAAATATTCTTAAACAATTACTCGCCTCAAATATGGCGATATCGGACCAAGAAGTCTTTAAACTAATTATCTGCCTCAAACATGGCAATATCGGATCGAGATGTCCTTAAACTAAAAATTCACCCCAAACATGGCGACAATGGACCGAGATGTTCTTAAACTAAAAATTTGCCCCAAACATGGCGATGATGGACCGAGATGTTCTTAATCTAAAAATTCGCCCAAAACATGGCAATAACGGACCGAAATGTTCTTAAACAAAAAATTCGCCTCAAATACGGCGACATCGGACCGAGATGTCCTTAAACTAAAATTTCATCTCAAAAACGACGATACCAGATCGAGAAGTATTTAAATTTATTGTTCGC
Organism: Agapanthus africanus; assembly: GCA_030015575.1. Classification (NCBI taxonomy): domain Eukaryota; kingdom Viridiplantae; phylum Streptophyta; class Magnoliopsida; order Asparagales; family Amaryllidaceae; genus Agapanthus; species Agapanthus africanus. The sequence continues at coordinate 22,759,307 of CM057348.1, read as the reverse complement.
CTCAAACAAGGCGCCAGCGGACCGAGAAGTTCTTAAACTAATTATTCGCCTCAAACATGGTGGCAATGGACCGAGAAGTCCTTAAAACTAAAAATTTGCCTCAAAACATAGCGATAACATACCGAGATGTCCCTAAACTAGCACATCGCCTCCAAAACGGTGATATGCTTCCTTGAGATCTATATTGCAATCGAAGTCTCAACAGCAGAGGTTGTAACTCAAGTCCCATTGGCTATGCAGCTACTTTAGAAATGAAGCCACCCCCAAACCCCACCAGTAAATAAATGGGTCACTCACGGTGAAACTAATTTCGAGAGTTCCATCGTTCGAAAAAAGGGTATGTCCACAAGCGAAATGGGCACGGATGAAAATCCGAAAGGGCGCCGTGAGTAAAAATAGCAGGGCTACCGGTGAGTTTGTAAAAACCCGGAAGGGCACGATCTCGTTAAAAAAAAGGGTATGTCCACAAGCAAAATGGGCATGGATGAAAACCCGAATGGGTGCCATAAGTAAAAACAGCAGGACTGCCGGCGAGTTTGTGAAAACCCGAATAGGGTGCAAACTTGTAAAATAAAAAAATTCATGTGCACTCGCAAGGTCCTCTCGACCTTGTGAGAATAAGATACCTGCGTGAGACCCTTACGACTTACAGAGGAGCAACACACTTAGGAATCCTCATGATTCCTAAGGACTAATTACACTTACGGGGGCCTCACGACTCGTCAGGAGAATTCCTCTTATGAGACCCTCACGGCTCATAAGATTCAAAGCGTTAAACTACAGGGATCCGAACCTGTTCTTAAGCCATTATATCCCCCAAGTTGCCCTACAGACGGTCCAATATTGACCATTGTATACAATCCACAGGGACAAATAAATATTCCCCCACCAGGTTCCTCCAATAGAGAGAAATGTCCCCATGCGGTGAACGATACTTGTGAGTCCTATCAACTTATAAGAAGAAAATACTCTTATAAGATCCTTACGACTTATAAGAGAACACACACTTAGGAATCCCCGCGATTCCTAAGGAGAAAATACACCTACGAGATCCTCACGACCCGTAGGGAGAAATAATCTTATGAGATCCTTACGACTCATAAAGTCAAAAAGTCTTAGTTGACAGGATCCTAACCCCGTTTACTAAGCCATATTTGTTCAAATCGACAAAGGTAAATGATGATTCGCTCCTGGCAACCTTCCCAGTTGCAGCGATGTTGATACCTAAAAAGGTATCAAACTCCAAGTCCGCTCCCGGCAAATGATGATTCGCTCCTGGAAATATCCCAGTTGAAGCGATGCTGATGCCTAAAAAGGTATCAAACTCCAAATCCGCTCCCGGCAAATGATGATTCGCTTCTGGAAATATCCCAGTTGTAGCGATGTTGATGCCTAAAAAGGTATCAAACTCCAAGTCCGCTCCCGGCAAATGATGATTCGCTTCTGGCAATATTCCAATCATAGCGGTGTTGATGCTAAGGTTGATATCAGATTCCAAACTCGCAACAAAAACAACAGCGAGTAAAAGAACATGCATATAAAAACAGCTGAAATGTTTGGGAAGCTCGCAATAAAAAGCAATGAGTAAAAAATATAAAAGAAAATAGCCGAAATGATTGGGCACCGTGGATAAAAAGCCAAAATGATTGGGAAATTGCGACTTTTGCATTATGAAAAGCTGGAAAGATAGAGCATCGCGGAAATAAAAAAATGAATAAAATGAAATAAAATAAAGTTTCCTCTGCCCTGCACGTAGGTCCACACCGACCCCTGTATACAATCTATGGGCACAAATGAAAGAAAGTGTATTATATTTTCCCACCAAGCTCCGTCAAAGGGAGAGCCAGATCTCGACGGTTCACATACAACCTAAAGATCAGCTCGACGTTCTTCTCATTCTAATAGGATGTAGATGCAACATCAACAAAGGCTCTAAGGAGCCAAATCAAAAAGAGTGACGGCAAAATCCTAACTCCACCTCGACGTTCTTCTAATTCCAATAGGATGTAGACGCAACGTCAACAAAGGCTCCAAGGAGCCAAATAAAAAAGAGTGACGGCAAAATCTAGACTCTAGCTCGACCTGCTTCTCATGCCAGCAGGATGCAGAAGCAACTTCAACAAAAGATGGAGTCACGGCAAAATCCTAGCTCCAAGTCTTGTCGGTTCATATACACCCCAGAGACTATCTCTAGGTCCCCCCTCATTTCAGCAGGATGCGGACGCGGCTATCAAATGAAATAGGAGCAATGACATATTCCCATCTCCGGACTTCAATTGCAATACATACGGCATAGAGGTCCTAAAGATGTCTACCCTACTTCAGCAAAGAATCGACGCGACATTGTCAAAGCAAAGAATGAAGTGACGATATATTCCTAGTGTTCCCCGCCGACATGGAGACGCGACCGCGTAGGTCCGTCTTGCCGGAATTTCGGGGCAGATGCTAATTGGTGCTATCCGTCCACCTCTCTAAAGATGCCAAGTTGATTTATGACACCATGTATCGAAGGTTTAAACGGATGAGGCCGATATAGCAGACTTCGTCAGATTCCCCCTCGTTGAAGGGTTTTTTGATTGTGGGGACTCTCTTCCCTGCAGGCGCAAGCCTCTGCAGTTAATTAAGCTACCGCATCGCGGTAACCACTTTCTCCTTCTCCAGATGGTTACTTCGTGTCGTGCGTGTTTGTTTTGTTTTTGGTTGCCCGTGTATTGCATACGGAGACTAATTTATGTTGTCGCCCGTTGGGCGTGGATTAGTCCAAATCCGTATTTTTTTAGATTTGGGTTTGGGGGTTAGGTTTAAGGATACGTTGGTCTCATTTGAGACTAAGATCAACTTAAACGTATGTTAAGGATACGTTAGTCTAATTTTAGACTAAGATCAACTTAATGGGATCATTAAGATCCAACAAGAGAGCATTTGGACTCTATTGTTTATTTTAGGGACATTACGGTCGATTACCAGTTTAAGGACGTGGTGGTCCGAGGTTAAGGACATCATAGTCCATGGGTTTAAAGGGACCCCACAGCCCGAGATTAAGGACATCATAGTCCATGGGTTTAAGGACCCCACAGTCCAGTTTAAAGACGTCATGGTCTATAATGTTTAAGGACATCATAGTCCATGAGTTTAAGGACTCCACTGTCTATGGAATGATTGGTTATCGGGACCCGTCACCTCTTTGAAGACGTTGAAGGATTACAATGACAAATCTCAAAGGAGTGAAGAGATGTACCCTTGAACCAAAGTTGATGGGGAAATTTGTAGTCCAATTTAGGACTAAGATCAATTAATTAGATTATGAGCATATTGGCTCAGTTAAATCTGAATTGAGGACTTATGGCCAACTTGGGCTAAGTCCAATTAGATTCGAAATGTTGGACCTTTGTTTGGCCTGTTGAACATTTGTCTGGGTTCAGGCTTCCCATTATTTAACAATGCTAAACAGGGGTTTAGGGGCTCTGACAACATTTTGTCTTTGGCTGAGCACTAACCGTTATAGCTCTAGATTTTAAGGTTCATTTGAAGGGGAGATTTGCCTCTGGAAGATTTGGTCAATTTGGGCTAGACTGGTTTTAAAATAGTGTTAAACACTAGAGGATATTTGGCGATCACGTGCTCCCACGTGATGTGCTGAAAATAGTGTTAAACACTAAGGGCAAAGCGCTTAAAGTAGTTTTAAACACTAAAATTGAATTGGTCACGTGTGGTCACGTGAGGCATCTGGAGATGGGGCCAGACTTCCTTTATTTTTTTGTCAGAGTATTCAAATAAGTGTTAAACACTTTATTTTAACGGCCATCACGTGTGGGCACGTGATGGGTACCTATGTATTGATTATTAAAGTGTTTATTAGGGGTCATGTGGGGACACGTGAGGGCGCCCAAAATTGTTTCTGCCTTTAGTTTTGTTCTCTTTATTTTGAGGGTCACGTGGGAGCACGTGAGACATTGCCTCCAAGCTTTTTCCTTTTCATTTTGGGGAATCTGTTTAAGGGTCACGTGGGGGCACGTGACCTAGTCTTGTTCTTTCTTTTCTACTCATTGAGGATGGGGGTCACGTGTTACCACGTGACCAAGTTCTTTACGTGCATGGAGAGTTTTAAGTCTCTTGTTTTAAGAACTAAATTCTTTTATAGGGTTAAACTCTAGTTCTGTTTAGAGGAATTAAATTCCTGTGTATTTGGAAGAATTAAATTCTTATATAGGGTTAAACCCTAGTTTCATTTGGAGGAATTAAATTCCTATGAATTTGGTAGAATTAAATTCTCATATAGGGTTAAACCCTGGTTTCATTTGGAGGAATTAAATTCTTATGAATTTTGCGGAATTAAATTCTTTAAACTCAAATTCTCCCTTCTAAGTTTTGGATCTGCATGGCAGATTCTTCCCGATGAGAATTAAATTCTCAACTTGTAGGGAGATCTGCTTCTACAGATCTTCAACCAAAGGAAGAACTAAGTTCTTATTCAGAAGAGTTAAACTCTTAAATTTGAGAATTAAATTCTCTTTTATTTTATGGAGCTTCGATCTCTTTCCTCTTTCTCACCTAGAATTTCTTTTCTCTGAAAAGATCTTCTTTTCTCTCTTGGGAATCAATTCTCCTCTATTTTTTCTCTCTCTTGTTGTTTTTTCTCCAAAAATCCAAGATCCTTCCCTTCTCTTCTTGGCTCCTATTTATAGGTGAAAGAAATGAATCAATTTGTTTAGACAATCTTTCATTGAAAGATTTTTGTTGTTTCTGTAACCAACATGATCTTTTAGATCACTCAGTGAATTTTATTCACCATTGGATTTTTAATCTAGAAGATATTCTGTCTGTTATTCTTGGCAAATTTCAGGGAAATTTTTCCTTGTATAGAATCTTTCCATAAATTGGTGATTTTTAATCACCATTGGATTTTTAATCCAACGGTGCTCCACTTTATAGAGCACAATCTTTTTCTTTTCTACTTGGGAAGATTTAGAGAGATATTTTCCACTTATGGTCCTCGATTCTTTCTTAATTAGAATTTAATTCTATTAGTTCAGAAGGATTAAAAAGCCTATCACATGTTGGCATGTGATCCCATTGTTTGATCAATTAAATAGAATTTAATTCTATTAATTAGAGCACTTAGGCACGGGTCACGTGCTGACACGTGATACCCTATTGGGATCTTTCCTTGCTGTTTTATCATGCCTTTTAATTCTTTCAGTGGGTTCTTTAAAGGTCCATCACGTGTAGGCACGTGACTCCATTAATTGCTTGCTTGATTAGAATTTTAATTCTATTATAACAGAGTCCCAGGAAACCATCACGTGTCAGCACGTGACCCTTGGTCACGTGTGAGCACGTGATACCCCATTGGGGTATTTCCTGATATTTTATCAGGGAACAAATGCCTCCACAGCGTTGTTCTCACGTGTTTGCACGTGAGTGCAACGCTGTCACCTTTGTGACCGTTGGATCTGCCTAGGGAACAGAGAAGATGAACCGTCCCCCATCACATCCTATAAATGCAGGAGTCCCTTCAGAAGCGCCTCCACTTTCCTTCTTCTTCCTTGCTTGTTCTTGCCTTGAGAATTTAATTCTCTCTCTCAGAGCTTAGTTCTCCGTTTCAAAATTTTCCAGAGTTTAACTCTGTTAATAAAAGATTCCCTTTTTCAGGTAATGATCTTGAACGGCTGAAGAACCTCTTATAGGAATTTGGATTTTAAATCCACACCAAGGGTTTTTCCCTTTAACAAGAACCCATCTTTCCAAGTTAAAATAATGTCAAATCTTTAAATAATAAACCTCTTAGGGCTTGTCTGATCTTCAAGGATCGATGGTGATACTTGTCTTCTCTCTGGAATTTAATTCCATTCCAAAGAGCTTTAGCTCTGAAAATGTTTTCTGGGAATTTAGATTACGAAACGTGACCGACACTTAGATTACGAAACGTCTAGAGGCGCAACGTAACCTAAGTAATCCGAAGCCCAGAAATCTAAACCATATAAAAGAAAAAGAAGTAAAAGAAAACATGAAGAAAAACAAGTTTAAAAGCATCAGCAAATTTTCCCAAAAATTTCGGCAGAGTTTCCTCTGTAAAAACTGGCCCCAAACGGGTACAACAAGTACAATATACATAAACAACAATAAAAAGCATACCCAAACGGGGGCTAGCTCAACGCCAACAGGCGGAAACAACCACAACAATACACAATAGTATACAACGCCAAAGGGCGAGGCTCAAAACTCAAAAGAAAACAATCCACCAAATCAGAATAATACATGCGCGACTCTAAGGTCGAAATAAATAACTGGTCCAATAAACTTATCAAGTATTACAAGTATGGTTGATGGAGTTTACTAGATACAAATGAAAGAATAAAAGTACAATGGTGGTCCAGATATAAGTGAACCAACCTACCGTGCAAATCACCCTGAATGAAATGATGTGCCAGCAACTGCCAGGGAAACCTGTACATCGAACCTGTAATAAAATTTGGCACAACGGGGGTGAGTTGCCAACTCGTGAGTAGAAAATATCTACGAAAAGAAATCGAATGCACGACGCTATCCTAGGTCATAATAATATACTAATCTACTACTAGTCATCAAGTAAGACAGGATAATAAGCTACGTGTAAATGCAGATACTCCATGCTCATGTCAGTACCTCGAGTAATAGTATGTCATGTGAATGAATATGCATGCAATATGACTGTAAAACAATCAATCGTGAAATCTAGATGTATCTGTATAAAGAAGATCTTTAGCTTTTATCATGGTAAAGAGTGTATAGAAATCTGAAACATCAACGATGAAATCCATGGAAATCCGTGTCAAGCATCAACACAAAACACGTAAATCTCAAATCTCAATACCTCATAATCTCAATGTCTCATAGTCTCAATATCTCGGGCTCCGTCAGTCCGGATCGGCCCATATCATCAAATCTCACGACAACGGTCGATATCCTCTGGATATCCGCCGTGCCAGACATCACCGGTAGGTAGTCCTTCCCCTGCCAGGCTCATCGTCAACAACTCGATCTTCTTGCCCCGGGGTACCATACCGGGCCCACCATGTACCCGAGACGGTTCATCCACTCCTCGAATCGGGTCTCGAAATCCATCAGAAAACATGAAATCTCATGGTGGACGACACATACATCACGAGAAAACCGCATCTTATATTTTAAAAAAGAGAGGAGGATAAAGAGAGAAGTTTTTATATATTCTTGCGGTTTTCCCCAAAAATCCAGAAATCTCATAGAAACCCAAATCTCAAAATCATGAGTAAGTATATGATAAGTGTCGGCATATGCCCATAATACTGCATGATAACATGAAAATATGAATGCATGAATGTCTAAGTAATAAATACCATGTCTATAATAACATCAGAGAGTAATCACAATATTATATCGGTCTAGTTGTTAACCGATTCTATCAATAAAAGATAATATGATCTAAAGTGTACATGACATAGCAATTACCGATGATGATGTGTGTGAGCCGGCCAATAAGTATGCGTGGAATATGCGCATCATCGGTAATGGTGCTGGTGTCCTAACAGGCAAAGTTTTATGCTGATTATAGAAACATATATATGAACATGCACAATATGATTACGGTATGAATGTAAAACAGATGTGCAGTAACAATTCATTTGATATACAAATATAACTACAACTATATGTCTCGAGTCTAACTAGTGTCCATCTAACCTCCTAAAGAACTAAACCTAAGAACTAGTCGATAAGAATAAGGGTACACCTAAAGTCTGAGTCCATATCTCTAATAGTCGGCGATCCAGCCTCAATAGCGTCACGTACGTAGTACGGTTTCCTCGAAACAAGAGTGCGGATCAATCATCATATCTATGCCTCATACGGTAACATCCATCGTACGGTATCCCAATATCGGGGTACGGGTCAAGTATCTCCTAGGTGTCTCATTATTCGGATAATATCATCATCAACACATGTCATGATCAAGGTGCTATACTGTAATCGCATACATCAATCATATATCATTGCCACATATATCATATCTTGATCAAGTCACATATGTCAAGTCGTGATTAAATCGCCTATAAGATATCGAAATCAAATTACACCTTTATGATATCGCAATCAAGTTACATCTTTATGATGTTGTAATCAAGTCACACATATAACATATCAGAATATCAATCACATGTTACGGTTCGGGTGCCATTTTAGAGTCCTATGTACCTCTATATCATCACCACCCTTTATTATCTATATATATACCTATTCATTATATCATTTTTGTAATGATCCGCTAACATCATAATACGACCGTATAGTCAAGAATCACGGCATCAAGCCCAGCTATACTGTTTCATTCCCGTGTATCATATCACATCAATGTATCCCATATACGTGTTGTATATATATATATATATATATATATATATATATATATATACCTATACCTAGTCCTATATATATATATACACATACACGTATACACCATGTCGAGTTTCAGTGTGTGTGCGTGTGTGTGTTTCTACCTGAAACCTACGAACCTCTTCCAAGGTATTCATCCTCTGATATGGTCTTCCTAAATCGGTCTAGTCCAGCCTAGGGTCCTACTCGTTAAGAATCTAGGGTCACATCTGGCTTCCTAATGTCAATAAGTACTATTCCTATTCTACGTTGCGGGGGTGCTAAACGCCATCCACCCGACTTCCCCCCGTAGATATGCATCTACTCACCTGGTCCATGTCTGCCGAAGACGGTGTCGCCATCCTCATCTTCATCGCCCGCAGTCCATGTAAGGGATACCTAAACGCAAACATATAAATAGTATCGTAAACTGAATCACATACAAAAGTCAAAACGACGCAAGGAACAATCATAGGTTAAAACCTATGTCCCGTCCACGCAAAAGAACCAAATATCGCTCGATATCGGCGTACAAACTCCGATGGATCGAGATAACATCAACAAATAACTCATAGTTTTAAAACCCGTTACTTATAATATATAACATGATTAAATCCATCGAAACCCTAAAAATCGATCAAACCGTCCAATTTCGTAAAACCCGAAAATGCCAATTTACCGTTTTTCTTCAAAACTTGACATTTAAATGAAACCAATGGTCATAAAACTCAGTAAATAGCATAACTAGACTATACAACCCATTACTATATTTTTATTACACAAATTTGTATTAATTTGAAATTTCTAGTTTGCAACCATTAGCAATTTTCAACATCTTACAAGCAAAATGTCGCAATTCCACAACAAAACTTGATTTTGCATGAATTAATGTATTAAACTACAATTCATGATGATAATGATATAATGAAACCATAATTATATTTTAAATCTCCTTTATTTAGGAATTTCCAAAATCTAGTTAACAAAAATAGCATTTTATTAGTATTTTCCAATTATCAAAAGAAAATAGTGATCAAACTAAGTTTTTCATTCCATTAATATGCTAATATTCTCATTAAAACTACAATCTAATGATAACAACCTTAATTAGAATTTTACATTACCCACATACACATTTTATAAAAACCTAGTTAGCCAAATAGCTTAATTAAAACAATTTGAATAAACAAATTATTATACAACAACCATGCAAGATTTTTCCACTAAAAAAAATGTTAAACTAGCTAATATAACCTTATTTAATTAATAAAAACCACAACTTGAATTTACAAACCCTAACTTGAATTTTAAAATTTGCAAATAGAATTAATTTAATAAATCTAATTATGCTTTAAAAGAAACATCTAATAGAAATAAATCAAAAGAGAAAGATTTATACCTCCACAACATAAAGTCCAAACATGAAAATGAGCCTCCAAAATGTATGCTTTCCCACTCCAAAATCCATTTAAAGAAGAGCAAAGAATAAAGGGTAGGAATTTATTAGGATTTTGTGCAATTTTTATTGAATTTTGGAGGATTTTTGATGATTTTTTGGAGTTAAAATAAAATTGGAAAATGGGGGGCTGCCATGGGGGTGAGGCCGGCCAAGTTTGGGAGGTGAGGGAGAGAAAGAAATGAGTGAGGAGTTGTGTAGAAGTTTCCCCCAAAATATCACTTCATTATATCTTTTCATTACTTTACTTAATTTCTTTTTATTTCTTTTCTAAAATAACTCAAGAAAAATCTAGAACAAGGAAAGAATTGCAAATAAATTTTGCATGAAACACACTAAATTCTAATATGCCATGGTTCATTTTTACAAATTAAAACCATTCAAATTTGTAATTTACACTAATTTAGTGTAAAAATAAAGCTTATGTTAATATTTAAAACAATTAATTTAGGAAAAATATTTAATTAAACTAAAAATTTATAAGTGACTAAATAAACACCATTTACTAGTAATAACATAATTAAAATAGGTATTTTTAAATTTATAGTGAAAAATAATTACGGTTTTGTTTTACGAAAAATACGTTTTACTTTACCGAAAGTCACAAAAATTCACTTAAACAATTTTATTTATTTAATTATTTTAAAATGTTATAATCTTCCCCCCTTTAAGAAATTCGGTCCCCGAATTTAAATTAAAACTCCCCCTCCAAATACTAAAATATTTAGCAAAACACTCAAATCGTCGGGACTCCGAAATCATCAATACATAACTAAAATCAACTCCGTCAAGCATAACGCAATCATCGGAGTTATGGCGAGAATAAAATATCGAAATCCAATATGAAAACCATCATAATATACATCAATCTATAACTTATATATAGTGCGCATCATAGTAAAACCGTCCAAATATCTGGATAAGGAAATATGCAAAAAACCCTTTTGAAAATCGCCGTGTGATGCACGTGTCACGGCATAAGTAGCGGACGTTTATTTAAAAAAAATAGCTATATATATATATATATATATCTTTTATTTAACATACACGTCCCGCCTGGTTACTAAATCAAATAGTAATGATTATAAAAACACACTGCCCAAATTGAAATCAATCCCAATCACATCAATAAAATATCATGTGCGTCCGGTGCGCACTGAAATCGAAACCAAATACAGATACTACGACTGCACCCAAAAACAAAATTTAGTGCAACAGGTGTGCACCAGAAATATCTGTCAAGTGCAACGGGCGTGCACGACTCAATATCAGGTGCATCTAATCTGCACAAAACCCCGATTTAGTGCATCTGGTGTGCACAAAATCGCATCAAGTGCGCCAAGTATGCGCAAGAATCCTAATCAGGTGCACATGGTGCACGAAAACACACACCGAATATCAAAATCGAAATCACAGTACGAAAATGCATGGAAACTAGGTCGAAGCATATGTCAAAATCATGTGTAACCCCTATGCACGAAATCAAATCAAAAATCTCAAAATATATAAAACCAAATCAAGTGTACGGGGTATGTACTAAACAACATTAATACCACTGATATATGAAACACAAATAGAATGTAATGAGGGTACACATAAGAAATACCAATCGTAGAATAAAATCCTTAAAATACCAAAATCTAATAACAGAAATATAAAATTCAAATCACCAAATCACTATCGTAAACACTATCGTCAATGTGCGCCCCTTTCCTCTGATGTCGGCTGCTTCAAACTTGTCTCTTCATAAGTGTGCTGACTGCGCTACCAACGACAATACTCATATCTAGAGTCTCCCACGTAGTCGATCCTTTCAGTTGATATCCGGACTACATTAAACTTTTCGATCGATCCATCAAAATCCCATAATTCCCCGAGAGCTCAACACTCAAGTACAGTTTAAAAATATCCGGTACATACCCCAGCATCGATGGTCCAGCCGTAGAAGGGCAAACCCAAGCCTCACTAATGGCACCACGGAACTGCCGTAAACCCTAAGGTTCAAGGGCGTTCTCGTGGTCATTATATCGAGTTAGGGTTTCATTCTTCTAGAGGGTCCATCGAAATACCTGCATGTTCTTCCGAATACCTTAAACTTGGGAAAATGGTTTTCTGATAATCGTTCGAACCCTTTAACTTCGTCTGGACGGCATGTGAATACCCTTCATCCGCACGCTAAACAATGCTTCAATCCTCAAGAATAACCAATACCCTAATGGTTATCGCATTCGAGCCGCAGCTCCCTCTGCCCGTGCACCCGTGGTAACAGAAACCACCCTCCGACATCGACGAAGATAGATCAAAGGAACGAATGAAATACGGTGTAAACAAATGTACATCCTAAGGTTCCTTAAGCAGAGTAGCGTATCGTAAGTATGCCGCGGATCATACCAATGGTATGTCACTCTACCTAAGTCACCTACTCCATCAACCAAGGGTCACCTAGAATTATACAAGGTTAAACCTGGCTCTGATACCAACTTTGTCACGATCCGAAAATACGGAACGTGACCGGCACTTAGATTACGAAACGTCTAGAGGCGCAACGTAACCTAAGTAAGCCGAAGCCCAGAAATCTAAACCATATAAAAAAAAAAGAAGTAAAAGAAAACATGAAGAAAAACAAGTTTAAAAGCATCAGCAAATTTTCCCAAAAATTTCGGCAGAGTTTCCTCTGTAAAAACTGGCCCCAAACGGGTACAACAAGTACAATATACATAAACAACAATAAAAAGCATCCCCAAATGGGTGCTAGCTCAACGCCAACAGGCGGAAACAACCACAACAATACACAATAGTATACAACGCCAAAGGGCGAGGCTCAAAACTCAAAAGAAAACAATCCACCAAATCAGAATAATACATGCGCGACTCTAAGGTCGAAATAAATAACTGGTCCAATAAACTTATCAAGTATTACAAGTATGGTTGATGGAGCTTACTAGATACAAATGAAAGAATAAAAGTACAATGGTGGTCCAGATACAAGTGAACCAACCTACCGTGCAAATCACCCTGAATGAAATGATGTGCCAGCAACTGCCAGGGAAACCTGTACATCGAACCTGTAATAAAATTTGGCACAACGGGGGTGAGTTGCCAACTCGTGAGTAGAAGACATCTACGAAAAGAAATCGAATGCACGACACTATCCTAGATCATAATAATATACTAATCTACTACTAGTCATCAAGTAAGACAGGATAATAAGCTACGTGTAAATGCAGATACTCCATGCTCATGTCAGTACCTCGAGTAATAGTATGTCATGTGAATGAATATGCATGCAATATGACTGTAAAACAATCAATCCTGAAATCTAGATGTATCTGTATAAAGAAGATCTTTAGCTTTTATCATGGTAAAGAGTGTATAGAAATCTGAAACATCAACGATGAAATCCATGGAAATCCGTGTCAAGCATCGACACAAAATACGTAAATCTCAAATCTCAATACCTCATAATCTCAATGTCTCATAGTCTCAATATCTCGGGCTCCGTCAGTCCGGATCGGCCCATATCATCAAATCTCACGACAACAGTCGGTATCCTCCGGATATCCGCCACGCCAGACATCACCGGTAGGTAGTCCTTCCCCTGCCAGGCTCATCGTCTACAACTCGATCTTCTTGCCCTGGGATACTATACCGGGCCCACCATGTACCCGAGACGGTTCATCCACTCCTCAAATCGGGTCTCGAAATCCATCAGAAAACATGAAATCTCATGGTGGACGACACATACATCACGAGAAAACCGCATCTTATATTTTAAAAAAGAGAGGAGGATAGAGAGAGAAGTTTTTATATATTCTTGCGGTTTTCCCCAAAAATCCAGAAATCTCATAGAAACCCAAATCTCAAAATCATGAGTAAGTATATGATAAGTGTCGGCATATGCCCATAATACTGCATGATAACATGAAAATATGAATGCATGAATGTCTAAGTAATAAATACCATGTCTATACTAACATCAGAGAGTAATCACAATATTATATCGGTCTAGTTGTTAACTGATTCTATCAATAAAAGATAATATGATCTAAAGTGTACGTGACATAGCAATTACCGATGATGATGTGTGTGAGCCGGCCAATAAGTGTGCGTGGAATATGCGCATCATCGGTAATGGTGCTGGTGTCCTAACATGCAAAGTTTTATGCTGATTATAGAAACATATATATGAACATGCACATTATGATTACGGTATGAATGTAAAACAGATGTGCAGTAACAATTCATTTGATATACAAATATAACTACAACTATATGTCTCGAGTCTAACTAGTGTCCATCTAACCTCCTAAAGAACTAAACCTAAGAACTAGTCGATAAGAATAAGGGTACACCTAAAGTCTGAGTCCATATCTCTAATAGTCGGCGATCCAGCCTCAATAGCGTCACGTACGTAGTACGGTTTCCTCGAAATAAGAGTGCGGATCAATCATCATATCTATGCCTCGTACGGTAACATTCATCGTACGGTATCCCAATATCGGGGTACGGGTCAAGTATCTCCTAGGTGTCTCATTATTCGGATAATATCATCATCAACACATGTCATGATCAAGGTGCTATACTGTAATCGCATACATCAATCATATATCATTGCCACATATATCATATCTTGATCAAGTCACATATGTCAAGTCGTGATTAAATCGCCTATAAGATATCAAAATCAAATTACACCTTTATGATATCGCAATCAAGTTACATCTTTATGATGTTGTAATCAAGTCACACATATAACATATCAGAATATCAATCACATGTTACGGTTCGGGTGCCATTTTAGAGTCCCATGTACCTCTATATCATCACCATCCTTTATTATCTATATATATACATATTCATTATATCATTTTTGTAATGATCCGCTAACATCATAATACGACCGTATAGTCAAGAATCACGGCATCAAGCCCAGCTATACTGTTTCATTCCCGTGTATCATATCACATCAATGTATCCCATATACGTGTTGTATATATATATATATATATATATATATATATATATATATACCTATACCTAGTCCTATATATATACACATACACGTATACACCATGTCGAGTTTCAGTGTGTGTGCGTGTGTGTGTTTCTACCTGAAACCTACGAACCTCTTCCAAGGAATTCATCCTCTGATATGGTCTTCCTAAATCGGTCTAGTCCAGCCTAGGGCCATTACTAGGGTCCTACTCGTTAAGAATCTAGGGTCATATCCAGGCTTCCTAATGTCAATAAGTACTATTCCTATTCTACGTTGCGGGGGTACTAAACGCAATCCACCCGACTTCCCCCCGTAGATATGCATCTACTCACCTGGTCCATGTCTGCCGAAGACGGTGTCGCCATCCTCCTCTTCATCGCCCGCAGTCCATGTGAGGGGTACCTAAACGCAAACATATAAATAGTATCGTAAACTGAATCACATACAAAAGTCAAAACGACGCAAGGAACAAGCTTAGGTTAAAACCTATGTCCCGTCCACGCAAAAGAACCAAATATCGCTCGATATCGGCGTACAAACTCCGATGGATCGAGATAACATCAAAAAATAACTCATAATTTTAAAACTCGTTACTTATAGTATATAACATGATTAAATCCATCGAAACCCTAAAAATCGATCAAACCGTCCAATTTCGTAAAACCCGAAAATGTCAATTTACCGTTTTTCTTCAAAACTTGACATTTAAATGAAACCAATGGTCATAAAACTCAGTAAATAGCATAACTAGACTATACAACCCATTACTATATTTTTATTACACAAATTTGTATTAATTTGAAATTTCTAGTTTGCAACCATTAGCAATTTTCAACATCTTACAAGCAAAATGTCGCAATTCCACAACAAAACTTGATTTTGCATGAATTAATGTATTAAATTACAATTCATGATGATAATGATATAATGAAACCATAATTATATTTTAAATCTCCTTTATTTAGTTATTTCCAAAATCTAGTTAACAAAAATAGCATTTTATTAGTATTTTCCAATTATCAAAAGAAACTAGTGATCAAACTAAGTTTTTCATTCCATTAATATGCTAATATTCTCATTAAAACTACAATCTAATGATAACAACCTTAATTAGAATTTTACATTACCCACATACACATTTTATAAAAACCTAGTTAGCCAAATAGCTTAATTAAAACAATTTGAATAAACAAATTATTATACAACAACCATGCAAGATTTTTCCACTAAAAAAAATTCTAAACTAGCTAATATAACCTTATTTAATTAATAAAAACCACAACTTGAATTTACAAACCCTAACTTGAATTTTAAAATTTGCAAATAGAATTAATTTAATAAATCTAATTATGCTTTAAAAGAAACATCTAATAGAAATAAATCAAAAGAGAAAGATTTATACCTCCACAACATAAAGTCCAAACATGAAAATGAGCCTCCAAAATGCATGCTTTCCCACTCCAAAATCCATTTAAAGAAGAGCAAAGAATAAAGGGTAGGAATTTATTAGGATTTTGTGCAATTTTTATTGAATTTTGGAGGATTTTTGATGATTTTTTGGAGTTAAAATAAAATTGGAAAATGGGGGGCTGCCATGGGGGTGAGGCCGGCCAAGTTTGGGAGGTGAGGGAGAGAAAGAAATGAGTGAGGAGTTGTGTAGAAGTTTCCCCCAAAATATCACTTCATTATGTCTTTTCATTACTTTACTTAATTTCTTTTTATTTCTTTTCTAAAATAACTCAAGAAAAATCTAGAACAAGGAAAGAATTGCAAATAAATTTTGCATGAAACATACTAAATTCTAATATGCCATGGTTCATTTTTACAAATTAAAACCATTCAAATTTGTAATTTACACTAATTTAGTGTAAAAATAAAGCTTATGTTAATATTTAAAACAATTAATTTAGGAAAAATATTTAATTAAACTAAAAATTTATAAGTGACTAAATAAACACCATTTACTAGTAATAACATAATTAAAATAGGTATTTTTAAATTTATACTGAAAAATAATTACGGTTTTGTTTTACGAAAAATACGTTTTACTTTACCGAAAGTCACAAAAATTCACTTAAACAATTTTATTTATTTAATTATTTATTTAATTATTTTAAAATGTTACAACCACGAAGTTTCAATTTCTCTGGAAGAGTTTCGCGAGATCTCAGGGTTGCCGGTCAGGGGGACGTTCTATGAAGAACTACTGCCTCCCGATGAGTATGTCTTCAAAACTGAGCCTGCCATGCTTGACGGCCTGTCGACCGAAAATGTCGTCCGCCACAAGCACCCAAGTTTAATCAAGACTCTAAGCATTTTTGAGAAGCTATTCACAGAGTCAGAGGAGCAGGGCGTCACTTTTAAAAGCTTTATCGCCTGCTTCCTTCGCGAAGACGTTCTATCAAAGACGGCTTCGAAGTTTGCAAATATAAACGACCCCTTTGGGTTTGATTTAAATAAGCGACCGGCTAAAGAAAAGAACTTGCCGCGGTTCTACATTCCCATCCTGTCAGCCGTATCTTTTGAGTCGATCGCAGCCCCTGGCATAGATGAAGAGACTTTCTTCGTGGGTTTTATCAGCGTTTGGCTCAGCTGGTTCGCCATTCCCATGCACCGTCGTTTCATGAGAGCCTCGGTCATTTACCCTGCTCATCGCATCGTCGAGAGGACACGATTAGCTGTGGGCATTGCGGGGCCAGCGCATCTGTATCATGGGCTAAGCGCCGCAGCCAATACCTCAACCCCGGACGTAGATGTGGTAAATTTCTCTCTTCATTACTTTACGTCCTGTATTGAGATGCATATGCTAGGGGCATTTGCTGCGCACCAAAGACCCAGCTTTTATGACGCTTACACTTTTCCGCGACTCATGCGGCTGGTGGACGCTTCTGCTCCTTACCCAACTCAGTCTGGGGCTATTCGCGTGCTTCTTAATCCCTATGCCAATATGGACGGGATGGTATTCAACGATCGAGTCCTCTCTGCTCCTTCGGGACTGATTCAACAGCTTTGCGACTCGTCGAAAGAGAGAGTACCTTCTCTGAAGCCCAAGGAATCCACGCACCTATATTCGATCAGACCAGGTTATCTGGTATTTCGTCAGAATGGTGCGGCCCTTTTTATACGGTACAACCCACACCGCTTTGCTCGGCAACTCGGATATGACCAGGGTGTCCCCTTTGATGCATTTATAGTGGAGCCTAGCCCGTCGTCAGAAGTTGTTCGTGACGCCGCTCATCACTTCATGCGGCTGAACACCGGCTCTCGCTTCGTGATTCTTGAAGCTGATTATATTCCTCGATGTGTGGGGTCTTTCACGGGCTGGTACCTCCACCGAGTCAGTCCCATTATTGCCGAGGAGAGGAGGGTGATCCTCGGATATAGGGCTCCCACTCCGATCCAGGCTACGGGAGTCCCGCCGCAACCGCGGGCAGTGGTTTGCCCTCCCTGAAAGATACTGGTGTCATACTTATTCCAGAGGCGGAGGAAGTGGATCTAACTCCTACAGCTGGTATGCCGCCGCGAACTAGAGCTCAATCAAGAGCCAATAGGGTGCCAGTAGCAGTGTCATCGGCTGCAGCGTCAGCAATGGCGGTGTTGTCATCGGTAGCACCGTCGAGTGAGGATGTTGAAGGCGAAGTGGGTCAACGTCACACTAATGCGCCGAGGGGAAAGAGGTGATCGTCTTCTGCAGCAAGTTCTGGATCCAAGAGGCGAAAGAAGACGGTCACCAATCTGCTGGACTCTTTTATGGAATCAAAGCCTATCCTTCATGATGAACCACTAGTCATGCAAGAATCGGATGGCGGTTTGTTTTTCCCGGGTTCATCTGCCGAGGAAGCCACACAACTGGCTAAGGCTATAAGACGCTCAAAGGATGAATCTGAGAATGTAAGTATCCCAAAGAGGCCTTATCCTGCCGTCATCTTTTACGAAGATCCTCCATCAATACGGCGGATATTCATAGGTCCTTTAGAAGAAGGGGCGAGAGAGCCCTTAAGCAGCCTGTCTCAGCCGACTTCGAAGATGCGCTTTCGTTGTGGACCGGTGGCCACGAGTCTACCCTCGAACCCCGGCGAGCATACCTCCTCAGGAAGGAGCATCGGCTTGAACAAGCTATACTAGAAGCTCCTTTGAGCATTGGTATACTTATATATCTTTTTGTAGTATTTTGCACTGCTTATATATATATACATATCCTTATCCTCGTGCAAACTTTGCAGGGACTTTGGCAAAGGCGGAGGATCTGAGTTCAAGTCGCGCTTTGACCGTGGACTCCGCAAATATCCCCGATGAGACACTAATCAGTGTAGAGGGGGTCGATGCAACTGTTGTTCCTACGATGGAGCTTCCCTCGGTAATTCCCGCTCCCCAAGTGCTTGCTCCCCCGGAAGAGGCATCTTCATTGGTCGCCGATTTAATGGATCTTTCTGGGGACGGCCCGGAGGCCATGGGGCAGGTAGTTGAGGCCACCGTCCTCTCATCGAAGCCTACGGTGATGTCCACTGCTCCACAACCGGAAGTTATTATACCGGACCACATCCCCGATGATGTGCCTGGGGACACGGAGGAGGCCGCCGAAGCTGCTATCCCTCCAGTCCAAAGCGGGAGAAGCATCGAAGGTATCCTTCTATATTTATTTTGATAATCACTCCATTATCTGAACCTTTCTGTCTTTCCAGAATTGCGCGGGTTGGCGGCGTCTATTGCTGATTTGTCTCCCAGGAAATCTTTTCAACGTCTGCTGGAGATGGCCGCTCCGCAGGCAGTATCCCCTCAACGCATCGTCCTATCTTCCGGGCAAGTTTAGTGTTGTTCGCCTTCTTCATGGCATTATCATTATTCCATATAACGATACTGATGTCTTCTCCAGTTCTGGAGGCTGATGACGAGGTTGAGATTCTTGACGGGCTTGGGGAGCCTTCAGACCTTTCTTGCATGACCGTGGGTAAGTAAAGTTTTAATGTTGTTCCATTCGCTCTTTACTTGTGAATCTCGCTAATTATTTTCTATGAATCTTAACAGCTTTGTCAGTTCATACCACGCTGGAATCTCTCATCGTGATGCCACCCAGCCCCTATGCTCTACGTGCCTCGGAACGGATGGCGAAGCTAAGCCTTCACTCCTTGTCAGCTCTGATTGAAGACCTTCGAGCTGACAGTCTGATCACGACCGAAGCATTTGCCTCTAAAGCCAACAGTTCTCTTCCCTTCCTTGCTGCTTACCATAGTGAGACCTTGGTGCAAGTCTGGGTTGAGTTCTGTCATCAGGTGGAGGCTTGCTTACATATTCTTGAATTTACACGCCTTCCCTTAGAGGTTGTAGATGCAAAAGCGAGCTTGCGGGGGCTGATCGAACGATGTGCGTCAAATATACTTTCATGCGAGAAGAGGCTCAGCCGAAAGTTTTCGGAGAGGGAGCTGGCTTCCAAAGCGCTGAAGGAACTTCAAGCTAATCTTACGGCCAAGACCACTCGGGCATATGATCTTTGGCGAGGGCTTCAAGAGGCTATCAAGGAGGTGGTAGCCATTGATAAGGCTGTCATTTTAACTCGCAAAATGGTAGAAGCCCATAAGGTTACTGAAAAAGAGCTTGAAAGCCGGCTTGCCTCATACCAGGCCCAACAGGCTCAAGCGGAGGCCCGTCTTTTGACGATAATGAATCATGAAGCCGAGGCCCAGCGGAAAAAGGATGAACTGGCAAACCTATTGAATCGTCCGCCGGCTTGAAGAATTGTATATATATATTTTTATTCTTCTTTTGTACATACTCCTGAATGAGAGTATATTTTTTTTGGTTCTTTCATAAATTGTACTCTGTATTCATTTTGATTCATGAATAAAAGACATATTTTGCTTCATGATGGTGTGTCCCTTTTTGTAAGCGCATTTGGTGAATAATCTACTTTGATTCCCTTGTAGGATAGCGATGGCTTAGGAGTCAGGGTTAAGATCTGCCTCCTAAGACTTTCAACTTTATGAGCCGTGAGGGTCTCATAAAGAATTTTCTCCCTACAGGTCGAGAGGATCCCGTAGGTGTAATTTCTCCTTAAGAATCGTGAGAATTCATAAGTGGGTTTTCTCTTGAGAGTCGTAAGGATCTCACAAAAGAGTTTTCTCTCTTACAAGTTGTGAGGACCTGTAAGTGATGGACGAGATTGACATTATCCGCACTTCACGAAGTCAGGGGTTGCTCTTGCCATTTCCCATGGGGTCAAGATTGACTTTAGTCGTGTTCTATGGGACCAGGATTTGCTCTGGATGCTTCACACGGGGTCAAGATTGACATAGGCCGTGTTCTGCGAGGACCAGGCTCTACTCTGGACGTTTCCTACGGGGTCAAGATTGACATAAGCCGTGTTCCACGAAATCAGGATTTTCTCTAGATGCTTCCCACGGGGTCAGGATTGACATAGCCGTGTTCTGGGAGGACCAGGCTCCGCTCTGGACGTTTCCTACGGGGTCAGGATTGACATAAGCCGTATTCCACAAAACCAGGATTTGCTCTAGATGCTTCCCACGGGGTCAAGATTGGCATAGCCATGTTCTGCGAGGACCAGGCTCCGCTCTGGACGTTACCCACGGGTTCAGGATTGACATAGGCCGTGTTCCATGAAACCAGGATTTGCTCTGGATGCTTCCCACGGGGTCAGGATTGACATAGCCGTGTTCTGCGAGGACCAGGATCCACTCTGGACGTTTCCCATGGGGTCAGGATTGACATAGGCCGTGTTCCACGAAATCAGGAATTGCTTTGGATGCTTCCCACATGGTCAGGATTGACATAGGCCGTGTTCTGCGAGGACCAGGATCCGCTCTGCACGTTTCCCACGGGGTCAGGATTGACATAGGCCATGTTCCACGAAACCAGGATTTGCTTTGGATGCTTCCCACGGGGTCAGGATTAACATAGACGTGTTCTGCAAGGACCAGGATCCGCTCTGGACGTTTCCCACGGGGTCAGGATTGACATAGGCCGTGTTCCATGAAACCAGGAAGGGTTGACTTTATCCGCATTTCACGGAGTTGGGGTTTGACTCTCGGTTTTCTGTGCACCGCCGAGTCATAGAATTGCGAATTGCCGCGGTTCCGTTTTGCTTGATGTTGCGTCTGTTGTAATGAGACGAATGTTGAGATGATCTCCAGGCTGTCTGTGAGCCGTTGAGATTTGGTTTCTTCTTCTTATGGAGCCTGGGGAGGGAAGGTGTGATTTCTTCTTTGTTTGCGCCCCTGGATTGTATACAGGGATTGATGTGATATCACATGTAGGGAAAAAGGTTTCATTTTATATATTTTTCTTTCCACGATGCTCTATCATTTCAGCTTTTATATCACGAAGGTCGCGATTGCCCAATCATTTCAGCTATTTTTCGCGGTGCCCAATCATTTCGGCTATTTGTTTTATTTTTACTCGCTACTTTTTATTGCGAGTTGCCCAATCATTTCGGCTATTTTTGTATGCACACATTTTTACTTGCTGATTTTGTCGCAAGTTGCCCCATCATTTCGGCTATTTTGTATGCATTTGTGGCTCACTGGCTTTTCGCTGCGAATTTTGGGATTTGACACCGATTTCGGCATCAGCATAGCTATAACTGAGATATTGCCAGGAGAGAATCATCATTTTCCTCTGTCGATGTCGAACAAAGGTGACTTAGCAAACAGGGTTTAGATCCTGTCGACTAAGGCTTTTGACTTCATGAGCCGTAAGGGTCTCATAAAGGTATTTCTCCCTACGAGTCGTGATGATCTTGTAGGTGCGTTTTCTCCTTAGGGATTGTGAGGATTCCTAAGTGCGTGGTCTCTTATAAGTCGTAAGGATCTTACACGAGTGCTTTCTCCTTATAAGTCGAGAGGACTTACAAAGGGGTGTTCACTGTGCAAACATATCCCTAGTCACGGATGGGACTTTGTTAGGGAAATGTTTATTCGCGCCCGTGGATTGTATACAAGGGTCGAGACGCTTGTAGGGCAGAATTGGAGGTTGTGATAGCTTAAGAACAGGTTCAGATCCCTGTAGCTTAAGACTTTTGAATCTTATGAGCCGTGAGGGTCTCATAAGAGGGTTCGCCTTACGAGTCGTGAGGATCTCGCAAGTGTAATTTCTCCTTAGGAATCGTGGGGATCACTAAGTGTGTTGCTCCCTTATGAGTCGTAAGGATCTCACGCAGGTGGTTTCTCCTTACAAGGTCGAGAGGACCTTGCAAGTGTCTTTTAACGAGGTTGCACCCTTTCGGGTTTTCACAAAAACTCGCCGGTAGCCCTGCTGTTTTTACTCACGGAGCCCTTTCGGGTTTTCATCCATGCCCATTTTGCTTATGGACATACCGTTTTATTTATTTTTTTCTTCTTTTTTTTATTTTATTATTTTTTTTGTGTTAGCCTTAGGATGCTGCAGTTCACAGTAGTTTATCGACGTCTCGGTCAACAGCCAGTTTTAGGACATAGTGGTCCATTGTTAGTTTAAGGACGTTTCGGTCCATCGCCAGTTTTAGGACATGGTGGTCCATCGTTAGTTTAAGAACGTTTCGGTCCATAAACCGGATACTACTTATAGAGTTTGGGCTTAGGAAGATAGCGAGAGGACATAGGCGTCGTCATCTATCATTGACTTAGGCCATGACTCGTCAGGCGTATTATTTTTTTAGGAAGCGACCGTTTATTGGCCTGAAAGGTCTTTCACCATGCATGTCCATGAGTAGGTAGGCTCCATCCTGGTAAATTTTGTCTATGATATACGGGCCTTCGTAGTTCGGCTCGAATTTCCCCCGTTTGGCACGATTAGGGATCATAGGTCTTTTGACCACTGGCATGAGTTCGCCTTGGCGGAATGTTCTCGGCCTAGTCAATCTCTCATATGAGCGCGTCATCTTTGCTTTATAAGCCTCCAGATTCTGTTGCACCATGAGCCGGATTTCGTCGAGGGCATCAAGTTCCTCAAGCTGAAGATGAGCATTTTCTTCGTCTGTTAGCTCGTAGTGAACCGCCACTCATAGAGAGGGTAACTCTATCTTGAGAGGGAGTACCGCTTCTGTGCCGAATACCAATGCATATGGCGTTGTGTTCGTGGCTGTTTTGAACTTAGTTCGATACACCCAGAGAGCTTCATGCAGTCTCTCGTGCCAATCCCTCTTATTTCGAGACGCCGTCTTTTTCACGATCTTCGTCAAGGCCTTGTTGAAAGCCTCAGCTAGACCGTTAGCTCGAGAATTATAGACCGAAGAATATCTCCAGTCTATGTTATGATGTTGTGCAAATCGGCTGATCTTGTGCTTTTGTAGGCCGGCCCGTTATCAGAGATAATCCGTCGCGGAGTGCCGAACTGATAGACGTCGTGTTTCTTGAAGATCCGTCTTCACTTCCCTCAGCGGTACTGCTTCTGCCCACTTGGATAATCAGTTGTCGCCAAAATGAATCGATGTCCTCTGGACGATGCTGGTTCGATGGGGCCGATTATGTCAGTTCCCCATATTTCGAACGGCCAGCTAGCTACCGTTGGATGTAGTGGATTTGGATGCTGATGGATAAAGTCCCCGTGAATCTGGCACGAGTGGTACTGCTTCGCGTATTCGAGACAGTCCTGAATCATTGTGGGCCAATAATAGCCCAACTTTTTTTATCTTCAACTTCATCTTCGGCCCGGCATGGTGAGAACCGCAAAGTCCGTCGTGAGTTTCTTGGACGACTCTGCTTGCCTCTTCCGGTCCCAGGCATCTTAACCACAGAGAATCAAATGATCTTTTATACAGGGTATCATTGACGAAGGCAAAAGATAGAGCTCGTTTCATGAGCTGATGTCTTGACGATGCATCATCAGGTGCTCAACGGGATTTGAAGTAATCTATAAAGACTTCCCTCCAATTCTTAGCCTTTTCCTGGTCTTTTATTTGTAGGGTTACTTGCTCGGTCGCTCCCTTTTCTTCGGAAGATTCCAGAGATATTTCTGCCGGTGCGAGAACCCGATGGCTTTGCACAACGATCCTCATGTCGTCGAGGTTCTCGTCAGCCAGTTCTTTAGCGAGCTTGGCTAATGCATCCGCTTTGCTATTTTCCGCACGCGGTACGCTTTCCAAGGTGAAGGAAAGAATTTGAGTCAGCAGTTGCTGTACTCTCTAGCCGTACTTCACCAACTCTGGCTTGCACGTTTGATAGTCGCCGTTTACTTGACTAACGATCAGCTGGGAGTCTCCGTATATGAGGAGGTTTTCAATTCCCATGTCGATAGCGATCTCAAGACCTGCTATCAAAGCTTCATATTCGGCTTCATTATTCGTTCTTGGCTTTGTTAAGGAGAAAGCAAAGCGCATTATCCCTCCTTGTGGAGTCACGAAGATGAGGCCTACCCCGGATTTGATTATAGGGATGCTTTATTTGCGCTTCTTCATGGAAGATGCTCCGTCAAAATAGAGTTCCCATCGGATATCATTTTCTCTTCTCTCCATGTCGCTTGTGTCAAACGCGTGTTCGTCTGGCAATTCGCAGTTCAAGGGAGAGTCGGCAGGTATCGGATGCTCAGCGAGGAAGTCGGCGATGGCCTGGCCTTTCACTGCCTTAAGAGGCCGATAAGTTATCGAGAACTCCATCAAGAGCAGGGTCCATTTAGCGAACCGCCCCGTTAATATGGTCTTTGACATCAAATACTTAAGAGGATCCACCTTTGATATGAGATGGACCTCATGTGCCAACGCATGGTGTCTGAGCTTCGTTATCGTGAAGATCAACGCCAGGCAGTGTTTTTCAATGGGGGAGTAATTGTTTTCTGCCCCCAGGAGAACTCGACTCAAATAGTAGAGGGCTCTTTCCTTCCCTTGGTCGTTCTCTTGTGCCCACAGCGCGCCTAAAGAACCTTTGAGGGCTGTTGTGTACAGGATGAGAGGCTTCTTGACTGGAGCGGTCAGTACCGGCGGGTTCTGCAGGTATTGCTTGATTTCGTCCAGTGCGCCTTGGCATTTGCGATCCCAGACGAACGGAGTTCCCTTCTTCATCAAGTGACTATAGGGGTAGCACTTGCCGGGGAGATTGGCTAAAAATCGCCGGATATACGCGAGCTTTCTTTGAAGAGACCGCAGTTGCTTGAGAGTCTTTGGTGGGGACATTTCCATAATCTCTTTGATTTTTGATGGATCTATCTCGATGCCTCGGTGTCGGACGATGAATCCCAAGAACTTACCTGAGGAAACTCCGAATGCGCATTTGAGAGGGTTCATCTTCAAGTTGTATTTCCGAAGGCGTTGAAACACGATCTTCAGATACTCTAGATGTTCCTCGTATGATTTTCTTTTAACTACGAGGTCGTCGATATAGCATTCGATGACTTCATGTATGAGGTCATCGAAAATCCTCATCATGGCCCCCTGATAGGTGGCACCGGTGTTCTTTAGACCGAAGGGTATCACCTTATAGCAGAATATACCCAAAGGGGTCCGGAAAGCGGTATGCTTTTGGTCCTCGGGATGCATCTTTATCTGATTGTATCCTGACGAGCCATCCATGAAGGAGAAAACTTCGTGAGTGGACATGTTATCTATCATCTGCTCAGTGACCGGTACTGGAAAGTCGTCCTTTGGACAAGCTTTGTTGAGATCCCGAATGTCCACACATACGCGCACTGTCCCATTTTTCTTCATCACTGGGACAATGTTGGCAATCCATTTAGGGTACTAAATCTCTTGGATGAAGTCGGAGTCGATTAATTTCTTGACTTCGGCATTGATGCTCATTTTAAGTTCTAGCCTCATTCTTCTTGGTGCTTGCTTGACTGGCTTGACGTCCGGAGATATCGCCAATTTGTGCACAGCAATCTCTGGATATAGTCCCGGCATCTCTGAATAGTTTCATGCGAAGCAGTCCTTATACTGCATGAGCACGTCTTTTAGCGAAGCCACCCTTTCTTCAGACAACAGCTTACTGACGATCGTCGGCCGTGGGTCACTTGCCGTCCCAAGTCGATTTTCTTGAGGTTATCTGCAGTAGTATGTATCCCATCTTCCAGCTCTTTTGGTGCCGGTGGAAACTCTAAGATCACTTCGTCATCATCCTCGTTCTCGAAGGACCAGGAGGGGTCATCCATGTTCTCGGGCACTCCAGCTTTATTGGGCATCTCGTTTTTGTGAAAAGCCACTTTGGTTTTGGGAGGAACCGTTGTATCAGGATCCGTCTTGGGGTGAGCCCCCTTCACTTGCTTCCACGCCTTATATATAGATGAGGAAAGTTGTCTCAGGGAGCGAACTGGTTTCTGCTCTCATGGGATCTCTATGGGCTGCGGAGACTTCTTCAATATTGCGGTAGGAGAAATTTGTCTGACCCTTCACAACAATTTGAAGCTGTTCCCAGTTGGAACAATAACATTCACCACCGGGGTTGAAACAGGACCATGCGGAGAACTGCCCCCAGCTTATTTTGTATGACGCTGATATCGACGTTGGTCATTTCTTACAGCCGGGATTTGATTAGCTTCAGGATTTTACTGAGCCTGCCCCCTGTTTCCTTTGAGAGCTTGAATATTCTGCCCCCTGCGTCGTCCTTGGTTCTTGGCATGTGCCAGTTGTTTGAGGACTGATTCCGTCGGCAAAACTGCTTCTTGGGGATCCCGCCTGTGGAAGACAGACTTCTTCTGGGATTCTTCCATCGGTGTTGAGGCACCGAGGGTGGGAGGTGGGAGCACCGATCCAAAGAGAAGCCCGTTGATTTCTTGAAGAGCCGGATTGCAGAGATTTGAGATTGCAAGTAGCCCATACTTGACTCCACCAGATGTGACAGAGCCTGAGTTGGGGTGAGTAAAAGCAAACGCCATTCTCGGAAAAAACGAAATGCCGGCTTCAGTATCCACTCTTCTAAGGGCAACCACAAACATACACACCGCGATTATCTGATCGCGGGAAAAACACGACACACGAAGTATGGAGTGGAAAGAAGAAAAGGTCCCACCAGGCGTGCCAGAATCTGTTCCCCGGCGAAACACGGAGACGCGACCGCGTAGGTCCGTCTTGCCTGAATTTCGGGGTAGATGCTAATTAGTGCTATCCTTCCACCTCTCTGAAGATGCCAAGTTGATTTATGACACCATGTATTGAAGGTTTAAACGGATGAGGCCGATGTAGCAGACTTCGTCAGATTCCACCTCGTTGAGGGGTTTTTTGATTGTGGGGACGCTCTTCCCTGCAGGCGCAAGCCCCTGCAGTTAATTACGCTACCGCATCGCGGTAACCACTTTCTCCTTCTCCAGATGGTTACTTCGTGTCGTGCATGTTTGTTTTGTTTTTGGTTGCCCGTGGATTGCATACGGAGACTAATTTATGTTGTCGCCCGTTGGGCGTGGATTAGTCCAAATCCGTATTTTTTTAGATTTGGGTTTGGGGGTTGGGTTTAAGAATACGTTAGTCTCATTTGAGAATAAGATCAACTTAAACGTATGTTAAGGATACATTAGCCTAATTTTAGACTAAGATCAACTTAACAGGATCATTTAGATCCAACAAAAGAGCATTTGGACTCTATTGTTTAGTTTAGGGACATTACGGTCGATTACCAGTTTAAGGACGTGGTGGTCCGAGGTTAAGGACATCATAGTCCATGGGTTTAAAGGGACCCCACAGTCCGAGGTTAAGGACATCATAGTCCATGGGTTTAAGGACCCCATAGTCCAGTTTAAAGACGTCATAGTCTATGAAGTTTAAGGACATCATAGTCCATGAGTTTAAGGACCCCACAGTCCATGGAATGATTGGTTATCGGGACCCGTCACCTCTTTGAAGACGTTGAAAGATTACAACGACAAATCTCAAAGGAGTGAAGAGATGTACCCTTGAACCAAAGTTGATTGGGAAATCTGTAGTCCAATTTCGGACTAAGATCAATTAATTAGATTATGAGCACATTGGCTTAGTTAAATCTGAATTGAGGACTTATGGCCAACTTGGGCTAAGTCCAATTGATTCGAAATGTTGGACCTTTGTTTGGCCTGTTGAACATTTGTCTGGGTTCAGCCCTCCCATTATTTAGCAATGCTAAACAGGGGTTTGGGGGCTCTGACAACATTTTTTCTTTGGTTGAGCACTAACCATTATAGCTCTAGATTTTAAGGTTCATTTGAAGGGGAGATTTGCCTCTGGAAGATTTGGTCAATTTGGGCTAGACTGGTTTTAAAATAGTGTTAAACACTAGAGGTTATTTGGCGATCACGTGCTCCCACGTGATGTGCTGAAAATACTGTTAAACACTAAGGGCAAAGCGCTTAAAGTAGTTTTAAACAATAAAATTGAATTGGTCACGTGTGGTCACGTGAGGCATCTGGAGATGGGGCCAGAATTCCTTTATTTTTTTGTCAGAGTATTCAAATAAGTGTTAAACACTTTATTTTAACGACCATACGTGTGGGCACGTGATGGGTACCCATGTATTGATTATTAAAGTGTTTATTAGAGGTCATGTGGGGACACGTGAGGGCGCCCAAAATTGTTTCTGCCTTTAGTTTTGTTCCCTTTATTTTGAGGGTCACGTGGGAGCACGTGAGGCATTGCCTTTAAGCTTTTTCCTTTTCATTTTGGGGAGTCTGTTTAAGGGTCACGTGGGGGCAGGTGACCTAGTCTTGTTCTTTCTTTTCTACTCATTGAGGATGGAGGTCACGTGTTACCACGTGACCAAGTTCTTTACGTGCATGGAGAGCTTTAAGTCTTTTGTTTTAAGAACTAAATTCTTTTATAGGGTTAAACCCTAGTTCTGTTTAGAGCAATTAAATTCCTGTGTATTTGGAAGAATTAAATTCTTATATAGGGTTAAACCCTAGTTTCATTTGGAGGAATTAAATTCCTATGAATTTGGGAAAATTAAATTCTCATATATGGTTAAACCCTGGTTTCATTTGGAGGAATTAAATTCCTATGAATTTGGGGGAATTAAATTCCTTAAACTCAAATTCTCCCTTCTAAGTTTTGGATCTGCATGGCAGAATCTCCCCGATGAGAATTAAATTCTCAACTTTTGGGGAGATCTGCTTCTGCAGATCTTCAACTAAAGGAAAAACTAAGTTCTTATTCAGAAGAGTTAAACTCTTAAATTTGAGAATTAAATTCTCTTTTATTTTATGGAGCTTCGATCACTTTCCCCTTTCTCACCTAGGATTTCTTTTCTCTGAAAAGATCTTCTTTTCTCTCTTGAGAATTCAATTCTCCTCTATTTTTTCTCTCTCTTGTTGTTTTTTCTCCAAAAATCCAAGATCCTTCCCTTCTCTTCTTGGCTCCTATTTATAGGAGAAAGAAAGGAATCAATTTATTTAGACAATCTTTCATTGAAAGATTTTTGTTGTTTCTGTAACCAACATGATCTTTTAGATCACTCAGTGAATTTTATTCACCATTGGATTTTTAATCCAGAAGATACCCTGTCTGTTATTCTTGGCAAAATTCAGGAAAATATTTCCTTGTATAGAATCTTTCAATAAATTGGTGATTTTTAATCACCATTGGATTTTTAATCCAACGGTGCTCCACTTTATAGAGCACAATCTTTTGCTTTTCTGCTTTGGAAGATTTAGAGAGATATTTTCCAGTTATGGTCCTCGATTCTTTCTTATTTAGAATTTAATTCTATTAGTTCATAAGGCTTAAAAAGCCTATCACATGTTGGCACGTGATCCCATTGTTTGATCATTTAAATAGAATTTAATTCTATTAATTAGAGCACTTAGGCACAGGTCACGTGCTGACACGTGATACTCCATTGGGATCTTTCGTTGCTGTTTTATCATGCCTTTTAATTCTTTCAGTGGGTTCTTTAAAGGTCCATCACGTGTGGGCACGTGACTCCATTAATTTCTTGCTTGATTAGAATTTTAATTCTATTATAACAGAGTCCCAAGAAACCATCATGTGTCAGCACATGACCCTTGGTCACGTGTGAGCACGTGATATTCTATTAGGGTTTTTCCTGATATTTTATCAGGGAACACCTAGCTTCGGGTCTTGACGGCAACTCATATAAAACCCGAAAGACCATTGGAGATCATTCCACCCCAAAAGGATGCGGTTGTGACTCATCGGGGATCCAAACTGAGCCTAACCTCAAGTAAAAAGTTTCATGGCAAATTCCTAATGCTTGCTCTTCTAAGGGTAATATAACTTAAGGAGATTACTTGAAGACGTCTTGTCCAACCTCCAAAAGGATCAGAGACATGACAGTCATGGGGCGATGGCATATTCCCAGCTCTGGACTTCAACTGCAATACATACAGCATAGAAGTCTTACAGATGTCTACCCTACTTCAGTAAAGAATCGGCGCGACATCGTCAAAACAAAAAAAGAAGCAACGGCATATTCCCAGCTTTGGGTCTTGAAGGAAACTCATATAAAGCCTAAAAGACTATTGGAGATCATCCCACACCAGTGCGGAGTGGTTATGACTCATCGGAGCTCCAAATTTAGCCTAACCTCAAGTAAGAAGCGTCATGGCAAATTCCTAACAATTGCCTTTCGACGGTAATACGACCTAAGGAGATTACTTGAAGACGTCTTTTCCAGCCCCTGAAGGGATCAAAGACACGACAGTCGCGGGGCTACTCGAACAACAACTTGAAGACTGCATATCGAGGAATACATCAGCCAACGCGACGGTACCATGGACACAAACCCTAGTACAACAAACCTAACGGACCTCTATCGTAAAGAATGGAGGTTATCTGCATATAACGTAGGACAAGTTTGCCTGTAATCCCAAGGGAGATATACTAAATAAACTCTGAAATGAGTACATAAACTAGAGACTCCGAAATGTGTGAATAAACTACAAACTCCGAAATGAGTACATAAATTAGGGACTCCGAAATGAGTGAATAAACTATAAACTCCGAAATTAGTACATAAACTAGAGACTCCGAAATGAGTATATAAACTACTTTACGCCAAATCAAGACATCAAAGGATATAGAGGCGCAAGCATGAAATAAAATATTTCTTTTATTCATAAATCCAAATGAATACAAGATACAAAAAAGAGGAAAAGAAAAGAACAAAGAAAGATATACAGCGACAAGATATTTAAGACAGCGGGCGGTTCAATAAGCCAGCCATATCGTCATTTTTCTGCCGAGCTTCCGCCTCAAGTTCTAGCAACGCCGCAAGCTGAGTCCCTACTTGTGCCTGTTGTTTTTGGTATAAGGAAAATCGATTCTCAAGCTCTTTCTCGGCAGTCTTATAGGTCTCAACCATCTCGCGTGTAAAAATGACTGCTTTATCAAGAGCCACCACCTCCGTAATGGCCTCCTAAAGGACCCGCCAAATTTCATAGGCCCGAGTAGTCTTGGTGGTGAGCTGGGCTTGAAGTTCCCCCAAAGCCTTCGAAGCCAACTCCCTTGCTGAAAATTTCCGGTTGAGCCTCTTCTCGCAAGACTGGAGATTGGCCTCGTACTGATCGATCCACCCATGCAAGCTGGCCTATATGGATAGGATATCAGAAGGGAGGTGTCACGCCCCGCTTCCTAGTGTACGGTGAAGGGGACGCGGCAAGGCCCGCGACGTATTTACTCAGAAGTAAACACGCTAAGCGTATCTAAGCAATATAAAGGAAAATGAACACAAGAGACAAATGTGAATGAACACCAACTTTATTTATATAACATTCTTTTTACAGTACAATGGAAAATTAAATACATGGACTGAAAGCGATGCCTAAACAGTGGCATAACAGAAATGAAAATACTGAAATGAAATGTACAAGTATCTAAAACTCTGGGTCGAAAGCTAGCTGATCCAAATCCTCACTGGTGGGCTCGATCTCCTGAATGTCCGATCCACCTGACAACAGTCCAAAGAAGAAAGAGAAGGAATGTCTTCAGCGAACAATCGCTCGGTAAGTCCCAAAGATAAGGGAGAAGTAGAATAGACAGAGAGAGAATGTAGCTTTTAAAGTTGTATTATATTGTTAACGCTGTTGTTTGTAGCTTGATACAGAAGATGCCAGTGTATACGAGAGGAATCTCACTTTCCCCGGAGACTAAGTTATCAGGAGTACAAGGCTCCATCGATAATACTACGGAACAACGATATGGATGTAATTACGTCTTAAGTGACCACCTCGTGCCACCTTTAACATGTTCCGTACCAGTCTACCCCTTATAAACCCCGCGATGTCTTGTTTGTATTGTTTGTAATGTCTTGTAAATTGAATTGTATAGATGGATGACTTGCCGAAACCATGATATCAGTAAATAGATGTAACTGGAGAATCATGTAGATGGAGGTATATCCATGGTTCGGTTCAGTCAATATAGATTGAATAGATTGAACAGATTGAATATATAGATTCATATTGAATTGTGTTATATACATGAATCATATTCAAGTCAGATTGATTATATTAAGACTCAGTTTGAGTCAGACAATTAGAAAAGAAATTGAATCCTGAATTAGGTTTAGGTGTTATCGGTAACTGCTGCACATGGACGACAGGATTTGTCTCTTTTTCAAAGACAATTACCGTATTGATAACACCGTTTGTTAGATTATCTACCTTAGATAGGCAAGCACCCATATCTCCGGCACCCATATCTCCGGCTCCCTGAGGCTCAAGAGACTGGTTCCGGTTAAACCTATATTTACTAGGGTCCTAATTTTAATTTATATAACTTGAGGAGGTTTTATGTAAAAATAATTTTGTATAATTTTCAAAATACACCTCAAGCATTTACTTATTGTCTTTATGGTTTTCATAATTGTATATTTTACAATTGTGAAATTTTAGTAAATAGAACCTAGTTTTCATAGTATATGGTATTTATTTGTTATGTGTTGATCTTGTTTTGTATTTGTATGGTATTTTTACGTAAATTGATTCTTTTGACTTAGAAAAATTGGAATATTCATATTATATCAAAATAGATATTTTGATTACACACACACACACATGTAATAATTTTAATTTATTATTTTTCTAGAAATCTCATTTTCTTAAAATGATATTAAAATTTCCATCGGAATCTGAATGCTCCTTGTGTAGGTCTGAATTCCGCTCTACTATACCCAAGGATGTGCGATAATCCTCACCATCCCGAAAACAGGGCTCCCCCAAAATGGGTTGTAGAGATACAATTGCATGGAAAAGATTAATACACTTTATTGTAGAAAATGGTTTTTATAAGTTAAAGGTATTTAATTGTAAAGTCGTATTTCCCGTATTCTAGGTTCACAAAAAAAAGACATCGTGCTATGATAGAGATGTTTGTTGTGAGGAGGTACGTCATTACCTCTTGAGTTTTCTAAAGCTAACATGGTTAAAAGGTATAAACATGTCGATATGAAACTTAAAGGTATTTTAATATAAAATTGAAATAAAACTTGCTATGGTTATCATTTTAATGTCAAACTTGTTCTATTGTCTTCAGTAATGTTTAATGGTCATGACATAAGAGTTTGGTATTATTGTGCTTAAGGAAAATAGAACTTTTTAAGGAAAAACCGAATCGGAAGTCGGATTAACTCCGCTACCGTCGGATTTTAGTTTTGAATGTTTTTAGAATAGAGAAAAGAAGAAGAAATAGGGACTTACTTATTGATTGGCTAGAGGAGAGAAGGAGGAAGAGGTGGGAGTTGACGGTGCGTCGTTTCGTCGTCGGAATCTCCTCGGATCGTTGCCGAAAGTTCGTCGGAGCTTCTCCTTTTATTAACTCCACTTGCACACTAGAAGGCTTGAAAGTTTTGTATAGTTTTTATAGGGAATTTTCAGTGTGAAGGGATTAAAAATGGAGTGGGTATTTATAGTACAAATTAGGGTTTAGGGTGTGATGAAAATGCATTTAAATTTGCATTAAAAAGGATTAAAAGGGGTATTTTAATTCTCTGGTTAATTGCAGAGAATTTAAACAGTGTAAGGGGAGTGGGGTAGGCCAAAGGGTGCAGGGGGTTAAAGAAAATTAGGGTTTGGTCCAAGTTTGACCGGAGGCGCCGGCCGAGTCAAGGCTTTCGTCGGCCCGAGTCGGGCATGTCGGGGCTCGTCTTGATGCCACGTGTCCCTGATGCTTGGTCTAATCTCGTGGACACGTTTGTTTATTCTGTAACTCTTGGTTTTACGGGTTGTGCACGTGTAGACTTTTAGGCTTCTAAAAGATTAAAAGAATTTTAAAATAAAAATATATTGTGGCTGATGGGATTTGAACTCTGGTGCTTTGTAACAGTAGTGCAAGGCTTTA
The DNA here is from genome assembly GCA_030015575.1 of Agapanthus africanus. Lineage (NCBI taxonomy): Eukaryota > Viridiplantae > Streptophyta > Magnoliopsida > Asparagales > Amaryllidaceae > Agapanthus > Agapanthus africanus. The sequence goes on along the minus strand of CM057348.1, from coordinate 22,724,294 downwards.
CCAGTGAGCTACAAGCTCTTTCTTGCTGTTCAAAAGAAAATCAAACTTATAACTTGTGCTCAGGCTCAAGTATCCCTTTCTGTATTTTTGAAAAATTATACAGAAAGTTTAGGATTGTTACAGGAGGCGTACTCATTCAACTCCATGTAGGGAAGCCTCCACTTGACAGCAATACTCGACCCAAGTATGCACCAGCGCCTCGTCGTGATAGGTGGCAAGAATAGACAAAGAAGCGTTGGCTTCAACAACGAATTCTTCAGCCGTGATGGAAGTGCCGGCATGAAGATCTTCAATAAGAGTCGTCAATGAATGAACACTCTATTTTTCCATCCTCTCAGACACACGTCGGGCGTACGGGCCTGGCGGCATGGAAATACGGAACTCTAATGGAGTCAGGGTGGGCAAAACTATGAAGATACATGTATGGTTAGTCATCTTTCAGAACATAGAATAAGTAAAAGAATGCCAATACTAAGGTGTCACTTACCCACGGCCATAGAGGGCGGATTTGAGAGATCTCCAGACCCATCGAGAACTTCAACTTCGTCGTCAGCCTCTTGGAATGTGGTTTAAAATAAAAAAGAGGGGCACATCAGCATCATTACGAAAATATGATACGAAAAGCAAAGGAATACTAACCTTGACCGGAGGAAAGGACGAGGCTCTAGGGGGATATCGCGTATGGTGCCGCCATATTAAGTAGACGCAGGAAAGTTTCTTACGGAGAACAATCTACAATGGAAGCCGTCAACTCCCGCAATTATGAGAAAATGAAAGAGTTATACATATGGAAGGCTCATTAGGCAAATATATATATATATATATATATATATATATATATATGATTACCTTCGATTCTTCGTCCATTTTGGACTGGAGGGATAGCAACTTCAGTAATCTCCTCTACACCCTCCGGTGCATCATTGGAAATATTCACAGAGTCTATGGCCAATCCGGTGACCTCCGCTGAAGGAATAAAGGCCAACACTGGAGGCTCTGAGGCACAGTCTAGACTCGAAGCTACATGCACCATAGAAGGCCCTACAAAGGAAAAATCTGTAAAGACGAATACAATATGAAACTAATATGCTGAGAAGAACGTAAAAGATACATACCAATACGTCAGGGAGCCTGAAGTATTGATTTTTCGAGCCACTCCTCTTTTCTGTTTAATCGCGCTCATCGGGCTTCGATCGAAGGTAAATCCCTTCCCGTTTTTAGAGCAGCCTCGTCTTCAGAAGCGGCCGAGATTGGCTATTTGAGGGCCCGTTATTCTTCCAGCGTCAAAGGAACCACTGGTAACCTAGTTGGTACCAGATAAACATCACGGAATTCAACAAGGGAAAGCATCCCTTCTTGGGGCCCACGTTTTCAGTTTCATCCTGTGAATGCTTCAAGGCCTTGGCCAGCTGTCCGACTTCCTCGGTGGATGTGCAAGGAAAGAGGAGACCGTCGTCTGGTTCATGCGCATATATAGGCTCGTCGTGAAGAGGCTCAGACTCAAGCAAGGTATCAAGTAAACCGGCGACCGATTTCTTCCTCCTCTTAGGGCCCGAGCTAGCACTAGAAGAAGGTTGCTTCCTCCCCTTTGGAAATTTTGCACGGCGCTGTCCAATCTCGTCTTCGGTATCTGCTTTTGGTGATGCCGCTGCTGGTACTTTCTCAAGAATCTCTGCCCTGGCCCTAGTGCGAATCGGCATACCAGCAGTGCGAGTGACTGATTCCGCCCGAGCGGCTTTAGGAATAAGCACTGAATCGTTATCCCTCAGAGGATGGCAAAAAACCGACCGTGGCCGCAATAAGGCACTGACGGCTTGAGCGGAAGCAGGGGATTTACATTCAAAGAGCACCCTTCTCTTCTCTGCAATGATGGGACTGACCCAGTGGCGATACCAGCCCTTGAAGGGTCCCGCAGGCCTCGGAAGAGAGTCGGCCTCAGGAATCATGAAGAGGGAGCTAGTACTCAACCGCATGAAGTGGTGGATAACGTCGCGGGCGACCTCCAGCGAGAGAGTGGGCTCAACTAAAAAGGCTTCGAGGGGGACGCCCCGGTTGTAACCTAACTGCTGGGCGAAACAATGCCGATTGTACCACATGAAGAGAGCAGTATCATTTAGGCAGAACACTACGTACCCCAGCCTGATCGAATATAAATGCATGATCTCTTTAGGCTTTAAAGCCGGAGCTCCATTCTTCGACAAATCGAACAACTGTTGAACGGACCCCACTGGAGCAGAAAAGACTCGATCACTGAAAACCTTCCCGCCTTCGTTCGAATACAGATTAAGCAATACACACAGAGCCCCTAACTAAGTCGGATCATGAGCGGAATTATCGACTAGCCTCATGAACCGTGGGAAGGTATATGCTTCATAGAAAGCAGGATGCTGGTGTGCAGCAAATGCGCCTAACACATGCATCTCAATCCATGACGTGAAGTAGTGGAGGGATAAATTCACAGTGTACGCACCTGGGTTTGAAGTGTTGGCAGCAGTACTTAATCCGTGGTATAGGTGTGATAATCCTGCAACGCCAATAGCCAATCATGCTCCTTCGGCTATGCGATGGGCAGGATAGAAGACGGAGTCTCTCATAAAATATTGATGCATCAGCATGGCAAACCAGCTAAGCCAGAGACTGATGAAGCCAACAAAGAAAGTTTCTTCATCTATTCCATGGGCAGCAATTGCGTCAAAGGTCATGGCTGACGAAATTGGAATGTAAAACTGTAGCAAGTCTTCTTCTTTGGCCGGCAGTTTCTCCAAGCCGAATCCGAAGGGGTCCTCGACCTTCGCAAATTTCAGAGCTTTCTTAGATAGAACATCTTCACGAAGAAAGCGAGCAATGAAAGCATCAAAAGTGACACCTTGTCCTTCCGATGCTACGAATAGTCTCTCAAAAATGCCTAAGGCCTCGATTAGATTCAGGTGCTTGTGTCGAACAGCGTTCTCGGTTGTTAAACCTTCAAGTACAGCTGGCACTGTGGCAAATATATATTCGTCAGGAGGTAATAATTCTTCGTAATTCTCTCCCTTGATCGGCAGCCCTAAAATTTCACGGAACTCCGCCAACGAAATAGAGACTTCGTGGTCCCCCAGTAGAAAAGTATTCGTTGGAAAGTTCCACTAGTTCAAAAAATCCTTGACCCACCAGATGTGGGGAGCATGATAGTAGAACAGATACGCATACACCGCTTGATACAGCCCAACTTTCTTATTGTCCTTATCATGTTCCCTGATCATTGCCATAACTTACTCGTCTGATGGCGACTGTAGGAAAGCGGCCTCCGAGCGTGTGTAAGGAAAGTAGGGAAGTGATGCCATCGTACCCGGAAAAAAAAGGGACCCATTAATATATATATATGAGTTTGTCTCATGAGATTACTAACTACAAAATCAGTGGGCCCCACAAAATCAAAATGGCGGCTCGCCAATGATGAGGCAAGATAATCATTGTGAGAATCCAAAAGGATTCTCATTAATAAACAATGGAGTTTTTTTAACATCCTCGAAAAGAGAGTTCTGTTAAAATGGGCAACAGATTCGAATCTGTGAAAAGGGTATTAAAATCCTAAAAGAGAAAAATTCTCAAGAACAGAATGGGAATAAAATTCCCAAAAGTCCCTAGATCTCTCATAGCTAAGGCTCTATAAGAAAATGGAATTAAATTCCTTCAATATTGGGATTAAATACTAGAACCCCCTCCCCTCCCCCCCCTCCCATGGTAGGGGAAACAAAGAAAATAGAATTAAATTCCAAGGATCCTAAAAGAGCGGTGATAGGGTAAAACCCTAAGAGGAGAATTAACAATCCTCATTAATTCGAGACCCTAGAGTCTACTTAAAAGAAAAAGTTTTTAGATCTCTAAGAGATCAGTTCAAGAAAAGAGCATAGCTCTGTTGATGGATTTAAAATCCAAGGCAAGAATGAAAAGGGTTTCCTAAGAGGTGAATGCCGTTCATAATCTTTACCCAAAAGAAGTGTTTGCAGAGTTTAACTCTGAAATGCTAGGTGCGGAGAACTAAGCTCTGGAAAGAGAATTAAATTCTCAAGGAAGAATATGAAGAAACAGTGGTCATCTCGAAGGCTAAAGGCCCCATTTATAAGACGTGATGGGGAGCGGTTCATCTTCCCGTTCCTCTAGACAATCCAACGGTTGTAAGGATGGACAGCGTTGCATTCACATGCAAATCACGTAATAGAAACGCTGGGGGCATTTGTTCCCTCATAAAAAAAAAGAGAAGCGGAGAAAATCCCCCCTGACTCAAGCCTCACGTGTTAAACACGTAAGCGCCTATATGCAAAGCATTTAGGCGCTGCTGTTAAAAGAACTCATAGGCTAAATAAGCCTCACATGTTAAACACGTGAGCGCCTATATGCAAAGCATATAGGTGCTGTAGTTGAAATAAATCATAGGCTAAATAAGCTTCACGTGTTAAACACGTGAGCGCTTATATAAAAAGCATATAGGCGCTGCAATCAAACAATTGATAGGCTAAACAGACCTCACGTGTTAAACATGTGAGCGCTCATATGCAAACCATATGAGCGCTGAAAATAAACAAGCCAAAACCCACGCTAATGATCACGTGTTAAACACTTAAGTTCTCCCGCCACATATATTGGCAACGCTCACATGCAAAGCATGTGAGCGCCCCAATTTTAAAATACTCACATCTGATTCTATGTGATAGAATTTAATTCTATTTGGAAAATATTTTTCCTGATCTTTCTAATATGGAAAGATTTTTCTCTAACATAGAATCTTGGATTTAAAATCTAATTGTGATAAAATATCACCAATTAGACCATCTGATAGGATTAAATTCTACGTGGGAAATATCTCCTTGATCTTTCTTAAACTATAAAGATCTTCTCTGTTAAACAGAGAACCCTTGGATCAAAGATCCAACGGTGATTATAAAATCACCCACTGATCATCTGATAGAATGAAATTCTATCTTAGGAAAAATATTTCCTAATCTTGTTAAACAAAAAAAAAACTTTTCAGTTAAACAGAGAGCTTTTGGATTAAAAATCCAACGGTGATTAAAACTCACCAATTGATCAAAAAGATCATTTTTGATTGATTATGAAATCAATCATGATCTCTCAATCAGAGATTTTCTTAATAAGTTGATCTTTTTTCTTCTCCTATAAATAGGAGTAAGAAGACAGAGAGGAAAAAAGGAGAACGGAGAGAAGAGAGAAATTCCCACAAGCTTCTGCAAAAAAAAATATAGTAAGCTCTTGAGAAAAGAGAGAATTTAATTCTCATAGAAGAAGACTTTTCTCATTGAAACCCTAGGTAAAGAGAACACGGAGATCATATTGTCTCTCCTTTACCTATATAAGGATTTAACCCTTTATACAAGACCTTAGTTCTTCCTCGGGTTTGAGATTTGCAAAAGCAAATCTCCCCACAAGTTAAGAATTTAATTCTCATCAGGGAGATTCTTTTCTTCAGACTCAAAACTTATAGATAAGAACTAAGTCAAAAAGAAAAAAACGAAAAAAATGAACATATGTTCTGGGAATTTAATTCCCCCATTATTAGGGTTTAACCCTACACAAAGAAATTAGTTCTTATAAAAGTAAAAGAGAACTTAGTTCTCCAATAATAACAATGATGATAATTCAAGATCTTCAAAACAGAAATCTTGATGATCATCAATGACTAAAATTGTTATTAACAGAGATCAATATCTCTGAAAACAAATAACAAAGATAACTTGGCGTCTTATTAGTGCTTAGCACTGTTATGGAGCCTCACGTGTTTCCCACATGAGTGCTTAAAACAAGCAAAAGAAAATCTAAAACTGCTTCACGTGTTTCCCACATGGGTGTCTGAAGAGCAAAGAAAAATCTCTTTGTCAATTAAGCAGCCTCCAAATAAAACCCCAAAAGAAAGTAGTCACGAATAATACACGTGAAACGCTCTTGGAAACCTAAAGTGCTTAGCACTTCTGTAAAAAGAGGGGAAGTGAACAAATGAAACCCAATGCTCACATGCTTCCCATGTGAGTACCATGCGAAGTGCTCAGCACTTTAAGATTAGTCAAAATGTCTAAAGTGCTTCGCACTGATTGGGGCAATGCTCATATCTGAGCGCCTCACATGCTTCACACGTGAGTGCCATGGGACTCTAGTGCTTAGCACTAATCCTGCGCCTCACGTGTTTCACACGTGAGCGCTATATGCCCCAGTGCAAAGCACTTTTGGGTAATTATAGAAACTCAATCTCAGCCCAAAATTGGCTAAGTTTCCTGAGGTTAAACCTTTTTGATTTTAAAATCAACCGAGCCCATATTGCTCATGATCTCCCAAACTGATTTTAGTCTCATACATAATTAAAGATCTGTCATTGATAATATCCAAAACGATATTCATCCCACATCTCCTAAGGTAATCTTAGTCTCAAATGCGACTAACGATTCTTAGGACCATCACCCCTTTTTCCCTCAAATACAGGATTTGGTTTAAGGGTACATCTCTTCACACCTCTGATACATGTCATTATAATTCCTCAACGTCTTCAGAGAGGTGGCGAGTCCCAATGACCAACAACTGCTTGATGCACTTCCAAATTGACGTGCATGCCTCAAATCAGATCGTGTCCAAAATTGGGCACACTCTATATCAATATTGTTCGCTTCGTCACATAAAAAATACACATGCATGCAAGATGATCGTCGGACCGAGATGTCCCTAAACTAATTATCCGCCTCAAATATAGCGATAATGGACCGAAATGTCCCTAAACTAATATTCGTCTCAAACATGGCAATAATGGATCTTGATGTCCTTAAACTAAAAAAAATTAGGCCCAAATGCTCATATGTTTAAGTCGACCTTAATCTCAAATCAGATTAATGGTTCTTCAAATAAACCAAACCCAAATCTAAAAATATACGGATTTGGACTAATCCGCGCCCTACGGGCGATGACATAAACTAATCTCCATATATAATCCACAGGCAACCAAAACAAATAAAAACACACACGACACAAAGTGAACTTACAAAGCAAGAGAAAGTGGTTATCGCAATGCGGTAACGTAATTAACTGCAGTGGTTTGCGCCTGCACAGAAGAGCGTCCCCACAATCAAAAACCCCGCATAAACGAGAGGGAATCTGATAAAGTCTGCTACAACGGCCACATCCATCGAAACCTCTGATATACGGTGCCATAAATCAACTTGGCATTTTCGGAAAAGTGGATAGATAAATCCAAATAGCATCTGCCCCCAGATTCAGGCAAGACAATCCATCTCGATTCTTCTCCGTTTCCGGCAGTGAACAGTTCCGTACCAATCTACCCCTTTATCCCCGCATATTGTATTGTATAGATTATGTTTAAAAGTCTTGCCAAAACCATGGGTACAAAATGTTCAGGATGTAATCATGTATTCAAGTAGTCATGTCAAGTTCAAGTCATTTATAACCATAGTTCGGTCATGTCAAGTCAAGTATACATGTTTGAATTTGATATTTGAATTCGAGTATTCGTGTTCATGATCAAGTATTCATGTTTGATTTTGGATTCAGATTTGAATTGGACTCAGACTGAGTCGGACACTTGTACTGATTTAACTCTTGAATTCTTAAGTTCGGGAATTATCGGCAACTGCTGCAGATGGACGGCGATTTGTGTCTTTTTCCCAGACAATTGCCATTGATAACTCCTGTTAAGTTTTCTAACCTGAATAGGAAAGCACTCACTTTCTCCGGCTTCTTGGGGTTCAAGAGAATTGATCCCGCTTAAATCCATATTTACTAAAGTCCTTAAATATTGTTTTGTATATCTCGAGGGGGTTTTATGAAAAATATATTAATATGGATTAAAAATAAAACCTCAAGGGTGATTTGTATTACTTAGGATTTTCATGAGCATGTGTTTTAAGTATTAAGGTATTTTAATAATAAATACCTAGCTTTTAAAAGTTTATGGTATTTTAGTGAAAACTAGTCTTTTTAGTAATTTGATGGTATTTTATTGACATTTTTTAATATTTCATTTTTATAAAAATATAGTTTCATAATATAATGAAAATATGGATCTATAATTTTATATAATTTTTTTAAATTTTTAGAAAAAAAATTTTTATTTAGAAAATCCGTTTTTCTTAAAAACCGTATTTATATCCTTTCGAGATCGAATACTCCGTGAGAAGTGCTGCATCTCGTTCTACTATTCCCAAGATATGCGATAATCTGAACCATCCATTAGCGGGTCCCCTAATAAGGGTTGTACATGCATAGTTGCAAAGGAATCCGAAATACTGTTTTAAAAGAAACCCGGTTTTAAAGTATGTGGTATTTTATTGTAAAAATTATTCTTTGAAATAAAAATACATACAAATAGGTATCATGCTATGAAACCAAAGTGTGTGTGTGTGGTAGGTCGTTACCCCGTGAAGTTTTTCCTAAAGGTATAGTTTTAATGAAAATGAAAAGAGTGATATTAAAGTTCAAGGTATTTTAATGAAAAGGTTTAATTATGGACGTTTCACATGAGATTCTTGGTTATACTTGATTCTAAATATTGGTATTAAGGTTACAAGTAATGTGTAAAAATTTGGTTGAACAATATATAAAAGAAAAGGAGTTTCCAAGGTTTAGAAAAAGGATATCGGTAATAACTCCACTTACCGATATAAGTTTTAAAGTTGAATTTCAATAAAGAGGAAGAGAGTTTGGGAGGACTTATGATTTGAATATGTCAAAGAAAGAGTTAGGAAGAATAGGGAGGCTTCGTGACGTCGCGGGAGCTCCGGAATCGGTTTCGATTTTCGACGGAAGAAGCTTGCTCGCTAACTCCACTTTACTCCACTTGCACTTAGGAACTTTTGAGAGAGATTTTGCTAGAATTTTCAGAATGGTGAAGAGCTAGGGCATGGGATGGTATTTATAGTGGATAATTAGGGTTTGGTAATTAAAAATGTGGACTAAAAAGCATTAAAATGGTGTTAATTGGTGAAATGAAGGGTCTCTGTTTGATTGCAGGGAAATCAAACAGTGCAGAGGAGTTGAAGGGAATTGAAGATACGAGTGTGCAAAGTACGGAGTTCATTGGACTCATCTGACCCATCCCCGCCGGCCCTAGGGCACATTTGGGCGGTCGATTTTAAGGCAAATGCTTCGAGATTCGTGCCACCAGATCAAATCTGTATTTACACCATTTTCCACATATTTGATTTTTCTGAACTTTTCATTCCCCGTGTATTGCACGTGCAATCTTTTGGGCTTCTAAAAAATTAAAAAGAAAATTTGTGTCTGATGGGAATCGAACAAACAGGCTACGTCACAGCAGTGCAAAGGTTTTACCAGTGAGTTACAAGTGGTTTTTTGCTTTTATTTAATAAAAATTGACTTATAACTCAAGCTCAAACTGTAATACTCTTTTCTTGTATATCAACAGAAAAATATCCGCACAGAGATTTCAGAGTCGTTACATTATACCCTCCTTATAAAAATTTCGTTCTCGAAATTTACAGTTACATAGGAACTAATTTTCAAATAGATAAGGGTATATTGCATACATGTCTTCTTCTTATTTCTATGTTGATTCTCCTGGAAAATCCTTTCTCCGCATCACTCGGACCAAGTTTACTTCCTTGTTCCGTAATGCCTTCACCTTTCGGTCCAGGATCTCAATTGGTTGTTTCTCGCAGGTTAGATCAGTCTCAACTGTGAGCTCTGAGTGATTGAGCATGTGGCTGGGGTCGCTCACATATCGTCATAGCTGGGATATGTGGAATACGTTGTGCACACCTTCCAATGAGGGCGGTGTGTTAGATGGTATGCCACTTCTCCAACTCGTTCGAGTATGTCGAACGGTCATATGTATCTTGGACTTAGCTTACCCCTCTTACCAAAATGGATCACTCCTCGGTTTGAAGAGATCTTTAGGAATACATGATCTCCAGGTTGGAACTCCAGATGTCAACGCTTTTCATCTGCCCAATACTTCTGTCTGTCTTAGGCTATATGCATCTTTTCCTGATCGTACGAACTATGTCCACAGTTGCTACGATCATCTCTGGGCCAAGGACTTCATGATCTCCAATGTCGTCCCAACTTAGCAGTGAACGACACTTCCATTTGTAGAGTGCTTTGAATGGTGTCATTCCAATGCTTGACTGATAGCTGTTGTTATATGAAAACTCCACAAGGTGTAGGTGATCTTCCCACGAACCTCCGAAGTCTAACATACAATCTCTTAGCATATCTTCCAGAATCTGAATTGTTCGCTCAGACTGTCCGTCCGTTTGTGGATGATACGCCATGCTGAAATTCAGACTCGTTCCCAGGCTAGTTTGCAGCCTCTGCCAAAATTGTGATCGAAATCTTGTATCACGATCGGAGACGATGCAAACAGGTACTCCATGTAATCTCACGATCTCCTGTATGAATTCATGGGTATCAAATATGGTACATCTTGAAGGTTTAATCTTACTTTAGATTTATACTTACCTCCATATACTTCTTTGCTAACGTTTCGGTTGACTGGCCAACTATGAATGGAATAAAATAAGCCGACTTGGTGGGGTCGATCCACAATAACTCATATTGCATCGTTACCCTTCAAGCTACGAGGAAGGGCAGTCACAAAGTCCATGGTAATGTGCTGCCATTTCCATTCTGGGATTTGTAACGACTGAAGTAGACCAGCAGTTCTGTGGTGTTCAACCTTCACTTGCTAACACACCAAACACTTGGCTACGCTTCTCGCTACTTCGCGCTTCATTCCATACTACAAGTAGTGTTGCCGTAGATCCTTGTATATTTTCGTACCACCGGGGTGTACCGAATACAGAGAGCTATGAGCTTCTTTCGTCAACTCTTCTCGAACTGGGCCGATTGGCACACATAATCGATACCAAGTTTTAGTACCTTGAATCCAAGGGCAACCATAGAAAACCACGATTTTGTTCGTGAAACACGACACATGAAGTGTGGGGTGGAAAGAGGAAAAGGCCCCACCGGGCGTGCCAGAATCTGTTCACTGCCGAAAACAGAGACGAACTGGGATAGATCATCTTGCCTGAATTTGGGGGCAGTTACTATTTGGACTTCTCCGTTCACCTCTCTGAAGATACCAAGTTGATTTATGACACCATATATCGGAGGTTTCGATAGATGCGACCGTTTAAGAAAACTTTATCAGATTCCCCCTCATAAATGAGGGGGGTTTGATTGTGGGGACGCTCTTCCTTGCAGGCGTAAGCCCCTACAGTTAATTACATTACCGCATTATGATAAACACTTTCTCCTGCTCTAGTAGTTTACTTCGTGTCGTGTGTATTTTTGTTTATTTTGGTTGCCCGTAGATTGTATACAGAGACTATTTTATGTCGTCGCCCGTAGGGTGCGGATTAGTTCAAATCTGTATATTTGAGATTTGGGTTTAGGTCAAGAATTTTACTTGATGGGGTCCACTTTGGTAGCTTGGTTTGCCAACGGGAATAAACTTAGGACACGGATCTCATATAAATGGAGTCCATCCGTTCAAATGAAACTTGGGTTTGATCTAAGGATCGTTAGTTATATTTGAGATTAAGATCGACTTATGAACAGTTTGCATATAGGCTCAACTGATCATTAGATCATATATGAATAGCCTATGGATAGTATACGATAGTCATTATGGCGACAGTCCGCTGGGCAAACATATTAGTTTAAGGACATCGCGGTCCAACATTCCCTGTTTGGAACGAATGTTATTTTAAGAACATTTCGGTCCATCATTCATCTTACGTGCACGTGTATTTGTTACGTGGCAAAATGAACGATGGTGATATAGAATGCGTCCAATTTGGGGTGCGATCTGATTTGAGGTGTGCACATCAGTTTGGAAATGCATCAATGTGGGATGTATCATTCCCTATCTTGAAATTTTTTTATATCAAGTTGGTACGAGAAAGAAGTTGTTGGTTATCGGGTATAATGACTCTGAGTTTACTGTACTGAATTTTCCATTTTAATGTACAGAAATGAGTTTACAGCCTAAGTTTGAGTTATAAGTTAATTTTGTTAAATAACAGCAAGAAAAAACATGTAGCTCACTGGTAAAGCTCTTGCACTGCTGTGATGTAGTCCATATGTTCGAACCCCATCAGACACAATATTTTTTTTTCTTTTTAACTTTTTAGAAGCCCAAAAGATTGCACGTGCAATACACAGAAAAATGAAAAGTCGGAAAAAATCAAATAGGCACAAAATGGAGTAAACCGTAATTTAGTCAAGGTGCATGAATCTCGAGGCAAAAGCCTCGAGATCGACCGACAGATCTTGCTTCTGGGCCGGCGGGGACGGTTGATCTGAGCCAAAAGAGCTCCGGGCTTTCCACACAACCTTCACCTACCCCTAACTCCTCTACACTATTTGATTTCCCTGTAATCAAACAGAGACCCTTCATTTCGCAATTAAAACAAATTTTAATGCTTTTTAATCTACCATATTAATTCCAAAACCCTAATTCTACATTATAAATACCATCCCCTACTTTGGTTCAACACCATTCTGAAATTCTAGCCAAAACTCTAAAAAAATTCCTATGTACAAGTGGAGTAAAAAGGAGTTAGCAAGCGATCAACTTCCGGCGAAGATCAAAGCAACATCCGGAGCTCCCGCGATACTCTAAAGCTTTCCTCCTCTTCTTCTATCTCTTCTTAACATAATAAAATAGTAAGTCCCTCCCAAACTCCCTTTCTATTCTTTGAATTTCTTTTTAATCAAAATCGGTAAAAGTGGAGTTAATATCAATATTTTTTTTTCTAAACTCTAGAAACTCCACTTTTTTCTTATATATTGTTCATCCAAATTTTTACACAATACTTATAAACTTAATACTAATATTTAGAATAAATTTTAGCCTAGAATATCATATAAAATAACTTTAAATTAACTTTTTCATAAAATACCTTGAACTTTGATATCGTTTCTTTTAGTTTCATTAAAACAATAGTTTTAGGAAAAACTTCACGGGGTAACGACCTACCCCTCACGTACACTTTTGTTCCATAGCACGATAACTCTTTTGTATGAATATGTGTTATGAGGAAAATGTTACAATAAAATATCATATACTCTAAAAAACGGAGTTCTTTGTAAACGGCATTTCATTTCCTTTGCGATTACGCATCTACAACCCTCTTTAGGGGATCCGCTAACGGATGGTGCAGACTATCGCACATCCTTAGGTTAGTATAACGAGATGCAGACCTCCTCACGGAGCATTCGGTCTCGAAAGGATTTAAATACGGTTTTTTAAGAAATACGAATTTTTCTAAATAAAATAAAAATTACTTTTTAAAAAAACTAAAATTATTAATACATGTTTTCAAAATATAATAAACTTATATTTTTCAAAAATTGAAAAGATTAACAGATGACAATAAAATACCATTAAGATACCAAAAAGGCAAGTTTTACAGTAAGATACCATGAACTTTCTAAGCTAAGTACTTATCACTAAAATATCCTAAATACTTAAAAGCCATACTCATGACAACCCTAAATAATACTAATCACCCTCGAGGGTTACTTTTTAACTATATTAAAATATTTTTTCATAAAACCCTCTTGAGTTATATAAAAACACTTTTAAGGACTTTAGTAAATATAGGTTTAAGCGGGATCAATTCTCTTGAGTCCCAGGGAGCCGGAGAAAGTGAATGCTTGCCTATTTACGGTAGAAAACTTAACGGGGTTATTAATGGTAATTATATTGGAAAAAGACACAAATCCTGCCGTTCATGTGCAGCAGTTACCGATGACTCCCGAACCTAATTCAAGATTTACATCAGTACAAGTGTCTGACTCAGTCTGAGTCTAACTCAAACCTAAATCCAATTCAAACATGAATCCAATATCAAACTTGAATACTTGAACATGAACATGAATACTTGAATTGGAACATCAATATTAAACAAGTATAACTTGACTTGACTTGACCGAACCATGGTTATGACTTAAATACTTGACTACTTGAATACTTATTTACATCCTGAACATTAATACTTGAACAACTTGTATTCATGGTTTCGACAAGTCTGGTAATTATAATCTATACAACATATTACGCGGGGATAGAGGGTTAGATTAGTACGGAACGTATATCATGACACGAGAGGTCACTTAAAAGACACCTACATGAATTCTCATACCGTTGTCCCTGGGTTATGACGGGGCCTTGTACTATATGTTACCATAGTCCACGGAGTAAGATAGACTTCTCTCGTATACGTGAATACCTTCTGTATCAAGCTACAAATAACCACGTTATAATAATTATCATATACCGGTAATCAATCATACACACCTTACTTGTTCATTTCACATTTTTTGTTATATTCTCTTTCTTCTTTTGACACTTACCGGGCGCTAGTTCGCTGACGACATTCCTGTTTATTTCTTTCTTTGGAATGTTCGTCAAGATGACCAGATTTCAAGGAGATTGAACCTAGCCAGGAGGACTTGGATCAGCTTGCGGCACAGCCAGACTTCTAGTTTCTTATACTTACTTTCATTTTGTATGTCATTGTTTAGGCACTGCTTTATATCATTGTATCTTTTCTTTTAAAACATTTGTATGTAAAGATGAATGTAAATAAAGTTGTTGTTATTTTATATCACTTGTCATTCTTGTACATTTTTATATATTGCTTAATTACGCTTAACATATTTATTTCTTAGTAAATACGTTGCGGCTTGCTACGGCACCGTCTCCGTATACTGGGAAATGGGACATGACAGGTTTTGTTGGTGGCCCATGCAGGTCCGTTCTGCATGAAGTCTTAAGCAATATATTACAAGAATTATAAGAATCAGCAACTATACATTCCTTACATTTCAAATTTCTTGAATCTATCATAACCATTCTTTTCCTATCAAGGTCATGGATTCTCCCAACAACACCAGCACGAACGTCAATGGAAACACTCCACCGCCTACTCTACCACCACCACCTACCGTTGCAGCTCCCATCAACGAGTAAACGGTACTGCTTGAGGTGATCAAGAGCATCTTAGAAGGTCAGCAGCAGCAGAATGCTATCCTCATGCATCGCCTAGAAGCCGAGACACCCGGAATCAAGCAATTCCGGGCACTGCGCCCAAAACATTTCTTTGGGAAAGAAAGCCCACTGAAGGCAGAAGAATAGGCTCAGTCTATCATAGATGATCTGGAAGCAGCTCAAGTGTAAGATATTGTTTGGGTGAGAGTTACAAATCTGCAACTAACAGACAACGCCAGAGTCTGGTAGAAGGTTGAAGAAATCCGTCTCTCCCAACCGATTGAATGGAAGACATTTCGTGATCTGTTCGATGCGAAGTACTTTCCAGAGACTGCCCGTTTCGACAAGGAGCAATAACTCATTCATCTACAACAAGGCTCGATCTGGGTCAATTCTGTGGATGAATACGATACTGAGTTTACCATGCTTAGCAGGTAAGATATTGTCTCTAATTCAAATTCCCGATTTTAATTATTTCACTTCTAACACAAGGTCATAACAGATTCACTACACATCTGATTCCTACTGCTAAGATCCGGGCACGATGATTTCAATAAAAGTTGGACCCGGAAATCCAAGCTGCACTCGCTACAGGGGACTTCCCAACCCATGAACTTGCTCTGAAAGCTGCCCGATGCTATGAGGCAGTTGTGAAGAAGAAGGGAAGACCGCAGACTGCCGGTATGAAACGCCCTACCATACAGATGGCAGGAGGAGCCTCTTCTACACCGACATTTGGACCCAGGAGACCGGGAGGAACATTTAACTGGCCCAGTCGAGACTTTTGTTTTTATTGCAAGAGGACAGGACACCTGGTGAAGGACTGCAGGCGTGCAAATGGCATGTGTTTAGTTTGTGGCACATCTGATCACTCTATAGGAGCATGTCCATATCGTTTCAACAAAGCTTTATCCCGACCAGCTATCACAGTTCCGCAGCGGCCAGCCATTTAGGCTCCTGCACCTCGACTAGCCCTACATGCACCACCTCTACATGGACCTCCCACACAGCCTCAATGTCAATTCCATCATGCATAGAGAAACATGACTCAAGGGCAGAGAAACATGCACCCAAGGACAGAGGAATGTGCCTCCATCAAGGAGGAATGTACCCCGACGTCAGCCTTTCACAATGACGGTCGAGGGGGCCGAAGCCACAAGCCAAGTCATCACTGGTAATTCCCAATCTTTTCAATCATTGTATATCTCTATAACTTTTCCTATATCTAAACCCAAACTCACACAACTTAGGTACTATACTAGTAGCTTCCCTACCTGCTCTAGCACTCTTCGACACTAGAGTATCACATTGCTTTATGTCGCAACGCTTCGTCCAAACTCATGTGATTCCAGTTAAACCGCTCGTATCCAGCTGGAATGTCAGTTCAGGGAATGGTTTTCTAAAAGCAACTTTGGGATACGATCTATGTTCCGTAGTCGTCTGCAGTACAGAATTTTATGTGAACTTCAAGGTGCTAGACATACCGAACTTTGATATAGTCTTGGGAATGGACTGGCTGGGAACTTTCTTCTCTACCATCGACTATCTCGAAAGGAGGGTAGTGTTCGAAATACCAGATCATCCAGTATTCTATTTCAAGAGTGGAGACCGTACCTTGGAACCTAGCGTGTACAAAGCAAAAATAAAGAAGGCAGTAGTTGCAGCATTACATGTGAAAGAGTCGAAGCTAGAAGTAGTTCGAGAGTTCGAGAATGTATTCCCTGAGGATATATCAGGTTTTCCTCCCGATCGTGCTCTTGAATTCAGCATTGATTTACTATCTGGTGCGCAACCTGTAATCAAAGCTCCATACCGGCTAAGTCTAGAAGGATTGAAGGAGATCCGCACTCAATTGGACGAACTCCTGAAGAAAGGTTGGATTTGGCCCAGTACTTCAAGTTGGGGATCTCCAGTGTTACATGTAAAGAAGAAAGAAGGTTCATACAAGATGTGTTTAGTATATCGAGCTCTGAATGAAGTGACAATTAAGAACAAGTATCCACTACCAGGCATCGATGATCTTTTCGATCAGCCAAGTGGGTTTTGTGTATTTTCGAAGCAAGATCTTCGTTCAGGTTATCATCAGGTGAAGGTCAAAGAGTCCGATATTCCGAAAACGGCATTTAAGGCTCGATATGGTCATTATGAGTATCTTGTAATGCCATTGGAGTGACCAATGCACTTGCTATATTTATGAATTTGACGAACCAAGTTTTCCGAGAGTACTTAGACATGTTCGTTGTCATGTTTATCAACGATATCCTGGTGTATTCAAAGAATCGAAAAGAACGCGCCGAGCATTTACGAATTGTCCTGCCGAGCATTTACGGAATGTCCTTGAGACATTACGATAACATCATCTCTACGCCAAGTACAGAAAGTGTGAATTTTGTCAAGATCAAGTCAGATTTCTTGGGCATATCGTTTCAGGCAAAGGAATCTCAGTAGATCCAGCTAAGATGACAGCTTTCAGCGAGCGGCCGACACCAAAGACGGTGAAAGATATACGAAGTTTCTTAGGATTAGCAGGATACTACCGAAAATTCATTGAAGGCTTTTCAAAAATTGCAGCACCCCTGACCATGCTCACACGTAAAGATGAAGCATTCATGTGGTCAGAAGCATGTGAAAACGCTTTTGTAGAACTCAAGTCAAGATTAATTTCTGCTCCTATTCTCGTGATACCAAATCAATCTGGAGAATTTGTTGTGCATTGCGATGCGTCTGGTAAGAGATTAGGATGTGTTCTACACCAGCATGGAAAAGTTATAGCTTTTGCATCAAGACAATTGAAGGTTCATGAGCACAACTATCCAACACATGATCTGGAGTTGGCAACCATTATCTTTGCACTAAAGATTTGGCGCTACTATCTTTTGGGAGAACGAGTGGATATATACACTGACTATAAGAGTCTGAAGTATGTATTTACTCAGAAAGAATTAAACATGCGGCAGAGAAAATGGCTAGAACTCATGGAGGACTTCGACATCAACCTACAGTATCATCATGAAAAGGTGAATATAGTTCCTGATGCACTTAGCCGCCAGCTATTAGCAATGAATCTCACCGCTCGGTGGAAGATACAACAGGAATT
Organism: Agapanthus africanus; assembly: GCA_030015575.1. Taxonomy (NCBI): domain Eukaryota; kingdom Viridiplantae; phylum Streptophyta; class Magnoliopsida; order Asparagales; family Amaryllidaceae; genus Agapanthus; species Agapanthus africanus. The sequence continues at coordinate 22,706,178 of CM057348.1, read as the reverse complement.
GCACAGATTGGCAATCGAAGTAGTTATGCCAGGTGACGATTCGTATTTGATGAACTTACAAGTCCAGTCCACTCTTGTCAATCAGATCAAGGCAGCTCAAGCAAATGATGCCAAGATACAAAAGATCCGAGAACAAGTAGAAAGTGAATTTCGAACTGACTTCATCATCCACGAAGATGGATCCTTGAGATATGGAAGTCGATTGTGTGTACCACATGGCCCAGTTCGAGAAGAGTTGATGAAAGAAGCTCACAGTTCTTCTATTCTGTATACCCCGGTAGTACGAAAATGTATAAGGATCTACGACAACACTACTGATAGTATGGAATGAAGCGAGAAGTAGCCAGAAGCGTAGCCAAGTGTTTGGTGTGTCAGCAAGTGAAGGCTGAACATCACAAAACTGCTGGTCTACTTCAGCCGTTACCGATCGCAGAATGAAAATGGTAGCACATTACCATGGACTTCATGACTGCCCTTCCTCGCAGCACGAAAGGTAACGACGCAGTATGGGTTATTGTGGATCGACTCACCAAATCAGCTCACTTTATTCCTTTTCGAGTTGGCAATCTACCGAGACGTTAGCAAAGAAGTACATGGAGGTAAGCATACATTTAAAGTAAGATTTAAACCATTAAAGTGTACTATATTTGATACCCATGAACTCATGTAGGATATCGTGAGATTATATGGAGTACCTGTTTGCATCGTCTCCGATCGTGATACCAGATTTCAATTACAGTTTTGGCAGAGTTTGCAAGCTAGCCTGGGAACGAGTCTGAATTTCAACACGGCTTATCATCCACAAACGGACGGACAGTTCGAGCGAACAATTCATATTCTGGAAGACATGCTAAGAGCTTGTATGTTAGACTTCGGAGGTTCGTGGGAAGATCACCTACATCTTGTGGAGTTTTCATACAATAACAGCTATCATGCAAGTATTGGAATGGCACCATTCGCAGTACTCTACGGACGGAAGTGTCGTTCACCACTAAGTTAGGACGACATCAGAGATTGTGAACTCCTTGGACCAGAGATGATCGTGGCAACTGTAGATGTAGTTCGCACGATCAGGGAAAGAATGCGTATAACCCAAGACCGACAGAAGTATTGGGCAGATGCAAAGCGGCGACATCTGGGGTTCCAACCTGGAGACCATATTTTTCTAAAGATCTCTCCAAACATAGGAGTGATCCGCTTTGGAAAGAGGGGTAAACTAAGTCCGAGATACATAGGACCGTTCGACATACTCGAATGAGTTGGAGAAGTGGCATATCGGTTAGCACTTCCACCCTCATTAGAAGGAGTGCACAACGTATTCAATATATCCCAGCTACGACGATATGTGAGCGACCCCAGCCACATACTTGATCACTCCGAGCTCACAGTACAGACTGACCTGACTTACGAGAAACAACCAGTTGAGATCCTGGATCGAAAGGTAAAGACACTGCGGAACAAGGAAATAAACTTGGTTCGAGTGATGTGGAGAAAAGATTCGCCAAGAGAATCAACATTGGAACGAGAAGAAGACATGCGTGCAAGATACCCTTATTTATTTGAAAATTAGTCCATATGTAATTGTAAATTTCGAGAACGAAATTTTTCTAAGGAGGGTAGAATATAACGACTCTGAGTTTACTGTACTGAATTTTCTATTTTAATGTACAGAAATGAGTTTACAACCTGAGTTTGAGTTATAAATTAATTTTGTTAAATAACAGTAAGAAACAACTTGTAGCTCACTGGTAAAGTCCTTGCACTGCTGTGACGTAACCTCTGTGTTCGACCCCATCAGACACAATATTTTTTCTGATTGTTCTTTTTTATTTTTTTGGAAGACCAAAAGATTGCACGTGTAATACACAGAAAAATGAGAAGTCAGAAAAAATCAAACAGGCACAAAATGGAGTAAACCGTAATTTAGTCAAGTAGCACGAATCTCGAGGCAAAAGCCTCGAGATCGACCGGCGGAACTTGCTTCTGGGCTGGCGGGGATGGTTGATCTGAGCCCAAAGAGCCTCAGGCTTTGCACACAAACCCTTTCACCTACCCCTTAACTCCTTTGCACTGTTTGATTTCCCTGCAATCAAATAGAGACTCTTCATTTCACAATCAAACCAAATTTTAATGCTTTTTAATCCACCATTTTAATTCTAAAACCCTAATTCTACACTATGAATACCATCCCCTACCTTGGCTCAGCACTATTCTGAAATTCTAGCCAAAACTTTAAAAAATTTCCTAAGTACAAGTGGAGTAAAGAGGAGTTAGCAAGCGATCAACTTCCGGCGAAGATCGAAGCAACATTCGGAGCTCCCGCGACACCCCAAAGCTTTCCTCCTCTTCTTCTATCTCTTCTTAACATAATCAAAAAGTAAGTCCCTCCCAAACTCTCTTTCTATTCTTTGAATTTCTTTTTAAACAAAATCGGTAAAAATGGGGTTAATACCGATATATTTTTTTAAACTCTAGAAACTCTACTTTTTCTTATATATTGTTCATCCAAATTCTTACACAATACTTGTAAACTTAATACCAATATTTAGAATAAATTTTAGCCTAGAATATCATGTAAAATAACTTTAAAATAACTTTTTCATTAAAATACCATGAACTTTAATATCGCTTTTTTTAATTTCGTTAAAATAATACATTTAGGAAAAACATCATGGGGTAACGACCTACCCTTCACGTACACTCTTTTTCCATAGCACGATGACTCTTTTGTATGAATATGTGTTACGAGGAAAATCTTCCAATAAAATACCATCTACTCTAAAAACCGGATTTCTTTTTAAACGGTATTTCATTTCCTTTGCGATTACGCATCTACAACTCTCTTTAGGAGACCCGCTAATGGATGGTGCGGATTATCGCACATCCTTGGGCTAGTAGAACGAGATACAGATCTCTTCACGGAGCATTCGGCCTCGAAAGGATTTAAATACGATTTTTTTAAAGAAATATGAATTTTTCTAAATAAAATAAAATTATTTTTAAAAAAAACTAAAATTATATAAAATTATTAATACATATTTTCAAAATATAATAAACTTATATTTTTTAAAAATTGAAAAGATTAACAAATGATAATAAAATACCATCAAGATACCGAAAAAACAAGTTTTACAGTAAAATACCATAAACTTTCCAAGCTAAGTACTTATCATTAAAATGTAGGGTTCCTAGGCACCCTAATGAGGTCTCACAAGGCATCAACCATGCCAATATAAAATTTAACGATGCCTACAAACCCTAAACTACGGATCGTCGGCTAGAAAACTAGGCGAAAAGAAAACTAGTTAACACTTAACTAATGGATTATCGGAAATACAACCTTTGTAGATCCGGTGCTCCACCTCCACGGCTCCGCAATGAAGTCTCCTCGCTGTCCAAGACGGATCCCGGGCTCTAGCGTCGGCTTCATCGGAGATTGGACGGGCTAGGTCATCGACGACGTGCCGAAGATGATCTACGTCGAGGCATCGCTAAATCAAGCTCCGACTTCACCAAGTCAAGAAACTTGTGAAGTAAACACACTCTACTACTTGGCAAGAGGTAGAGGATGAAGAAATAGGAGGTGGGTAGACTTTAGAATTGGATTTCTCACTCATTTCCATCAATCACCATTGATGGATGCAAGCTTCTTTCTTGAAGTGAAGAAGAAGAAGAAGATGAAGAAGATGATAAGTATTATGATAAGTTGAATTTAAAATAGAAAAGAAAATCCTAACTTATCATAATCCAACCATGGTTATGTGTAGAGAGCAAACTATAGTTAGGTTAATGGTTAGGTTAGGTATAAAACAAAAATGGTGGACTTTATTCAAAGCTTCATGAAGCATCAACAAAGAACAAAAATAGCCACCATTTTCCTTTTACCAAAATGAAATAAACAAACAAATAAATGAATAAAACAAAACCCTAACCATTATTATGTAACCATGGTTTGATCTTTACACAAAAACCCTAGCAAACATGTATCATCAAACATGATACAATCATGTGCACAAAACTATATCGAATATACAATGCGCACATCCGAGTGAGAAAATCCATTTAAAGTGAACCGATACTAGTTAATGCAAAGTAATATATCAAATATATAATTATGCATTAAATAATTAAATCAACACTTGATTCAATGATCCGGTCATGTCGCACACAACCGACTAGTATATAATGTATCGGCTTATCGAATCAACGCTTGAATCGATAACTAGGTTATATCGCATACAACCATTCGATACATTCATCGCGAGAATGGAATACGGTATCACATACACGCATTATTCTCGGTCCCGCACATATCTCATATGCGCTCCTATTTCGTTTCGCTTGAGCCAGGAAACCTCTGTGTAGGACTCTAAAGACTCGTCAATACGCCGGCAGCGGATGATGATCATATCAAACATCCACAAGCCGCAAGCGGTCTACTAAACGTAACGGCCACCCGGGTATTGAGCGATCTGAAGATCGACGAGCAAGCCCGCTCACACTCCAGTGAATCCGACCAGTAACACTACCGTACAGTCCGGTCTGATCGTCTGATATGTCGCATATCTCGCCTAGGGGTGGTAAACGTCAGACCCCAATAGCTCGATAAGTCATGTCGATATGAGGTCTATAACTGTTCGAGAAACTACTGGTAACACTTACCAGTAAATCTCAGCAACCCTGGCCAGGGATTTCCTGTTATAGCCAATCGAACACAGCACAACATCAACCCCCTATACCGGGAGAGACGAATCCCCTCCTATCGCTCATTGCCTCCATGTGACTCGGGACTGTACCCAAAAACCACCATTTTGCACGCCCTCTTGGACGTGGTAAGATGGAAATCAAAGCACAGTGGGAACCACACAAGACTCTATGACGATCTCGGGTCAACAGACTACTCTGTACCAGTGTCACCAGAGAACTGCCATCTGACGTGAGGTATAATACCATCTGGGAGTTCTCGACGAGTCCGTCCAGTGTACCCAGTCTCTACTGAGCACCCGTATATCATCTCTGATGTCAAACACCAATGGATATGGGATCATCCATCGCCCATCTGTATGGGTCGAGAAGGTATACGCTAGTCTACTCTGGTATATCGATGCCCCGTCTCGATACACCCACGACTAGGGACTTTGAAGGATGTACTTATGGACTACCATGTCCCCACTAGTATGATCCGCATCATAGTCCAGGTAGTCAAGTACAGATCCTAAGGGCTTTACCAACATGTAACAGAGAGACAATCAGCATACACGTTAAGGTAAAGGGTAACCAGATAGCATACTATCATGTCGAGCAAGAAAGTCCTCCCTATATATGTCCCAGCATCCACTACAATATACATCCAATGTACAGTAATGGCCTCTAGGGCATACATATAACTAACATAAAATACCCCAAATACTTAAAAGCCATGGTCATGACAACCCTAAATAATACTAATCACCATCAAGAGTTACTTTTTAACTATATTAAAATATCTTTTCATAAAAACCCCTCGAGTTATATAAAAACACTTTTAAGGACTTTAGTAACTATAGGTTTAAGCGGGATTAATTCTCTTGAGCCCCAGAGAGCCGGAGAAAGTGAGTGCTTGCCAATTTACGATAGAAAATTTAACAGAGTTATCAATGATAATTGTCTTGGAAAAATACACAAATCCTGCCGTCCATGTGCAGCAGTTACAGATGACTGCCGAACCTAATTCAATATTTAAATCAGTACAAGTATCTGACTCAGTCTGAGTCTAACTTAAACCTGAATCCAATTCAAACCTGAATCCAATATCAAACATGAATACTTGAATATGAACATGAATACTTGAATTCGAACATCAATATCAAACAAGTATAACTTGACTTAACTTGACCGAACCATGGTTATGACTTGAATACTTGACTACTTGAATACTTGTTTACATCCTGAACATGAATATTTGAACAACTTGTATCCATGGTTTCGACAAGTCTGGTAATTATAATCTATACAACACATTACATGGGGATAAAGGGGTGGATTAGTACGGAAGATATATCGTTGCACGAGAGATCACGTAAAAGACACCTACATGAATTCTCATACTATTGTCCAGTGGATTATAACGAGGCCTTGTACTACATGGTACCATAGTCCACGGGGTAAGATGGACTTCTCTCGTATACATGAATACCTTCTGTATCAAGTTACAAATAACCACGTTATAATAATCATCATATACCGGTAATCAATTATACACATCTTACTTGTTCATTTCACATTACTTTTTATATTCTCTTTTTTCTTTTGGGACTTACCGAGCGCTAGTTCGTTGACGACATTCCTGTCTATTTCTTTCTTTGGAATGTTCGTCAGGAGGACCAGGTTCCAAGGAGATCGAGCATAGCCAGGAGAACTTGGATCAGCTTGCAGCACAGTCAGACTTCTAGTTTCTTGTACTTACTTTCATTTTGTATGCCATTATTTAGGCACTGCTTTATATTATTGTATCTTTTCTTTTCAAACATTTGTATGTAAAGATAAATGTAAATAAAGTTGTTGTTATTTTATATCACTTGTTATTCTTGTACATTTTTGTATATTGCTTAATTACGCTTAACGTATTTATTTCTTAGTAAATACGTTGAGGCCTGCAATGTCACCGTCTCCGTATACTGGGAAGCGGAGCATGACATCGGGACCTGCCACCTCTCTGAAGACGTTGAAGAATTACAACGACATATATCAGATGTGTGGAAAAATGTACCCTTGAACCAAATCCCGTATTTGAGGGAAAAAATCATGGTAGATCATCTAAGAATCGTTATTTACATTTGAGACTAAGATTACCTTAGGAGATATAGGATGGATATCATTTTGGATATCATCAATGAGAGATCATTAGTCATGTTTGAGACTAAGATCTGTTTGGAAATCACGAGCATATGGGCTCGGTTGATTTAAAATCAAAGAGGTTTAACCTCATGAACTTAGCCAATTTGGGCTGAGATTGGGTTTCTATACCACCCAGGAGTGTTAAGCACTAAGATATACAGCGCCCATATGTGTTTCACGTGGGGCGCTGGAATAGTGCTAAGCACTTGTCTTTTCAGGCGCTCACGTGCTTTTCACATGAGGAGCTACCATATGGCTAAGCAATGTTTTTTTTTTCTGGCGCTCACGTATGAAATATGTGAGGCGCTCAGATATGGGCGCTACCCAATCAGTTCTAAGCACTTAGTCATTTTGACTGAATATAGAGTGCTAAGCACTTTGCATGGCACTCACGTGGGAAGCTGAGCATTGATTTCGGGTTTTGTTTGTTCACTCCTCTTTTTTTTAGACAGAAGTGCTAAGCACTTCGCTAGAGCTCTAGCGCTCACGTGTGAAGCGCTGAGCCTCTTTTTTTTGTTTCACGTGTATTTCACGTGACTGCTTTATTTTTGGGTGTTGAGTTGCTTTATTTGGTGGCTGCCCAATCAACACAAATGAGTTTTCTTTGTTTTTTGGATGCTCACGGGGGACGCACGTGAGGCGTTTTAGCTCTTCTTTTTTTTTTTGTTTTAGGCACTCACGTGGGAAACACGTGATGCACTATAATAGTGCTAAGCACCAATTTTGCTCACGTGTGTTTCACGTGAGACGCCAAGTTCTTCTTTTTATAGATGTTAATCTCTGTTAATGACATTTTAGTCATCGATGGTCATCAAGATTTCTGTTTTGAAAATCTTGGATCATTTTTTAATTAGAGAACTAAGTTTTTCTTTTCTTTTAATAAGAACTAAGTTCTTTATGTAGGGTTAAACCCTAATTTCGGAGGAATTAAATTCCCAGAATATATGTTATTTTCCTTTTTCTTTCTTTTTAACCTAATTCTTTTCTGAATCTTTGATTATCAAGAACAAGATCTTCCCGATGAGAATTAAATTCTTAAATTGTGTGAGACTTGTCTTGTGGATCTCTGATCCAGAGGAAGAACTAAGTTCTTTGAGAATGGTTAAACCCTTAAATAGGTAAAAAGAGATATTTTGATCTCTGTGTTTCCTTTACCTAGGGTTTTGAGAAGGAAAATCTTCTTCTTTTCTTTAGAATTGAATTCTATGTTGTTTTGGAAGCTTTCTGTATTTTTCAGAAGTTCATGGGGTTCCCTCTATATGAGACTTGAAGTCTCGGGTCTTTTATATCGTAGAGGTATATTGTTAATTAGTTTTGAGAAAATCTCTCATTAAGAAATTCTAATTGATTTAATTGGTCTCAAAATTGATTTGGGAAATTTTACCCACCGTTGGATCTTTGATCCAAATGTTTCTGTTTTACAGAATATATTTTCTTGTTTTTAGCAAGATTGAGGAAATATTTTCCCATATACAGAATTTATTCTGTAAAACAAGGATTTTTAATCACCATTGGATTTTTAATCCAAGGGTGCTCGTTTTAACAGAGCGCAATCTTTCTTTGTTTAGAAGGATATAGGAAATATTTTCCATCTCATTGGATTTTTGATCCACCAACTTTCTGTTTAACAGAAAATATCCTTCTCATTTAGATAGATCAGGGTGATATTTCCCCCAATAGAATTTAATTCTATGTTTAATTACCGTTGGATCTTTGATCCAACGGAAAAGATCCAACGGTTCTCTGTTTAACAGAGAGGATCTTTCTTTTTTAGAAATATCCAGAGAGGTATTTTCCAAGAGTAGAATTTAATTCTACATAAGGAGGCTCCTTTGAGGCTTATTTAGCTTCTTTCATTTAGCGCACATATGCCTTGCATATGAGCGCTCACGTGTTTAACACGTGAAGTCAATTTGGCCTTTGGCCATTTGCTCTTAATACTCATATGCTTTGCATATAAAAATAGAATTTAATTCTATACATAGAGTTTTACTCTATCTGAAGTTAATGCTTCAAAAGGGTGTTCTCACGTGTTTAACACGTGACCCCGGTTTGGGTTTTTTTCTTTGTGTTCATATGCTTTACACATAGGCGCTCACGTGTTTAATACGTGAGGCCTATGTAGTCTTTAATTTTTTTGGTTGAAGTGCTTATATACTCTGCATATAAGCGCTCACGTGTTTAACACATGAGACTTGAGTCGTGGGGAATTCTCTCCCCTTTTCTCTCCCTTTTTATGAGGGAATAAGAGGAAATCAAGCTTAATTGCAATATCTAATAGAGGTTGGAGGATACAGACAAGAGCTTCTCAAAATTGCACATTCAAGCTTGAATATGGCTAAAGAAGCAAAAATCCAAAAATGAAGCGTCGAAGTCCTAGAAGTCCAAGTTGAAGATCAATGGAACGATTTCAAGACGCTTGTAAGTGAAATGGCACGTTCAAGTTTGAAGCGTCAAGTGTCAAAAACAATTGAAGATCAATCAACTAACGTAAAGTTCAAGCGAAGAGCGAAAGGTTCGAGAGCTCGTGTCGAGACGTCAAGGATTCAAGAATTTAAAGATTTGCGAAACCGACATAGGAATACTTATAAGTACTTTATACATTATGCTTATATCATTTAGAGCTCTTGAACGCTCACACACACATGCACAAATGTTTTACAAATATTGGGTTTTTCGTTTTCGATGTTTTCTATTTTATGAAAACCCAAATTTCAGTTTTTGTGCCAGGTCAGACATCTGCTCAAAACAACTACAGATGTCTGCCTACTGTTGTTTTTCAAATGTCAGAAAATATATGAAATCCAGAGAAGATGATAGATTTCTGTAGTTCAGTTGACCAGACATCTGATGAACGTTTTGAAAATGGGTTTTTTTATATCTTTAGATGTCTGCCAATTGAATTTTAGACGTCTTCCCAAAAGTTTCTGGTTGGATTTTTGTTTATTGACAGACGTTTGCAGTTAAATGGGACAGACGTCTGCTGAATGTTTTGAAAAATGAATTTTTATAACTTCAGACGTCTACCCATTGTTCTTTAGACATCTGAGTTAAAGTTTCGGATTGAAAATGATTTTGTTCTTCAGATGTATGATGCCCAATCTGGTAGATATCTGATGAAGAATTGATTTGAAAAATTTGCTCCTTTATATCTGTTGGGGTGTTTCGATTTTGCCTTCAGATGTTTGTCCAGTTTGTCTTCAGACGTCTGTCTTGCTTAAATTCTGTTGTCCCCACTTGTTTTGAGTTTTTTTTCTTGAGGACTATAAACAGGGTTTCTATAGGATTTTTTATGGTTAATCACCTGCAATCACTTAAGCTTTTCAATTGCGAATATCTAAGTGATCTTGAGCCAAAAATCTCGTCTCTTATGAGAGTTTAAAAAAGTTTTCATTTGCTTATCCAAGACACTTTTACACACGAGATCAAGAGATGTCATTTGATTATCCATATTTGTTAGAATATAAGAGAGAGAAAGAGAGCGCTTTAAGAGAAACTCCTTTGTGAGTATTGACCTTCATTGTATTCACCATCTTCCTTTGTAGGAGAACTCTTAAATGCAAGAGTATCTTCATTAGGGAGTTGAGTGAGAAGCCTCTTTTTCTTTGTATGAGGATTTTTTAGTGCAAGGATGCTTTTGTAAGAGAGAGGAGCTTGTAAGAAATAATGTTGTTCGTGTTTCGAGCAACGTGATTATCTTTGAGGAGACGTGTATGGTTTGGCCTCTACCGAAAGAAGGGTTGTGGGTTACTTGCGGACAATGTGTTTGTCTCCGAGAAGACATGATTAGTGGAACAGGCTCGTACGCCTAAAGAAAGTAGACTAGATCTCCCGAACTACTATAAATCTTGCGTGTTTACGTTTGCTATTTCTTAATCTCTAAATTGCTTATTTGCTTTAGCTTAGAAATTGCATGCTTGATCTCTATTTGCTTTATATGTTCATTACTTGATATTTTTGCTTGGTTTTGGTTTATGTTGCACAATTGTAATTAGCTTAGTCTCTATCTCTATTGGATTATTCTTTACTTAGCTATTCAATTGTGGTTTGTATTTGCAGGTATAGTTTAGAATTTTTAAAAGGTTTAACGTTCAAAACAAATAAATATTTATCATAAGTACTTCACTCAGCTTTAGAAATAGTAGAAATAGAATACTCACGATCAACAATTAACCACATACTTCTATCAAGAGATTCAAGAAAATATTGCATCATAATTTTCCAAAAATTAAATTTCGAACCATCAAAATATGGAAGGTTATGAATAGATGGTTCTTCAAAATACGAACAAGATGATAAAGATGATGCCACGAATCATTCTAGGATGTTAAGCCTACACAAGAAGAGCACCAAGCACTGATACCAATTGAAAGTAATTTTAGAAAGTGGTGAATACGATTACACCACCAATAAGCCCAATTTAAAAATTCAAAACGATACTTGAAAATACAAACCACAATTGAATAGCTAAGCAAAGGATAATCCAATAGAGATAGAGGCTAAGCTAATTACAATTGTGCAACATAAATAACAAGCAAGTAATAATATCAAGTAATGAGTATATAGAGCAAGTAGAGAACAAGCATGTAATTTCTAAGCAAAAGCCAATAAGCAATTTAGAGAGTAAGAAATTGCAAATGCAAACACACAAGGTTTATAGTGATTCGGAAGATCTCCTAGTCCGCTTTCTTTATGCGCACGAACCCGTTCCACTAATCACGTCTTCTCGGAAACAAACACGTTACCTGTAAGCAACCCATGACCCCTCTTTCGTTGAGGCCAAACATTACACGTCTCCTCAAAGATAATTGTAAAGTGTTTTGCGTCACCCCATTGAGATGGGAATGCGTGCGCTTGTCAGGCATGTACAGATTCCTCCTGCCTGGGGTAGAAAGGGGTTTATTAATTGTGGGGATCCAAATCTCCGGCAGTCGCGGACTAAACTGCCGTTAATTACCTCTCGTCTTTGGAGTGAAAGAATCTCCGATTGACGGGTCAAATTAGTCATGCGAACTCAATATGAGATGTTGGTATTTTAAAAAAAAATATAGAGATGTGTTCTTTTCATTTTTTTTATTCTACTTGTAACAAACGGAATTTTTTATTCACAGAAACATTAGTTTTAATTTTATTTAATTTTATTTATTATTTATTATTATTATTTTTTAATTATTTATATATTTTTTTAAAAAATAGAAAGGGAAAGCTTCTACTTAATAGGAGCCCTCTCACGTGGGGGGATGGGAACCCCCTAACGTGAGGGGGATAAGTGGGAGCCCCCTCATGTGGCGGAATGGTGAGAATGGGCACGTGCCCACGGGACGCGAGCACGGACCAGAAAAGAGAGGGCTAAGCCCTCGGATTCAGAGTTGAACTCCTTAAAGTATTTTAATGGAGTTGAACTCCTTAAAGGATTTTAATTGAGTTGAATTCCAAAAGATTTTATTTTGGAGTTGAACTCCTTAAAACATTTTAAATGGAGTTAAACTCCTAAAAAATTTATTTTGGAGTTAAACTCCCAGAAGAATTTTAAATGAAATTAAACTCCTTAAGAATTTTATAATGAATTAAACTCCCAAAAGAATTTTAGTGGAGTTAAACTCCAAAAGATTTTTCCCCTTTCGCTTTTGAGAAGAAACCCAAATGGGTTCTCTTGAACATCCAAAATTTGTATTTAGGATGATGAAAAGAGCTCCCTTTTCTTCTCTTGGTAGAGTTTTGGAAGGTGCGTTTCTCTTCTTCCCCCTCTCTCAAATTGGATCTTGAGGACAAAAAAGAAAATAGTAAAGATTTTCCTCTTTTGGATTTTATGTGAGAGTTGAACTCTCCTTCAATGGGTTTATGGTGAAAGGTTATTTAGTTTTGAGAAAAAGAGAACAAAGTTCTTGATTTAATTGAAAATGAAGAGAAAAAGGAAAAACTTGTGAGAGAGAAGATGGAAGCACAAATCCTAATATTTTTTGAGGGGAATGAATTATTATTGATTTCTTATCATATTTGTCTTTTATAGGCTAAACATTTTTACATATAATTCTTAGGGCTTTACAAAATGACATTTTACTAATCTCATGTCCATGTGCTTATTTCTTTTTGCACATGAGCCATGTGTTTTACATAAATTTGGTTTTATGCCCATTTTCCTTACATTTATTCATAAAAATTATTTATTAAATAATTTTCTCCTTGGCATGGGGGAGGCCAGCCTCATCTGTTTGGGCTCGACATGGGCATGAGCCTACTTGGCTTGGGGTTCGGCCCACTTGACTTGGGCTTGACTTTGACTTTAACTTTGACTTGATCAATCAGGGTGTAATTTGAAAAATCAGTTACTGCTTTGGAACAGTTTTTCAAACAGAAATTGTTTTGTTTTGTAAAAATATTTTGGAAATTCAAATGAGCGCAAAACCAATTGCAAGTATTTGATTTGGCTCTGATACCATGTAAGTGGACGGGGTTAGGGCCGTGCCAAACACGGCCACGACGGAATTTAATAAAACAATAATTTTACAACGCATAACCCCGATCCATCATCAAGATCATCAAATACAATGCAATGTGCAAACTAAAAAAGAGTAAAGAGAAAAGTTATAGCTACAACTTTTGTAGAATGTCCGGCTAATTTCGGAAGATCCCTTCTAGACTCCATGAGCTCCCGAACAGGTAGGAACGCAGATCGCCTTGCCGTAGACATTCCGCGTTGAAAACAAGCTGCTCGAATTCCAACTCCGTCACCGGGCGGAGAAACTTTCTCTAGAGGTTTACTCAGCGTAGAAAAAGCCGATGTGAATATTGGGTACTCTATAATTTTTTCACTACCTCACTATGGCAACACTTGCCATTTTTCAAGACAGCAAAAGCTTTCAAGCTTTGAAAAAGTATGATGGCCAGTGAAAAATCAATTGAATTCTCTCATATTATGAGGAAGAAGATGAAGAAAATAAAGAGGACTAAAAAGAATAATAATCTCCACTATCTTTTTTCCTTCATATCATAATATATGAGACAAGTCTCATCACACCCTTTCTCCCCTCTTTATTGTCACACAAAGAGAGAGAGAGTGAGAGTTGTGGGCCCCACTCAGGTTTCATATTTATTATTCATGTACATAAAATAATATATAAATATACAGAAACATTTATAAACACACACATCAATAAACATGAATCATAAATGAAAGTGAAAAAATATACATATATAAATCATACATTTATATATGTAAAATGAGATCTTGTATATGTATTATATATACGTACACATCATATATCATATACACGAAATGCCATCAATATCTTTTTAGTATCGTATACTGTAGAGAGAGTGTATATCATATACACTATATTAGAAACCGCGTCATAAATGCGATATCAAGTCAACACTTGACTTGATATTCCGGCTTTTAAACCGGCTAGTATAATTGTCGTCCGATTAAATGCGTATATCCAATATACATGTCTAATCGAACTCATGCATGTATCCCTGTACGCACATCACATCGCGTTTTGCTCGGGCAGGCACTTTCGTTGCGGGACTCTAAAGACATGTCAATACGCTAGCAGTAGATTATATAGGATCGCATCCGATTGAATTTGAAACATTTTCATATTCAAACCCCTCTCGGGTTAACCCACGAGCTGGTCATGGCACTAGCTGTACGTAACGGCTACCCAGATATGAGCAAGATAAATGCAGGTCTACGAGCGAACTCATCCGGACCCGACAAAGTCTATAAGTGACAGTCACCGTACAGTTCAGTATCTTCGTCAAAGATTATTGCATACTGGGTCCGGAGGTGGAATCTGTCAGACACGCAATAACCCAATAAGTCATGCTGACAGAGAACTCATAACCAAAGAGATACAACCTGTAACACTTACCAGTTTATCTTTACTGTCGTGGCCATGGACTTTTGGTTATAGTCGTGTCCTGCACAGTGAGATATCGACACCCAATACCGGGAGTGACAAATTCTCTCGACTGCTCACTGCCTCCATGTGCTTCGGAACTGTGCCCAACTAAAATCTTTTTGCACGACTCAGTTGAGCTATGGTAGAATAGTAATCTAAGTACAGTGGGAACATGCACAAGACACCGTGGTGATTTCAGGTCTAGAGACTATCCTGTACTCATGTCACTAGAGAACTGCTATCTGATATTGGTATAATACCATGTAGGAGTTCTCGGCGAGTCCGTTCAGCATAACTCATCCAATGAGCACATATAAACTATCATCGGTGTCAAACACCAATGGCTATGCGTTAATTTTTACCTCGATGTTTATGTAAAAGATTTGTCTGGTTCTAAATGGATAAGTATTACATGTGCAGCATGACATCAGCATGTGAGGCGTTACGTGCCAAGCATTTTGTCTCATTTACTGCTGAGCAGCTTCCATGTTAACATGCTAGCTGGCAACCCATCATAGGCTTCTTACGTTCTGCTTTCCCATGCATTATTTGCCTTTTATATTAGTCAATGTTCTTCTTTTTCCATAACGATTCTAATAACCTAAATCATTATGATCCTCCCATTTCCAACTTTTGCATGATGGTTCAATGAATTTAAATCTAAATAATCTAATAAAATATACTCCCCATTTCAGATTTTTTTCATTATATTTAAATGAATTTACAGGTTTAATTAGCAAGGTATACCTCTCCTATTCTAAATTAATTTTTCATGACACTTCATTCACTACTACAAATAAGGGTTGCCCCTACGGATAAATCCGTAGGGGCAACCCACTGCCCCTACGGATATAACTGTAGGGACGAAAAAATATGCAAAGGCCGCAGGTGCAAGTTGAAGCCCTAAACTTGTCCCTACAGGCAAATTGCTGCCCCTACGGATTTCTGTGTAGGTTCTGTTGCCCCTACGTAGTAGGCCGTAGGGTAAAAAAAGTTATATTATTTATGGCTTTTTTAATATATTAAATGTACCTACGGATAGAACCGCAGGTCCATGTTCTTCCCCCTACGGATAACTGCGTAGATACTTATCCGTAGGGGCAAAATATCAAGAATCCTGAGATGTTGCCCCTACGGATAACGCCGTAGGGACGAGGCTGTGGCCCCTACGGATATGTCCGTAGAGGCACTCCTAACCCTCTGAAACTGAGATCAGGGGGGAAAATATTAGTTACTGCTGATATTTTGCCCCTACGCTTATAACCGTAAGGGCAATATGGGTACCTATGGATTAATCCGTAGGTACACATTATCTGTAATTTTTTTTTAAAAAGGGCTGCATGATTTTTTCCCGCCCTGTGCACAATAATATATAAAACAATAAAATATAAAATTAATTATCACACAACATATATCGCAGTATTCATAATCACATCTCACGCATATAATATACAAAAGAAACCAAAAAACTGAATATGATATAAATATAAACCAATATCAATATCGCCCAAAATGTTTCAAAATGTAGTATAATATGTATCATATAAATAAATACATGTTTCAAAAAATAAGAATAAAAAAGCTAGCCTAGCTCGGTCCAGCTCCACCTCTGATAAACGCTAGAATCTGGCGTCCCTGCTCCTCGGTCAATAAACCATGCAATTCGGCGCGTGCGGGAGTCTGAGCGGGCTGTGGAGCTGGTAATGTGGTCTGCGCAGCCGCCGTCGAGGTAGTGGCTTGCGGAGCCGCGACTGCGGAAGTTTGAACGTACGGTGGAGCTATAGGAGCTGTCTGCGGAACCGCAGCCGATGTAGTGGCTTGCGAAGCCGCAGCCGAAGGAGATGCATGTGGAGGCTCGGCCGATATACCCCGTCGCGTCTGGACCTAACGTTTGCAATAAGCGTGTAAGAACTGTGTATTATTCGAATTCTTATCATTATCGAGTTATTTCGAAACCCCATTTGGATATCTAGTTTGGAAAACCGTAGTTTATTTTAATTAGATATGTACATGTATGATTAATCAAACCTAAGTCTACAACCAAATAAGCTCAGGCTACGTACTGATATTGGATATGTTGATATCTATAATATGACATGATATTTTACTATTAAGTAGTATACATACCAGCATCTTCTTCAACTCCTGAACGGTGGCCTTCAAGCTCTCCAGTTCCTGCTGGATACGTCGCTCACTGGAGACGGAGGAAGTAACCGCCGGGGTGGAGTCCAACCTTATATGGGCCCTGCTAGGGCCCAGTCCTCGGCCTCTCTCCCAACCTCCGTGGTGCCGTCCGTGTGCGGCGTCCAGGACTGGGGTCAGCAGCCTCGAATGCTGCCTTCCCCCTAACAATTGTCAGAACATTATATTTAGCACATACTGGTCTATAAAATTGACAAGAAATACCAAAATCAACAAATTCAAAGCCTTACCTACAGAGATAGAAGATGTGCTCCTCTGGTTTCTGCATGTATCAAAATTTGAATAATACTAATTAATTTCAGTACATACATATTAATAAGGTAAACTCGCATATAACGCTACTTACACATAAGACAGGGAGTGAACAAGCTCTTGTAGATCATCAGGCGCAAATCTAATCTCATCAAGCAGCCCATGATAATGAGTTGGACGACTAAACAAGGTCCACGACTTACAATCATTCCCGCATGCGAGCACATATAAAAATCATAGTTTCTAGGATGACAAATTTTATTGTCAACTACTGTCACCACCTACAGCTAGACAATAATAAAAATTACTATCTAAGTAAGAGCAAAAAGAATGTGTGTGTATTTATGATATAGTATTCTAAATCAATATACATGCACTATATGATATATAAACATACCTGGAGGATTGGGAGTGGCCTCTGTCCCTGATATGGACGCATCACCAACAACTAGACAATCAAACATTGACAATATAAGTAATTTTGACATAAACAGGCATGAATATCTATAATATTACATTTAAAATGGATATTAGAGAGCGCACAAATCTGACCTGCATAAATCTGATGTATGCTTTCCATTGGACACTAAGAAGTCTCTATAGGGAAAAGCCAATGTGAAAGCCATCATTAGTTCATATCAGAAGATTGATACTGAAACAGAGAACAATGAATGTCATTTTCTTCTTCTTCTGCCACATTACTATCTTCTCCTTCTTCTTCTGCCATATTACTGTCTTCTCCTTCTTATTATGTGCGCGTGCAAATTCAATGAAAGCAGAAACTCCAGTGACAAACTTAGGTTGCATACGTTGTTGCCAATTCACATACATCCAGTCCTTAACCCTGACGTACTCATGGGCCATGTTAGACTGTATCATATAAATTGTAGGTTATGATGACTATATTGAGAATATGGATTAATAGTGGGTAGAAAAAGTATTTCTCAAATGGATTTTGCATCTAAAAACCATAAACTACTAAGTAATAGCATATATAATTTTTTTAGTATAAAGGTTGTTATTTTAAGTTTTCCCTTATAGTGATATGATCTAACTGTCTTTATAAACTACAAGTGTACAGAAAATTATGATAAGAAACCATAAGAAAGGGTCGTAGCCATGCATAACCTTGAATCTACATACCAAATCATGCACAAGCATGCAATTATTGTCACCTTGCCTTGGAATATAAAATATCTTGGAAGACTATAAGCGAGCATTTAAATCTTGATAACTTTTGACTTCAACATATATTTTTCTCAAGTACCATGCATGAAATATACTTCCTCCGTATAAACCGTTTTCAGGAAGATGGATTAACAATGACAAATTATCCATTGTGGCTCACTAGGTTAGCCTTTTCTCTTCTATTGACCATCTTACTAATCTGCTTGGTAAATTTATTCGGAACCGGCTGCGAATCATTAAAAGACATGCATAAGAAAGGAAGCTAAAATACAGATATATAGCATACCGATACATCGAAACTTGAAAGTTGCAATGATAACTAAGAGATATTTATTTCTACACACGTGGTGCGCGTGCGAATGCGTCAGGCATCATGGAAAAATATTTGAGAACATGGAAAGTATTATTAGTATAAAGTAATTAAAGCTTTTAAACACCTTGGGTAGATATTTTCTTAGTTGATGCAATCATATCATGAGGACTAAATTTAAGCTATTATACATATGCATATGTATTTTTCTAATCTAATATATCACACACACACACACACACACACACACACAGAGAGAGAGAGAGAGAGAGAGAGAACACCAGTTTGGTAGAGAAATCAGGTAGCAGGACCCTGAAGAAATGGAGTCCATAGCATTGCTCATCATCATCATCCATGATCCCTTTTGATAATATTTCTTCAAAGGGATCATGGATGATGATGATGAGCAATGCTATGAACTCCATTTCTTCAGGGTCCTGCTACCTGATTTCTCTACCAAACTGGTGTTCTCTCTCTCTCTCTCTCTCGGTGTGTGTGTGTGTGTGTGTGTGTGTGTGTGTGATATATTAGATTAGAAAAATACATATGCATATGTATAATAGCTTAAATTTAGTCCTCATGATATGATTGCATCAACTAAGAAAATATCTACCCAAGGTGTTTAAAAGCTTTAATTACTTTATACTAATAATACTTTCCACGTTCTCAAATATTTGTCCATGATGCCTGACGCATTCGCACGTGCACCACGTGTGTAGAAATAAATATCTCTGGGTTATCATCACAACTTTGAAGTTTCGATGTATCGGTATGCTATATATCTGTATTTTAGCTTTCTTTCTTATTGCAGGGTTAATTTCTAGCATTATTTCACTTCTACATGCATTGTAGTTTGTAAAACGGCATGGAGAGTATGAAAAAAGTGATTTAGACTGTTTATAGTAGACTACAGTGATGTCGATTCTAAAAAGGATAACATTAATTTTCAGTTTAATAGCCATACATGATAAACCAAGTTGAAGGGAACAAGAATGGTATAGAACACACCTTACGATCTTTGTAGCCAACTTCATAATCAACCTAGAATATGTCGACACTTTTATGCGTGAGTATTACATTTCATACCAACGGCCAACCCGTGAGTTTCCATATAGGCTGTGATTCAATACACAGATAGGGTAGTTTTGGGGATTGAATCCTACCCCCGTCTTTTGATCAATCACCAACCTGGTAACAGACGTGGAATCTACCGGGTTGGTAGGTTAAGCATTTGTCTTTCTGCATATACAACATTAAAGCGTTCTGTGCACTGCCAGGCCTAAAGTGCACAAGGTCTATTTAAAGGATTCATTGGATTTTCTTTTCATCAGGGAAAAAAAATTGTAACCGATTCAAGTTCATCAAAATGGAAACTTAGGGTTTTGCTCTTTTGACCATGAAGCATAACATTGATACCACTAAGGTAGTGGATTTCTCCACCTTCGAAGATTAATTTATTTAATAACTAATGGGAATAAAGGTTCTTAGGCTTTAAAACACCACATAATTCCAATGTGTGATGTAAGTCCTATCCTAAGTGGCTGATTATGTTTCAAGTTCTAAAATGCCGCACTTTTCTGAGCTTAATTATCATAAATTTATCTATCTATTTTCTTCCAAAAAGAAAAATTGAAGATATCTATCTATATGACTACACCATTATAGCTTATAATTTATAGCCATGTGTGATTATCAAGCATTTCCAACATTAATTTCAGATGAAAAGGCAAATGTTGCTATAGCCTCTGCTTGCACATAAAAAATAAAGGGTAAACTAGCAATGAGGGCCATCATGTAACATATGGTAATAGTTTACCTAGTTGAATCATTATACATGAAGAATTTAGCCAAGATATGAAACTACTAAAGTGGATTTTGTTCTCTCAGGCCACTGAACAAACACATTGTGTGCCTGCAAATGTAGCACAGTAATATTAATAACAGCCAAACCAAGAAAGCTGATTTTGCTCTTCATTTTGATAACCAAAAACTAATATAATTTTCATTACATGCAAGAAGCGATTTATCAAACTGCCGAGCTAAGGAAAGTTCTTACCTTGGCTGGGTTACAGTTTCCGAAACCCTCGTTTTGTCGAGTTTCAATGCCAGACTCTGAAAATTGAAACTATGGTTTATGAAAACCAAAATGGAGTTTCCAAACCGTGGTTTCAAAAAGTTTGAAGGGCTCGAACCATATATTTTTGAACTCCAAAAAAAGTTCAATCTCGCAAAGTTTCATGTTGTCTCTCTCTTTATTCTCTCTATCCCGCACTTAAAATAAATTAAGTGAAATGAAACTATGGTTTAAACTCTGATTTCTCAACAATTGGATTAGGATTTTAGTAAGATAAAAATAGAATATCTAGCATAGATTATTGACCAAAAATGCAGACTAGTGCCCACTGATCCCAGAACTGTCCAAACTCGTTAACAAAGTAAAAGAAATCTCATGAAAGCCCCGTATGAGACACAGAATGAAAATAAAACCTATATGTTACATTGCACACGAACCCTAATCCCAACCCCAACCGACCCCTAACCCTAACCCTAAACGTAACCCTAACTGAAACTGACCCGATGCCTAACCCTAACCCTCACCCGTACCCTTACCCTGCCCTCAACCTAACATCATCAAAAGAGGAAAATAAAAGCATTAAATTAGAAGTAGAAATTGGAGATTTACTAACCTTTTTCGCGGTGGAAGAGATGACGGAGGAGGCGACGAGAAAGTCGACGAGGCTCGGGATCGAGGCGCTGGAGGAAGTCGACGAGGTTGTTATGAGGAGGCGACGGAGGAGGCGACTGAGGAGGCGACGGAGGAGGAGACGAGGAAGTCGACGAGCCGGCACGGGAGGATATCGATCGCGAGGCGCGGGAAGATGTAGCTCTAATATGAAACCATTTGATTCGTGTCTCGATAATTATGTCCTCCACAACCTTTGCTATGGTCGGCTTCCAAGTTAATGCGACAAGCACTTAAAGAAGTATCACCATCTACTATATATCAAAAAATGTAACAAACTAGGACGAGAAATTTATAACCAATATGCCACGAATATTGATATTGTAAATATTTATATATATATATATATATATATAAGTAGACATTTGAATCTAGACAAATAGAAAACAAAACTTTATTGCTCTCTTGTTTCTTATCAAAATCATTAGAAATGTTCATTTTTAGGGGGCTCAAAATTTCCTTCACAAGCTTTAAAAGAAACCTAGAAAAATTCTCACCCCCTGCCGCAACCCCCTGCCCCAACCCTAACCCTAACCCTAACCCCAACCCCAGCCCCAGCCCCAACCGCAACCCCAGCCCCAGCCCCAACCGCAACCGCAATCCTAATGCTAACCCCAATGGATGCCTCATCGGTACCCAAACCATGAACCCTAGCCCTAAAATAATCAAAAATTTGATTAATTTAAGATTTCCTAACCTGTGCAGTGGAGGCGTTGACGATCGATCGGAGGCGACGACGAAAGCAGGTGCCGACGAAATCGGAGATGAGGAAGAACCAGACGGTGGCGACGAGGAATCGGCCTGTGCTAGCGACGACGAGAACGGCGACGAAACACAGGCGATCGGCGGGAACGAGGGTTTGGCGATTTTGGGTTCGCGGGCGATGGAAAAATAAATTTTAGGTAATGAGCGTAGGGATCGATCCGTGCCTTTTTAATTAAATCTCTATTTAGATGCCCCTACGGATAAGTCCGTATGTACTTGGTTTGCGGCTCCGTAGGGGCAAACAACAATTTACGATTTAATATTTTTTAAATTAATATGTAAGGACCGTAGGTGCAATCTTTTAGCCCTACGGAGTAATCGGTAGGGCCAAACTAAATCTGCCCCTACGGATGTTGTTATCCGTAGGGGCAACCCCCTATTCTAGTAGTGATTGAACTTAAATCATTTAAGAAAAATATATTCTCTCTTTCAAGTTACTGGTTTTTGGTCTATTATATATAGAGAGATTAAGAAACTCATAAATTTTCTGTTTTGCGTTGCCATAATAAAAGATGACAAAAACAAAAAAGTTCTGTGTTGCCATAATATTAGTTTTGAACAACTCTGAGCTAGAATTTTGAAATTCTGAATTGGTAACAATCAATTTTGCATTAATTCCGTCTCGATATTTTCAACGTAATTATGAGATTTTTGTCTGGTTCTAAACAAAAAAATACAGCACATTCCGCCCGGTGTCAGTATGTGAGGCGTTACCAGCTAAGCATTTTGTCTCTTCCGTTGCTGAGCTGTTTCCACATCAAACATGCCAGTTGGAGACCAATAGCTCATTGGTTCTTCTCTTAGCTTTGCCATGTATTATTTGTCCTTTATACAAGTCAAAGTTTCTTTTTTTACCATTAAAATTCAAAGAACTTAAATCACTAGGATCCTTCCATTTCCATTTTTTCCTATTAGTTCAATGAACTGAAATCTAAATGATATAATACAATATATTTTCCTATTTCAGATTTAATAAAATAAAATGAAAATGTCAATTTTCTTGAGGGTGCATGAAAATTGAAGTGCACGATTTCATTAACTCGTTATTATTTCTTTGACCAAAGATTTACACCTTTTTTTTATGTACACTGTATAAACGACATCCTGCTAACAACTTTTGAACTGGGACTGGTCACTAAAAAACCATCAAAGAAATCAACCACAATATCTTATTTGAAGAAACATCAATATATTTTCATTAATAATTCATTTGAATATTATTTCTTTTTTGCTATGAAATATCATAGTTAAACTGCCTTCCAGTCATCCCATCAATCTCCAGTCATCCTATTAGAATATTGGCGAGATGCTGGTAGGAGACGAGTACCGGTTGAAAACGACTAGTTTTTGAAAAATCACTATACTGTTACAGAGCATCTGACAAAACCAATTACATTTGTAAAGTTTAATTGTATACAAATTAATTAAGATTTAAAAGGTGGCATCAGACAACCAATTATGAAAGAAAATAATAACTCTGAACCACAAGAGCTGAAACCCAAACATATAAACGGTTTCGAGGCTTTAATATCCATTTTAGAAGAGGCCGATCACTGATGTAACGGTTTCGAGACGATGATATCGCATCAATAAGCACTGATCATGGACAAATTAATTATAAATTCCATCTAGTTTTCTATAAAGTAAACAAGACCAAGACAAAAATATGTTTAATTTACACTTTCCCACCATGTTTCATAATTAACTTCAGCAAATTAATGTCATGGTACAAATATATATAAGAGTGCAATATAACAGTGCATACCATAATCAAATCACAACAAAGCGTTAGATTTATAGGAAACATATAATCATACAACTACAATAATTTCTCATTTGGTGCTAATGAATGACATTAAGTTACAAATTAAATGTATATATTGTATTGACATACATCCCTAGAAATTACAAATTTACCAAATTATATATACTTTAAGAAAACACATGATAATACAATGACTACAAGCTACAAATTGAACTCGGAGAATCAAATCTTGAACGGCACTGTAGTCATAGCAAGAAGCATGATTTTAGTACCATCTTTCCACATTTGTGTCACGAACCAAACATTATGCATCTCTGTTACTCCATGAATTCAGATAAAGTTTAGAATCTTAGAAGAATTGATTCAAAACCCTTGTGTTTCAATTGTTACATCACATGATAAGACCATGATCGGCAGAACAATCGATCGAAAGCTATCGAATGTTTTCTGGTATTGCAGTGTAACTTTCAATCTGCCGTGCTAATTAATAAACCGGCGCATCAATGCAAAGTCAAGCAACTATTCATTAAAAATAAATTCTTGCTCTTGATGCAAAGACAATGAAAACACATGTCTCCATGTCCAGAGCCCCAAAGAATCCTGTCAGTCCGTAGACGAAGGATAAATTGGTATTTCCCGAAACTTTCCATACCCACCAACAAAAAAAGATCAAAATTGACAAATCTTCCATACTTTAGCAACACATCTCTCATTTTTTTCATCTCACTTTTATCTTCACAATGCATAAAACTCTCATGATAGAGACTAATAACTTGGACTTTCCTAAGTCCATCTCAAACCTCTATGCACAAAACTATGGATTAAGAGAATAAACAAGTATAAACACATCTTTAATTGGAGAGAGAGAGAGAGAGAGGAGAAGGAGAAGAAGAAGAAGAAGAAGAAGAAGAGGGGTTGTGATGGATTTTTTGAGAGAGGATTAATGCTAGAGATGCCCTATCTTAGGTGCCTTTAAATAGAAAATTCTGTTCTCATCCCAAGTACATTTTTCACTTTGCTCCCATTCTTTTATATTATTTCTTTTTTTGGACTTGAAAGTTGTTTAAATATCCCTTAAAATGGTTGATATATCCTTATAATTAATTGTATAGAGTGGATTATTTTTTGAAAAGTCATCTCACTTCCTTTCGCCTTCATTAGTTAATTTGAAGTTCAAATTGGCGCGAAATCTACCAAGCTAATGAAAATAACAGCTCGTACGATATATTCATCGATCGTTTTGGTAAATGTGAGATGCCTTAATCAAATACTATTTTTTCCCAACAATTGATAATAAATATAAATTGACAATACTTAGTGGTAGAAAATCAGTGCTAAGATCAACTACAAATTATTCAAAATTTTCATATAATGCAAAACATATTTGGTTTTTCTCAATTCCTGTTGCTAAAGGTCTCACTACTACAAATAAGGGTTGCCCCTACGGAGATATAGGTAGGGACGAAAAAAGACCCCGTAGGTGCAAAGGCCGCAGGTGCAAGTTGAAGCCCTAAACATGCCCCTACGGGCAAAATCTTGCCCCTACGGATTTCTGTGTAGGTCCTGTTGCACCTACGGAGTAGGCCGTAGGGTAAAAAAAGTTATATTATTTACAGTTTTTTTAATATATTAAATATACCTACGGACATATCCGTAGGGCCACGTACTACCCCCTACGGATATCTGCGTAGGTACCTATCCGTAGGGGCAAAATATCAGAAATCCTGATATTTTGCCCCTATGGATAACACCGTAGGGACGAAGCAGTGGCCCCTACGGATATGTCCGTAGGGGCACTCCCAACCCCCTGGTACTGAGATCAGGGGGGAAATATCAGTTACTGCTGATATTTTGCCCCTACGGATATATCCGTAGGGGCAACATGTATACCTACGGATTAATCCGTAGGTACACATTATCTGTATTTTTTTTTAAAAAAAGGGCTGCCTGATTTTTTCCCGCCCTGTGCACAATAATATGTACATCAATCAAATATAAAATTAATCATCACACAACATATATCGCAGTATTCATAATCACATCTCACGCATATAATATACAAAAGAAACCCAAAAACTGAATATGATATAAATATAAACCAATATCAATATCGTTTCAAAATGTAGTACAATGTGTGATATAAATAAATACATGTTTCAAAAAATAAGAACCAAAAAGCTACCCTAGTTCGGTCCAGCTCCACCTCTGAATAACGATAGAATAACGCGCGCCTGCTCCTCGGTCAATAAACTCTGCAATTCGGCGTGAGCGGGAGTCTGAGCGGCCTGTGGAGCTGGTGATGTGGTCTGCGCAGCCGCCGTCGAGGTAGTCGCTTGCGGAGCCGCGGCCGCGGGAGTCTGAGCGGGCGGTGGAGCTATAGGAGCTGTCTGCGGAACCGCAGCCGATGTAGTAGCTTGCGGAGCCGCAGCCGAAGGAGATGCATGTGGAGGCTCGGTCGATGTACCCTGTCGCGTCTGGACATAACGTGTGTAAGAAGCGTGTAAGAACTGTGTATTATTCGAATTCGTATCATTATTAAGTTATTTCGAAACCCCGTTTAGATATCTAGTTTGTTGTTTATTTTAATTACATATGTATGTATGATTAATCAAACTTAAGTCTAAAACCAAATAAGCTCAAGCTACGTACTAATTATGGATATGTTAATATCTATATAATATGACATGATATTTTACTATAAAGTAGTATACATACCAGCATCTTCTTCAACTCCTGAACGGTGGCCCTCAAGCTCTCCAGTTCCTGATGGACACGTCGGTCACTGGAGACGGAGGAAGTAACCGCCGGGGTGGAGTCCAACCTCATATGGGATCTGCTAGGGTCCAATCCCCGGCCTCTCTCCCAACCTCTGTGGTGCCCTCCGTGTGCGGCGTCCAGAACTAAGGTCAGCAGCCTCGGATCGCTCTGTCCGGTAAAATCGATCTCCGAGGCCTGGGCCTGCTCAACCACCCGCTTCTACACCCACATTAAGCAGTAAAGTATAAGTATAAAATTTAAACTTGAACCTTCCAAAACTAAAATTTCAAATTTGGGTAGAAAAAATATTAACACTTACGCAATACTCCTGGGTAGCGACGTCGGGATATCGAAGCTCGCCCGTGGCGGGATCTGTCGAGGTGCCGTGGACGGCAAGATATGCGGACAGCACGCTCGGTGTACCACCTGACGCCACGGTCCGAGATGTCTGCAATATTAGAAAGTAACTCTTAATATTAGAAATATTAGAAAATAACTTTTAATATTGCAGAATATCACAAAGGTCGGTCTATTGTAATTTACCGATAACTCCATGGCTCGAGTAAAGTTTCTCGAGCCACCTGTGTAAGTGGGGCGACCCCTCTTCGCCGACTTCCTGTTCTCTGTATTCTGAGCGGCCTGTTTCTGCACAACGCATTAACATTTAGTTTTCTAATTAAGGAACACAAATGTAACAACTCCATTTTTAATGTACAAAGAATTGATTTAAATTCAATGTATACTTGGAGTATTTATTACAGCTGATATCTCTTTAAGTATTTATTTTACTCCATAATTACAAGAAGGAGCTTGTAGCTCATTGGTAATACCTTGCACTACTGAACCAAGCCATCAGAGTTCGAATCCTATGCCCCACATTATTTTTTATATTGTTTTGTTTTAATTTTTTTGGAAAGTCAACAGTCAAACAGCCATAACTCTCAAAATTTATACAGCACATAAAAAGTTAAATATACCAAAATTCCCCCCATGTGAAACCCCACCCAACGTGCCCCCGACTCGGCCCGACTCGGTCGAGTCGTCAACACGGAATTTCTCCGTGTTGACCTGGTCATCCCCCCTACATACTTTATTTTCTTTGATCGGTTATCAAATTCCCATTAAACCACTTTTACTCCAAAATTTAATGATTTTTTATATTTTTTTAATTAAAACCCTTACCCTAGCCTAGCCCTATATAAACACCACAACCCTCTACCATTTCACCCTACATTCCTAAGTCCATTCTCAAAAAATTTCAAGAGAACTCGGTACGTTAGAAAAAGAGCTAAAGGCGAAGTGCTGCCGAAATCGACAACGAATTCCGGCGATCGTACTAAGACCCTTCACGATGTTTCGACGCACCGTCAACCCACTACCTTCCTAGCACTCTCTAGCTTGTCCAAACCCGTAAGTCCCCCTCTTTCTATCTTCCTTTTCTTTTAAGAAAAATACGTCTTTTTAAAACCTGACGGAAATTGGAACAAACCGATTTCCGATTCGGTTTTCTATCAAAACTCACTTGTCACAAATTACATAATGCTTAAACATATTCATGTTGACTATTAATCACTTAAAAATCAATTTGGATAAACTTTTTCACATGAAATGATAACGTTTCCATTTATCGTATTTCTTTCACTTAAATACCACAATATTTAGTTATCACATTTAACCCTTAACAATTGCTATACCTTAACGTAGATCATGAGGTAATGACCTACCTCCACACACACGCAATTACAACCCTAATTGATATCATCAAAACTTAAAATACGATAATACAAGATTTTGCATTAAAATACCATTTTCTTTATAAACCTTTTCTAAAAGTTCTAAGTTGTTTACAATTTTAAAACAAAATCTTTTAATAGGAAAATACGATATGTCATGGACATCGATCGTTTATCTAAACTGACTTTGTGGTGTCTAGGCTAGGCAAGTGAGCTTGGGTAATTTTAAAAGGCCCGCCTCACGATTCGTGAGCGGATCCCTCCCTCCTCACTTGTACTTACCTGGCCGCAATTGACGGTGAAGAGGCGATTTGAGGTTTCTAATGACTTATCGTTTAGACCTTTAGAAATAGACCAGTTGGCTTAGGAAACCCTAGAAACTAAAATACGGAAATTTACACCCTTTTACAAATAAATACCTTATTTTTATAAGACCGTTTTCTAAATGATTAGTATTTATAAAATCTTTGCAAAGCGCCACTACAACCCACATTTGGGGAACTCGTTAGGGATTGTACGGTTTATCGTGCACCCTCGGGCTTAGTAGTGCGAGATTCAGACCTCCGCAAGGAGCATTCGGTCTCGAAAGGTTTAAAATACGACATTTAAGAAAAATGAGATTTTTGGAATATAAAATATTTATTTAAAATTATTCTTGTATTAACATATATATAATTATCATTTAAACGCCTATTTTGTTATAAGATAAAGTTTCCACCTTTTCCTAAAAATTACAAGATTAAGAGTTACATTAAAATACCATGAATTTTCAAATAAATCAATTTTTTAATTTAATACTTTTATTAGGATATATTCACTAGAATAACACAAATAAAATTTACACTCATTATAACAGTAAAGACGAATAATAAATACTTGGGGTGTATCTTGAAAACTATACAAAAGTACTTTTTACATAAAACCCCCTCAAGTTTTATAATTACAATAAGGACCCTAACAATTATAGAATTTCAAATTACTTTTCTTTTAGTTTGACTCGGGTTTGAGTCTGACTATTTCTGACTTGAATATGATTCAAGTCAATCTATATTCCTTAATATTCCAACTCAATATGTACACATGAATCCCTGAATCCAGTTAACAATCTATTCAACTTGACTGAATCAAACCATGGATATACATCCATTATTCCGTTTACCTGATACAATCCGTTTACTGATATCATGGTTTTGGTCAGTCATCCAACTTACATAAAACAATACAACAATACTGTTAAAACACTACGGGGTTTAAGGGGTAGATTGGTACGGAAGGTGTTAAAGGTGGCACAGGTGGTCAGATTAAGACACCTAACCTATATTCCGTTGCTGTTGTACCGTGGCTTAACGGTTCCTTGTACATTCCGTTTGCCCTGGTCTCTAGCATATAGAGACCCCTCTCGTATACACTAGCATCCTTCTGTACCAAGCTACAAACAACAGCGTTAACACAATATTCCATAATATTCTGCAACATAATACTTTAGAAAATACTTTTATTCTGTATTTCTAATTCTTCCTTATCTTTGGGACTTACCGAGCGACCTGTTCGCTGACGACATTCTATTTCTTTCTTCTTTGAATGTCGTCAGGTGCTTTGGACCCAGCAGAGATCGAGCCCACCGGTGAAGACTTGGAGCAGTTTCACGAAGACCCCGAGCTCTAGATATTGTATCTTGTTCTTTTCAGTATTTTCATTTCCTGTTATGCCACTGTTTAGGCATCGCTTTTCATTTCAGTTGTATTTACTTTTCATGCATTGTACAAAAGAATGTTATTAATAAAGTTGCTGTTATTTCTATATCTTTTGTCTCTTGTGATTTACTTTATATTGCTTAGATACGCTTAGCGTATGTACTTCTAAGTATATACGTAGCGGACCTCGTCGCGTCCACTTCGCCGTACACCGGGAAGCGGGGCGTGACAGGTTTTGTTGGTGGCCCATGCAGGTAAGAGCTGTATGAATCCCTATCATGCAGTTCTGGTCTGCGTGAACAACCTAAGCAATATAACATAAGAACCAGCAACTAAAAAATTCTTTACAGTTCATATTCCTTGAATCTTGCAAATTTTTATTCCTTGAATCTTATCATTTCATGTATCTGAATCTGTCCTAACCCAAATTTTTTCTTCAAGGTTATGGATTCCCCGAACAACACCAGCACCAACGTCAACAACACCCCTCCAGCACTACCTCTTGCACCAACTGTTCCTGCACCACCCACTGAGCAAACAATGCTATTTGAGGCGATCCGCAGCCTTCTCGAGGGACCGCAACAACTTCTGAACCGTCCCGAGACTGACGCACCGGGAGTAAAGCAATTCAGGGCTTTACATCCCAAACAATTCTCTGGTAAAGGAAGCCCTCTTGAAGCGGAAGAATGGGCACAAAGTATCGAGGATGATTTGGCCACAGCGCAAGTGCCAGACGTCGCTTGGGTCCGTGTAGCGAAACTACAACTCATGTACAACGCTCGCAACTGGTGGAAGGCGGAAGAAAGCCGTCTGGTACAGCCGATTGAATGGAAGACCTTTCGCGAGAAATTCGACGCGAAATATTTCCCTGTGACTGCCAGGTTTGCAATGGAGCAGCAGTTTATTCATCTACAACAGGGTTCAATGTGGGATAAATCAGTAGATGAATACGATGCTGAATTCACCATGTTAAGCCGGTAAGATATGTCATAATAGTTCAATTTTTAATTATCACACACTACACAGCTAACACAATCTTTAAACAGATTCGCGGCACACTTGATACCGACGGACGATATCAGAGCCCGTCGCTTTCAACAAGGTTTGGACACAGAGATTAAGGCTGTGCTAGCCACAGGAAAGTTTTTGACTCATGAGGATGCTCTAGAAGCTGCCCGCAGTTATGAGGCAGTGATAAAAGAGAGGGGCAGACCTCAGTCTGCAGGAGTCAAACGCCCTGCCAACCAGATGGCAGGTGGAGCCTCGTCCAGGCCCCCTTTCGTGCCAAGGCGACCCGGAGTACCAACCCATTGTCCTAGCCCAGCCTTTTGCACCTACTGCAAGAGAACTGGACATATAATGAAGGACTGTCATCGAGCCAACCGCCTTTGCTTAGTCTGTGGCTCAGCTACTCACGATATTGGGTCTTGTCCCCAAAGGCAGAACCCAGTTGCTACACCCAGGCCAGCAATTACCTATCCGCAGCGACCAGCTCTTCAGGCACCTGCTCCCAGACCTGCACTCCCTGCACCACCTAGAGGATCACAAGCTGCACCACCTCCTCGTCAGTTCCATCAAGCTCAAAGGAACGTTCCGAGGAATGCTCCTCAGGCCAGGAGGAATGTACCAAGGCGCCAGGCTTTCACGATGTCTGTGGAAGAAGCTGAGGCCACTGGCCAAGTCATCACTGGTAAACTTTTCTTTTCAAACTTTGCTTTTCTATCCTGCTACTTAGTTACATATTTCCTATATCTAAAACAAATCCCACATACCTTAGGTACAATCTTAGTATCCTCAATCCCTGCACTTGCACTGTTTGATACTGGAGCATCACATTGCTTTATGTCGCAACGGTTTGTCCGAACCCATGCGATTCCAGTTTCACCGCTTGTATCCAGCTGGAATGTCAGTTCCGGAAATGGCGTTCTAAATGCAACTATGGGATACAGCATGTGTCCAGTCGTCGTCTGCAGTCGAGAGTTTTATGCTGACTTCAAAGTGCTGGACATACCGAACTTCGATGTGGTTCTAGGAATGGATTGGCTCGGAACTTTTTATGCTACCATCGACTGTCGTCAAAGGAGGGTAGTATTCGAGATTCCAGACCATCCGGTCTTCTATTTTAAAAGCGGAGACCGTACACTGGAGCCAAGTACCTACAAAGCGAAGCCAAGAGAAGCAGTAGTTGCAGCAGCTCGAGCAGAGGAAGAATCAAGACCAGATGTGGTTCGAGAGTTCGACGATGTATTTCCTGACGATATATCAGGTTTGCCTCCCGATCGAGCTCTTGAATTCAGTATTGATTTAGTACCAGGAGCACAACCGGTGATCAAAGCACCCTATCGTTTAAGTCCGGAAGGTTTGAAGGATGTCCGAACACAGTTGGACGAATTACTAGCGAAAGGATGGATTCGTCCCCGCACTTCAAGTTGGGGATTACCTGTACTACTTGTGAAGAAGAAGGAAGGTTCATATAGAATGTGCATCGATTACAGAGCCTTGAACGAAGTCACTATAAAGAACAAGTATCCACTCCCGCGCATCGATGATTTATTCGATCAGCTAAGTGGATCTTGTGTTTTCTCTAAACTAGATCTTCGTTCAGGTTATCATCAAGTGAAGTTCAAGGAAGCTGATATTCACAAAACAGCTTTCAGAACTCGCTATGGACATTACGAATTTCTAGTGATGCCATTTGGAGTGACCAACGCACCTGCAATATTCATGAACCTTATGAATCAAATTTTCCGGGAGTATCTAGACAGGTTTGTTGTCATCTTCATCGACGACATCCTGGTATATTCTAAGAGTCGGAAAGAACATGCAGAACATTTACGAATTGTCCTGGAAACTCTTCGACAACATCAGCTTTATGCCAAGTATAGCAAGTGTGAGTTTTGGCTAAATCAAGTTGGTTTTCTTGGACATATCGTATCAGGAGAAGGAATCTCTGTGGATCCAGCGAAAGTTTCGGCAGTTAGCGAATGGCCTACACCAAAGTCAGTGAAAGATATTCGAAGTTTCTTGGGTTTAGCTGGATATTACAGAAGGTTTATTGAAGGCTTTTCGAAGATAGCAACGCCCCTGACCAAGCTCACACGTAAAGATGAAGAATTTGTGTGGTCAGAAGCATGCGGACAAGCTTTCGTAGAACTCAAGTCAAGGTTGACATCAGCACCTATTCTCGTCATACCGGATCAATCTGGAGGATTCGAAGTGCATTGCGATGCATCCGGAAAGGGATTAGGATGTGTTCTACATCAGCACGGTAAGGTTGTGGCTTATGCTTCAAGACAGCTGAAGATTCATGAGCGCAATTATCCGACGCATGATTTGGAGTTGGCAGCCGTCATCTTTTCTCTCAAGATTTGGCGTCATTATCTACTTGGTGAACGAGTGAACATCTACACGGATCATAAGAGCTTAAAGTATGTGTTTACTCAGAAGGAGTTGAATATGCGGCAGAGAAGATGGTTATAACTCATGGCGGACTTTGACATCAACTTGCAATATCACCCAGGGAAAGTGAATGTAGTACCTGATACTCTTAGTCGCCAACCATTAGCAATGAATCTCACCGCTCAGTGGAAGTTTCAACAAGACTTGCATCAGATGGAGATTGAAGTAGTCATGCCAGGTAATGCTTCAAGTTTGATGAATTTACAAGTTCAATCAACCATTGTCAATCAGATCAAAGCAGCTCAAGCCAGCGATACTAAGTTGTAAAAGATCAGAGAACAAGTGGAGAATGGACTCAGAACAGACTTCATCATCCATGAAGACGGATTTTTGAGATACGGCAGCAGATTGTGTGTACCAAAAGGTCCTGTAAGAGAAGAGTTAATGAAAGAAGCTCACAGCTCTCCCTACTCGGTACATCCTCGAGGTACCAAAATGTACAAAGATCTACGTCAGAATTATTGGTGGCATGGAATGAAGCGTGAAGTAGCCAGAAGTGTCGCAAAATGCTTGGTGTGTCAGCAAGTAAAGGCTGAACATCACAGGACTGCTGGATTACTTCAACCGTTCGGAATGGAAGTGGCAACATATCACGATGGATTTTGTGACTGCTCTTCCTCGTAGCATAAAGGGTAACGATGCTGTATGGGTCATTGTGGATCGACTCACAAAGTCGGCTCACTTCATCCCATTTCGAGTTGGCCAATCTACTGAGACGCTAGCAAAGAAGTACATGGAGGTAATAATCTAATTAAAGATTTAAACTCTTTATAATGTACTATCTCTGATACCCATGAACTCATACAGGAAATTGTGAGACTTCATGGAGTACCGGTCTGTATTGTCTCCGATCGTGACACCAGGTTCCGATCGCAATTTTGGCAAAGTCTGCAAGCAAGCTTGGGAACAAGTCTGAACTTCAGCACGGCTTATCATCCACAAACATATGGTCAGTCGGAACGAACTATTCAGATCTTGGAGAATATGCTCAGAGCATTTATGCTAGACTTCAAAGGATCATGGGAAGATCACCTACATCTTGTGGAGTTTTCGTACAACAACAGCTACCAAGCAAGCATAGGAATGGCACCTTTTGCAGCACTGTATGGAAGGAAGTGTCGATCGCCATTAAGTTGGGACGACATCGGAGATAGGAAACTTCTTGGACCAGAGATGATAGTAGCAACTGTTGATGTGGTTCGTACTATCAGGGAAAGGATGCGCATAGCCCAAGATCGACAGAAGCACTGGGCTGATGCAAAGAGACCACACTTGGAGTTCCAGCTAGGAGATCATGTATTCCTGAAAATATCTTCGAGCCGCGAAGTGATCCGATTTGGAAGACGGGGTAAGTTGAGTCCGAGATACATTGGACCGTTCGACATACTCGAACGAGTCGGTGAAGTGGCATACCGTTTAGCGCTTCCACGCTCATTGGAAGGAGTGCATAATGTGTTCCACATATCCCAACTCAGAAAGTATGTGAGTGACCCCAGCCATGTTCTCGATCATTCTGAGCTTACTATACAGCCCGACTTGTCTTATGAGCAACAGCCCGTGGAGATCATAGACAGGAAAGTGAAGACACTTCGGAACAAGGAAGTTAACTTGGTTCGAGTGATGTGGAAGAAAGACACTCCAGGAGAGTCCACTTGGGAAAGGGAGGATGAAATGCGTACTAGATATCCACACTTCTTTGTAAACTAGTCCTCAAATAAAAGTTGTAAATTTCGAGGACGAAATTTTTGTAAGGAGGGTAGACTGTAACAACTCCATTTTTTATGTACAAAGAATTGATTTAAATTCAATGTATACTTGGAGTATTTATTACAGCTGATATCTCTTTAAGTATTTATTTCACTCCATAATTACAAGAAGGAGCTTGTAGCTCATTGGTAATACCTTGCACTACTGAACCAAGCCATCAAAGTTCGAATCCCATGCCCCACATTATTTTTTATATTGTTTTGTTTTAATTTTTTTGGAAAGTCAACAGTCAAACAGCCATAACTCTCAAAATTTATACTGCATATAAAAAGTTAAATATACTAAAATTCCCCCCATGTGAAACCCCACCCAACGAGCCCCCGACTCGGCCCGACTCGGCCGAGTCGTCAACACAGAATTTCTCCGTGTTGACCTGGTCATCCTCCTTACATACTTTATTTTCTTTGATCGGTTATCAAATTCCCATTAAACCTCTTTTACTCCAAAATTTAATGATTTTTTTAATGTTTTTTTATATAATTTTTATATTTTTTTAAATTAAAACCCTAACCCTAGCCTAGCCCTATATAAACACCACTACCCTCTACCATTTCACCCTACATTCCTAAGTCCACTCTCTAAAAATTTCAAGAGAACTCGGTACGTTAGAAAAGGAGCTAAAGGCGAAGCGCTGCCGAAATCGACGACGAATTCCGGCGATCGTACGAAGACCCTTCATGACGTTTCGACGCACCGTCAACCCACTACCTTCCTAGCACTCTCTAGCTTGTCCAAACCCGTAAGTCCCCCTCTTTCTATCTTCCTTTTCTTTTAAGAAAAATACGTCTTTTTAAAACCCGACGGAAATCGGAACAAACCGATTTCCGATTCGGTTTTCTATCAAAACTCACTTGTCACAAATTACATAATGCTTAAACATATTCATGTTGACTATTAATCACTTAAAAATCAATTTGGATAAAGTTTTTCACATGAAATGATAACGTTTCCATTTATCGTATTTCTTTCACTTAAATACCACAATGTTTAGTTATCACATTTAACCCTTAACAATTGCTATACCTTAACGTAGATCACGAGGTAATGACCTACCTCCACACACATACAATTACAACCCTAATTGATATCATCAAAACTTAAAATACGATAATACAAGACTTTGCATTAAAATACCATTTTCTTTATAAACCTTTTCTAAAAGTTCTAAGTTGTTTACAATTTTAAAACAAAATCTTTTAATAGGAAAATACGATATGTCATGGACATCGATCGTTTATCTAAACTGACTTTATGGTGTCTAGGCTAGGCAAGTGAGCTTGGGTAACTTTAAAAGGCCCGCCTCACGATTCGTGAGCGGATCTCTCCCTCCTCACTTGTACTTACCTGGCCGCAATTGACGGTGAAGAGGCGATTTGAGGCTTCTAATGACTTATCGTTTAGACCTTTAGAAATAGACTAGTTGGCTTAGGAAACCCTAGAAACTAAAATACGGAAATTTACACCCTTTTACAAATAAATACCTTATTTTTATAAAACCGTTTTCTAAATGATTAGTATTTATAAAATCTTTGCAAAGCGCCACTACAACCCACATTTGGGGAACTCGTTAGGGATTGTACGGTTTATCGTGCACCCTCGGGCTTAGTAGTGCGAGATTCAGACCTCCGCAAGGAGCATTCGGTCTCGAAAGGTTTAAAATACGACATTTAAGAAAAATGAGATTTTTGGAAAATAAAATATTTATTTAAAATTATTCTTGTATTAACATGTATATAATTATCATTTAAACGCCTATTTTGTTATAAGATAAAGTTTCCACCTTTTCCTAAAAATTACAAGATTAAGAGTTACATTAAAATACCATGAATTTTCAAATAAATTAATGTTTTAATTTAATACTTTTATTAGGATATATTCACTAGAATAACACAAATAAAATTTACACTCATTATAACAGTAAAGACGAATAATAAATACTTGGGGTGTATCTTGAAAACTATACAAAAATACTTTTTACATAAAACCCCCTCAAGTTTTATAATTACAATAAGGACCCTAACAATTATAGAATTTCAAATTTACTTTTCTTTTAGTTTGACTCGGGTTTGAGTCTGACTATTTCGGACTTGAATATGATTCAAGTTAATGTATATTTCTTAATATTCTAACTCAATATGTACACATGAATCTCTGAATCCAGTTAACAATCTATTCAACTTGACTGAATCAAACCATGGATATACATCCATTATTCCGTTTACCTGATACAATCCGTTTACTGATATCATGGTTTTGGTCAGTCATCCAACTTACATAAAACAATACAACAATACTGTTAAAACACTACGGGGTTTAAGGGGTAGATTGGTACGGAAGGTGTTAAAGGTGGCACGAGGTGGTCAGATTAAGACACCTAACCTATATTCCGTTGCTGTTGTACCGTGGCTTAAGGGTTCCTTGTACATTCTGTTTGCCCTGGTCTCTAGCATATAGAGACCCCTCTCGTATACACTGGCATCCTTCTGTACCAAGCTACAAACAACAGCGTTAACACAATATTCCATAATATTCTGCAACATAATACTTTAGAAAATACTTTTATTCTGTATTTCTAATTCTTCCTTATCTTTGGGACTTACCGAGCGACCTGTTCGCTGACGACATTCTATTTCTTTCTTCTTTGAATGTCGTCAGGTGCTTTGGACCCAGCAGAGATCGAGCCCACTGGTGAAGACTTGGAGCAGTTTCACGAAGACCCCGAGCTCTAGATATTGTATCTTGTTCTTTTCAGTATTTTCATTTCCTGTTATGCCACTGTTTAGGCATCGCTTTTCATTTCAGTTGTATTTACTTTTCATGCATTGTACAAAAGAATGTTATTAATAAAGTTGCTGTTATTTCTATATCTTTTGTCTCTTGTGATTTACTTTATATTGCTTAGATACGCTTAGCGTATGTACTTCTAAGTATATACGTAGCGGACCTCGTCGCGTCCACTTCGCCGTACACTGGGAAGTGGGGCGTGACAACAAAGAAATAAATTATATCATAAATAATGAATTACATTTAAAATACATACCTGTTTGCGTTGGGAGTCGAAATAATCGCACAATAGAGGCCATGTCTCTACGTCGACTCTCGCAAACGCCGGAGTAGATAAGAGGGCCGCTCTCTCTGCCTCAGGGGTCGCCATCCACAGGGAGTAGCAGTCGGCCTTCAGCTCATTCCTGTTGTATCGGACCTTGGTCTGCACGTTCTTCATCAGGCCATTGTACAGAGCATGAAGGTCGAGCACCCTCCCAGGGTGATCAGGGTCGGCTACAGGCTGAAAATTGTAATCCAACTGAAAATACAAAAAAAACATTGTTATTAGATTGCAAGTGTTAATAATAAATATATTGGATAAATCAAATGAAAATATATATTAATACGTACCCGAGCCTGATCAAAGAAGAGGGCGAATGAGCGCCGGTGCTGCTCGCCCCACTCAACATGAAGTGGATAGTTCTTCACGAGCCGGCTCTCGTTTCCCATATACCGGCCGAACCTCTCGGCATGAGGACCGGTATAGCGATAGTCAAGGGTAAAAAAAGGGGGAATGCTGCCTCCCCCTAGCTCTGTCAGGCCTCAGCCTATGGGACTGATTCGGGCCTCGAGTCCCCCTCTGGGGATGGGGAGGCCCTGCGTCTGCACGAAATATCAAGACAATCAATAATAAGACAAAGTTGTATTAAGAAATCAAGGTTAAATGAAAATTCAAGTGTGATATATACCTCCGGTGACTATCGCACGAGCCTGGGCCCGGGCAGCAGCACGAGCGGGACGATAGTTCCTCCGGTGAGGAACAACCGGGGTCCCGGATGCAGACGCATCCCCTTCAACTAGAAAATAAACATCGAGGCTAAATTTCCATGAAGTTCATATTTATTCTATAGAGCATATGTAAAATGAATAAATATTTTAAATTTATTCATACTAACCTGCAGACGATGCGGAGGGTATGGAAGCGGCAGGAGTGGCCCCTGCGGAAGATATGGACGCACCACCTATAATTAGACAATTAAAAATAGATTATATGAGTAATTGCAAAAAGAATGTGTAGATCAATAATATAACGTTCTAAATCAATATGCATGCACTATAGGATATATAAATATACCCGCAGGTGCGGTGGTGTCACCACCTACAGCTAGACAATAATAAAAATTGCTATGTAAGAGCAAAAGGAATGTGTGTATTTATGATATAGCATTCTAAATCAATATACATGCACTATATGATATATAAACATACCTGGAGGAACGGGAGTGGCCTCTGTCCCAGATGTGGACGCATTACCAACAACTAGACAATCAAACATTGACAATATAAGTAATTTTGACATAAATAGGCATGAATATCTGTAATATTATATTCAAAATGGATATGCGTGCAGTATACCTGGAGATGTTGCAAAATCCACACAGAAGGAGGCATCCGAAGGGGTCTCCGATCTGGGTGCAAGACCGGCCCTCTGAAGCTCCCTACGGAGCTCTCCGGGCGGCAGAACCGCTCTACCTCTGCCTCTGCCGCGGCTGGAGCTCCTGCCGCCCATCGCTGCTCCTGACATCGTCATCAAATCTAGATAAACGGTTCGTGGACGCATTAGACAATCATTAAAAGTATTGACTATATATGTATAGAGCGTAAAATGTGAAGTAATAATATAACATTATTGATAACCTTTTTCATTTTGTGGGCGCATTATACATATCTACTTAGATTTCATCGTCGATGTCATTTCTAACCCACGTAACTTCATGATCGGTCGAAGACAACCCGTCCTTCGAAACAGACGGTCGGAGCACTTTAAGCCTTCTTTCTTCTTTGTCCTCATCGCTGTCCTCGAATTCTGGGACATCGTAGACATCTCTGGGTTTCTATCGGCATACAACACTCCATCCCGGATGCTTCAAACACTGTGAGTAGTATACTTGGAACGCTTGGTTCGGAAAGATAAACGGATCGTCCTGATCGTAAAATCGAAGTGTGTTCACACTGGTCAATCCATATTCATCTTTCTAAGTCCCAAGACTGCTTCTCCACCTGTCCGTATCGGTTCGCGGATCGTACCAAGTACACTGGAATATATAAAAGGGTTCTGACCGTCCGGGATAGTGGATGCCGAGTATACAATTTAAGTACCCATAGTAAATCACACCGTCCGATCCTACCGTTGCAATCCCACTATTCTGAGTGGTTCTAGATGTTTCTATGTCCTTAACTTCGAATTTGTATCCAAGGACACCAAATCCTTTGTAATATGCAACCTCCATACTAGGAAATTGAGCTAAACATCTTGAATCACTCTCAAATGATGCAGACAAGTTCGGATCGTGGATCTAACAAAACAAATTTTACGACAAATACATAACGATACAAGTTTAGATTAAAACTGATAGCAATAAAATTTTATTCGAATAACTTACATGATCTGTGACCCAATCACAAAAATTATCCTGATGGTATTTTTCCAAACGTTCCACGTTCCAATCAGGATGCCCCTCACGTACCTCGTTAAAATGAATTCTGTTTTCGACAAATAATTATGACATTAATATTATATCATTTCACACACAAACACAGATATAACAATTAATCCAAAAGAACTTACTCTCTAATTTGTTCAAGACATGCGTAATTAAGTAAGATAAACCGGTATATCTTGTTGATAAACACAGTGTCTACCCTCTTATACTCGGCTTTACCATATGGCCCGTCTTGAATTCTTCGTGGTCGGTTAAGGTTTGTCTCAATGTTCTCGTCCAGATAGCGGGAACAAAATATGGTTACTTCATCAAGAAGATAACCTTGCATGATAGAACCCTCTGGTCGATTTTTATTGCGTATATACTTCTTAAGAGTGTAGAGGTACCTAATGAGAATATGTTGAATAAATAAATACGGGCATACAGGACAACAATAAATTTATAAATTGCGTGAAACGAAAAATTACACGTACCTCTCGATGGGATACATCCATCGATATTGTACCGGTCCGGCTAACTTCGCCTCAGTTGCAAGATGAACCGTCAAGTGTATTATGATATCGAAGAATGACGGTGGGAAAATACGCTCAAACTTGCGAAGTATCAACGCAATAGAATTTTCTAGTTTATCCAGCGTCGCAACCTCCAGTGTTTTAGCACACAACTCCCTGAAAAAACAACATAGGTCGTTGATTACTAGACCAACCGAGTTGGGGAGAGAAGTCCTGAGGGCTAATGGAAGAAGGTGCTCCACGATAACATGGTGATCATGACTTTTCAGCCCATCGATCTTGCCCTTCACAATTTTTATTTTCTTGCTGAATGATCCTGAGAAACCTGTGGGGACTTTCAAATCATGCAACACCTGCAGGAATCTTTTCTTCTCTGGTTGTGACATATGATAAGCGGCATTGGGAAGTACAAACTTGCCCGGTTTACCCGCTACCGGTCTAGGGTGCAATTCACTTCTTATTCCCCACTCTTGTAGATCCATCCGAGCATTCATGTTGTCTTTCAATTTCCCGTCTTTACAAAGAAGCAAGTTAAGTATGTGCTCTGATACTCCCTTCTCTATATGCATGACGTCCAGACAATGACGCACTGCATTTGTAGACCAGTACGGAAGCTCGAAGAAAATGCTTAACTTGTTCCAATATTGTGGTTTGACCTGTTTCGTCGGATCCATCCCGAAGGTCACGTTATTGTAACCATCCCATTTAGCAGTCACGTCCTCTCCGGACAATGGGGATGGAGGTCCAAGAAGCTCCTGATGACCATCAAAGTGAACCGTATCTAACCTATAGGGGTGGTCTGGAGGCAGAAAACGTTGATGGCCGCAATAACAAACCTTCCTGCTAAAATTAAAGAATTTTGATGTTGTGTGTTCATGGCAATGAGGACATGCTTTGTGACCATGTACGGACCAACCTGATAGCATTCCATACAAAGGAAAGTCATTAATTGTCTACATTAAAGCCGCACGCAGTATGAAGGTTGTATTTGTGTTTGAATCATATGTCTCTACACCATCAATGAACAAAGATTTCAACTCCTCGATCAAAGGTCGGAGATAGACGTCGATATTGTTCCCCGGTGAGTTTGGTCCGTCGATAAGAAGAGGCATCATAAAGTATGATTGGTCCATAGCCAACAAAGACGACAGATTATAAATTATCATTACAACAGGCCATGTGCTGTGACTTCCAGCCATATAGTTGAATGGGCAGAAGCCATCAGGAGCCAGTCCGAGCCGGACATTGCGAGGATCGCTACTGAATATTGCGTTCCTCCTATCGAAATCCTTCCATGCCGGTGAATCTCTTGGATGGCTCATTTTTCCATTTTCGTTTGGAGGAGCACGGTGATGCCAAATCATTGCCACGACTGTTTTCTTGCACCTGAATAGCCTCTGTAGCCTCTGTGTTATGGGAAAGTATCGTGCTATCTTTACAGGTATAGCAGGCTTCTTATCAGAATCTTTCGGCTTATACCTGGTCTCTCCGCATGTTGGACACTCTTTCAAATCTGAATTCTCTTTCCGGTACAACACGCAATTTTTAGGACATGCTTGAATCTTCTCGCACTTTAGACCCAAATCAGACATCATCTTCTGGGCTTCGTACCAGCTGTTGGGCACATTATTTCCCGAAGGCATAGAATCTTTCAAGAACGAAAGAAGCATTGTGAATGACTTGTTGCTCCATCCATTTAGGCACTTAATCTGGAAAAGTTGGACGAACCATGAGAGGGTGGA
The DNA here is from genome assembly GCA_030015575.1 of Agapanthus africanus. Classification (NCBI taxonomy): domain Eukaryota; kingdom Viridiplantae; phylum Streptophyta; class Magnoliopsida; order Asparagales; family Amaryllidaceae; genus Agapanthus; species Agapanthus africanus. The sequence goes on along the minus strand of CM057348.1, from coordinate 22,663,020 downwards.
ATACTTCGCATTCTCATAAATTGGTTTCCTAGCATCATTCATGAAATTTTCATATTTATCCGCACGCGGTCCTTGACCGGAAGGAATGTCATCTTCGGTACGAATAGATTCACCTAGGGCAGCCTCTACCATATCCTCCATTTCTTCTGATGGAAATAAATTTCCGTCTCCTGCCGCATTACTGAATTCTTCTTCTTCTCCTGCCACATTATCGTGTTCTCCTTCTTCTTCTGCCGTAGTACTGCATTCTTCTCCTTCCCCGTGATATTTCCAAGTTGTATAAAGTCTAGTAAACCCATGTTTTACAATATGAAGCTCTGCCAATTCTACCTTCTGCCAGTACTTATTTCCACATCTATCGCACGGACAGAGAATCTTCTCTATTATGATCTTATTATGTGCGCGTGCAAATTCAAGAAAAGCAGCAACTCCTGCGACAAACTTAGGTTGCATATGTTGTTTCCAATCCACATACATCCAGTCTTTAACTCTGACATACTCATGGGCCATGTTAGACTGTATAACATATAAATTGTAGGTTATGCTAACTATATTGAGAAATATAAGAACGGGATAGTTACTAACAAAGGAGAAAATCCGTGTATATGCTTTGTGTGTGCGTTTGTCGTTGAAAAGAATAAATTATCGCACGTATGTTAACCGATAGACGGGGACTAAGTGGCGCTTTTAGTTTCATATATGAGTATCGATGGGAATATGAAAGTTTCATATTATCATATATTGGTTTTAACCCGAACATCTCGAATCGCTCTCTAATTATGCATTTGTTGTGTATTCTTGTTGTATGTGTGTGTTCCGGCTGTCGGGGGTAGGCTTCTATCCCATTAAGAATGTATAGAGCGAACACCCATCACCTGTGCTTTCAACCGTTTCGAGTAAATTTCGGCAGCACCTCCCCGCTGTTCTCTGAGTACACTGTAATAGAATAGATAATTATTTCAAAGCCGTGAAACAACGTTGAAATGAACATCTAATCTATCTTTGTACATGGAGAACCAGCGGAAAGGTACCGACGAAATATCTCGAAACGGATGAAAACACAAGTGAATGAAGGCGTTTGCTTTATATATTCTTAACTTGTCCACACGGGACAAATCTATGGGTTACCATACGATTGAATTTTTTCATCGCGTAGACTATACGACGGTTGTTAGTATCGAGCTATACTGTCCGATATTTAACAACCTTCGTATAGTTCTAGGTCACGACGAGCATCGCACGTATGTTAACCGATAGACGGGGACTAAGTAGCGCTTTTAGTTTCATATATGAGTATCGATGAGAATATGAAGGTTTCATATTATCATCGAGTATCGGTTTTAACTTGAACATCTCGAATCGCTCTTTAATTATGCGTTTGTTGTGTATTCTTGTTGTATGTGTGTGTTCCGGCTGTCGGGGGTAGGCTTCTATCCCATTAAGAATGTATAGAGCGAACGCCCATCACTTGTGCTTTCAACCGTTTCGAGTAAATTTCGGCAGCACCTCCCCGCTGTTCTCCGAGTACACTGTAATAGAATAGATAATCATTTCAAAGCTGTGAAACAACGTTGAAATGAACATCTAATCTATCTTTGTACACGGAGAACCAGCGGAAAGGTACCGACGAAATATCTCAAAACGGATGAAAACAAAAGTGAATGAAGGCGTTTGCTTTATACATTCTTAACTTGTCCACACGGGACAAATCTATGGGTTACCATACGATTGAATTTTCTCATTGCGTAGACTATACGACGGTTGTTAGTATCGAGCTATACCGTCCGATATTTAACAACCTTCGTATAGTTCTATGTCATGACGAGCATCGTACGTATGTTAACCGATAGACGGGGACTAAATGGCGCTTTTAGTTTCATATATGAGTACTGATGAGAATATGAAGGTTTCATATTATCATCGAGTATCGGTTTTAACTTGAACATCTCGAATCGCTCTCTAATTATGCGTTTGTTGTGTATTCTTGTTGTATGTGTGTGTTCCGACTGTCGGAGGTAGGCTTCTATCCTATTAAGAATGTATAGAGCGAACACCCATCACTTATGCTTTCAACCGTTTCGAGTAAATTTCGGCAGCACCTCCCCGCTGTTCTCCGAGTACACTGTAATATAATAGATAATCATTTCAAAGCTGTGAAACAACGTTGAAATGAACATCTAATCTATCTTTGTACACGGAGAACGAGCGGAAAGGTACCGACGAAATATCTCGAAACGGATGAAAACACAAGTGAATGAAGGCGTTTGCTTTATACATTCTTAACTTGTCCACACGGGACAAATCTATGCGTTACCATACGATTGAATTTTCTCGTCGCGTAGACTATACAACGGTTGTTAGTATCGAGCTATACCATCCGATATTTAACAACCTTCGTATAGTTCTATGTCACGACGAGTATCGCACGTATGTTAACCGATAGACGGGGACTAAGTGGCGCTTTTAGTTTCATATATGAGTATCGATGGGAATATGAAGGTTTCATATTATCATCGAGTATCATATATTGGTTTTAACCTGAACAGCTCGAATCGCTCTCTAATTATGCGTTTGTTGTGCATTCGTGTTGTATGTGTAACATGATTTTAAACCATTGAGATCAAGATTTGAGAAATTTTATAAGTGGCCGTTAACATGATAACAATCATCTCTTCTTATCAGTCCATATCTGAATTCTAAAGGGCAGTATATTTGCTATTAAAAGATCATGTTCAACTCTAAAGCAAGGGAAAAACAGAGGAATATAGATCTATTAAAGTCAAGCCATAAAGCTAATCACATATTTACAACATTGCAAATACATTAACGCAAAACATAGTTATGATGCTTCAAAAGAATCAATTATCAAGGATGAAGAGAGCTTGTGATAAAGCAATCAAATTTAGCTTTTGCATTAAAATGGTTTATGATAAAACTTTTGAGATCCTTCAAGAAAGTTATGGCACTGTGAGTTTCCACAACCTATCATAACCAATCGCAAATTTTCATGGTTCTTTACTGGTATAAGACTTGTACTTCTATGAAGCGGAGTAAATAAATTCGTCGAGAGCTCGTGATGCATGTGTAATGATAGAATCCAACAAAAATTATTCTCATGTACTAATAATAGCATCCCAATTACAATTTTTTTATTCAATAAGATAACACATTTGCAAGAGTGCATCATTTACATTATGTTTTACTCCCTCCAGGGCCACCAAAATATACGATATCTATAGGATGGCTATTGTCAATGGAGTAACAGTCGGGTCTAACTTGGCCAATTTGAAAATCATTATCTCGTTGTTTATATAGATTACCGCTATTGTTTGTAAATCGTATATTGCTTATATATGCTAAGCTTTCCACTGCAAAATGGCCGCTCTCCATTGGCGGACTCAGTTCACCATTATTAAAGCTCACTACTCCAATATTGATACGGGTTAATCTCTTGAAGAGAGTTTTTAGCCAATATCCCTAACCCTAACCGAACCCTACCCCCAGCCCCAGCCCAGCCCCAACCCTAGCCCCAGCCCCAGCCCCAGCCCAACCGAGCCCCAGCCCCAGCCCCAGCCCAGCCACAACCCCAACCAAACCCTAGCCCCAGCCCCAGCCCCAGCCTAGCCCCCAGCCCCAGCCCAGCCCCAACCCCAACTCTAACCAAACCCTAGCCCCAGCCCCAGCCTAGCCCCAGCCCCAGCCCCAGCCCTAACCCCAACCGAACCCCACAACCTAACCCTAACCCTAACCGAACCCGATCGATGCCGACGCCGATGCCCTCACCCCTACCCGAACCTGGCCTGAACCCTAGACTACGTCAAAATTAAAAATTATTTGAGAATTACTTACAAGCGTGTGCGCGGTGGAGGAGACGGTAGAAATTGGTGGTCGCCAACGATCGTCGAAGGTGGCGACGAGGCGCGGGAAGTCGACGAAGGTGTGGGGAAGACCGACGAAGCTGGCGCAGGCTTGCGAGCGCGGTGGCGACGAAAGGCGGGAACAGGCGACGAGATCACGGGAGGTCGAGAGAGAGAAATTTGGGAACGATGAATATAATTTTTCTGTGCTTTTTTTTATATTAATAACCTATGTAGATGCCCCTACGGGCATAACCGTAGGTCCCCGGCTTGCGGCTCCGTAGGGCCAAAGGAAAAATTAGAATGTGAAGCACCGTAGGGACAACGATATGGCCCTACGGATAAATCCGTAAGGACAAGAAATATTTGCCCCTACGGATTTCTGAGTCCGTAGGGCCAACCCCATATTGTAGTAGTGTCCATTAATCACGCCTCTCATTTGTTCTAAGATTTTCTTCTTAATGTGTATTAGACATCGTAATATACCTGCTATATATAGTATAATATATTTTGGATTTTTTTCATACTAGTTTTTAGCATGTGGAAAATTGATAACTTCATTAATATTTGATAATTTTACTACGTCCGTGTTTGGATACACACAATCCATAGAATAAAAACATCAGATTCCATTTCCCCCTAAATCAGCGCAATCCTTTAAAAAGGGTTGTCTGGATAGTATTTACATTGGTAAATCTGCGGAAATATTCCCCAAATAGATTCATTCCAAGGGATAATAAAGTTACTAAGGTTGTGCTTGATATATAGAATAGAAAATTACCGGGAATTTTCGGATTCCCGAGAATGGGATGACCGGGTATCTAATTCAAAGAAATCTTGTATTAATGTATTTAAGATATTTTAATCATTCCCGGTAATATATATATGTGCAACCGAAGACAAGGCCGGAGGAGGGTCGGTGGAAGACGGCGAGGCCGAAAACGAATGATTGGTGGAAGGACGGCGAGCGGTCGGCTGAGCCGGCTGGCGACCAACCTTTGATTGGCGGTGGGCCGATGAATGATCAGCGACAGCGGGTGTCTGGCCAGCGGCGAACGTCCGATCAGCGGCTAACCAGCCAGCGGCGAACTGTCGGCAGACGATCGACGATGGGCGGCTGGTAGCGCGGGATGTCAACGGTGGATGGTCATGTGTTTGGTGCATTTAAATGCATATTTTATATTCTTATTTATCTTTATTTGCCAGCTCGTGTTATGCTCGCTAAGAACTCGTTCAAGCTTGGCTCGTTTATTAAAGAACCGAACATGAGCCAAAACCTTAGCTTGTTTATTTAACGAGCTGGACATGAGTTGGCCCTGGCTCGTTCGGTACCTAGCTCGAGTTCGGTAACAGCTCGAGTATATCTACATATACTAAAATACAATTGCATACATGATCCATTAACCCAAAATCCATAATATAAGCATATTGAGTAGTAACTAGTAGCTATACATTAGAACTAATACCCATTACCCATTAACTTATATATAATCTTATATAAAAAAGAAATTGAAAAAAAAAACACTAAAGGCTAGAGTTCAGATCCACACTACTACAAATAAGGGTTGCCCCTAAGGATTTATCCGTAGGGGCAAACCACTGCCCCTACGGATATAGCCGTAGGGACAAAAAAATACCCTGTAGATACAAACGCCGTAGGTGCAAGTCGAAGCCTTGAACTTGCCCCTACGGACAAAAATTTGCACATGCGGAGTTATGTGTAGGTCCCGTTTGCCCTACGGAATAGGCCGTAGGGGCAAAAAAATTATTTTATTTACGGTTTTTTAAAATAGTTTATGTGTACCAACGGATGAATCCGTAGGGCCAAGTAATAGCCTCTACGGATACATGCGTAGGTACATATCCGTAGGGGCAAAATATCAGGATTCCTGATATTTTGCCCCTACGGATAACTGGGTAGGGGCCTTTGTTTACCCTTACGGATATATCCGTAGGGGCAAGCTCAACCCCCTGATACTGAGATCACAGGGGAAAATATCAGTTATCCTGATATTTTGCCCCCACGGTTTAATCCGTAGGGGCAACGTTGGTACCTACGGATTAATCCGTAGGTACATATTATCAGTTTTTTTTAAAAAGGGCTGTCTATTTTTTTCTCGCCTTGTGCACAATAATATATACATCGATCAAATATAAAATTAATCATCACACAACATATATCGCATTATTCATAATCACATCTCACGCATATAATATATAAAAGAAACAAAAAAACAGAATATGATATAAATATAAACACCGTAGGACCACCAATATCAATATCGTCCAAAATGTAGTACAATATGTATCATATAAATAAATACATGTTTCAAAAAATAAGAATAAAAAAGCTACCCTACCTCGGTCCAGCTCCACCTCTGATAAACGCTAGAATCTGGCGCGCCTGCTCCTCGGTCAATAAATCATGCAATTCGGAGCGTGCGGGGGTCTGAGCGGGCTATGGAGCTGGCGATGTGGTCTGCGCAGCCGCCGTCAAGGTAGTGGCTTGCGGAGCCGCGGCTGCGGGAGTCTGAGCGGGCGGTGGAGCTATAGGAGCTGTCTGCGGAACCGCAGCCGATGTAGTGGCTTGCGGAGTCGCAGCCAAAGGAGATGCATGTGGATGCTCGGCCGATGTACCCTGTCGCGTCTGGACCTAACGTGTGTAATAAGCATGTAAGAACTGTGTATTATTCGAATTCGTATCATTATCAAGTTATTTCGAAACCCCATTTGGAAATCTAGTTTGGAAAACCGTAGTTTATTTTAATTAGATATGTATGTATGATTAATCAAAGCTAAGTCTACAACCAAATAAGCTCAGGCTACGTACTAATATTGGATATGTTGATATCTATAATATGACATGATATTTTACTATTAAGTAGTATACATACCAGCATCTCCTTCAACTCCTGAACGGTGGCCTTCAAGCTCTCTAGTTCCTGCTGGACACGTCGCTCACTGGAGACGGAGGAAGTAACCGCCGGGATGGAGTCCAACCTCATATGGGCCCTGCTAGGGCCCAGTCCCCGGCCTCTCTCCCAACCTCCGTGGTGCCCTCCGTGTGCGGCGTCCAGGACTGGGGTCAGCAGCCTCGGATCGCTCTGTCCGATAAAATCGATCCCCGATGCCTCGGCCTGCTCAACCACCCGCTCCTACACCCACATTAAGCAGTAAAGTATAAGTATAAAATTTAAATTTGAACCTTACAAAACTAAAATTTCAAATAGGGGTTTAATAAATATTAACACTTACGCAATACTCCTGGGTAGCGACGTCGGGATATCGAAGCTCACCCATGGCGGGATCTGTCGAGGTGCCGTGGACGGTAAGATATGCGGACAGCACGCTCGGTGTACCACCTTACGCCAGGGTCTGAGCTGTCTGCAATATTAGAAAATAACTCTTAATATTAGATATATTAGAAAATAACTTTTAATATTTCATTATATCACAAAGGCCGGTCTATTGTAATTTACCGATAACTCCATGGCTCGAGTAATATTCTTCGAGCTACCTGTATAAGTGGGGCGACCCCTTTTCGCCGACTTCCAATTCTCTATATTTTGAGCGGCCTGTTTCTGCACAACGCATTCACATTTAGTTTTCTAATTAAGGAACACAAAAAAATAAATTATATCCTAAACAAAGAATTACATTTAAAATACATACCTGTTTGCATTGAGAGTCGAAATATTCGTACAATAGAGGCCATGCCTCTACGTCGACTCTCGCAAAGTCCGGAGTAGATAGGAGAGCCGCTCTCTTTACCTCGGGGGTCGCCATCCACAGGGAGTAGCAGTCAGCCTTCAGCTCATTCCTGTTGTATCGGACCTTGGTCTGCATGTTCTTCATCAGGCCATTGTACAGAGCATGAAGGTCGAGCACCCTCCCAGGGTCATCAGGGTCGGGTACAAAATCGTAATCCAACTGAAAATACAAAAAAAACATTGTTATTAGATTGCAAGTGTTAATAATAAATATATTGGATAAATCAAATAAATATATATATTAATACCCGAGCCTGATTAAAGAAGAGGGCGAATGAGCGCCGGTGCTGCTCGCCTCACTCAACGTGAAGTGGATAGTTCTTCACGAGCCGGCTCTCATCCCCCATATACCAGCCGAACCTCTCGGCATGAGGACCGGTATAACGATAAACAAGGGTAAAAAAGAGGGGGAATGCTGCCTCCCCCCTAGCTCTGTCAGGCCTCGACCTATGGGACTGATTCGGGCCTCGAGTTCCCCTCTGGGGATAGGGAGGCCCTGCGTCTGCAAGAAATATCAAGACAATCAATATTAAGACAAAGTTGTATTAAGAAATCAAGGTTAAACGAAAATTGAAGTGTGATATATACCTCCGGTGACTAAAGCACGAGCCTGGGCCCGGGCAGCAGTACGAGCGGGACGATAGTTCCTCCGGTGAGGAACAACCGGTGTCCCGGATGCGGACGCATCCCCTCCAACTAGAAAATAAACATTGACGCTAAATTTCAATGAAGTTCATATTTATTCTATAAAGCATATGTAAAATGAATAAATATTTTATATTTATTCATACTAACCTATAGACGATGCGGAGGGTACGGAAGTGGCAGGAGTGGCCCCTGTGTCAGATGTGGACGCACCACTTATAATTAGACAATTAAAAATAGATTATATAAGTAATTTCAAAAAGAATGTGTAGATCAATAATATAATATTCTAAATCAAGATGCATGCACTATAGGATATATAAACTTACCCGCAGGTGCGGTGGTGTCATCACCTACAGCTAGACAATAATAAAAATTACTATCTAAGTAAGAGCAAAAGGAATGTGTGTATATTTATGATATAGTATTCTAAATCAATATACATGCACTATATGATATATAAACATACCTGGAGGAGCGGGAGTGGCCTCTGTCCCTGATGTGGACGCATCACCAACAACTAGACAATCAAACATTGAAAATATAAGTAATTTTGACATAAACAGGCATGAATATCTATAATATTACATTCAAAATGGATATGCGTGCAATATACCTGGAGGTGTGGCAAAATCAACACGGAAGGAGGCATCCGAAGGGGTCTCCAATCTGGGTGCTATCTTGACAGGTATATCAGGCTTCTTATCAGAATCTTTCGGCTATACCTGCCCTCTCCGCATGGTGGACACTCTTTCAAATTTGAATTCTCTTTCCGGTACAACACACAATTTTTAGGACATACTTAAATCTTCTCACACTTTAGACCCAAATCAGACATCATCTTTTGGGCTCCGTACCAGCTGTCGGGCACGTTATTTTCCGGGGGTATAGAATCTTTCAAGAACGAAAGCAGCATTATGAATGACTTGTTGCTCCATCTATTTAGGCACTTAATCTGGAAAAGTTGGACGAACCATGAGAGGGTGGAATACTTCGCATTCTCATAAATTGGTTTCCTAGCATCATTCATAAAATTTTCATATTTATCCGCACGCGGTCCTTGACCGGAAGGATTGTCATCTTCGGTACGAATAGACTCACTTAAGGAAGCCTCTACCATATCCTCCATTTTTTCTGATGGAAATAAATTACCGTCTTCTCTTTCTGCCGCATTACTGAATTCTCCTTCTTCTCCTGCCGCATTATCGTGTTCTCCTTCTTTTTCTGCCGCATTACTGCATTCTTCTCCTTCCCCGTGATATTTCCAAGTTGTATAAAGTCTAGTAAATCCATATTTTACAATATGAAGCTCTGTCAATTCTACCTTCTGCCAGTACTTATTGCCACATCTATCGCACGGACAGAGAATCTTCTCTATTATGATCTTATTATGTGCGCGTGCAAATTCAATGAAAGCAGCAACTCCTGCGACAAACTTAGTTTGTATATATTGTTGCCAATCCACATACATCGAGTCCTTAACTCTGACGTACTCATGGGCCATGTTAGACTGTATAACATATAAATTGTAGGTTATGGTGACTATATTGAGAAATATAAGAACGGGATAGTTACTGACAAAGGAGAAAATCCGTGTATATGCTTTGTGTAGACGTTTGTCGTTGAAAAGAATAAATTATCGAACGTATGTTAACCGATAGACGGGGACTAAGTGGCGCTTTTAGTTTCATATATGAGTATCGATGAGAATATGAAGGTTTCATATTATCATCGAGTATCATATATTGGTTTTAACTTGAACATCTTGAATCACTATCTAATTATGCGTTTGTTGTGTATTCTTGTTGTATGTGTGTGTTCCAGCTGTCGGGGGTAAGGCTTCTATCCTATTAAGAATGTATAGAGCGAACACCCATTCGCTTGTACTTTCAACCGTTTCGAGTAAATTTCGGCAGCACCTCCCCGCTGTTCTCCGAGTACACTGTAATTGAATAGATAATCATTTCAAAGCTGTGTAACAACGTTGAAATGAACATCTAATTTATCTTTGTACACGGAGAACCAGCGGAAAGGTACCGATGAAATATCTCGAAACGGATGAAAACACAAGTGAATGAAAGTGTTTGATTTATACATTCCTAACTTGTCCACACGGGACAAATCCATCGGTTACCATACGATTGAATCTTCTCGTCGCATAGACTATACGACGGTTGTTAGTATCGAGTTATACCGTCCGATATTTAACAACCTTCGTATAGTTCTATGTCACGACGAACATCGCACGTATGTTAACCGATAGACGGGGACTAAGTGGCGCTTTTAGTTTCATATATGAGTATCGATGAGAATATGTAGGTTTCATATTATCATCGAGTATCATATATTGGTTTTAACTTGAACATATTGAATCACTCTCTAATTATGCGTTTGTTGTGTATTCTTGTTGTATGTGTGTGTTCCGGCTGTCGGGGGTAAGGCTTCTATCCGCTTAAGAATGTATAGAGCGAACACCCATTCGCTTGTGCTTTCAACCATTTCGAGTAAATTTCGGCAGCACCTCCCCGCTGTTCTCCGAGTACACTGTAATAGAATAGATAATCATTTCAAAGCTGTGAAACAATGTTGAAATGAACATCTAATCTATCATTGTACACGGAGAACCAGCGGAAAAGTATCGACGAAATATCTCGAAACGGATGAAAACACAAGTGAATGAAGGTGTTTGCTTTATACATTCCTAACTTGTCCACACGGGACAAATCTATCGGTTACCATACGATTGAATCTTCTCGTCGCATAAACTATAAGACGGTTGTTAGTATCGAGCTATACCGTCCGATATTTAACAACCTTCGTATAGTTCTATGTCACGACAAATATCGCACGTATGTTAACCGATAGACGGAGACTAAGTGGCACTTTTAGTTTCATATATGAGTATCGATGAGAATATGAAGGTTTCATATTATCATCGAGTATCATATATTGGTTTTAACTTGAACATCTTGAATCACTCTCTAATGATGCGTTTGTTGTGCATTCGTGTTGTTTGTGCAACATGATTTTAAACCATTGAGATCAAGATTGATAGAACCGATCATCCACAAAGAGATTAGGGATTGACTTTTGACAGCCATATGAAGGCAAATTTTCTCCTACGGCAACCTAATAATATACCCATTATCCTCATATATACATATATGCAGGCAGGCATGGATACATACATGCAAATATTTGAAAAATTAATATATCAACCATAAACTATTATTGCAATGGCATTCATCTATAACAATTAACAATTAAAACTATAAATGTATTACACAGATTAAAACATCACATGCTCTGTGATCACATTACATGCATAAAAACATACAGATATTCAGATTGAATCGGCCAGTTTAGACAGATCTCGGTAAAACAGCCATAACTTTCACAAGAGCATTAAATCAAGAGCCATTCTAAGCATCGAAAAGATGATTTATGAAGTTTTGATTAAATACTATACCGGTCCTTGAAAAGTCTCTCATTAATTAAGTACAGATTCAATCAACAATAGAAGACTAAGAGTTTGTCTTTCAATCTTTCAATCTAATAATTAAAGAATTGTTGTCTATAACTTTATTGAATTGATATATCTACTCTATCTATGAACAAAGTAGACTTGTAAAGTAGAAATCATTCTGAAAATTATTTTCAAAAATATATGAATGAGAAAGTGTTGTCTTTTATTTGGTTGAGATTTACTCCCTTGTCGTTCCCTTTATCTTAGATGAGCCTTTTGATTTGATTGCATTCAGTCTTTTATATTTCTCAAACCAAACCCCCCCAACCAAACCCTAGCCCCAGCCCAGTCCCACCTCAACCGAACCCTAGCCCCAGCCCCAGCCCAGCCCCAACCCCAACCGAACCCTAGCCTCAGCCCCAGCCCCGCCCCAGCCCCAACCCCTAACCCCAACCCCAACCCCAACCGAACCCCAGAACCGAACCCTAACCCTAACCCTAACCGAACCCGATGCCGATGCCGATGCCAAACCCTCACCCCTACCCGAACCTGGCCTTAACCCTAGACCTAACATCATCAAAATTAAAAATAATTTAAGATTTAATTACTAATTGGGCGCGCGGTGGAGGAGACGACAGAAATCGGTGGTCGACGACGATCGGCGAAGGTGGCGACGAGGCGCGGGAAGTCGATGAAGGCGCGGGAAGTCGACCGACGAAGGTGGCGATGAGGCGCGGAGCGCGGTGGCGACGAGGCGCGGGAATAGGCGATATGAGGCGCGGGAGTGAGAGAGAGAAATTTTGGGAACGATGAATGACTTTTCTGTACTTTTTTTTATTAATAACATATTTATATGCCCCTACGGATATAACCGTAGGTCCACCGTTTGCGGCTCCGTAGGGCCAAACAAAAAATTAGAACGGAAGGCACCGTAGGGACAACGATGTGGCCCTACGGATAAATCCGTAGGGGCAAGAAATATTTGCCCCTACGGATTCCTGAGTCCGTAGGGGCAACCCCATATTGTAGTAGTGCCATTCCAAACTCCAGAGCCTTCTTTTCTATCTCAAATATTTCACATTTCTGTCTCTCTCACCCTTTTCTCTCCTTATCTCTAAATTTCTTTAAACTATCGATTCTTAAGTGAAAGGTCTCACTTTTGAAGTTCGGAATTCGATTGAGTAAGTTATTTTGAAGAACCCCTCACGCTTTCTTCGTTTTAGGTGTTGTTTTTTTTTTTGCAATTTCTGCATTGTTTGATGATGATGACGAGAATCTATAATATGTAGATATGATTTCTTGTTGAATTTGAGGATTTAATTGTTAGGTCTTGGTTAAATATTTCGATATCTAAGTTAAGTGAAGCCTTTGAATTATTTGATTTCTGTTTTGTTTTATCATTTGTATAAAGGAAAAGCTTTGAATATAGAAAATAAGATTTTTAAAAATAAATTTGATAAATTGATCTGGACCTGAACTGAACACGAGCTGGGCATGTTTAATCGAGTTGGACCTGAGCTAAGCATCTCCAGCTTGATTCGGACCCCGGCCGGACTTGGGCCGACCAAAAAAACCCCGAGCCGAACTCTTTCTGAGCTTGACTCGCTCAAGATCGACTCGTTTACACCCCTACTCCAGGTATGTTTTGTGAAATAATGCAGATCATAGGGCAAAAGTGCACAAAAGGCGTATTACGTGCGCTGGATGTGGACAACTTTAATCTAAAAGTAAGATAAGGTAGAAAATTACCAAAAAGCAAGTATGGAACAAGATTCACAAAGTCGAGACAAATCTACTGAACAAAATCTGGAGGTCAAATCTTACCAAAAGCCGGCTGAAAATCAATTTGCGCCGGTTTTTAGTGGAATTAGATATTTAGATTTTGAGGGATTTTTGTATCTTCGAAAATCTTCTATAAACCACACTTGAAAATTTCCAGTTGTCTATATATACTGCTGTATAGTCTCGCTAGGTTTCATTTCTCCATGAGTTAATTGTTTTATTTTTTGGGAGAGATCAAAATATTTTATAACTTATTTTTTATATTAGTTATCTAATTTTTTATATTTTCTTCTATCATGAATAGCTAATTTAATTGCTAGGATTTTTGAATTATACTTGCTATGGTTGGTGTTAGAACTATTCTTTTTTATTTGGTTTTCATGATAAATCTCTTTGAGAAAAATTAATTCTTTTTGTTGCTATGCTAATAAAGTAAATAAATCAATGATTGATTGACGCCCATAAGATTTGTTTAGAGAAAGGTAGTATCGCGGATAAGCTAATTAGTTTAATGATAGCTTGACGACCTAAAAACTAATTAGAGAAGGTAATATGAAATTTTTATTATAGTAGATTCAACCTAATTAGTCTAGGGTAATTTAGATTATTCTGACAAAACAAGATAATTCGTAAATTGATAACTTTTGTGTTATTCTGTAGAAGAGTAAGATCTAATTATTGTTAGGTTAATTAGAATTGAATATTTAAATTTATTGTTATATGCTTTTATAGATTGATAGGGCATTACCTTGATCATATAATTTATGCTTTCTTGATTGATTGATATTTTATCATGATGAACGTATTCTATATACTTTCTTGCAATTGATAATAATGAATTTATATATAGGAATTAGAAAAGAATAGATATCTTATTAAACACAATAATTAGTAAAGGTGATTCAAAACCCTAGCACTTTCTTTATTATTTGAAATCTTTTCTTTAAAAACCTGAAATTTAATTTCTTTCCGTTATTTGCCTTTATTTAGTTTAGTTAAATGAACCAAATATTTTTATTTAATTCGTTTTAAGTTAATTAGAATTCACACGCCTCCCTGTGGATCGATTCGTAATTACTATAATGAATTAACTGTGCACTTGCGGTTAAATTTGAGGGACCGTTAAAATCTTGATCAAGTTTTTGACGCCGTTGTTGGGGAGGTCAGTAGAAATTCTAGTTAATTTTAATTCGAATTAATTATCTTTATCTTTATTTTATTTTATTCTGCAAATTTTTGTTTTGTTTCAAGAAACCAGGAGCATTCTCGGGAGATTTGGAGCTGGCAGAGATACCAGAAAAATTCCACGGACAGAATCAACCAAATTTCGACTGAAATTTTTTTCGGTCAGAATTTAATCGAATTTCCAATCCGGATCTTTTTGTTACTGTTCAGAATTACCTTCTCTGTTCAGAATCAGTACATGTTTTCGTTAAAGTGACACAATTGCCAGCGAAACGAAGCGAACCCACAGCACTTCAACTTTCCAGTTTGCTTCTGATTTCCTATTTTAGTTTTTCCTTTTCTACATTTCGTTTTAATTTCCATATTTCCTTTTTCTGCACTTTTAAATTTAAACAATTTAATTTTAAAAATTAAATTAAAAAAGTTTTAAAAGATGGGTGACGTACATGCTAAACCAATTTTATATGAATTATGTTATTCAGTTAAACCATCACTTCAAGATTGCATTTGAATAAATAAATATAGGAGCGGTTATAATTCACCTTACATATCCACAGCCGATAATGAGGATTGGTTAAGTACAGAGTTAGCTAATATTAGGAAAAAAGGTAGAGGCATTAAAAGTTAATTACTGGGTTCCTAGTACTCTACCTTTTCAATATTTTTGCACTAATTGTCAAGATCACGCTCATATTTATAAAGAGTGTCCTTTTATTGTTGGATTAGGTAATTAGAGAAACCAACAAAATTATTATGGAAATCAAGACATATATTCTGAACATTTTAACTATAATTTAGGTCAATAATCAATCCAACCAAATCCTTACTATAATGTAGGTCCTCCATCCAATCCACTTCAAAGCGACACAACCTTCACTCCTTCCAATTGCATAGACCAACAATCTCCACCATATCCATACTAGGTATGATTTTGGCCCTCCTTACGATCATATCCAATCAAAATTTTATTAACCGTACCAAACTTTCACACCTTCATTGGACGTTTGTTCACCCACATATAAACACCACGCTAATTTTATGCATATCAAATTTAGGGTGTTTATTGATGTTTATTGTTATAATTTATTTTACTATTCTTGCATGATTACAGACAAAATTTTTGAGTGGTTAATATTAACCTTTGGATTAGCCAAAGCGTTATGTAAATTTAAATTCTTTTCTTTTTCTTTTTCTTCTTTTATTTATTTTTATTTTAGGTTTTTTTTAAATGAAAAAAGTTTTTGGAATCAAACTAGCAATAGGCAATCTTGAATTTGAAATCCGAAAGATTGAGTGATATGAAGGAAAGCTATTGAATCTGAGAATATAAAGAAAATCTGAAAAATAATTCTTGACTAAATTCAAAGAATTTACAGCTTACAAATTCCACAAAAACGAATCTTGAAGCTTGAGATAGTAGAGGATACCTATAAATATCGTTTCTTAAATACCTAAGCATGAAAAAAATTTAAAAAATAAAATTAAAAAATAATAAACATATCTTTTTCTTCACTAAGTAACTGGGAATTCGTGCCTCAAGAAGTATTGGATGCTGTCACGCCCCGCTTCCCAAAATATAGAATATGAGAGGTGACTAGATTAGCCATACTCCTACGGTCAAAAAATTATCCCGCCGTAGTCCCACTTCCGCTTCTTGCTGTACATGATAAGCAGTAATCAAACACAAATAACGAGATATAGCAGTCACTACTTTTAAATGAAGGATTTCAGTAGATAAGAGTCTTTAACAATAAATGAAACAACTAACCAAAATGATGACAATGGAACGATAAAACTGACATCACTGGGTTAGATCTCCGCAACATTCTCGAAGTAGGGTAGGTCTTGATCTGGGCTAAGTGCACTTCTCACTCTGAACATGCATACTCAGTTCGTCAGGAGGAGACAATATAAAAATATATCTCAATGTGGTAAGGACAATAAATACGAACTAGAACTATAAAACAGTAACACACGAAGGTATAGGTCATGAACAGTAAGCAATATCACATGTGAACTTTAGCCCTAATCTAAGGTAATATGCATATCACTGATCTAACAGTCTTTATATCAGTGAAAACCGAGACTACGGTCAAAACTGTGCCCGGGACATAACCCTGTCAGCCATGCCGCTAGGCTCAACTACCTAATTAGTATTGTCACGACCCGAAAAAAGGCACGTGACCGGTACTTGAATCACGTGAAGTCTATAGGATCCCACCGTAACCCAAGTAAGTCAAAAACCAGGAATCTAAACCTTTTTAAGGAAATAGTGGAGATGAAATTTCGAAAAAGGGGTATTAAAAGAAATCAAGTTCCTTTTTAAAACATAAGTAAAGTTTGTTTGAAAGCACAAGTGATTTTTAGACTAAGGTTTGAAAACATTTTCGTTATTTAAAATTTTGGCAGCACCTCCTTTATAAGTTTTGATAAAATCGGTACATACACATAAATATAATATCAGCGTCCCCAAACGGGAGCTATCTCATCGCCCAATCGGTGGAATCACAACTACGCAGTAATATACGATGTCCAAGAAGAAGATCAATGCAAGAACAAGTAAGAAAAATACTAAAAATTATCATCAACTCGACTAATATCACCGAAAACATTGTTAAAATACTCCCAAAGAACAAGTTTTGCTTACCATTCAAGGACTATGTCCAAGCTCGACTTCTATAAGAATAACATACAAGTCTCATCTCTAAGTCCATAAAAATATACAAGTTTTGGTCGATAGAGTTTTTAACTAGATCATAAAAGAATATACATAAACAAGAAGTGGTTACGATCCGAAATGTAACCCACCTATCATGGCAATCACCCGAAGAAGAAGAAACGTGCCGAAAAGCTGCTACTGATATGAACGGTCGGTTTTGTAAGAAACTAAGTCACAATGGGGGTGATTTGACAACTCGTGAGTAGAAGAGATCATAAGGTAGAAATCGAAATGAATAACGATCTACTTATGTCATACCGTATAATACTATCATATTATGTGATAACGAATATAAATATGTATATGCATAGATATCAATCAGTATCTATAAGTGCATCATAACGGATCGAGCACAACACACATGATCCCAATTATCAATCAATATGTACAAATATGCCATCCATAACACACACACACATACACACACATATCATCCAGTGAGTATCCATCTTCGACACTCAAAATCATCGTATCAACCGAGTGTCTAGAATCGACGCTCGAAATTATCATAAGTTCGGTATCCAATATCGATACATAAAACCTAGATATCATAGGTACCATCTCGTCAGACTGGTCCTCTCTCGATATCAATAGCCCCGGTCGGTATCTTTCGGACATCCGTTGTGTTCTAACCTATCTCCGGTATCGATCCACCTCGCTAGGCTCTCCATACCTCTCTACGGACTTCCTGCCCCTCGGTGTCGTTCCGGGTCCACCATATATCCGTAATCGGTTAACCCCTCTCTCGATTCGGATATCTCATTATGAAAACCAAAACTCATGGTGGATGCCAAAACATCATATCAAGAGAAAACCGTATTTTGAAAAAGAATCCAAGTTTTATAAAATCATATCCGTGGTTTCTCAAATCTCATAAAAACAGGAATTCCATGAAAATACTATCACATAAGAACATGGAAATAATGGAACAAATTAAAAAGTACAGAACAGTGGTATAATGCATGCAGATATATGATGAGTAGTGATCTAAGGTACTGGTATGAATATAGTATGATGCGAAATAATATGGCAAGTTCTATATGTGTATGTAACATGGCAATTGCCAATGACGTATGCGTGAAACATACAAGTCTGTGTACGTGCAACATGAAAATTATTGGTAATTGTATAGTGTTCTACAAGTGTCCTCATATAACCAATGAAAATAAGGTCTAATATATAGAATGGCACAGATGCTGGGTGATAAGTAGTAATCTACAATACTAACGGGGTATAGTGAAATGGCAAGTTCTATCTGTATACGTGGCATGTCAATTACCGATGAGGTGTAGGTGTAACATGCGGGTATATGCAAGTGCAACATGAAATTATCGGTAATGCTGCGAGTGTCTTAACAACAAGGCTAAGTAAAGCTAAAGGTATAACGTAGCATAAGTAATCGAAGCGTGAGCGTATATAGAATAAGGTAATCGTAACATGAACAAGCATTAAAATATCTTACAACGTATGAGCCATACAGTTATAGTTTAAAATAGAACGAAACGTTGTTTTGGAAATAAGGAATTACGATATTTTTGAAATAGATATCATTTGAAAATTCATAGCGCACTCTTGACATTATCATTTAAAAGTACGTAACGAATCGTTAGTTTTTAAAATAATTATAACTCTAAATATCTCATAAACTCCCAATTTAGGATTTAGCAAGACTCCTCGAGTCAAATAAATATCTGCCGGATTCGGCAATGTATCCTCATCACATCATGTATGAAACCTCACTCGTACGATATCATCTAATCAATATGGTACGGATCTATAGTCGCGTAAGCCAACTCATCATATCATAAAAAAATACGGACACCTAGTCACGTACAACACATAACAATAGTCATATATATACCTATATACCTATATATATAGCCTAATAGCTATGAAATAGAGATTAACTATATAGCTATCTACTAAGTATACGAATGTAAACATATGGGTGTTCTAGCATGACCCTATAGGTTAGCAATATGGTTCTAATATATAGTATTCTAATTACTACAGTTGTGAGAGTGCTATACGCTATCCACCCGACATCCCCCGTAGATATATATCTACTCACCGACGTCTCGGGTTAGTCGAAACCTACGACCGCTTCTCCCATTGTAACACTCTAGCACTGTTATACTATATTTTATCTGGGGTATTTCCAAATCTTGCGACAAATTATTGATTATTATTGCTTTTTGGTTGCGGATAGTGCATTTAGCAACCGTGGTTAGTATCCGACCCGACCCGCATGTTTGAAAGCCATCATGGTTCAAAATTACATCAAATATTTGCTAGTACAGAGGATCCATGCAAATCTAGATTCGATACACTAATATGATATATTTTAGTATTCCACATATCTTTTAATAATAATAAATAAAAACCAAATAATATATTTTTAATATCTAGCCTTGCATATCATTATACTCCATAGCATGTAGTTGCATCCATATATCATGTTCATACTCTAATTGTTAAAACGGACCCGTTTAGATCGTTATGTATATTTACATAGATCCGTACTTGGGGTATGCATTTTTATTGATAGGATATCGCATTATGATTTAAACTTTTACGTATATTCTCCATATTTAAAAACTAGATTTTTAGAAAGGACCCGGGTAATATTCGGAGTAATCTGGTATTAGCAGTAAAATCCCAATATATATATATATATATAATATTCATATAACTAATTATATAAACTAATTGGTTTATATATACATATAATATATTAATAAATCTAATTAAATCTCTCTCTCTCTTCTCACGTCTCTCTCTCTCTGTCTTCCTCTCTCTCACACACTATATATATATATATATATATATATATATATATAATAATAATAATAACCTCACTAATCTCTTTGCCTCTCTTCTCTCACATTTCCCGCGAGAACCCAGAACCTACCCACGCCCTCGCCGTCGTCGATCCGTCGCCGCCGTTCGCTTTTACCATCATCGCCTTCTCACCCTCATCACCTCTTCACCCTCATCACCTCCGAGACCTCCTCCCCCTCATCTCTCCTTCCCGAGCACCTCCTGCAACAACTCCGACGCTAACCCAAGAAACCCACACCCCGTCATAGCCCTCGTCGTCGCTACCCAGCACCAGCACTGTCTCCCTCTTCCTCACCTCCTCGCCCTCTCATCATCACCACGTCCCTCTCCTCTCGCCGACGACCCAAGCCAAAACTGTAGCAACCCCAACCTTAGAAACCCACAGCCACCTCGCCGACGCTGCACTTCGCCGTCGGCCATCGTCGTCGTCACCTCGCCACCTTTCTTTTGTCCTCGCCACCCCAGAACCCAACACCAGCAGCCACCCCACTCTTATTCTTCATTTCTTTTCTTGATCTTTTCTTGATTCCGGCCGTCTCGCCGGAGTTGCACGGGTCGTCGACGATCCAGACGACCCAGCCACCGTCGTCGTCCAGCCCAGTCACCATGTCACACCACTGCTCAACCACGTCCAGTCCTACGTGTGTAAGTTTGCATCATGATGTTATTTCCAACGTCGGACGTGACATCCGCATCTCAACGAGAGATTCGATCAGGCGAGTTTTAAACTTGCAACATTCTATTTTATTATATCGATAATTATATGAATAAGAATAGTGCATGTGTTTTATTATTCAGCAAATACTACAGATTTACGGTTTTACAGTGTCCGTTTGTATCCGTACCGATAATAGCATATCTAATTGCATGCCGGAACATCATGATATCATTATACTACTATACCAGTATAATATGTTATCTAGATTGCATCATACATAATAATAAACGTGTTATGGCTATTACAGATAGATACATATGCATCCTGGCATTAGTTGTGTTTACCGTGTTCCGATATTGATTACAGTTTCACATTTGCATCTATTTTGGGAAATATACATTACATGACATGTTCATGATACATTACCAGACTTGTTACTTGGATATTATTACTAATGCCAACAAACCTGATTGTTATCCTGACGGACGTGACTTGTTGTCTGCATAGACAAAACCTGTACTTGCTTGATCCTGTGTTGGTATTAGATTTACATCATCAATACCTGACATGAACACAAAACGTTGGGGGTAAGGGGAAATCAATAATGAAACCTGACTTGTAACTCAACAGTTCAATGCTTATACTGATCAGTCTTTACGGGATAGGCCAGCCCTAGAATGATGATGCTGACATCATTCATCTGTACATGTTATCTATTTACTGCTTAGTGGCACATCTCGTATTCAGCCCAAGAATTTTGATCGTGGTCCCGGGCATGCACAGGATACTATTTAGTTACATCGACGATTCCATTAAATTGATTTCAAAGACTTGTAGAATAGATAACCTAGAAACATAGTTTTAAGATACACATCACATATATGTACCTCACTATTTGATATCTGTGTTATTTATTTATATTCATTTATATCATCATATTCTGGTTATTACTATTATTTGATATCTATGACACATCGACATCTGGATTTTGTATGGCCTGGTTCCTCTACCTTTATCGCAGGCTGAACAGGAGTACTTTAGACATCAAGCCGAGCAATGAGGAGCTAGCTTTTTAGACTCTTAGTTTATTTATTACCGCAGTTTTATTTCTATTGATGTGGGACCATATTGGGACATGATTTAGATATTGTTTATTAGATCTTGATTCGTTTCCGTTTTATGCATTTTCTTGATTCTATTTACTGTGGCAGATGGATATGTGTTGGCTAGATTATATATTTTAATGTTCTTGATATCCGATTGACAGCCGTAATATGACTGTGGAGGGATGATTCCTAACCACAGGTAGCATGGTTGGCTCTGTCACATGCCGTGTTTACGTATTTTGGGAAGCGGGACATGACAGGATTTGCTTGGTATCAGAGCCATAGGATTTAGGGCTAGTCGGGTTTGGTTCTTTGTAGTTGGGTATTAAATCCAATACACTAACCTGGAAACCCGGAATTAGGAATATGTCCTACCACATTACTATCTTGCCAGTTTTGAATCTATAGCTATCTTGTTTATTGAATCCTATTTACCGTTGCTAATCCCCTTCAGTGTCTTGGCTTCAGAATCATGGCGAATAGATATTTGCGGTCATACCAGAAGTGTGTTGATAACGCCGCATTGCTTGGATTTATACATGGTATGTTGGATAACCAGAAGCGGCAAACCGATCTGAATCAGCGGCAGGTCAAAACTTTCTAGGAGGGTCTGCAGACATTCCAGCAGTCCGTAGTTGCAGTAGTACCTAGGCCAGCACAGCGTGAGGGCACCATGACGGAATTTAGAAAGCTCGGTCCATCCATATTTACAGGATTGGAGGAGTCATTGCCAGTGGAGCAGTGGCTAGTTGATACAGAGAATCTGCTCGTTGCCACACAGATTCCAGATGAGAAAATGGTAGATGTAGTACGCATCCAATTGGTAGATTATGCTCGCGAGTGGTGGCTCATAGAGGAGACCTATCTGCCCAAGCTGATCATTTGGGCAATGTTTTCATGAAGTTTCTTGGAGATGTTCTTTCCGCAATCTGCTCGGGAGGAAATGGAAGAGAAGTTTATTAGCCTGAAGCAGAATGGCGGATTCGTTGATGCACATATGGCTGAGTAGACCCAGCTCAGTCGATTTGCAGGGACTTTGGTTGCCAATAAGGCAGATAGGGCATGGAGGTTTATACGTAGCTTGGATATGGAGATTCAGAGACATATCATATTTCTGGGATTGACCACCTTCTCCTAAGTTCTCAAAGCAGTCAGGGAGCAACAGAGTTTATTGGTAAAAATGAAGGGTAAGCAACAGCAAGCAGTTGTGGTGCGAAAGCCGGCGTTTACGCCAAATAGAGCTCCTGTACACAAAAGCATTCCGGTAAACAAGAGAGGCATTGTGCCCATGAAGAAGCCCGTTGTATCCGATCAGAAAAGAAGTGTGATTTGTGACTTTTGCCATCTACCCGGACACCTACAGAAGGACTGTCGAAGGAGACTTGGACTTTGTCTAGTTAGCCGATCAACTGACCATGCCATCAGTGCTTTCCCGTCAAAGCTACGATTGAGAGATGATATTCAGAAGCCACCGCAGAAGCAGATTCATGGCAGAAGCTGATCACTCAGAGGCCTAATCAAGCACGAACCTTCACCTTGACGGCCGAGGAGGCCAAAGCTTCAGACGAAGTTGTTTCAGGTATCCTACTTGTTTATGATTTTCTCACATTGGCATTATTTGATTCAGGTTTATCCCATTGCTTCATGTCGTCCAAGTTTATTAGTGCACACTCTATTCCACACACGTCCCTGTCTAGTTGCTGGGACATACACACTGGGAATAGGAAAATTATATCTAGTAGTGAGTGCAAGGGTTGCTCGATTGTTATTTGTGGACGGGAGTTATTCTCAGATTTCTTGGTGATTAATACTGGAAGCTATGATATTGTCTTGGGAATAGACTTTCTTGGCACTTTCCATGCTCACATTGATTTTAGGGTAAAGAAAGTGATTTTCCATATTCCCGGACATCCGGAGTTCATATTTTTGGGAGGTAGCAGATCTGTCAGGTCAGTCGAATTTAGGGCTAGGCCGACTAATGCCATTCTTGCATCGATGGAAGTAAACAAGGAGGAAGCGCCAGCAGTAGATCGGGAGTTTATGGATATGTTCGAGGAAATCTCGGGTTTACCGCCAAAACGAGATATGGAGTTCGTGGTTGATCTTATTTCTGGAGTAGTGCCGATTTCAAAGACTTATTATCCAATGGCACCGGTGGAACTAGAAGAGGTAAAGAAACAAGTTCCTGAATTGCTAAAGAAGGGTTAGAATCGCAGTAGCGGTTCACCATGGGGAGCTCCAATTTTTCTAGTCAAGAAGAAGGATGGCACGCAGAGGATGTGTATTGATTATCGAGAATTAAATCGGCTGACTATTAATAAAAAGTACCCAATCTCTCGTATCGGAGAATTATTCGATCAACTCAGTGGCGCGAGAGTATTCTCGAAGTTGGATTTGCGATCCGGATATCATCAAGTTCTGGTGAAATCAGAAGATATTTGTAAAACAGCGTTCCGAACACGATATGGGCATTACGAGTACTTAGTGATGCCATTTGGAGTCGCTTCCCCAATATTTAAACATATTAAAAGAACAAAACTCTTTTGAAATTTAATGGGGCAGCGCTTCACGTGCTTTTTACGAAGGCGCCTACGCCAATATGCAAAGAACAGAAACGCTGTCTGAATAAGAATTAAATTCTTATACGACGCCGCACGTATTCATCACGTGGACGCCAATGTGTAAAGCACAGAAAATCACTTTCTGAGTAAGAATTAAATTCTTATATGGCGCCGCACGTGCTCCTCACGCGGGCGCCAATGTGCAAAGCACATGAATACCCATCTTAAGGATTAAATTCTTAAGTGGCACCCACGTACACAACACGTGAGCCCCGGTGTAATGACCCCAAAATCTTTATACATTTGTATTATCCCTCTTCAATAATATACCGTATTTATTTGTACTTGGTATTTTCCTTTTTCTATTAAATTTATTATTATTTTATTCCTCAATCTATTATGTATTTTTTTTCTAGGTACAATTTTTTTTTATATTTAAGTTTTTAACTTCTCATTCTTATTTTTCCTTTCATAAATATTTAACCCAAATCCATTATTCTTATTCTCTACAGCCCATCTAAAAAGCCCATTTTCTTTTTAAGCAACATCATATATTTAATTCTAATTAAATATATGCATGAACAACCTTATAGCTCATTGGTTAAGTCCTTATATTCTTATTCCATAAGTCACATGTTCAAATCCCCATTCTTGCAATTATTTTTTTATCATTTTTTATTCTTCCCATAACCTACAAATGAGACCTTTCATTTCCAAAATGAATGGTGACCTTTCATTTCTCTTTTAATTCTCATGTTAAATGCATATATTATTATTCACCATTACAACATCTTTATTTGTCCTCCTCTATCTTTTCCTTCCTCATATTTTTCTATCTCTCACTTCTTCCTCTTCACCAAGATGACAAGAAGAAGAACATGAAGAAGTCTTCAAGAAGGTCTCGCTAGTAACGCGAGGCTATCGGCGGATAGACAAGCCCGGTGACAATACCGGCTTGTGCATGTAAGTCCCTTCTCTCTCCTTTCCCTCACCTCTTTTTTTTCCTCTTGTCATGCATCGTGAACCCCCTATTCTTTTCATATCATAATCCATAAGAGAAGACACACATAAACATATACATATACATAAACATAAGTTTAGATATATATGATTCTATATGGTTTAATAATATCTTATTATCTCTTGTTCAAATTAAAGTATTTTTAATTCTTTCTTCATGATTATGAATGTTTATTACAAGTTGTGAGAACATAGATTTCAATCCATAATATATCTACGATATCTCATGGAATCGGTTTGGTTATTAAAAGAAAGGATAAAGCTTGCATAAAAATACTAGTTAATCTTTTTGCCGATTTTAGTATACACATCAATACCTTTAGATTTAAAATAATTTTTAGAAATTAATTTTTACTTCTGAAAATTTCATGGAATTTACATATGATAGATTATATTATTTTATACATGCTGTAAAAATTTTAGATCGATCCGCATAACGGTTTAGGAATTACATCGTATTTATTCACTGATCGTAAAACAGAAAACTGCAGTTATCGGTCAATTTCTAGGACATATAACTTGGTATACCGGTATCCAAATTGAGCAAACTCAGGTGTTTTTGATATCTATATCGAATGATCTAGATTTTCTTAGTTTTATAGTTTTACTGAAAACTCATCTAAGATAAAGAAAACTGCGTTACAATATTAAGTGACGGATCTGGACAGAATCTGTTCCGATTCGCACACTGTTTTTAAATTGGACATAACTCGAACACCCGATGTCCGTTTGTGACAAAATTTAGATGTGTAGATGCACCATTGATAGAACTATAATTTTCTGTATATTATATTACTTAGGAATGCATGAAACAACCTGATATAGGCTTTGCAATAGAATATATAGTTGCTGTCCAGAAATCTGAATTTCTGTTTTAAACGCTGATATTAAAATGATCATAACTAGAGCTTCAGAAATCCAAATCATGTGAATCTTGGTGTTTTCGATAAGTACATCGAAATACCTACAATTTTCTAATAATTTTCGTAACCTGAAACCTGATACAAATTAACTCAAACTGCGTTTTAAAAATATGTGATGATGCCGAATAGATTCTGATCTGTTTTACGCGACGATACGAAAACATATATATCTCTCAAACCGGTAGTCATATTTAGGTAAAACTGGAACTCACGCATGCAAAACATTTAGAGCCATATTTCTGTTTATATTTCGCATTCGTTCAACTTGATTAATTAGTCGTACATAATATTTCTTTACAGCATTGTTTATGGTAGTTACTCGAATAATATACTTGACTCATTTCATGCTATTCGAACATGTATACATATTTAGCTTGATCATTAAATTGTTGTATGTACTTAAAGACGATAATTAAATACTTGAGTTATATTTGAAAACTATACAAAAATATTTTTACATAAAACCCCCTCAAGTTTATAAATTACCCTAAGGACCCTAACAATTATAAGACCACGATTCATAATTCTGATTGTCTGACTCGGGTTTGAGTCTGATTAACTTGACTTGAATCTGATTCAAGTCAACCTATAATCTACAAGATTCCAATTCAAAATGAACACATGAATCCATGAATACAATTATCAATTTATATAATTTGGCTGAACTGAACCATGGATATATTCCTTTTACATGATTCTCAGTATTCCATTTACATGACTCTACGGTTACAACCGTTTCCTGATATCATGGTTTCGGTCAATCAGTCAATCAATCTACAATTACTACAATTTACAAGATAACAATACAAATAAGACTTCGCGGGGTTTAAGGGATAGATTGGTACGGAAGGTATAAAAGGTGGCACGAGGTGGTCAGATTTAATACACCTAACATGAATCCAGTTGCTGTTGTACCGTGGCATAAACGGTTCCTTGTACTATACGTGCCCTTAGTCTCTGGCATATAGAGACTCCTCTCGTATACACTGGCATCCTTCTGTACCAAGCTACAAAACTTGAATATGTTTCAAGTCAATCTATATTCTTTTATATTCCAACTCAAGATGAATACATGAATTCCAGATTCCAGTTAACAATCTATATAACTTGACCGAACCGAACCATGGATATTCCTTTTACATGATTCCCAGTATTCCATTTACATGACTCTACGGTTATAACCGTTTCCTGATATCATGGTTTCGGTCAGTCAATCAAGTCAATCAAGCAATCATTACAAGTTTACAAGATAACAATACAAATATGACATCGCGGGGTTTAAAGGGGTAGATTGGTACGGAAGATGTTAAAAGTGGAATGAGGTGGTCAGATTAAGACACCTAACCTATATTCAGTTGCTGTTGTACCGTGGCATAAACGGTTCCTTGTACTATACGTGCCCTTAGTCTCTGGCATATAGAGACTCCCCTCGTATACACTGGCATCTTTCTGTACCAAGCTACAAACAACATCGTTAAACAATATTCCACAATTTACTACAATACAATACTTTAGAAAATACCATACTCTGCCACTCTCATTCTTCATTCTTCTTTGGGACTTACCGAGCGACCTGTTCGCTGACGACATTCTATTTCTCTCTTCTTTGAATGTCGTCAGGTGCGTTGGACCAAGTTGAGACCGAGCCTACAAGTGAAGATTTGGAGGAATTCCAGGAAGACCCAGAGCTCTAGACTTTGTACTTGCTCTTCTCAGTATTTCCTTTATTATGCCATTGTTTAGGCATTGCTTTTCAGTTCAGATGTATTTCCATTTCATGCATTGTAAAAAGAATGTTATTAATAAAAGTTGCTGTTATTTTCCATCTTTTGTCTCTTGTGATTATTTTATATTGCTTAGTTACGCTTAGCGTATGTATTTCTGAGTACATACGTAGCGGGCCTCGTCGCGTCCACTTCGCCGTACACTGGGAAGCGGGGCGTGACAGGTTTTGTTGGTGGCCCATGCAGGTCAGAGCTGTGTGAATCCCTGTCATGCAGTTCTGGTCTGCGTGAACAACCTAAGCAATATAACACAAGACGCAGCAACTAAAACATTCTTTACAATCATGTTCCTTGAATCTTACCATTTCATATTCCTTGAATCTTATCATTTCATATCCGTTGAATCTATCCTAACCCTATTCTTTCACTCACAATCACCAAATTGTTTTGAAACTGTTACACTTTCCTTTTACAAATTTCGAGGACGAATTTTTTTTAAGGAGGGTAGAATGTAATGACCCCAAAATCTTTATACATTTGTATTATCCCTCTTCAATAATATACCGTATTTATTTGTACTTGGTATTTTCCTTTTTCTATTAAATTTATTATTATTTTATTCCTCAATCTATTATGTATTTTTTTTCTAGGTACAATTTTTTTTTATATTTAAGTTTTTAACTTCTCATTCTTATTTTTCCTTTCATAAATATTTAACCCAAATCCATTATTCTTATTCTCTACAGCCCATCTAAAAAGCCCATTTTCTTTTTAAGCAACATCATATATTTAATTCTAATTAAATATATGCATGAACAACCTTATAGCTCATTGGTTAAGTCCTTATATTCTTATTCCATAAGTCACATGTTCAAATCCCCATTCTTGCAATTATTTTTTTATCATTTTTTATTCTTCCCATAACCTACAAATGAGACCTTTCATTTCCAAAATGAATGGTGACCTTTCATTTCTCTTTTAATTCTCATGTTAAATGCATATATTATTATTCACCATTACAACATCTTTATTTGTCCTCCTCTATCTTTTCCTTCCTCATATTTTTCTATCTCTCACTTCTTCCTCTTCACCAAGATGACAAGAAGAAGAACATGAAGAAGTCTTCAAGAAGGTCTCGCTAGTAACGCGAGGCTATCGGCGGATAGACAAGCCCGGTGACAATACCGGCTTGTGCATGTAAGTCCCTTCTCTCTCCTTTCCCTCACCTCTTTTTTTTCCTCTTGTCATGCATCGTGAACCCCCTATTCTTTTCATATCATAATCCATAAGAGAAGACACACATAAACATATACATATACATAAACATAAGTTTAGATATATATGATTCTATATGGTTTAATAATATCTTATTATCTCTTGTTCAAATTAAAGTATTTTTAATTCTTTCTTCATGATTATGAATGTTTATTACAAGTTGTGAGAACATAGATTTCAATCCATAATATATCTACGATATCTCATGGAATCGGTTTGGTTATTAAAAGAAAGGATAAAGCTTGCATAAAAATACTAGTTAATCTTTTTGCCGATTTTAGTATACACATCAATACCTTTAGATTTAAAATAATTTTTAGAAATTAATTTTTACTTCTGAAAATTTCATGGAATTTACATATGATAGATTATATTATTTTATACATGCTGTAAAAATTTTAGATCGATCCGCATAACGGTTTAGGAATTACATCGTATTTATTCACTGATCGTAAAACAGAAAACTGCAGTTATCGGTCAATTTCTAGGACATATAACTTGGTATACCGGTATCCAAATTGAGCAAACTCAGGTGTTTTTGATATATATATCGAATGATCTAGATTTTCTTAGTTTTATAGTTTTACTGAAAACTCATCTAAGATAAAGAAAACTGCGTTACAATATTAAGTGACGGATCTGGACAGAATCTGTTCCGATTCGCACACTGTTTTTAAATTGGACATAACTCGAACACCCGATGTCCGTTTGTGACAAAATTTAGATGTGTAGATGCACCATTGATAGAACTATAATTTTCTGTATATTATATTACTTAGGAATGCATGAAACAACCTGATATAGGCTTTGCAATAGAATATATAGTTGCTGTCCAGAAATCTGAATTTCTGTTTTAAACGCTGATATTAAAATGATCATAACTAGAGCTTCAGAAATCCAAATCATGTGAATCTTGGTGTTTTCGATAAGTAAATCGAAATACCTACAATTTTCTAATAATTTTCGTAACCTGAAACCTGATACAAATTAACTCAAACTGCGTTTTAAAAATATGTGACGATGCCGAATAGATTCTGATCTGTTTTACGCGACGATACGAAAACATATATATCTCTCAAACCGGTAGTCATATTTAGGTAAAACTGGAACTCACGCATGCAAAACATTTAGAGCCATATTTCTGTTTATATTTCGCATTCGTTCAACTTGATTAATTAGTCGTACATAATATTTCTTTACAGCATTGTTTATGGTAGTTACTCGAATAATATACTTGACTCATTTCATGCTATTCGAACATGTATACATATTTAGCTTGATCATTAAATTGTTGTATGTACTTAAAGACGATAATTAAATACTTGAGTTATATTTTGAAAACTATACAAAAATATTTTTACATAAAACCCCCTCAAGTTTATAAATTACCGTAAGGACCCTAACAATTATAAGACCACGATTCATAATTCTGATTGTCTGACTCGGGTTTGAGTCTGATTAACTTGACTTGAATCTGATTCAAGTCAACCTATAATCTACAAGATTCCAATTCAAAATGAACACATGAATCCATGAATACAATTATCAATTTATACAATTTGGCTGAACTGAACCATGGATATATTCCTTTTACATGATTCTCAGTATTCCATTTACATGACTCTACGGTTACAACCGTTTCCTGATATCATGGTTTCGGTCAATCAGTCAATCAATCTACAATTACTACAATTTACAAGATAACAATACAAATAAGACTTCGCGGGGTTTAAGGGATAGATTGGTACGGAAGGTATTAAAGGTGGCATGAGGTGGTCAGATTTAATACACCTAACATGAATCCAGTTGCTGTTGTACCGTGGCATAAACGGTTCCTTGTACTATACGTGCCCTTAGTCTCTGGCATATAGAGACTCCTCTCGTATACACTGGCATCCTTCTGTACCAAGCTACAAAACTTGAATATGTTTCAAGTCAATCTATATTCTTTTATATTCCAACTCAAGATGAATACATGAATTCCAGATTCCAGTTAACAATCTATATAACTTGACCGAACCGAACCATGGATATTCCTTTTACATGATTCCCAGTATTCCATTTACATGACTCTACGGTTATAACCGTTTTCTGATATCATGGTTTCGGTCAGTCAATCAAGTCAATCAAGCAATCATTACAAGTTTACAAGATAACAATACAAATATGACATCGCGGGGTTTAAAGGGGTAGATTGGTACGGAAGATGTTAAAAGTGGAATGAGGTGGTCAGATTAAGACACCTAACCTATATTCAGTTGCTGTTGTACCGTGGCATAAACGGTTCCTTGTACTATACGTGCCCTTAGTCTCTGGCATATAGAGACTCCCCTCGTATACACTGGCATCTTTCTGTACCAAGCTACAAACAACATCGTTAAACAATATTCCACAATTTACTACAATACAATACTTTAGAAAATACCATACTCTGCCACTCTCATTCTTCATTCTTCTTTGGGACTTACCGAGCGACCTGTTCGCTGACGACATTCTATTTCTCTCTTCTTTGAATGTCGTCAGGTGCGTTGGACCAAGTTGAGACCGAGCCTACAAGTGAAGATTTGGAGGAATTCCAGGAAGACCCAGAGCTCTAGACTTTGTACTTGCTCTTCTCAGTATTTCCTTTATTATGCCATTGTTTAGGCATTGCTTTTCAGTTCAGATGTATTTCCATTTCATGCATTGTAAAAAGAATGTTATTAATAAAAGTTGCTGTTATTTTCCATCTTTTGTCTCTTGTGATTATTTTATATTGCTTAGTTACGCTTAGCGTATGTATTTCTGAGTACATACGTAGCGGGCCTCGTCGCGTCCACTTCGCCGTACACTGGGAAGCGGGGCGTGACACCCGGCATCCAAGTAGAATTAAATTCTACGATAATCTCTATTAAAAAGAACCATTGGATCAAAGATCTAACAGATATGATAAATTATCAAAATATAGAATCAAATTCTATTAGGAGAAAATATCTCCTAAATCTTTCTAAATAAAAAAGATACTCTCGGTTGGATCAATGATCCAATAATAGAATAAAATTCTATTTTTAGGAATATATTCTCTCAATTTTTCTAAACAAAAAAAGATTGCTCTCTTTAAAACAGAGAACCCTTAGATTAAAAATCTAACGGTGATTAAAAATCACCATTTTAAAGAATAAATTCTGTATATGGGAAAATATTTCCCTAATTTTGTTAAAAAACAAAAAAACACATTCTGTAAAACAGAAATCCTTGGATCAAAAATCCAACGGTGGATAAAATTCCCTAAATCAATTTTGAGACCAATTAAATCAATTGGAATCTCTCAATGAGAGATTTTCTCAAAACCAATTAACAATCTGCCTTCACTTTATAAAGGAC
Organism: Agapanthus africanus; assembly: GCA_030015575.1. Classification (NCBI taxonomy): domain Eukaryota; kingdom Viridiplantae; phylum Streptophyta; class Magnoliopsida; order Asparagales; family Amaryllidaceae; genus Agapanthus; species Agapanthus africanus. Next base: position 22,630,125 of record CM057348.1, on the reverse strand, counting down.
CCAAGACTTCAAGTCTCACACACACAGGGAGATAGAAAAAACCCCTACAAGTTCCTGCCAAAATATAGTGAGCCCTTGAGAAAGAACAGAGAATTCAATTCTCAAAGAAGAAGAGCTTCATTCTCAGAACCCTAGGTAAAGAAAAGAAATCAAAATATCTCCTTTGCCTACCATATCACAACTAAAGGTTTAACCATTTTAAAAGAACTTAGTTCTTTCTCTGGATCTGAGATCCACAAGACAAGTCTCCCATAAGTTGAGAATTTAATTCTCATCGGGAAGATCTTGTTCTTGAGAATCAAACATTCAGAGAAGAACAAATTTAAAAAGGAAGAAAATGGAGTCCATAATACTCCAGAAACTCAGTTCCTTCAAATCAAGAACTTAGTTCTTTAAAAACTCAACCCGCGATCTTCAAAATATAGTGATTTTGGTGAGTGTTAATGGTCAAAATACCATTGACAGAGATTTAACCTCTCTGGAAACATTAACAAAGATTAAATTTCCATAAAAAAAAACTAACGCATCACGTGCTTCCCACGTGGGCGCCCCTTTTAAGAGCACCAAGCGCCTCACGTGAAAAACACGCGAGCGCCCAAAACAGAAGGCCGACGCTTCACGTGAAACACACATGGGCGCTGAATAAAGTTCTCGGCACTCCATATACAGCCAAAGGCTGCTATGTGCTTAGCACTGATTGGGAAGTGCCCAGCGCCGCACGTGCTCCTCCCGTCGGCACCATATAAAAAGTGCTTAGCACTTCATATGTAGCCAAAACGGCTAAGTACTTAGCACTAATCGGGCAGCGCCCAGCGCCGCACGTGCACCTCACGTGGACGTTATAGAAAGTGCTTAGCACTTCACATTTAGTCAAAATAATTAAAGTGTCCAACATTTATGTGGCGGCGTCCATGACTGAATGTTTCACATGACATATATGTGAGCATCAGAGCTCAAATAAATGCTTAACACTTTTACATAAAAAGAAAGGGCTGAACAAACAGAGCTTAAATAAGTGCTTAGCACTTTTGGATAAAAAAAAGACTAAGTAGACTAAGCCCAAATTGGCTGAGTCTCTGAAGTTTTCTTGCAGTTGAGCCCAAATTCTATTTTACTGGATCTGAAATAAAAATGATTCTAAAATGTTGTTAAGTTAATTTTAGTCTCAAACAAGACTAACGTATTCTTAGCGAAAACAAACTGAGCCCAAATGCTCACTTATAGATTTAAGTTGATCTTAATCTCAAACCAGATTAACGGTTCTTAAATAAACCAAAAACCCAAATCTAAAATATAAGGATTTGGACTAATTCGCGCCCTACGGGCGACGACATAAACTAGTCTCCGTATACAATCCACGGGCAACCTAAACAAACAAAAATACACACGACACGAAGTGAATTGTCGGAGCAGGAGAAAGTGGTTTTTGCAATGCGGTAACGTAATTAACTGCAGAGGCACCTGCAGGGAAGAGCGTCCCTACAATAAAAAACGCCTCACAAATGAGGAGAATCTGATAAAGTCTATTACAACGGTCGCATCTGTCTAAACCTCCGATATATGGTGCCATAAATCAACTTGGTATCTTCGGAGAGGTGGATGGAGAAGTCCAAATAGCATCGCCCCTAAAATTCAGGCCAGACGTCCCAACGTCGGTCCGGTCTTTCGGCGGTGAATAAATTCTGGCACGCCTGGTGAGAGCTTTTTCTTTTTCCACTCCATAATTCATGTGTCGTGTTTCGCGAACAAAATCGCGGTTCGCTATGGTTGCCATTGGATTTGAGGTACTAAAATTTGGCATCTTGCTCCTGTGCAGAGAAAAAATCGATGGCTTCCAAATGCACAACTTGCAACAACAACTCCCGCTTCACCCCAACTGGAGGAGTGATCTACGGGCCCAACACGGCCTCAATTTTCTCAATGCCTGTGGTGCAAGTTACACAAGCTACTACTGGACTATTCTTCGGGACCATGCTCCCACCAGTGAGTTTCGGTGCCTCAGCGCCACAAGAGGAAGCTCCCAAAAGGTCGGTCTTCGATCGACTTGCAACCACAACGGCCCGTCTCAATGGGTCGTCCAAATCTGGTGTCTAAGTCTTCAACAGGCTGAGCAAAAGCTTGAACGGGCCCGCAAAGAGGCTCGTAATACCTAAAAGGGCTGCCCCAAAATGGATAGCCCTCCCAACTCCTGCTACGGGCGAAGCCGTCAAAGCGCTTCCCCCATCAAAAGATCGGTCTTTGAAAGATTGGTCGTTCCTCCTTAAACCCTGTCAAAGACGTCAGTCTTCAACGGGTTGACGCCAATAACAGCCCCTCAGCAAAGCTGGAGGCATGAAGAAGCCGCTTCTAAATCTGTGGCGGTCCCTTTGCAAGACACGCTCGACGTCGTCACTGGCGCCGAGTAAGAAAAGCTGGGGGGAACTCCCCCTCTGGACTTACCCTACCAGCTCCAATGGTGGAGGTTGACGCTGCTGTTCCGACCGGGAACAGCTTTGATCTGCTCAGGAGGGTGCATAAGAACTCTCTAACAGCGGTGCTAAAGAAATCGTCCCCGCCTGCAGAAGCCATAATGCAGGCAAAGACGAAGCAGCCCCATCAACGGCTCTCCTCGCAAATTCACAGGGTCTGGCGGAAAGTCCAGGACTCTATGATCAACAAAGATTACTCTCGTTGACTGAAGAAATCAAAGGCTCGGCAAGAGAAAGACCATCCCTTCGTCATACAACGAGGGGCTTCTTCTACGCGGGAGCCTGTTACAATGGCTCATTCAACTTCGACCTCCCATAAAAGGATGAGGACGGAGAAAATCCCACCGCCTGCAGCAAATCCCAAAGGTTATGGACCCAAACGCCCTAAGTCTGGGGGCATGGTCATGCATACGGTCTACATGGCTTCCGGGAAAGAAGAAAGCCGTGCTTCCGTAGTTCATCAACCGCAAAATCAGTCCCTGATAAAAGCTCAGGAGAAACAACAAAAGCTCCATGAAATGCTGACCAAAATGGCAGCACTTACCGGGCAGAAAGAAAGCCTGGACACAATAACCGAACAGCGCCAGGAGCAGGGGACCGATACAGAGTTCCTGCGAAGGGTTCTTGATAGAAAGGGCAAGGAAGCTGCTGAGCAGGCTGCTAACATAAAGCAGATGGTTCTCTTATTCCAAGACATGGTTGGAATGATGATCTAGCCAGAACCCCCAGCCGAGGATCCGCCGATAATCATCAAAGATGACAGAGGGGAAACATCAAACCCTCTTCCGGCTTTGTCAACAGCCAAGGAGGAAACGATCTCCAAGGATGCTCTTGATGATTATATAGCTCAACAAATAAGAGCTCATCAAGCAAATGAAGCGGCTGGCCAAATCATCAGAACCGGGCGACCGTATCTAGGCTGGTATGATCAAATCAAGTACCTACTGGGATATACGATCCCTAAGTTCCATATATATGAAGGGACAGGCAACCTCCATCAGCACGTCGCGCAGTTCAGAGCTCTGTGCGGCAACACTGGAGGCGACGACAAACTGTTGCTTCGCCGGTTCATTGGCAGCCTGTCAGAAACGGCCTTTGAATGGTACTCGGAGCTCCCAAATGACTCCGTGAAAACATTCACAGAGATGGAACTGCTGTTCACAAAGCGGTTCGCGAGCGCACACCGATTATGGCATTAATCAATACCAGGGTAAGGCCAGGAGAAACCTGGGTCCCATAAGCGATCCGGTGGCGGAACCTATGGTCAAAGTGCGAACAGCGCATCGAAGAATCTCCCGCCGTGGGCATATTCATCGGGACTCTAGATCCTCAGACGACTATGTCCCAGTTAATGACATTCTTTAAGCCAACCACCTTCCACGCGATGATCGATAAACTGGCCCAAATGGACCAGATGGGCCACGGGCCTTCCACCTCAAATAAGGACCCTCGAAGTGCCAAGGGTAAAAGGAAAGCAGCCTTCGTTGCCAATACGCAAAAACAATCGAGTGGCCCAAAACCGGCTGTTCGCTAAAACAATGCGCGTCCGCGCACATCCTTGGAGGAAAAACTAGGACGTGCTTACTCGTTTCTCCACGATAAGAGGAGGAGACTGTTTGAATTGGCAGTGCGTAACAAACTCATCACATTGCCAGACCCACGGCGTCCACCGCATCCCGGCGACGTCAATAACCTCAACTACTGCTCTTATCACAGAATGGTGAGCCACCCAATTGAGAATTGCTACATCTTCAAGAACTGGGTCAAGGACCAGTATCAACAAGGGAAATTCGCGATGTCTGACAACTGGAGTGTAAATCCACCACAGAAGCACACTCCCAAAAAGGTGGATGTGCCTGGGGCATCATGCTCGCTCGTGGAAGAAACTCCATGGGAAGTCATTCTTTCAGCTAAAACCAAAAGAATACTGAAAGATCTATAAGGATGTCCAGCAGTCAGGTGGAAAAGCCCACTTGAACCCGAAATCATCGAAGGGATGCTAAAACCACGTCCCGTACCGAAAGTTGTTGACAAAGGGCAAAACCCCCAAGTCGAGCCTTCAAAGTCTTTGAAGAAAAAGAAGAAGACCAACAAGCCTGTGCAGCCTGCCGAGTATGACGACAAGCACACTGATCTATAAAAATACATTGACGCGCTGGAAGAGTACATGTCACACCCCGTTTCCCAGAGTGCGCTAAGATCGGCACATGATAGAGCCAGCCATGCTACCTGTGGCTAGGAAACATCCCTCCACAGTCACATTACGGCTGTCTATAAGATATCAAGAACAGTAAAATGAAAATAAACTATCTAGTACATGTCTATATGCCAGAATAAACGAGTCAAGAAATAATATGCGGAAGCAATAAATCCAATAAACAATAACATCTGGAAAGTACGTCCTAAATATGGGCTCACATCAGGAAATGAAAATGCTAAAAGAAAACTAAACAAAACAAAAGTAAATACTAACAGGATCCTCACTGCTTGGCCTGTCGGATGAAATACTCCTGATCAGCCTGCGAAAGAGATAAAGGATCCGGGCCATGCAAAACCCAGACGTCAGTGCGTCATAATATCAAACAATAATAAATGAACAGGATACACGAGATATGCAGACATGAGTATGAACAGTAATGAGTGTATAACAAGTAACACGGGTATAAAACATTGAAGTGTATACGTGCGGGTAAAGTACGGTAAATAATCTAAACTGTGCTACTAGGTTATCTATTATAAAGTTATTCGAAATCAATTGATGTACTCCTCATGTAACTCAAAAAATATGTCCCGTTACCCCCCGGGACCACGGATCAGGATATGTGAACCAAGAATGGTTCTGTCCCGTTACCTCCCGGGACCACGGACCAAGCTGTAAGAGTCACGAATGAATTTGTCCCGTTACCCCCCGGGACCACGGATAAAGAAGAATCACGAATGATTTTGTCCCGTTACCCCCTGGGACCACGGATCAATTAATATCCTTTTAAGTTACATTCGGTTACACCTTTGATTTCCCCATACCCCCAAGATTATGTGTTCAAGTCAGGTATTGATAAATCTGGAGCTAATGCCAATAATGGATCAAGCAGGTACAGGTTTGTCTATGTAGACAACAAGATACGTCCGTCAGGACGACAAGTCAGGATTGTCGGCATTAGTAACAAGATCAGGTATCAAGTCAAGCAGTAATGTATTAGGTCATGTCAGGTAGTGCAAAGGTATCAAACGGATGCTCATAATAAAACTATAGCAAGTCCGGATGCACAGTAAAACACGGATGCACAAATAACTATTAGGGATTATATCTACAACTCCATGATTATGTAGGATGCACAATATCAAGTATGGGGTGTTAATATAACAGTAACATGAAATAATGTGATCTGTAGATGCAACTAGATATATATAATAAATCATACGGATGCACACAGGTATCCGAAAATAGTAAACATTAATATGGATGTACAATACAATCAACATGTGATATTTTTATTCATATGGATGCAAAATATATAACATAGTATGTAGCAAGATAAACTTGCATGCGACTAGATAAGTAAATAACGGTATGGATGCATGCGGGTATCGAAAAACTGTAAAATTGTAATATGGATGCACAATGTAATAAACATGTAATATTTTTATTCATATGGATGTATATATAATAGCATAGCATGTAGCAAGATAAACTTGCATGCGACTAGATATGTAAATAACGGTATGGATGCATACGGGTATCGAAAAACTGTAAAATTGTAATATGGATGCACAATGAAATAAACATGTAATATTTTTATTCATATGGATGTATATATAATAGCATAGCATGTAGCAAGATAAACTTTCCTGATCGGATCTTATGACGGGATGCGTACGTTGTATCCGACGTCGGGTAAACGTCGTAATGTACACACACGCAAACGGGACGGGACCAAGCAAAGCAAGAAGGTGACTATGCTGGCTGGGATGTCTACTGAGTTGGCCGGATCGTTGGCGACGGGCACGTCTCCAGCGATGACCGGGAAACGCACGAATCAAGAAGAGAAGAAGTAGGAGAAGAAGATGGCTGGTGTTCTGGGTTGGCTTTGGAGTCAGAGAGGAAGGCGAGGGGGTGACTTTGACGATGGGCCGTTGACGTCAAGGCTCAGGCGATGGTTTCCGGCAAAGGGCAGTGGGTGCTAGGGTCTCAGGTGAAGGGAAAAGGGGAGCTCGAGTGTGGGGTTCTGGTCGTGGTTGTGGTGCTCCAAGGTGATGAAGAGACCGACGAGAAGGTGACGAGGTGAACGGTGAGTTCGGGTGATGGGGACAGTGAAGTTTGCCGGCGAGGTGAGGGTGGCGGTTCAGTGGGTTTCTTATGGGTGCAAGCTCGGGTTGGGGAAGAGAAAAGAAGTGGAGGAGAAGGAGGAGGTGATGACGACGAGGGTGACGAGACGAGGGGGTTGAGGAGGTCGACGACGGCGAGGCGCTGCGAAGCTAAGGTGACGAGGTCGGATTCTTGGGTTCGTCGCGGCCACGTCATCGGGGAAAGAGAGGAAGGTGAGGTGGTGGTCGAGGAGTGGACGAGGGTGGTGGTGAGGTGAGGCCGTCGTGGGTGGTCGGCGGCAGTGGCGATGGCGATGAGTGAACACGTGCGTTCGAGTCGATGGCGGGAGCGAAACGAAGAAGAAGAGGAAGGAAAGAACCTGGGGACGTGGGTTTTTTTGGAAAAAGGGAATTATTAATATATAATCAATATGTACAGAAGTGGGGGAGAGTGAGGGGCGTGAAAACGTGATCTGTTATGTTAGGATTTAAAAGGATTATATAAAATATAATATATATATATATATATATATATATATCTATATATATATATAGAAGAGAGAGAGTGAGAGAGTGGGTAGAAACTGTTATGATTAGGATCTATAGAAAAAATATTTTTGAATATATATATTTGTTTCCTTTAGAATCTAATTGAATAAATAATAACAGTTTATTATATAAGGAATATAATAGTGATTATATTTGAGTTTTCTGGCTAATACAAAAATACTCCAAAATATACCCGTGTTGGGTCTAAAATTACGGTTTTAAAATATTGATAACATACGTATCAACCAAAACCAAAATACGACATCCAGGTAACGAAAATGCATACCCCCAAGAACGGATACACGTAGCGTGCACGTAGCTATCCAAACGAGTCTGTTTCACTGAACGAGACGAGAACACGATGTACAGATGCCACCACAGGTTTAGGGGTATCATGTAAGCCATGCTAGATATTTTAAAAATATTTTATTTGACTTTATATGTTATATTAAAAAATGTAGATGCCAGATATAATGCAGTTATACAACATGAAAATACACGGATCCTCATAACCAGCAGGGTTAAATCATAAACAGGAATCAAGACGTGTTTCCAGTAAGCGGGTCGAGTCAGATGCAATGACGGATACCAATACACTATTCGCACCCAAAACACAATAAATCAAGAATAGCCACAAATAAAGAAACACTCAAAATAGAACTGGTATAAATGAACTAGCATGCTACATTATACCCAACTACAAAAAGAATTTCGACCTCGAAATTCCCGGAACAAGAAAAGATAAACAAACATGAATCTACAAGAAGAGATCTGGAAACCTCTGTCGAATCTCATCTTCTCGTTCCCAGGTCGATTCTCCGTGCGAGCGATTTTCCCATGAAACAAGTACGAAAGGGATAACCTTGTTCTTGAGAACCTTTTCTCTTCGATCAACAACGACATCGGTCGCTCCTCATAGGTCAAATTCTCCCTTACAGTCAGCTCTGAATGATCTAGCACGTGCGTATCATCTCGAATATACTTATAGAGTTGAGATACATGAAACACGTCATGAATATTCGCCAAAGATGGTGGTAAAGCTAATCGATAAGCCACTTCTCCAACACGCTCAATAATCTCGAAAGACCCCACGAATCGAGGACTAAGCTTGCCTCGACTCCCAAAACAAATCACTCCTCTAGTCGGTGATATCTTCAAGAATACAAGGTCACCAACAGTGAACTCTAGAGGTTTCTCGATGTATCGGCCCAAATCTTTTGCCGATCCTGTGCTGCCTTCATGTGATTCCGGATAGTAGTAACCTTCCCTACTATTTGCACGACAAGATCCGGTCCCAACAATCTTTGTTCTCTAATATCGTCCCAACAAATGGGTGAGCGACACTTGCGACCATACAATGCTTCGAAAAAATCCATCTGAATAGTCGACTGAAAGCTGTTATTGTAAAAAAACTCCACCAAGTGTAGATGATCCTCCTATGAATCCTTGAAGTCCAACATGTAAGCTCTCAACATATCTTCAAGAGTTTGGATCATTCTCTCCGACTGGCCATCTGTCTGGGAATGATAAGCGGTACTAAACTTCAATCGCGTCCCCAAACTTTCCTGTAAACTCCTCCAGAAGTGCGATAAGAATTGGGTATCATGATCGAAAACGATGCTCACAGGTACTCCATGCAATCTCACAATCTCCTGCATGTACTGTTCTGCTAACGGTTCCGTCGACTGACCAACTCGAAACGGTATAAAATGAGCTGCCTTGGTCAATCGATCAACAATCACCCAAACTGCACTGTTGCCTTTTGGACTCCGCGGTAAAGCTGTCACGAAATCCATGGTTATATATTCCCACTTCCATTGAGGAATCGGAAGTGGTTGCAATAAACTAGCTACCCTTTGATGTTCAGCCTTAACTTGCTGACACACCAAGCACTTCGCTACAAAGCGGGCAATCTCCCTTTTCATGCTTTCCCACCAGAAATGCTATCGTAGATCATGATACATCTTTGTGCCTCCTGGATGTACGGAATATGCGGAACTGTGTGCCTCCTTCAAAACTTCTTCGCGAATATCTCTTTTCGGCACACACAAGCGGCTACCATATCGTAATGAACTATCTTCATGAATCAATAAGTTCGTTCGAAGTCCCGCTTCAACCTGTCCTCGAAACTTATGCAATCTTGGGTCTTGTGATTGCGCTGCTTTAATACTCTCGATCAACGATGACTGTACTTGGAGCTGCATCAACTGTCCCGAAGAATGTGGTAGCACGATCTCTAACTCGAATCTCCGAAAATTTTCGATAAGCTCTTTCTATGCAGTCAACATCCGAATTGTTGGCAACCGACTAAGCGCATCCGGCACTACATTAACTTTCCCCGGATGGTACTTGAGATCAAGATCATAGTCAGCCATCAGCTCCAACCATCTACGCTGCCTCATGTTGAGCTTTTTCTGTGTGAACACGTATTTTAGGCTTTTGTGATCGGTGAACACTTCGACCCTTTCGCCCAGTAAGTAGTGTCTCCAAATCTTCAAAGCGAAAATCACTGCTGCAAGCTCCAAATCATGAGTTGGGTAATTCTTCTCATGGGTCTTCAACTGTCTCGATGCGTAGGCTATAACCTTCCCATGCTGCATCCCAAACCGTTCCCAGATGCGTCGCTGTGAATAACCAATCCTCCGGAACCGTCTGGTACGGTCAAAATAGGAGCGGTTATTAATCTTTACTTCAACGCCTCAAAAGCTGATGCACATCTATCCGTCTATATGAATGGTACTTCCTTTTGCGTAAGCTTGGTCAAAGGCTCAACTAAACGAGCAAAATTCTCCATGAACCTTCTGTAATATCCGGTAAGTCCAAGAAAACTTCTGATCTCTGCTACATTCTTCGGAATTGGCCAATCTCGAACTGCCGCAATCTTCTCAGGATCAACGGCGATTCCGTCTCCAGATACGACATGCCCCAAAAACTTCACTTCTTCAAGCCAAAACTCGCACTTGCTCATCTTTTCATACAATCTTCCATGCCTCAATATCTGCAGTGCGATCTTCAAGTGTTCTGCATGCTCTTCTAGGCTCCTCGAGTAGACCAGAATATCATCGATAAACACTACTATAAGCTGGTCAAAGAACGGTGAAAAGATTCGGTTCATCAAGTCTATAAATATCGCCGGTGCATTTGTGACTCCGAATGGCATCACTAAATACTCGTAATGTCCATATCGAGTTCGGAACGCAGTTTTGCAAATATCCTCTGATTTAACTCGAACTTGATGATATCCGGATCGCAAATCTAGCTTCGAGAATACGCTCGCGCCACTGAGTTGCTTGACCAATTCGCCAATGCGAGGGATCGGGTACTTGTTCTTAATAGTCATCCGGTTTAATTCTCGATAATCGATACACATCCTCCTTGTGCCATCTTTCTTCTTGGCTAGAAGAACTGGAGCTCCCAAAGGTGAATTACTGCTTCGAATCGAACCCTTCTCTAGCAATTCAATAACCTGTTTCTTTACTTCTTCTAACTCCACTGGTGCCATCGGATAATACGCCTTTGAGATTGGCGCTGCACCAGGAACAAGATCGATCGCGAAATCCACATCTCGTTTTGGTGGTAAACCCGAGATGTCCTCGAACACGTCCATGAACTCTCGAACTACTGCCGGTGCTTCCTCCTTATCAACTTCCATCGACGAAAGAACACTGTTTGTCTGCCTAGCCCTAAACTCGACTGGCCCGACAGAACTGCTGCCTCCAGCAAAAACAAACTTCGGATGTTTGGGAATCTGGAAAATCACTTTCTTTGCCCTACAATCAATGTGAGTGTGGAAAGTGCCGAGAAAATCCATTCCCAAGACGACATCATAATTGCCGGTATCTATCACCAAGAAATCTGCATATAACTCCCGTCCGCAGATAACATCTGAACAATCCTTGCACTCACTACTAGATACGATCTTCCCGTTCCTAGTGTGTATGTCCCAACAACTAGACAGGTCCGTGCAAGAAATCGAGCGTGCAGCAATAAACTTGGACGACATACAATAATGGGATGCACCAGAATCGAATAATGCTAATGCGGGAAAACCATGAACAAGTAGGATACCTGAAACAAGTTCATCTGAAGACAAGATACTGAAGAAGATAAGCACGTAGACAGGATTCAAGCTTGTGATAAAACATGAACTAGTAAGCAATGAAACTGAGAGAAGCAAGATAATATCACGACCATAAATCATGGAAATGAATCAAGACTAGGACTCCAAATTACTTAAATAGAGTACCGCATTGTAACCATGCTGCAGTTCATAGTTACAATCACATAACTCCGTTCAAGTCGCCCAAATCCTAATATCAGAATCAAAAGAATAGGACGAGAGAAACAATAGGGAATCAAAAGGATTTCAAGCCGAGATGCAAGGTCATTTGCATATCGTCAAGATAAGGGTCAAGAGAAAAATAAGATTCAAGGATCACGATAACAATGTGGCAGGACATGTTCCTAATTACGGGTTTCCCGATTCGTGTGTTGGGTCCAATACCCAACTACAAAAGAATCGAACCCGATTAACCTAAATCCTATGGCTCTAATACCAAAAAAACCCTGTCATGCCCCGCTTCCCAGAGTACGCTAAGATCGGCATGTGACAGAGCCAACCATGCTAGCTGTGGCTAGGAAACATCCCTCCACAGTCATATTACGGCTGTCTATAAGATATCAAGAACAGTAAAATGAAAATAAACTATCTAGTACATGTCCATATGCCAGAATAAACGAGTCAAGAAATAATATGTGGAAGCAATAAATCCAATAAACAATAACATCTGGAAAGTACGTCCCAAATATGGGCTCACATCAGGAAATGAAAATGCTGAAAGAAACTAAACTAAACAAAGCTAAATACTAACAGGATCCTCACTGCTCGGCCTGTCGGCTGAAATACTCCTGATTAGCCTACGAAAGAGATAAAGGATCTGGGCCATGCAAAACCCAGACGTCAGTGTGTCATAATATCAAACAATAATAAATGAATAGGATACACGAGATATGCAGGCATGATTATGAACAGTAATGAGTGTATAACAAGTAACATGGGTATGAAACATTGAAGTGTATACGTGCGGGTGAAGTGCGGTAAATAATCTAAACTGTGATACCGGGTTATCTATTCTAAAGTTATTCGAAATCAATTGATGTACTCCTCATGTAACTCAAAGAATATGTCCCATTACCCCCCGGGACCATGGATCAGGATTTGTGAACCAAGAATGGTTCTGTCCCGTTACCCCCTGGGACCACGGACCAAACTGTAAGAGTCACGAATGACTTTGTCCCGTTACCCCCCGGGACCACGGATCAAGAAGAATCACGAATGATTCTGTCCCGTTACCCCCCGGGACCACGGATCAAGTAATATCCTTTTAAGTTACACTCGGTTACACCTTTGTTTCCCCATACCCCCAAGGTTATGTGTTCAAGTCAGGTATTGATAAATCTGGAGCTAATGCCAACACGGGATCAAGCAGGTACAGGTTTGTCTATGTAGACAACAGGATACGTCCGTCAGGACGACAAGTCAAGATTTTCGGCATTAGTAACAAGATCAGGTATCAAGTCAAGCAGTGGTGTATTAAGTCATGTCAGGTAGTGCAAAGGTATCAAACGGATGCTCATAATAAAACTGTAGCAAGTACGGATGCACGATAAAAGTACGGATGCAAAGTAAAACACGGATGAACAAATAACTATCAGGGATTACATCTACAACTCTATGATTACGTAGGATGCACATTATCAAGCATGGGGTGTTAATATAACAGTAACATGAAATAATGTGATCTGTAGATGCAACTAGATATATATAATAAATGATACTGATGCACACGGGTATCCGAAAACAGTAAACATTAATATGGATGTACAATGCAATCAACATGTGATATTTTTATTCATATGGATGCAAAATATATAACATGGCATGTAGCAAGATAAACTTGTATGCGACTAGATATGTAAATAAAGGTATGGATGGATACGGGTATCGAAAAACTGTAAAATTGTAATATGAATGCACAATGAAATAAACATGTAATATTTTTATTCATATGGATGAATATATAGTAGCATAGCATGTAGCAAGATAAACTTGCATGTGACTAGATATGTAAATAACGGTATGGATGCATACGGGTATCGAAAAACTGTAAAATTATAATATGGATGCACAATGAAATAAACATGTAATATTTTTATTCATATGGATGTATATATAATAGCATAGCATGTAGCAAGATAAACTTTCCTGATCGGATCTCACGACGGGATGCGTACGCTGTATCCGACGTCGGGTAAACGTCGCAATGTACACATGCACACACGGGACGGGACCAGGCAAAGCAAGAAGGTGACCACGCTGACTAGGATGTCTACTGAGTTGGCCGGATTGTCGGTGACGGGCACGGCTCCGGTGATGACCAGGAAAAGCACGAATCAAGAAAAGAAAAAGAACTAGAAGAAGAAGAAGTGGGAGAAGAAGTGGGAGAAGAAGATGGCTGGTGTTTTGGGTTGGCTCTGGAGTCAGAGAGGAAGGCGAGGGGGTGACTTCGACAATGGGCCGTCGACATCAAGGTTCAGGTGATGGTTTCCGGTAAAGGGCGGTGGGTGCTAGGGTTTCAGGTGAAAGGAAAAGGGGAGCTCGGGTGTGGGGTTCTGGTCGGGGTTGTGGTGCTTCGAGGTGATGAAGAGACCGACGAGAAGGTGACGAGGTGAACGGTGAGGTCGTGTGATGGGGATGGTGAAGTTTGCCGGCGAGGTGAGGGTGGCGGTTCAGTAAGTTTCTCGGGGTTGTGGGTGCAGGCTCGGGGTTGGGGAAAAGAAAAGAAGTGGAGAGGGGAAGGAGGAGGTGATAATGACGAGGGCGATGAGATGAGGGGGTTGAGGAGGTCGATGATGGCGAGGAGCTGCGAGGCTAGGGCGACGAGGTCGGATTCTTGGGTTCGTCACGGCCACATCATCGGGGTAAGATAGGAGGTGACGTGGTGGTCGAGGAGTGGATGAGGGTGGTGGCGAGGTGAGGCCGTCGTGGTGGTCGGCGGCGGCGGCGACGGCGACGAGCGAATGCGTGCGTTCGAGTCGAAGGCGGGAGCAAAACGAAGAAGAAGAGGAAGGAAAGAACCTGGGGATGTGGGTTTTTTTGGAAAAAGTGAATTATTAATATATAATCAATATATACAGAAGTGGGGGAGAGTGAGGGACGTGAAAATGTGATCTGTTATGTTAGGATTTAAAAAGATTATATATATAGAAGAGAGAGAGAGTGAGAGAGTGGGTAGAAACTGTTATGATTAGGATCTATAGAAAAAATATTTTTGAATATATATATTCGTTTCCTTTATAATCTAATTGAATAAATAACAACAGTTTATTATATAAGGAATATAATAGTGATTATATTTGAGTTTTCTGGCTAATAACAAAATACTCCAAAATATGCCCGTGTTGGGTCTAAAATTTCGGTTTGAAAATATGGAAAACATACGTATCAACCAAAACCAAAATACGACATCCGGGTAACGAAAATGCATACCTCTAAAAACGGATACACGTAGCGTGCACATAGCTATCCAAACGAGTCCGTTTTACTGAACGGGATGTGAACACGATGCACAGATGCCATTACAAGTTTAGGGGTATCAAGCAAGCCATGCTAGATATTTTTAAAATATTTTATTTGACTTTATATGTTATATTAAAAAATGAAGATGCTAGATATAATGCAGTTATACAAAATGAAAATGCACGGATCCTCATAACCAGCAGGGATAAATCATAAACAGGAATTAAGACAGGTTTCCAGCAAGTGGATCGGGTCGGATACAAAGACGGATACCAATACACTATTTGCACCCAAAACACAATAAATCAAGAATAGCCACAAATAAAGAAATACTCAAAATAGAACTGGTATAAATGAACTAAGATGTTATAGTACAACTAGAAGGCGTGGACATTGGTCACGCTCGAAGAGTTCTTCAAGTATATTCTTGAGAACATAGTGACAACGATGAGGAAAAAAAACTCATTAGGAGATACTGGGGACTATGTAGCAAGCTGCCACATGGCTTCCCATTCATCGTTATATGGCGAAGAAGCTCACTCAGTGTCAGAAAAAAAATGTAGAGGAACTGGGGGCAGAATCGGCGCTAAAATCCCCAGAACTGCCAGAAGACCCGATCGATAGGCTGTTAAACGAAGCATTTCGAAAAAGCAAAACTGACCGAGAATGCGAAACATCCATATACGAAAAGGCTAAGCGTCAGCGTCAGGATGAAGAAGCTGCGGCAATGAGGAGTCGTAAAGTACTCCAACTTAACCAAAGCATACCTGCGAAAAATAAGAGCAGGATCAAGGCGGAGAAGCGGTTTGCCAAAGACCTGTCAATGGGAATAAAGCTGCCATCTATCATAGGAAACACTCCCGGGGTCATATACTTCGACTAAGAGGATTCACATCTATACTACTGCCTGTATCATAGGAGGGTTATCCACCCTACCAAGGAATGCGGTGCCTTCAAGAAGTGGTGGTAAGGATACGTTGCCTATCAAAAACACTTCAAGAGGATGATGTGCGAAGCTCATCGACGGCAAAATAGCGCGGCAAACGCGTATGAAGAAACGAATGGCAACTATCATATGGTTGATACCAGTTCGGAAGGGAAAAACCCCCAAGTTCCTACTTTCGGGAGAGATTATGAGGACGAAATACCCCTCAGACCTCTCTTCAAAGACTCCACCTCTGAAAAAGAAGAGGAGGAGAAGAACTGCGAGAATATTCAGCTGCATAACCACATGCTGCCTGAAAAGAATCTCCGACCTACAAACAAAAGTTCAAGCAAAAAGGACAAAGGGAAAGAAAAAAACTCTGAGGAAATTGCCCTCGATGGTGGAGTTGTCAAAGAGCTCGCAGACAGGGACTTGCCTAAAAAAACATGGTAGATTACAATGTCTTAGCGCATTTGAGGAAAATACCCTCATAACTGAGATTTTGGATGCTCTCCTCCTGTCCAAAGAGGCACGAGATTCTCTGATCAAGGCATTACAAGAGCCTGATCAGTTCCAAGTTTTCCTAACAGAAGAGAAAATGAAGGATGAGCTGGCAGAAGTTCACACAGCTGACATTACATTCAACGATGAAGATCTCCTCCTCGGTACGTGCGAACATAATTACCCGTTATACATCACCGGGTACTGCCACAATATCAAGATAGGGAAACTTCTCGTCGACAACGGATCCTCCGTCAACCTTCTCAACGTGAGAGTGCTAAAGGTGATTTGCATGAACGTTCAGCACCTGGCCCGAGACAAAACCATCTCCAGGTTTGACTCACAGTCGTCACGGACGCTTGGGTCTGTAATACTGACATTACGCTTCGGGCTTCTCGTCACTGACATCAAATTTCATGTCATTAACGCCAAGACTTGCTATAACGCTGTGCTCGGCAGGCCTTGGTTACATGAGTATAACGTCATCCCTTCTACATAACATCAGTGCATGAAGTATTTCAAAGACGGTCTGGAGTACACCGTCACAGGGGAGCTAAATCCGTTCTCCATAAATGAGGTCCGAAAATATGAAGACGTAAAGTACTTCCTACTAGACTTTGAAGATACGGAGAGGTGTCATAAGCCGGAGGATAAACAGAAGTCCGTCTATACTGTCCCGATCTTTGGGAGCGATTCCGAGGAAGATGAAGAAATAGTCTACTCGGGGCAACCCCAAAAAGAAAACAACAGGCCCGGACCATCTACTCCTATTTTGGTCTTTGGCAGCGATTCTGAGGACGAGGCCAATGCAGTGTTCTCCATCCACCCGTCAGTGCAAACCCTTGCCGAAGCCAATCAGAGTCTGCAAATCACAATGGCTTCGCCTCGGTATTACAAGGAACTTGATACGCTCGATACATACAGCATACAAGAACTACATATTTTCTATGTTCCTCCCAGGCAAAAAGGTGAAGGCGATCCTCTTATACCATGCTATAGAGACCAAAGTCGAAAAAGAAGTCTGGCATGGTGCCGATTTTGCACTTGACAGGCTTCAACCAATCTGTCTGCCGAGATACTACGCGGAGAGATTGAGAAGGTTGTTAAGACACCAAGGTGTACCCCTCGAACAAACTATTTGACAAGCCCAATTCTACAAAAATATTTAGGATATTCTCGGGACACAGCGAAAAATTCCCAATGGGAAGATGGAGACAACCGGGCTCGGATTCGTTCGGTCCAAGAAACGGGAGCAGTTTCATAGCTGCTGCGTCATAAAAAACTTCAGCGAAGGGGAAAACGCTCTTCCGAATGGCTGTGACATTGAAACAGAGATAAATCCCGCTCTAAGAACGTTAAGTCTGTCACTCGAAAAAAAAATAGACAGGTTAATAAGAGAAGCTTGTCAAAAGAGCCGGGACAATCACAGCCATAAAATGGCCATTTATGAAAAGGCTAGGGCGCAACTTCTCAATCTGCAATCTGCAAAGGAGGAAGACTATAATGCTCTTCATCCCCGGCCTGCTGTATATCCTCGTAAAAGGGAAAAATCCCAAAATAGAGGAGAAAACAGGGAAAGGAACGCAACCAATGTTCGAAAACAATAAAGCGGATCCAAGAAGCCATGCAATCGAGAAAAGGTCGATTAGAACCCGTCCTTTATAAAGAAGATGGGTCGGGAATACTCTTTACCCTAAAACAAGACGAGGAAAATATTCAACCTTATCATGAAGCACCAAAAGATGACACTTCCGGAGTCTCGGCACTCCGAACAAATAAACGAGGTCTATCATCTGGACTATTTCTCCAACCACCGAGCAGTAGGTCATCCTCTCAAAAACTGCTTCACTTTCAAAGACTGGGTAGAAGACCAGTATCAGCAAGGCAGATTCGCTTTGTCCGACAGCTGGAGGGTAACCCCACCGCAAAAGCATGAGCCAAAGAAGGCCTATACCGTGAGGATATGACCAGCTCAACCATAAAAAAGGAAACGAACTGGTACTTTCGATATGATAACACTCTCAAAAGAGGGATGGCACGAGACTATGGATAACCTCCATATGTGCTTCGCAAATGAAGTCGAGGACGAGCTAATCTCCAAGTTTCTACCAGCACCAAAGGAACTGGAAGATGGGATACACACCATGGCGGACAACCTAAGGAAAATTGATTTAGGGAAAATTGATCCAAGGCTAATGTTCGTCAGTGAGCTACTATTCTGAGATGCCAAGTCTAGATCTGAAATTAGCAGTACATAAACTGGCCTTATCGCCGGGCATAAAGCCCGTCAAACAGGCGCCAAGAAGAATGCGGCTCGAACTTGAAATGAGTATCAATGCTGAAGTCAAGAAACTAATCGATTCTGGCTTCATCCAAGAAGTTCAATATCCTGATTGGATCGCTAACATCGTTCCAGTCAAGAAGAAAAATGGGACGGTGCGTATTTGCGTGGACTTTTGGGACCTTAACAAAGCTTGCCCGAAGGATGACTTCCCAGTACCTGTTACCAAGCTAATGATCGATAACACGTCTACCCATGAGGTCTTCTCCTTCATGGATGGATTTTCAGGATACAATCAAATAAAAATGCATCCTGAAGACCAAAAGCATACCGCCTTACGGACCTCGCTGGGCATATTTTGCTATAAGGTGATGCCTTTCGGTTTAAAGAACGCTGGCGCTACCTACCAAAGGTCCATGACAAAGATCTTCGATGACCTCATCTATGAGATTATCGAATGCTACATTGACGACCTTGTGGTAAAGAGCAGATCTTATGAGGAGCATTGGGAATATCTAAAAATAGTGTTTCGTTGTCTTCGGAAATATAATCTGAAGATGAATCGTCTAAAATGCGCGTTTGGAGTCTTCTCAGGAAAATTCCTAGGATTCATCATACGGCACCGGGGTATCGAAATCGATCCCTCAAAGATAACGGTGATTATGGAAATGACCATGCCAAAAACTTTCAAACAATTGCGATCTCTTCAAGGAAAACTCGCATATATCTGGCGGTTCATAGCCAACCTCTCCGGAAAATACCGTCTCTACAGTCATCTAATGAAGAAGGGGACCCCGTTTGTCTGGGATCAAAAGTGCTATAATGGACTAGAAGAAATCAAGCAATACCCGCAAAATCCGCCGGTATTGACTGCTCCGGTTAAGAAAAAACCCCTTATCCTATATACGAAAGCCTTTGAAAGTTCTCTAGGCGCGCTATGGGCACAAGAGAACGATCAGAGAAAGGAGAGAACTCTTTAATATTTGAGTCGAGTTCTCCTGGGGGCAGAAAACAACTACTCCCTCATCGAAAAGCATTGCCTAGCACTGATCTTTACGATAACAAAGCTCAGACATTATGCCTTGGCACATGAGGTTCACCTCATATCAAAGGTAGATCCTCTCAAAAATCTGATGTCAAGGGCCATACTAACAGGAAGGCTTGCCAAATGGGCCCTACTCCTGATGGAGTTCTCAGTGACGTATCGACCCCTTAAAAAGGTAAAAGGTCGGGCCATAGCTGACTTTCTTACGGAGCATCCGATATCAGCCGACTCCCCGTTAAATTGCGAGTTGCCGGATGAACATGCATTCGACACAATCGAAGAAGAGAAGGAAGAAAATGATTCCCAATAGGAACTCTACTTCGATGGAGCATCTTCCATGAAAAGGCGAAAGCAAAACGCCCCCATAATCAAAGCCGGGGTGGGCCTTATCTTCATGACTCCGCAAGGAGGGATATTGCGTTACTCCCTCACCCTAACAGAGCCAAGAACTAATAACGAAGCTGAATATGAAGTTTTGATAGCAGGTCTCGAGATCGCTATCGACATGGGAATCAAAGATCTCCTCATATATGGAGACTCCTAGCAGATCGTTAGCCAAGTAAATAGCGACTATCAGACATGCAAGGCAGAGCTGATAAAGTATGGTGAAAGAGTGCAGCAACTGCTGAGACAAATCCCCTCCTACATCCTGGAGAGTATACCGCGTGCGGAAAACAGCAAGGTGGATGCATTTGCTGTTGGAGATAGTGCCCTCAGAGTCAATTATTGGATCACAGGCACGTGATTGCAATGATTGAGGGAAGACCTATCCCAGTAGGACAGTCTTACTCAAGATGATAGTATGCTATCTGGTTTACCTTTATCATCGTGTACTGCTTTAGGTGACCTTACGAGTCGCTATTGCACGTTGACAGAGCCCATAGGATTCTTGCTTGACTACCAGCAGTATGAGGGCGATCATATAAGTGAGAGCTGGAGTCTATAAGCACATCCTTAAAAGGTCCCTAGTCGTGGGAGTTTCGAGACAGGGCATCGATTCTCCAGAGTAGACTAGTGTATACAGTCGAGACCCCGACGAGGGGCGGTGGCCGGTCTCACAAGCCGCTGGTGTCAGTTGGTTCACCTAAGATGTATACAGGTGCTCATTGGGTTATGAGTACACCGGACAGGACTCGTCGGGAACCTTCTAGTTGGGATTATACCAGACGTCAGATAGCAGTTCCCTGGTGACATGTGTACAGGTTAGTTCATCGACCTGAGATCGTCATTTGTCTCGTGTGAGTTCCCACTGTACTTTGATTACTACCCTACCACGGCTCAAAGGAGTCGTGCAAACAGGTTTTAGTTGGGTACAGTCCCGAGCCACATGGAGGCAGTGAGCGGATCTGCAGGGGTTCGTCTCACCCGGTATTGGGGGTGAGGTCACGCTGTGTCTAGGAGAGCCATTACACAAAGCCCTCGGCCGAGGCAGGAGATTTACTGGTAGGTCTTCCAGTAGTATCTCAGGGTGTTCTGGGCTACACTCCGACACGACTTGTACCGCTATTGGGGGTCTGACTTTTACCAACCCCCTAGGCCCGCCATGCGATGCTCATAGACGAACGGATCGGACTGTACGGATATTGTCACTGACAGGCTCAGTAGGGTGTCAGGATGAGTTCGCTCATCGATGTCCCTTTTGGTCAATAGCTGGTAGCCCGTCACGTATGGCTAATACCTCTGACGTGCTAGTGGTTAAATCCACAGCCATAGTATTGACGAGTCTTTACAGTCCACCACACACACAGTTACTCAAGTTTCGGGTGAAACGCTGTAGAGGCCGTATGGAGATATGGCAGGGTTCAATC
The DNA here is from genome assembly GCA_030015575.1 of Agapanthus africanus. NCBI lineage: Eukaryota > Viridiplantae > Streptophyta > Magnoliopsida > Asparagales > Amaryllidaceae > Agapanthus > Agapanthus africanus. Next base: position 22,608,664 of record CM057348.1, on the reverse strand, counting down.
AAATACGTGCGGTATTGCATGGATCGTGATCGGACGGATTTTACTAGCCGGCTTTGGCTTAAGCCGGATCCTAGTATTAGACAGTGTAGATTTTGTCTCTTTGCATTTGTATTCAGTGGGAATACAAATGCGGGCATGTATATGCAGTCGCGGGGTTTTTCTGTAATTTATTACAGGATCAGTTTTCTGAAGTTGCCAGTTTGCATTCCGTTCCGGCCGGTTTTCCTTTGTTCCTTCGCGGCAGGACTTTTCCGATGGAGGGACTAATTTGCAATTGTGCAAATTAGTATTTGCGGAGGGGGTCCTTTGTAATTGTGTAGCTTCATGATGAGATTTCTTTTGAATCAACTTTTTGCATTAAATGGGAAAGGATTTGATTAGAGTGTGATTTGAGATGGTTATCATTTGCTTTATGATGTGGTCACCCCCCCTTTGATTTCCTACACTCACCTCCCTTTCTTATTCATTCCTCCACCATTTTTCCATCATTCAATCATGAAAGAGGCCGGCCACTTTTTGAGAGGGAGAGAGAGGGAATTGGTTTTGTGTGGGAAAATTTAGTTCATCTCATATCATTTTGCTTACACTAAAAATTCCCAAGTTCCTCTCCTTTGTTCATTTTCTCCATCAATGGCAACTTCAATCACCCCATTGAGACAAAGGTTCTACACTTGCCTACAGCAAATCTTGGACGCGTCGGCTAGCCAACTTCGCGCCCGAGTTGCCTCGGTCCAGAGGTGGGAGCCCGTAAAAGATTCCGGCTACGTGGTGCCCTTTCCGACAAGGACGTGACGGACGGAGATTCCGCGGGAGATCGGAGTGGTGACAAAGACCGAAGGACACGGATCGCTTGGTATAGCTTCCCTACTCTTTTCTAGTTTGCTAGTTGCTAGGTTAATGGCCCGATCCGGGTGAAAAGTGCGCGGTGGTGCCGGTTTGCTAGTTTGCAAAGTTTTTGTTTCCGCGTCTCCGGCGTCGGATCGACGGCCGGGGCGCCCCCGCGGACTTACATTGGTATCAGAGCCACGCCATTAACCATGCCTAGCTTGCTCTAGTATGTTTAGAACTCGATCGAACAAAAATCCCCAAAAACCGTATTTTCAATGCATTGTGTTTTCTGTCGAAATTTTTTCTGCTCCAAAATTTTTTCAGGTCATTGCAGAAACACAAGCAGGAAATTCTAAGAATTCTGGTAAAATTTGATACAGTGATCGCTTAGTACGGCCGCGGAAACGCGGCCAAACCCCTGGTTTGGCCGCGGTTCCGCGGCGGGAAGGTGTGCTCATTGCACCAAAATTTCCCAGTAGGCTTTGGACCTGTAAATAGGGGTTTTGGGATATTATTTTTGGGCCCAGATTTTCTGTAAGTGCTACAGTACTGCTTGGGGCCCACTTGATAAAATTTGTTCGATCGGATATTTTAAACATGCTAGTTCACAGTATTTACATTATATCTGCGACCGTGAATGTCACTTGATCGGTAAATCCAGTCTATCTGCTATAGCCCGGTTAGACGGATTTGCGAACGTGACATTCACGTTGATGTTCTGTGTTGTGCTGTGATGTTGCGGATCGGTCGTGGGGGATAGCCTGGATGCAATGCTAGTACAGTTTTGTTTTATATGTACATTTGATATTGTGGGACGAGCGTCCGACATGTGGACTGCCGTCACTGCCTGTTTGTATTATTATTTTAGGGCACGACCAGGTTGCGGTCGATGTACCCGTTGTATGTATATTTTACTTTCTGTACTAGGATTACCCCGCGGAGGGGTGCACGGATAGCCAGGTACTAGAGGGCAACAAGCCCGCATCTCATGGTGTTGAGACGGAGGGGGCTTTACTCTAGAATTGGCGGGCTATTCGCCGCACTCGTAGGGGGTATAGGGTTGACCCAGGAGGGGTGCCCAAGTTACCGGATTCCGTGAAGTGCTGGGTGGTCCATTCACGTTGCTGAAGGGGGCTGCCTCGCTTCAGGTTTTGGCGGGTAACTTGCCACGCCCGTAGGGGTCTAGGATTTCATTGCGCAGGCTATCCACACGAGCAGGGGAACGTCGGGTTTCAGTAGCGGCTCTATGAAACCCGGGGATCCCAGATATCTGTATTGTTCTGTGATACTGTACATTTCTGTGATGTTGCATTTTATCACGCCTTGAGCGAAAATTATATATTATATATATACTAGTAGATGTTGTATATGTTTTGCATCCGCGCTAGTCCAGTCCCCGCTCTGTCGTTAGTTAAGTAACCTAACGGGTGATGATGGGACCCGTTGGCGAATCCGGATGGCATATACGTACATCATTATTTTCGTTCTTTTTGTGGTGTGATCTATTGATGGGACTGCGTTGATTCAGATCAATGCAAGATAAACAAACCTATTTGATGTTGTTAGAACACTTTTTCAAAAAGCTGTTATTGCAAGGGCGTTCTCTTTTGCTTTGTATCGTGGTATTCAGTTGGAATATCCTGCTCCTCAGTCAACGAGGCAAGGGCCGAGATCCCTTCACCGGGAGTGACCCCTTGGACAAAAGTTTGCGTCAGGGCAATAACTTCATTATAGCCGATTACTTTTGCTTTGCATCGTGGTATTCAGTTGGAATATCCTGCACCTCATTCTACGGGGAAAGAGCCGAGATCCCTTCACCGGGAGTGACCTCTTTAGCAAAGGTTTTCGTCACTATATTTTTACAAAGCTATCCGTTCCTTCGACGATATCAAGTTCATTACGTTAAAGGTTTTCGCCAGAAACCATTCGTAGCCCTCCGTCATTTCAGTTAAATATTCGGTAGTATTCAAGCTATGTATTTTGACCTCACGCCAAGGCATAGTGTTTGGTAGCTGCCGGGTATTTATCTGTTGCATAGATAGATACGTTGGTTTGGGACAGTCGTACTACTATTTTGGCCTACGTCAAGGGTATGTACGGGTGGGTTCAAATTAACCTGGACAATGACGGGTAGAATTTGACATGTGACTTATGATATTTTGACCTCACGCCAAGGTCATAAGAGCATGGGGCAAAAATCCACATCGGGAGTTTCAAAAGAACTGAAACTTGCCAGATATGCGCATACCTTCTGGAGTGTGATAGCGTGAGCGGATTCCGTCACGTTATCATGCGATGATAGTTGGATCCCGATTCCCACTGATGAGTTGGTTTACTCCTCGGGTGATCCCGGCTAATTCTTCTTTCAGGTTTGGGGAAGAATTTGACGTTACAGTGGGAGGTTTCCAGATTAGATAAAGTGATAACCATTCTGATCTAGGTTAGAGTGCACGCTGAGTGTTTCTTTTCTCTCTCTCTTTGGCAGCGACCATTGACCCGACCCTAGACTATGACTCAGTGACCAAGTTGACCGAACCTTCTTAACACTGGCTTTTGGATTGTCAGAGTTGCAAACCTCATTGCCACTCCTACTTTTACCCTTTTCTCTAGGACACCCCGTATTACTACGAACGTCCACTTCCATTGGACAAAACCATCTTATGGTTATATACGAACCGAAGGAATTCGAGGATGGTTTCCGGTTCTGGAGAAAACGAATAGGACTATTCAGTTGTCTTTTCTTTTTTTTCCTTCTCTCAGGTTGCGAGTACTCCTTGGTTTAGGAGTAGTACACCTATTACGCAAATTAGATAGTCTTCTTCCAAACCATAGGCAGGTGCCGACCGGTAGGGAATGAAGAAAACCAATTAGCCTAACGGTGGTGTACAGAAGGTATTATGTAAAGACAAAGAAATGGATTAGTAAGAGGGCAAAGTAAATTGCGACTGCTATTCACGACCAAACCAAATATTTCTTCACCAATCCTAAATCACCTTTGTATTTCTCCAGGACACTCCGTATCACTACGAAGATCCCAAGTTTATTGGATAATCCATCGTATGGTTATATACGAACTCGAAAGGAATTTGTTCCAGTTCGGGGATGGATCCTGGTTCAGGAGAAATAGGAATAAGGTTTATTCGGTTGTCTTTTATCTTCACATTCTCTCACATTACGAGTGCTCCTAGGATCAGGACAGTACACCCATTATGCTTATTGCATAGTCTTCTTCCAAACCATAGGCTGGTGCCGAACGGTAGGGAAGGAAGAAAACCATTTGGCCTAAAGGGGTGTACAGAAGGTAATGACTAAAGACATATAAAGGGATTTGGAGAGGTGACAAAGAATTATACGGTTATAGTTATGAATCTGGATAATGGAAGAGGCATTACTAGGAATACCAGGATACCCCATCGAAACATTTCAATGTTTCAGTTTCACTGTGTACTGTTAATAGAAAACTAATTTCCCGATTAGACACTTGCTCCAGGGTATGTATTTACCAGGTATGATTCTCACATCTGTATGGTTTTACAGATGATGAGTGGGAGTAAGTTATTGGGAATTAGGTGACCATCCTCATTATATCGGGATTCGTTGAAATTGGTGATATTTGAGGAAGCCGCCTGGGTTGTTTGCCGGTCGGCAAATATTTGGTTTTGAATATCCGTTCTTGTGCACCAATTTCAAATTGATATATCTGTACGTCTATTTTAATAGAGTGAGATATACCTTTTTGAGATTATGTCCATGACATTTACCTATATCAGTGGATGGTTAGGTAAGGAGCATTAAATGGCGGTGTAATTCTTCATAACCATAGTACAGTTTTCAACCTACGACACACAGTGAATGAGTCACTAGACTCAAGGGACTTGTACAGAGTATTGTATAATGTCCAGTGTCCATTAGGACAGAGGGGTTGGTCCTCGTACTATATTCGAAGATGTAGATACTTGTGAATGGTATTCAGTTGATAGTAATGGTTAAGAGAACTTGCTTCTCTTTCAGGTTACTCATAATTGGAACCACTCCTAAATTGAGTAACGCTGATCGGCCTCCTTCCATTCAGTTAACATGCACTGGAGACAGCTGCATGATTTGAATCTGGTTCAATTAAATTGGTGCCTCTGTTTCTGTATTGGATATAGAACAGTTCATATCTTGACATTATTAAGATACGGGGAGTTGTCCGGCTCATGCTTAAAACCAGACACTGCAAAACTCAAGGCACGTTTCTGTAATGGCTGTTTGTGGGTTGACCCGGGCTATGACGAGGGTTGACTTTCTACCATATAGAAGATCAATAGTGATATTGTTCTTGACTCGCCACAGTTTTAATAAAAAATGTTTTTTTTTCAGAAAACAGTAGTGGGAGTATGGTAGAACTGGAAGTGATTCCAGAACCGCAAACGATTACTGAAGATTTGATAAGAACCTAAAGATTCAATCTGGTTTGACATTCCATTAGCCACTCCGCAGATGTGGTGGGTAACCTCAGGCACCCGAGAGGTACTCCGGTAGCCTCAAGGACGGTGACAGGGAGGTTCTTGTTTACCCAGACTTGCCATTGCTGTTGTTCCAGACTGTGAGACCCGGCAGGAGGATGAGTATAGCGTCGTTCTGAACTAGCTTTAGAAGTGTACGTCTATATGACTCTGCCAGAGGGTTGTCGTAGTCAGTGGGAGCAGCGGACGCATTGGTGGACAGTTAGCTTATGCCTATTTATAGACTATAGCAGATATAGCGGAGATAGATCATCTATTTCTGACGTGACAGTCATAGGTTTGACTTCATCAGAATAGGGGATTGATCTGTTAAGAAGGTGGTAGGGTGTGATGTCCTGGTATTTGGATGACATACACAGAGTAGGAAGTGAAATTCCTATACTACGATCGGTTATACTTTGGTTGTCACACAGTAGTTTCTCCACATAGGAATTGGATCTTATATCGTACATTCTGGTTACTGGATCTATGGTTTTAGATCTAGATTTGGGTGGTTTCCTAATCTGGGTACCTTGACAGCATTCTATGAGTATTTAGAATGGACGACTCCTGGCATGGTGGTGTACCTGCAGGTGATGGAGTCACCCTCTCTAAAGGTGTCTTACAGACTAAAGGGGAGAGGGATATGCATGATTGACAGATCACTTGCTTAGGCAATTGAGTCAATCGTGAGATGTCAAGTACCACACCAGATGTTGTTCTTGCAGTAGGTGCAATAAGTTGATATTGATCCAATCCTGGAGAAACAGTCGGAAGCAGTTTTAGAACATAAGTTGATGTTCTAGGGATATGATAGCAGCTTTCTCCTTCGGGAGACAGTTATCATTCCAGGCTTCCAAGGTGACTTGGATGGCAGAGTGGCTGTCAGAGTTATAGTTTTCCCTCTGACGAGGGGCAGTATTTTGGACAGGTGGTCGAGGCGGATACTGAGGGAGGCATGGCGCGGGATACTGATTAAGTTCAGTTGACGATACAGTCTAAGAAGTTTGGATTTGGAGTTCATTTATGAGCTAGGTCCCATCAGACATCCAGACACATTCTAAGACAGGTATTGCTCATTTCGGGAGATGGCTTTCTCCGCGAACTTGAGATAAAGAGAGACATAGAAAGAAACACCATAGCGGATCCACTCACTGAGGCTATTTCTCGAACGCAATAGTTTCGCAAACGAGCTTTGTGAGACTGACTAGTAGAGGAGTTGGGTGTTCGGTATCACACGGGCTGTGAGTATGCGACATCGCAATAATTAGCCTTGAGTGCAAGTGGGAGATTGTTGGAGATAGTGCCCTCAGAGTCAATTATTGGATCACAGGCATGTGATTGCAATGATTGAGGGAGGACCTATCCCAGTAGGACAGTCTTACTCAAGATGATAGTATGCTATCTGGTTTATCTTTATCATCGTGTACTGCTTTAGGTGACCTTACGAGTCGCTATTGCACGTTGACAGAGCCCCTTGGATTCTTTCTTGACTACCAGCAGTATGAGGGCGATCATATAAGTGAGAGCTGGAGTCTATAAGCACATCCTTAAAAGGTCCCTAGTCGTGGGAGTTTCGAGACAGGGCATCGATTCTCCAGAGTAGACTAGTGTATACAGTCGAGACCCCAACGAGGGGCGGTGGCCGGTCTCACAAGCCACTGGTGTCAGTTGGTTCACCTAAGATGTATACAGGTGCTCATTGGGTTATGAGTACACCGGACAGGACTCGCCGGGAACCTGCTAGTTGGGATTATACCAGACGTCAGATAGCAGTTTCCTGGTGACATGTGTACAGGTTAGTTCATCGACCTGAGATCGTCATTTGTCTCGTGTGAGTTCCCACTGTACTTTGATTACTACCCTACCACGGCTCAAAGGAGTCGTGCAAACAGGTTTTAGTTGGGTACAGTCCCGAGCCACATGGAGGCAGTGAGCGGATCTCCAGGGGTTCGTCTCTCCCGGTATTGGGGGTGAGGTCACGCTGTGTCTAGGAGAGCCATTACACAAAGCCCTCGGCCGAGGCTGGAGATTTACTGGTAGGTATTCCAGTAGTATCTCAGGGTGTTCTGGGCTACACTCCGACACGACTTGTACCGCTATTGGGGGTATGACTTTTACCAACCCCCTAGGCCCGCCATGCGATGCTCATAGACGAATGGACCGGACTGTACGGATATTGTCACTGACAGGCTCAGTAGGGTGTCAGGATGAGTTCGCTCATCGATGTCCCTTTTGGTCAATAGCTCGTAGCCCGTCACGTATGGCTAATACCTCTGACGTGCTAGTGGTTAAATCCACAGCTATAGTATTGACGAGTCTTTAGAGTCTACCATACACACAGTTACTCAAGTTTTGGGCGAAACGCTGTAGAGGCCGTATGGAGATATGGCAGGGTTCAATCAGATACGTGCGGTATTGCACGGATCGTGATCGGACGGATTTTACTAGCCGGCTTTGGCTTAAGCCGGATCCTAGTATTAGACAGTGTAGATTTTGTCTCTTTGCATTTGTATTCAGTGGAAATACAAATGCGGGCATATATATGCAGTCGCGGGGTTTTCCTGTAATTTATTACAGGATCAGTTTTCTGAAGTTGCCAGTTTGCATTCCGTTCCGGCCGGTTTTCCTTTGTTCCTTCGCGGTCGGACTTTTCCGATGGAGGGACTAATTTGCAATTGTGCAAATTAGTATTTGTGGAGGGGGTCCTTTGTAATTGTGTAGCTTCATGATGGGATTCCTTTTGAATCAACTTTTTGCATTAAATGGGAAAGGATTTGATTAGAGTGTGATTTGAGATGGTTATCATTTGCTTTATGATGTGGTCACCCCCCTTTGATCTCCTACACTCACCTCCCTTTCTTATTCATTCCTCCACCATTTTTCCATCATTCAATCATGAAAGAGGCCGGCCACTTTTTGAGAGGGAGAGAGAGGGAATTGATTTTGTGTGGGAAAATTTAGTTCATCTCATATCATTTTGCTTACACTGAAAATTCCTAAGTTCCTCTCCTTTGTTCATTTTCTCCATCAATGGAAACTTCAATCACCCCATTGAGACAAAGGTTCTACACTTGCCTACAGCAAATCTTGGACGCGTCGGCTAGCCAACTTCACGCCCGAGTTGCCTCGGTCCAGAGGTGGGAGCCCGTAAAAGATTCCGGCTACGTGGTGCCCTTTCCGACAAGGACGTGACGGACGGAGATTCCGCGGGAGATCGGAGTGGAGAAAAAGACCGAAGGACACGGATCGCTTGGTATAGCTTCCCTACTCTTTTCTAGTTTGCTAGTTGCTAGGTTAATGGCCCGATCCGGGTGAAAAGTGCGCGGTGGTGCCGGTTTTCTAGTTTGCAAAGTTTTTGTTTCCGCGTCTCCGGCGTCGGATCGACGGCCGGGACGCCCCCGCGGGCTTACATTTGCCAAATTGGCCAAGGAAGTGGCCGATGAAGACCTTGATGACGTAAGGATCATCGCGCAAAGCCGCAGAATTCTCTCACCGACAAATATATCTTTGGAAGACTTGATAAAGCCATCCGAAAGAAAAGAAACGACCGTACAAGTAGCCCTTCAAATAAAGGATGAAGAAAAGGTCATCGACTGGAGGGAAGTCTTCATATACTACTTCAAATCCAATCGAACGCCTAAAAATGCGTCGTCTAGACATCAGCTCATGAAACGAGTTCTGTCTTTTGCGTTCGTCAATGATACTCTATATAAGAGATCGTTCGACTGTCTGTGGCTAAGATGTCTGGGACCAGAAGAAGTGAAGAGAGTCGTTCAAGAAACTCAAGACGGACTCCGCAATTCTCATCAAGCCGTGCCAAATATGAAGCTGAAGATAAAAAGTATGGATTACTATTGGCCTACAATGATTCAGGACTGCCTCGAATATGTGAAGCAGTTTCACTCGTGCCAAATTCACAGGGACTTCATCCACCAACATCCAAATCCGCTACACCCAACAGTGGCTAGCCGGCCGTTCGAAATGTGGGGAACCGATATAATGGGCCCCAGTAAACCGGCATCGTCCAAAGGACATCGATTTATATTGGCAACGACCGACTACTTCTCTAAGTGGGAAGAAGCAGTACCATTAAGGGAGGTGAAAACGGAGAATATCTTCCATTTCTTCAGAACACATGTCATCTATCGGTTCGGCACCGTTGAGACTTCACCCGTGTGCTCTTTTACGGTTTAGAAAGAAAATGGTTTTAGAAATAATGCACAGCGGGCTCGGTCTCGTTTTCAAATTTATAAATCGCAAGTGGACGGCGTGTTGTAGCGAGCCGGTAAAGACGGGTCGATCCACAGGGAATTGGTGATTAGGGATTGTTTCTTAAGGTTCGAGAAGAAAGAATCTGGGTTTTTGTCACAAAAATGGAAAATACGGAAATATAGAACTAGTTAAGGAAAATGGCCGTGGCTCCGGTTCGGATGGTTGAATCGCGGTGAATTCTTCGACGCTTCCTTGATCATGAGTTGTCTGTCCTTGTGTTGATTCCGACGTGAAGTATGGATTTTCAAGGCGTTTGTGAAGCACAAGTCATCAAGATATCGAAGTTTGACGCAAGACACGAAACGAACCCGTATTGTCTCACTTACCGTTTGTATGTCCAAGCTTGATGTATCAACACTAAGCACAAGGGTTAGCAAGCACACATCAATATCAAATACATAAATTAGCATATGAGAGCAAGTGGTTTTAGCATTAAACATGCTAAGTGGATATTGATAGTATAGGGTATATGAAATGAAAAAGTGTGTCAATCAACTTGTTAACAAAATACCCTATCTAACACTTAGCAATTTTAACACTAAAATGATTCTAACCTTAACATTACAACATGGGGTTTTGGAGAGAATATGGTGTATAATGAGGTTACCAAGTAACCATAAAATTACATATCATATCAAACCAAATCATCTAGCAATCTTAAGGCTACAAGCTCAATTAAGCATATTAAGCATTCACAAGAAATGGAGGAAGGCTTTGCCATTCATCACCACCCTAACCATCACCACAACCATGAAGAACTACTCAAGAATCATACTAAGAAGAATTGAACAACAACATTGGAGTAAGAAGCAAATGAACAAAGAAAAACAACAATTGTATTAACAAATGAATGAGTTGAGATACTTGATATTGGTTACTTGTTCAACCTCCTTAATGAAGCTCTCAAATGAGAGCTTCAAGAGGGAAGAAGAAGAAGAAAACAATGCTTGAGCTCCACACAACTCTTTTCAAAGCTTAAACCAAAAACTTATACAAAATATTGAACTAAAGAATGTATATCTCTGTGTGTGTTGAACTGCTGTATTTATAGGCTTTGAAATGAAAGTCCAGGTGTGTTTTCCAAAGTATTATGAAGTTACAAAACTACCCCTGAAATTTGGAGACATGGGGCGCCATTACGGCCGCGGTTCCGCATTTCTTGACAATTGTCACGCTCCCACCGCGCTTTAGTGGAATTAGAATACCAAATTTCTTAGGTAATCATCTGACATGATATGATAATTTTAGTATATCTTTATTTTCAAAAACTCACTGTATTGCTCATATGACTTTTAGGACAGAGAAGTAGAAAAATCTCACATCACAACTTTTCATACTTGTGCCACTTGCATAAGAAATGCTCATGGCTGTCCCAAAAGTGTACCAATTTGCATATGACATCCATACTTTCCTAATCATGAGTCATGCCCACTTGTGTATCATGTCATGCCCACTTGTGTGCCATGTTCACACATGTATCATGTTGGACTAAAAAGAGAATGAAATATTTGTATACTACTTTATTTGATGCAAACTCCTTTGACTTGATCTGTATTATATTCTGTTTGCAGTTTCGGCTAAAAACCGTCGTTTCCGTTCATGCTGTGTTCTGTCTCTAGTGTTCTTGCCTGTGTACCTGTATTCTGTACTAATGAGCAAACAAAGATAACATAGCACTGTTTATTGAAAAAATGATAGGAAATGAGTGGTATTAAAATGTAATAAATCATGCCGAACAAATACCCCCAAACCTATCTTTTGCTCGTCCCGAGAAAAACAAAATCTTAACCTCAATTTCACAGGGAACGCGATTGCACTGAGCCCGTGCAACAAGTCGTTAAACCACTAGGTGTCCCTAGTAAGAGGAGTTTTGTCTCCTGAGGGTTTTCAGCGGACTACACCCACAAAATCCGGTCTAGCTAGTTGGTGAGGAAACCGTTGATTCTAATCTTAAGGTTAGTATCAAGGCTAGAAGTTCTATTATTCTAGTCAGAAACATCCAACCCCTATTTTTCACTCCTCATATCTTATTTAACATAAGTTTATATACGTCTTTACGTGATTGTGTGAATAGTGTCGACAAGTTTTTAAGAACTTGATTAGGGTCATCATGTCATAAATACGGACCATGATAGCCTTCTAAAGGATCACATGAGTTTGAAAAGTCTTAAAGATTTTCTAAAGTTTCGTTCTCCAGTTAGGTTTCAAGTCAGAATTTCTATCATTTTTAATAGAGAACCAAGTCTTATTCTTCACTCCTACCTTTCACATGTTTTTGTTCATACACACCTTTCGTGATCGTGCACAGCGTCTTTATAAACATAAACCTTCATATCTCCGCTAAAAAAACTGTTTATAATCGAAAACTCGTCTCCGCCAAGATTAATCTCCACAAAGAACCGTGAGGACTTTTAACTCGGAGAGAACACTTGCTTAGCTTTTTTTATTTGGCGATTGGAAACTTAACGAGTTTTGGGTCAATGACTCCCAAACTAGATGGTTTTAGGGCATTAGGTGTGGAGTCACCCCAAGGAGTTAATTACCCAAGTTACCAAGGCCACAAAACAAAAACTCATTTTTTTGCGTTTAAAATATTCTGAAAGCAGTGAAAACGAAGATATTGCCAGCTTTTCTTTTAAATCCCAAAGACATGTTCATGTGGATAAGGTGTGTAATCACTCCAACAAGGTTCCAGATGGGTTATTTTTCAAAATTTTAGCTTCTATTAAAACCTCAATAATATCCTTCATATCTACCTCACTTTGTGATCTCTTCTTTATATTGCTTAACTTAGAACAAACCTGTTTGATCCAAAAGATGTTTATCAATTTTCAAAAAGTTTTAAGACATGTCAGACATTCATCTAATTCTCACGAACTCATGACACGTGTAAAGTGATATAAAAGACGTATATTAGCAACGGCTAAACTCAAAGGAGGGTTATCTTTCGGGTTTTCAATCTCTCGAAAATGATTTAGTTGCTTCTATCTTATCACCGAACCGTCAGACTTTGAGTCTAAGTTCCCCCGCTAGCTAACATGACGAGAATGTTTTTATGTTTTTCGAAGAAATTTTTCAATTTTTATGGGTTTTTAATATATATGCAATGCGGAATATAAACATGATGCAGCAAAATAAACGCAGTGCTCACCCCCAAACCTGAAATTTATGATGTCCTCATCGTTGCCCCCGTCTCCGGTAGCTAGACTTAGACATCAGGATGAGAATTTATTCACAAAAAGAAAAATCTAAGAACTAACTATAGTATTCATAAGTTAAGAGATTGCGTAAGTCCAGAAATTAATACCAGCCATTTAAAATTTTTGTCGATATATGGCCAGGACTGGTAAAAGAAAAGGTAACAAAGAAAAAGAAAAAGAAAATGTATATGTTAGATGTTAGTGAAGGGCATAGGTGTGTGAAAGTAGGGATCAGAAGACGCTGAATGCAAAGATGAAGTTTTGAAGGAGTTAAAGAATTGTTGCCCGAATGAATTGAATGTTCAAGAAGTATGTGTTGAGTTTCGAGATCGGGTTCGTTTAAAAACTGGAGTTCATCCTTAAAAAGTTCAGCAAAAGAAAGGTTCGTAGGATGTTCCCAATTTTTTTTTTTGACTCAAACTCACTAAGAATATCAAGTTCATCCGCAAATATCTCCTCAAAACTCCGCGTGAAAGACTGTTTCTCAAGACTGTCTTCCTCCCTATGATCCTCCACCATCCTACTCTCATTGCTACAGCTCACAACTCCTGAAACTAGATTTCCCTCATCATATTCATATATGGGTAGGTTCATGTCATCTAAAAAAGTAGGTTCCCACACTAACGTTTCTTTCGAAACAATATCAATAGGTGATCCAAAAATTGTGGGTTCATGATCTTTGATTTCCTCTAACAATCTATCCCAACCATACCCATCAAATTCACAAGCTCCCACCTCTAAAATTGGAGTGAAAAAATCAGTCGGTGCAAGAATTTCTTCTTCAAGTAGTATATTGGTTAAATCAGTCTCTAGATCATAAGTGACGAGAGACTCAGTAGGTACCTGAAGGCTAGTGTTGGACTGACTTAGAGGGTTTTCTTTTTTGTCCTGATAACACTCAGTCAACTCAATTGCATCATCATCTATGAAATCATCAAAATTTGTTTGATCGTTTATCTTACTCAGGTGACTTCCTAGATGACAGATATTAACATTATTGGGTTCCGATTGACAATTTTCACTCCCTAGAATCCTCACAACTAAATGTTTCACTTGTTCTTCGATTCTAGCCAATGATTGAGCTTGAGAAAGAAATAATTGCTCAAATTGTTGCATGAACAGGGCTAGCATCGCAACTGTTTGATTCTCGACTGCAGTCATCACTTCAATACCTTTCTCTAAAGCGGTCAACCTAGTATCCATCTCACTATCATACCCTAATAGAGTGTCAGTTGTTTCAGGTAAGGAGGGTTGTGATGGTGGTGATGCTAATGCTGTCATCCTGTCGACCTCTTTCTCTAAGTGTTCAATCATCTGGTCTATGTTTAAAGTGGGACTGGTTTAAAGAATGTTAGGTGGGTGACCGATATCAAAATTCTGGGACGGTTGGCCACCCCCTAGGAAAGGACAATTTTCATGAATTTGAGAAGAATCTTGGCAATTGAAACAAAAGGATTGGGTACGAGTATAAACAAAATAATGTAGATCGTGAAGAATCAAATCAAACTGTGTATCACCCATATCAACAAGAATTCACAAAAATAACAAAAAAAAGAATATCACACCCCTAACAGTCTATGTTATCTAAGTATACTTGACCTGCTCAAGAACCTGATTGTCGAAGTAAAACTGTGTCGAGAAACGGGCTCAAGATATACGGATCACAAAGTCAGGTAAGTGCAGAGATAATGAGAGGTTTTCCAACGCTTTCGCGAATTTCCTAATTAGAATAACCCTTTCTCTTTTGGCGGTTTCGCCTTGAACACTTTCCTAGACACCCCATGAATAATATACCGTTAAGCGGTGTTCTAAATACAGTTAACTTCTTCTAATGAGTGCGAAGTCCTTAAAGTCAGATTTCTAATTGATTTTAAAATTACTGGGGGTATGCAAGAATGCAGTTTTGTGATTTGTGGGTTGTTTCCCCCAATCAGAGCAAAGCTCTGTTTTGAAATTCAAAAATAGAAGCAACGCTTCAGATCCAGCGCTAAGCGCGCTGCGCGCCACGTGTCAAACACGGATGCACTAGTGCCAGGTGCGTTTCGCCCTAGGCAGCACATCATGAATGCGCTAGTGCTGGGCGCGCTGCGTGCCACGTGTCAAATACGGGTGTGCTACCGCAGGCTGCGCTGCGCTGCGCTCTGAGCAGCGCACCACGTGTCAAACGCAGATGCGCCAGCGTAAAGTGCACTGCGTTCTGAGCAGCGCATCACGTGCAAAGCACGGGTGCGCTAGCGCTGGAATTATAAAAATTTCCCACCCTTAGATCAAAAGATCTAATAAATAATGATAAATCATTAATCAGAATTAAAATTCTGTTATGGAAAGATTTTCTTTCAATCTAGTTAAAAATAAGAAGATTGCCTTCTGTAAAACAAAAACCTTAGGTTCAAAGATCCAACGGTGGGAAACATCCCCAAATCAATCAGAGAAAGATCTCTTTAACTGATTTAACAAATCAAATTGCCCTATATAAAGGCCCCAAGACTTCAAGTCTGATATAGAGAAACCCCCTATAAACTTTGAAAAATTCAAAGAAAGAGAGCAAGCTCTTGAAAGAAGATTATTTCTTCAAGGTAAAAACGATGAACGATAAACACAGAGATGAAATCATCTCGTAAAAAGAAGAATTATCTTCTTAAAAGATCATAGATCTAAAAAGACCAAGGTCCTTCATAAAAGAGATCAAAAGAACTCATCACATAATAAAGAAGAACATTTTCTTCACACAGATCATTGATCTATAAATGTCACGCCCCGCTTCCCAGTGTACGGCGAAGTGGACGTGACGAGGTCCGCTACGTATGTACTAAGAAGTACATACGCTAAGCGTAGCTAAGCAATATAAAATAATCATAAGAGACAAATGATATTGAAATAACAGTAACTTTTATTAATAACATTCTTTGTACAATGCATGAAAAGAAAATACAACTGGAATGAAAAGCAATGCCTAAACAGTGGCATAACAGAAAATGAAATAAACTGGAAAGAACAAGGTACAGTATCTAGAGCTCTGGATCTTCCTGGAACTGCTCCAAATCTTCACCGGTGGGCTCGATCTCAGCTTGGTCCAACGCACCTGACGACATTCAAAGAAAATAGAAATAGAATGTCGTCAGCGAACAGATCGCTCGGTAAGTCCCAAAGAATAAGAAGAATGAGAATGACAGAGTAACAGTATTTTCTAAAGTATTACATTGTTGAATATTATGGAATATTGAGTTAACGATGTTGTTTGTAGCTTGGTACAGAAGGATGCCAGTGTATACGAGGGGGATCTCTATATGCTAGAGATCAGGGCAAAAGGAAAGTACAAGGAACCGTTATGCCACGGTACAACAGCAATAGGATTCAGGTTAGGTGTCTTAATCTGACCACCTCGTGCCACCTTTAACACCTTCCGTACCAATCTACCCCTTTAAACCCCGTAGTGTTTTAACAGTATGGTTGTATTGGAATATGTAAGTTGGGTGACTGACCAAAACCATGATATCAGTAAGCATGTTGTAACTGTATAATCAGGTAAATGGAATATCAGGATAATGGATGAATATCCATGGTTTGATTCAGTCAAAAAAGAATATATATTATTAACTGGATTCATGGATTCATGGATTCAAATTGTATTGGAATATAAAAGAATAAAGATTGACTTGAATCATATTCGAGTCAGGAGTAGTCAGACTCTAACCCGAGTCAGACTAAAAGAAAAATAATTTGAAGTTCAATATTAATTAGGGGCCTATTGTAATTTGTAAAACTTGAGGGGGTTTTCTGTAAAAAGTACTTTTGTATAGTTTTCGAAATACACCTCAAGTATTTAATTATCGTCTTTATTGTTATAATGAATGTGAATTTTATTTGTGTTATTCTAATGAATATATCCTAATAAAAGTATTAATTGTTTTATCTGAAATTCATGGTATTTTAATGTAAATTTTAATCTTGTAATTTTTTTAGGAAAATGTGGAAACTTTATATTATAATAAAATAGGTGTTTAAATAATAATTATATAAATAAACACTTGGATAATTTTTAAATGAATATTTTATTTTCAAAAATCTCATTTTTCTTAAATGTCGTATTTTAAACCTTTCGAGACCGAATGCTCCTTGCGGAGGTCTGAATCTCGCACTACTAGCCTGCGGGTGCACGATGAACCATACTATCCCTAACAGGTTCCCCAAAAGTGGGTTGTAGCGGCACTTTGCTTAGGTTTTATAAACACTTCTCATTTAGGAAAACGGTTTTATAAATATAAGGTATTTATTTGCAAAAGAGTTTAGTTTTCCGTATTTTAGTTATTAGGGTTTCCTAAGCCAACTAGCCTATTTCTAAGGTCTAAACGATGAGTCATTAGAAGCCTCAAATCGCCTCTTCACCGTCAATTGCGGCCAGGTAAGTGCCAGGTAAGTGGGAAGGAACCACAGTCGTGGGCCTAATTAAAAACCACTAGCCTTAGACACACTTGCCTAGTCACCACAAGACAGTTTAAATAAACGATCGATGTCCATGACCAATCGTGCTTTCATTTTCTTAAAAGATTTTATTTAGAAATGTTTACAACTTTAAGCTTTAAATAAAGGTTATAAAGATTATGGTATTTTAATGAAAAGTCCTGTAATTTCGTATTCTATATTTTGACATATATCAATTAGGGTTATATTTGTGTGTGTGTAGAGGTAGGTCATTACCTCGTGACTTGTTTTAAGTTTTGGTGAAGTTTAGAGGTGAAACATGTTATGTTAAAGTTGAAGGTATTAACGCGCAAGAATACGGTATTTGAAAACGTTATCATTTCATGTATGAAATTTCATTCAAATTGGGTTTTACAAGTTTAGTGATCAAGATAAACCTATTTAGGAGTGAGGTAATTGATTAAACTAAGAAAAATGAACTTCATGGTATTTTTATGAAAAGAATACGGTTTTGCAAAGAAGCTATCATTTCATGTGAAAAAGTTTGATTAAATTGGTTTATGGGTGATTAATAGTCAACATGAGTATGGGTAGATATTATGTATTAGGTGACAAGTGGAAATTTATAGAAAAAAACCGAATCGGAAATCGGTTTGTCCGATTTCCGTCGGGTTCCAAAAAGTCGTATTTTTACATTTATAGAAAAAGAGAGAGAGAAGAGGTGGGACTTACGGTTTGGACAAGCTAAGGAAGCTAAGGGATGTGGTGGTTGTCGATTCGTCGAAAACGTCGCGAAGGTTCTGATCCGGTCGCCGGAATCCGTCGTCGATTTCGGCAGCGCTTCGCTTCTCGCTCTTCGTACCGAGTTCTCGAGAATTTGAGAGAGTGGACTTAGAGTTGTGAGGGGAAAAGATAGACGATAGGGGTCTTTATATAGGGCTAGGCTAGGGTTAGGGTTAGGATAAAAAATATTAAAAGAAAATATAAAAACATTAAAAATTCATTAAAAATCATTTAACCTAGGAGTAAAAGGGATTTATTGGCCAAATCAAAACCGATCCAGGTATAATAAGTGTGCAAGAGGGTTGACCAAGTCAAGAGCCAACTTTTCTCAGTTGGTGACTCGGCCGTCCGGCCAAGTCCGACCGGCGGCACCGGACCGAGTCGGCCGAGTCGCCGGCCGGCGGCGCCGAGTCAGGCCGAGTCAAGGGTCCAATGGCCGGGGGTTTTCCTGAGGAACAACTTGGTATTTTTACTTTTTGTTGTCCAGTATGGGAGTTATGGCCTTTTTACCGTTGACTTCCAAAAAAAATAAATACAAAAATAATGTGGGGCATGGGATTTGAACTCCGGTGTCTTGGTTCAGCAGTGCAAGGTATTACTAATGAGCTACAAGCTCATTCTTGTATTTATTGTAAGGAATTAGATACTTAAATTGTTTCCAGCAACATTAATACTCCAAGTATACACTATATTTAAAGCAAATTTTTGGTATACAAAATTGGAGTTGTTACAATAAAGGCAAGCCCTTTCAAAAATAAGAACTGTTGTTCTTGAATCTTGAGACAAAGTCTCTTCTAAAAGAACATAAATTTTTTCCCAGATCATAAAATTGATCAAATGCGCTTTGCGCTATTAAAATGTACGTGCGCTCTTAAACTGCGCTTCTGCGCTCCTTGGATCGGCGCTCAGCGCCAAAATGCGCCACGTGTCAACCACGTATGCAACTTGCGCTTTGCGCTTCTGGAATAGCTCACCGTTCTCATGGGCTAGCGCTCGGCGCTAAGCGCGCCACGTGTCACTCACGTGTGCGCCTCTAAATTGCTAGCGCAATACGCTCATAAACTGACGCTCAGCGCTCATAAACTGGCGCACTGCGCTCATCATCTGGCGCCTAGCGCAGGAAATGACACGTGTCCCTTACATGCGCGCCACATGGAAGAAGAGCACTGCATTTTTTGATCGGCACAAAGCTCCTAGCGCACCATAGGTTGCGCTGACAGAACACAAATCGTTCTTTAATGAGCCAGAGCTCTGCTGAATGCTTTGCATTCAATATAAGACAAAAGAAAAGATTTTTTGCCAAGATCTAATGCTCGGCATTATTAAAAGGGCTAAGCCCAAATAAAGGCTCAATAACCAGAATAAAATGTTAAACATTTTTAACCTGATTGGACTTAGCCCAATATTGGCCATAAGTCCTCAACTTATATTTAATTAAGCCCGTCTGCTTATAAATATTTAACAGATCTTAGTTCCAAATTGGACTACAGATCTTTCAACCAATTCATTCCGGTTCGAGGGTACATCTCTTTACTCCTCTGATATCTGTCGTTGTAATCCTTCAACGTCTTCAGAGAGGTGACGGGTCCCGACAACTACACATTTCACGGACCGTGGGTCCTTAAACTCATGGACTACGATGTCCTTAACCTGGACTATGAGGTCCTTAAACTAACGGACTACGATGTCCTTAACTTGGACTGTGGGGTCCTTAAATTCACGGACTATGATGTCCTTAACCTGAACTGTGGGGTCTTTAAGCCCATGGATTACGATGTCCTTAACCTCGGACTGTGGGGTTCCTTTAAACCCACGGACTATGATGTCCTTAACCTGGACTATGGGGTCCTTAAGCCCATGGAATATGATGTCCTTAACCTTCGACCACCATGTCCTTAAACTGGTAATCGACCGTAATGTCCCTAAACTAAACAATAGAGCCCGAATGCTCTTTTGTTGGATCTAAACTATCCCGTTAAGTTGATCTTAGTCTGAAATTAGACTAACGTATTCTTAACATATGTTTAAGTTGATCTTAGTCTCAAATAAGACTAACGTATCCTTAAACCCAACCCAAACCCAAATCTAAGAAGATACAGATTTGGACCAATCCACGCCCTACGGGAGACAACATAAAGTAGTCTCTGTATACAATCCATAGGCAACCAAAAACAAAACAAACACACACGACACGAAGTGACCATCTAGAGAAGGAAAAAGTGGTTACCGCGATGCGGTAGCGTAATTAACTGCAGGGGCTTGCACCTGCAGGGAAGAGCGTCCCCACAATCAAAAACCCCTCAACGAGGGGGAATCTGACGAAGTCTGCTATATCGGCCGCATCTGTTTAAACCTTCGATACATGTTGTCATAAATCAACTTGGCATCTTCGGAGAGGTGGAAGGATAGCAACAAATAGCATCTGCCCTCGAAATTCAGGCAAGACGAACCCAGGCGGTCGCGTCTCTGTATTCGGTGGAGAACAGATTCTGGCACGCCCGGTGGGACCTCTTCCTCTTTCCACTCCACACTTTGTGTGTCGTGTTTCGCGAACAAGTCGCGGTTTGACATGGTTGCCCTGGATTCGAGGTACTAAGATTTGGTGTCTTACTCCGTGCAGAAAACAGAAGATTAATGGCTTCAAACTGCACTAACTGCAACTGCAACTCTCACTCCGTCCTGTCCGGAGGAGTGACTTATGGGCCCCAAGCGGCCTCCATTTTCACAATGCCTATAGAACAAGTGACCCAAGCCACCACTGGGCTATTCTTCAGGACCATGATCCCGCCAACAAGCTTCAACGGTCCTTTACCATTGCAAGAAGCTCCAAAGAAGTCGGTCTTTGGTCGGCTTGCAACTACTGCAGCCCCTTTCAACGGGTCGTCCAAGTCCACTGCCTCACTTTTCAATAGACGGGGCCGAAGCTCAGATGGGCCCATGAAGAAGCCCACAATTCCTAAAGAGGTTATCCCGAAGCGGATAGCCATTCCTGCCCCTGAAGTCGTCAAAACGGCTTCCCCTGCTGAGGAGTCAGTCCTTGCAAGACTGACCGTTCCAACTCCCACTCCAGGTGAAGTCATGAAGGCCGTTTCCCCCGTTCGAAATTCGGTCTTCGCAAGACTGACTATCCCTTCTCAACGGACGTCAGTTTTCGACAGGCTAGTGCTAATAACAGTCTTTCCTTAAAATAGGGGGCATGGAAAAGCTGATCCAACAGCGAAGGTGATCCCGGCCGCACGACATGCTCAACGTCGCCACTGGCGCCGAGTGAGGAAAGCTGGGGGCAATTCCTCTTTTGGACTAACTCTGCCAACTCCAATGGGGAAAGTTGATGCTGCTGTTTCAACTGGAAACAGCTTTGAACTACTTAACAGGGTATGCAGGAATTCGCCAACTGCTGTGCTGAAAAGATCTCCTCCACCTATGGAGAATACCCCAAGACGAAGCTGGAACAGCCCCCTCAGCGGCTGTCCTCTAAAATTTATAAAGTTTGGCGACTGGTCCAGGACTCTGTGATAGATCAAGACTATCCCCGCCGACAGAAAAAGATGAAGGTTTAGTAAGAAGAGAACCACCTTGTCAAGCCACAGAAGGCGACAGCTACTTGGGTGCCTACTGCAACGGCCCCTTCAACTTCACCAGCCTACAAAAAGAGAAGGCCAGAGAAAATCCCCATGTCTGCAACAAATGTCAAGGGCACTGAGCCTAAATGCCCTAAGTATGGGGGCATGGTGATGCATACCGTCTATGTGGCATCCGGAAAAGAGGATAGCCGTATCTCTACGGGTCATCGACCACTTACGCGATCCGTGACAAAAGCCCAGAAGCAGCAACAGAAGCTTCAGGAAATGCTAACGCAAATGGCCCCACTCACTGGGCCAAAAGAAAGCCTGGAGGCGTCATCAGAGCAGCGTCATGAACAGGAAACCGATACCGACTTCCTCCGCAGAGTTCTCGAAAAGAAGGACAAAGAGGCCGCGGAACAAGTGGCCAATATAAAACAAATGGCCCTTCTATTCCAAGACATGGTCGGGATAATGTTACAGCCGGATCCTCCAGCTGAAGATCCTCCGATTATCCTCGAAGACGACCGAAGAGAGACGTCAAACCCTCTTCCAGCTTGTTCAGCAGCCAAAGAGGAGACCATCTCAAAAGCCGTCCTGGATGATTACATCGCTCAGCAGATACGAGTTCATCAGGCGAATGAAGCGGCTGGGAAAATTGTTAAGACTGGACGACCCTATCCGGGTTGGTACGACCAAATAAAGTACCCGCCGGGATACACGGTCCACAAATTCCACGTATATAAGGGGACGGCAAATCTACACCAGCATGTCGCTCAGTTCAGGGCTCTCTGCGGCAATACCGGAGGTGACGACAAATTGTTACTTCGCCAGTTTGTTGGCAGCTTGTCAGAGATAGCATTTGAGTGGTATTCGGAGCTTCCCAACGACTCCGTCAAAACTTTTGCAGAGATGGAGCTACTATTCACCGAACGTTTTGCGAGCGCTAGCGAACGCACCCCAATCACGGCGTTAATCAATGCTAGGGTGAAGCCAGGAGAGACATGGGTTCAATACGCAATACGATGGCGAAATCTGTGGTCAAAATGCGAGCAGCGCATCGAAGAAGCGCCTGCGATAGGCATGTTTGTGGGTACTCTCGACTCTCAAGCGACCATCTCAAAATTTATGATGTTCTTCAAGCCCACCACCTTCCAAACCTTGATTGACAAACTAGCTCAAATGGACCAGATGGGCCACAGTCCTTCCTCTTCGAAGCCGGAGCTGCGGAATGAAAAAGGGAAAGGGAAAGCGACCTTCGTCTCCAATACTCAACAACAGCCGAGCAACTTAAAGTCGGCTGTTCGCCAAAACAACGTGCGTCCACGCCCATACCTCGAGGAGAGACTGGGACGTCCTTACTCGTTTCCCCGGGATAAAACGAGGAGACTGTTCGAGCTGGCAGTGCACAACAGACTCATCAATCTGCCGGATCCAAAATGTTCGTTGTAGACAGGCGATGTCAACAATCCTAATTACTGCCCTTACCACCAAGCAGTAAGCCATCCAATCGAAGATTGCTTCGTCTTCAAAGGCTGGATTGAGTACCAATACCAACAAGGCAAGTTCGTATTATCCGAAATCTGGAAGGTAAAACTGCCACAACCTTACACCCCTAAAAAGGTGGACATGCCGGGGGCATCGTGCTCATTCATAGAGAAAACCTCATGGGCCGAAAAGTCCGTAAACTAGAAATTCACCTCAAATACGGCAACGGCGGACAATAATGTCCTAAAACTTGCGACGGACCGAAACATCGTTAAACTAATGATGGACCGCAATGTCCTAAAACTTGCAACTGATTGAAACGTCTTTAAACTACTACAAACCCTCAGCATCGCCGGGCTGGCGTGTTAAAAAAAGGGTATGTCCATAAGCGAAATGGGTACGGATGAAAACCCGAAAGGGCTCTGTGAGTGAAAACAGCAGGGCTACCGGCGAGTTTTGTGAAAACCTGAAAGGGCGCAATCTCGTTAAAAGACAATTGCAAGGTCCTCTCGACCCTGTAAGGAGTGTGTGAGATCCTTACGACTCACAAGGGAACAACACACTTAGGAATCCCCACGATTCCTAAGGAGAAAACACACTTACGAGATCCTTACGACTCGTAAGGAGAATTCCTCTTTGAGACCCTCACGGCTCATAGGATTCAAAAGCTTTAAGTTACAGGGATCTGAACCTGTTCTTAAGCCATCACAACCCACAGACTGCCCTACATGTGGTTCAATGCTGACCCTTGTATACAATCCACGGACACGAATAAACATTTCCCTAATAAAGTACCATCCACGACTAGGGATATTTTCACACAGTGAATAGCCCTTGCAAGTCCTCTCGACTTATAAGGAGAAAATACTCTTGTAAGATCCTTACGACTTACGAGAAGCCATACATTTAGGGGTCCTCACGACTCCTAAGGAGAAAACGCACCTACGAGATCTTCACGACTCACAGGGAGAAATACCTTTATGAGACCCTTACGGCTCATGAAGTCAAAAGCCTTAGTCGACAGGATCCTAACCTTATTTGCTAAGCCACCTTTGTTCGACATCGACAGAGGCAAATGATAATTCGCTCCTGGCAATATCCCGGTTGTAGCGGTGCTGATGCCGAAATTGGTGTCTAAACTCCAAGCTCGCAGCAAAGAAGCTAGCGAGCCACACATGCATACGAAATAGCCGAAATGATAGGGCAACTTGCAACAAAATCAGCAAGTAAAAATGTATGCATGCAAAATAGCCGAAATGATTGGGCAACTCGCAATAAAAAGTAGTAAGTAAAAAAATAAAATAAATTGCCGAAATGATTGGGTGCCGCGAAAAATAGCCGAAATGATTCAGCAATTACGACCTTCGCGATATAAAAGCTTAATTGATAGAGCATCGCGGAAAGAAAAAAATATAATGAAATTTATGCCCTACAGGTGATATCACATCAATCCCTGTATACAATCCAGGGGCGCAAACAAAGGAGAAATCACACCTTCCCTCCCCAGACTCCATCAGAAGAAGAAGCCAAATCTCAACGGTTCACAGACAACCTAGAGACCACCTCGACACTCGTCTCGCTACATTAGACGCAACATCACCAAAGCGGAGCCACGACATAATCCCTAGTTCCAAATCTCAACGGTTCACAGACAACCTAGAGACCACCTCGACACTCGTCTCGCTACAGTAGACACAACGTCACCAAAGCGGAGCCACGGCATAGTCCCTAGTTCCAAATCTCGACGGTTCACAGACAACCTAGAGACCACCTCGACATTCGTCTCGTTATCGCAGACACAACGTTAGCAAAGCAGAGTGACGGCAAAATCCCAGCTCCACCTCAGCATTCGTTTCGTTACAGCAGATGCAATGCCACCAAACGAAGCGAAGGCAATATTCCTAGCTTCAGGGTCTTGATGGCAACTCATATAAAGCCTGAAAGACTATCGGAGATCATCCCACACCAGTGCGGAGTGGTTATGACTCATCGGGGCTCCCAAACTGAGCCTAACCTCAAGTAAAAAGCGACATGGAATATCCCTAACGCTTGCTCTTTCGACGGTAATATCACCTGGAATTGCTTAAAGACGTCTTGTCCAGCCCCCGAAGGGATCAAAGACACGGCAGTCGTGGGGCTACTCGAACAGCAAGATTATGCGTCGAGGAATACACCAGCCAATGCGACGGTGCGACGGGTATAAAACCCTAGTACCACGGGCCCTAACGAACTTCTATTAGCAGGAGTTAACTGTGACGTTAGGAAATCCTTGCGAGAACTTCTCGATTCGTCTCGACTTGTGGGAAAATAATGTTCCTGCGAGAACTTCTCGACTCGTCTCGACTCGTAGGGAAAAGCCTTAGGCAATGGGGATAACGACCTGTTTCCTAAGCACTGGGGTCCTGCAATTCAGTCCAAGATGGACTCTTGCATACTATTTAGGGACCACACTCTCCAAAGTCGAATCTCGACAAAGAGGGAAACAACCGCTTACGAGTCCTCTCGACTTGTAGGAGGGAAAATTCTCTTGTGAGATCCTTACGATTCTCAAGAGAAAACGCGCTTCGGAATCCTCACGATTCCTAAGGAGAAAATACACCTAAGAGATCCCTTCGACTCATAGGGAGAAAGTCTTCATGAGACCCTCACGGCTCATGAAGTTGAAAAGTCTTAGGTAGCAGATCTGAACCTGCTTCCTAAGCCATCACTACCTCTCGGAGAGTTCAAGATGAAATGTTCTTTATTATCTACAGGCCACTCTTGCCAGAGTAACATACCAACAACACAGCAAAGAGAAGAAAACGACAGTAGGAGATAAGAAAAATGTTTCTTTATTTAGGGACTCAATTGAATTCAAGATACATCATATAAAAGAATAAAAAATGGATACATGTTATTCAAAGATTACAAGTGTTTAATTGATACAAAGGCAGCTACTGAGAAGGAGGCGTTTTCAATAAGTCAGCTAGTTGCTCTCGCACTCCTTTCAGTGCCTTCTCGTGATCAGCCGCCGCGGTCAGCTCCGCTTCAATTCGAGCCCTTTGCTGCAAGCATGATGAAATCTTCTCATCGATTTCCCGTTGGGCATATTCACGACTCTGCGTAACCCGCTCGATAAAGTTGAGCTTCTGCCTCAATACAAGCCCGTCCGAGATACATTGCTGCAAGGTGTCAAAAACAGCTCTCAGTTGCGTGGTGTTCGATTTAACTTGGGCGTGCAACCGAGCAGATTCACCCGAAGCCTCCTCGCGTTCCTTCCACCTCAAGGCCGCTTCTTGTTCGAAATGGCGGAGGAAGGACACACTCTGCTTGGCCCATGCGGCCCGCTGCGAGTTCAAAGCCTGAATCTCAGGGGCAGGATGCATAAGCTCAAGCTCATGCAGGCAGGCCTCAATCTTCCTGCAGTGGTTAACCCAAGACTCAACGACGCCCTTACTATGAAAGTTCACGCGCGTCGCCAGCATGGGATTAACCTCTGCGGCAAAATCCGCAGCGAATGTCGGAGTCTCCACGTCAAGCTCCTCAATGTAGTCGCTCAACATGCGCAGACTATTCGCAGCACCTTTTGAGGATGGACGTCTGGAGAAAGGCCATGCCGGCATTTTAATGCGAGACTCAAACGGGGCTAGAGTCGATATGACCGCTACAAAACAAATCACAATCAGATGTCGGCTTAAGGAATAAAAAATATATATGAACAAAAGAGTCTATTATACCGGCTGCAACAGGGGGCAAAGCTGGGAGTTCCGGTGGCGCGGCGATACCCTTGACCCCCTTTCAATTTGTAAGGCTACGAGCAATGCAAAGAAGAATTAGCAATAACGTGACTGCCCGTTAAAGAAAAGAAAGGACGTCGGTTAGAAAAGATACTCACAGACATCAGCGGGTGGACTAATCTCCGACGGGAAAGAGAAGTGCGGGTTCAGCACCTGATACAAATGATCAAAAAGAACTCCTGCGAGATCACGATGATACATGGTCAGTACATGAAAGATGCTGTCCTCGATTTAAATTTATCACAAACCCATACCTTCCAGCATTTGCGGAGATATAAGAGAAGAGGGAGGGGCGGTCACCGTCAAAGCGGTAACTGGTGGCTGTTTCCCCCAATCAGAGCAAAGCTCTGTTTTGAATTTCAAAATTCAAAAATTGAAACAACGCTTCAGATCCCGTGCACTGTGCGCTGCGTGCTACCTGTCAAGTGCAGACGCGCTAGCGCCAGGTGCGCTACGCCCTAGGCAGTACACCCCCAATCAGAGCAAAGCTCTGCTTCAAAATTCAAAATTTAAATTGAAGCAACGTTTCAGATTCTGCGCGCTGCGTGCCACGTGTCAAACACGGGTGCGCTAGCGCAGTTGTGCTGCGCTCTGTGCTGTGTGCCACGTGTCAAATACGGGTGCGCTAGCGCAGTTGCGCTGCGCTCTACGCCACGCGCCACGTGTCGAACGTAGGTGCGCTCGCGCAAGGTGCGCCAGCGCAAGAATTAAAAATTCGCCCACCGTCAGATCAAAAGATCTACTAATAATAAATTATTAATTAATCAGAACTAAAATTCTGTTATGGAAAGATTTTTCAATCTTATTAAAACAAGAAAATTATCTTCTGTAAAACATAAGCCTTACGATCAAAGATCCAACGGTGGGAAACATTCGAAATCAATCAGAGAAAGATCTCTCAAAACTGATTTAACAAATCATTTGGCCCTATATAAAGGACCTTAAACTTCAAGTCATAAAAGACAAGAAAAGAGAGAAAGAAACCCTCTACAAAAAAAAGAGCAAGCTCTTAGAAAAAAGAAGATTTTTCTTCATCTTAAAGTTAAAGAAAGAACTATGTTCTTGAATAATAGAGATGAAGTCATCTCGTAAAAAGAAGAACCATCTTCTAAAAAAGATCAGAGATCTAAGAAAAAGACCAAGGTCTTTAATAAAAAAGAAAAGATCAAAAAGATCTAATCATAAAAAACTAAAAGAAGTAAAATACTTCATTCACAGATCTTTTGATCTATAAAGGTAGAGCCTTTTATAAAAACAAGAACTTTTGTTCTTGGATCTTGAGGCAAAGCCTCCTTTGAAGAACATAAATTTGTTTTTTGGTCTTAAAATCGATCAGATACACCCTGCGCTATTGAAAAGTGCCTTGCGCTCATGAGCTGCGCTTTTGCACTCCTTGGATCGGCGCTTAGCGCTAAAATATGCCACGTGTCAACCATATACACCACTTGCGCTTTGCGCTTTAAAACAGAGCGCTGCGCTCATGGACTAGCGCTCAACGCCAAGCGCGCCACGTGTCACTCACTGGCGCGCCGCTAAATCAGCGCAAAGCGCTCATAAATTAAAAGCGCAGTGCGCTAATAAACTAGCGCTTAGCGCTAAGCGCGACACGTGTCCTCTTCGCGTGCACTACCTGACAGAAGCGCAACGCGCTCTTCAGATGGCGCAGAGTGCCTGGCACGCCACGTGGCGCATTGTCAGAACACAATCTGTTCTGATGAAGACAAAAGATGTCAGAATTCAATGCTTAGCATTATTAAAAGGGCCGAGCCCAAATAAAGGCCTAATGGCCAGAACAAAAAATAAATGTTAAAACATTTTAATTGGAATTAGCCCAATTCTGGCCATAAGTCCTCAACTTATCTTGAACAGAGCACATCTGCTCTTTCAACCAACTCACCTTGGTTCGAGAGTACATCTCTTCACTCCTCTGATATTTGTCGTTGTAATTCCTCAACGTCGTTAGAGAGGTGACGGGTCCCAACAACCACACATTACATCGGACTGTGGGGTCCCTAAACCCATGGACTATGATGTCCTTAACCTCGACCGTGATATCTTAAAACAAACAACGGACTGTGGGGTCCCTAAACCCATGGACTATGATGTCCTTAACCTCGACCGTGATGTCTTAAAACTAAAAACGGACTGTGGGGTCCCTAAACCCATGGACTATGATGTCCTTAACCTCGACCGTGATGTCTTAAAACTAACAACGGACTGTGGGATCCCTAAACCCATGGACTATGATGTCCTTAACCTCGACCGTGATGTCTTAAAACTAACAACGGACTGTGGGGTCCCTAAACCCATGGACTATGATGTCCTTAACCTCGACCGTGATGTCTTAAAACTAACAACGGATTATGGGGTCCCTAAACCCATGGACTATGATGTCCTTAACCTCGACCGTGATGTCTTTAAATTAACAGCGGACTGTGGAGTCCATAAATCCACGGACTATGATGTCATTAACCTTGACCGCGATGTCTTAAAACTAACATTGTACCGAGATGTCCTTAAACTAACAATGGACCGTAATGTCCTTAAACTAATTATTGACCGCAATATCACTAAACTAAACAACAGAGCCCAATTGCTCTCTTGTCGGATCTAAACGATCCTGTTAAGTCGATCTTAGTCTAAAATAAGACTAACGTATTCTTAACAAACGTTTAAGTCGATCTTAGTCTCAAATAAGGCTAACGTATCCTTAAACCCAAAACCCCAAAACCCAAATCTAAGAAAGATACGGATTTGGATTAGTCCACGCCCTACGGGCGACAACATAACTTAGTCTCCGTATACAATCCATGGGCAACCAAACACAAAACAAACACCCACGACATGAAGTGACCATATGGAGAAGGAGAAAGTTGTTACCGCGATGCGGTAGCGTGATTAACTGCAGGGGCTTGCGCCTGCAGGGAAGAGCGTCCCCACAATAAAAAAAAACCCTCAAATGAGGGGGAATCTGACGAAGTCTGCTACATCGGCCGCATCCGTTTAAACCTTCGATACATGGTGCCATAAATCAACCTGGTATCTTCGGAGAACTGGACGGATAGCACCAATTAGCATCTGCCCCGAAATTCAGGCTAGACGTACATCGCGTCTCCGCCGCGTCTTTCGGAGGAGAACAGATTCTGGCATGCCCGGTGGGACCTTTTCCTCTTTCCACTCTACACTTAGCGTGTCGTGTTCGCGAACGAATTGCGGTTTGCTAATGGTTGCCCTTGGGTTCGAGATACTGAGATTTGGCGTTTTGCTTGGTGTAGAAAGCAAAGATCAATGGCGTTCACCTGCTCAAAATGTTCCACATGCAACTGCAATCCACGTTCTGCCTCAACTGGGGGCATAGCTTACGGGCCCCAGGCGGCTTCCCTGTTCACGATGCCGGTGGAACAGGTCACCCAAGCCACCACAGGATTTTTTTTCGGGACCATGCTCCCGCCAACGAGCTTCAGCGCTCCTATGCCAGCACCGGAAGCTCCCAAGAAGTCGGTCTTCGATCGGTTTGCTACTACCACGGCCCCTCTCAACGGGTCATCCAGCTCCAACTCCTCGGTCTTCGCCAGACTGAGCCTGAACTCCGATGGGCCTGCCAAGTAGCCCATGACACCTGAAGTGGCCATCCCAAAGAAGATAGCCATCTCTGCTCCTGAAGGCGTCAAGGCGGCTTCTCCTGCCAAAGAGTCGGTATTTACAAGACTGACTATTCCGGTTCCCATTCTTACTCGAAGGTCTGTCTTTGACAGATTGGATACCGCTACTCAAAAGACGTCAGTCTTCAAGAGGCTGACACCAGCGGCGCCTCATCTGGACAGGGGGCAAGACAAGGCCATCCCCATCGCCGAACCAGCCCCAACAGCTCGACACACTCGACGTCGCCATCGGTGCCGAGTAAGGAAGGCCGGGGGCAACTTCTCCTCTGGGCTAACTCCACTGCTCCAACGGTGGAAATTAATGTTGCTGTTCCAACCGGGAACAGTTTTGAGCTGCTGAACAAGGTGCGCGGGAATTCGCCTACCGCCGTATTAAAAAGATCTCCACCGCCGGTGGAGACTGTCACAGAAATGAAGCCGGAACAATCCCCTCAATGACTGTCTTCTAAAGTTTACAAAATCTGGTGACAAGTCCGAGAGTCGGTGGTTGATCCAGACTATCCCCGCCGGCAGAAGAAGTTGAAGGTCCGACAGGATGAAAACTGTCCTGTTAAGCCATAAAAGACGACGGCTACTTGGGTGCCCACTGCAGCGGCCCCCTCAACTTCGACCGCTCATAAGAGGAGAAGGCCGGAGAAAATCCCCATGCCTTCGACAAATGTCAAAGGCATTGAGCCTAAACGCCTTAAGTCTGGGGGCATGGTGGTGCATACCGTCTATATGGCATCCGGAAAAGAGGATAGCCGTATCTCCACAGGTCATCGACCGATTACGCGATCCGTGACAAAAGCTCAAGAGCAGCAGTAGAAGCTTCAGGAGATGATGACTGCGATGGCCGCACTCACCGGGCCAAAAGAAAACCCAGAGGCATCCTCGGAGCAACGCCATGAGCAAGAAACTGATGCCGAATTCCTTCAGAGAATACTTGAGAAGAAGGATAAAGAGGCTGCGGAACAAGCAGCCAATATAAAACGAATGGCCCTTCTATTCCAAGATATGGTGGGCATGATGATCCAGCCGGATCCCCCAGACGAAGATCCTCCAGTGATAATTGAAGATGATAGAGGAGAAATATCAAACCCTCTGCCGACTCTATCAGCAGCCAAGGAAGAGACCATCTCCAAAGCTGCCCTAGATGATTATATTGCTCAGCAAATAAGAGTTCACCAGGCAAATGAAGCGGCCGGCCAAGTTGTTAGAACTGGGCGACCGTATCCAGGCTGGTATGATCAGATAAAGTACCTGCCGGGCTACACGATCCCGAAATTCCATGTGCACAAGGGGATAGGCAATCCCCATCAACATGTTGCTCAGTTCAGGGCCATCTGTGGCAATACTGGTGGTGATGATAAACTCTTGCTCCGCCAATTCATCGGCAGCTTATCGGAGACGGCATTTGAGTGGTACTCCGAACTTCCGAATGACACCGTCAAAACTTTCGCGGAATTGGAGTTGTTGTTCACCCAGCGATTCGTAAGTGCTAGTGAACGCACCCCAATAACGGCATTGATCAATGCTAGGGTGAAGCCGGGCAAGACGTGGGTTCAGTACGCAATCCGATGGCGGAACCTATGGTCGAAGTGCGAACAACGCATCGAAGAAGCACCAGCGGTGGGCATGTTCGTAGGCACCCTAGACCCTCATGCAACTATTTCACAGTTCATGATGTTCTTCAAACCGACCACATTCCAGGCTTTAATCGACAAGCTAGCCCAGATGGACCATATGGGCCATAGGCTTCTTCTCCGCAGCCGAAACCGCTAAACGAAAAGGGTAAAGGGAAGGCAACCTTCATTGCGAACACCCAACAGCAGCCCAGTGCTCCAAGACTAATGGATCAATTGGAAGAGAGACGGCGCTATTATAATGAGAAAGTGAAGCGCCCTTACTCATTCCCGCGGGATAAAACGAAGAGGCTGTTCGAACTAGCGATGCGCAACAGGCTTATCAATTTGCCGAATCCAAGGTGATCATCGCAACCCGGCGAAGTGAATAATCCCAATTATTGCCCTTACCACCAAACGGTAAGCCATCCAATCGAAAATTGCTTCGTCTTTAAGGGATGGATTGAGGATCAGTACCTACAAGGCAAGTTTGCGCTGTCTGAGAGGTGGAAAGTAAACCCACCACAACCGCACACTCCTAAGAAGACGGACACACCGGGGGCAACGTGCTCTTTTGTTGAGGAAGCTCCATGGGAGGTGGCTCTTTCGGCCAAAACTAAAAGGATGCTGAATGAGCTCCAGACATGTATGGCAATCAGGTGGAAGAATCCGCTGGAACCCCAGATCATCGAAGGGATGCTGAAGCCGCGCCCAACTCTAAATATTGGTGGTGATAGCCAAAGTTCTTACACCCAGCCGTCAAAATCTTCGAAAAAGAAGAAGAAATCCAAAAAGCCCGTGAAGCCTGGTGACAAGCGCACAGACCTACAGAAACAGATCGACACGCTGCAAGAGTATAACCAGAAGGCGCGGACCCCAATCACGCTCCAAGAGTTCCTCAGCCACATCCTTGAAGACGGAGATGATGGAGAAGACTCGTCGGATGAATCTAAAGACTATGTGGCAAGTTGCCATGTGATCTCTCACTTGTCGACAGACGAGGAAGAAGCACCTTGCACTGAAAGACTGGGGGCAGGGCTTGAACCGGAACTTCTGTGACCGACAGACGAAATGATCGACGCCTTTCTAAATGAAATTCATCTGAAAAATAGAGCTGATCGGGAGCGTGAGATAGCCATATTTGAAAAAGCCAAATGCTAGCGACTGGACGAAAGAGTCGAGACACTTCTGCCGAATCAAGGGACATCCGTCGCGAATAAAAACAAGTTCAAGACGAGGAAAAGGTTTGCTAAAGCCATATCAATGGGGATGAAGCTACTACCCTCCGAAGGAAACATTCTCGGTAAAGCAGAGACACATCGTAGCTACTGCTTATATCATCGAAAGATTTCGCACCCCACCGAAGAATGCGACGCTTTTAAAAGATGGTGGCAAGGATATGTTGCTCACCGGAAGCATTTTAAGAAGATGAAACGCAAAACTCGTCGGGAGCGAAGAAACACGACTGAGGAGCTTGGAAGAATTGCCGGGAACTGTCGCATGGTTAACGCTGGGGGATCGCAAGTCCTCACGTTCGGGAGTGACTCCAATGAAGAGATGACTATTGGCCCTCTATTTAAGGAATCCACCTCGGGAAAGGAGGGAGAATCGATGACCTGTGAAAATATCCAGCTGCGCAATCGTACGCTGCCCGAAAAGAATCTCGGACCCGCGAACAGAAAAGATAAGGGAAAAGAGAAGGTCTCTGAAGATATCGCCATAGATGACCAAGTCATGAAAGAGCTGACCGCCAAGGACCCTCCAAGGAAAAGTAAGGTGGACTACAACATTCTGGCGCACTTAAGGAAGTTACCCCGTAGCTCAGCATTCTCGACGCTCTTTACTATCAAAAGAAGCAAGAGAGTCATTGATCAAGGCGCTACAAGAGCCAGAGCAATTCCAAGCTTTTCTCGCCGAAGAAAAAATGAAGGACGAACTGAAAGAAGTACACACAGCCGATATTACCTTCGGCGATGAAGATCTCCTCCTTGGGACGTGCGAGCACAACCGTCCCCTATATGTCTTCGATATTGTCACGATATCAAGATATGCAAAATCCTGGTTGACAATGGGTCTTCCGTCAATCTCTTCAACGTGCGAGTGTTGAAGGAAATCTGCATGAGCGTTCAGCACCTCGCTCATGATAAAATCACCATCTCCGGCTTCGATTCCCAGTCATCACGGACCCTCGGGTCTGTGGTACTGACGCTGGGCTTCGGACTACTGGTCACGGATATTAAATTTCACGTCATCGATGCCAAGACATGCTACAATGCTTTTCTTGGTCGGCCCTGGTTACACGAGTACAACATCATCCCTTCTACACAGCATCAGTGTATGAAATACTTCAAGGATGGTCTCGAGTATACCGTAACAAGAGAGCTGAACCCATTCTCCGTAAACGAAGTCCGAA
This sequence comes from Agapanthus africanus, assembly GCA_030015575.1. Classification (NCBI taxonomy): domain Eukaryota; kingdom Viridiplantae; phylum Streptophyta; class Magnoliopsida; order Asparagales; family Amaryllidaceae; genus Agapanthus; species Agapanthus africanus. The sequence continues at coordinate 22,574,163 of CM057348.1, read as the reverse complement.
AGTACGAAGATGCAAAATACTTCTTACCAGACTTTGAAGACACAGAGAGATGTCATAAACCAGAGAACAAAGCTATCACCACCATTCCGGTCTTCGGGAGTGATACCGAGGAAGAGGAAGAGATAGTTTATTCAGGGGCATCCCAGTACAACAAGCCGGGACCGTCCGCTCCTATGCTTATCTTCGGCAGTGACTCAGAAGATGAGGTCAATGCCATATTCTCAGCTCGACCTTCAATTCAAACATTTGCTGATGAAGAGCAAAGTTTGCAAGTTGCCATGGTTCCACCCAAACATCATAAAGAACTAGACATGCTTGATACCTACAGTATGGAAGAGCTGCAGACGTTCTATGTCCCTTCCAGGCGAGAAGGTGAAAAGGAGATCCTATTCTACCGATCCAGGGAAACTAAAGTGGAGAAGGAAATCTGGCACGGGGCGGATTCCACACTCGATAGGCTCCAGCCCATCCGTTTGCCCAGATATTACACAGAAGGACTAAGGAGACTCTTGAGACGCCAAGATGTACCCCTTAAGCAAACTGCTCGACAAGCACGGTTCTATAATAGGATCTGAAACGTCCCTGGTGTTGGATATAGTGCCCTCAAAGTCAATTATTGGATCGCTGGTACGTAATTGCAATGATTGAGGGAGGACCTATACCGGTAGGACATTCTTACTCGAGATGATAGTATGCTATCTGGTTTGCCTTTATCATCGTGTATAGCTTTAGGTGACTGTTCACTATTACACGTTGATAGGGCCCTTATTTCACTATTACACGTTGATAGAGCCTTTAGGATCCTGCTTGACTACCAACAGTATGATGGCGATCATATACGTGAGAGTTGGGTAGTCCATAAGCACATCCTTAAAAGTGGTCCCTAGTCGTGGGAGTTTCGAAATAGGGCATCGATACTCCGGAGTAGACTAGTGTATACAGTCGAGACCCCGACGAGGGGCGGTGGCCGGTCTCACAAGCTACTGGTGTCAGTTGGATCACCTAAGATGTATACAGGTGCTCATTGGGTTATGAGTACACCGGACAAAACTCGCCGGGAACCTGCTAGTTGATATTATACCTAGCGTCAGATAGCAGTTCCCTGGTGACATGTGTACAGGTTAGTTCATCGACCTGAGATCATCATTTGCCTCATGTGAGTTCCCACTGTGCTTTGATTTCTACCCTACCACGACTCAAAGGAGTCATGCAAACAGGGTTTTTTTTGGTACAGTCCCGAGCCACATGGAGGCAAGTGAGCGGATCGGCAGGGGATTCGTCTCTCCCAGTATTAGGGGTGAGATCGCACTGTGTCTAGGAGAGCCATTACATATAGCCCTCGGCCGAGGCAGGAGATTTACTGGTAGGTACTCCACTAGTATCTCAAGATGTTCTGGGCTACACTCTGACACGACTTATACCGCTTTTGGGGGTCTGACGTTACCAGCCCCCTAGGCCCGATATGCGATACTCATAGACGAACGGACTGGATTGTATGTATATTTTCACAGATAGGCTCAGTAAGGTTCCAGGATGAGTTCGCTCATCAGGCTTCCCTTTCGGTCAGTACATGGGCAGCCGTTACGCACAGCTAGTGCCGCTGACGTGCTTGTGGTTAAACCCACTGCCAGGGTACTGACGAGTCTTTAGAGTCCCCCACAGATAGTTTCCCAAGTTCGGGCGAAACGTTGTAGAGGCCGTATGGTTTTATGGCAGGGTTCGAAAATTCACGTGCGTTTGCGCACGTGTCATGTTTCGGACAGATTTTACTAGCGGGCTTTGGTTTAAGCCAGATCCTAGTATTATACTGTGTAGATAGAATATATTTGTCTCAGTTGCATTTGTATTCGGTCGTAATACAAATGCGGGTATGTATATACAGTTACGGGGTTATTCTGAAATTCGTTTCGGGATCGCTTTTCGAAGTTGCCAGTTTTTCACCGCCCTGTTAAACATTGTTTAATCCGTGTATTTCTTTTTGGCCGTATTTCTATCATTCTAGCCATAGCCAAAATATCTTTGATGAGAGGATAAGTTTCTTCGTTTTTGGGTGAGTCACATAAAAGCTTCTAGCTTTGTGTGACTCATGCCTTGCATTTATTGCTTCTTGGATTGAGAAGGATATTTATTCTTGATATTTTCTTTGTGGTCACCACTTGGGCTTCCCCTCACCCCCTCCTCCCCTTTAAGTGGCCGGCCACTTGAGGAAGCCCCCCCTCACTACTTCCACTTTCACTTGGTGAGAAATTGATTCATTTCATTTGAAAACAAAATCCAAAGCTCTTTCCTTTTGATCTTCTTCTCACAAGGCAACTTCGATTAACCGTTTATCCATGGTTTTGGATGACATGAGACAAAGTATTCTACTCATTCTCTACTTCATCTTGGTCATCTCTTTTAGCAGACTTGATGACCGAGTTGCCTCGGTATAGAGGTGGGAGCCCATTTAAAGATCCGTTGACGTGGTGCCACCTCGATGAGGAAACGAGAGATCGGAGTTGCCGCGAGGAGCATGGGATGATGGCTAAAGACCGAAGGACTCGGATCGATTGGTATAGCCTTTCTACCTTTTTACAGTTTGTTAGTTTAGCGTTAATGGTAAGATCCGGGTTATAGTATGCGATAGTGCCAGTTATAAAAGTTTTTGTTTCGCGTTTGGCGTCAGAATGACGGCCGGGGCACTACCGTAGACTTACACCTGGAACTCAGCGGAAATTGTCCAACGGGAAAATGGAAACGACCAGGCTTGGGTATGTTCAATCCTAGAAACGAGAGCTACTCCGCGACTGCTACGTCATACATGACTTTGATGAAGAGGGAGATGCTTTTTGGCAAAATGCTAACCCTGAACCAGAAAGAGCTCCCGACATAAAAATGCCCAGTCCGTCGTTTGAAGAACAGATGGACAAGCTTATAAGAGAAGCGAGTCAAAAGGTTCGAGACGACCACAATCGCGAAATGGCCATCTACGAGAAAGCTAGGACGCAACGCCTTCTTCAACAGGCTGCGAAAGATGAAAATGCTCCTCCCTGTCAACCCGTCATACAAAAGGCCCGACGCAGAGGCAGAAATAAATCAAAGAGCGGGAAAAGTGTTCGAGAGAGACAAAGTGGGACCAAGAAGACACGCGATCAGGAATCGAGTAATCCAGATTCGTCTCTTATAAAGAAGATGAGTCGAGCATACTCTTTTCCTCAAAACAAAACACGGAAAATACTCGATCTCGCTATAAGACATCAACTGGTTATACTCCTGGAGTCCAAGCACCCCGAGCAAGCAGGAGAAGTCTCTCATCCGGACTATTGCTCCTATCATAGGGCAATAGGACATCCTATTGAAGACTGCTTCACCTTTAAGAACTGGGTCAAAGATCAATATCGACAGGGCAGGTTCGCTCTATCTAGCAGCTGGAGGGTAACCCTGCCGCGAAGGCATGAACCCAAATCCACGAGGGTAGAACCAGATCAACGTCGGTCTTGGAAGCGAGCTCGTACCTGTCACGTGATAACGTTATCAGAAGAAGACCCCGACGGTATGGATAATCTCCCCTGATGCTTCGAAAACAATGATGACGAGGTGATCTCAGAGTTTCCATCGGCGCCGAAAGAGCTGGAAGATGGAATACATACCACTGCAGATGAGCTCAAGAAAATTGATTTGGGGACAGCAAGTGACCCGCAGCCGACGTTCATCAGCGAATTGCTATCTGAAGAAAGGGTGGCTACACTAAAGGACGTGCTCATGCGGCATAAAGATTGTTTCGCATGGAATTATTCCGAGATGCCAGGACTAGATCCCGAGATTGCTGTACACAAATTGGCAATATCCACAGACGTCAAGCCAATCAAACAACCACCGAGGAGAATGCTGCTCGAGTTTGAGATGATCATCAACGCCGAGGTTAAGAAGCTGATCGACTCTGGCTTCATCCAAGAGGTCCAGTACGCTGACTGGATCGCCAACATTGTCCCAGTGATGAAGAAAAATGGGACACTACGCATATGTGTGGATTTTTGGGATCTCAATAAATCCTGCCCGAAAGATGACTTCCCAGTACCGGTCATCGAGCTAATGATTGACAATACGTCCACCCACGAAGTTTTCTCCTTCATGGACGGCTCGTCAGGATACAATCAGATAAAAATGCATCCCGAAGACTAGAAGCACATGGCTTTCCGGACCCCTTTGGGTATATTCTGCTACAAGGTGATGCCCTTCGGTCTAAAGAATGCCGGTGCCACCTATCAGAGGGCTATGACGATGACTCGGCGGTGAAAAGCAAATCATACGAGGAACATCTAGAGCATCTGAAGATCGTGTTTCAACGCCTTCGGCAATACAACTTGAAGATGAACCCTCTCAAATGTGCGTTCAAAGTTTCCTCAGGCAAGTTCCTAGGATTCATTGTCCGACACCGAGGCATCGAAATAGATCCGCAATTGCGGTCTCTCCAAGGGAAGCCCCCACCGAGGACTCTCCAGCAATTGCGGTCTCTACAAGGGAAGCTCGTGTATATCCGGCGATTCATAGCCAATCTCTTAGGTAAGTGCCGTCCTTACAGTCACCTGATGAAGAAGGGAACCCCGTTCGTCTGGGATCACAAATGCCAAAGCGCGCTAGACGAAATCAAGCAATACCTGTAGAATCTGCAAGTACTGGCCGCTCCGGTCAAGGGAAAACCTCTCATTTTGTATACAACCGCCCTCGAAGGTTCCTTCGACGCATTATGGGCACAGGAGAACGACCAAGGGAAGGAGAGAGCGCTCTACTATTTGAGTCGAGTTCTGCTGGGGGAAGAAAGCAATTATTCTCCTATCGAAAAACACTGCCTGGTATTAATCTTCGCGATAACGAAGCTCAGGCACTATGCATTGGCGCATGACGTCCGTCTCATATCGAAGGTGGATCCTCTCAAATATTTGATGTCAAAGGACATATTGACGGGGCGGCTTGCTAAATGGGCCTTACTCTTGATGGAATTCTTAATAACGTATCAGCCTCTTAAGGCAGTAAAGGGACAGGCCATCGCCGACTTTCTCGCTGAGCATCCGATACCTACCGATTCTCCCTTGAACTGTGAATTGCCAGACGAACATGCGTTTGACACTATCGGCGGAAGTGATACCCGATGTGAACTTTACTTCGATGGAGCGTCTTCCATGAAGAAGCGCAAGCAAAGCACCCCCATAATCAAATCAGGAGTAGGCCTCATTTTCGTAACTCCACAAGCAGGGATAATGCGCTTTGCCTTCTCCTTAACAGAGCCGAGGACAAACAATGAAGTCGAATACGAAGCTTTGATAGCAGGTCTCGAGATCGCTATTGACATGGGGATTGAAAACCTCTTCATATACGAAGATTCCCAACTGGTCGTTAGTCAAGTAAACGGCGACTATCAAACGTGCAAACCAGAACTGGTGAAGTACGGCGAGAGGGTACAGCAACTGCTGACCCAAATACCTTCCTACACCTTGGAAAGCATACCACGTGCGGAAAATAGCAAGGCGGATGCATTAGCCAAGCTCGCTAAAGAACTGGTTGACGAAAACCTCGATGACGTGAGGATCGTTGTTCAAAGCCGTCGAGTCCTCGCACCGGCAGAAATATTTCCAGAGACGTCCGAGGAAAAGGGAATGACCAAGCCAGCGGCTCTACAAATAAAAGACCAAGAAAAGGTCGAGGATTGGAGAGAAGTCTTTATAGACTATTTCAAATCCCGCTGAACGCTTGAAGATGCGCCCTCAAAACATCAGCTCATGAAGCGAGCCCTGTCTTTTGCCTTCGTCAATGATACCCTGTATAAGAGATCATTTGACTCTTTATGGCTAAGATGCCTGGGACCTGAAGAGGCAAAGAGAGTCGTCCAAGAAACTCACGACGGAATCTGTGGTTCTCACCAAGCCGGGCCGAAGATGAAGCTGAAGATCAAACGAATGGGTTATTATTGGCCCACGATGATCCAAGACTGCCTCAAATACGCGAAGCAGTGCCACTCATTCCAGATTTACGGGGACTTCATCCATCAGCATCCGAATCCGCTACATCCGACAGTGACTAGTCGGCCGTTCGAAATGTGGGGGACTAACATAATCGGCCCCATCGAACCAGTATCGTCCAGAGGACATCGGTTCATTTTGGCGACAACTGATTACTTCTCCAAATGGGCAGAAGCAGTACCGCTGAGGGAAGTGAAGACGGAGAATATCCTCCATTTCTTCAAAACACACGTCATTTATCATTTTGGCACTCCGCGACGGATTATCTCCGATAATGGACCAGCCTACAGAAGCCACAAGATCAGCCGCTTCGCACAACAACACAATATAGACTGGAGATACTCCTCGGTTTATAATCCCCGAGCTAACGGCCTAGCTGAGGTTTTTAACAAGACCTTGACGAAGATCGTGAAAAAGACGGTGTCCCGGAATAAGAAGGACTGGCACGAGAGACTGCATGAAGCTCTCTGGGCATACCGGACTACGTTCAAGATGGCCACGAACAAAACGCCGTACACATTGGTATTCGGTACAGAAACAGTACTCCCCCTCGAGATAGAGCTACCCTCTCTACGAGCGGCAGTTCATTACGAGCTAACGGACGAAGAGAATGCTCACCTTCGGCTTGAGGAGCTCGATACCCTTGATGAAACCCGGCTCATAGTGCAACAAAATCTGGAAGCTTATAAAGCAAAGATGACGCGCTCATACGAAAGATTGGTTAGGCCAAGAACATTCCACCAAGGCGAACTCGTGCTAGTGGTCAAAAGACCTATGATCCCCAATCGTGCCAAGCGGGGGAAATTCGAGCCGAACTATAAAAGCCCATATATCATAGACAAGGTCTACCAGGGTAGAGCCTATCTACTCATGGACATGCATGGCGAAAGGCCCTTTAGGCCAATAAACGGTCGCTTCCTAAAGAAGTACTATGCTTGACGAGTCACGGCCTAGGTCAATGATAGATGAAGACGCCTATGTCCGCTCGTTATCTTCCTAAGCCCAAACTTTATAAGTAGTAACCGGCTTTCTTTACAACGGACCGAAACGTCCTTAAACTAACAACGGACCGAAACGTCCTTAAACTAACGACGGACCGAAACGTTCTTAAACTACCAATGGACCACTATGTCCTAAAACTAGCCGTTGACCGAAAGGTCGATAAGCTACGATGGATTGCAGCGTCCCAAAACTGATACAAAAAAAAAAGAATAAAAAAAAGAGAAAAGAAAAAGAAAACGGTATGTCCATAAGCAAAATGGGCACGGATGAAAACCCGAAAGGGCTCCGTGAGTAAAAACAGCAGGGCTATCGGCGAGTCTTGTGAAAACCCGAAAAGGCGTAGCCTTGTTAAAAATAAAAAAAAGAAGAGAAAAGAAAAAGAAAACGGTATGTCCATAAGCAAAATGGGCACGGATGAAAACCCGAAAGGGCTCCGTGAGTAAAAACAGCAGGGCTACCGGCGAGTTGAGAAAACCCGAAAGGGCGCAATCTCGTTAAAAGACACTTGCAAGGTCCTCTCGACCTTGTAAAGAGAAACAACCTGCGTGAGATCCTTACGACTCGCAAGAGAGCAACACACTTAGGGATCCCTACGATCCCTAGGGAAAAATTACACTTGCGAGATCCCCATGACTCGTAAGGAGAACCCTCTTATAGGATCACGGCTCATAAGATTTGAAAGTCTTAAGCTATAGGGATCTGAACTTGTTCTCAATCAGCCCCACAACCTCTGATACTGCCCTACAAGCGGTTCAGTACTGACCCTTGTATACAATCCACGGGCGCGAATAAACATTTTCCTAACAAGGTCCCATCCATGGCTAGGGATATGTCTGCACGGTGAACTGCCCTTGTAAGTCCTCTCGACTTGCAAGGAGAAAACACTCTTGTAAGATCCTTATGACTTATAAGAGATCATACACTTAGGAATCCTCATGACTCCTAAGGAGAAAACACACCTACGAGATCCTCACGACTCGCAGGGAGAAATATCTTTATGAGACCCTTACGGCTCATGAAGTCAAAAGCCTTAGTTGATAGGATCTTAACCCTGTTTACTAAGCCACCTTTGTTCGTCATCGACAGAGGAAAATGATGAATCACTCCTGGCAATATCCCAGTTGTAGCGGTGTTGATGCCGAAATTGGTGTCTAAATCCAAGCTTGCGGCAAAAAGCCAGCAAGCCACACATGCATACAAAATAGCCGAAATGATGGGGCAACTTACAAACAAAATCAGCAAGTAAAAATGTATGCATACAAAAACAGCCGAAATGATGGGGCAACTCGCAAAAAAAAAAGCGAGTAAAAATAAAACAAATAGCTGAAATGATTGGGCACCGCGAAAAATAGCCGAAATGATTGGGCAATCGCGACCTTCGTGATATAAAAGCTGAAATGATAGAGCATCGAGGAAAGAAATAAAAAAATGAAATTTATGCCCTACAGGTGATACCATGTTAATCCCTGTATACAATCCAGGGGCGCAAACAAAGAGAGAATCACACCCTTCCTCTCCAAGCTTCGTCAGAAGGAGAGGCCAAATCTCAATGGTTCATAGACAGCCTAGAGATTATCTCAACATTCGTCTTATTACAACGGACACAACATCAAGCAAAGAGGAACAGCGGCAACTCCCAATTCCATGACTCGGCTGTGTACATATGATCGAGAGTCAAACTCTGACTCCGTGAAATGCGGATAAAGTCAACCCTTCCTGGTCACGTAGAACGCGGATTATGTCACTCCTGACCCCGTGGGAAACGTCTAGAGCGGATCCTGGTCCTCGCAGAGCACGGCAATGACCCCGTGTGAAGCATCCAGAGCGGAGCCTGGTCCTCGCCGAACACGGCAGTGAACCCGTGGGAAGCATCCAGAGAAAAATTCCTGGCTACGTGGAACGCGGATTATGTCACTTCTGACCCCGTGGGAAACGTCCAGAGCAGATCCTGGTCCTCACAGAGTACGGCAATGACCCCATGTGAAGCATCCAGAGTGGAGCCTGGTCTTCGCCGAACACGGCAGTGAACCCGTGGGAAGCATCCAGAGCAAAAATTCCTGGCTACGTGGAACGCGGATTATGTCACTCCTGACCCCATAGAAAACGTCCAGAGCGGATCCTGGTCCTCGCAGAGCACGGCAACGACCCTGTGTGAAGCATCCAGAGCGGAGCCTGGTCCTCGCCGAACACGGCAGTGAACCCGTGGGAAGCATCCAGAGAAAAATTCTTGGCTACGTGGAACGCGGATTATGTCACTTCTGACCCCGTGGAAAACATCCAGAGCGGATCCTGGTCCTCGCAGAGCATGGCAATGACACAGTATGAAGCATCCAGAGCGGAGCCTGGTCCTCGCCGAACACGGCAGTGAACCCGTGGGAAACATCCAGAGAAAAATTTCCTGGCTACGTGGAACGCAGATTATGTCATTCCTGACCCCGTGGAAAACGTCCAGAGCGGATCCTGGTCCTCGCAGAGCACGGCAATGACCCCGTATAAAGCATCCAGAGCGGAGCCTGGTCCTTGCCGAACACGGCAGTGAACCCGTGGGAAGCATCCAGAGAAAAAATTCCTGGCTACGTGGAACATGGATTATGTCACTTCGGACCCCGTGGAAAACTTCCAGAGCGGATCCTTGTCCTCACAGAGCACGGCACTGACCCCGTGTGAAGTATCCAGAGCGGAGCCTGGTCCTCGCCGAACACGGTAGTGAACCCGTGGGAAGCATCCAGAGCAAAATTCCTGGCTACGTGGAACGTGGATTATGTCACTCCTGACCCCGTGGAAAACGTCCAGAGCAGATCCTGGTCCTCACAGAGCACGGCAATGATCCCGTGTGAAGTATCCAGAGCAGAGCCAGGTCCTCGCCGAACACGGCAGTGAACCCGTGGGAAGCATCCAGAGCAAAGATTCCTAGCTACGTGGAACGCGGATTATGTCACTCCTGACCCCGTGGAAAACGTCCAGAGCGGATCGTGGTCCTCGCAGAGCACGGCAATGACCCCGTGTGAATAATCCAGAGTGGAGTCTGGTCCTCGCCGAACACGGCAGTGAACCCGTGGGAAGCATCCAGAGTAAAAAATCCTGGCTACGTGGAACGCGGATTATGTCACTCCTGACCCCGTGGAAAACGTCCAGAGTGGATCCTGGTCCTCGCAGAGCACGGCAATGACCCCATGTGAAGTATCCAGAGCAGTGCCTGGTCCTCGCCAAACACGGCAGTAAACCCATGGGAAGCATCCAGAGCAAAATTCCTGGCTATGTGGAACGCGAATTATGTCACTCCTGACCCCGTGGAAAATGTCCAGAGCGGATCCTGGTCCTCGCAGAGCACGGCAATAACCCCGTGTGAAGCATCCAGAGCGGAGCCTGGTCCTCGCCGAACACGGCAGTGAACCTGTGGGAAGCATCCAGAGCAAAAATTCTTGGCTACGTGGAACGTGGATTATGTCACTCCTGACCCCGTGGAAAACATCCAGAGCAGATCCTGGTCCTCGCAGAGCACGGCAATGACCCCGTGTGAAGCATCCAGAGCGGAATCTGGTCCTCGCCCAAGACGACAGTGAACCCGTGGAGAGCATCCAGAGCAAAAATTCCTGGCTACGTGGAACGCAGATTATGTCACTCTTGACCCCATGGAAAACGTCCAGAGCGGATCCTGGTCCTCGCAGAGCACGGCAATGACCCCGTGTGAAGCATCCACAATGGAGCCTGGTCCTCGCCGAACACGGCAGTGAACCCATGGGAAGCATCCGGAGCAAAAATTGGACTGTAAGGTCCTTAAACTCGCGGACTATGATGTCCTTAACATCGACCGTGATGTCTTAAAACTAACATTGGACTGTGAGGTCCTTAAACTCATGGACTATGATGTCCTTAACCTCGACCGTAATGTCTTTAAACTAACATTGGACTGTGGGGTCCTTAAACCCATGGACTATGATGTCCTTAACCTCGACCGTGATGTCTTAAAACTAAAAACTCATGGACTGTGATGTCCTTAACCTCGACCGTAATGTCTTTAAACTAATATCAGACTGTGGGGTCCTTAAACCCATGGACTATGATGTCCTTAACCTCGACCGTGATGACTTAAAACTAACATTGGACTGTGAGGTCCTTAAACTCATGGACTATGATGTCCTTAACCTCGACCGTGATGTCTTAAAACTAACAACGGGTTGTGGGGTCTTTAAATCCATGGACTATAATGTCCTTAACCTCGACCGCGATGTCTTTAAACTACAGTATCCTAGAGAACGTCCAGAGCGGAGCCTGGTCCTCGCAGAACACGGCAGTGAACCCGTGGGAAGCATCCAGAGCAACCCCTGACTCCGTGAAATGCGGATAAGGGCAACTTCACCCATCTCTCACGGGTCCTCATGACTCGTAAGGGAATAAATTCTCTTGTGAGATCCTTACGACTTTCAAGAGAAAACACACTTAGGAATTCTCACGATTCTTAAGGAGAAATTACACCTACGAGATCCTCTCGACCGGTAGGGAGAAAATTCTTTATGAGACCCTCACGGCTCATAAAGTTGAAAAGTCTTAGGTGACGGATCCTAACCCTGTTTTCTAAGCCATCACCACCTTACAAAGAGCACAAGATTGACAGCTATATACTATCTACGGACCGCACTTGCTAAAGTCACATGGCAAACAACACAGTAAGAAAGAAGAGAGCAGAGAGATGACACAAGACATTACAAAAAACGTGTATCTTTTATTCATGAATTCGATTGGGTACAAAATACATCATATGAAAGAATAAAAGAACATATACATTTTATTCAAAATTACAAATGGTACAAAATTTTTATTGAGAGGAAAGCGCTTTCAATAATCCAATCAGCCGCTCGCGCACTTCCTTCAGCCCCTCTTCCTGATCAGCTGCCGCGGCCAACTCCGCTTCGACCTGGGCTCGGTCCTGCAAGTTAGACGAGAGTTGTTTCTCGACGGCCCGTTGAGCTGCTTCACGATCTTGTGCATCCCACTTGACAACGTCAAGCTTCTGCCTCAATGTTAACCCATCAGAGATACATCGCAGAAGGCCTTCGAAGATAACTTTCAACTGGGCAGCATTCGTATCGACCTCAGCATGCAGTCGAGCAGACTCGCTTGAAGTTTCTTTACATTCCTTTTGCTTTAAAGCCACTTCTTGTTCAAGATGGCGGAAGTAAGAAGTGCTCTGCTCGATCCATGCAGCCTGTTGAGTGCTCATAGCCAGAATCTCAGGTGCAGGACGCCTAAGCTCAAGCTCATGCAAGCAAGCCTCGATTTCCCTGCAGCGATTAACCCAAGACTCAACGACGCCCTCACCATGAAAGTTCATGAGCGTCGCCAGCATAGGGTTAACCTTTGCGGAAAAATCCACAGCAGATGTGGGAGTCTCCGCGTCAAACTCCTCGATATATTCGCTCAGCATGCGTAGACTGGTCACAACACCTTTGGATGATGGACGCTTGGAAAAGGCCCTGTCGGCATTATAATGCGATACTCGAACGGGGCTGGAGTCGATGTGATTGCTGCAAAATAGATCATAATCAGATGTCGGCTCAGGAAATAAAGAAAATACGCAAAAAGTAGAGTCTACTATACCGGCTGCAGCAGGGGGCAGAGCTGGGAGTACTGGTGGCGCAACGACGGCCTCGTCCCCTCCTTCAATTCGTAAGACTACAAGCAAGATGAAGAAGAGTTAGCAGTAATGCGACTGCCCGTTAAAGAAAAGGACGTCGTTTAGAGAAAATACTCACCGACACCGGCAGGTGGACTAATCTCTGACAAGAAGGAGAAGTGTGGGTGCAGCACCTGATACAGGTGGTCAAAAAGGACTCCTGCAAGGATGCGATATTGCAACGTCAGTACATAGGTTATATAGCTTAAAAAATGAGACTGATGAGTCACGAATCCGCACCTTCCAACATCTGAGATGGTATGAGAGAGGGTGGAGGAGATGCCACCATCAAGACGGTAGCTGATGGCGCTTCCTCGGGTAGTGCGACATCAGCACTAGCCGCACCTGCATTAGAAACAAGATAAACCCTGTCAGGAAAGATTGCAGATTAAAAAGAAGGGCGGTGACCCAAAATTTACCTGATGAGTCGCCAGCCGGAGCCGTGACGAGGGCGTCACTTGATACAACGGCAACGTCTCCCTCCTCCATAGGAGTGGTCTTACCTCCCTTCGCCTCATCCCCTGACTCCACGAGAGCCGTCGTCACGCTCGCGATGCCATGAGACGGCAAAGAACCGTAGGCAGGAAGAGCGATGATCGGAGCGGTGCCCGACTCTTGAGAAAGAGCGGCCATCTCGGACCCAGCAATTATACCCGTTTCGCTCGCCACCACCTCGGGCTCAGTGATTGCAGTCGTCTCATCCACCACTGCCTTAGGCTCGGCCGTGGTAGCCGTCTCACCCGCCGCCACTTCGAGCTCGGCAGTGGTAGCTATCTCGGGAGTAGCGATCGTGACTGTCTCATCAGCCACTACCTCGGGCCCAGCAATTACGGCCATATTGCCTACCGCCGCCCCGGGTTCAGCAACTACCTCCTCTACCGCTCCCTCGGTCTCAGCGGTCGCCGCCATTTCTTCGATAAGGCTCGGCCCTGCAAGACAAGATATATGAGAACTGATAGTTTAAAACTTTGACAACGGAACCTCACGGCACATTACCTGGAGTTGATTTACCATTCGCTTCCTGAGCCGCACGTGTCGCCCGTCTATAAGAAGTACACAAGGCGACCGGAGACTCCTCTGAAGGAGTAGCAGCAGGGACAGCGGCGCTTGAACCTGCTCCCGCAGCTAAAGCAGCACTGCGCTCCCTTGCTGTGCGCCTCAGGCACTTCCTTCCTCCCGAGCCATCAAAACAGACCTTTTAGATGCCTCCTTCAACAGGACATCATCGTCCACATCCAGGGTTACCTCTGGAGCCGCCAAGGCTTCCGTCATCGGTTTTTTAAGTAAGGCCTCTTTCGGCAGTACTGAAGAGGCCAGGACTTCGGTAGCTGGCTCGGGGAGAATTTCCGCATCAGCTTGCGGGATGGCATCGTGGTCCCTGTGATAAGACAAAGAGAGGGTCAGATTACTCATAAGAAACGGGAGCAGAAACATGGCGAACCGAAATGTACCGAGGCCTAAGGATGCTCGAAGTCGTTCCTCTTCCTCAAAAGTCATGAGAGAAGCAGCGAGAGCTTCTTCGGTAGAAATGCCTATTAAAGAATGAAATTTGTCAGTTAAAAAAATAATACAAGTATGATGCAATGGCGAAAACTACAACTAAAGATTACCTAATCGCGCGAGGATAGCCAACCTTTCTTCGCGTCTTGCCAATCGCTCGGAAGCTGCAATGGTAGCCGCCAGATCAGTATCATCTGGCTGCATGAATAAGCCCTCATTTGTCCCATACTCGCTCAAGCCCTCACTATAAGGAGCATGAGGCTCCTGGCCAAGTACCACGTCAAGAGAAAAGAGCGACTTTTTCTTCTTCTGAGAGCGAGCTCTGGTCGTAGCCAACACCAGCTTGTGCTTAGTGGCCACCTTGGGACGGCGAGTCCCGATATCCGAGCCCACGCCAGATTCGGGTGAAGCTACGTTTACCGTCTCCATGGGAGTACGGGGCACCGATGGCACGTCCACCGTCTCCACAGGATCACGGGACAATCTACGTATGGGGCTTAGCACACGTGGAGGCACAACTGCAGCAGCCTCTCTTAGCGGAGGGGCACAGCGATCCGTCGCCTTAAAGGGACGTTGTGATCGCTGGCAGGGGGCGCACTCTTGCGATCGAGCAGCAGCCGCCTCTCTTCCCTGATGACAGCACCCATCGCGTGTTGATACCAGGCCCCGTGTATGTTAAGGGCCCTCGGGATGCAACTTGGCTCGCTAATGAAGAAGTGGGAGCCCGTATTCAAGTGCATAAAGTGATGTAGCGCACCCCGTATTCCCTTTCTAGTGGCAGCAGGTTCTTCCAAAAACGCCTCCAGTGGAACCCCCTGGTTATAACTTAGCTGCTGGGCAAAATGATGGGGGTTGTATCTCATAAAAAGTGCTGCATCATTTTGCCTGAATAGGAGGAAGCCCGGCCTGATGGAGTATAGATGTAGAATCTCCCGGGCTTTCAACACGGAGGCCCCGTCCCTAAAATTGTCGCGCAATGCCAGCACCGTCTTGGAAGTTTCCTGGTTGATTGTCAGGACTTTGTCCGTGAAAGACATGCCAACCCCGACCGTGTGCGGACGAAGAAGCAAGCCCCTAGCTTCCCGCTGAGACGGATTCATGATAGCCGCGTCAACCAGTCGCATAATTCGCGGGAGCTTGCATTTCTCGTAAAACGAGGGTCTTTTATGAATACCAAATACCCCGAGCACGTGCATTTCCATCCACGAAGTAAAGTAGTGCATCGGGAAGTTGGCAGCATTCACCCCCGGTTCAGTTGTATCCGCCGCCACGCTAAGACCATGGTACAGGTGGGCCAGCCCGGCAATCCCGATGGCCACCACTATTCAATGTGCTGGGTATAAGACGGACGACCTCATATAGCGAGGGTGCATAGGGAGCGCGAACCAACACAACCATAGCCCGAGAAACCCGAGAAAGAAAGTCTCCTCGTCAATGCCCGGAGCGGCGATTTCTGATAGAGGGATGATTGCGGCATCGGGAAGATAAAAGCCCTTCTGATCATCTTCCAGTACTGGTCGACGGTCCAAGCCAAAGCCGAAGGGATCATCAAGCTTGGAAAATTTTTCGCCTCGTTGCGATAGAATCTCTGGGCGAAGAAATCGGGCAATGAATTCTGCGAAACCGACCCCCCGGCCTTCAGGTTCCAAGAATAGACTCTCGTACATATTCAGCACCTTTATTAGACTAGGAAACTGGTGCTGAATGGCGTTCTCCGGCGTTAGGCCGATCACCACCGGCTTGGTGGCAAAAACGTATTCATCCGGAGGAAGCAGCTCCTCATAGTGCTCCCCCCTCACCGGCAGACCGGAAATCTCAGCAAATTCTTCTAAGGAGATGGAGACTTCACTGTCCGGTAGAAGAAAGGTATGGGTTGGGGTGTTCCATTGCTCCAAGAACGCCTTAATCCACTATGTCAGAGGAGCAGAATATTAGAACAATGAAGCGTAAACCGTAGGATATAGGCCGAGCTTCAGCAAGTGCGTTTTCTTCGCCGACAAAATGTACCTAGCCCACTGCAAACATTTGGCCGAATGTCGGGGAGTCAACCCGATGTTGTAAGGTTGTCCCCAAGGGCGCGACTCGCCCTGGCTGACGACATTAGCACTTCTAGCCTTGATATGCGCCGCCCCAAAGTATCCAAAGCCGCCGGCAGCTGCATGGGTATAGAGGCAATCGAAGGTTAAAGAAGACCCTCCGAAGTCCAATTGACAACCTCCACGGCATAGTTCACCGGGGGTACATCTGCATACGAGATCGACGAGATCGGCTCTGACGGCGTCGCACAAGAGAAGTTTCGGCGACCTTTGATAATCTGGTCGTACCACCTACCCCACAGGTGAAGGTTTTTGTGTTCCGGGTCATAGTCTCTAATGAGCGCGAGAACCTCTCGGTCCACCGGTGCCTCAGGGAATCCTCCCTCTGAACGGAAAAACGGGAAAGAAAGATCGGAAGACATGTCGTCTGCGAGGAAGAATGGAAGTCAATTATCAGTATTATAATTTAATTTTAAAATTTTGACACTCGGCACTTTAAAATTTATACCACACTGCAATGCAATGGAAAGGGGACCAAAGGTGGACCCACAAAATCCAGATGACAATGCATCAATTAATAAGACAGCCTCATCATTGGATGAGCCTGTCAATTAATGAGGAAATCCTCAAAGAATTTTCTCATTGAATGAGAAATCTCTCGGGAAGAGGAGAAAATCTCCCTTTAAGAGCAAAACTCTGTAACAGAGTGACACTTGTCAAACTCTGGGCATGAGGGAATAAAATTCCTTAAAGAGCTTGGCTCTGTAATGATGATGGAAAATCCATCAAAGATTAATTAAAATTAATTCTTGAGAATTAAAAATTCTGGGATCTTCAAGATCCATGAAAAAACTCTTAAAAGTTCTTCATCAAAAGATCAAAAAATCTACATATTATCAAAAGAGCAGAGCTCTGATGCATGGGATAAGAAACCCCAAGAAAAGATCTGTTTAGATCTATGGATTCTTGAGAGCAAGGCTCTGTTTATGAAACCCTAAAGGGGTTTTCTTTAAGTCAAGGATCTATGAAGAGCAAGGCTCTGTTAATAGGTAAAAATCCTAATTTATTAAAATTAATTTAATTTTACCTAAGTTTGGTAGAGTTCTAACTCTTGAAAGTTCTTAAAGAGAAGAGCAAGGCTCTGAATAAAAATTCTTAAGAAGAAGATGATAATCATCTGAGGACCAAAGGTCCTATTTATAGGCACTGAACCGCCTCTTCAAATTCTGAGTTGATCTAAGGGCTCAGATGTTGCCACCGCTGCACTCACGTGTGCACTTCGTGAGCGCAACGGTGGGGGGCATTTGTTTCCCCCAATCAGAGCAAAGCTCTGTTTTGAATTTCAAAATTCAAAAATTGAAGCAACGCTTCAGATCCCGTGCGCTGCATGCCACGTGTCAAGCGCAGACGCGCTAGCGCCAGGTGCGCTGCGCCCTAGACAGCGCACCCCCAATCAGAGCAATGCTCTGCTTCAAAATTCAAAATTTAAATTGAAGAAACGCTTCAGATTCTGCGCGCTGCGCGCCACGTGTCAGACACAAGTGCGCTAGCGCAGTTGCGCTCTGCGCTGCGTGCCACGTGTCAAACACGGGTGCGCTAGCGCAGTTGCGCTGCGCTCTGCGTTGCGCGCCACGTGTCGAACGTGGGTGCGCTAGCGCAAGGTGTGTCAGCGCTGGAATTAAAAATTCCCCCACCGTCAGATCAAAAGATCTACTAATAATAATTATTAATTAATCAAAACTAAAATTCTGTTATGGAAAGATTTTTCAATCTTATTAAAACATGAAGATTATCTTCTGTAAAACAGAAGCCTTAGGATCAAAGATCCAACGGTGGGAAATATTCCAAATCAATCAGAGAAAAATCTCTCAAAACTGATTTAACAAATCATTTGGCCCTATATAAAGGACCCTAGACTTCAAGTCATAAAAAAAAAGAAGAGAGAGAGAAAAACCTTCTGAAAAAAAAACGAGCAAGCTCTTAGAAAAAAGAAGATGTTTCTTTATCTTCAAGGTAAAGAAAGAACTATGTTCTTGAATAATAGAGATGAAGCCATCTCGTAAAAAGAAGAACCATCTTCTAAAAAAGATCAGAGATCTAAGAAAAAGACCAAGGTCTTTAATAAAAAAGAAAAGATCAAAAAGATCTAATCATAAAAAACTAAAAGAAGTAAAATACTTCATTAACAGATCTTTTGATCTATAAAGGCAGAGTCTTTTATAAAAACAAGAACTTTTGTTCTTGGATTTTGAGGCAAAGCCTCCTTTGAAGAACATAAATTTGTTTCGATCAGATACGCCCTGCGCTATTGAAAAGTGCCTTGCGCTCATGAACTGCGCTTTTGCGCTCCTTAGATCGGCGCTCAGCGCCAAAACATGCCACGTGTCAACCATAGACACAACTTGCGCTTTAAAACAGAGCACTGCGCTCATGGACTAGCGCTCAGTGCCAAGCGCGCCACGTATCACTCACTGGCACGCTCCTAAATCAGCGCAAAGCGCTCATAAATTAAAAGCGCAGTGCGCTAATAAACTAGCACTTAGCGCTAAGCGCGACACGTGTCCTCTTCGCGTGCGCTACCTGACAGAAGCGCAACGCGCTCTTCAAATGGCGCAGAGCGCCTGGCGCGCTACGTGGCACATTGTCAGAACACAATCTATTCTGATGAAGACAAAAGATGTCAGAATTCAATGCTTAGCATTATTAAAAGGACCAAGCCCAAATAAAGGCCTAATGGCCAGAACAAAAAATAAATGTTAAAACATTTTAATTGGAATTAGCCCAATTCTGGCCATAATTCCTCAACTTATCTTGAACTGAGCACATCTGCTCTTCAACCAACTCACCTTGGTTCGAGGGTACATCTCTTCACACCTCTGATATTTGTCGTTGTAATTCCTCAACGTCGTTAGAGAGGTGACTAATCCCAACAACCACACATTACATCGGACTGTGGGGTCCCTAAACCCATGGACTATGATGTTCTTAATCTCGACAGTGATGTCTTAAAACTAACAACGGACTGTGGGGTTCCTAAACCCATGGACTATGATGTCCTTAACCTCGACCGTGATGTCTTAAAACTAACATCGGCCTGTAGGGTCCCTAAACCCATGGACTATGATGTCCTTAATCTCGACCATAATGTCTTAAAACTAACAACGGACTATGGGGTCCCTAAACCCATGGACTATGATGTCCTTAACCTCGACCGTGATGTCTTAAAACTAACAACGGATTGTGGGGTCCCTAAACCCATGGACTATGATGTCCTTAACCTCGACCTTGATGTTTTTAAACTAACAACGGACTGTGGAGTTCTTAAATCCACGGACTATGATGTCCTTAACCTTGACCTCGATGTCTTAAAACTAACATTGGACCGAGATGTCCTTAAACTAATAATGGACCGTAATGTCCTTAAACTAATTATCGACCGCAATGTCACTAAACTAAACAACAGAGCCCAATTGCTCTCTTGTCGGATCTAAACGATCCTGTTAAGTCGATCTTAGTCTAAAATAAGACTAACGTATCCTTAAAAAACGTTTAAGTCGATCAGAGTCTCAAATAAGGCTAACATATCCTTAAACCCAACCCCCCAAAACCCAAATCTAAGAAAGATACGGATTTGGACTAGTCCACGCCCTACGGGCGACAACATAACTTAGTCTCCGTATACAATCCACGGGAAACCAAACACAAAACAAACACCCACGACACGAAGTGACCATCTGGAGAAGGAGAAAGTTGTTACCGCGATGCGGTAGCGTGATTAACTGCAGGGGCTTGCGCCTACAGGGAAGAGCGTCCCCACAATAAAAAAAACCCTCAAATGAGGGGGAATCTAACGAAGTCTGCTATATCGGCCGCATCCGTTTAAACCTTCGATACATGGTGCCATAAATCAACTTGGCATCTTCGGAGAGGTGGACGGATAGCACCAATTAGCATCTTCCCCGAAATTCAGGCTAGACGTACATCGCGTCTCCGCTGCGTCTTTCGGAGGAGAACAGGGACGCTTCCTCGGGTGGCACAACCTCAATGCCCAACGCAGCTGCATGCAAAACAAAAGTACTGTCAGAAAAGGTGGAAAAGGGATTGCAGAATAAAATAGAAAGCAACAATCTGAAATTTACCTGGTAAGTCACCGGTCGAGACCACAACAAGGGCATCACTGGATGCAGCGACCGCCTCACCCTCCTCCGTGCTCCCGAGCACATCAACAGGGATGTGGGCCGGTATAATAACTTCCGGTGGAGAAGCAGTAACCATCGCTACAGGCTCCAATGGAAAGACGGTGGCCTTGACTACCTGTCCCGTAGTCTCCGGGCCATCCCCAGAGAGACCCGTTGAACCCGCGGCCAATGAAGATGCCTCTTCCGAAGGAGCAATCACCTGGGGAGCAAGAATCACCAAGGGAAGCTCCATCGCAGGAGCAACAATTGCATCAACCCCCTCCACACTGATTAGTGCCTCATCGGGGATATCTATGAAGTCCATAGTCAGGGCGCGACTTGGACTCAGCTCCTCTGCCATCGCCGAAGTCCTTGCAAAGTTTGTACGAGGATAAGGATATATATATGTGTGTGTGTGTGTGTACAAGCAATACAAAATATTACAACGAGATACATGAACATACCGATGCGCAAGGGAGCTTCTAGTATGGCTTGTTCAACCGACGCTCTTTCCTGAGGAGGTATGCTCGCTGAGGTTCGGGAGTAGACTCGTAGCCACCGGTCTACAATGAAAGTGCGTCCTCGGTGTCGGCTGAGACGGCCTGCTTAAGAGCCCTTTCGCCCCATTCTTCCAAAGGGCCTATGAATAGCCGCCGTATCCACGGGGGGTCTTCATAAAAAATGACGGCAGGGTAAGGCCTCTTCCGGATCCTTACATTCTCGGATTCTTTTTGTGAGCGTCTTACAGCCTCAGCCAATTGTGCGGCTTCCTCGGCAGATGAACCCGGAAAAAGAAGACTGTCTTCCGGCGGATTAGTAGTGGTCTTCTTCCCCGCTTTGGCCCAGAGCCAGTGACTGTAGAAGCTCGCTTCTTTCCCCTCTCCGCTCGCTTTCTAAGCTGCTTCTCGGTTTTGACAGAGAGGGAAGACTTCTTCAGGACCTCCACCAAGGGAACATTATCATCAGAGCCGGGTTTTACCACCGAAACCGTTATGGTATCCATCATCGGTCGTTCAAGTGAAGCCTCTGTTGGCAACGAGGCCCAAAGCCTTTCCTCCTCTTCAAAGGTTTTAAGCAAAGCAGCAATGGCTTCTTCTGTAGAGGCACCTGTTGAAACAGCAAGCGTCAGTCAAAGCATGATAAAAGAAGAGTGAAATAAACAGCAGAGGGATAAGGGTAAAGTATACCTGACTACGCAAGGGCGGACAGTTCTTTTTCGAGGGTGGCCGACTGTTTGGAAGCTTCAGTGGAAACCTCCAAATCAGTATCATCAAGCATCCCGAATAAACCCTCGTTGGTCCTATATTTTCTCAAGCCTTCGCTAGACGGAGCAGAAGGCGTCGAGCCTAATATGGTGTCCAAAGAAAGTACTTGCTTCTTTTTCTTCTGAGGACGGGCGCCGGTGGCCGATGACACGAGTTTGCGTTTGGTAGACGCCTTTGGACGACGAGTCCCAATTTCTTTTTCTACGTCCGACTCGGGGGACGCGGCAGCCACCTCTTTTTCAGGCGCGCTGGATAGGGGCAACCCGTGTGTAGGGCTTAGCACGTGTGGAGGCTCAACTACAGTGACCTTTCTAAGGGGAGGATGAACAATATTCCGTCGCTTTAGAGGAACATTTCGATCACCAGCCGGCACTGCACCCTTGCGATCGAGCAACAATCATTTCTCCTCCCTGATGACGCCGCCCATTGAATGTTGATACCACGCCACGTACATATTAAGGGCCTTTGGGACGCAGCTCGGTTCGCCGATAAAGAAGTTGGACCCTGTGTTCAAGCGCATGAAATGATGCAGTGCGCCCCGCATTCCCTCTTCGGTAGCAGCAGGTTCGGCCAAGAAAGCCTCAAGTGGGAC
The DNA here is from genome assembly GCA_030015575.1 of Agapanthus africanus. NCBI lineage: Eukaryota > Viridiplantae > Streptophyta > Magnoliopsida > Asparagales > Amaryllidaceae > Agapanthus > Agapanthus africanus. Next base: position 22,551,920 of record CM057348.1, on the reverse strand, counting down.
GCCCTGATTGTAACTCAGCTGCTGGGCGAAACGATGCGGGTTGTATCTCATGAATAACGCCGCATCATTTTGCCTGAATACGAGAAAGCCCGGCCGGATAGAGTACAAATGAAGAATCTCTCGAGCCTTCAAGACGGAGACCCCATCATTAAATATGTCCTGCAGTGGTAGCACCGTCTTCCCCGACTCTTGGCCGACGGTCAAAACTTTATCAGTAAAAGACATGCCAGCCCCAACTGTGCGCGGGCGAAGAAGCAAGCCTCTAGCTTCCCATTGCGTCGGAGTCACGATAGAAGCGCCAACCAGTCGCATGATCCGAGGGAACCTGCACCTGTCATAAAAACCCGGCCTCTTGTGGATGCCAAAGACGCCTAGCACGTGTAACTCGAGCCATGACGTGAAATAATGCATCGGGAAATTTACCGACTGCACCCCTGGCCCAGTGGTATCAGCTGCCAAGCTGAGGCCGTGATACATATGGGCTAACCCAGCAATCCCCACAGCCACTTGTATCCCGGCAACCATTCGATGCGCAGGATAGAAGACGGACGGCCTCATGCGGCGAGGGTGCATGGGAAGCGCGAACCAACTCAGCCACAACCCAAAGAACCCTAAAAAGAACGTTTCTTCGTCAATCTCAGGAGCCACCAGCTCTGTAAAAGGGATGACCAAGGTATCAGGTAGAAAGAAGCTCTTCTGATCCGCCTCCGTCGCTGGCAGATTACCTAAACCCAAGCCGAAGGGGTCGTCAAGACTGGCGAATTTATCGACTTCTTCTTTCAATATTTCCGGGCGAAGAAAATCAGCGATAAAAGCCGTAAAATTAACTCCACGACCTTCGGATGCGAGAGAGAGGTTTTCATACATATTCAACACCTTTATCAAGTATAGAAACTGATGTTGAATAGCATTCTCGGGAGTAAGAACCATTACCATGGATTTGGTAGCGAAAACATACTCATCCGGGGGAAGCAATTCCTCATAATGTTCCCTCCTAATGGGTAAACCCGAGACCTCTGCAAATTCCTCCAAAGAAATAGAGACTTCTCGATCAGATAGGAGGAAGGTGTGGGTCGGAATATTCCACTGCTCCAGAAAGGCCTTGACCCACCATGTAGGAGGCGGGGAATATTGAAACAAAGAAACGTAAACGGCAGAATACAATCCGAGCTTCATCAACTGGGATTTCTTCGCCGATATGATATACCGAGCCCACTGCAAATACCCGGCCGGGTGACGGGGAGTTAGTCCTATATTGTATGGCTGTTCCTAAGGGTGTGACTCGCCCTGACATATACGCCGTCCTAGGATGTCCAAAGCCGCCGGCGGCTGCACGGGTACGGCGGCAATCGAAAGTTTAAGGAGACCCTCCGAAGTCTAATTAACCACCTCCACGGCATAATTCACCGGGGGTGCATCTCCATACGGAATCGCCGAGATAGGCTCCGAAGGCGTCGCACAAGAAAAGCTCCGGCGGCCTCTGATAATCTGATCGTACCACCTACCCCACAGATGAAGATTTTTGTGTTCTAGGTCGTGGTCTTTAATCAGCGCGAGAACCTCTCGGTCTACAGGCGCCTCAGGAAATCCTCCTTCTGATCGGATGAACGGAAAAGAGGTGTCGAAAGACATGTCGCCTGCGCAAAAAGGGACAAAAGTCAACTGTCAGTGCTATAATTTAATTTAAATTCTGACACTTGGTACTTTAAAATCCGTACCGTACTGCAATGCAGTTAAAGGGGACCAAAGGGGACCCACAAAATCTAGATGACCGTTCATCATTAATAAAACAGCCTCATCATTGGATGAGGCTGTCATTAAAAGAGGAAATCCTCAAGAGATTCTCATTAAATGAGAAATCCCTCGGGCAGAGGAGTAAAACTCCCATTGAGAGTAGCGCTCTTCACTAGACAGACATCTGTTAAAGTCTAATGATGAAGGAATAAAATTCCTCAAGAAGAGCCTTGCTCTGAGAAGATGATCCATCAAAAATAAAATTTCATTTTTGATCTTCAAGGTCCATGAACAAACTCTTAAGAGTTCTTCTATATGATCTGAAAGGAGCAAAGCTCCATTAATGGATTAAGAAATCATAAGTAAAATCCTTTTAGAGAGCAAAGCTCTATTAATGAAACCCTAAAAGGGTTTTCTTTAGATCAAAGATCTATGAAGAGCAAGGCTCTGTTAATGGGTAAGACCCTAGTTTATTAAAAGATTTAAATTTTACCTAAAATTTTAACAGAGTTTTTACTCTTGAAAAGTTCTTAAACTGAAGAGCGATGCTCTGAATAAAATTCTCAAAGAAGAAGATGAACATCATCTAAAGGATCAAAGGTCCTATTTATAGGCATTGAACGCCTCTTCAATTTCTGAGTTGATCCAAAGGCGCAGATGTCGCCACCGTCGCACTCACATGTGGGCCATGTGAGCGCAATGGTGGGGGGCATTTTTTCTCCCAATCAGAGCAAAACTCTATTTTGAAATTCAAAATTCAAAAATAGATGCAACGCTTCAGATCCAGCACTAAGCGTGCTGCGCGCCACGTGTCAAACACGGATGCGCTAGCGCCAGGTGCGTTGCGCCCTAGGCAGCGCATCATGAGTGCGCTAGTGCTGGGCACACTGCGCGCCACGTGTCAAATACGGGTGCGCTAGCGCAGGCTACGCTGCGCTCTGAGCAGCGCACCACGTGTCAAACGCAAGTGCGCTAGCGCAAAGTGCGCTGCGCTCTGAGCAGCGCACCACGTGCAAAGCACGGGTGCGGTAGCGCTGGAATTATAAAAATTCCTCACTCTTAGATCAAAAGATCTAATAAATAATGATAAATCATTAATCAGAATTAAAATTCTGTTATAGAAAGATTTTCTTTCAATCTTGTTAAAAACAAGAAGATTGCCTTCTGTAAAACAGAAACCCTAAGATCAAAAATCCAACGGTGGGAAACATCCCCAAATCAATCAGAGAAAAATCTTTTTAACTAATTTAACAAATCAAATTGCCCTATATAAAGGCCCCACGACTTCAAGTCTGATATAGAGAACCCCCCCCCATAAACTTTGAAAAATTCAAAGAAAGAGAGCAAGCTCTTGAAAGAAGATTATTTCTTCAAGGTAAAGACGATGAACGATGAACACAGAGTTGAAATCATCTCGTAAAAAGAAGAATTATCTTCTTAAAAGATCATAGATCTAAAAAGACCAAGGTCTTTCATAAAAGAGATCAAAAGATCTCATCACATAATAAAGAAGAACATATTCTTCACACAGATCATTGATCTATAAAGGCAAGCCCTTTCAAAAATAAGAACCGTTGTTCTTGAATCTTGAGACAAAATCTCTTCTAAAAGAACATAAATTTATTCCCAGATCATAAAATTGATCAAATGCACTTTGCTCTATTGAAATGTGCCTGCGCTTTTAAACTGCGCTTCTGCGCTCCTTGGATCGGCGCTCAGCGCCAAAATGCGCCACGTGTCAACCACGTATGCAACTTGCACTTTGCGCTTCTGGAATAGCGCACTGCGCTCATGGGCTGGCGCTCAGCGCCAAGCGCGCCACGTGTCACTCACATGTGCGTCTCTAAATTGCTAGCGCAATGCGCTTATAAATTAGCGCTCATAAACTGGCGCACTGCGCTCATCATCTGGTGCCTAGCGCAAGACATGACACGTTTCTTTTAAATGCGCGCCACGTGGCAGAAGCGCATTGCACTTTTTGATCGGCGCAAAGCGCCTAGCGCATCATAGGTTGCGCTGACAGAACACAAATTGTTCTTTAATGAGTCAGAGCTCTGCTAAATGCTTTGCATTCAATATAAGACAAAAGAAAAGATTTTTTGCCAAGAGCTAATGCTCAGCATTATTAAAAGGGCCAAACCTAAATAAAGGCTCAATAACCAGAATAAAATATTAAACATTTTTAACCTGATTGGACTTAGCCCAATATTGGCCATAAGTCCTCAACTTATATTTAATTGAGCCCATCTGCTCATAAATATTTAACAGATCTTATTTCCAAATTGGACTACAGATCTTTCAACCAATTCACACCGGTTCGAGGGTACATATCTTTACTCCTCTGATATCTGTCGTTGTAATCCTTCAACGTCTTCAGAGAGGTGACGGATCCCGACAACCACATATTTCACGGACTGTGGGGTCCTTAAACTCATGGACTACGATGTCCTTAACCTGGACTGTGGGGTCCTTAAACTCACGGACTATGATGTCCTTAACCTGGACTGTGGGGTCCTTAAATTCACGGACTATAATTTCCTTAACCTGGACTATGGGGTCCTTAAGCCCATGGACTATGATGTCCTTAACCTCGGACTGTGGGGTCCTTTTAAACCCACGGATTATAATATCCTTAACCTGGACTGTGGGGTCCTTAAGCCCATGGACTATGATGTCCTTAACCTTGGACCACCATGTCCTTAAACTGGTAATCGACCGCAATGTCCCTAAACTAAACAATAAAGCCTGAATGCTCTTTTGTTGGATCTAAACGATCCCGTTAAGTTGATCTTAGTCTGAAATTAGACTAACGTATCCTTAACATACGTTTAAGTTGATCTTAGTCTCAAATGAGACTAACGTATCCTTAAACCCAACCCCAAACCCAAATCTAAGAAGATACGGATTTGGACTAACTACGCCCTACGGGCGACAACATAAAGTAGTCTCTGTATACAATCTACGGGAAACCAAAAACAAAACAAACACACACGACACGAAGTGACCATCTGGAAAAGGAGAAAGTGGTTACCGCGATACGGTAGCGTAATTAACTGCAGGGGCTTGCGCCTGCAGGGAAGAGCATCCCCACAATAAAAAACCCCTCAGCGAGGGGGAATCTGACGAAGTCTGCTGCATCGGCCGCATCCGTTTAAACCTTCGATACATGGTGTCATAAATCAACTTGGCATCTTCCGAGAGGTGGATGGATAGCACCAAATAGCATCTGCCCTCGAAATTCAGGCAAGACGAACCCACGTGGTCGCGTCTCTGTATTCGGCGGAGAACATGGGCTACGGAGAAAGGTGATGAAATCCTTTACCGTATCTTGTTTGGTTTCGTGCCCTTAATATCCGTATTAAGATGCAAATGCGCAATTTAATAAAAGAATTTTAAGAAATCAAGCAATCAAGCAATTCCTTTTCGTTTTAAGCTTAAGCGCTACAACAAATACAGGTTAGTTCTCTGTTCTGTTGGTGGCAAATTGTGCGAAGAATCCTGCAAAAGATAGAATAGAGGAATGCGTCGGATTTGAGCGAAAGTGTTGGGACAATACGTACCGATGTGATTTTTGGGTTTAGAAACCCTCTTTGAAGTGATTACAGGTATTTGAATGTTAGCTTGCACGGGTCAAACTACCCGGATATTTGGCACTGTACTTCACTAACGTCTTGCAATTGAATTTGAACCTTGCTCTGCACGATCGCTCCTCGTAATCCCGTCGAAATCTGAAAATGTCAGAAAATATGATATTTAGTGCCAAAAACGATATATCTGCCCCAATTCCTGCACACACAAAATTATAAAAATCAAACAATACCAATAGAATACTAACAGTGCTCTGGAGACACCACAACAAATTTTTTTTCAAAACACCCCAATGGGGCCAGCGACACCGGACTTTTGATCAATGTCACCAGTCAATTTGAAGAGTTTGGTGCTCGAATTTTGGGTGGGTTCTCTAGGCTATATTAGTAATCTTTTGGTACACTTTGTTTTTTAATTGAAGCATAGGGTGTTAGCAGGTCACAACAACAGAGAGCAAAGTTAGAAAATTAAGTTGTTTGTTAGTTTTGAAAAAAAATTGAGTTAATAGTTAGTTTGTTAGTACGAACCAGAAATAACAATACCTAATGACTACCAACTCCCTGGCAACGGCACCAAAAACTTATTGAGACTTCACCCGCGTGATCTTTTACAGTTTTGAAAAAAATGGTTTTAGAAATAATGCGCGCGCGAGCTCGGTCTTGTTTTAAAATTTAGAAAACGCAAGTACACGGCACGTTATAGCGAGCCGGCAAGTACAGGTCGATCCACAGGGAATTGGTGATTAGGGATTGTTGCTTAAGGTTCGAGAAGAAAGAATTTGGGTTTTTGTGACAAAAATGGAAAATACGGAAATATAGAACTAGTTAAGGAAAATGGCCGTGGCTCCGGTTCGGATGGTTGAATCGCAGCGAGTTCTTCGACGCTCCCTTGATCATGAGTTGTCCGTCTTTGTGTTGATTCCGACGTGAAGTATGGCTTGTCAAGGTATTTGCGAAGCACAAGTCATCAAGATATCAAAGTTCGACACAAGACACGAAACGAACTCGTATTGTCTTATTTACTGTTTGTATGTCCAAGCTTGATGTATCAATACTAAGTACATGGGTTAGCAAGCATACATCAATATCAAATACACAAATTAGCATATGAGAGCAAGTGGTTTTAGCATTAAACTTGCTAAGTGAATATTGATAGTATAGGGTATATGAAATGAAGAAGTGTGTCAATCAACTTGTTAACAAACTACCTATCTAACACTTAGCAATTTTAACACTAAAATGATTCTAACCTTAACATTGCAACATGGGGGTTTGGAGAGAATATGGTGTGTAATGAAGTTACCAAGTAACCATAGAATTACATATCATATCAAACCAAATCATCTAGCAATCTTAAGGCTATAACCCCAATTAAGCATATTAAGCATTCACAAGAGATGGAGGAAGGCTTTGTCATTCATCACCAGCCCTAACCATCACCACAACCATGAAGAACTACTCAAGAGTCATACTAAGAAGAATTGAAAAACAACATTAGAGTAAGAAGCAAATGAACAAAGAAAAACAACAATCGTATTAACAAATGAATGAGTTGAGATACATGATATTGGTTACTTGTTCAACCTTCTTAATGAAGCTCTCAAATGTCCAAGAGGGAAGAAGAAGAAGAAAACCATGTTTGAGCTCCACACAACTCTTTTCAAAGCTTAAACCAAAAACTTATACAAAATATTGAACTAAAGAATGTATGTCTCTCTGTGTGCTGAACTGCTGTATTTATAGGCATTGAAATGAAAGTCCAGGGGTGTTTTCCAAAGTATTATGAAGTTACAAAACTACCCCTGAAATTTTAAGACATATGGCGCCAATACGGCCGTGGTTCCGCCGCATTTCTTGACAATTGCTGCGTTTCCGCCGTGCTTTAGTGGACTTAGGCTACCAAATTTCTTGGGTGATCATCTGACATGATATGATGATTTTAGGATATGTTTATTTTCAAAAACTCACACTGTATTGCTCATACGACTTTAGGACAGAGAAGTAGAAAAACCTCACATCACAACTTTTCATACTTGTGCAACTTGCATAAGACATGATCATGACCGTCCCAAAAGTGTGCCAACTTGCATATCACATCCATACTTTTCTAATCATGAGCCCTGCCCACTTGTGTATCATGTCATGCCCACTTGTGTGCCATGTTCACAAATGTATCATGTTAGAATAAAAATCAAATGAAATATTTGTACACTACTTTATTTGATGCAAACTCCTTTGACTTGATCTGTATTCTATTATGTTTACAGTTTTGGTTAAAAACCGTCGTTTCTGTTCATGTTGTGTACTGTCTTTAGTGTTCTTGCCTGTGTACCTGTATTCTGTACTAATGAGAAGACAGAGATAAAATATCAGTGTTTATTGAGAAAATGACAATAAATGAGTGGTATTAAAATGTAATAAATCGTACCGAACAGGCACTCCGCGACGAATTATTTCGGATAATAGGCCAGCTTATAGAAGTCATAAAATCAGCCGCTTCGTTCAAGAATATAAAATAGATTAGAGATACTCTTCAGTCTATAATTCTCGTACCAACGGTCTAGCTGAAGCCTTCAACAAGACCTTGACAAAGATTATAAAGAAGACGGTGTCCAGAAATAAAAAAGACTAGTACGAAAGGCTGCACGAAACTCTCTGGGCATACCAAACAATGTTCAAAACGGCCACGAATACAACACCATACGCGTTGGTATTCGGCACGGAAGCATTGCTACCCTTGGAAATAGAACTCCCTTCTCTGCGAGTAGTGATCCGATACGACCTGACAGATGAAGAAAATGCTCATCTTCGGCTTGAGGAGCTTAATGCCCTTGACAAAACTCGTTTTATAGCACAGCAAAATCTGGAAGCATATAAGGCAAGGATGACGCGGTGAAAAAATTGAGCAGGCCGAGAACATTCCGCCAAGGCGAACTCGTGCTAATCGTAAAAAGACCCATGATCCTAAATTGTGCAAAACGGGGGAAATTCAAGCCGAACTATGAAGGACCGTTCATCATAGACAAAGTCTACTAAGGTGGAGCCTACCTGCTCATAGATATGCATGGAGAAAGACCCTTCCGGCCAATAAACAGCCGATTCCTCCAAAAATACTATGCTTGACAATTCACGACTTAGGTCAATGATAGATGACGATGCTCATGTCCACTCTCTATCTTCGTGAGTCAGAACTATGAGAGTAGTATACAAAAAAAGCTCTGTCGCCCCAAAAACGGCGACAAAGGACCGAGAAGTCCTTAAACTAATTATCCACCTAAAAAACGGCGACAATGGACCGAGAAGTTCTTAAACTAATAATCCGCCTCAAACATGGTGACAATGGATCGAGATGTCCCTAAACTAAAATTTCGCATCAAACATGGCGATAATGGACCGAAATGTCCCTAAACTAGCACATCGCCCCCAAATACTGTGATATGCTCCATTGAGATCTATATTCCAACCGAAGTCCTAACGGCGAAGGTTGCAACTCAAGTCCCACTGGCTACATAGTTACTCTAGCGATGAAGCCACCTCCAAATCCCACCAGGAAACAGATGGGCCACCTTCGACGAAGCTATTTTTGAGAGTTTCGCCATTCTAAAAAAAAATATGTCCACAAGAAAAATGGGCACGGATGAAAACCCGAAAGGGCGCCGTGAGTAAAAACAGCAGGACTGCCGACGAGTTTGTGAAAATCCGAAAAGGGCGCAAACTCATAAAATGAAAAAAAAATTCATGTGCGCTTGCAAGGTCCTCTCGACTTTGTGAGGAGAAAATACATGCGTGGGATCCTTATGACTCACAAAGGAGCAACACACTTAGGAGACCTTATGATTCCTAAGGAGAAAGTACACTTGTGAGATTCTCACAACACATAAGGAGAATTTCCCCCTATGAAACCCTGATGGCTCATAGGATTTAAAAACCTTAACCTACAGGGATCTAAAAATATTCTTAAACCGTCATATTCCCCTATTATTGCCCTACAAGCTGTTCAATATTGACCCTTGTATACAATTCACGGGCATACATAAATGCATCCCCCACCTAGTTCCACCAATGACAAGAAATGTCCCCATATGGTGAATGACACTTATAAGTCCTCTCGACTTATAAGGAGAAAACACTCTTACAAGATCCTTATGATTTACAAGAGAAAAAACACTTAGGAGTTCCCATGATTCCTAAGGAGAAAATACATCTACGAGATCCCCACGACTCGTAGGGAGAAATACTTTTATGAGACCCTTACGGCTCATAAAGTCAAAAAGCCTTAGCCGACAGGATCTTAACCCTGTTTGCTAAGCCACCTTCGTTCAAATCGAAAAAGGCAAATAATGATTCGCTCCTGGCAACATTCCAGTTGTAACAATGCTGATGCCTAAACAGGTTTCAAATTTCAACTCCTCTAAAGGCAAATGATGATTCGCTTCTGGTAACATTCCAGTTGTAGCGATACTGATGCCTAAACAGGTGTCATACTTCATGTCCTCTCATGGAAAATGATGGTTCGCTCCTGATAATATTCTAGTTGCAGTGATGCTGATGCCAAGATTGGTATCCGATCTCAGATTCCTAATTCGCAATAAAAAACAGCGAGTAAAAATAAAAAAATACATAGCTGAAATGATTGGGCACCGCGAAAAATAGCCGAAATGATTGGGCAATCCCGACTTTCATGATATAAAAAGATGAAATGATTGGGCATCGCGAAAAAATAAAAATAATAAATAATAAAAAAATGAAAATGAAACTTTTCTTCCCTGGAGGTAGGTCCACACCGACCCCTATATGCAATCCATGGGCGCAAATAAAAGAAAGGGAACCATATTTTCCCATCACGCTTTGTCAAAAGGAGCTCTGAGTCTTGACGGGTCATATACAACTTAGAAACCATCTCGATGTTCCTTCTCGATGCAGATGCGATGTCAACAAAGGCTCCAAGGAGTCGAATAAAAAAGGAGTGATGGCAAAATCCTAACTCCAGCTCGACGTGCTTCCCATGCTAACAGGATGCAGATGCAATGTCAACAAAAGACCCAAGGGTCAAAGAAAAAATAGAGTAACGGCAAAATCCTAGCTCCAAGTATTGACGGTACATATACAACCTTGGGACTGCCTCTGAGTCCCCCTCCTCATTCCAGCAGGGGCAGACACAACAATCAAAGAAAAAATGGAGTAATAGAAAAATCCTAGCTCCGGTTCGGCGTGCTTCTCATGTAAACAAGATGCAGACACAACGTCAACAAAGACCCAAGGATCAAATAGAAATGGAGTGACGGCAAAATCCTAGATCCAAGACGCTCTCCTCATTTCAGCAAGATGCGGACGTGACTGTCAAATAAAAATGGAGCGATGGCATATTCCTAACTCCGGACTTCAATTGCCATACAAATAGCATAGAAGTCTTACAGATGTCTACCCTACTTCAGTAAAGAATCGACACGACATCATCAAAGAACAAAATAAAGTGACGACATATTCCTAGTTTCGGGTCTTGACAGCAACTCATATAAAGCCTAAAGACCGTCGGAGATCATCTCACCCCCGAAGGGTATGGTTATGACTCATCGGGGGTCCAAATTGAGCCTAACTTCAAGTAAAAAGCGTCATGGCAAATTCCTATCGCTTGCTCTTCCGACGGTAATATAACCTGAGGAGATTATTGAAGACGTCTTGTCCAGCCCCCGAAAGGATCAAAGACACGACAGTCGCAGGGTTACTCGAACAACAGCTTAAATACTGCATATCGAGAAATATATCAGCCAACACCATGGTACCACGGACTAAAACCCTAGTACCACAAATCTAACAAACCTCTGTCGTAAAGAATGGGGGTTATCTACATACAACGTTAGGACAAGTTTGCCTATAAACCCAATGGAGGTAAACTAAAGAAACTCTGAAATGAGTGAATAAACTACAAACTCTGAAATTAGTACATAAACTAGAGACTCCGAAATGAGTGAATAAACTATAAACTTTGAGATGAGTACATAAACTAGAGACTCCGAAACGAGTGAGTAAACTAGAGACTCCGAGACGAGTGAATAAATTGATTGGCGCTAAATTGAGACATCAAACACAGAGGAACGCATGCAAAAAAATGTATATTCTTTATTCATGAATCAAAGTGCTTGAGACATACAATTTAAATAAAAAAGGGGGGAATACAATTTTAGCCATTAAGAAGGCGGGGCTTTCAATAAATTGGAAACCCGCTCACTCCCTTCCCGCAGCCCCTCCTCGCGTGCTACTATTGCAGCCAGCATCATTTCAACTCGAGCCCGTTGTTACAAGCATGATGAAAGATTTTCGGAAATTTCCAGCTTAGCTACTTCGCAATCTAGCATTCCCCGCTCGATAGAGTCGAAATGCTTCCTCAGCGCCATTCCCTTAGAAACGCATTGCTGGAGATTCCTAAAAATAATTTGCAGTTGCGCGGCGTTCGCTTCGACCTGGGCGCGCAATTGGCTGGATTCCCCAGAAGCTGTCTCATGTTCTCTCTTCTTCAGGGCTAACTTTTGCTCAAAGTATTGAAGGGAAGCGGCACTTTTCTCGATCAATGCGATCAGTTGAGCTTTCGAGTTTAATGCTTCAGGCGTAAGACGCTTGTGCTCGATCTCGTGAAGACAAGTCTCAATGCGCCTACAATAGTCAACCCAAATGCCGACGAAGTCCTTGTTGTGGAAAGTCATAAGCATCGCCAGCATAGGATTGACCTCGTCCGCAAAGTCCGCAATGAAAGTGAGAGCTTCAACGTTGAAGTCTTCAATAAACTCGCTTAGCATCCGCCTGCTGTTTGCCGCACCCTTGGAGGACTGATGCTTAGCGAACGGCCCCGCAGGCATAGATATGCGAGACTCAAAAGGAGCCAAAGCCGGTGTAGCTGCTATAGAATAAAGCATGCATAAAGTAGGGTCAGATTTTGACCTAAGAACTAAAAAGGATGATGATGAATGAGATCTAGCATACCAGTAGTCGAAAGTGGTAAATCGAGAAGCTTGGGTGGCTCTGCTATTCTTTCGTTTTCTCCCTTGAGCTATAAGACTGTTTCCAATACGAGAAAGCTTAGCGATAGAGAGATCACTCGTGAAAAGATGAAATGAGAGATGAAGAGTATACTAACCGACGCTCGAAGCAGGAATGAATTCTGATTGGAAGGCGAAGTGCGAGCTTAGCATTTGGCATAAGCGGTCAAAAAGCACTCCTGCAGTATCGTAACAATATATGGTAAAGAAATTAATCCAAGAAATAATATCTATACTGAAACAAGGAATTGAAAAATCTTTACCTTCCATCATTAGACCCGAAAGAACTCGGGGGGGGAGAACAAAAGAAAGATGTGGAACAATGACAGTCGCGGCGGCGGTTGATAGTGATTCTTCAATTAGCGCAACACTGGGGTCTACCGCATCTGTATTCAGAATAAAAAAATATTAGCGAATATTTTTGACGAGGTTGAGAGCCCAAAAGAAATAACTTAAGGAATACCTGGCGGGACAGAGCCTTAGCAGTGTCTGGAGCGCCACTAACCATAACGGATTCCTCGGTTTCCACCATCATCGGGGAGATGATTCAACGTCGACACCTTCGTCCCCCGAATCAATAAGGGTCGTCGTCCTGCTGGCATCACCTGCCGATGCCGGGGATCCATGGGGGGAGGAAACGACAGTTGGAGCAGCTCCTGATTCGACAGGAAGGCCTGACGCCCTAGACTCTTCAAACGCGGTTGCTTCGCCCACCACGTTGATACCCAAACTCAGCCCTATCACATCATTTAGGGGCAAATATGTTACAATTCGAGATAAATTACTGTAATAAGAAACCTGAAAAATTAAACGAGCCATGCTAGATTTCAATAAGGGATCGTGCGCTGTTTTACCTTGAAGCAACCGCTCGGCCTCTTCGCGAGCCTAACACACAACCTGCCTATGAGCGATGGACAAGGCAGGAGGAATGTCCTCCATGAGAACGTCAGGGGTCGGGCATCACTTTTACCCGCGCTTGCGGCCAAGTTGGCCTGATGCTCCTTTACTATGTGTTTTTTGCGCTTCCTATCAGCCTTGGCCGTACGAATGGATCTCCTCAGGACCTCCGACAGGGGAACATCTTTGTCCAAATTAAGCTCGGCCTCCGGATCTACTGCAACATCCATCATCGGCTGCTTTAGAGACACCTCCCGTGGTGGCCCTAGGGTGACGTCAACCGTAGCCGGTGGCTCTGAAGGCTCCTCCGCATCACCACCTAAGGACGGCATGGTAATTGGAACAGCATGAGTGGTGGTGGTTCCTGTAACAGAAAGAGAAAGGGAGTCAGGGTATGAACAAAATGAATTAAATATGTAAATGTGTCACAAAACATACCGAGACCCATGGAAGCGCGGAGATTCCTGTTAAGAAAAAAAGCATTAATAAATCATAATAAATTTAAAGAAAAAAATATGTACCGAAGAATGTAAATGGAATATACCGAACGCCGCAAGAGAAGCAAGCGCTGCCTACTCATGGGCTAATCTTTCAGAAGCCCCGATAGCGGCTTGAAGATCAGTAGCGGCATTTCCGTCGACGGAGGTTTCGAACAGACCAACGTTGGTGCCGTATTCGGCTAAGCCTTCGCTATAAGGAGCATGTGGCTACTGACCGAATACAACCTCGGCTGAGAATAAAGATTTTTTCTTTTTCTGCGAGCCAGCCTCAACACCCGACGACAAAAGTTTGCGCCTAATGGGCTTCTTCGGACGGCGAGTTTTGATCTCCGAGCCAATACCCGACTCAGGGGACGCCACAGCACCCACAGTCATAGGAGCACTTACATTCGGTCGTGGCTTATCCGGAAAGGCTCGCGGAATTATAGCCGTGACATCCTCTCTTAAAGAAGGACGGACAATTGCTCGTCGCTTCAGCGGGACCGCGGGATTACTAGCTGGGACAGAATCCTTATGGTCGAGAAGCATCCGCCTTTCCTCTTTGATGATGGCACCCGTGGCATGCTGGTACCAAGCGATAAAAGCATTTGAGGCCTTCGGGATATGACTCGGCTCACTAATCAAGAAATGAGACCCCGTGTTTAGCCGCATGAAGTGATGCGCTGCGTTCCAAACGCTCTCTTTTGTAGCAACCGGGTCGATGAGGAACGCTTCAAGCGGAATGCCTTAGTTGTAACCGGATTGCTGGGCGAAACGATACGGGTTGTATCTCATAAATAACACCGAAGCATCCTGTCTGAACACGAGGAAACCCGGTCTGATGGAATATAAATGAACGGTCTCCCAGGCCCTCAACGCAAAAGCTCTATTGTTAAATACATCGTGGAGCGGCTGGATTACCTTGGAAGATTTCTTGCCAATGGTCAGGACCCTGTCGACGAAGGTCATGCTATCCCCAACCATGCGCGGGCGAAGAAGCAATCGCCGAGCCTCTCGCTGTGTTGGGTCTGGAGAAGAAGCATCGACCAATTGCATGACCCGAGGAAAATTATATCCTTCATAAAATCTGTGCCGTTTATGCATACCAAAAGCACCCAGCACGTGCATCTCGATCTACAAGGTAAAGTAGTGCAATGGGAGATTTACGGGCTTCAAACCTGACTGAGTGATGTCAGTCGCTATGCTAAGACCGTGATATAGGTGAGCCAGTCCTGCGATCCCGATAGCCATGAGCGTCCCCGCGGCAATGCGATGAGCCGGATAAAAAATAGACGGTCTCATGTAGCAAGCGTGCATTGGAAGCGCAAATCAACTCAGCCACAAGCCGATAAACCCTATGAAGAACGTCTCTTCATCAATGTCCAAAGCGGCAATCTTTGCGAAGGCGGCGACTGGAGTATCCGGAATAAAGAATTTATTTAAATCTGCCTCCGCAGTCGGCAGTTTGTCCAAACCAAATCTGAACGGATCATCGAGTTTGGCAAACTTCGCAGCTTGCTTCGATAGAGCCACCGGACGAAGAAAGCGGGCAAAAAAGTCTGTAAAGATGACTCCATGCCCCCCGGACTCTAAGAATAACCTCTCATATATGTTCAACACTAAGTTCAAGCTCGGAAACTTGTGTCAAACGGCATTCTCTGGGGTAAAACCCATAACCACCGATTCAGTAGCAAAGACGTACTCATCAGGAGGAAGTATCTCCTCATAATTCTCTCATCTGACGGGTAACCTAGATATCTCTGCGAATTCCTCCAGCAAGATTGACACCTCCCAATCCAATAAGAGAAATATATGGGTCGGGTTATTCCATAGCTCCAGAAAGGATTTAACCCACCACACATGAGGAGTGTACACATGAGGAGTGTGGTAGTAAAAGTGGGACACATAGATCACTGGATATATCCCGGTCTTCAGCAGCAGTGAGTTCTTGGCCGACAGAATATAATGGGCCCACTGCAGATAACCAGTCGGATGATGAGGGGTCACTCCTATCGTATAGACCTGGTCTCAAGGATGCGCTTCTCCTTGGCATATGCGATGCCCCATAATGTCTACGTCCATCGACGATTTCACTGGTATCGATGCCATGGAAGGTTGGAGACGACCTTTCGAGGTCCAGTTGACCTCTTCCACTGCGTAAGCGACCTGTGGAGGGTTTGCGTAACAAATCGACGGGATCGGTTCTGACGGCGCTGCACAAGTAAAACTGCGCTGATCCCGGATGATGCAACTATACCATGACCTCTACAAATGAAGAGACTTCTACTCTGGGTCATAGTCCCAAATTAGCGCAAAGGCTTCCCGATCAGTAGGCTCATCGGCGAAAGCGCTCTCCGAGCGAACGTAGGGGAAGGAGGAATCGGAAGCCATAGTACCTAATAAAAAAATAGAGTATCGACACAATGTAATTAACTACAATTAAAGGCCTTAACATTTTGGTACATCCAAATTTGTACTGCATTCTGGTATATTAAAGTCATCACAGTCCAAAGAAAAAGGGACAATGGGCCCCACAAAATCAAGGTAATGCCCCATCAATGATGAGGCAGGCACTCAATGTTGGAGATAGTGCCCTCAGAGTCAATTATTGGATCACAGGCACGTGATTGCAATGATTGAGGGAGGACCTATCCCGGTAGGACAGTCTTACTCAAGATGATAGTATACTATCTGGTTTATCTTTATCATCGTGTACTGCTTTAGGTGACCTTACGAGTCGCTATTACACGTTGATAGAGCCCCTAGGATTCTTGCTTGACTACCAGCAGTATGAGGGCAATCATATACGTGAGAGCTGGAGTCTATAAGCACATCCTTAAAAGGTCCTTAGTCGTGGGAGTTTCAAGACAGGGCATCGATTCTCCAGAGTAGACTAGTGTATACAGTCGAGACCCCGACGAAGGGCGGTGGCCGGTCTCACAAGCCACTGGTGTCAGTTAGTTCACCTAAGATGTATACAGGTGCTCATTGGGTTATGAGTACACCGGACAGGACTCGCCGGGAACCTGCTAGTTGGGATTATACCAGACGTCAGATAGCAGTTCCCAGGTGACATGTGTACAGGTTAGCTCATCGACCTGAGATCATCATTTGTCTCGTGTGAGTTCCCACTGTGCTTTGATTACTACCCTACCACGGCTCAAAGGAGTCGTGCAAACAGGTTTTAGTTGGGTACAGTCCCGAGCCACATGGAGGCAGTGAGCGGATCTGCAGGGGTTCGTCTCTCCCGGTATTGGGGGTGAGGTCGCGCTGTGTCTAGGAGAGCCGGAACATGAAAAGTCCTTGGCCAAGGCAGGAGATTTGCTGGTAGGTATTCCAGTAGTATCTCAGGGTGTTCTGGGCTACACTCCGGCACGACTTGTACCGCTTTTGGGGGTCTGACTTTTACCAACCCCCTAGGCCCGCCATGTGATACTCATAGACAAACGGACCGGACTGTACGGATATTGTCACTGGCAGGCTCAATAGGGTGTCAGGATGAGTTCGCTCATCGACGTCTCTTTTAGTCAATAGCTGGTAGCCCGTCACGTATGGCTAATACCTCTGACGTGCTAGTGGTTAAATCCACAGCCATAGTATTGACGAGTCTTTAGAGTCCACCACACTCAGTTACTCAGGTTTCGGGCGAAACGCTGTAGAGGCCGTATGGAGATATGGCAGGGTTCGATCAGATACGTGCGGTATTGTACGGATCGTGATCGGACGGATTTTACTAGCCGGCTTTGGCTTAAGCCGGATCCTAGTATTAGACAGTGTAGATTTTGTCTCTTTGCATTTGTGTTCAGTGGGAATACAAATGCGGGCATGTATTTGCAGTCGCGGGGTTTTCCTGTAATTTATTACGGGATCAGTTTTCTGAAGTTGCCAGTTTGCATTCCGCTCCGGCCGGTTTTCTTTTATTCTTTCACGGCCGGACTATCCGTTGGATTGGGTTATTTGCAGTTTGCAAATAACATTTTGTGGAGGGGCTTTCTTGCTTATTTGTAGCTTCCTCATGATGAGATTCCTTTTGAATCAATCACTTGCATTTATTGGATGGTTTAGTGAAGGGATTTGGATTAGATTTTGGTGTGACCATTTCAATATTGTTAATTTCCTTTTTCTCCTCTTGCTTGAAAAAGAATTTATTTTTTCCCCACCTGGAATTGAGTGGCCGGCCCACTTGATATGTGAGAGTGGGAAAAAGTTTTCTTCATGCCATTTGGTGCCCCCCCTTGTGAGTGTGCTGTGAGGTGGGAATTTCCTTTTTGGCATGGTTTTAATTGATGCACTCCACCCACAAAATTCCACAGAGCACCAAAATTGTTTTGGCCGAGCTCATTTTCATTGCATGCTCCATTTTTCATCAAGCATCCATGAAAATTCTTGTGCACAAATTCCTCCATAAATGGCAACCTCATAAACCCCAAAGAGACATGGCTACTACACTATTCTACAGCATCCCTTGGACGTGTCGGCTAGCCAACTTCGCGCCCGAGTTGCCTCGGTCAAGAGGTGGGAGCCCGTAAAAGACTTTGGCGATGTGGTGCCCTTTCCGACGAGGATGAGATGGACGGAGTTTCCGCAGGAGATCGGAGTGGAGACGAAGACCGAAGGACACGGATCGCTTGGTATACTTCTCTACTCTTTTCTTGTTTGCTAGTTGCTTGGTTAATGGCCCGATCCGGGTGAAAAGTGCGCGGGGGTGCCGGTTTGCTAGTTTGCAAAATTTTTGTTTCTGCGTTTCCGGCGTCGGATCGACGGCCGGGGCGTCCCCGCGGACTTACATTGGTATCAGAGCCACGCCATTAACCATGCCTAGCTTGCTCTAGTATGTTTAGAACTCGATCGAACAAAAATCCCCAAAAACCATATTTTCAATGCATTGTGTTTTCTGTCGAAATTTTTTCTGCTCCAAAATTTTTTCAGGTTGTCTCAGAATACTGTGCATGGATATAGAAGCAATCTGTGAAAATTTGGTGGCGCGATCTCTCCAAACCGCCGCGGAACCGCAGCCAAACCCATGCTTGGGCCGCGGTTCCACCGCGCTTTTGATTGATCACTTGATCAAAATTTTGCAGATTGCTCCTGAGTTGGAAATAGTGGTTTTGGGATATTGTTTTTGGGCCCAGATTTTCTGTAAGTGCTACAGTACTGCTTGGGGCCCACTTGATAAAATTTGTTCGATCGGATATTTTAAACATGCTAGTTCACAGTATTTACATTATATCTGCGACCGTGAATGTCACTCGATCGGTAAATCCAGTCTATCTGCTATAGCCCTTTTGGACGGATTTGCGAACGTGACATTCACGTTGATGTTCTGTATGTTGCTGTGATGTTGCGGATCGGTCCTGGGGGATAGCCTGGATGCAATGTTAGTACAGTTTTGTTTTATATGTACATTTGATATTGCGGGGCGAGCGTCCGACATGTGGACTGCCGTCACTGCCTGTTTGTATTATTCTTTTAGGGCACGACCAGGTTGCGGTCGATGTACCTGTTGTATGTATATTTTACTTTCTGTACTAGGTTTACCCCGCGGAGGGGTGCACGGATAGCCGGGTTCTAGAGGGCAACAAGCCCGCATCTCATGGCGTTGAGACGGAGGGGGCTTTACTCTAGAATTGGCGGGCTGTTCGCCGCACTCGTAGGGGGTACAGGTTGACCCAGGAGGGCTGCCCAAGTTACCGGATTCCGTGAAGTGCTGGGTGGTCCATTCACGTTGCTGAAGGGGGCTGCCTCGCTTCAGGTTTTGGCGGGTGACTTGCCGCGCCCGTAGGGGTCTAGGATTTCATTGCACAGGCTATCCACACGACCAGGGGAACGTCGGGTTTCAGTAGCGGCTCTGTGAAACCCGGGGATCCCAGATATCGGTATTGTTCTGTGATGCTGTACTTTTCTGTGCTGCTGCTTTTTTATCACGCCTTGAGCGAAAATTATATATTGTATATATACTAGTAGATGTTGTATATGTTTTGCATCCGCGCTAGTCCAGTCCCCGCTCTGTCGTTAGTTAGCTAACCTAACGGGTGATGACGGGACTCAGTGGCGAATGCGGATGGCATATACGTACGTCAGTATATTTTCGTTCTTTTGTGGTGTGATCAATTGATGGGACTGCATTGATTCGGATCAATGCATGATAAACAAACCTATTCTGATGTTGTTGGAACACTTTTTCAAAAAGCTGTTATTGCAAGGGCGTTCTCTTTTGTTTTGCATCGTGGTATTCAGTTGGAATATCCTGCTCCTCAGTCGACGAGGCAAGGGCCGAGATCCCTTCACCGGGAGTGACCCCTTGGACAGAAGTTTGCGTCAGGGAAATAACTTCACTATAGCCGATTGCTTTTGCTTTGCATCGTGGTATTCAGTTGGAATATCCTGCACCTCATTCTACGGGGAAAGAGCCGAGATCCCTTCACCGGGAGTGACCTCTTTAGTAAAGGTTTTCGTCACTGTATTTTTTAAAAAGCTATCAGTTCCTTCAACGATATCAAGTTCATTACGTTAAAGGTTTTCGCCAGAAACCATTCGTAGCCCTCCGTCGTTTCATATGGATAGTCAATAGTATTCAAGCTGTGTATGTTGGCCAAAGTCAAGGCACAGTGTTTGGTAGCTGTTGGGTATTCATATGCAGCATAGATAGATGCGTTGGTTTGGGACAGTCGTACTGCCATTTTGGCCAAAGTCAAAGGTAGGTACGGATGGGTTCAAATTAACCTGGATAATGACGGGTAGAACTTGACATGTGACTTATGATATGTTGGCCAAAGTCAAGGTCATAAGAGCATGGGGTAAAAATCCACATCGGGAGTTTCAAAAGAACTGAAACTTGCCAGATATGCGCATACCTTCTGGAGTGTGATAGCGTGAGCGGATTCCGTCACGTTATCATGCGATGATGGTTGGATCCCGATTCCCACTGATGAGTTGGTTTACTCCTCGGGTGATCCCGGCTAATTCTTCTTTCAGGTTTGGGGAGGAATTTGACGTTACAGTGGAAGGTTTCCAGATTAGATAAAGTGATAACCATTCTGATCTAGGTTAGAGTGCACGCTGAGTATTTCTTTTCTCTCTCTCTCTTTGGCAGCGACCATTGACCCGACCCTAGACTATGACTCGGTGACCAAGTTGACCGAACCTTCTTAACACTGGCTTTTGGATTGTCAGAGTTGGAGACCTCATTGCCACTCCTACTTTTACCCTTTTCTCCAGGACACCCCGTATTACTACGAACGTCCACTTCCATTGGACAAAACCATCGTATGGTTATATACGAACTCGAAGGAATTCGAGGATGGTTTCTGGTTCTGGAGAAAACGAATAGGATTATTCGGTTGTCTTTTTTTTTTACCTTCTCTCTCACATTGCGAGTACTCCTTGGTTTAGGAGATAATACACCTATTACGCAAATTGGATATTCTTCTTCCAAACCTTAGGCTGGTGCCGAACGGTGGGGAATGAAGAAAGCCAATTAGCCTAAACGGTGTACAGAAGGTATTAAGTTCAGACAAAGCAAGGGATTAGTAAGAGGGCAAAGTAAATTGCGACTGCTATTCACGACCAAACCAAGTATTTCTTCGCCAATTCTAAATCACCTATTTCTAAGGTTTATTCGGTTGTCTTTTATCTTCACCTTCTCTCGCATTGCGAGTGTTCCTAGGACTGGGACAGTACACCCATTACGCTTATTGGATAGTCTTCTTCCAAACCATAGGCTGGTGCCGAACGGTAGGGAAGGAAGAAAAGCATTTGGCCTAAAGGGGTGTACAGAAGGTAATGACTAAAGACATATAAAGGGATTTGGAGAGGTGGCAAAGAATTATACGGTTACAGTCGTGAATCTGGATAATGGAAGAGGTATTACTAGGAATACCAGGATACCCCATCGAAACATTTCAATGTTTCAGGTTCACTGTGTACTGTTAAAAGAAAACTTATTTCCCAATTAGACACTTGCTCCAGGGTATGTATTTACCAGGTATGATTCTTACATCTGTATGGTTTTACAGATGATGAGTGGGAGTAAGTTATTGGGAATTAGGTGATCATCCACATTATATCAGGATTCGTTGTAATTGGTGATATTTGAGGAAGTCACCTAGGCTGTTTGCCGGTCGGCAAATATTTGGTTTCGAATATCCGTTGTTATGCACCAATTTCAAATTGATATATCTGTACGTCTATTTTCATAGAGTGAGATATACCTTTTGAAATTATGTCTATGACATTTACCTATATCAGTGGATGGTTAGGTAAGGAGCATTAAACGGCGGTGTAATTCTTCATAACCATAGTACAGTTTTCAACTTACGACACACAGTGAATGAGTCACTAGACTCAAGGGACTTGTACAGAGTATTGTATATTGTCCAGTATCCATTAGGACAGAGGGGTTGGTCCTCGTACTATATTCTGTTTACTTATGACTTCTCTAGTTCTTAGACTGGTGTTTCGTAGAAACACAGGGTCTGAGTTTTGAGAAGTTATTGGTATAAGAATAAAGTAGAGAACCAGATATTGCAAGTATCGGGATTCTTCAAGGTGATAAAAGATGTAGATACTTGTGTATGGTATTCAGTTGATAGTAATGATTAAGAGAACTTTCTTCTCTTTTAGGTTACTCATAATTGAAAGTATTCCTAAGTTGAGTAACGCAGATCGGCCTCCTTCCATTTAGATGATATGCACTGGAGACAGCTGCATGATTTGAATCTGGTTCAATTAAATCAGTGCCTCTGTTTCTTGGATATAGAACAGTTCATATCTTGACATTGTTAAGATACGGGGAGTTGTCCGGCTTATGCTTAAAACCAGACTCCGGATAACTCAAGGCACGTTTCTGTAATGGCTGTTTGTGGGTTGACCCGGGCTATGACGAGGGTTGACTTTCTACCATCTGGAAGATCAATAGTGATATTGTTCTTAACTCGCCACAGTTTTAATTAAAAATGGATTTTTTCAGAAAACAGTAGTGGGAGTATGGTAGAACTGCAAGTGATTCCAGAACCGCAAACGATTACTGAAGATTTGATAAGAACCTAAAGATTCAATCTGGTTTGATATTCCATTGGCCACTCTGCAGATATGGTGGGTAACCTCAGGCACCCGAGAGGTACTTCGGTATGCTCAAGGACGGTGGCAGGGAGGTTCTTGTTTACCCAGACTTGCCATTGCTGTTGTTCCAGACTGTGAGACCCGGCAGGAGGATGAGTATAGCGCCGTTCTAAACTGGCTTTAGAAGTGCACGTGTATATGACTCTGCCAGAGGGTTGTCGTAGTCAGTGGGAGCAGCGGAAGCATTGGTGGATATCAGGCTTATGTCTATTTATAGACTAAAGCAAATATAGCGGAGATAGACCATCTATTTCTGATGTGACAGTCATAGGTTTGACTCCATCAGAATAGGGGATGGATCTGTTAAGAAGGTAGTAGGGTGTAATATCCTGGTATTTGGATGACATACACAGAGTAGGAAGTGATATTCCTATACTACGATCGGTTATACTTTGGTCGTCACACAGTGGTTTCTCCACATAGGACTTGGATATTATATCAGATATTCTGGTCACTAGATCTATGGTTTTAGATCTAGATTTGGGTGGTTTCCCAATCTGGGTACTTAGACAGCATTCTATGAGTATTTAGAATGGACGACTCCTGGCACGGTAGTATACCTGCAGGTGATGGAGTCACCCTCTCTAAAGGTGTCTTATAGACTAAAGGGGAGAGGGATGTGCATGATTGGCAGATCACTTGCTTAGGCAATTGAGTCGATCATGATATGTCAAGTACCACACCAGATGTTGTTCTTGCAGTGGATGCAATAAGTTGATATTGATCCAATCCTGGAGAAACAGTCGGAAGCAGTTTTAGAATATAAGTTGATGTCCTAAGGATATGATAACAGCATTCTCCTTCGGGAGACAGTTATCATTCCAGGCTTCCAAGGTGACCTGGACGGCAGAGTGGCCATCAGAGTTTTAGTTTTCCCTCTGACGAGGGGCAGTATTTTGGACAGGTGGTCCAAGGCAATACTGAGGGAGGCATAGCGCAGGACACTGATTAAGTTCAGTTGACGATACAGTCGAAGAAGTTTGGATTTGGAGTTCATTTATGAGCTAGGTCCCATCAGACATCCAGACATTCTAAGACAGGTATTGCTCATTTCGGGAGATGGCTTTCTCCGCGAACATGGGATATGGAGAGACATAGAAAGAAACACCAGAGCGGATCCACTCACTGAGGCTATTCCCCGAACGCAATAGTTTCGCAAACGAGCTTTGTGAGACTGACTAGTAGAGGAGTTGGGTGTTCGGTATCACACGGGCTGTGAGTATGCGACATCGCAATAATTAGCCTTGAGTGCAAGTGGGAGATTGTTGGAGATAGTGCCCTCAGAGTCAATTATTGGATCACAGGCACGTGATTGCAATGATTGAGGGAGGACCTATCCCGGTAGGACAGTCTTACTCAAGATGATAGTATGCTATCTGGTTTATCTTTATCATCGTGTACTGCTTTAGGTGACCTTACGAGTCGCTATTACACGTTGATAGAGCCCCTAGGATTCTTGCTTGACTACCAGCAGTATGAGGGCGATCATATACGTGAGAGCTGGAGTCTATAAGCACATCCTTAAAAGGTCCCTAGTCGTGGGAGTTTCGAGACAGGGCATCGATTCTCCAGAGTAGACTAGTGTATACAGTCGAGACCCCAACGAGGGGCGGTGGCCGGTCTCACAAGCCACTGGTGTCAGTTGGTTCACCTAAGATGTATACAGGTGCTCATTGGGTTATGAGTACACCGGACAGGACTCGCCGGGAACCTGCTAGTTGGGATTATACCAGACGTCAGATAGCAGTTCCCAGGTGACATGTGTACAGGTTAGTTCATCGACTTGAGATCGTCATTTGTCTCGTGTGAGTTACCACTGTGCTTTGATTACTACCCTACCACGGCTCAAAGGAGTCGTGCAAACAGGTTTTAGTTGGGTACAGTCCCGAGCCACATGGAGGCAGTGAGCGGATCTGCAGGGGTTCGTCTCTCCCGGTATTGGGGGTGAGGTCGCGCTGTGTCTAGGAGAGCCGGAACATGAAAAGTCCTTGGCCAAGGCAGGAGATTTACTGGTAGGTATTCCAGTAGTATCTCAGGGTGTTCTGGGCTACACTCCGGCACGACTTGTACCGCTTTTGGGGGTCTGACTTTTACCAACCCCCGAGGCCCGCCATGCGATACTCATAGACGAACGGACCGGACTGTACGGATATTGTCACTGACAGGCTCAGTAGGGTGTCAGGATGAGTTCGCTCATCGACGTCTCTTTTAGTCAATAGCTGGTAGCCCGTCACGTATGGCTAATACCTCTGACGTGCTAGTGGTTAAATCCACAGCCATAGTATTGACGAGTCTTTAGAGTCCACCACACTCAGTTACTTAGGTTTCGGGCGAAACGCTGTAGAGGCCGTATGGAGATATGGCAGGGTTCGGTCAGATACGTGCGGTATTGCACGGATCGTGATCGGACGGATTTTACTAGCCGGCTTTGGCTTAAGCCGGATCCTAGTATTAGACAGTGTAGATTTTGTCTCTTTGCATTTGTGTTCAGTGGAAATACAAATGCGGGCATGTATTTGCAGTCGCGGGGTTTTCCTGTAATTTATTACGGGATCAGTTTTCTGAAGTTGCCAGTTTGCATTCCGTTCCGGCCGGTTTTCTTTTATTCTTTCACGGCCGGACTATCCGTTGGAGCGGGTTATTTGCAGTTTGCAAATAACATTTTGTGGAGGGGCTTTCTTGCTTATTTGTAGCTTCCTCATGATGAGATTCCTTTTGAATCAATCACTTGCATTTATTGGATGGTTTAGTGAAGGGATTTGGATTAGATTTTGGTGTGACCATTTCTATATTGTTAATTTCCTTTTTCTCCTCTTGCTTGAAAAAGAATTTATTTTTTCCCCACCTGGAATTGAGTGGCCGGCCCACTTGATATGTGAGAGTGGGAAAAAGTTTTCTTCATGCCATTTGGTGCCCCCCCCTTGTGAGTATGCTGTAATGTGGGAATTTCTTTTTTGGCATGGTTTTAATTGATGCACTCCACCCACAAAATTCCACAGAGCACCAAAATTGTTTTGGCCGAGCTCATTTTCATTGCATGCTCCATTTTTCATCAAGCATCCATGAAAATTCTTGTGCACAAATTCCTCCATAAATGGCAACCTCATAAACCCCAAAGAGACATGGCTACTACACTATTCTACAGCATCCCTTGGACGTGTCGGCTAGCCAACTTCGCGCCCGAGTTGCCTCGGTCAAGAGGTGGGAGCCCGTAAAAGACTTTGGCGATGTGGTGCCCTTTCCGACGAGGAGGAGATGGACGGAGTTTCCGCAGGAGATCGGAGTGGAGACGAAGATCGAAGGATACGGATCGCTTGGTATACTTCTCTACTCTTTTCTTGTTTGCTAGTTGCTAGGTTAATGGCCCGATCCGGGTGAAAAGTGCGCGGGGGTGCCGGTTTGCTAGTTTGCAAAGTTTTTGTTTCCGCGTTTCCGGCGTCGGATCGACGGCCGGGGCGTCCCCGCGGACTTACGCTCAATGTAAGAATCCAAAAGAATTCTCATTTAATAAAAAATCTCATTGAACAGTGGAGTTCAAGACTTCCAATGTCCTCAAAAAACGTGTTCTACAACCGATCTGAATCTGTGAGAAGAATCTACAACAAAACCCTTAAAAGAAAATAAGAAAAGGGAATAAAATTCCCAAAAAATTTCAAAAAGAAATTTTCTCAGAGCTAAGCTCTGTAGAACAAACCAGAATTGAATTCCTCTGATGATGGGATTAAATCCCAGAAATACCCATGGGAAATACTCTGGAATTAAATTTCAGAGAACCCTTAAAAATCAGAATTAATAATAGGGTAAAACCTTAAGATCTCTAAGACCCACTGTCTATCTAAATAAAGTTTTTTTAGATCTCTAAGAGATCATTTCAAGAAAAGGAGCCAAGCTCTGATAATGGGTTAAAAATCCAAAACAAAAAATAGCCTCTTTTAAAGAGTTAAAAAATTGGTCATAATCCTTACCAAGTTTCTTAAACAGAGTTAAACTCTAAGAGTTTCTTTAGGCAGAAATCTAAGTTTTGAGAAGAGAATTAAATTCTCAAGGAAGAAGAAGGAAGATGAAGAAACGGCAGTCATCTCAAGGGCCAAAAGCCCTATTCATAAGATATGAAGGGACGGTTCAACTCTCTAGAAGATCCAACGGTGGAAAAAGGTGACACCGTTGCACCCACGTGTAAGCCACGTGAGAGAAACGGTAGGGAGGATTTGTTTCCCCAATATTTAAATATATTAAAAGAGTAAAGCTCTATTGAAATTTAATGGGGCAGCACCCCACGTGCTTCTCACGAGGGCACCAGCGCCAATGTGCAAAGCACAGAAACGCTGTCTGAATAAGAATTAAATTCTTATACGGCGCCGCATGTGCTCATCACGCGGACGCCAATATGCAAAGCACAGAAAAGCACTTTCTGAGTAAGAATTAAATTCTTATATGGCGCCGCACGTGCTCCTTACGCAGGCACCAATGTACAAAGCATGGGAATACCCATCTTAAGAATTAAATTCTTAAGTGATGCCCACGTGCACAATACGTGAGCGCCGGCGTCCAAGTAGAATTAAATTCTACGATACCCTCTGTTAAACAGAGTCGTTGGATAAAAAATTTAACGGAGATGATAAATCATCAAAATATAGAATCAAATTATATTAGGAGAAAATATCTCCAAAATTTTTCTAAATAAGAAAGATACTCTCGGTTGGATCAATGATCCAATAATGGAATAAAATTCTATTGTTGAGAATATATTCTCTCAATCTTTCTAAACAGAAAAAGACTGCTCTCTGTAAAACAAAGAACTCTTAGATTAAAAATCCAACGGTGATTAAAAATCACCATTTTACAGAATAAATTCTTTATATGGGAAAATATTTTTCCAATCTTGTTAAAAACAAGAAAACGCATTCTGTAAAACAGAAATTCTTGGATCAAAGATCCAACGGTGGATAAAATTCCTCAAATCAATTTTTAGACCAATTAAATCAATTGGAATCTCTCAATGAGAGATTTTCTCAAAACCAATTAACAATCTGCCTTCACTATATAAAGGACCCGAGATTTCAAGTCTCTCACACACAGAGAGATAGAAAAAACCCCTACAAGCTCCTGCCAAAATACAGTGAGCCCTTGAGAAAGAACAGAGAATTCAATTCTCAAAGAAGAAGAGCTTCCTTCTCAAAACCTTAGGTAAAGAAAAGAAATCAAAATATTTCTTTTGCCTATCATATCACATCTAAGGGTTTAACCCTTTTAAAAGAACTTAGTTTTTTCTCTAGATCTGAGATCCACAAGACAAGTCTTCCATAAGTTGAGAATTTAATTCTCATCGGGAAGATCTTGTTCTTGAGAATCAAACATTCAGGAAAGAACAAATTTAAAAAGGAAGAAAATGGAGTCCATAATACTCCAGGAACCCAGTTCCTTCAAATCAAAAACTTAGTTCTTTACAAACTCAACTCGAGATCCTCAAAATATAATGATTTTGGTGAGCGTTAATGGTCAAAATACCACTGACATAGGTTTAACCTCTCTGAAAACATCAACAGAGATTAAATCTTCATAAAAAAACTAGCGTGTCACGTGCTTCCCACGTGGATGCCCCTTTTAACAGTGCCTAGCGCCTCACGTCAAAAACATGCGGGCGCCCAAAACAGAAGGACAACACCTCACGTGAAACACACGTTGACGCTGAATAAAGTGCTCAGCACTCCATATATAGCTGAAAGCAGCTAAGTGCTTAACACTGTTTGGGCAGCGCCCAGCGCCGCACGTGCTCCTCACGTGGGTGCCATATAAAAAGTGCTTAGCACATCATATGGAGCCAAAACAGTTAAGTGCTTAGCACTAATCGGGCATCGCCCAGCGCCGCACGTGCACCTCACGTGGACGCCATAGAAAGTGCTTAGCACTTCATATTTAGTCAAAATGATTAAAGTGTTCAACATATATGGGGAGGTCCTAATGACTGAATGCTTCACATGATATATATATGAGCATCAGAGCTCAAATAAGTGCTTAGCATTTTTAAATAAAAGAAATGGCTGAACAAACAAAGCCCAAATAAGCGCTTAGCACTTTTGGATAAAAAAAAGACTAAGTAGACTAAGCTCAAATTGGCTGAGTCTCTGAAGTTTTCTTGCAGTTGAGCCCAAATGCTCTTTTACTGGATCTCAAGTAAAAATGATCCCAAAATGTTGTTAAGTTGATCGTAGTCTCAAACAAGACTAATGTATCCTTAGCGAATACTCACTTATAGATTTAAATTGATCTTAATCTCAAACCAGATTAACGGTCCTTAAATAAACCAAAAACCCAAATCTAAAATATATGGATTTGGACTAATCCGCGCTCTACGGGTGACGACATAAACTAGTCTCCGTATACAATCCACGGGCAACCTAAACAAACAAAAACACACATGACACGAAGTGGACTGCCGGAGTAAGAGAAAGTGGTTTTCACAATGCGGTAACGTAATTAACTACAGGGGCTTGCACTTGCAAGGAAGAGCATCTCCACAATCAAAAACCCCTCACAAATAAGGGGGAATCTGATAAAATCTGGTACAACGGTCGCATCTGTCCAAACCTCCGATATATGGTGCTATAAATCAACTTGGTATCTTCGGAGAGGTGGATTGAGAAGTCCAAATAGCATCTGTCCACAAAATTTAGGCCAGACGTCCCAACGTCTCGGTCCGGTCTTTCGGCGGTGAACAGGAATTACAAACGCACCGACAATATTTATAGACTTGATGAACCGAATCATTTCACCGTATCTGAACCAGTTCGTAATGGTGTTTATTGATGATATTCTGGTCTATTTAAGGAGTACAGAAGAGTATGCAGAATTTTTGAGGATCGCACTACAAACGTTGAGACAAGAAAAGTTATATGCTAAGATGAGCAAGTGTGACTTTTGGCTCGAAGAAGTGAAGTTCTTGGGTCATGTCGTATCCAGAGATAGAATTGCGTTTGACCCTGAAAAGATTACAGCTATTCATGATTGGCCAATTCCAAAGAATATAGGGGAGATCAGAAGTTTTCTTGGGCTTGCCGGATACTATAGAAGGTTCATGGAAAACTTCGCTCGAATAGAAGAACCATTGACCAAGCTAACACAAAAGGATGTACCGTTTGTATGGACGGATAAATGTGTGTCAGCTTTTGAAGCGTTGAAACAAAGATTGACCACCGCTCCTATTCTGACAGTGCCAGACGGTTCCGGAGGGCTGGTTATTCACAGCGACGCATCTGGGAAAGGCTTGGGATGTGTTCTAATGCAGCATAGGAAGGTTATAGATTATGCGTCGAGACAATTGAAGACTCATAAGAAGAACTATCCAACTCATGATTTGGAGTTAGTAGCAATGATTTTCGCTCTGAAGATTTGGAGACACCACTTATTGGGCGGAAGAGTAGAAGTATTTACCGATCAAAAAAACCTAAAGTATGTGTTCATATAGAAAGAGCTCAACATGAGGCAGCGTAGATGGTTAGAGCTGATGGCTGACTATGATCTTGATCTAAAATACCATCCGAGGAAAGTTAATATAGTACCGGATACTCTGAGTCGGTTGCCAGCGATACGAATGTTGACTTCATAAAAGGAGATTATAGCTGATCTTTAGAGTTTTGGATTGGAGATTGTACTACTGAATTCTTTGGGACAGTTGATGAAGTTACAAATACAGTAATCCTTGATCGATAATATTAAAGCAGCACAGTCGCACGATCCAAGATTGCAGAAGTTTCGAGAACAAGTAGAAGCGGGACTTCGAACAGACTTGTTAATTCATGAATATGGTTCGTTACGATATGTGAGCCATTTATGTGTGCCGAAAGGAGATGTTCATGAAGAAATCATGAAGGAGGCTCATAGTTCCGCATATTCCGTACATCCAGAAGGTACAAAGATGTATAGAGATCTGCGACAGCATTTCTGGTGGGAAGACATAAAAAGGGAGATTGCTCACTACGTATCGAAGTACTTAGTGTGTTAGCAAGTCACGTCTGAACATCAAAGGGTAGCTGGTTTGTTGCAACCACTTCCGATTCCTTAATGGAAGTGGGAACATATAACCATGGATTTCGTGACAGCTTTACCACGAAGTCCAAAGAGTAATAATGCAGTTTGGGTGATTTTCAATCGATTGACCAAGGCAACTCATTTTATGCTATTTCGAGTTGGTCAGTCGACGGAGGTTTTGGCAGAGAGGTACATGCAGAAGATTGTGAGATTGCATGAAGTACCCGCGAGCATCATTTCCGATCATGATACTCAATTTTTATCGCACTTTTAGAGGAGTCTACAGGAAAGTTTGGGAACTCTCTTGAAGTTTAGTACCGTCTATCATATTCAGACAGATGGCCTGTAACACCCGAGCCCAATGCTACTATTTTCAGTTACCGTTTGAGCATATTGTGGTACTCATTTCATTTAATTTGCTTGTTTGTTGCTTACTGTAAAATTTACCCGGCAAAGTCATTTCTACATATAACAAATTTTAGCATCTAAAATAAAATTGAAAATATTCATCTTGGCCTACTTGACACCCCTAGCCTCGTGGTAGCGTCCGTGCATTGTGTTCTCGTCCCGTTCAGTAAAACGGGCAAGTTTGGATGGCTACGTGCACGTACGTGTGTCCGTTTTGAGAGTATGCTTTTTAATCATAAAACATTTCATTTTAAAATTTGGAACCCGCTTAAAATCCTATTATTTGAATTTCGAATTTTGGACCCAACCCGGACGCAATTTGGAAATGTTTCATTTGGCGCCAAAATCCCAAATTTTTAATATTATTAAAACCTTCGCATATATTTTTCTAACTAATCTGATATCTTACTGTTCATTACCTATCTTTTAAATCTTTAAGTTAACCATATAATATTTTTACAATCTTTTATATCCTTCTCAATTTATTCTCTCAGCCAATCGCAACCTCCCCTTTAACCCCATGGTCCCCCCTTTCTCTCTCTCCTTCTTCTCTCTCTCTCCACTTTCTCTCTCTCTCTACCCCTTATATATTCTCTCGTACTTCTCTTTATCATTTTTCTCTTCTTGCTTCATGTCTCGTTTCTCATTTCTTTTAACTGTTCTTTTGTTACCGGAATTCCGTCGTGCCGGTGACGTTTCTCGACGTTCCAGCGAGATACCCCGACCCGTGTGGTTCCTTTGTTCGTCGTTTGGGTTCATTCCGTGAACCGTGCGCCGTCGCGGGTTTTCCCCGCCGACGGTTAACGTTCCGTTTTCCCGATTCGCGATCCATCGAGGCAAGTTAATCTTGCTACATGCTATATACTTTTATAATCTTCATTTTATAATATTATACATTTGAAAATCTTATAGTTTACATATGAAATGTCGTTGAAAAATCGGATATGACAAATCTGAAATTTACTGTACACCTTATCTTATAAAATTCATTATAAATCATAGAAAAATCATTAGGATACGTTCTTTAGTTCGTTACGAAGCTAATTCAGAATACTATAACTCTATGAAATATTTACTTGCAAAATAAATTGTTTAATTAACGTAAAATGCAAATGAACACGTCTCTAAACTGCTGTCTAGGGAAATTCCAGCAGCAAACTTTCAACTTTGAATATTCATAACTTTTTGTAGGGATAACCTGAGATGCTTATACTTATAAAACTGAAAACCTTATTGAATTATCTTTGTTTTGGTATAAGATACGTCTCTTTTGGAGAACATTTGTTATTTTTAAGCTATTTTACAAATTAGGGTGACGCTAAATTTCTGAACGGAACCTTCTTGTGCATGGTTAATCAATACATCTTTTATAGTTACTAATCGCTTTGAATATGCTATCCATATTAATATTATTATATCACATATTGTTTAGTTGTACATCCCACATTACCATTTTATAGTTTTATAACTTTTCGGATACCCGTTTGCATCCATCGCATTTAAGATACATATAATTGCATCCATAGATCACATCACTACATAATAATGTGATATTAACACTCCATGTTTAATAAATTGTATCCTAATTAATATTGGAACTATAAATGTAACCCTAATCGATAACTGTGCATCCATATCCTTGAAATTATATCTATTGGCATATCATATTACATGTTCCAGTTATTGTTCTGATAGTACTCATGCTTGTTTATTTATACACATGTTTATGTTAGTTTGATTATGAGCACCCACATGACATCTTGTGCTTCCTGACATGACCTGTTACACTTCCTACTTGACATGACATGGTACCGTACACTCTTGACATGACATGACACCTTTATACATTACCTGGTTGACCTGATGTACCATGGCTTTACTTGTTTTATGATTTCATGCCTAGTGCCGACAAACCTAACCATTCCTGCTGTCGATCCAGACAGACCTACTTTTACTCGACCTTGTGTTGGCATTAGTCCTTGACTACTGAATACCTGACCTGACATACATAGCTTGGGGGTATGGGGAAATCAAAGGTGAAACCGACTTGTAACTCAACAGTTCGATACATTGTTCTGATCAGTCTTACGGGCTTGGCCAGCTCCGGAGTGTTGATGCTGACATCACTCATCTATCCTACTACCTTTTACTGCTTAGCGGCACGTCTCGGATTCAGCCCCGAGGATCATGACCGTGGTCCCGGGCACGCACGGGATACTATTGAGTTACATCGACGATTCATCAATTGATTTCAAAGACTATAGAGTAGAAACCTGATAGGACAGTTTAGTTACCACTGCACATTACCCTGCACTGTTATTTCTTAGTACTGCTTTATTCATGTTCATACCTGCATTGCTTATTACCATGTTCATATTATATTGTTGGTTGACATGACGCGCTGACGTCTGGGTTTTGCATGGCCCAGATTCCGTACCACTGTCGACGGCCGAGCAGGAGTACTTCAGCCAGCAGGCTGATTTGAGTTCTATAGTGGTTAGTTCGTTTATTGCATTTTATTCCTAGGTGCGATCTCGCATTATGGGACGTACCTTTCTATTATTACATTGGATCATTTGCTTCCGCACTTATTGTTTATTGATTCTTGTAATTATGGATTTGGACATGTATTAGATTAGTTTTTATCTTGTTCTTGATAACCTTACAACCGTAATGTGACTGTGGATGGATACTTCCTACCCACAGGTAGCATGGTTGGCTATGTCACGTGCCCAATCTTGTGTACTCTGGGAAGCGGGGCGTGACATGGTTCTTTTGGTATCAGAGCCATAGGTTAATTGGGTTGATTCTTTGTAGTTGGGTATTGCACCCGATACACGAATCATAATACCCGTGATTAGGAAACATGTCCTGCCACCTTGACCGTTTTACCATCCTTGAATCATTCTTCCGGATCATGTCGACATGCAAACTTACTTTGCATTGTCAACTCGAAAACCTAATTTCTTGTTATCCCTAGGACTTAGGCGACTTGGGTGGAGTTAAGTAATTGCGGCTATGATACCGCGGCATAGCTACAATGCGGTACTCTATTTAAGTATCTTGGAGTTCTAGCCTTGATCCATATTCAGAATCTATCATCATGCTAATATTGGGTGTTTTGAGTTCAGGATTATGACAGGTAAGAAGTTGAAGACGTACCAGAGGCGTGTGAACGGAGCCGCCATGCTTGGAGTGATAAGAGGAATGCTGGAAATCAAAGAAACAGCCCGAGCTGATCCAGCAGCAAGCGGACTCGTTTCAGGAAGGTTTGCAGATCGTTCAGCAGTCTGTGAACAAGATTGGAACTAGACCAGTTGACCGAGTAGGGACCGTGGCAGAGTTCAGACGTGTGGGTCCTACTACTTTCACTGGTTTGGAGGAGCCATGCCAGCCGAGCAGTGGCTAGTCAGCACGGAGAATTCGCTGATTGCGGCACAGATTCCAGAGGACAAAGGAGTTGATGTGGTGCGCATTCAACTAGTGGATTACGCCGAGAGTGGTGGCTTGTGGAGGAGAACCGTTTGCCCAAGCCAAGCAGTTAGGCGGATTTCTCTAAGAGTTTCCTGGAGAAGTTCTTTCCGCGGACTGCACGGGAGGAAATGGAAGAGAAATTTATTGGGCTGAGGCAGAATGGAGCACCCGTGGACGTGCATGCAGCAGAGTGGACGAGACTCGGCAGTTTTGCTGGACCTTTAGTCGCCAACGATGCAGACAGGGCACGAAGGTCCATGCGCAGCTTGGATGTGGACATCCAAAGGCAAACCGTCTCCCTGGGTTTGACCACTTTTTCACAGGTTCTTACGGCAGCTCGAGAACAGCAGAGCATATCAGGAAAATTGGGAGTTCACAGCAGACAGCAGTTGCGGTAAGGAAGCAGTTCTGTCGGGCCGGTCGAGTTTAGGGCTAGGCCGACAAACAATGTTCTTGCATCAATGGAAGTGATGAAAGTAAAGAGCAGCTGTTGTTCGTGATTCTATGGATGTGTTTGAAGATATATCGGGCTTACCGCCGAAGCGAGACGTGGAGTTCACGATTGACCTTAGTCCTGGTGCAGCGCCAGTGTCTAAAGCTTACTATCCAATGGCACCAGTGGAATTGGAAGGAGTTAAGAAGCAAGTTGGTGAATTACTTGAGAAGGGTTGGATTCGAAGCAGCAACTCGCCTTGGGAGCTCCAGTTCTTTTAGTAAAGAAGAAGGATGGCACGAGAAGGATGTGCATTGATTATCGAGAATTGAACCGGGCAACTATTAAGAACAAGTACCCGATCCCTCGCATTGGAGGACTTTTGAGCAGCTTAGTGGCGCGAGAGTATTCTCGAAACTGGATTTGCGATCCGGATATCATTAGGTCCTGCAGATGTTGAGACAGGAGAAACTTTATGCGATGATGAGTAGTGCGAATTCTGGCTGGAAGAAGTGAAATTTCTGGGACATGTCGTGTCGGGTGATGGAATCGCCGTCCATCCCGAAAAGATTGCAGCAGTTCGAGATTGGCCTATTCCAAGGAATGTAGCTGAGATAAGAAGTTTCCTTGGATTAGCCGGATACTACAGGAGATTTGTGGAGAACTTTGCTCGTTTGGCAGAACCGCTGACCAAGCTTATGCGTAAGGAGGTACCTTTTGTATGGACGGATAAGTGTGCGTTGGCTTTGAGACGTTGAAGCAGAAGTTGATAACCGCCCCTATCCTGACCGTACCAGACAATTCCGGAGGACTGATGATTCATAGCGACGCATCTGGGAAAGAATTGGGATGTGTTTTGATGCAGCATGGAAAGGTCGTAGCATACGCATCAAGACAACTGAAGACCCATGAGAAGAATTATCCAACTCATGACTTGGAGCTTGCGGCTATGATTTTCGCTTTGAAGATTTGGAGACACTACCTTTTGGGCGTAAGAGTCGAAGTTTTTACAGATCATAAGAGCTTGAAGTACGTGTTCACGCAGAAGGAGTTGAACATGAGGCAACGCAGATGGTTGGAGCTGACGGCCGACTACGACCTTGATCTTAAGTACCATCCGGGAAGAGTTAACGTCGTGCCAGATGCGCTAAGTCGGTTACCAGCAATTCAGGTATTGACCGCACAAAGGGAGATCATTGCGGATTTTCGGAGATTTGACTTGGAGGTTGTGCTACCACATGCTACGGGACAGTCGATGCAGTTGCAAGTACAGTCGTCCTTAGTTGAGAAGATTAAAACAGCACAATCGCAGGATCCTAGACTACAAAAGTTTCGAGAGCAGGTTGAAGCCGGACTACGAACAGATTTATTGATCCACGAAGATGGTTCGTTGAGGTTTGGTAGCCGTGTGTGTGTGCCAAAAGGGGATGTGCGTGAAGAGCTTATGAAGGAGGCACACAATTCAGTTTACTCTGTACATCCAGGAGGGACAAAGATGTACCAAGATATTCGACAGCATTTCTGGTGGGAAGGCATGAAACGGGAGATTGCTCGCTTCGTGGCTAAGTGCTTGGTATGTCAGCAAGTCAAGGCTGAACACCAAATGGTTGCTGGTTTATTGCAACCATTTCCGATTCCTCAGTGGAAGTGGGAACATATAACCATGGATTTCGTGACGGCTTTACCGCGGAGTCCAAAAGGCAACAATGCAGTAAGGGTGATTGTTGATCGGTTGACCAAGGCAGCTCACTTTATTCCTTTTCGGGTTGGTCAATCAATAGAGACTTTGGCAGAGCGGTACATGCAGGAGATCATAAGATTGCATGGAGTACCGGTGAGCATCGTGTCCGATCGGGACACTCGGTTCTTATCACACTTCTGGAGGAGTTTACAGGAAAGTTTGGGGACTCGATTGAAGTTTAGCATAGCTTATCATCCTCAAACTGATGGTCAGTCGGAGAGAACGATCCAAACTCTTGAGGATACGTTGAGAACATGCAGGTTGGACTTCAAGGGGTCTTGGGAGGATCATCTACTTTTGGTGGAGTTGTCTTACAACAACAGTTTTCAGGCAACTATTCAGATGGCTCCATTTGAAGCATTGTATGGTCGTAAATGCCGTTCACCTGTTTGTTGGGACGATGTCGGTGAACGAAGATTATTGGGACCAGATTTGGTTGTGCAGACAGTTGAGAAGGTTAACCCTATCAGAAATCATATGAAGGCAGCACAGGACCGACAGAAGAGTTGGGCAGATACGTCAAGAAGACCTCTGGAGTTCACCGTGGGTGATTTGGTATTCTTGAAGATATCACCGACTAGAGGGGTGATTCGCTTTGGGAGTCGGGGAATGCTTGGTTCTCGATTCGTTGGACCCTTCGAGATATTGGAGCGTGTTGGAGAGGTAGCGTACCGTTTGGTGTTACCACAGTCCTTGGCAGGTGTGCACGATGTGGTTCGTGTATCTCAACTACGGAGGTATGTTCGAGATGAAACCCACGTATTGGATCATTCGGAGTTGACCGTACGGGAGGACCTAACTTTTGAAGAGCGACCAGTTGAAATCAAGGATCGAAGAGAAAAGGTTCTTAAGAACAAGGTTACCCCTCTTGTGCTAGTTTCTTGGGGTAATCGATCGCATGGAGAATCCACTTGGGAACGAGAAGATGAAATCCGGCAGAAGTTTTCCTCACCTTTTCTTGTAGTTATCTATCTTTGTATTCTTGGAATTTCGAGGACGAAATTCTTTTTGTAGTTGGGTATAATGTAACACCCGAGCCCAATGCTACTATTTTCAGTTACTGTTTGAGCATATTGTGGTACTCATTTCATTTAATTTGCTTGTTTGTTGCTTACTGTAAAATTTACCCGGCAAAGTCATTTCTACATATAACAAATTTTAGCATCTAAAATAAAATTGAAAATATTCATCTTGGCCTACTTGACACCCCTAGCCTCGTGGTAGCGTCCGTGCATTGTGTTCTCGTCCCGTTCAGTAAAACGGGCAAGTTTGGATGGCTACGTGCACGTACGTGTGTCCGTTTTGAGAGTATGCTTTTTAATCATAAAACATTTCATTTTAAAATTTGGAACCCGCTTAAAATCCTATTATTTGAATTTCGAATTTTGGACCCAACCCGGACGCAATTTGGAAATGTTTCATTTGGCGCCAAAATCCCAAATTTTTAATATTATTAAAACCTTCGCATATATTTTTCTAACTAATCTGATATCTTACTGTTCATTACCTATCTTTTAAATCTTTAAGTTAACCATATAATATTTTTACAATCTTTTATATCCTTCTCAATTTATTCTCTCAGCCAATCGCAACCTCCCCTTTAACCCCATGGTCCCCCCTTTCTCTCTCTCCTTCTTCTCTCTCTCTCCACTTTCTCTCTCTCTCTACCCCTTATATATTCTCTCGTACTTCTCTTTATCATTTTTCTCTTCTTGCTTCATGTCTCGTTTCTCATTTCTTTTAACTGTTCTTTTGTTACCGGAATTCCGTCGTGCCGGTGACGTTTCTCGACGTTCCAGCGAGATACCCCGACCCGTGTGGTTCCTTTGTTCGTCGTTTGGGTTCATTCCGTGAACCGTGCGCCGTCGCGGGTTTTCCCCGCCGACGGTTAACGTTCCGTTTTCCCGATTCGCGACCCATCGAGGCAAGTTAATCTTGCTACATGCTATATACTTTTATAATCTTCATTTTATAATATTATACATTTGAAAATCTTATAGTTTACATATGAAATGTCGTTGAAAAATCGGATATGACAAATCTGAAATTTACTGTACACCTTATCTTATAAAATTCATTATAAATCATAGAAAAATCATTAGGATACGTTCTTTAGTTCGTTACGAAGCTAATTCAGAATACTATAACTCTATGAAATATTTACTTGCAAAATAAATTGTTTAATTAACGTAAAATGCAAATGAACACGTCTCTAAACTGCTGTCTAGGGAAATTCCAGCAGCAAACTTTCAACTTTGAATATTCATAACTTTTTGTAGGGATAACCTGAGATGCTTATACTTATAAAACTGAAAACCTTATTGAATTATCTTTGTTTTGGTATAAGATACGTCTCTTTTGGAGAACATTTGTTATTTTTAAGCTATTTTACAAATTAGGGTGACGCTAAATTTCTGAACGGAACCTTCTTGTGCATGGTTAATCAATACATCTTTTATAGTTACTAATCGCTTTGAATATGCTATCCATATTAATATTATTATATCACATATTGTTTAGTTGTACATCCCACATTACCATTTTATAGTTTTATAACTTTTCGGATACCCGTTTGCATCCATCGCATTTAAGATACATATAATTGCATCCATAGATCACATCACTACATAATAATGTGATATTAACACTCCATGTTTAATAAATTGTATCCTAATTAATATTGGAACTATAAATGTAACCCTAATCGATAACTGTGCATCCATATCCTTGAAATTATATCTATTGGCATATCATATTACATGTTCCAGTTATTGTTCTGATAGTACTCATGCTTGTTTATTTATACACATGTTTATGTTAGTTTGATTATGAGCAC
Source organism: Agapanthus africanus (assembly GCA_030015575.1). Classification (NCBI taxonomy): domain Eukaryota; kingdom Viridiplantae; phylum Streptophyta; class Magnoliopsida; order Asparagales; family Amaryllidaceae; genus Agapanthus; species Agapanthus africanus. The sequence goes on along the minus strand of CM057348.1, from coordinate 22,512,149 downwards.
CCACATGACATCTTGTGCTTCCTGACATGACCTGTTACACTTCCTACTTGACATGACATGGTACCGTACACTCTTGACATGACATGACACCTTTATACATTACCTGGTTGACCTGATGTACCATGGCTTTACTTGTTTTATGATTTCATGCCTAGTGCCGACAAACCTAACCATTCCTGCTGTCGATCCAGACAGACCTACTTTTACTCGACCTTGTGTTGGCATTAGTCCTTGACTACTGAATACCTGACCTGACATACATAGCTTGGGGGTATGGGGAAATCAAAGGTGAAACCGACTTGTAACTCAACAGTTCGATACATTGTTCTGATCAGTCTTACGGGCTTGGCCAGCTCCGGAGTGTTGATGCTGACATCACTCATCTATCCTACTACCTTTTACTGCTTAGCGGCACGTCTCGGATTCAGCCCCGAGGATCATGACCGTGGTCCCGGGCACGCACGGGATACTATTGAGTTACATCGACGATTCATCAATTGATTTCAAAGACTATAGAGTAGAAACCTGATAGGACAGTTTAGTTACCACTGCACATTACCCTGCACTGTTATTTCTTAGTACTGCTTTATTCATGTTCATACCTGCATTGCTTATTACCATGTTCATATTATATTGTTGGTTGACATGACGCGCTGACGTCTGGGTTTTGCATGGCCCAGATTCCGTACCACTGTCGACGGCCGAGCAGGAGTACTTCAGCCAGCAGGCTGATTTGAGTTCTATAGTGGTTAGTTCGTTTATTGCATTTTATTCCTAGGTGCGATCTCGCATTATGGGACGTACCTTTCTATTATTACATTGGATCATTTGCTTCCGCACTTATTGTTTATTGATTCTTGTAATTATGGATTTGGACATGTATTAGATTAGTTTTTATCTTGTTCTTGATAACCTTACAACCGTAATGTGACTGTGGATGGATACTTCCTACCCACAGGTAGCATGGTTGGCTATGTCACGTGCCCAATCTTGTGTACTCTGGGAAGCGGGGCGTGACATGGCCAGTCTGAAAAAATGATCCAAACTCTTGAAAATATGTTGAGAGCATGCATGTTAGACTTCAAGGGTTCATGAGATGATCATTTGCACTTGGTGGAGTTTGTTCACCGCCGGAAATGGAGACGAGCCTGGATGGATCGTCTTTCCTGAATCTGGGGGCAGATACTATTTGGATTTATCCGTCCATCTCTCCGAAAATACCAAGTTGATTTATGGCACCGTATATCAGAGCTTTGGATGGATACGGCCGTTGTAGCGTGACTTTATCAGATTCCCCCTCGTTTGTGAGGGGTTTTTGATTGTGGGGACGCTCTTCCCTGCAGGGGCAAGCCCCTGCAGTTAATTACGTTACCGCATTACGATAACCACTTTCTCCTGCTCCAGAAGTTCACTTCATGTCGTGTGTTTTTTTGTTTGTTTAGGTTTTCCGTGGATTGCGGAGTCTAATTTATATCGTCGCCCGTATGGCGCAGATTAGTCCAAATCCGTATATTTGAGATTTGGGTTTAGGTCAAGAATTTTGCTTGACATGGCCCATATTGGTAGCTTGGTTTGCCAACGGGAATGAACTTAGGATGCAGATCTCACATTTATGAGGTCCATCAGTTCAGAGGATATTTGGGTTTGATCTAAGGATCATTAGCCATATTTTAGACTAAGCTCAATTTATGAGCAGTGAGCATATGGGCTCAACTGATCATTAGATCATATATAAATATTCCATGAATAGTATACGGTAGTCATTATGGAGACAGTCTGCAGAACAAAACATATTAGTTTAGGACGTTGCGGTCTAACATTCCCTGTTTGGGACGAATGTTAGTTTAAGGACATTTTGGTCCAATGTTCCCTGTTTGGGATGAAGATTAGTTTAAGGACATTTCGGTCCATTATCACCGTGTTTGGGGGCGAAGATTAATTTAAGGACATTTCGGTCCATTATCGCCGTGTTTGGGGGCGAAGATTAGTTTAAGGACATTTCGGTCCATCGTTCATCTTGTGTGCACGTGTTTTTGTTACGTGGCGGAGTGAACGATGGTGACATGGAATGCGCTCAATTTGCGGTGCAATCTGATTTAAGGTGTGCACATCAGTTTGGAAGTGCATCAATGTGGGGTGTATAATTCCCTATCTTGATAAAATTTTACATCAAGTTGGGACGAGAAATTGTTGTTGGTTGTCGGAACTCGCCACCTCACTGAAGACGTTGAGAAATTACAACGACATATATTAGAGGTATAGAGAGATGTGCCCTTAAACCAAATCCCGTATTTGAGGGAAAGGGGGTGATGGACCTAAGAATCATTAGTCATATTTGAGACTAAGATTATCTTACGAGATATGGGATGAATACATTTCGGATATCATCAATGAAAGATCATTAGTCATGTTTGAGACTAAGATCAGTTTGGATGTCAGTTTGGATATCATGGATATATGCTTAGCCAATTTAGGCTAAGATTGGGTTTCTGTAACTCTCAACAGTGCTAAGCACTCAGCTGCATATAGCGCTCACATGTATAGCACTAACGTTTGTGGCGCTCACGTGTGTTTCACATGAGGTACTGAGCTTTTATCCTTGGGTGCTCACGTGCTTTTCACATGAGGCGCTCCAATAGTGCTAAGCACTAACTTTTTTCCGACGCTTGCATGTGTTTAACGTGAGGCGCTATGTTCTTTGGAGATTTAATCGCTGTTGATGTTTTTAGAGAACTTAAATCTTTGTTAATGGTATTTTGACCATTAACGATCACCAAGATCATTATTTTGAGGATCTGAGATCATGTTCTTTAAGAACTGAGTTCTTGATTTGAAGGAACTAAGTTCCTGGAGTATTATGAACTCCATGTTTCCCATGTTCATGTTTTCAGAGAGGTTAAATCTCTTTTAATGGCATTTTGACCATTAAGAATCACCGAGATCATTATTTTGGGGATCTGAAATCAAATTCTTTTAAGAACTAAGTTCTTGATTTGAAGGAACTTAGTTCCCGGAGTATTTTGAACTCCATCTTCTTCATGTTCTTGTATCCATGTTCTCCTATAAATCTTTGATTCTCAAGAACAAGATTTTTCCGATGAGAATTAAATTCTTAACTTATGAGAGACTTGTCTTGTGGATATCAGATCCAGAAAAAGAACTAAGTTCTTCTAGAAGGGTTAAACCCTTTTAATAGGCAAAAGAGATGTTTTTTGATCTCTTCTTTTTTCTTTATCTAGAGTTTTTTCAGGATGGAAATCTTCTTCTTTAAGAGAATTAAATTATCTATTGTTTTGAGAGCCTTCTGTATTTTTACAGAAGCTTATGGGGGGGTCTCTTCTTTTCTTTTTTCTCATCTTCCCTCTTTTGATTAATCTCTTTGCTCCTATTTATAGGAGAAGAGAAAAATCAATTTGTTGAGAAAATCTCTCATTGAGAGATCATGATTGATTTCATGATCAATCAAAATGATCTTTTAGATCAATCAATAAATTTTATTCACCGTTAGATTTTTAATCCAAAGGCTTTCTGTTTAACAGAGAAGATTTCTTGTTTGTTTAAGAAGATTATGAAATATTTTCCTAAAATAGAATTTTATTCTATCATATGAATATCTTGTTAGTTTAACAAGATTAGGAATATATTTTCCTAACATAGAATTTAATTATATCATATGGATATCTTGTTAGTTTAACAAAATTAGGAAAATATTTTCCTAAGATAGAATTTTATTCTATCAAATGATCGATAGGTGATTTTATAATCACCGTTGAATTAGAGAAGATCTTTTTAATTTGAAGAAGATCAGGAAAATATTTCCCACATAGAATTTAATTCTATCAGATGGTTTAATTGGTGATATTTTATCACCATTGAATTTTAAATCCAAAATTCTATGTTAGAGAAATATTTTTCAATAATAGAAAGATCAAGGAAATATTTCCCAAATAGAATTTAATTCTATCACATAGAATTTAATTCTATCAAATAGTTTAATTGGTGATATTTTATCACCGTTGGATTTTAAATCCAAGATTCTCTGTTAGAGAAAGTTCTTTTCATATTAGAAGGAAAATATTTCCCAAATAGAACTTATCATCTGATGATTTATTATCACCATTTGATTTTTGATCCAACGGCTCTGTTTAACAGAGAATATCCCAGTTTTTAGGGAAGTATCCTCATGTAGAATTTAATTCTATCTGCTTTTAATTTGGGCGCCGTCGCTCACGTGTTGTGCACGTGGGTGTCACTTAAGAATTTAATTCTTATTTACTCCTGTGCTTTGCACATTGGCGCCCATGTGAGGAGCACGAGCGGTGCCACCATAGGGTTAATCCTACAAGATTGGTGCTGGCGCTGGCGCCCTCATGAGGGGCACGTGAGGCGCTGCCTCAACAAAATTTTAACAGAGCTTAGCTGTTTTATTATGTTTAAATATTATGGGAACAGGCTCTCCTGTGCTTTGCACATTAGCGCCCACATGAACTTCACGTGCGGTGCTATCTAAGGTGATAGTTACATGCCTTGCATATGAGTGCATGTATTTAACATGTGGAGCTTTCCCTTTATTTTTATAAGGGAACAACAAGCTCTGAGCCAAAAAAATTTGGCAGGAACAAACCCCCCCCACTACTTTGCCCATGTAAATTTATATGTCGGTTAAATAGTGCAAAATAATGCATTACCATAGAACTGATGGCTTAGAAGATAAGTTTAGGATCCTTATCGCCTAAGAGTTTTTCATCTTCATGAGCCGTAAGGGTCTCAAGCAGGTTTTTCTCCCTATGAGTCGTGAGAATCTCATAGGTGCATATTCTCCCTAGAAATCGTAAGGATTCCTAAGTGTCTTTCACCTCAGCGAATCATAAGGATCTCACGCAAGTATTTTCTCCTTACGAGTCGAGAGGACCGTAAGTGGCTTCTTCACTTCATTGGCATATAACTTTGACGAATGTGGCCCATGGATAGTATACAAGAGTCAGTTTGGACCTTCTTGTAGGGCAGCGATGGCATATGAAACAGGTTTAGATCTGTCGCCTAATACTTTTCAACTTTATGAGCCGTGAGGGTCTCATAAAGACTTTTCTCCCTATGAGTCGAGAGGATCTCGTAGATGTATTTTCTCCTTAGAAGTCATGAGGACTCTTAAGTGCGTTTTCTCTTGAGAGTCTAAAGGATCTTCGTTTGTTCCTCGAACTACTAGGCAGCATCTTGCAGATTCATCTATTTGTTGGTCCCAGTCTCACATTTGTAGCGTATTTTCACCATTTTCACTGTATTGTTCTGAGAACCTATAACCTGCAACTATTTAGCAGATATGGATCAAAAGCACCTATTTATTTGCAATATGATTAAGAATGGGGAATATAATAATGCAAAATTCTGATATGAACAGATCTCACAAGAGAATTTTTCCTTTACGAGTCGAGAGGACTCATAAGTGGTTTCCCCTCCTCGTCGATATGCGACTTAGGAGAATGTGGCCCGTGGATAGTATACAAGAGTCATTTTGGACCTACTTGTAGGGCCACAGTGCTTAGGAAACAGGTTGATATCCCCGTCGCCTAAGGCTTTTCACCTTCATGAGCCGTAAGGGTTTCATAAAGATGATTTTCCCTACGAGTCGAGATGAGTCGAGAGGATCTCGCAGGTGTATCCTAACATGAAATATAGATAACCCCTATTCTTTATAACATAGGTCCGTTAGGTTTGTGGTACTAGGGTTTTAGTCCGTGGTACCGTCGCATTGACTGATGCATTCCTTGATATGCAATCTTTAAGCTGCTGTTCGAGTAACCCTGCGACTATCGTAGCTCTGATCCTTTCTGAGGCTGGACAAGACATCTTCAAGTAATCTCCTTAGGTCATATTACCGTTGGAAGAGCAAGCGTTAGGAATTTGTCATGACACTTTATACTTGAGGTTAGGCTCAATTTGGAGCCCCGATGAGTCATAACCACTCCGCTCTGGTGTGGGATGATCTCCGATAGTCTTTTAGGCTTTATATGAGTTGCCTCTAATACCCAAAGCTGAGAATATGTCGTTGCTTCATGACTGTCATGTCTCTGATTCCTTCAGAGGCTGGACAAGACGTCTTCAAGTAATCTCCTTAGGTTATATTACCGTTAGAAGAGCAAGCATTAGGAATTTGCCATAACGCTTTTTACTTGAGGTTAGGCTCATTTTGGAGCCTCGATGAGTCATAACCGCACCTTTCTGGGATGGGATGATCTCCAATGGTCTTTCGGGTTTTATATGAGTTGTCGTCAAGACCCGAAGCTAGGAATATGCCGTCATTTCATTTTTTTGCTTTGACGATGTCGTGCCGATTCTTTTCTGAAGTAGGGTAGACATCTGTAGAACCTCTATGCTGCATATATCGTAGTTGAAGTCCGGAGTTAAGAATATGCCATTGCTCCATTTTTGTTTCGACCCTTGGATCTTTTGTTGACGTTGCATCTACATCCTGCTGGAGTGAGAACGAATGCCGGGATAGTCTTTAGGTTGTATATGAACCGTCAAGACTTGGAGCTAGGATTTTGTCGTGACTCCATTTCTATTTGACCCTTGGGTCTTTGTTGACGTTGTGTCCGTACCTTGCTGGCATGAGGAGAACGTCGGAGTGATCTCTAGGCTTTAAATGTTGCCATTAAGATCTGAAGCTTGGATTTTGTCGTCGCTTCACATTTATTTAATTGTTGCGTCCGCATCCTACTGAAATGAGGAAAACGTCGAGATGGAGCGAGGATTTTTTCCATCACTCTACTTTTGTTTATTGACGTTGCATCTGCCCCGTGAGGGAACGTCGAGTTGGAGCTGGGATTTTGCCATTACTCATTTTTTATTTTGACCCTTGGGTCTTTTGTTGACGTTACGTCTACATCCTGCTGAAATGAAAAGGAACGTCGAGATAGTCTCTGAGTTGTATATGAACCATCAAGACTTGGAACTAGGATTTTGCCATGGCTCTTTTTTTGTTTGACCCTTGGGTCTTTGTTGACATCACGTCTGCACTGAGAAGGAACGTCAGGCTGATCTCTAGGCTGTAGATGTTTCCATCAAGATCTGGAGCTAGGGATATGCCGTTGCTCCACTTTATTTTGGTGATATCATACCGATTCTTTGCTGAAGTCAGGTAGACATCCAAATGACCTTTATGCTTTATGTATCGCCATCGAGGTTCGGAGTGAGGAATATTCAATTGCTCTAATTTCATTTGACAGTTACGCCCGCACCCTGCTGGAATGAGGAGAATGTCGAGCCGATCTTTAGGCTGTAGATATTGCCATCAAGATCTGTCTTTCCCTTTGACGGAGCCTGATGGGAAAATATGGTTCGCTTTCTTTCATTTGTGCCCATAGATCGTATATAAGAATCAATATGGACATACTTGCAGGGCAGAGAAAACTTTATTTTATTTTATTTAATATTGCCGTGATGCTCTATCTTTTCAGCTTTACATATCGCGAAAGTCGCGATTGCCCAATCATTTCGGCTTTTTATCCGCGGTGCCCAATCATTTTGGCTATTTTTTATATATTTTTACTCGCTACTTTTTATTGCGAGTTGCCTAAACATTTCGGCTGTTTTATATGCATATTTTTGCTCGCTGATTTTTATTGCGAGTTGCCCTATCATTTCGGCTATTTCATATGCAATTTTTTGCTACTCGCCGCTGTTTTTATTGCGAGTTTGGAATCTGATACCAACCTTGGCATCAGCATCGCGGAGCTGGGATATTTCCAGGAGAGAATCATCATTTGCCGTGAAAAGACTTGGAGTTTGACACCTGTTTAGGTATCAACATCACTACAACTGGGATATTGCCAGGACCGAATCATCATTTGCCTAGAGAGGACATGAAGTTTGATACCTTTTTAGGCATCAGCATCACTGCGACTGGAATATTTCCAGATCATTTATCTTTGTTGATTTGAACAAATGTGGCTTAGCAAACAAGGTTAGGATCCTATCGACTAAGGCTTTTTGACTTTATAAGCCATAAGGGTCTCATAAAGATATTTCTCCTTACGAGTCATGAGGATCTCGTAAGTGTATTTTCTCCTTAGGAATCGTGGGGATTCCTAAGCGTGTTACTCGTTTGTGAGTCGTAACGATCCCACACAGGTTTTTTTTCCTCATAAGATCGAGAGGACCTTGTAAGTGCACATGAATTTTTTTATTTTACGAGTCCGTGCCTATTTCGCTTTTGGACATACCATTTTTTTTCTTCTTCTAGCGATGGAACTCTCGAAAGTAGGTTCGTTGCAGGTGACCCATCTATTTACTGGTGGGACTTAGGGATTGTTTCACCACTAGAGTAGTTGTGTAGCCGGTAGGACATGAGTTGCAATCTTCGCCGTTGATACTTCGATTTCAATATAGATCTCAAGAGAGCATATCACCGTATTTGGGACGACAAGCTAGTTTAGGGACGTTCCGGTCCATTATCACCATATTTGAGGCGACGCACTATTTTAGAGACATTTTAGTCCATTATCACCGTTTTTTATGCGACGCTCTAGTTTAGGGATATTTCGGTCCAACATTTCCGTTTTAGAGATGAATGTTTGTTTAAGGACGTTTTGGTCCATTATTAGTTTAAGAACGTTTCAGTCCAACATTCCTATTTTTTTAGGGGAACGCGTTAGTTTAAGGACGTTTTGGTCCAACATCGCCGTTTTTTAGGACGGATGTTAGTTTAAGGACATTTCGGTCCACATTTCCATTTTGGGGACAAATGTTAGTTTAAGGACATTTCGGTCCATTGTTAGTTTAGAGACATCTCGGTCCGTTATCGCCATATTTAAGGAGGATTGTTAGTTTAAGGACTTCTCGGTCCATTATCGCCGTGTTTGGAGCGATGCGCCGTATTTGAGGCGACGCACTAGTTTAGGGAGTTTCGGTCCATCATTCACATGTTCGGGACGAAATGCTAGTTTAGGGACATCTCGGTCAAACATCGTCGTGTTTAGGGCGACGCACTAGTTTAGAGACTTCTCGGTCCATTATCGTCGTTTGGTCTAGGAGCTACATAACTCATTCCTTCCAACGCTTGCTTACCGAGACGCTGCTGCATGTCTTTTGTATGCATGGACACTTCACGCCTTAGGCTGTCTTCACCCTCTTAGACTGCTTATTTTACCATCGCAGCAATCGGGTTGTTTTGTAGGAAATACCGGGTATTTCAAATAGCACCTGCCCCCTGCTCATCAATGTCGTTTTCCGATATTGATGGAGCATCTTCTTCATATATAAAGGAATGAGATATCACGTCATTCTTTCTGCCGGGTCTTCCTCTTCCTTGGAAGAATGGAATTGATTTAGGGGGTTTTCCCCTCATCGTTTGATTCGGAGTGGGACATGGATTTCATATCTCTCCCATGGTTTTTTGGTTCAAGTGGGATATTCCACTTGATTACAGGACCTGCTTGAAGGTCCCTTGATATTCTTTCTATTCTTTGAGAAGAAAGGACCATTCCACGTAGAGATTCTTCCGCCAGTGAGAAATATGCCCCCTGTGTATATCTCGGGGGAGCGAGTACCCCCGCCATAACTATTTTGGCGGCAGGTTGCTTCAGAGCCGCTCATTTTTTGTTGAGCGTTGGCGACAAACACCACCTTGCCTTCGCTTTTCATTCATCTTCATCGGATGATGAAGGGTCTTGACCCATATGATCCAATCGAGTCATTTTATCCATGAGCTCTTGGACGGTTGTCGGCTTGAAGAGGGCCATAAATGAGAACACCTTTGAATTTGGGTTAAGAGTGGCTATGAACATTCCCACGGCTGCAGCTTCGCCGATGCGTTGCTCGCATTTTGACCAGAGATTTCGCCATCGCGTAACATATTGAACCCATGTCTTGTTCGATCCAACCCTTTCGTTGACCAACACCGCCACGGTAGTGCGTTTATCTGCATTAGTGAATCTTTGACAGAAGAGTTTATCCATCTTGTCGAAGGTCTTCACAGAATTATTTGGTAGTTCCGTATACCATTCGAACGCGATGCCCGCCAGACTGTTGACGAACTTTCGGAGGAGCAGTATATCCCTTCCTCCAGTGTTGCCGTGTTGCGCCACGGCAGCACCCCGGCCGTCTATCCGAGGCCAAAATGCGGAATCAAAATTTTTTTCTTAACTTTAAACTGGCGCTACCGCGGACAATATGCCCGGATCGTAACCATTAACCGATACTAGCTAATAAGAGAAAGGGTGAGAGATATACCGAGTGATCCGAGTCCTCCGGTCTTCTCGTCATCGTCCCGATCTCCTGCGGAAACTCCGGTCGTCGCCTCCTTGCCGGAAGGGCACCACATCGCCTGCATCTTTTACGGGCTCCCACCTCAATACCGAGGCAACTCGGGCACGAAGCTGGCAAGTCAACGTGCCCAAGATTTGCTGTAGAATGTGTAGTGTAGAAACTTTGTCTCTTGGAGTTTATGTAGTTGCCATTGATGGATGGAGGAAGAGGTAAAGAAAATTGGTGCTTTCAATTTTCTAGCAAGAAGAAGATGAGATGAAGAATTCCTCACATAACAAAAATGAACTCTCTCATTCTTTTTCTCTCAAGTGAAGCCTCTCTCATCTAGTGAGAATGGTGGAGGAAAGGAATATCAAACCATAACAAGAAGGGAGGTGAGTGTAGTAAAAGCAAGGGGGTGACCACATCCAAAAGGAATGATAACAAGGTCAAATCCATTCAAATCAACTCTAATCACCATCTAATCTCAAAAAGCAAGCCATCATGAAAAAGCAAAGATGCTTAACTTATCATAATGCCACAAGGCAAGAAACCCCCTCCACAAATGTTATTTGCAAACTTGCAAATAACCCCCTCCATCGGAAAAGTCCGGCCGGGAAAGAATAAAGGAAAACCGGCCGGAACGGAATGCAAACTGGCAACTCCAGAAAACTGGTCCCGTAATAAATTACAGGAAAACCCCGATACTGTGCATACACACCCGCATTTGTATTCCGACCGGATACAAATGCAATGAGACAAAATCTATACTGTACTAAACTAGGATCCGGCTTAAACCAAAGCCGGCTAGTAATATCCGTTCGATCCTGATCCATGCAATACCGCACATATCTGATCGAACCTTGCCATATATCTATATGGCCTCTAGTACAAACCGTCCGATCCTGATCCGTGCAATACCGCACGTATCTGATCGGACCCTGCCATATCTCCATACGGTCTCTACAGCGTTTCGCCCGAAACTTGAGTAACTGTCTGTGTGGTGGACTCTAAAGACTCGTCAATACTATGGCTGTGGATTTAACCACTAGCACGTCAGAGGTATTAGCCAATACGTGACAGGCCACCGGCTATTGACCAAAAGGGATGTCGATGAGCGGCCTCATCCTGACACCCTACTGAGCCTGTCAGTGACAATATCCGTACAGTCCGGTCCGTTCGTCTATGAGGATCGCATGGCGGGCCTAGGGGGTTGGTAAAAGTCAGACCCCCAAAATCGGTACAAGTCGTGTCGGAGTGTAGCCCAGAACACCCTGAGATACTACTGGAATACCTACCAGTAAATCTCCTGCCTCGGCCGAGGGCTTTGTGTAATGGCTCTCCTAGACACAGCGCGACCTCACCCCCAATACCGGGAGAGACGAACCCCTGAAGATCCTCTCACTGCCTCCATGTGGCTCGGGACTGTACCCAACTAAAACCTGTTTGCACGACTCCTTTGAGCCGTGGTAGGGTAGTAATCAAAGTACAGTGAGAACTCACACGAGACAAATGACGATCCCCAGGTCGATGAACTAACCTGTACACATGTCACCAGGAAACTGCTAGCTGACGTCAGGTATAAGACCAACTAGTATGTTCCCGGCGAGTCCTGTCCGGTGTACTCATAACCCAATAAGCACCTGTATACATCTTAGGCGAACCAACTGACACCAGTGGCTTGTAAGACCGGCCACCGCCCATCGTCGGGGTCTCGACTGTATACACTAGTCTACTCTGGAGAATCGATGCCCTGTCTCGAAACTCCCACGACTAGGGACCTTTTAAGGATGTGCTTATAGACCACCAGCTCTCACGTATATGATCGCCATCATACTGCCGGCAGTCAAGCAAGAATCCTAGGGGCTCTATCAGTGTGTAATAGCGACCTGTAAGGTCACCTGAAGCAGTACACGATGATAAAGGTAAACCAGACAGCATACTATCATCTCGAGTAAGACTGTCCTACCGGGATAGGTCCTCCCTCAATCATTGCAATCACGTGCCTGTGATCCAATAATTGACTCTGAGGGCACTATCTCCAACAATCTCCCACTTGCACTCAAGGCTAATTATTGCGATGTCGCATACTCACAGCCCGTGTGATACCGAACACCCAACTCCTCTACTAGTCAATCTCACAAAGCCTGTTTGCGAAACTATTGCGTTCGAGGAATAGCCTCAGTGAGTGGATCCGCTGTGATGTTTCTTTCTATGTCTCTCTTTATCTCAAGTTCGCGGAGAAAGCCATCTCCCGAAATGAGCAATACCTGTCTTAGAATGTGTCTGGATATCTGATGGGACCTAGCTTATAAATGAACTCCAAATCCAAACTTCTTAGACTGTATCGTCAACTGAACTTAATCAGTATCCTGCGGCATGCCTTTCCCTCAGTATCCACCTGGACCACCTGTCCAAAATACTGCCCCTCGTCAGAGGGAAAACTATAACTCTGACAGCCACTCTGCCATCCAGGGCACCTTGGAAGCCTGGAATGATAACCGTCTCCTAAAGGAGGCTGCCGTTATCAAATCCCTAGAACATTCACTTATGTTCTAACGCTGCTTCCGATTGTTTCTCCAGGATTGGATTAATATCAACTTATTGCATCTCCTGCAAGAACAACATCTGGTGTGGTACTTGACATCTCATGATTGACTCAATTGCCTAAGCATGTGATCTGCCAATCATGCACATCCCTTTCTACTTTAGTCTATAAGACACCTTTAGAGAGGGTGACTCCATCACCTGCAGGTACACTACCGTGCCAGGAGTCGTCCATTCTAAATACTCATAGAATGCTGTCAAAGTACCCAGATTGGGAAACCACCAAAATCTAGATCTAAAACCATAGATCTAGTAACCAGAATGTACGATATAAGATCCAATTCCTATGTGGAGAAACTACTGTGTGACAACCAAAGTATAACCGATCGTAGTATAGGAATATCACTTCCTACTCTGTGTATGTCATCCTAATACCAGGACATCACACCCTACTACCTTCTTAACAGATCCATCCCCTATTCTGATGAAGTCAAACTTATGACTGTCACATCAGAAAAAGATGATCTATCTCCGCTATATCTGCTTAAGTCTATAAATAGACATAAGCCTCTTGCCCACTGTGCTTCCGTTGCTCCCACTGACTACGACAACCCTCTGGCAGAGTCATATAGACGTACACTTCTAAAGCTAGTTCAGAACGACGCTATACTCATCCTCCTGCCGGGTCTCACAGTCTGGAACAACAGCAATAGCAAGTCTGGGTAAACAAGAACCTCCCTGCCACCGTCCTTGAGCATACCGAAGTACCTCTCGGGTGCCTGAGGTTACCCACTTTATCTGCGGAGTGGCCAATGGAATGTCAAATCAGATTGAATCTTTAGGTTCTTATCAAATCTTCAGTAATCGTTTGCGGTTCTGGAATCACTTCCAGTTCTACCATACTCCCACTAATGTTTTCTGAAAAATCCATTTCTTTTAAAAAAGTGGCGAGTCAAGAACAATATCACTATTGATCTTCCAGATGGTAGAAAGTCAACCCACGTCATAGCCCGGGTCAACCCACAAACAGCCATTACAGAAACGTGCCTTGAGTTATCCAGAGTCTGGTTTTAAGCATAAGCCGGACAACTCCCCGTACCTTAACATCGTTAAGATATGAACTGTTCTATATCCAATATAGAAACAGAGGCACTGATTTAATTGAACCAGATTCAAATCATGCAGCTGTCTCCAGTGCATGTCAACTAAAATGGAAAAAGGCCGATCAGCGTCACTCAACTTAGGAATATTTCCAATTATGAGCAACCTGAAAGAGAAGCTAGTTCTCTTAATCATTACTATCAACTGAACACCATACACAAGTATCTACATCTTCGATCACCTTGAAGAATCCCGATACTTGCAATACTTGGTTCTCTACTTTATTCAAATACCTATAACTTCTCAAAATTCGGACCCTGTGTTTCCACGAAACAGCTGTCTAAAAACTAGAGAAGTCATAAGTAAACCGAATATAGTACGAGGACCAACCCCTCTGTCCTGATGGACGATGGACAACATACAATACTCTGTACAAGTCCCTTGAGTCTGATAACTCATTCACTGTGTGTCGTAGGTTGAAAACTGTACTTATGGTTAAGAAGAATTACACCGCTGTTCAATGCTCCTTACCTAACCATCCACTGATATAGGTAAATGTCATAGACATAATTTCAAAAAGGTATCTCTCACTCTATAAAAATAGACGTACAGATATATCAATTTGAAATTGGTGCATAGCAACGGATATTCAAAACCAAATATTTGCCGACCGGCAAACAACCCAGGTGGCTTCCTCAAATATCACCAATTACAACGACTCCCGATATAATAAGGATGGTCACCTGAGTCCCAATAACTTACTCCCACTCATCATCTGTAAAACAATACAGATGTGAGAATCCAACCTGGTAAATACATACCTTGGAGCAAGTGTCTAATCGGGAAATCAGTTTTCTTTTAACAGTACACAGTTGAACTGAAACATTGAAATGTTTCGATGGGGTATCCTGGTATTCCTAGTAATGCCTCTACCATTTTCCAGATTCACAACTGTAACCGTATATCTCTTTGCCATCTGTCCAAATCCCTTTATATGTCTTTAGTCATTACCTTCTGCACACCCCTTTAGGCCAAATGGTTTTCTTCCTTCCCTACCGTTCGGCACCAGCCTATGGTTTGGAAGAAGACTATCCAATAAGCATAATGGGTGTACTGTTCTAATCCTAGGAGCACTCGCAATGCGAGAGAAGGTGAAGATAAAAGACAACCGAATAAACCTTATTCCTATTTCTCCTGAACCAGAATCTATCCCCGAACTGGAACAAGTTCCTTTCGAGTTCGTATATAACCATACGATGGAGTATCCAATAAACTGTGGATCTTCGTAGTGATAAGGAGTGTCCTGGAGAAATACAAAGGTGATTTAGGATTGGCGAAGAAGTACTTGGTTTGGTCGTGAATAGCAGTCGCAATTTACTTTACCCTCTTACTAATCCCATTCTTTGTCTTAACTTAATATCTTCTGTACACCATCGTTATGCTAATTGGTTTTCTTCCTTTCCCACCGTTCGGCACCAGCCTAAGATTTGGAAGAAGACTATCCAATTTGCATAATAGGTGTACTATCTCCTAAACCAAGGAGTACCCGCATCCAGGGAGAAGGTGAAAGGAAAAGACAACTGAATAGTCCTATTCGTTTTCTCCAGAACCGGAAACCATCCTCGAATTCCTTCGAGTTCGTATATAACCATACGATGGTTTTGTCCAATGGAAGTGGACGTTCGTAGTAATACGGGGTGTCCTGGAGAAAAGAGTAAAAGCAGGAGTGGCAATGAGGTTTGCAACTCTGACAATCCAAAAGCCAGTGTTAAGAAGGTTCGGTCAACTTAGTCACTGAGTCATAGTCTAAGGTCAGGTCAATGGTCGCTGCCAAAGAGAGAGAGAAAAGAAAACACTCAGCGTGCACTCTAACCTAGATCAGAATGGTTATCACTTTATCTAATCAGAAAACCTCCCACTGTAGCCTCAAATTCTTCCCCAAACCAGAAAGAAGAATTAGTCGGGATCACCCGAGGAGTAAACCAACTCATCAGTAGGAATCGGGATCCAACTAGCATCGCATGATAACTTGACGGAATCCACTCAAGTCACCACACTCCAGAAGGTATGCGCATGCCTGGCAAGTTTCAGTTTCTTTAGAAACTCCCGATGTGATTTTTACCCCTAGGACCCAAGTGACCTTGACGAATAATCAACAAATCAAAAGGTCCTAGTCAAGTTCAACCCGTCATTATCTTGATTGCGTTAAACCCACCCGCACGACCCTTGACGAATAATCAACAAAGTCGTACGACTGTCCTAACCAATCCACATATCCATGCGACAGAAAGCATTACCGAGCTACCGCACACTACGCCTCGGCGAATAGCAACGACAAACGTAGCGCGAATACTAAGCAATACTAATCCGAAATGACGGAGGGCTACGAATGGTTTTTGGCGAAAAACCTTTAACGTAATGAACTTGATATCGTTGAAGGAACTGGATAACTTTTTATAAAAATATAGTGACGAAAACCTTTGCTAAAGAGGTCACTCCCGGTGAAGGGATCTCGGCTCTTTCCCCGTAGAATGAGGTGCAGGATATTCCAACTGAATACCACGATGCAAAGCAAAAGGCAATCGGCTATAGTGAAGTTATTACCCTGACGCAAACTTCTGTCCAAGGGGTCACTCCCGGTGAAGGAATCTCGGCCCTTGCCTCGTCGACTGAGGAGCAGGATATTCCAACTGAATACCACGATGCAAAACAAAAGAGAACGCCCTTGCAATAACAGCTTTTTGAAAAAGTGTTCCAACAACATCAGAATAGGTTTGTTTTTCTTGCATTGATCCGAATCAACGCAGTCCCATCAATTGATCACACCACAAAAGAACGAAAATATACTGACGTACGTATATGCCATCCGCATTCGCCACTGGGTCCCGTCATCACCCGTTAGGTTAGCTAACTAACGGCAGAGCGGGGACTGGACTAGCGCGGATGCAAAACATATACAACATCTACTAGTATATATATAATATATAATTTTCGCTCAAGGCATGATAAAGTGCAACATCACAGAAAAGTACAGCATCACAGAACAATACAGATATCTGGAAGCCCCGGGTTTCACAGAGCCACTGCTGAAACCCGACGTTCCCCTGGTCGTGTGGATAGCCTGTGCAATGAAATCCTAGACCCCTACGGGCGCGGCAAGTCACCCGCCAAAACCTGAAGCGAGGCATCCCCCTTCAGCACCATGAATGGACCACCCAGCACTTCACGGAATCTGGTAACTTGGGCACCCCTCCTGGGTCAACCTAGTACAGAAAGTAAAATATACATACAACGGGTACATCGACCGCAACCTGGTCGTGCCCCAAAAGAATAATACAAACAGGCAGTGACGGCAATCCACATGTCGGACGCTCGCCCCACAATATCA
Source organism: Agapanthus africanus (assembly GCA_030015575.1). NCBI lineage: Eukaryota > Viridiplantae > Streptophyta > Magnoliopsida > Asparagales > Amaryllidaceae > Agapanthus > Agapanthus africanus. Next base: position 22,494,868 of record CM057348.1, on the reverse strand, counting down.
AATGTACATATAAAACAAAACTGTACTAACATTGCATCCAAGGTTATCCCCCACGACCGATCCGCAACATCACAGCAATACACAGAACATCAATGTGAAAGTCACGTTCGCAAATCCGTCTAACCGGGCTATAGCAGTTAGACAGGATTTACCGATCAAGTGACATTCACGGTCGCAGATATAATGTAAATACTGTGAACCAATATGTTTAAAATATCCGATCGATCAATTTTACCAAGTGGGCCCCCCCAAACAATACTGTAGCACTCACAGAAAATCTGGGCCCAAACAAAGTATACCAAAACCCCTATTTTCAGCCCAAAAGCCCACTGCAAAGAAATGGTAAAATGAAGCGAACATCCTGCGGCGGAACCGCGGCAAAAGAGGGGTCATTGCCGCGGTTCCGCGGTCCTCTAGAAGGATCAGCTTACCAAATTTTTGCAGTTTCCTTAGAATTTCATGTACATCAGTTTTCTACAACCTGAAAAATTTTTAGGGCCCGGAAAAAATCGACAGAAAACTGATGTGAAGAAAACGCGGTTTTGGAATTTTTGTTCGATCGGAAAAGTAAAACACACTAGAACAAGCTAGGCAAGGTTAATGGCGTGGCTCTGATACCATGTTGCGCCACGGCAGCGCCCCGGCCGTCTATCCGAGGCCAAAATGCGGAATCAAAATTTTTTTCTTAACTTTAAACTGGCGCTACCGCGGACAATATGCCCGGATCGTAACCATTAACCGATACTAGCTAATAAGAGAAAGGGTGAGAGATATACCGAGTGATCCGAGTCCTCCGGTCTTCTCGTCATCGTCCCGATCTCCTGCGGAAACTCCGGTCGTCGCCTCCTTGCCGGAAGGGCACCACATCGCCTGCATCTTTTACGGGCTCCCACCTCAATACCGAGGAAACTCGGGCATGAAGCTGGCAAGTCGACGTGCCCAAGATTTGCTGTAGAATGTGTAGTGTAGAAACTTTGTCTCTTGGAGTTTATGTAGTTGCCATTGATGGATGGAGGAAGAGGTAAAGAAAATTGGTGCTTTCAATTTTCTAGCAAGAAGAAGATGAGATGAAGAATTCCTCACATAACAAAAATGAACTCTCTCATTCTTTTTCTCTCAAGTGAAGCCTCTCTCATCTAGTGAGAATGGTAGAGGAAAGGAATATCAAACCATAACAAGAAGGGAGGTGAGTGTAGTAAAAGCAAGGGGGTGACCACATCCAAAAGGAATGATAACAAGGTCAAATCCATTCAAATCAACTCTAATCACCATCTAATCTCAAAAAGCAAGCCATCATGAAAAAGCAAAGATGCTTAACTTATCATAATGCCACAAGGCAAGAAACCCCCTCCACAAATGTTATTTGCAAACTTGCAAATAACCCCCTCCATCGGAAAAGTCCGGCCGGGAAAGAACAAAGGAAAACCGGCCGGAACGGAATGCAAACTGGCAACTCCAGAAAACTGGTCCCGTAATAAATTACAGGAAAACCCCGATACTGTGCATACACACCCGCATCTGTATTCCGACCGGATACAAATGCAATGAGACAAAATCTACACTGTACTAAACTAGGATCCGGCTTAAACCAAAGCCGGCTAGTAATATCCGTTCGATCCTGATCCGTGCAATACCGCACGTATCTGATCGAACCTTGCCATATATCTATACGGCCTCTAGTACAAACCGTCCGATCCTGATCCGTGCAATACCGCACGTATCTGATCGGACCCTGCCATATCTCCATACGGTCTCTACAGCGTTTCGCCCGAAACTTGAGTAACTGTCTGTGTGGTGGACTCTAAAGACTCGTCAATACTATGGCTGTGGATTTAACCACTAGCACGTCAGAGGTATTAGCCAATACGTGACGGGCCACCAGCTATTGACCAAAAGGGACGTCGATGAGCGACCTCATCCTGACACCCTACTGAGCCTGTCAGTGACAATATCCGTACAGTCCGGTCCGTTCGTCTATGAGGATCGCATGGCGGGCCTAGGGGGTTGGTAAAAGTCAGACCCCCAAAAGCGGTACAAGTCGTGTCGGAGTGTAGCCCAGAACACCCTGAGATACTACTGGAATACCTACCAGTAAATCTCCAGCCTCGGCCGAGGGCTTTGTGTAATGGCTCTCCTAGACACAGCGCGACCTCACCCCCAATACCGGGAGAGACGAACCCCTGAAGATCCGCTCACTGCCTCCATGTGGCTCGGGACTGTACCCAACTAAAACCTGTTTGCACGACTCCTTTGAGCCGTGGTAGGGTAGTAATCAAAGTACAGTGGGAACTCACACGAGACAAATGACGATCCCCAGGTCGATGAACTAACCTGTACACATGTCACCAGGGAACTGCTATCTGACGTCAGGTATAAGACCAACTAGCATGTTCCCGGCGAGTCCTGTCCGGTGTACTCATAACCCAATGAGCACCTGTATACATCTTAGACGAACCAACTGACACCAGTGGCTTGTGAGACCGGCCACCGCCCCTCGTCGGGGTCTCGACTGTATACACTAGTCTACTCTGGAGAATCGATGCCTTGTCTCGAAACTCCCACGACTAGGGACCTTTTAAGGATGTGCTTATAGACCACCAGCTCTCACGTATATGATCGCCATCATACTGCCGGCATTCAAGCAAGAATCCTAGGGGCTCTATCAGCGTGTAATAGCGACCTGTAAGATCACCTGAAGCAGTACACGATGATAAAGGTAAACCAGATAGCATACTATCATCTCGAGTAAGACTGTCCTACCAGGATAGGTCCTCCCTCAATCATTGCAATCACGTGCCTGTGATCCAATAATTGACTCTGAGGGCACTATCTCCAACATGCCGCACATGAATTTAAAATGTACAATGTGCTGGTATGGGTTTCCTATCCCCTTGTATACATGGAACTTAGGGATCGTATATCCCGGCGGATACTTAATTTGGTCTTACTAACCTGGATACGGTTGCCCAGTTCTGACGATTTGGCATGCGGCTTCATTAGCTTGATGAGCTCGTATTTGTTGAGCGATATAATCATCAAGAGCAGCCTTGGAGATCGTTTCCTCCTTGGCTGCCGATAAGTCCAGAATAGGGTTTGATGTTTCCCCTCTGTCATCCTTGATGATTATCGGTGAATCCTCGGCCGGCGGTTCTGGCTGGATCATCATTCCAACCATATCCTGAAACAAGAGAGCCATCTACTTTATGTTAGCAGCCTGCTCAGCAGCTTCCTTATCCTTTCTTTCATGCACCCTTCGCAGGAACTCTATATCGGTCTCCTTCTCCTGGCGATGTTCGACTGTTGTGTCTGGGCTTTCTTTCTGCCCAGTAAGTGCTGCCATTTTGGTCAGCATCTCCTGGAGCTTTTGTTGTTGCTCTTGAGCTTTTTTCAGCGACCGAGTTTGTGTCTGGTGACTTACGGAAGCACGGCTTTCCTCTTTCCCGGAAGCCATGTAAACCGTATGCACGATCATGCCCCCAGACTTGGGACGTTTAGGTCCGTCGCCTTTAGAGTTTGCCACCAGCGGTGGGATGCCTCATCCTTATGTGGGAGATCGAAGTTGAAGGAGCCGTTGTAACAGGCACCTGTGCAGAAAAAATCCCTCGCTGTATGACGGAGGAGTGCTCTTCCTCTTGTCGAGCCTTCGATTTCTTCGGTCAACGAGAGTAGTTTTGATCAATCACGGAGTCCTAAACTTTTCGCCAGACCCTGTGAATTTGCGAAGAAAGCCATTGATGGGGGCGCTCTGGCTTTGCCTGCACTGTGGTTTTTGCAGGCGGGGGCAATTTCTTTAGCATTGCCGTTGGAGAGTTCTTGCATACCCTCCTGAGCAGATCAAAGTTGTTCCCAGTTGGAACAGCGGCGTCAATTTCCACCATTGGAGCTGGTGGGGTGAGTCGAGAGGGGGAGTTACCCCCAACTTTTCTCACTCGGCGTCAGTGACGGCATCGAGCATGTCTTGCAGAAGGGACCGCCTCAGTTTTGGAAGCGGCTACTTCGTGCCCCCAGCTTTGGTGAAGGGCTGTTGTTGGTGTCAACCTATTGAAGACTGACGTCCTTGGCAGGGTTTGAGAATGGCCTTCCAATCTTTCAAAGACCGACTTTCTGGTAGGGGAAGCACCTTTCACGACTTCACCCATAGCAGGAGTTAGGAGGGCTAACCGTTTTAGGGTAGCCCCTTCAGGTATCACGGGCTTCTTTGCTGGCCCGTTTGGATTCTTGCCTAGCCTGTTGAAGACTGAGACATTAGCTTTGGACGGCCTATTGATAGGGGCCGTTGTGGTCGCCAGTCGATCGAAAACCGACCTCTTGGGAGCTTCTTCCTACGGCGCTGAGGCACCGACACCCACTGGTAGGAACATGGTCCTGAAGAATAGTCCAGTAGCATCTTGTGTTACTTGCCCCACCGGCATCAAAAAGATAGAGGCCGCGTTGGGCCTGTAAGTCACTCCTCCAGTTGGGGTGGAGCGAGAGTTGCTATTGCAAGTTGTGCAGTTGGAAGCCATCGATTTTCTCTTTTTCTGCACAGGAGCAAGACACCAAATTTTAATACCTCGAATCCAAGGGCAACCATAGCGAACCGCAACTTTGTTCGCGAAACATGACACACGAAGTGTGAAGTGGAAAGAGGAAAAGGTCCCACCAGGCATGCCCGAATCTGTTCACCGCCGGAAATGGAGACGGACCGAGATGGATCGTCTTGCCTGAATCTAGGGGCAGATGCTATTTGGATTTATCCGTCCACCTCTCCGAAGATACCAAGTTGATTTATGGCACTGTATATCTGAGGTTTGGATGGATGCGGCCGTTGTAGCGTGACTTTATCAGATTCCCCCTCGTTTGTGAGTGGTTTTTGATTATGGGGATGCTCTTCCCTGTAGGCGCAAGCCTCTGCAATTAATTACGTTACCGCATTGCGATAACCACTTTCTCCTGCTTCGGAAGTTCACTTTGTGACGTGTGTGTTTTTGTTTGTTTAGGTTGCCCGTAGATTGTATACGAAGACTAATTTATGTCATCGCTCGTAGGGCGCGGATTAGTCCAAATCCGTATATTTGAGATTTAGGTTTAGGTCAAGAATTTTGCTTGACGGGGCCCACGTTGCTAGCTTGGTTTGCCAATGGGAATGATCTAAGGATGCAGATCTCACATTTGTGAGGTCCATCGGTCAGGGGATATTTGGGCTTGATCTAAGGATCATTAGCCATATTTGAGACTGGGATCAATTTATCAGCAGTGAGCATATGGGCTCAACTGATCATTAGATCATATATGAATAGCCCATGGATAGTATACGGTAGTCATTATGGAGATAGTCCGCAGGGCAAAACATATTAGTTTAAGGACGTCGCGGTCCAACATTCCCTGTTTGGGACGAATTTTAGTTTAAAGACATTCCTGTCCAATGTTCCCTGTTTGGGATGAACATTAGTTTAAGGACATTTTGGTCTATTATCGCCGTTTTTGGGGGCGAAGATTAGTTTAAGTACATTTCGGTCCATCATTCATCTTGTGCGCACGTGTTTTTGTTACGTGGCAGAGTGAACGATAGTGACATAGAAAGCGCCCAATTTGGGGTGGGATCCGATTTGAGGTCTGCACGTCAGTTTGGAAGTGCATCAATGTGGGGTGTATAATTCCCTATCATGATGAAATTTTACATCAAGTTGGGATGAGGAATTGTTGTTGGTTGTTGGGACCCGCCACCTCTCTGAAGACATTGAGGAATTACAACGACATATATCAGAGGTGTGAAGAGATATACCCTTGAATCAAATCCCGTATTTGAGGGAAAGGGGTGATATACCTAAGAATTGTTAGTCATATTTGAGACTGAGATTATCTTAGGAGATATGGGATGAATACATTTTGGATATCATCAATGAGAGATCATTAGTCATGTTTGAGACTATGATCAGTTTCGATATCAGTTTGGATATCATGGATATAAGATTAGCCAATTTGGGCTAAGATTGGGTTTCTGTAACACCCATCAGTGCTAAGTACTCAGTTGCATATAGTGCTCACGTATATAGCACTAACTTTTGTAGCGCTCAACGTGTGTTTCACGTGAGGCGCTGAGCTTTTATCCTTGGGCGCTCACGTGCTTTTCACGTGAGGCGCTCCAATAGTGCTAAGCACTAACTTTTTTCTGACGCTCGCATGTGTTTCACGTGAGGCGCTATGTTCTTTGGAGATTTAACCTTTGTTGATAATTTTAGAGAACTTAAATCTCTATTAATGGTATTTTGACCATTAACGATCACCAAGATCATTATTTTGAGGATCTGAGATCATGTTCTTTAAGAACTGAGTTTTTGATTTGAAAGAACTAAGTTCCTGGAGTATTATAAACTCCATGTTTCCCATGTTCATGTTTTCACAGAGGTTAAAGCTCTTTTAATGGCGTTTTGTCCATTAAGGATCACCGAGATCACTATTTTGGGGATCTGGGATTAGGTTCTTTTAAGAATTATATTCTTGATTTGAATGAACTAAGTTTCTGGAGTATTATGAACTCTATCTTCTTCATGTTCTTGTATCCATGTTCTCCCTTGAATATTTGATTCTCAAGAACAAGATCTTCCCGATGAGGATTAAATTCTCAACTTGTGGGAAACTTGTCTTGTGGATCTCAGATCCAGAAAAAGAACCAAGTTTTTTTAAAAGGGTTAAACCCTTTTAATATGTAAAGGAGATGTTTTTTGATCTCTTCTATTTTCTTTACCTCGAGTTTTTTAGGAGGGAAATCTTCTTCTTTGAGAGAATTAAATTCTCTGTTGTTTTGAGTCTTCTGTGATTTTACAAAAGCTTATGGGGGGTCTTCACTTTTCTTTTTTCTCCTCTCCCCTCTTTTGATTAATCTCTTTGCTCATATTTATAAGAGAAGTGAAAAACAAATTTGTTGAGAAAATCTCTCATTGAGAGATCATGATTGATTTTATGATCAATCAAAATGATCTTTTAGATCAATCGGTGAATTTTATTCATCGTTGGATTTTTAATCCAAAGGCTCTCTGTTTAATAGAAAAGATTTCTTGTTTGTTTAACAATATTAGGAAATATTTTTCTAAGATAGAATTTTATTCTATCATATGAATATCTTGTTTGTTTAACAAGATTGGAAATATATTTTCCTAACATAGAATTTAATTCTATCATATGGATATCTTGTTAGTTAACAAGATTAGGAAAAAAATTTCCTAAGATAAATTTTATTGTATCAGATGATCGATAGATGATTTTATAATCACCGTTGGATCAGAGAAGATCTTTCTAGTTTGAGAAAGATCAGGAAAATATTTCCCACATAGAATTTAATTCTATCAGATGGTTTAATTGGTGATATTTTATCACTATTAGATTTTAAATCCAAGATTCTCTGTTAGGGAAAGATCTTTCAATATTAGAAAGATCAAGGAAATATTTCCCAAATAGAATTTAATTCTATCACATAGAATTTAATTCTATCAGATAGTTTAATTGGTAATATTTTATCACCATTGGATTTTAAATCCAAGATTCTCTGTTAGAGAAAGATTTTTTCATATTAGAAAGAAAATATTTCCCAAATGGAATTTATCATCTGATGATTTATTATCACTATTGGAGCTTTGATCCAACGGCTCTGTTTAACAGAGAATATCCCAGTTTTTAGGGAAGTATGCCCATGTAGAATTTAACTCTACCTGCTTTTAATTTGGGTACCAGCACTTACGTGTTGTGCACGTGGGCGCCACTTAAGAATTTAATTCTTATTTATGATAAGCGCTCCTGTGCTTTGCACATTGGCGCCCACGTGACGAGCACGTGCGGCGCTACCATAGGATTAATCCTACAATATCGGCGCTGGCGCTGGCACCCTCATGAGGGGCACGTGAGGCGTTGCCTCAACAAAATTTTAACAGAACTTAGCTGTTTTATTATGTTTAAATATTAGGGGAACAAGTGGCTCCTGTGCTTTGCATATTAGCGCCCACATGAACTTCACGTGCGGCGCTACCAGAGGTGATAGTTACATGCCTTGCATGTGGGTGCATGTATTTAACACGTGGAGCTTTCCCTTTATTTTTATAAGGGAGTAGCTTGCTCTGAGCCAAATCTTTTTGGCGGGAACAGAGTTTTTTTTATAATAACAGTTTTCAGGCGACTATACAGATAGCTCCATTCAAAGCATTATATGGTCGTAAGTGTCGCTCGCCTGTCTGTTAGGACAATGTTGAAGAAAGATGATTATTGGGACCAGATCTTATTATGCAAACGGTGGAGAAAGTTAACGTGATCCGTAATCATATGAAGGTGGCACAACATCTACAGAAAAGTTAGGCTGATACAGGATGAAGACTTCTGGAGTTCGCAGTTGGTGATCTTGTGTTCTTGAAGATATCACCAACTAGAGGAGTAATCCGATTTGGTAGTTAAGGCAAGCTTAGTTCTCGATTCGTGGGGCCTTTCGATATTATCGAGCATGTTGGAGAGGTAGCTTATCGATTGGCATTACCACCATCCTTGGTGGGTGCTCATTACGTATTTCATGTATCTCAACTCCGCAAGTATGTTCAAAATAAGACGCACGTCCTAAATCACTCGGAATTGATAGTAAGGGAAGATTTAACATACAAAGAGCGACCAATGGCGATTGTGGATCGACGAGAAAATGTCCTAAAGAACAAAGGTATCCCACTAGTACTCGTTTCATGGGGGAATCGTTCGCACAGAGAATCTACTTGGGAATGTGAAGACGAGATCCAACAGAAGATTCCATACCTTTTTTCTTAGATCCGCGTTTTCTTGTCTTTTCTTGTTTCAGGAATTTCAAAGACGAAATTCTTTTGTAGTTGGGTATAATGTAACACCATAGAACTGTTATACTATATTTTATTTGGGGTATTTCCAAATCTTGCAACAAATTCTTAATTATTATTGCATTTGGGTTGCGGATAGTGCATTTAGTAACTGTAGTTAGTATCCGACCCAACCCGCATGTTTGAAACCCATCATGGTTCAAAATTACATCAAATATTTTCTAGTACAGAGGATCCATGCAAATCTAGATTCGATAAACTTATATGATATATTTTAGTATTCCACATATTTTTTAATAATACAAAATAAAAACCAAATAATATATTTTTAATATCTAGCCTTGCATGTAATCATACCCCATAGCATGTGGTTGCATCCATATATCATGTTCATACCCTAATTGTTAAAACAGACCCGTTTGGATCGCTACGTATATTTACGTAGATCCGTACTTGGGGTATGCATTTTTATTGATAGGACATCGCATTATGGTTTAAATTTTTATGTATATTCTCCAAATTTTAAAACTAGATTTTTAGAAAGGACCCGGGTAATATTAGGAGTAATTTGGTATTAGCAGTAAAATCCCAATATATATATATATAATATTCATATAACTAATAATATAAACAAACTGTTATATATATATATATAATATTAATAAAACTAATTAAATCACCGTCTCTCTCTCCCCTCTGTCTCTCTCTCTATCTTCCTCTCTTTCTCACTATATATATATATATATATATATATATATAATCTCACCTCTCTCTCCCTCTCTTCTCTCACGTCGCCCGCGAGAACCCAAAACTTACCCACGCCCTTGTCGTCGCCAATCTGTCGCCACCGTTCGCCCTCACCATCATTGCCTCCCCACCCTCATCACCTCCGAGGCCTCCTCCCCCTCTCCTCTTTCCTTCCCGAGCACCCCCTGCAACAACTCCGATGCCAACCCAAGAAACCCATACCCCGCTGGAGCCTTCGTCGTCGCCACCCAGCAGCAGCACCGTCTCCCTCATCCCTACCTCATTGCCGTCTCATCATCACCACCTCCTTCTCCTCTCCCTGAAGACCTAAGCCAAAACTGCAGCAACCCCGACCTTAGAAACCCACAACCACCTTGCCGACACAGCACTTCGCCATCGGCCATCGTCGTCGTCACCTCGCCACCTTTCGTCTGTCCTCGCCACCTCAGATCCCAACACCAGCAACAACCCCACTCTTCTTCTTCATTTCTTTTCTTTCTTTTCTTGATCTTTTCTTGATTTCAGCCTTTTCACCGGAGTCGCGAGCGTCGCCGACGATCCAGACGACCCAGCCACCGTCGTCGTCCAGCCCAGTCACTAAGTCATGTCACTGCTCAGCCAGGTCCAGTCCTGCGTGCGTAAGTTTGCATCGCGACGTTATTTCCGACGTCGGACATGACATCCGCATCTCGACGAGAGATCCGATCAGGCAAGTTTTAAACTTGCAACATGCTATGTTATTATATTGACAATTATATGAATAAGAATAGTGCGTGTGTTTTATTATTCAGCAAATACTACAGATTTGCGGTTTTACAGTGTCCTTCTGTATCCGTACCGATAATAGCATATCTAGTTACATGCCGGAACATTATGATATCATTATACTACTATACCAGTACAATATGTTGTCTAGATTGTATCATACATGATAATAGACGTGTAATAGGTATTACAGATAGATACATATGCATTCTGGCATCAGTTGTGTTTACCGTGTTCCGATATTGATTACAGTTTCACATTGGCATCTATTTTAGGTAATATACATTACATAACATGTTCACGACATATTACCAGACTTGTTACTTGGATATTATTATTAATGCCAACAATCCTGATTGTTGTCCTGACGGAAGTGACTTGTTGTCTGCATAGACAAAATCTGTACCTGCTTGATCCTGTGTTGGTATTAGATTTACCTCATCAATACTTGACTTGAACACAAAACCTTGGGGATAAGGGGAAATCAATAATGAAACCTGATTTGCAACTCAACAGTTCGATAGTTATACTGATCAGTCTTTACGGGCTAGGCCACTCCCGGAATGATGCTGCTGACATCATTCATCTGTACATATTACCTGTTTACTGCTTAGCGGCACGTCTCGAATTCAGCCCAATCTTGACCGTGGTCCCGGGCATGCACGGGATACTATTGAGTTATATCAACGATTCCATTAAATTGATTTTAAAGAATTATAGAATAGATAACCTAGAAGCACAATTTTAAGATACACATCACATACATGTACCTCACTGTTTGATATTTGTGTTATTTATTTATATTCATTTATATCATCATATCCTGCTTATTACTATTATTTAATATCTATGACGCACTGACGTCTGGGTTTTGCATGGGCCGGTTCCTCTACCTTTATCGCAGGTTGAACAGGAGTACTTTAGCTATCAAACCGAGCAATGAGGAACTAGCTTTTTAAACTCTTAGTTTATTTATTACTGCAGTTTTATTTCTATTGATGTGAGCCCATATTGGGACATGATTCGGATATTGTTTATTGGATCTTGATTCGTTTCCACTTTATGCATTTTTTTTATTCTATTTACTGTGGCAGATGGATATGTATTAGCTAGATTATATATTTTACTGTTCTTGATATCTGATTGATAGCCGTAATGTGACCGTGGAGGGATGATTCCTAACCACATGTAGCATGGTTGGTTTTGTCACGTGCCGTGTTTATGTATTTTGGAAAGCGGGGCATGACACCCGTCCCCGCCGTCTCGAAAGTCCTTGCGATCGTACTTACAATCAAAACTATAACGAAATCGCATAAAAATCCACATCGAAATCGAAATAATGAGCGAAGCGTACATAGGTTAGAACCTATGGTCAACGCGTGCTAAATACGACAAAATACCCCCGACGTCAATGTACGAACGTCGAACGACCAAGTCAAAACATAATAATCCCAAAAACCAAGTTTAAAAACCGGAAAACATCGTCAAAAACTATCCAAAGTGCTTTCAGATTTTGACTCAAGCAATCAGGGGAAAAAAGAAAAATACAGTGGCTTAATTGTCAAGTATACCAACTATAGAAGAAACCCCAAATCCAAACTCAAAGCTCTGGCCACAATTTGTGGCCAAAAGGGATAAATCTGCGGTTATGATCCGAAATGTAACCCACCTACCAAGGCAATCACCCGAAGAAGAAGAAGCGTGCCGGTAAACCGCTACTGATACGAACAGTCAAACCTGCAAGAAACTAAGACACAAAGGGGATAAGTTGACAACTCGTGAGTAGAAGATATCATAAGCTAGAAATCGAAATGCATAACAATCTATCTAAGTCATACAGTATAATACTATCATAATATATGATAACGAATATAAATATGTATATGTATAGATATCACATCAGTATCTATAAGCGTATCATAACGGATCGCGCACAACACACATTATCCTCATGATCAATCAATATGTAGAAATATGCCATCCATAACATATATATATCATCCAGTGAGTGTCCATTTTCGACACTCGAAATCATTGTATGTGTTATGTGCGATTTGCGGCCTCAATATCAGATATCAACAAACCATAAATACATAGAAAACTGCCGCAATTTGCGGCCTCAATATCGGATATCAACAAACCATAAATACATAGAAAACTTATGGTAGATGTATTATCATCATTTCAAGAGCAAATAATTATAGTGCGATCGGATAATATAAATGTATCACGAACTAATAACATAATCATAGCGCGAACGGATAAAATAATCGTAGCACAAACTAATAATATAATTATCGCACGAACGGATAACATAAATGTAGCACGAACAAATAAGATAATCATAGAGCTTGGTCGAAAATAACAAGGCAACTGATATAATGAAATATATTTGAGTTTTTGCTTCCACCATATTTAATTCCGAAAATCCATTAATATTTTCTTATCATCCTCTCTACAAATCAAACCCCACCACACACATTAATTCTTGAAGTCTTCTTTAACACCTATAAAGTGGTATCAGAACACTTTAGTCTCTACAAAGTGGTTCGGAGCCCAGATCGATGGCGACGTTGATATTTCAGAGCATGGTCGAAGATAACTCACAAACCGATACAAATTGAAGCACCATATCTCATGAACAACAATTATGAGTATTGGAGTACAAGAATGAAGGAGATTTTGATTACTTGTATTTTTAAATTTATTTCTTAAAATTACTTGTATTTTTAAGAAAAACAACTAAAAGAATGTTTGGTATGTAAATTATTAACACTAACCCAAACATTTCCACAAATGTTAAATTTTTAATAGAAGTGAAAAGTTAAGGAAATCAACAAGCATAGAAGTTCTTCAATTTTAATCATTATGTTCTCTTTGCTGCATATATAGAGGTACTTGTGCGGCTCTTTAGAGACTGTTTTTTCTTCGTTAATACAGAATAGGCATGAATGACAAGTTGAAAGGTAAGAGCAATAAATAAAAGATAGGTTACTTTCTCTATAAAAAAAAAAGTTTGGTCGAATAATACATTCAGAATTATGCTAATTAAGGCCCTGTTTGGAATATATTTTTTACACAAATTGATAATCTGATCAAATAAAAGTTGCGGGTCAGTTAGGCCAAATAATCACTACAATAAAATGGGCCCAATTTCGACGACGAATTTGTTGAGCATTATTTCGACGGAATATTTCCGTCGAAATAAGTCACATCCCGTCGAAAAAAATTGAAATTTTGTTGATTTCGAATAACAGTTATTTCGACAACTAATTTCCATCGAAAAAATTGTTGAGCGAAATCAACAATTTCCCATAACCCTCCCCCCCCCTTCCACATTTGTTAATTTTTCCCTCCCATTTTTTCCTCTCTCCTCAAAATATCTCCGGACCCTCTCCCCTCCTCCTCTACCCCTCCACCGGCCACCAAAAAAAGTCCCCCGGCTGTCCTGTCCATGCTCCGCCGGCTTTCAATCTCAGCCCTCCATCCGCCTCCTCCGTTTTCCCCTCCTCTACCCGATCTAAACCCTCTTCGAGCCTCCACCCGTCTCCGCCGCCTCCTCCTCTCCAAACACGCCTCCTGGACGATTCCTCCCGGCTTCAAACCCCGGCCGTCTCCTAGCCTCCTTCTCTCCAAGCACCTCCGGCCTCCGCCTCCGCCGTCAATCGGTAAGTTGGTTTATTAATTTATTTAGCTTGTTTGAAATTTTGTTAAATTTAAGTAATTTTAGGGTTGGTGTTAAGACTAATTTTAGGGTTAATTAGGGTTAATTTTAGGAATAATTTTACTCTTAGTGTTAATTTTAGGTTTAGAATAAGGATTAATTCTATATTAGGGTTAGGGTTAATTTAATGGTTAGTGTTAGGGCTAATTTTGGAGTTAGTATTAGGATTAATAATTTTGGGGTTAGGATTAGGGTTAATTTTGAGGTTAGATTAGGGTTAGGGTTAGTGTTATGCTTAATTTTGGGGTTAGAGTTAGAGTTAGAGTTAATTTTAGGGTTAGGATTAAATTAGTTTATTTGTTAAAAATTTTTGGTTTAGAACTTGGGTTAGGTTGTTAATTTTAGTTAATTATAGTTAGGAGTGTGTGTGTATTATTGCCGTGACTGATAGAGAATGCATGGAAATATATGTAACTACAAATTTGTGTTATTGTAGGGCTGACGTGGGCATGATTGCTTTTATTTCTTCGCTTTCTATATATGTCAGTCTCTAGTACACAACTTTATCACATTTAATTCTTAAGTACTAAAGTTGGCCTAATTCACCATACCAAGATTAAGTCACTAATTAAATATTAATTAAACCGAAAATATAGATTCTTGACATGCAATTAGCTATATACTTGCTTTCTTTCACGAGTTTAGAATCAATTAATCATCATTTCTTAAACAAATAGTTAATGTCGAGATCTAATGTGGATGTGTGTGTACTGTATGTGTAATATATTGTTTTTGAAAATATGGTTGTCACTACTACAAATAAGGGTTGCCCCTACGGATTTATCCGTAGGAGCAAACCATTGCCCCTACGGATATATCCGTAGGGACAAGAAAATACCCTTTAGGTACAAACGCCGTAGGTCCAAGTCGAAACCTTGAACTTGCCCCTACGAACAAAAATATGTCCCTACGGAGTTCTGTGTAGGTCCAATTTGCCCTACGGAATAGACCGTAGGGGCAAAAAATTTATTTTATTTACGATTTTATAAAATAGATAAGGTGTACTTACAGATGAATCCGTAGGGCCAAATAGTAGCCCCTACGGATAAATGCGTAGGTACCCATCCATAGGGGCAAAATATCAGGATTCCTGATATTTTGCCTCTACGAATCACTGTGTAGGGGCATTTGTTTGCCCCTACGGATATATCCGTAGGGGAAAGCTGAACCCCCTGATACTGAGATCACAAGGGAAAATATCAGTTATCCTGATATTTTGCCCCTACGGATTACTCCGTAAGGGCAACGTTGGGCCCTACGGATTAATCCGTAGGTACATATTATCATTTTTTAAAAAAAAAAGGGCTGCCTATTTTTTTCTCGCCCTGTGCACAATAATATATACATCGATCAAATATAAAATTAATCGTCACACAGAACATATATCGTAGTATTCATAATCACATCTCACACATATAATATACAAAAGAAAGCAAAAAGCAGAATATGATATAAATATAAACACGCAAACACCACCAATATCAATATCGTCCAAAATGTAGTACAATATGTATCATATAAATAAATACATGTTTAAAATATAAGAATCAAAAAGCTACCCTAGCTCAGTCCAGCTCCACCTCTGATAAACGCCAGAATCTGGCGCGCCTGCTCCTCGGTCAATAAATCATGCAATGCGGAGCGTGCGGGAGTCTGAGCGGGCTGTGGAGCTGGCGATGTGGTCTATGCAGCCGCCGTCGAGGTAGTGGCTTGCGGAGCCGCGGCTGCGGGAGTCTGAGCGGGCGGTGGAGTTATAGGAGCTGTCTGCGGAACCGCAGCCGATGTAGTGGCTTGCGGAGCCGCAGCCGAAAGAGATGCATGTGGAGGCTCGGCCGATGTACCCTGTCGCATCTGGACCTAACGTGTGTAATAAGCGAGTAAAAACTGTGTATTATTCGAATTCGTATCATTATCAAGTTATTTCGAAACCCCATTTGGATATCTAGTTTGGAAAACCATAGTTTATTTTAATTAGATATGTATGTATGATTAATCAAAGCTAAGTCTACAACCAAATAAGCTCAGGCTACGTACTAATATTGGATATGTTGATATCTATAATATGACATGATATTTTACTATTAAGTAGTATACATACCAGCATCTCCTTCAACTCCTGAACGGTGGCCTTCAACCTCTCCACTTCCTGCTGGACACGTCGCTCACTGGAGACGGAGGAAGTAATCGCCGGGGTGGAGTCCAGCCTCATATGGGCCCTGCTAGGGCCCAGTCCCCGGCCTCTCTCCCAACCTCCGTGGTGCCCTCCGTGTGTGGCGTCCAGGACTGGGGTCAGTAGCCTCGGATCGCTCTGTCCGGTAAAATCGATCCCCGATTCCTTGGCTTGCTCAACCACCCGCTCCTACACCCACATTAAGCAGTAAAATATAAGTATATCATTTAAATTTGAACCTTCCAAAACTAAAACTTCAAATAGGGGTTGAATAAATATTAACACTTACGCAATACTCCTGGGTAGCGACGTCGGGATATCGAAGCTCGCCCGTGTCGAGATCTGTCGAGATGCCGTGGACGGCAAGATATGCGGACAGCACGCTTGGTATACCACCTTACGCCAGGGTCTGAGCTGTCTGCAATATTAGAAAATAACTCTTAATATTAGATATATTAGAAAATAACTCTTAATATTGCATTATATCACAAAAGTCGGTCTATTGTAATTTACCGATAACTCCATGGCTCGAGTAATATTCCTCGAGCCACCTGTATAAGTGGGGCGACCCCTCTTCGCCGACTTCCTATTCTCTATATTTTGAGCGGCTTGTTTCTGCACAACACATTCACATTTAGTTTTCTAATTAAGGAAGACAAAAAAATAAATTATATACTAAACAATGAATTACATTTAAAATACATACCTGTTTGCGTTGAGAGTCGAAATATTCGCACAATAGAGACCATGTCTCTACGTCGACTCTCGCAAAGGCCGGAGTAGATAGGAGGGCCGCTCTCTCTGCCTCGAGGGTCGTCATCCACAGGGAGTAGCAGTCGGCCTTCAGCTCATTCCTGTTGTATCGGACCTTGGTCTGCATGTTCTTCATCAGGCCATTGTACAGAGCATGAAGGTCGAGCACCCTCCCAGAGTGATCAGGGTCGGGTACAGGCTGAAAATCGTAATCCAACTGAAAATACAAAAAACATTGTTATTAGATTGCAAGTGTTAATAATAAATATATTGGATAAATCAAATGAAAGTATATATTAATACCCGAGCCTGATCAAAGAAGAGGGTGAATGAGCGCCGGTGCTGCTCGCCCCACTCAATGATAGTTCTTCACGAGCCGACTCTCATCCTCTATATACCGGCCGAACCTCTCGGCATGAGGACTGGTATAGCGATAATCAAGGGTAAAAAAGAGCGGGAATGCTGCCTCCCTTCAAGCTCTGTTAGGCCTCAGCCTATGGGACTGATTCGGGCCTCGAGTCCCCCTCTGGGGATGGGGAGGCCCTGCGTCTGCAAGAAATATCAAGACAATCAATATTAAGACAAAGTTGTATTAAGAAATCAAGGTTAAACGAAAATTGAAGTGTGATATATACCTCCGGTGACTAAAGCAAGAGCCTGGGCCCGGGCAGCAGCACGAGCGGGACAATAGTTCCTCCGGTGAGGAACAGCCGGTGTCCCGGATGCGGACGCATCCCCTCCAACAAGAAAATAAACATTGACGCTAAATTTCCATGAAGTTCATATTTATTCTATAGAGCATATGTAAAATGAATAAATATTTTATATTTATTCATACTAACCTACAGACGATGCGGAGGGTACGGAAGTGGCAGGAGTGGCCCCTGCGTCAGATGTGGACGCACCACCTATAATTAGACAATTAAAAATAGATTATATAAGTAATTGCAAAAAGAATGTGTAGATCAATAATATAACATTCTAAATCAATATGCATGCACTATAGGATATATAAACATACCCGCAGGTGCGGTGGTGTCACCACCTACAGCTAGACAATAATAAAAATTACTATCTAAGTAAGAGCAAAAGAAATGTGTGTATATTTATGATATAGCATTCTAAATCAATATACATGCACTATATGATATATAAACATACCTGGAGGAGTGGGAGTGGCCTCTGTCCCTGATGTGGACGCATCACCAACAACTAGACAATCAAACATTAACAATATAAGTAATTTTGATATAAACAGGCATGAATATCTATAATATTACATTCAAAATGGATATGCATGCAATATACCTGGAGGTGTGGTAAAGTCCACACGGAAGGAGGCATCCGAAGGGGTCTCCGATCTGGGTGCAAGACCGGCCCTCTGAAGCTCCCTACGCAGCTCTCCGGGCGGCAGAACTGCTCTGCCTCTGCCTCTGCCGGTGCCGCGGCTGGAGCTCCTGCCGCCCCTCGCTGCTCCCGTCATCGTCATCAAATCTAGATAAACGGTTCGTGGACGCATTAGACAATCATTAAAAGTATTGACTATATATGTATAGATCGTAAAATGTGAAGTAATAATATAACATTATTGATAACCTTTTTTTCATTTCGTGGGCGCATTATACATATCTACTTGGATTTCATCGTCGATGTCATTTCTAACCCACGTAACTTCATGATCGGCCGAAGACAGCCCGTCCTTCGAAACAGACGGTCGGAGCACTCTAAGCCTTCTTTCTTCTTCATCCTCATCGCTGTCCTCAAATTCTGGGACATCGTAGACATCCCTGGGTTTCCATCGGCATACAACACTCTATCTCGGATGCTTCAAACACTGTGAGTAGTATACTAGGAACGCTTGGTTCGGAAAGATAAACGGATCTTCCTGACCGTAAAATCGAAATGTGTTCACACTGGTCAATCCATATTCATCTTTCCAAGCCCCAAGATTGCTTCTCCACTTATCCGTATCAGTTCGTGTATCGTACCAAGTACACTGGAATATATAAAAGGGTTCTGATCGTCCGGGATAGTGGATGCCGAGTATACAATTTAAGTACCCATAATAAATTACACCGTCCGATTCTACCGTCGCAATCCCACTATTCTGAGTGTTTCTAGATGTTTCTATGTCCTTAACTTCGAATTTGTATCCAAGGACACCAAATCCTTTGTAATATGCAACCTCCATACTAGGAAATTGAGCTAAACATCTTGAATCACTCTCAAATGATGCAGACAAGTTCGGATCGTGGATCTAACAAGACAAATTTTACGAAAAATACATAACGATACAAGTTTAGATTAAAACTGATAGCAATAAAATGTTATTCGAATAACTTACATGATCTGTGACCCAAACACAAAAATTATCCTGATGATATTTTTCCAATCGTTCTTCGTTCCTATCAGGATGCCCCTCACGTACCTCGTTAAAATGAATTCTGTTTTTGACAAATAATGGTGACATTAATATTATATTATTTCATACACACACAAACACAAATATAACAATTAATCCAAAAAAACTTACTCTCTAATTTGTTCAAAACATGCGCAATTAAGTAAGATAAACCGGTATATCTTGTTGATAAACATAGTGTCTACCCTCTTATAATCGGCTTTACCATATGGCCCGTCTTGAATTCTTCGAGGCCGGTTAAGTCTTGTCTCAATGTTCTCGTCCAGATAGTGGGAACAAAATATGGTTGCTTCATCAAAAAGATAACCTTGCATGATAGAACCCTCTGGTCGATTTTTATTGCGTATATACTTTTTAAGAGTGTAGAGGTACCTAATAAAAATATGTTGAATAAATAAATACGGGCATACAGGACAAGAATAAATTTAAAAATTGCGCGAAACGAAAAATTACACGTACCTCTCGACGGGATACATCCATCGATATTGTACCGGTCCGGCTAACTTAGCCTCAGTTGTAAGATGAACCGTCAAGTGTATTATGATATCGAAGAATAATGGTGGGAAAATACGCTCAAACTTGCAAAGTATCAACGCAATAGAATTTTCTAGTTTATCCAGCGTCACAACCTCTAGTGTTTTAGCACACAACTTTCTGAAAAAACAACATAGGTCATTGATTACTAGACCAACCGATTCGGGGATAGAAGTCCTGAGGGCTAATGGAAGAAGGTGCTCCACGATAATATGGTGATCATGACTTTTCAGCCTATCGATCTTGCCTTTCACAATTTTTATTTTCTTGCTGAATGATCCTGAGAAACCTGTGGGAACTTTCAAATCATGCAACACCTGCAGGAATCTTTTCTTCTCCGGTTGTGACATATGATAAGCGGCATTGGGGAGTACAAACTTGCCTGGTTTACCCGCTACCGGTCTAGGGTGCAATTCACTTCTTATTCCCCACTCCTGTAGATCAATCCGAGCATTCAGGTTGTCTTTCGATTTTCCGTCTTTATAAAGAAGCAAGTTGAGTATATGCTCTGATACTCCCTTCTCTATATGCATGACGTCCAGACAATGACGCACTAAATTTGTTGACCAGTACGGAAGCTCGAAGAAAATGCTTAACTTGTTCCAAAATGGTGGTTTGACCTGTTTCGTTGGATCCATCCCGAAGATCACATTATTGTAACCATCCCATTGAGCAGTCACGTCCTCTCCGGACATTGGGGATGGAGGTCCAAGAAGCTCCTGATGACCATCAAAGTGAACCGTGTCTAACCTATAGGGGTGGTCTGGAGGCAGGAAACGTCGATGGCCGCAATAACAAACCTTCCTGCTAAAATTCAACAATTTCGATGTTGTGTGTTGATGGCAATGAGGACATGCTTTGTGACCATATACAGACCAACCCGATAGCATTCCATACGTAGGAAAGTCATTAATTGTCCACATTAAAACTGCACGCAGTATTAAGGTTGTATTTGTGTTTGCATCGTATGTCTCTACACCATCAATGAACAAAGATTTCAACTCCTCGATCAGAGGTCGGAGATAGACGTCGATATTGTTTCCCGGTGAGTTTGGTCCGTCGATAAGAAGAGGCATCATAAAGTATGATTGGTCCATAACCAACCAAGGCGACAGATTATAAATTATCATTACAACGGGCCATGTGCTGTGACTTCCAGCCATATAGTTGAATGGGCAGAAGCCATCACTAGCCAGTCCGAGCCAGACATTGCGAGAATCGCTACTGAATATTGCGTGCCTCCTATCGAAATCCTTCCATACCGGTGAATCTCTTAAATGGCTCATTTTTCCATCTTCACTTGGAGGAGCATGGCGATGCCAAATCATTGCCTCGGCTGTTTTCTTGCACCTGAATAGTCTCTGTAGCCTCTGTGTTATGGGAAAGTATCGTGCTATCTTGATAGGTATATCAGGCTTCTTATCAGAATCTTTCGGCTTATACCTGGCATCTCCGCATGTTGGACACTCTTCCAAATCTGAATTCTCTTTCCGGTACAACACGCAATTTTTAGGACATGCTTGAATCTTCTCGCACTTTAGACCCAAATCAGACATCATCTTCTGGGCTCCATACCAGCTGTCGGGCACGTTATTTCCCGGGGGCATAGAATCTTTCAAGAATGAAAGAAGTATTGTGAATGACTTGTTGCTCCATCCATTTAGGCACTTAATCTGGAAAAGTTGGACGAACCAAGAGCGTGGAATACTTCGCATTCTCATAAATTGGTTTTCTAGCATCATTCATGAAATTTTCATATTTATCCGCACGCGGTCTTTGACCGGAAGGAATGTCATCTTCGATACGAATAGATTCACTTAGGGCAGCCTCTACCATATCCTCCATTTCTTCTGATGAAAATAAATTACCGTCTTCTCCTTCTGCCGCATTACCGAATTCTCCTTTTTCTCCTGCCGCATTATCGTATTCTCCTTCTTCTTCTGCCGCATTACTGCATTCTTCTCCTTCCCCGTGATATTTCCAAGTTGTATAAAGTCTAGTGAACCCATATTTTACAATATGAAGCTCTACCAATTCTACCTTCTGCCAGTACTTATTGCCATATCTATCGCACGGACAAAGAATCTTCTCTATTATGATCTTATTATGTGCGCGTGCAAATTCAATAAAAGCAGCAACTCCTGGGACAAACTTAGGTTGCATACGTTGTTGCCAATCCACATACATTCAGTCCTTAACTCTGACGTACTCATGGGCCATGTTAGACTGTATAACATATAAATTGTAGGTTATGGTGACTATATTGAGAAATATAAGAACGGGATAGTTACTGACGAAGGAGAAAATCCGTGTATATGCTTTGTGTATGCGCTTGTCGTTGAAAAGAATAAATTATCGAACGTATGTTAACCGATAGACGGGGACTAAGTGGCGCTTTTAGTTTCATATATGAGTATCGATGAGAATATGAAGGTTTCATATTATCATCGAGTATCATATATTGGTTTTAACTTGAACATCTTGAATCGCTCTCTAATTATGCGTTTGTTGTGTATTCTTATTGTATGTGTGTGTTCCGGCTGTCGGGGGTAAGGCTTCTATCCCATTAAGAATGTATAGAGCGAACACCCATTCACTTGTGCTTTCAACCGTTTCGAGTAAATTTCGGCAGCAACTCCCCGCTGTTCTCCGAGTACACTGTAATAGAATAGATAATCATTTCAAAGCTGTGAAACAACGTTGAAATGAACATCTAATCTATCTTTGTACACGGAGAACCAGCGGAAAGGTACCGACGAAATATCTCGAAACGGATGAAAACACAAGTGAATGAAGGTGTTTGCTTTATACATTCTTAACTTGTCCATACGGGACAAATCTATCGGTTATCATACGATTGAATCTTCTCGTCACATAGACTATACGACGGTTGTTAGTATCGAGCTATACCGTCCGATATTTAACAACTTTCGTATAGTGTTATGTCACGACGAACATCGAACGTATGTTAACCGATAGACGGGGACTAAGTGGCGCTTTTAGTTTCATATATGAGTATCGATGAGAATATGAAGGTTTCATATTATCATCGAGTATCATATATTTGTTTTAACTTGAACATCTTGAATCACTCTCTAAGGATGCGTTTGTTGTGTATTCTTTTTGTATGTGTAATATGATTTTAAACCATTGAGATCAAGATTGATAGAACTGATCATCCACAAAGAGATTAAGGATTGACTTTTGAAAGCCATATGAAGGAAAATTTTCTCCTACGGCAACCTAATAATATACCCATTATCCTCATATATACATATATGCAGGCAGGCATGGATACATACATGCAAATATTTGAAAAATTAATATATCAACCAAAAACTATTATTGCAATGGTATTCATCTATAACAATCAACAATTAAAACTATAAATGTAGGATACTGATATCATAAAGCGTTATACGCAACATATGAATTCACATGACTGAAACATGCATCAAAAAACATGTTCATCCAAAAGAAAGGCCACTGTCAACAAATATAGACAAATACGTCATAAAAACAGTAAATAACAAGTTGATTAGCATCTGGATCAAGAAAATGATAGGAAAAACAATTGACTATGATCTATAATGACAAGTCATTACCATGACTCTCGACTAACAAAGGTGGCTTTTCGTCCTCGGTAGCTTGATAATTGGGATTTCATGGCGAATAAAAATATGCATATGCCGTTTGACCGGGAACTTCAATAGGAAACTCAATGAGGTCGGGTGTACTGAAGTACGCTTTGTATTTCGCTATATCAGGTGATGAAGCCCAAGACCTAGCTAGCCCCAGCCCCACCCTAACCGAACCCTAGCCCCAGCCCCAGCCCAGCCCAGCCCCAACCCCAATCGAACCCTAGCCCCAGCCCCACCCTAACCAAACCCTAGCCCCAGCCCCAGCCCAGCCCCAACCCCAACCGAACCCTAGCCCGAGCCCCAGCCCAGCCCCAGCCCTAGCCCATCCCCAGCCCCAACCCCAACCCCAACCGAACCCTAACCCTAACCCTAACCCTAACTAAACCCGATGCCGATGCCGATGCCAAACCCTCACCCCTACCTGAACCCTAGACCTAACATCATCAAAATTATAAATTATTTGAGATTTAATTACTAACCGGGCAGTGGAGGAGATGACAGAAATCGGTGGTCGACGACGATCGGCGACGAGTCGCGGACGGTGGTGACGAGGAAGTCGATAAGGAAGTTGTGGGAATGACCGACGAAGGTGGCGACGAGGCACAGAGCGCGGTGGCGACGAGGCGCGGAGCGCGGTGGCGACGAGGCGCGGGAACAGGCGATGAGGCGCGGGAGAGTGAGAGAGAGAATTTTTGGGAACGATGAATGACTTTTCTGTGCATTTTTTTATTAATAACCTATTTATATGCCCCTACGGACATAACCGTAGGTCCACCGTTTGCGGCTTCGTAGGGCCAAACAACAAATTAGAACGTAAGGCACCGTAGGGACAACGATGTAGACTTACGGATAAATCCGTAGGGGCAACCCCATATTGTAGTAGTGTGTGTGAGAGAGTGTGTGAGACTTACCTTTATGTAATTTTTGTTGTATGGATGCATGTTTATTTTAATGAATGGAGATACTTTGTTAATAATATCAATTGTTTGAAAACTTATCATTCAAGCTGAAAATTCCAAAACCTTAAACAAAATAGTTAAATAACCGACGACACTGAAACGATAACCATCAAAACCAATCTAGTTAAGTGCATGATACTCGATGATGAAAAAAAGTAAACCGATACATATTGTCATCAAGTATCTCACATTGAAAAAATATCGCGACTTAGAAACCGTCTACCAGTTATATGTGTACGATTTTTTTCATAACATAAAACTACGTGTACGTTGTCAATCTCGAACGTTAATCGTTCTTCGTCGACAACCATCTCATAGTTTATGCGACGAGAATACTAGTCGTATTATAACCGATAGATTTGTCCCATTTTGGACAAGTTAAGAATGTATAACGTATACACTTCTCTGCATACTTATGTTTTTCATTCGTTTCGAGATGAGTTTCGTCAGTACATTTCCGCTTGTTCTCCATATACAAATATAGTTGAGATGATCATTTCAATACTGAAAGTATTGAGATGTTTATCTCTTCTATTGCAGTGAACTTGGAGAACAGCGGGGAGGTGCTGCCGAAGTTTTCTCGAAGCGAATCAAAGATAAGTCCAGAGAGTGTATACGTTATTCATTCTTAATGGAATAGAAGCTTTACCCCCGACAGCCGTTACCCATTGACATGCAAGATAGAAGTGTTAATATTATTTCCAGCCATGATAAATCACTTAAATATATTTCCGAGACACTGTTGTCATTATCTTCTTTATTTATAACCATCCCGTTCTTAGCTTTCTCACTGCAGTTTAGAATTGTTAATATCGTGTATGATTTTAAAATGTTTGTTATGATATAATAATTAATTGTGAATTATATTAGGTTTTACGTATCGGAAAAGAATGGATAATACTTGGATAAATAAAAACATGTTTCGCTCTGAATTTAAAATTGGTGTAGAAGAGCTTATACAATTCTCGTCAAAAGTGGGTGGTGGTCGGATCTCTTGTCCCTATAGGAAATGTTGTAATGGTAGAAGTAATAGTCGAGAGGCGGTTCAAATGCATATAATTGCTAATGGATTCTGTGAAGGTTACACTATCTGGCACATACATGGAGAGGTCATGGACTATAGAATTGGTGCACATTGTCTGTTACCGCCACGTATGAGAATCCCATCAACCACCGGTTTAAATGATAAGATGGACTAGTTAAATGATGGCATGACCGATGATACCCCTATGGATGATGCGGTGACAGATTCTGAATCTGCTAGTTTTTTAAGTATATAGAGGATGCTAAGAAACCGCTTTACGAGGGTGCGACAATGACGAAGTTGGGTTGGATAGTTCATATGTTTCATCTTAAATGCAAAAGTTTATGGAGCAACAAGTTGGTTGATGACTTTCTAAAGATAGAGAAAATGGCTTACCCGAATGACGATCACCCTGCAAATTTTCAAGGGGTGAAGATTATTATCGACATCGGTTTCAGTTATCAAAAAATCGATGCATGTCTAAATGACTGCATGTTATTTATGACAGAAGATGAAAGGAACTTAAATAAGTGTAGAACTTATGGGGAATCGAGGTGGATATTACCTAAAAGGCCACCGAGGGATGAGGAGTCAATTTCGAAAATTCATGTGAAGATGTTGCGCTTTTTTATATTAAAAAAAGACTACAGTGATTATTTCTGTCATCTAAAACCGCCGAACATATGACATGACATGCAGATGGTCGCAGGAAGGATGGAGTCTTACGGCATCCCGCTGATGGTGAAGAGTGGCAAAAATTTGACGCTCAATTTCCTGCGTTCGCTGTGGAAGCTCGTAATGTGAGACTTAGATTATCGGCTGATGGATTGGAACCGTTTAAAGGAGGTGCATCTCACAGTGTATGGCCTGTTACACTAGTAGTTTATAACCTCCCGCCGTGGATGAGTATGAAACAATCTTACATCTAAATGCCTCTATTGATCCCTAAAAGCAACTCTCCTGGTATTGATATCGATGTTTATTTGAAGCCATTGATCGATAAGTTAAATGAGCTGTGGGAGACCGGCATCATTGTTTATGATGTCCACAGAAAGGAGAGATTCACACTGCACGCGGTGTTGTTTTGGACAATACTATTTCCCGGCATATGCCATGTTGTCGGGATGGAGTACCAAAGGTCATCATGCTTGCCCCTGTTGTCAAGAGAACACCATTTGTGAAATGCTAGTAAATCGGATTTTCTGTTACACTGGACATCATCGTTGGCTAGATGTTGATCATTTTTATCGACGCAATGGAATCAACCTCAACGGTAAGCAGGTGAGTCGGCCCTTTCCTCCTGAGCCAAATGGGATAAAGGTGTTTGTGGATGTAGAGCACATCAATGTTGTTTTTGTAAGAAACATAAGCATACTATTCCGAATGAGATATCAAATAACTGGAGAAAGAGATCTATATTTTATTATTTGCCGTATTGGCATTTTCTTAATCTTCGCCATAATTTAGGCATCATGCATATCGAGAAGAATGTCTGTGAGCTCTTGCTGGATATCCTGTTGAATACCAAATTCAAGAACAGAGACACATTAGCGATACAACAATGATTTGCTATAAAGAATTTGCGGCCAGAATTACATCCAACTCCGAAATAGAATGGTAAATGGGCTATTCCACCGGCAAAGCACACGATGTCTGATAATGAGAAGCTGAGTTTCCTTAAGGTACTTAAACAAATAAGGGTACCGGATGCATATTATGCGAACATTAGTAAATGCGTAAACTTGAAAAAGAAAACTCTCGTCGGCGTGAAAATTCACGACTGTCATGTGATCATGTTGCAATTGCCTTCCATTACTGTTAGGGCATTACCAGATAACGACATTGTATCAGTTGCGACTGATTTGTGTCATTTCTTCAGAGAGTTATACTCCGAAGATTACTCGGCAAACGATTTTAGAACCCTGGAGAATAAAATATCTCGCATACTTTGTAGAATGGAGATGTTGTTTCCACCTTCTATTTTCACCGTAATGTTGCATCTCATGGTTCACCTTGCTCAAGTGGCACGTTTAGGTGGTCCCGTGAATTATCGGTGGATGTATCCGTTCGATAAGTAAAATTTATATAACAACTCTTTACTGTTCATAATAAATCGAATATTTATAATATAACGAATTAAATTTGTTTGCATCCGTCAGGTTCATATACAAAATAAAACGGTACATCCGTAAAAGAGTCGGCCTGAAGGGTCGATCGCTGAAGGGTTTCTCACAGAGGAATGTATGACGTTCTGTTCTATATATCTAGAGGGTGTTGAGACTGCATTTAATAGGCTGAGGCGTAATGAGGACATGGTTGATAATAGACCTGTAATATCCGTCGTCCGGACCCAAGGAAAGGAACTGGGTAAAGTGATGTCAGGTCACACTGCATCTGAGCTGCTCGGCATGATTCACCATTACGTTTTATTTAATAGTTCAGATGTGAACAGTTTTATCGGGTAAGTATTTATTACTTTTTTCTTAACATATTTATAGAATATCTTAAAGTAAAAATTAAATGTTTATTAGCAATATACAACGTTTAGAATGCTCAATACCATCCACCTAATAAACGAACTCGGCAATGGGATATCGATAAGGAGCGATATAAACACTTTCCCGCTTAGTTGAAAGCACGTGTAAGTTGTAAACTATAAAAACTAAACTACAACTCATGTTTATATATATATATATATATATATATATATATAACTTAATCCGTTTTACCCTAATAGATTGAAAGAAATCCTAATAACGGATATGTTTCAGAAGATATAAAAGTGCTAACGTATGGTCCAGATGAACAAGCTGAGTATCTCTCCGGTTACATTGTTAATGGGTTTAGATTTCACACCAGAAAAAGAGATCAAAATAAAAGGTTTCAGAATTGTGGCATCTTTGTCACATCCACCGTTACTGAATATTCATCTTCTAGAGATTCAAATCCAACTACGGGAAAATTGGACTATTACGGGGTGCTAAAAAAATAATTCGGGTGCGTTATCATGAATAGATGATTGTCATGTTCAAGTGTCTGTGGTACGATATTCATCATGAACATACTGGGTTCAAACTTGAAAATGGCCTACTTTTACTCAATTCATCGAAACTCGATTTTGGTGAAGAGTCTTATATTCTCGCCAGCCAAGCCTATCAATGCTTTTATGTCACGGACCCTAGGGATGCTCAGTGGGATGTTGCTGTTGTGAAGAATCCACGAGACTATTACAGCATGGGTGAAAGTGATGTAAGCGAGATTAGTTGTCCTACAATCCCGGTTATACAAGATGATACTATTCCTATCAAATTCAACAGCGGTTTATCAAGAACAGACATAGAGCCGGAAATAGTCTAAGATGTGTCATCGACAATTATAGAACCTGAAGTCTAATTAAGACTTTAAATATCTTAATATATTAACTCGCTCTTGTATGATACTCATAACTTAAGTAATGTGAAACTTACAATCTATTGCATCTTTCTTTCCGCATATTATTTCATACATTTTATCTTCTTCCTCATATTATTTCCGCATATTATCTCCTACAGTTTCAAATTCTAATGTACAGGGATTTTCAAGTTAATTTATATTATTTCCGCATTTCATTTTTTCCCCTGCATATTATTTCCACCATTTATTGCTCATATATGATATTCTTTTCAGCAATAATTTTCACTATTATTTTTTTATCTAACATATTAAAGTATATTCCATGAAGTTGTTTTAGATATGTCAGATTCAGATAGCAAGACCGATCAGTCTACTGGGGACGAGGGGTGGTCCTCTCAGAGAAAAAAACAGACTGGGAGAAGACCCACGCGGGCCAGTGATAAATGGAGGAGGATGCCACATGCTCATGGCAAGTCGATTGTATACCTTGCGTTCACAGGGGACGTTGTGACAGGATCCAGTAAAGAAGTGAAAAAATGATGTCCTTGATAGTGAACAGTGAGGACCGCATGCCTCATTTGTTGAAGGACGAAAATGACGAGTGGGAGGTCCTAAATTAGGACAGTGAAGCGTTAGGGCTAAAGAAACAAGTCGCTATATGGGAGATGATGGTTAGATTTTTTTATACAATTCAATACTGCACTTTTTTCATAAACACACATGTACACATACATACACGTATATCACAAACACACACACACACACACACACACACACATACAAATTTACTAAATTACTATAAAATACCTTTACAATGATGAATTATCATGTTTCGCAAGCTCGGTTCGAGTTCCGGTGAGTTGGCGTAGAGGGCCCCTAGGGGGTTTGTGATGAACGCACAATTTATAATAAGACGTGTAGTCATATGACGAAGAATTGGAGAGGCCATATGAACAAAATTTTTAGAAAATTTGAAAATTGCGATTTACCGGATGAGATGTATTCGATTAAGCCGGATCTAGATTGGTCTGGCGAATACTGGCATGCCTTGGTCGATCATTTCTTGTCCGGAGAATTTAGGGTATGTCTTTAACGATACCTTTTTATTATTTTATAGCAACTCAGTAAACAATATTTGATGTAATTGCAGGAGAAGAGCGAGCGAGGAAAAGTATCTCGCGCTCAGCTGCATGATATTTATAGGGGTGGGAGCAAGAGTTCCCAGCAGATTACCATCGAACACGTAAATATCGTATTTGATATTAATACGTTAAAATTATCTTAGAAATTTATGTATGAACTTTATAAATGTTATATGCAGGAAAAAAGTCATGGTGGAGAGTCCCCTGATGGTATTGAAATTTATCGGGCTCAATTTGTACGGGACGATAGCACGCTACATCGATTGAGGCACATGGGATATATGTAAGACTCTACATATGCCGAGCTTCTTAATTATTTTTGAATAATTATTGTGTAGATTTTAGAATGGCAGCAATACATTTCTTCTACAAACAGGTGGCAATGGCAGCTGAGAGAGATCGGTTAATCCATGCGATGGAGGTGTAGCAGGGACACCCGGTTGATGACGCGCAGAGAACATTCATCGTAGATAGAGCTTTTACGGCGTTTAGGCCGGATCTTCACGGGAGAGTACAGTATATGTCCTCTAAGATCACTCCGCGTCAGTATAACACTCCTTTCTAGCCGACCGGGCATCCACCTCCTAGGTTTCAGCCGGCAGACAAATCGCTTTCGGAGATGCCGATACAGACCAGGGCCTCTAGAACCAAGACCCCTGTGTTTCATAGATCGCCCCAGGAGTGGACGCCGGAATCCGGCGGTTCCTCATGCCGATCGACTACCGCTCCTGCTGCCGATCTATTTGCTGGATGGACTCTTGAGCAGAGACTTAATCTTATTGACACTTACGTCCAGGCTGGGAGGCTCGTACCTCCGGTAAGTTTTATAACCCTTACATATATACACACATACGCACATATCACAAACACACACAATCATACACACACACACACACGCACAAGCATACACACTCACACACATATGCATACATACACAGATACAAACACACATGCATACATACACACATATCACATACACACATGCATACATATCACATGCATACACACATGGATACACACACACCACGCACATATCGGGTACCACTACTACAAATATGGGTTGCCCCTACGGATTTATCCGTAGGGGCAACCCACTACCCCTACTGATATATGCGTAGGGGCGAAAAAATACCCCGTAGGTGCAAAGGCCGCAGGTGCAAGTTGAGGCCCTGAACTTGCCCCTACGGATTTATGTGTAGGTCCTGTTGCCCCTACGGATTAATCCGTAGGGTATAAGATTTTATATTATTTACGGTTTTTTTAATATATTATATGTACCTACGGATATAACCGTAGGTCCATGTACTACCCCCTACGGATATATGCGTAGGTACTTTTCCGTAGGGGCAAAATATCAGGATTCCTGATATTTAGCCCCTACGGATAACGCCGTAGGGGAGAGGCAGTGGCCCCTACGGATATGTCCGTAGGGGCACTCCCAACCCCCTGGCACTGAGATCAGGGGGAAATATCAGTTACTACTGATATTTTGCCCCTACGGATATATCCTCAGGGGCAACATATATACTTACGGATTAATCCGTAAGTACATATTGTCTGTATTTTTTTTTTTAAAATGGGCTGCTTGATTTTTTCCCGCCCTGTGCACAATAATATATACATCAATCAAATCATATATTGCAGTATTCATAATCACATCTCACGCATATATATAATATATAAAAGAAACCCAAAAACTGAATATGATATAAATACAAACCAATATCAATATCGTTTCAAAATGTAGTACAATGTGTATGATAAAAATAAATACATGTTTCAAAAAATAAGAATCAAAAAGCTACCCTAGTTCGGTCCAGCTCCACTTCTGAATAACGATAGAATAACGCGCGCCTGCTCCTCAGTCAATAAACTCTGCAATTCGTCGCGAGCGGGAGTCTGAACGGCATGTGGAGCTGGCGATGTGGTCTGCGCAGCCGCCGTCGAGGTAGTCGCTTGCGGAGCCGCGGCTGCGGGAGTCTGAGTGGGCGGTGGAGTTACAGGAGCTGTCTGCGGAACCGCAACCGATGTAGTGGCTTGCGGAGCCGCAGCCGAAGGAGATGCATGTGGAGGCTCGGTCGATATACTCTGTCGCGTCTGGACCTAACGTGTATAATAAGCGTGTAAGAACTGTGTATTATTCGAATTCGTATCATTATTAAGTTATTTCGAAACCCCGTTTGGATATCTAGTTTGTTGTTTATTTTAATTACATCTGTATGTATGATTAATCAAACTTAAGTCTAAAACCAAAAAAGCTCAAACTACGTACTAATTATGGATATGTTGATATCTATATAATATGACATGATATTTTACTATAAAGCAGTATACATACCAGCATCTCCTTCAACTCCTGAACGGTGGCCCTCAAGCTCTCCAGTTCCTGATGGACACGTCGGTCACTGGAGACAGAGGAAGTAACCGCCGGGGTAGAGTCCAACCTCATATAGGCCCTGCTAGGGCCCAGTCCCCGGCCTCTCCCAACCTCCGTGGTGCCCTCCGTGTGCGGCGTACAGAACTGGGGTCAGCAGCCTCGGATTGCTCTGTCCGGTAAAATCGATCCCCGAGGCCTGGGCCTGCTCAACCACCCGCTCCTACACCCACATTAAACAGTAAAGTATAAGTATAAGATTTAAACTTGAACCTTCCAAAGCTAAAATTTCAAATTTTGGTAGAAAAATTATTAACACTTACGCAGTACTCCTGGGTAGCGACGTCGGGATATCGAAGCTCGCCCGTGGCGGGATCTGTCGAGGTGCCGTGTACGACAAGATATGCGGACAGCACGCTCGGTATACCACCTGACGCCACGGTCCGAGATATCTGCAATATTAGAAAGTAACTCTTAATATTAGAAATATTAGAAAATAACTCTTAATATTGCAGAATATCACAAAGGTCGGTCTATTGTAATTTACCGATAACTCCGTGGCTCGAGTAATGTTCCTCGAGCCACCTGTATAAGTGGGGCGACCCCTCTTCGCCGACTTCCTGTTCTCTGTATTCTGAGCGGTCTGTTTCTGCACAATGCATTAACATTTAGTTTTCTAATTAAGAAACAAAAAGAAATAAATTATATCATAAATAATGAATTACATTTAAAATACATACCTATTTGCGTTGGGAGTCGAAATAAGCGCACAATAGAGGCCATGTCTCTACGTCGACTCTCGCAAACGCCGGAGTAGATAGGAGGGCCGCTCTCTCTGCCTCGGGGGTCGCCATCCACAGGGAGTAGCAGTCGGCCTTCAGCTCATTCCTGTTGTATCGGACCTTGGTCTGCATGTTCTTCATCAGGCCATTGTACAGAGCATGAAGGTCGAGCACCCTCCCTGGATGATCAGGGTCGGCTACAGGCTGAAAATCGTAATCCAACTGAAAATACAAAAAAACATTGTTATTAGATTGCAAGTGTTAATAATAAATATATTGGATAGATCAAATGAAAATATATATTAATACATACCCGATCCTGATCAAAGAAGAGGGCGAATGAGCGCTGGTGCTGCTCGCCCCACTCAACGTGAAGTGGATAGTTCTTCACGAGCCGGCTCTCGTCCCCCAAATACCGGCCGAACCTCTCGGCATGAGGACCGGTATAGCGATAGTCAAGGGTAAAAAAAAGGGGGAATGCTGCCTCCCTCCTAGCTCTGTCAGGCCTCAGCCTATGGGACTGATTCGGGCCTCGAGTCTTCCTCTGGGGATGGGGAGGCCCTGCGTCTGCACGAAATATCAAGACAATCAATAATAAGACAAAGTTGTATTAAGAAATCAAGGTTAAACGAAAATTCAAGTGTGATATATACCTCCGGTGACTATCGCACGAGCCTGGGCCGGGGCAGCAGCACGAGCGGGACGATAGTTCCTCCGGTGAGGAACAACCGGGGTCCCGGATGCGGACGCATCCCCTCCAACTAGAAAATAAACATCGACGCTAAATTTCCATGAAGTTCTTATTTATTCTATAGAGCATATGTAAAATGAATAAATATTTTAAATTTATTCATACTAACCTGCAGACGATGCGGAGGGTATGGAATCGGCAGGAGTGGCCCCTGCGGAAGATGTGGACGCACCAACTATAATTAGACAATTAAAAATAGATTATATAAGTAATTGCAAAAAGAATGTGTAGATCAATAATATAACGTTCTAAATCAATATGCATGCACTATAGGATATATAAACATACCCGCAGGTGCGGTGGTGTCACCACCTACAGCTAGACAATAATAAAAATTGCTAAGTAAGAGCAAAAGGAATGTATGTATTTATGATATAGCATTCTAAATCAATATACATACACTATATGATATATAAACATACCTGGAGGAGCGGGGGTGGCCTCTGTCCCAGATGTGGACGCATCACCAACAACTAGACAATCAAACATTGACAGTATAAGTAATTTTGACATAAACAGGCATGAATATCTGTAATATTACATTCAAAATGGATATGCGTGCAGTATACCTGGAGGTGTGGCAAAATACACATGGAAGGATGCATCCGAAGGGGTCTCCGATCTAGGTGCAAGACCGGCCCTCTGAAGCTCCCTACGAAGCTCTCCGGGTGGCAGAACCGCTCTGCCTCTGCCTCTGCCGCGGCTGGAGCTCCTGCCGCCCCTCGCTGCTCCCAACATCCTCATCAAATCTAGATAAACGGTTCGTGGACGCATTAGACAATCATTAAAAGTATTGACTATATATGTATAGAGCATAAAATGTGAAGTAATAATATAACATTACTGATAACCTTTTTCGTTTCGTGGGCGCATCATACATATCTACTTGGATTTCATCGTCGATGTCATTTCTAACCCACGTAACTTCATGATCAGTCGAAGACAACCCGTCCTTCGAAACGGACGGTCGGAGCACTTTAAGCCTTCTATCTTCTTCGTCCTCATCGCTGTCCTCGTATTCTGGGACATCGTAGACATCTCTGGGTTTCCATCGGCATACAACACTCCATCTCAGATGCTTCAAACACTGTGAGTAGTATACTTGGAACGCTTGGTTCGGAAAGATAAACGGATCGTCCTGACCGTAAAATCGAAGTGTGTTCACACTGGTCAATCCATATTCATCTTTCCAAGTCCCAAGACTGCTTCTCCACCTGTCCGTATCGGTTCGCGGATCGTACCAAGTACACTGGAATATATAAAAGGGTTCTGATCGTCCGGGATAGTGGATGCCGAGTATACAATTTAAGTACCCATAGTAAATCACACCGTCCGATCCTACCATCGCAATCCCACTATTCTGAATGGTTCTAGATTTTTCTATGTCCTTAACTTCGAATTTGTATCTAAGGACACCAAATCCTTTGTAATATGCAACCTCCATACTAGGAAATTGAGCTAAACATCTTGAATCACTCTCAAATGATGCAGACAAGTTCGGATCGTGGATCTAACAAAACAAATTTTACGACAAATACATAACGATACAAGTTTAGATTAAAACTGATAGCAATAAAATGTTATTCGAATAACTTACATGATCTGTGACCCAATCACAAAAATTATCCTGATGGTATTTTTCCAAACGTTCTTCGTTCCAATCAGGATGCCCCTCACGTACCTCGTTAAAATGAGTTCTGTTTTCGACAAATAATTGTGACATTAATATTATGTCATTTCATACACACACAAATACAGATATAACAATTAATCCAAAAGAACTTATTCTCTAATTTGTTCAAGACATGCGCAATTAAGCAAGATAAACCGGTATATCTTGTTGATAAACATAGTGTCTACCCTCTTATACTCGGCTTTACCATATGGCCCGTCTTGAATTCTTCGTGGTCGGTTAAGCCTTGTCTCAATGTTCTCGTCCAGATAGCGGGAACAAAATGTGGTTGCTTCATCAAGAAGATAACCTTACATGATAGAACCCTCTGGTCGATTTTTATTGCGTATATACTTCTTAAGAGTGTAAAGGTACCTAATGAGAATATGTTGAATAAATAAATACGGGCATACAGGACAACAATAAATTTATATATTGCGCGAAACGAAAAATTACACGTATCTCTCGATGAGATACATCCATCGATATTGTACCGGTCCGGCTAACTTCGCCTCAGTTGTAAGATGAACCATCAAGTGTATTATGATATCGAAGAATGACGGTGGGAAAATACGCTCAAACTTGCAAAGTATCAACGCAATAGAATTTTCTAGTTTATCCAGCGTCGCAACCTCCAGTGTTTTAGCACACAACTCCCAGAAAAAACAACATAGGTCGTTGATTACTAGACCAACCGAGTCGGGGAGAGAAGTCCTGAGGGCTAATGGAAGAAGGTGCTCCACGATAACATGGTGATCATGACTTTTCAGCCCATCGATCTTGCCCTTCACAATTTTTATTTTCTTGCTGAATGATCCTGATAATCCTGTGGGGACTTTCAAATCATGCAACACCTGCAGGAATCTTTTCTTCTCCGGTTGTGACATATGATAAGCGGCATTGGGAAGTACAAACTTGCCCGGTTTACCCGCTACCGGTTTAGGGTGCAATTCACTTCTTATTCCCCACTCTTGTAGATCCATCCGAGCATTCATGTTGTCTTTCGATTTCTCGTCTTTACACAGAAGCAAGTTAAGTATGTGCTCTGATACTCCCTTCTCTATATGCATGACGTCCAGACAATGACGCACTGAATTTGTAGACCAGTACGGAAGCTCGAAGAAAATGCTTAGCTTGTTCCAATATTGTGGTTTGACCTGTTTCGTCGGATCCATCCCGAAGGTCACGTTATTGTAACCATCCCATTTAGCAGTCACGTCCTCTCCGGACAATGGGGATGGAGGTCCAAGAAGCTCCTGATGACCATCAAAGTGAACCGTGTCTAACCTATAGGGGTGGTCTGGAGGCAAAAAACGTCGATGGCCGCAATAACAAACCTTCCTGCTAAAATTAAAAAAATTTGATATTGTGTGTTCATGGCAATGAGGACATGCTTTGTGACCATGTACGGACCAACCTGATAGCATTCCATACGCAGGAAAGTCATTAATTGTCCACATTAAAGCCGCACGCAGTATGAAGGTTGTATTTATGTTTGAATCATATGTCTCTACACCATCAATGAACAAAGTTTTCAGCTCCTCGATCAGAGGTCGGAGATAGACGTCGATATTGTTCCCCGGTGAGTTTGGTCCGTCGATAAGAAGAGACATCATAAAGTATGATTGGTCCATAGCCAACCAAGGCGACAGATTATAAATTATCATTACAACGGGCCATGTACTGTGACTTCCAGGCATATAGTTGAATGGGCAGAAGCCATCGGTAGCCAGTCCGAGCCGGACATTGCGATGATCGCTACTGAATATTGCGTGCCTCCTATCGAAATCCTTCCATGCCGGTGAATCTCTTGGATGGCTCATTTTTCCATTTTCGCTTGGAGGAGCACGGTGATGCCAAATCATTGCCTCGGCTGTTTTCTTGCACCTGAATAGCCTCTGTAGCCTCTGTGTTATGGGAAAGTATCGTGCTATCTTCATAGGTATATCAGGCTTCTTATCAGAATCTTTCGGCTTATACCTGGCCTATCCGCATGTTGGACACTCTTTCAAATCTGAATTCTCTTTCCGGTACAATACGTAATTTTTAGGACATACTTGAATCTTCTCGCACTTTAGACCCAAATCAGACATCATCTTCTGGGCTTCGTACCAGCTTTCGGGCACATTATTTCCCGGAGGCATAGAATCTTTCAAGAACGAAAGAAGCATTGTGAATGACTTGTTGCTCCATCCATTTAGGCACTTAATCTGGAAAAGTTGGACGAACCATGAGAGGGTGGAATACTTCGCATTCTCATAAATTGGTTTCCTAGCATCATTCATGAAATTTTCATATTTATCCGCACGCGGTCCTTGACCGGAAGGATTGTCATCTTCGGTACGAATAGATTCACCTAGGACAGCCTCTACCATATCCTCCATTTCTTCTGATGGAAATAAATTTCCGTCTCCTGCCGTATTACCGAATTCTTCTTCTTCTCCTGCCGCATTATCGTGTTCTCCTTCTTCTTCTACCGCAGTACTGTATTATTCTCCTTCCCCGTGATATTTCCAAGTTGAATAAAGTCTAGTAAACCCATGTTTTACAGTATCAAGCTCTGCCAATTCTACCTTCTGCCAGTACTTATTGCCACATCTATCGCACGGACAGAGAATCTTCTGTATTATGATCTTATTATGTGCGCGTGCAAATTCAATGAAAGCAGCAACTCCTGCGACAAACTTAGGTTGTATACGTTGTTTCCAATCCACATACATCCAGTCCTTAACTCTGACGTACTCATGGGCCATGTTAGACTGAATAACATATAAATTGTAGGTTATGCTGACTATATTGAGAAATATAAGAACGGGATAGTTACTGACAAAGGAGAAAATCCGTGTATATGCTTTGTGTGTGCGTTTGTCGTTGAAAAGAATAAATTATTGCACGTATGTTAACCGATAGACGGGGACTAAGTGGCGCTTTTAGTTTCATATATGAGTATCGATGGGAATATGAAGGTTTCATATTATCATATATTGGTTTTAACCCGAACATCTCGAATCGCTCTCTAATTATGCGTTTGTTATGTATTCTTGTTGTATGTGTGTGTTCCGGCTGTCGGGGGTAGGCTTCTATCCCATTAAGAATGTATAGAGCGAACGCCCATCACTTGTGCTTTCAACCGTTTCGAGTAAATTTCGGCAGCACCTCCCCGCTGTTCTCCGAGTACACTGTAATAGAATAGATAATCATTTCAAAGCTGTGAAACAACGTTGAAATGAACATCTAATCTATCTTTGTACACGGAGAACCAGCGGAAAGGTACCGACAAAATATCTCGAAACGGATGAAAACACAAGTGAATGAAGGCGTTTGCTTTATACATTCTTAACTTGTCCACACAGGACAAATCTATGGGTTACCATACGATTGAATTTTCTCGTCGCGTAGACTATACGACGGTTGTTAGTATCGAGATATACTGTCCGATATTTAACAACTTTCGTATAGTTCTAGGTCACGACGAGCATCGCACG
The DNA here is from genome assembly GCA_030015575.1 of Agapanthus africanus. Taxonomy (NCBI): domain Eukaryota; kingdom Viridiplantae; phylum Streptophyta; class Magnoliopsida; order Asparagales; family Amaryllidaceae; genus Agapanthus; species Agapanthus africanus. The sequence goes on along the minus strand of CM057348.1, from coordinate 22,455,726 downwards.
TATGTTAACCGATAGACGGGGACTAAGTGGCGCTTTTAGTTTCATATATGAGTATCGATGGGAATATGAAGGTTTCATATTATCATCGAGTATCATATATTGGTTTTTACCTGAATATCTCGAATCACTCTCTAATTATGCGTTTATTGTGCATTCGTGTTGTATGTGTAACATGATTTTAAACCATTGAGATCAAGATTGATAGAACTGATCATCCTACATTGCAATAGCATTCATCAACCAAAAACTATTATTGCAATGGTATTCATCTATAACAATCAACAATTAAAACTACAAATGTAGGATACTGATATCATAAAGCGTTATACGCAACATTGATAGAACTGATAAATAAAAAAACGAAACACAAACCGTATCAAGATTTAACAACTTTGATTATGTCATATACGCGGGCCAATATTTTCATATTAGCCAATAGGCAAAAATAGATTGCGGTCTGGATATGGCATATTGGCAGATGTTACCTATATGCATACATGCATGTTGTCTCCCCATTTTTTCATAAATCAAACCAAGTACATACATCAAACTAGTCCATGCCACCAATCGGAAACTCCACGATGTCTTTGAATTATTATTTTTCCAAATAGCATTGAGCTCCTATTGACATTGTCCCATCCAACAAATTTGTTGTGCTTGCCTCGACCTTCATCTAGCTTTCACATGCCATACACATTAGATGAGTAATATAGTTATAAATTATGGTATTTTGTTGTCATCAATCCACAAAATAAGATTTCTTAGTAAACACCTAAGCCAATACTTCGAGTTGTAAATAGAATATCCTCCACGTTAAAGTGACAATAACAAAAAATGGTATTTCTGGCATGACTTCAAGCTGGGGATGATTTTTTTAACTTTTCTAGGCACATTCCTTCCATGATCTTAGCCTCTTAGGGCGTGTCTGGTTGGTTGTAGCTGCAAAAAAAAAAGTATTTAAAAGTACAAGTAAATCCAACTACAGATGTTGCAACATCATTCCTTTGTTTGGTTAAATGTAGTTCTAACAACATATTTTGCAAAATTTGTGTATGGTTGGGTGTAATTGCAACGAAATAGCAAAATTTCCCTTTGTTTGTGTATCCCAAAGCCGGTAGCTGCAAAAGCACTCAATTTGAGGCCGAGAATAGTTGCAACTACATATTTTTTAAATTCAAATTGTTGTTCCAACTACGTGTTGGAACAACTACTAGCAACCAGATACCAACTTTTAGATTTCCAGGTGGTTGGAGCCCTTAGTGTGTCTGCTTGAGAAACCCTGCAATTATACTTATAATCATACAAGTAGAAGCCATTTTTTGATTTAGTTTAAGGCCTTACTGGGCCTGTGGAGCTCCGCAAGCCCCAACCCCAACCTAACCCTAGCCCCAGCCCCAGCCCAGCCCCGCCCCAACCTAACCCTAACCCCAGCGCGGCCAGCTAAACCGCAACACCAACCCTAAGGCAAACCCTAACCCCAGCCCCAGCCCCAGCAGCAGCCGAACCCCAACCCAAACCCTAACCCCAACCCCGACCCCGACCGCGACCCCTGCCGAACCCCAACTCGCGCGCGCAACCCCAGACCCAGCCATGAACCCTAAGCCCAAAATAATCAAAAAATTCTTTAATTTACCTGAAGATTTACTCACCTGAACGGCGGTGGCGACGACCTGAACGGTGGTGGCGACGACGAGAACGGTGGTGGCGACGAGAACGGCGGTGGCGACGAGGAGAACGGCGGTGGCGATGACGAGAACGGCGTGGCGATTTGGGGATTTTTTTCGCGCGCGATCGAGAGAGAGAGGAAGAAAGTGAGCGTAGGCGATCGATCTGTGCCTTTATTAAATCAATATTTTGTTGCCCCTACGGATTTGTCTGTAGATCCTTGGTTTGCGGCTCCGTAGGGGCAAACACCAAATTAAGAATTAATATTTTTATTCTTGGACGTCTGGGCCCGTAGGGGCAACATTTTAGCCCTACGGATTAATCCGTAGGGCCTAGTTAAATCTGCCCCTACGGATTTCAATATCCGTAGGGGCAACCCCCTATTTTACTAGTGTACACACACATGCATACATACACGCACAATCATACACACACACATGCATACATACACACATACAAATTAAACACGCATGCATACATACACACATATCACATACACACATGCATACATATCACATGTCACACACACAATCACACACACACACACATGCATACATAAGCACATATCACATACACACACATGCATACATACACACAGACACAAACAGGCACGCATGCACAAGCATACACACAAACAAACAAATGCGCGCGCGCACAAGCATACATACACACTCGCACACAAACAAGCGCGTGCACACACACATTTGATTAATATAAAATATCTATACTAATTCATGTATTTTAAACCTTTATTCGCAGGGGCTTTACTCAGGAAATCCTTGAGCACCTCCTTCGTGATCGACTCTCCCTTCCCGTGTTCGTCCTCCGTTGATTTTTCATTTCCCACTTTTGTAAATTTATGATGTTAAGATTGTAAAGGAACGCGTAGTATGTATTGTAATCGTATTTGGATAATCGATATTTGAATGGAATGGAATTTGTATTAGAATCGTTATTTGAATGGAATGGAGTCGATATTAAATTGAAATAGATTGGATTGGAGATTTTCTTGGCTCTTTCAAATTTTTTTACTGTAATCCACTATATTTCGACGGGAAATTTCCGTCGAAATAGTCTATTTCGACGGAAGTGGCCCGTTGAAATAGACTATTTCAACAGCACTTTACTGTCGAAATATAAAAATAGATTTTTAAATGATTCCTAAAACAATTTTTTAACTTAAAAACTTATATACTTCGACAGAAATTACTCGTCGATAAAAAAACTATTTCGATGGGAATTTGCCGTTGAAATAGTTTTGATTATTGCGACGAACTTTAGCCGTCGAAATAACTTATTGCGCCGGCGTTGCTTCGTGGCTATTTAATGTCACCCGATGAAATAGACTTATTTCGACGGTAAATTGCCATCGAAATAGACCTATTTCGACGGTAAATTGCCGTCGAAATAGGTGTCTATTTACTGTAGTGAATGCATTCAGAATTGTGATTTATCCATAAGTATAAATAATTTGTGTAAAAAGTTTACGAGGACGAATAAATTCGAATTAATAGAGGGCGTCAAAAACTTCTAAATGAATTTAAATCTAAATAATCTAACAAAATATACTCTCCATTTCAGATTTTTTTCATTATATTTAAATGAATTTACAGGTTTAATTAGCAAGGTATACCTCTCCTATTCTAAATTTTTCATGACAGTTCATTGAACTTAAATCATTTAAGAAAAATATATTCTCTCTTTCAAGTTACTGGTTTTTGGTCTATTATATATATAGAGATTAAGAAACTCATAAATTTTCTTTAATAAAAGATGACAAAAACAAAAAAGTTCTGTTTTGCCATAATATTAGTTTTGAACGAACAACTTCAAGGTAGAATTTTGAAATTCTGAATTGGTAACAATCAATTTCCCATTAATTCTGCCACGATGTTTTCAATGTAATTATGAGATTTTTGTCTGCTTCTAAACAGAAAAATACAGCACAGTCCGTCCGGTGTGAGTATGTGAGGCGTTACCGGCTAAGCATTTTGTCTCTTCCGTTGCTGAGCTGATTCCACATCAACATGCCAGCTGGAGACGGCTGGCTCATTGGTTCTTCTCTTAGCTTTGCCATGTATTACAAGTCAATGTTTCTTTTTTTACCATTGAAATTCAAAGAACTTAAATCATTAGGATCCCCTTCCATTTCCATTTTTCATAATAGTTCAATGAACTGAAATCTAAATGATTTAATACAATATATTTTCCTATTTCAGATTTAATAAAATATAGTTTAATAAAATAAAATGAAAATGTCAATTTTCTTGAAGGTGCATGAAAATTGAAGAGCACGATTTCATTAACTCGTTATTATTTCTTTGACCAAAGATTTACACCTTTTTTTTATGTATACTGTATAAACAACATCCTGCTAACAACTTTTGAACTGGGACTGGTCACTAAAAAACCATCAAAGAAATCAACCACAATATCTTATTTGAAGAAACATCAAAATATTTTCATTAATAATTCATAATAGTCCCCTGTGAGCATCCGATCATCCCATCAACCTCCAGTCATTCTATTAGAATATAGACGAGATGCTGGGAGGAGACGAGAATCAGTAAAAAAAGATTATTTTTTGAAAAATCGCTATACTGTTGCAGAGCATCCGACAAAACCAATTACACTTGTAAAGTTTAACTGTATACAAATTAATTAAGATTTAAAAGGTGACATCAGACAACCAATTATGAAGAAAATGATAACTCTGAACCACAAGAGTTGAAATCCAAACATATATAACGGTTTCGAGGTTTTAATATCCATTTTAGAAGAGGCCGATCACTGAGGTAACGGTTTCAAGACGATGATATCGCATCAATAAGCACTGATCATGGACAAATTAATTATAAATTCCATCTAGTTTTCTATAAAGTAAACAAGACCTTGACAAAAAAATGTTTAATTTACACTTTCCCACCATGTTTCGTAATTAACTTCAGCAAATTAATGTCACGGTACAAATATATATAGAGTGCAATATAACAGTGCATACCATAATCAAATCACAACAAAGCGTTAGATTTATAGGAAACATATAATCATACAACTACAATAATTTCTCATTCGGAGCTAATGAATGACATTAAGTTACAAATTAAATGTATATATTGTATTGGCATACATCCCTAGAAATTACAAATTTACCAAATTATATATACTTTAAGAAAACACATGATAATACAATGACTACAAGCTACAAATTGAACTTGAAGAATCAAATCTTGAACGGCGCTGTCGTCGCAGCAAGAAGCATGATTTTAGTACCATCTTTCCACATTTGTGTCACGGACCAAACTTTATGCATCTCTGTTACTCCTTGAAATCAGATAAAGTTTAGAATCATGGAAGAATTGATTCAAAACCCTTGTGTTTCAATTGTTACATCACAAGATAAGACCTTGATCGGCAGAACAATCGACCGAAGCTATCCAATGTTTTGTGGCATTAGAGTGTAACTTTCAATCTGCCCTGCTAATCAATCGTTCCAATTCCTAAACCGATGCATCAATGCAAAGTCAAGCAACTATTCATTAAAAATAAATTCTTGCTCTTAATGCAAAGACAATGAAAACACATGTTTCCATGTCCAGAGCCCCGAAGAATCCTATCCGTCCACAAAAGAAAGATAAATTGGTATTTCCCGAAACTTCCCATACCCACAAAAGGATCAAAATTGACAAATCCTCCATACTTTATCAACACATCTCTCATTTTTTTCATCTCACTATTATCTTCACAATGCATAAAACTCTATCATGATCGAGACTTATAACTTGGACTTAAAACTTTCCTAAGTCCATCTCAACCCTCTATTTACGAATAACTGATCCCTACATTGTATATATATAGATCTCTACAAAAACTATCGATTAAGAGAAAAACAAGTATAAACACATCTTTAATATTTGGAGGGAGAGGGAGAGAGAGAGAAGAGAGAGAGAGAGAGGAGAAGAAGAAGAAGAAGAGGGGTTGTGGGGGCGTGGAGGGTGGTGATGGATTTTTTGAGAGAGGATTAATGCTAGAGATGCCCTATCTTAGGTGCCTTTAAATAGAAAATTCTGTTCTCATCCCAAGTACATTTTTCACTTTGCTCCCATTCTTTTATATTATTTCTTTTTTAGACTTGAAAGTTGTTTAAATATCCCTTAAAATGGTTGATATATCCCTATAATTAATTGTATAGAGTGGATTATTTTTTGAAAAGTCATCTCACTTCCTTTCGCCCTTCATTAGTTAATTTAAAGTTCAAATTGGCGCGAAATCTACCAAGCTAATGAAAATAACAGCTTGTACGATATATATCATCGATCGTTGTCTCGTTTTGGTAACTGTGAGATGCCTTAATCAAATACTATTTTTTCCCAACAATTGATAATAAATATAAATTGACAATACTTAGTGGTAGAAAATCAGTGCTAAGATCGACTACAAATTATTCAAAATTTTCATATAATGCAAAACATATTTGGTTTTTCTCAATTCCTGTTGCTAAAGGTCCCACTACTACAAATAAGGGTTGTCCCTACGGATTTATCCGTAGGGGCAACCCACTGCCCCTACGGAGATATGCGTAGGGGCGAAAAAAGACCCCGTAGGTGCAAAGGCCGCAGGTGCAAGTTGAAGCCCTGAACTTGCCCCTACGGGCAAAATCTTGCCCCTACGGATTTCTGTGTAGGTCCTGTTGCACCTACGGAGTAGGCCGTAGGGTAAAAAAAGTTATATTATTCACGGTTTTTTTTAATATATTAAATGTACCTACGGACATATCCGTAGGGCCACGTACTACCCCCTATGGATATCTGCGTAGGTACCTATCCGTAGGGGCAAAATATCAGAAATCCTGATATTTTGCCCCTATGGATAACGCCGTAGGGACGAAGCAGTGGCCCCTACGGATATGTCCGTAGGGGCACTCCCAACCCCCTGGTACTGAGATCGGGGGGGGGGGGGAAATATCAGTTACTGCTGATATTTTGCCCCTACAGATATATCCGTAGGGGCAACATGTGTACCTACGGATTAATCCGTAGGTACACATTATCTGTATTTTTTTAAAAAAAAAGGGCTGCCTTATTTTTTCCCGCCCTGTGCATAATAATATATACATCAATCAAATATAAAATTAATCATCACACAACATATATCGCAGTATTCATAATCACATCTCACGCATATAATATACAAAAGAAACCCAAAAACTGAATATGATATAAATATAAACCAATATCAATATCGTTTCAAAATGTAGTACAATGTGTATGATATAAATAAATACATGTTTCAAAAAATAAGAACCAAAAAGCTACCCTAGTTCGGTCCAGCTCCACCTCTGAATAACGATAGAGTAACGCGCGCCTGCTCCTCGGTCAATAAACTCTGCAATTCGGCGCGAGCGGGAGTCTGAGCGGCCTGTGGAGCTGGCGATGTGGTCTGCGCATCCGCCGTCGAGATAGTCGCTTGCGGAGCCGCGGCTGCGGGAGTCTAAGAGGGCGGTGGAGCTGTAGGAGCTGTCTGCGGAACCGCAGCTGATGTAGTAGCTTGCGGAGCCGCAGCCGAAGGAGATGCATGTGGAGGCTCGGTCGATGTACCCTGTCGCGTCTGGACATAACGTGTGTAAGAAGCGTGTAAGAACTGTGTATTATTCGAATTCGTATTATTATTAAGTTATTTCGAAACCCCGTTTGGATATCTAGTTTGTTGTTTATTTTAATTACATATGTATGTATGATTAATCAAACTTAAGTCTAAAACCAAATAAGCTCAAGCTACGTACTAATTATGGATATGTTGATATCTATATAATATGACATGATATTTTACTATAAAGTAGTATACATACCAGCATCTCCTTCAACTCCTGAACGGTGGCCCTCAAGCTCTCCAGTTCCTGATGGACACGTCGGTCACTGGAGACGGAGGAAGTAACCGCCGGGGTGGAGTCCAACCTCATATGGGACCTGCTAGGGTCCAGTCCCCGGCCTCTCTCCCAACCTCCGTGGTGCCCTCCGTGTGCGGCGTCCAGAACTGGGGTCAGCAGCCTCGGATCGCTCTGTCCGGTAAAATCGATCCCCAAGGCCTGGGCCTGCTCAACCACCCGCTTTTACACCCACATTAAGCAGTAAAGTATAAGTATAAAATTTAAACTTGAACCTTCCAAAACTAAAATTTCAAATTTGGGTAGAAAAAATATTAACACTTACGCAATACTCCTGGGTAGCGACGTCGGGATATCGAAGCTCGCCCGTTGCGGGATCTGTCGAGGTGCCGTGGACGGCAAGATATGCGGACAGCACGCTCGGTGTACCACCTGACGCCACGGTCCGAAATGTCTGCAATATTAGAAAGTAACTCTTAATATTAGAAATATTAGAAAATAACTCTTAATATTGCAGAATATCACAAAGGTCGGTCTATTGTAATTTACCGATAACTCCATGGCTCGAGTAAAGTTTCTCGAGCCACCTGTGTAAGTGGGGAGACCCCTCTTCGCCGACTTCCTGTTCTCTGTATTCTGAGCGGCCTGTTTCTGCACAACGCATTAACATTTAGTTTTCTAATTAAGGAACACAAATGTAACAGCTCCATTTTTAATGTACAAAGAATTGATTTAAATGCAATGTATACTTGGAGTATTTATTATAGCTGATATCTCTTTAAGTATTTATTTCACTCCATAATTACAAGAAGGAGCTTGTAGCTCATTGGTAATACCTTGCACTACTGAACCAAGCCATCAGAGTTCGAATCCCATGCCCCACATTATTTTTTATATTGTTTTGTTTTAATTTTTTTGGAAAGTCAACAGTCAAACAGCCATAACTCTCAAAATTTATACTGCACATAAAAAGTTAAATATACCGAAATTCCCCCCATGTGAAACCCCACCCAACGAGCCCCCGAGTCGGCCGGCGGACCGGCCGAATCGGCCGGCGCCGCCGGCCGGACTCGGCCGGACGGCCGAGTCGTCAACACGGAATTTCTCCGTGTTGACCTGGTCATCCCCCCTACATACTTTATTTTCTTTGATCGGTTATCAAATTCCCATTAAACCTCTTTTACTCCAAAATTTAATGATTTTTTATATAATTTTTATATTTTTTTAATTAAAACCCTAACCCTAGCCTAGCTCTATATAAACACCACTACCCTCTACCATTTCACCCTACATTCCTAAGTCCACTCTCTAAAAATTTCAAGAGAACTCGGTAAATTAGAAAAAGAGCTAAAGGCGAAGCGCTGCAGAAATTGACAACGAATTCTGGCGATCGTACTAAGACTCTTCACGACGTTTCGACGCACCGTCAACCCACTACCTTCCTAGCACTCTCTAGCTTGTCCAAACCCGTAAGTCCCCCTCTTTCTGTCTTCCTTTTCTTTTAAGAAAAATACGTCTTTTTAAAACCCGACGGAAATCGGAACAAACCGATTTCCGATTCGGTTTTCTATCAAAACTCACTTGTCACAAAATACATAATGCTTAAATATATTCATGTTGACTATTAATTACTTAAAAATCAATTTGGATAAAGTTTTTCACATGAAATGATAACGTTTCCATTTATCGTATTTCTTTCACTTAAATACCACAATGTTTAGTTATCACATTTAACCCTTAACAATTGCTATACCTTAACGTAGATCACGAGATAATGACCTACCTCCACACACACGCAATTACAACCCTAATTGATATCATCAAAACTTAAAATACGATAATACAAGACTTTGCATTAAAATACCATTTTCTTTATAAACCTTTTCTAAAAGTTCTAAGTTGTTTACAATTTTAAAACAAAATCTTTTAATAGGAAAATACGATATGTCATGGACATCGATCGTTTATCTAAACTGACTTTGTGGTGTCTAGGCTAGGCAAGTGAGCTTGGGTAATTTTAAAAGGCCCGCCTCACGATTCGTGAGCGGATCCCTCCCTCCTCACTTGTACTTATCTGGCCGCAATTGACGGTGAAGAAGCGATTTGATGCTTCTAATGACTTATCGTTTAGACCTTTAGAAATAGACTAGTTGGCTTAGGAAACCCTAGAAACTAAATTACGGAAATTTACACCCTTTTACAAATAAATACCTTATTTTTATAAAACCGTTTTCTAAATGATTAGTATTTATAAAATCTTTGCAAAGCGCCACTACAACCCACATTTGGGGAACTCGTTAGGGATTGTACGGTTTATCGTGCACCCTCGGGCTTAGTAGTGCGAGATTCAGACCTCCGCAAGGAGCATTCGGTCTCGAAAGGTTTAAAATACGACATTTAAGAAAAATGAGATTTTTGGAAAATAAAATATTTATTTAAAATTATTCTTGTATTAACATGTATATAATTATCATTTAAACGCCTATTTTGTTATAAGATAAAGTTTCCATCTTTTCCTAAAAATTACAAGATTAAGAGTTACATTAAAATACCATGAATTTTCAAATAAATCAATGTTATAATTTAATACTTTTATTAGGATATATTCACTAGAATAACACAAATAAAATTTACACTCATTATAATAGTAAAGACGAATAATAAATACTTGGGGTGTATCTTGAAAACTATACAAAAGTACTTTTTACATAAACCCCCCTCAAGTTTTATAATTACAATAAGGACCCTAACAATTATAGAATTTCAAATTACTTTTCTTTTAGTTTGAGTCGGGTTTGAGTCTGACTATTTCTGACTTGAATATGATTCAAGTCAATCTATATTCCTTAATATTTCAACTCAATATGTACACATGAATCCCTGAATCCAGTTAACAATCTATTCAACTTGACTGAATCAAACCATGGATATACATCCATTATTCCGTTTACCTGATACAATCTGTTTACTGATATCATGGTTTTGGTCAGTCATCCAACTTACATAAAACAATACAATAATACTATTAAAACACTACGGGGTTTAAGGGGTAGATTGGTGCGGAAGGTGTTAAAGGTGGCACGAGGTGGTCAGATTAAGACACCTAACCTATATTCCGTTGCTGTTGTACCGTGGCTTAACGGTTCCTTGTACATTCCGTTTGCCCTGGTCTCTAGCATATAGAGACCCCTCTCGTATACACTGGCATCCTTCTGTACCAAGCTACAAACAACAGCGTTAACACAATATTCCATAATATTCTGCAACATAATACTTTAGAAAATACTTTTATTCTGTATTTCTAATTCTTCCTTATCTTTGGGACTTACCGAGCGACCTGTTCGCTGACGAAATTCTATTTCTTTCTTCTTTGAATGTCGTCAGGTGCTTTGGACCCAGCAGAGATCGAGCCCACCGGTGAAGACTTGGAGCAGTTTCACAAAGACCCCGAGCTCTAGATATTGTACCTTGTTCTTTTCAGTATTTTCATTTCCTGTTATGCCACTGTTTAGGCATCGCTTTTCATTTCAGTTGTATTTACTTTTCTTGCATTCTACAAAAGAATTTTATTAATAAAGTTGCTGTTATTTCTATATCTTTTGTCTCTTGTGATTTACTTTATATTGCTTAGATACGCATAGCGTATGTACTTCTAAGTATATACGTAGCGGACCTCGTTGCGTCCACTTCGCCGTACACCGGAAAGCAGGGCGTGACAGGTTTTTCTGGTGGTCCATGCAGGTAAGAGCTGTATGAATCCCTATCATGCAGTTCTGGTCTGCGTGAACAGCCTAAGCAATATAACACAAGAACCAGCAACTAAAACATTCTTTACAGTTCATATTCCTTGAATCTTGCAAATTTTTATTCCTTGAATCTTATCATTTCATGTATTTGAATCTGTCCTAACCTAAATTTTTTCTTCAAGGTTATGGATTCCCCGAACAACACCAGCACCAACGTCAATAACACCCCTCCAGCACTACCTCTCGCACCAACTGTTCCTGCACCACCCACTGAGCAAACAATGCTATTTGAGGCGATCCGCAGCCTTCTCGAGGGACAGCAACAACTTCTGAACCGTCCCGAGACTGACGCACGGGAGTAAAGCAATTCAGGGCTTTACATCCCAAACAATTCTCTGGTAAAGGAAGCCCTCTTGAAGCGGAAGAATGGGCACAAAGTATCGAGGATGATCTGGCCACAGCGCAAGTGCCAGACGTCGCTTGGGTCCGTGTAGTGAAACTACAACTCACGGACAACGCTCGCAACTGGTGGAAGGCGGAAGAAAGTCGTCTGGTACAGCCGATTGAATGGAAGACCTTTCGCGAGAAATTCGACGCGAAATATTTTCCTGTGACTGCCAGGTTTGCAATGGAGCAACAGTTTATTCATCTACAACAGGGTTCAATGTAGGATAAATCAGTAGATGAATACGATGCTGAATTCAACATGTTAAGCCGGTAAGATATGTCACAATAGTTCAATTTTTAATTATCACACACTACACAGCTAACACAATCTTTAAACAGATTCGCGGCACACTTGATACCGACGGACGATATCAGAGCCCGTCGCTTTCAACAAGGTTTGGACACAGAGATTAAGGCTGCGCTAGCCACAAGAAAGTTTTTGACTCATGAGGATGCTCTAGAAGCTGCCCGCAGTTATGAGGCAGTGATAAAAGAGAGGGGCAGACCTCAGTCTGCAGGAGTCAAACGCCCTGCCAACCAGATGGCAGGTGGAGCCTCGTCCAGGCCACCTTTCGTGCCAAGGCGACCCGAAGTACCAACCCATCGTCTTAGCCCAGCCTTTTGCACTTACTGCAAGAGAACTGGACATATGATGAAGGACTGTCGTCGAGCTAACCACCTTTGCTTAGTCTGCAGCTTAGCTACTCACGATATTGGGTCTTGTCCCCAAAGGCAGAACCCAGTTGCTACACCCAGGCCAGCAATTACCTATCCGCAGCGACCAGCTCTTCAGGCACCTGCTCCCAGACCTGCACTCCCTGCACCACCTAGAGGATCATAAGCTGCACCACCTCCTCATCAGTTCCATCAAGCTCAAAGGAACGTTCCGAGGAATGCTCCTCAGGCCAGGAGGAATGTACCAAGGCGCCAAGCTTTCACGATGTCTGTGGAAGAAGCTGAGGCCACTGGCCAAGTCATCACTGGTAAACTTTTCTTTTCAAACTTTGCTTTTCTACTACTTAGTTACATATTTTCTATACCTAAAACAAATCCCACATACCTTAGGTACAATCGTAGTATCCTCAATCCCTACACTTGCACTGTTTGATACTGGAGCATCACATTGCTTTATATCGCAACGGTTTGTCCGAATCCATGCGATTCCAGTTTCACCGCTTGTATCCAGCTGGAATGTCAGTTCCGGAAATGGCGTTCTAAATGCAACTATGGGATACAGCATGTGTCCAGTCGTCGTCTGCAGTCGAGAGTTTTATGCTGACTTCAAAGTGCTGGACATACCGAACTTCGATGTGGTTCTAGGAATGGATTGGCTCGGAACTTTTTATGCTACCATCGACTGTCATCAAAGGAGGGTAGTATTCGAGATTCTAGACCATCCGGTCTTCTATTTTAAAAGCGGAGACCGTACACTGGAGCCAAGTACCTACAAAGCGAAGCCAAGAGAAGCAGTAGTTGCAGCAGCTCGAGCAGAGGAAGAATCAAGACCAGATGTGGTTCGAGAGTTCGACGATGTATTTCCTGACGATATATCAGGTTTGCCTCCCGATCGAGTTCTTGAATTCAGTATTGATTTAGTACCAGGAGCACAACCGGTGATCAAAGCACCCTATCGTTTAAGTCCGGAAGGTTTGAAGGAAGTCCAAACACAGTTGGACGAATTACTAGCGAAAGGATGGATTCGTCTCAGCACTTCAAGTTGGGGATCACCTGTACTACTTGTGAAGAAGAAGGAAGGTTCATACAGAATGTGCATCGATTACAGAGCCTTGAACGAAGTCACTATAAAGAACAAGTATCCACTCCCGCGCATCGACGATTTATTCGATCAGCTAAGTGGATCTTGTGTTTTCTCTAAACTAGATCTTCGTTCAGCTTATCATCAAGTGAAGGTCAAGGAAGCTGATATTCACAAAACAGCTTTCAGAACTCGCTATGGACATTACGAATTTCTAGTGATGCCATTTGGAGTCACCAACGCACCTGCAATATTCATGAACCTTATGAATCAAGTTTTCCGGGAGAATCTAGACAGGTTTGTTGTCATCTTCATCGACGACATCCTGGTATATTCTAAGAGTCGGAAAGAACATGCAGAACATCTACGAATTGTCCTGGAAACTCTTTGACAACATCAGCTTTATGCCAAGTACAGCAAGTGTGAGTTTTGGCTAAATCAAGTTGGTTTTCTTGGACATATCGTATCAGGAGAAGGAATCTCTATGGATCCAGCAAAAGTTTCGGCAATTAGCGAATGGCCTACACCAAAGTCAGTGAAAGATATTCGAAGTTTCTTGGGTTTAGCTGGATATTACAGAAGGTTTATTGAAGGCTTTTCGAAGATAGCAACGCCCCTGATCAAGCTCACACGTAAAGATGAAGAATTTGTGTGGTCAGAAGCATGCGAACAAGCTTTCGTAGAACTCAAGTCAAGGTTGACATCAGCACCTATTCTCGTCATACCGGATCAATCTGGAGGATTCGAAGTGCATTGCGATGCATCCGGAAAGGGATTAGGATGTGTTCTACATCAGCACGGTAAGGTTGTGGCTTATGCTTCAAGACAGCTGAAGATTCATGAACGCAATTATCCGACGCATGATTTGGAGTTGGCAGCCGTCATCTTTGCTCTAAAGATTTGGCGTCATTATCTACTTGGTGAACGAGTGAACATCTACACGGATCATAAGAGCTTAAAGTATGTGTTTACTCAGAAGGAGTTGAATATGCGGCAGAGAAGATGGTTAGAACTCATGGCGGACTTTGACATCAACTTGCAATATCACCCAGGGAAGGTGAATATAGTACATGATGCTCTTAGTCGCCAACCATTAGCAATGAATCTCACCGCTCAGTGGAAGTTTCAACAAGACTTGTATCAGATGGAGATTGAAGTAGTTATGCCAGGTAATGCTTCAAGTTTGATGAATTTACAAGTTCAATCAACCATTGTCAATCAGATCAAAGCAGCTCAAGCCAGCGATACTAAGTTGTAAAAGATCAGAGAACAAGTGGAGAATGGACTCAGAACAGACTTCATCATCCATGAAGACGGATTTTTGAGATACGGCAGCAGATTGTGTGTACCAAAAGATCCTGTACGAGAAGAGTTAATGAAAGAAGCTCACAGCTCTCCCTACTCGGTACATCCTGGAGGTACCAAATTGTACAAAGATCTACGTCAGAATTATTGGTGGCATGGAATGAAGCGTGAAGTAGCCAGAAGTGTCGCAAAATGCTTGGTGTGTCAGCAAGTAAAGGCTGAACATCACAGGACTGCTGGATTACTTCAACCGTTACCAATCCCGGAATGGAAGTGGCAACATATCACGATGGATTTTGTAACTGCTCTTCCTCGTAGCACAAAGGGTAACGATACTGTATGGGTCATTGTGGATCGACTCATAAAGTCGGCTCACTTCATCCCATTTCGAGTTGGCCAATCTACTAGACGCTAGCAAAGAAGTACATGGAGGTAATAATCTAATTAAAGATTTAAACTCTTTATAATGTACTATCTCTGATACCCATGAACTCATACAGGAAATTGTGAGACTTCATGGAGTACCGGTCTGCATTGTCTCCGATCGTAACACCAGGTTCCGATCGCAATTTTGGCAGAGTCTGCAAGCAAGCTTGGGAACAAGTCTGAACTTCAGCACGGCTTATCATCCACAAACATATGGTCAGTCGAAACGAACTATTCAGATCTTGGAGAATATGCTCAGAGCATTTATGCTAGACTTCAAAGGATCGTAGGAAGATCACCTACATCTTGTGGAGTTTTCGTACAACAACAGCTACCAAGCAAGCATAGGAATGGCACCTTTTGCAGCACTGTATGGAAGGAAGTGTCGATCGCCATTAAGTTGGGACGACATCGGAGATAAGGAACTTCTTGGACCAGAGATGATAGTAGCAACTGTTGATGTGGTTCGTACTATCAGGGAAAGGATGCGCATAGCCCAAGATCGACAGAAGCACTGGGCTGATGCAAAGAGACGACACTTGGAGTTCTAGTTAGGATATCATGTATTCCTGAAAATATCTCCGAGCCGCGAAGTGATCCGATTTGGAAGACGGGGTAAGTTGAGTCCGAGATACATTGGACCGTTCGACATACTCGAACGAGTCAGTGAAGTGGCATACCGTTTAGCGCTTCCACCCTCATTGGAAGGAGTGCATAATGTGTTCCACATATCCCAACTCAGAAAGTATGTGAGTGACCCCAGCCATGTTCTCGATCATTCTGAGCTTACTATACAGCCCGACTTGTCTTGTGAGCAACAACCCGTGGAGATCCTGGACAGGAAAGTGAAGACACTTCGGAACAAGGAAGTTAACTTGGTTCGAGTGATGTGGAGGAAAGACACTCCAGGAGAGTCCACTAGGGAAAGGGAGGATGAAATGCGTACTAGATATCCACACCTCTTTGTAAACTAGTCCTCAAATAAAAGTTGTAAATTTCGAGGACGAAATTTTTGTAAGGAGGATAGACTGTAACAACTCCATTTTTTATGTACAAAGAATTGATTTAAATTCAATATATACTTGGAGTATTTATTATAGCTGATATCTCTTTAAGTATTTATTTCACTCCATAATTACAAGAAGGAGCTTGTAGCTCATTGGTAATACCTTACACTACTGAACCAAGCCATCAGAGTTCGAATCCCATACCCCACATTATTTTTTATATTGTTTTGTATTAATTTTTTTGGAAAGTCAACAGTCAAACAGCCATAACTCTCAAAATTTATACTGCACATAAAAAGTTAAATATACCAAAATTCCCCCCATGTGAAACCCCACCCAACGAGCCCCCGACTCGGCCGAGTCGGCCGGCGGACCGGCCGAGTCGGTCAATCGGCCGGCGGACCGGCCGAATCGGCCGGCGCCGCCTGCCGGACTGGGCCGGACGGCCGAGTCGTCAACAGGAATTTCTCCGTGTTGACCTGGTCATCCCCCCTACATACTTTATTTTCTTTGATCGGTTATCAAATTCTCATTAAACCTCTTTTACTCCAAAATTTAATGATTTTTTAATGTTTTTTATATAATTTTTATATTTTTTTAATTAAAACCCTAACCCTAGCCTAGCCCTATATAAACACCACTACCCTCTACCATTTCACCCTACATTCCTAAGTCCACTCTCTAAAAATTTCAAGAGAACCCGGTATGTTAGAAAAAGAGCTAAAGTCGAAGCGCTGCCGAAATCGACGACGAATTCCGGCGATCGTACTAGGACCCTTCACGACGTTTCGACGCACCGTCAACCCACTACCTTCCTAGCACTCTCTAGCTTGTCCAAACCCGTAAGTCCCCCTCTTTCTATCTTCCTTTTCTTTTAAGAAAAATACGTCTTTTTAAAACCCGACGGAAATCGGAACAAACCGATTTCCGATTCGGTTTTCTATCAAAACTCACTTGTCACAAATTACATAATGCTTAAACATATTCATGTTGACTATTAATCACTTAAAAATCAATTTGGATAAATTTTTTCACATGAAATGATAACGTTTCGATTTATCGTATTTCTTTCACTTAAATACCATAATATTTAGTTATCACATTTAACCCTTAACAATTGCTATACCTTAACGTAGATCACGAAGTAATGACCTACCTCCACACACATGCAATTACAACCCTAATTGATATCATCAAAACTTAAAATACGATAATACAAGACTTTGCATTAAAATACCATTTTCTTTATAAACCTTTTCTAAAAGTTCTAAGTTGTTTACAATTTTAAAACAAAATCTTTTAATAGGAAAATACGATATATCATGGACATCGATCGTTTATCTAAACTGACTTTGTGGTGTTTAGGCTAGGCAAGTGAGCTTGGGTAACTTTAAAAGGCCCGCCTCACGATTCGTGAGCGGATCCTTCCCTCCTCACTTGTACTTACCTGGCCGTAATTGACGGTGAAGAGGCGATTTGAGGGTTCTAATGACTTATCGTTTAGACCTTTAGAAATAGACTAGTTGGCTTAGGAAACCCTAGAAACTAAAATACGAAAATTTACACCCTTTTACAAATAAATACCTTATTTTTATAAAACCGTTTTCTAAATGATTAGTATTTATAAAATCTTTGCAAAGCGCCACTACAACCCATATTTGGGGAACTCGTTAGGGATTGTACGGTTTATCGTGCACCCTCGAGTTTAGTAGTGCGAGATTCAGACCTCCGCAAGGAGCATTCGGTCTCGAAAGGTTTAAAATACGACATTTAAGAAAAATGAGATTTTTGGAAAATAAAATATTTATTTAAAATTATTCTTGTATTAACAAGTATATAATTATCATTTAAACGCCTATTTTGTTATAAGATAAAATTTTCACCTTTTCCTAAAAATTACAAGATTAAGAGTTACATTAAAATACCATGAATTTTCAAATAAATCAATGTTTTAATTTAATACTTTTATTAGGATATATTCACTAGAATAACACAAATAAAATTTACACTCATTATAACAGTAAAGACGAATAATAAATACTTGGGGTGTATCTTGAAAACTATACAAAAATACTTTTTACATAAAACCCCCTCAAGTTTTATAATTACAATAAGGACCCTAACAATTATAGAATTTCAAATTTACTTTTCTTTTAGTTTGACTCGGGTTTGAGTCTGACTATTTCTGACTTGAATATGATTCAAGTCAATCTATATTCCTTAATATTCCAACTCAATATGTACACATGAATCCCTGAATCCAGTTAACAATCTATTCAACTTGACTGAATCAAACCATGGATATACATCCATTATTCCATTTACCTGATACAATCCGTTTACTGATATCATGGTTTTGGTCAGTCATCCAACTTACATAAAACAATACAACAATACTGTTAAAACACTACGGGGTTTAAGGGGTAGATTGGTACGGAAGGTGTTAAAGGTGGCACGAGGTGGTCAGATTAATACACCTAACCTATATTCTGTTGCTGTTGTACCGTGGCTTAACGGTTTCTTATACATTCCGTTTGCCCTGGTCTCTAGCATATAGAGACCTCTTTCTGTATACACTGGCATCCTTCTGTACCAAGCTACAAACAACAGCGTTAACACAATATTCCATAATATTCTGCAACATAATACTTTAGAAAATACTTTTATTCTGTATTTCTAATTCTTCCTTATCTTTGGGACTTACCGAGCGACCTGTTCGCTGATGACATTCTATTTCTTTCTTCTTTGAATGTCGTCAGGTGTTTTGGACCCAGCAGAGATCGAGCCCACCGGTGAAGACTTTGAGCAGTTTCACGAAGACCCCGAGCTCTAGATATTGTACCTTGTTCTTTTCAGTATTTTCATTTCTTGTTATGCCACTGTTTAGGCATCGCTTTTCATTTCAGTTGTATATACTTTTCATGCATTGTACAAAAGAATGTTATTAATAAAGTTGCTGTTATTTCTATATCTTTTGTCTCTTGTGATTTACTTTATATTGCTTAGATACGCTTAGCGTATGTACTTCTAAGTATATACGCAGTGGACCTCGTCGCGTCCACTTCGCCGTACACTGGGAAGCGGGGCGTGACAACAAATAAATAAATTATATCATAAATAATGAATTACATTTAAAATACATACCTGTTTGCGTTGGGAGTCGAAATAATCGCACAATAGAGGCCATGTCTCTATGCCGACTCTCGCAAACGCCGGAATAGATAGGAGGGCCGCTCTCTCTGCCCCAGGGGTCGCCATCCACAGGGAGTAGCAGTCGGCCTTCAGCTCATTCCTGTTGTATCGGACCTTAGTCTGCATGTTCTTCATCAGGCCATTGTACAGAGGATGAAGGTCGAGCACCCTCCCAGGGTGATCAGGGTCGGCTACAGGCTGAAAATCGTAATCCAACTGAAAATACAAAAAAAACATTGTTATTAGATTGCAAGTGTTAATAATAAATATATTGGATAAATCAAATGAAAATATATATTAATACGTACCCGAGCCTGATCAAAGAAGAGGGCGAATGAGCACCGGTGCTGCTCGCCCCACTCAACGTGAAGTGGATAGTTCTTCACGAGCCGGCTCTCGTCCCCCATATACCGGCCGAACCTCTCGGCATGAGGACCGGTATAGCGATAGTCAAGGGTAAAAAAAAGGGGGAATGCTGCCTCCCCCTAGCTCTGTCAGGCCTCAGCCTATGGGACTGATTCGGGCCTCGAGTCCCCCTCTGGGGATGGAGAGGCCCTGCGTCTGCACGAAATATCAAGACAATCAATAATAAGACAAAGTTGTATTAAGAAATCAAGGTTAAACTAAAATTCAAGTGTGATATATACCTCCGGTGACTATCGCACGAGCCTGGGCCCGGGCAGCAGCACGAGCGGGACGATAGTTCCTCCGGTGAGGAACAATCGGGGTCCCGGATGCGGACGCATCCCCTCCAACTAGAAAATAAACATCGACGCTAAATTTCCATGAAGTTCATATTTATTCTATAGAGCATATGTAAAATGAATAAATATTTTAAATTTATTCATACTAACCTGCAGACGATGCGGAGGGTATGGAAGCGACAGGGTGGCCCCTGCGGAAGATGTGGACGCACCACCTATAATTAGACAATTAAAAATAGATTATATAAGTAATTGCAAAATGAATGTGTAGATCAATAATATAACGTTTTAAATCAATATGCATGCACTATAGGATATATAAATATACCCGCAGGTGCGGAGGTGTCACCACCTACAGCTAGACATTAATAAAAATTGCTATGTAAGAGCAAAAGGAATGTGTGTATTTATGATATAGCATTCTAAATCAATATACATGCACTATATGATATATAAACATACCTGGAGGAGCAGGAGTGGCCTCTGTCCCAGATGTTGACGCATTACCAACAACTAGACAATCAAACATTGACAATATAAGTAATTTTGACATAAATAGGCATGAATATCTGTAATATTATATTCAAAATGGATATGCGTGCAGTATACCTGGAGATGTGGCAAAATCCACACAGAAGGAGGCATCCGAAGGGGTCTCTGCAAGACCGGCCCTCTGAAGCTCCCTACGGAGCTCTCCGGGCGGCAGAACCGCTCTGCCTCTGCCTCTGCCTCTGCCGCGGCTGGAGTTCCTGCCGCCCTTCGCTGCTCCCGACATCGTCATCAAATCTAGATAAACGGTTCGTGGACGCATTAGACAATCATTAAAAGTATTGACTATATATTTATAGAGCGTAAAATGTGAAGTAATAATATAAGATTACTGATAACCTTTTTCGTTTCGTGGGCGCATTATAAATATCTACTTGGATTTCATCGTCGATGTCATTTCTAACCCACGTAATTTCATGATCGGTCGAAGACAACCCGTCCTTCGAAACAGACGGTCGGAGCACTTTAAGCCTTCTTTCTTCTTCGTCCTCATCGCTGTCCTCGAATTCTGGGACATCGTAGACATCTCTGGGTTTCCATCGGCATACAACACTCCATCCCGGATGCTTCAAACACTGTGAGTAGTATACTTGGAACGCTTGGTTCGGAAAGATAAACGGATCGTCCTGACCGTAAAATCGAAGTGTGTTCATACTGGTCAATCCATATTCATCTTTCCAAGTCCTAAGACTGCTTCTCCACCTGTCCATATCGGTTCGCGGATCGTACCAAGTACACTGGAATATATAAAAGGGTTATGATCGTCCGGGATAGTGGATGCCGAGTGTACAATTTAAGTACCCATAGTAAATCACACCGTCCGATCCTACCGTCGCAATCCCACTATTCTGAGTGGTTCTAAATGTTTCTATGTTCTTAATTTCGAATTTGTATCCAAGGACACCAAATCCTTTGTAATATGCAACCTCCATACTAGGAAATTGAGCTAAACATCTTGAATCACTCTCAAATGATGTAGACAAGTTCGGATCGTAGATCTAACAAAACAAATTTTACGACAAATACATAACGATACAAGTTTAGATTGAAACTGATAGCAATAAAATGTTATTAGAATAACTTACATGATCTGTGACCCAATCACAAAAATTATCCTGATGGTATTTTTCCAAACGTTCTTCGTTCCAATCAGGATGTCCCTCACGTACCTCGTTAAAATGAATTCTGTTTTCGACAAATAATTGTGACATTAATATTATATCATTTCATACATACACAAACACAGATATAACAATTAATCCAAAAGAACTTACTCTCTAATTTGTTCAAGACATGCGCAATTAAGCAAGATAAACCGGTATATCTTGTTGATAAACATAGTGTCTACCCTCTTATACTCGGCTTTACCATATGGCCCGTCTTGAATTCTTCGTGGTCGGTTAAGCCTTGTCTCAATGTTCTCATCCAGATAGCGGGAACAAAATGTAGTGCTTCATCAAGAAGATAACCTTGCATGATAGAACCCTCTGGTCGATTTTTATTGCGTATATACTTCTTAAGAGTGTAGAGGTACTTAATGAGAATATGTTGAATAAATAAATAAGGGCATACAGGACAACAATAAATTTATAAATTGCGTGAAACGAAAAATTACACGTACCTCTCGACGGGATACATCCATCGATATTGTACCGGTCCGGCTAATTTCGCCTCAGTTGCAAGATGAACCGTCAAGTGTATTATGATATCGAAGAATGACGGTGGGAAAATACGCTCAAACTTGCAAAGTATCAACGCAATAGAATTTTCTAGTTTATCCAGCGTTGCAACCTCCAGTGTTTTAGCACACAACTCCCTGAAAAAACAACATAGGTCATTGATTACTAGACCAACCGAGTCGGGGAGAGAAGTCCTGAGGGCTAATGGAAGAATGTGCTCCACGATAACATGGTGATCATGACTTTTCAGCCCATCGATCTTGCCCTTCACAATTTTTATTTTCTTGCTAAATGATCCTGAGAAACCTGTGGGGACTTTCAAATCATGCAACACCTGCAGGATCTTTTCTTCTCTGGTTGTGACATATGATAAGCGGTATTGGGAAGTACAAACTTGCCCGATTTACCCGCTACCGGTCTATGGTGCAATTCACTTCTTATTCCCCACTCTTGAAGATCCATCCGAGTATTCATGTTGTCTTTCAATTTCCCGTCTTTACAAAGAAGCAAGTTAAGTATGTGCTCTGATACTCCCTTCTTTATATGCATGACGTCCAGACAATAACGCACTGAATTTGTAGACCAGTACGGAAGCTCGAAGAAAATGCGTAACTTGTTCCAATATTGTGGTTTGACCTGTTTCATCGGATCCATCCCGAAGGTCACGTTATTGTAACCATCCCATTTAGCAGTCACGTCCTCTCCGGACAATGGGGATGGAGGTCCAAGAAGCTCCTGATGACCATCAAAGTGAACCGTATCTAACCTATAAGGGTGGTCTGGAGGCAGGAAACGTCGATGGCCGCAATAACAAACCTTCCTGCTAAAATTCAAGAATTTTGATGTTGTGTGTTCATGGCAATGAGGACATGCTTTGTGACCATGTATGGACCAACCTGATAGCATTCCATACGCAGGAAAGTCATTAATTGTCCACATTAAAGCCGCATGCAGTATGAAGGTTGTATTTGTGTTTGAATCATATATCTCTACACCATCAATGAACAAAGATTTCAACTCCTCGATCAGAGGTCGGAGATAGACGTCAATATTGTTCCCCGGTGAGTTTGGTCCGTCGATAAGAAGAGGCATCATAAAGTATGATTGGTCCATAGCCAACCAAGGCGACAGATTATAAATTATCATTACAACGGGCCATGTGCTGTGACTTCCAGCCATATAGTTGAATGGGCAGAAGCCATCAGGAGCCAGTCCGAGCCGGACATTGAGAGGATCGCTACTGAATATTGCGTGCCTCCTATCGAAATCCTTCCATGTCGGTGAATATCTTGGATGGCTCATTTTTCCATTTTCGTTTGGAGAAGCACGGTGATGCCAAATCATTGCCTCGGCTGTTTTCTTACACCTGAATAGCCTCTGTAGCCTCTGTGTTATGGGAAAGTATCGTGCTATCTTCACAGGTATAGCAGGCTTCTTATCAGAATCTTTCGGCTTATACCTGACCTCTCCACATGTTGGACACTCTTTCAAATCTGAATTCTCTTTCCGGTACAACACGCAATTTTTAGGACATGCTTGAATCTTCTCGAGCTTTAGACCCAAATCAGACATCATCTTCTGGGCTTCGTACCAGCTGTTGGGCACATTATTTCCCGGAGGCATAGAATCTTTCAAGAACGAAAGAAGTATTGTGAATGACTTGTTGCTCCATCCATTTAGGCACTTAATCTGGAAAAGTTGGACGGACCATGAGAGGGTGGAATACTTCGCATTCTCATAAATTGGTTTCCTAGCATCATTCATGAAATTTTCATATTTATCCGCACGCGGTCCTTGACCGGAAGGAATGTCATCTTCGGTACGAATAGATTCACCTAGGGCAGCCTCTACCATATCCTCCATTTCTTCTGATGGAAATAAATTTCCGTCTCCTGCCGCATTACCGAATTCTTCTTTTTCTCCTGCCGCATTTTCGTGTTCTCCTTCTTCTTCTGCCGTAGTACTGCATTCTTCTCCTTCCCCGTGATATTTCCAGGTTGTATAAAGTCTAGTAAACCCATGTTTTACAATATGAAGCTCTGCCAATTCTACCTTCTGCCAGTACTTGTTGCTACATCTATCGTACGGACAGAGAATCTTCTCTATTATGATCTTATTATGTGCGCGTGCAAATTCAAGAAAAGCAGCAACTCCTGCGACAAACTTAGGTTGCATACGTTATTTCCAATCCACATACATCCAGTGTTTAACTCTGACGTACTCATGGGCCATGTTAAACTGTATAACATATAAATTGTAGGTTATGCTGACTATATTGAGAAATATAAGAACGGGATAGTTACTGACAAAGGAGAAAATCCGTGTATATGCTTTGTGTGTGCGTTTGTCGTTGAAAAGAATAAATTATCCCACGTATGTTAACCGATAGACGGGGACTAAGTGGCGCTTTTAGTTTCATATATGAGTATCGATGGGAATATGAAAGTTTCATATTATCATATATTGGTTTTAACCCGAACATCTCGAATCGCTCTCTAATTATGCATTTGTTGTGTATTCTTGTTGTATGTGTGTGTTCCGGCTGTCGGGGGTAGGTTTCTATCCCATTAAGAATGTATAGAGAGAACACCCATCACTTGTGCTTTCAACCGTTTCGAGTAAATTTCGGCAGCACCTTCCCGCTTTTCTCCGAGTACACTGTAATAGAATAGATAATCATTTCAAAGCTGTGAAACAACGTTGAAATGAACATCTAATCTATCTTTGTATACGGAGAACCAGCGGAAAGGTACCGACGAAATATCTCGAAACGGATGAAAACACAAGTGAATGAAGGCGTTTGCTTTATACATTCTTAACTTGTCCACACGGGACAAATCTATGGGTTACCATACGATTGAATTTTCTCATCGCGTAGACTATACGACGGTTGTTAGTATCGAGCTATACTGTCCGATATTTAACTACCTTCGTATAGTTCTAGGTCACGACGAGTATCGCACGTATGTTAACCGATAGACGGGGACTAAGTGGCGCTTTTAGTTTGATATATGAGTATCGATGAGAATATGAAGGTTTCATATTATCATCGAGTATCGGTTTTAACTTGAACATCTCGAATCGCTCTTTAATTATGCGTTTGTTGTGTATTCTTATTGTATGTGTGTGTTCCGGCTGTCGGGGGTAGGCTTCTATCCCATTAAGAATGTATAGAGCGAACGCCCATCACTTATGCTTTCAACCGTTTCGAGTAAATTTCGGCAGCACCTTCCCGCTGTTCTCCGAGTACACTGTAATAGAATAGATAATCATTTCAAAGCTGTGAAACAATGTTGAAATGAACATCTAATCTATCTTTGTACATGGAGAACCAGCGGAAAGGTACCGACGAAATATCTCAAAACGGATGAAAACACAAGTGAATGAAGGTGTTTGCTTTATACATTCTTAACCTGTCCACACGGGACAAATCTATGGGTTACCATACGATTGAATTTTCTCGTCGCGTAGACTATACGACGGTTGTTAGTATCGAGCTATACCGTCCGATATTTAACAACCTTCGTATAGTTCTATGTCATGACGAGCATCACACGTATGTTAACCGATAGACGGGGACTAAGTGGCGCTTTTAGTTTCATATATGAGTATCGATGAGAATATGAAGGTTTCATATTATCATCAAGTATCGGTTTTAACTTGAACATCTCGAATCGCTCTCTAATTATGCATTTGTGGTGTATTCTTGTTGTATGTGTGTGTTCCGGCTGTCGGGGGTTGGCTTCTATCCCATTAAGAATGTATAGAGCGAACACCCATCACTTGTGCTTTCAACCGTTTCGAGTAAATTTTGGCAGCACCTCCCCGCTGTTCTCCGAGTACACTGTAATAGAATAGATAATCATTTCAAAGCTGTAAAACAACGTTGAAATGAACATCTAATCTATCTTTGTACACGGAGAACGAGCGGAAAGGTACCGACGAAATATCTCGAAACGGATGAAAACACAAGTGAATGAAGGCGTTTGCTTTATACATTCTTAACTTGTTCACACGGGACAAATCTATGGGTTACCATACGATTGAATTTTCTCGTCGCGTAGACTATACGACGGTTGTTAGTATCGAGCTATACCGTCCGATATTTAACAACCTTCGTATAGTTCTATGTCACGACGAGTATCGCACGTATGTTAACCGATAGATGGGGACTAAGTGGCGCTTTTAGTTTCATATATGAGTATCGATGGGAATATGAAGGTTTCATATTATCATCGAGTATCATATATTGGTTTTAACCTGAATAGCTCGAATCGCTCTCTAATTATGCGTTTGTTGTGCATTCATGTTGTATGTGTATCATGATTTTAAACCATTGAGATCAAGATTTGAGAAATTTTATAAGTGGCCGTTAACATGATAACAATCATCTCTTCTTATCAATCCATATCTGAATTCTAAAGGGCAGTATATTTGCTATTAAAAGATCATGTTCAACTCTAAAGCAAGGGAAAAACATAGGAATATAGATCTATTAAAGTCAAGCCATAAAGCTAATCACATATTTACAACATTGCAAATACATTAACGCAAAACATAGTTATAATGCTTCAAAAGAATCAATTATCAAGGATGAAGAGAGCTTGTGATAAAGCAATCAAATTTAGCTTTTGCATTAAAATGGTTTATGATAAAACTTTTGAGATCCTTCAAGAAAGTTATGGCACCGTGAGTTTCCACAACCTATCATAACCAATCGCAAATTTTCATGGTTCTTTACTGGTATAAGACTTGTACTTCTATGAGGCGGAGTAAATAAATTTGTCGAGAGCTCGTGATGCATGTGTAATGATAGAATCCAACAAAAATTATTCTCATGTACTAATAATAGCATCCCAATTGCAACTTTTTTATTCAATAAGATAACACATTTGCAAGAGTGCATCATTTACATTATGTTTTACTCCCTCCAAGGCCACCAAAATATACGGTATCTATAGGATGGCTATTGTCAATGGAGTAACAGTCGGGTCTAAGTTGGCCAATTTGAAAATCATTATCTCGTTGTTTATATAGATTACCGCTATTGTTTGTAAATCGTATATTGCTTATATATGCTAAGCCTCCCGCTGCAAAATGGCCGCTCTCTATTGGCGGACTCAGTTCACCATTGTTAAAGCTCACTACTCCAATATTGATACGGGTTAATCTCTTGAAGAGAGTTTTTAGCCAATATCCCTAACCCTAACCGAACCCTACCCCCAGCCCCAGCCCAGCCCCAGCCCCAACCCCAGCCCCAGCCCAACCGAACCCTAGCCCCAGCCCCAGCCCAGCCCCAACCCCAACCCCAACCAAACCCTAGCCCCAGCCCCAGCCTCAGCCTAGCCTCCAGCCCCAGCCCAGCCCCAACCCCAACCCCAACCAAACCCTAGCCCCAGCCCCAGCCCAGCCCCAGCCCCAGCCCCAGCCGAACCCCACAACCTAACCCTAACCCTAACCCTAACCGAACCCGATCGACGCCGACGCCGATGCCCTCACCCCTACCCGAACCCGGCCTGAACCCTAGACTACATCAAAATTAAAAATTATTTGAGAATTACTTACAAGCGTGCGCGCGGTGGAGGAGACGGTAGAAATTGGTGGTCGCCGACGATCGTCGAAGGTGGCGACGAGGCGCGGGAAGTCGACGAAGGTGTGGGGAAGGCCGACGAAGCTGGCGCAGGTTAGCGAGCGTGGTGGCGACGAAAGGCGGTAACAGGCGACGAGATCACGGGAGGACGAGAGAGAGAAATTTGGGAACGATGAATATAATTTTTCCGTGCTTTTTTTTATTAATAACCTATGTAGAAGCCCCTACGGACATAACCGTAGGTCCCCGGCTTGCGGCTCCGTAGGGCCAAAGGAAAAATTAGAACGTGAAGCACCGTAGGGACAACGATATGGCCCTACGGATAAATCCGTAAGGACAAGAAATATTTGCCCCTACGGATTTCTGAGTCCGTAGGGGCAACCCCATATTGTAGTAGTGTCCATTAATCACGCCTCTCATTTGTTCTAAGATTTTCTTCTTAATGTGTATTAGACATCGTAATATACCTGCTATATATAGTATAATATATTTTGGATTTTTTTCATACTAGTTTTTAGCATGTGGAAAATTGATAACTTCATTAATATTTGATAATTTTACTACGTCCGTGTTTGGATACACACAATCCATAGAATAAAAACATCAGATTCCATTTCCCCCTAAATCAGCGCAATCCTTTAAAAAGGGTTGTTTGGATAGTATTTACATTGGTAAATCTGCGGAAATATTCCCCAAATAGATTCATTCCAAGGGATAATAAAGTTACTAAGGTTATGCTTGATATATGGAATAGAAAATTACCGGGAATTTTTGGATTCCTGAGAATGGGATGACCGGGTATCTAATTCAAAGAAATCTTGTATTAATGTATTTAAGATATTTTAATCATTCCCGGTAATATATATATGTGCAACCGAAGACGAGGCCGGAGGAGGGTCGGTGGAAGACGGCGAAGCCGAAAATGAATGATTGGTGGAAGGACGGCGAGCGGTCGACTGAGCCGGTCGGCGACCAACGTTTGATTGGCAGTGGGCCGGTGAATGATCAGCGTCAGCGGGTGTCTGGCCAGCGGCGAACGTCCGATCAGCGGCTAACCAGCCAGCGGCGAACTGTCGGCAGACGATCGATGATGGGCGGCTGGTAGCGCGGGACGTCAACGGTGGATGGTCATGTGTTTGGTGCATTTAAATGCATATTTTATATTCTTATTTATCTTTATTTGCCAGCTCGTGTTATGCTCGCTAAGAACTCTTTCAAGCTTGGCTTGTTTATTAAAGAACCGAACATGAGCCAAAACCTTAGCTCGTTTATTTAACGAGCTGGACATGAGTTGACCCTGGCTCGTTCGGTACCTAGCTCAAGTTCGGTAACAGCTCGAGTATATCTACATATACTAAAATACAATTGCATCCATGATCCATTAACCCAAAATCCATAATATAAGCATATTGAGTAGTAACTAGTAGCTATACATTAGACCTAATACCCATTACCCATTAACTTATATATAATCTTATATAAAAAAGAAATTGAAAAAAAAAACACACACAAGGCTAGAGTTCAGATCCACACTACTATAAATAAGGGTTGCCCCTACGGATATAGCCGTAGGGACAAAAAAATACCCTGTAGGTACAAACGCCGTAGGTGCAAGTCGAAGCCTTGAACTTGCCTCTACGGATAAAAATTTGCACATGCGGAGTTATGTGTAGGTCCCGTTTGCCCTACGGAATAGGCCGTAGGGGCAAAAAATTTATTTCATTTACGGTTTTTTAAAATAGTTTATGTGTACCAACGGATGAATCCATAGGGCCAAGTAATAGCCTCTACGGATACATGCGTAGGTACATATCCGTAGGGGCAAAATATCAGGATTCCTGATATTTTGCCCCTACGGATAACTGGGTAGGGGCCTTTGTTTGCCCTTACGGATATATCCGTAGGGGCAAGCTCAACCCCCTGATACTGAGATCACAGGGGAAAATATCAGTTATCCTGATATTTTGCCCCCACGGTTTAATCCGTAGGGGCAACGTTGGTACCTACGGATTAATCCGTAAGTACATATTATCAGTTTTTTTTAAAAAGGGCTGCCTATTTTTTTCTCGCCCTGTGCACAATAATATATACATCGATCAAATATAAAATTAATCATCACACAACATATATCGCAGTATTCATAATCACATCTCACGCATATAATATATAAAAGAAACAAAAAAACAGAATATGATATAAATATAAACACCGTAGGACCACCAATATCAATATTGTCCAAAATGTAGTACAATATGTATCATATAAATAAATACATGTTTCAAAAAATAAGAATCAAAAAGCTACCCTAGCTCGGTCCAGCTCCACCTCTGATAAACGCTAGAATCTGGCGCGCCTGCTCCTCGGTCAATAAATCATGCAATTCGGAGCGTGCGGGGGTCTGAGCGGGCTGTGGAGCTGGCGATGTGGTCTGCGCAGCCGCCGTCGAGGTAGTGGCTTGCGGAGCCGCGGCTGCAGGAGTCTGAGCGGGCGGTGGAGCTATAGGAGCTGTCTGCGGAACCGCAGCCGATGTAGTGGCTTGCGGAGTCGCAGCCGAAGGAGATGCATGTGGAGGCTCGGCCGATGTACCCTGTCGCGTCTGGACATAACGTGTGTAATAAGCGTGTAAGAACTGTGTATTATTCAAATTCGTATCATTATCAAGTTATTTCGAAACCCCATTTGGATATCTAGTTTGGAAAACCGTAGTTTATTTTAATTAGATATGTATGTATGATTAATCAAAGCTAAGTCTACAACCAAATAAGCTCAGGCTACGTACTAATATTGGATATGTTGATATCTATAATATGAGATGATATTTTACTATTAAGTAGTATACATACCAGCATCTCCTTCAACTCCTGAACGGTGGCCTTCAAGCTCTCCAGTTCCTGCTGGACACGTCGCTCACTGGAGATGGAGGAAGTAACCGCCG
The DNA here is from genome assembly GCA_030015575.1 of Agapanthus africanus. Lineage (NCBI taxonomy): Eukaryota > Viridiplantae > Streptophyta > Magnoliopsida > Asparagales > Amaryllidaceae > Agapanthus > Agapanthus africanus. The sequence goes on along the minus strand of CM057348.1, from coordinate 22,424,841 downwards.
GGGTGGAGTCCAACCTCATATAGGCCCTGCTAGGGCCCAGTCCCCGGCCTCTCTCCCAACCTCCGTGGTGCCCTCCGTGTGCGGCGTCCAGGACTGGGGTCAACAGCCTCGGATCGCTCTGTCCGGTAAAATCGATCCCCGATGCCTCGGCCTGCTCAACCACCCGCTCCTACACCCACATTAAGCAGTAAAGTATAAGTATAAAATTTAAATTTGAACCTTACAAAACTAAAATTTCAAATAGGGGTTTAATAAATATTAACACTTACGCAATACTCCTGGGTAGCGACGTCGGGATATCGAAGCTCGCCCATGGCGTGATCTGTCGAGGTGCCGTGGACGGTAAGATATGCGGACAGCACGCTCGGTGTACCACCTTACGCCAGGTCTGAGCTGTCTGCAATATTAGAAAATAACTCTTAATATTAGATATATTAGAAAATAACTTTTAATATTTCATTATATCACAAAGGCCGGTCTATTGTAATTTACCGATAACTCCATGGCTCGAGTAATATTCCTCGAGCCACCTGTATAAGTGGGGCGACCCCTCTTCCCCGACTTCCTATTCTCTATATTTTGAGCGGCCTGTTTCTGCACAACGCGTTCACATTTAGTTTTCAAATTAAGGAACACAAAAAAATAAATTATATCCTAAACAATGAATTACATTTAAAATACATACCTGTTTGCATTGAGAGTCGAAATATTCGCACAATAGAGGCCATGTCTCTACGTCGACTCTCGCAAACGCCGGAGTAGATAGGAGGGCCGCTCTCTTTACCTCGGGAGCCGCCATCCACAGGGAGTAGCAGTCGGCCTTCAGCTCATTCCTGTTGTATCGAACCTTGGTCTGCATGCTCTTCATCAGGCCATTGTACAGAGCATGAAGGTCGAGCACCCTCCCAGGGTGATCAGGGTCGGGTACAGGCTGAAAATCGTAATCCAACTGAAAATACAAAAAAAACATTGTTATTAGATTGCAAGTGTTAATAATAAATATATTGGATAAATCAAATAAAAATATATATTAATACCCGAGCCTGATTAAAGAAGAGGGCGAATGAGCGCCGGTGCTGCTCGCCCCACTCAACGTGAAGTGGATAGTTCTTCACGAGCCGGCTCTCATCCCCCATATACCAGCCGAACCTCTCGGTATGAGGACCGGTATAGCGATAATCAAGGGTAAAAAAGAGGGGGAATGCTGCCTCCCCCCTAGCTCTGTCAGGCTTCGGCCTATGGGACTGATTCGGGCCTCGAGTTCCCCTCTGGGGATGGGGAGGCCCTGCGTCTGCAAGAAATATCAAGACAATCAATATTAAGACAAAGTTGTATTAAGAAATCAAGGTTAAACGAAAATTGAAGCGTGATATATACCTCCGGTGACTAAAGCACGAGCCTGGGCCCGGACAGCAGCACGAGCGGGACGATAGTTCCTCTGGTGAGGAACAACCGGTGTCCCGAATGCGGACGCATCCCCTTCAACTAGAAAATAAACATTGACGCTAAATTTCCATGAAGTTCATATTTATTCTATAGAGCATATGTAAAATGAATAAATATTTTATATTTATTCATACTAACCTACAGACGATGCGGAGGGTACGAAAGTGGCAGGAGTGGCCCCTGCGTCAGATGTGGACGCACCACTTATAATTAGACAATTAAAAATAGATTATATCAGTAATTGCAAAAAGAATGTGTAGATCAATAATATAACATTCTAAATCAAGATGCATGCATTATAGGATATATAAACTTACCCGCAGGTGCGGTGGTGTCACCACCTACAGCTAGACAATAATAAAAATTACTATCTAAGTAAGAGCAAAAGGAATGTGTGTATATTTATGATATAGTATTCAAAATCAATATACATGCACTATACGATATATAAACATACCTGGAGGAGCGGGAGTGGCCTCTGTCCCTGATGTGGACGCATCACCAACAACTAGACAATCAAACATTGACAATATAAGTAATTTTGACATAAACAGACATGAATATCTATAATATTACATTCAAAATGGATATGCGTGCAATATACCTGGAGGTGTGGCAAAATCCACACGGAAGGAGGCATCCGAAGGGGTCTCCGATCTGGGTGCTATCTTGACAGGTATATCAGGCTTCTTATCAGAATCTTTCAGTTTATACCTGGCCTCTCCGCATGTTGGACACTCTTTCAAATCTGAATTCTCTTTCCGGTACAACACACAATTTTTAAGACATACTTGAATCTTCTCGCACTTTAGACCCAAATTAGACATCATCTTCTGGGCTCCGTACCAGCTGTCGGGCACGTTATTTCCCGGGGGCATAGAATCTTTCAAGAACGAAAGCAGCATTGTGAATGACTTGTTGCTCCATCTATTTAGGCACTTAATCTGGAAAGGTTGGACGAACTATGAGAGGGTGGAATACTTCGCATTCTCATAAATTGCTTTCCTAGCATCATTCATGAAATTTTCATATTTATCCGCACGCGGTCCTTGACCGGAAGGATTGTCATCTTCGGTACGAATAGATTCACCTAGTGCAGCCTCTACCATATCCTCCATTTCTTCTGATGGAAATAAATTACCGTCTTCTCTTTCTGCCGCATTACCGAATTCTCCTTCTTCTCCTGCCGCATTATCGTGTTCTCCTTCTTTTTCTGCCGCATTACTGCATTCTTCTCCTTCCCTGTGATATTTCCAAGTTGTATAAAGTCTAGTAAATCCATATTTTACAATATGAAGCTCTGCCAATTCTACCTTCTGCCAGTACTTATTGCCACATCTATCGTACGGACAGAGAATCTTCTCTATTATGATCTTATTATGTGCGCGTGCAAATTCAATGAAAGCAGCAACTCCTGCGACAAACTTAGGTTGCATATGTTGTTGCCAATCCACATACATCGAGTCCTTAATTCTGACGTACTAATGGGCCATGTTAGACTGTATAACATATAAATTGTAGATTATGGTGACTATATTAAGAAATATAAGAACGGGATAGTTACTGACAAAGAAGAAAATCCGTGTATATGCTTTGTGTGTGCGTTTGTCGTTGAAAAGAATAAATTATCGAACGTATGTTAACCGATAGACGGGGACTAAGTGGCGCTTTTAGTTTCATATATGAGTATCGATGAGAATATGAAGGTTTCATATTATCATCGAGTATCATATATTGGTTTTAACTTGAACATCTTGAATCACTATCTAATTATGCGTTTGTTGTGTATTCTTGTTGTATGTGTGTGTTCCAGCTGTCGGGAGTAAGGCTTCTATCCCATTAAGAATGTATAGAGCGAACACCCATTCGCTTGTGCTTTCAACCGTTTTGAGTAAATTTCGGCAGCACCTCCCCGCTGTTCTCTGAGTACACTGTAATAGAATAGATAATCATTTCAAAGCTGTGAAACAACGTTGAAATGAACATCTAATTTATCTTTGTACACGGAGAACCAGCGGAAAGGTACCGACGAAATATCTCGAAACGGATGAAAACACAAGTGAATGAAGGTGTTTGCTTTATACATTCCTAACTTGTCCACACGGGAAAAATCCATCGGTTACCATACGATTGAATCTTCTCGTCGCATAGACTATATGACGGTTGTTAGTATCGAGCTATACCGTCCGATATTTAACAACCTTCGTATAGTTCTATGTCACGACGAATATCGCACGTATGTTAACCGATAGACGGGGACTAAGTGTCGCTTTTAGTTTCATATATGAGTATCGATGAGAATATGAAGGTTTCATATTATCATCGAGTATCATATATTGGTTTTAACTTGAACATATTGAATCACTCTCTAATTATGCGTTTATTGTGTATTCTTGTTGTATGTGTGTGTTCCGGCTGTCGGGGGTAAGGCTTCTATCCCCTTAAGAATGTATATAGCGAACACCCATTCGCTTGTGCTTTCAACCGTTTCGAGTAAATTTCGGCAGCACCTCCCCGCTGTTCTCCGAGTACACTGTAATAGAATAGATAATTATTTCAAAGCTGTGAAATAACGTTGAAATGAACATCTAATCTATCATTGTACACGGAGAACCAGCGGAAAAGTATCGACGAAATATCTCGAAATGGATGAAAACACAAGTGAATGAAGGTGTTTGCTTTATACATTCCTAACTTGTCCACACGGGACAAATCTATCGGTTACCATACGATTGAATCTTCTCGTCGCATAGACTATAAGACGGTTGTTAGTATCGAGCTATACCGTCCGATATTTAATAACCTTCGTATAGTTTTATGTCACGACAAATATCGCACGTATGTTAACCGATAGACGGGGACTAAGTGGCACTTTTAGTTTCATATATGAGTATCGATGAGAATATGAAGGTTTCATATTATCATCGAGTATCATATATTGGTTTTAACTTGAATATCTTGAATCACTCTCTAATGATGCGTTTATTGTGCATTCGTGTTTTATGTGCAACATGATTTTAAACCATTGAGATCAAGATTGATAGAACCGATCATCCACAAAGAGATTAAGGATTGACTTTTGACAGCCATATGAAGGAAAATTTTCTCCTACGGCAACCTAATAATATACCCATTATCCTCATATATACATATATGCAGGCAGGCATGGATACATACATGCAAATATTTGAAAAATTAATATATCAACCATAAACTATTATTGCAATGGCATTCATCTATAACAATCAACAATTAAAACTATAAATGTAGGACACGGATTAAAACATTACATGCTCTGTGATCACATTACATGCATAAAAACATACAGATATTCAGATTGAATCGGCCAGTTTAGACAGATCTCGGTAAAATAGCCATAACTTTCACAAGAGCATTAAATCAAGAGCCATTCTAAGCATCGAAAAGATGATTTATGAAGTTTTGATTAAATACCATACCGGTCCTTGAAAAGTCTCTCATTAATTAAGAACAGATTCAATCAACAATAGAAGACTAAGAGTTTGTCTTTCAATCTTTCTATCTAATAATTAAAGAATTGTTGTCTATAACTTTATTGAATTGATATATCTACTCTATCTATGAACAAAGTAGACTTGTAAAGTAGAAATCATTCTGAAAATTATTTTCAAAAATATAAGAATGAGAAAGTGTTGTCTTTTATTTGGTTGAGATTTACTCCCTTGTCGTTCCCTTTATCTTAGATGAGCCTTTTGATTTGATTGCATTCAGTATTTTATATTTCTCAAACCAAACCCCCCCAACCGAACCCTAGCCCCAGCCCAGCCCCATCCTAACCGAACCCTAGCCCCAGCCCCAGCCCAGCCCCAACCCTAACCGAACCCTAGCCCCAGCCCCAGCCCAGCCCCAGCCCCAGCCCCAACCCCCAACCCCAACCCCAACCCCAACCCCAACCGAACCCCAGAACCGAACCCTAACCCTAACCCTAACCGAACCCGATGCCGATGCCGATGCCGATGCCAAACCCTCACCCCTACCCGAACCTGGCCTGAACCCTAGACCTAACATCATCAAAATTAAAAATAATTTGAGATTTAATTACTAACCGGGCGCGCGGTGGAGGAGACGACAGAAATCGGTGGTCGACGACGATCGGCGAAGGTGGCGACGAGGCGCGGGAAGTCGACGAAGGCGCGGGAAGTCGACCGACGAAGGTGGCGACGAGGCGCGGAGCGCGGTGGCGACGAGGCACGGGAATAGGCGATATGAGGCGCGGGAGTGACAGAGAGAAATTTTGGGAACGATGAATGACTTTTCTGTACTTTTTTTTATTAATAACCTATTTATATGCCCCTACGGATATAACCGTAGGTCCACCGTTTGCGGCTCCGTAGGGCCAAACAAAAAATTAGAACGTAAGGCACCGTAGTGACAACGATGTGGTCCTACGGATAAATCCGTAGGGGTAAGAAATATTTGCCCCCTACGGATTCCTGAGTCCGTAGGGGCAACCCCATATTGTAGTAGTGCCATTCCAAACTCCAGAGACTTCTTTTCTATCTTAAATATTTCACATTTCTGTCTCTCTCACCCTTTTCTCTCCTTATCTCTAAATTTCTTTAAACTATCGATTCTTAAGTGAAAGGTCTCACTTTTGAAGTTCGGGATTCGATTGAGTAAATTATTTTGAAGAACCCCTCACGCTTTCTTCGTTTTAGGTGTTGTTTTTTTGCAATTTCTGCATTGTTTGATGATGATGACGAGAATCTATAATATGTAGATATGATTTCTTGTTGAATTTGAGGATTTAATTGTTAGGTCTTGGTTAAATATTTCGATATCTAAGTTAAGTAAAGCCTTTGAATTATTTGATTTCTGTTTTGTTTTATCATTTGTATGAAGGAAAAGCTTTGAATATAGAAAATAAGATTTTTAAAAATAAATTTGATAAATTGATCCGGACCTGAACTGAACACGAGCTGGGCATGTTTAATCGAGTTGGACCTGAGCTGAGCATCTCCAACTCGATTCGGACCCCGGCCGGACTTGGGCCGACCAAGAAAACCCCGAGCCGAACTCTTTCTGAGCTTGACTCGCTCAAGATCGACTCGTTCACACCCCTACTCCAGGTATGTTTTGTGAAATAATGCAGATCATAAGGCAAAAGTGCACAAAAGGCGTATTACGTGCGCTGGATGTGGACAACTTTAATCTAAAAGTAAGATAAGGTAGAAAATTACCAAAAAGCAATTATGGAACAAGATTCACAAAGTCGAGACAAATCTACTGAACAAAATCTGGAGGTCAAATCTTACCAAAAGCCGGCTGAAAATCAATTTGCGCCGGTTTTTAGTGGAATTAGATATTTAGATTTTGAGGGATTTTTGTATCTTCGAAAATCTTCTATAAACCACACTTGAAAATTTCCAGTTGTCTATATATACTGCTGTATAGTCTCGCTAGGTTTCATTTCTCCATGAGTTAATTGTTTTATTTTTTGGGAGAGATCAAAATATTTTATAACTTATTTTTTATATTAGTTATCTAATTTTTTATATTTTCTTCTATCATGAATAGCTAATTTAATTGCTAGGGTTTTTGAATTATACTTGCTATGGTTGGTGTTAGAACTATTCTTTTTTATTTGGTTTTCATGATAAATCTCTTTGAGAAAAATTAATTCTTTTTGTTGCTATGCTAATGAAGTAAATAAATCAATGATTGATTGACGCCCATAAGATTTGTTTAGAGAAAGGTAGTATCGCTGATAAGCTAATTAGTTTAATGATAGCTTGACAACCTAAAAACTAATTAGAGAAGGTAATATGAAATTTTTATTATAGTAGATTCAACCTAATTAATCTAGGGTAATTTAGATTATTCTGACAAAACAAGATAATTCGTAAATTGACAACTTTTGTGTTATTCTGTAGAAGAGTAAGATCTAATTATTGTTAGGTTAATTAGAATTGAATATTTAAATTTATTGTTATATGCTTTTATAGATTGATAGGGCATTACCATGATCATATAATTTATGCTTTCTTGATTGATTGATATTTTATCATGATGAACGTATTCTATATACTTTCTTGCAATTGATAATAATGAATTTATATATAGGAATTAGAAAAGAATAGATATCTTATAAAACACAATAATTAGTAAAGGTGATTCAAAACCCTAGCACTTTCTTTATTATTTGAAATCTTTTCTTTAAAAACCTGAAATTTAATTTCTTTCCGTTATTTGACTTTATTTAGTTTAGTTAAATGAACCAAATATTTTTATTTAATTCGTTTTAAGTTAATTAGAATTCACATGCCTCCCTGTGGATTGATTCGTAAGTACTATAATGAATTAACTGTGCACTTGCGGTTAAATTTGAGGGACCGTTAAAATCTTGATCAAGTTTTTGACGCCGTTGTCGGGGAGGTCAGTAGCAATTCTAGTTAATTTTAATTCGAATTAATTATCTTTATCTTTATTTTATTTTATTCTGCAAATTTTTATTTTGTTTCAAGAAACCAGGAGCATTCTCGGGAGATTTGGAGCTGGCAGAGGATACCAGAAAAATTCCACGGACAGAATCAACTAAATTTCGACTGAAATTTTTTTCGGTCAGAATTTAATCGAATTTCCAATCCGGATCTTTTTGTTACTGTTCAGAATTACCTTCTCTGTTCAGAATCAGTACATGTTTTCGTTAAAGTGACACAATTGCCAGCGAAACGAAGCGAACCCACAGCACTTCAACTTTCCAGTTTGCTTCTGATTTCCTATTTTAGTTTTTCCTTTTCTACATTTCGTTTTAATTTCCGTATTTCCTTTTTCTGCACTTTTAAATTTAAAAAATTTAATTTTAAAAATTAAATTAAAAAAGTTTTAAAAGATGGGTGACGTACATGCTAAACCAATTTTTTATGAATTATGTTATTCAGTTAAACCATCACTTCAAGATTGCATTTGAATAAATAAATATAGGAGCGGTATAATTCACCTTACATATCCACAGCCGACAATGAGGATTGGTTAAGTACAGAGTTAGCCAATATTAGGAAAAAAGGTAGAGGCATTAAAAGTTAATTATTGGGTTCCTAGTACTCTACCTTTTCAATCTTTTTGCACTAATTGTCAAGATCACGCTCATATTTATAAAGAGTGTCCTTTTATTGTTGGATTAAGTAATTAGAGAAACCAACAAAATTATTATGGAAATCAAGACATATATTCTGAACATTTTAACTATATATAATTTAGGTCAACAATCAATCCAACCAAATCCTTACTATAATGTAGGTCCTCCATCCAATCCACTTCAAAGCGACACAACCTTCACTCCTTCCAATTACATAGACCAACAATCTCCACCATATCCATACTAGGTATGATTTTGGCCCTCCTTACGATCATATCCAATCAAAATTTTATCAACCGTACCAAACTTTCACATCTTCATTGGACGTTTGTTCACCCACATATAAACACCACGCTAATTTTATGCATATCAAATTTAGGGTGTTTTTTGATGTTTATTGTTATAATTTATTTTACTATTCTTGCATGATTACAGACAAAAATTTTGAGTGGTTAATATTAACCTTTGGATTAGCCAAAGCGTTATGTAAATTTAAATTCTTTTCTTTTTCTTTTTCTTCTTTTGTTTATTTTTATTTTAGGTTTTTTTAAAATGAAAAAAGTTTTTGGAATCAAACTAGTAATAGGCAATCTTGAATTTGAAATCCGAAAGGTTGAGTGATATGAAGGAAAGCTATTGAATCTGAGAATATAAAGAAAATCTGAAAAATAATTCTTGACTAAATTCAAAGAATTTACAGCCTACAAATTCCACAAAAACGAATCCTAAAGCTTGAGATAGTAGAGGATACCTATAAATATCGTTTCTTAAATACCTAAGCATGAAAAAAATTTAAAAAATAAAATTAAAAAATAATAAACATATCTTTTTCTTCACTAAGTAACTGGGAATTCGTGCCTCAAAAAGTATTGGATGCTGTCACGCCCCGCTTCCCAAAATATAGAATATGAGAGGTGACTAAATTAGCCATACTCCTACGGTCAAAAAATTATCCCGCCGTAGTCCCACTTCCGCTTCTTGCTGTACATGGTAAGCAGTAATCAAACACAAATAACGAGATATAGCAGTCACTACTTTTAAATGAAGGATTTCATTAGATAAGAGTCTTTAACAATAAATGAAACAACTAACCAAAATGATGACAATGGAACGATAAAACTGACATCACTGGGTTAGATCTCCGCAACATTCTCGAAGTAGGGTAGGTCTTGATCTGGGCTAAGTGCACTTCTCACTCTGAACATGCATACTCAGTTCGTCAGGAGGAGACAATATAAAAATATATCTCAATGTGGTAAGGACAATAAATACGAACTAGAACTATAAAACAGTAACACAAGAAGGTATAGGTCGTGAACAGTAAGCAATATCATATGTGAACTTTAGCCCTAATCTAAGGTAATATGCATATCACTGATCTAACAGTCTTTATATCAGTTAAAACCGAGACTACGGTCAAAACTGTGCCCGGGACATAACCCTGTCAGCCATGCCGCTAGGCTCAACTACCTAATTAGTATTGTCACGACCCCAAAAAAGGCACGTGACCGGTACTTGAATCACGTGAAGTCTATAGGATCCCACCGTAACCCAAGTAAGTCAAAAACCAGGAATCTAAACCTTTTTAAGGAAATAGTGGAGGTGAAATTTCGAAAAAGGGGTATTAAAAGAAATCAAGTTCCTTTTTAAAAAATAAGTAAAGTTTGTTTGAAAGCACAAGTGATTTTTAGACTAAGGTTTGAAAACATTTTCGTTATTTAAAATTTTGGCAGCACCTCCTTTATAAGTTTTGATAAAATCGGTACATACACATAAATATAATATTAGCGTCCCCAAACGGGAGCTATCTCATCGCCCAATCGGTAGAATCACAACTACGCAGTAATATACGATGTCCAAGAAGAAGATCAACGCAAGAACAAGTAAGAAAAATACTAAAAATTATCATCAACTCGACTAATATCACCGAAAACATTGTTAAAATACTCCCAAAGAACAAGTTTTGCTTACCATTCAAGGACTATGTCCAAGCTCGACTTCTATAAGAATAACATACAAGTCTCATCTCTAAGTCTATAAAAATATACAAGTTTTGGTCGATAGAGTTTTTAACTAGATCATAAAAGAATATACATAAACAAGAAGTGGTTACGATCCAAAATGTAACCCACCTATCATGGCAATCACCCGAAGAAGAAGAAACGTGCCGAAAAGCTGCTACTGATATGAACGGTCGGTTTTGTAAGAAACTAAGTCACAATGGGGATGATTTGACAACTCGTGAGTAGAAGAGATCATAAGGTAGAAATCGAAATGAATAACGATCTACTTATGTCATACCGTATAATACTATCATATTATGTGATACCGAATATAAATATGTAAATGCATAGATATTAATCAGTATCTATAAGCGCATCATAACGGATCGAGCACAACACACATGATCCCAATTATCAATCAATATGTAGAAATATGCCATCCATAACACACACACATATCATCCAGTGAGTATCCATCTTCGACACTCGAAATCATCGTATCAACCGAGTGTCTAGAATCGACGCTCGAAATTATCATAAGTTCGGTATCCAATATCGATACATAAAACCTAGATATCATAGGTACCATCTCGTCAGACTGGTCCTCTCTCGATATCAATAGCCCCGGTCGGTATCTTTCAGACATCCGTTGTGTTCTAACCTATCTCCGGTATCGATCCACCTCGCTAGGCTCTCCATACCTCTCTACGGACTTCCTGCCCCTCGGTGTCGTTCCGGGTCTACCATATATCCATAATCGGTTAACCCCTCTCTCGATTCGGATATCTCATTATGAAAACCAAAACTCATGGTGGATGCCAAAACATCATATCAAGAGAAAACCGTATTTTGAAAAAGAATCCAAGTTTTATAAAATCATATCCGTGGTTTCTCAAATCTCATAAAAACAAGAATTCCATGAAAATACTATCACATAAGAACATGGAAATAATGGAACAAATTAAAAAGTACAGAACAGTGGTATAATGCATGTAGATATATGATGAGCAGTGATCTAAGGTACTGGTATGAATATAGTATGATGCGAAATAATATGGCAAGTTCTATATGTGTATGTAACATAGAAATTGCCAATGACGTATGCGTGAAACATACAAGTCTGTGTACGTGCAACATGAAAATTATTGGTAATTGTACAGTGTTCTACAAGTGTCCTCATATAACCAATGAAAATAAGGTATAATATATAGAATGGCACAGATGCTGGGTGATAAGCAGTAATCTACAATAATAACGGGGTATAGTGAAATGGCAAGTTCTATCTGTATACGTGGCATGTCAATTACCGATGAGGTGTAGGTGTAGTATGCGGGTATATGCAAGTGCAACATGAAATTATCGGTAATGCTGCGAGTGTCTTAACAACAAGGCTAAGTAAAGCTAAAGGTATAACGTAGCATAAGTAATCGAAGCGTGAGCGTATATAGAATAAGGTAATCGTAACATGAACAAGCATTAAAATATCTTACAACGTATGAGCCATACAGTTATAGTTTAAAATAGAACGAAACGTTGTTTTGGAAATAAGAAACTACGATATTTTTGAAATAGATATCATTTGAAAATTCATAGCCCACTCTTGACATTATCATTTAAAAGTACGTAACGAATCGTTAGTTTTTAAAATAATTATAACTCTAAATATCTCATAAACTCCCAATTTAGGATTTAGCAAGACTCCTCGAGTCAAATAAATATCTGCCGGATTCGACAATGTATCCTCATCACATCATGTATGAAACCTCACTCGTACGATATCATCTAATCAATATGGTACGGATCTATAGTCGCGTAAGCCAACTCATCATATCATAAAAAAATACGGACACCTAGTCACGTACAACACATAACAATAGTCATATATATACCTATATACCTATATATATATCCTAATAGCTATGAAATAGAGATTAACTATATAGCTATCTACTAAGTATACGAATATAAACATATGGGTGTTCTAGCATGACCCTATAGGTTAGCAATATGGTTCTAATATATAGTATTCTAATTACTACAGTTGTGAGAGTGCTATACGCTATCCACCCGACATCCCCCGTAGATATATATCTACTCACCGACGTCTCGGGCTAGTCGAAACCTACGACCGCTTCTCCCATTGTAACACTCTAGCACTGTTATACTATATTTTATCTGGGGTATTTCCAAATCTTGCGACAAATTATTGATTATTATTGCTTTTTGGTTGCGGATAGTGCATTTAGCAACTGTGGTTAGTATCCGACCCGACCCGCATGTTTGAAAGCCATCATTGTTCAAAATTACATCAAATATTTGCTAGTACAGAGGATCCATGCAAATCTAGATTCGATACGCTAATATGATATATTTTAGTATTCCACATATCTTTTAATAATACAAAATAAATACCAAATAATATATTTTTAATATCTAGCCTTGCATATCATTATACTCCATAGCATGTGGTTGCATCCATATATCATGTTCATACCCTAATTGTTAAAACAGACCCGTTTAGATCGTTACGTATATTTACATAGATCCGTACTTGGGGTATGCATTTTTATTGATAGGATATCGCATTATGATTTAAACTTTTACGCATATTCTCCATATTTAAAAACTAGATTTTTAGAAAGGACCCGGGTAATATTCGGAGTAATATGGTATTAGCAGTAAAATCCCAATATATATATATATATATATATATATATATATAATATTCGTATAACTAATAATATAAACTAATTGGTTTATATATACATATAATATATTAATAAAACTAATTAAATCTCTCTCTCTTCTCACGTCTCTCTCTCTCGTCTCCCCCCTCTGTCTCTCTCTCTCTCTGTCTTCCTCTCTCTCACACTATATATATATATATATATTTATATATATATTATAATAACCTCACTAATTTCTTTGCCTCTCTTCTCTCACATTTCCCGCGAGAACCCAGAACCTACCCACGCCCTCGCCATCGTCGATCCGTCGCCGCCGTTCGCTTTCACCATCATCGCCTCCTCACCCTCATCACCTCTTCACCCTCATCACCTCCGAGACCTCCACCCCCTCATCTCTCCTTCCCGAGCACCTCCTGCAACAACTCCGACGCTAACCCAAGAAATCCACACCCCGTCATAGCCCTCGTCGTCGCTACCCAGCACCAGCACCGTCTCCCTCTTCCTCACCTCCTCGCCCTCTCATCATCACCACCTCCCTCTCCTCTCGCCGACGACCCAAGCCAAAACTGCAGCAACCCCAACCTTAGAAACCCACAGCCACCTTGCCGACGCTGCACTTCGCCGTCGGCCATCGTCGTCGTCACATCGCCACCTCTTTTGTCCTCACCACCCCAGAACCCAACACCAGCAGCCACCCCACTCTTATTCTTCATTTCTTTTCTTTCTTTTCTTGATCTTTTCTTGATTCCGGCCGTCTCGCCGGAGTTGCACGGGTCGCCGACGATCCAGACGACCTAGCCACCGTCGTCGTCCAGCCCAGTCACCATGTCACACTACTGCTCAACCACATCCAGTCCTACGTGTGTAAGTTTGCATCGTGATGTTATTTCCAACGTCGGACGTGACATCCGCATCTCAACGAGAGATTCGATCAGGCAAGTTTTAAACTTGCAACATTCTATATTATTATATCGATAATTGTATGAATAAGAATAGTGCATGTATTTTATTATTCAGCAAATACTACAGATTTACGGTTTTACAGTGTCCGTTTGTATCCGTACCGATAATAGCATATCTAATTGCATGCCGGAACATCATGATATCATTATACTACTATACCAGTATAATATGTTATCTAGATTGCATCATACATGATAATAAACGTGTTATGGCTATTACAGATAGATACATATGCATCCTGGCATTAGTTGTGTTTACCGTGTTCCGATATTGATTACAGTTTCACATTTGCATCTATTTTGGGAAATATACATTACATGACATGTTCATGACACATTACCAGACTTGTTACTTGGATATTATTACTAATGCCAACAAATCTGATTGTTATCCTGACGGACGTGACTTGTTGTCTGCATGGACAAAACCTGTACTTGCTTGATCCTATGTTGGCATTAGATTTACATCATCAATACCTGACATGAACACAAAACATTGGGGGTAAGGGGAAATCAATAATGAAACCTGACTTGTAACTCAAAAGTTCAATGCTTATACTGATCAGTCTTTACGGGATAGGCCAGCCCTAGAATGATGACGCTGACATCATTCATCTGTACATGTTATCTATTTACTGCTTAGCGGCACATCTCGTATTCAGCCCAAGAATCTTGATCGTGGTCCCGGGCATGCACATGATACTATTTAGTTACATCGATGATTCCATTAAATTGATTTCAAAGACTTTTAGAATAGATAAGCTAGAAACATAGTTTTAAGATACACATCACATATATGTACCTCACTATTTGATATCTGTGTTATTTATTTATATTCATTTTTATCATCATATTCTGGTTATTACTATTATTTGATATCTATGACACATCGACATCTGGATTTTGTATGGCCTGGTTCCTCTACCTTTATCGCAGGCTGAACAGAGTACTTTAGCCATCAAGCCGAGCAATGAGGAGCTAGCTTTTTAGTCTCTTAGTTTATTTATTACCGCAGTTTTATTTCTATTGATGTGGGACCATATTGGGACATGATTCAGATATTGTTTATTAGATCTTGATTCGTTTCCGTTTTATGCATTTTCTTGATTCTACTTACTGTGGCAGATGGATATGTGTTGGCTAGATTATATATTTTAATGTTCTTGATATCCGATTGACAGTCGTAATATGACTGTGGAGGGATGATTCCTAACCACAGGTAGCATGGTTGGCTCTGTCACATGCCGTGTTTACGTATTTTGGGAAGCGGGGCATGACAGGATTTGTTTGGTATCAGAGCCATAGGATTTAGGGCTAGTCGGGTTTGGTTCTTTGTAGTTGGGTATTAAATCCAATACACTAACCTGGAAACCCGGAATTAGGAATATGTCCTACCACATTACTATCTTGCCAGTTTTGAATCTATAGCTATCTTGTTTATTGAATCCTATTTACCGTTGCTAATCCTCTTCAGTGTCTTGGCTTCAGAATCATGGCGGATAGATATTTGCGATTATACCAGAAGTGTGTTGATAACGCCGCATTGCTTGGATTTATACATGGTATGTTGGATAACCAGAAGCGGCAAACCGATCTGAATCAGCGCAGGTCGAAACTTTCTAGGAGGGTCTGCAGACATTCCAGCAGTTCGTAGTTGCAGTAGTACCTAGGCCAGCACAGCGTGAGGGCACCATGACGGAATTTAGAAAGCTCGGTCCATCCATATTTACAGGATTGGAGGAGTCATTGCCAGTGGAGCAGTGGCTAGTTGATACAGAGAATCTGCTCGTTGTCACACAGATTCCAGATGAGAAAATGGTAGATGTAGTACGCATCCAATTGGTAGATTATGCTCGCGAGTGGTGGCTCATAGAGGAGACCTATCTGCCCAAGCTGATCATTTGGGCAATGTTTTCATGAAGTTTCTTGGAGATGTTCTTTCCGTAATCTGCTCGGGAGGAAATAGAAGAGAAGTTTATTAGCCTGAAGCAGAATGGCGGATTCGTTGATGCACATGTGGCTGAGTAGACCCAGCTCAGTCGATTTGCAGGGACTTTGGTTGCCAATAAGGCAGATAGGGCATGGAGGTTTATACGTAGCTTGGATGTGGAGATTCAGAGACACATCATATTTCTGGGATTGACCACCTTCTCCTAAGTTCTCAAAGCAGTCAGGGAGCAGCAGAGTTTATTGGTAAAAACGAAGGGTAAGCAACAGCAAGCAGTTGTGGTGCGAAAGCCGGCGTTTACGCCAAATAGAGCTCCTGTACACAAAAGCATTCCGGTAAACAAGCGAGGCATTATGCCCATGAAGAAGCCCGTTGTATCCGATCAGAAAAGAAGTGTGATTTGTGACTTTTGCCATCTACCCGGACACCTACAGAAGGACTGTCGAAGGAGACTTGGACTTTGTCTAGTTAGCCGATCAACTGACCATGCCATCAGTGCTTTCCCGTCAAAGCTACGATTGAGAGACGATATTCAGAAGCCGCCGCAGAAGCAGATTCATGGCAGAAGCTGATCACTCATAGGCCTAATCAAGCACGAACCTTCACCTTGACGGCCGAGGAGGCCAAAGCTTCAGACGAAGTTGTTTCAGGTATCCTACTTGTTTATGATTTTCTCACATTAGCATTATTTGATTCAGGTTTATCCCATTGCTTCATGTCGTCCAAGTTTATTAGTGCACACTCTATTCCACACACGTCCCTGTCTAGTTGCTGGGACATACACACTGGGAATAGGAAAATTATATCTAGTAGTGAGTGCAAGGGTTGCTCGATTGTTATTTGTGGACGGGAGTTATTCTCAGATTTCTTGGTGATTAATACTAGAAGCTATGATATTTTCTTGGGAATAGACTTTCTTAGCACTTTCCATGCTCATATTGATTTTAGGATAAAGAAAGTGATTTTCCATATTCCCGGACATCCGGAGTTCATATTTTTGGGAGGTAGCAGATCTGTCAGGCCAGTCGAATTTAGGGCTAGGCTAACTAATGCCATTTTTGCATCGATGGAAGTAAACAAGGAGGAAGTGCCAGCAGTAGATCGGGAGTTTATGGATATGTTCGAGGAAATCTCGGGTTTACCGCCAAAACGAGATATGGAGTTCGTGGTTGATCTTATTCCTGGAGTAGTGCCGATTTCAAAGACTTATTATCCAATGGCACCGGTGGAACTAGAAGAGGTAAAGAAACAAGTTACTGAATTGCTAAAGAAGGGTTAGAATCGCAGCAGCGGTTCACCATGGGGAGCTCCAATTTTTCTAGTCAAGAAGAAGGATGGCACGCGGAGGATGTGTATTGATTATCGAGAATTAAATCGGGTGACTATTAATAAAAAGTACCCAATCTCTCGTATCGGAGAATTATTCGATCAACTCAGTGGCGCGAGAGTATTCTCGAAGTTGGATTTGCGATCCGGATATCATCAAGTTCTGGTGAAATCAGAAGATATTTGTAAAACAGCGTTCCGAACACGATATGGGCATTACGAGTACTTAGTGATGCCATTTGGAGTTGCTTCCCCAATATTTAAACATATTAAAAGAACAAAACTCTTTTGAAATTTAATGGGGCAGCGCTTCACGTGCTTTTCACGAAGGCGCCTACGCCAATATTCAAAGAACAGAAACGCTGTCTGAATAAGAATTAAATTCTTATACGACGCCGCACGTATTCATCACGTGGACGCCAATGTGTAAAGCACAAAAAAGCACTTTCTGAGTAAGAATTAAATTCTTATATGGCGCCGCACGTGCTCCTCACGCGGGCGCCAATGTTCAAAGCATATGAATACCCATCTTAAGGATTAAATTCTTAAGTGGCATCCACGTACACAACACGTGAGCCCCGGCATCCAAGTAGAATTAAATTCTACGATAATCTCTATTAAAAAGAACCATTGGATCAAAGATCTAACAGATAAGATAAATTATCAAAATATAGAATCAAATTCTATTAGGAGAAAATATCTCCTAAATCTTTCTAAATAAAAAAGATACTCTCGGTTGGATCAATGATCCAATAATAGAATAAAATTCTATTTTTAGGAATATATTCTCTCAATTTTTCTAAACAAAAAAAGATTGCTCTCTTTAAAATAGAGAACCCTTAGATTAAAAATCCAACGGTGATTAAAAATCACCATTTTAAAGAATAAATTCTGTATATGGGAAAATATTTCCCTAATTTTGTTAAAAAACAAAAAAACACATTCTGTAAAACAGAAATCCTTGGATCAAAAATCCAACGGTGGATAAAATTCCCTAAATCAATTTTGAGACCAATTAAATCAATTGGAATCTCTCAATGAGAGATTTTCTCAAAACCAATTAACAATCTGCTTTCACTATATAAAGGACCCAAGACTTCAAGTCTCACACACATAGGGAGATAGAAAAAAACCCTACAAGTTCCTGCCAAAATATAGTGAGCCCTTGAGAAAGAACAGAGAATTCAATTCTCAAAGAAGAAGAGCTTCATTCTCAGAACCCTAGCTAAAGAAAAGAAATCAAAATATCTCCTTTGCCTATCATATCACAACTAAGGGTTTAACCATTTTAAAAGAACTTAGTTCTTTCTCTGGATCAAGTCTCCCATAAGTTGAGAATTTAATTCTCATCGGAAAGATCTTGTTCTTGAGAATCAAACATTCAGGGAAGAACAAATTTAAAAAGGAAGAAAATGGAGTCCATAATACTCCAGAAACTCAGTTCCTTCAAATCAAGAACTTAGTTCTTTAAAAACTCAACCCGTGATCTTAAAAATATAGTGATTTTGGTGAGTGTTAATGGTCAAAATACCATTGACAGAGATTTAACCTCTCTGGAAACATTAACAAAGATTAAATTTCCATAAAAAAACTAACGCATCATGTGCTTCCCACGTGGGCGCCCCTTTTAACAGCACCAAGCGCCTCACGTGAAAAACACGCGAGCGCCCAAAACAGAAGACGGACGCTTCACGTGAAACACACGTGGGCGCTGAATAAAGTTCTCGGCACTCCATATATAGCCAAAGGCTGCTATGTGCTTAGCACTGATTGGGAAGTGCCCAGCGCCGCACGTGCTCCTCCCGTCGGCGCCATATAAAAAGTGCTTAGCACTTCATATGTAGCCAAAACGGCTAAGTACTTAGCACTAATCGGGCAGCGCCCAGCGCCGCACGTGCACCTCACGTGGACGTTATAGAAAGTGCTTAGCACTTCACATTTAGTCAAAATAATTAAAGTGTCCAACATTTATGTGGCGGCGCCCATGACTGAATGTTTCACATGACATATATGTGAGCATCAGAGCTCAAATAAATGCTTAACACTTTTACATAAAAAGAAAGGGCTGAACAAACAGAGCTTAAATAAATGCTTAGCACTTTTGGATAAAAAAAAAGACTAAGTAGACTAAGCCCAAATTGGCTGAGTCTCTGAAGTTTTCTTGCAGTTAAGCCCAAATTCTATTTTACTGGATCTCAAATAAAAATGATCCTAAAATGTTGTTAAGTTAATTTTAGTCTCAAACAAGACTAACGTATCCTTAGCGAAAACAAACTGAGCCCAAATGCTCACTTATAGATTTAAGTTGATCTTAATCCCAAACCAGATTAACTGTTCTTAAATAAACCAAAAACCCAAATCTAAAATATAAGGATTTGGACTAATCCGCGCCCTACGGGCGACGACATAAACTAGTCTCCGTATACAATCCACGGGCAACCTAAATAAACAAAAATACACACGACACGAAGTGAATTGTTGGAGCAGGAGAAAGTGGTTTTCGCAATGCAGTAACGTAATTAACTGCAGGGGCACCTGCAGGGAAGAGCGTCCCTACAATAAAAAACGCCTCACAAATGAGGAGAATCTGATAAAGTCTATTACAACGGTCGCATCTGTCTAAACCTCCGATATATGGTGCCATAAATCAACTTGGTATCTTCGGAGAGGTGGATGGAGAAGTCCAAATAGCATCGCCCCTAAAATTCAGGCCAGACGTCCCAACATCGGTCCGGTCTTTCGGCGGTGAATAAATTCTGGCACGCCTGGTGGGAGCTTTTTCTCTTTCCACTCCACAATTCATGTGTCGTGTTTCGCGAACAAAATCGCGGTTCGCTATGGTTGCCAATGGATTTGAGGTACTAAAATTTAGCATCTTGCTCCTGTGCAGAGAAAAAATCGATGGCTTCCAAATGCATAACTTGTAGGGTTCCTAGGCACTCTAGTGAGGTCTCCCAAGCCATCAACCATGGCAATTTCAAAAATTATGGTGCCTACAAACCCTAAACTACGGATCGATAACTAGATGTCTAGGAGAACAATGAATTAGTTAACACTTAACTAATGAGAAAACGGAAATACAACCTTTGTAGATCCGGTGCTCCACCTCCATAGCTCCGCAACGAAGTCCTCTCCGCTGTCCAAGTCAAATCCGGGCTCTAGGATCGGCTTCGTCGGAGAATGGGCAAGCTTGGTCGTCGATGTCCATGCCGAAGATGATCTACGTCGAGGCATCGCTAAATCAAGCTCCGACTTCACCAAGTCAAGAAACTTGTGAAGTAAACACACTCTACTACTTGGCAAGAGGTAGAGGATGAAGAAATAGGAAGTGGGTTAACTTTAGAATTGGATTTCTCACTCAAAAACATCAATCACCATTGATGAGGTAAGCTTTTCTTCACTTGAAGCAAGGAAGAAGAAGAAGAAATGTTATGATAAGTTAAAAGAAAAAGAAAAGAATAATCAAAACTTATCATGACTAAACCATGGTAAAGTGTAGAGATTGAACTAGGGTTAAAACAAATGGTTAGGTTAAGCATGAGATAAGAATGGTGGACAAAGTCAAAGGTTCATGAATCTTCAACTACAATCCAAAACAAGCCACCATTATCCTCATTTCCTTTTCCAAAAAGAAAATAAATAAATAAATAAATAAATAGATAAATAAAGGAAATGAAACCCTAACCATTCTTTTAACCATGGTTTAAATCTTTGCACTTAACCAAGTAAACATGTATCATCAAACATGATACAATCAAATGCACAAAATCATATCGCATATGTAATGCGCACATCCGAGTGAGAAAATCCATCTTAAGTAAACCGATACTAGTTGATGCAAAGTAATATATCAAATATATAAATATGCATTAAATCATTAAATCAACACTTGATTCAATGATCCGGTTATGTCGCACACAACCGACTAGTATACAATATATCGGCTTATCGAATCAACGCTTGAATCGATAACTAGGTTATATCGCATACAACCATTCGATACATTTATCGCGAGAATAGAATACGGTATCACATACATGCATTATTCTCGGTCCCGCACATATCTCATATGCGCTCCTATTTCGTTTCGCTTGAGCCAGGAAACCTCTGTGTAGGACTCTAAAGACTCGTCAATACGCCGGCAGCGGATGATGATCATATCAAACATCCACAAGCCGCAAGCGGTCTGCTAAACGTAACGGCCACCCGGGTATTGAGCGATCTGAAGATCGACGAGCAAGCCCGCTCACACTCCAGTGAATTCGACCAGTAACACTACCGTACAGTCCGGTCTGATCGTCTGATCTGTCGCATATCTCGCCTAGGGGTGGTAAACGTCAGACCCCAATAGCTCGATAAGTCGTGTCGATATGAGGTCTATAACATTTCGAGAAACTACTGGTAACACTTACCAGTAAATCTCAGCAACCCTGGCCAGGGATTTCCTGTTATAGCCAATCGAACACAGCGCAACATCAACCCCCTATACCGGGAGAGACGAATCCCCTCCTATCGCTCATTGCCTCCATGTGACTCGGGACTGTACCCAAAAACCACCGTTTTGCACGCCCTCTTGGACGTGGTAAGATGGAAATCAAAGCACAGTGGGAACCACACAAGACTCTATGACGATCTTGGGTCAACAGACTACTCTGTACCAGTGTCACCAGAGAACTGCCATCTGACGTGAGGTATAATACCATCTGGGAGTTCTCGACGAGTCCGTCCAGTGTACCCAGTCTCAACTGAGCACCCGTATATCATCTCCGATGTCAAACACCAATGGATATGGGATCATCCATCGCCCATCTGTATGGGTCGAGAAGGTATACGCTAGTCTACTCTGGTGTATCGATGCCCCGTCTCGATACACCCACGACTAGGGACTTTGAAGGATGTACTTATGGACTACCATGTCCCCACTAGTATGATCCGCATCATAGTCCAGGTAGTCAAGTACAGATCCTAAGGGCTTTACCAACATGTAACAGAGAGACAATCAGCATACACGTTAAGATAAAGTTCAACCAGATAGCATACTATCATGTCGAGCAAGAAAGTCCTCCCTATATATGTCCCAGCATCCACTACAATATACATCCTATGTACAGTAATGGCCTCTAGGGCATACATATAACTAACAATCTCCCACTTGCACTAGGGCCATCTGTAGCAGTGGTTGCAGTATCTCATACTCAACCATCCCATAAAAGTCTCTCTCTGGGAAAAGGCCTTTCGTGAGTGGATCCGCTGTGTTGTCCTCTGAGTCTACTCTCCTGACCTCGATCTCCCTGGAGATCAACTATCTCCATGATCAGGTGATACTGCCTAAGAATATGTCTGGATCATTGATGGGACGGACGTTCCTTGGCATAAGCCACAACTCCATTGTCACACAATGGGAGGAACTAAGTTCATCTCATGAACCAATATACACCCAGACAGCCACTTTGGTAGCATCTTAAGTAGCGATATATCCTGCCTTTATCGTCTAGTATGTCACGGTATCTAGCTTGGAACTCTTCCAACATACCGTCCCTTTACTGAGGGTATAGACAATGCCTGTGACTGACATTCAGTCGTCTTTATCACCCTGGAACCTTTCCAGTGATTCTCCCCAGGATCGATTGATACCATCTCACTACAACTAGTGAGAATCCTAACATCCATTTAGATCTATCTCATAGATCCAAAACCTAGGATTTAGTAGGTATCACTTTGATCCTATATGGAGAATCATTGTGATAAGCGGAGATTGATCGAGCGTAGCATAAGAAACTCCTTTCTTATCAAGAGTATGTCATCCACGTACTCTACGAGGATCGTCACCATACTCCCTACTACCTTTTTGTATATACAAGGTTCATCTACCATTTTGATGATGTCAAACTGTTTGACTTATCCATCAAAACAGATGTTCCAACTCCGCGATGCCTGCTTTATCCTATAAAGCATCTTGCACACGTTTCCGCTGCTCCCACTGTCTACGAGGCCCTCTGGCTGTGTACTTATAGACGC
Source organism: Agapanthus africanus (assembly GCA_030015575.1). NCBI lineage: Eukaryota > Viridiplantae > Streptophyta > Magnoliopsida > Asparagales > Amaryllidaceae > Agapanthus > Agapanthus africanus. The sequence goes on along the minus strand of CM057348.1, from coordinate 22,401,334 downwards.
ACTCTTCTAAATCATCATTTAGAAAAGCAGTCAAGACACCCAACCACCAGAGATCGTAGTCATGGTATGCAGCCGTGGTAAGTAGGATCTGGATGGACTTAAGCATAGGCACTGGAAAAGGTTTCATCATTATCCACGCCTGGTCAATGAAGAAAACCTTTAACAAGTCTAGCTTTGAAAGTCTCAACTCTTCCATATACACCAAGTAATCTTCTCAAGATATACTTGCTCCTGATGGGGATTTAACCCTTCAGATATAGCAACCAAAGTCCATACTTTGTTGGTGTATAAGGATTCCATCTCAGATCGCTAAACATCCAGCCATTCTTACAGAGTCTTACTCCTGATGGCCAGCTCGAAACTAGTTGGGTCATCATCTCATGATGTAATCCTCGCTCCCACTGTCATAGAGAAACTGAAGTATCTCTCAGGTGGGTGAGGAACCCTACTAGATCGGCGGAGAGGCTGAGGTTCGTTGGAATCTACTGAATCCTTTGGTTCTATCAAATCATCTGCTGTAGTTCGTATAGCTGGAACATTTCCAGTTCTACATTACAGTCTTTGCCTTGAGCTTGTCCGGATTTTGCTTTTAAACATAGGCCGGACAACCCTCAAATCTTAATTAGCTTAAGACATGGGCTCATCCCATACCATATCACATATGAAGTGGTAGGCAACTGATTTGATTTGAACCCTATTCAATAGGTATGCAACTTCTCAAGTGCATAACACCCAAAAGGAAATAGGTAACTCAGTAGTACTCATCATAGAGCACACCATATCATATAGGGTGTAATTGCTCCGCCCTGATATACCATCGTGCTATAGTGTATACAGAGGAGTAATGCTGAGAGAGAATCTCATTCTCCTTTAGAGTAATCCAGGATTTCCGTGCTCAAGTATTCTCCTTCTTGATCACATCAAAGGACATAATACTTATACCCGTATATCTGGTTCTCTACTTCTAACTTATATTCTGTGAGTATCTCAAAAGGTTCGGACTTGTGTTTCAACAGGAACATAGGTCTGAAACTCGAAAGATTATCAGAGAACGTAATGAAGTATAAAGAACCAGTCCTGGCAAGTGTAGACTGGGGACCTACATACATCAACATGTATCATCCCAAGAGTTCACTAACTCTTTCTCTGTTTCCAATAAACAGAGCTGGTGTCATTATATCTTTGTGACATGACTGGCAAGTTTCACAAGATGTAAATTCAAACTGATTTAAATATGCATCTACATGGAACTTTGCCAGTCGGGTCGCATTGATATGACCTAGTCTACAATACCTCAAGAAGGAATCGTTCAATTCTGAACTCTTCCTCTTGTGTGTGATCCGTATACTAAGAACTTTAATTTGATTTAGAACATCAATGCTTTTAGATAACGTGCCTGAACCGATCAACTTTTGATATAGGAAATGTTCAAAACATTATCCAACAATACAAAATTTTATCATTTCTTTACTAATAAAGAGATAGATATGATTTTGTATATCAGGTTCGGTATCTAACAACATTCGTTCAGAATCAATGTATTGGTAATACAGGGTGACAGTGACTAACAGACTTGGCTGCAACTCTTGCCCCGTTTTCTTCCTCATGAAACTTATCACCCGTTCTCAGTTCTCTACCTTTCTGTAGCCCTATGTAACAGATTACATATCTGGGATCCTGATCTGGTATCACATACCCAGGACGTAGAGGATACAGAGAAATAGTTCTTTGTAACTAACACACCCGAAGATGATGCATCAGCATGCACTCTCTTCGTTTGGGCGGCACGGGAATTCTGGTAATCCCCAATTTCCTGCTCTGTCTTATAACAATTATAAGTTGGAGCGGGACCAACGTTCCCCAGCTCAGTATAACAAGCGGGTTCGGTCAATAATCCGTATTATTATTTTGATTAAGGCGTGATATGGTCGTTACCAGGAGAGAGAGAGAAGAAAACACTCAGCGTGCGCTCTTGCAAGAATAGATTGGTTATTATTTTATCTAATCAGGATGTCTCCCATTGCTTTTTATCAAATCTTCCTTCAAACCCTAAAAGGAAAGACTAGCCGGGATTAATTACACACTACAAGATCGCCAATCTTTCAGCCAGGCCAGTGTCGGTACTTTGAGGGAGGTCCCCCGTGCTTTCGCACGAACCTAATTAATGTAAACCTCGTTTTCCCAGAGGCGTAACCCCGTTGACACCTTTCTAGACACCTACTTGATCGGCTAATTGTAATGTATAAAACTCTCCCAGGAGTAACTCTTACTCGCAGCGGGTATCGGGATCCAACTATCTCATAGAAGGTATGCAATCTCATTGCAAATTTCAACACTTGAAATTCCCGATAATATTTTGCCCCTAGCGTCCTATGACCTTGACGCAGGCCAACAAACCATAGTCCGCTAGTCAAGTTCAACCCGTCATTTCCTGATTGAATTAAACCCACCCGCACGACTCTTGACGCAGGCCAACAAATTCGCACGACTACCCTAATCCAATCACATCATATGCTTATGCAGATAAGCACCAGTTAGCTACCGCACACTACGCCTTGACGCAGGCCAACAAACGTAGCACGAATACTAACTACTACTTATCTGAAATGACGGAGGGCTATGACAGGCTTTTCTGAAAACCTATTGCGTAATGAACTTGATATCGTTGTAGGATCGAATGAATTTTAAAATGGAGTGCTTTTGAGGCTTTTCTAGTTTTGCTAAAGGAGTCACTCCCGGTGAAGGGATCGTCGGTCCTTTCCTCGTCGAATGAGGTGCGGGATATATCTCATATATCACTGTGCAAAGCAAAACACTTAAAAGCAATCAAAAGACAAACCGAGTGTGTAGCATCTGCCAGTTATTGCTAAAGGAGTCACTCCCGGTGAAGGGATCTCGGTCCTTTCCTCATCGAATAAGGTGCAGGATATATCTCATATACCGCTGTGCAAAGCAAGAACTGTAGCTACCTGTTTTATTTTGAAATTCGATTCTACAACATCTTAGGTTTCTTTTATTTCATTAATCACATTAATGAAGTCCCATCATTTATGTACCTAAACATCACAGATAAATACGACGTACACTTATGCCATCCGCATTCGCCTCGATGTCCCCTCGTGCACCGTTAGGTTAGGCAACTAACGGCAGAGCAGGGCAGGGCTAGCGCGGGTGTAAAACATAAGTAACGTCTATATAATATATCATATATACTATATATAGTATCTATCACAGAACATCACATGATCACATCACAGATATCGCAACAGAAGAAACATATGAAATATTGGATATACTAGGACGTCCGTGTTTTCAATACGAGCCAGTATAAAACACGGATTCCACGGTCGTGATGAATAGCCAAACCCACACCCCTAGACCCCTACGAGAGCGGCAAGCAACCCTACCAATTCTGGAGTTAGGAGACCCGGACTCGACTCCTCGAGTTGGTCTCCCACTGGACTCCAGAACCCGGTTACTTGTGCTCCCCTCCTTGGGTCTATCCTAGTGCGGAAAAGTAAATAATATACAAGAGGTGACAACTTCCGCAACCTGGAAGCGCCCCAATAAAAGAATATTACATACAAGTTTTTACATGAATGAAAATGAAAAACACTCATCTCACATAAAAACCCCCGGCTATTCAAACACGACGATCCAATATAGCATATCCAGCAACACATAACATCACATGTCATCAACGTAAGTAAACATGCGTATCCCAATTGTCGTTGACATATAGCAACGAAACCGGCGATATCACATATTACACTTACGGTCACAGAAAAGAAAGTGTAAAACTACAACAGCTGGAATCCTCAACCACCTCAGACATCACATGTCTGACCAAATGAATTTCTTAGACATCGCATGCCTAACAATTATAAACCCCGCATTTTAGTCTCCAAATCGAAAACACTTTTCAATATTAAGTCGGGCAATTCAACAAGATTCCCGACATCCTGATCGAATGCTCGTCGCAAACTTCAGTAGACGGCCGCACCCCCGATACCGTCGACGAAGTGCACCAAGGCGGAACACCGCTACCGCGAGCACCCGAACGGATGCTTTCGGCGACGGGGTTCTCCTACAGTCACTTGGTCGGGGCTATGGAGTGAGGCTGTCTATTAAGTTTACCCGGCGAGTATCCGCGTACGCTACGTGATTGCGACGGACTTTTGATCACATCAAAATTCCGTGGCAACCGATCAAGTGAGACTAAAGTGCTACGTTTATAACATTCATTTAGTTATCTCATAACTATTGTGAATTCCAATTATTGTATCCCATTCCAGATAAATAGAAAATGTTAAACTTTCCGATCGAACATTCTAACACCCAAGTTTTCCCGATACTGATCAACACATGAAACTAGTCTAACAATATTCAGTTCGTACCTCAGTACCGACGGTCCAGCCGTAGAAGGGTCAAGCCAACGCCTCACATGTGGCACGCTGTACTGCCCCAAACCCGAAGGTTCAAAGGGCAGTTCAAGACGGTCACATAATCGAGTTAAGGTTTGTTGTCTTCTAGAGGGACCATCGCGTTACTTGCACTACTTAGAACGTCGTTAAACTACGGAAAAATCCAACAGTTGGAAATTTCCCGACAGGGGAAAAATTGGGTATTTATATCCGGTCGAACTTTTTAACATATCCTAAAATTTATCCGGAAAGCCACACAGACAAAATTTGATACCCCGATCGAAACACCGAATTCCCAAAACAACTCCAGAAAATTCAACTCTTGAAAAAATATCAAAAATACCCAGGAAAACCAGCACAGCACAATATGAATTACTGTAGAAAGTTGGATGCCACAAACGACAAAATGGCCGCGCTTCCGCCGCATGAGCCATGCTCGTGCCGCGGAAACGCGGCGCACTGTTGGAATTAGGTAACCGAATTTTACAGTATATCTTAGAATTGCCTGCTGATTTTTCTGAATATTTTTAATGTTGAAAAATCCCAGATTTTAAAAATTGGACAGAGAGCATGTTTGTTTTGGACTTTCGGGTTCGATCGGACTTCAAATGTCGTCTAGACTTCGCCTAAGCCTCTAGCTAGGCTATGATACCACTGTAGGGTTCCTAGGCACTCTAGTGAGGTCTCCCAAGCCATCAACCATGGCAATTTCAAAAATTATGGTGCCTACAAACCCTAAACTACGGATCGATAACTAGATGTCTAGGCGAACAATGAACTAGTTAACACTTAACTAATGAGAAAACGGAAATACAACCTTTGTAGATCCGGTGCTCCACCTCCATAGCTCCGCAACGAAGTCCTCTCCGCTGTCCAAGTCAAATCCGGGCTCTAGGATCGGCTTCGTCGGAGAATGGGCAAGCTTGGTCGTCGATGTCCATGCCGAAGATGATCTACGTCGAGGCATCGCTAAATCAAGCTCCGACTTCACCAAGTCAAGAAACTTGTGAAGTAAACACACTCTACTACTTGGCAAGAGGTAGAGGATGAAGAAATAGGAAGTGGGTTAACTTTAGAATTGGATTTCTCACTCAAAAACATCAATCACCATTGATGAGGTAAGCTTTTCTTCACTTGAAGCAAGGAAGAAGAAGAAGAAATGTTATGATAAGTTAAAAGAAAAAGAAAAGAATAATCAAAACTTATCATGACTAAACCATGGTAAAGTGTAGAGATTGAACTAGGGTTAAAACAAATGGTTAGGTTAAGCATGAGATAAGAATGGTGGACAAAGTCAAAGGTTCATGAATCTTCAACTACAATCCAAAACAAGCCACCATTATCCTCATTTCCTTTTCCAAAAAGAAAATAAATAAATAAATAAATAAATAGATAAATAAAGGAAATGAAACCCTAACCATTCTTTTAACCATGGTTTAAATCTTTGCACTTAACCAAGTAAACATGTATCATCAAACATGATACAATCAAATGCACAAAATCATATCGCATATGTAATGCGCACATCCGAGTGAGAAAATCCATCTTAAGTAAACCGATACTAGTTGATGCAAAGTAATATATCAAATATATAAATATGCATTAAATCATTAAATCAACACTTGATTCAATGATCCGGTTATGTCGCACACAACCGACTAGTATACAATATATCGGCTTATCGAATCAACGCTTGAATCGATAACTAGGTTATATCGCATACAACCATTCGATACATTTATCGCGAGAATAGAATACGGTATCACATACACGCATTATTCTCGGTCCCGCACATATCTCATATGCGCTCCTATTTCGTTTCGCTTGAGCCAGGAAACCTCTGTGTAGGACTCTAAAGACTCGTCAATACGCCGGCAGCGGATGATGATCATATCAAACATCCACAAGCCGCAAGCGGTCTGCTAAACGTAACGGCCACCCGGGTATTGAGCGATCTGAAGATCGACGAGCAAGCCCGCTCACACTCCAGTGAATTCGACCAGTAACACTACCGTACAGTCCGGTCTGATCGTCTGATCTGTCGCATATCTCGCCTAGGGGTGGTAAACGTCAGACCCCAATAGCTCGATAAGTCGTGTCGATATGAGGTCTATAACATTTCGAGAAACTACTGGTAACACTTACCAGTAAATCTCAGCAACCCTGGCCAGGGATTTCCTGTTATAGCCAATCGAACACAGCGCAACATCAACCCCCTATACCGGGAGAGACGAATCCCCTCCTATCGCTCATTGCCTCCATGTGACTCGGGACTGTACCCAAAAACCACCGTTTTGCACGCCCTCTTGGACGTGGTAAGATGGAAATCAAAGCACAGTGGGAACCACACAAGACTCTATGACGATCTTGGGTCAACAGACTACTCTGTACCAGTGTCACCAGAGAACTGCCATCTGACGTGAGGTATAATACCATCTGGGAGTTCTCGGCGAGTCCGTCCAGTGTACCCAGTCTCAACTGAGCACCCGTATATCATCTCCGATGTCAAACACCAATGGATATGGGATCATCCATCGCCCATCTGTATGGGTCGAGAAGGTATACGCTAGTCTACTCTGGTGTATCGATGCCCCGTCTCGATACACCCACGACTAGGGACTTTGAAGGATGTACTTATGGACTACCATGTCCCCACTAGTATGATCCGCATCATAGTCCAGGTAGTCAAGTACAGATCCTAAGGGCTTTACCAACATGTAACAGAGAGACAATCAGCATACACGTTAAGGTAAAGTTCAACCAGATAGCATACTATCATGTCGAGCAAGAAAGTCCTCCCTATATATGTCCCAGCATCCACTACAATATACATCCTATGTACAGTAATGGCCTCTAGGGCATACATATAACTAACATAACTTGCAGCAACAACTCCCGCTTCACCCCAACTGGAGGAGTGATCTACGGGCCCAACACGGCCTCAATTTTCTCAATGCCTGTGGTGCAAGTTACATAAGCTACTACTGGACTATTCTTCGGGACCATGCTCCCACCAGTGAGTTTCGGTGCCTCAGCGCCACAAGAGGAAGCTCCCAAAAGGTCGGTCTTCGATCGACTTGCAACCATAATGGCCCGTCTCAATGGGTCGTCCAAATCTGGTGTCTAAGTCTTCAACAGGCTGAGCAAAAGCTTGAACGGACCCGCAAAAAGGCTCGTAATACCTAAAAGGGCTACCCCAAAATGGATAGCCCTCCCAACTCCTGCTACGGGCGAAGCCGTCAAAAGCGCTTCTCCCATCAAAAGATCGGTCTTTGAAAGATTGGTCGTTCCTCCTTAAACCCTGTCAAAGACGTCAGTCTTCAACGGGTTGACGCCAATAACAGCCCCTCAGCAAAGCTGGAGGCATGAAGAAGCCGCTTCTAAATCTGTGGCGGTCCCTTTGCAAGATACGCTCGACGTCGTCACTGGCGCCGAGTAAGAAAAGCTGGGGGTAACTCCCCCTCTGGACTTACCCCACCAGCTCCAATGGTGGAGGTTGACGCTGCTGTTCCGACCGGGAACGGCTTTGATCTGCTCAGGAGGGTGCATAAGAACTCTCTAACGGCGGTGCTAAAGAAATCATCCCCGCCTGCAGAAGCCACAATGCAGGCAAAGACGAAGCAGCCCCATCAACGGCTCTCCTCGCAAATTCACAGGGTCTGGCGGAAAGTCCAGGACTCTATGATCAACAAAGATTACTCTCGTCGACTGAAGAAATCAAAGGCTCGGCAAGAGAAAGACCATCCCTTCGTCATACAACGAGGGGCTTCTTCTACGCGGGAGCCTGTTACAATGGCTCATTCAACTTCGACCTCCCATAAAAGGATGAGGACGGAGAAAACCCCACCGCCTGCAGCAAATCCCAAAGGTTATAGACCCAAACGCCCCAAGTCTGGGGGCATGGTCATGCATACGGTCTACATGGCTTCCGGGAAAGAAGAAAGTCGTGCTTCCGTAGTTCATCAACCGCAAAATCAGTCCCTGATAAAAACTCAGGAGAAACAACAAAAGCTCCATGAAATGCTGACCAAAATGGCAGCACTTACCGGGCAGAAAGAAAGCCTGGACACAATAACCGAACAGCGCCAGGAGCAGAGGACCGATACAGAGTTCCTGTGAAGGGTTCTTGATAGAAAGGACAAGGAAGCTGCTGAGCAGGCTGCTAACATAAAGCAGATGGTTCTCTTGTTCCAAGACATGGTTGGAATGATGATCTAGCCAGAACCCCCAGCCGAGGATCCGCCGATAATCACCAAAGATGACAGAGGGGAAACATCAAACCCTCTTCCGGCTTTGTCAACAGCCAATGAGGAAACGATCTCCAAGGATGCTCTTGATGATTATACAGCTCAACAAATAAGAGCTCATCAAGCAAATGAAGCGGCTGGCTAAATCATCAGAACTGGGCGACCGTATCTAGGCTGGTATGATCAAATCAAGTACCTACGGGGATATACGATCCCTAAGTTCCATATATACGAAGGGACAGGCAACCTCCATCAGCACGTCGCGCAGTTCAGAGCTCTGTGCGGCAACACTGGAGGCGACGACAAACTGTTGCTTCGCCGGTTCATTGGCAGCCTGTCAGAAACGGCCTTTGAATGGTACTCGGAGCTCCCAAATGACTCCGTGAAAACATTCACAGAGATGGAACTGCTGTTCACAAAGCGGTTCGCGAGTGCACACCGATTATGGCATTAATCAATACCAGGGTAAGGCCAGGAGAAACCTGGGTCCCATAAGCGATCCGATGGCGGAACCTATGGTCAAAGTGCGAACAGCGCATCAAAGAATCTCCCGCCGTGGGCATATTCATCGGGACCCTAGATCCTCAGACGACTATGTCCTAGTTAATGACATTCTTTAAGCCAACCACCTTCCACGCGATGATCGATAAACTGGCCTAAATGGACCAGATGGGCCACGGGCCTTCCACCTCAAATAAGGACCCTCGAAGTGCCAAGGGTAAAGGGAAAGCAGCCTTCGTTGCCAATACGCAAAAACAATCGAGTGGCCCAAAACCGGCTGTTCGCCAAAACAATGCGCGTCCGCGCACATCCTTGGAGGAAAAACTAGGACGTGCTTACTCGTTTCTCCACGATAAGAGGAGGAGACTGTTTGAGTTGGCAGTGCGTAACAAACTCATCACATTGCCAGACCCACGGCGTCCACCGCATCCCGGCGACGTCAATAACCTCAACTACTGCTCTTATCACAGAATGGTGAGCCACCCAATTGAGAATTGCTACATCTTCAAGAACTGGGTCGAGGACCAGTATCAACAAGGGATATTCGCGATGTCTGACAACTGGAGTGTAAATCCACCACAGAAGCACACTCCCAAAAAGGTGGATGCGCCTGGGGCATCATGCTCGCTCGTGGAAGAAACTCCATGGGAAGTCATTCTTTCAGCTAAAACCAAAAGAATACTGAAAGATCTACAAGCATGTCCAGCAGTCAGGTGGAAAAGCCCACTTGAACCCGAAATCATCGAAGGGATGCTAAAAACACGTCCCGTACCGAAAGTTGTTGACAAAGGGCAAAACCCCCAAGTTAAGCCTTCAAAGTCTTTGAAGAAAAAGAAGAAGATCAAGAAGCCTGTGCAGCCTGCCGAGTATGACGACAAGTGCACCGATCTATAAAAATACATTGACGCGCTGGAGGAGTACATGTCACGCCCCGTTTCCCAAAGTGCGCTAAGATCGGCACATGATAGAGCCAACCATGCTACCTGTGGCTAGGAAACATCCCTCCACAGTCACATTACGGCTGTCTATAAGATATCAAAAACAGTAAAATGAAAATAAACTATCTAGTACATGTCCATATGCCAGAATAAACGAGTCAAGAAATAATATGCGGAAGCAATAAATCCAATAAACAATAACATTTGGAAAGTACGTCCTAAATATGGGCTCACATCAGGAAATGAAAATGCTAAAAGAAAACTAAACAAAAAAAAAGTAAATGCTAACAGGATCCTCACTGCTCGACCTGTCGGATGAAATACTCCTGATCAACCTGCGAAAGAGATAAAGGATCCGGGCCATGCAAAACCCAGACGTCAGTGCGTCATAATATCAAACAATAATAAATGAACAGGATACACGAGATATGCAGACATGAGTATGAACAGTAATGAGTGTATAACAAGTAACACGGGTATAAAACATTGAAGTGTATACGTGCGGGTGAAGTACGGTAAATAATCTAAACTGTGCTACTGGGTTATCTATTATAAAGTTATTCGAAATCAATTGATGTACTCCTCATGTAACTCAAAAAATATGTCCCGTTACCCCCCGGGACCACGGATCAGGATATGTGAACCAAGAATGGTTCTGTCCCGTTACCTCCCAGGACCACGGACCAAGCTGTAAGAGTCACGAATGAATTTGTCCCGTTACCCCCGGGACCACGGATAAAGAAGAATCACGAATGATTTTGTCCCGTTACCCCCTGGGACCACGGATCAAGTAATATCCTTTTAAGTTACACTCGGTTACACCTTTGATTTCCCCATACCCCCAAGGTTATGTGTTCAAGTCAGGTATTGATAAATCTGGAGCTAATGCCAATAAAGGATCAAGCAGGTACAGGTTTGTCTATGTAGACAACAGGATACATCCGTCAGGACGACAAGTCAGGATTGTCGGCATTAGTAACAAGATCAGGTATCAAGTCAAGCAGTAGTGTATTAGGTCATGTCAAGTAGTGCAAAGGTATCAAACGGATGCTCATAATAAAACTATAGCAAGTCTGGATGCACGATAAAAGTACGGATGCACAGTAAAACACGGATGCACAAATAACTATTAGGGATTATATCTACAACTCCATGATTATGTAGGATGCACAATATCAAGTATGGGGTGTTAATATAACAGTAACATGAAATAATGTGATCTGTAGATGCAACTAAATATATATAATAAATCATACGGATGCACACAGGTATCCGAAAATAGTAAACATTAATATGGATGTACAATACAATCAACATGTGATATTTTTATTCATATGGATGCAAAATATATAACATGGTATGTAGCAAGATAAACTTGCATGCGACTAGATAAGTAAATAACGGTATGGATGCATGCGGGTATCGAAAAACTGTAAAATTGTAATATGGATGCACAATGTAATAAACATGTAATATTTTTATTCATATGGATGTATATATAATAGCATAGCATGTAGCAAGATAAACTTGCATGCGACTAGATATGTAAATAACGGTATGGATGCATACGGGTATCGAAAAACTGTAAAATTGTAATATGGATGCACAATGAAATAAACATGTAATATTTTTATTCATATGGATGTATATATAATAGCATAGCATGTAGCAAGATAAACTTTCCTGATCAAATCTTATGACGGGATGCGTACGTTGTATCCGACGTCGGGTAAACGTCGTAATGTACACACGCGCACACGGGACGGGACCAAGCAAAGCAAGAAGGTGACTATGCTGGCTGGGATGTCTACTGAGTTGGCCGGATCGTTGGCGAAGGGCACGTCTCCGGCGATGACCGGGAAACGCACGAATCAAGAAGAGAAGAAATAGGAGAAGAAGATGGCTGGTGTTCTGGGTTGGCTTTGGAGTCAAAGAGGAAGGCGAGGGGGTGACTTCGACGATGGGCCGTCGACGTCAAGGCTCAGGCGATGGTTTCCGGCAAAGGGTAGTAGGTGCTAGGGTCTCAGGTGAAGGGAAAAGGGGAGATCGAGTGTGGGGTTCTGGTCGTGGTTGTGGTGCTCCAAGGTGATGAAGAGACCGACGAGAAGGTGACGAGGTGAACGGTGAGTTCAGGTGATGGGGACAGTGAAGTTTGCCGGCGAGGTGAGGGTGGCGGTTCAGTGGGTTTCTCAGGGTTATGGGTGCAGGCTCGGGTTGGGGAAGAGAAAAGAAGTGGAGGAGAAGGAGGAGGTGATGATGACGAGGGTGACGAGACGAGGGGGTTGAGGAGGTCGACGACGGCGAAGCGCTGCGAGGCTAAGGCGACGAGGTCAGATTCTTAGGTTCTTCGCGGCCACGTCATCGGGGAAAGAGAGGAAGGTGAGGTGGTGGTCAAGGAGTGGACAAGGGTGGTGGTGAGGTGAGGCCGTCGTGGGTGGTCGGCGGTGGTGGCGACGGCGATGAGCGAACGCGTGCGTTCGAGTCGATGGCGGGAGCGAAACGAAGAAGAAGAGGAAGGAAAGAACCTGGGGACGTGGGTTTTTTTGGAAAAAGGGAATTATTAATATATAATCAATATGTACAGAAGTGGGGGAGAGTGAGGGGCGTGAAAACGTGATCTGTTATGTTAGGATTTAAAAGGATTATATATATATATATATATATATATATATATATATATATATATATATATAGAAGAGAGAGAGTGAGAGAGTGGGTAGAAACTGTTATGATTAGGATCTATAGAAAAAATATTTTTGAATATATATATTCGTTTCCTTTAGAATCTAATTGAATAAATAATAACAGTTTATTATATAAGGAATATAATAGTGATTATATTTGAGTTTTCTGGTTAATACAAAAATACTCCAAAATATACCCGTGTTGGGTCTAAAATTACGGTTTTAAAATATTGATAACATACGTATCAACCAAAACCAAAATACGACATCCAGGTAACGAAAATGCATACCCCCAAGAACGGATACACGTAGCGTGCACGTAGCTATCCAAACGAGTCTGTTTCACTGAACGAGACGAGAACACGATGTACAGATGCCACCACAGGTTTAGGGGTATCATGCAAGACATGCTAGATATTTTAAAAATATTTTATTTGACTTTATATATTATATTAAAAAATGCAGATGCCAGATATAATGCAGTTATACAATATGAAAATACACGGATCCTCATAACCAGCAGGGTTAAATCATAAACAGGAATCAAGACGTGTTTCCAGTAAGCGGGTCGAGTCAGATGCAATGACGGATACCAATACACTATTCGCACCCAAAACACAATAAATCAAGAATAGCTACAAATAAAAAAATACTCAAAATAGAACTGGTATAAATGAACTAGCATGCTACATTATACCCAACTACAAAAAGAGTTTCGACCTCGAAATTCCCGGAACAAGAAAAGATAAACAAACATGAATCTACAAGAGCTGAAAAGATAAACAACCGGCATGAAGAACCCCTCACCATTTCTTCGTTTTAGTTATTGTTTTTTGCGATTTCTGCATTGTTTGATTATGATGACGAGAATCCGTAATATGTAGAGATGATTTCTTATTGAATTTGAGGATTTAATTGGTAGGGCTTGGTTAAATATTTCAAGATCTAAGTTAAGTGAAGCTTTTGAATTGGTTAAATATTTCGAGATCTTAATTCAATCATGATGTATTCATGGATTTGAGCAATATTGGTAACTTTAACTGTAATATTGAATACACGGGATGTTGGGGTAGTTCAAAGTGCGAATCCAATAAAATCTCAGGTGTCCCCTTAGATCATGAATTCATGTCTACTAACACAAGCAATCATTTATGAGGGCCCGTGTTTCCTTACACCTGAATTATAGCCTGTTGAGTTTGGAATACTTCAACTCTAGGTTGAAGTCCCATTACTAACACTTGATTCGGGCTCTTGGATTACAGCCTGTTGGGTTCAAGAACACTCTTGAGATTAGTTGACATTTACCCTTGAACTTTCGTTAGATTAGTTTACCCTTATAGAGACCTTTTAGGATACTTACATGCACTTCATGTTCACTATACTTACACTTCACCACCATACTATACTATGCTCATGTTAGTTTGCCATGATATATAGAACTGCATGTTACATAGAATTGCCATGCTTATATTAAATGACATGGTTACTCACCATATCTCCTAGTCCATTGCTTCATGATATCCCTTTCCAACTTGTCATTATACTTTTATACTTCACCCCTTTCCTTGGGGACTTACCGAGCGAAAGTTCGCTGACATGCATCCACCCATATCTTTTTTCTTTTGGATGTTCGTCAAGTGAGCAAGAGACTGAGGAGATAGAAGATACTGCTGGGGATTACGACCAGATCACTACTCAACCTTAGCTTAACTCATCTTTTCTTTCAGTTTATATATACCACATGTTTAGGCATTTCTGTTCTTGTATTTTCTTTTCAGTTGAACTCATGTATTGTGAATATATCAAGTTTGAATTTAAATAAAGTTGTTGAAGTTTAAATTTCATGTTAATTTCTTATCATTTTATATTACTTATTTTACGCTTAGCGTATTTACTCCGGGGAAATGACCTTCTTGAAACAAATACGTCGCGGGCTTGTCATGTGCCTGTTTCCGTCCTTTAGAAAGCGGGGTGTGACACCGCTCCTTCATTAGTCGAGTTTTTGTCGACCGAGGGCTGCACTGAGGAGCAGATATGCAAGATTACGGCATTTATTAGAGATGGAGGAGCTTGACCGAGTTAAGATAGGTTTATTTATATTTTTGAGGATGGATGTACTTATTTGATATATATTGTATGTTTGGACGATATCGGTGGTTGTTTAGATGTTTATGATGATTTTAGATTGATTTCGTATTCTGTTTGTTTATTTCTTTTATATATTATGCGTGAGATGTTGTCTATGAATAATTCTGTATTTGGTTATATGATATATATTATTGTGCATAGGGCAGGGAAAAACGAGAATCCCCTTTTAATAAAAACCTAATATAATATCCCTACGGATTAATCCGTTGAGAAAACCGTTGCCCCTATGGACCAGTTTTGCCTCTACACATTTATCCATAGGGACAAATTATCAAAATATCTAATATTTTGTCCCTATGAACTCAGTAATAGAGGCAAAAGTTGTCCCTACGGATTAATCCGTAGAGGCATTTATAAGGCCCTACATATAACTCCGTAGGTACAACTATTTTATTTTTTTAATAGAAAGATTAAAAAAAGATTATGTCCCTACGGAGTAATTCGTAGGGATAAATGCCCCTTAAGCCATAGAGGTAATTTTTACTCCGTGGAGGCATGTTCAGGACGAACACTTACACCTGCGGTCTTTAGACCTACGGAGACATTTAGATCTCTACGGATAAATCCGTAAGGGCTACCATTTGCCCTTACGGATAAATCTGTAAGGACAGGTGAATATTGTAGTAGTGATAGAAGGTAAGCTTTTGTCATTTATTTGATTAGGTAAGTTGGAAGAATTAAAAAGCAGGCATCTAGTTTTGAAAAAAGAAAAAGCAGGCACACCAACCAATTTTTAGTAAAGGGATAAATGGGGCCTAAGTCATTCATAGCCAGTTGGCTTTGAACGACAGACATAGGCTCCTATGGGTTTGTTGGGGATCTTCCCCTCCAATACGTACTGTCGAGAGAAGAAACTCGTCTTTAACGTTCGAGTACGTAAGACAACAATCCATAAGAATAATTAATCAACACAGATTTTTTAACGTGGTTCGACCGACGGATTACTCCATGGGGCAAACATGAGAATTCCATTGATATAAGAAAGAGTACACCCAATATCTTATCTTCTCCTTAGTTTGATCATCTAAAATAATAACATTTCTCAAATCTAGATTAAACCCCTAATCTCTCAATGAAGATAAAATTTATGAGATCTCAGATATCTCAACTCTCTCTCACATCATCTCATCTCCCATCTCTTGATATCACCTCAAGAGAGAGGAGTTACAACCCTCAACAACATCTCTCTTGCTTTTTCCCGCCTGGCTTTTTCTCGTTCTCCATTTTACCAATTCACCTTGATGAAAGCGTCTCCCTGTTTATAGTATAGAATAATTCTTCTCCTACTTAGATTATGATTAACATAAATCTCCTTTATTCTTATCTAATACAATGTTTCCTCTTATTTAAATTAGATCTAAATCTTTATTTAAATAATATACATATCTTAATTCTATCTATAATATCTAACTATTTAGATTTAAACTAACTTCAACAATCTCCACCTTAGTTTAAATCTAAATAAAATCTTTGAGTATGATGCCATCTCCATATCCATTAGTAGCCCACACCGACGGATTATTTTGTCCCAACTGTCCGAGTCCAATCAAGACTCCTTGTATTTCACGAATCACAGATAGGTAATCAACTAGATATAAGACACAACTCCAACATTCTTCACCTTAACTCAAATCTATTAAGCCTAATAACTTGAGATTAATTCATTTGTTCTCATAATCCTATTCTTCGATGTTCTCGTATATGCATCATATTCCTTCTCGGAACCATTGTACCATCTTCGATATTTCCATCTCAAGCATATGATAAGATCGTTGCTTCCGAGTACTCACGATAACTATACCATATTCTATCCCTGAGCACTCATGACCACCACACCGTACTCCACCTTGGCCTAAAACATTGGAACGCCTTATCCAGAAACTTGCGAAGATGTACTTGTAATGCGTCATGTCTGGAAGTAACTTTCCACTTATCGACATAAGGTTGCACTCCTAACCATGAATTACCGTGCAAATCTCGAGTTTTCCTTGATGCTTTAACTGCCATCATATACTCAACCTTTGTTGTCGACAACGTCATAATACCCCGCAACGTTTCCTTGACTAATTGACTCAATCATCTAACGAGTATATACCCTATAGTTGATCCCTTGACCATAACAACCACGTGCATAATCTCATCTATTTGCTCGATCAAAACTTCAATATACTTAATACACTTTCCTAGAATTCGACATCTTTCAATCCATCAAGCCAACAACAAATAATCACCTGACTTGGTTCATACCGTAGCATATACTGCGATCCCATCACTCTTGCACATGGTATCAGGGATATCCCTCTCTTCTTTGCTAGATGGACACGTTATGGAAGAGAGTCGAAGTGGTCAACGATGGGGTACTAACCAACCAACTCCTCCATTCTAAATCGCTTTATAATCATCTCGATGCACATCCTTCAAGATAGCCTAAGTTGATAGTTTCTACATCCTGTTCTATCATGAGAATTTTATGCAACATCAAGATCTTTCGTGTCAAACTCTAATCTAAATTGATGACTCGGTTCTCTGATATGTAGCATACTTTTTGTCGGTACCACCATAAAGAAAATATTGACTACATGAGAAAAATCTTATTGTAGCTATCCCCTCATTTTGGACATATTTTTCGGCCACTAGCTTGACCTATTTGCCCACATCCTTTCTTTCTTAATACCAACACGTAATTTATAGCCCTCGTCCACTGTGGTATATTCGTTGATATTCATGTTCGTACAACATGGCACCTATGATAATCACCGCACTATATCATTTGCTTGGGTTTTATAGTTTTGGTGATGACCATCTACCTTGGGCTTACGGTACACCAAAACATCCTCTGGCTCTGCATATCTATCAGCGTCTCCATCATGTCTCCAAGAATCATGTAACTCTACCTTAATTTAAATCTTCTTGCGCACTTTAACTCCACCATAATTGAAGTACCTTGTGCTGCAGTAACTTCGGCATCAATCCGATCTGCATAAACACGGGAATAAACAGGGTGTTGGGTCGAAAATTGCATCCCGGTTGACCAAGTCAAAGTCAAGGTCAACCCCAAGCCAAGTGGGCCCAAGCCCGGATCAAGTGGGCCCATGCCCGGGTCAAGTCCGAACATGAAGCGGCCGGCCCTCCTCCATGCCCAAAATGAAATCATGTAATAAATGATTTTTATGTAATTTTTTTATGCATGAATGGGCATAGAGCCAAATTTTTGTAAAGCCCATGGCTTATGTGCAAAAAGAAATGGCACATGAGCCATGGGATGGCCAAAATGCCATTTTTGTAAAGCCCAAGGGGCTATATGTAAAGTGTATAGCCTATAAAAGCTAAGATAATGAAAATATCTAAACGACTTTTTCATTCCCCTCAAAAATCTAGGGTTTGTGTCTCTTTCCCCTTTCTGAACATTCCAAACCTTCTTCTTTCTTTTGAATTAAATCAAGAGTTCTACTCTTACTTTTCAAAAAATTAAATAGTTTTTCACCACAAAACCCACAAAGGGGAACTTGGATCTATCATTAGATCTCAAAAAGAAGAGATTTTTAACATCTCACATCTCTTGATCTTCAAGATCCTGCCAACAGAGAAGGAAGAAGGAGGCCCATCTCCAGAAACCCCACTTTGGGGAAGAACTAGGGCTCAAGGGGAGAAGCCTTTCACCAGCTTCAAAATATCCTAGGAGTTTAACTCCTTATATATATATATAGACACACACACACACACACAAAATAATAAGTGCTTCTTTCTGGGAGTACAACTCCCATTGCAGGGACCAAGTCCCTTTTGCCGCCCGAGTGCCCACGTGCTGACATGTGGGGCGCTAGCGCCCAAAGTGCTAGTGCCCGAGCGCCCACGTGCTGACACGTGGAGCGCTAGCACTCAAAGCTCTAACGCCTTTGCGCTCAAAGCGCTAGCGCCCAAATGCCCACGGGCTGACATATGGGGCGCTAGCGCCCGAGCACTCAAAACGCTAGCGCCCGAGCGCCCACGTGCTGACACGTGGGGCGCTAGTGCTCAAAGCACTAGCGCTCTTGCGCTCAGAGCGCTAGCGTCCAAAGCGCTAGCGCCTAAGCGCCCACGTGCCTGGCACGTGGGGCACTAGCGCTCTAGCGCTCAAAGTGCTAGCACCCAAAGCGCTGGCGCTTTTTCCCACGCATCCTTTGGATGCCCTTGCCCTTTTTTTTATTTATTTTATATATATGTATATATACACACACATACTCTAGAACACTGTCTCTATCAAAAAAAATTTGGGCCGAGGCGTTGCCCCGCACACCGCAAGGGGGCTGCTAGCCCCCTTGACCTCCAGTCCGCTATCCGGGTAGCGGGACCCCCGTAAAAACTCTGTGTGGCTCCCGATATATACAAACCCCTTCCAAAAAAAACACACGTACACTGCACATTGAGTTCGCATGACCAGTTTAACCCGTCAATCGGAGGTTCCTCGCTCCAAAGGCGAGGGGTAATTAACGGCAGCTTAGTCCGCGGCTGCCGGAGATTCGGATCCCCACAATCAATAAACCACAGCCTACCCTAGGCAGGAGAAATCTGTAATACGCCTGACAAGCGCGTGCGTATTCCCATCTCAATGGGGTGACGAAAAACACCCTACAGATTCTGGCACGCCCGGTGGGACTTTTCTCTCCTCCCATATTTCGGGTTAAATATTCATTCGAACTCAATCAATATACATTGATTATCTGTACTGAAATCATGCTTCTTTGTGTAGGGGGGTTAACAATATTCAATTGCCATCTTCAAACGCAAGTTGGTATTTGAACGACTTTTCTTGGCCCCAGCTGGGGGCAAGGCCATCAACACCGACAAAGTGATAAGGCATTTCGGGCAAGCTCTAGCGGTGCCCTTGACAACTGCTCAATCAGTTATCTTCTCCAAGCTTCTGATCCAGATGACCACCACGTCGTTAAACTGGAAACAGATGACCGCTAAGTCTTTAAACTGGGAACAGATGACCTCTACGTCTTTAAACTGGAAACAGACGACCTCTATGTCGTTAAACTGGAAACAGATGACCTCTACGTCGTTAAACTGGAAACAGATGACCTCTATGTTGTTAAACTAGAAACAGATGACCTCTAAGTCTTTAAACGGGAAACAGATGACCACCACGTTGTTAAACTGGAAACAGATGACCACCACGTCGTTAAACTGGAAACAGATGACCGCTAAATCTTTAAACTGGGAACAGATGACCTCTAAGTCTTTAAACTGGAAACAGATGACCACCATGTCGTTAAACTAGAAACAGATGACCTCTAAGTCGTTAAACTGGAAACAGTAGACCCCTAAGTCTTTAAACTGGGAACAGATGACCTCTACGTCGTTAAACTGGAAACAGATGACCTCTAAGTCGTTAAACTGGAAACAGACGACCTCCACGTCTTTAAACTGGAAACAGACGACCTCTACGTCGTTAAACTGAAAACAGACGACCTCTATGTCGTTAAACTGGAAACAGATGACCTCTATGTCGTTAAACTGGAAACAGATGATCTCTAAGTCGTTAAACTGGAAACAGATGACCTCCACGTCTTTAAACTGGAAACAGATGACCACCACGTCGTTAAACTGGGAACAATCGACCTCTAAGTCATTAAACTGGGAATGTAAAAATATGTAAATAAAATAAAAATAATAAAAAGCCGAAATAATAGGGCAACTCGCAATAAAAATCAGCGAGTAAAAATAAAGATGAAAATAAAAGCCAAAATGATGGGGCAACCGCGAATAAAAGCCGAAATGATAGGGAAATCGCGACCTTCGCGATAAGAAAAGATGAAATGATAAAGCAATCGCGGTAAAACAAAAAAATGCAAAAAAAAACACAAAATGCGGCGAATGATGAGTCGCTCCTGGTACCATATTCCAGTGCAGCGATGCAGACGCCAACCGAAATTCAATTTCCTAAAATTCTTCCAACCCTACGGTTAGTCCCCAAATTGACTACCGTATACAATCCACGGGCTCAAATAATTCTCACCATGCCCATGCCCCACTGCAATCACCAGTCCAGCGGCTGGTCTCCGCCCTTGGAATTATGGTCCATTGGGAAGACCCACTCATGTGTTCTCAAGATACATGAGGAGAACAATCCTTCGTGGGATCCTTACGACTCACAAAGGAAAAACACACTTAGGAGTCCCCACGACTCCTAAGGAGAAAATACACCTACGTGATTCTTACGACTCGTAGGGAGAAAATGCTTTTATAGGACCCTTACGGCCCATAAAATTGAAAAGCCTTAGGTGATAGGGATCTAAACCTGTCTCCTAAGCCATCGCTCCCCAATCCCCAAGTGGCGAATGATGAGTCGCTCCTGGTACCATATTTCAGTGTAGCGATGCAGAAGCCAACCAAATTCCAAACTCAAAGTCCCAATGGCGAATGATGAGTCGCTCCTGTACCATATTCCAGTGTAGCGATGCAGACGCCAACCAAATTCCAAACGCAAACCCCAAGTGGCGAATGATGAGTCGCTCCTGGTACCATATTCCAGTGTAGCGATGCAGACGCCAACAAATTCCAAATTCCATACCCCAACGGCGAATGATGAGTCGCTCCTGGTACCATATTCCAGTACAGTGATGCAGATGCCAACCAAACCCAAACTCCCAAATAGCGAATGATGAGTCGTTCCTGGTACCATATTCCAGTGTAGCGATGCAGACGCCAACCAAATTCCAAATCCCATACCCCAACGGCGAATGATGAGTCGCTCCTGATACCATATTCCAGTGCAGCGATGCAGACGCCGACAAAGTCCCGAAATTTTTCCGGCCCTACGGTCTGGATCATACATCCTGCAAAACTGTATACAATCCACGGGCATAAAATAATCCCAATCCCTCCTAAGTCTTACCTGTGAGACCACATTCAAAGTCCCACCGGCGGTGAAGATTCAAAAAAAAAGAAAAAAGAAAAAAAAGGTATGTCCACAAGCAAAATGGGCACGGATGAAAACCCGAAAGGGCTCCGTGAGTAAAAACAGCAGGACTGTCGGCGAGTTTGTGAAAACCCGAAAGGGCACAAACTCGTGAAAAAGAGATGAGATGCACTCGCAAAGTCCTCTCGACTTTGTGAGGAGGAAATTCCCGCGTGAGATCCTTACGACTTACAAAGGAGCAACACACTTAGGAGTCCCCACGACTCCTAAGGAGAAAAAACACCTACGAGATCCTTTTGACTCGTAGGGAGAAAATGCTTTTATGGGACCCTTATGGCCCATAAAATTGAAAAGCCTTAGGTGATAGGGATCTAAACCTGTCTCTTAAGCCACCAATTCCCAAATCCTTCCGGGGCAAATGATGAGTTGCTCCTGGTATTATTCCAGTGCAGCAATGCAGATGCCGACAGAAAACTAATTCTCAAATCCTCTCATGACAGATGATTCGCTCCCAGTACCATATTCCAGTGTAGCGATACTGATATCAACCCAAAACAGATCAAACCAACCAATTCCAACACCTACCTCTGCGTCGAACAACAGACACTCCGTCTCGGGGAAACGTCCAACAGCGACACTCCGTAATGGGAAAACATCAAGCAGACACTCCGTGCCGGGGACAAGTCAACCAGCGACACTCCGTCTCGGGGAAACGTCCAACACAGATACTCCGTGCCGGGGACACGTCGACCAGCGACACTCTGCATCGGGGAAACGTCCAACAACGACACTTGATTGTTAGAATTCGTGCGTGTTCAAGTTCTAGTTTAAATACCGCAATCAAGACGGTTTCGCTTGTAGCTAGCCGGTTGAGTACGGGTCGTCCGCAGGGAGATGGGAGTCTTTTTCAAAGTGTTTTGACAAGTTAAGTCCTGTTTTCAGATTTTGTTGTGGTTATCTAAGTGTTAAGTTGATATTTAAAGAGAGCTTGTTAGGGTTAGGATTAGGTTAGTTTGAGTTAGGAGTCTCCACATCTTTCGTTGCCCCTCTTAAGATCGGTGTTACGGTAATCGGCAACAACGGGGATTAGCACGACTAGGAAGGACTTTGCGAGTATAAGCTAGGCTTTCCAACGCATAAGTCTTCCTTTTGGTGCTTGTCCGTCCGTTCTTGGCTCTTATCCATAACCTCCGGTTAATTCAACCACAACCGGTCTCACTACGGAATCACCGCTATCATGTAGGATAGGGTGCCGTAAGGAGCGGATTGTGGTTCAATTAACGGGAGTCGATTTAAGTTGTTGGGCAAGGAAAGAGTGAGAGAGATTTCCTTCTCTCAAACTTCCCTTATCCTACCCTAACAAGTATAAAACTACCCACACTTCATGATAAGGAAAAACAAAACAAACAAAAGAGGAGGATAGAAAGAGGGAGATTAGAAGAATACGACTAACTATTTGCGACCTCACCTTAGCGAGGATCGAGCGCAAGTATCATTGTCATATGTAAGGATAAAGAAAAAAGAGAAGAAAGAAACAACAAGGAAATAACAACAACTACTTAACAAATTTAAAGTTACAACAATTATAACAAAAGTAAGACAAGCATGATAATAAATTGATCTTCTTTATTCACCATTCCTCACTCACAAAGCTCACTATAAGTTTAATGGAGAAGAGATGAGAAGAAGAAGAACATGTAGACTAAATCCTAGCAAAAAGAAAATACAAGAATGGACCCTTTCCTTCTCAAACTTCTGGGCTATTTATAGGCTGGAGAATGGAAACCTAGGGCAACCACCAGACCACACATGCAATGACAAAAATACCCCTGAAAATTTTTTGCTTGCCGCCACTATAAGGCCGCGGATCCGCGGCCTGGACCCCACTTTGGCCGCGGATCCGCGGCCCTTTGGAAGAGTTGGGCCCTCCAACTTTTGGTGCTGGCCTGATCTGATGTCTACATTATTCTGGTACATATATTTTCTCAATTTGGCTCCACGATTTTTCCAGAATTTCTGTTGAGGGAAAGATGGACTTTTTGTCAAGATTTTGTCATGATTTGCCTCAAGCTCCGCATAGATCTCTTGGATTTTGTGCTACCATTGAGCCTTGTGCATGAGAATGACATTGATTTGACCTTTTGTCTTCCTATTGATATCTGGCAACATACGGATGAAGAGCGGAGACCGTGTTTTTATCTGTGGTTGGCAGGAACCCGGATTTTTTCGTGTTTTCCATGAATTTCACCGTTTTAGAACCGAGAACCTGTATCCTGCAATTGACTAGCAAACACAGCTCAAGAGTATCTACCGTTATGCAATGTGATAAAAATTGGGTGGTATGAAAATGCAAAAATCTGATATGAACAAATACCCCCAAACTTATCATTTGCTCGTCCCGAGCAAAGTCCATTTATTCACAAAAAATTTCCTAACCTCACTTTCGCAGGGAACGCGATTGCACTGAGCATGTGCAACAAGCCGTTTAACCTCTAGGTGTCCCTAGTAGGAGGAGTGTTGTCTCCTGAGGGTTTTCAGCGGATACTACCCACAAAATCCGGTCAAGTTGGTTTTGTAAAATAACTAAGCTTCAAACCCTAAAGTTTTGTTTTAGAAAATAACAATTCTATAATCCTAAGTCTAGACCATCGAACCTTTATTTTTCACACCTCGCTTCTTATTTAACTACAGATTTTATATGTCTTTACGTGCAGTGCATATAGTGTCGTTAAGTTTCCGAAAGGTCGAATAAAGTCATCATGTCGCACAATAAAGCCCAGATAACAATTTTAAAAGGATCACATAAGTTTTATAAAGAGTTATGCATTTTTCAAGTTTCGTTTTCCAGTAAGGTTTCAACTTCAGAATTTCTATCTTCCATAACAGGAAACTAAGTCGTATTTTTCACTCCACCTTTTTCTTGTTTTCATTTCATACACACCTCTGTGAACGTGCAATAGTCTTTATCATAGAATAAAACCTTCATATCTCCGCTAAAATTTTTATAAAAGCCTGTCTTTTATCAAGATTATTCTCACACAAAGAACCGTTAGGAATTTTAACTCGGAGAGAACACTTGCTTGACTTTGTTTTAAACTGGACTTTCTAGGCTTCTTAGCGAGCTTTGGGCCAATGCACCCAAACCAGTTGGTTTTAGGGCATTAGGTGTAGAAACACCCCAACGGACTTAATTACTCAAGTTACCTAGGTCCAAAAACAAAAGACAGTTTGGCGTGAAAATCAGATGATTTAATACGAACGGAGATATAACCGGCAGTTCAATTATTTTTTTTGGATAAAAGACGTGTCTAGTGGGTTTGGTGTGTAATCATTCCAATCAAGTTTTAGATGGGTTATTTTTCAGACTTAGCTCCAATTACGGCATCAATAACATTCCTTCATATTCGCTTTACTTCATAAACTATTCTTGACATTACTTATTTCAGAACAAACCTATTTGATCCTCAGAAAATCATTTACCTGTTTAAAAGTTTTTAAACATGAAAGACTTGACATCTAATTCCCAACACTCACGACACGTGTAGTGTGATGTAAAGACTTATATCAGCTATAGTTAACTTCAAAGGAGAGTTATCTTTCAGGTTTTCAAAATCTAAACATAAGATTTAGTTATTCCTATTTTTTCAAACAAAAACCGTCGAGATGTTGAATCAGAGTTCTTTCACAAGCTAACTTGACAGAAAAGTTTTTATGTTTTTAGAAAATTTCAAATTTTTATGGATTTTATGGATTTTAATATGCAGATGCAAAAATATACATATGAATGCGAAGGGAAGAAATGCGTACCGAGCGTACCCCCAAACTTAAACTAGACAGTGTCCTCACTGTCGTAGCATGAAGAGAGCAGTTGGAAGGGTCAAAATTGTCGGTTAGCGAAACACAATTTTTTTTTTGTTTTTAAAGGAAAAAGAATATACACAAATATATACAAAATGGTTTGTACATACCCCCAAACTTATTTGGAACAGTGTCCACTGTTCTTGGCTGGATAACCGAAGTTTGGAGGTAGGCAGAGGAAGATCATTCAGGGTAAACCGGCTCCTGTAAGAACAGGAGCTCCTCTGTTGGTTCGGCGCTAAGGTACGGTTTGCATCGGTGTCCGTTTACTTTGAAAAGAGAACCGTCCTTTGGATTTTCCAAATCCACAGCGCCCTGCGGATACACATTCCGCACAAAATACGGCCCTTTCCAGCGAGATCTGAGCTTTCCAGGATGGAAGTGAAGTCGGGTGTCGTAAAGCAGTACCTGCTGACCAGGTACGAAGGTTTTGCGCAAAAGGTGTTTATCGTAAAACACCTTCGTTCGATTCTTAACGACAACCGCGTTGTCGTAAGCCTCATCCCTAAGCTCGCATAGTTCGTTCAGCTGCAGCTTCCGATGGCTGCCCGCGTCCTCAAGAGACAGATTCAGCTCCTTTATCGCCCAAAATGCGCGATGCTCGATTTCAACAGGTAGGTGGCAGGCTTTTCCGTACACAAGCCGATAGGGAGACATGCCAAGGTCGGTCTTATAAGCGGTTCTAAATGCCCAAAGGGCATCAGTGAGTTTTAGAGACCAATCCTTACGGTTCTTGGAAACCGTCTTCTCCAGTATCTGCTTGATTTGCCGATTTGAAACTTCGGCCTGCCCGCAGGTTTGGGGGTGGTAGGGCGTAGAAAGCTTATGATTAATGGAGTATTTTCGCATCAAGGCCTCGAAAGTCCTATTGCAGAAATGACTTCCATTGTCGCTAATGATCGCTCGGGGGTGCCCAAACCGGGAGAAAATGTTTTCTTTAAGGAACCTAACGACAACCTTGTTGTCGTTAGTCCGGCTAGGCACAGCCTCGACCCATTTAGAGACGTAATCAACAGCTAGAAGGATGTACAAGTTCCCGAAAGAGCTGGGAAACGGCCCCATGAAATCTATCCCCCAAATATCGAAAATCTCCACAACCAAGATCGGTTGGAGCGGCATCTCGTTCCTCCGGGATATCCGGCCCATGTGTTGGCACCGGGAGCAAGTCTTGCAATAGTCATGAGCGTCTTTGAAAAGTTGTGGCCAGTAGAAACCACATTGCAAGATCTTCTCAGCTGTCTTTCTGGGCCCAAAATGCCCGCCACACGCTTGATCGTGGCAAAATGACAGCACACTCTTGAATTCCTCATCAGGGACACACCGACGAATAATCTGGTCGGGACAGTACTTGAACAAGTAGGGTTCGTCCCAGTAAAAGTGTTTTACTTGGGATAAGAAGCGAAGTCTGTCCTGACTCGACCATTCAGTCGGTAGTAATCCCGTGGCCAAATAGTTCACAATATCTGCGAACCAGGGTTCGCACGATACTGTCAAGAGTTGTTCATCCAGGAAAACGTCGTTGATCGGAATTGGAAGCGAAGGCGAAGAAGGAAGTCATGAGAGATGGTCGGCAACTACGTTTTCATATCCTCGTTTGTCCTTAATGACAAGGTCAAATTCTTGAAGCAAGAGGATCCAACGTATTAACCGAGATTTGGCATCTTTCTTCGCAAAAAGATGGCGCAGAGCTGAATGGTCCGTGTAGACAATGACTGGAGAGCCGATGAGGTAGGGCCTGAACTTTTCTAAAGCAAATACAACAGCCAAGAATTCCTTCTCAGTTGTTGTATAGTTGAGTTGGGCGTCGTTCAGGGTTCGGCTCGCGTAATAGATTACGTGCGGCATCTTATTGATGTGCTGTCCAAGGACAGCACCGATGGCAAAGTCGGATGCATCGCACATAATCTCGAATGGGTGCGTCCAGTCAGGTGAAGAAAGAACGGGAGCAGAAGTGAGTGAGCGTTTCAGTGACTCGAAGGCAGTCACACAGCTCCAGTTGAAGTCAAATGGTGTATCCTTGGCCAGCAAAAGAGTCAAGGGCCTAGCAATCTTGCTAAAGTCCTTGATAAACCGTCTATAGAAACCGGCATGGCCAAGGAAGGCTCGGATATCTCTGACGCAACGGGGAGGAGGCAGATTGGAAATGACCTCAATCTTTGCTTTGTCAACCTCTATGCCATTTTGCGAGATGATATGTCCTAAGACAATACCTTCGCGCACCATGAAGTGGCATTTCTCCCAGTTCAAAGTGAGATTCTTGTCCTTACATCGGGTAAGGACAGCGTCAAGATGCAGCAAACACTCGTCAAAGGAGTCGCCGAAGATGGAGAAGTCATCCATGAAAATCTCCAGAAATTTTTCCACCATGTCCGAGAAAATTCCCATCATACACCGCTGGAAGGTAGCGGGCGCATTGCATAACCCAAAGGGCATGCGTCGATATGCAAACGTGCCGAAAGGACAAGTGAAAGTGGTCTTGTCCTGGTCTTTTTCGGCGATGGGAATTTGATTATAGCCAGAGTAGCCATCAAGAAAACAATAGTACTCATGTCCGGCCAATCGTTCAAGCATCTGGTCAATGAAGGGTAGCGGAAAGTGGTCTTTCCGCGTTGCGGCGTTGAGTTTTCTGTAATCAATGCAAACGCGCCACCCAGTTTGGGTGCGAGTAGGGATTAACTCATTCGCCTCGTTGGTGATGACCGTGATGCCCGACTTCTTGGGGACAACGTGAATGGGGCTGACCCACTGGCTATCAGAGATAGGGTAAATAATACCACTATCTAGACATTTGACGATCTCCTTCTTCACAGCCTCTTTCATGACTGGATTAAGACGTCTTTGTGGATCCCGGGCTGGTTTGGCATCATTCATCAGATGAATGTGATGCTCAACGATGAGGGGACTAATCCCCTTGATGTCCGCCATGGACCAGCCAAAAGCTTGCCTGTTGCTGTGCAAGACCGCGAGAAGGGCTTTCTCTTGCTCGGGAGCTAGAGAAGCCGAAATGATGACAGGGAGGGTCTCGTTCTCACCTAAGTAAGCGTACTTAAGGTGAGACGGCAACGGCTTGAGTTCGAGCGTTGGAGGTGAAACGATGGAAGGCAAGACTGGTGCAAAGGTCTCAAACTCAAAGGACTCCAGCAAAGGTTCAAAGCGAGTGTAGGCAACCGAGTTGGATGGTTCAGGTAACTCATCCGGAAAGTCGAAAGATTCAAACTCGGGTTATGCGTGGCTAAGATCATTCAAGAACGTGAAACACTCGTATTCGTTGTCGGGCGCAGAAGCAGCAGCAGGTTCGAAGAGAAACGCACTAGTGGCGTCAAGATTATCGTGTTCAAACAGAAACTCCTCGAATTCACACTCTTCTGGGGTGATCTCCTGGATCGAGCAGACATCCAGTATATGAGCATTAGGTTCGGCGGGCTGATTCCCCAACCTAAAAATGTTGAGTTCAATCGTCATATTTCCAAAAGAGAGGTTCATCGAACCATTGCGACAATTGATCACAGCATTTGAGGTTGCGAGAAATGGTCGACCGAGTATCACCGGAATTTGATTCCGGGGGTTAGCTACAGGCTGTGTATCTAATACAATGAAGTCAACGGGGAATATGAATTCCCCGACTCTTATTAACACATCCTCTAGCTCACCCCTAGGATGGGTGATCGATCGGTCGGCCATCTGGAGAGTGCAGTGTGTGGGTTTCAGCTCTCCGACGCCTAATTGCTCGTATACTGAATACGGAAGCAAGTTAACACTGGCACCAAGATCTAATAATGCGCGGTTGATGTTCTTATCCCCAATGGTAATTGAAATCGTAGGACAGCCAGGGTCCTTCCGTTTTTGTGGTAAAGATTGGGTAAGGGCATCACTCACAGCACTAGCCAAGAAAACTTTCTTGGGTACCTGAGACTTCCTCTTTTTCATGCACAAGTCCTTTAAGATTTTCGCGTAAGATGGGACTTGTTGGACAGCATCTAAAAGAGGAATGTTAATGTTAACTTGCTTGAATAACTCCAAAATCTTCTCCATTTGTGGATTTTGTTTGTTAGACCTCAACCGGTTTGGAAATGGAACATTTTGAAAATTGGTTGAGTCTAATGCTGGAGGAGGAGATTTTGGAGTTGGAACGGATCCCAGAATAGGTGTTTTCGTGGAGTGAGAAGTGGGTCCGTTCAGAGCAGAAGAAGAGGAAGGAGAGCCTGTTGAAGAATGGAGAATAGGCTCAGAAGACGAAGAAGAAGAAGAAGAAGAAGAAGAAGAAGCGGCCGGGGTGTCATCATTGATTCTCTTGCCAATGTTGTTTTGTAGCATCCTTCCCGATCTCAGTGTAGTCACGGCACTCACATTATGGTTTTGTTGTTCAAGAGCAACATGTGCATTATGTGGGTGACCGGGATTTGGAAGTGGCTGGGACGGGAGCTTCCCCTTCTCTCGCTCGCTCAAGGCCGCGTTCAGCTGTGCAATCTGGGCCTCGATGGTCTTGATGCTTTGCCCGTGTGCGGCAGTGTGTTGCACTAAGGATTGAATCGAAGACTGGATATTGGCGGTGGATTGAGTCGATTGTTTAACAAATGCCTCCAGACTTCGCTCGAGCGAGGAAACCTTATCGTTGTTTGACGGAACAAAGTTGTTTAGTGGAAAAGAGTTGTTCGGTGCAAAGTTGTTCGTCTGGTTTTGGAAAGGTTGGGGTTGGAAGGGCTGCTGATATTGATGCTGAGTTTGTTGTGGCGCTTGTTGTTGCGGTGGAGGGGCCCTTTGGAAATTGTTGCCCTGGAATTGATTCTGATTCTGATTCCAGGCGAAATTGGGGTGGTTCCTCCAACCGGGATTGTAGGTGGAAGAGTATGGATCATTCTTTGGTCTTTGCTGGAAGGCAGCATTAACCTGATCCTGTCCTTGCGAGGGTGGATTGTAAGGACACTCTTCAGTCAAGTGGGAAGGATCGGAACAACAAGCGCAGATGGTACGAAGTGGGAGAACAGGGGTGGGGGAAGGAGCAGAAAATTTGCTCTCTATCGCTTCAAGCTTTCGTGTTATTGCAGCCATTTCAGCTTTCATCGCAATAGAGACATCGAGTTGGTGGATTCCTACCCTAGACTGACCGGTAGAAGTGGAGGTAGAAGAAGAAGAAGTCGGTCTGGTGCTCTCCCACTGTAGCGTTTGCTCCGCAAGATCGTCAAAGAACTGCCACGCTTCCTCGTCAGATTTTGATAGGAAGTGGCCCTGACAAATGGTTTCCAGCAACTGCTTCGTTGCTGGGTTCAGTCCCTCGTATAAGGTTTGGCAGAGCTGCCATTTCTCTATACCGTGGTGAGGACACTGAACAAGAAGGTCTTTGTACCGGTCAAAGCACTTCCAGAAGGGTTCAGAAGGAAGTTGGGAGAATTGGTTGATTTCATTTCGAATTCTTGCGGTCTTATGATTTGGATAGAATTTTTTTAGAAACGCTTTAACAAACTCGTCCCAGCTGGTGATTGAGTGGGAAGCGGTGCTATACAGCCATTTTTCAGCGAGATCGCATAAAGTGAACGGAATGACCCGTAGACGTATAGCATCGTCCGACAGCTGGGTGGTTTTCATCATGGCACAGACATTTTGAAATTTGTTGATGAAGATATAGGCATCTTCAGATTCAAGCCCATGAAAACGTGGAAGCATGTTGATGAAATGGGGCTTAATTTCAAAGTTGTCCCCATTGGCCGGAGGAAGAGAAAGGCAGGTGGGAAGTGCAGAACGGGTGGGGTAGAAACGATCCTGGAGCGCGATTCGCTGCGGCGCTACAACAGGCGGAGGTGGTGGGATATTGGTCTCCGTAGGAGGTGGAGCCAATCCAGCGGTGGTCAAAGAGATGTTCGGATTAAATCCCGATATCGCGGAAGAAGAGGTTGGTGAGGGTGAAGGTGAAGGTGAAGATGTATGAACAGAATTCCGGTCAACGTCGGAGTTGGCCGGCAAAGGAAGGGGTGAAAGAGGAGTGGACGGAGTATCGACTTCGGAGTCGATCGCGTAGTCGGTCGCGACTAACGTAACGCGGACTAGACGGGCGCTAGTGTCCCGAGTCCAAGCGAACATACACTAAACGAGTTTAGTATAGTCAAAGCGGAGAAGGTGAGGGTAAGAAAACGTCAATGAAGAAAGGCGATGGGTGGTGGGTGAAAATGGATTTGGCGACAAAAGGGCAAGTTTTTATAAAAGTTTTTGGTTTTTTCTTCTTTTTTTTTGTTTTGTTTTTGTTTTTAGAAAGAGATTTACAGAAATATGTACGGAAATACGGCTTAAGCAATCACAAACAAGATATGCACAATCACACCTAGATCTAGGGTTACCTAGGTCTACTAGACCTGCTCCTGAACTTGATTGTCGAAGTTAAACAATGTCGAGAAACGGGCTTAAAAATACACTGATCACGAGGCCAGGTAAGTGCAGAGATAAGGGGAGGTTGTCCAACGCTTTCGCGAAGTTCCTTAATTAAATAACCCTTTCTCTTTCGGCGGTTGCGCCTTTAACACTTTCCTAGACACCCCGTAAACAATATACGGTTAAGCGAGGTTCTAAACAAGGTTTATCTTCTCCTAATGAGCGCGAAGTCCTTAGGGCTGAAGTCTAGTATTTTTTAATTTACAATGGACAATGCATATGCTTTAGTGATTTTTGGGGTCGTGGGAAGGGTGATGAAATCCCCACCCAATCTGGATTGGTTTCAAGCCCCTTAAGTCCGTATTAAAGAATGCAAAACAGTAACAAATCAACTGCAAACAATTTTTATTTGCGGCGCAAAGAATCCTGCACCAGAACAGTTTATTGGAAGGGGGAGAAGAATTTGCGCAAAGAAGGCTGCAGAAAACACAGTTCAGTGGAGTTCAGAGGAGTGGAGAGAAGAGAGAGACTCACCAGAAAGAAATTGCACCCCTGAAGCTACCAAGTGGCCGCGAATCCGCGGCCTAAGCCCTCTGTTGCCGCGGATCCGCGGCAGGAAGGAGAGATTGGGCCTTCATTTTTTCTGTGGGTGCTGGTATGGGTCTCCTCTGCTTGTCTGGAACTTCTGAATTTTTATTTGCTCACTGTAACTGCTCCAGATCTTGACAGTAGACCGTATGCTTCGTTTTGTCCGTCGCGGTGTAGCCGCGAAATGTGGGTCTATCTTCCCACGTCTTTGGCACTGTACTTGAACTCCGTAGTTTCAACGTCTTGGCCACGGAACTCTAACCTTGTATTTTCCTGCACACTTGCACAAAAGCTAATAAAAAATAACAAGATGATTTTTTTACAAAGTATATATTTTTTTTTTTCGGTTGTTTTTATATTCACAAATTAACCCGAAATTACACAAGGAAATAAACTACCGTTTCCCCGGCAACGGCGCCATTTGATTGTTAGAATTCGTGCGTGTTCAAGTTCTAGTTTAAATACCGCAATCAAGACGGTTTCGCTTGTAGCTAGCCGGTTGAGTACGGGTCGTCCGCAGGGAGATGGGAGTCTTTTTCAAAGTGTTTTGACGAGTTAAGTCCTGTTTTCAGATTTTGTTGTGGTTATCTAAGTGTTAAGTTGATATTTAAAGAGAGCTTGTTAGGGTTAGGATTAGATTAGTTTGAGTTAGGAGTCTCCACATCTTTCGTTGCCCCTCTTAAGATCGGTGTTACGGTAATCGGCAACAATGGGGATTAGCACGACTAGGAAGGACTTTGCGAGTATAAGCTAGGCTTTCCAACGCATAAGTCTTCCTTTTGGTGCTTGTCCGTCCGTTCTTGGCTCTTATCCATAACCTCCGGTTAATTCAACCACAACCGGTCTCACTACGGAATCACCGCTATCATGTAGGATAAGGTGCCGTAAGGAGCGGATTGTGGTTCAATTAACGGGAGTCGATTTAAGTTGTTGGGCAAGGAAAGAGTGAGAGAGATTTCCTTCTCTCAAACTTCCCTTATCCTACCCTAACAAGTATAAAACTACTCACACTTCATGATAAGGAAAAACAAAACAAACAAAAGAGGAGGATAGAAAGAGGGAGATTAGAAGAATACGACTAACTATTTGCGACCTCACCTTGGCGAGGATCGAGCGCAAGTATCATTGTCATATGTAAGGATAAAGAAAAAAGAGAAGAAAGAAACAACAAGGAAATAACAACAACTACTTAACAAATTTAAAGTTACAACAATTATAACAAAAGTAAGACAAGCATGATAATAAATTGATCTTCTTTATTCACCATTCCTCACTCACAAAGCTCACTATAAGTTTAATGGAGAAGAGATGAGAAGAAGAAGAACATGTAGACTAAATCCTAGAAAAAAGAAAATACAAGAATGGACCCTTTCCTTCTCAAACTTCTGGGCTATTTATAGGCTGGAGAATGGAAACCTAGGGCAACCACCAGACCACACATGCAATGAAAAAAATACCCCTGAAAACTTTTTGCTTGTCGCCACTATGAGGCCGCGGATCCGCGGCCTGGACCCCACTTTGGCCGCGGATCCGCGGCCCTTTGGAAGAGTTGGGCCCTCCAACTTTTGGTGCTGGCCTGATCTGATGTCTACATTATTCTGGTACATATATTTTCTCAATTTGGCTCCACGATTTTTCCAGAATTTCTGTTGAGGGAAAGATGGACTTTTTGTCAAGATTTTGTCATGATTTGCCTCGAGCTCCACGTAGATCTCTTGGATTTTGTGCTACCATTGAGCCTTGTGCATGAGAATGACATTGATTTGACCTTTTGTCTTCCTATTGATATCTGGCAACATACGGATGAAGAGCGGAGACCGTGTTTTTATCTGTGGTTGGCAGGAACCCGGATTTTTTCGTGTTTTCCATGAATTTCACCGTTTTAGAACCGAGAACCTGTATCCTGCAATTGACTAGCAAACACGGCTCAAGAGTATCTACCGATATGCAATGTGATAAAAATTGGGTGGTATGAAAATGCAAAAATCTGATATGAACAACACTCCGTAATGGGGAAACGTCAAGCCGACACTCCGTCTCGGGGACACGTCAACCAACACAGACACTCTGTAACGGGGATACGTCAAGCAGACACTCCGTCTCGGGGACACGTCAACCAGCGACACTCCGTCTCGAGGAAACATCCAACACAGACACTCCGTCTCGGGGACACGTCAACCAACACGACACTCCGTAACGGAGAAACGTCAAGCAGACACTCCGTCTTGGGGACACGTCAACCAGCGACACTCCGTCTCGGGGACACGTCAACCAGCCGACACTCCGCCTCGGGGAAACGTCAAGCAGACACTCCATGCGGGGGGCACGTCGACAACAGACACTTCGCCTCAGGGAAACATCAACCAGCGACACTCTGCATCGGAGAAACGTCCAACGCAGACACTCCGTATCAGGGAAACGTCCAACAACGACACTCCGTAATGGGGAAACGTTAAGCAGACACTCCGTCTCGGGGATACGTCAACCAGTCGATACTCCGCCTCGAGGAAACGTCAAGCAGACACTCCATGCCGGGGGCACGTCGACTACAGACACTCCATCTCGGAGAAACGTCCAACACAGACACTCCGCATCGGGGAAACGTCCACCAACGACACTCTGTAACGGGGAAACGTCAAAAAGACACTCCGTCTCGGGGCCACGTCAACCAGCGACACTCTGTCTCGGGGATACGTCAACCAGCCGACACTCCGCCTAGGGGAAACGTCAAGCAGACACTCCGTGCCGGGGGCACGTCGACAACAAACACTCCGCCTCGGGGAAACGTCAACCAGCGACACTCTGCATTGGGGAAACGTCCAACACAGACACTCCGCATCAGGGAAACGTCCAACAACGACACTCCGTAACGGGGAAACGTCAAGCAAACACTCCGTCTTGGGGATACGTCGACCAGTCGATACTCCGCCTTGGGGAAACGTCAAGCAGACACTCCGTGCCGGGGGCACGTCGACTATAGACACTCCGTCTCGGGGAAACGTCGACCAGCGACACTCCGTACCGGGGAAACGTCCAATAAGGACACTCCGTAACGGGGAAACGTCAAGCAGACACTCCGTACCGGGGATACGTCAACCAGCGACACTCCGTCTCGGGGACACGTCAACCAGCCGACACTCCGCCTTGGGGAAACGTCAAGCAGACACTCCGTGCCGGGGGCACGTCGACAACAGACACTCCGCCTCGGGAAAACGTCATCCAGCGACACTCTGTATCGGGGAAACGTCCAACACAGACACTCCACATCAGGGAAACGTCTAACAACGACACTCCGTAACGGGGAAACGTCAAGCAGACACTTCATGCTGGGGACACGTCAACAAGCCGACACTCCGCCTCGGGGAAACGTCAAGCAGACACTCCGTGCCGGGGGCACGTCGACAACAGACACTCCGCCTCGGGGAAACGTCAACCAGCGACACTCTGCATCTGGGAAACGTCCAACACAGACACTCCGCATCAGGGAAACGTCTAACAACGACACTCCGTAATGGGGAAACGTCAAGCAGACACTCCGTGCCGTGGACACATCAACCAGCCGACACTCCGCCTCGGGGAAACGTCAAGCAGACACTCCGTGCCAGGGGCACGTCGACTACAGACACTCCGTCTCGGGGAAACGTCGACCAGGGACACTCCATGCCAGGGGCACGTCTACTAAATCACTACGGGCCAGGGAAACGTCTACCACGGACACTCCGTCTCGGAGACGCGTTAAGTGTCGACCGTCCATATCGTAAAAAAGGCAGTGCATCCTAAAAAGTGGGAACCAGAGCAAGTCGCCTCCACGCGAAAGAAGATCCATCAATTTTATTCATACGACCCACATATGTGGTGTGCATTTATTGATGGGGGCACTTTGTTGGGGTTGAAAATTGCACCTCGGTTGACCAAGTCAAAGTTAAGGTCAACCCCAAGCCAAGTGGGCCTAAGCCTGGATCAAGTGGGCCCATGCCCAGGTCGAGTCCGAACATGAAGCAGCCGGCGCTCCTCCATGCCCAAAATGAAATCATGTAATAAATGATTTTTATGTAAATTTTTTTATGCATGAATGGGCAAAGAGCCAAATTTTTGTAAAGCCCATGGCTTATGTGCAAAAAGAAATGGCACATGAGTCAGGGGATGGCCAAAATGCCATTTTTGTAAAACCCAAGGGGCTATATGTAAAGTGTATAGCCTATAAAGGCCAAGATAATGAAAATATCTAAACGACTTTTTCATTCCCCTCAAAAATCTAGGTTTTGTGCCTCTTTCTCCTTTCTGAAGGTTCCAAACCTTCTTCTTTCTTTTGAATTAAATCAAGAGTTTTATTCTTTCTTTTTAAAAACTAAATAGTTTTTCACCACAAAACCCATAAAGGGGAACTTGGATCTATCATTAGATCTCAAAAAGAAGAGATTTTTAATATCTCACATCTCTTGATCTTCAAGATCCTGCCAACAGAGAAGGAAGAAGGAGGCCCATCTCCAGAAACCCCACTTTGGGGAAGAACTAGGGCTCAATTGGAGAAGCCTTTCATCAGCTTCAAAACATCCTAGGAGTTTAACTCCTCACACACACACAAAAAAAAAATAATAATAATAATAAGTGCTTCTTTCTGGGAGTACAACTCCCATTGCAGGGACCAAGTCCCTTTTGCCGCCCGAGCGCCTACGTGCTGACACATGGGGCGCTAGCGCTCAAAGCGCTAGCGCCCAAAACGCTAGCACTTGAGCGCCCACGTGCTGACACGTGGGGCGCTAGCGCCCAAAGCGCCCACGTGGTGACACGTGGGGCGATAGCGCTCAAAGAGCTAGCGTCCGAGCGTCCATGTGCTGACACGTGGGGCGCTAGCGCTCAAAACGCTAGCGTCCGAGCCCCCACGTACCTGGCACGTGGAGCGCTAGCGCTCTTGCGCTCAAAGTGCTAGCACCCAAAGCGCTGGCACTTTTTCCCACGCATCCTTCGGATGCCCTTGCCCTTTTTATTTATTTATTTTATATATATGTATATATACACACACACACATACTCTACAACATTGTCCCTCTCAAAAAAAATTTGGGCCGGGGCGCTGCCCTGCACCCCGCAAGGGGGCTGCTAGCCCCCTTGACCCCCAGCCCGCTATCCGGGTAGCGGGACCCCCGTAAAAACTCTGCGTGGCTCCCGATATATACAAACCCCCTCCAAAACAAAACACACGTACACTACACATTGAGTTCGCATGACCAGTTTAACCCGTCAATCGGAGGTTCCTCGCTCCAAAGGCGAGAAGTAATTAACGGCAGCTTAGTCCGCGGCTGCCGGAGATTCGGATCCCCACAATCAATAAACCCCGGCCTACCCTAGGCAGGGGGAATCTGTAGTATGCCTGACAAGCGCGCGCGTATTCCCATCTCAATGGGGTGACGAAAAACACCCTACACGGGGCACATAAACACTCTTCGCAAATCATAAAATACACTCTTCAATCCATATCTTCTCTCGGATCTGAAGATATATAGCAGACGATGATAAATTCACCAAGTGACACGCATGATTAACTGCTCCTGCTCAAAAATCAGAAATTCGAATTGCACTTTCATACTACAAGCCCTCTATATTGTGTCTTAATTCATGCGCTCCGCCACCTCCCCACCTTTCTTTAGCCTCTATGAACTAAAACACCCTGATCTTTGTAGAACTTTGCGATAACTTTGGAATAAAAATCTCATAGTTGCAATAACCTGCTCTGAAAAATAGACTTCTCCTATCACGTGCAATGCACGCTATTAAATTTGAAGCCTTGTCTTCTTCTGCTTCACGTTCCATCGCCAAATATCGCATGGCCAAAATCTTGCATGCTTGAGCGCACCTATTGCGTGTGGAAATTGTGCAACCCAGCGCATCCATGCTACTATACTACTGTGCACCACCATGCTCTCCGCCGACGAACGCAAAACACGCCGTTCTCTTTCACTACACTTGTATCTGCTTGCTTTCTTCCTTTGTTCTGCTTCATCGCTCAATTCCCGCGAGCCCTCGTGCTCAAATCCGATAGAATTCGAACACTCTCGATCGTCTAACACTAGATCCGATCTCCAAACGTCTCCGCTGACACACCTTACCAATCTAACTTCGACAACTGGCGATCTGACACTCCTTTTGATCAAAGCATCTTCTTTATGATGCCTCTGCCGTTCTGACTTGACACCATATATACCGCCATCTCGCGAATTCGAAACTATGATCGAACACCATGAGCTCTGATACCACCTGTTGGGAATCTTTCCCTCCGATACGTATCGTCTAGGGAAAAATCCCGTCTTTAACGTTCGAGCATGCAAGACAGCAATACTTAAAAAAAGTAATCAACACGTAATTTTTAACGTGGATCGACCGACGGCCTACCTCACGGGGCAAACATAAGGATTCCATTGACATAAGAAAAAGTACACCTGACACCTTATCTTCTCCTTAATTTGATCATCTAAAATAATAGTATCTCTCAAATTTAGATTAGACTCTTAATCTTTCAATATAGATAAAGCTTATGAGATCTCACATATATCAACTCTCTCTCACATCATCTCATCTCCCATCTCTTGATCTCATCTCGAGAGAGAGGAGTTACAACCCTTATAAATATAGAGACTACATCTTTCTTGTCTTTTCTTATCTGGGCTTTTTCTCGATTGCTGTTTTGATAACTCGCCTTGATGAAAATATCTCCCTATTTATGGTATAGAATAATTCTTCTCCTACATAGATTAGGATTAATATAAATGACTTTTATCCTTATCTAATATAGTATTTCCTCCTATTTAAATTAGATCTAAATCTTTATTTAAATAAGATACATATCCCAACTCTATCCATAATATCTAACTATTTAGATTTAAACTAATTCAACAATCTCCATCTTAGTTTAAATTTAAATAAAATCTTTGAGTATGCTCTCATCTTCATATCCATTAGTAGCCCATACTGACGGATTATTTTGGTCCAACTTTCCGAGT
Source organism: Agapanthus africanus (assembly GCA_030015575.1). NCBI lineage: Eukaryota > Viridiplantae > Streptophyta > Magnoliopsida > Asparagales > Amaryllidaceae > Agapanthus > Agapanthus africanus. The sequence goes on along the minus strand of CM057348.1, from coordinate 22,361,685 downwards.
CCAATCTGGACTCCCTGTAATCTATGAACCGCAGACAGGCGATCAACTCGATATGAAACATAACTCCAATAGGGTTCCCCTGCAACTTAAACCAGGGGACCCAGGGACTGTGACTGTTGTTCACAGACCCATTAACCTCTTTACTAAAATAGTTGATTGTTTATATGCCTAACTATAGGTCACTTATGTAATCTGTCACTCCTCGCTTTCCAAATTAAATAAAATAAATATTAAAATAGCGAGGACGCGACGAGACCCGTGACGTATCTATATCAACAAGCATACATTCACGATATAGATACGTTAAGCGTCTATATAAGCATTAAGGGGAAATTATAGTACAAGAATTAAAAATTTATAAAGTATCTAATAATATTTATTTACAACTGCAACAAAAAGAGTCCAAATTAGAACATAACAGTCTGATATTTCGAAACAAAAGGCATTTGGAAATCTGAAGGACATAACAATCTAAAGTTCTGCTTGGGTGGAGAAGTGATCGAAGTTCTCCTTGGTTGGTATCACCTCATACCTAGCCTCGACTCCTACCCCGTTATCATCTGACGATATTCCCCAGAAAAGAAAACAGAAAACATGAATGCCGTCAGCGAACTAAAGTTCGATAAGTCCCCATTTTATAAACATAATAATATTTGAAACAAAACATGATATACATAACACTAGGAATGAGAATAACTGTAAACAGTAAACGGTAATGTGCATGTCAAATAAGAAATATGTGTTAATCGGTGCAAGGTAATTAGAGTATCACGATATTCGATATTTCAATGTTATCAATTATAAGTATAAGATCGATTTGTGAGAGTTTTACTATGTAAGTAGGACATTCCGTAATTTCCATAGAACAACAAAATTACGAGATTCATGAGATTCAAGATTTATATGTAATGTAATATACCGTATTCTCCGATACCATGAGGAACAAGTATGATCCTTTGTTACACATAAACACCCCCATTCTTAGAGCTACCCTATCCCTATGATATATATATATATATATAATAACATTACACAACTAAAATAGGGGGTTGCCCCTACGGATAATGAAATCTGTAGGGGCAGATTTATTTTTGGCCCTACGGATTAGTCCGTAGGGCCAGACGGTTGCCCCTACGGTCCCAAACATTTAATTTAAAAATATTAAATTGTAATTTGTTGTTTGCCCCTACGGAGCCGCAAACCAAGGACCTACGGACTAATCCGTAGGGGCATCTAAATATGGATTTAATAAAAAAGGCATATAATTTCCCTATGCTGATTATCTCCTCTCTCGAGTGCGCGAAACTCCCAAATCCCCAAATCTCGTCGTCGTGTTGCCGATCTCGCCGATCTCGTCGCCGTTCTCTCTCTTTTGTCGCCGATCTCGTCGCCGATTGCATCGATTGTCTCCTCCACCGTGCGCACAGGTTAGTAATTAAATCTTCAATTAAAGAAATTTTTGATTATTTTAGGGCTAGGGTTCAGGGTTTGGGTACCGATGAGGGTTAGGGTTAGGCATCGGTTAGGGTTAGGGTTAGGGTTGGGGTTGCGGTTAGGGCTGGGACTGGGGTTGCGGTTGGGGTTGGGGTTCGGCTGGGGTTGCGGTTGGGGTTGGGGTTAGGGTTAGGGTTGGGGTTCGGCTGGGGCTGGGGCTATGGTTAGGGTTAGGGTCATGACAATCAAAAGAATAATATCCCAAGCAGTTATATAAAGTTTTCCATCAAAACCTATTATTGTGAACAATTTTCATTGCAAGGCATTGATCTGAAGATTTCATAATATCAGCCTGAATAGTAGATTCAACAAAAATCCAAATCTTATTAGACGAATTCCCCCATATTTGTGCAAAGCCTGTAGATTGAGCAATATATTTTGCTTTGGAGAAGTCCACCATAGGCTCCATGATACAGAAAATTTGAACTTCTATGTTTTTCTATATCAAAGCGATTCCTCTCACATTCCAAAAACAAGTATTCATCAATTAACAATCCTAAAAAAAAATTGGGGCTCTGTTGACCCTTAAACTTGTTCTTTTTAGCATCGAGACTTGATTCTGTCTCCTAATTTTTGTTTTTCTGGTAACATCTTCAGCATCATCGAGACTTAATTGCATTTGAAAGGAGGATATATATTCTTTCAACTTGAATTTATATTATATTCATCTTGTTTATTGATTTCTTTTCTATGTTGAAGGTATGTATCTCAATCTCAAGTCTAATGCATCTTAGTTCTATAATACTTAATTCTTTATATATCTTATTCTCAAGTTGCAATTTGCAAGTAACTAAGCAAGTAACTAAGCAAGTATTATTTCATAAGCTTAAAATCATGTTATTTCAGTTACTTTATATTTTATTTAAATACTTCGTATAGTCTATGTGACGAGAAGATTCAATCGTATGATAACCGATAGAAGCCTTACCCCCGACAGCCGAAACACACACATACAACAAGAATACACAACAAACGTATCATTAGAGAGTGATTCAAGATGTTCAAGTTAAAACCAATATATGATACTCGATGATAATATGAAACTTTCATAATCTCATCGATACTCATATATGAAACTAAAAGCGCCACTTAGTCCCCGTCTATCGGTTAACATACGTTCGATGTTCGTCGTGACATAGAACTATACGAAGGTTGTTAAATATCGGACGGTATAGCTTGATACTAACAACCGTCGTATAGTCTATGCGACGAGAAGATTCAATCGTATGGTAACCGATAGATTTGTCCCGTGTGGACAACTTAGGAATGTATAAAGCAAACACCTTCATTCACTTGTGTTTTCATTCGTTTCGAGATATTTCGTCGGTACCTTTCCGCTGGTTCTCCGTGTACAAAGATAGATTAGATGTTCATTTCAACGTTGTTTCACTGCTTTGAAATGATTATCTATTCTATTACAGTCTACTCGGAGAACAGCGGGGAGGTGCTGCCGAAATTTACTCGAAACGGTTGAAAGCACAAGTGATGGGTGTTCGCTCTATACATTCTTAATGGGATAGAAGCCTTACCCCCGACAGCCGGAACACACACATACAACAAGAATACACAACAAACGCATCATTAGAGAGTGATTCGAGATGTTCAAGTTAAAACCAATATATGATACTCGATGATAATATGAAACTTTCATATTCTCATCGATACTCATATATGAAACTAAAAGCGACACTTAGTCCCCGTCTATCGGTTAACATAAGTTCGATATTCGTCGTGATATAGAACTATACGAAAGTTGTTAAATATCGGACGGTATAGCTCGATACTAACAACCGTCGTATAGTCTATGTGACGAGAAGATTCAATCATATGATAACCGATAGATTTGTCCCGTGTGGACAAGTTAGGAATGTATAAAGCAAACACCTTCATTCACTTGTGTTTTCATTCGTTTCGAGATATTTCATCGGTACCTTTCCGCTGGTTCTCCGTATACAAAGATAGATTAGATGTTCATTTCAACGTTGTTTCACAGCTTTGAAATGATTATCTATTCTATTACAGTGTACTCGGAGAACAGCGGGGAGGTGCTGCCGAAATTTACTCGAAACGGTTGAAAGCACAAGAGAATGGGTGTTCGCTCTATACATTCTTAATGGGATAGAAGCCTTACCCCCGACAGTCGAAACACACACATACAACAAGAATACACAACAAACGCATCATTAGAGAGTGATTCAAGATGTTCAACTTAAAACCAATATATGATACTCGATGATAATATGAAACTTTCATATTCTCATCGATACTCATATATGAAACTAAAAGCACCACTTAGTCCCCGTCTATCGGTTAACATACATTCGATAATTTATTCTTTTCAACGACAAATGCACACACAAAACATATACACGGATTTTCTCCTTTGTCAGTAACTATCCAGTTCTTAGATTTCTCAACATAGTCACCATAACCTACAATTTATATGTTATACAGTCTAACATGGCCCATGAGTACGTCAGAGTTAAGGACTGGATGTATGTGGATTGACAAAAACGTATGCAACCTAAGTTTGTCGCATAAGTTGCTGCTTTTATTGAATTTGCACGCGCACATAATAAGATCGTGATAGAGAAGATTCTCTTCCCGTGTGATAGATGTGGCAATAAGTACTGGCAGAAGGTAGAATTGGCAGAGCTTCATATCATAAAATATGGTTTTACTAGACTTTATACAACTTGGAAATATCACGGGGAAGGAGATGAACGTAGTAATGCGGAAGAAGAAGAAGGAGAACACGATAATGTGGCATGAGAAGAAGGAGAAGACGGTAATGTGGCAGAAGAAGAAGACGGTAATTTATTTCCATCAGAAGAAATGGAGGATATGGTAGAGGCTGCCCTAGGTGAATCTATTCATACCTAAAATGACATTCCTTCCGGTCAAGGACTGCGTGCGGATAAATATGAAAATTTCATGAATGATGCTAGAAAACCAATTTATGAGAATGCAAAGTATTCCACCCTCTCATGATTTGTCCAACTTTTCCAGATTAAGTGCCTAAATGGATGGAGCAACAAGTCATTCACAATATTTCTTTCGTTCTTGAAAGATTCTATGCCCCCGGAAAATAACATGCCCGACAGCTGGTACGGAGCCCAGAAGATGATGTTTGATTTGGGTCTGAAGTGCGAGAAGATTCAAGCATGTCCTAAAAATTGCGTGTTGTACCGAAAAGAGAATTCAGATTTGAAAGAGTGTCCAATATGCAAAGAGCCCAGGTATAAGCCGAAAGATTCTGATAAGAAGCCTGATATACCTGTCAAGATAGCACGATATTTTCCTATAACATAGAGGCTACAAAGGCTATTCAGGTGCAAGAAAACAGCCGAGGCAATGATTTGGCATCACCGTGCTCCTCCAAGTGAAGATGGAAAAATGAGTCATCCAAGAGATTCACCATCATGGAAGGATTTCGATAGGAGGCACGCAATATTCAGTAGCGATCCTCGCAATGTCCGGCTCGGACTGGCTAGTGATGGCTTCTGCCCATTCAACTATATGGCTGGAAGTCACAGCACATGGCCCGTTGTAATGATAATTTATAATCTGTCGCCTTGGTTGGCTATGGACCAATCATACTTTATGATGCCTCTTCTTATCGACGGACCAAACTCACCGGGAAACAATATCGACGTCTATCTCCGACCTCTGATCGAGGAGTTAAAATCTTTGTTCATTGATGGTGTAGAGACTTACGATGCAAACACAAATACAACCTTCATACTGCTTGCGGTTTTAATGTGGACAATTAATGACTTTCCTGCGTATGGAATGCTATCAGGTTGGTCCGTACATGGTCACAAAGCATGTCCTCATTACCATCAACACACAACATCGAAATTCTTGAATTTTAGCAGGAAGGTTTGTTATTGTGGCCATCGACGTTTCCTGCCTCTAGACCACCTCTACAGGTTAGACACTGTTCACTTTGATGGTCATCAGGAGCTTCTTGGACCTCCAGCCCCATTGTCCGGAGAGGACGTGACTGCTCAGTGGGATGATTACAATAATGTGACCTTCGGGATGGATCCGACAAAACAGATCAAACCACCATTTTGGACCAAGTTAAGCATTTTCTTCGAGCTTCCGTACTGGTCAACAAATTTAGTACGTCATTGTCTGGACGTCATGCATATAGAGAAGGGAGTATCAGAGCACATACTCAACTTGCTTCTTTGTAAAGACGGAAAATCGAAAGCCAACCTGAATGCTCGGATGGATCTACATGAGTGGGGAATAAGAAGTGAATTGCACCCTAGACCGGTAACGGGTAAACCAGGCAAGTTTGTACTTCCCAATGCCACTTATCATATGTCACAACCGGAGAAGAAAAGATTCCTGCATGTGTTGCATGATTTGAAAGTTCCCACAGGTTTCTCAGGATCATTCAGCAAGAAAATAAAAATTGTGAAAGGCAAGATCGATGGGCTGAAAAGTCATGATCACCATATTATCGTGGAGCACCTTCTTCCATTAGCCCTTAGGACTTCTCTCCCCGAATCGGTTGGTCTAGTAATCAACGACCTATGTTGTTTTTCAGAGAGTTGTGTGCTAAAACACTGGAGGTTGTGACGCTGGATAAGCTAGAAAATTCTATTGCGTTGATACTTTGCAAGTTTGAGCGTATTTTCCCAGTCATTCTTCGATATCATAATACACTTGATGGTTCATCTTGCAAATGAGTCTAAGTTAGCCGGACTGGTACAATATCGATGGATGTATCCCGTCGAGAGGTACATGGAATTTTTCGTTTCGCGCAATTTTTAAAATTATTGTTGTCCTGTATGCCCGTATTTATTTATTCAACATATCTTCTTTAGGTAGCTCTACACTCTTAAAAAGTATATACGCAATAGAAATCGACCAGAGGGTTCTATCATGCAGGGTTATCTTCTTGATGAAGCAACCACATTTTGTTCCCGGTATCTGGACGAGAACATTGAGACGAGACTTAATCGGCCTCGAAGAATTCAAGACGGGCCATATGGTAAAGTCGATTATAAGAGGATAGACACTATGTTTATCAACAAGATATACCGGTTTATCTTGCTTAATTGCGCGTGTCTTGAACAAATTAGAGAGTAAGTTTTTTTGGATTAATTGTTATATTTGTGTTTGTGTGTGTATGAAATGATATAATATTAATGTCACCCTTATTTGTCGAAAACAGAATTCATTTTAACGAGGTACGTGAGGGGCATCCTGATTGGAACGATGAACGATTGGAAAAATATCATCAGGATAATTTTTGCGATTGGGTCACTGATCATGTAAGTTATTCGAATAACATGTTATTGCTATCAGTTTTAATCTAAATTTATATCGTTATGTATTTGTCGTAAAAAAAAATTTGTTAGATCCACGATCCGAACTTGTCTGCATCATTTGAGAGTGATTCAAGATGTTTAGCATAATTTCCTAGTATGGAGGTTTCATATTATAAAGGATTCGGTGTCCTTGGATACAAATTCGAAGTTAAGGACATAGAAACATCTAGAACCACTCAGAATAGTGGGATTACGACGGTAGGATCGGACGGTGTGATTTATTATGGGTACTTAAATTGTATACTCGGCATCCACTATCCCGGCTCGTGAAGAACTATCCACTTCACGTTGAGTGGGGCGACCAGCACCGGCGCTCATTCGCCCTCTTCTGGGATCAGGCTCGGGTATTAATATATATTTTCATTTGATTTATCCAATATATTTATTATTAACACTTGCAATCTAATAACAATGTTTTTTCTTGTATTTTCAGTTGGATTACGATTTTCAGCCTGTACCCGACCTTGATCACCCTGGGAGGGTGCTCGATCTTCATGCTCTGTACAATGGCCTGATGAAGAACATGCAGACCAAGGTCCGATACAACAGGAATGAGCTGAAGGCCAACTGCTACTCCTTGTGGATGGCGACCCTCGAGGCAGAGAGAGCGGCCCTCCTATCTACTCCGGCCTTTGCGAGAGTCGACGTAGAGACATGGCCTCTATTGTACGAATATTTCGACTCTCAACGCAAACAGGTATGTATTTAAAATGTAATTCATTGTTTAGTATATAATTTATTTTTTTTTGTTCCTTAATTAGAAAACTAAATGTGAATGTGTTGTGCAGAAATAGGCCGCTCAAAATATAGAGAATAGGAAGTTGGCGAAGAGGGGTCGCCCCACTTATACAGGTGGCTCGAGGAATATTACTCGTGCCATGGAGTTATCGGTAAATTACAATAGACCGACCTTTGTGATATAATGCAATATTAAGAGTTATTTTCTAATATATCTAATATTAAGAGTTATTTTCTAATATTGCAGAGGGCTCAGACCCTGGCGCAAGGTGGTACACCGAGCGTGCTGTCCGCATATCTTGCCGTCCACGGCACCTCGACAGATCCCGCCACGGGCGAGCTTCGATACCCCGACGCCGCTACCCAGGAGTATTGCGTAAGTATTAATATTTATTCAACCCCTATTTGAAATTTTAGTTTTGAAAGGTTCAAATTTAAATGATATACTTATATTTTACTGGTTAATGTGGGTGTAGGAGCGGGTGATTGAGCAGGCTGAAGCATCGGGGATCGATTTTACTGGATAGAACGATCCGATACTGCTGACCCCAGTCCTGGATGCCGCATACGGAGGGCACCACGGAGGTTGGGAGAGAGGCCGGGGACTGGGCCCTAGCAGGGCCCATATGAGCTTGGACTCCACCCCGGCGGTTTCTTTCTCCGTCTCCAGTGAGCGACGTTTCCAGCAGGAACTGAAGAGCTTGAAGGCCACCGTTCAGGAGTTGAAGTAGATGTTGGTACGTATACTACTTAATAGTAAAATATTATGTCATATAATAGATAGCAACATATCCAATATTAGTATGTTGCCTGAGCTTATTTGGTTGTAGACTTAGCTTTGATTAATCATACATACATATCTAATTAAAATAAACTACGGTTTTCCAAACTAGATATCCAAACGAGGCCTAAGTCCCTGTGTATACATAGATTGGGGTTTCGAAATAACTTGATAATGATACGAATTCGAATAATACACAGTTCTTACTCGCTTATTACACACGTAGGTCCAGACGCGACAGGGTATATCGGCCGAGCCTCCATATGCATCTCCTTCGGCTGCGGCTCCGTAAGCCACTACATCGGCTGCGGTTCCGCAGACAGCTCCTATAGCTCCACTGCCCGCTCAGACTCCCGCAGCCGCGGCTCTGCAAGCCACTACCTCGACGGCGGCTGCGCAGACCACTCCTACAGCTCCACAGCCCGCTCAGACTCCCGCACGCTCCGCATTGCATGATTTATTGACTCAAGATATATCCGAGGAGCAGGCGCGCCAGATTCTGGCGCTTATCAGAGGTGGAGCTGGACCGAGCTAGGGTACCTTTTTGATTTTTATATTTTAAACATGTATTTATTTATATGATACATATTGTACTACATTTTGGACGATATTGATATTGGTGGTGTTTGCGTATTTATATTGATATCATATTCTGCTGGTTGATTTCTTTTGTATATTATGCGTGAGATGCGATTATGAATACTGCGATATATGTTCTTCGTGATGATTAATTTTATATATGATATATATATTATTGTGCACATAGCGAGAAAAAAATAGGCAGCCCTTTTTTTTTTTTAAAAACCCTGATAATATGTACCTACGGATTAATCCGTAGGGCCCAACATTGCCCCTACGGATTAATCCGTAGGGCCCAACAATGTACCTACAGATTTATCCGTAGGGGCAAAATATCAGGATACATGATATTTTGCCCCTATGATCTCAGTATTAGGGGTTACGTTTGCCCCTATGGATATATCCGTAGGGACAAAATATCAGGATACCTGATGTTTTGTCCCTACAGATTTATAACTACGCATTTATCCGTAGGGGCAACTATTTGGCCCTACGGATAAGTCCGTAGGGACACCTAATTTATTTTATAAAATCATAAATTAAATAAATTTTTTGTCCCTGCAGCCTAATCCGTAGAGACAACTGGACCTACACATTACTCCGTAGGGGCATGTTCAAGGCTGCGACTTGCACCTACGGCGTTTGCACCTACATAGTATTTCTTGCCCCTGCGGACATATCCGTAGGGGTAGTGGTTTGCTCCTACGGATAAATCCGTAGGGGCAACCCTTATTTGTAGTAGTGTTAGTGTCTATTATACATGTTATGTTCACGAGATTCAAGATTTATAATAACGGAGTCATGTATTTGTTAATTATTATAAATTAAAACTATCATCATAATAATTATTATAAATTACAGCGAATCAAATAACAATGCAGACATAATGTACATAGAATATAAGAAAAACAGATTTATAAAGAAGAGGTATACAATATAGTTATGGATATATATGTAGCATGGCTACAGGTTAAGATGACGAGCTTCCATGTATTCATAAAGCATAGTTATGGATATATATGTAGTAGTAGGAACACATATATTTAGTATATAGTATTGTTTGGTGGATAGTACAATAATTAGTACAGAAAAAATACGTAATATGTAGTTTTTCACATTCTTGCATCGCATTCCATGAGATGATTGCACTGAGCATTATATAGTGCATGATAATAGGTTTATTAATTTAATTTAATAGCTATTGATGCAGTTTTTTGTGCAATAAGCATTTTTGCGAGAGTATTATGTTAAGTAGTTAGCCATTTAGCAATATCACTTATAGGGTTAAGTGGTACAAAAATGGCATTATATATATCATAAGTGCAAGCAGTAATATTGAGTAGTTATATGTTACATGTTGTATTGCAGTCATATGGTAGTTATTTTAGTACTATCAAGCAGTAGGTATTGATATATTTCAGTCATGCATCATTGCAAATTGGTTAGAGAAATGTATATTGGGTATTAGTCAAAGTGACTAATTGTTCAGTATTTTACTGAATGGGTTGTGTGTAGTTGAATAGGATAATAATCAATAGGCTATGTTCATAGCAGTAGTACAACAGCATAGGCAATATATTTTTTCGCAATACATAAGTTATCTAATATATAAAATTCACCATAATTGCATATCAAAATAACAATAATACGATACTGAATAAAATATCGATTAAAACATACTTCTATTGAGAGAAGTTCGCAACAAAGGAGGAAGAGAAGAAAAGGAGGGAACTTACAAATAAAAGGGACGATCTAAGATTGTTCCTTAACAGGCGAAAGATACATTGATTAGATCAAGACGATGAGGCGGGTCTTCATTTCACTGCATTCGATTCTCTCATCATCGGCTTTCAGATCAGAGATGAAAGAGAGGACAGATAAGAAGAATTTTTGGAGTCACGGTGTTTTGTTTTTTTATAAACGGGATAAAAAAAGAAATGAATATTTATTAAAGAAGTTAAAATATTTTGGGTCTAATCTTAAAAAAATAATAATAATAAAATAAAAATCTTATCCTAATTAATTATTTTAAGAAAAATAACTTTAAAAAATATGTTAAGAAAATATGATATTCTAAAAGATAATTAAATATTTTAAGGAAAATATGTTGTTATATATCTTGTCTGTGAAAATTTAGATTTAGCCTACAGGGCTTTAAAGAAAAGAGTTTTAATATATATATATATATATATATATATATATATATATAAAGGATGAAGATGCTAGTAAAAATAAATTATTGCAGGTGATAATTTTTTTTGTAAAAACATCTATCTTATCTTAAATCTTAAATCCCAACAAAACAAATATATTAAAATATTATTGTATGTTTAAATTTTAAAGCTTTTGGATTATCCAAATCTCAAATTATGTCTCAACATATATTTCTTCTCTCTTTAAAATACTTCTAACAAAATCATTTTTCCTAAAACAAAACTTCTTTCTCTTTTCTAGAATATTTTCCCTTTTTTCTCTACTTTCCAAAAACAACATTCTTAATAATAATATTATATTCATAACAAATAATTTTCTCAAATATAAATTAGATCCTTTTCATGCCAAAATAAACTAATAACCCCTTTTTCATTAAAAATTCTATTAAAAAAATAAAAACTTGCAACATCAGGGGCTCGAACCTATGACCCATAGGATAGAAATGCAAGATGATAATCAATAGATACAAGAGTGGACTATATATGGATTTAAAAAAAAAGAAATGACCTATATACAAGTGACTCTAAAAAAATCCTTTACTAATGAAAAGGAAATAATACAATGGAGTACAATAATTTTATGGTCATTACATTCTACCCACCTTAACAAAAATTTTGTACTCGAAATTCAGAAGGATTGTGTCGCTACTGGACAAGGTAGAGATAACGCGGTCGCTTGTCGGTTTCGCACTTCCGATTTTCGATGTTCTATTCAAAAGAAAATATATAGAAAAGACGATCTAAGGGAAGAAAGGAAGGAACCAACAAAAATTTAAAGAACCAAACGTTACAAGATATCTCGAGATATGATCTCCAAGAAATTTGAAATTGAAGTTCAAAATGGATTCAAGGGATGGTATGAGATTCAAAGGAAAAGGTAAATGCCGTTGCATTTTTAAATTCTTATATTATCTGCTTCCAATAATCATGCAGAACTGATCTGCATGAGCCACCAAAAAAAACCTGTCACATCTCGATCCCAAAATAAATAATATAATAGTGAGAGTGTGACAAGGTCTGCAACATATCTATATCAAGATGCATACCTTCTCGATATTGATACGCTAAGCGTCTGTATAAGCAGTAAAAGGAAATTATAGTTCAAAAATTTAAAGCTTATAAAGTATCCAACAATATTTATTTACAATTTCAATAAAAAGAGTCCAAATTAGAAAATAACAGTCTGATATTTTGAATCAGAAGGCATGCCAAAATCTGAAGGAAATAACAACCTAAAGTTTTGCCATGGTGAAGAAGTGATCAAAGTTTTTAGTTGGTACCACCTCGTACCTAGTCTTGTCTCCTGCTCTGTTGCCGTCTGAAGACATTCTCCAGAAAAGAAAACAAAAAATATGAATGCAGTCAGCGAACTAAACCTTGGTAAATCCCCATTTTATTAAAAAAAAGTATTTGAAACGAAACATGGTATACATAATATTAGACATGAGAATAGCAGTGAACAGTAAACAGTAACGTGCATGTCAAAAAAGTAACTAGATTTGTGGGAGTATCACGATATTCGATATTTCAGTGTTATTAATTATAAGTATAAGCTCAATTTATGGGAGTTTTATTATGTAACTAAGATATTCCGTAATTCCCACGGAACAACGACAACACGAGATTCATGAGATTCAATATTTATATATAATGCAATGTACCGTATTCTCCGGTACCATGAAGAACAAGTATGATCCCCTGTTACACATAAATACCCTCATTATTCGAGCTACCTATCCCCATGATATACATAAAATATTTAAAAAAAACGGATTTATAAAGAAGAGGTATACAACATAGTTATGGATATATGTAGCATAGTTACTGGTTAAGATGACGAGCTTCCATGTATTCATGAAGCATAGTTATGGATATATATGTAGTGGGAAGACACATATATTTAGTATATAGTATTGTTTGGTGGCGTAGTACAATAATAGGTATAGTCAAAATACATAATATGTAGTTGTTCACATTCTTGCATTGCATTACATGAGATGATTGCACACTGAGCATCATACAGTGCAGGGCAATAGTATTATTAATTTAATTTAATAGCTATTGATGCAGTATTTTGTGCAATACGATTGTTGCGAGAGTATATGTTAAGTAGTTAGTCAGTTAGCAATATTACTTATAATAACCAAAATCTTAGCAACAATTCTGATATTAATTGCTTAGAAAGTAAAATATATATTTTAGGAAAGAAATAAAAATCATAATATTCAAAACATATTGCTTTTTTTCAAAATTCGAAATAATTTATAATTGACAGGAAACCATCATCAAAGTGAGTAATTTCAGCAGTTGCTGAATTTTTAAGATTTCGGGGAGATATAATAACTATTTTATACCTTATAATCTAAGTTCTACTCAAACAACACAACACAACCCAAAAAACTTCGAAGCCCAGAAGAGATTGAGATTGAAGAGAAAGTGATGAGTGGAGGAAAGTAAGCGTACCGGATTCCGTCGATCAATCCATCAGATCTCTATTCGAACATCAACTAAGGTATAAATTATCCTCCTTATATATTCATATTTTCGATACTTTTGGGCAAGGGGTGTGACATAGAGCGCTCGGAAGTACCATCGACATCGATTTAGAGACCTCGGCGAGTGAACGGCTTCTATGGCTACGGTTAGGGCATTGGGAATCTTTAGGCGATGGAGTCGGTGGTAGTCAATCTTGATTTCGAAGCCATGCTAGAGTCAGGTTTTTGCATTTCCTCTTGTTTGGGATCGAATTGTTGAGAGAAGGTTAGGAATCCTTCATTGGAGTTTTTGAAAAAGAAAAGGTAAGAAAACGACCAAGAAGAACGCCGGGGGGGGGGGGGGGGGGGCGCCGACTGAGAGAGAGGTTTCTGTTTGGGTCGGGTCCGAATTAGTTTTACCATCCTACCGTCTAAATTAGTGATAAAAAAATTAAAGGAAAATAATAAAAAGTATCGCACTAAAATTTCTAAATAAAATATGAATAGTTATATATCTTTTAGTTGGTTCGTATAGCGTTGGGTATATATTCCTTAGTATTTTATATTTAACAAATATTTAGACATTTTATTAATTATATGTTATATCTTTCCTTTAGAGCCGTCTATTGAGAATTAAGGAGAGCCGTTGGGGTTTAGCAATATCAATTTGGATTGTTCGGTTGCTGTATGTGGATACCTTTTTTTTGCTAGTTTTCATATGTTATTACTTGCTAATTGATGATGTGTTTATTTGATACTTCATATGTAATCTAGATAATACGTTTATTGTATTTACCATATATAAATCATAATGTTTTTCATATAGTGTTAAGATGCATACAACTTAGTGATTTTAATTATAATTTGTGCCTTGAACATGTGGTTGGCTATATTTAAAGAATATAACACACACACACACACAACACACACACACACACACACATTTTATTTTGGAAATAAAAGTTGTCATATGCGTCTCGTAAGTTAATACCGGTATGAGTTGAGAAAGCAAAATAGGTTACATTCATACCAGCATTCAAGATTTCGGTTGGATGTGAGGAGGTGCCACAAATTTAATCAGTAATTCAATTTAGATAATGAGTCAAACAAAAGAGGTTAGAGACGACTCAAGAAATGTCTAAGGATTTACTTTCGAACTTTTTCAGAATTACCCAACTTGACGAACAAGAAAAAATGCACTTTCAAATGGTTTGAGCGTAGTGTAGTCCCAGTGGGATTATATCGCGTGCCGTAAGGCAACCTCACCGCGGGTCATAACATACAGTTCTCCCTACCACGAGCTATTTATGGTGGTGTTTTTTTTATGTCAACCGAGGTAAAGGTGTTGAACATACTTAAACGTAACCTGCTAGTTTTTTTGTGCGTGAAAATTATATCTTCTTAAACATTGCATTTTTATATAAGGCTTATGCATAAAGTAATATCAAAATTACTTGTACAATTTATTGCTTCATATTTTGTTGTTTTCTAATTTATTATAAATGCCTTTGACATATATTTATTTTCTTACCGAGCGTTATAGCTCATCCACTTATGTCTGTGGCTACTAATTACAATACAGGGTAGCTTTCTGTGGGAGTTTTAGTAGTGAGACTAGGATGCACATCGCCTTGGCAACTTGTTGGGCTTTGCGGTTTTTCTATGAATAAATAATTTAGTAGTCTTTCTGTGAAATGGTTAGAATAAACTTTATTCGAATAAACTATGTCATTTAAATGATTTGTAATAAGTCCATGCTATGACTTGGAGTTCTTATAGTGGAATTTAAAACCATCATTTATGTTATTTTGGTATGATTTTTTATCTTATAGAGATTTTTTTAGTTGCGCCTTGCGATCTGTCACACCCCAGTATGGATGGTACTATCCACTTTGGCCAAAGCCGCAATGTTTTGTTCTTTGGAGCGAACCGGACTCGAGAAGGGGCAACATCCCAGGAGATCATCTAACCTAGGATATTCATAGCCCGAGCACGCTTAACTACGGAGTTCATCAAACTCCAGAGTGCTTGTTCATCCAAAAGGCGCCTTTGTAATTAAGGGTGGTATCATTACATTTATAATACAGTTCGGTCCTCTTTCGGAATGTGCTTCAGAGACCCAATCATATTAATCTGAAGCGTCTTCACACTCAAATCACTATGTGTCCGCAACATCTCGCACTGAGTGTGGACAGAGCAGATTACCATGATGTCTGAAGACCGCACTGCTCTGGGATATTACATTCCCTTCACGTAAGAACAACGGGTTCGTTCTCGAACCACAGACTTACTACTGACAGACCCGCATGGGCCACTATAAATGTCACACTCCACACCCTAGTATGGATGGTATTGTCCGCTCTGGCCGAAATCGTACGGTTTTGTATTTTGGAGCGAACCAGACTCTGGAAGAGGCCACTTCCCATAAAGTCATCCATCCTAGGATTTCCCTAACCCGAGCACGCTTAACTAGGGAGCTTTTCAAACTTCGGAATACCGGTTCATCTAAAAGGTGCCTTCGTAATTGAGGATGACATAATTACATTTATAATGCATTTCTTTCCTCTTTTAGAATGTGCTTCAGGGACCCGATCCCATTGTTCTGAAGTGGCTCTGTATTCAGATCACCATGTGTCCGTAACAGACTGCACTAAGTGTGGACAGAGCAGATCACCATGATGTCCGAAGATCACACTGCTCTGGGATATTACATGGTCGTATTGTTGAGATCGCGGTATGTCATACATTTGTTGGTTTTATTTATATAAGAGAATTTGGGGCGTGACAGGGTTGGTATCAGAACTTAAGCTGTAGAATTAAATGAGAATTTGACAGTAACTTATGAACTAAGAAATTAAGGTTGTAAATGATAAACTTATGCGGTAGAGTGCATGGTATATAACTTCACATGTTTTCTCCATGATATACGTTTGAATTTTTATCCTCGTCTAAACAAATTATTTATCTTATGAATTTTAGGCAATGGCACGTGGTAGAAGAGATGCAGCGGCTCGAGGAAGTGGTGCAGCAACTCGTAGGAGGGATGCAGTAGATGGAAAGGTCAGGAGAACTGTCGTTCCACCTTTTGCTGATGTCACCCCTTCCATTAAGCAATCTCAAATTAGAGGTGGCGGTAGTGTCGGCAGGGTTCCAGAGATGCCTGCGAACCCGGTGACAAAACCATTGTAGGATGCCCCTGCAATTAATGATGGATGGAGATTTGGTCCTAAGGCTCGTACAAGAAGGTCTGCTCGTACTCCTAGAACAGCAAGATAAGGCCCTAAGGAAGAGAATAATCAACAGGGAAATGAATGTTTTGATACTTTCGTGGACATGCAAGCTGAGTTCATGAAAAAGAAAGCGGAGTTGGCCAAAAAGCAATGTGAGCTTATGGAAGAGCAATCTAAGATAACAAAGAAGCTTGCCAAGGTGATAGAGTCTCGTGGCGTCGACAGGATTTCCAAGACCGAAAGATGTGATTTTGAGAAGTTTAATAAGATGTCCCCACCTTCATTTCAGGTCGGTTTTGACCCCACAAGAGCAAAGTTGTGGCTTAAGCAAATGGAAAAACATCTCAAGATCTTGAAGTTTCACCGAGGATCTGAAGGTGTCTTTTGCTACATTTATATTTCAGGAGGAGGCGGAGCACTGGTGGGAATCAGAAGAAGAGATTTTAGTCTCGCAAGGCGAAGAGGTGATTAGTTGGAGCAAATTTAAGAGGTTGTTTAAGGGGAGTTTCTTCCTTATTTATGTTCGTGAAAGCAAGGAAATGCAACTGTGGATGAGCATGAGGTAAAGTTCACGGAGCTATCTCGATATGCTAAAGAGTTAGTCGCAAAGGAGCACGATAAGGTTGAAATGTTCGAGAATAGTTTAAGGTCAGATATCAAGGCATTAGTGACTATCAGCTTTTGAAAGACCTATGTTGAGGTCGTAGAGAGGGCACGCAGGGCCGAGAAGACCATCGATGTGAAACAGAAGATTTAGGAGCAAAGGAAGAGGCCACAGCCAGATAGTGGTCATAAATCTTTCAATGGGCATTTTGAGAAGAAAGAATTCAGGAAGCAGGAATATTCTTCTCAGAAATCGAGAGATCCGACTAAGAAGTTTGAAGTTCATATTCAGAGGCATGGGGGCTATGTTTCATGTGTGGCAAGGATCACAGAAGTCGACCGTGCCTAAATTTTAAAGGTTGCTTCCAATGCGGTAAGACTGGACATATGTCCAGAGAGTGCCCAACGAGGAATGCTATGCCTAATAAAGTAAACTAAAAGCCCAAGACCCAATGCAGGTTGTATGCTCTTACCGCTCGGGATGCTTCGACATCCAACACCATAGTCACTGGTATATTGGGAACAATTTTATTTTAGCACAGTTCTTTTATATGTTTCAATACATTCTATACATCATTACTGTTAGTTGTATGTATGCCCTAGAGGCCAGTATTGTACAGATGATGTATATTATATTGGATGCTTGGACATATATAGAGAGGACTTTCTTGCTCGATATGATGATATGCTATCTGGTTGCTCATTATCTTAACATGTGTACTTGTCTCTTTATACTGTCTTATAGTTACATGTTGGTAAAGCCCTTAGGATGTGTACTTGACTACCTGGACTATGATGCGGATCATACTAGTGGGGACATGGTAGTCCATAAGTACATCCTTCAAGGTCCCTAGTCGTAGGTGTATCGAGACGGGGCATCGATATACCAGTGTAGACTAGCGTATACACTTCTCAACCCATGAGATAGGCGATAGATGATCCCATATCCATTGGTGTTTGACATCAGAGATGGTATACGGATGCTCAGTGGAGACTGGGTATACTGGACGGACTCGCCGAGAACTCCCAGATGGTATTATACCTTACGTCAGATGGCAGTTCTCTGGTGACACTTGTGCAGGTTAGTCTGTAGACCCGAGATCTTCATAGAGTCTTGTGTGATTCCTACTGTGCTTTGATTTTCAGCTTACCACGTCCATGAGGGCGTGCAAAACGGTGGTTTTTGGGTACAGTCCCGAGTCACATGGAGGCAATGAGCGATAGGAGGGGTTTCGTCTCTCCCGGTATTGGGGGTTAATATTGCGCTGTGCTCGATTGGCCGTGACAGGGAAGTCCCTGGCCAGGGCTGATTTAGAGATTTACTGGTAAGTGTTACCAGTAGTTTCTCGACCCGTTATGAGCCTCACATTGACATGACTTATCGGTTATTGGGGTCTGACGTTTACCACCCCTAGACTTGATATGCGATATATCAGACGAGGAGACCGGACTGTACGGGAAGTGTTACTGGCAGGCTTTTGCAGGAGTTGGAGCGGGCTTGCTTGCTGATCTTCTGATCGCTCAATACCCGGATAGCCGTTACGTCCAGCTAGTACCGCTGACGTCTTGTGGGTGCTTGATGTGATCATCACCTACTGCCGGCGTATTGACGAGTCTTTAGAGTCCTACATAGAGGTTTTACTGGCTCAGGCAAAACGAAATAGGAGCACGTATGTGATATGTGCGGGACCGAGAATAATGCGTGTATGTGATACCGTATTCTATTCTCGCGACTTTTTGTATCGGTCGGTTATATATGATATAGCCGGGTTATCGAATCAAGTGTTGATTCAATAAATCGATACATTGAATGTTAATCGGTTATATGTGATATGACCGAATTATTAAGTCAAGTGTTGATTTAATAATTTAGTGTATAATTGTATATTGGATATACTAATTTACATTAACTAACATTTGTTCACTTAAGGGTTTTTCTCACATGAGCACAACTTTAATCTATATATGATACATATTAAAAATGTGTTTTCTTTTTGTATCATGGTTGATGATACACATGACTTGGGTGTGCTAGACATACACCATACTATTTTAGATGGTGGTTAATATTTATTTAAGGTAATTACAAATTAGTGGAGCTTAGGTCATAAGCATGAAGCTTGTAGAAGCTTGTGGATGCTTTGGCAAAGTCCACTAAATTTGTTTTACTTTAGATTTTTATTAAGCTAACCATTTTGAATTAGCTAGGGTTATGTCTCTACATGAGTTAGTATATGATACTCACTCACCATGGTTAGCTTTCTCACTTGATCATTATCCTCATCTCTTTCTTTTGTTCTTCTTCTTCATTGTTAAAAAGAAAAAGCTTGCTAGGGTTTGATCCAAAGTGAGAAAGATTGTGAGAAATAAAATTCTAAAGAGAACCCACTTCCTATTTCTCCATCATCTACTAGACTAGCACTTTAGTTTAGGGTGTTTGCTTCACTAATTCTCAAGTTAGTGAAGTAGAAGCTTGAGTTGGCATCCCCTCGACGTAGATCATCTTCGGCCTCGAAGACTTCAAGCAAGGACGCGTCTTTCGCCTCGTGAAGCCATGCAAGGGTCCGGGAGAACCACGATTGCAGCGAAGGGACTTCAACAAGGAGCTAAAGAAGTGAAGGACCGGTCTATAAAGGTTATATTTCGTATTCACTTAGTCGTAAACGTAGTTTACTAGCATATGAAACCCTAATTTTCTAGCAACGATCTTGTTTAGGGTTATTCGGCACGGCTAAAATTTTAAACGGGCATGGTTGATGCATTGTAGAAATATATTAGAGTGCCTAGTAAACCTACAGTGGTATCAGAGCCTAGCTGGAACATTAGGCGATGTGTTTACGAAGTTAAAACTCCGAACGAACCCCGATATGTCAAAGTTAACTCCCTCTCTGTACATTTTTTCAAAACTGTGTATTTTCAGTATTAAAAATACCTAAAAAAATCAGCAGGGTTTTCTAAGAATTGTGGTGAAAAACGATAGCATATTCCGTACAAGCCGCCGCGGAATCGTGGCCTTACCCTGCTTGGGCCGCGGATCCGCGGCCGTACAGAGGAAATATGCCATCATTTTTGTACTGTAATTTCTATTTTCTGGATATTTTTAATCTGACTCAAGTGTTGAGTATTCTGGGGTTTATTTTGTAATCGTCGATTCGATCGGAAAATTTAATTTTGTTTTGTTATTCCGGATAATTTAGAAAGTATTAAAATGTTCGAACGGATATCATTAACTCAATTTTTCCCGGCACGAAAAACATTCAAGTGTTGAATTTTTCTCGAGTTTAAATCTTTCGGAAAAACGTGCATGTGACGCGATGGACCCTCTAGAAGACAACAAACCTTAACTCGATTATGTGACCGTCTTGAACTGCCTTTTGAACCTTAGGGTTTGGGGAAGTACGGCGTGCCACATGTGAGACGTTGGCTTGACCCTTCTACGGCTGGACCGTTGCTACTGTGACGTATTATGGAATTTTTGAACTCCGCTCAAGTGTTGAGCTATTATGGAAATCTTGGGTATTTGATTATTCAATCGGAAAGTTTAATACTGTCTATTTATCTGAAATGTGATACAATATGTGGAATTCATATAGTTAGGCATGAAATGCGAAGTATGTGATATTTCGGATTTACGATGTCTAAAGAGATTGTGGATTCCAAATGTTGTAGTTTTACACTTTCTTTTCTGCAACCGTAAGTATAATATATGATATTGCCGGTTTTATTGCTATATATCAACGACAATTGGGATGCGCATATTTACTTACGTTGATGACATGTAATGTTATGTGTTGCTGGATATGTTATATTGGATCGTCGCGTTCTGAATAGCCGGGTTTTTTTTATGTGAGATGAGAGTTTTTATTTTCATTCATGTAAAATTAAATGTATGTAATATTCTTTTATTGGGGAACTTCCAGGATGAGGTCGATGTCACCATTTGTATATTATTTACTTTTCCGCACTAGGATAGATCCAAGGAGGAGAGCACAAGTAACCGGGTTCTAGAGTCCAGTGGGAGACCAACTCGAGGAGTCGAGTCCGGGTCTTCTAACTCTAGAATTGGTAGGGTTTCTTGCCGCTCTCGTAGGGGTCTAGGGGTGTGGGTTTGGCTATTCGTCGCGACCATGAAATCCGTGTTTTATAGAGGCTCAAAATAAAACACGGACGTCCTAGTATATCCAATGTTTCATATGTTTCTTCTGCTGCGATATCTGTGATGTGATCATTTGATGTTCTGTGATAAATACTGTATATAGTATATATGATATATTATATAGACGTTACTTATGTTTTACACCCGCGCTAGCCCTGCCCTGCTCTGCCATTAGTTACCTAACCTAACGGTGCACGAGGGGACATCGAGGCGAATGCGGATGGCATAAGTGTACGTCGTATTTATCTGTGATGTTTAGGTGACTTAAATGATGGGACTTCATTAATGTGATTAATGAAAGAAAAGAAACCTAAAAGATGTTGTAGAATCAAATTTTCAAAAAGGGTAGCTACAGTTTTTGCTTTGCATAGTGATATATATGATATATCCTGCACCTTATTCGATGAGGAAAGAGCCGAGATCCCTTCACCGGGAGTGACCTCTTTAGCAAAACTGGCAGATGCTACAACACTCGGTTTGTTTTTGATTGCTTTTGGAGTTTTGCTTTGCATAGCGATATATATGATATATCCCGCACCTTATTCGATGAGGAAAGAGCCGAGATCCCTTTACCGGGAGTGGCCTCTTTAGCAAAACTAATGAAAGCCTCAAAATCACTCCATTTCAAAATTCACTCGATTCTACAACGATATCAAGTTCATTACGCAATAGGTTTTCAGAAAAACCTGTCGTAGCCCTCCGTCATTTCAGATAAATCCTACTTAGTATTCGTGCTACGTTTGTTGGCCTGCGTCAAGGCGTAGTGTGCGGTAGCTAACTAGTATTTATCTGCTTATGCATATGATGCAGATTGGATTAGGGTAGTCGTGCGACTTTGTTGGCCTGCGTCAAGGGTCGTACGGGTGGGTTTAATTCAATCAAGAAATGACGGGTTGAACTTGACTAGCGCACTATGGTTTGTTGGCCTGCGTCAAGGTCATGGGACGCTAGGGGCAAAATATTATCGGGAATTTCAAGTGTTGAAATTTGCAATGAGATTGCATACCTTCTATGAGATAGTTGGATCCCGATACCCACTGCGAGTAATAGTTACTCCTGGGAGAGTTTTACACAGGACAATTAGCCGATCAAGTAGGTGTCTAGAAAGGTGTCAACGGGGTTACGCCTCTGGGAGAACGAGGTTTACTTTAATTAGGTCAGTGCGAAAGCACGGGGAACCTCCCTCAAATTACCGACACTGGCCTGGCTGAAAGATTGGCGAAATTGTAGGGTGTAATTAATCCCGGCTAGTCTTTCCTTTTAGAGTTTAAAGGAAGATTTGATAAAAACAATGGGAGCCATCCTGATTAGATAAAATAATAACCAATCTGATCTTGCAAGAGCATACGCTAAAGTGTTTTCTTCTCTCTCTCTCTCCAGGTAGCGACCATATCATGCTTTAATAAAGATAATAATATGGATGTATTAACTGAACCCGCATGTTATACTGTGCTGGGGAACGTTGGTTCCGTTCTTTCTTATAAGAGTTATAGGACTGAACAGGATATAGGGGAATACCAGGATTCCCATGCCACCCGAATGAAGAAAGTACATGTTGATGCATTTTCTTCGGGTGTGTTCGTTACAGAGAACTGTTTCTCCATTTGCTCTACGTCCTGGGTATTAGATACCGGGTCAGGATCCCATATATGTAATCAGTTACATGGGATTAGGAAAGGTAGAGAACTTGGAGAAGGTGATAAAGACATAAGGGTTGGAAATGGTGCAATTGTTGCAGCTAAAACCGTCGGGGAATATCACCTTGTATTGCCAACTGGTAATACATTGATTCTGAACGAATGCTATTACATGCCGTACCTAATATGCAACATTATATCGGTTTCTTTGTTGAGTAAAGAGGGATATAATTTTGTGTTACAGGATAATGTTATGAATATTTTCCTTAACCAAAAGTTGGTTGGATCAGGCACGTTGTGCAATGGCATTTATGTTCTAAATCAATCAACAGTTCTAAGCATAACAAACACACACAAAAGGAAGAGTTCAGCACTGAACGAATCCTTCTTATGGCATTGTAGACTGGGTCACATCAATGAGACACGACTAGCTAAGTTGCATAAGGATGGATATTTAAATCCATTTGAATTTTCATCTTATGACACTTGCCAGTCATGTCTCAAAGGCAAGATGACCAAAACTCCGTTTACGGGACACGGAGAAGGAGTTACGGAACTCTTGGGACTGGTACATAGTGATGTATGCGGCCCCATGTCTACATATGCCAGGAATGGTTCTTCGTACTTCATTACATTCACTGACGATCTCTCAAGGTTCGGATATGTGTTCCTGATAAAACACAAATCAGAAGCTTTTGAGAAATTTAGAGAATATAAACAAGAAGTCGAGAACCAAACAGGAAAAAGTATTAAAATCCTTCGATCTGATCGAGGAGGTGAATACTTGAGCAATGAATTCCTGGACTTCTTAAAAGAGAATGGGATTCTCTCTCAGCTGACTCCTCCATATACACCACAGCACAACGGTGTATCGGAACGGAGGAACCGCACCCTATTAGATATGGTGCGCTCTATGATGAGCACAGCAGAGTTACCTATTTCCTTCTGGGGGTATGCACTGGAAATAGCTGCAGACCTATTGAATATGGTTCCCACCAAATCTGTGCCAACCACTCCATATGAGATATGGAAAGGAAAGAGACCATGTCTTAATTATGTTAAGATATGGGGTTGTCTGGCCTATGTAAAAATGCAAAATCCGGACAAACTCGCGGCAAGGTCCATTCTGTGTAAGTTTATTGGATATCCCAAACATTCGCACGGGTATATCTTCTACCACACCGAGGAACAAAAGGTGTTTGTTTCTCGACATGCCACCTTTTTAGAAAAGAAATTTCTTGAAAAAGAGATTAGTGGCAAGGAGGTAGAACTGGAAGAGGTTCCAGCAATACAGACTACGACAGAAGATTTGGTTGAACCGGAGGATTCAGTAGTTCCCAACGAATCTCAGCCTCTCCGCCGATCTAGTAGCGTTTCTCACCCACCTGAGAGATACTACGGTTTTCTCATGGATGGTAGGAGCGAGGATTGCATCATGGTTGATGATGACCCAACTAGCTTCGAGCAGGCGATCACGTGTGGGGACTCAGTGAAATGGCTGGATGCAATGCGGTCCGAGATGGAATCCATGTACACCAACAAAGTATGGACTTTGGAAGATGCTCCTGAAGGGGTAAAACCCATTGGGAGCAAGTGGATCTTCAAGAAAAAACTTGGTGTAGATGGGAAAGCGGAGACTTTCAAAGCTAGACTTGTTGCAAAAGGTTTTCGTTAAAGACCAGGTGTGGACTATGACGAAACCTTTTCTCCAGTGGCTATGCTTAAATCCATCCGGATCATGCTTGCCATCGCTGCATATCATGACTACGAAATCTGGCAAATGGATGTTAAGACCGCCTTTCTAAACGGTGATTTAGAAGAGTGCGTGTACATGACTCAGCCAGAGGGCTTCGTAGATAGTGGGAGCAGCGGGAAGGTGTGCAAGCTGCTTAAATCCATTTATGGATTAAAGCAAGCATCACGGAGTTGGAACATCTGCTTTGACGTCGTTATCAAAGAGTTTAATTTCGTCAAAAACGTAGATGAACCTTGTATCTACAAGAAGGTGGCAGAGAGTAAGGTTGTCTTCCTCGTATTATACGTGGACGGCATCCTCTTGATAGGAAATGACATTCCTATGCTGCAATCGGTCAAGCTCTTCTTATCACAAAGATTCTCAATGAAAGATCTAGGTGATGCCTCCTGCATACTGGGAATTATGATCTATAGAGATAGATCTAAAAGGATATTGGGATTGTCCCAATCCAGGTATATTGACACCATACTAAAGAGGTTTAGTATGGAAGAGTCCAAACGTGGGTTTTTACCCACGATCTCAGGGCTCACTCTCTCCAAAGAGATGTCTCCCAAGACTGATTTGGAGAGAGCTCGCATGCAAGGGATACCCTATGCTTCGGTTGTAGGCTCTATCATGTACGCGATGCTATGTACCAGACCCGATGTAGGATAATCACTAAGTATAGCGAGTAGGTATGAGAGAGTCACTGGACAGCTGTGAAGAGCATTCTCAAGTACTTGCGAAGGACTAAAGAGATGCTCTTGGTGTATGGTAACGGAGAACTCCAAGTGGAGTCCTTTACCGATTCGAGCTTCCAGAGTGATAAGGATGACTCTAAGTCGTAGTTGGGATTTGTCTTTACCCTTTACGGAGGGGCGGTTAGCTGGAAGAGTTCCAAGCAGGAAACCGTGGCAGACTCGACGATGGAGGCCGAATACATCGCTGCCAACGATGCTGCCAAAGAGGCTGTCTGGATCAAGAAGTTCATTACTGAACTTGGAGTGGTTCCATCCATTGAGCATCCAATACCTTTGTATTGCGATAACAATGGAGCGGTGGCTTTGGCTAAGGAACTCAGGTCCCATCAGCGATCCAAGCATATTTTGATGCGGTATCACCTGATCCGGGAGATAGTTGATCACCGGGAGATCGAGGTCAGGAGGGTTGACACGAAGAACAACACTGCGGATCCACTCACGAAGTCCATTCCCCAGATACAGTTTGAGAGACTCTTCGGGATGCTTGGTATGCGATACTACAGCAGCTGGCCCTAGTGCAAGTGGGAGATTGTTAGTTGTATGTATGTCCTAGAGGCCAGTATTGTACAGATGATGTATATTATATTGGATGCTTGGACATATATAGAGAGAACTTTCTTGCTCGACATGATAGTATGCTATCTGGTTGCTCTTTATCTTAACATGTGTACTTGTCTCTTTATACTGTCTTATAGTTACATGTTGGTAAAGCCCTTAGGATGTGTACTTGACTACCTGGACTATGATGCGGATCATACTAGTGGGGACATGGTAGTCCATAAGTACATCCTTCAAGGTCCCTAGTTGTAGGTGTATCGAGACGGGGCATCGATATACCAGTGTAGACTAGCGTATACACTTCTCGACCCATGAGATGGGCGATGGATGATCCCATATCCATTGGTGTTTGACATCAGAGATGGTATACGGGTGCTCAGTGGAGACTGGGTACACTGGACGGACTCGCCGAGAACTCCCAGATGGTATTATACCTTACGTCAGATGGCAGTTCTCTGGTGACACTTGTGCAGGTTAGTCTGTAGACCCGAGATCGTCATAGAGTCTTGTGTGATTCCTACTGTGCTTTGATTTCCACCTTACCACGTCCATGAGGGCGTGCAAAACGGTGGTTTTTGGGTACAGTCCCGAGTCACATGGAGGCAATAAGCGATAGGAAGGGTTTCGTCTCTCCCGGTATTAAGGGTTGATGTTGCGCTGTGCTCGATTGGCCGTGACAGGGAAGTCCCTGGCCAGGGCTGATTTAGAGATTTACTGGTAAGTGTTACCAGTAGTTTCTCGACCCGTTATAAGCCTCACATCGGCACGACTTATCGGTTATTGGGGTCTGACGTTTACCACCCCTAGACTTGATATGCGACATATCAGACGAGGAGACCGGACTGTACGGGAAGTGTTACCGGCAGGCTTTTGCAGGAGTTGGAGCGGGCTTGCTTGCTGATCTTCTGATCGCTCAATACCCGGGTAGCCGTTACGTCCAGCTAGTACCGCTGACGGCTTATGGGTGCTTGATGTGATCATCACCTACTGCCGGCGTATTGACGAGTCTTTAGAGTCCTGCATAGAGATTTTACTGGCTCAGGCAAAACGAAATAGGAGCACGTATGTGATATGTGCGGGACCGAGAATAATGCGTGTATGTGATACCGTATTCTATTCTAGCGACTTTTTGTATCGGTCGGTTATATATGATATAGCCGGGTTATCGAATCAAGTGCTGATTCGATAAATCTATACATTGGATGTTAGTCGGTTATATGTGATATGACCGGATTATTAAGTCAAGTGTTAATTTAATAATTTAGTGTATAATTGTATATTGGATATACTAATTTACATTAACTAACATTTGTTCACTTAAGGGGTTTTCTCACATGAGCACAACTTTAATGTATATATGATACATATTAAAAATGTGTTTTCTTTTTGTATCATGGTTGATGATACACATGACTTGGGTGTGCTAGACATACACCATACTATTTTAGATGGTGGTTAATATTTATTTAAGGTAATTACAAATTAGTGGAGCTTAGGTCATAAGCATGAAGCTTGTAGAAGCTTGTGGATGCTTTGACAAAGTCCACTAAATTTGTTTTACTTTAGATTTTTATTAACCTAACCATTTTGAATTAGCTAAGGTTATGTCTCTACATGAGTTAGTATATGATACTCACTCACCATGGTTAGCTTTCTCACTTGATCATTATCCTCATCTCTTTCTTTTGTTCTTCTTCTTCATTGTTAAAAAGAAAAAGCTTGCTAGGGTTTGATCCAAAGTGAGAAAGATTGTGAAAAATAAAATTCTAAAGAGAACCCACTTCCTATTTCTCCATCCTCTACTAGACTAGCACTTTAGTTTAGGGTGTTTGCTTCACTAATTCTCAAGTTAGTGAAGTAGAAGCTTGAGTTGGCATCCCCTCGACGTAGATCATCTTCGGCCTCGAAGACTTCAAGCAAGGACGCGTCTTTCGCCTCGTGAAGCCATGCAAGGGTCCAGGAG
This sequence comes from Agapanthus africanus, assembly GCA_030015575.1. NCBI lineage: Eukaryota > Viridiplantae > Streptophyta > Magnoliopsida > Asparagales > Amaryllidaceae > Agapanthus > Agapanthus africanus. The sequence goes on along the minus strand of CM057348.1, from coordinate 22,333,415 downwards.
AACCACAATCGCAGCGAAGGGACTTCAACAAGGAGCTAAAGAAGTGAAGGACCAATCTACAAAGGTTGTATTTCGTATTCACTTAGTCGTAAACGTAGTTTACTAGCATATGAAACCCTAATTTTCTAGCAACGATCTTGTTTAGGGTTATTCGGCATGGCTAAAATTTTAAACGGGCATGGTTGATGCATTGTAGAACTATATTAGAGTGCCTAGTAACCCTACAATTACATCTCATACATTGAACACTGGATTATCTTAGAAATTGAACTAACTAACTTTCACCTTCAGGTTCTCTTTTAATATCATCATCTCCTGCTAAAGTATTGTTTGATTTGGGGTACACATTCTTTCGTGTCACCACACTTTGAATATAGACTGCATAGTCCACCTAGTTACCTAGATTATGAATTATTAGGTTCGACACCTGCTGGCATCTTTCTAATAACTAATAAGGTTTATAGTGTAGGGTTACTAGGCACTCTAATAAGGTTCTACAAGGTATCAACCATATCGGATTAAAATTTTAGCCGTGCCGAAAAACTCTAAACAAGATCTTTGCTAGATAATTAGGGTAAGACATGCAAGTTAAACTCTTTAACACTAAGTGAATACGAAATACAACCTTTGTAGATCGGTCCTTCACTTCTTAAGCTCCTTGTAGTAGTCCCTTCGCTGCGATCGTGGTTCTCCCAGACTCTCGGACGGCTCCATGAGAAGAGGCAACGGTATTGCTTGAAGTCTTCGAGGCCGAAGATGATCTACGTCGAGGGAATACGAACTCAAGCTTCTACTTCACTAACCAAAAAATTAGTGAAGCAAACACCCTAAACTAAAGTGCTAGTCTAGTAGAGGATGATGAAATAGGAAATGGGTACACTTTAGAATTTCTTTTCTCACTTTGTATCTCTCTCTTTATCAAACCCTAGAAAGAAAATCAAGGAGGTAGAAGATGAGCTCAAAATGAATATGAAAACTAATCAAGAGAGTGAGAGAGCTAACCATGGTGAGTGAGTATCATATACTAACTCATGTAGAGACATAACCATGGCTAAATATATTGGTTAGGTTAGTTAATATCCAAAGCAAAACAAAAAGGGTTGAATTTGTCAAAGCAATTACAAGCTTCATGTATTTAACAAATTTCCACTAATTTTGTATTTACTTTGATTATTAAAAACCATACCAATATATTTATAATGGTGTATGTCTCATACACCCATGATAGTTGTATCAACAACCATGATATAAAATGTACACAAATGAATATATATCACATATATATTAACTTGTGCACAAGTGAGAAAACAAATGCTTAAGTGAACCAATATTAGTTAATGTAAATTAGTATATCTACATATACAATTATACACCAAATTATTAAATCAACACTTGACTTAATAATCCGGTTATATCACATATAACCGACTAACATCCAATGTATCGACTTATCGAATCAACACTTGATTCGATAACCCGGCTGTATCTCATATAACCGGCCGATACAATAGTCGCGAAAATAGAATACGGTATCACATACACGCATTATTCTCGGTCCCGCACATATCACATATGCGCTCCTATTTCGTTTTGCCTGAGCCAGTAAAACCTCTATGTAGGACTCTAAAGACTCGTCAATACGCCGGCAGTAGGTGATGATCATATCAAGCACCCACAAGCCGTCGGCGGTACTAGCTGGACGTAATGGCTACCCGGGTATTGAGCGATCAGAAGATCAGCAAGCAAGCCCGCTCCAACTCCTGCAAAAAGCCTGATAGTGACACTACCGTACAGTCCGGTCTCCTCATCTGATATGTCGCATATCAAGTCTAGGGGTGGTAAAGGTCAGACCCCAATAACCGATAAGTCATGCCGATATGAGGCTCATAACGGGTCGAGAAACTACTGGTAACACTTACCAGTAAATCTCTAAACCAGGCCTGGCCAGGGACTTCCCTGTTATGGCCAATCGAGCATAGCGCAACATCAACCCCCAATACCGGGAGAGACGAAACCCCTCCTATCGCTCATTGCCTCCATGTGACTCGGGACTGTACCCAAAAACCACCGTTTTGCACGCCCTCTTGGACGTGGTAAGGTGGAAATTAAAGCACAGTGGGAATCACACAAGACTCTATGACGATCTCGGGTCTACAGACTAACCTGTACCAGTGTCACCAGAGAACTGCCATCTGACGTAAGGTATAATACCATCTGGGAGTTCTCGACGAGTCCTTCCAGTTTACCCAGTCTCCACTGAGCACCCGTATATCATCTCTGATGTCAAACACCAATGGATATGGGATCATCCATCGCCCATCTATATGGGTCGAGAAGCTATACGCTAGTCTACACTGGTATATCGATGCCCCGTCTCGATACACCCATGACTAGGGACCTGGAAGGATGTACTTATGGACTACCATGTCCCCACTAGTATGATCCGCATCATAGTCCAGGTAGTCAAGTACACATCCTAAGGGCTTTACCAACATGTAACAGAGAGACAATCAGTGTACACGTTAAGGTAAAGAGTAACCGGATAGCATACTATCATGTCGAGCAAGAAAGTCCTCTCTCTATATGTCCAAGCATCCACTACAATATACATCTCATGTATAGTAATGGCCTCTAGGGAATACATATAACTAACATATAGAGGATGCGACGTGATGGTGGGTGATAGAACTTTGCTGGAAAATTTGATTCTCTTGAAGATGTATGATTTTGATATGATTCTTAGGATAGACTGGTTAGCCTTTTACCATGCATCAGTTGACTGCTTTAATAAGCAAATCATATTTCAGGTTTTGGGAGAATCAGAATTCAGCTTTATAGGAAAGGTCACATCTTTCATTTATGCACAATTTCAGCTATGTAGGTTTTATATAGAGCGGATGTCATAGTTACTTAGCCTATGCGATAGATACACAAAAGGAGGAGGTGAAACTTGAGGTTATTCCAATAGTCCGAAAGTTTCCTGAGGTATTTCTGGAAGAGCTACCGGGGTTACTGCCGGATCGAGATGTTGAGTTCACCATCGACCTAGCGCCGGGCACTACACCGATATCTAATGCTCCTTATAGAATGACCCCCGTGGAGTTTAGAGAGATAAAGGCTCGATTGCAAGATTTGTTGGATAAAGGTTTTATGCGTCTAAGCATATCACCTTGAGGTGCTCCGGTGTTATTTGTGAAGAAAAATGATGGATCGATGCGTCTTTGCATCGACTATCGGGAGCTCAATAAAGTGACAATCGGGAACAAGTGCCCACTGCCGAGAATTAACGATCTATTTGACCAGTTAGAAGGTGCCAAAGTATTTTCAAAGATCGATTTGAGATCGGGTTATCATCAGCTCAAGATTAACGCAGAGCATAATTCCTAAGTCCACCTTTCGAACGAGATATGATCATTATGAATTCTTTGTGATGCCATTCGTCTTAACGAATGCCCCTACCGCATTTATGGATCTTATGAATAGGGTGTTCAAATCTTATTTGGATCAATTTGTAGTACTGTTCATTGATGATATTTTGATATATTCGAAGAGTACGGAGGAACACGATGATCACTTGAGAATTGTTTTGCAAACATTGAATGAAAAGAAGCTTTATGCTAAATTAATTAAATGCGGGTTTTGGCTTGAGATCATGGCGTTTTTAGGCCACGTGATATCAAAAGATGGTGTTTCTGTCGATCCAAAGAAAGTGGATGCCGTTGTTGATTGGAAAAGTCCTTCTAATGCAACGGAAACACGTAGTTTCTTGGATTTAGCAAGGAACTATAGAAGATTAGTTGAAGATTTCTCCCATATTGATACTCCGCTGACTCGATTAACTCAAAATAATGCTAAGTTCAATTAGACTAAGGAATGCGAGAAAAGATTCCAAGAGTTGAAGAATCGACTAGTGTCTACACCTATCCTTACTATTCCATCAGGTTCTGGAGATTATGTCATATACAATGATGCGTCGAGAAAAGGACTTGGTTGCATCTTAATACAACAAGGGAAGGTGATATCCTTGGTCCCTGGCAAGATGACCTCGGTCTCTAATTCGTGAAGGTCCTGCCGCAACCATCACTCGGTAATAAGGTACATCACCAATAGCTGGCGCCTCAAGGCATCATGGACTACATTCACTTTCCCCAGATGATACTGAAGGTTGATATCGTAGTCTTCCATGAGTTCGATCCATCTCCCATGTCTCATATTCAGCTCTTTCTACGTGAAGATATACTTAAGACTATTGTGATCTGTGAATATCTCTATCTACTCACCCAAGAGGTAATGCCTCTACATCTTAAGGGCAAAGATCATGGTTGCTAGCTTGAGGTCGTTTACTGGGTAGTGTTGGGGTCAAAAATTACACCCTGGTTGACCAAGTCAAAATCAAAGTCAACCCCAAGTCAAGTGGGCCCAAGACCGAGTATGAAAGGGATCGGTCCCATGATAAAAAGAATGAAGCCATAAATTGGTTTATTGTAATTCTTTATATATGTATGTATGTATGTAAAATGGGAAAAAAGCCAAAATTTTGTAAACCCCATGACTTATGTGCAAAAAGAGATAAGCACATAAGGCATGGGGTGGTACAAGTGCCATTTGGTAAAGCTCAAGGAGCTATAGTAAAGTGTGTAGCCTATAAAAGCAAACATGATGAAAAATAAAGAAGAACTTTTTTCTCTCTCAAAAAAATTAGGGTTTCTATACCTCCTTCTCCTTCCTCAAAGTTCTAAACCTTCTTTTTTTTGAATTAAATCAAGAATTTAACTCTTCTTTTTCCAAAAGGAAACAGTTTTTCGCCATAAAACCCATGAAAAGGAGCTCTGATCTCCCATCAAATCCTCAAAAGGGGTGATTTTTAAGTCTCACCCCATTTTTCTCCAAGATCTAGCCAATAGAGAGGAGGAAGAAGAAGAACCATCTCCAAAAACCCCACTTTGGGAAAATCCAAGGCTCAAGAGAAGATTTAGGGCTCAAGGAAGAAGAAAGGGGCCCCCTTTCATCATCTCCGAAAATCTCTGGGAGTTTAACTCCGAACACCAAAAAAATTCTTTCTTTTTAGGAGTTTAACTCCAAAAGTCAATTGGGAGTACAACTCCCAGTGCAGAGGCTAAGCCCCTTTGTCCTTTTTTAGGAGTTTAACTCCAAAAGTCAATTGGGAGTACAACTCTCAGTATAATGGGCTAAGCCCCCTTTTCCTGTCGGCGCCCAGCGCCCGCGTGCTGGGCGCGTGAGATGCTAGTGCCTAGCGCCCGGCTCCTGCGTGCCAAGCACGTGAGGCGCTGGCGCCCACGTGTCCTTTGGATGCTATTTCCTTTTTTAATATATATATATACACACACACACTCCACAACACTGTCCCCATTAGAAAAAAATTCTAACGGGGTGCTACCCCGCATCCCGTAAGGGGGCTGCTAGCCTCCTTGACCCCCAGCCCAGTATCTGGGTAACGGGACCCCTGTAAACTCTGCGTGGCCCCCGATACATCCAAGTCCTTTTAAGACACATAACACATGCAATCTACATATTGAATTTGCATGACCAGTTTAACCCATTAATCGGAGGTTCTCTCGCTTCAAAGGCGAGGGATAATTAACGGCAGCTTAGTCCGCAGTTGCCGGAGATTCGGATCCCCACAATCAATAAACCCTGGTCTGCCCCAGGCAGGGGGAATCTTTACATGCCTGATAAGCGCGCGCATTCCCATCTCAATGGGGTGACGAAAAACGCCTTACAGCTTCTGGCACGCCCGGTAGGACCTTTCTCTCCTCCCATATTTCGGGTTAAGTGTTCATGCGAACTCATTTAACATATATACCGATGTTTATACTGAAATAATGTTTTTCCGTGCAGCAATCAACTTTCAACGACAATGTCTTCTATGATGGATTCAGCTTTCAACGCGACCCCGATCCCATACGTGGTCAAGATCAATGCTCGCGTGGTCCTCCCCGCAAGCCCCAGTCGACAGTGGGAGGAACTGCCCCATCAATTCGGTTCCGTCATCATCTATCCTGCCGGAAGCGCTCATCTTGTAGAAATCCCGGCAAACCAGGTGGCCAAGCCGGTCTCAAGGGGCAAGAGGTCGAACATTGTGATTGATAAGGCACCACAACCCAAACTTAAGACGGTGTCCGAACGAATCTCTGGTGCTCCAGCTGGGGACAAGACTTCCGATACAAAGGGCAACATCAAACGTTGTGGACGAGCTCAGGTGAAGACTCTAACAAGTGCACAATCGGCGTATCTCTAAAGCCCTCCATCGCCCAGTCTACGGCGGCTCCCCGAAGAGCCGAAGCCTGCCAAGTGCTCAAATCAGAAAAGTTAAGGTAGAAGCGGCTCAGATATAAAGCCAACAAGAGGGCCAGGACTCCGGCCAAGTGGAATCTTGTGTGGTTCCAAGAGTAGGATCGCCCCGTGACGACGGCTGAGTCGGCCGTAAAAGTCAGCAATTCCTTTGAACCTCCGAAGTGGGTTTAGAAAAATGCCATGACCGCCAGAATCAAGGAGACAACAGTCCGAACGATACTACAAAGAGACGTGTCCCAGCCCCAACACAGAAAACATGACACTGTCTCTTCAAGAGTCTATCAGGCGCTCTGTGCCGCGCGAAAGCAGCGGGAAAAATACAGAAAAGAAGCGCCAACACCACTCAAGAATCCGGTCAGGCCAGCCATCTTCAATCGGTTGTCCGTTACCCAAACAGAAGGGCCACGATAGCGGTCCACGAAATCAGCTGCCAATAATGAAAAGACGACTGGATATGTTATCTATACGGTCTATATGGTAGGCGCGCGGCCCAGCGATAACTTGCTCAGCAAAAGCAGGGATGGGGCCACCACATCTCAAGCCCAATCTGGCTTGAATGTGGTTGCCGTTTCCCAAGATCAGATGCCTCCGCTGGACGATGAAAACCCTCTCGATGAGGCCAATAGGTAGAAGGACCCCTCAGTCCATATGGAGTCAAGCTCAGACAGCGAGGAAGAGACAACTTTCCATCCCAGGACCGCAGAGCAAGAGCTGCTTCAAGAGCTCAGGAGCAAAGATAAAGAGATGGCCAAGCTCTATTCGAAAATTGACGGCCTAACGAGCGTTGTGATGCAGCTCACGGCTCAAATTGCTCGGGCGCCTCCCAATCAAGCACAAGTCTCTACTCATGAGCCGAGTGATGACAGCCCGAAGCAACCGATGCCTGTCCCCTTGGGTCCAAAATTGGGCAAGACACACGAAAACCGACTACATTCCGCTTCTGGGGACGCTTTGGCCCCAAATAGCACCATCTAGCTAACACAAGATCGGATAATGAATTTGGTCACCAGCAATGTTAAAACATTGGTGGCCGAAGCCGAAGCTCAGAAAGAAATTAGCAGTAGTGGGCGGCTATATCCCGCACAGTACAATCTGATCGAGTTCTCGAGCGGCTATGTCATTCCCAAGTTTGGAAGATTTGACGGGACGGGAAACGCAAATCAGTACGTCGTCCACTTTAAAACGTCGTGCGGAAATACAGAGGGCAATGATGTGCTCTTTCTTCGTTAGTTTGTCAACAGCTTGACAGGTGTCGCTTTCGACTGGTACGCAAGCATAACAGACGGGTCGGTCACTACTTTCGCCCAAATGGAGTCTCTGTTTCGGCAAAGACTCATGAGTGTTAGCGACAAAATCTCCATCGCCGACCTCGTGAGAACCAAGTCGGAGAAAAACGAAAGCAACACAGACTTTATTACCCGATGGCGTAACCTCACTGTCAAGTGCGAACCGCTGCTAGAGCAGGACCAGTCTGTCAGCCTCCTCATTGGGAACCTCAGCAATTGGATGGTCCCATTCTTATGTACAACAGGCCTTAAGACATTTCAGGAGCTGACCAAGAGAGTTCAAATGTTGGAACGCTCGAAGCAAAAGTCTGCCCCGGACTCTCAGAGAGACAAGCCTTGGAAAAGCAAGGGGGACGACAACCGTAGAAGCGGGAATTCCAGCAATACCAATGTCTTCAATGCATCCAATAATGAAGACAAGTGAAAGGCAGACGAATCCAAAACCAACCGGTCTCGAAAGCCAGTGCTAGGAGGAGAAGGGCCTTCCCTAGAGGAGAAAAAGAACAAGGTTTGCTCTTTCAGGAGGTACAAAGTCCGAAAGATATTCAAAGATGCCCTGAACAAAGATCTACAATTGCTGGAGTCGAAAAGACCTCACGAAGCAAAAATGACTGACAATCCTCTTTTTGCCTATACCACTAAGTAGTGAGACATGCGATCGAGAATTGCTATATCTTCAAAGGTTGGGTCGAGAAGCAGTATAAGACTAGAGAGATCGAGCTGTCCAAGAGTGTGTTGGTGAACAATCAAGTTGCAACCACCAATTTTATACAGACAGAAGCTGAAGCCTTCTGGGAGCAGACAGCTGAACCCGCTGCTTTGAGAAATGAAACTGACTCATCGCAGCCTCTGTGGAGTACGCACATATCTAATAAGATGAAGAAGAACCTAAAGCTACTTCGGAAAGAGCCCAGAACAGAATGGGAAGGGAAGAAGAAGCCCACCATTCCAGCTGCCAATTCGGCTCAATCAGGCTCAAAATTCAAAAAGCTCAAGAAGAAGAAAAGTGAAGCTCGACGCGAAAAAGAGTGTGCGGGGAGATCGACCATTCAAAAATATATCGATTCCTTCGAAGACTATGAACAAAAGGAAAGAACTCTAATTCAATTGAAGGAGTTCTTTCCTATAGAAGCAGCTGTGATTCTGAAGGAGCTAGAAGAAGACTCCGATAACGAGATCCCTATAGTGACCTGCTACGTGGTCCACCTTAGTAGCGACTCTGAGGAAGAACTCTGTTTTCCCAAGGAGGACGAGGAGCTGGCCACAAAGGCCAACCAAATCCAACTTAGAAGCGGCAAGGCTCTACCGCCAAATCAAGGCAATGCCCCAATAGTGAAGGAATATCGCTAATGAAGAAGATGGCGAAGAGCCGACTCATGAAAATTCGAGTCCTTCCTCGGTGGACTATAATGTCTTGGCTCATCTCCTAAAGCTTCTATCTCTCCTAAGCATCTACGATGCCTTGGTCCTATCTAAAGAGCTTAGAGATGTTCTCATTTATTCTCTACAAAACCCCAAGTAGTACCAGGCTCGCTTTGTAGAAATTGATATGAAAGAAGCCCAATACACTCTGCATACAGCCGCGGTCACATTTAAAGATGAAGACCTATTACTAGGGACAGCTTAGCACAACCGACCGCTTTACGTAACAGGGTACGGCGACGGAGTCCGGATTAATCGCATATTGATTGATCCAGAGTCCTCAGTGAACATCATGAACTTGCGGACTCTGAAGAGTTTGTCAATGGACGTCCGACGCCTGTCAAGGGAAATGATTGTCATTCAAGACTTCAATCAAAATTGCCAGCAAGTTCTGGGATCCATAGCTCTGGTGATCAAATTCGGGGACCTACAAACTGAAGCCAAGATATACGTGATCGATGCCGACACATCCTATAAGATTCTCCTGGGAAGGCCGTGGCTTCATGATTACGGCATCGTTCCATCAACTCTCCATCAATGCATGACGTATACCAAAAATGGAGAAGAAAGACGCATTGACGGAGACATCCAGCCGTTCGGTGTGATGAAATCCGATATGAAGATTCTCGGTACTTTGTGAACCTCTAAAGTGCTAAGCCACAGTTGACCAAAGACAGAACGACCCTGAAACTCAAAAGCAAATCAAAGCCGGCTGTCACTTTCAAAAGCAAAAACCCCCAAGTGCGTCCGCATTTCGGTAGTGACACTGATGAGTCCGACGTTGGAAGTCCGTCCATCCATAAAAACCGCCCTCATTTTGGTAGCGATACGGACTAATCTGATATCGAAAGCCCATCCGACAGCAACATTTGCCCTCGTTTAGGCAGCGACACTGAAGAGTCAGAGGAAGAGAACCTGTCTTGCAACAGCTATACAGATTGGGCCCTTACGCAACAAGCAAAGCTATGAGAGACCTTCGAAGTTACGGAAAGGTCTCTAGCCGTCACAAGGGTGCCGGAGTAGATGTGCAAAGAGCTCGATGCATTGTCAGTCTCTACCGTGAACCAACTGCAAACATTCTACGTTCCCGGAAGGAAGAGTGGACAAAAAGGCATTCTGTTTTATGGGTCAAATCCTGTTGTGCACCCGGACGATTTTTCTGTCACGTGCCTTTTCTATGAAAGAGGCATAAGTGCCATCCTCAATCCCAGCTATTATGCGTCCGAGATGTGGAAATATTTAAAAAAAAGTGCAGATGCTGGTTATATCAAACGGAATCCGAAGCGAAGTTTTATGAAGGGTTATGGCATCCGTCTCAAATCCGAGCACTCATCGATGGACGAATTCCAGATAGACGGGGCATAGGTTTCAGTCAACCCGATTCCAAAGCATGCTACATGATCCATATTGGCGAAGCCAGCAAAAAGTCAAATGATGATGAAGAGATAGCCGAGCTAGAAGAAGCTCCTCGAGAGCTCGAAGAAGGCGGACAAGCAACCTTCGACGAGCTAACCGAGATTGATTTGGGAACGCCCGATAATCCAAGTACGACCTACATCAGTTCACTCTTGTCATAGGAAATGAAAGAGCAGATAGTCTCCCTGCTACATAAGTTCGCCAACTGCTTTGCATAGACGTACAAAGAAATTCCTAGCCTTTCCCCTGAAGTGGTCGTGCATAAGCTGGCTATATCTCCTGATGCTAAGCCAGCCAAACAAGCTCCACAAAGAATAAGAAGGGAACTGGAAGAAAAGGTCATTGAGGAAACCAAGAAACTCATTGATACCGACTTCATCAGGGAAGAAAAATATATGGACTGGATCGCGTGCATCGTTCCAGTGAAAAAGAAGAACGGGCAGATACGAATTTGCGTTGATTTCAGGGATCTCAACAAGGCATGCCCTAAAGACGACTTCCCGCTACCAGTCATGGAAGTGATGGTCGACGACACCTTAAATTACGAGTTGTTCACCTTCATGGATGGCTCTTCTGGGTATAATCGGATGAAGATGTCACCCGAGGATGAGAAACACACAGCATTCAGAACCCCGATCGGAATATACTGCTACATGGTGATGCCGTTCAAACTGAAGACTGCAGGCGCCACATATCAAAGGGCAATGGCCAAAACTTTGATGACTTAATCCATAAAGTCGTCGAATGTTATGCTGATGATTTGGTCGTTAAGACCGAAGCCAAGACCGATCGCATCCGAGATCTCAGAACCGTTTTCACCCGACCGATGGAATACGATCTAAAGATGAATCCTCTGAAGTGTGGTTTTGGTTTCTTCGGGAAAATTCTTGGGCTTCATAGTTCGAATCGGGGGATCGAAATTGACCCATTAAAGATAAAGGTCATCATGAAGATACCTCCTCCAAAGAATCTGACACAGTTAAGATCCTTTCAAGGCAAACTCGCTTACATACGAAGGTTCATCTCGAACCTATCGGGGAGATGTCGGCTTTTCTCAAAGCTCATGAAGAAGGGAGCTCCTTTTGTTTGGGATCGAATTTCAAGAAGCATTCAAAAAATATCAAACAATACTTGTTGCACCCTCCGGTGCTTGCTGCTCTTATTCCAAATAAACCGTTGATTCTCTATATTGCCACACTAGATGAGTCACTCGGTGCACTCCTTACCCAGAACAACAAGGAGGGAAAAGAAAATGCTTACTACTACCTCAGTTGAACTTTAGTCGGGGCGGAACACAACTATTCCCCGATCGAAAAGCAATGCCTGGATCTGATATTTGCTGTGAAGAAGTTGAGGCACTATCTGCTCGCTCATCGGGTTATGATGATTTCCAAGGTCGACCCGCTCAAACATTTATTGACCAAAGTGAGCCTAGCCGGCAAAATGGCAAGATGAGCTGTCATGCTGCTTGAGTTTAACATAGTTTATACTCCTCAGAAAGCAATAAAAGGGCAAGCCCTCGCCGATTTCCTCATTACTCATCCCATACCAGAAGGGTCGCCGCTAAATTGTGAATTACCCAATGAACAAGTGCTGCACCTCGAGGATAGCGAGCTATGTTGGGAGCTCTACTTCGATGGAGCCTCATCAATAAAGACCTCCAGTAAATCAAGTGTCCCGGAGATAAAAGAGATGATAGTATTGGTGTTTGTCATGCTATCGGGAGGAACCCTACGATGTTCTTTCGCTCTCATCGAGCCTCGTACTCTGATAGCTGGTCTGGAGCTCGCCATAGAAATCGGAATCCTTCGGCTACGGGTTTACGGTGACTCCCAGCTTGTCGTCAACCAAGTGAGTGGCGAATACAAGATATATCAGCCTGAGTTAGCTCGATATAGAAGACGGGTGGTGGAACTCATGAAAAGGTTCACTCACATTGAAGTAACGAGAGTCCCTAAGGCATTGAATGGAAAAGCCGACGTACTCGCTCTCCTAGCCAAAGAGCTGGCTGATCCTGACATGGATTAAATTCTGGTCACAGTTAGGAGCCCGCAAATTCTGCCCCCAGTCTCCTTACGAGAGGAGAAAAGCGCAGAACAAAAGAGCAATCCTGTCGAAGAAGTTCTGATCATTCAAGAGGAGCCCGATTGGAGAGAACCCTTCATAGAAAGCCTCTGATACGACAAGCTTCCCGATGAAAAATCTGCGAGGGTTCAGCTAAAGAAGAGAGCTCTCCGATACGTGTTTGTAAATAATACGCTATACTACAGATCATATGACTAATTTTGGCTTAGATGTCTGTCATTGGCCGAAGCCTAAAAAGTCATGAAAGAAGTTCGCTCGAGCGTCTGCGGGGCTCACCAGTCCGGCCCTAAATGCGGTTTTAGGTCAAACGGCTTGGATATTACTGGCCCACCATAATAAGGGATTGCGAAGAGTATGAAAAGAAATGCCATCTCTTCCAAATTCATGGTGATTTCATTCACAAGCATCCCAATCCGTTGCATCCTATGGTGGCGTCGTGGCATTTCGAAGTTTGGGGTCCCAACTTAGTTGGCCCAATTGATCCTCCATCATCCAAAACCCACCGGTTCTTATTGGCTGCAACAGACTACTTCTCCAGATGGGCTGAAGCTGTCCTGCTAAAAGAAGTTAAAACAAAAGAAATTCGGACGTTCTTCAGAAATAATATTCTATACCGCTTTGGTACACCAAGAAGGATCATTTCTGACAACGGGCCTTCTTTCAAGAGCTTCAAAATCTCAAGGTTCGCTACTCAGCACAAGATAGACTGGAGATATTCTTGCATTTATAATCCAAGGGCTAATGGGCTAGCCGAAGCCTTCAATAAAACTCTATGTAAGCTCCTGGGGAAAAATTCTTTATCCAATAAGAGAGACTGGAATCTCAAACTTCACGAGGCGTTGTGGGCATATCGTACCACACACCGTACTCCAACTCAGTCCACTCCATATTCATTACTCTTTAGAGTGGAAGCGATCCTACCCCTTAAAGTCGAAGTTTCAAGCCTAAGAATGGCCGTCCAACATGAGTTGATGGAGGAGGAAAACGTCCACCTTCGGCTCGAAAAGCTCGACGCCCTCGAAGAAAAGAGGCTCGCAGTACAGAAAAATCTGGAGCTTTACCGAGCCCAAATGTCACGGGTATATGATAAGATGACACGTCTCCGTGCTTTTAAGAAAGATGAATTGGTGTTGGTCCTCAAAAGACCGATCAACCCCAATCGACATGCCAAGGGAAAATTTGAGCCAAACTGGGAAGGACCATACGTCATCGAGAAAGTGTTTGATGGAGGATCCTACCAGTTAATAAATGCTGATGGAGAAAGTCCCATGCCACCCATCAATGTCCGATACCTCAAGAAATACTACGCGTGAATGCTCCAAGTCATAGGAGAATTGAGCACACCGGCCCTACGGCCTAGACCATACATCCTGTAAAACCGTATACAATCGACGGGCGCAAATGACCCCTATCTCTCCCAAGTCCTACCGAAGAGACTACATTTAAAGTCCCACCGGTGATGATAAAAAATAAAATTAAATTAAATTAAAAAAAACTGTATGTCCACAAGCGAAACGGACACGGATGAAAACCCGAAAGGGCTCCGTGAGTAAAAACAGCAGGACTGTCGGCGAGTTTGTGAAAACCCAAAAGGGCGCAAACTCGTGAAAAGAGATGAAATACACTCGCAAAGTCCTCTCGACCTTGTGAGCAGAAAATACCTGTGTGAGATTCTTACGACTCACAAAGGAGCAACACACTTAGGAATCCCCACGATTCCTAGGGAGAAATACACGTGCGAGATCCCCTCGACTCATAGGGAGAAAATGCTTTTATGAGACCCTTAAGGCTCATAAAATTGAAAAGCCTTAGGTGATAGGGATCTAAACGTGTCTCCTAAGCCATCGTTCCCTAATGGGCACGGAAAATGATGAGTCGCTCCTGGCACTACGCTTCAGTGTTGGCAGTGATGATTCTGACCCAAAACCCATATCCCAAGTCTTCCCAGAGCAAATGATGGGTCTCTTCTGGCACTACGCTTCAGTGTTAGCGGTGCTGATACCAACCCTAATCCCAGGTCTTCCCAAGGACAAATGATGAGTCGCTCCTGGCAGTATACTTCAGTGTTAGCGGTGCTGATGCCGACCCAAAACCCAAATTTCAAGTCTTCCCAGGGCAAATGATGAGTCACTCTTGGCACTACACTTCAGTGTCAGTGGTGCTGATGCCGACCCAAAATACAAATCCCAGGTCTTCTCAAAGGCAAATGATGAGTCGCTCCTAGCACTACACTTTAGTGTTAGCGGTGCTGATGCTGACCTAAAAACCAAATCCCAAGTCCTCTCGGGGCAAATGATAAGTTGCTCCTGGCATTATTCCAGCGCAGCAATGCTAATGCCGACCCAAAAACCAAATCCCAAGTCCTCCCAGGGCAAATGATGAGTTGCTCCTGGCATTATTCCAGTGCAGCAATGCTGATGCCAAACAAAATCCAAATTCCAAGTTCCTTTCAAATTCAAAAGTCCGGCCAAATAAGGCAGAAATCAAACAGATCAAATTAATGTCCCACCCGGTAGTGCTTCTAACCTCAAAAGTCCCGCTAGACGGGTAGGAAACTCCAAAATAAATCAAATCAGACTAATCAACCCTGACACCATAGAAAGCGGAGCAAGTGAACTTCAACCCGACACAGCAGAAAGCAGAGTAAGTCAAATCAAATCCCGACACCGCAGAAAGCGGAGCAATTCAAATCAAATCCCGACACCGCAGAAATCAAAGCAAGTCAAATCAAATCACCGACCGTCCACGTCTCTAAAATGGCAGCACCGACCGTCCAAGTCACAAAAATGGTAGCAACGACCGTCCAAGTCACTAAAATGGCAGCACCGACCGTCCAAGTCATAAAAATGGCAGCAACGACTATCCAAGTCGTAAAAATGGCATCATCGACCGTCCAACACCGACCGTCCAAGCCGCAAAAATGGCAACACCGACCGTCCACTTCACTAAAATGGCGGTATCGACTATCCACGTCGCTAAAATGGCAGTACCGATCATCCACGTCGCTAAAATGGCAGTATCGACCGTCCAAGTCGCTAAAATGGCAGTATCGACCCTCCAAGTCGTCAAAAGGAAACCCAACCAAATCAAGTTCCATATAGAATAAGATCCATCAATTTCATGCACACAACCCACACAAACGGTGCGCGCTTATTGATGGGGGCATTTTATTGGAGTCAAAAATTACACCCCGGTTGACCAAGTCAAAATCAAAGTCAACCCCAAGCCAAGTGGGTCCAAGCCCAGGTCAAGACCGAACATGGAAGGGACCGGCCCCATGACTAAATGAATGAAGCCATAAATTGGTTTAATGTATTATATATATATATATATATATATATATGTATGTATGTATGTAAAATGAGAAAAAAGCCAAAATTTTGTAAACCCCATGGCTTATGTGCAAAAAGAGATAAGCAAAAAAGGCATGGGGTGGCACAAGTGCCATTTGGCAATACTCAAGAGGCTATATGTAAAGTGTGTAGCCTATAAAAGCAAACATGATGAAAAAATCAAGAAGAGCATTTTTCTCTCTAAAAAAAATTAGGGTTTCTGTACCTCTTCCTTCCTCAAGCTTCTAAACCTTCCTCTTTTTTTTTATAATTAAATCAAGAGTTTAACTATTCTTTTTCCAAAAAAAAAACCAGTTTTCACCATAAAACCCTTGAAGGGGAGCTCGGATCTCCTATCAAATCCCCAAAATGGGTGATTTTTAAGTCTCACCCCATTTTTCTCCAAGATCCAGCAAATAGAGAGGAGGAAGAAGGAGACCTATCTCCAAAAACCCCACTTTGGGAAGATCCAAGGATCAAAATAAGATCTAGGGCTCAAGGAAGAAGAAAGGGGTCCCCTTTCATCATCTCCGAAAATCTCTGGGAGTTTAACTCCGAACACAAAAAAAGTCTTTCTTTTTAGGAGTTTAACTCCAAAAGTCAATTGGGAGTACAACTCTCAGTGCAGGGGCTAAGCCTCTTTGTCCTTTTTAGGAGTTTAACTCCAAAAGTCAATTGGGAGTACAACTCCCAGTATAGGGGGCTAAGCCCTCTTTTCCTGCCGGCGCCCAGTGCCCACGTGCCGGGCGCGTGAGGCACTGACGCCCAGCGCCCTTATGCCAAGCACGTGAGGCGCTAGCACCCATACGTCCTTTAGACGCTAGTTCCCTTTTTTTTTACATATACACACACTCCACAACACTGTCCCCGTTAGAAAAAAATCTAACAGGGCACTGCCCCGCACCCCGCAAGTGGGTTGCGGGCCCCCTTGACCCCCCAGCCAGCTATCCGGGCAGCGAGACCCCCGTAAACTCTGCGTAGCCCCCGATACATCCAAGTCCCCTCAAGACACACAACACACGCACTCTGCATATTGAGTTCGTATGACCAGTTTAACCCTTCAATCGGAGGTTCCCTCACTTCAAACACGAAGGGTAATTAACGGCAGCTTCGTTCGCGGTTGACGGAGATTCGGATCCCCGCCATCAATAAACCCCGGCCTGCCCCTAGCAGGGGGAATCTGTACATGCCTGACAAGCGCGTACATTCCCATCTCAATGAGGTGAAGAAAAACACCCTAAAGGTAGTTTCGCTGTGTCTTCAACTGCCTAGATGCATACACAACAACCTTGCCGTTCTGATGCAATACATAACCGAGCCCTATCCCTGACATGTCGCAATGAATCATAAAGCCTCCTGAGGAGAATAGAAGTGGTGTTCAATCTCGTTTTCAGCTCTGCAAAGGCCTTCACATAAGCCTCTGACCATGCGAAACTGACGTCCTCCCGAGTAAACCTGGTTAAAGGTTCAGCAAATTCTCAAGAATTTCTCTTTGAACCATCGGTAGTAGCCCGCCAATCCCAAGGACCCCTGAATCTCTGAGACACTGACTTTGGAACAGGCCATTTCTCAATTACTGCTACTTTGGCAAGGACCACTGAGACACCATCGCAGGACACTATATGCCCTAGAAAGGCAACTCGGTCCAACCAGAACTCGCACTTACTGTACTTGTCGTACAGTTGGTGTTGGCACAACTTCTCCAGTACCATGCGCAAATGCTCTGTGTGTTCCTCTTAATTTTTTGAGTACACTAAAATGTCATCAATGAAGACCACGACGAACCTATACAAATACTCGTGGAAAACCATGTTCATCAAATTCATGAAGATGACATGAGTGTTAGTCATCCCAAATGGCATCACAAGGTATTCATAATGACCGTAACGGGTCCTGAAGGCCGTCTTAGGGATATCAACTTCCTTGACCTTGACCTTGACCTTGTGATATCCCGATCATAAGTCCAACTTCAAAAACACCTTGGACTCACTCAGCTGATCGAACATCTCATCGATGCAGGGCATCGGGTACTTATTCTTGATGGTGACTGTGTTCAACTCCCTGTAGTCGATATATAACCATCGAGATCCATCCTTCTTCTGAGCAAACAGGACCGGACCACCCCCAAGGCGAGGCACTTGGTCTAATTCACCCCTTCTGCAACAATTCATCTAACTGGGTCTTGAGTTCTTCTAACTTCGTGGGACCCATACGATTGGGAGCCTTAGATACAAGTTGGGTGCCGAGCAACAAATCGATTGCAAACTAAAAGGCTCTATTGGGAGGCAAACCTGTGATATCCTCGAGGAACACATCGTCGATATCACACACTACCTCAGGCCTCTCCAGCTCTGTCGGTAAGGTAGTAAGTACAGATTCCTTCGACCGAGCACAATAAACAGATAGTTCTAATGAGATCGGCTTCTGCTCTTGAAGAAGAACACGGGATGATCCAGGATTTCGATTACTAAACCCTCCTTTGACGGGAGTCGAGGGTGGCATGGAAATCTCCCAACCAGTTGTTAGGACTTTACCCGCGCGCCAATTTGTCGGTTTTGAAAAGAATTGATTTTGGAAAGATTGGGCACACGAGCTCGGTCTCGTTTTAAAATTTGTAAACCGCAAGTGCACGACGCATTGTAGAGAGCCGGTAAGTACGGGTCGATCCGCAGGGAATTGGAGATTAGGTTTTGTCGCTTAAGGTTCGAGAACAAAGAATATGATTTGGTTTGTCACAAAATAAAGAAAATACGAAAATAAGAAAACAAGTTAAGAAGAAGTGGCCGTGGCTTTGGTTCGGATGGCTGAATTGCGGCGATTCCTTCGATGCTCTCTTGATCAAGAGCTGTCCGTCCTTGTAGCGACCCCGGTGGAAACATGACTTTTCATTGCGGTTGCGTAGCACAAGTTATCAAGTTACCGATATTCAATGCAAATACGAAATGATTCTGTTACGTTCTTACTTACCATTCTTATGTCCATGCATGATGTATCAACACTAAGCAAAAGGGTTAGCAAGCATAAAATATCAATATACATCAATTTGCAAATAAGAAGTAAACGTATGTATTACTCTTGCTAGGTAGGTGGGTGAGAGTATATGGTATATGCTTGAATGAAAGGTGTCAAGAAACATAAGTAACATATCATATCTCAACTACCTAATAAGTTTAACACACAATTAATCCTAAGCTTATCCTTGCAAATGGTGAATATGAAGGAATATGATATGAGATCAAGGTTATAAATAACCATCGAAATTATCATATCATATCAAACACTTCCATTTAGCAATATTAAGCTTACAATCACAATTAAGCATTTTAAACAATCACAAGAGGAGGAGGAAGGCAAAACCATTCATCTCACATCCTCACCATCACCACAACCAAAAGATTAATTACACATAATGAAAAGGAAGCAAGTAAGAAAGAACAAAAGAAAAGAAAAAAATAAACAAAGAAAAGACAAATATATTAACACTTGAATGAGTCGAGATACAAGATGTTGGTTACTTGTTCAACCTCCATAATGAAGCTCTCAAAAGAAAGCTCCAAGAGGGAAGAAGAAGAAGAAAACCAAGTTAAGCTCATACAACTCTCTCAAAACTAAAAACTAAAACTATGGAATGGATATTGTACATGCCCCTCTCACTAAATCAGTTCTGGTATTTATAGGCAACACAATAGAATAAAAAATAATATAAAAGGGATGATGTGATGCCTATAAAGTGCCAGGAGAAATATGGGGATAAAAAGGGCAAGGGGGACCGGCGGCGCCGGATCTTCTTAGGAATCTCGCCGGTCTAGCTCTGAGCAAATGGGCTCGTTTTGTTATGGTGAACTCGAATGCTCTCCAATATATCTCTGGCATTGTTTGATTTCTCTATTTAATCCTGATTTGTGCTCAGAAGATTTGGAGGGAAACTGGTTGCTTTATATCACATCATAACTTTTTTCATTTATCACACATGTGCCCATTTGTGCCCACCACTTGCACAATTCATCATTTGTATGTGCCAAGGCAGCCCCACCATGGTCCAAGTCTCAAAGAGCATGTGCACACTTGTATTGTGTTGGACCAAAATTATGTACACATGATTATTTGCAAAAAGAGCTCTTTGAATATCGGTCAATTTTCTGTTCTGATTACAGTGTCGGCTCCCAAACGTTATATACGTGATTTTGAGTGTGTTTCCAGTATTTTATTACGAATACCTGTAATCTGTATTTACTGAGCAGACACTGGTTAATAGTACCGATATATAACAAAATAGATAATGAATGAGTGGTATTAAAATGCAGTTTTCTGTGATGAACACTAGTCCATGCTGAGGAAGACGTCAAAACTGGGGATGTTGAGGACTATAAAGTTCACGTAAAGCTCCTAACCGCAAACTACCACTGGACATTGATCGTATCCCAGTGTTGATCGCAACACGCCATTCCCAGCATGCACATTCCATCCGACTGTTAGGGGTTGCACAAGGATGGCATGCGTGGTCACGAATCTTTGCGAGATGAAGCAGTGGAATGCTCCAGTGTCGAAGAGAGCTAAAGCTGGCAAGGTGGCAACTAGAACAGTACCTAGGTTCATGAGGATAATTTAGATAGAAAGAAAAGGGCAATAAGGTAAGCAAGAATAGACAAAGCTAAAGAGAAAAAGAAAATAGAATAGAAGACTTTCCAACGATCACCTTCCCGGTAACCTGAGCCTCTTCGAATGTTATGGTTAAGGCTTGACAAAGAGGCGCGTTCCTCTGTGCCTACTGAAAGACCTGGCACTGAGGTGGCAGAGGTGGGCCTCACTATAGCGGACCAGAAGTAGCGGACCGGGTGGTGGTCACAAACCTAGGTACGAACCGTGGACAAGCAGCCACAGCGTGTGCAGAAGACCCACAGATCAAGCATTGCATGTTTAATCGGTGACAATCCTTCCTTAAATGTCCTGGCCGTTGGCAGTAGCAGCTGAAGTCCAGAGCAGAACGATAGGGAATAGACGACTCAGCTGGCTTCTTCTGCTGTTGGGCACCAAATTTTCTCGAGGCGGCTCCCCTTGACATTTGATGGGCAGGGCACTTACTCCATGCAGTCTGGTGTCCTTGGCATTGCCTGACGGCGGCTTCATAGTTCTTGGCTGCCTCAAGCTCTTCTTCTCGAGAGTAGAACTTGTTCGTCAAGAGGGCAGTCTGGGTATCATAGTCTAGACCCTTCAGGCATCGCCTGGCATCGTCCTCTGGGATCGGAATCATATGCTCCGTAAACCTGAAACGGTAAGGGCATTAAATAATTTCTTTATTGGAAGAATAATAATGCCGAAGGATAGCTTTTACCTGCTAAGTGTCGAGTACTCTGAGTCGTACTCGTCTACAGCCTTGGTCCACATGGACCCCTGCTTCAGCCGAAGGAACTTCTCCTCTAACTCTCATCATGCGATTTAGGGAAAGAACTTCACAGCGAATCATTCCTTAAAGGTCCCCCAGGGAATATGCCTCATAAGGCAACTCTCCTCAGCCTGCCACCAAACTCATGCCAGGTCCGTGAGCTACAGCCTGAAGATTTATACCCATCTTTAGGGATGCGAGCCACCCCTAGGTTATCCTTCGTGCCATGTAGCCATTCCTCACTTCTAGTGGGCTCTCCTTGCCCGAGAACGACCGGGGGTGTAGGTCACGGAATTGCTTGATGCCCGGTTCATCTTTAGGGTCGGGTGCAAGCCTTTGCTCAAACAATGCAATCTGATGCTCTTGGATCATGTCCTGGCATTGCTGGGCCTCCACCATCCCTCGCATAATCTCAACTAATGTAGCAGTGGTCGAGTTAGAACACGTAGGTGCTTGACGGGTAGTGTCACGCCCCGCTTCCTGGTGTACGGTCAGGAAACGTGACTAGGCCCGCGACGTATTTACTCAGAAGTAAACACGTTAAGCGTAAATAAACAATATAATATAAATGTACACAAGAAAAAAATGAGATGTAAATGAACAACAACTTTTTATTTATTAAATATTGTTTACAATACAACTGAAAAGTAAATACAATGTGGAAAGCAATGCCTAAACAATGGCATGAACTGAAAGTAAAAGTATATACAAGTGACTAGAGCTCCGGGTCCTCGATGAACTGCTCCAAATCTTCTGAGCCGGGCTCGATCTCTAGAGAGTCGGGTCCTCCTAACAACATTCAAAAGAAAGAATAAAAAAGGAATGTTGTCAGCGAACAATCGATCGGTAAGTCCCAAAGAGAAATAGAAATAGACTGAACATGTAAAGAGAATATATCTGGTATAATATATGATTGTTATGTTAACGCTATTGTTTGTAACTTGGTATAGGATATGCCAGTGTATACGAGAGGAGTCCAACTATTCCGTGGACTAAGGTATACGGAGCACAACGAACTGTTAAGCCACGAGACAAAAGCAACGAATATTTAGGTTAGGTGTATTAAAGTGACCATCATCGTGCCACTTTTAACACATTCCGTACCAATCTACCCCTTAAAACCCCCGTAATGTTTATTGTATTGTTTATAGATGTAAGACTTGCCGAAACCATGATATCAATTGCTCATGTAAACATATAAAGATGTAAACGGATAGTCATGTAATCAAGTCAATGTATATCCATGGCTCGGTCAGTTCAAGTCATGTTGATATTTGATAGTATTCAGTATATATGGATTCATGATGCATTGGAGTTATATTTGAAGTGTATGTAGATTGGAATTATAATCAGATTAGACTGAGACTCTATCTAAGTTAGATACTTTAAACAGAATTCGATTCCTGTATTAGGTTTTGGAGTTATCGGTAACTGCTGCATATGGACGGCAGGATTTGTGAATTTTTCCAAGTCAATTACCATTGATAATCCCGTTCTAGTTTTCTATCTTAAATAGGCAAGCACCCACTTTCTCCGGCTCCCTGAGGCTCAAGAGAATTGGTCCCGCTTAAACATATATTTACTAGGGTCCTTATTGTAAATTAATAAACTTGAGGGGGTTTTATGAAAAATAGTTTTGATAAACTTTCAAAATAAACCTCAAGCATTTATTTATCGTATTTAGGGTTTTCATGGATGTAATTTTTAAAAGTGAAGTATTCTAATGATTATAAACCTAGATTGGATAGTATAAGGTATTTTAGTGTAAATTGGAATTGTATGGATTTGTGATGATATATTTATGAAATTGTGATTCCTTTGTTTAGAAAACATGGAATTTATTATATATATTTAAAATAGATATTTTGATAATATATATATATATATATAATTATTAAAAATAGAATTTATTTATTAAATAGAAAATCACATTATTCTTAAAAATTATATTAAAAATTCCATCGAGATTGGATGCTCCATGAGGAGGTCTACATCTCGCTCTACTAGTCCCAAGAATGTGCGATACTCTGAACCATCCAAATCAGGTTCCCCAGAATAGGTTGTAGAGGCTTAATTACAAGGAATTTAATTAAAACAATCTTAAAGAATACGGTTTTATTAGTTTAAGGTATTTTATTGTAAAATTGTATTTATCCCACAAAATATTGTTCCAAAAGCCATCGTGCTATGTCATGATGAGTGTTGTGATGAGATAGGTTATTACCTCATGAGTTTTCTAAAGGTAATATGAGCAAATATGATGAAATGATGTCGTAAGTAAACTTTCTGGTATTTAACCGTAGAATTGAAATAAAAGTTTTATAACATTGTATTTTGAATTGAAACTTGTTCTAAATGTTTGTTTTATGATTACTAAACAAGGTGTAACAATATGGATATTTGGTTATTAAGAAAAAATTATGTTTTTAACAAAATTAGAATCGGAAGTCGGAATAACTTCGCTTCCGATGAGTTTTGAGAAGGGAATTCTTTTGATATAGAAGAGAGGAGAGGAGAGAGGATTTACTGGATTAGATGAGAGAGGGAAGGTAGAGAAAGGGTTTGAGAGCTTTGTGGAGTCACGGTGTCGCTGGATTTGTCCCGAGTCATCGTCGGAAAATGACCATGGGCTAACTCCACTTGTACAACTAATTTGACTTGGAAAAATTTGAGAGTTTTGACAATGGATTTCAGAATAGAAAGGGTTAGGTATGGGTTGGTATTTATAGGATAGAATTAGGGTTTAGGGAATTAAAAATGAGAATTAAATGAATTAAAACATTGGTTTGATGGTGATTTTTAATTCTCTGGTTAATTGCAGGAAAAACAAACAGAAGAGGAGTAGTGGGTGGAGGTCAAGAGGTGTTAGGGAAAAATTTGGGAGCATTCCCCACGGGGGGCCGGCGGCGCCGGTCTGAGGCTCCATCTCCCCGGCCATTAGGTGGGTGTGGGGCTCTGGATCGATGCCATGTGTTCTCGGCTGTTCATATGTTATTTTCCACAGGTTTGATTTTAGTGACTTTTCATTGTTACGTGTATTGCACGTGTAAACTTTTGGGCTTTTAAAAAAGATTAAAAGAAAAATCATTAAAAATAATATGTGGCGGGGGGGATTTGAATAGAGGGGCTATGTCACAGCAGTGCAGAGGTTTTACCAGTGAGCTACAAGTTGTTTCTTGCTGTTCTAAAACAAATTAAATACTTATAGCTTACTCAGGGTTGCAAATACTCCATTTAGTAGTTTAACTTTAAAAAAAATTCTGTACATTAAAAATAAAGTAGTTACATTCTACCCTCCTTACAAAAATTTCGTCCTCGAAATTTACAAATATTTAAGGACTAATTTACAAACAAGTAAGGGTATCTTGTACGCATGTCGTCTTCTCTTTCCCACGTTGATTCTCCTGGTGAGTTTTTCCTCCACATCAATCGGACCAAGTTTACTTTCTTGTTCTTATATGACTTTACCTTTCTTTCCAGAATTTCAACGGGTTGTTGCTCACAAGATAGATTACAGTGAGCTCGGAGTGATCAAGGATATGGCTAGGGTCACTCACATACCTTCGGAGCTGGGATATGTGGAATACGCTGTGCACTTCTTCCAATGAGGGTAGAAGTGCCAAATGATATGCCATTTCTCTGACTCGTTCAAGTATGTCGAACGGTCCAATGTACCTCGGACTTAGCTTACCCCTCTTTCCAAAACGAATCACTCCACGGTTTGTAGAGATCTTTAGAAAGACATGATCGCCCGGTTGGAACTCTAAGTGTCGGCACTTTGCATCAACCCAATGCTTCTGTCGGTCTTGGGCTATACACATTCGTTCCCTGATGTGCGAACTACATCTACATTCGCCTCTATCATCTCAGGTCCAAAGATTTCTCTATCTGTGATTTCGTCCCAACTTAATGGTGAATGACACTTCCTTCCATAGAGCGCTGCAAACGGTGCCATTCTAATACTCTTTTGGTAGCTGTTGTTGTATGAAAACTCCATAAGATGTAGGTGATCTTCCCACGATCCTCCAAAGTCTAGCATACAAGCTCTCAGCATATCTTCAAGAATTTGAATCGTTCTCTCAAACTGTCCATCTGTTTATAGGTGGTAAGCTGTGCTAAAGTTCAGACTCGTTCCCAAGCTAGCTTGCAGACTCTGCCAAAACTGCGATCGGAATCTGGTGTCACGATCAGAGACAATGCAAACCGATACTCCATGTAATCTCACAATCTCCTGCATGAGTTCATGGGTATCAGAAATAGTACACTATGGAGAGTTAAATCTTACTTAGATTCAGACTTACTTCCATGTACTTCTTTGCTAGTATCTCAGTAGATTGGCCAACTCGAAAGGGAATAAAATGAGCCGACTTTGTGAGCCGATCCACAATAACCCATACTGCATCGTTACCTTTTATGCTGCGAGAAAAAGCAGTCACAAAATCCATGGTAATATGTTGCCACTTCCATTCTGGAATGGGTAACGGTTGAAGTAGACTAGTAGTCCTGTGATGTTCAGCTTTTACTTGCTGACATACCAAGTATTTGGCTACTCTTCTGGCTACTTCACGCTTCATTTCATGCCACCAGTAATGTTGCCACAGATCTTTGTACATATTTGTACCACCAGGGTGTACTGAGTATGGGGAGCTATGAGCTTCTTTCATTAACTCTTCCCGAACAGGACCTTGTGGTATATTCAATCTGCTTCCGTATCTCAAAGATCTGTCTTCGTGGATGATGAAGTCCGTTCGAAATCCACTTTCTACTTGTTCTCTGATCTTTTGCAACTTGGCATCACTTGCTTGAGCTGTTTTGATCTGATTGACAATTATAAACTGAACTTATAAGTTCATCAAACTTGAAGCGTTACCTGGCATGACCACTTCTATCTCATCTGATGCAAATCTTGTTGTAGCTTCCACTGTGCAGTGAGATTCATTGATAGTGGTTGGCGACTAAGTGCATCAGGAACTACATTCACCTTCCCTGGATGATATTGTAGGTTGATATCGAAGTCCGCTATAAGTTCTAACCATTTTCTCTGCAGCATATTTAACTCTTTCTGAGTAAACACATACTTCAGACTTTTGTGGTCTGTGTATATATCTACACGTTCTCCAAAAAGATAATGACGCCAAATCTTCAGTGCAAATATAACAGCTGCCAACTCTAAGTCATGCGTTGAGTAATTGCGCTCATGAATCTTCATCTGTCTTGATGCATAAACTACAACTTTACCGTGCTGGTGTAGAACACATCCTAATCCCTTACCGGATGTATCGCAATGCACTACGAAACCTCCAGATTGGTCCGGTATAACGAGAATAGGTGTTGATGTCAATCTTGACTTGAGTTTTACGAAAGCTTGTTCGCATGCTTCTGACCACACGAATTCTTCATCTTTACATGTGAGCTTGGTCAGGGGTGTTGTAATCTTCGAAAATCCTTCAATAAATTTTCGGTAGTATCCTGCTAAACCCAAGAAACTTCGAATGTCCTTCACTGTCATTGGTGTCGGCCATTCGCTTACTGCTGATACTTTAGCCGGATCTACAGAGATTCCTTCACCTGAAACGATATGTCCGAGAAATCTGACTTATTCTAGCCAAAACTCGCACTTGCTGTACTTGGAAAAGAGTTGATATTGTCGCAAAGTCTACAGGACAATTTGTAAATGTTCAGCGTCCTCTTTCCGACTCTTAGAATACACTAGGATGTCGTCGATGAATATGACAACGAACCTGTCTAGGTACTCTCGGAACACTTGGTTCATCATATTCATGAATATGGCTGGTGCATTGGTCACTCCAAATGGCATCACGAGAAACTCATAATGTCCATAGCGAGTCCTGAATGCCGTCTTCGGAATATCAGGCTCTTTGACCTTCACCTGATGATAACCCGAACGAAGATCTAATTTTGAGAAAACGCAAGACCCACTTAGCTGATCGAACAGATCGTCGATTCGCGGTAGTGGATACTTGTTCTTTATCGTGATTTCGTTCAAAGCTCTATAATCAATGCACATTCTGTATGAACCTTCCTTCTTCTCTACAAGAAACACTGGAGATCCCCAACTTGAAGTCCTAGAACGAATCCATCATTTCTTCAGAAATTCGTCCAATTGAGTACGGATCTCCTTCAAACCTTCAGGACTTAAGCGATATGGTGCTTTGATCACCGGTTGTGCTTCAAGTACTAAATTAATTCCAAATTCAAGAGCTCGATCAGGAGGTAAACCTAATATGTCTTCAGGAAATACATCATCGAACTCTCGAACTACCTCTGGCTTATATTCTCCCTCCTTTAGAGTTGCAATCACTGCCTTCTTCAGTTTTTCTTTGTATATGCTAGGATCCAAGGTACGGTATCCACTTTTTAAATAAAAGACCGAATGCTCTAGAATCTCGAACACTACGTTCCTTTGACGACAGTCGATGATAGCGTAAAAAGTTCCTAGCCAATCCATACCTAAAACTACATCGAAGTTCGGTATATCCAGCACCTTGAAGTCAGCATAAAATTCTCTGCTGCAGACGACCATTAGGCATAGATCGTATCCCATTGTTTCTTTTAGAACGCCGTTTCCTGAACTGACATTCCAGCTGGATACTAGTGGTTTGACTGGAATCCCATGAATTCTGACGATCCGTTGCGACATAAAGCAATGAGATGCTCTAGTATCGAAGAGTGCTAGTGCAGGAAGTGATGCTACCACTACTACAAATAACGGTTGCCCCTACGGATTTACCCGTAGGGGCAAACCACTGCCCCTACGGATATATCCGTAGGGGCGAAAAAATAACCTGTAGGTGCAAACGCTGTAGGTGCAAGTCGAAGCCCTGAACATGCCCCTACGGACTAAAACTTGCCCTTACGGAGTTATGTGTAGGTACCTTTGCCCCTACAGATTAGGCCGTAGGGGCAACAAAATTATTTTATTTACGGTTTTTTAAAATAGATTTCTTGTACCTACGGATGAATCTGTAGGGCCAAGTAATAGCCCCTACGGATACATGCGTAGGTACATATCCGTAGGGGCAAAATATCAGAAATCCTGATATTTTGCCCCTACGGATACCGCCGTAGGGGCATTTGTTTACCCCTACGGATATATCCGTAGGGGCACACCCAACCCCCTAAAACTGAGATCGGGGGGGAAAATATCAGTTAATTCTGATATTTTGCCCCTACGGTTTAAACCGTAGGGGCAACATGTGTACCTACGGATTAATCCGTAGGTACATATTATCTGTTTTTTTAAAAAAAAAGGGCTGCCTGATTTTTTCTCGCCCTGCGCACAATAATATATACATCAATCAAATATAAAATTAATCATCACACAACATATATCATCACATCTCACGCATATAATATACAAAAGAAACCAAAAAATTGAATATGATATAAATATAAACCAATATCAATATCGTCCAAAATGTTTCAAAATGTAGTAAAATATGTATCATATAAATAAATACATGTTTCAAAAAATAAGAATCAAAAAGCTACCCTAGCTCGGTCCAGCTCCACCTCTGAAAAACGCTAGAATCTGGCGCGCCTGCTCCTCGGTCAATAAATCATGCAATTCGACGCGTGCGGGAGTCTGAGCGGGCTGTGGAGCTGGCGATGTGGTCTGCGCAGCCGCTATCGAGGTAGTGGCTTGCGGAGCCGCGGTTGCGGGAGTCTGAGCGGGCGGTGGAGCTATAGGAGCTGTCTGCGGAACCGCAGCCGATGTAGTGGCTTGCGGAGCTGCAGTCGAAGGAGATGCCTCGGCCGATGTACCCTGTCGCGTCTGGACCTAACGTGTGTAATAAGCATGTAAGAACTGTGTATTATTCGAATTCGTATCATTATCAAGTTATTTCTAAACCCATTTGGATATCTAGTTTGGAAAACCGTAGTTTTTTTTAATTAGATATGTATGTATGATTAATCAAACTAAGTCTACAACCAAATAAGCTCAGGCTACGTACTAATATTGGATATGTTGATATCTATAATATGACATGATATTTTACTATAAAGTAGTATACATACCAGCATCTCCTTCAACTCCTGAACGGTGGACTTCAAGCGCTCCAGTTCCTGCTGGACACGTCGCTCACTGGAGACGGAGGAAGTAACCGCCGGGGTGGAGTCCAACCTTATATGGGCCCTGCTAGGGCCCAGTCCCCGGCCTCTCTCCCAACCTCCGTGGTGCCCTCCGTGTGTGGCGTCCAGGACTGGGGTCAGCAGCCTCGGATCGCTCTGTCCGGTAAAATCGATCCCCGAGGCCTCGGCCTGCTCAACCACCCGCTCCTACACCCATATTAAGCAGTAAAGTATAAGTATAAAATTTAAATTTGAACCTTCCAAAACTAAAATTTCAAATATGGGTTAAATAAATATTAACACTTACGCAATACTCCTGGGTAGCGACGTCGGGATATCGAGACTCGCCCGTGGCGGGATATGTCGAGGTGCCGTGGACGGCAAGATATGCGGACAGCACGCTCGGTGTACCACCTTGCGCCACAGTCTGAGCTGTCTGCAATATTAGAAAATAACTCTTAATATTAGATATATTAGAAAATAACTCTTAATATTGTAGAATATCACAAAGTTCGGTCTATTGTAATTTACCGATAACTCCATGGCTCGAGTAATATTCCTCGAGCCCCACTGTGTAAGTGGGGCGACCCCTCTTCGCCGACTTCCTGTTCTCTATATTCTGAGCGGCCTGTTTCTGCACAACGCATTAACATTTAGTTTTCTAATTAAGGAACACAAAAAAATAAATTATATCCTAAACAATGAATTACATTTAAAATACATACCTGTTTGCATTGGGAGTCGAAATATTCGCACAATAGAGGCCATGTCTCTACGTCGACTCTCACAAACGCCGGAGTAGATAGGAGGGCCGCTCTCTCTGCCTCGGGGGTCTCCATCCACAGGGAGTAGCAGTCGGCCTTCAGCTCATTCCTGTTGTATCGGACCTTGGTCTGCTTGTTCTTCATCAGGCCATTGTACAGAGCATGAAGGTCGAGCACCCTCCCAGGGTGATCAGGGTCGGGTATAGGCTGAAAATCGTAATCCGACTGAAAATACAAAAAAACATTGTTATTAGATTTCAAGTGTTAATAATAAATATATTGGATAAATCAAATGAAAATATATATTAATACGTACCCGAGCCTGATCAAAGAAGAAGGCGAATGAGCGCCGGTGCTGCTCGCCCCCTCAACATGAAGTGGATAGTTCTTCACGAGCCGGCTCTCGTCCCCCATATACCGGCCGAACCTCTCGGCATGAGGACCGGTATAGCGATAGTCAAGGGTAAAAAGGAGGGGGAATGCTGCCTCCCTCCTAGCTCTGTCAGGCCTCAGCCTATGGGACTGATTCGGGTCTCGAGTCCCTCTTTGGGGATGGAGAGGCCCTGCGTCTGCAAGAAATATCAAGACAATCAATATTAAGACAAAGTTGTATTAAGAAATCAAGGTTAAACGAAAATTGAAGTGTGATATATACCTTCGGTGACTAAAGCACGAGCCTGGGCCCGGGCAGCAGCACGAGCGGGATGATAGTTCCTCCGGTGAGGAACAGCCGGGGTCCCAGATGCGGACGCATCCCCTCCAACTAGAAAATAAATATTGACACTAAATTTCCATGAAGTTCATATTTATTCTATAGAACATATGTAAAATGAATAAATATTTTATATTTATTCATACTAACCTACAGACGATGCGGAGGGTATGGAAGTGGCAGGAGTGGCCCCTGCGTCAGATGTGGACGCACCACCTATAATTAGGCAATTAAAAATAGATTATATAAGTAATTGCAAAAAGAATGTGTAAATCAATAATATAACGTTCTAAATCAATATGCATGCACTATAGGATATATAAACATACCCGCAGCTGCGGTGGTGTCACCACCTACAACTAGTCAATAATAAAAATTGCTAAGTAAGAGCAAAAGGAATGTGTGTATATTTATGATATAGTATTCTAAATCAATATACATGCACTATATGATATATAAACATACCTGGAGGAGCGGGAGTGGCCTCTGTCCCAGATGTGGACGCATCACCAACAACTAGACAATCAAACATTGACAATATAAGTAATTTTGACATAAACAGGCATGAATATCTATAATATTACATTCAAAATGGATATGCGTGCAGTATACCTGGATGTGTGGCAAAATCCACACAGAAGGAGGCATCCGAAGATGTCTCCAATCTGGGTGCAAGACCGGCCCTCTGAAGCTCCCTACGGAACTCTCTGGGCGGCAGAACCGCTCTGCCTCTGCCTCTGCCTCTGCCGCGGCTGGAGCTCCTACCGCCCCTCGCTGCTCCCGACATCGTCATCAAATCTAAATAAACGGTTCGTGGACGCATTAGACAATCATTAAAAGTATTGACTATATATGTATAGATCGTAAAATGTGAAGTAATAATATAACATTACTGATAACCTTTTTCATTTCGTGGGTGCATTATACATATCTACTTGGATTTCATCGTCGATGTCATTTCT
Source organism: Agapanthus africanus (assembly GCA_030015575.1). NCBI lineage: Eukaryota > Viridiplantae > Streptophyta > Magnoliopsida > Asparagales > Amaryllidaceae > Agapanthus > Agapanthus africanus. The sequence continues at coordinate 22,301,644 of CM057348.1, read as the reverse complement.
AACCCACGTAACTTCATGATCGGCCGAAGACAACCCGTCCTTCGAAACAGACGGTCGGAGCACTCTAAGCTTTCTCCCTTCTTCGCCATCATCGCTGTCCTCGAATTCTGGGACATTGTAGACATCCCTGGATTTCCAACGGCATACGACACTCCATCCCGGATGCTTCAAACACTGTGAGTAGTATACTTGGAACGCTTGGTTCGGAAAGATAAACGGATCTTCCTGACCGTAAAATCGAAGTGTGTTCACACTGGTCAATCCATATTCATCTTTCCAAGTCCCAAGATTGCTTCTCCACTTGTCCGTTTCGGTTCGCGTATCGTACCAAGTACACTGGAATATATAAAAGGGTTCTGATCGTTCGGGATAGTGGATGCCGAGTATACAATTTAATTACCCATAATAAATCACACCGTCCGATCCTACCGTCGCAATCCCACTATTCTGAGTGGTTCTAAATGTTTCTATGTCCTTAACTTCGAATTTGTATCCAAGGACACCAAATCCTTTGTAATATGCAACCTCCATACTAGGAAATTGAGCTAAACATCTTGAATCACTCTCAAATGATGCAGACAAGTTCGGATCGTGGATCTAAAAAAACAAATTTTACGAAAAATACATAATGATACAAGTTTAGATTAAAACTGATAGCAATAAAATGTTATTCGAATAACTTACATGATCTGTGACCCAATCACAAAAATTATCCTGATGATATTTTTCCAATTGTTCTTCGTTCCAATCAGGATGCCCCTCACGTACCTCGTTAAAATGAATTCTGTTTTCGACAAATAATGGTGACATTAATATTATATCATTTCATACACACACGAATACAGATATAACAATTAATCCAAAAAAAACTTACTCTCTAATTTGTTCAAGACATGCACAATTAAGCAAGATAAACCGGTATATCTTGTTGATAAACATAGTGTCTACCCTCTTATACTCGGCTTTACCATATGGCCCGTCTTGAATTCTTCGAGGCCGGTTAAGTCTTGTCTCAATGTTCTCGTCCAGATAGCGGGAACAAAATGTGGTTGCTTCATCAAGAAGATAACCTTGCATGATAGAACCCTCTGGTCGATTTTTATTGCGTATATACTTCTTAAGAGTGTAGAGGTACCTAATGAAAATATGTTGAATAAATAAATACGGGCATAAAGGACAACAATAAATTTATAAATTGCGCGAAACGAAAAATTACACGTACCTCTCGACGGGATACACCCATCGATACTGTACCGGTCCGGCTAACTTAGTCTCAGTTGCAAGATGAACCGTCAAGTGTACTATGATATCGAAGAATGACGGCAGGAAAATACGCTCAAACTTGCAAGGTATCAACGCAATAGAATTTTCTAGTTTATCCAGCGTCACAACCTCCAATGTTTTAGCACACAACTCTCTGAAAAAACAACATAGGTCGTTGATTACTAGACCAACCGATTCGGGGAGAGAAGTCCTGAGGGCTAATGGAAGAAGGAGCTCCACGATAACATGGTGATCATAACTTTTCAGCCTATCGATCTTGCCCTTCACAATTTTTATTTTCTTGCTGAATGATCCTGAGAAACCTGTGGGAACTTTCAAATCATGCAACACCTGCAGGAATCTTTTCTTCTCCGGTTGTGACATATGATAAGCGGCATTGGGAAGTACAAACTTTCCCGGTTTACCCGCTACCGGTTTAGGGTGCAATTCACTTCTTATTCCCCACTCTTGTAGATCCATACGAGCATTCAGGTTGTCTTTCGATTTCCCGTCTTTACAAAGAAGAAAGTTAAGTATGTGCTCTGATACTCCTTTCTCTATATGCATGACGTCCAGACAATGACGCACTAAATTTGTAGACCAGTACGGAAGCTCGAAGAAAATGCTTAACTTGTTCCAAAATGGTGGTTTGACTTGTTTCGTCGGATCCATCCCGAAGGTCACATTATTGTAACCATCCCATTTAGCAGTCACGTTCTCTCCGGACAATGGGGATGGAGGTCCAAGAAGCTCCTGATGACCATCAAAGTGAACCGTGTCTAACCTATAGGGGTGGTCTGGAGGCAGGAAACGTCGATGGCAGCAATAACAAACCTTCCTGCTAAAATTCAAGAATTTCGATGTTGTGTGTTCATGGCAATGAGGACATGCTTTGTGACCATGCACGGACCAACCTGATAGCATTCCATACGCAGGAAAGTCATTAATTGTCCACATTAAAGTCGCACGCAGTATGAAGGTTGTATTTGTGTTTGCATCATATGTCTCCACACCATCAATGAACAAAGATTTCAACTCCTCGATCAGAGGTCGGAGATAGACGTCAATATTGTTCTCCGGTGAGTTTGGTCCGTCGATAAGAAGAGGCATCATAAAGTATGATTGGTCCATAGCCAACCAAGGCGACAGATTATAAATTATCATTACAACGGGCCATGTGGTGTGACTTCCAGCCATATAGTTGAATGGGCAGAAGCCATCAGTAGCCAGTCCGAGCCGGACATTACGAGGATCGCTACTGAATATTGCGTGCCTCCTATCGAAATCCTTCCATGCCGGTGAATCTCTTTGATGGCTCATTTTTCCATCTTCACTTGGAGAAGCACGGTGATGCCAAATCATTGCCTCGGCTGTTTTCTTGCACCTGAATAGCCTCTGTAGCCTCTGTGTTATGGGAAAGTATCGTGCTATCTTGACAGGTATATCAGACTTCTTATCAGAATCTTTCAGCTTATACCTGGCCTCTCCGCATGTTGGACACTCTTTCAAATCTGAATTCTCTTTCCGGTATAACACGCAATTTTTAGGACATACTTGAATCTTCTCGCACTTTAGACCCAAATCAGACATCATCTTCTAGGCTCCGTACCAGCTGTCGGGCACGTTATTTCCCGGAAGCATAGAATCTTTCAAGAACGAAAGAAGCATTGTGAATGACTTGTTTCTCCATCCATTTAGGCACTTAATCTGGAAAAGTTGGACGAACCATGAGAGGGTGGAATACTTCGCATTCTCATAAATTGGTTTCCTAGCATCATTCATGAAATTTTCATATTTATCCGCACGCGGTCCTTGACCGGAAGGAATGTCATCTTCGGTACGAATAGATTTGCCTAGGGCAGCCTCTACCATATCCTCCATTTCTTCTGATTGAAATAAATTACCGACTTCTCCTTCTGCCGCATTACCGAATTCTTCTTCTTCTCCTGCCGCATTATCGTGTTCTCCTTCTTCTTCTGCCGCAGTACTGCATTCTTCTCCTTCCCCGTGATATTTCCAAGTTGTATAAAGTCTAGTAAACCAATATTTTACAATATGAAGCTCTGCCAATTCTACCTTCTGCCAGTACTTATTGCCACATCTATCGCACGGACAGAGAATCTTCTCTATTATGATTTTATTATGTGCGCGTGCAAATTTAAGGAAAGCAGCAACTCCTGCGACAAACTTAGCTTGCATACGTTGTTGCCAATCCACATACATCCAGTCCTTAACTCTGACGTACTCATAGGCCATGTTAGACTGTATAACTTATAAATTGTAGGTTATGCTGACTATATTGAAAAATATAAGAACGGGATAGTTACTGACAAAGGAGAAAATCCGTGTATATGCTTTGTGTGTGCGTTTGTCGTTGAAAAGAATAAATTATCGCACGTATGTTAACCGATAGACGGGGACTAAGTGGCTTAGTTTCATATATGAGTATCGATGAGAATATGAAGGTTTCATATTATCATCGAGTATCATATATTGGTTTTTACTTGAACATCTCGAATCACTCTCTAATTATGCATTTGTTGTGTATTCTTGTTGTACGTGTGTGTTCCGGCTGTCGGGGGCAGGCTTCTATCCCATTAAGAATGTATAGAGCGAACACCTATCACTTGTGCTTTCAACCGTTTCGAGTAAATTTCGGCAGCACCTCCCCGCTGTTCTCCGAGTACACGGTAATAGAATAGATAATCATTTCAAAGCTGTGAAACAACGTTGAAATGAACATCTAATCTATCTTTGTACACGGAGAACCAGCGGAAAGGTACCGACGAAATATCTCGAAACGGATGAAAACACAAGTGAATGAAGGCGTTTGCTTTATACATTCTTAACTTGTCCACACGGGACAAATCTATGGGTTACCATACGATTGAATTTTCTCGTCGCGTAGACTATACGACGGTTGTTAGTATCGAGCTATACCGTCCGATATTTAACAACCTTCGTATAGTTCTATATCACGACGAATATCGCACGTATGTTAACCGATAGACGGGGACTAAGTGGCGCTTTTAGTTTCATATATGAGTATCGATGAGAATATGAAGGTTTCATATTATCATCGAGTATCATATATTGGTTTTAACTTGAACATCTCGAATCACTCTCTAATTATGCGTTTGTTGTGTATTCTTGTTGTATGTGTGTGTTCCGGCTGTCGGGGGTAGGCTTCTATCCTATTAAGAATGTATAGAGCGAACACCCATTACTTGTGCTTTCAACCGTTTCGAGTAAATTTCGGCAGCACCTCCCCGCTGTTCTCCGAGTACACTGTAATAGAATAGATAATCATTTCAAAGCTGTGAAACAACGTTGAAATGAACATCTAATCTATTTTTGTACATGGAGAACCAGCGGAAAGGTACCGACGAAATATCTCGAAACGGATGAAAACACAAGTGAATGAAGGCGTTTGCTTTATACATTCTTAACTTGTCCACACGGGACAAATCTATGGGTTACCATACGATTGAATTTTCTCGTCGCGTAGACTATACGACGGTTGTTAGTATCGAGCAATACCATCCGATATTTAACAACCTTCGTATAGTTCTATGTCACGACGAACATCGCACGTATGTTAACCGATAGACGGGGACTAAGTAGCGCTTTTAGTTTCATATATGAGTATCGATGAGAATATGAAAGTTTCATATTATCATCATCATATATTGGTTTTAACTTGAACATCTCGAATCACTCTCTAACTATGCGTTTGTTGTTTATTCTTGTTGTATGTGTGTGTTCTGGCTGTCGGGGGTAGGCTTTTATCACATTAAGAATGTATAGAGCGAACACCTATCACTTGTGCTTTCAACCGTTTCGAGTAAATTTCGGCAGCACCTCCCCGCTATTCTCCGAGTACACTGTAATAGAATAGATAATCATTTCAAAACTGTGAAACAACGTTGAAATGAACATCTAATCTATCTTTGTACACGGAGAACCAACGGAAAGGTACCGACGAAATATCTCGAAACGGATGAAAACACAAGTGAATGAAGGTGTTTGCTTTATACATTCTTAACTTGTCCATACGGGACAAATCTATGGGTTACCATACGATTGAATTTTCTCGTCGTGTAGACTATACGACGGTTGTTAGTATCGAGCTATACCGTCCGATATTTAACAACCTTCGTATAGTTCTATGTCACGACGAACATCGCACGTATGTTAACCTATAGACGGGGACTAAGTGGCGCTTTTAGTTTCATATATGAGTATCGATGAGAATATGAAGGTTTCATATTATCATCGAGTATCATATATTGGTTTTAACTTGAACATCTCGAATCACTCTCTAATTATGCGTTTGTTGTGCATTTGTGTTGTATGTGTAACATGATTTTAAACCATTGAGATCAAGATTGATAGAACTGATCATCCTACATTGCAATGGCATTCATCTACCAAAAACTATTATTGCAATGACATTCATCTATAACAATCAACAATTAAAACTACAAATGTAGGATACTGATATCATTAAGCGTTATACACAACATATGAATTCACATGACTGAAACATGCATCAAAAAACATGTTCATCCAAAAGAAAGGCCACTGTCAACAAATATAGACAAAGGATTATTATATTAACTATGAAACATATTAGAAAAAGGATAGAAGTTCAAGATGTTAATAACACAATGATAATCAAAGCAGTTGCGTACAGATGCTAAAACCGAATATGTGACACGATATTCTTGTAAAGATAGACTTGTATTAAAAGAGGAGGCGCCCAAGTAAAATCCATAACTAAATCCCTATCTTGCCCTTCCTTTTCTTCAAATCAGAAATGTGTCTTTTTTTTTTGCAATTATATATAGCTAAAACAAAGAAGGTCCTACAATTCTAAGCATTTCCAATTACAACGGCCCATCCTCAAAATCCAGAATCATATGAGCATCTTATGCAATTAGCAAACATATTCAACCGAAAACACCCTCAAAATTTCCACCAGACTACAAACCCTTTGCATACTCAAACCCCAACCAGATCAAATTAAGGGACTATTCAGACCCACAGTTTAAATCAATCAAAAATATCCAAAATCAGACAAGGAGTCTTTGGATACCTACCAAATGCCAGATCCCATGACTCCAAAAACAAAACCCCAACATGCCCAACGGCTAAAAGTTCCACAAAACAGTCTCCGTTTCCAAGAAATTTTGAGAATGACAAATAAAATTATTAATTAAACTGGGCTTTACCCACATTATTAGTCCAGTTTCCAACACCTTCTCAAACTAGACACATTTTCCTCTTATGATCATCATCAGCATTTCAATTAACGAGCTTAATGCTAATTAGAATGGAAATTAACTTAGACCCTGAAATCAAAAACTGCAACCCCAACCCTAACCCTAACCCCAACCCCAACCGCAACCCCTTGCCGAACCCCAGCCCCAGCCCCAGCCCCAGCCCCAACCCTAACGCTAACCGCAGCCCGAGCCCGAGCCCGAACCCCAACCGCAGCCCCAGCCCCAGCCCCAGCCCCAGCCCCAGCCCCAGCCCGCAGCCCCAGCCCCAGCCCCAATCAAAAATTTGAGTAATTGAAGATTTCGTTACCTGTGCAGAGGCGATGACGAGAATGGAGATGAGCCGGCGCTGGCGACGACGAAAGAAGGCGGTGGCTACGACGAATCGGCGGCGCTGGCGATGACGAGAACGACAAGAACGACGATCGATCGGCGGGAACGAGGGTTTAGGAATTTGGGTTCGCGCGAGAATTAGGAATAATGAGCGTAGGGATCGATCTGAGCTTTTAACTTAAATCCCTATTTAGATGCCCCTATGGATAAGTTCGTAGGTTCTTGGTTTGCGGCTCCGTAGGGGCAAACAACAATTTAAGATTTAATAATTTTTAAATAAATATGTAAGGACCGTAGGGGAAACCTTTTGGCCCTACGGATTAATCCGTAGGGCCAAACTAAAATTGCCCCTACGGATGTCGTTATCCGTAGGGGCAACCCCTATTTTAGTAGTGTACTAAGATTGTACCTAAGTTGTGTGGAATATGTTTAGGTATAGGATAAGATATTTGATATGTATAAGGATTGAAAGAAAGCTTGAAAGAAAAGAGTTACCAGTGATGACTTAGCTAGTGGCTTCAGCTTCTTCCATAGTCATTATGAAAGCCTGTCGTCTTAGTACATTCCTCCTTGCTGGAGACGCATTCCTCTGTCCGTTCCTCTGTCCCTGAGGTAGGTTCCTTTGTGCTTGATGGAACTGACGAGAAGGAGGTGCAGTAGGTCCACGAGGAGGTGGAGCTGGGAGAACAAGACGTGGTGCAGGTGCCTGGATAGCTGGCCGTTGCAGATAGGTGATTGCTGGTCTGGTTGCAGGATTTGGATTGAGTCTACGAGGACAAGATCCAATATCATGTGTGGATTGGCCACAGACTAAGTAAAGGCGATTAGCACGCCTGCAGTCCTTCGCCATGTGTCCATTCCTCCTGTAGTAGGTGCAAAAGTCTGAACTAGGCCAGTTGAAAGGTACTCCCGGTCTCCTGGGTACAAAAAGTGGCCTGGAAGAGGCTCCTCCTGCTATCTGAGTAGCAGGGCGCTTCATACCGGCAGATTGAGGTCTGCCTTTCTTCTTCACCATTGTTTCATATCGACGGGCAGCCTTCAGAGCTAGATCATAGGTTAAGAAATCCTATGTAGCTAGAGCATCTTGGATTTCTTGGTCCAACCCTTGCTGAAATCTTCTGGTCCTGATCTCAACAGTCGGTATGAGATGTGCTGCGAACCTGTTACGGTTTTATGTTAGCAATGTAGTATGCGATATCAGAAAATTCGAATATTTGAGACATATTTTACCTGCTCAATATAGTAAACTCAGTATCATACTCATCTACGGATTTGCTCTACGTAGAGCCTTATTCTAGGTGGATGAATTGCTCCTCTATGTCAAATCGGACAGTCTCAAGAAAATATTTCGCGTCGAACATGTCACGAAAAGTCTTCCATTTGATCGGCTGGGTAAGACACCTTTCTTCCGCCATCCACCATACTCGGGCGTTATTATTAAGTTACAGTTTTGCAACCCTTACCCAAGCAATGTCCGGCATATGTGCTACTGCTAGATCGTCCTCAATGGATTGTGCCCATTCTTTAACTTCCAAAGGGCTCTCTTTACTAGAAAATTGCTCAGAATGCAGTGCCCGGAATTGTTTCACTCCAGATGCCTCAGCTTCTGGGCGGTTCATTAGAATAGCAGTCTTCTACTGCTGTCCCGCCAAGAGGCTCTTTATTGCCTCGAGCAGCAACGTCTACTCGTTGATCGGAGCTACAACGGTAGGCGTAAGTGGAATGGATGGTGGTGTGGTGTTGCCGTTCACGTTGGTGCTAGTATTGTTCGGAGAATCCATAACCTTGAAAGAAAAATAGGGTTAGGATAGATTCAAAGAATATGAAATGTAAAGAATGTTTTAGTTGCTAATTCTTGTGATATATTGCTTAAGACTTCATGCAGAACTGACCTGCATGGGCTACCAACAAAACCTGTCATGCCCCGCTTTCCTGTGTACGGTCAGGAGACGTGACTAGGCCCGCGACGTATTTACTCAGAAGTATATACGTTAAGTGTAAATGAGCAATATAATATAAATGTACACAAGAAAGACATGAGATGTAAATGAACAACAACTTTTTATTTATTAAACATTCTTTACAATACAACTGAAAAGTAAATACAATGTGGAAAGCAATGCCTAAACAATGGAATGAACTGAAAGTAAAAGTATATACAAGTGACTAGAGCTCCGGGTCCTCGATAAACTGCTCCAAATCTACTGAGCTGGGCTTGATCTCTAGAGAGTTGGGTCCTCCTGACAACATTCCAAAGAAAGAATAGAAAAGGAATGTCATCAGCGAACAATCGCTCGGTAAGTCTCAAAAAGAGATAGAAATAGACCGAACATGTAAAGAGAATATATTTGGTATAATGTATGATTGTTATGTTAATGCTGTTGTTTGTAACTTGGTACAGAATATGCCAGTGTATACGAGAGGAGTCTAACTATTTCGTGGACTAAGGTATACGGAGCGCAACGAACTGTTAAGCCACGGGACAACAGCAATGGATATTCAGGTTAGGTGTATTAAAGTGACGATCATCGTGCCACTTTTAACACATTCCATACCAATCTACCCCTTAAAAACCCCGTAATGTTTATTGTATTTTTTATAGCTGTAAGCCTTGCCGAAACCATGATATCAATTGCTCATGTAAATGGATAAAGATGTAAACGGATAGTCATGTAATCAAGTCAATGTATATCCATGGTTCGGTCAGTTCAAGTCATGTTGATATTTGATGGTATTCAGTATATATGGATTCATGATGCATTGGAGTTATATTTGAAGTGTGTGTAGATTGGAATTGTATTCAGATTAGACTGAGACTCTTTTTGAGTCAGATACATTAAACAAAATTCGATTCCTGAATTAGGTTTTGGAGTTATCGGTAATTGCTGCACATGGACGGCAAGATTTGTGAATTTTTCCAAGACAATTACCATTGATAACCCCGTTTTAGTTTTCTACCTTAAATAAACAAGAACCCACTTTCTCCGGCTCCCTGAAGCTCAAGAGAATTGGTCCCGCTTAAACCTATATTTATTAGGGTCCTTATTGTAAATTAATAGACTTGAGGGGGTTTTATAAAAAATAGTTTTGATAGACTTTCAAAATAAACCTCAAGCATTTATTTATCGTATTTAAGGTTTTTATGGATGCAATTTTTAAAAGTGAAGTATTATAATGATTATAAACCTAGATTGAATAGTATATGGTATTTTAGTGTAAATTAGGATTGTATGGATTTGTGATGGTATATACATGAAATTTGTGATTCCTTTGTTTAGAAAACATGGAATTTATTATATATATTTAAAATAGATATTTTGATAATATATATATAATTATTAAAAATAGAATTTATTTATTAAATAAGAAATCACATTATTCTTAAAAATTGTATTAAAAATTCCATCGAGATCGGATGCTCCGTTAGGAGGTCTGCATCTCACTCTACTAGTCCCAAGAATGTGCGATACTCCGCAACATCCAAATCGGGTTCCCTAAAATGGGTTTTAGGGGCTTAATTGCAAGAATTTAATTAAAACAATCTTAAAGAATACGGTTTTATTAGTTTAAAATATTTTATTGTAAAATTGTATTTATCCCACAAAATATTGTTCCAAAAGTCATCGTGCTATATCATGATGAGTGTTGTGATGAGATAAATCATTACCTCGTGAGTTTTCTATAGGTAATATGAGCAAATATGATGAAATGATGCCATAAGTAAACCTTGTGGTATTTAACCGTAAAATTGAAATAAAAGTTGTATAACATTGTATTTTGAATTGAAACTTATTCTAAATGTTTGTTTTAAGATTACTAAACAAGATGTAACAATATGGATATTTGGTTATTAAGAAAAGTTGTGTTTTTAACAAAATTAGAATCGGAAGTCGGAATAACTCCGCTTCCGATGAGTTTTGAGAAGAGAATTCTTTTGATAGGGAAGAGAGGAGAGGAGAGGAGAGGGGACTTGCTGGATTATATGAGAGAGGGGAGGTAAAGAAAGGGTTTGAGAGCTTCGTGGAGTCGCGGTGTTGCCGGATTTGTCCCGAGTCGTCGCCGGAAGATGGCCTTGGGCTAACTCTAATTATACAACTAATTTGACTTGGAAAAATTTGAGATTTTTGGTAATGGATTTTAGAATAGAGAGGGCTAGGTATAGGGTGGTATTTATAGGATAGAATTAGGGTTTAGGGAATTAAAAATGAGAATTAAAATGCATTAAAATATTGGTTTAATGGTGATTTTTAATCCTCTGGTTAATTGCAGGAAAAACAAATAGAAGATGAGTAGTGCGGGAGGCCAAGGGGTGTTGCGGAAAAATTTGGGAGCATTCCTTACGGGAGGGCCGACGGCGCCGGTCTGGGGCTCCATCTCGCCGACCATTAGGTGGGTGTAGGCCTCTGGATCGATGCCATGTGTTCTCGGCTATTCATATATTATTTTCCACATGTTTGATTTTAGTGACTTTTCATTTTTACACATATTGCACGTGTAAACTTTTGGGCTTCCAAAAATGTTTAAAAGAAAAATCATTAAAAATAATATGCGGCTGGGGAGATTTGAACACTAGGGCTACATCACAGCAGTGTAGAGATTTTACCAGTGAGCTACAAGCTGTTTCTTGCTGTTCTAAAACAAATTAAATACTTATAGCATACTCAAGGTTGCAAATAATCTATTTAGTACTTTAACTTTAAACAAATTTCTGTACATTAAAAACAGAGCCTTTACAGTGAGGCATGATCTTGAAAAGATAAGATTGAAAGGATTAGGATAGATTCAAGAACAGAGTTAAAAAGAATGCTAAATACTGTTGGATCATTTTTTTAAAAAGATTCTTGCAACATTATGCTTTTGACTGAACAACATAAGTCAAATTGTAGTTGGAGTTGGACCTACATGAACCAACAATAAAACCTGTCACGACCCGCTTCCCAAACTACTGGGTGAAGTCGAGATGAGGCCTGCGACACATCTATACCGAGAAGTACACCTTCTCGACATAGACACGCCAAGCGTCTAGTAAGTAATAATATGACAAGAATTTAAAATTTTCAAATCTAATAAATAACATCCAACGATTACTACATCTCTGAAAGTTCAGCAAATAAAGTTTACAGCAAACAGCCTTGAACAAGTAAGACATTTTATTAAGCAGTCAAGGAAAGTCACGAAATGATAAAACGAACATCTCAGAAACAGTTAATAGTTTCCTAGCCTGAGAAGTGCTCCAAGTCTACCGAAATGAGGTTACGCTCGCCCTGCGGATCCTGATCTGTCTCAATCCCTGAAGAACATTTCAATCAAACAGAAATGTCTGTCAGAGAACTGAAACTCATGTAAGTCTTCCGAGAGGGTGTAGAGATAGCATACAAACAAATAAAAGTAAAGAAGAATGAACATGAACATGTATGCATGTATAAGGTGATATATCTTGAGAAACATTTGCATAGCATTACATATCTATCGTTCGTATTAGTCTAGTAAGGGTGTTGGATTGGGTTTCGGTGAGTGCTCTGTCTGTCCCACGGAACAACAGTAACATGAATGATTTTATATATATAGTGTTCTATAAAACCACCGGGAAACCACGATGAACATGATAGGAGACTTCAGAAACCTTGTCCGCTACCTTTACTAAACCACCCTAACCCCGTGTTTAAAAAACTATATATATAACCGATAATTGTATAAAAGAGTCCACACGACGCATTGAAACGTGAACCATGAATAGTGAACCATGAATTGTGATAACCAAAAACATGACATGCACCATGATTACTCTTGCAAGATCCGATTATATATATCGATCACATGAAACAAGCATGATAGTATTGCAACATGATCAGCCATACATGCAATATGATTTTAAAGCATAGATAAATCACAGTTGATATCACCTTCAGGTAACAGGGTATAAACATGAAGCGTGGGATTTTCTGTGTTGGTGATGAAAATTTTGTCCAGTTCGGGTGTTGGAAACTTCATTTACTATGAGGTTAAGTCAAGTTGCGTTATATGTTCAACCACTGTTTCAGAAAATAGCCCTGACGCGGTGGTGCAGTTTTTTGTTGTTTCGTTGCATATTATGAGAAGGGTTTCTGCTGAGAAAATATGCACTACATTATGTACTTATGAGATTTCATAAGGTTCGCATAGTTTGTACTTCCATGGTGTGAGTTACAGTGAGTTCAACGGCCGACTTTACGGCAGTTTTCAGAAAAACCAAAGAGCTAATTGGTCAATGATACCACTAAGTCGTGGCCTTGGGTATATAATTTAGTCTCTGGAATTTAAAGTGATAAAAAAATAACTCTACTAAATTTCCCAAAATACGGATTTACAAAACATAATGAAATGAATTTTATAAAAATGTTTGACCATGACAGTGTCACTGGATTCTAGACACTGACCAGATAACGAATTGGTCAACGATACCACTAAGTCGTGGCCTTAAGTAAATAGTTAGGTCTCGGAAAATTTTACAGTGATAAAAAAATAAGTCTACTAAATTTCCCAAAAGACAGATTTACAAAATCTAATGAAACGAATTTTATAAAAATATTTGACTACGACAGTGTCACTGGATTCCAGCCACTGGCCAGAAAACTAATCGGTCAATGATACCACTAAGTTGTGGCCTTAATTAAATATCTAGCTCTCAGGAAATTTTACTTAGATAAAAAAATAAGTCTACTAAATGTCCCAAAAGACAGATTTATAAAATTTAATGCAACGAATTTTATAAAAATGTTTGACTACAACAGGGTAGTGAATTTCAACAGCCTATAAAACATGCGCAGTAGAATGAGAACACAAATAAATCCTGTTTCATATTGTTTTTCGAAAAAGTTATCGACACGAAAAATGTAGAGCTTCTCGAGTAGATGCATCAGAATATAAGTTTTATACAAAACGGAGATTTTACGAGAGAGATAAAGTGGTTTAAACAAATAGGGAGAGACTTACGAAGTATCGCCTATCGGTATATATCGGCAAAATTTTGACTTACAAAGCTAAAATCTTCAAAACCACATTACTTCTTGCTCTTTAATTTTTACCATAGCTTCATCATGGTGTCTAATATTTGATGGAATTTGTTTTGGGAATTTTTTTCGGGTTTTCAAGTCAAGAGCACTCAAAATAAAGAGACAGAAAATGAGAGCATAAGTACTCTCTCACTCAACACAGTATATCCACTCTCAAAGGCTCCCTCAAGCTCCTCCCCTTTCTTCTCTACTTGACTGATAATACTTAATCAAAAAGAATAGGACAAGTGGATCCCACCACTTATCCCTTCCTCATTTGCATGCAAAAGGTGCAAAAGGTCCAGGTGGGTTGAAAAGCACCCACGAGCCACAACAATAGTAACTCTTTTATTACAAAAATTTAAACCAAAATTTCATTACAAAAATTTAAACCAAAATTTCAAAAACAATGAATCTTAGAACAAACTTATTAAAATAACAAATTAAAACAAAATAATTAAAACAATTAATTTTATTTCGGATGCAAACGATTAAAACAACTTGCCCTGTTTTTTTTCCTCAGAAAAAATATATAAAGACAACAAAAACACATGTTTTCATGTCCAGAGCCCCAAAAGTCCTTTAGTTATATAAGCTAAAGATAAATTGGTATTTCCGAAACTTCCCATACCTACCAAAAAAGGATGAAATCGAAAGATTTCTCATATTTCAACAAAATATCTCTCATTTTCGTCTCTGACGGATGTCGGATCACATCAAAATGTTACCTTCCGTAGGTTTACTGTTGGCGATGATGGACGGCTGAGATTAGGTTGGAGGTTGCCTCCTGAAGCGTGTGGATTCTCAGTGGGTTTGAGGTGGTTGAGGCCGAGCTACCTGCAAGGAAGTCCCGGGGTGGTTGTACCACCGAGGACCCTCCGACGATCAAGTTAGACCGGATAGTTGAGCAGAGTAACGGCCTAGTGGGGAGAGAATGACTTACTTGAACCGTCTGAAGGAGGGGTTTATATAGTGGTGGCAACAGGCAGGCAGGCGCGAGAATCATGCCAGCCATTACGCTCCCGGCGTCACGCCCGCGTGATGGGCGGGATCTCCCATTAATGGCGAGGTAGGCTCATTAATGGGGAATCGTGATGGCATGGAATGCGGGACGTGGCCGACAGATATCTCGCGCGTGGCGAGATTCGCGGAGGTGAGGCGGTTGGTCCTGCGATAGGTGTCGTTGGTCGGTCGATGAGACCGAAGAATACGAGCTCGGCGGGAGGCTCGGGGACGAGCGGGAGGCCGAGGTATCTTGGTTCTGCGGTAGCCCAGAGATGTACTAAGAGGTCCGAGGAGGCCAATTGTGTAGGGGGCTCGGAGACGAGCCAACGGTTGTTTATAGGACGGGCATAGGAGTGGTCTGGTCGGCCACTGTAGGTCCTTTCTTTCTAGCTTCGAGACACGTCATCTGCCACGTGTCACGATCTGGGAGATCGCCGATATCGAGCATCGTCATTATCCCCCCACTCTTGTCCCGACTTATTCACGGGTTGGGTCGAGAGTGGTTTGCCAGGTCACCCGAGGTAAGCTCCTTATCGAAGATATCGCCGGGGCGTGTTCCCGGGCAATCTGTCGTATTCTCTGGATGACGTCAACGAATCAGGGGTCAGATCTTCCATTAAACGGGATGCGCCGGATCGTGCGTATGTCCGTCGAAGCGACAGCCCACGTGTCAAGTGCTGGCTGGCTGGCTGACGCGACGGGCCACAGGTTTCCCGTGCCCAATGGTGTGCGGCCAATGTGTGCATGACAGGTGGAGCGACAGAGGCCGTCGAGTGCGAAGAGTCGTTTTGGCGGGAGATGACTGTTGCCGTTAGATGTGTACGCTGGCAGCTATAAATTATGGTGGGGTCCTCTTCTGGGCCCACACTTCATCGTAATTTTTCTCGTCCTTGGTCTTATCAGCTCGGCGCTCTTCTTTTTAGGCCGGGATTTCCGCGTTTTCTCTTCCGAGGGCTCATCCGTTCTATCAGGTTAGATGTCTTCTTCTGAAGAGTCTGTAGATGTAGTTCGGGTAGAGTCCGGGGAGCCCTCTGTAGATTCTTCCTTTTCTTATCCTTCTTCTTCTTCTGAGTCGGAGTCCTCCCGGGGAGTTAGGGTTCTTCCCGAGGTCGCGCGACGGGGACGGTTATCAGAGCGGAGGTCGCGGATGCACCTGGCGTGTCATCCACGGTGAGGTATGAGGATGAGCTCGCCACCATTCGGGCTCGTTTACACATTCCTCCCAGCTACACGCTGCGTTTGGCCGAGGAAAGGGAGAGGGCAGATCAAGTACGAGGCAAGGAGTTTGCCATGTACCCGGAAGCCTTTTGGGCCCGAATGCGCCTGCCCTTCTCTCCCGAGATTGTTAGAGCGCTGAATCATTTTGGGTTAGCCCCGGGCCAGCTAGTGCCAAACTCCCGGAGGATTCTCCTTGGGTTCCTGGTCCGTTTGAAGTTACAGTCGATCCCTTTCAGGCTGTCCACCCTTACCTCTTCTCTCATTTACAAAGGTTACCCCAGCACTCGCGCGGGCGAGCCGAGATGGGTTTACATATCCTTTAGGAAACAATGGGGAAGTGCTGCCGGGTCAGGAGTCATCATCGTACCTTCTTCCATCCACGATTGGAAGAAGTTTTTCTTTGTTGGGCCGCCAGAGGGTGGAACTGGCCCATGCCCACCCAGTGGTCTATGGATAGTTGCCGGCTGGGGAGTCGGTCTAACGATCCCGACGCGGCGAAAGTGGCGGAGTGGGAGCCCATTACCCGGGCCGACGTGCTGCTTTTTGAGTGGGCCCTTAGTTGGGCTGGGCTCAGCCCTGCCCAGTTCGCCGGTAAGTTAGGAGTTTATAGGCGATCTGTTAGAGTTGCGTTTATTTTCATTTCTACTTGCATTGCTGACTCCATTGTACCTTGTCTTGTGCAGAACTTATGGATGCGAGCAAACTTCGAGCGACCATGTATGAGCAGAAGAAGGGATCGAGGGCTAGAAGTGCCAGCTCCTGCGGTCCGACGTCGGCCCCGGCTCCCCCGGCAGCCGCTCCACCTAGGCGTTCGAGTGCGTCCCGTGCCCCGGATCCCAGCCAGGCGCCGAGACGAAAGCGGGTTCTGGATCAAGAGGCCCGGGCTTCGGAGATAGAGGCTGGCTCCCCGGCGGCGTCTCTCAAGAGGTTCTACCGGACGGTTCCGTGGACCCCGGCCTCCCCGATCTTTGTGGATGAGGGGGACCTCCGCTTTGAGGTGCCCTCGGGGCTCTCCATTGCTGATAGCTTGCTGACAGACATGGAGAGGTTGGCTAGGGGAAAGATCCCTCGGGGGACTCTCAGGTCACAAATGGCGGCCATCGCCCAAGAGGCCGTGCAGGTTAGTACTCGCACCTTACTTGGTTTTTCACTTAGCGTCTTGCAATTCGTGAGATTTGGTACCTCCTTTTTCTTTCTGACCCCTTCTGATTTCTTCAGGTCCTCCAACACGTCGCTCTTGTCGTCCAGATGGAGGACGAGGAAATTGCCCCGGCGATGCGAGCCGTGGGCGAGTTCTCCTCGCTGGAGGAGCGCTCAAAGTTGGAGCTGGAGGCGGCGATGGCGAGGGTCGCTGTCCTCGAGGACGACGTGTCGACCGGGAAACAGAAGGTGGTGGCCGGGAACCAGGAGGTCGCCAGGCACCGTAAGGCCGCCCGGGCCGCCGAGGCCAAGCTTCAGGACTCCAAGGTGCTCGTTGGCACCGTGAAGAAATCGGCGGGCTCCCTCCAGAAGGAGCTGGAGGCGGCGATAGAGGAGACGAAGCGAGCCGAGCTCAGAGCGTCGAAGGCGGTAGAGAACTACAAGAAGTCGGACCTTTTTTACTCCGACCTAGCCGCAACCTTTACCCTCATCTGGCATGATGCCCTCGACGCCGTTAAGGGTCGGATGCCGGAGTTCCCTGATGAAGTGCTCCGGAATGAATATCCTTGCGGGGATGACGCGCAGGGGAATACCCCCGGAAGCGTTGCCGGGGAAGAGGTTTCCGGCGAGGGCGGCGCCGAAGCTCCTGCGAAGGGCGCTGATCCTCAAGACGCAGCCCCAGTCATGGTGGACATTGAGCTCCCCGGGGTTGCGCCCGGCCCTGAGGCCAGAAACCCCTCGTCTTATTATTTCTTTTCTTTTGTTGCTTCGGAAATTTTTTAAGCCTTCGGGCATTTTGTAAGGCTGGGGAGCCTACAATACCCCTATAAAGACTTTTGAATGAAGCATTTTTTGCGGTGTTTGCATTTTTCCTTTTGCTTGTTAAATCTCTGTTTGCACGGTGCTGAGCTTGGAGAATTTCATTTTGAGACCGCACGTCGAGTTGAATTTAACCATTTTGCCAATTGCCTAAGTGTGCAAAGACCGGTGAGAGGTTGGTATCTTCGTGGCCCCAAAGTTGACGTAAGGATCGTGTAGTGAAGATACGTCGAAGTTATCCTCTAAGGTTGGGCCGAGCAGGGGTGTTGCCCGGTTGCCTCCTGGCAAGGGCTTAGATCTCTAGCTTCGTGGGGTAGTGAACTGCCAGTCAGGAATAACCGAGCATGGCAGCCGCTCGGTTGCCTCTTAGTGAGGGCTACGGTCCTTAGCGCAGGAGGGGCCGTAAGAGGCCTGCTAAAGATGGGCTGAGCAAGGGCGGGCCCAGTTGCCTCTTTGCGAGGGTTTTTGATCCTTAGCGCGCGAGGGGCTGTGAGAGGCCTGCTAAGGACGGACCGAGCAGGATTGCTGCCCGGTGCCTCTTGGCGAGGGCTTCGATCCCTGGCATTGTGGGGTAGGGAACTACCAGCCAGGGATAACCAAGCAAGGGTGGGCTCGGTTGCCTCTTTGCGAGGGCTTTTGATCCTTAGCGCAGGAGGGGCCGTGAGAGGCCTGCTAAGGACGAGCTGAGCAGGGTTGCTGCCCGGAGCCTCTTGGCGAGGGCTTTGATCCTTAAGGACGGGCCGAGTAGGGTTGTTGCCTGGTGCCTCTTGGCGAGGGCTTAGATCCTTGGCGTTTTGGGGTAGGGAGCTACCAGCCACGGATAACTGAGCAAGGGCGGGCCCGGTTGCCTCTTGGCGAAGGCTTTTGATCCTTGGCGCGGGAGGGGCCGTAAGAAGCCTGCTAAGGACGGGCCGAGCATGGTTGCTGCCCGGTGCCTCTTGGCGAGGGCTTTGATCCTTAAGGAGGGGCCGAGTAGGGTTGCTGCCCGGTGCCTTTTGGCGAGGGCTTAGATCTCTGGCATTTTGGGGTAGGGAGCTACTAGCCAGGGATAACCGAGCAAGGGCGGGCCGGTTGCATCTTTACGAGGGCTTTTGATCCTTAGCACGGGAGGGCCATGAGAGGCCTGCTAAGGACAGCCCGAGTAGGGTTGCTGCCCGGTGCCACTTGGCGAGGGCTTGGATCCCTGGCGTTGTGGGGGTAGGGAACTACCAGCCAGGGATAACCGAGCAAGGGAGGGCCCAGTTGCTTCTTTGCGAGGGCTTTTGATCCTTAGCACGGGAGGGGCCATGAGAGGCCTGCTAAGGATGGGCCGAGCAGGGTTGCTTCCCAGTGCCTCTTGGCGAGGGCTTGGATCCCTAACGTTGTGGGGTAGGGAACTGCCAGCTAGGGATAGCCAAGCAGGGTAGCTGCTCGGCTGCCTCTTTGCGAGGGCTTTTGATCTTTAGTGCGGGAGGGGCCGTGGGAGGCCTGCTAAGGACGGGCCGAGCAGGGTTGCTGCCCGGTGCCTCTTGGCGAGGGCTTGGATCCCTGGCGTTGTGGGGTAGGGAACTACCAGCCAGGGATAGCCAAGAAGGGTAGCTGCTCGGCTGCCTCTTGGTGAGGGCTTCGATCCTTGGCGGTGCGGGGTAGGAAACTAACAGCCAGGGATAACCGAGCAAGGGCAAGCCCGGTGGTGTGAGCATCGGGAAACGGGACAGGCACGGGAGACACGTGTCATGGACGCGTGGGAGAGGCGAAGCGCCGGAGTCGCGTCATTTCAATTTCGTCGAGAGAGGCTCGATGTCTGTAGCGTGGCGGTACAGTTGTGGGTGAAACAAGCGACTGTTGGACTCGTGGGGAGCCCAGCGGGTCATAGAATATGTCGGCCCGGGAGATCTGCGGCCGTGGGAAGCAGCGAGGTGGTGGTCGGCCGTGCCGACGTTGTTTCCCCCAATCAGAGAGCAAAGCTCTATTTAAAATTTCAAAATTTGAAATTTGAAATGAGGCAGCGCCTCATAAGAGCGCTCGTGCCAAGAGCGCCAGCGCTAGGAGTCAAAGACTCTGAGGCAGCGCTCACGTGTAAAGCACGAGAGTGCTAGCGCCAAGAGCGCCAGCGCCAAGAGCGCCAGAGTCAAAGACTCTGAGACCGCGCCTCACGTGCAAAGCACGAGAGCGCTAGCACTAGAACTAAACGTTCTCCACCCTTGGATCAAAGATCCAACGGAGATGATTAAAAATCATCAAATTACTAGAATAAAATTCTGTTGAGGAAATACTCCTCAAATCTTTCCAAACAGGAAAGATTGTGCTCTGTAAATCAGAGCGCCGTTGGATAAAAGATCCAATGGTGATTAAAAATCACCAAGATACAGAATAAGTTCTGTATGGGAAAATATTTTCCCCATCTTGTTAAAAATAAAAAGACTGTCTTCTGTAAAATAGAAGCCCTAGGATCAAAGATCCAATGGTGGGGAAATATCCCCAAATCAATCAGAGAAAGATTTCCTTAACTGATTCAACAAATCATCCTCCCCTATATAAAAGACCCAAGACTTCAAGTCTTGTACAAAAGAACCCCTCCCCCCCCCCCATAAACTTGAGAAAAGAAAAAAGAGGAGCAAGATCTAAGGAGAAGAAATTTTCTTCAAGGTAAATGATAATGAGTGAGATCATAACATCTCCTCAATTCTTGAGAGTTTAACTCTCACATCATAAGAACTCAGTTCTTTTTCTAGATCACAGATCCATAAGACAAGGTTTTTCACAAAAAACAAAAAAGATCATAGCATCTCATCAAAAAGAGAAGAACTTAGTTCTTAGATCCATGAGACAAAATCTCTTATAAACCGAGAATTTAATTCTTAGAGCACAGAACTGATCAGAGCTACCAGAGAAGAGCCTTAGCGCTCCAATTTAAAAAGAAGCGCCTTAGCGCTCCAAGTCTGGCGCTCAGCGCCCAGCGCTCCAAGCGCTATTTTAAAAGAAGCGCTTTAGCGCTCCAAGTATGGCGCTCAGCGCCAAGCGCGCCATATGCTCATCACGTGGGCGCTATTTTATAAGAAGCGCCTTAGCGCTCCAGGTCTGGCGCTCAGCGCCAAGCATGCCACGTACTCCTCATATGGGCGCTATTCAAAAAGAAGCGCTTTAGCGCTCCAGCGCTCCAAATCTGGCGCTCAGTGCCAAGCGCTCCACGTGCTCCCCACGTGGGCGCTATTTCAGAGGAAGCGCCTTAGCGCTCCAAATCTGGCGCTCATCGCCAAGCACTCTGTATATAAAGCGCTCTGTACATAAAGGCTCTGTACATAAAGCGCTCTGCGCTACAAAGAGTGTTCAACACTCAATAAAAGACAAAAGAAAAAGGGGTGTCAGAACCCAAATTAATGCTCAGTATTATTGAACAAAAAAGGACCGAACCCAAACAAGTGTACAACATTTTAATCAAAACTGAGTGGGCCACAAGTCCCTAACTCAGACCAACCGAGCCCAAATTGCACAAATCCCTAACTCAGACCAACCGAGCCCATGTGCTCACAATTTCCCTAATTGGTCTTAGTCCCAAACCTGACTACAGATCTCCCAACCAATATTGGTTCAAGGGTACATCTCTTCATTCCTCTGACGTTGTAATTCTTCAACGTCTTCAGAGAGGTGACGGGTCCCGACAACCAGAAACTCTATGGACTATGATGTCCTTAAACTTATGGACCGCAACGTCCCTAAACTAAACTCTATGAACTATGATGTCCTTAAACTTATAGACGCAACGTCCCTAAACTAAACTCTATAGACTATGACGTCTTTAAAATATGGACTATGATGTCCTTAAACTCCATGGACTATGATGTCCTTAAACTTATGGACCGCAACGTTCCTAAACTAAAACGATAAAGTCCAAATACTCTTTCGTTGGATCTAAATGATCCCAAAACCCTGTTGAGTAGATCTTAGTCTAAAATTAGACTAACATATTCTCAACAAACGTTTGAGTTGAACTTAGTCTAAAACAAGACTAACGGTCCTTAAACCAACCCAAACCCAAATCTAAGAAAATACAGATTTGGACTAATCCACGCCCTACGGGCGACAACATAAATTAGTCTCCGTATACAATCCACGAGCAACCGTAAATAAAACAAAAACACACGACACAAAGTGACCTTCTGGAGCAGGAGAAAGTGATTACCACGATGCGATAACGTAATTAACTGTAGGGGCTTGCGTTTGCAGGGAAGAGCGTCCCCACAATCAAAAACCACCCACAATGAGGGAGAATCTGACGAAATCTGCTACAATGGCCGCATCCGTCTAAACCTCTGATACACGGTACCATAAATCAACTTGGCATCTTCGGAGAGGTGGACGGATAAAACCAAATAGCATCTGCCGCCAAAATTCAGGCTGGACGTCCCAACGTCATAGTCGCGTCTTTCGGCGGAGAACAGACGCGAACAGAGTCTTCTCTCCCCCTGTAGGGGTCCCAGTCCTGAGATGGGGGAGTGGCGACCTGGGGAGCTTTCCCTGCCGTTTGGACACGGACGAGCGCATCTATGACGGATGCCAGTTGATCTATTCGGGTGGCTAGGGCATTGATGGAGTTCGGGGGAGGAGATTCGTCCGCGCCTCCATTGTGAGGGAGGCGGCGGCTACTGCTTGGATCGTCGCGGTGATCGCTCTCCATTGAGTTGAGATCGGAAGATAAATTTTGTTCAGTGGAATCAAGAAGTTCCCACAGATGACGCCAGCTGACGGATGTCGGATCACGTCAAGATATTACTTTCTGTAGATCTGCTGTTGGCGATGATGGACGGCTGCGATTAGATTGGAGGTTGCCTCCTGAAGCGTGTGGATTCTCAGTGGGTTTGAGGTGGTTGAGGCCGAGCTACCTGCAAGGAAGTCCCGGGGTGGTTGTACCACCGGGGACCCTCCGACGATCAAGTTAGACCAGATAGTTAAGCAGAGTAATGGCCTAGTGAGGAGAGAATGACTTGCTTGAACCGTCTGAAGGATGGGTTTATATAGTGATGGCAACAGACAGGCAAGGGCGAGAATCACACCGGCCGTTACGCTCCTGGCGTCACGCCCGCGTGATGGGCGGGATCTCCCATTAATGGCGAGACAGGCTCGTTAATAGGGGTTCATGATGGCGTGGAACGCGGGACGTGGCCGGCGGATATCTCGCGCGTGGAAAGATTCGCGGAGGTGAGGCTTTTGCGCCTGCGATAGATGCCGTTGGTCAGTCGATGAGACCGAAGAATACGAGCTCGGCGGGAGGCTTGGGGACGAGCGGAAGGCCGAGGTATCTTGGTTCTGTGGTAGCCTGGAGCCGAGCTGAGAGGGCCGAGGAGGCCGATTGTGCAGGGGGCTTGGAGACGAGCCAACAATTGTTTGTAGGACGGGCATAGAAGTGGTCTGGTCGGCCATTGTAGGTCCTTTCTTGCTAGCTTCGGGACACGTCATCTGCCACGTGTAACGATCTGGGAGGTCGCCGATATCGAGCATCATCAGTCTCACTTTTTCCTTCACCATAAAACGCTATCATGATCTCAAGACTATAGATCTCTACAAAACTATTGAATAAAAGAAAAACAAGCATTAACGCATCTTTGGCAAAGATTTCGGCCTTTTTTTTGTGCATGTGTGGTGGGGGAAGGGGGTGTGATCTAATTTTTCAGAGAGGATTGCTGGAGATGCCCTGTCTTATTAGGGTTGTGAGTTCTCATGGCCAACGCTAGGTGCCTTTATTAAATAGAGAAATTCGTTCACAACCCTCCCCCAGTACAATTTTTTTACTTTCTCCTATTAATTCTTTTATATTGTTTCCCTTTTTAGACTTGAAAGCTGTTTAAACATCCCTTAAAATGGTTGATATGTCCCAATAATTAATTGTATAGGGTGGATTATTTTCTTTTAAAAGTTATCTCACTTCCTTTGGCCTTCATTAGTTAATTTGAAGTTCAAATTGTCTTGAAATCTAACAAACTAACGAAAATAACGGCTCGTACGATACATTCCTCAATCGCTGCCCCATTTCCTTAATCAAATACTTTTTTTTTCCTTTCTATTGATAATATAAATTAGTACATGAAGACAATACTTATTGGTAAAAGATCAATCACTTCTCTCTTTTCTTCTATGATGTTGCGTTGTGTATATTAGATACACTAGCATACTTGCTATATTTATATAAAACATATTCTAAATTCTTTTCCATATAAAGATTTACCATATGAAGCTTTCTAATTTTATATATAAAGACATGTAATGTAATCTTTTGTCATGAAAATAACAACAATTCTCTTAAATTCTTCTACTCATAATATGATATCGGAGCTAACATCCTTCTAATCCTTCTTCTCCTAGAACAAAAAGAAATATCATATATTAGTTCCCGCTACAAACTTTTTTGCATGTCCTTATTATTTTATTACCATTAACAAATTCTCTCTTTTTTTATTGACAAATTCTTCGATCTCCATCGCGTTGTCGGCTCCCTCGTTATCAATACTCCTATCATCGGCACTTCTTTGCTGACCTTCCGATCTTCTTCAGCGTCCTTAGAATTGCTGCCTTTTCGAATCCAGATTCGTTGCTGTTGGAGATAGTTGAATATATGATTGATTGGCTAAGAGAACCTTGCTCAGTTGAAGATATGATTTCTTTTGTTAGTCAAATATATTAGTAAAATATGTAAGTTATCAGTTTGATGTGTTAATATGTGGAGAATCTTGCTCAAAAGTCTGAACAAGAAAGTTTCAGACGTCTGACCATGCATGAAGCATCGAACAAAAGTCCAGAGCAAAACCAGATGTCTGAAAGCAAAAACAGCAGACGTCTGATAAAGAGTCAAAGCCAAATCCAAAACGTCGACAGACGTCTGACCAAGGAGTAGTAAACGTCTGACTAATATTTGTAACAAATACAAAGAGGTGGCAGACGTCTGTCGAAATGATCATCAGACGTCTGCGCATAGGTTTTCTATGTGAACCAAATATTTACCATATTCTGTTGAATCCTAATTTAAATGGGATTAGGGTTAGGCTATAAATAGAGTCTCTCATATGAAGAAAGAAAGCCGTTAAATTGTATAGAGAGAGTGTGTGTGTCGGCTAAGAGAGATTTAAAAGAAATCTCCTAGGGTTTGCTCTTGGTGTATCTTGACTATAAAATTAGTGGAAGTTTTGCAGATTCCGCTTTGCCGGAGACTAGCAATACGGTGGATGAACCTTGTAAAAAAATACCGTGTCTCTCTCTGATTTGATTCTTTTATTCTTGTGTTGTTTTATCTTTCATTGTTTTATTGCGCTTTGCATGATTGGTCGTTTTTCTTAGTTACGTGTGTACCTTCTCCCTTTTCCCAACAAGTGGTATCAGAGTGTAGGAACCGAAGGATCTTCGATTCTAAGGTCTAAGTTTACGATGGATGACGACATTTGTATCCGCTCCCCATCTTCTTAAATTGTAATTTTGAAAGTGTTAGTTCAAAGATCTGAGGTAGAAAGTTAAGTTTCTTGCGGCGGTAAACGAAAGATGGCTGAGAATAACATCAGAGTTGAGAAATTTAATGGTCATAACTATGGTTAGTGGCGTATGCAGATGGAGGACTACCTATATCAGAAAGTATAACGACTTTTTTTTTACTGTACGAATTTTTTTTCCAAATTAATGTACAGAATGGAGTTTGCAAGTCTGAGTACAATTTATAAGTTATTTTTGTTTAAGAATAGCAGGAAGCAACTTGTAGCTCACTGGTAAAGCCTTGCATTGCTGTCACGTAGCTCCTGTGTTCGAATCCCCTCAGTCACATGTTCTATATTTTTCTGAATTTTCTTTTAAACTTTTTGGAAGCCCAAAAGTTTACACGTGCAATGCACTTAAAAATGAAAAGTCAGGGAAAATAAACATGTGCACATTGATATAAACACAGAGTAGGACACATGGCATGAATCCACCGGCCCCTCACCACCAAATGACCGACGAGATATGCCCTAGGGTCAGCGTCGACAGGTCCCCCATACCCAACGAAGCCCGTGCTCTGCACACAAAACCCTTGGCCTACCCCATTACCCCCTGCACCGTTTGATTTTTCTGAAATTAAACAGAGACTTCAATTTCACCTTTAAATCCAATTTTAATGCATTTTAATTTATTCATTCAATTCCAAAACCCTAATTTCACACTATAAATACAACCCCATACCCTAACCCCTCCTCATTCTAAAAATTCTAGCCAAAACTATCCAATTTTCTCAGGTACAAGAAGAGTATAAGTGGTTTTAGCCAACGACCTACTTCCGGAGAAGAATCGAGAATATTCCAGCAACCCTGCGATGCCATGACGACTAATACCTCTTCTTCTACCTCTCCTTAAACCAAATCAATCGTAAGTCCCTTCCCATCCTTATTCTCTTTCTCTAAATTTTTTTTTCAAAACATGTCGGTAAGTGGAGTTAAACACTGACTTTTGATTCTAAAACCTTGAAATCACATTTTTTTATCTTAATTATTGCTCATCCATATTCTTACCCTATATTTATAACCATAAAACTAATGTTTAGAACCAACTTTCACTCCAAAATATCATGCTAAATAACTTTAATATAGCTTTTACACGAAAATATCATGAACTTCATATATTCAACTTTTAGTTCTTTTGATAATCATACCTTTAGAAAACCTCACGGGGTAATGACCCCCCTCTCATATACACGCATGTTTACATAGCACGATCCCTCTTGAGCTTACTTTTGTTACCATATTACATTATAATACCATGAACAATAAAAACCCGGTTTTCTTTAGAATTGTATTATCAAAACTCTTTGCAAATAAGCCTTTACAACCCTTTTTAGGGGACCCGCTATTAGATGGTGCGGATTATCGCACACCCTTTGGCTAGTAGAGCGAGATGCAGACCTCCTCACGGAGCATCCAGTCTCGAAAGATTTTTAATACGATTTTTTAAGAAAAACGAAATTTTCTACTTAATAATAAAAATTAATTTTTAATAATTATATAAATATTATTAAACCACATATTTTCAAGATATAATAAAATTCCATGTTTTCTCGAAAATAAAAGATTGACAAGTTTCATCAAAACACCTTCAAGTTATCCAAAAGTCAAGCTTTACAGTAAAATACCATGAACTATTCAAGTTAAGATATTTATCACTAAGATACCTCAATTCTTAAAATACACATCCATGGAAACCCTAAAGAATATAAATAACTTCTCGATATTATTTTGAAACTATATGTTAAATATATTTTTATAAAACTCCCTCGAGCTATATAAAACAATGTTAAGAACTTTAGTAAATATAGGTTTAAGAGGGATCAATTCTCTTAAGTCTCAGGGAGCCGGAGAAAAAGTACTTGTCTATTTAAGGTAGAAAAACTTACGGAGTTATCAATGGTAATTGTCTTAGAAAAAGACACAAATCCTGCCGTCCATTTGCAGCAGTTACCGATAACACTCGAACCTAACTCAGGATACAATTCAGTTCTCCGACTCAAGTTTAAGTCTGAATCAAGTTGGAATCCAATTCAAACATGAATTCAAACTCAAACATGTATACTTGAACTTGAACCTGAATACCAGAATAAGATCAACATGCAAACATGACTTGACTTGACTGAAACACGGATATAACCTGACTTGATTACATGCCTACTTGTTTACATCCTGAACCTGCTTATGTGAACAACTTGCATCCATGTTCTCGGCAAGTCTGATAATTATAAACTATATAAATCACATTACGGGGTTACAGGGGTAGATTGGTATGGAATGTGTTAAAGGTGGCACGATGATGGACACTAAAAGACACCTATCTGAACTCTCGTGTTGTTGTCCCGTAGGTTTTGACGGGGCCTTGTACTTACCTGTTACCATAGTCCAAGAGATAGTTGGACTCCTTTCGTATACACTGATACCTTCTATACCAAGGTATAAACAACTACGTTAGTATAACAAACATATACCGGTATAATTACCAGTTCTTTCTCTTTACTTGTTCTATTCTATTCTTACTTCTGGGACTTACCGAGCGTTAGTTCACTGACGACATTTCTGTTTCTTTCTTTCTTTGGAATGTTCGTCAAGGGGATCGGATCCTCAGGAGGCAGAACCCAGCCAGGACGACTTGGACCAGTTCTCAGAGCAGCCCGATTTCTGTCTTACTTTGTACTTATTTCATTTTATATGCCATTGTTTAGGCATTGCTTTCTATCATTGTACTTTTCTTTTCAGTTGTATATAAAGAATGAATGTTAATGACTACATCTTTTGTCATTCTTGTGTATTATTTATATTGCTTATTTACGCTTAACGTGTTTACTTCTGAGTAAATATGTCGCGTGCCTCGCCAGGTCACCGTCTCCGTACACTGGAAAGCGGGGTGTGACATAAAGATTTGTATCTTCTGTTATTGGACGATATGCCCGAGAAGATATCTGATGAGACATGGAATCTACTGAATATGAAAGCCTTGGTGACGATTAGACTGTCGTTGACTCTACAAGTAGCTTTTAATATTTCGAGGGAGAAAATAACCATGGGGCTAATGAAGACATTAATAAAGTTGTATGAGAATCATCCAACGTCAAATAAGATATTTCTGACGAAGAAACTTTTCAACCTGAAAATGGCAGAAAACGGTTCAGTGACACAGCATATGAACGAGTTCAATAGTGTGACAAGCCAACTCGAATCAGTCTCAATCACGTTTGAAGATGATATTCCAGCCCTATTGTTTCTACGTTGGTTGCCGGAGAGTTGGGAAAATCTGGTTATGGCGGTCAGCAACTCAATCTTAGGGACTTTCACATTTAATGATGCGGTGAGTTATATATTAAATGATAAGATGAGAAGAAAGGCTGTGAGTGAAAGTTTGGGAATTTCTGCACTCTCGGTAGAGAATCGTGAAAGAACAATGGAAAGGGGGAAAAGGAAGAAAGGAAAATCAAAGAGCCGAGAAAAGTCAAAAGGAAAGATCTAAAATAACCGTTGGAACTGTGGAAAGAAGAGTTACTTGAAAGCGGACTGCAGACTCTTGAAGAAAGAGAAAAGCTCAGTTAGGAGGTCAAATGAAAAGGAAGCCAATGTGGTGTCTATACATGAACAAGGGGGACATGGATTTTGTTTTTCGGCGAGCGGGAGCACAAAGGGAGATATCTGGTTTCTAAATTCGTAGGCATCCTTTCATTGTACTTAAGATCGGCATCACTTTAGAGATTATGTTCAAGGGTATCTTGGGCATGTGATGGTGGAAAACGGTCAGTCGTGTAAAATCTTTGGTAAAGGGACGATTATATTGCATCCGTCAGGAGGAGGTCAGATGAAGCTGAAAAATGCTAAACACATACTAAATCTGAAGAAAAGTCTAATATATACAAATCAGCTGGACAACAAAAGGTACGTTACGGTATTTGGGAACTCTCAGTGGAAAATTTCCAAAGGATCGTCGGTAGTCGTAAGGGATAAATTGATCGGTTCATTGTGTTCCTTCAGCAGAAAGAGTGGTTTTTTATTGCATTGACGACAGGTTCAGAAGTGAATTTTGTGACTTCGTTGTGGCATAAGAGATTGGGGCATCTTAGCGAGAAGAATATGAAAATTCTTTAGGAAAATAGGCTTTTATCTGGGCTGAAGAAGGTAGAATTGGGACACTGTGAGAGTTGTGTTTGTAGAAAGTAAAGCGCACTTAGGTTTTAGATTGGCGGTGTAAAAAAGAAGACCAAGAAGCTAGAGTTGGTGCATACAGATGTATGGGGACCGACATCTATAGAGTCTTATGATGGAAATCGGTACTTCGTTACGCTCATTGATGATGCAAGCAGGAAGACCTGGGTTTATATTTAGACTTTACCCGTGCGCGCAAACACGTATGTTTTGAAAATGAAATCGTTTTAAGAAAATGGATGCGCACGCAAACTTGGTCTCGTTTTTAAAATTTATAAATCACAAGTGCACGACGCGTTGATGAAAGCCGGCAAGTATGGGTCGATCCACAGGGGGTGGATATCACGAGATCAATTTTGAGTTATAAAACAATGGGTTGGAGTTGAAATTTGTCACATTTTTACAATAATTAAATGAAGAAAGGTTTAGGGTTGTTTAGGGAAAACTTAGGCTAAGGTTTAGTATGGTTGAAATACGGCTTTTACCCTCACACTCTCCGTCTTGATTCAAGGTCCATTTTTAGTTTCTATTTGATTTACAAAAGCATACCGCATCTATCCGAAACAAGTATCGGTTTAGAATACGATATCAAGGTTAAGTTAAAAAGAAACTAAAAATTTAAGTTTTTAGAATGAAATGAATATGGAATTAGTTAAGTGATGTTAGCAAGTATAGAACATATGCTTGTATGCTATATATCCTATCTAGCTAGTTTCTGACACTTAACTTAATTTCGTATTCCTTTCAACTTCAAATCGTAATATAGAAACAATAAAATGTAAAGAAAGAATAGGATATATGTTTAAGGTTGATTTGCGACCATTCAAAACAATATATCTTATCAAGCAAAACATAATAAAATGCATATATTAAGTAAAGAAGTGTAAAATGCAAGAATCAAGAAAGAGGGGTTGGAAGGCAAGCCATTCACACATCATAAATTGAAATTACAACAAAAAAAAGAAGCAAAAGAGAGAAGATACAAGAATCAACTTGAGATAAATGAAACTTTGATTGAAATGGTCTCAAGTATAAACAAATGAATTCAAATACCAAAATCTAATCTTGCAAGCTCAAGAAAGAGGTTGTAAGACTAAAGGAAGGCAAAGAACTCACACTAAGAGTTACAAGATCAACTAGTTACAATGTTACAAAGTTTTCTCTCCCAAAAAGTAGTAGTCTCTAACTTGCCCATAGGTCCGGTATTTATAGGCTCAAAACAAAAATAAACAAATAATAAAAACAAGATGATGGGACAACAATGCGTGACCAGAAAAAATACGAAGTGAATTGGGCAAAGGGGACCTGGCGGCGCCGGGTTTTGGGGGTGTCTCGCCGGTCTTGATTCGAGCTAAGGGGCTCGTTTTGGTGTGGTGAAGTTTAGTGCACCCAATAAGTTCACTGGTGTTGTTTGATTTCTTCATATCAGCTCAGGTTATACTCAGTAGTTTTGGAGAGAACTTGATACTTTAAATCACATCATATCTTTTAGCATTTATTGCACATCACACTCGCTTGTGCTCATTTTGCACCATTTTTTATGCCAAGGCAACCCCCATCATGGTCTAGTGTTCACTTGTATTATGTTGGACCAAAATTGTGTACACATTGTTGTATGCAAAAGAACTCTTTGGATATTGATCGGTTTTCTGTTCCGTGTGCAGTTTCGGCTCCCAAATGTTATATCTGTGATTTTGAGTGTGTTTCTAGTATTTTATCATGAACACCTGTAATCTGTATTTACTGAGCAGACACGGTTAATAGTACCGATATATAATAAAATAGATACAGAATGAGCGGTATTAAAATGCAGTTTCCTATGATGAACAAATACCCCCAAACTTATCTTATGCTCATCCCGACCAAAATAAAAAATCATAGCCTCAGTTTCGTAGGGAACGCGATTGCACTGAGCATGTGCAACAAGCCGTTAAATCTCTAGATGTCCCTAGTAGGAGGAGTGTTGTCTCCTGAGGGTTTTCAGCGGATACTACCCATAAAATCCCGTCAAGCTAGTTTCGTAAGTTAACATCGACTTTACTCGTACGGTTTAGTATTTACGTTAAAAATTCTATCATCCTAAGTTAGAAATATTCAACCCTTATGTTTCACGCCTTCAATTTATTCAATCTCAGATCCTATACGATTTGAAGTTTAAGAAAGATCTCGGTTTCTCTTGAGTTTTCCTTCTAAAGTGCAGTCTCCAATCTGGAATTTTTATCAACATTACGGAAAACATAAGTCTTATTCTTTACTCCTATCTTTCTTCCAAATATCGATCGTATACCCCTACGTGTGTGTAAATTTTCACCCCTACACTCAAGAATTCAATTCTTTCCTTAATACCTAATACTACTTCTTTTCGTTTATGATGGACGGATTTGCTCACACATCTTTCATGCGACTATTAATACTTCTTCAGGCACTAACAGCCGATTACTAAAAGAGTGAGCTTAAAGCGTAAACAACAGTTTCCAGGTATTGACTATATTTTTTTTCCTTTTCAAGACCGGATATATTTTTCAATGATGCTCTTTTGGTGGTTAGCTTTAAATACCGTTTTTTTCATACAAAGCTTTCAGGCAAGAGTATTTCTAGGTATCCTCTACTATCTCAAGTTTCAAGGTGAATGTAAGTGCGATTTGTAGGGTATATACTTTCTGAATTTGGACTCAAGAATAGGAACTATTTTTCAGACTTATCCTTCAATAAAGTTTTCAATACTTTTCCTTTATCTCGACGTAACTCAAGAACTAAACTCAAAATTACCTACTTCTTAACAAACTGCAAGGATGTATATTTACCAAGGTTAAACAGAGTGAGGGTTATTTTTAGGGTTTTCAACTTCTAAGCCTAGGATTTAGTTATTTCTAATGTATCAACTAAATTTTTGGAAAAAATCTAAGTTACCCTACTAGCTAATTTGTCGACAAAGTTTTTATGAATTTTTTTTTTGATTTTTTGTGGGTTTTTAATAAGTATGCAAATGCAAAATATTCACATGAATGCAAAATATACATATGAATGCGAAGGTAAGAGGTAGAAAGGTTACCGAGCTTAAATATACACCCAAACTTAAACTTGACAGTGTCTTCACTGTCATACTATACAACAAAAGTCAAAATTGTTAAGGGGTAAAAATAATACACAATAATTACAAACAGAAAAAGACAAAATGTATATACAAGATTTTAGGGAAAGTGATTTAATCAAGATAGCATGGCTCATGTAAAAACATGAGCTCCCATGTTTCCGCAAGCAATTCTAAGAATGGTTTCAGACCTTGGCCATTAACTTTGAAAGTAGTGCCCGAGTGCAGATCTTCAATGTTGACTGCATCGTGCGGAAAGACGGTGCACACAAGAAACGGACTTGTCCAGCGTGACTTCAATTTCCTAGGAAACAAATGAAGTCGGGAGTCGTAAAGCAGAACCTCTTGTCCCACAGTGAATGTCTTTCGAAGAATCGCCTTGTCGTGAAAAACTTTCATTTTTTCTTTGTACTATTTGGCGTTCTCATACGCGTCATTGCGTATCTCGTCGAGCTCATTCAATTGAAGTTTTGGAGCCTCACCGGCCTTTTCTAGGTCGACATTGAGCTGTTTGATTGCCCAGAACACGCGGTGTTCCAATTCAACAGGCAAATGACACGCTTTTCCAAAGATGAGTCGGTATGGGGACATACCTAGATTTGTTTTGAAGACGGCGTAAAATGCCCAAAGCACGTCATTTAACTTCAATGACCAATCCTTGCGGTGTTGGCTGACAGACTTTTCCAGAATCTTTTTAATCTGTTTATTGGAGACTTCGACCTGACCGCAAGTTTGAGGATGGTAGGGTGTTGACAGTTTGTGGCTAATTGTGTATTTCTTCATCAGTGCTTCAAAAGATCGGTTGCAAAAATGCGTTCCATCATCACTGATGATGGTGCGAGGCGTACCGAACCAAGAAAAGATGTTTTCTTTTAAGAATTTTACGACAACCTTGTTATCGTTGGTTCGACACGGGATAGCCTCCACCCATTTGGACATATAATCCACAGCCAGAAAAATGTACAAATTCACAAAAGAGTTTGGGAATGGCCCCATGAAATCGATACCCCAGACGTCGAAAATTTCTACAATCAGAATGGACTGTAGGGGCATCTGATTCCGTTTTCCAATCTTTCCCATGTGCTGGCATCGGCTACAAGTTTTGCAATATTCGAAAGCATCCTTGAAAAGCGTCGGCCAGTAGAAGCCGCTTTGCAAAACCTTTTCAGCCGTCTTTCTGGGTCCAAAATGGCCCCCACAAGCTTGATCATGATAGAAGAACAGAACACTTCTCATTTCAAAGTTAGAGATGCATCGTCTAATAATCTGGTCAGGATAGTACTTGAACATATATGGTTCATCCCAATAAAAGAATTTGACTTGGGAGAGAAATTTTGACTTGTCCTGATTCGACCAAAAGGAAGGCGTTTCTCCGGTGACAAGAAAGTTGACAATATCAGCGAACCAGGGTTCGACTGATACAGAGAGAAGTTGTTCGTCAGGGAATTGCTCGTTGATTGGAATTTTCTCAATTTGTGCATTTGTTAAGCGAGACAAATGATCGGCAACAATATTGTCGGTTCCCTTCTTATCCTTGTGGTCAAGTCAAATTCTTGAAGAAGGAGAATCCAACGTATCAATATGGATTTGGCATCCTTTTTTGCAAAGAGGTGCCTAAGTGCAGAATGATCAGTGTAAATTGACATGGGTTCCGATCAAGTAAGGACGAAAATTTTCAAGCGCATACACAACAGCTAAGAATTCTTTTTCAGTGGTGGTGTAATTCAGTTGTGCGTCATTCAACGTCCTGCTCGCATAATAGATAATATGCGGCTTCTTTTCAAATCGTTGTCCTAAGACAGCACCTATCGTAAAATCAGAAGCATCGTACATTAGCTCGAAAGGTTCATTCCAGTCTGGTGCACTTAAAATCGGAGCGGAAGTGAGCTCCGATTTCAGAAGGTTGAACGCGTAAATGCACTTAGAATTGAAGTCAAAGGGAGTGTCTTTAGCCAGCAAGGAAGTTAAGGGTCTAGCCAGTTTGCTAAACTCCTTGATGAAACGCCTGTAAAACCCGGCGTGGCCTAAGAATGCCCTGATGTCACGGACAGTCCGTGGAGGTGGGAGGCTTGAAATGACGTTGATTTTTGCCTTATCGACTTCAATGCCATTTTCAGAAATGATATGGCCTAACACAATGCCGTGTTTGACCATGAAATGACACTTTCTCCAATTGAGTGTGAGGTGTTTTTCCTTGCATCGTAACAAGACCAGTTCAAGATGCCTCAAACACTCAGAAAATGATCTCCAAAGACGGAGAAATCATCCATAAACACTTCCAAGAATCGCTCTACCATGTCAGAAAAGATGCTCATCATGCACCGCTGAAATATTGTGCATTACACAGCCCAAAGGGCATGCAACGGTAGGCGAATGTACCAAAAGGACAAGTGAAAGTCGTTTTGTCCTGATCCTCCGGATCGATCGGGATTTGATTGTAGCCGGAATACCCATCTAAGAAACAATAGTAGGCATGTCCAGCTAGGCGTTCAAGCATTTGATCAATGAAGGGCAGCGGGAAATAATCCTTGCGAGTGGTTGTGTTGAGCTTTCTGTAATCAATACAGACTCTCCATCCCGTTTGTGTGCGGGTTGGCACTAGCTCGTTTGCTTCATTCGTGATTATAGTGATACCCGATTTTTTTAGCACAACATGAATGGGGCTTACCCACTTGCTATCAGAGATGGGATAGATGATCCCATTGTTAAGAAAATTCAGCGTTTCATTCCGCATCGCTTCTTTCATTACCGGGTTAAGCCGGCGTTGAGAATCCTTGAAGGGTTTAGAATCATCAGTAATATGGATTCTGTGCTGACAGATAGCAGAGCTAATTCCTTTGATATCAGCCATTGACCACCCAATTACTTCCATGTTCTTTTTCAAAACGTTAATGAGGGCCAACTCTTGCTCAGAAGTAAGGTCAGTTGTGATTATAACTGGAAGTGTTTCATTATTTCCCAAGTACGCATACTTGAGGTGGTCAGGTAGAACTTTGAGGTCAAGTTTGGATGGCTCCTCCACAGATGGTCGCACTTCAGGGGCCGGTTCATTACGAAGTGGTTCAAATTGGGGCCCCAGTGTGCGTAGGATGCCTGGTCAGGACTTAGCTTCTCAAGAAAAAGAAGCTCCTCAGAAAACAATTCTTCAAATGTTTCATCAAGACACTCATTTTTGAAGTCAAATGTCCCCTCCTCAGACATATCATGTACAACGTTGACTTCAAATGTGTCGTCATGTTTCTCGCTCGCTTGGTTTTCTAGCGTGAAGATGTTGAGGTCAATTGTCATGTATGCAAATGAGAGTTTCATGGATCCATTACGACAATTGATCATTGCGTTGGATGTGGCTAGGAAAGGTCGCCCTAGTATGACTGGAATCTGACCGTTGGGATTGGCGACGGGCTTAGTCTCCAACACAATGAAATCTACGGGGAATATGAATTCCCCGACCTTGATTAGGACATCAATGATTTCTTCCCTCGTTACCTTCGTTGATCGATCTGCCAGTTGCAGAGTCACTTTGGTCGGCTTGAGTTCTCCCAATCCCAGTTGTTCGTAAACTGAATACGGAAGAAGGCTCACGCTTGCCCCTAAGTCTAACAAGGAACGATTGATTTGCTTGTCCCCGATAGTGCAAGAAATAGTAGGACAGCCAGGGTCCTTATATTTTACCGGAATGGATTTGGACAAGACATCGCTTAGAGTGGTGGCCAAGAATTGGGCATATTCGTGCGTCGTTTTTTCGTGCATAAATCCTTCAGGAATTTAGCATACGCCGGAACTTGTTGTACCACGTCCAACAACGGAATGTTGACCTCACAGCGTTTGAAGACCTCTAACACCTTTTCCATACTTGCAGAAGGCTTCTTTGATTTCAACCTATTGGGATAGAGAGCCTTTGGCCCAAACACGAGGTTTGGAGAATTTGCATATGGAATAGGTGAAGAAAGCGGGAATGTTTTTGCTGGAACATCGGGACGGATTTGCGGAGAATTCTCAGATTGCTTTGAAGGATGTGCAGCTGATGATGAAGAAGAAGGATAAGAAGAAGAAGAAGGAATTGACGATTGACTGGAAGGAGGAACAGAGGTTGAAACCGCACGTTTGGATGAGTCATTGGGGTTGACAACCTTGTTGTCAATCGTGCGTCCCGATCTGAGGACGGTGATGGCATTCGCATTCTCAATGTTGTTCTGCTGAACAACATGAGCGTTGTTGTTTCTCTGCTCTCTTGGATTTGTCATGGGTTGAGAGGGAAATGTTCCCTTTTCACGTTCATTAACTGCAGCAGCCAGTTGACTGATTTGGATTTCTAGTCTGGCTATCGCTTGTGTGTTAGCGCTATGCAACTGACCAGATGTTTGCATGAAAGTAGCCAGACTAGAAGAAGTCTGCGCAGAAGTTTTAATCAAAGCTTCTAACCATTTTTCAATGGATAACACCCTCTTGTCGTCATGGACGAACCCAGGGGGTGTAAAGGTTGGGTTAGGCTGATTCGGCTGTTAGGGTTGGTTGTTTGAGTATCCCAATTTCAGGTTTTCAAAATTTGAATTTTGAAATTGTTGGAAAGGCGAGTTTGAACTGTTGTTTTGAAAAGGTACCTGATTTCAAGCGAAATTGGGATGGTTCTTCCAACCAGGATTGTACGTCTGTGCGAAAGGATCGTTCCTGCGACGCTGGTTCTGATACAGCGCATTAACGTTTTCGTGTCCCTGGGACCCGACGAGAAACGGACATTCTTCCGTTATGTGGCTAGGATGCTGACAGTTAGCACACAAGGTTTGAGAAACTTGGTTGACCAGGAGCGGTGAATTTTTGCTCTCTAAATCTTCCATTCACCGTACAAGAGCGGCGATTTTTGCTTCGGCTGCTATAGAGGTGTCAACTATGTGTGCACCGCTCCTAGTCATAAATGGTTTCTCACTCACACTCTCCTATTTAATGGTTTTGTCAACCAGTTCTTCTAAAAAGTTCCATGCGTCCTTAGCACCATAACTCAGAAATTTGCACCGACACATGGATTCTAACATCATGCGTGAACTGGAGTCTAAACCCTCGTATAAAATCTGACAGAACCTCCCTTGTTCTAACCCGTGATGGGGACATTTGATTAAGATGTTTTTGAATCTTTCTAAGCATTTCCAAAAAATCTCACCCTCTTTTTGTTTGAAATTGTGAATTTCATTCCGAATTCGCACGGTTTTGTGAATAGGGTAAAATTTCTTTAGAAATACTTTCATAAAGTCGTCCCATGTCGTAATCGATCGAGCTGGCAAACTGTTTAACCAACTTTTCGCATTGTCTTTAAGCGCAAAAGGAATGAATTTGAACTTAACGACATCCTCACCCACTCCGTGAATTTTCATCATAGCACACACTCCTTCAAATTCACTGATTAGAAGGTAAGTATTCTCGGACTCGAGTCTGTGGAATTTTGGGAGTAGTGGTATGAATTGCGGCTTGATTTCATAGTTGTTTGTCGCAATGGTGGGCAACACTATACATGAAGGTAGGGATGAACGGTGTGGGTAGCATCTGTCCTGTAACGCCGCCTCCTGCTGCTCTACGATCATTTGTTCAGTCATTGTCGGTGGTGCAGGAGAAGAAAGTGAGGGTGAACGAAGTGTAGTATCGGACGGCTTCAATAAAGCAGAAGGTAAGAAAGTCTCGGAAGGTTCTGAGGAATCATAAGGTGTAGAAGAGTCGGAAGATACAGTCACAAACCGGACTAATCGAGATTGTGAATCTTTAGTCCAAGCAGACATGCACTATCCGGAAGTGGTAGGGAAAGACTGAGGAAATGGAAGAAAAGGTGTTTCTAAAAAATATATATATATATATTCACAACAACAAATATCGCACAAAAAGGTACAACAAGAACACAAACATGACGCACCGCACACACCTAAACAGTCTAGGGTTACCTAGGTCAACTAGACCTGCTCAAAAACATACTTTGTGAAGTAAAAATATACCGCGAAACGGGCCCAAGACTGATCAAGAAGGCAGGTAAGTGCAGAGAAGAAGGGAGGTTGTCCCTCGCTTTCGCGAGGTTCCTTAATTAGAATAACCTTCTCTCTTTCGGCGGTTGCTCCTTTCACACTTTCTTAGACACTTCTTGAATAATGTACCAATGGGTGGTGTTCGAAATACACTTAACTTTCCCTATTGAGGCAAAGTCCTTAGAGGCTGAAAGTCTAATTTCTTTTAATATTAATGGGGGTGTGAAAATGCTCGTTCTTTGTGGTTTGTGGGCCACGGAGAAGGGTAATGAAATCCCTTACCGTATCTTGTTGAAGTTCTTTTGCTCTTAAGTCAGTATTAAAGTTATGCAATGCGCAATTCAATGAAAAAGTTGTTCAAAACATCAAACAATCATTTTTTATGTTAAAACGCGGCACTGCAACAAATACGGATTAGTTCTTTTAGTGTTTGGTAATGTACTTGCGAATCCTGCAAAGATAGAGTAGTGGACGCGTCGGATTTTGAGAAGAAGGTGTTTAAGGAATACGTACTGATGGAATTTTGGGTTAAGAAACCCCCGTTTGACTTGAATCAGATTGGTTGAAAAGTTCACTTGCGCAGGTCAATCTACCCAGATCTTTGGCACTGTATTTTGTTAATACCTTGGCTTTGAGAACACCCCTTTTTCGCACAATCGCTATTCGCAAATCTCTCGAATATGAAAATGCCGCAAAAACGACAATTTTAGTACGAAAAGCGATATATATGGCTAAATCCCTGCACACTAAAAATTATGAAAATCAAATAATAAATTTGAGATAATATTTAAGCAATAGAGCACGGGAGAAAATTTTTGAAGGCAGATGATAAGGTGAGACCGGCGGCACCGGTGATTTTACCGATGTCGCCGGGTGAACAAGTGAACTGGGGCTCCAATCTTCTTCTGTGGTCTCCTTGTTATAGTATTTTCTTAATTATATTATTTGATTTTTCTTAATAGTTTCGTGGTGTTAGCAGGTCCAAAGAACAAAGAACAAAATATCAAAAATGTTGATTTTTATGTTTCGGTTTTAAAGGTATATACAAAAATAACTCAAAATAGCTTAGTGATGTTGCCACTCCCCGGCAACGGCACCAAAAACTTATTGAGACTTTATCCGCGTGCGCAAACGCGTATATTTTGAAAATGGAATCGTTTTGAGGAAATGGATGCGCACGCGAGCTCGGTCTCGTTTTTAAAATTTATAAACCGCAAGTGTACGGCGCGTTGATGCAAGCCGGCAAGTACGGATCGATCCACAGAGAGTGGATATCACGAGATCAATTTTGAGTTATAAAACAATGTGTTGGAGTTGGAATTTGTCACATTTTTACAATAATTAAATGAAGAAAGGTTTAGGGTTGTTTAGGGAAAACTTAGGCTAAGCTTTTGTATGGTTGAAATACGGCTTTTACCCCCACACTCTCCGTCTTGAATCGAAGTCCATTTTTAGTTTCTATTTGATTTGCGAAAGCATACCGCATCTATCTGAAACAAGTATCGGTTTAGAATACGATATCAAGATTAAGTTAAAAGAAACTAAAAATTTAAGCTTTTAGAATGAAATGAATATGGAATTAGTTAAGTGAAGTTAGTAAGTATAGAACATATGCTTGTATGCTATATATCCTATTTTGCTAGTTTCCAACATTTAACTTAATTTCGTATTCCTTTCAACTTCAAATCGAAATATAGCAACAATAAAATGCAAAGAAGGAATATGATAAATGTTAAAAGTTAATTTGCAACCATTCAAAACAATATATTTTATCAAGCAAAACATAATAAATTTCATATATTAAGTAAAGAAGTGTAAAATGCAAGAATCAAGAAGGAAGGGTTGGAAGGCAAGCCATTCCACAACCTCGCTCAGCATAGCCAAAGAACAAACTACTCACACATCATAAATTGAAATTACAACAAAAAAAGAAGCAAAAGAGAAAAGATACAAGAATCAACTTGAGATAAATGAAGCTTTGATTGCAATGGTTTCAAGTACAAACAAATGAATTCAAATACGAAAATCTAATCTTGCAAGCTCAAGAAAGAGGTTGCAAGACTAGAGAAAGGAAAAAGAACTCACACTAAGAGTTACAAGATCAACTAGTTACAATGTTACAAAGTTTTCTCTCTCAAAATGTAGTAGTCTTTAACTTGCCCATAGGTCCGGTATTTATAGGCTCAAAACAAAAATAAACAAATAATAAAAACAGGATGATTGGACAACAATGAGTGACCAGAAAAAATACGAAGTGAATTGGGCAAAAGGGACCCGGCGGCGCCGAGTTTTGGGGGTGTCTCGCCGGTCTTGATCCGAGCTAAGGGGCTCGTTTTGGTGTGATGAAGTCTAGTGTACCCAACAAGTCCACTGGTGTTATTTGATTTCTTCATATCAGCTCAGGTTATACTCAGTTGTTTTGGAGAGAACTTGATACTTTAAATCACATCACATCGTTTAGCATTTATTGCAAATCACACTCGCTTGTGCTCATTTTGTACCATTTGTTGTGCCAAGGCAGCCCCCATCATGGTCTAGTGTTCACTTGTATTGTGTTGTACCAAAATTGTGTATACATTGTTGTATGCAAAAGAACTCTTTGGATATTGATCGGTTTTCTGTTATGTGTGAAGTGTCGGCTCCCAAACATTATATCCGTGATTTTGAGTGTGTTTTCAGTATTTTATCACGAACACATGTAATCTGTATTTACTGAGCAGACACTGGTTAATAGTACCGATATATAACAAAATAGATATAGAATGAGCGGTATTAAAATGCAGTTTCCTGTGATGAACAGTTTATGCAATAAAGAAGAAGTATGATATGTTTGATCACTTCAAACACTAGATTACACAGGTGGAAAACCAAACATGGACGAAGGTTAAGTTTCTAAAGTCCGACAATGGCGGGGAATATTGCACACAAATGTTCGAGGGTTTTTGCTCACAGAAGGGTATACGTTGGTTAAAGATGGTACTGAGGACACCGCAACAGAACGACATCGCTGAAAAGATCAACATGACGATTCTAGAGCAGGTAAGGAGCATGACCTTGGATGCAGATGTACCCAAATTCCTATGGGCAGCAGCTGTCGATACTGCCGTGTTTCTGATCAATCGAACCCCAGAAAGTGCACTCGATGGAAGAATTCCGGAAGAAATTTGGTCAAGCAAACCAGTAAACCACTCGCACCTTAACGTTTTTGGTTGCATTGCTTATTCGCTGATAGATAAGACGGAAAGGAGTAAGCTTGACTCCATATCTAGGAAGTTTGCATTCATTGGTTATGGAGGAGATGGGTTCGGATATCCGTTGTGGAATTATTCAAGTAAGAAGATAATACGAAACCAAAACGTTGTCTTTGATGAGAAACACTTGTACAAGGAAGCAAAGCAAACCAATGTTAACAATGGTGCAGTATCTGAGTTCGTTGAGTTAGATAAAACTCAAGAAAACGGTCAGGTGCTTACAGATGCAGATCAGAATATGGAGGAGAAAAGCACTGCAATGCAGGATCAGGTTCAAGAATCGGATGAAAACCAGGTTCAGCAACCAAATGCCCCAATTCTGAGGAGATCTATATGAGTGAGGAGACCACCTGAAAGCTTGGTTATCGAATTCATATTGTACACTAATTTGGGGAAGCTTGAATCCCTCACAGAAATGATGCGGGACAGTGCTAGCAAACAATGGGAGCAAGCTATGGATGAAGAGATGGATTCATTGAAAAAGAATTGTACATGGGATCCAATGAAGCTACCCACGGGTCGAAAGGCGTTTCTGAATAGGTGGGTGTACAAAATCAAGGATGAGGCCGATGGTATGAAGCGGTACAAAGCTCGCTTGGTAATGAAGAGATATGCGCAACAGTATG
This sequence comes from Agapanthus africanus, assembly GCA_030015575.1. Lineage (NCBI taxonomy): Eukaryota > Viridiplantae > Streptophyta > Magnoliopsida > Asparagales > Amaryllidaceae > Agapanthus > Agapanthus africanus. The sequence goes on along the minus strand of CM057348.1, from coordinate 22,258,923 downwards.
AAATAGACTATCAAGAAATATTTTCCCTGGTGGTGAAGATGACTTTAATTTGGATTATACTTTGTATGGTGGCGGTGGAAGATTTACATTTAGAGCAGCTAGATGTGAAAACAGTGTTTCTTCATGGACATTTGAAGGAGGAAATTTATATGATGCAGCCACCAGGATACGAGATTAAGGAGAAGGAAAATATGATTTGTAGACTGCGAAAGAGTTTGTATAGCCTTAAACGAGCTCTAAGGCAATGGTATCTCAAGTTTGATCGATTCATGTTGGAGTCAGGATATGTGAGATGTGATTCAGATTACTGTGTTTACGTTCGGACATTTAAGGATAGCGACTATATTATTTTATCACTCTATGTGGATGATATATTGGTAACAGGTCCGAATTTCAAGAAAATTCAAAGTCTGAGCTGATGGCTGAACAATTCTCTATGAAGGATTTGGGAGCAACCAAGCAAATTTTGGGCATGAAGATCATTAGAGATAAGCAGCAAAGAAAGCTGTGGCTGTCGCAAAAGGACTACGCGGAGGAGGTTTTGAAGCGGTTCAACATGGACAAAGTAAAATCGGTAAGTACGCCTATAGCGAAGTATTTCAAACTCATCAAAGAGTTGTGCTCGACAACTCAAGAGTATAAGAGTGACATGGCATGAGTGCCATATGTTTCAGCGGTTGGGTGTTTGATGTATGCAATGGTGAGTACACGACCAAATATTGCACAAGCAGTAGAAGTTGTAACCAGGTACATGCAAAACCCGGGGAAGGAGCATTGGGATGCAATGAAGTGGATATTGAGATATCTCAGGAGAACATCCACTCATTGCCTATGCTTCGGGGGTTATTCTCTCAATATGCAAGGTTATGTTGATGCAGACTGCTCAGGTGAGCGAAATAGTGGGAAAAACACAACATGATATGTATTCACGGTTGGGAGAACATCAGTCAGTTGGATTTTCCAGTTGCAAAAGTTTGTTGCGTTATCAACGACAGATGCCGAATATGTGATCATCACGGAAGCCAGCAAATAGATGATATGGTTACAAGGGTTATTTGAAGAATTGGGTAAGAAATATGATTTCAATATCTTGTGGAGCGATAGTCAAAGTGCAATACACTTGGCCAAGAATGCTGCATATCAGTATATGAAGAAAGCACATCAAGTTGCGGTATCATTTCATACGCATAGCGTTAGAAGATGGTGAGTTTACATTGTAGAAGATCGCAGGAGAGAAGAATCCTGCAGATATATTTATTAAAGTTGTAGTCATAAGCTGAATCTCTATTGCAGGTTGGTGAACCTCTCCGAGAAAATTTGATGAGGAAAGAGCGGATAGCGGAATCGTGTGAAGTCTACTAGTTTATTTGGGAGTCCAGGCGGAAGAATCTCCAAGTGGTAGAATTTTAATATGTGGAGAATCTTCCTCAGACGTCTAAACAAGAAAAGTTCAGACGATTGACTATGCACGAATCATTGAGCAAAAGTCCAGAGCAAAACCAGACGTATGGAGACAAAAACGGCAGATGTCTGATGAAGAGTCGAAGCCAAATACAGAGCGTTGGCAGACGTCTGCCCAATGTTTGTAAAGGCGGTTTACGTCTGTCGAAATGATCATCAGACGTCTGCACATGGGTTTTCTGTGTGAACCGGATATTTACCATATTCTGTTGAATTCTAATTTAAATGGGATTAGGCTTAGACTATAAATAGAGTATCTTATATAAAAAAGAAGGCCATTAAATTATATATAGAGAGTGTGATGGCTAAAAGAGATTAGAGAGATTTGAAAGAAATCTCTTAGGGTCTGCTCTTGGTGTATCATGGCTAAAAGATTAGTGGATGCTTTACAGATTCCGCTCTGCCGGGGATTAACCATACAGTGGGTGAACCTCGTAAATAAATACTGTGTCTCTTTCTAGTTTAATTCTCTTATTACTGTATTGTTTTTATCTTTCGTTGTTTTATTAAGCATTACGTGGTTGGTTGTTTAGCATAGTTTCGTGTGTACCTTCTCCTCTCCCCCAACATGATGACCCTCCTCTTGTCATTGGACCACCTTCATCATACCTCTCTCTCTCTCTCTCTCTCTTCTTGTGTACCTTCTCTCTCTCTCTCTCTTGACGACTCTGTAACTTCTATTTTGACTCTTTCAACTCGTCCCTTCATGAAGCTCTCCAGTTGTTTCCTCGATCAGACTTGCTGGCGGTCTCTTCCATTAGGATCTTAGGTCATCTCTTCCGTTAATTATTCTCTGCCAATAAACTTTGTCGTTAAGCTCTTGCAACTCTTTCGGCAAAAAGACATTACTTCTCTCTCCGACGATAGGAGGATTAGAGGGTATTAAATATAGGAGTATATACCTGTTATATTTAATATATAAAATATATTCTGGATACTTTTCCATATTTCTTTCCTATATGTATGTATGTATGTATGTAAAGCTATCCAATTTATACATTGAAACATGTAATGTACCCTTTGCTATCATGAATAAAACAACAGTTCTCTTAAATTCTTCCGCTCATAATAATATGCAACCATCTTTGATTGCTTCTCTATCGATCGGCATCGGCATCGTATATATGTTATCTCCACTATGAAATCTTAACGAATTTCTGAACTTCCACTATACCCACAATGTAATTAATAGTATTCAATCTGTGACAAATATTTCTTCCTTAGACTCCCATGATGTCCAGCTAGCTAATCATACCGAATTACATAAGTTGCACAATTGTCGCGGCCAATCACCATATATAACTCTATTTTGCATCCAGTTCGATGTCATCAGTTTATCATTGATTGTTTTTAATTATCAAAACTCTTCTTCGTCCTTCATGTGTGCACGCTCTATCTCCTTCAAGCAAAAAGAATAAAAAAAAAATTCATGTTTATTGGATTCAAAGATACGGGGAGCTAAATATTGTAAGCCGTGATATCATGATATATTCATGCTTCCCCTCAGTGAACAACGATAAGTATGTTATGCAATCGCCGTAATTTGTACCCTGACTTTTCTTAAACCGAACAACAATGATCTTTCTATAGGCATAACTTAAGACAAAAATCGTATCTTATCCTAACCATCGCATTTCATCATCATATATCTATGTCCAAAAGGTAACTAAGATGACACAAAAAAAACTAAAATGGTAAATTCTGGCCCAAAAGGTTAATGATGTAGTTTGCATTAGGGTTTCAATAAAGAGAAAGATAGTTCTAAAGTAAGAAGAGAATGGATGAAATTGTAACAGCATAAATACTTAATATTACTATTAAATTGTAAAATGTTCCTTCATTGTAGCCGTTATTTTTTTTATTTAGCCATGTAGGTTTGCCCTTGTTTCTTCTCTTTCCATCTTGAATATTGTATTGAATTTGTGATTTTCATGTCAAAAAATATATTGTTTACTTCAGATATGAAAAAAACGCATATATAAGTTCAATGGTAAATTATTGCTCCCAACATCGCAGTTCAATGGATCATATTGAATTTTCAATATGAAATAATAGGATCGAAGCTTCAAAAATAAAAATTACTCTTATGTCTACCAACTGTCCCACCTCCGAAAAGTTACGGATGGATTTTTCGGTCGACAGGCAAGAAAAAAAGAAACTAAGATTCGGAGGTTGGCCGTTGTCAGCTGGTAGATTTTGAATACGCAAACTTAAAAAAAAACCCTAGGGTTTGGGTAGACCAATCGCGTTAAGCTATAGATATATAGTTGTCTACGTGTAAAATTATATGCATTAAGATCTCTTAATTATTTTGCAGTGATAATAGTTCTGAACGAAACCTTGAGGTAAAATTTGAATTCTGAATCGCTTGCTAACCATTAATTTTGCATTATTTCTGTCTTGATATTTGTAAAGGCCGTTTCTATGTAATCATGAAATTTTTGTCACATTCTAAACAGAAAAGTGGAGCACGTGCCGCACTTTGTCGTCATGTGGGACGTTACTAACCAAGCATTTTGTCTCTTCCGCTGCTTGAGCTGCTTCCACGTCAACATACCAGCTGGAGAATCCCCATTGGTTCTTCCCTCCGCTTTCTTATGTATTATTGTTTGTCATTTATACCGGTCAATGTTCTTTTTCCATAACAATTCAAAGAACTCAAATCATTATTATCCTTCCATTTCCATTTTCTCATAATAGTTCAATGAACTTAAATCTAAACGATTTAATAAGATATATTTCTCAATTCATATTTTTTCCATGCTTTGATAAGATATATTCTCCCAACATATTTTTTTCAAGTTAGTTCGATGAATTTAAAACATTTAATAAAATATACTTATCCTATTTTAAATCTTTTAAGAAAGTTCATTAAACTTTAAATGATTTAATAAATAAATTCCATTTATTTCAGTTTACTGATTTGTTTTGGTCTATTACATTCTGATTAAGAAATATCAAAAGATTCATAACATTCTTTTTTATTGAGAAAGAAGAAGAAGAAGAAGAAGAAAGAAACATATAAGTACTTTCTTGTCGTTATAGAGTTTTTGAATGAGAACTTCAAGGTTGCATTTTTAAAAAATTGAACCGTTAACCATCAATTTTGCACACTAAATCTGCCTAGATATTTGTAAAGATAGTGTATATTTGTAAAAAAAATTGAAGCAAATTAATCATAATGTTTTTAGCGAGGTAAATTGCGCGTGTAAGATACTTGTTTCTTGGTAAAGTCAGAACACCATCGCCGAGATATATCTCGGCTCCGAGATGGCTCCGAGACGATGATATTGCATCAATAAGCGGTGATTGTGGACAAAATATTTATAAATATTATATAAGAATTATACATTTGTCACTGTATTCCAGAACTAACTTCCGCAAACAAATTTTGCAGTACAAATATAACAATGCAAAGTTTTCGTTGTACTGTATATAATCAAATCACAACAAAACTTTTCTGTAAGAAAAAACAAGAATATCATCAAGAAGTTACAAATAATGCAAATTGTTAATTTTTCATGCCATCTCTAGAAATTACAAATGCGCCAAATAACGCTTTTAGCTAACACTCGATAACACAAGAATGCTTACAAGCTGCGAAATATTGAACAATTTCAGCAATATCTCTGCAACCATTGCCATGGACCAGGTCATGCATGCATCTCCGTAACTCCTCTTATTTCAAGTAAAGTTTAGAATCTTGGACGATCGGATATCAAACCCTTTATGTTTCCATCGATTACATATCATCGATTACATATCATCGGATAAGAACTTGATGGCTGGCCAGAAAGAACTGTCAAAGCTATTAATTATAATGCATTATTACTGCATAGCTTGCATTCTGACATGCTAACCTTTCAACTCCTAAACCGATGCACGATGCACCCGCTCTGCAACTAGCTAGGAATAAAAAATAAATTCTTGCCTTTGTTGTAAAGACAATGAAAACGCGTGTTTCCATGTCCAGAGCCCCAAAGAATCCTTTAGTTATGTAAACTAAGGATAGATTGGTATTTCCCGAAACTTCCCATACCTACCCAAAAAAAGATCAAATCGAACAGCGTATCTCTCATTTTTTTTCCATCTCACTATTATCTTCACCATGCATAAAACTCTATCATGATCGTGACTTATAACTTGGACTCCCCTAAGTCCATCTCAACCCACTATTCACGACCTACATTGTATAGATCTCTACAAAAGCATTGAATAAGAGAAGAAAAAAAGTATAAACACATCTTTCGATCGGAAAGACTTCAGTTTTCGAAAGGAGGAAGTGCGCGCGTGTGTGTGGTGGTGGTGGTGGTGGAGGGGTCGGGAAGGGAGGGATTGGAGAGAGAGGATATGGAATTTTGTATAGAGGAATATTGCTAGAGATGCATGCTCTGTCTTTAATTAGGGTTGTGAGTTCTCATGACCAGCACTTGGTGCCCTTAAATAGAGAATTCTGTTCACATCCCCAAGTACATTTTTCACTTTGCTCCCATTCTTTTATACTATTTCTTTTCTTTTTTAAGACTTGAAAGTTGATTAAAACCCCTTTAAAAATTTGTTTATATATCTTAATAATGAGTTATATACTATGGTTTATTTTTTAAGTTATCTCAATTCCATTTTGTTATTAATTAGTTTGAAGTTCAAATTGGCGCGAAGTCTACCAAACTAACTGAAATAACGACTCTTATGTCATGTTCTTATATTAATGCCTGGTTTTAGTAACTGTACGTACGATCCCTTAATCAAACACTCCTTTTTCCCCTTTTATTGATAATATGAAGTAGCGTATGAAGACAATACTTAGTGGTAGAGGATCAATGTTCCGATCAACTACAAATTACTGAAAATTTCATATAATACGATATCTTGATTTCTCTCAGTTTTTGTTGCTAAAGGTACATCAATCAATTCTCTCTTTTCTTCTATGTTGTTCTTTGTAATGTGCGATCAATTACCTTATATGGCTTCCTTATCAGCACCCTATCTATGCAATCTCACTACTGAATCTTACCGAAATTCTAAACTTCCAGTATACCCACAATGCAATTGAGTATGCATGCAGTCCATCCATGACCGAAATTGCTCTCTCGGTCTCCTACACTATCTATCCGGCCAAATTTGGAGATTCGGGATCATATGACTTCTCAGCTGCATTTGAATTAATCGCGCAAACTGATTCAGGATATTTTCACATACCGGACACTCAGAGTCTTAAAGAACATGTTCTTGCAAACAGGATTCACAGAAATGGGAGCTAAATCTGGTAATCCATCGTGATATATATCATGATATATACAAGTACTTACCATATTATAACCTTGTGTCTTGTCTTCTGAATATACGATCTTTATATAGGCATAATTAAGGCAAGAATCATTCCTTTATCCTAACTATCAACTTCTCTCATCATATACCTATGCCCAAAAGGTGTGAGAGAGAGGGAGGGGCCGAGCGAGAGAGAGTAACGTTCAGTTGTCGGTAAACCATTAATTTTTTATTGGTTTAATTATCGAACTTTTCGTATAAAAAAATATATCAAGATATCTTTAAACTGCTTCATTTGATATTATTACTTCATATCTGAAGGAAAAACGCATAACTTCAATGATTAATTATTGCTTCCAGCTTCGCTGTTCAATGGCTTAAATTTTCAAAACGCCATAACATGAAGCTTCTAAAAGAGAAACCCATCTCATGTTTACCAACTCTTCATGATGATGCTCACAAGTGGTGTCTCCTTAGATTACGACACGTTGCAGATGACGTGTCTCGGACTCTACGGGGATGGAATAAATGAGCCGCATCGGGGAAAATCCCCGGAGCCCTTTCACGTTGAACGTATCCAACCTTTCGGGAGACTCCCGTGAGGACATTCCACCTTCACCTAGGAAACTGCCAACAGCCCGTCTCCGAGCTTCCTCAGTCTCCGAGCTCATCTCTGAGCTCCAAACATGCCAGGCTTCCTCGGCCTCCCGCTCATCTCCGAGCTCCAAGCATGCCAGGCATCCTCGGCCTCCTGCTCTTCTCCGAGATCCAAGCATGCCGAGCTTCCTCGGGCTTTCCCGATCAACTGAGATTGCAGAGCCCCAGTGCCTCCGCAACGGCTCCGCGTATCTCGCCAAAGTGAGATAACCGCCGCCCCATGCCCCGCGTCCCACGCTGGCGCATCCCTCCATTAATGAGCATATCTCGTCCTTAATGAGGGGATCCCATCATTCCCGCATGTTATCTTGCGCCTGCTCGCTCCATGCGACCAGTATAAAACCCCTCTCTCAGACGACTCAGGTAAGGCAACTTGAATCCAATAAGCCACTACTCTGCTCAAATTTCTCGGCTAACTTGATCGTCGGAGGGTCCTACGGTGGTCACCCATCCCGGAGCTTCTTTACAGGTAGTCCCATTGAGATCCATACACTCTAGGAGACAACCTCCAAATCCAATCTCAACCGTCCAGCAACGCTCACGACAGTTCGACGGAGGACAACATCTGAAAGAGATCCAGACCTCCATCAGTTGGCACCGTCTATGGGAACTTCGAAAGTTTCTTCCACTTATCAAAGTTGATCTTCCGCCTTCGCTCATCCGGGCTGGCCGAGACTGGTTCCGAGGTCTCACGCCACGCTCCATCTCGATCTTCGATGAGCTGGCCACCCAATTTCTCAGCCACTTCATCGGGAATCGACGACAAAAGAGAACAGTTGACTACCTATTCACCATAAAAAGCGGGGACAAGGAATCTTTTAAGGGATACGTCACTCGTTTCTACAACGCTCTCCTCGAGGTCCCCGAACACTGGGATGAAACTGTCATCACCGCACTAAGGTCGGGTCTTAAGCACAAAGAGTGGCTTTGCTCTTTTGCATTAGCGCAACCTAAGACCATGGCCGAGGTAAAAACTTGGACCGAGCGGGAGATCCAACTCGAGTCGGAGGTGAATACCAACCTGCCCCGGAGCGACCAAGCCGACCAAAAGAAGAGGGCCAGAGAAAAGAAAAAGAAGGCCGATCGCCCGAAACCTTATACCCCGAGGTTTCAGGAGTACACTCTCCTAAACATCCTCCAGACCAAGCTATTGGAGGAGGCGAAAAGCGAGATATTATTGGCCGAGCATACACCAGGATGCCGAGAAGCTTGTCAGAAGATGCAAAATCTGCCAACTCCACAGGAGCATACCTTGCCTCCCCGCTACCAAGCTAACGACCTCAGTTCCCCTTAGCCATTTGCACAATGGAGGATGGACATGGTGGGACAACTCCCCACTGGCACGGGAGGACATAAGTACATCCTCGTCACGGTAGACTATTTCACAAAGTGGATAGTTGCCGTCCGCATCAGAAAACCAGACGTCGCCTCTACTATAAAGTTCCTGCAGAACAACACTATCACCCGATTTAGGATCCCGAGATGCATCATCACCGACCATGGGACCAACTTCGAGAACGACAAAGTCAGAGAATTTTACAGCGAGTACCACGAATTGATGAAGTTTTCCGCGGTTGTCCAACCTCAATGCAACGGGCAGAAAGAGGTAGAGAACCGAGGCGTCATCCGCGGTCTCCGAGCTCATCTAGAAGGAAGACAAGGCGGCTGGATCGAGAAACTATCTCGGGTCCTGTGGGCACTGCGAACGTCAAGGAAGACACCCACGGGAGAAACACCCTTCAGCTTCTGCTATGGCACCGAGGCCATGGTCCCCGTGAAGATCGGATTGCCCAGCTACAGAATCGAACACTTCGATAATGAAACTAACACCTCGGCGCTCTGGACCAACTTGGATATCTTATTAGAGAAATAGGACCGAGCACAATTCAGAGCGGTGGCCTATCAACAACAAACTGCTTGCTACTACAATACCCGAGTCAAACATCACACCTTTAAGGCAGAAGATCTAGTCCTATGAAGGAACGAGTTCACAGACCAAACAAGGCTGAATGAATTCTCCCCAAAATGCGACAGCCCGTTCCTCGTAGTAGAAGCATTGCTCGGTGGAGCATATCGCTTACAAGACGCCGGGGGACGAAAGTTTCTCCGGCCTTACAACGCCGAAAAACACAAATTGTATAAATGAATGTATTTTCTCCTTTTTGAATCGATATAATTTTTTTATTAAGTCTCCCGAGCTATAAGAGATTTCTTCCACAAATTTTGTTTTCTTTCTTGGTTCCGAGATCCCTAGGTTCATTTTGAAAAAAAGCACGTAAACAGGGCAAAAGGAATGAAAGGAAACAATATGCCTAAAAAAGAAGATCTTTTTTTCATTAAAGAGGTATTATAGGCTCCTCGTCCTTACAAAAAAATAAAAAATAATTACAGCAGGGGGGCCGGGGATTGAAGAAGCATTGTTGATGATACTCCGATGAAATCTCCGCCAGCCGAGCCCTAGCTTCCTCGGCTACCACGGAAGCACCACCCACCGGACAAAAATCTACCATCGACCTCTTCTAGAAAGACTCCAGAAGAAGGCCCCCTGATCTGTCCCGCCTGCTCTTCGAGATCAGGCCGAGGTGGTAGAGCGAGTGCAACTTTTCGATTGCCTCGTCCCTTAGCTGCGGAGACAGGGCATTGTGCAGGCCCATAGACATCCTCCAGACTGCGTACATAAGCAGTTGGAGGAGAGGAGATCGCCGGGGAAGAAGGTGTCCAAAGTGGCCCTCCACGCGATCTTTCACTGCCTCGTGCGTCTACTCGGAGCGATCGAGGTTATAAAGATACACATCGTCACGAGAAATTATCTCCCTGATGAGCACATACGGACGTCCAGCCATCTTCAGAAACACAAGGCTAGAAAGAAGCCAACATACCTTCGCTATTTATAGCCTCAACAAAATCCTCCAAAGGCCTAAAGTTTACTCGTGCAGCGACGCGAATCGCAGGACATCTCAATTTCCCGATATGGAACGGCCACGTGTTGGACATGCTTGACTTCAAGGGCGGCAATGCGGTCCGCAGAAGTTTGAACGACGCCCTTGCTCCCGCCAATACGGCCCACGGAAGTTTGAACGACCCCCTCGCTCCCGCCAATGTGGCCGTGGAAGTTTGAAAGACGCCCCAGGAAGACGCAGGGGAGTCTCTAAAGCCCTCCTTACGAGGCCACCGAGCTGCTTCCCTGCCCAGTCCATTCCTAACGGGTAGATTCCTATCCAGCTACGCTAAGGATCTAAAACCCTCCTAACGAGGCCACCGAGCAGCTTCCCTGCCCGGTCCATCCCTAACGGGTAGATTCCTACCCATCTACGCTAAGGATCTAAAGCTCTCCTCACGAGGCCACCGAGCAGCTTCCCTGCCAGGTCCATCCCTAACGGGTAGATACCTACACATCTACGCTAAAGATCTAAAGCCCTCCTCATGATCCCTGCCCGGTCCATCCTTAGAGAGTAGATTCCTATCCATCTGCGCTACGGATCTAAAGCTCTCCTCATGAGGCCACTGAGCAGCTTCCTTACCCGGTCCATCCCTAGCAGGTAGATTCCTGCCGATCTGCGCTACGGATCTAAAGCCCTCCTCATGAGGCCACCGAGCAGCTTCCCTGCTCGGTCTATCCCTAACGGGTAGATTTCTACCCATCTATGCTAAAGATCTAAAGCTCTCCACACGTAGCCACTGAGCAACTTCCCTGCCCGGTCCATCCCTAGCGGGTAGATTCCTACCCATCTGCGCTACGGATCTAAAGTCCTCCTCACGAGACCACCAGGCGACCTCTCTGCCCGGTCCATCCCTACCGGGTATATTCCTATCCATTTACGCTAAGGATCTAAAACCCTCCTCATGAGGCCACCGAGCTGCTTCCCTGCCCGGTCCATCCCTAGCGGGTAGATTCTTACCCATCTACGCTAAGGATCTAAAGCCCTCCTCACGAGGCCACCAAGCAGCTTCCTTGCCCGGTCCATCCCTACACTACTACAATAAGGGGTTGCCCCTACGGATAAAGGTATCCGCAGGGGCAATAAAATGTTGCCCCTACGGAATAATTCGTAGGTCCACATGGTTGCCCTTACGGTGCCCTACGGATTAATTTAAAAATATTAAAACGTAATTTTTTATTTAACCCTATAGAGCCGCAAAAGAAGGCCCTACGGTTTAATCTGTAGGGGCATATATGGGTTATTAATAAAAAAATAAAGCGCAGAAAACTCCTCGTTCCAAAAAATTCCTCGCTCTGATCACACTCCCGCGTGTGCCTCTCATCGCCACTGCCCGCGCCTCGTCACCATCGCCCTCCCGCGCGCGCCTCGTCGTCCCCGACATCACCGTCGACTTCCTCGTCGACGTTAGGAACTCTCTCGTCGCCGATTGCGTCGTCGTCCAACCATCTCCGGTCTTTTCCATCGCCTAAGGTTAGTAAATTTCATAATTTAACTTCTAATTATGTATTTATTTCTGTTATTATTGATTATTGGGTTGCTACTTGAGCTTAGAGTTAGGGTTCGGTCTAGGGTTTGGGCTAGGGTTAGAGTTATGGTTAAGGTTATAGTTCAGTGTATGGTTAGTGTTCGGTTAAGAAATAGGGTTAAGGTTTGGGTTAGGGTTCGGTTCAGTTAGGGAAGGTTAGGGTTAGGGTTATGACATGGATTATTCAGTTAGGGTTGGGGTTAGGGTTAGGGTTAGGGTTTGGGCTAAAGTTAATTTGGGTAGGGGTTTGGGTGATGATTAGGGTTAGGTTGATTTGGCTTAGGGTTTGGGCTAGGGTTAATTTGGGTTAAGTAGGCAAAATAGAGTGTATTTGTGTTAGGGTGTTGATTAGGGTTTATTTTGGTTAATTTTGTGTTCATTAGGGTTTATTTGGGTTAGGATGATGATTAGGGTTAATTTGGGTTAATTAGGTTAATTTGGGTTAATTTAGGTTAACTTTGGGTTAATTAGGATAATTCGAGTTAGGGTGATGATTATGGTTTAATTTTGGGTTAATTAGGGATAATTTGGGTTAATTAGGGTTAGGGTTTATGGTGTACTAGTTGTTTTAGTAGGATACTCGACGTAAACGCAAAAATTTACCGTAAACTTAACCCTTCATATAAGAACTTAGTTCTTCCTCTGGTTGAAATTTGCAGAAGCAAATTTTCCCATAAGTTGAAAATTTAATTCTGATCGGAGAGATTTTGTTCTGCAGATTCAAAACTTAGGGGAAAAGAACTAAGTTAAAAATAAATGATAGGGACATATGGGAATATAATTCCTCCAAAAATTAGGGTTAGGGTTTAGGGTGCACTAGTATCTTCAGTAAGATACTCTATGATAATGTAAACGCACAATTTTACCGTAAACTTAACCCTTCATATAAGAACTTAGTTCTTCCTCTGGTTGAGATTTACAGAAGTAAATCTCCCCACAAGTTGAGAATTTAATTCTCATCGGGGAGATTTTATTCTGCAGATTCAAAACTTAAAAAGAACTATGTTAAAAAGAAATAACAGGGACATATGGGAATATAATTCCTCCAAAAATTAGGGTTAGGGTTTAGGGTGCACTAGTATTTTCAGTAGAATACTCTATGATAACGTAAACGCACAATTTTACCGTAAACTTAACTCTTCATATAAGAATTTAGTTCTTCCTCCGGTTGAGATTTACAGAAGCAAATCTCCCCACAAGTTGAGAATTTAATTCTCATCGGGGAGATTTTGTTCTGCAGATTCAAAACTTAGGGGAAAAGAACTAAGTTAAAAATAAATAACAGGGACATATGGGAATATAATTCCACCAAAAATTAGGGTTTGGGTTTAGGGTGCACTAGTATCTTCAGTAGGATACATTTATGATAACGTAAACGCACAATTTTACCGTAAACTTAACCCTTCATATAAGAACTTAGTTCTTCCTCTGGTTAAGATTTACAGAAGCAAATCTCCCCACAAGTTGAGAATTTAATTCTCATCGGGAAGATTTTGTTCTACAAATTCAAAATTTATGAAAAAAAACTAAGTTAAAAAGAAATAATTGGGACATGGGAATTTAATTCCTCCAAAAATTAGGGTTAGGATTTAGGGTGCACTAGTATCTTCAGTAGGATACTTGATGATAACGTAACGCACAACATTACCGTAAACTTAACCCTTCATATAAGAACTTAGTTCTTCCTCTGGTTGAGATTTAAAGAAACAAATCTTCCCACAATTTGAGAATTTCATTCTTATCGGGGAGATTTTGTTCTGCAGATTCAAAACTTAGGGGAAAAGAACCAAGTTAAAATAAAATAACAGGGATATATAAGAATTTAATTCCTCCAAAAATTAGGGTTAGAGTTTAGGGTGCACTAGTACCTTCAGTGGGATACTCGATGATAACGTAAACGCACAAGTTTACCGTAAACTTAACCCTTTATATAAGAACTTAGTTCTTTCTATGGTTAAGATTTGCATAAGCAAATCTCCTCACAAGTTGACAATTTAATTCTCATCGGGAAGATTTTGTTCTGCAGATTTAAAATTTAGGGGAAAAGAACTAAGTTAAAAAGAAATAACATGGACATATGGGAATTTAATCCTCCAAAAATTAGGATTTAACCCTATATAAAGAACTTAGTTCTTCAAAAAAAATGATGATGATCCAAGATCCTCAAAACCGAAATTTCTATGATCATCAATGACTAAAATGTCATTAACAGAGATCAATATCTTTAAGAAAACACAAAAATAACTTGGTGACTCGTTAGTGCTTAGCACTATTCTGAAGCCTCATGTGTTTCCCATGTTAGTGTTTTAAACGAACAAAAAGAAATAACAGGAATATATAGGAATTTAATTCCTCTAAAAATTAGGGTTTAACCCGATATAAAGAACTTAGTTCTTCAAAAAGATTATGATTTATTCTTTTCAACCCTACACAAAGCACATACACACTAACAACCCTAAACTTAAGCGAAATCATAAATTGAAACACAAATACACAGAATACAACTCATACTTGGGTATTGTTTACCGCCGGAAGCCGGGAAGACTGAACGTCTTGCCTGAATCTGGGGGCAGATACTAATTGGTGCTATCCGTCCACCTCTCCGAAGATGCCAAGTTGATTTATGGCACCATGTATCGAAGGTTTAAACGGATGCGGCCGATGTAGCAGACTTCGTCAGATTCCCCCTCGTTTGAGGGGTTTTTGATTGTGGGAACGCTCTTCCCTGCAGGCGCAAGCCCCTGCAGTTAATTACGCCATCGCATCGCGGTAACAACTTTCTCCTTCTCCAGATGGTCACTTCGTGTCGTGGGTGTTTGTTTTGTGTTCGGTTGCCCGTGGATTGTATACGGAAACTAAGTTATGCTGTCGCCCGTAGGGCGTGGACTAGTCCAAATCTGTATATTTCTTAGATTTGGGTTTGGGGGGGTTGTGTTTAAGGATACATTAGCCTTATTTGAGGCTAAGATCAACTTAAACGTTCTTTAAGGACACGTTAGTCTTATTTTAGACTAAGATCAACTTAACGGGATCGTTTAGATCCGACAAGAGAGCAATTGGGCTCTATTGTTTAGTTTAATGACATTGCGGTCGATAATTAGTTTAAGGACATTACGGTCCATTGTTAGTTTTAAGACATTGCGGTCGAGGTTAAGGACATCATAGTCCGTGGATTTAAGGACCCCACAGTCCGATGTTAGTTTTAAGACATCACGGTCGAGGTTAAGGACATCATAGTCCGTGGATTTAAGGACTCCACAGTCCGACGTTAGTTTTAAGACATCACGGTCAAGGTTAAGGACATCATAGTCCATGGATTTAAGGACTCTACAGTCTGACGTTAGTTTTAAGATATCACGGTCGAGATTAAGGACATCATAGTCCGTGGATTTAAGGACCCCACAGTCCAATGTTAGTTTTAAGACATCACGGTCAAGGTTAAGGACATCATAATCCGTGGATTTAAGGACTCCACAGTCCGACGTTAGTTTTAAGACATCACGGTCAAGGTTAAGGACATCATAGTCCGTGGACTTAAGGATTCTACAGTCCGACGTTAGTTTTAAGACATCATGGTCGAGGTTAAGGACATCATAGTCCGTGGGTTTAAGGACTCCACAGTCCGTAGTAATGTGTGGTTGTCGGGACCCGTCATCTCTCTGACGACATTGAAGGATTACAACGATAGATGTCAGAGGAGTGAAGAGATGTACCCTCGAACCGGGTGTAAATTGATTGGAAGAGCAGGTGTGCTCAGTTCAATTTAAATTGAGGACTTATGGCCAGAATTGGGCTAAGTCCAGTTAAAGAACATTTCATTTTTGTTCTTCCTGTTAGGCTTTTGTTTGGGCTTTGCCCTTTTAATAATGCCAAGCATTGGCCTCTGACATTTTGTCTGGAATTAAATGCATAGCATTTATAAGAACAAAGTATGTTCTGACAGCGCGCCACGTGGCGCATCAGGTACTTTGCGCCAGTCAAAGAGCGCATTGCGCTTCTGTCGGTTAGCGCACATGAGGAGGACACGTGTCGCTTAGCGCTAAGCGCTAGTTTGTTAGCGCTGCGCCAGTGAGTGACACGTGGTGCGCTTGGCGCTGAGCGCCAACCCAAGAGCGCAGTGCGCCGTTTTCATGAGCGCAAAGCGCAGATCATGTCTATGTTTGACACATGGCATGTTGTGGCGCTGAGCACCAGTCTAAGGAGCGCAAGGGCGCAGTTTATGAGTGCAAAGCACTGTCTAATAGCGCAAAGCGCATTTTGATCAATTTTAAGATCACAGAACAATTTTTATGTTTTTCTAAGGAGGCTTTGCCTCAAGACCCAAGAACAACAGTTCTTGTTTTTTATAAAAGGCTCTGCCTTTATAAATCAAAGATCTGTGGGCGAAGTAAAAATACTTCTTATTATTATTTATAATTGGATCTTTTGATCTTTGTTCCTTATCGTCAAAAGACCTTGGTCTTTTTTGTTTTTAGATCTATGATTTTTTTAGAAGAGAATTCTTCTTTTTGTGAGATGTTTTCATCTTTTTTTTTCAAGAATATAGTTCTTTTTTTTTACCTTGAGTATGAAGAAAACTCTTCTTTTCTTAAGAGCTCGCACTTTTTTTTTGCAGAGGGTTTCTCTCTGTTCTTCTGTATTCTCTCTCTTTATCCTTTTGATTTGATGTCTGGGGTCCTTTATATAGGGCCGGATGATTTGTTAAATCGGTTTAAGAGATCTTTCTCTTGATTGATTGGGGAATATTTCCCACCGTTGGATCTTTGATCCTAAGGCTCCTGTTTGACAGAAGATAATCTTCTTGTTTTAATAAGATTGGAAAATCTTTCCATGCAGAATTTGTTCTGTTTTTTTTTGGTAATTTACCATTGGATCATTGATCCAGCGGTGCTTAAAGCACAATCTTGTCGTTTGGAAAGATTTTGAGAAATCTTTCCTTAACAGAATTTAATTCTGGTTAATAAATGATTTATTATTATTAGATCCTTTGATCTAACAGTGGGAATTTTAATTCCAGTGCTGGCGCACCCACGTTGGACACGTGGCGCGCAGCGCAGAGCGCAGCGCAACTGCGCTAGCGCACCCGTGCTTGCCACGTGGTGCGCAGTGCGCAGAGCGCTGGATCTGAAACGTCGCTTCAACAGAACGCTAGATCTGAAGCGTTGTTTCAACAGAGGTGTCTTTTCACCTTCCTTTTAAGTCAAACTTATATTCCTGAGAATCTTTCATTTCCCAATTTTGGAAATAGTTCCATTGTGCACAAAATTTTATGTGTTTCGTCTATATAACTCGAAGCAAAGCTTCTTCCTTTTCTCATCCCCAAAGAAATTTCTCAACTATGGCTTGTAACCGCCCTCATGCTCGTAGACAACCATGGGAAGTGCCCATTCAGGACCTTGTTCCTCGCTTTGCTGCGTGCTTGGTGGATCCTTCTTTCACGGATGAGCAGTGCGACGCTGCGCTGCACGATCTTTTGACTCGTGTGGGGTCCCCTCTTTCCCCACATTCCATTTGGTTTCGGATGATCCTTGCGTCTGTGCTCGCTGATCTTCCCCCTCCTCCAGCAGAGATGTCCTCGGCAATGCTGGATTCTTCCGAAGACAAGATCGAGTGCTTCTTGGGGGCGCACTTAATCACTCAAGCCCTGAGGGATTGCTCCATCCACTTGCTGAGCCAGATACGGGCTCGTCGGGTTGTCATCACCACTTTTTCTGAGGAGTGCGGCGTCGACCATTGGATGGCTACCCCTCGGGAGGATCGCCGTTTCAATATGGTGGAGAAGACGGAGAGGGAATTGGATAATCTTCTCTTTATCTTTGTGAACCCCTGTCTTTCTGATCCCATATTTGGTGATCTTTCTTAAATGTAATAACAATAAAAATAATAAAAAGATGTTTTAATTTAGTATTTTATTAAGTGTTTTCTTCTTTTTTTTAAAAATTCTTTGTTATTCCTTTGTGAGATGTTTATGCGCTGCATAATCATGAAGCGTTGCTTCGTTTTTCAATCTTGGAAACAGAGCTTTGCTCTAACTTGGGGTGCGCAGCGCAATTGCGCTAGCGCTAGCGCATTCTTGTTTTGACACATGGCGCGCAGCGCGCCTTGCGCTAGCGCACTCGCGCTCGACACGTGGCGCGCAGCGCAGAGCGCAGCGCAATTGCGCTAGCGCACCAGTGTCAGACACATGGTGAGCAGCGCAGCGCACAGCACAACTGCGCTAGCGCGTCTGTGTTAGACACGTGGAGCACAGCGCAGAGCGTAGGATTTAAAGCGTTACTTCAATTTTGACTCTTAAATTTCTAAACAGAGGTTTGCTCTGATTGGGGGAAACAGAAGCGTCGCTTCATTTCCAGTATTGGAATTTGAAGAGAGCTTGGCTCTGATTTGGGGACGCAGAAGCATCGCTTCATTTCCAGTCTTAGAATTTGAACAGAGCTTTGCTCTGATTGGGGGAAACAAATGCCCCCCCCACCGTTGCGCTTACGTGGCCCCAAACATGAGTGCGGCGGTGGTAGCATCTCAGTCGTTGGATCAACTTTTGGGGAGTTGAAACGGCTCTCAATGCCTATAAATATGACCTTTGGTCCTTTGATGATTTTCATCCTCTTTCATGAGAATTTTCTCTTATTCAAAGCACTGCTCTTCAGTTTTAAGAACTTTTCAAGAGTAAAACTCTTCCAAAACTTAGGTATAGTTTAAAACTTTTAATAAACCAGGGTTTTACCCATTAACAGAGCTTTGCTCTTTATAGATCTTTGATCTAAAGAAAACCCATTTAGGGTTTCATTTAGTAGAGCTTTGCTCCATAGGTCTAAAGAGATCTACAGGGAACTAAAGAGAACCCTATTAGGGTTCTATTAATAGAGCCATGCTCTCTGAAAGGATTTTTCTTGTGATCTCTTAATTCATTAATGGAGCTTTGCTCCTTTCAAATCATATAGAAGAACTCTTGAGAGTTTTTCATGGATCTTGAAGATTTGAGATGGAACTTTATTTTTAATGAATTATATCATCTTCTAAAAGCAAAGCTCTCAATGTTCTCGGGGGTCTTCTTTAACTTCCCTTCATAACTGATTTTGACAGGTGTCACTCCTGTCTACAGAGCATTGCTCTCGAGGAGTTTAACTCCATGTGCCTATTTTGAATAAGAAATTGTTTATTCAGTCTGTCTGCTGATCTTTGCTGATTTTCTTTTACAGGGGTAATGGACGCTCACATGTATGATCTCGAAGAGATTATCTCTTACGGAGACATCCGCCGACTCGGCCGTTCTCAGAATCGCGAATTCACACACGCCGAGTGTGCCGAAATTATGAGTCGCTTTGACGCATATAATGGTCAACTGCTTTCTCGGCGTTCCTCTCTTCTGAAGCTTATCGTGGGAGCGATCTGGGAAGCACTCCCTCTATTCTGTACCGGCGTGCCACTTAGAGCATTGGATGCCGCTGAAGATAAGGTGCACTCGGTGTATCTGATGAACCTAATCTCGAAGAGACGGCGAGAAAATCTTATCGATCTCCTGCACCAGGCTTTTCAACAGTCTGCCATACTTGCTGCCTATCGGAGGGTGGAGGACATCCGTGGGGACCTCGACGCTTGTGATCGCGAAAGAAAGCACACTAGGATGGTTCGCCAGATTTGGAAAATTCTGGATAAGGTCACTTTTGAGTTCCTCAATCCATGTCCTGGATTTGAGGTTTTGCCATTGTAATTACTTTAGTAATATCTTTGTTTATTGCTTTCATAATTGTAAGAACCTTTTTGCAATACGAATGGCAAATTTCTCGTTTTAGCAAGTTTTATTTCACGTTCTGAATCTTTTTGCAAATGCATGGGGTGTGCCTTAAACACTTAATTAAGTGCGGATCAGATATTCTCCTTGTTGCCTTCTCCTCTTTGCTGTGTTGTTGCTATGTGAATTTAGATAGTATATAACTGTCAGTCTTGGATTCTTTGTAGAGTGGTGATGGCTTAGCAAACAGGGTTAGAATCTGTCACCTAAGACTTTTCAACTTTATGAGCCGTGAGGGTTTCATAAAGAATTTTCTCCCTATGGGTCGAGAGGATCCCGTAGGTGTAACTTTTCCTTAAGAATCGTGAGGATTTCCAAGGGCGTTTTCTCTTGAGAGTCGTAAGGATCTCACAAGAGAATTTTCTTCCTTGCGAGTCGTGAGGACCTGCAAGTGATGGGTGAAGTTGTCCTTATCCGCATTTCACGGAGTCAGGGGTTGCTCTGGATGCTTCCCACAGGTTCACTGTCGTGTTTGGCAGGACCAGGCTCCGCTCTAGACGTTTTCCAGGATACCGTAGTTTAAAGACATCACGGTCGAGGTTAAGGACATCATAGTCCGTGAGTTTAAGGACCTCACAGTCCAATGTTAGTTTTAAAACATCATAGTCCATGAGTTTAGGGACCTCATAGTCCAATGTTAGTTTTAAGACATCACGGTCGAGGGTAAGGACATCATAGTCCGTGGATTTAAGGACTCCACAGTCCGTTGTTAGTTTTAAGACATCACGGTCGAGGTTAAGGACATTATAGTCCATGAGTTTAAGGACCTCACAGTCCATTGTTAGTTTTAAGACATTACGGTAGAGGTTAAGGACATCATAGTCCATGGATTTAAGGACTCCACAGTCCGTTGTTAGTTTTAAGACATCACGGTCGAGGTTAAGGACATCATAGTCCATGGATTTAAGGACTCCACAGTCCGATGTTAGTTTTAAGACATCACGGTCGAGGTTAAGGACATCATAGTCCGTAGATTTAAGGAACCCACAGTCCGTGAAATGTGTGGTTGTTGGGACCCGTCACCTCTTTGAAGACGTTGAGTAATTACAACGACAAATATCAAAGGAGTCAAGAGATGTACCCTTGAACCAAGGTAAAATTAGTTTAAAATTATTGCGGTTGATTGTTAGTTTTAAGACATCACGGTCGAGGTTAAGGACATCATAGTCCGTGAGTTTAAGGACCCCATAGTCCGATATTAGTTTTAAGACCTCACATTCGAGGTTAAGGACATCATAGTCCATGGATTTAAGGACTCCATAGTCCGATGTTTGCTCTAGATGCTTCCCACGGGTTCACTGCCGTGTTCGGTGAGGACCAGGCTCCGCTCTGGATGCTTCATACGGGTTCACTGCCGTGCTCTGTGAGGACCAGGATCCGCTCTGGACATTTTCCACGGGGTCAGAAGTGACGTTATCTGCGTTCCACGTAACCAGGAATTTTGCTCTAGATGCTTCCCACGGGTTCACTGCCGTGTTCGGCGAGGACTAGGCTTCGCTCTGGATGCTTCACACGGGTTCACTGCCGTGCTCTGCTCGGACCAGGATCCGCTCTAGACGTTTTCCACGGGGTCAGAAGTGACGTTATCCGTGTTCAACGTAACTAGGAATTTTGCTCTAGATGCTTCCCACGGGTTCACTGCCATGTTCGGCGAGGACTAGGCTCTGCTCTGGATGCTTCACACGGGTTCACTGCCGTGCTCTGCGAGGACCAGGATCCGCTCTGGACGTATTCCACGGAGTCAGAAGTGATATAATCCGCGTTCCACATAGCCAGGAATTTTTCCCTAGATGCTTCCCATGGAGTCACTGCCGTGTTCGGCGAGGACTAGGCTCCGCTCTGGATGCTTCACACGGGTTCACTGCCATGCTCTGCGAGGACCAAGATCAGCTTTGGACGTTTTCCACGGGGTCAGAAGTGAAGTTATCCGCATTACACGTGACCAGGAATTTTGCTCTAGATGCTTCCCACGGGTTCACTGCCGTGTTCGGCGAGGACTAGGCTCCGCTCTGGATGCTTCACACGGGTTCACTGCCGTGCTCTGCGAGGACCGGGATCCGCTTTGGACGTTTTCCACGGGGTCAGAAGTGACATAATCCGCGTTCCACATGACCGGGAATTTTGCTCTAGATGCTTCCCACGGGTTCACTGCGGTGTTCGGCGAGGACTAGGCTCCGCTCTGGATGCTTCACACGGGTTCACTGCCATGCTCTGCGAGGACCAGGATCCACTCTGGACGTTTTCCACGGGGTCAGAAGTGAGGTTATCCGCGTTCCACGTGACCAGGAATTTTGCTCTAGATGCTTCCCACGGGTTCACTGCCGTGTTCGGCGAGGACTAGGCTCCGCTCTGGATACTTCTACGGGTTCACTGCCGTGCTCTGTGAGGACCGGGATCCGCTATGGACGTTTTCCACGGGGTTAGAAGTGACATAATCCGCGTTCTACGTAGCCAGGAATTTTGCTCTAGATGCTTCCCACGGGTTCACTGCCATGTTCGGCGAGGACTAGGCTCCGCACTGGATGCTTCACACGGGTTCACTGCCGTGCTCTGCGAGGACCAGGATCCGCTCTGGACGTTTTCCACGGGGTCAGAAGTGACGTTATCCGCGTTCCACGTGACCAGGAATTTTGCTCTAGATGCTTCCCACGGGTTCACTGCCGTGTTCGGCGAGGACTAGGCTCCGCTCTGGATGCTTCACACGGGTTCACTGCCATGCTCTGCGAGGACCTGGATCCGCTCTGGACGATTTCCATAGGGTCAGAAGTGACGTTATCCGCGTTCCACGTGACCAGGAATTTTGCTCTAGATGCTTCCCACAGGTTCACTGCCGTGTTCGGCGAGGACTAGGCTTTGCTCTGGATGCTTCACACGGATTCACTGTCGTGCTCTGCGAGGACCAGGATCCGTTCTGGACGTTTTCCACGGGGTCAGAAGTGACATAATCCGCGTTCCACGTAGCCAGGAATTTTGTTGATTATATCCGCATTTCATGGAGTTGGGATTCGACTCTTGGTCATCTGTACACCACCGATTCATGGAACTGGGAGTTGCTGTTGTTCCGCTTCGCTTGATGTTGTGTCTGCTTCGACGAATGTTGAGATGATCTCCAGGCTATCTGTGACCCATCGAGATTTGGCTTCTTCTTCTGATGAAACCTGGGGAGGAGGAGTGTGATTCCTTCTTTGTTTGCGCCCCTGGATTGTATATAGGGATTGATGTAATATCACCTGTAGGGCATAAATTTCATTTTTATTTTTATTTTATTTCTTTCCGCGATGCTCTATCATTTCAGCTTTATATCGCGAAGGTCGCGATTGCCCAATCATTTCGGCTATTTTTCGCGGTGCCCAATCATTTCGGCTATTTTTTTATTTTTACTCGCTGTTTTTTATTTCGAGTTGCCCAATCATTTCGGCTATTTTGAATGCATACATTTTTACTTGCTGATTTTGTTGCAAGTTGCCCCATCATTTCGGCTATTTCGTATGCATGTATGGCTTGCTGGTTTTTCGCTGCAAGTTTGGGATTAGACACCGATTTCAGCATCAGCGCCGCTACAACTGGGTTATTGCCAGGAGCGAATCATCATTTGCCTCTGTCGATATCGAACAAAGGTGGCTTAGCAAACAGGGTTAGGGTCCTGTCGACTAAGGATTTTGACTTCATGAGCCGTAAGGGTCTCACAAAGGTATTTCTCCCTGCGAGTCGTGAGGATCTCGTATGTGTGTTTTCTCCTTAGGAATCGTGGGGACTCCTAAGTGTATGTTCTCTTATAAGTCGTAAGGATCTTACAAGAGAGTTTTCTTCTTATAAGTCGAGAGGACTCACAAGGGTTGCTCACCGTGCGAACATATCCCTAGTCACGGGTGGGACTTGGTTAGGTAAATGTTTATTCGCGCCTGTGGATTGTATATAAGGGTCAGCATTGAGCCGCTTGTAGGGCAGTATCGGAGGTTGTGGGGGCTGCTTAAGAACAGGTTCATGTCTCTGTAACTTAAGATTTTTGAATCTTATGAGCCGTGAGGGTCCCATAGAGGATTCTCCTTACGAGTCGTGAGGATCTCGCAAGTGTAATTTCTCCTTAGGAATCGTAGGGATCCCTAAGTGTGTTGCTCCCTTGTGAGTCGTAAGGATCTCACGCGGGTGATTTCTCCTTACAAGGTCGAGAGGACCTTGCAAGTGTCTTTTAACGAGATTGCACCCTTTCGGGTTTTCACAAACACTCGCCGGTAGCCCTGCTGTTTTTACTCACGGAGCCCTTTCGTGTTTTCATCCGTGCCCATTTTGCTTATGGACATACCGTTTTCATTTCATTTTTTTTTTCTATTCTTTTTTTTTTAAAACGAGGTTGTGCCCTTTCGGGTTTTCACAATACTCGCCGGTAGCCCTGCTGTTTCTACTCACGGAGCCCTTTCAGGTTTTCATCCGTGCCCATTTTGCTTATGGACATACCGTTTTCTTTTTTCCTTTTTTTTTCTTTGTATCAGCTTTGGGATGCTTCAATCCACCATAGTTTATCGACATATTGGTCAACAGCTAGTTTTAGGACATAGTAGTCCATTGGTAGTTTAAGAATGTTTCGGTCCGTTGTTAGTTTAAGGACGTCTCGGTCCTGTTAGTTGTATGTATGCCCTAGAGGCCAGTATTGTACAGATGATGCATATTATATTGGATGCTTGGACCTATATAGAGAGGAATTTCTTGCTCGACATGATAGTATGCTATCTGGTTGCTCTTTATCTTAACATGTATACTTATCTCTTTATACTGTCTCATAGTTACATGTTGGTAAAGCCCTTAGGATGTGTACTTGACTACCTGGACAATGATGTGGATCATACTAGTGGGGACATGGTAGTCCACAAGTACATCCTTCAAGGTCCCTAGTCGTGGGTGTATCGAGTCGGGGCATCGATATACCAGAGTAGACTAACGTATACGCTTCTCGACCCATGAGATGGGCGATGGATGATCCCATATCCATTGGTGTTTGACATCAGAGATGGTATACGGGTGCTCAGTGGAGACTGGGTACACTGGACGGACTCGCCGAGAACTCCCAGATGGTATTATACCTTACGTCAGATGGCAGTTCTCTGGTGACACTTGTGCAGGTTAGTCTGTAGACCCGAGATCGTCATAGAGTCTTGTGTGATTCCCACTGTGCTTTGATTTCCACCTTACCACGTCCATGAGGGCATGCAAAACGGTGGTTTTTGGGTACAGTCCCGAGTCACAAGGAGGCAATGAGCGATAGGAGGGGTTTCGTCTCTCCCGGTATTGGGGGTTGATGTTGCGCTGTGCTCGATTGGCCGTAACAAGGAAGTCCCTGGCCAGGGCTGATTTAGAGATTTACTGGTAAGTGTTACCAGTAGTTTCTCGACCCGTTATGAGCCTCACATCGGCACGACTTATCAGTTATTGGAGTCTGACGATTACCACCCCTAGACTTGATATGCGACATATCAGACGAGGAGACCGGACTGTACGGGAAGTGTTACCGGCAGGCTTTTACAGGAGTTGGAGCGGGCTTGCTTGCTGATCTTCTGATCGCTCAATACCCGGGTAGCCGTTACGTCCAGCTAGTACCGCTGACAGCTTGTGGGTGCTTGATGTGATTATCACCTACTGCCGGCGTATTGACGAGTCTTTAGAATCCTACATAGAGGTTTTACTGGCTCAGGCAAAACGAAATAGGAGCACGTATATGATATGTGCGGGACCGAGAATAATGCGTGTATGTGATACCGTATTCTATTCTCGCGACTTTTTTTATCGGTCGGTTATATATGATATAGCCGGGTTATCAAATCAAGTGTTGATTCGATAAGTCGATACATTGGATGTTAGTCAGTCATATGTGATATGACCGGATTATTAAGTCAAGTGTTGATTTAATAATTTATTGTATAATTGTATATTTGATATACTAGTTTATATTAACTAACACTTGTTCACTTTAGGTTTTTTTTCTCATATGTACACAACTTTAATATATATGTGATATATATTAAAATGTGTTTTCTTTTTGTATCATGGTTGATGATACACATGACTTGGGTGTATGAGATTTACACCATGCTATTTATTTATGTTGGATTTTAATATTCAAAGTAATTACAAAATTAGTGGAGGATTAGCTAAATGCTTGAAGCTTGTGGAAGCTTGTGGAAGTATTGACTAATTCCACTAAATTTGTTTTTACTATGGATATTTCTTAACCCAACCATAAGGATTAGCCATGGGTTAAGTCTCTACAAGAGTTAGTATATGATACTCACTCACCATGGTTAGCCTTCTCACTTGATCATTATCCTTATCTCTTTCTTTTGTTCTTCTTTTTCATTGTTAAAAAGAAAAAGCTTGCTAGGGTTTGATCCAAAGTGAGAAAGATTGTGAGAAATAAAATTCTAAAGAGAACCCACTTCCTATTTCTCCATCCTCTACTAGACTAGCACTTTAGTTTAGGGTGTTTGCTTCATTAATTCTCAAGTTAGTGAAGTAGAAGCTTGAGTTGGCATCCTCTCGACGTAGATCATCTTCGACCTCGAAGACTTCAAGCAAGGACGCGTCTTTCACCTCGTGAAGCCATGCAAGGGTCCGGTAGAACCACGATCGCAGCGAAGGGACTTCAACAAGGAGCTATAGAAGTGAAGGACTGATCTACAAAGGTTGTATTTCGTATTTACTTAGTCGTAAACGTAGTTTACTAGCATATGAAACCCAAATTTTCTAGCAACGATCTTGTTTAGGGTTATTCGGCACAGCTAAAATTTTAAACGGGCATGTTTGATGCTTCCTTAACCCTTATTAGAGTGCCTAGTAACCCTACAGTGGTATCAGAGCCTAGATAGAGTATTAGGTGATGTGTTAACGAAGTTAAAACTCCGAACGAACCCGAATACGTCAAAGTTAACCCCCTCTCTGTACATTTTTTCAAAACTGTGTATTTTCAGAATTAAAAATACCTAAAAAATTCAGCAGGGTTTTCTAAGAACTACGGTGAAAATTGAGTGCATAATCCGTGCACACCACCGTGGAACCGCGGTCGTACCTCCCTTGGGCCGCGGATTCGCGGCAGTAATGAGGATTCATGGACTCATTTTTCCACTGTAATTTCTATTTCTGTTATTTGTATTTTCTGGGTATTTTTAAATTAACTCAAGTGTTGAGTATTCTGGGGTTTATTTTGTAATCGTCGATTCGATCGGAGAATTTAATTTTGTTCTGTTATTCCGGATAATTTAGAAAGTATTAAAATGTTCGAACAGATATCATTAACTCAATTTTTCCCGGCACGAAAAACATTCAAGTGTTGAATTTTTCTCGGGTTTAAATCTTTCGGAAATACGTGCATGTGACGCAATGGACCCTCTAGAAGACAACAAATCTTAACTCGATTATGTGACCGTCTTGAACTGCCTTTTGAACCTTAGGGTTTGGGGCAGTACGACGTGCCACATGTGAGACGTTGGCTTGACCCTTCTATGGCTGGACCGTTGCTACTGTGACGTATTCTGGAATTTTTGAACTCCGCTCAAGTGTTGAGCTATTTAGGAAATCTTGGGTATTTGATTATTCGATCGGAAAGTTTAATACTGTCTATTTATCTGGAATGTGATACAATATGTGGAATTCACACAGTTAGGCATGAAATGCGAAATATGTGATATTTCGGATTTACGATGTCTAAAGAGATTATGGATTCTAAATGTTGTAGTTTTACACTTTCTTTTCTGCGGCCGTAAGTGTAATATGTGATATCGCCGGTTTCGTTGCTATATATCAACGAAAATTGGGATGCGCATATTTACTTACGTTGATGACATGTGATGTTATGTGTTGCTGGATATGTTATATTGGATCGTCGCGTTCTGAATAGCCGGGGGGTTTTATGTGAGATAAGAGTTTTTATTTTCATTCATGTAAAATAAAATGTATGTACTATTCTTTTATTGGGGCACTTCCGGGATGAGGTTGATGTCACATTTTGTATATTATTTACTTTTCCGCACTAGGATAGACCCAAGGAGGAGAGCACAAGTAACCGGGTTCTGGAGTCTAGTGGGAGACCAACTCGAGGAGTCGAGTCCGGTTCTCCTAACTCTAGAATTGGTAGGGTTGCTTGCCACTCTCGTAGGGGTCTAGGGGTATGGGTTTGGCTATTCATCGCGACCGTGGAATCCGTGTTTTATAGAGGCTCAAAATAAAACACGGACGTCCTAGTATATCCAATGTTTCATATGTTTCTTCTGCTGCGATATCTGTGATGTGATCATTTGATGTGCTGTGATCAATACTGTATATAGTATATATGATATATTATATAGACGTTACTTATGTTTTACACCCGCGCTAGCCCTGCCCCGCTCTGCCGTTAGTTACCTAACCTAATGGTGCACGAGGGGACATCAAGGCGAATGCGGATGGCATAAGTGTACGTCGTATTTATCTGTGATGTTTAGGTGACTTAAATGATGGGACTTCATTAATGTGATTAATGAAAGAAAAGAAACCTAAAAGATGTTGTAGAATCAAATTTTTCAAAAAGGGTAGCTACAGTTTTGCTTTGCATAGCGATATATATGATATATCCCGCACCTTATTCGATGAGGAAAGAGCCGAGATCCCTTCACCGGGAGTGACCTCTTTAGCAAAACTGGCAGATGCTACAACACTCGGTTTGTTTTTGATTGCTTTTGGAGTTTTGCTTTGCATAGTGATGTATATGATATATGCTGCACCTTATTCCATAAGGAAAGAGCCGAGATCCCTTCACCGGGAGTGACCTCTTTAGCAAAACTAATAAAAGCCTCAAAATCACTCCATTTCAAAATTCACATGATTCTACAACGATATCAAGTTCATTACGCAATATGTTTTCAGAAAAACCTGTCATAGCCCTCCGTCATTTCAGATAAGTCCTACTTAGTATTCGTGCTACGCTTGTTGACCTCCGTCAAGGCGTAGTGTGCGGTGGCTAACTAGTATTTATCTGCTTATGCATATGATGCAGATTGGATTAGGGTAGTCGTACGACCTTGTTGACCTCCGTCAAGAGTCGTGCGGGTCGGTTTGATTCAATTAATAAATGACGGGTTGAACTTGACTTGAACCATGTGGTTTGTTGACCTCCGTCAAGGTCATGGGATGCTTGGGGCAAAATATTATCGGGAATTTCAAGTGTTGAGATTTGCAATGAGATTGC
The DNA here is from genome assembly GCA_030015575.1 of Agapanthus africanus. Lineage (NCBI taxonomy): Eukaryota > Viridiplantae > Streptophyta > Magnoliopsida > Asparagales > Amaryllidaceae > Agapanthus > Agapanthus africanus. Next base: position 22,230,067 of record CM057348.1, on the reverse strand, counting down.
ATACCTTCTATGAGATAGTTGGATCCCGATACCCACTGCGAGTAATTGTTACTCCTGGGAGAGTTTTACACAGGACAATTAGCCGATCAAGTAGGTGTCTAGAAAGGTGTCAACGGGGTTACGCCTTTGGGAAAACAAGGTTTACTTTAATTAGGTCCGTGCGAAAGCACGGGGAACCTCCCTCAAAGTACCGACACTGGTCTGGCTGAAAGATTGACGAAATTGTAGGGTGTAATTAATCCCGGCTAGTCTTTCCTTTTAGGGTTTGAAGGAAGATTTGATAAAAACAGTGGGAGCCATCCTGATTAGATAAAATAATAACCAATCTGATCTTGCAAGAGCATACGCTAAAGTGTTTTCTTCTCTCTCTCTCCAGGTAGCGACCATATCATGCCTTAATCAAGATAATAATATGGATGTATTGACCGAACCCGCATGTTATACTGTGCTGGGGAAGGTTGGTTCCGTTCTTTCTTATAAGAGTTATTGGACTGAACAGGATATAGGGGAATACCAGGATTCCCATGCCACCCGAATGAAGAAAATACATGTTGATGCATTTTCTTCGGGTGTGTTCGTTACAGAGAACTGTTTTTCCATTTGCTCTACGTCCTGGGTATTAGATACCGGGTCAGGATCCCATATATGTAATCAGTTACATGGGCTTAAGAAAGGTAGAGAACTTGGAGAAGGTGATAAAGACATAAGGGTTGGAAATGGTGCAATTGTTGCAGCTAAAACCGTCGGGGAATATCACCTTGTATTGCCAACTGGGAATACATTGATTCTGAACGAATGCTATTACATGCCGAACCTGATATGCAACATTATATCGGTTTCTTTGTTGAGTAAAGAGGGATATAATTTTGCATTACAGGATAATGTTATGAACATTTTCCTAAACCAAAAGTTGGTTGGATCAGGCACGTTGTGCAATGGCATTTATGTTCTAAATCAATCAACAGTTCTGAGCATAACAAACACACACAAGAGGAAGAGTTCAGAAATGAACGAATCCTTCTTGTGGTATTGTAGACTGGGTCACATCAATGCGACACGACTAGCTAAGTTGCATAAGGATGGATATTTAAATCCGTTTGAATTTTCATCTTATGACACTTGCCAGTCATGTCTCAAAGGCAAGATGATCAAAACTCCGTTTACGGGACACGGAGAAAGAGTTACCGAACTCTTGGGACTGATACATAGTGATGTATGCGGTCCCATGTCTACACATGCTAGGGATGGTTCATCGTACTTCATTACATTCACTGACGATCTCTCTAGATTCGGATATGTGTTCCTGATGAAACACAAATCAGAAGCTTTTGAGAAATTTAGAGAATATAAACAAGAAGTCGAGAACCAAACCGGGAAAAGTATTAAAATCCTTCGATCTGATCGAGGAGGTAAATACTTGAGCAATGAATTCCTGGACTTCCTAAAAGAGAATGGGATTCTCTCTCAGCTAACTCCTCCATATACACCACAGCACAACGGTGTATCGGAACGGAGGAACCGCACCCTATTAGATATGGTGCGCTCTATGATGAGTATAGCTGAGTTACCTATTTCCTTCTGGGGATATGCACTGGAGACAACAACATACCTACTGAATAGGGTTCCTACCAAATCTGTGCCTACCACCCCATATGAGATATGGGAGGGGAAGAGACCATATCTTAATTTTATTAAGATATGGGGTTGCCCGGCCTATGTCAAAAGACAAAAACCGGACAAACTCAAGGTAAGGTCTGTTTTGTGTAAGTTTGTTGGATATCCCAAGCATTCGCGAGGGTATATCTTCTACCACAGTGAGGAACAAAGGGTGTTTGTTGCTCAACACGCCACCTTTTTAGAAAAGGAATTTCTTGCAAAAGAGATTAGTGGCTCTGAGGTAGAACTGGAAGAGGTTCCAGCTGTACAAACCACAACAGAAGATTTGGTAGAACCAGAAGATTCGGTAGTTCCCGATGAACCCCAGCCACTCCGCCGATCTAGTAGGGTTCCTCACCCACCTGAGAGATACTACTGTTTTCTCATGGATGGTGGAAGCGAGGATTGCATCATGGTTGATGATGACCCAACTAGCTTCGAGCAGGCCATCACAAGTGGGGACTTAGTGAAATGGCTGGATGCAATGCGGTCCGAGATGGAATCCATGTACACCAACAAAGTGTGGACTTTGGAAGATGCTCCTGAAGGGGTAAAACCCATTGGGAGCAAGTGGATCTTCAAGAAAAAACTTGGTGTAGATGGGAAAGTGAAGACTTTCAAAGCTAGACTTGTTGCAAAGGGTTTTCGTCAAAGACCAGGTGTGGACTATGACGAAACCTTTTCTCCAGTGGCTATGCTTAAATCCATCCGGATCATGCTTTCCATCGCTGCATATCATGACTACGAAATCTGGCAAATGGATGCTAAGACCGCCTTTCTAAACGGTGATTTAAAAGTGTGCGTGTACATGACTCAGCCAGAGGGCTTCGTAGATAGTGGGAGCAGCGGGAAGGTATGCAAACTGCTTAAATCCATTTATGGATTAAAGCAAGTATCGCGGAGTTGGAACATCCGCTTTGACGTCGTTATCAAAGAGTTTGATTTCGTCAAAAACGTAGATGAAGCTTGTATCTACAAGAAGGTGGCAGAGAGTAAGGTTGTCTTCCTCATATTGTACGTGGACGACATACTCTTGATAGGAAATGACATTCCTATGCTGCAATCGGTCAAGCTCTTCTTATCACAAAAATTCTCAATGAAAGTTCTAGGTGATGCCTCCTGCATACTGGGAATTATGATCTATAGAGATAGATCTAAAAGGATATTGGGATTGTCCCAATCTAGGTACATTGACACCATACTAAAGAGCTTTAGTATGGAAGAGTCCAAATGTGGGTTTTTACCCACGATCTCAGGGCTCACTCTCTCCAAAGAGATGTCTCCCAAGACTGATTTGGAGAGAGCTCGCATGCAAGGGATACCCTATGCTTCGGCTGTAGGCTCTATCATGTACGTGATGCTATGTACCAGACCTGATGTAGCATACTCACTAAGTGTAGTGAGTAGGTATCAAGCTGATCCTGGAGAGAGTCACTGGATAGCTGTGAAGAGCATTCTCAAGTACTTACGAAGGACTAAGGAGATGCTCTTGGTGTATGGTAACGGAGAACTCCAAGTGGAGTCCTTTACCGATTCGAGCTTCCAGAGTGATAAGGACGACTCTAAGTCGCAGTCGGCATTTGTCTTTACCCTTTACGGAGGGGCGGTTAGCTGGAAGAGTTCCAAGCAGGAAACCGTGGCAGACTCGACGATGGAGGCTGAATACATCGCTGCCAACGATGCTGCCAAAGAGGCTGTCTGGATCAAGAAGTTCATTACTGAACTTGGAGTGGTTCCATCCATTGAGCATCCAATACCTTTGTATTGTGATAACAATGGAGCGGTGGCTTTGGCCAAGGAACCCAGGTCCCATCAGCGATCCAGGCATATTCTGAGGCGGTATCACCTGATCCGGGAGATAGTTGATCGCCGGGATATCGAGGTCAGGAGGGTTGACACGAAGAACAACACTGCGGATCCACTCACGAAGGCCATTCCCCAGATACAGTTTGAAAGACTCTTCGGGATGCTTGGTATGCGATACTACAGCAGCTGGCCCTAGTGCAAGTGGGAGATTGTTAGTTGTATGTATGCCCTAGAGGCCAGTATTATACAGATGATGTATATTATATTGGATGCTTGGACATATATAGAGAGGACTTTCTTGCTCGACATGATAGTATGCTATCTGGTTGCACTTTATCTTAACATGTATACTTGTCTCTTTATACTGTCTCATAGTTACATGTTGGTAAAGCCCTTAGGATGTGTACTTGACTACCTAGACTATGATGTGGATCATACTAGTGGGGACATGGTAGTCCATAAGTACATCCTTCAAGGTCCCTAGTCGTGGGTGTATCGAGACGGGGCATCGATATACCACAGTAGACTAGCGTATACGCTTCTCGACCCATGAGATGGGCGATGGATGATCCCATATCCATTGGTGTTTGACATCAGAGATGGTATACGGGTGCTCAGTGGAGACTGGGTACACTGGACGGACTCGCCGAGAACTCCCAGATGGTATTATACCTCACGTCAGATGGCAGTTCTCTGGTGACACTTGTGCAGGTTAGTCTGTAGACCCGAAATCGTCATAGAGTCTTGTGTGATTCCCACTGTGTTTGATTTCTACCTTACCACGTCCATGAGGGCGTGCAAAACGGTGGTTTTTGGGTACAGTCCCGAGTCACATGGAGACAATGACCGATAGGAGGGGTTTCGTCTCTCCCGGTATTGGGGGTTGATGTTGCGCTGTGCTCGATTGGCCGTAACAGGGAAGTCCCTGGCCAGGGCTGATTTAGAGATTTACTGGTAAGTGTTACCAGTAGTTTCTTGACCCGTTATGAGCCTCACATCGGCACGACTTATCGGTTATTGGGGTCTGACGATTACCACCCCTAGACTTGATATGCGACATATCAGACGAGGAGACCGGACTGTACGGGAAGTGTTACCGGCAGGCTTTTACAGTAGTTGGAGCGGGCTTGCTTGCTGATCTTCTGATCGCTCAATACCCGGGTAGCCGTTACGTCCCGCTAGTACCGCTGACGGCTTGTGGGTGCTTGATCTGATCATCACCTACTGCCGGCGTATTGGCGAGTCTTTAGAGTCCTACATAGAGGTTTTACTGGCTCAGGCAAAACAAAATAGGAGCACGTATGTGATATGTGCGGGACCGAGAATAATGCGTGTATATGATACCGTATTCTATTCTCGCGAATTTTTGTATCGGTCTGTTATATATGATATAGCCGGGTTATCAAATCAAGTGTTGATTCAATAAGTCGATACATTGGATGTTAGTCGGTTATATGTGATATGACCGGATTATTAAGTCAAGTGTTGATTTAATAATTTATTGTATAATTGTATATTTGATATACTAGTTTACATTAACTAACACTTGTTCACTTTAGGTTTGTTTTCTCACATGTACACAACTTTAATATATATGTGATATATATTAAAATGTGTTTTCTTTTTGTATCATGGTTGATGATACACATGACTTGGGTGTATGAGACTTACACCATGCTATTTATTTATGTTGGATTTTAATATTCAAAGTAATTACAAAATTAGTGGAGGATTAGCTAAATGCTTGAAGCTTGTGGAAGCTTGTGGAAGTATTGACTAATTCCACTAAATTTGTTTTTACTATGGATATTTCTTAACCCAACCATAAGGATTAGCCATGGGTTAAGTCTCTATAAGAGTTAGTATATGATACTCACTCACCATGATTAGCCTTCTCACTTGATCATTATCCTCATCTCTTTCTTTTGTTCTTCTTCTTCATTGTTAAAAAGAAAAAGCTTGCTAGGGTTTGATCCAAAGTGAGAAAGATTGTGAGAAATAAAATTCTAAATAGAACCCACTTCCTATTTCTCCATCCTCTACTAGACTAGCACTTTAGTTTAGGGTGTTTGCTTCACTAATTCTCAAGTTAGTGAAGTAGAAGCTTGAGTTGGCATCCCCTCGACGTAGATCATCTTCGTCCTCGAAGACTTCAAGCAAGGACGCATCTTTCACCTCGTGAAGCCATGCAAGGGTCCGGTAGAACCACGATCGCAGCGAAGGGACTTCAACAAGGAGTTATAGAAAATGAAGGACCGATCTACAAAGGTTGTATTTCGTATTCACTTAGTCGTAAACGTAGTTTACTAGCATATGAAACCCTAATTTTCTAGCAACGATCTTGTTTAGGGTTATTCGGCACAGCTAAAATTTTAAACGGGCATGTTTGATTCTTCCTTAACCCTTATTAGAGTGCCTAGTAACCCTACAGGTTTGCTGTTAGTTTAGGGGCGTTTCGGTCCGTCGTTAGTTTAAGGACGTTTCGGTCCGCTGTTAGTTTAGGGGCGTTTCGGTCCGTCGTTAGTTTAAGGACGTTTCGGTCCGCTGTTCGTTTAAGAACGTTTCGATCCGCTGTTAGTTTAAGGGACGTTTCGGTCCGCTGTTAAGTAAGCCGGTTACTACTTATAGAGTTTGGGCTTAGGAAGATAGCGAGCAGACATAGTCGTCGTCGTCATCTATCATTGACCTAGGCCGTGACTCTTCAAGCGTAGTACTTCTTCAGGAAGCGACCGTTTATTGGCCTGAAGGGCCTTTCACCATGCATGTCCATGAGTAGATAGGCTCCACCCTGGTAGACCTTATCTATGATGTACGGGCCTTCATAATTCGGCTCAAATTTCCCCCGTTTAGCACGTTTGGGGATCATAGGTCTTTTGACCACTAGCACGAGTTCACCTTGGCAGAATGTCCTCGGCCTGGTTGATCTTTCATATGAGAATGTCATATTTACTTTATAAGCTTCCAGATTTTGCTGCGCCGGGAGCCGGGTTTCATCAATGGCATCGAGTTCCTCAAGCCGAAGGTGAGCATTCTCTTCGTCCGTTAGCTCATAATGGACTGCCACTCGTAGAGAGGGTAACTCTATCTCGAGGGGGAGTACTGCTTCTGTACCGAATACCAACGCGTACGGCGTTGTGTTCGTGTCCGTCTTGAATGTAGTTCGATATGCCCAGAGAGCTTCATGCAGTCTCTCGTGCCAGTCCTTCTTATTTCGGGACACCGTCTTCTTCACGATCTTTGTCAGGGTCTTATTGAAAGCCGCAGCTAGACCGTTAGTTCGGGGGTTATAAACTGAGGAGTTTCTCCAGTCTATGTTATGTTGTTGTGCGAAGCGGCTGATCTTATGGCTTATGTAGGCTGGCCCGTTATCGGAGATGATCCGTCGCGGAGTTCCAAATCGATAAATAACATGCGTCTTGAAGAAATGGAGGATATTCTTGGTTTTCACTTCCCTCAGTGGTACTGCTTCTGCCCATTTAGAGAAGTAATCAGTTGTCGCCAAAATGAAATGATGTCCTCTGAACGATGCTGGCTCGATGGGGCCGATTATGTCAGTCCCCCACATTTCAAACGGCCAGCTAGCCACTGTCGGGTGTAATGGATTCGGGTGCTGGTGGATAAAGTCCCCATGGATCTGGCATGAGTGGCACTGCTTCGCGTACTCGAGGCAGTCCTGGATCATCGTGGGCCAATAATAACCCATCCGTTTGATCTTCAACTTCATCTTCGGGCCAGCTTGGTGAGAATCGCAGAGCCCGTCGTGAACTTCTTGGACGAATCTTCTTGCTTCGTCAGGTCCCAGGCATCTCAACCATAGAGAATCAAATGATCTCTTATATAGAGTATCATTGATGACAGCGAAAGACAGAGCTCGTTTCATAAGCTGATGTTTTGAGGATGCATCTTCAGGCGTTCGACGGGATTTGAAGTAGTCTATAAAGACTTCTCTCCAATCCTCAACCATTTCTTGGTCTTTTATTTGCATAGCCATTTGCTCAGTCGTTCCTTTTTCTTCGGAAAACTCCGGAGATATTTCCGCCGGTGCGAGAACCCGACGGCTTTGCACAATGATCTTCACGTCATCGAGGTTCTCGTCGGCCACTTCTTTAGCGAGCTTAGCTAGTGCATCCGCTTTGCTATTTTCTGCACGCGGTATGCTTTCCAAGATGTAGGAAAGTATTTGGGTCAGCAGTTGCTGTACCCTCTCGCCGTACTTTACCAGCTCTGGTTTGCACGTCTGGTAGTCGCCGTTTACTTGACTAACGACCAGTTGGGAGTCTCCGTATATGAAGAGGTTCTCAATCCCCATGTCGATGGCGATCTCGAGGCCTGCTATCAAAGCTTCATATTCGGGTTCATTGTTTGTCCTCGGCTCTGTTAAGGAGAAAGCAAAGCGCGTTATCCCTCCTTGTGGAGTTACGAAGATGAGGCCTATCTCCGATTTGATTATAGGGGTGCTTTATTTGCGCTTCTTTATGGAAGACGCTCCATCAAAGTAAAGTTCCCATCGGGTGCCACTACCGTCGATCGCATCAAATGCATGTTCGTCTGGAAGTTTGCAATTCAAGGGAGAATCGGCCGGTATCGGATGCTCGGCGAGGAAATCGGCGATGGCCTGGCCTTTCACTGCCTTAAGAGGCTGATAAATTATTGAGAACTGCATTAAGAGCAGGGCCCATTTAGTGAGTTGTCCCGTTAATATGGCCTTTGACATCAAATACTTGAGAGGATCCATCTTTGATATGAGACAGGCTCCATGCGCCAATGCATAGCGCCTGGGTTTCGTTATTAAGAAGATCAACGCCAGGCAGTGTTTTTCGATGGGAGGGTAATTGCTCTCTGTCCCGAGGAGAACTCGACTCAAGTAATAGAGAGCTCTTTCTTTCCCTTGGTCGTTCTCTTGTGCCCATAATGCGCCCAAGGAACCTTCGAGGGCTGTTGTATAAAGAATTAGGGGCTTTCCCTTGACCGGAGCGGCCAGCACTGGAGGGTTTTGTGGATACTGCTTGATTTCGTCCAGCGCGCTTTGGCATTTGTGGTCCCAGATGAACGGGGTTCCCTTCTTCATCAGGTGACTATAAGGACGGCACTTGCCAGAGAGATTGGCTATAAATCGCCGGATATACGCGAGCTTCCCTTGGAGAGACCGCAACTGTTTGAGAGTCCTTGGCGGAGGCATTTCCAAGATCACCTTGATCTTTGACGGATCTATCTCGATACCTCGGTGTCGGATGATGAATCCTAGGAATTTACCTGAGGACACCCCGAACGCGCATTTGAGAGGGTTCATCTTCAAGTTGTATTGCCGAAGGCGTTGAAATACGATCTTCAGATGTTCGAGATGTTCCTCGTATGATTTGCTTTTAACCACGAGGTCATCGATATAACATTCGACGATTTCATGTATGAGGTCATCGAAGATCCTCGTCATGGCCCTCTGATAGGTGGCACCGGCGTTCTTTAGACCGAAGGGCATCACCTTGTAGCAGAATATACCCAAAGGGGTCCGGAAAGCGGTGTGCATCTGGTCTTCAGGATGCATCTTTATCTGATTATATCCTGATGAGCCGTCCATGAAGGAGAAAACTTCGTGAGTGGATGTGTTATCTATCATCAGCTCAGTGACCGGTACTGGGAAGTCGTCCTTTAGGCATGCTTTATTGAGATTCCGGAAATCCACACATATGCGCACTGTCCCATTTTTCTTCATCACTGGGATGATGTTGGCGATCCAGTCAGGATACTGGACCTCTTGGATGAAGCCAGAGTCGATCAGCTTCTTGACTTCGGCGTTGATGCTCATCTCAAGCTCGAGCCGCATTCTTCTCGGTGCTTGTTTGACTGGCTTAACGTCTGGGGATATTGCCAATTTGTGCACAGCAATCTCTCGATCTAATCCTGGCATTTCGGAATAGTTCCATGCAAAGCAATCTTTATGCTGTATGAGCACGTCCTTCAACGTAGCCACCCTTTCTTCAGACAATAGCTCACTGACGAATGTCGGCCACGGGTCATTCGTCGTCCCTAAATCAATTTTCTTAAGGTTATCTGCAGTAGTGTGTATTCCATCTTCCAGCTCTTTCGCCGCCGGTGGAAATTCTGAGATCACCTCGTCATCATCGTTTTCGAAGTACCAGGGGAGGCCATCCATATTCTCGGTCTCTTCCTCTGATATCGTTATCATATGACAAGTACGAGCTCGCTTCCAAGACCGATGTGGATCTGTAACTACTCTCGTGGCTTTGGGTTTATGCTTCTACGGCGGAGTTATCCTCCAACTGTCGGATAGAGCGAACTTACTGAGCTGATGTTGATATTCGACCCAGTTCTTGAAGGTGAATCAATCTTCAAGAGGGTGTCCTATTGCTCGGTGATAAGAGCAATATTCTGGGTGAGAGACTTCGCCTGCTTGCTCGGGGTGTTTAGACTCCGGAAGTGTAATCATTTGATGTTTTATAGCGAGCTCAAGTATCTTCTTTGTCTTGTCTTGAGGAAAAGAGTATGCTCGACTCATCTTCTTCATAAGGGACAAATCCGGACCGCTCGGTTCTCGATCATGTGGCTTCTTGGTCCCGCTTTGTCTTTGTCGAATGCCTTTCCCGTTCTTTGGTTTGTTTCGGCCTCTGCGTCGGGCCTTTGGCACAACGGGTTGACAGGGAGGAGCATTTTCATCTTTCGCAGCCTGTTGAAGAAGGCGCTGAGTCCTGGCTTTCTTGTAGATGGCCATTTCGCGATTATGGTCGTCTCGAACTTTTTGAACAGCTTCCCTTATAAGCTTGTCCATTTGTTCTTCTAACGACGGACTGGGCATTTTCACGTCGGGGGCTCTTTCTGGTTTAGGGTTAGCATTCTCCCATTGAGCATCTCCTTCTTCATCAAAGTCATGTACGACATAACAGTCGTGGAGTAGCTCCCGTTTCTTGGACCGAACATATCCAAGCCCGATCGCTTCCATTCTCCCGTTGGGCAGCTTGCGCTGAGTTCCGGGAACGTTCCAGATCCTGTCATAGAACTTAGCTTTTCGAGCGGTCAGTTTGAAGGGTATCCCTTGGCGCTTCAACAGCCTTTTCAAGCCTTCTGTATAATATCTAGGCAGACGGATGGGATGGAGCTTGTCAAGTATAGAATTCGCGCCGTGCCAGATTTCTTTCTCCACTTTGGTTTTCCCGGAGCGGTAGAATAGGATCGCCTTTTCTCCTTCTCGCCTGGGAGGGACATAGAATGTCTGCAGCTCTTCCACACTGTAGGTATCAAGCGCGTCTAGTTCTTTATGATGTTTGGGCGGAACCATGGAAATTTACAAACTTTGCTCTTCATCAGCGAATGTTTGTATTGAAGGCCGAGCGGAGAATATAGCATGGACCTCATCTTCCGAGTCGCTGCCAAAGATCAACATAGGAGCGGACGGTCCTGGCTTGTTATACTGGGGTGGACCTGAATAAAATATCGCTTCCTCTTCTTCAGTATCACTCCCGAAGAATGGAATGGTGGCGCTAGCTTTGTTCTCCTGTTTGTGACATCTCTCCATGTCCTCGAAATCTGGCAAAAAGTATTTTGCATCTTCGTACTTGCGGACTTCATTCACGGAGAATTGATTTAGCTCTCCTGTTACGGTATACTCGAGACCATCCTTAAAGTATTTCATACACTGATGTTGTGTAGACGGTATAATGTTGTACTCGTGTAACCAAGGCCGGCCGAGTAAAGCGTTATAGCATGTCTTAGCATCAATGACATGGAATTTAATATCCGTGACAAGTAGCCTGAATCGTAATGTCAATATCACAGACCCGAGAGTCCGCGATGACTGGGAGTCAAAACCAGAGATGGTGATTTTATCACGAGCGAGATGCTGGACGCTCATGCAGATTTCTTTCAACACTCACATGTTGAGGAGATTGACGGAGGACCCATTGTCGACCAGGATTTTGCCTATCTTTATATCGTGGCAGTATCCTGAGACATAGAGGGGACGGTTGTGCTCGCACGTCCCAAAGAGGCGGTCTTCGTCGCCGAAGGTGATATCGGCTGTGTGTACTTTCTCCAGCTCGTCCTTCATCTTTTCTTCGGCGAGAAAAGCTTGGAATTGCTCCAGTTCTTGTAGCGCCTTGATCAATGAATCTCTCGCTTCTTTGGATAGTAAAAGGGTGTCGAGAATGCTGAGCTGCGAAGGTAACTTCCTCAAGTGTGCCAGAACGTTGTAGTCCACCTTGTTCTTCTTTGGCGGGTCCTTGGCAGTCAGCTCTTTCTTGACTTAGTCATCCAGGGCGATATCCTCAAAGACCTTTTCTTTTCCCTTGTCTTTTCTATTCGTGGGTCCGAGATTCTTTTCTGGAAGCATGCGATTGCGCAGCTGAATGTTTTCATAGGCCTTTGGTTCTTCCTCCTTCCCCAAGGTGGATTCTTTAAAGAGAGGGGAAAGGGCCATCTCTTCATTAGAGTCACTTCCGAAAGTGAGAATCTGCAATCCCCCGGTGTTGACCATGCAACAGTTACCGGTATTATTTTTATGCTCCTCAGTCGCACTTCTTTGCTCCCGATGAGTCTTGCGTTTCATTCGCTTGAAATGTTGCCGGTGAGCAACATACCCTTGCCACCATCTTTTAAAAGCGTTGCACTCTTCGGTGGGGTGCGCAATCTTTCGATGATATAAACAATAGCTCGGACACATTTTGGCTTCACCAAGAGTACTTCCTTCGGAGGGTGGTAGCTTCATTCCCATTGATATGGCTTTAGCGAACCTTTTCCTCGTCTTGAATTTGTTGTTATCCTCGACGGATGTCTCTTGATTTTGCGGGAGTGCCTCGACCCTTTCGTCTAGTCACCGGCGTTGGGCTCTTTCAAATATGGCCATCTCACGCTCCCGATCGGCTTTGCTTTTCAGATGAATCTCATTCAGGAAGGCGTCGATCATTTCGTCTGACGGGCATAGGAGTTCCGGCTCGGGACCTGCCCCCGGTCTCTCTGTGCAGGGAGCTTCTTCATTGTCTAGCGATGAATGAGAGATCACAATGCAACTTGCTACGTAATCCTCAGATCCATCCGATGAGCCTTCTCCATCATCTTCGTTCTCAAGGACGTGGCTGAGGAACTCTTGGAGCATGATTGGAGTCTGCGCCTTCTGGTTATACTCTTCCAGCGTGTCAATCTGCTTCTGTAAGTCCGTGCGCTTGTCGCCAGGCTTCACGGGCTTCTTGGATTTCTTCTTCTTTTTCGAAGATTCCGATGGCTGGGTGTGAGCACTTTGGCTATCACCACCAATCTTTGGAGTTGGGCACGACTTCAGCATTCCTTCGATGATCTGAGGTTCTAGCGGATTCTTCCACATGATCGCCGGGCATGTCTGAAAGTTATTCAGCATACTTTTGGTTTTGGCTGAAAGAGCCATCTCCCATGGATCTACTTCAAAAAAAGAGCACGTTGCCCCAGGTGTGTCCATCCTCTTAGGATTGTGCGGTTGTGGTGGGCTCACTTTCCACTTTTCGGACAGCGCGAACTTGCCCTGTAGGTACTGATCCTCGATCCATCCCTTAAAGATGAAGCAATCTTCAATCGGATGGCTTACCGTTTGGTGGTAAGGGCAATAATTGGGATTATTCACTTCGCTGGGTTGCGGTGGTCGCCTTGGATTAGGCAAATTGATAAGCCTGTTGCGCACCGCCAGCTCGAACAGCCTCTTCGTTTTATCCTGCGGGAATGAATAAGGGCGCTTCATTTTCTCATTGTAATAGCGTCGTCTCTCCTCCAATTGATCTGCTAGTCTTGGAGCACTGGGCTGCTGTTGGGTGTTCGCAACGAAGGTCGCCTTCCCCTTACCCTTTTCGTTCCACGGCTCAGGTTTTGGAGGAGACGGTCTGTGACCTATCTGATCCATCTGGGCTAGCTTATCGATTAAAGCCTGGAACGTGGTCGGTTTGAAGAACATCATGAACTGTGAAATAGTTGCATGAGGGTCTAGGGTGCCCACGAACATGCCCACCGCTGGTGCTTCTTCGATGCGATGTTCGCACTTTGACCACAGATTTCGCCATCGGATTGCGTATTGAACCTAAGTTTCGCCTGGCTTCATCCTTGCATTGATCAATGCCGTTATTGGAGTGCGTTCGCTAGCGCTCGCAAATCGCTCGGTGAATAACAACTCCATTTCTGCGAAAGTTTTGACGGAGTCGTTTGGAAGTTCGGAGTACCTTTCAAACGCCGTCTCCTATAAGCTGCCGACGAATTGGCAGAGCAAAAGCTTATCATCGCCCCCGGTGTTTCCGCACAGAGCTCTAAACTGGGCGACGTGCTGGTGTGGATTGCCCGTCCCCTTGTAGACATGGAATTTCGGGATCGTGTAGCCCGGCGGGTACTTTATCTGATCATACCAGCCCGGATATGGTCGCCCCGTTTTGACGACTTGGCCGGCCGCTTCATTTGCCTGGTGAACTCTTATTTGTTGAGCAATATAATCATCCAGGGCGTCCTTAGAGATAGTTTCCTCTTTGGCTGTTGAAAGAGCCAGAGGTGGATTTGATGTTTCTCCTCTGTCGTCTTCGAGGATAATCGGAGGATCTTCAGCTGGAGGGTCCTGCTGGATCATCATACCCACCATGTCTTGGAACAGAAGAGCCATTTGCTTTATATTGGCCGCTTGTTCCGCAGCCTCCTTGTCCTTCTTTTCGAGCATTCTCCGAAGGAATTCAGCATCAGTCTCGTGTTCGCGACGTTGTTCCGACGACGCCTCCGGGCTTTCTTTTGGCCCGGTGAGTGCTGCCATGGCAGTCAGTGTCACGCCCCACTTCCTAAAATACGGAATACGAGGAGTTGACAAGGCCAGCCATGCTCCTACGGTCAAGGAAATTTCCTGCCGTAGTCACACTTTGGCTTCTAGTTTTTCATGGTAAACAGTAAATGATGCGCAGGTAATGAGAAATGCAGTAACTGAATGAAACGATGTAAAGAACTGACCTGAGGAGGAAACAAACAAATATAACTCTGGATAGCAAGTCGAGGTGTCTGTGATATATGTCTAATCCTGGTCCAGGCTAAATCTTCTCCTCACACTGAGCATGCATACTCAGGTCGTCAGAGCGACACAATAGCAATAATATATATATAAATTCATATGACAATTCTAATAGTGATAATAGATATTTATAACAGTAGATCAATGGCAGTATGGGTATGAACATGCAGTAATCAATGCAGTGGAACAGTAAAAGCAACAGGATGATATGCCACATATGTCAACACAGTAAGCAAGGTATATCAATGCCAGTATCCCTATCAGTCTCTAAGTCTCACTGTACAGGTCACTAAGTCTATCGTCAGTCCAAGTGTGAGAGTCAACCACTCGCGAGTGTCCTCCACCCAAGGGTAGAACCCAAGGGCAAGGGACCACAGGCCCAACATGTATATCACGGTAATAATCATGTACCCTGTAAATCTCCATATATCTCCCTAAATATATAAGCCGGCATGGAACTCCCGAGATTCTGTTGAACTCACACTTAAACTACCCCACACCCCGTGGTCTACATCAAACGCTAACCATAACCCTAAATACCAATCGGTCGGTGACAAGTCTGCGCGAGAACTGGAAGCAGGACCTCCACCAAGCACGTCCCGACTAATACCTAAGATAAATGGCAGTGTCTGGTGTCTTATCTATGACACCCGTGCAAGAGCTTCCATAAGTGTCCCATACCACTTATAGTCACACGTACACGCGTCCCACAGACGTCGACAATGCAATAGAATCATAAGATTCACTGATTGTGTACACGTACGTATCACTTTCACTTATTCACTGATACACGAACACTAACGTACTTACCACAATCATCACTAATACCTAACACTGGGTAATGCAGATTATCACTAAGTTATCAATGCAATGACATATATATGATATTATGCGTAAACAGTAAGTAAAGCATGATTAGGGTGTCATGAATCAGTAATCTACCACTTGCAATATTTATCATAAATCATACGGTTACAGTTTAGCAAAATGATAAAAGGGGAATAAATAGTATGTTCAGTTATCTATTCATCGAATTTAGTTTCATGCCAATCGAGTTTCAGGATCATTAATTATAGCCATTTCATTTTAAGCGTTCAAGGCTGAAAATCCGGTTTCAGAATCGGAAGTCCGTTTCGCAACGCATTTTAATCCCAGTTGGGATCATATTTCAGCGATGCTACAGTTGGATGAAATCTAGGGTTTTCAGTAAGGCATTCAATACAATAGATGGATCTTCAATCTCATCTGCACGTCAGGAATTATACACTGTTTAACATTAATATGTCATCTTAGAATCTGTTCTGGACTGTTATACGTCCACATCTATTAAATTGTCGATTAAATAACAAAAGATAACGAAATAGGATGGAACTACATGTATTGTCTATCTATCAGATTCACCAATAATAAACAGTGGAGTTCCGCAACTTACGAGTTAAGGAAACAGGGTAGTGCTCATTACGGGACAGTAAACAACAACTGGAGTCGCTCTGGACTGCAGTCCAGAGTCGCACTCCGATCCAAATATTGTCATAGTTTAAGTATAAAAACAATTAGAAATTTATATAGGGTTATAGTTCGTCGAGTCGGCTTCGATTTAAGCCCTCGAACGCATCATTCCAGTGTGTACATAATTTATAGTGATTTTAACGGTTTTCAGGCACAAGAAAATTCCAGTTTTACGAGTAAACTTGGGGGTAGTCGTTCTAGTTGTTATTAGTCGTATTTTCCCATGAAATTCACACACTAGGTTCACAACCATACGGGCCAAACTATACCATTTAGTTCCGTCAAATTTGATGAGTATCTTCGTTGGGGACACACGTCGAACAGGTATGGCACACTATTGATCTAAAATTATAACTTTATGATTTAAGTAATCTAAAATTGTAACTTGAGTATATAGCATGTAAGCAAGTAAAATACTTTCCTGGAGACGATGAATTGATAGCACGGCAGCGAAGGCAGTAGTGACACGGCACGGGCACGGAGTAGTAAGCACCCGATGAATCTCGGCTAGGCTTGGGCTTGGCTCGAGCTTGGTGACGGCTTTTGCGGCTAGGGCATTGGTTGAGACGAGGCGAAAGAGTGAAGTCGCAGAGAGAGAGAGAACAGAGAGAGTAAGAGAACACAGAAAGAGAGAGAGAGAGAGAATAGGGAAAATAGAGAGGATTAGAGAGAGAGAGAGAAAGAGATATAGAGAGAGGGAGAGAGAGAGAGGCACAGAGAGAAGAGTTAGAGAGATCAAGAGAGAGAGAGAAAACACAGAGAGAGAGGGGGGGAAATTTAGAGAGAGAGGCAGAGAGTGGAAGTGAGATCCGAGAGAGTGAGGGAGTGAGAGGGAAGGCTCGGCGGTGATGAGGGGGGTGGTGCTCGGGTCGACGAGGCGACACGGGACAGCAAGGGAGCTCGTCGGCGTGCAGCAGGTGGCCGGAGCAGGGTGTCGGGAAAGTTGGAGCTCGAGCGAGGGGTGTGCAGGGGGGTCGTCTCGAGCTCGAGCTCCGGTGATGGAGGGTGTGTCGACGAGTGAGGAAATGGATAGAGGGATGAGGTGGTCGGTGATGGTGGTCGCCGCCGCCGACGATGGTGGCTGAGCTTGGTTGCGGGGACTGGGGCTCGTGTGCGGAGGAGGAGCTCGGGGGTACTGTGGTGAGTGGAGAAGTTTGGTGACGAGGTGGAGGAGATAGGGAAGACGAGGGGGCGCGTCGTGGGAGTAACGCTCGCGAGCGTAGCCGACAAACACGCCAGCGTGGGCGAAGGAGGTGGCGGAGAAAGAACGGGCGCGAGGGAATGGCGGAGAGCCTTTGGAGGAGAAAGGTTTGGGTGTGGGCCGGGTCGGGTTAGGAGTTGCGGGCCAAGGGAGTGGGCTGGAATATTAATTAAGGTAAAAAGGATTTAAAATTATTGGAAGTGGGCCGATTGCTGGGCTCGCGAAAAAATAAATAATTTCCATTTTTCAAATAGTTTAGGCTGAGGAGCTGGGCTCGGCCAGAAATAAAAAGAATTTTAATAGGAAAAATGGAATAGGCTGGGGTTTTAAGAATAATAGGGAAACTTAAATTTAATAAATAGGGAATGGGCTCACTAAAAGAAATGGGCTGAGGAAAGAGTGGTTTGGGCCGGAACAGAAATAATAATAAGTAAAACAAAATGAAGAGGCCGGCTGGGAAATAAAATAGGGGAGTGGAGAACTAAAATAGATTGGGAAATTTTAAAATAATAAATAGTTATAAATAAAATTTTATAGGTGAAAAAGAAAATACGGATATAGACGTACAAAAAGGGCTGGGTATTATATCATACCACCCTTACAAAAATTTCGTCCTCGAAATTTAAAACTAAACGATAAGCTAGGTAATAATACGCGAAAAGTTACCACATGAACACTAACACTTAGTAATTTACTTAAAACGGTTGGATAAAATTTTGATGATATATTTTATATAAGAACATACAAAATGATAGGTCTAAATAAGTATATGGCAGGAACAACTATAAAAGCAACTACATGTATACGAAAATAATAACAATAACAAACAATGATATTCGAGGCGTACTCGATAAAGTCGAAACTCAAATATGTGCACGTATCAGTATATCAAAATAGTAAGCAGAAATGATAAGTATAAGGCTCAACCATTTATAATAGTAAGCATAGACACACTACTCGAAAAGAAAATAACGACAATAAAGTAGTGAAAGATTTGTCGATAGTTTAAAACATTTTAGGATATTGTATCGATCAAATAGTTTTAAAATAACTTGGAAAACTCATATCGTGAAAATAAAAAAACATGGAACAAAATATGCGCGGTGTAAGGTCGCGCTACTGAAAATGAGAATAATAATAATGTACTTAAAATACATAAAACGGAGTAATCAATAAAACGTACTCTTTGATAAATACAAAATACTGAAAACTAAATTTTCGAATAACAGTGTCCCTAAATATAGTCAGGGTAACAGGAAAAACACAAAGAGGTATAAGGCTAGCTAGGGTAATGATTACAAGGAAGTGTGGCTCATTCAGAAAGTCGGAGTGTGGCGGCTTTAGGCTGAAGGTCAAGGGGGTTGGGATCGGGTCAGTATAGGAGGTAGAGGTGAGCAACAAAGGACTACAAAGGGTAAGTATGGGGAGGATAACGGTCGGTACATCATATGAATCAAAATTTGAAGGGTTAGCGAACTCAGAAATTTCACAAGAAATGTTCTCCTCCCAGAAGGATCTCAAACGGGGCACAGATTAAGGATGAAGGGTGGACCTAAAAAAAATGGGTGTGGTACTAGTAAATTTTAGTGATGGTTTAAACAATGTAAGGAGTAGGGGTGAACAGATCTCAGTAAGAAAATAATTGTACATAAGAAATAATCAAGTAGCAAGTGAACTAAGAAGATCGAAAGATTTGCGAACTCAGCAATTTATTCCATTCCAGAAGATTCTAAACAAAGCATTCTCAAAAACGAAAAGGTGGCCCTAAACTATACACAGATTTATTTGGCCAGAAAAGACAACATCTAAAATAAATCCCGTCAGTCGCGGTTGTGGAGATTCAGCAGGTTGCGGTAGGCTCGCGCACTCAGGTGGGGGCGTCCATTCCCATATCGTCTCGCGGGCATCACCATTGGTAGTTCTTCCACAGCAGGGTCTTGTTCCTCTGGTCCATCTTCCTCGGCTGGAGCTTCTTCATCGAGGTCTGATTCCATGTGATTCTCTTCTTCTGAATTCTCTTCTATGGGATTTTCCTCCACTGGATTTTCTTCTATCGGATTTTCCTCGAGATCTTCTTCTATCGGGTTTTCTTCAGGTTCTCCTTCCTCTTCGTCGGAATCGCCTGTCATGTCAAACTCTGGGGCGGCTGCTCCTTCGTCCTCTGAATCGCTGTTTTCGAAATTGACCTGGGGACCGTTGATCTCATCGTCAGAACTCATCAGCGTGTGGTCTAAGGAAACGCATGACTGTACATCCTCATCCAAATGCGGCGCTGCTCCAGGGTGGGCCATGGCCTGAAAAGAAAGAGTCATGATTAGACAATGGAATACATCAAGAGAATAACTAAGGGTGCGGAGTATAGAAAAATATGCGGTGGCAGGAACTGAAAATCAGAATTAAAAATGCTGTGATAATGAATAGTATGAATAGGGGAAAGACAAGAGAATGATACATATATTACGATTCAAAGTTTTATTGCATTCAACTAAAAGTTCGACGGATACAAGATTTCAAACGGAAAGAAATATTTATAAGAGGATGACAACTTTATCACTGAAAATAGAAAACATGAAAATTCTTCTTTGACTACTAGAACGTTGCATTCTCGTCACGTGAGTTGAACCTTGTGCGGGGTCCGCCTTATCCTCGAGGTTCGAATTACGCAAAAATCATCACTTGGCAGAAGTGGAGAGTGTGGATGAGTCTCCTCCTTGTAGCTCCTTCCTTTTTGGGCAACCGTTGATAAGATGTCCGTTGGATCCGCAAATCAGACATTTCCCTTGAGCACGGTGACAGTCCCTCTGAAGATGTCCTGGCCTCTTACAGTACCCATAACATGGGGTTTTATGCTGCTTCTGTCGCGGGGAAGCAATTTGGCGCTTCATCTTCTTCTCTTTTCCTCATCTAACGGGGATCCCTTTATGATTGGAGACTCCCGCTGGTGCCTGACTCACCTGCCTTCTCAGTCCTTCAGCTAATAAGTCGTTTGTTCGCTCCTGGGCTTCCTTTAAACCTTGCAGTACACTCAGGATCTCAACAGTCTGATTCTGGGGAGTGGAGATAGAGGAAGAGTCGTTGGAAGACATGATCCTGAAACAATAATTTTGAGGATGATATAAGGCACATGCTACAAGAATCAAGATATAATATGGATTGGACAAAGATTCAAGAATATTAGATGTGATGAAATTCATTGCAATTGGAAAATCAACTGTATGACTCGAAGTCACTTAAACAGAGTATGGTAGTGTAACCATGATGTAGTTCGTAATTACAACCACGTAACCTTGCCAAGTTACCCGAAACCCTAGCGAATGTATAGCAAAACACTCAATATGAATATGGATCAAGAATGACAACTTTACAACCTAGACCAAGGAATGTCTTAGATTGCCAAGCTATACACGGAAAACTACAATCCCAATTGAAGCAAAACCTGGCTTTGATACCAACAAAACCATGTCATGCCCCGCTTCCCAAAATACAGAATACGAGGAGTTGACAAGGCCAGCCATGCTCTTACGGTCAAGGAAATGTCCTGCCGTAGTCACACTTTGGCTTCTAGTTTTTCATGGTAAACAGTAAATGATGCGCAGGTAATGAGAAATGCAGTAACTGAATGAAACGATGTAAAGAACTAACCTGAGGGGGAAACAAACAAATATAACTCTGGATAGCAAGTCGAGGTGTCTGTGATATACGTCTAATCCTGGTCCAGGCTAAATCTTCTCCTCACACTGAGCATGCATACTCAGGTCGTCAGAGCGACACAATAGCAATAATATATATATAAATTCATGTGACAATTCTAAAAGTGATAATAGATATTTATAACAGTAGATCAATGGCAGTATGGGTATGAACATGCAGTAATCAATGCAGCGGAACAGTAAAAGCAACAGGATGATATGCCACGTATGTCAACACAGTAAGCAAGGTATATCAATGCCAGTATCCCTATCAGTCTCTAAGTCTCACTGTACAGGTCACTAAGCCTATCGTCAGTCCAAGTGTGAGAGTCAACCACTCGCGAGTGTCCTCCACCCAAGGGTAGAACCCAAGGGCAAGGGACCACGGGCCGAACATGTATATCACGGTAATAATCATGTACCCTGTAAATCTCCATATATCTCCCTAAATATATAAGCCGGCATGGGACTCCCGAGATTCTGTTGCTACATGCTAAAATAAGTGTGATACAATATTAAATCATTTAGTTTATAATTTACCGATTTCCGATATATTTTGCGATCTATGTGTTCGATGCTAGACCCCAATGGAAATACTTACTTAATCTGACGGAAATAGATGTTTTCTGTTGGCCCATATGATGACGAATATCGTGTATGAATCTCACTGGAAAATACGATTGTTAGTGACTAAAATTGATACCCCCAAATATACCGTTAAAACTAGAAATTCCCTGTAACTGAAAAAGGTAAAAATCACTGTAAATTATGTACATACTGGAATGATGCGTTCGAGGGCTTAAATCGAAGCCGACTCGACTAAACTTAACCCTATGTAAACTTCTAATGATTTCTGTCCTGTAACTACGATGATATTTAGATCGGAGTGCGACTCTGGACTGCAGTCCAGAGCGACTCTGATTACTGTGTACTGTCCCAGAAAGTGTGTCACTATGTTTCCTTAATTCGTATGTTATGGAACTCTGCATTAGATTAAAGATGATTCTGTTATCTAAACAAAACAAGTGGTTCCATTCCGTTTCATTGCCGTTTGCTATTTTAAACTGTAAATAAAAGGGGAGAACATATAACTGTCCAGAATAGATTCAGAAGTGATATACTGATGTTAAACTGTGTATAACTTTCAACGTACAGACGCGATTGAGGATCCGTCTATTGAGTTGAATACTCTATCGAAAACCCTAGATTTTATTCAACTGTAGCATCGCTAAATTCTGAACCCAACTTGGTGCAATTCGTGTCGCGAAACGGACGTTCAGTTCTGAAACTGAATTTCCAGCCGGGAGCACTTAAAATGAAACAGCTGTATCTTGGAAACCGGAATCCCGATTGAACTGAAACTAATTTTGATGAATTTCTGACTGAGTGTTCTATTTATCTTACTTGTATCATTTTGTTGAATTCTTAACACATGAATTTATGCAATTTTTGTAAGATAATGACATGCATATTGATTCATAATACACATAGCTTAATGATGGCATACATACATATATCATACCTCATTTGCCATATACTTAGTGTTAGTGCGTGTTAGAGTCAGTGGACATTGTATTATCGTGCGTGATTGATGTTGGTTTAGGAGTGAAAAGTACACCAATGGGAAGTGAATATTCGTGACAGTGATTGATACAGTGGACAGTGATAAAACCGTGCCTTTGGTATACTTGTTCACGACTAAATCAAGATTATAAATAGTGTGAACCTTGGGATAAAGGGGAAATCGAAGTGGAAAGAGAATCGTATTTAGCGGGACCGTGTTTTAGAGGATGATCATTCGAGCAGTGATATATATATTAGGTAGGATCTAGCGATCCGGCTGACAAGGTTATGTCCCGGGCATGTGGGCCGGTGTCTCGGGTATGTACGAGACTCCTGTTAAACATGATCCTCCTTCCACTATGCGATTTCAAACATGACCTAGAGACCGATAGGGACACAGAACATATTCTGCATCATATAGTGACATAGTGATTATTTGCATTGTTCTTACACTAGTATTACCTCATTTACATGTTTCATCTTATTATAATAATATTGTTATTGTGTCGCTCTGACGACCTGAGTATGCATGCTCAGATTCCGTGGAAGGACCAGCACAGGAGACGGATCTACCCTTCGAGTTCACGGAGATATAGTCTGGTGTACTTTCTTCATATACTGCTTTCCATAAAAGTGATCATGAGATTGAACTTGGTTAGTAATTGTTCCTGTTATCTGTAATTTGTGAACAATGGATTTTAATGTAATAAATTAGTGATGTATTTCTTTTACTACTGTGCTTTATTTACTGATTACCATGTAATGCTAGAAGCCGAAGTGTGACTACGGCGGGATGATTCCTTAACCGTAGGAGCATGGCTGGCCTAGTCATCCCTCGTTTTCCGTATTTTGGGAAGCGGGGCGTGACATGGTTTAGTTGGTATCAAAGCCAGGTTCATACGTGTGATATACGTCTAATCCTGGTCCAGGCTAAATCTTCTCCTCACACTGAGCATGCATACTCAGGTCGTCAGAGCGACACAATAGCAATAATATATATATAAATTCATGTGACAATTCTAACAGTGATAATAGATATTTATAACAGTAGATCAATGGCAGTATGGGTATGAACATGCAGTAATCAATGCAGCGGAACAGTAAAAGCAACAGGATGATATGCCACGTATGTCAACACAGTAAGCAAGATATATCAATGCCAGTATCCCTATCAGTCTCTAAGTCTCACTGTACAGGTCACTAAGCCTATCGTCAGTCCAAGTGTGAGAGTCAACCACTCGTGAGTGTCCTCCACCCAAGGGTAGAACCCAAGGGCAAGGGACCACGGGCCCAACATGTATATCACGGTAATAATCATGTACCCTGTAAATCTCCATATATCTCCCTAAATATATAAGCCGGTATGGGACTCCCAAGATTCTGTTGAACTCACACTTAAACTACCCCACACCTCGTGGTCTACATCAAACGCTAACCATAACCCTAAATACCAATCGGTCGGTGACAAGTCTGCGCGAGAACTGGAAGCAGGACCTCCACCAAGCACGTCCCGACTAATACCTAAGATAAATGGCAGTGTCTGGTGTCTTATCTATGACACCCGTGCAAGAGCTTCCATAAGTGTCCTATACCACTTATAGTCACACGTACACGCGTCCCACAGACGTCGAAAATGCAATAGAATCATAAGGTTCACTGATTGTGTACAAGTACGTATCACTTTCACTTATTCACTGATACACGAACACTAACGTACTTGCCACAATCATCACTAATACCTAACACTGGGTAATGCAGATTATCACTAAGTTATCAATGCAGTGACATATGTATGATATGATACGTAAACAGTAAGTAAAGCATGATTAGGGTGTCATGAATCAGTAATCTATCACTTGCAATATTTATCATAAATCATACGGTTGCAGTTTAGCGAAACGATGAAAGGGGAATAAATAGTATGTTCAGTTATCTATTCAGCGAATTTAGTTTCACGCCAATTGAGTTTCAGGATCATTAATTATAGCCATTTCATTTTAAGCGTTCACGGCTGAAAATCCGGTTTCAGAATCGGAAGTCCGTTTCGCAACGCATTTTAATCCCAGTTGGGATCATATTTCAGCGACGCTACAGTTGGATGAAATCTAGGGTTTTCAGTAAGGTATTCAACGCAATAGATGTATCTTCAATCGCATCTGTACGTCAGGAATTATACACTGTTTAACATTAATATGTTATCTCAGAATCTATTCTGGACTGTTATATGTCCACATATATTAAATTGTCGATTAAATAACAAATGATAACGAAATAGGATGGAACCACTTGTATTGTCTAGCTAACAGATTCACCAATAATAAACAGCGGAGTTCCGCAACTTATGAGTTAAGGAAACAGGGTGGTGTTCATTACGGGACAGTAAACAACAACTGGAGTCGCTCTGGACTGCAGTCCAGAGTCGCACTCCGATCCAAATATTGTCATAGTTTAAGTACAGAAACAATTAGAAATTTACATAGGGTTATAGTTCGTCGAGTCGTCTTCTATTTAAGCCCTCGAACGCATCATTCCAGTGTGTACATAATTTATAGTGATTTTAACGGTTTTCAGGCACAAGAAAATTCCAGTTTTACGAGTAAACTTGGGGGTAGTCGTTCTAGTTGTTATTAGTCGTATTTTCCCATGAAATTCACACACTAGGTTCACAACCATACGGGCCAAACTATACCATTTAGTTCCGTCAAATTTGATGAGTATCTTCGTTGGGGACACACGTCGAACAGGTATGGCACACTATTGATCTAAAATTGTAACTTTATGATTTAAGTAATCTAAAATTGTAACTTGAGTATATAGCATGTAAGCAAGTAAAATACTTTCCTGGAGACGATGAATTGATAGCACGGCAGCGAAGGCAGTAGTGACACGGCACGGGCACGGAGTTGCAAGCACCCGACGAATCTCGGCTAGGCTTGGGCTTGGCTCGAGCTTGGTGACGGCTTTTGCGGCTTGGGCATTGGTTGAGACGAGGCGAGAGAGAGAATTCGCAGAGAGAGAGAGAACAGAGAGAGTAAGAGAACACAGAAAGAGCGAGAGAGAGAGAGAACAGGGAAAATAGAGAGGATTAGAGAGAGAGAGAGAGAGAGAGGGGGGAGAGGGAGAGGCACAGAGAGAAGAGTTAGAGAGATCAAGACAGAGAGAGAAAACACAGAAAGAGAGAGGGGGAAATTTAGAGAGAGTGGCAGAGAGTGGAAGTGAGATCCGAGAGAGTGAGTGAGTGAGAGGGAAGGCTCGGCGGTGATGAGGGGGGTGGTGCTCGGGTCGACGAGGCGACACAGGACAGCAAGGGAGCTCGTCGGCGTGCAGCAGGTGGCCGGAACAGGGTGTCGGGAGAGTTAGAGCTCGAGCGAGGGGTGTGTAGGGGGGTCGTCTCGAGCTCGAGCTCCGGTGATGGAGGGTGTGTCGGCGAGTGAGGAGGTGGATAGAGGGATGAGGTGGTCGGTGATGGTGGTCGCCGCCGCCGACGATGGTGGCTGAGCTTGGTTGCGGGGATTGGGGCTCGTGTGCGGAGGAGGTGCTCGGGGGTACTGTGGTGAGTGGAGAAGTTTGGTGACGAAGTGGAGGAGATAGGGGAGGCGAGGGGGCACGTCGTGGGAGTAACGCTCGCGAGCGTGGCCGACTAACGCGCCAGCGTGGGCGAAGGAGGCGGCGGAGAAAGAACGGGCGCGCGGGAATGGCGGAGAGCCGTTGGAGGAGAATGGTTTGGGTGTGGGCCGGGTCGGGTTAGGAGTTGCAGGCCAAGGGAGTGGGCTGGAATATTAATTAAGGTAAAAAGGATTTAAAATTATTGGAAGTGGGCCGGCTGCTGGGCTCGCGAAAAAATAAATAATTTCCATTTTTCAAATAGTTTAGGCTGAGGAGCTGGGCTCGGCCAGAAATAAAAAGAATTTTAATAGGAAAAATGGAATAGGCTGGGGTTTTAAGAATAATAGGGAAACTTAAATTTAATAAATAGGGAATGGGCTCACTAAAAGAAATGGGCTGAGGAAAGAGTGGTTTGGGCCGAAACAGAAATAATAATAAGTAAAACAAAATGAAGAGGCCGGCTGGGAAATAAAATAGGGGAGTGGAGAACTAAAATAGATTGGGAAATTTTAAAATAATAAATAGTTATAAATAAAATTTTATAGGTGAAAAAGAAAATACGGATATAGACGTACAAAAAGGGCTGGGTATTACAGTCAGCATCTCCTGAAGCTTCTGTTGTTGCTGTTCCTGAGCTCTTGTGATGGATCGAGTGAGTGGTCGGTGGCCTGTAGAAGCGCGGCTATCTTCCTTCCCGGATGCCATGTAGACGGTATGCACCACCATGCCCCCAGACTTAGGGCGTTTGGGCTCAGTGCCTTTGACATTTGTCGCAGGCGTGGGGATCTTCTCCGGCCTTCTTTTCTTATGAGTGGTCGAAGTTGAGAGGGCCATCGCGGTGGGCACCTAGATAGCTTTTCATGGCTTGGCAGGATGGCTTCCTTCGTGTTGAACCTTTACCGTCTTCTGTTGGCAGGAGAAATTTGAATCAATTACCGAGTCTTGGACTTGACGCCAGACTTTGTAGATCTTGGAGGATAACCACTGAGGGGACTGTTCTGGCTTTGTTTCCGCAACATTCTCCACCGGACGAGGAGATCTTTTCAGTACGGCGGTAGGAGAATTCCTACGCATCTTATTCAGCAGCTCAAAGCTGTTCCCGGTTGGAACAGCAGCATTAATTTCCGCCGTCGGGGCTGGTGGAGTTAGCCCAGAGAGGGAGTTGCCCCGGGCCTTCCTTACCCGGCACCAGTGGCGACGCCGAGCATGTCGAGCTGATGGAGTTGGCTCGGTGACGGAGATGACCTTGTCTTGCCCCCTGTTCAGGTGAGGGGTCGTTGCTGGTGTCAGCCTGTTAAAGACTGATGTCCTTTGAGTTGCAGGAGCGGGAGTTGGAGTTGGGACAGTCAATCTTGTAAAGACCGACCCCGTGGCAAGACAAGCCGCCTTGATGACTTCAGGAGCAGGGTTGGTTACTCTCTTTGGAATAACCTTTTCTTGAGTTGCAGGCTTCATCATTGGTCCCCCTGAACTTTGGCCCAATCTGGAGAAGACCGGGACGCCGGTGCTGGACGACCCGTTGAGAGAGGCCGCAGTAGGTGTAAGCCGATCAAAGACCGACTTTTTGGGAGCTTCCGGTGTTAGCACACGAGCGGTGAAGCTCGTTGGCGGGAGCATGGTCCCGAAAAACAACCCTGTGGTGGCTTGAGTGATCTGTTCCACGGGCATCGTGAACAGGGAAACCGCTTGGGTCCCATAGGCTGTGCCCACAGTTGAGGCAGGATGCGAGTTGTAGCTGCAGTTGGAGCACTTTACGCAAGTAGATGCCATTGCTGTTTTGCTTTCTGCACCAAGCAAAACGCCAAATCTTAGTACCTTGAAACCCAAGGGCAACCATTAGCAAACCGCGATTGATTCACGAGCACGACACACGAAGTGTGGAGTGGAAAGAGGAAAAGGTCCCACCAGGCATGCCAGAATCTGTTTACCGCCGGAAGCTGGGAAGACTGAACGTCTTGCCTGAATCTGGGGGCAGATGCTAATTGGTGCTATCCGTCCACCTCTTCGAATATGCCAAGTTGATTTATGGCACCATGTATCGAAGGTTTAAACGGATGCGGCCGATGTAGCAGACTTCGTCAGATTCCCCCTCGTTTGAGGGGTTTTTGATTGTGGGAACGCTCTTCCCTGCAGACGAAAGCCCCTGCAGTTAATTACGCTACCGCATCGCGGTAACAACTTTCTCCTTCTCCAGATGGTCACTTCGTGTCGTGGGTGTTTGTTTTGTGTTCGGTTGCCCGTGGATTGTATACGGAGACTAAGTTATGTTGTCACCCGTAGGGCGTGGACTAGTCCAAATCCGTATCTTTCTTAGATTTGGGTTTGGGGGGTTGTGTTTAAGAATACGTTAGCCTTATTTGAGGCTAAGATCAACTTAAACGTTCGTTAAGGACACGTTAGTCTTATTTTAGACTAAGATCAACTTAACGGGATCGTTTAGATCCAACAAGAGAGCAATTGGGCTCTATTGTTTAGTTTAATGACATTGCGGTCGATAATTAGTTTAAGGACATTACGGTCCATTGTTAGTTTTAAGACATTGCGGTCGAGGTTAAGGACATCATAGTCCGTGGATTTAAGGACCCCACAGTCCGATATTAGTTTTATGACATCACGGTCGAGGTTAAGGACATCATAGTCCGTGGATTTAAGGACTCCACAGTCCGACGTTAGTTTTAAGACATCACGGTCAAGGTTAAGGACATCATAGTCCGTGGATTTAAGGACTCCACAGTCCGACGTTAGTTTTAAGATATCACGGTCGAGGTTAAGGACATCATAGTCCGTGGATTTAAGGACCCCACAGTCCAATGTTAGTTTTAAGACATCACGGTCAAGGTTAAGGACATCATAGTCCGTGGATTTAAGGACTCCACAGTCCGACGTTAGTTTTAAGATATCACGGTCAAGGTTAAGGACATCATAGTCCGTGGACTTAAGGACTCCACAGTCCGACGTTAGTTTTAAGACATCACGGTCGAGGTTAAGGACATCATAGTCCATGGGTTTAAGGACTCCACAGTCCGTAGTAATGTGTGGTTGTCGGAACCCGTCACATCTCTGACGACGTTGAAGGATTACAACAACAGATGTCAGAGGAGTGAAGAGATGTACCCTCGAACCGGGTGTAAATTGATTGGAAGAGCAGGTGTGCTCAGTTCGATTTAAATTGAGGACTTATGGCCAGAATTAGGCTAGGTCCAGTTAAAGAACATTTTATTTTTGTTCTGCATGTTAGGCTTTTGTTTGGGCTTTGCCCTTTTAATAATGACAAGCATTGGGCTCTGATATTTTGTCTGGAATTAAATGCATAGCATTTATACGAACAAAGTATGTTCTGACAGCGCGCCACGTGGCGCATCAGGTGCTTTGCGCCAGTCAAAGAGCGCATTGTGCTTCTGTCGGTTAGCGCACACGAGGAGGACACGTGTCTCTTAGCGCTAAGCGCTAGTTTGTTAGCGCACTGCGCTTTTAATTTATGAGCGCGCTGCGCTAGTTTATGGGTGCGCCAGTGAGTGACACGTGGCGCGCTTGGCGCTGAGCGCCAACCCAAGAGCGCAGTGCGCCGTTTTCAAGAGCGCAAAGCGCAGATCATGTCTATGGTTGACACGTGGCATGTTGTGGCGCTGAGCGCCAGTCCAGGGAGCGCAAGGACGCAGTTCATGAGTGTAAAGCACTGTCCAATAGCGCAAAGCGCATTGTGATCAATTTTAAGATCACAGAACAACTTTTATGTTCTTCTAAGGAGGCTTTGCCTCAAGATCCAAGAACAACAGTTCTTGTTTTTGACAAAAGGCTCTGCCTTTATAGATCAATGATCTGTGGGCGAAGTAAAAATACTTCTTATTATTTATAATTGGATCTTTTGATCTTTGTTCCTTATCGTCAAAAGACCTTGGTCTTTTTTGTTTTTTGATCTATGATCTTTTTAGAAGAGGATTCTTCTTTTTATGAGATGTTTTCATCTCTGTTTTTTAGAATATAGTTCTTTTTTATTTACCTTGAATATGAAGAAAACTCTTCTTTTCTTAAGAGCTCGCTCTTTTTTTTTTGCAGAGGGTTTCTCTCTGTTCTTCTGTATTCCCTCTCACTATCCTTTTGATTTGAAGTCTGGGGTCCTTTATATAGGGCCAGATGATTTGTTAAATCGGTTTAAGAGATCTTTCTCTTGATTGATTGGGGAATATTTCCCACCGTTGGAACTTTGATCCTCAGGCTCCTGTTTGACAGAAGATAATCTTCTTCTTTTAATAAGATTGGAAAATCTTTCCATGCAGAATTTGTTCTGTTTTTTTTGGTAATTTACCATTGGATCATTGATCCAGCGGTGCTTAAAGCACAATCTTGTCGTTTGGAAAGATTTTGAGAAATCTTTCCTTAACAGAATTTAATTCTGGTTAATAAATGATTTATTATTATTAGATCTTTTGATCTAACGGTGGGAATTTTAATTCCAGCACTGGCGCACCCACGTTGGACACGTGGCGTGCAGCGCAGAGGGCAGCGCAACTGCGCTAGCGCACCCGTGCTTGCCACGTGGCGCGCAGCGCGCAGAGCGCTGGATCTGAAACGTCTCTTCAACAGAGCGCTGGATCTGAAGCGTTGCTTCAACAGAGGTGTCTTTTCACCTTCCTTTTAAGTCAAACTTATATTCCAGAGAATCTTTCATTTCCCAATTTTGGAAATAGTTCCATTGTGCACAAAATTTTATGTGTTTCGTCTTTATAACTCGAAGCAAAGCTTCTTCCTTTTCTCATCCCCAAAGAACTTTCTCAACTATGGCTTGTAACCGCCCTCATGC
Organism: Agapanthus africanus; assembly: GCA_030015575.1. NCBI lineage: Eukaryota > Viridiplantae > Streptophyta > Magnoliopsida > Asparagales > Amaryllidaceae > Agapanthus > Agapanthus africanus. The sequence goes on along the minus strand of CM057348.1, from coordinate 22,199,228 downwards.
TCATAGACAACCATGGGAAGTGCCCATTCAGGACCTTGTTCCTCTCTTTGCTGCGCGCTTGGTGGATCCTTCTTTCACGGATGAGCAGTGCGACGCTGCGCTGCATGATCTTTTGACTCATATGGGGTCCCCTCTTCCCCCACACTCTATTTATCTTCGGATGATCTTTGCGTCTGTGCTCGCCTATCTTCCCCCTCCTCCAGCAGAGATGTCCTCGGCAATGCTGGATACTGCCGAAGACAAGATCGATTGCTTCTTGGAGGCACACTTAATCACTCAAGCCTTGAGGGATTGCTCCATCCACTTGCTGAGCCAGATACGGGCTCGTCGGGTTGTCATCACCACTTTTTCTGAGGAGTGCGGTGTCGACCGTTGGATGGCTACCCATCGGGAGGATCGTCGTTTCAACATAGTGGAGAAGACGGAGAGGAAACTGGATAATCTTCTCTTTAGCTTTGTGAACCCCTGTCTTTCTGATCCCATATTTAGTGATCTTTTCTAAATGTAATAACAATAAAAATAATAAAAAGATGTTTTAATTTAGTATTTTATTAAGTGTTTTCTTCTTCTTTTTTTAATTCTTTGTTATTCCTTTGTGAAATGTTTATGCGCTGCATAATCATGAAGCGTTGCTTCGCTTTTCAATCTTGGAAACAGAGCTTTGCTCTAACTTGGGGTGCGCAACGCAATTGCGCTAGCGCTAGCGCATTCGTGTTTTGACAAGTGGCGCGCAGTGCGCTAGTGCACTCGCGCTCGACACGTGGCGCGCAGCGCAGCGCAACTGCGCTAGCGCACCAGTGTTAGACACGTGGCGAGCAGCACAGCGCGCAGCGCAACTGCGCTAGTGCGCCTGTGTTAGATACGTGGCGTACAGCGCAGGATTTGAAGCGTTGCTTCAATTTTGACTCTTAAATTTCTAAACAGAGTTTTGCTCTGATTGGGGGAAACAGAAGCGTCGCTTCATTTCCAGTATTGTAATTTGAACAGAGCTTGGCTCTGATTTGGGGACGCAGAAGCGTCGCTTCATTTCCAGTCTTAGAATTTGAACAGAGCTTTGCTCTGATTGGGGGAAACAGGTATCTTCAAATCTAACTTTGTTTATCGATAATTTATTCTTTTCAACGACAAACTTGTATCTACGGATTTTCTTTTTTGTCAGTAAGCATACCGTTCTTAGATTTCTCAATATAGTCATCATAACCTACAATTTATATGTTATACAATCTAATATGGCCCATGAGTACATAATAGTTAAGGACTGGATGTACGTGGATTGGAAATAACGTATGCAACCTAAATTTGTCGCAGGAGTTGGTGCATTTATTGAATTTGCACGTGCACATAATAAGATCGTGTTAGAGAAGATTCTCTGTCCGTGCGATAGATGTGGGAATAAGTACTAGCAGAAGGTAGAATTCGCAGAGCTTCATATCGTTAAACATAGTTTTACTAGATTTTTTACAACTTGGCTATATCACGGGGAAGGAGAAGAAGACAGTAATGCGGCAGAAGAAGAAGGAGAATACGGTAATGCGGCAGAAGAAGAAGACGGTAATTTCTTTCCAGGAGAAGAAATGGAGGATTGGTAAAGGCCGCCCTAGATGAATCTATGCGTACCGAAGATGACATTTCTTATGGTCAAGGACCGCGTGCGGATAAGTATGAAAAGTTCATGAATGATGCTAGAAAACCAATTTATGAGAATGCAAAATATTCCACTCTCTTATGGTTCGTCCAACTTTTCCAGATTAAGTGCCTAAATGGATGGAGCAACAAGCCATTCACAATGTTTCTTTCGTTCTTGAAAGATTCTATGCCCCCGGGAAATAACGTGCCTGACAGCTGGTACGGAGCACAGAAGATGATGTCTGATTTGGGTCTGAACTGTGAGAACATTCAAGTATGTCCTAAAAATTGCGTGTTGTACCGGAAAGAGAATTCAGATTTGAAAGAGTGTCCAACATGCGGAGAGGCTAGGTATAAACCGAAAGATTCTGATAAGAAGCCTGATATACCTGTCAAGATAGCACGATACTTTTCCATAACACAAAGGCTGCAGAGGCTATTCAGGTACAAGAAAACAGCCGAGGCAATGATTTGGTATCACCGTGCTCCTCCAAGTGAAGATGGAAAAATGAGTCATCCAAGAGATTCACCGGCATGGAAGGATTTCGATAGGAGGCACGAAATATTCATTAGCGATCCTCGCAATGTCAAATTCGGACTCGCTAGTGATGGCTTCTGCCCAATCAACTATATGGCTCGAAACCACAGCACATGGCCCGTTGTAATGATAGTTTATAATCTGTCATCTTGGTTGGCTATGGATCAATCATACTTTATGATGCCTCTTCTTATCGACGGACCAAACTCACCGGGAAACAATATCGACATCTATCTCCAACTTCTGATCGATGAGTTAAAATCTTTATTCATTGATGGTGTAGAGACTTACGATGCAAACACAAATACAACCTTCATACTGCGTGCGATTTTAATGTGGACAATTAATGACTTTCCTACGTATGGAATGCTATCAGGTTAGTCCGTACATGGTAACAAAGCATGTCCTTATTGCCATCAACATACAACATCAAAATTCTTGAATTTTAGCAGGAAGGTTTGTTATTGCGGCCATCGACGTTTCCTGACTCTATACTATTCCTACAGATTAGACGTTGTTCACTTTGATGGTCATCAGGAGCTTCTTGGTCCTCCAACTCCATTGTCCGGAGAAGACGTGACTTCTCAGTGGGATGGTTGCAATAATGTGACCTTCGGGATAGATCCGAAAAAACAGGTCAAACCACAATTCTGGAACAAGTTAAGCATTTTCTTCGAGCTTCCGTACTGGTCAAAAAATTTAGTGCGTCATTGTCTGGACGTAATGCACATAGAGAAGGGAGTATCCGAGAACGTACTCAACTTACTTTTTTATAAAGACGGAAAATCGAAAGACAATCTCTATACTCGGATGGATCTACATGACTGGAAATTAGAAGTGAATTGCATCCTAAACCGATAGCGGGTAAACCAGGCAAGTTTGTACTTCCCAATGCCGCGTATCATATATCACAACCGGAGAAGAAAAGATTCCTGCAGGTGTTGCATGATTTGAAAGTTCCCACAGGTTTCTCTAGATCATTTAGCAAGAAGATAAAAATTATGAAAGACAAGATCGATGGGCTGAAAAGTCATGATCACCATATTATTATGGATCACCTTCTCCCATTAGCCCTCAGGACTTCCCTTTCCGAATCGGTTGGTCCAGTAATCAATGACCTATGTTACTTTTTTTAGAGAATTATGCGCTAAAACACTGGATATTGTGACGCTGGAGAAACTAGAAAATTCTATTTCATTGATACTTTGCAAGTTTGAGCGTATTTTCCCACCGTAATTCTTTGATATCATAATATACCTGACGATTAATCTTGCAACTGAGACTAAGTTAGCCGGACCGGTACAATATCGATGGATGTATCCCGTCAAAAGGTACGTGGAATTTTTTGTTTCGCGCAATTTGTAAAATTATTGTTGTCCTGTATGCCCGTATTTATTTATTATTTTTTTTTAGGTACCTCTACACTCTAAAAAAGTATATACGCAATAGAAATCGACCAGAGGGTTCTATCATGTAAGGTTATCTTCTAGATGAAACAACCACATTTTGTTCCCGCTATCTGGACGAGAACATTGAGACGAAACTTAACCGGCCTCGAAGAATTTAGGACGGGTCATTTGGTAAAACTGACTATAAGAGGGTAGACACTATGTTTATCAACAAGATATATCGGTTTATCCTCCTAAATAGCGCATGTCTTGAAAAAATTAGAGAGTAAGTTTTTTTGGATTAATTATTATATTTGTGTTTGTGTGTGTATGAAATGATATAATATTAATGTCATAATTTATTGTTGAGAACAGAATTCATTTTAACGAGATACGTGAGGGGCATCTTGATTGGAACGATGAACGATTGGAAAAATATCATCAGGATAATTTTTGCGATTAGGTTGCAGATCATGTAAGTTATTCGAATAACATGTTATTACTACCAGTTTTAATCTAAACTTATATCGTTACGTATTTGTCGTAAAATTTATTTTGTTAGATCTACGATCCGAACTTGTCTGCATCATTAGAGAGTGATTCAAGATGTTTAGCTCAGTTTCCTAGTATGGAGGTTGCATATTATAAAGGATTCGGTGTCCTTGGATACAGATTCGAAATTAAAGACGTAGAAACATCTAGAACCACTCAGAATAGTGGGATTGCGACGGTAGGATCAGATGGTGTGATTTATTATGGATACTTAAATTGTATACTTGGCATCCAATATTCTGGACGATCAGAACCGTTTTATATATTTCAGTGTACTTGGTACGATATACGAACTGATACGGATAAGTGGAGAAACAATCTCGGAACTTGGAAAGATGAATATGGATTGACCAGTATGAACACACTTCGATTTTTCGGTCAGGACAATCCGTTTATCTTTCCGAACTAAGCGTTCCAAATATACTACTCACAGTGTTTGAAGCATCCGGGATGGAGTGTCGTATGCCGTTGGAAACTCAGGGATATTTACGATGTCCCAGAATTCGAGGACAGCGATGGGAATGAAGAAGAGAGAAGACTTAGAGTGCTCCGACCGTTCGTTTCTGTCATGCCCTGCTTCCCAGAGTACGCTAAGATAGGCACGTGACATAGCCAACCATGCTATCTGTGGATAGGAAAAATCCCTCCACAGTCACATTACGGCTGTAGAGATATCAAGAACAGGAAAGTAAACTAAACTATCTAATAATGTCCATGAGCCAGAATAAATGAGTCAAGAAATAATATAATATGCGGAAGCAAAACATCCAATAAATAAAACACCTGGAAAGTAAAACTGGATACCAACAGGATCCTCACCGCTCGGTCAAATAGCGGCAGTACTCCTGATCAGTCTGCAACAAAGGTAGAGGATCTGGGCCATGCAAAACCCAGACGTCAGTAAGTCATAACATCAAGCAATAACATAAACAGGGGTAGCAAAACATGCAGGTATGTGTATGAACAGTAAAACAGATATAACAGTAATATAAGTGAGGACAGTGGGGTAATGTGTAGTGAGTGATCTAAACTGGTCTATTGGGTTAACTACTCTCAGGTCTTTGAAATCAATTTGATGAATCATCGATGTAACTCAATAGTATCCCATGCGTGCCCGGGATCACGGTGAAGATTCTCGGGCTGAAACCGAGACATGCCGCTAGGCACTAAAAGGAAAAGGGTAACGATGAATGATATCAACAGCATCATCCCAAGGCTGGCCTAGCCTCTAAAAGGTAGTGGGTAACGATGGATGATGTCAGCAGCATCATCCCAAGGCTGGCCTAGCCTCTAAAACTGATTAGTAAAGGTAGCGAACTGTCGAGTTACAAATCAGGTTTCATTATTGATTTCCCCATACCCCCAAGTTATATATGTTCAGGTCAGGTATTAAATAATCTGGAGCTAATGCCAACACAGGATCAGCAGGTAAAGGTTTGTCTGGATAGACAACAGGAAATGTCCTTAGGGACAACATGTCAAAGCTGTTGGCATTAGTAACAAGATCAGGTAACAGGTAAAGCCATGGTATATCAGGTCAAGTCAGGTAGTATATAGGTATCATGTTATGTCAAGAGTTGCACGGTACCATGTCGTGTTAAGTAGTAGATGTAACAAGTCATGTCAGGATGCACAAAATGTCATGTGGGTGCTCATAATCAAACTAACATAAGCATGGGTATACAAAACAAGCATGGGGTGCTAGTGGAACAATAAAAATGGAACATTGTAATGTGATATGCAATCAGGTACATATTAAGGCATATAGATGCACAGTTATGATTAGAGTTAGGGTTATGGTTCCAACATTAAGTAAAATACACTTTAACAAATATGGATTGTTAAAATCTCGTTATTATGGGTTAAATGATCTAGGGATGCAATTATACATAAATAGGTTAAATGGATGCAAACGGGTGTCCGATAGGGTAGAAACTATTAAAAGGGTACTATGGGCTATGTAAATAATTATTATGTGATTTAAATACGGATGTGTGTACTCGGTATAGTAAATCAAAATGCAACATGGTATGTTCCAAGTTATGAATCTAAAATGATAAAATGGACATCGAATGTTAAAATGTAACATGAGACACTGGATTAAATCTATAGGTTTAACATGTAATCAAATAAGTATAAAGTATTATGAATAGTATATAGCAAGTTTCACTTGCCTCGGGGATCCCCAGAACGGAAAGCGTACAGCACGTCGGACGTCGGTAAAAGTCGCTATGCATGCTCGCGTGTACGAAACAGAACCAGGCAATGTAAAAGAGTGACCGTGCTGGTTAGGAACGTCCACAGGGTTGCTCGGATCGTCGGCAGCGGCACGGCTCCGGCGGTGATCACCGGAAAAGAACAGGATTAAGAAAAGAGAAAGCAAAGAGAAAAGAAAAGAAAGAAGAAAAGAGGGCTGTGGTGGTTGAAGTGTACTGGAGGTGGATCGGGGTAACTGGAACAGAGGAGGGGGAGAAAAGACGATGAGCCGTGGGTTTTCCGGCGATGGTCGGAAAACCAAAAAAAAATAAAAGAAAGAGAAGAAGAGGTAGAGGAAGAAGAAGAAGAAGAAGAAGAAGAAGAGATGAACTTGCTGCCGTAGGGTTTCTGGGACAGAGGAGAAGGCGAGGAGGTGGTGGTGATGACGAGAGGCGACAGGGTCGGGGCTCCGTCGAGGAAGCAGGTGAGGTCGTGTGTGTGCATGCTCGGGTTCTTGGGTGAAGTGGTCAGGTTAGGTTGAAGTGGGTGTGCAGGGGAGAAGAGAGGTCGAGGAGAGAGAGAGGAGAGGGTGGCCGCGAGGACACGGGATCGCTGGCGGCGAGGTGGGGTGTGCAGTGGGTTATCGGGTTCTGTGAGGGGTTTGGCTTGGGGTTGCGATGGGTTGAAGGGAAGAAGGAGATGATGGAGGTGGTGTCGGAGATATGGAGATGAAGACGAGGGTTACACGACGGCGACGACGAGGGCCAGCGACGACGAGCGCAACACACGGCGTGGGTTGCAAGCAATGGGTTCACGATGTTGGGATCGGGGTTGGTGTACGAGGAGGAGGTGGAGACGAGGATGCCGAGGGTGACGAGTTCAGGGGTTAGGCGGCGACGGCGAGGCAACGACGATGAAGAGGAAAGCGGCGGTTAGGTTTTTCTCATTCATGGGTTTGGTTAAAAGAAAAGGAAGAAGAAATATTATAAGGAGAGAGAGAGAAATTCTGAGAGAGTGGGAGGAGAGAAAGGGAGTTGCGAGATGAGAGAGAGAAGAGAGAGATCGAGAGGTGAGAGAGAGGGAGAGATGAATAGAGAGGAGAGAGAAATTTGTTTTATTTAGGGAGAGAGAAAGAGATAGCGGTGAGGGAGAGAGAGAAAGAGAAGGGGAAAGAGGAGAGAGAGAATTGGAGTGGGCCCAGCGCCAAGAAGAAAGGCAGGGATTTGCTTGAGAAAAGATTTTTAAAATTTTAAAAAGATTTTAGAAAAGGATTTGTTTGTTAAGTGATAACGAGATTTAAAGGAAAAATTAAAATAAAATCAAATAATTTTGAATTTAGGCGAAGTACAAAAATATTCCAAAATACGACCGGGTCGGGTCTAAAAATTCAGATTTAAAATATGAAAAATATATGCGACATCCAAATTTCAAAATGAATGCTCAGTTAAAGAAAATGCATACCCCCAAGAACGGATGCACGTACGTGCGCGTAGCCATCCAAACACGCCCGTTTCACTTAACGGGACGAGAACAAGATGCACGGACGCTACCACGGGGTTAGGGGTAACATGCAGGCTATGAAATGCAATTTTAAATTATTTTACAAGACCTAAAATGTTATATGGTAAAATATGCAATACCAGGTACAATGCCAGTATGAAGTCCACATTAAATGCACGTGTCAGTTTAACAAGTCAAGGTAATCTATAAATAAGAATCAAACATGTTCAAGCAAGCGGGTCGGGTCGAATGCAATGAAAATGTAAATACCATTCGCACTTAAAACCCAATAAATCTAGAAAATATCACAGATAAGTAATACGGGAACTGTAATTTGTATAACTTAACTAGGTTGTTACATTATACCCAATTACAAAAAGAATTTTGTCCTCGAAATTCCAAGAACACAAAAGGATAAACGACCAACAAACTACAAGAATAGATGGGGAAACTTCTGCCGGATTTCATCTTCTCGTTCCCAAGTTGACTCTCCATGTGAGCGATTACCCCAAGAAACAAGTACAAGAGAGATAACCTTGTTCTTAAGAACCTTTTCTCTTCGATCCACGATCGACACCGGTCGCTCCTCAAAAGTCAAAACTTCACGTACAGTCAACTCAGAATGATTCAGCACGTGTGTGTTACCTCGAACACAATTACGGAGTTGAGATACGTGAAATACGTCATGAACATTCGCCATGGATTGCGGTAACGCCAATTGATACGCCACTTCTCCAACACGTTCCAAGATCTCAAAAGGTTCAACGAATCGAAGACTAAGCTTTCCTCGATTTCCGAAACGGATCACCCCTCTAGTCGGTGATATCTTCAAGAATACCAAATCACCAACGGTGAACTCTAGAGGTCTTCTCGACGTATCTGCCCAACTCTTTTGTCGGTCTTGTGCTGCTTTCATATGATTCCGGATAGTATTAACCTTCTCCACTGTCTGTACGACCAAATCCGGTCACAACAATCTTCGTTCTCCAATATCGTCCCAACAAACAGGTGAACGACACTTGCGACCATATAAAGTTTCGAATGGAGCCATTAGAATAGTCGCCTGGAAACTGTTATTGTAAGAAAACTCCACCAAGTGTAGATGATCCCATGAACCCTTGAAGTCTAACATGCAAGCTCTCAACATGCTTTCAAGAGTTTGGATCGTTCTCTCCGACTGGCCATCTTTCTGAGGATGATTAGATGCACTAAACTTCAATCGAGTCCCTAAACTTCCCTGTAAGCTCTTCCAGAAGTACGATAAGAAACGAGTGTCACAGTCGGACACGATGCTCACCAGTACTCCATGCAATCTTACAATCTCCTGTATGTGCCGTTCTGCCAAAGTTTCTGTTGACTGACCAACTCAAAAAGGAATTAAATGAGCTGCCTTGGTCAATCGATCAACAATCACCCAAACTGCATTGTTGCCTTTTGGACTCCGCGGTAGAGCCGTCACGAAATCCATGGTTATATGTTCTCACTTCCACTGAGGAATCGGAAGTGGTTGTAATAAACCAGCACCCTTTGATGTTCAACCTTAATTTGCTGACACACCAAGCACCTTGCTACGAGCGGGCAATCTCCCGTTTCATACCTTCCCACCAGAGATGTTGTCGTAAATCTCGGTACATCTTCGTGCCTCCTGGATGTATGGAATATACTGAACTGTGCGCCTCCTTCATAAGTTCTTCATAAATATTTCCCTTTGGCACACACAAACGGCTACCATAACGCAATGAACCATCTTCATGAATTAACAAGTCCGTTCGAAATCCAGCTTCAACCTGTTCTCGAAACTTTTGCAATCTAGGGTCCTGTAACTGCGCTGCTTTAATATTCACGATCAACGACGACCGTACTTGCAGCTGCATCAACTGTCCCGAAGAATGTGGTAGCACAACTTCCAAATCAAATCTCTGAAAGTCTTCAATAAGTTCCTTCTGTGCAGTCAACATCTGAATTTCTGGCAACCGACTAAGCGCATCCGGCACAACATTAACTTTCCCCGGATGGTATTCAAGATCAAGATCGTAGTCAGCCATCAGCTCCAACCATCTACGCTGCCTCATATTAAGCTCCTTCTGTGTGAACACATACTCCAGGCTTTTGTGATCGGTGAATACTTCGACCCTTTCGCCCAATAAGTAGTGTCTCCAAATCTTCAAAGCGAACATCACAGCTGCTAGCTCCAAGTCAAGAGTTGGGTACTTCTTCTCATGGGTCTTCAACTGTCTCGATGCATAAGCTACAACCTTCACATGCTGCATCAAAACACATCCCAAACCTTTCCCAGATGCATCGCTGTGACTCACCAATACTCCGGAACTGTCTGGCACGGTCAAAATAGGAGCGGTTATCAATCTCTGCTTCAACGCCTTCAAAAGCTGACACACACTTATCCGTCCATACAAATGGTACTTCCTTGCGCGTAAGCTTGGTCAAAAGCTCAGCCAAACGAGAAAAATTCTCCACGAACCTTCTATAATACACGGCAAGTCCAAGAAAGCTTCTTATCTCCGCAACATTCTTCGGAGTCGGCCAATCTCGAACTGCTGTAATCTTTCGGGATCAACGACGATTCCATCTCCAGCCACAACGTGCCCCAAAACTTCACTTCTTCAAGCCAAAACTCGCACTTGCTCATTTTTACATACAATTTTCTTGCCACAATGTCTGCAATGCGATCTTCAAATGTTCTGCATGCTTTTCAATACTCTTCGAGTAGACCAGAATATCATTAATGAACACCACTATAAACTGGTCCAAGAATGATGAAAAGATTCGGTTCATCAAATCCATGAATATCGCCGGTGCATTCGTTACTCCAAAGGGCATCACTAAATACTCGTAATGTCCATACCGAGTTCTGAACGCCGCCTTGCAAAGATCCTCTAATTTTATTCGGACCTGATGATATCCGGATCGCAAATCCAGTTTCGAGAATACCCTCGCGCCACTAAGCTGCTCAAATAATTCACCAATGCGAGGGATCGGGTATTTGTTCTTAATAGTCACCCGATTTAATTCTCGATAATCGATGCACATCCTCCTTGTGACATCCTCTTCTTTACTAGAAGAACTGGAGCTCCCCAAGACGAGTTACTGCTACGAATCCAACCCTTCTCAAGTAATTCAGTAACCTGCTTCTTGACTTCTTCCAACTCCACTGGTGCCATCGGATAATACGCCTTTGAGATTGGCGCTGCACCAGGAACAAGATTAATCGCAAACTCCACATCTCGTTTTGGCGATAAACCCGAGATGTCTACGAACACGTCCAAGAATTCTCGAACTTTAGCCGGCGCTTCTTTCTTATCAACTTCCATCGACGAAAGAACATTATTTGTATAGCCCTAAACTCGACTGGCCCGACAGAACTGCTTCCTCTAGCAAAACAAGCTCCGGATGTTCGGGAATCTGGAGAATCACTCTTCTTTCCTTACAATCAATATGAGCGTGGAAAGTGCCGCGAAAATCTATTCCCAAGACAACAACAAACAAAGGGATGCACCAGAATTGAAAAATTCTAATGCGGGTGTTCCCCTCCGAATGGATGCGCGACGCAGGGACGTCTTGCCTGAGATTCGGGGCAGATGCTATTTGGTTTTATCCGTCTACCTCTCCGAAGATGCCAAGTTGATTTATGGCACCGTGTATCGGAGGTTTAGACAGATGCGGCCGATATAGCAGATTTCGTCAGATTCCCCCTCGCTTGAGGGGTTTTTGATTGTGGGGACGCTCTTCCCTGCAGGCGCAAGCCCCTGCAGTTAATTATGTTACCGCGTCGCGGTAATAACTTTCTCCTTCTCCAGAATTTCACTTCATGTCGTGGGTGATTGTTTTGTTTGTGGTTGCCCGTGGATTGTATACGGAGACTAATTTATGTCGTCACCCGTAGGACGTGGACTAGTCCAAATCCGTATTTTCTTAGATTTGGGTTTGGGGTTTTGGTTTAAGGATACGTTACCATTTTTGAGGCTAAGATCAACTTAAACGTTTGTTAAGGACACGTTAGTCTGATTTGAGACTAAGATCGACTTAACGGGATCGTTTAGATCCGACGAAAGGGCGTTTGGGCTCTATTGTTCCAGTTTAGGGAAATAGTGGTCCATTTAATATATGGCCGTCGAGACCCGTCACCTCTCTGACGACATTGAAAGATTACAACGACAGGTGTCAGAGGAGTTCAGAGATGTACCCTTGAACCAGGTGTAAATTGATTTAAGAGAGCAGCCGTGCTCAGTCAATTTAATTTGAGGACTTACGGCCAGAATTGGGCTAAGTCCAATTGAATATGTTCAACATTTTTATTTGTGGTTGGCCTGTTAGGCCTTGGCTTAGGCTTTGCCCTTTGTTTAATAATGCAATGCATTTCTGTCTGGCCTATTAGGTCCCCTTTTAATTAGGCTCTGCCCTTGATAATGCATTACATTAATTAGTCTGATAGAGTGCCACGTGACTTGTCAGGCGCTTTGCGCTCATTGAGGAGCGCAATGCGCAAATCCATGTGGAGGTGACAAGTGTCACACTCTGGTGAGTGCAAGCGCAGTGCACTGCGCCAGTGCGCTGCTGACACGTGGCGTGCTCGGTGCAGTGCACCAATTTAAGAGAGCATTACTCTATCTTAAAAACGCATAGCTCAAGTGGTTTTTGGAGCTGACACGTTGCGCTCTCTGGTGGTTTGCGCCAACCCAAGAGCGCAACAGTGCAGATTTTCAAGTGCAAGGCACTGTTTTAATATCTTGATCCAATTTTGGATTCAAGAAAAGAATCTTTAAGATTCCAGAACCAATGGTTCATAAAAAAGGCAATGCCTTTGTTATTTTTATATTTTTATATTGAAGATCCTTGATCTTGTTCTTAGATCAATGATCTTTTCAGAAGAAATTCTTCTTTTTTATTCAAAGGTATTACCTTTCTCTCTTTTTGAGTTCTTCTCAGAGTTCTTTAGAGGAGTTCTCCTTTGCTTATGTGTTTTTTTTTATCTCTTTGTTGTTTTTTGGAGTTGGGGCCCAGAGGCCTTTATATAGTGCCCATTAATTTGTTAAATTTGTTAAAGAGATCATTCTCTGAGTGATTTGGAGAATTTTCCCCACCGTTGGATCTTTGATCCAAGGGCTTCTGTTTTACAGAAGACAATCTTCTTGTTTTAACAAGAACAGAAAGATCTTACTGGAATTTTAATTTTATTTGGAGCAAACGCACCAGCATCTGCCACGTGTCACGCAGCGCAGGGCGCAGCGCAACTGCGCTGCCACGTGTCGAGCAGAGCAGAGCGCAGCGCTGGCACAACTGCGCTGCCACGTGTCGCGCAGCGCAGCGCAACTGCGCTGATGCAACTGCGCTGCCACGTGTCACGCAGCGCAGAGCGCGGCGCAACTGAGCTACCACGTGTCGCGCAGCGCAGAGCGCAAGTCACCTTAAGCGTTGCTTCCTTTATAGAGCCTTGCTCTGCTTGAGTGCGCTGCGCTCTCTGCGCTGGCGTGTCTGAATTTGATACGTGGCGCGTTGCGCGCAACACAAGGAATCTGAAGCGTTGCTTCTTTATTTTAATTTTAATTTTCACTTTAATTTTCAAAACAGAGCCTTGCTCTGATTGGGGGAAACAGAAGCGTTGCTTCGTTTCCCGTCTTGGAATTTGAACAGAGCTTTGCCCTGATTGGGGTAAACAAATGCCCCCCACCGTTGCGCTTACGTGGCCCCCAAACGCGAGCGCAGCGGTGGCAGAATTCCAACCGACGCGGCAACTTTTGGAAATTGAAAGGGCATTTGATGCCTATAAATAGGACATTTGGTCCTCAATAAATGATTATCATCTTTTTAAGATTTTTACTTTCAGAATCTCAGAGCCCTTCTCTTTACTTTCAAGAACTCCAAAAGTTAAACTCTTAAAACTTTTTAGGTAAAATTTTTAATTTCAATCAAATTAAATTAAATTAAATTAATTTTCATTGACAGAGCCTTGCTCTCAATAGATCCCTGATCTAAAGAAAACCCATTTAGGGTTTCACTTAGCAGAGTTTTGCTCTATAGGTCTAAAGGGATCTAAAGAGAACTAAAGGGGACCCTATTAAGGTTCCATTATAAGGCTGTGCTCTTTAAAAGATTTTCCTTGTATTTTCTTAATTCATCAATAGAGCTTTGCTCCTTCCAAATCATACAGAAGAACTCTTAAGAGTTTTTTCATGGATCTTGGAGTTTAAAGATGGCATTTTATTCCTCGATGCATTATATCGTTTTGCTCAATCAGTCTTTCTGATAATTTTGTTGATTCTTTTTCACAGAAACAATGGACGCCCACATGTACGATCTCGACGAGATCATCTCTTACGGGGACATCCGCCGACTCGGCCGTTCTCAAAATCGAGAATTCACAAACGCGGAGTGTGCTGAAATCATGAGCCGCTTCGACGGATATAACGGTCAACTGCTTCCCCGACGTTCCTCTCTTCTGAAGCTTATCGTAGGAGCCATCTAGGAAGCGCTCCCCCTATTCTGTTCCGGTGTGCCGCTTAGGGCATTAGACGTCGCCGAGGATAAGGTGCACTCGGTGTACCTGATGAACCTAATCTCGAAAAGACGGCGAGACAATCTTGTCGATCTCTTACACCAGGCCTTCCAACAGTCCGCCATTCTTGCTGCCTATCGGAGGGTGGAGGACATCAGTGGAGATCTCGATGCCCGTGCTCGCGAAAGGAAGCACACTAGGATGGTTCGCCAGGCTTGAAAAGTTTTGGACAAGGTCACTTTCGAGTTCCTCAATCCATTTCCGGGATTTGAGGTTTTACCGTTGTAATCGTCTGGATAATGTCTTTGTTTATTTTTTTATGATTGTAAGAACCCTTTGCAATATGAATGGAAAATTTCTATTTCAGCTTTTCTTATTTCTCGTTCTGATTTTTTTGCACATGCATGAAAGAATGTGTCTCGAATGCTTGATCAGATGCACATCGGATGTTCTTTCTGTCGCTTTCTTCTTTCTTGTATTATCAGTATGCTGCCTTAGTAAACATGGTTGACGGATGATAGAGCGAGCATCTTGGTTTCTTCAAGAGGTGGTGATGGCTTAGGCCGCAGGTTCAGATCTGCTAGCTAAGACTTTTCAACTCTATGAGCCGTGAGGGTCTCATAGAGACTTTTCTCCCTACGAATCGAGAGGATCTCGTGGGTGTATTTTCTTCTTAGGAATCGTGAGGATTCCTAAATGTGTTTTCTCTTATAAGTCATAAGGATTCTATAAGAGAATTTTTCCCTCTTACAAGTCGAGAGGACCCGTAAGCGGTTGTTTCCCTCCTTATCAAGATTTGACTTTGGAGAGTGTGACCCGTGAATAGTATGCAAGAGTCCGTTTTGGACCGACTTGCAGGGCCCCGGTGCTTAGGAAACAGGTTTTTAATCCCCGCCGCTTAAGGCTTTGCCTCACGAGTCGAAATGAATCGAGCATTTCTCGCAAGGATGTCATAACGTCACAGTTAACCTCTGCTCTTCACGACAGAGGTCCGTTAGGGTTTGTGGCACTTAGGGTTTTGGCCGTCGTACCGTCGCGTTGGCTGATATATTCCTCGATATGCAATCTTGCTGTTCGAGTAGCCTTGCGATTGTCGTGTCTCTGATCCCTTCGAGGGCTGGACAAGACGTCTTCAAGTAATCTTCCAGGTAGTATTACCGTCGAAAGAGCAAGCGTAGGGATATTCCATGTCACTTTTTACTTGAGGTTAGGCTCATTTTGGAGAGCCCCGATGAGTCATAACCACTCCGTGCTGGTGTGGGATGATCTCTGATAGTCCTTCAGGCTTTATATGACTTGCCGTCAAGACCCTGAAGCTAGGAATTTGGCATTTGCTTCGTTTGTTGGCATTACGTCCTCTATATCGAGACGAATGTCGCGGTTGTCTTTAGGTTGTTGGTGAACCGTCGAGGTTTGGAACTAGGGACTTTTCCGTTGCTCCACTGTTTGATTGTCGCGTCCGAATCCTGTTGGAGGAAGAACGCTGGGGTGACATCTCGTCTGCTGTATCGAGACGAACGTCGCGGTGGTGACCGCTCCGCACTGGTGCAAGATGATCTCCGATTGACTTTCAGGCTTTATATGACTTGCCGTTAAGACCCTGAAGCAAGGAATTTGGACCTCGCTTCGTTCGCTGGCATTACGTCCTCTATATCGAGACGAATGTCGCGGTTGTCTCTAGGTTGTTGGTGAACCGTCGAGGTTTGGAACTAGGGACTTTGCCGTGGCTCCGCTGTTTGATGATGTTGCGTCTGCATCCTGTTGGAGGAAGAACACCGAGGTGACATCTCGTTTGCTGTATCAAGACGAACGTCGAGGTGATGACCATTCTGCACTGGTCCAAGATGATCTCCGATTATCTTTCAGGCTTTATATGACTTGCCGTTAAGACCTTGAAGCTAGGAATTTGGCCTTCGCTTCGTTTGTTTTGTCATCTCCAAATCCCGTTGGAGGAAGGACATTGTTGTTGACATTGCGTCTGCTGTAACGAAACGAATGCTGAGGTGGAGTTGGGATTTTGCCGTCACTCCGCTTTACTGACCATGGGGTCTTTTGTTGACGCTGCATCTACATCCTGCTGGACTGTGAAGGAACGCCGTTATTGACATCTCGTCTGCTGTATCGAGACGAATGTTGAGGTGAAGCTGGGATTTTGCCGTCGCTTCGCTTTGTTTCGACCGCGAGGTCTTTTGTTGGCGTTGTATCTGCATCTGGTTGGAGTGAGGAGAAACGTCGTTAGCGATCTCTAAGTTGTCGATATCGACGTCGAGACCCTAAAACTAGGCATCTTCTTTTGCTCCGTTTTTTGACATCGTGTATGTAATATTGCGACAAATATCGAGGTTGTCTCTAGGTTGTCTATGAACCGTCAAGATTTGGCTTCGCTTTCTGGTGGAGCCTGTTAGGAAGGTATGGTTCCCTCTTTGTTTGTGCCCCTGGATTGTATACAGGGATCGATGTGATCTCACCTGTAGGGCATTAGTTTCATTCATTTTTTTATACTGTTATTTTATTTCCGCGATGCTCTATCATTTCATCTTTTATATCGCGAAGGTCGCGATTGCCCAATCATTTCGGCTATTTTTCGCGGTGCCCAATCATTTCGGCTATTTTTCTTTTTACTCGCTGCTTTTTATTGCGAGTTGCCCAATCATTTCGGCTGTTTTTGTATGCATACATTTTTACTTGCTGATTTTTTTTGCAAGTTGCCCCATCATTTCGACTATTTTGTATGCACGTATGGCTCACTTTTTTTTTGCGAGTAGGGAACTTGGAATCTGACGCCAATCTCAGAATCAGCATCGCTACAACTGGAATATTACTAGGAGCGAATCTTCATTTGCCATGAAGGGACTCGGAATTTGATACCGGTTTAGGCATCAGCATCGCTACAACTGGGATATTGCCAGGAGCGAATCATCATTTGCCTCTGTCGCTGTCGAACAAAGGTGACTTAGTGAACAGGGTTAGGATCCCGTCGACTAAGGCTTTTGACTTCATGAGCCGTAAGGGTCTCACGAAGGTATTTCTCCCTACAAGTTGTGAGGATCTCATAGATGTGTTTTCTCCTTAGGAGTCGTAAGGATTCCTAAGTGCATATTTCTCTGTAAGTCGTAAGGATCCTACAAGAGGGTTTTCTCCTTATAAGTCGAGAGGACTTATAAGGGTTGTTCACCATATGGACATATCCCTAGTCACGGATGGGACTTGGTTAGGGAAATGTTTATTTGCGCCCGTGGATTGTATACAAGGGTCAGTACTGAGCCACTTGTAGGGCCATATCGAAGGTTGTGGGGGGTTTGCTTAAGCACAGGTTTAGATCTCTGTAATTTAAGACTTTCAAATCTTATGAGCCGTGGGGGTCCCATAAGAGAATTCTCCTTACGAGTCGTGAGGATCTCGCAAGTGTATTTTCTCCTTAGGAATCGTGAGGATCCCTAAGTGTGTTGCTCCCCTGTGAGTCATAAGGATCTTATGCGGGTGGTTTCTCCTTATAAGGTCGAGAGGACCCTGTAAGTGTCTTTTTAACGAGGTTGCACCCTTTCGGATTTTCACAAACACTCGCCAGTAGCCCTGCTGTTTTTACTCACGGAGCCCTTTCGGGTTTTCATCCGTGCCCATTTCGCTTATGGACATACCGTCTTTATTTTTTAATTCTTCTTTTTTTTTAACGAGGTCGCGCCCTTTCGGGTTTTCACAAACACTCGCCGGTAGCCCTGCTATTTTTACTCACGAAGCCCTTTCGGGTTTTCATCCGTGCCTATTTCGCTTATGGACATACCGTCTTTATTATTATTATTATTATTATTATTTTTACTCCTTTCCTTTTTATCTCGTCAGCCTGAGGGTGCTACGGTAGTAGTTTAAAGACGTTTCGGTCATCAGCTAGTTTTAGGACGTAGCGATCCGTCATTAGTTTGAGGACGTTTCGGTCCGTCGTCACCGTATTCGAGACGAATCTCTAGTTTAATGACTTTTCGGTCTATGGGGCTTTCCCTATGAATGAGCATGATGCCCCCGGCGTATCCATCTTTCTCAGAGCGTGCGGTTGTGGCTGGCTCACCTTCCAGTTTTCGGAGATGACGAACTTGCCCTGTTGATATTGGTCTTCAACCCAGTTTTTGAAGACTTACAGTTTTTGAACTTGCCCTGCTGACACGTGGCGCGCTCGGTGCAGTGCGCCAATTTAAGAGAGCAGTGCTCTATCTTAAAAGCGCATAGCGCAAGTGGTTTTTGGAGCTGACACGTGGCGCTCTCTGGTGGCTTGCGCAAACCCAAGAGCTCAACAGTGCATATTTTCAAGTGCAAGGCACTATTTTAATATCTTGATCCAATTTTGGATTCAAGAAAAGAATCTTTAAGATTCCAGAACCAATTGTTCATAAAAAAGACGATGCCTTTGTTATTTTTATATTTTTTTATTGAAGATCCTTGATCTTGTTCTTAGATCAATGATCTTTTCAGAAAAAATTCTTCTTTTTTATACAAAGGTTTTACCTTTCTCTCTTTTTGAGTTCTTCTCAGAGTTCTTTAGAGTAGTTCTCTCTTTGCTTCTGTGTTTTTTTTTATCTCTGTGTTGTTTTTTGGAGTTGGGGCCTAGGGGCCCTTATATAGTGCCCATTAATTTGTTAAATTTGTTAAAGAGATCATTCTCTGAGTGATTTGGGGAATTTTCCCCACCGTTGGATCTTTGATCCAAGGGCTTCTGTTTTACAGAAAACAATCTTCTTGTTTTAACAAGAACAGAAAGATCTTACTGGAATTTTAATTCTGTTTACCGCAAACGCACCAGCGTTTAACACGTGTCACACAGCGCAGGACGCAGCGGAACTGCGCTGCCACGTGTCGCGCAGCGCAACTACGCTGGCGCAACTCGCGCAGCACAGAGCGCAAGTCACCTTAAGCGTTGCTTCCTTTATAGAGCCTTGGTCTGCTTGAGTGCGCTGCCTTAGGCGCTGTGCTCTCTGCGATGGCGTGTCTGATTTTGACACGTGACGCGTTGCGCGCGGCGTAAGGAATCTGAAGCGTTGCTTCTTTATTTTAATTTTAATTTTCACTTTAATTTTCAAAACAGAGCCTTGCTCTGATTGGGGGAAACAGAAGCGTTGCTTCGTTTCCCGCCTTGGAATTTGAACAGAGCTTTGCCCTGATTGGGGTAAACAGCGGGGAAAACATGAACAAGTAAGATACCGAGATGACTTCATCCGAAGTCAAGATACTGAAGAGGATTAAGCACGGTAAACATGATTCAAGCTGGAGATAAAACAAGAACTGGTAAGCAATGAAACCGAGAGAAGCAAAGTAATATAACGATCATGAAAAAAGGAAATGAATCAAAACTAGAATTCCAAGTTACTTAAATAGAGTACCGCATTGTAACCATGCTGCAGTTCATAGGTACAATTACATAACTCCACTCAAGTCGCCCAAATCCTAATATCGGAATCAAAGAACAGGAAGAAACAATAGAGAACCAAAAAGGTTTCAAGTCGAGATGCAAAGTGGTTTGCATATCGTTAAGGCGAAGGATAAAAGAAAGATATGATTCAAGAATCATGATCACAAGGTGGCAGGACATGTTCCTAATCACGAGTATTCTGATTCGTGTATTGGGTCCAATACCCAACTAAAAAAGAATCAAACTCGATTAACCTATATCCTATGGCTCTGATACCAAAAGAACCATGTCACGCCCCGCTTCCCAGAGTACGCTAAGATAGGCACGTGACATAGCCAACCATGCTACCTGTGGATAGGAAAAATCTCTCCAAAGTCACATTACGGCTGTAGAGATATCAAGAACAGGAAAGTAAACTAAACTATCTAATACATGTCCATAAGCCAGAATAAATGAGTCAAGAAATAATATAATATGCGAAAGCAAAAGATCCAATAAATAAAACACCTGGAAAGTAAAACTGGATACCAACTAGATCCTCACCGCTCGGTCAAACAGCAGCAGTACTCATGATCAGTCTGCAACAAAGGTAGAGGATCTGGGTCATGCAAAACCCAGACGTCAGTGCGTCATAACATCAAGTAATAACATAAACAGGGTAGCAAAACATGCAGGTATGTGTATGAATAGTAAAACAGATATAACAGTAATATAAGCGAGGACAGTGGGGTAATGTGTAGTGAGTGATCTAAATTGGTCTATTGGGTTAACTACTCTCAGGTCTTTGAAATCAATTTGATGAATCATCGATGTAACTCAATAGTATCCCGTGCGTGCCCGGGATCACGGTGAAGATTCTCGGGCTGAAACCGAGACATGCCGCTAGGCACTAAAAGGAAAAGGGTAACGATGAATGATGTCAACAGTATCATCCCAAGGCTGGTCTAGCCTCTAAAAGGTAGTGGGTAACGATGGATGATGTCAGCAGCATCATCCCAAGGCTGGCCTAGCCTCTAAAACTAATCAGTAAAGGTAGCGAACTGTCGAGTTACAAGTCAGGTTTCCTCATTGATTTCCCCATAACCCCAAGTTATATATGTTCAGGTCAGGTATTAAATAATCTGGAGCTAATGCCAACACAGGATCAGCAGGTAAATATTTGTCTGGATAGACAACAGGAAATGTCCGTAGGGACAACATGTCAAAGCTGTTGGCATTAGTAACAAGATCAGACAACAGGTAAAGCCATGGTACATCAGGTCAAGTCAGGTAGTATATAGGTATCATGTCATGTCAAGAGTTGCACGGTACCATGTCGTGTCAAGTAGTAGGTGTAACAAGTCATGTCAGGGTGCACAAAATGTCATGTGGGTGCTTATAATCAAACTAACATAAGCATGGGTATACAAAACAAGCATGGGGTACTAGTGGAACAATAAAAATGGAATATTGTAATGTGATATGCAATCAGGTACAGATTAAGGCATATAGATGCACAGTTATGATTAGAGTTAGGGTTATGGTTCCAACATTAAGTAAAATACACTTTAACAAATATGGATTGTTAAAATCTCGTTATTATGGGTTAAATGATTTAGAGATGCAATTATACATAAATAGGTTAAATGGATGCAAACGGGTGTCCGATAGGGTAGAAACTATTAAAAGGGTACTATGGGCTCTGTAAATAATTATTATGTGATTTAAATACGGATGTGGGTACTAGGTATAGTAAATCAAAATGCAACATGGTAGGTTCCATGTTATGAATCTAAAATGATAAAATGGACATCGAATGTTAAAATGTAACATGAGACACTGGATTAAATCTATAGGTTTAACATATAATCAAATAAGTATAAAGTATTATGAATAGCATGTAGCAAGTTTCACTTGCCTCGGGGATCCCCAGAACGGAAAGCGTACAGCACGTCGGACGTCGGTAAAAGTCGCTATGCATGCTCGCGTGTACGAAACAGAACCAAGCAATATAAGAGAGTGACCGTGTTGGTTAGAAACGTCCACAGGGTTGCTCGGATCGTCGACAGCGGCACGGCTCCGGCGGTGATCACCGGAAAAGAACAGGATTAAGAAAAGGGAAAGCAAAGAGAAAAGAAAAGAAAGAAGAAAAGAGGGCTGTGGTGGTTGAAGTGTACTGGCGGTGGATCGGGATAACTGGAACAGAGGAGGGGGAGAAACGACGATGAGCCGTGGGTTTTCCGGCAATGGTCGGAAAACCAAAAAAAACAAAAGAAAGAGAAGAAGTGGTAGAGGAAGAAGAAGAAGAAAGAGAAGAGATGAACTTGCTGTCCTAGGGTTTCTGGGACAGAGGAGAAGGCGAGGAGGTGGTGGTGATGACGAGAGGCGACGGGGTCGGGGCTCCGTCGAGGAAGCAGGTGAGGTCGTGTGTGTGCATGCTCGGGTTCTTGGGTGTAGTGGTCGGGTTAGGTTGAGTGGGTGTGCAGGGGAGAAGAGAGGTCGAGGAGAGAGAGAGAGGAGAGGGTGGCCGCGAGGACACGGGATCGCTGGCGGCGAGGTGGGGCGTGCAGTGGGTTATCAGGTTCTGTGAGGGGTTTGGCTTGGGGTTGCGATGGGTTGAAGGGAAGAAGGAGATGATGGAGGTGGTGTCGGAGATATGGAGATGAAGACGAGGGTTAGACGACGGCGATGACGAGGGTCGGCGACGATGAACGCGACACACGGCATGGGTTGCAAGCAATGGGTTCACGATGTTAGGATCGGGTTTGGTGTACGAGGAGGAAGTGGAGACGAGGATGGCGAGGGTGACGAGTTCATGGGTTAGGCGGCGACGGCGAGGCAACGGCGATGAAGAGGAAAGCGGCGGTTAGGGTTTTCTCGATCATGGGTTTGGTTAAAAGAAAAGGAAGAAGAAATATTATAAGAAGAGAGAGTGAGAAATTCTGAAAGAGATGGAGGAGAGAGAGAGAGTTGCGAGATGAGAGAGAAGAGAGTGATCGAGAGGTGAGAGAGAGGGAGAGATGAATAGGGAGGAGAGAGAAATTTGTTTTATTTGGAGAGAGAGAAAGAGATAGCGGTGAGGGAGAGAGAGAAAGAGAAGGGGAAAGAGGAGAGAGAGAATTGGAGTAGGGCCCGGCGCCAAGAAGAGAGGCAGAAGTTTGCTTGAGAAAGATTTTTAAAATTTTAAAAAGATTTTAGAAAAGGATTTTTTTGGTAAGTGATAAAGAGATTTAAAGGAAAAATTAAAATAAAATCAAATAATTTTGAATTTAGGCGAAATACAAAAATATTCCAAAATGCGCCAGGGTCGGGTCTAAAAATTCAGATTTAAAATATGAAAAATATATGCGACTTCCAAACTTCAAAATGAATGCTCAGTTAAAGAAAATGCATACCCCCAAGAACGGATGCACGTACGTGCACGTAGCCATCTAAACACGTCCGTTTCACTGAACGGGACGAGAACAAGATGCGCGGACGCTACCACGGGATTAGGGGTAATATGCAGGTTATGAAATGCAATTTTAAATTATTTTCCAAGACCTAAAATGTTATATGGTAAAAGATGCAATACCAGGTACAATGCCAGTATGCAGTCCACATTAAATGCACGTGTCAATTTAACAAGTCATGGTAATTTATAAATAAGAATCAAAAAGGTTCAAGCAAGCGGGTCGGGTCGAATGCAATGAAAATGTAAATACCATTCGCACCCAAAACCCGATAAATCTAGAAAATATCACAGATAAGTAATACGGGAACTGTAATTGGTATAACTGAACTAGGTTGTTACAGTTTCAAAAGACGGGTTGTTTTCGGCTGATTATGAAGTTACGTGGGTTAGAAATGATATCGATGATGAAATCCAAGTAGATATGTCTAATGCGTCCACGAAACGAAAAAGGTTATCAGTAATGTTATATTATTACTTCACATTTTACGATCTATACATATATAGTCAATGTTTGTAATGATTGTCTAATGCGTACACAAACATTGACTATATATGTATAGATCGTAAAATGTGATGTAATAATATAACATTCCTAACTTATCCACACTGGACAAATCTATCGGTTATCAAACGATTGAATCTTCTCATCGCATAGACAATATGACGGTTGTTAGTACCGAACTATACCGTCCGATATTTAACAATTTTCGTATAGTTCTATGTCACGACGAATATCGAACGTATGTTAACCGATAGACGGGGACTAAGTGGCGCTTTGATTTTCATATATCAGTATCGATGAGAATACGAAAGTTTCATATTATCATCGAGTATTATATATTGGTTTTAACTTGAATAGGTTTTACGTTTACGTTTCGTTATTAAGGGTTCGAATATTTTAGTTTAGGGTAAATTTTTCTTGCGTTTATGGTAAAATTGTACGTTTACGTTATTATCGAGTATCCTACTGAATGAACTAGTGCGTCCTAAATCCTAACCCTAAATAACCCAAATTAACCTAATTAACCATAATTAACCATAATCGTTACCCTAACACAAATTATCCCTAATTAACCCAAATTTAACCCAATTTACCCAAATTAACCTAATTAACCATAATCAACATCCTAACCCTTTCAAATTATCACTAATTAATCCAAATTAAACCTAGCCTCTAAGTAACCCAAATTAACCCTAGCCACCCTAAACCTGGACCAAAACCTAACCCTAACCATATAATGAAGGCCTAACCCTAACCCTAGCCCAAGTCTTACCCTAACCCTAACCGCAACTAACTAACCCTAACCCTAACACTAACACTAACTGACCCGATCCTAACCCTAACACTACCCCTAACTGACCCAAACCCTAATTAACCCTAACCCTAACACTAACTGACCCGAACCCTAAACACTAAACTGAACCCTAACACTAACCCTAACTCTCACCCTAATCAACAAAAATAGAAACAAACGAATAATTAGAAGTAAAAATAAGAAATTTACTAACCTGTAGCGAAGACGAGGCGATGGCGACGAGGCGCAATCGGCGACGAGGCGCGGGCGGTGGCGAAGAGGAAGTCGACGAGGAAGTCGACGGTGATGTCGGGGACGAAGAGGCGCGCGCGGGAGGGCGGTGGCGACGAGGCGCGGGCGGTGGCGATGAGAGGCGCGTGCGGGAGAGAGATGAGGGTAATTATTTTGGGAATGACGACTTTTCTGTGCTTTATTTTTTATTAATAACCCTTTTATCTGCCCCTACGGATTAACCCGTAGGTCCTTCTTTTGGGGCTCCGTAGGGCCAAATAAAAAATTACGTTTTCTGTGCTTTATTTTTTATTAATAATCCATATATATGTCCCTACGGATTAAACCGTAGGTCCTTTTTTTGCGGCTCCGTAGGACCAAATAAAAAATTACGTTTTAATATTTTTTAATTAATTCGTATAGTACCGTAGGGACAACTAAAGGGATCTACGGATTAATCCGTAGGGGTAACATTTTATTGCCCCTACAGATAACGTTATCCGTAGGGACAACCCCTTATTGTAGTAGTGAGACCTCCATCACTCCCGCTTCCTAAAAGTAAGGACAGGCTTTGTGTTGTTTCTAACACAGGAAAGGAGAAAAAATAAACTAAGATTAGGATAGGAGGTTGCTCGCTTTTCAACCTAATCTCTTACATGGCTATGCCAGAATAGATCTTGAGTACGCAAACATAAACATGTATTAGGGTTAGGGGTACGATCAACTGCGGTAATCTATAACCTGGTAATTCTGTATTCCTCGGTCTATCAATTGCGGTATAATTATGTGTTTGAAGATCTATTAGAATTGCCAAATAATATTCACATATTTAAATGGTAGATTTGGTTGGATATGTGACGATGAAACATGTGCCAAGTCCAAGTATGTTATAGACTGTAATTCACCTAAGGTGTACGCATACTTTTTGTGGCCTTTTAGGGTTAGGGTATCACATCATGGGTTAGGAATTAATATCAAATCATTATATTAATTAAAAGTTAATTGGAATGGAGGAGTGTTGTAGCAAAACTTCTAAATGTAGGGCAACTGATTTAAACGAAATTCTTGAGATAGAATTCTGAATGTAGGGCAACTGATTTAAACGAATATCTTGAGATAGAATTCTGAATGTAGGGCAACTGATTTAAACGAAAATCTTGAGATAGAATTCTGAATGTAGGGCAACTGATTTAAACGAAAATCTTGAGATAGAATTCTGAACCACTAATTATCAATTGTCGGTTGATGTTAGCATGTGAGGCACAACTGGCCGAGAATTTTGTTTCTTTTGCTGCGGAGAAGCTTCCACATCAACATGCCAGCAGGCGACGCATCATTGGTTCTTCCCATGGATTCCTCCATCCATTATTGTTCTTATATAATTTAATGTTCATCTTTATCCATAATAATTAACATAAAGAACTTAAATTATTATCCTCCCATTTCCATATTTTTATAATAGTTCAATGAACTTCAATAATAATAATAATGATTTAATAAAAAATTCCTTTTTTCAAATTATTGTATATATGGATAACTCAGAAGAATTTCAAGAGTATAATTCTGTTGTTAATGCACTTTATATATAAATTATTAATACCGACCCAAAACTTTTATTAAAAAATATTTCAAAAATATTCAAAAAAAATTTAATAATGGGATCGACAGTTGAATGAAAAAACTTCGAACGGAAACCAGGAGGTAGAATTCTGAAGCTCTAATTGGCAATGTTCACATTAATTTCGTCTCAATTCTTGGAAAGATAGTTTCTATGTGCTTATGAGACTTATCGGGTTGACGTAACCATCTGAGGCATTACAGAACAAGCATTTTGTCTCGTCCGCTGCTGAGCTGTTTCCGCTGCTGAGTTGTTTCCACGTAAACATGCCAGCTGGCGGCCCATCATTGGTTCTTCCTTCATATTCCCAATGCATTATTGTCCTTAACACAAGTCAATGGTCTTCTTTATCCATAATAAATTAAAGATTTTAATTTACTTTTACCCTCCCATTCCCATTTTGGTATTTTTTTTGAAGTAGGGTATTTTAGAATTAAAATTATTAAAATAAAATAATTTTATTTTAATTTAAGGAAATAGGACGGTTTGAAGCTGACCCCACCCCCATATGTTTAGAGGGCGGATTCTTAGAACCCGCCCCCTACCCCTATATAGGAGAGGGCGTTCCTAGAACCCGCCCTCTCCTATTTTGTGAAGAGGGCAGGTTCTGGGAGCCCGCCCTATCCTTTATCCCAGAACCCGTCCTATTTTTTAAAAAAAATTAAATAGTAAAGTAAAAATATCGAATAAAATAATAAAATTGTATAATATTATTGTTGTTTAAATATGAATATGGTATACACTCTAATAACAAAATGAATCCGTCAAATTTATAATACAAAAAAATCATATTTGTTTGTAAAATGTAAATTGTACAAGTTTCTTTACAAGCGCCGGTCGATTTTCTTCCGGTGCACTTGTCACGATCTCGAAGGTCCCGCCCCTTATTAATAAATATAGTTTGGATATATGTATCAACCAAAACCATAATGCGATATCCGATCAAAGAAAATGCATACCCCCAACAACGGATACACGTAATATGCACGTAGTGATCCAAACTAGTCCGTTTCACCAAACGGGACAAGAACACGATGTACGGATGCAACCATAGGATATGGGGTATGATGCAGTCCATACTAGGTATTTAAAATATATTATTTGACTATAATTTGTAGTATTTGAAAATATATACAATTCCAGATATAAAATACAGGTATACAGGACATATGTGTCACGACCCGAAATGGCACGTGACTGGCTTGAATCATATGAAGTCTATAGGACCCCATCTAATTCAAGTAAGCCAAAAATCCCAGAAATCTAAACCATTAAAGAAACAAGTGAAGAAAACTTATTTTAAAGCAAGTGGTTTTAATAACATAAGCCGAAATATGCATTTTTAAAATCTCAAGACTTTTCTGAAAATTTCGACAGAGTTTCCTTTGTAAATACTGTCTCCAAAAGGGTACAATATGAATAATATGAATAAAGACATCCCCAAGCGGGAGCTAGTTCTTCGCCAATTGGCGGTCACAACCACGCAAGTAATATAATATACAACGCCGAAAGGCGAGGATCAAAACACAAAAGGAAACCCAAAAGTCATCAAGAAAACCATAATAATTCTAGCGCGACTCTAAGCTCGAAAGAAAAACAACTGGTTTTCTAAGTCTGAAATAATATACAAGTCTGGTTGATGGAGTTTACAAGATACAATAGAATGTAAATAAAATACAAGGGTGGTCACGATGCGAGTGAACCCACCTACCAAAGCAATCACCCTGAAAGAAGCAGTGTGCCAGCAAAGCCGCCAAGGAAACCTGTACGGCAAAACCTGCAAGAAATTGTGGCAAAACAGGGATGAGTTGCCAACTCATGAATAGAAAATATCACCGAGCAGAAATCGTATGTATGACTCAATCCTAGGTCATACGATAGTATATATCCTCAAAATGATATAGCCTGAAGTATCTAATAATGGCATGGGTAAACATCTATACATAAGTGTAATACCAAGTGCTCATGTCAATACCTCAGGTAGCAACATATCATATATGTGATGTATGTATGCATGAAAACAGAATACATCTAATGAGGAAACTGTTTTTCTTATCTCAATGAGATATCTGTAATAAAATCGAAGTATCATCAATGAAATCAACAGGGAATCAGTGTCTAGTATCGACATAAAATATATAAATCCAAATATCTCAATATCTCAGCCTTCGGCAATCCGGACTAGCCTGTATCATCAAATCTCAGTATCTAGGGCTCCGGCTATCCGGACTGGCCCATACTCCGATTGGTATTCTCCGGATATCCGTCGAGTCACAATAAAATCACCGGTAGGTAGTGCTCCTCTGCCAGGCTCAACGCCATCATCTGCGACCATCTTGTCCCGGGGTACCGCACCGGGTCCACCATACACCCACAGATAGTTCCTCCTCCTCGAATCAGGTGTATGATATCGGTCAAGAGACGAGAAAACTCATGGTGAACTCCTCTCAAATCATATCATGAGAAAACCATAATTTTCTATCTTTAAAATGATAATGAGTTTATAAAATTCTTGCAGTTTCTCCAAATCCAGAAATCTTATGGAAATCTGAAATCCTAATCTCAAGGGTAAATAACAATGAAATACCGGTAATAAGTTCCATAATATTGCATGAAAAATGAAAATACACATGCATGAGATATTACAGTAATAAATGCAATGTCTAAGCTATCATAAAAAGCAAGCGTGCTAGTATTATGTCGAAACTATCAGCTAGCAATTTATACTGATGAAATAGTGTTTTCTAATATGTACGTGACATGACAATTACCGATGATGATGTGTGTGAGCCGGCAAGCAGGTGTATGTGGAGCATACGCATCATCGGTAATGGTGCTGGTGTCCTGACAGCATGATTTAACAATAACTAATGAAAACACAAATAAGCATGTAATGCGATGCGAACAGCAAGAATATGCGGAACATGAACAATAATGCAACATATAAGAATATACATATGAGTCATACATTTTTGACATTTGAAATAACACGAATCGTGGTGTTTAGAAAATAAGGGCTACGGTGTTTATTACGAAAAGGTACGTCCTTTGATATATCCGTAGAATCCCTTGGCCTGTCTTTAAAATACTCACGATTCGTTAGATTTGAAAAAAGGTATGACTCGAGTCCAGTCTAACATCTACTAAGTAAACTACAGGACTAAACTAACAGACTAATCGAAAAGGGTAAGGAAAACCACCTAAGTCTGAGTCGATATCCATATCTAGTAGTCGGTGATCCCGCCTCAATAGTATCACGTACGATACAATA
This sequence comes from Agapanthus africanus, assembly GCA_030015575.1. Lineage (NCBI taxonomy): Eukaryota > Viridiplantae > Streptophyta > Magnoliopsida > Asparagales > Amaryllidaceae > Agapanthus > Agapanthus africanus. The sequence goes on along the minus strand of CM057348.1, from coordinate 22,169,671 downwards.
TATCATATGACATTCTCGAGTCAAGAGTGGGGATTTATCATCATAATTATATCTCGTACGGTAAATCCATCGTACGGCATCCCAAATCTGGCTACGGGGCGAATATCACGTTTATCTCATTATTCATCTGGTATCCTTATTATCATATCCTGAATTAGGGTACTGATCTAAAATCTAGTACATACCGATACCATCAACATATATATATGCGTGTGTACGAAAACACATCGCCTAAAGACCCGCTATAAACTCATGTCGGATCTCATAATACGAACCAAATCATATCACCGATCTCGTGGCATCATGCCCAATCTCATCGACTCACCTCCAAGTACCATATACTGTCCTCATTATCCATGTATATGTATATATATATATGTGTGTATACATACATACATACATACATACATACATACTCACATATATATATGTATATATATATATCCCCATATATGCACAAGAAGTAAAATGTATGCGTGTACCTTATTATAGGGTTTCGCGACTAAAAACTAGTTAACGACACTATCATCCAATTACACTAAAATTTATCCATGAACTCCTAAAGTCTATCTAGATAATCATTTAGTCTTACAAACACCATTTATAAATATATATATATATATATATATATATATATACGTATTCGTATACCACACTACGAAACTGCGGGGGTGCTATACGCCATCCACCCGACTTCCCCCGTAGATATATATCTACTCACCTTGGTCCTTACTTGCCGAAGTTGATGTCGCCATCCTCTTCTTCATCTTCCGAAGTCCGCGTGAGGGGGTACCTATATATATATATCACATGACATCGTAAATAGAAATCACACACGAAAACCAAAACGGCACGCATATCACACATAGGTTAAAACCTATGGTCTACACATGTAAGAAAAACCAAACAACCCTCGTCGCTGACGTATAAACGTCAGACGACGGGACACAATATCAAATACCAAATCCCAATTCATTAAAAAGCCGCAAAACGAAATCAAAAACTTGGGAAAACTCTTCCAGATTTTACTCTAGGTGAAATTAGTCAATTTTGCATATGGGAGGGGTCTAATTTACTGCAAATGGAGCCATGTACCAAACACGAAGCATTTCCACTCTACCCAGGCCGCAAATTGCGGCCAAAAGGGGTAAATTTGCGGCCACATGATGGAATTGGTGTCCTGGATTTTGGGTATAGGTTCTAAGTTGCCTGCACACCTCTCAGTAATTGCTACTTTACTTATATAGCCCCGGGTGATAGCAGATCACTAAACAACCTCACAAATCCAACACAAATCCGATATCGGCAAATCTAAAGTTCGTAAAGTGGGGTTTAGTCTCAGGTTTGATCCAGTATAATAATACTACAGGGGTTGTATAGCTTCTACTAACCTCACCTTACCCTTCACAAACCAATTCATGCCCTAAAGCTTATCTTGGAATTTTCAAAGACCACTAAACCTCGATAAAACGATTCTAAACTAACAATAGAAGCTAATAGAATGAATTAATACACTAAGTGTGAAGGAATTACCTCATCTGGAAAACCCTAGAATCCCCTAGAGATCAAAATCCAATTTTTCTTGGTCCAAAGTGCTTGTAGTGAGCTTGTGCACATTTTTAATGAAAGGAAGATGATGTTTGGATGTGTTTTTGGATGTGTTGTAAGGTGTTTGAGAAGGGGGGAGGTGGGGGGCAGCCATGGTGAGAGGGAGAGGAAAAATGAAGAAGAAAATAATGGAGGGAACAAATGGGAGCTTGGTCAATTAATCCCTCACCTCTCTCTCCTTTCTCTCTCTTGTCCATACCCATTATTCTAACCTTTTTTTTCTTTTCTTTTCCATTCTCATTTTTAAAAACAAACCATGCATGAGGAAAAAGAAAAGCCATGGTAGAAAAATGTAGCAAATGCGAGAAATGACTTGGTGCATGTCACATGCACAAAACAAGCTTAATGCACGATTAGTGATATTTAATCGCGATTAGTATTAAAATGGAATATAATTAATCATAAAGAGTTTATAATTTGCTTAAATCATATAAAGCACCATCATTTCCGTAATTCCTATAATTTACCAAATATTTCCCAATTTATCTGTAATTAATTATACCGCATTATCAAAATATTCATAATATTTATTATTTAATTATAAAAATTCCCAAAAACAATATTTTATTTTTCTGAAATGTTACAATATGTGTGCACGGATCCTCTGTAGTAGCATGGATAAGATGTAATCAAGAACCAAGACGGGTTTCAAGCATGCAGGTCAGGTCGGATACTAAGCACAGATACCAAAACACTATCCGCGCCCAAAAAAAAATAAAATCAAGAAATATCCACAAGATAAAGAAAATACTCAAATGGAGTATGGTATAAATGAATTAGGGTGTTACTTTATACCCAACTACAAAAATAATTTTGTTCTCGAAATTCTCGGAACAAGAAAAGACAAGCAAACGTGAATCTAAGAGAATAAGCATGGAAACTTCTATCGAATCTCGTCTTCTCATTCCCAAGTTGATTCTCCATGCGAACGATTCCCATATGAAACAAGTACCAGAGGAATAACCATGTTCTTAAGGATGTTTTCTCTTCGATCTACAATCGCCATCGGTCATTCTTCATATGTCAAGTCCTCTCTTACTGTCAGTTCTTTATGATCTAGTACGTGCGTCTCATCTCGAACATACTTGCGGAGTTGAGATACATGAAACACGTCATGAACACTCGCCAAGGATGGTGGTAAAGACAATCGATATGCTACTTCTGCAACGCGCTCGATAATATCGAAAGGCCCCACGAATCGAGGACCAAGCTTGCCTCGACTACCAAATCGAATCAGTCCTCTGGTCGGTGATATCTTCAGGAATACACGATCACCAACTGCGAACTCCAGAGGTCTTCGTGCTGTATCGGCCCAACTTTTCTGTCGATCTTGCGCTGCCTTTATATTATTTCGGATCGTATTAACTTTCTCCACGGTTTGCACGACAAGATCCGGTCCCAATAATCATCGTTCTCCAACATCGTCCTAATAGACGGGTGAGCGACACTTGCGACCATATAATATTTCGAATGGAGCCATCTGAATAGTTTCCTGAAATCTTTTATTATACAAAAAGTCCACCAAGTGTAGGTGATCCTCCCATGAACCCTTGAAGTCCAACATGCAAGCTCTCAACATATCTTCAAGAGTTTAGATCGTTCTTTCTGACTGTCCAACTGTCTGAGGATGATAAGCGGTGTTAAACTTTAATCGAGTCCCCAAACTTTCCTGTAAACTCCTCCAAAAGTGTGATAAGAATCGGGTATCACGATCGGAAACAATGCTCACAGGTACTCCATGCAATCTCACAATCTCCTGCATGTACCACTCTGCTAACGCTTCCATCGACTGACCAACTCGAAACGGTATGAAATGAGCTTTCTTGGTCAATCGATCGACAATCACCCAAACTTCATTGTTACCCTTTGGACTCCGCAGTAAAGCCGTCACGAAATCCATGGTTATATGTTCTCACTTCCACTGACGAATCGGAAGTGGTTGCAATAAACCAGCTACTCTTTGATATTCAACCTTGACTTGTTGATTCACTAAGCACTTCGCTATAAAACGAGTAATCTCCCTTTTCATTCCTTCCTACCAGAAATGTTGTCGTAGATCAGGGTACATCTTCGTGCCTCCAAGATGTACGGAATATGCGGAACTATGCGCCTCCTTCATAACTTCTTCATGAATATCTCCTTTAGGCACGCATAAATGGATCCCATATCATAACGAACCAACTTCATGAATCAATAAATCCGTTCGAAGTCTCGCTTCTACCTGTTCTCGAAACTTCTGCAATCTTGGATCATGCAACTGCACTGCTTTAATATTATCGATCAATGACGACTGTACTTGCAGCTGCATCAACTGTCCCGAAAAATGCGGTAATACGATCTCCAACTCAAATCTCTGGAAATAATCTATAAGCTCCTTCTGTGCAGTCAACATCCGTATTGCTGGCAACCGACTTAGCGCATCCGACACTACATTAATTTTTCCCGGATGGTAATTTAAATCGAGATCATAGTCAGCCATCAGCTCTAACCATCTGCGCTGCCTCATGTTGAGCTCTTTCTGCGTGAACACATACTTTAGGCTTTTGTGGTCGGTGAATACTTCGACCCTTTCGCCCAATAAGTAGTGTCTCTAAATCTTCAAAGAGAAAATCAGTGCTACAAGCTCCAAATCATGAGTCGGGTAGTTCTTCTCATGGGTCTTCAACTGTCTCAACGCATAGGCTATAACCTTCTCATGCTTCATAAGAACACATCCCAAGCCTTTCTCAGATGCGTCGCTATGAATAACCAATCCTCCGGAACCATTTGGCACGGTCAGGATAGGAGCGGTGGTCAATCTCTGCTTCAATACTTCAAAGGCTGGCTCACATCTATCTTTCCATACGAACGGTACCTCCTTTCATGTAAACTTGGTCAATGGTTTCGCTAAACGAGCGAAATTCACCACGAAACTTCTATAATATTTAGCAAGTCCAAGAAAACTTATGATCTCTCCTACATTCTTTGGAATCGGCCAATCATGAACTGCTGCAATCTTTTCAGGATCAACAGCAATTCCATCTCCGGATACAACATGACCCAAGAACTTCACTTCTTCGAGCCAAAACTCGCACTTGCTCATCTTCGCATATAATCATTCTTGCCTCAACGTTTGCAGTGCAATCTTCAAGTGTTCTGCATGCTCTTCTTGGCTCCTTGAATAGACCAGAATGTCATCGATAAACACTGCTATAAACTGGTCCAGATACGGTGAAAAGATTCGGTTCATCAATTCCATAAATATCGTCGATGCATTCGTGACTCTGAATGGCATCACTAAGTACTCATAATGCCCATATCGAGTTCGGAATGCTGTCTTGTAAATATCTTCTAATTTTACTCGAACTTGATGATATCTGGATCTGAAATCTAGCTTCGAGAATACCTTCGCGCCATTGAGTTGATTGAATAATTCGCCGATTTGAGAGATTGAGTACTTGTTCTTAATAGTCACCCGGTTTAATTCTCGATAATCGATGCACATTCTCCGTGTGCCATCTTTCTTCTTGACTAGAAGAACTGGAGCTTCCCAGGGTGAATTGCTGCTACGAATCCAACCCCTCTATAACAATTCGGTAAGCTGTTTCTTGACTTCTTCTAACTCCACTGGTGCCATCGGATAATACGTCTTTGAGATTGGCGCTGCTCCAGGAACAAGATCAATCGCAAACACCACATCTCATTTCGGCGGTAAACCCGAGATGTCTTCGAACATGTCCATAAACTCTCAAACTACTGCTGGAGCTTCCTCCTTAACAACTTCCATCAACACAAGAACGGTGCTTGTCGGCCTAGCCCTAAATTCGACTGGCCCGACAGATCTGCTACCTCCTGCAAATATAAATTCCGGATGTCCAGGAATCTGGAAAATCACTTTCTTTTCCCTATAATCGATGTGAGCGTGGAAAGTGCCGAGAAAATCCATTCCCAAGACGACATTATAGCTGCCAGTATTGATCACCAAGAAATCCGCGAATAACTCTCGTCCGCAACTAACAACCGAATAATCCTTACATTCGCTACTAGATATAATCTTCCCATTCCCAGTGTGTATGTCCCAACAACTAGACAGGGCCGTGCATGGAATCGAGTGTGCAGTAATAAACTTGAACGACATAAAACAATGGGATGCACCTGAATCGAATAATTCTAATGCCGGAAAATCATGAACAAGTAGGATACCTGAAACGACTTCATCTGAAGCTTTGGCCTCCTCGGCCGTCAAAGTAAAGTCTCGTGCTGGGACCCTGAGTAATCTGCTTTTATGGTGGCTTCTGAGTATCATCCCTCAATCGTAGATTTGACGGCCAACCATTGACGATATGATTAGCCAATCCACAAACAAGACAGAGTCCAAGCCTCCTTCGACAATCCTTCTGCAGGTGTCTGAGTAAATGGCAGAAGTCGCAAATCATGCTCCTTTTCTGATCTGATACGACGGGCTTCTTCATAGGTATAATACCATGTCTGTTCACCGGGATGCCTTTGCTTCTAGGAGCTCGGTTTGGCGTAAATGATGGCTTCCGTACTATGACGGCTTGTTTTTGCGTACTCTTTGCTTTCATCGATAAGCTCTGCTGCTCCCTGGTGGCCCTAGAACCTGTGAGAAAGTGTCACGCCCCACTTCCCGGTGTACGGGGAAGGGGACGTAGCGAGGCCGCGACGTATTTACTCAGAAGTAAACACGTTAAGCGTAGATAAGAAATATAAATGTAAAGCACAAGAATAACAAGAGATATAGTATAAACAGCAACTTTTTATTGATAATCATTATTTACATACAACTGAATATTAAATACAAGATAGAAATCAATACCTAAACAATGGCATATGAACTAAAATGGAAATAGTACAAGTAAGGTCTAAAAGTCTGCCTCCTCGGTAAGCTGCTCCAAATCGTCCTGGCTGGGCTCGATCACCTGAGAGTCAGATCTTCCTGACAACATTCCAAAGAAAGAAGAGATAGGAATATCGTCAACGAACTAGCGCTTGGCAAGTCCCAAAAGATAGAATGTAATAGATAGATAAAGAGAATAGAATAAGTAAAGTATGTGTTTATTATGTTAATGTAGTTGTTTGTAGCTTGGTACAAAATATACCAGTTTATACGAGAGGAGTCCAACTTTTCCCGTGGACTATGGTAACCCGTAGTACAAGGCACCGTCATTCCCACGGGACAACAGCACAGGATGTTCATATAGGTGTCTTTTAGTGACCGTCATCGTGCCACTTTTAATACATTCCATACCAATCTACCTCGTTAAATCCCCGTAGTGTATATTTGTATTGATTGAATTGATTTGTAGTTATCAGACTTGCAGAGACCATGGTATAAGTTGTTTGTTTACCGCCGGAAACGGGGAAGAGCTAGGATGGATCGTCTGGCCTGAATCTGGGGGGGCAGATGCTATTTGGTTTTATCCGTCCACCTCTTCGAAGATGCCAAGTTGATTTATGGCACCGTATATCGGAGGTTTGGACAGATGCGGCCATTCTAGTATGACTTCGTCAGATTCCCCCTCGTTTTGCGAAGGGTTTTTGATTGTTGGGACGCTCTTCCCTGCAGGCGCAAGCCCCTGCAGTTAATTACGTTACCGCATCGCGATAACCACTTTCTCCTTCTCCGGAAGTTCACTCCATGTCGTGTATGTTTTTGTTTGTTTTAGTTGCCCGTGGATTGTATACGAAGATTAATTTATGTCGTCGCCCGTAGGGAGTGGATTAGTCCAAATCCGTATATTTTTAGAATTGGGTTTGGGTTGATTTAAGGATCGTTAATCTGGTTTGAGATTAAGATCGAATTAAATATGTATGAGCATTTGTCGCGACTCGCCACCTCTCTGAAGACGTTGAGGACTTACAACGACATATATCAGAGGTGTGAAAGGATGTATCCTTAAACCGAATCCCGTATTTGAGGGAAAAGATTGCGATGGACCTAAGAATCGTTAGTCATATTTGAGACTACGATTAACTTAGAAGATATGAATGATGATCGGTTTGGATATCAGTTTGGATATCACAAATATAAACTTAGCCAATTTGGGTGAAGATTGGGTTTCCATGTTTGAGGCGAATATTTAGTTTAAGGACATTTCGGTCCATTATCGCCGTATTTGGGGGGGGAGAATATTAGTTTAAGGACGTTTTGGTCCAACATTCAAGTTGCGCACACGTGTATTTGTTACGTGGTGGAGCAAACAATGTTGATATGGAATATGCCGAATTTGGGGCACGATCCGATTTGAGGCATGCACGTCAATTTTGGAATGCATCAACGAAAGAAGTTGTTGGTCGTCGGGACCCGCCACCTTTCTGAAGACGTTGAGGAATTACAACGACATACATCAGAGGTGTGGAAAGATGTACCCTTGAACCAAATCCCGTATTTGAGGAAAAAGGGATTATTGTGGCCTTAAGAATTTTTGTTAAAGGTACGTTAGTCTAATTTGAGACTAAGATCGACTTACCAACATTTCAGGATCTTCTTTATTTAAGACCCAGTAACAGAGCATTTGGACTCAGTTGCAAGACTTTAGCAAATTAGTCAATTTGGGCTTTAGTCTGCTTAATCTCCCCTCTTTTTTTTAGGAACACGTGCAGCGCTGGGCGCTTTTCTCCTCTGCTGATAGTATTTTTGCCCATTAATGATCAATAGGATCTTTGTTCTACAGATCTAGGATCAAACTTCATTTTTAAGGACCAAGTTCTTTTATGAGAACTAAGTTTCTCTTATATGCTTTGTTTTGAGGAATTCAATTCCTAGTTCTTTTCTGAATCTTTGATTCTCATGAATAAGTTCCTCCCGACGAGAATTAAATTCTTAAGTTGTGAGAGACTTTTCTTGTGGATCTCAGATCCAGAGAAAGAACTAAGTTTTTTGAGAAGGGTTAAACCCTTAGATATGTAAATAAGATGTTTTCATCTCTGTTTTTTATTTACCTAGAGTTTTTAAGGAAGGAGAACTTCTTCCTTGAGTATTTAATTCTCTATTCTTTTTTGAAGCTTTTTGTTTTTGTCTTTAGAAACTTATGCAGGGGGTTCCTCCTTATCAGACTTGAAGTTTTTGGTCCTTTATATAGTGGAGGCAAGTTTGTTAATTAGCTTTGAAGAAATCTCTAATTAAGAGATCCCAATTGATTTGGGGAATTTTACCCACCATTGGATCTTCGATCCAAGGGTTTCTGTTTTACAGAACATATTTTCTTGATTTTAACATGATTGGGGAAATATTTTCCATATGCAGAGTTTCAAAATGGTGATTTTTAATTACTGTTGGATTTTTAATCCAAGGGTTTTCTATTTTACAGAGAGCAATCTTTCTTATTTAGAAAGATTGAGAGAATATATCCCAAAATAGAATTTTATTTTATGATCCAATCTGGGGAATGTTTTTTCCAACAGAATTTAATTCTGTATCTTGATGATTTATCATCTCCGTTGGATCTTTGATCTAACGGCTCTATTTAACAGAGAGTAGAATTTAATTCTACTTGGACGCCGACGCTTACGTATTGCGCACATGGGCGCCATCTGAGAGTTTTAACTCTTGTTTAATTTAATAGATCCTTTTGTGCTTTGCACACTGGTGCCCGCGTGAGGAGCACGTGCGGCGCTATATGAGAGTTTTAACTCTTATTTAATCTAATAGATTCTTATGTGCTTTGCACACAGGCGCCCGCGTGAGGAGCACGTGCGACACTATATAGGAGTTTTAACTCTTATTTAATATAATAGATTCTTTTGTGCTTTGCACACTGGCGCTCGCGTGAGGAGCACGTGAGGCGCTACCTCATTAATTTTGAACAGAGCTTTGCTATTTTATTGGGGGAATCAAATGACCCTACCGTTGCGCTCACGTGGCTCACACGTGAGTGCAACGGTGGCTCCTTTTCCACCGTCCGATCTTCTGGGAAGTTGAACCGTCTTCTTATGTTTTATAAATAGGGCCTTTGGCCTTTGAAATGACTATTGTTCATCTTGTTGAGTGTTCTTCCTTCCTTGAGAATTTAATTCTCTTTTTAGAGCTCAGATCTCTGTTCAAAGAAACTCCTCTTAGAGTTAAAACTCTGTCAAAATTGGTAAGATTCATGATCATGATTGAACTCCTGAAGAAACTCTTGAAAGAATCTCTTCATGTTCTAGGGTTTTTTTAACCCATTAACAGAGCTTTGCTCTTATCTTTTAACGATTTCTTAGAAATCTAAGACTTTTACTTGAGTAAACCATAGGTCTTAAAGATATTTAGGGTTTTACCCTGTTACTAGCTTTGATTTTTTTTTAAGGCTGTTTGGAATTTAATTCTATTTCCCGAGTTGATTTCAGGGATTTTATCCTATTGTTCTACAGAGCTTGGCTCTAAAAAAGATTTCTTTTAAATAAATTCTTTTGGGAATTTTATTCCCTTTCTTATTTTACTTGCAGATTTGAAATCTGTTTGCAGAACACATTTCTTGAGGGAGTTTAACACCATAGTTTAATAAGATTTTCTCATTGAATGAGAATCCTTTTGGAGTCTTTCAATGAGTGACTGCCTCATCATTAATGGGGTGTTACCTTGATTTTGTAGGGCCTCCTATCCCTTTCTCATTGAATTGTGGTGTAGTACAATTTTAGGTGTAAAAGAATGTTAAAGTCTTGAACATTGTGTCGATAATTAATCCCTTCCTTTTTGTGTGCAGGTACTATGGCTTTCGATTCCTCCTTCCCCTTCGTTCGCTCGGAGAGTGCTTTTGCCGATGCACCCACAGATCGGAAAGTCTTTGCACTTATTCGGGACTATGACCTAGAGCAAAAGTCTCTTCATCTGTGGGGGTCATGGTACAGTCAAATTATCCAGGGTCGGCGTAGTTTTACTTGCGCAGCACCTTCGGAACCGATCCCGGCGATCCATTATGCTGACCCTCCTCAGGTAACTTACGCAGTAGAAGAGATCAACTGGACCTCGAAAGGTCGTCTTCAGCCTTCCATGGTATCAATATCAGTGCAGCCGCTGATGGCCTTGGAAATTTTAGGGCGACGCATATTCCAAAGAGAGTCGCGTCCTTGGGGGCAAGTTTACATGATAGGAATGACTCCCCGTCATTCAGATGGCTATCTACAGTGGGCCTAATATATCCTGTCGGCCAAGAAATCGCTGCTATTGAAGACCGGGCTGTATCCCACAATCTATGCGTCCCTCTTTCATTACCACACTCCTCATGTGTGATGGGTCAAATCTTTTCTGGAACAATGGAACATCCTGACCCACATATTTCTCTTATTAGATTGGGAGGTTTCAATCTCATTAGAGAAATTTGTGGAGATATCCGGATTGCCCATCAGAGGGGAACATTATGAGGAGGTACTTTCCACCGAAGAGTATATCTTTGACACCAAATCAGTGGTAATGGGTCTTTCTCCAGAGAATTCCGTTCAACATCAGTTCCCGAGCTTGATTAAGGTGTTGAACATGTACAGGAGCTTATTCCGAGAGTCTGGTGGGCACGGAGTTAGCTTCGCAGATTTCATCGCCCATTTTCTTCGTCCAGAGGCTCTATCTAAATAAGCCGCGAAATTTGCCAAACTCGACGACTCGTTCGGATTTGGTTCGGACAACTTGCCAACTGCGGAGGCGGATTTAAGGAAATTATTTATTCCAGATACTCCAGTCATCCCCTTCGCAGAGATTGCCGCCCTAGACATTGACGAGGAGATGTTCTTTATAGGGTTTATCGGCTTATGGCTGAGTTGGTTCGCGCTTCTGACGCACCCCCGCTATATGAGACCATCTGTGTTTTATCCAGCTCATCGCATCGCCTCGGGGACGCGCATGGCCATTGGGGTCGCAGGACTGGCTTATTTATATCATGGCCTGAGCTTAGCAGCCGACACTACTAAGCCGGGGGTAAAGCCCGTAAATTTCCCATTGCACTACTTCACCTCATGGATCGAGATGCACGTGCTGGATGCTTTTGGTGTTCATAAACAACCCCGATTTTACGAAAGCTACAATTTTTCCCGGGTCCTGCGCTTGGTCGACACTTCTACTCCAGACCCAACATAGTGGGAGGCTCAGCGATTGCTCCTTCGCCCACGCATGGTTGGGTACAGTATGACCTTTTTCGATAAAGTCCTGACCATCGGCAAAGAATCTTTTAAGGCGATCCACCCGTTGCATGATGTTTTCAAGGACGGGGCTTCTGTGTTGAGGGCTCGAGAAGTTGTGCACCTGTATTCTATCAGGCTAGGTTTTCTAGTATTTAGAAAAAACGCCTCGGTGCTGTTTATGAGGTATAACCCGCATCGCTTTGCCCAGCAATCGGGTTACAACCAAGGCGTTCCTCTCGAGGCGTTCCTAATTGATCCGGTTACTACGGAAGAAGGCGTTCGCAGCGCGGCGCATCATTTCATGTGATAAAATACGGGGTCCCATTTCCTCGTCAGCGAGCCGAGTTATATTCCAAAGGTTTCGAATGCTTACGTTACCTGGTATCAGCATGTGACGGGTGCTATCATCAAGGAGGAGAGGCGGCTGCTGCTTGACCACAAGGATGTTGTCCCAGCAGTAATCCAGTGGTTCCGCTGAAGCGACGGGCAGTCGTGCTCCCTTCTTTGAGAGAGATTGCCACGGTTATATCCTCGCACGCTTTTCCTAGTAAGCCTCGACCAGATGTTCCTGCGACAGCGGTAACCGTGGTGTCTCCAGAATCGGGCATTGGTTTAGAGATCGGGACCCGCCGTCCAAAGAAGCTTGTTAAGCGAAATCTTTTATCATCGGCTGTTGATGTCATTTCGCAGAAGAAAAAGAAATCCTTATTTTCTTCTAACGTCGTATTCGGCCAGGAGCCCCATGCCTCCTATAGCGAGGGCTTGTGCGAGTATGGCACCAATTTCGGTCTATTCAATGCGCTGTGACTGATACTGATCTTCAGGCTGCCATTGAAGCTTCTAAACGACTGGCCCATGAACAGGCGGCATTAGCCTCTATTGCGGAGTTCGGTATACTACATTTATACTCTCCTGTATATATCCCCTCCTTTTTTTTTGAATTTATTATGCTTTACTAACGCTCTCTTCCTTAATAGGTATTTTTACAGAAGAGGCCCTCTCGGCTTCCCTCAAGACGTTTGAAGAGGAGAAGAGGCTCCGCGCCTCCTTGGGCCTTAGTATGATTTGTTTCACTACACTTTTATATTTTTAGTTCCTTTTATTCATGATCTGACCCTTTTCTTTATCCTATTACAGGAACCACCACAATCCAGGTTGTTCCGAATGTAATGCCAACCTGGGTGGTGATGCAGAAAAGCCTTCAGAGCAAACGACTATGGCTGAGGCCTTCCTAAGGCCACCGCAGGAGGCGTTGCTGAAGCAAACGATGATGGATGCCACAGCGGATCCGGAGGCCAAGCTCGATTTGGATGATGATGTCCCCCTATCAAATGTTTTGAGGCGATCGGTTCATATAGCCCAGGCTGAGAGGAAGCGTAGAAAGCACACTGTGAGGGAACGTTAGGCTCTCTTGGCTGCGGGCACGGGTTCAAGTAATACTCAACCCTCTGGAATTCTTATGGTGGACGTTCCTTCTGCCCTGTCTACTGCCCATAGACAGGTTGCGTATGCAGCCCGAAAAGAGGTTGAACGACTACTTCGAGGTAGAACAACGCACGGTTTTTAATAACAGCCTTTTTCTTACATCATAACACACGCATTTTTTTAAACAGGGCCAAATTTAGGTGATAGCGTGGCAGGTGAAGTGCCGGCGACTAAAGAGCCTGAAGTGGCCAACCTTTCTCTAGAATCTGGGATCGTTCCGACTGCCGCTTCTTCTCCCTATGGATTCTTGATTTCGACGGGTGATGCAAGCATTACGATGGCCCTTATCGAGTCAGAGGATGAAGGTGTGGATGCTGAATCTACTTTCCCAATGGAAACCGAGAAAGCCGTCACAACTAGTGACGCTTCGGGCACTGTCTCGGTTCCTGCCCTGTCAGGTAATCTTTGGGTTATTATCTTTGATTTTTAATCCCGCTAGACATCTCTAATGATATCTCCTTTATTCTGAGCATAGGCGCGAGAAAACCTGATGCTGTACTGACTAAAAATTACCGCCGGTCATTGCCCTGACTGTCACGGTTCCTCCCCTCACTTCTGTGTCTCCCTGAATTTTGGAAGGTAAAGATTTCTCATTTATTTGCTTCACTGTAGATATCATTTTCTTGTATTAACCATATATTATTGCAATCTTGCAGGAGTGCTCTTTGATCACTTACACCAAGTGTTAAGCCCGAATTTTTCCTTTCAATCGGAATCCATTCCCCCTTCGGACATTGGTTAGTATATTTTCGCTTAGTGTCTCTTCTTTCTATTAGTAAGCTTTCTGTTGCTAAGCTTTCCTCGTATTGACTACAGTATCACGGCTCGAGGGAGGGAGCGAAGGAATAGCCAAGCCTCCTGTTCTCCCTGTCTTGCCACATTCAACAGCTGGTACGGTAGATCTCATCCATCAGCTTTCTTCTTGATCTTTCAAGTTGAAATCTGACCCTTATTTGTGCATGATTTGTTTTGCAGCAACTACACTGGCTTCGGTCCCTTTTGAGTCTCACATTCCCACGCCTAAGTGACCTTCTGCTGAGCGTCAATCTTTATGGGGCACGGTGACCAGCAGGATGATGTTAAGCGAATTTATTAAAGATCTTGATGCCGAGACTCTCACCTCTTCTGCGGATTTCGCTGATGTCACGCCCCGCTTCCCGGTATACGGTGAAGGGGACGTGACTGGTCCGCTACGTATTTACTGTGAAGTAAATACGCTAAGCGTATCTAAGAAATATAAAGTAAATACACAAGAGACAAAAGATATGAACTGAACAACAACTTTATTTATTAACATTCTTTGGTATAATGCATGAAAAGTAAATACAACTGAATAAAAAGTAATGCCTAAACAATGGCATAACAGAAATGAAAGTACTGAATGGAAAGTGTACAATGACTAGAGCTCGAGATCTTCACTGAACTGGTCCAAGTCTTCAGCAGTGGGCTCGATCTCTGACGGGTCCAAATCACCTGACGACATTCAAAGAAGAAAGAAAGAGAATGTCGTCAACGAACAGATCGCTCGGTAAGTCCCAAAGATAAGAGGAAAGTAGATTAGAAAGAATAAGAAGGTATCTTTTAAAGTTGTATTATATTGCTGTAATGTTGTGTTAACGCTGTTATTTGTAGCTTGGTACAGAAATATGCCAGTGTATACGAGAGGGGTCTCTATATGATAGAGACCAGGGCAAACGGAATGTACAAGGAACCGTTAAGCCACGGTACAACAGCAACGGAATATAGGTTAGGTGTCTTAATCTTACTGTCTCGTGCCACTGTTAACACCTTCAGTACCAATCTACCCCTTAAACCCCGTAGTGTTTTGATTGTATTGTATTGTATAGGTTGTATAGTTGGATGACTGACCAAAACCATGATATCAGTAAACGGATGTAACTGTATAATCATGTAAATGGAATAATTGTAGAATCATGTAAATGGATGCATATCCATGGTTCGGTTCGGTCAATGTAAATTGAATGTATTGAATAGATTGAATATAGGGATCATGTTGAATCAGAATATTGTAGATTGTAGATTGTACTTGAATCATATTCAAGTCAGATTATAATGAGACTCAAAATAAATTGAAGTCATGATTGTTTTGATGTTATCGGTAACCGATTGTTTTGATGTTATCGGTAACCGCTGCACATGGGCGGCAGGATTTGTGTCTTTTTCAAAAATGATTACCGTATTGATAACACCGTTGTTAAGTTGTCTACCTTAGATAGGCAAGCACCCACTTCTCCGGCTCCCTGAGGCTCAAGATATTGGTCCCTCTTAAACCTATATTTACTAGGGTCCTTAGGGTAAATTATAGAACTTGAAGGGGGTTTATGTAAAAATACTTTTATATACTTTTCAAAACACACCCCAAGTATTTATTAATCGTTTTTAGAGTTGTAATGAATGTAGATTTTATATTGTGATATTTCTAGTGGAAATATCCTAATTTCATAATAAATGGTATTTATTTGTAATATTGGTTTTATATGGAATTCATGGTATTTTAGTGTAAAATTGATTCTTGTGATTTTTAGAAAATTGTGGAATATTTATATTATTACAGAATAGATATTTTAATGTTATATATACATATATTTATATGAAAATAATTTTAGAATATATATTATATTCTAGAATTCTCGTTTTTCTTAAGATGTCGTACTTTTAAATCTTTTGAGACCGAACGCTCCTTGCGGAGGTCTGAATCTCGCACTACTAAACCCGAGAATGTGCGATAATCCGCATAATCCCGAACGGGTTCCCCAAAATGGGTTGTAGCGGCGCTTTGCAAAGATTTATACAAATACTAAATCCTTTAGAAAACGGTTTTATTAAGAAAATGGTATTTAAATGAAAATGTGTCACTTTCCCGTATTCTATGTTCCCAAGAGTATGGTGCTATGTTGCATATGAGTGTGTGAGGAGGTAGGTCATTACCCCATGATCTATTTAAAGGTATAGCATGTTTTGTGATGTTAAATGTAAAATTGATACTATGTGATATTTTAATGAAAAATACGGTAAAATGGAGATAGCAATTGCTTTTGGTATAGAACTTGTTCAATATGATCAGTTAGTGTTTAATAGTCAACATGAAGTGGTTTAACAAAATTGTGTTAAAGAAAAGTGAGAGTTTTAGAAAGAAACCGAATCGGAAATCGGATTTGCTCAGATTTAGTCGGGTTTTGTAATTCCATATTTTTAGAAAAAGAATAGAGAAGAGGGATGGGGAATTACGGGTTTAGGACAACAAGGAGAGGGAGATGGATCGGGAGGAGTCACCGGTGTGTCGTTTCGTCGCCGGGAGCTCCTAGGATGGTCGTCGGAAGTTCGCCAGAAAATTCGCCATAGCTTCACTTCTTGCTCGTTTTCAAAGTACACAAGTTTTCTTGAAAATTCTTGAGAGTTGGCTCAGAGTTTGAGGTGAGGGGGTAGTGTGTAGGGTTGGTATTTATAGGGTTAGGCTAGGGTTAGGGTAGATGAAGGGTTTTAATTTAAAAATGTATTAAAATATATTAAAATGTAATAGAAGTGGAGTAAATAGGGTTTTAAAAGAGCTCTGGAAATGGTCTGAGGATAAAATTTTGCAGGTGTACAGGGGAGACCAAAAGACACATTTTTTGTGTTGGGGTCGTCGCCGGAATCGGCCGACTCGGCCGTGACTCGGTCGGAGGACTGCGTCGGCCGAGTCGAGGCCGATTTAGCCGATTCCCGGCCGAGTCAGGCGGCCGGAATCCCCCCCGACGGTTCATCTAACCTCTGGCAATGTTACATTTTTGGGTGTAGTGGGGTTTTTGTGAGATATGCACGTGTAAACCCTTGGTATTCTGAAGGTTTTAAAAAAATCAATATTAAAAATAATGTGGGGTATGGGATTTGAACTCTGGTGGCTTGGTTCAGCAGCGCAAGGTATTACCAATGAGCTACAAGCTCTTTCTTGTAATTATGGAGCTAATTAATTACTTAAAGTAATAACAGCAAAAGTAAATACTCCAAGTATACATTAAATTTAAAGCAAATTTTTTGTACACTAAAAATGGAGTTGTTACAGTCTACCCTCACAAAAATTTCGTCCTCAAAATTTACAGATTTTATTTGAGGACTAGTTTACAAAAAGGTGTGGATATCTTGCACGCATTTCATCTTCTCTTTCCCAAGTGGACTCTCCTGGAGTGTCTTTCCTCCACATCACTCGGACCAAGTTAACTTCCTTGTTTCGAAGTGTCTTCACTTTCCTGTCCAGGATTTCCACAGGTTGTTGCTCACAAGATAAGTCAAGTTGTATAGTGAGCGCGGAATGATCGAGAAC
Organism: Agapanthus africanus; assembly: GCA_030015575.1. Taxonomy (NCBI): domain Eukaryota; kingdom Viridiplantae; phylum Streptophyta; class Magnoliopsida; order Asparagales; family Amaryllidaceae; genus Agapanthus; species Agapanthus africanus. The sequence continues at coordinate 22,152,168 of CM057348.1, read as the reverse complement.
ATGGCTGGGGTCACTCACATACCTTCTGAGTTGTGATATATGGAACACATTATGCACTCCTTCTAATGAAGGTGGAAGCGCTAAGCGGTACGCCACTTCACTGACTCGTTCGAGTATGTCGAACGGTCCAATGTATCTCGGACTTAATTTACTCTGTCTTCCAAATCAAATCACTCCGCGTTCGGAGATATCTTTAAGAACACATGATCTCCTGGCTGGAACTCCAAGTGATGTCTCTTTGCATCAGCCCAGTGTTTCTGTCGATCTTGGGCTATACGCATCCTTTCCCTGATAGTACGAACCATATCAACAGTCGCTACTATTATCTCTGGTCCAAGAAGTTCCCTATCTCCGATGTCGTCCTAACTTAATGGCGATCGACACTTCCTTCCATACAGTGCTGCAAAAGATGACATTCCTATGCTTGTTTGGTAGCTGTTGTTGTACGAGAACTCCACAAGGTGTAGGTGATCTTCTCATGATCCTTTGAAGTCTAACATACATGCTCTGGGCTTATCCTCCAAGATCTGAATAGTTTGCTCAGACTGACCATCGGTTTGTGGATGATAAGCCGTGCCGAAGTTCAGACTTATTCATAAGCTTGCTTGCAGACTCTGCCAAATTTGCGATCGGAACCTGGTGTCACGATCGGAGACAATGCAGACCGGTACTCCATGAAGTCTCACAATTTCCTGTATGAGTTCATGGGTATCAGAGATAGTACATTATGAAGAGTTTAAAGCTTTAAGTAGATTATTACCTCCATGTACTTCTTTGCTAGTGTCTCAGTTGATTGGCCAACTCAAAATGGGATGAAGTGAGCCGACTTTGTGAGTCGATCCATAATGACCCATACAGCATCGTTACCCTTTATGCTGTGAGGAAGAGAAGTCACAAAATCCATCGTGATGTGTTGCCACTTCCATTCTGGGATTGGTAACGGTTGAAGTAATCCAGCAGTCCTGTGATGTTCAGCCTTTACTTGCTGACACACCAAGCATTTTGCGACGCTTCTGGCTACTTCACGTTTCATTCCATGCCACCAATAATTATGACGTAGATCTTTATACATTTTGGTACCTCAAGGGTGTACTGAGTAGGGAGAGCTGTGAGATTCTTTCATTAACTCTTCCCGAACAGGCCCTTTTGGTACACACAATCTGCTGCCGTATCTCAAAAATCCATCTTCATGGATAATGAAGTCTGTTCTGAGTCCATTCTCCACTTGTTCTCTGATCTTTTGCAACTTAGCATCACTTGCTTGAGCTGCTTTGATCTGATTGACAATGGTTGATTGAACTTGTAAATTCATCAAACTTGAAGCATTACCTGGCATGACTACTTCAATCTCTATCTGATGCAAGTCTTGTTGAAGTTTCCACTGAGCGGTGAGATTCATTGATAATGGTTGACGACTAAGAGCATCAGGAACCACATTCACCCTCCCTGGGTGATATTGCAAGTTGATGTCAAAGTCCGCCATGAGTTCTAACCATCTTCTCTGCCGCATATTCAACTCCTTCTGAGTAAACACGTACTTCAGGCTCTTATGATCTGTAGATGTTCACTCGTTCACTAAGTAGATAATGGCGCCAAATCTTGAGAGAAAAGATGACGGCTGCCAACTCCAGATCATGCGTCGGATAATTGCGCTCATGAATCTTCAACTGTTTTGAAGCATAAGCCACAACTTTACCGTGCTGATATAGAACACATCCTAATCCCTTACCGGATGCATCGCAATGCACTTCGAATCCTCCAGATTGATCTGGTATGACGAGAATAGGTGCTGATGTCAACTTTGACTTGAGTTCTACGAAAGCTTATTCGCATGCTTCTGACCACACAAAATCTTCATCTTTACGTGTGAGCTTGGTCAGTGGTGTTGCTATCTTTGAAAAGCCTTCAATGAACCTTCTGTAATATCCAGCTAAACCAAAGAAACTCCGAATGTCCTTCACCGACTTTGGTATAGGCCATTCACTAACTGCTGAAACTTTCGCTGGATTCACAGAGATTCCTTCTCCTGATACGATATGTCCAAGAAAACCAACTTGCTTTAGCCAAAACTCGCACTTGCTGTACTTGGCATAGAGCTGATGTTGTCGAAGAGTTTCCAGGACAATTCGTAGGTGCTCTGCATGCTCTTTCCGACTCCTTGAATACACCAGTAAGTCGTCGATGAAGATGACAACAAACCTGTCTAACTACTCCCGGAAAACTTGATTCATTAGGTTCATGAATATTGCTGGTGCGTTGGTCACTCCAAATGGCATCACTAGAAATTCGTAATGTCTATAGCGAGTTCTGAAAGCTGTTTTGTGAATATCAGCTTCCTTGACCTTCACTTGATGATAACCTGAACGAAGATCCAATTTAGAGAAAACACAAGATCCACTTAGCTGATCGAATAAATCGTTGATGTGTGGGAGTGGATACTTGTTCTTTATAGTGACTTCGTTCAAGGCTCTGTAATCGATGCACATTCTGTATGAACCTTCCTTCTTCTTCATAAGCAGTATAGGTGATCCCCAACTTGAAGTGTTGGGACGAATCCATCCTTTCGCCAGTAATTCGTCCAACTGTGTTCGGACTTCCTTCAAACCTTCCGGACTTAATCGATAAGGTGCTTTGATCACCGGTTGTGCTCCTGGTACTAAATCAATGCTGAATTCAAGAGCTCGATCGGGAGGCAAACCTGATATATCGTCAGGAAACACATCGTCGAACTCTCGAACCACATCTGGTCTTGATTTTTCCTCCGCTGGAGCTGCTGCAACTACTGCTTCCCATGGCTTCGCTTTGTAGGTACTTGGCTCCAGGGTACAGTCTCCGCTTTTGAAATAGAAGACCGGATGGTCTGGAATCTCAAATACTACCGTCCTTTGACGACAGTCGATGGTAGCATAAAAAGTTCTAAGCCAATCCATACCTAGAACCACATCGAAGTTCGGTATGTCCAGCACTTTGAAGTCAGCATAAAATTCTCGGCTACAGACGACTACCGGACATAAGCTGTATCCCATTGTTGCTTTTAAAATGCCATTTCCTGAACTGACATTCCAGCTGGATACAAGCGGTGAGACTGGAATCGCATGGGTTCGGACAAACCGTTGCGACATAAAGCAGTGAGATGCTCCAGTATCAAACAGTGCTAGTGCAGGTATTGAAGATACTAAGATTGTACCTAAGGTATGCGGGATTTGTTTTAGGTATAGGAAAAGTATGTAGGATAAATATCAAGACTGAAAGAAATTTTGAGAAAGAAAGGGTTACTAGTGATAACTTGGCCAGTGGCCTCAGCTTCTTCCACTGTAATCGTGAAAGCCTGACGCCTTGGTACATTCCTCCCGGCCCAAGGAGCATTCCTCTGAACGTTTCTTTGAGCTTGATGGAACTGACGAGGAGGTGGTGCAGCTTGTGGTCCTCTAGGTAGTGCAAGTCTTGGAGCAGGTGCCTGAAGGGCTGGTCGCTACGGATAGGTAATTGCTGGCCTGGGTGCAGCAACTGGGTTTTGTCTTTGGGCACAAGACCCAATATCATGAGTAGCTGAGCCGCAGACTAAGTAAAGACGGTTGGCTCGCCGGCAGTCTTTCATCATATGTCCAGTTCTCTTGCAGTAGGTACAAAAGGCTGGGATGGGACGATGGTTCGGTACTCCGGGTCGCCTTGGCACAAAAGGTGGCCTGGACGAGGCTCCTCCTGCTATCTGGTTGGCAAGGCGCTTAAATCCGGTAGATTGAGGTCTTCCCTTTGCCTTTACCACTGCCTCATAACGGCGGGCAGCTTTCAGAGCCGATTCATGAGTCGGAAAATCTCCTTTGGCCAGTGCAGCCTGGATCTCCGAATCCAAACCTTTTTGAAATCGACGGGCTCTGATCTCATCCGTCGGTATCAGGTGTGCCGCAAATCTATTAAAAATATTGTGTTAGCTGTGTAATATGTGATATATAAAAATTCGAATTATTGAGACATATCTTACCGACTGAGCATCGTGAACTCAGCATCATACTCATCTACTGACTTAGTCCACATTGAACCTTATTGCAGATGGATGAACTGCTATTCCATGTTGAACCTGGCAGTCTCAGGGAAGTACTTAGCGTCGAACATATCGCGAAAAGTCTTCCATTCGATGGGTTGTTCAAGACGACTTTCTTCCGCCTTCCACCAGTTTCGTGCATTGTCCGTGAGCTGTAATTTTGCAACACGAACCCAAGCTAATTCTGGCACTTGTGCCGCTGCCAGATCATCTTCGATAGTCTGAGCCCATTCCTCAGCTTCCAGTGGGCTCTCCTTTCCTGAGAACTGTTTGGGATGCAAAGCCCTGAATTGCTTCACGCCAGGTGCTTCTGCCTCGGGACGGTTCATTAAAAGAGCAGTTTGCTGCTGTTGTCCCTCTAGGAAGCTTTGGATTGCCTCAAGTAGAACCGTCTGCTCGTTGATCGGAGCAGGGATGGCAGGTGTGAGTGGTAGTGGTGGAGGTGTGTTGTTGACATTGATGCTGGTGTTGTTCGGGGAATCCATAACCTTGAAGAAAAATTTGAGTTAGGACAGATTCAAAGTACATGAAATGATAAGATTCAAGGAACATGAATTGTAAAGAATGTTTTAGTTGCTGGTTCTTGTGTTATATTGCTTAGGTTGTTCACGCAGAACAGAACTGCATGATATAGTTTCATACAGCTCTGACCTGCATGGGCCACCAATAAAACCTGTCACGCCCCGCTTCCCGATATACGGCGAAAGGGACATGACTGGTCTGCTGCGTATTTACTGTGAAGTAAATACGCTAAGCGTATCTAAGCAATATAAAGTAAATACACAAGAGACAAAAGATATGAACTGAACAACAACTTTATTTATTAACATTCTTTTGTACAATGCATGAAAAGTAAATACAACTAAATAAAAAGCAATGCCTAAACAATGATATAACAGAAATAAAAGTACTGAATGGAAAGTGTAAAATGACTAGAGCTCGGGATCTTCACTGAACTGCTCCATGTATTCAGCAGTGGGCTCGATCTCTGACGGGTCCAAATTACCTGACGACATTCAAAGAAGAAAGAAAGAGAATGTCGTCAGCAAACAGATCGCTCGGTAAGTTCCAAAGATAAGAGGAAAGTAGAATAGATAGAATAAGAATGTATCTTTTAAAGTTGTATTATATTGTTGTAATGTTGTGTTAACGCTGTTGTTTGTAGCTTGGTACAGAAGGATGCCAGTGTATACGAGAGGGATCTCTATATGCTAGAGACCAAGGCAAATGGAATGTACAAGGAACTGTTAAACCACGGTACAAAAGCAACGGAATATAGGTTAGGTGTCTTAATCTTACTGTCTCGTGCCACTTTTAACACCTTCCGTGCCAATCTACCCCTTAAACCCCGTAGTGTTTTGATTGTATTGTTGTATTGTATTGTATAAGTTGTATAGTTGGATGACTGACCAAAACCATGATATCAGTAAACGGATGTAACTGTATAATCATGTAAATGGAATAACTGTAGAATCATGTAAATGGATGTATATCCATGGTTCGGTTCAGTAAATGTAGATTGAATGTATTGAATAGATTGAATATAGGGATTCATGTTGAATCAGAATATTGTAGATTGTAGATTGTACTTGAATCATATTCAAATCAGATTATAATGAGACTCAAAGTAAATTGAAGTCCTGGTTGTTTTGATGTTATCGGTAACCGCTGCACATGGACGGCAGGATTTGTGTCTTTTTCAAAGACGATTAGCGTATTGATAACACCGTTATTAAGTTGTCTACCTTATATAAGCAAGCACCCACTTCTCCGACTCCCTGAGGCTCAAGATATTGGTCCCGCTTAAACGTATATTTAGTAGGGTCTTTAAGGTAAATTATAGAACTTGAGAGGGTTTTATGTAAAATGCTTTTATATACTTTTCAAAACACACCCCAAGTATTTATTAATCGTCTTTAGAGTTTTAATAAATGTAGATTTTATATTGTGATATTTCTAGTGGAAACATCCTAATTTCATAATAAATGGTATTTATTTGTAATATTGGTTTTGTATGGAATTCATGGTATTTTAGTGTAAAATTGATTCTTGTGATTTTTAGAAAAAGGTGGAATATTTATATTATTACAAAAAAGATATTTTAATATTATATATACATATATTTATTTGAAAATAATTTTAGTATATATATTATATTCTAGAATTCTCGTTTTTCTTAAGATGTCGTATTTTTAAATTTTTCGAGATCGGGTGCTCCTTGCGGAGGTCTGAATCTCGCACTACTAAGCCTGAGGATATGCGATAATCCGCACCATCCCGAACGGGTTCCCTAAAATGGGTTGTAGCGGCGCTTTGCAAAGATTTGTACAAATACTAAATCCTTTAGAAAACGGTTTTATTAAGTAAATGGTATTTAAATGAAAATGTGTCTCTTTCCCGTATTCTATGTTCCCAAGGGTATGGTGCTATGTTGCATATGAGTGTGTGAGGAGGTAGGTCATTACCTCGTGATCTACTTAAAGGTATAACAAGTTTTGTGATGTTAAATGTAGAATTGAAACTATGTGATATTTTAATGAAAAAATACGGTTAAATGGAGATAGCAATTACTTTTGATATAGAACTTGTTCAATATGATTAGTTAGTGTTTAATAGTCAACATAAAGTGGTTTAAAAAAATTGTATTAAAGAAAAGTGAGAGTTTTAGAAAGAAACCGAATCGGAAATCGGATTTGCTCCGATTCCGTCGGGTTTTGTAATTCCGTATTTTTAGAAAAATAATAGAGAAGAGGGATGGGGACTTACGGGTTTAGGACAATAAAGAGAGGGAGATGGATCGGGAGAAGTCGTCGGTGCGTCGTTTCGTCGCCGGGAGCTCCTAGGATGGTCGTCGGAAGTTCGCCGGAAAATTCGCCGTAGCTTTGCTTCTTGCTCGTTTTCAAAGCACACAAGTTTTTTTGAAAATTCTTGAGAGTTGGCTCAGAGTTTGGGATGAGGGGATAGTATGTAGGGTTGGTATTTATAGGGTTAGGCTAGGGTTAGGGTAGATGAAGGGTTTTAATTTAAAAATGTATTAAAATATATTAAAATGTAATAAAAGTGGAGTAAATGGGGTTTTAAAAGAGCTCTGAAATGGTCTGAAGATAAAATTTTGCAGGTGTAATGGGGAGACCAAAAGACACATTTTTTGTGTTGGGGTCGTCACCGAAATCGTCCGACTCGGCCGTGACTCGGTCGGAGGACTGCGTCCGAGTCGAGGCCGATTTGGCCGATTCCCGGTCGAGTCAGGCGGCCGGAATCCTCCCCCCGACGGTTCATCTATCCTCTGGCAATGTTACATTTTTGGGTGTAGTGGGGTTTTTGTGAGATATGCACGTGTAAACCCTTGGTATTCTAAAGGTTTTTAAAAAAATCAATATTAAAAATAATGTGGGGTATGGGATTTGAACTCTAGTGGCTTGGTTCAGCAGTACAACGTATTACCAATGAGCTATAAGCTCCTTCTTGTAATTATGGAGCTAATTAATTACTTAAAGTAATAACAGCAAAAGTAAATACTCCAAGTATACATTAAATTTAAAGCAAATTTTTTGTACACTAAAAATGGAGTTATTACAACTGACGAAGTCAATCCTATGCTGGCGACGCTTGTGAATTTCCACAACGAAGATTTGTCGGCTTTTGGGTCGACTATTGTAAGAAGATCGAGGCTTGTCTGCATGAGATCGAACTCAAGTGTCTCGCTCCTGGAGTATTGACCTTGAAGGCTCAGCGGGTCACGTGGATCAAGCAAAGTGCTGATTTCATTCAATATTTTGAACAAAAGTTGACCCTGAAGAGAAAGGAGCATGAGACGGTTTCTGGTGAATCCATCCAATTGCGCATCCAGATCGAAGCGAATGCCGCGCAGCTGCAAATTATTTTCGAAAACCTCCAACAATGTGTTTCTGATGGGCTTGCGCTGAGGTAGAAGCTCGACTTTACCGAGCAGGGCATGCAAGATCGTGAAGATTCCAAGCAGGAAATCGCTGAGAAGCTTTCATCATGCTTGCAACAACGAGCTTAAATTGAAGCGGGGCTGGCCGCAGTAGTAGCATGCGAGAAGGAGCTGCGGGGAGCGCGTGAGCAGATTGCCAATTTGTTGAAAGCCCCGCCTCCTTAACAATTGTAATTGTATTCCTCCTTTTCGTATTAATTGTATCTCCTAAACACTTTGATTCGTGAATAGGAATATACACTTTTTTTTGCATGTGCTCATCTGTATTTGATGTCTTAATGTGGCGCTAATTAGTTTACTTACTCGTTTCGGAGTCCGTAGTTTATTCACTCGTTTCGGAGTCTCTAGTTTATGTACTCATTTTGGAGATTGTATTTTACTCACTCGTTTCGGAGTTTCTAGTTTATAGACTCATTTCGGAGTTTGTTTAGTTTATGGACTCATTTCGGAGTTTGTTTAGTTTACCTCCCTTGGGTTTACAGGCAAACTTGTCCTAACGTTGTATATAGATAACCTCCATTCTTTATGATAGAGGTTTGTTAGGTATGTGGTACTAGGGTCTTAGTCCGTGGTACCGTCGCATTGGCTGATGTATTCTTCGACATGCAGTCTTCAAGCTGTTATTCGAGTAGCCCCGTGACTATCGTGTCTCTGATCCCTTCGGGGGCTGGACAAGACGTCTTCAAGTAATCTCCTTAGGTTGTATTACTGTCAAGAGAGCAAGCATTACGAATTTTCCATGTCGCTTTTTAATTGAGATTAGGCTCAATTTGGAACCCCGATAAGTCATAACCACTCCGCACTGGTGTGGGATGATCTTCGATAGTCTTTTAGGTTTTCTATGAGTTTCCTTCAAAACCCTGAAGCTGGGAATATGCCGTTGCTTCATTTTTGTTTGACGATACCGTGCCATTTCTTTACTGATGTAGGGTAGATATCTGTAGGACCTCTATGCTGTATGTATTGCAGTTGAAGTACGGAGCTAGGAATATGCCTTTACTCCAATTTGATTTGGCTCGTTAGAGCCTTGTTGACGTCACGTCTGCACCCTGATATAATGAGAAGGTACGCCGGAGTAGTCTTTAGGATGTATATTTACCGTCAAGATTTGGAGCTAGGATTTTTCTATTGCTCCTTTTTTATTTGGATATTTGGAGCCTTTGTAGACATTGCGTCTGCTGTAACGAGAAGAATGTCGAGCTGGAGCTGGGATTTTGCCGTAACTCCTTTTTGATTTGGCTAGCCTTTGTAGACATTGCGTCTGTTGTGACGAGAAAAATGTCGAGATGACCTCTAGGCTGTATATGTTGTCATTAAGATCTGGCTCTCCCTTTAACGGAGCCTGGTGGGAAAATATAGTTCCCTTTCTTTCATTTGTTCCTATGGATTGTACAAAAGGGTCGGTGTGGACCTACCTACAGGGCAAAGGAAAATTTATTTTATTTTATTTTTTATTTCCGTGATACTCTATCTTTTCAGCTTTTCATATCGCGAAAGTCGTGATTGCCCAATCATTTCGGCTATTTATCGCGGTGCCCAATCATTTCGATTATTTTTATTTACTCGCTTCTTTTTATTGCGAGTTGCCCAAACATTTCGGCTTTTCCATATGCATTTTTTTTGCTACTCACTGTTGTTTTTTATTGCGAGTTTGGAATCCGATACCAACCTTGGCATCGGCATCATTACAACTGGGATGTTGCCAGGAGCGAATCATCATTTGCCTTTGTCTATTTGAAAAAAGATGGCTTAGCAAATAGGGTTAGGATCCTGTCAACTAAGGCTTTTGACTTTATGAGTCGTAAGTGTCTCATAAAGTTTTTTCTCCCTACGAGTCGAGAGGATATCATAGGTGTAGGTTCTCCCTAGAAGTCGTGAGGACTCCTAAGTGGTATTTTCTCTTGTAAGTCGTAAGGATCTCACACAGGTATTTTATTCTCATAAGGTCGAGAGGACCTTGTAAGTGCCCATGAATTTTTATTTTACGAGTTCACGCCCTTTCGGGTTTTCACAAACTCACCGGCAGTCCTGCTGTTTTTACTCATGGCGTCCTTTCGGGTTTTCATCCGTGCCCATTTTGCTTGTGGACATACCGTTTTTTTAACGAGATCACGCCCTTCCGGGTTTTCACAAACTCGCCAGCAGCCCTGCTGTTTTTACTCATGGCGCCCTTTCGAGTTTTCATCCGTGCCCATTTTGCTTGTGGACCTACCGTTTTTTTAACGAATGATGGAACTCTCGAAAGTAGTTTCACCGCAGGTGACCCATCTATTTACTGGTGGGATTTAGGGATGGATTCATCGCTAAAGTACCTGCGTAGCCAATGGGACTTGAGTTGTAACCTCTGCCGTTGAGACTTTGATTGCAATATAGATCTTAAGGGAGCATATCACCATTTTGGAGGCGATGTGCTAGTTTAGGGACACCTTGGTCCTTTATTGCCATGTTTGAGGCGAATTTTTAGTTTAAGGACATCTCGGTCCATTGCCGCCATATTTGAGGCGAACGACTAATTTAAGGACTTTTCGGTCCGGTATTGCCGTTTTTAGGCGAATTTTTAGTTTAAGGACATCTCGGTCCGATGTCGCCATATTTGAGGCGGCCTGTTTTAGTTTAAGGAAATCTCGATCCGTTGTCGCCATGTTTGAGACGAATTTTTAGTTTAAGGACGTCTCGGTCCGATGTCGCCATATTTGAGGTGAAGGAGCTTCTTTACATATTATTCAGAGTTTTTGACTCAGGAAGATAGCGAGCGGACACAAGCGTCGTCATCTATCATTGATCTAATTCATGACTCGTCAAGCGTAGTATTTTTTAAGGAATCGGTCGTTTATTGGCCGGAAGGGTCTTTCACCATGCATATCCATGAGCAGGTAGGCTCTACCTTGGTAGACTTTGTCTATGATGTACGAGCTTTTATAGTTCGGCTCGAATTTCCCCCGTTTTGCACGATTGGGGATTATTGGTCTTTTGATGACTAGTACGAGTTCACCTTGGCGGAATGTTCTCGGCCTGGTCAGTCTTTCATATGATCGTGTCATCCTTACCTTATAAGCCTCCAGGTTTTGCTGTGCTATAACGAGGGTTCACCCTACAGTTCTCAGAAAGCGCGAACTTTCCCTGTTGATACTGGCCATCGACCCAGTTCTTGAAAACGTAGCAATCCTCGATTGGGTGGCTCACCATTCTGTGATAGGAGCAGTAGTTGGGGTTGTTGACGTCACCAGGTTGCGGTGGGAGCCGTGGGTCAGGCAACGTGATGAGTTTGTTACGCATTGCCAACTCAACTAGTCTCCTCGTCTTATCACGGGGAAATGAGTAAGAGCATCCTAGCCTTTCTTCCAGGGATAGGCGCGGTCGCGCGTTGTTTTGGCGAGCGGCTGGCTTTGGGCCACTCAGTTGCTATTGTGTGTTGGCAATGAAGGTCGCTTTCTCTTTACTCTTGGCATTTCAAGGGTCCTTATCTGAGGAGGAAGGCCCGTGGCCCATCTGGTCCATTTGGGCCAGTTTATCAATCAGAGCCTGGAAGGTCGTCGGCTTGAAGAATGTTATGAACTGGGACACAGTCGTTTAAGGATCAAGAGTCCCGATGAACATGCCCACGGCAGGGTATTCTTCGATACGTTGTTCACACTTTGACCATAGGTTCCGCCACCGGATCGCATACTGGACCCAGGTTTCTCCTGGCTTTACCCTGGCATTGATTATTGCCATGATCGGGGTGCGCACACTTGCGCTGGCGAAACGCTATGTGAACAGCAGTTCCATTTCTGTGAATTTTCTCACGGAGTCATTTGGGAGCTCAGAGTACCATTCGAATGCTATTTTTGACAGACTGCCAAGGAACTGGCGATGCAATAGTTTGTCGTCGCCTCTAGTGTTGCCGTACAAAGCTCTGAACTGCGTGACGTGTTGGTGTGGGTTGCATGTCCCTTTGTATACATGGAATTAGGGATCGTATATCTCGGCGGGTATTTGATTTGGTCATACCATCCTGAATATGGTCGCCCAGTTTTGATAATTTGGCCAGCCTCTTCACTAGCTTGATGAGCTCGTATTTGTTGAGCTATATAATCATCAAGAGCAGCCTTGGAGATCGTTTCCTCCTTAGCTGTCGACAAAACTGGAAGAGGGTTTGAAGTTTCCCCTCTGTCATCCTCGATGATTATCGGCGGATCCTCGGTTGGGGGTTTTGGCTGAATCATCGTTCCAAGCATATTCTGGAACGAGAGCTCCATTTGCTTTATGTTAGCAGCTTGTTCTGCAGCTTCCTTGTCTTTTCTTTCAAGCACCTTTCGCAGGAACTCTGTATCGGTCTCCTGCTCTTGGCGCTGTTCAGATGCTGATTTCGGACTTTCTTTCTGTCCGGTAAGTGCTGGCATTTTGATCAGCATTTCCTAGAGCTTTTGTTTTTGCTCCTGAGTTTTTGGCAACGACCGAGTTTGCGGTTGATGACCCACGGAAGCACGGCTTTCCTCTTTCCCGGAAGCCATGTAGACCATATGCATGATCATGCCCCAAGACTTAGGGCGTTTGGGTCCATCGCCTTTGGAATTTGCTGTCGGCGGTAGGATTTCTCTGGCCTCATCCTTTTGTGGGAGGTCGAAGTTGAAGGAGCCGTTGTAACAGGCACCTGTGTGGAGGAAGTCCCTCGCTGTATGATGTAGGGATTGACTTTCACTTGTCGAGCCATCGATTTTTTCGGTTGACGAGAGTAGTTCTGGTCAATCACAGAGTCCTGGACTTTTCACTAGACTCTGTGAATTTGGGAGAAGTGCCGCTGATGGGGCCGCACTTGCTTTTCCTGCACAGGGACCTCAATAGGAGAAGGTGATTTCTTCAGTACCGCTGTGGGGGAGTTTTTGTGCACCCTCTTCAGCGGTTCAAAGTTATTCCTGGTTGGAACAGCAGCATCGACTTTCACCATTGGAGCTGGTAGGGTAAGTCCAAAGGGGGAGTTGCCCCCAGCTTTTCTCATCCGGTGCCAGTGGCGACGTCAAGCGTGTCTTGCATACGGGACCGCCTCAATTTGGGAAGCGACTTCTTTATGTCCCTGGGTTTGGTGAGGGACTGTTGCTGGTGTCAGCCTATTAAAGACTGACATCCTTGGTAGCGTTTGCGGAGGAACGGTCAATCTTCTGAAGACCGGTCTTCTGGTAGGGGAAGCACTTTTAACGACTTCACCTGCAGGAGGAGTTGGGAGGGCTATCCGTTTTGGGGAAGCCCCTTCAGGTATGACGAGCCTCTTTCCGGGCTCGTTTGGGTTCTTGCCCAGTCTGTTGAAGACTGAGACGTCGGATTTGGACGACCCGTTGAGAGGGGCGTTATGGTTGCAAGTCGATCGAAGACCGACTTCTTGGGAGCTTCGTCTTTCGGCGCTGGGGCACTGAAACTCGTTGGTGGGATCATGGTCCCGAAGAACAATCCAGTAGTGGTTTGAATTACTTGCCCCACCGGCATTGAAAAGATGGAGGCCGTGTTGGGCCCATTAGTCACTCCTCCAGTTGGGGTGGAGCGGGAGTTGCTGTTACAAGTTGTGTAGTTGGAAGCCATCAATTTTTCTTCTTCTTCTTCTACTCAGGAACAAGACATCAAGTCTTAGTATCTCGAATCCAAGGGCAACCATTGCGAACCGTAATTTTGTTCGCGAAACACGATACACGAAATATGGAGTGGAAAGTGGAAAAGGTCCCACCGGGCGTGCCAGAATCTGTTTATCGACGGAAACGGGGAAGAGCCGAGATGGATCATCTGGCCTGAATCTGGGGGCAGATGCTATTTGGGTTTATCCGTCCACCTCTCCGAAGATGCCAAGTTGATTTATGGCACCGTATATCGGAGATTTGGAAGGATGCGGCCGTTGTAGCATGACTTCATCAGATTCCCCCTTATTTTGCGAGGAGTTTTTGATTGTGGGGACGCTCTTCCCTGCAGGCGCAAGCCCCTGCAGTTAATTACGTTACCGCATCGTGATAACCAATTTCTCCTGCTCCGGAAGTTCACTCCGTGTCGTGTATGTTTTTGTTTGTTTTAGTTGCCCATTGATTGTATACGGAGACTAATTTATGTCGTAGCCCGTAGGGCGTGGATTAGTCTAAATCCGTATATTTTTAGATTTGGGTTTGGGTTGATTTAAGGATCGTTAATCTGGTTTGAGATTAAAATCGACTTAAATATGTATGAGCATTTGGGGGCTCGATTTATTTTAGTTTAAAGACGTCACGATCTATTATCGTCATATTTGAGGCGAATATCTAGTTTAAGGACATTTCAGTCCTTTATCGCCGTATTTGGGGGCGAATATTAGTTTAAGGACATTTCGGTCCGTTATCACCATTTTGGAGACGAATATTAGTTTAGGGACATTTCGGTCCATTATTGTCATACTTGGGGGCGACTATTAGTTTAAGGACGTTTCGGTCCATCATTCAACTTGCACGCACATGTATTTATTACGTAACGAAGTGAACGATGTTGATATGGAATGTGCCCAATTTGGGGCACGATCCGATTCGAGTCATTCACGTCAATTTGGAAGTGTATTAAGAGGAGTTATTGGTTGTCGAGACCCGCCACCTCTCTGAAGACGTTGAGAAATTACAACGACATATATCAGAGGTGTGAAGAGATGTACCCTTAAACCGAATCCCGTATTTGAGGTAAAAGATTGTGATGGACCTAAGAATCGTTAGTCATATTTGAGACTATGATTAACCTAGAAGATATGAATGAAGATCGGTTTGGATATCAGTTTGGATATCACAAACATAAGCTTAGCCAATTTGGGCTAAGATTAGGTTGTCATGTTTGAGGCGAATATTTAGATTAAGGACATTTCGGTCCATTATCACCGTATTGGGGGGGCGAATATTAGTTTAAGGACATTTTGGTCCAACATTCAAGTTGCGCGCACGTGTATTTGTTACGTGGCGGAGCGAACGATGTTGATATGTAATGTGCCCAATTTGGGGCACGATCCGATTTGAGACATGCACGTCAATTTGGGAGTGCATCAACGAAAGAAGTTGTTGGACGTCAGGACCCTCCACCTCTCTGAAGACGTTGAGGAATTACAACGACATACATCAGAGGTGTGGAAAGATGTACCCTTGAACCAAATCCCGTATTTGAGGAAAAAGGGGTTATTGTGGCCTGAAGAATTTTTGTTAAAGGTACGTTAGTCCAATTTGGGACTAAGATCCACTTAACAACATTTCAAGATCTTCTTTATTTAAGACCCAGCAATATAACATTTGGACTCGGTTGCAAGACTTTAGCAACTTAGCCAATTTGGGATTTAGTTTGCTTAGTCTCCTCTCTTTTTTTTTTGAAAAAGTGCTAAGCACTTGTTTGGGCTCTGTTAAATCAGTCCCTTTTTATGCAAAAAGTGCTGAGCACTTATATGATTTTTGATGCACACATATGATCATGTGGAGTTTTCAGTCATGGGAATTGCGCAATAAGTGTTGAACACTTTACTCCTTTTGTTTTTATATAGAGTGCTTGGCACTCTTTATGGCATCCACGTGGAAAGCGCGTGAGGCGCTGGGCGCTGCCCAATGAGTGTTGAACACTCAGCCGTTTTGGGCTGTTTGGGGAGTGCTAAGCACTATTTTCTTCTCTTTTGAAGTGCGCACGTGGGGAGCACATGAGGCATTGGGCGCTGCCTAGTGAGTGCTAAGCACTCTTCTGTGGCACCCACGTGAGGAACACGTGCGGCGCTGGGTGCTGCCTAGTGAGTGCTAAGCACTCTTCTGTGGCCCCCACGTTAGGAACACGTGCGGCGCTGGGCGTGTTTCTCTTCTACTGATAGTATTTTTGCCCATTAATGATCAATAGGATCTTTGTTCTACAGATCTAGGATCAAGCTTCATTTTTAAGAACCAAATTCTTTTACGAGAACTAAGTTTCTCTTATATCCTTTGTTTTGAGAAATTCAATTCCTAGTTCTTTTCTGAATCTTTGATTCTCAAGAACAAGTTCCACCTGATGAGAATTAAATTCTCAACTTGTGAGAGACTTGTCTTGTGGATCTCAGATCCAGAGAAAGAACTGAGTTCTTTGAGAAGGGTTAAACCCTTAGATATATAAATGAGATATTTTTATCTATGTTTTTTTTATTTACCTAGAGTTTTTAAGGAGGGAGATCTTCTTCTTTGAGAATTTAATTCTATGTTCTTTTTTGAAGCTTTCTGCTTTTGTCTTTAGAAGCTTATGGGGGGTTCCTCCTTATCGGACTTGAAGTCTTCAGTCCTTTATATAGTGGATGCAAGTTTGTTAATTAGCTTTGAAGAAATCTCTCATTAAGAGATCCCAATTGATTAGGTGAATTTTACCCACCATTGGATTTTTGATCCAAGGGTTTCTGTTTTACAGAACATATTTTCTGGTTTTTAACACGATTGGGGAAATATTTTCCATATGCAAAGTTTTATTCTATAAAATGGTGATTTTTAATCACCATTGGATTTTTAATCCAAGGGTTCTCTGTTTTACAGAGGTCAATCTTTCTTGTTTAAAAAGATTGCGGGAATATATCCCAAAATAGAATTTTATTTTATGATCCAATTTGGGGAATGTTTTCTCCAACATAATTTAATTCTATATCTTGATAATTTATCATTTACGTTGGATTTTTTATCCAACAGCTCTATTTAACAGAGAGTAGAATTTAATTCTACTTGGGCGCTGGCGCTCACGTGTTGTGCACGTGTGCGCCATCTGAGAGTTTTAACTCTTGTTTAATTTAATAGATTTTTTTGTGCTTTGCACACTGGCGCCTGCGTAAGGAGCACGTGCGGCGCTATATGAGAGTTTTAAATCTTATTTAATCTAATAGATTCTTTTGTGTTTTGCACACTGGCACCCGCGTGAGGAGCACGTGTGGCGCTATATGAGAGTTTTATGTAACGACTCTGTTTATAATGTATAAAATTTGTCTAAACTTAAAGTACTAAATTGAGTATTTGCAATCCTGAATATGCTATAAGTATTTGATTTGTTTTAGAACTGCATGAAAGCACTTGTAGGTTATTGGTAAAACCTTGTACTGCTGTGACATTGCTCCTGTGTACGAATCCCCTCAGCCACATATTATTTTTGCTGATTTTTCTTTTAAACTTTTTAGAAGCCCAAAAGTTTACATGTGCAAAACACGTAAAAATGAAAAGTCTCAGAAATCAAACATGTGGAGAATGTTGTACACACCGACCCCGACACATGGCATTCATCCAAGCCCAACCCACCTTCATGATGGCCGGCGAGATGAGCTTCTGGGCCGGCGGCACCGGTCTAGAGCGTAGGTAATGCCTCCAAAAATTTAACCTAGTCCCTTAGCCTCCCCCCACTACCCTAGCTCTGTTTGATTTTTCTTCACATTAACAGAGAATTAAAATGAGCTTTAAAACCAAATTTTAATGCATTTTTAATTCTCATTTTAATACCATAAATCCTAATTCTATCCTATAAATACTACCCTACACCATATCCCTCTCCATTCTGAGATCTAGTATCAAAACTCTTAAAATTTTCTAAGTCAAAAAGTTGTAAAAGTGGATTTAGCCTAAGGTCGAGTTCCGGCGACGATTCGAGACAAATCCGGCAACACCACGACTCCAAGACGCCTTCAAAACCTTCCTCCACCTCTTCTCTCTCTTTTCAATCAGTAAGTCCCCTCACTTTTCACATCTTTCTATTCTAAAACGATCTTCTATTAAAACTCGTCGGAAACTGAGTTATTCCGACTTCTGATTTTAATTTTTATTAAAAACCCAACTTTTCTTAACAACAAATTAACTATTTCTTTATATCTTGTTAAGAAACCATAAAACAACATTTACAACAAGTTTCAATTCAAAATAAAATGCTATGCAACTTTTATTACATTTTTCATTTAAACACCACCAAGTTTACCTATGACATTACTTCATCATATTGCTCATATTACCTTTAGAAAACTCACGATGTAGTGACCTATCTCATCACAACACTCATCATGACATAGCACGATGGCTTGAGAACAATATTTTTGTGGCTAAGACGAATTTATAGTTAAATACCATAAACTATCAAACCGTAATTCTTTTAATTGTTTTAATCAAATTCCATACGATTATGCCCTTACAACCCATTTTGGGGAATCCGATTTGGTTGGTTCGGGTTATCGCATATCCATCGGACTTGTATGGCGAGATGCAGACCTCCTCACGGAGCATCCGATCTCGATAGAATTTTGATTACAATTTTTAAGAATACGTGATTTCTATTAATAAATAAATTTTATTTTTAATATATATACATATATATATATGTAAATATTATCAATATATTTATTTTAAATATATAATATATTCCATGTTTTCTAGATCAAAAGAAAAGAACCACAAATTTTCATGAATCTACCATCACAAAATCAATACAAGTCAATTTACACAAAAATACCATATACTATTCAATCTATATTTATATTCACTAGAATACTTCACATTTAAAAATTACATCCATGAAAACCCTAAATACGATAATTAAATACTTGAGGTTTATTTTGAAAATATATCAAACTATTTTTCATAAAACCCCCTCAAGTTATATTAATTTACAATAAGGACCCTAGTAAATATAGGTTTAAGAGGGACAAATTCTCTTGAGCCTCAGGGAGCCGGAGAAAGTGGGTGAATGACTATTTAAGGTACAAAAACTAAAAACGGGGTTATCAATACAGTAATTATCTTGGAAAAAGAAACAAATACTGTCGTCTATGTGCAGCTGTTACCGATAACTCCAAAATCTAATTTAGGAATCAAATTCTGTTTAAGTTTCTGACTCAGACAGAGTCTCAGTCTAAATCAAATACAATTCCAATCTACATACAATTCAAATATAACTCCAATACAATATGAATTCATATACTGGAACTTGAACATGAACATGCAGCATGACTCGACTGAACCGAACCATAGATATACTCCGATTACATGAATATCCATTTATACCCATTCCATTACATGATATCATGGTTTCGACAAGTCATATACAACCATTCATTACATCAATACATACATTACGGGATTTTAACGAGGTAGATTAGTACGGAATATATTAGAAATGGTACGAGACTGTAACCATAATACACCTAACCTGAATATCCGTACTGTTGTTCCGTGGCTTAACGGTTCCTTGTGCTCCGTATACCTTAGTCCACGGGGAAAGTTGGACTCTTCTCATATACACTGATGCATTCTGTACCAAGCTACAAACAACTACGTTAACATAACAAATATAACTATATATATTTTACCTGTTCTATTCTATTCTTCTTTATCTCTTGGGACTTACCGAGCAATTGTTCGCTGAGGACATCTCTTTTCTTTTCTTTCCTTAGAATGTTGTCAGGAGGATCCGACTCTCTAGAGATAGAGCCCAGCTCAGAAGACTTGGAGCAGTTTATCGAGGACCCCGAGCTTTAGTTCACTTGTATACACTTTTACTTTCAGTTCATGCCATTGTTTAGACATTGCTTTCCACATTGTATTTACTGTTCAGTTGTACTGTAAAGAATGTTTAATAAATAAAAAGTTGCTTTTCATTTACATCTCATGTCTTTCTTGTGTACATTTACATTATATTGCTTATTTACTCTTAGCGTGTTTACTTCTGAGTAAATACGTCGCGTGCCTCGTCACGTCTCCTTGTCCGTACACCAGGAAGTGGGACGTGACAGGTTTTGTTGGAAGCCCATGCAGGTCAATTCTGCGTGGCAACCTACAAAAACATGCAGGGTCAGTTCTGCATGGAAACCTAAGCAATATATATCACAAGAATCAGCAACTAAAACATTATTTACATTTCCTATTCTTTGAATCTATCCTGACCCTATTTTTTCTTTCAAGGTTATGGATTCCCCGAATAATATTGGCACCAACATCAATGGCAACACCACACCACCACCTCTTCCACTTATGCCTACCATTATAGCTCCAATCAACGAGCAGACGGTACTGCTCGAGGCAATAAAGAGCCTCCTGAAGGGACAACAGCAGTAGACTGCTATCCTAATGAACTGTCCAGAAGAAGAAGCACCTGGAATGAAGCAATTCCGGGCACTGCATCCGAAGCAATTTTCTGGGAAAGAGAGACCCTTGGAAGATGAAGAATGGACTCAATTCATTAAAGATGATCTGGCAGCAGTACAAGCGCTAAACATTGTTTGGGTAAGGGTTGCGAAGCTGTAACTTACTGATAACGCTCGAGTATGGTGGAAGGCGGAAGAAAGCCGTCTTACTCGGCCGATCGAATGGACGATTTTTCGCGAGATGTTCAACGCGAAATATTTTCCCGAGACTGCCCGCTTTAATATGGAGCAACAATTCATCCACTTGCAATAAGGTTCGATGTTGACCAAATCTGTGGATGAGTATGATGCTGAGTTCACTATATTGAGCAGGTAAGATATGTCTCAAATATTTGATTTTCTAGTATCTACACAGCTAACACAAGACCGTAACAGGTTCGCGACACACCTTATACCGACTGCTGAGATCAGGGCCAGACGATTTCAGCAGGGGTTAGACCCAGAGATCCAAGCTGTTTTAGCTACAGGAGATTTCCCAACCTACAATTTGGCTCTGAAAGCTACCCGAAGATACGAGGCAATAGTGAAGAAGAAGGTCAAATCTCAATCTATCGGTATGAAGAGCCCTGCCAATCAGATGGCAGGAGGAGCCTTTTCCAGGCCAGCGTTTGCACCAAGAAGACCGGGAGTAACTTTTAACCGGCCCAGTCCAGACTTTTGCATCTACTGCAGGAGGAATGGACATTTGGTGAAAGACTGCAGGTGTGCAAACGACCTGTGCTTAGTCTGCGGTTCATCCACTCACGATATTGGTGCATGTCCTCGTAGACTAAACCCGAATCTAGCATACAGACCAGCGATCACCTATCCGTAGTGGCCAGCAATCCAGGCACCTGCACCACATCTTTCTCTCCCAGCTCCACCTCCTCATGGACCTACCGCATCTCCCTCTCGTCGGTTCCATCAAGCACAAATGAATCTACCTCAGGGAAAGAGGAACGCACATAGGAATGCTCCTCCAGCAAGGAAGAATGTACCGAGGCGACAGGCTTTCACAATGACTGTGGAAGAAAGTGAAGCCACTGGCCAAGTCATCACTGGTAACTCTTTTCTTTCAAGCTTTCTTTCAATTCTTATGCATATCTATATATCTTTTCCTATACCTAAAACATATTCCACACAACTTAGGTACAATCTTAATAGCCTCACTTCCCACACTAGCACTCTTTGATACTGGAGCATCTCATTGCTTTATGTCGCAACGGTTCGTCCGAACTCATGCGATTCAAGTCAAACCGCTCATATCCAGCTGGAATGTCAGTTCAGGGAATGGCGTTCGAAAGGCAACAATGCGATATGACCTGTGTCCAGTGGTCGTCTGCATTAGAGAATTCTATGCTGTCTTCAAGGTGCTGGACATACCGAACTTCGATGTAGTTTTGGTATAGACTGGCTTGGAAATTTCTATGCTACCATTGATCGTTGTCAAAGGAGGGTAGTGTTCGAGATTACAGAGCATCCGTTCTTTTATTTCAAAAGTGGAGACCGTACCATAGAGCCTGGCACATACAAAGAAAAACCGAAGAAGGCAGTGATTGCAACTCTAAAGACGGAAGATAAGCTGGTGTTAGTTCGGGAGTTCGACGACGTATTTTCTGAAGACATATTAGGTTTGCCTCCCGATTGAGCTCTTGAATTCGGAATTGATTTGGTACCTGGTGCACAACCGGTGATCAAAGCACCGTATCGATTAAGCCCTGAAGGTTTGAAGGAGATCCGTACTCAGTTGGACGAACTTCTGCAGAAAGGATGGATTCGTCCTAGTACTTCAAGTTGGGGATCTCCAGTTTTGCTTGTGAAGAAGAAAGAAGGTTCATACAGAATGTGCGTTGATTATAGAGCTCTGAACGAAGTAACTATAAATAACAAGTATCCACTTCCATGCATCGACGATCTTTTCGATCAGTTAAGTGGATCTTGCATTTTCTCCAAGTTAGATCTTCGTTCAGGTTATCATCAGGTGAAGGTCAAAGAATCTGATATTCCTAAGACGGCATTCAGAACTCGTTATGGACATTACGAATATCTCGTGATGCTATTTGGAGTGACCAACACACCAGCCATATTCATGAACCTAATGAATCAAGTTTTCCGAGAGTACTTAGACAGGTTTATTGTCATCTTCATTGACGACATCCTGGTGTATTCAAAGAGTCGGAAAGAGCATGCCGAGCATTTACGAATTGTCCTGGAAACTTTGCGACAGCATCAACTCTATGCCAAGTACAGAAAGTGCGAGTTTTGGCTTGATCAAGTTGGTTTTCTCGGACATATTGTATGAAGCGATGGAATCTCTGTAGATCCAACTAAAGTATCAGCAGTAAGCGAATGGCCAACACCGAAGAAAGTGAAGGACATTCGAACTTTCTTGGGTTTAGCAGGATACTACCGAAGATTTATAGAAGGATTTTCGAAGATTGCAACACCTCTGACCAAGCTCATATAAAGATGAAGAATTCATGTGGTCAGAAGCATGCGAACAAGCTTTCGTAGAACTCAAGTCAAGATTGACATCAGCGCCTATTCTCGTAATATCGGACCAATCTGGAGGTTTCGTAGTGCATTGCGATGCATCCGGTAAGGGATTAGGATGTGTTCTACATCAACACGGTAAAGTTGTAGCTTATGCATCAAGGCGGCTGAAAGTTCATGAGCGCAACTATCCGACGCATAATCTGGAGTTGGCAGCTGTTATCTTTGCACTCAAGATTTGGCAACATTATCTTCTTGGAGAACAGGTAGATATATACACAGACTACAAAAGTCTGAAGTATTTGTTTACTCAGAAAGAGTTGAATATGCGACAGAGAAGATGATTAGAACTTATGGCGTACTTCGACATCAACTTACAATATCAACCAGGGAAGGTGAATGTAGTACCTGATGCACTTAGTCATCAACTACTATCAATGAATCTCACCGCACAGTGGAAACTACAGCAAGATTTGCATCAGATGGAGATAGAAGCAATCATGCCAAGTAACGCTTCAAGTTTGATGAACTTACAAGTTCAGTCTACAATTGTCAATCAGATCAAAAAAGCTTAAGCAAGTGATGCCAAGTTGCAAAAGATCAGAGAACAAGTAGAAAGTGGACTTCGAACAGACTCCATCATTCACGAAGATGGATCTTTAAGATACGGAAGCAGATTGTGTGTACCACAAGGTCCTGTTCGGGAAGAATTGATGAAAGAAGCTCACAGCTCTCCCTACTCAGTACACCCTGGTGGTACAAAGATCTACGTCAACATTACTGGTGGCATGAAATGAAGCGTGAAGTAGCCAGAAGCGTCGCCAAATGTTTGGTGTGTTAGCAAGTGAAAGCTGAACATCATAGGACTGCTGGTTTACTTCAACCGTTATCTATTCCAGAATGGAAGTAGTAACACATCACCATGGATTTTGTGACTGCTCTTCCTTGCAGCACAAAAGGTAACAATGCCGTATGGGTTATTGTGGATCAACTCACAAAGTCGGCTCACTTCATCCCATTTCGAGTTGGCCAATCTACTGAGACACTAGCAAAGAAGTACATGGAAGTAAGTATGAATCTAAGACAAATTTAACTCTTCATAGAGTACTATTTCTGATACCCATGAACTCATGCAGGAAATCGTGAGATTACATGGAGTATCGGTTTGCATTGTCTCCGATCGTGACACCAGATTTCGATAGCAATTTTGGCAGAGTCTGCAAGCTATCTTAGGAATGAGTCTGAACTTTAACACAGCTTACCATCCACAAACAGATGGACAGTCTGAGCAAACGATTCAGATCCTTGAAGATATGCTAAGAGCGTGTATGCTAGACTTTGAAGGATCGTGGGAAGATCACCTATATCTTTTGGAGTTTTCATATAACAACAGCTACCAAGCAAGTATTGGAATGACACCCTTTGCAGCTCTTTATGGAAGGAAGTGTCGATCACTATTAAGTTGGGACGACATCGGAGATAGGGAAATCCTTGGACCTGAGATGATAGTAGCGACTGTAGATATAGTACGCACTATCAGGAAAAGAATGCGCATAGCCCAAGACCGACAGAAGCACTGGGCTGATGCAAAGCGACGTCACTTGGAGTTCCAACCGTGTGATCATGTATTTTTAAAGATCTCTCCTAACCGTGGAGTGATTCGCTTTGGAAAGAGGTGTAAGCTAAGTCCAAGATACATTGGACCGTTCGGCATACTCGAACGAGTCGGAGAAGTGGCATACCATTTGGCACTTCCACTCTCATTGGAAGGAGTGCACAATGTGTTCCACATATCCCAACTCAGAAGGTATGTGAGTGAACCCAGTCACATTCTTGATCACTCCAAGCTCACTATAGAGACGGATCTATCTTGTGAGTAACAACCCATTGAAATTCTGGACAGAAAGGTGAAGTCACTTCGAAACAAGGAAGTAAACTTGGTTCGAGTGATGTGGAGAAAAGACACGCCAGGAGAATCAACGTGGGAAAGAGAAGACGACATGCATGCAAGATACCCTCACTTGTTTGTAAATTATTCCTTAAATAATTAAAAATTTCGAGGAAGAAATTTTTATAAGGAGGGTAGAATGTAACGACTCTGTTTATAATGTACAAAATTTGTCTGAACTTAAAGTACTAAATGGAGTATTTGCAACCCTGGGTATGCTATAAGTATTTGATTTGTTTTAGAACAGCAAGAAAATACTTGTAGCTCATTGGTAAATCATTGCACTGCTGTGATATAGCCCCTGTGTTCGAATCCTCTCAGCCGCATATTATTTTTGCTGATTTTTCTTTTAAACTTTTTGGAAGCCCAAATGTTTAAACGTACAAAACACGTAAAAAATGAAAAGTCTCATAAATCAAACATGTGGAGAATGTTGTACACACCGACACCGACACGTGGCATTCATCTAAGCCCCAGCCCCTTCTTGATGGCCGGCGAGATGAGCTTCTGGGCCGGCGGCGCCGGTCCAAACCATAGGTAATGCCTCTAAAAATTTTACCCTAGTCCCTTGGCCTCCCCCAACTACACTAGCTCTGTTTGATTTTCCTGCACATTAACAGAGAAATAAAATGAGCTTTAAAACCAAATTTTAATGCATTTTTAATTCTCATTTTAATACCCTAAACCCTAATTCTATCCTATAAATACTACCCTACATCGTATCACTCTCCATTCTAAAATCTAGCATCAAAACTCTCAAAATTTTCTAAGTCAAAAAGTTGTACAAGTGGAGTTAGCCTAAGGTTGAGTTCCGGCGATGATTCGAGACAAATCCAACGACACCGTGATTCTACGACGCCTTCAAAACCTTCCTCCACCTCTTCTCTCTCTTTTCAATCAGTAAGTCCCCTCACTTCTCACCTCTTTCTATTCTAAAGCGATCTTCTATTAAAACTCGTCGGAAGCGGAGTTATTTCGACTTCCGATTATAATTTTTATTAAAAACCCAACTTTTCTTAACAACAAATCAACCATTTCTTTATATCTTGTTTAGAAACCATACGACAACATTTAGAATAAGTTTCAATTCAAAATAAAATACTATGCAACTTGTATTACATTTTTCGTTTAAATACCACCAAGTTTATCTATTACATTACTTCATCATATTGCTCATATTACCTTTAGAAAACTCACGAGATAATGACCTACATCATCACAACACTCATCATGAAATAGCACGATGGCTTGAGAACAATATTTTTGTGACTAAGACGAATTTACAGTTAAATACCATAAACTATCAAAACCGTATTTCTTTTAATTGTTTTAATCAAATTCCATACGATTATGCCCTTACAGCCCATTTTGGGGAATCGATTTGGTTGGTGCGGGTTATCGCATATCTATCGGACTAGTAGGGCGAGATGCAGACCTCCTCACGGAACATCCGATCTCGATGGAATTTTGATTAAAATTTTTAAGAATACATGATTTCTATTAATAAATAAATTCTATTTTTAATATATATATATATATGTAAATATTATCAATATATCTATTTTAAATATATAATATATTTCATGTTTTCTAGATCAAAAGAAAAGAACCAAAAATTTTCATGAATCTACCATCACAAATCAATACAAGTCAATTTAGACAAAATACCATATACTATTCAATCTAGGTTTATATTCACTAGAATACTTCACATTTAAAAATATATCCATGAAAACCCTAAATATGATAATTAAATACTTGAGGTTTATTTTGAAAACATATCAAAACTATTTTTCATAAAACCCCCTCAAGTTATATTAATTTACAATAAGGACCTTAGTAAATATAGGTTTAAGCGGGACCAATTCTCTTGAGTCTCAGAGAGCCGTAGAAAGTGGGTGCTTGACTATTTAAGGTAGAAAAACTAAAAATGGGGTTATAAATACGGTAATTGTCTTGGAAAAAGACACAAATCCTGCCGTCCATGTGCAGCAGTTACCGATAACTCCAAAACCTAATTCAGGAATCAAATTTTGTTTAAGTGTCTGACTCAGACAGAATCTCGGTCTAAATCAAATACAATTCCAATTTACATACAATTCAAATATAACCCCAATACAACATGAATTCATATACTGGAACTTGAACATGAACATGCAACATGACTCGATCGAACCGAACCATGAATGTACTCTGATTACATGACTATCCATTTATACCTATTCCGTTACATGATATCATGGTTTCGGCAAGTCGTATACAACCATTCATTACATCAATACAATATACATTACGGGGTTTTAACGGGGTAAATTGGTACGGAATGTATTAGAAGTGGCACGAGACTGTAACCATAATACACCTAACTTGAATATCCATGCTGTTGTTCCGTGGATTAACGGTTCCTTGTGCTCCGTATACCTTAGTCCACGGGGAAAGTTGGACTCCTCTCGTATACACTGATGCATTCTGTACCAAGCTACAAACAACTACGTTAACATAACAAATATAACTATATATAATTTACATGTTCTATTCTATTCTTCTTTATCTCTTGGGACTTACCGAGTGATTGTTCGCTAACGACATTCATTTTCATTTCTTTTCTTGGAATGTTGTCAGTAGGATCCGACTCTCTGGAGATAGAGCCCAGCTCAGAAGACTTGGAGCAGTTTATCGAGGACCCCGAGCTTTAGTTCACTTGTATACACTTTTACTTTCAGTTCATGCCATTGTTTAGGCATTGCTTTCCGCATTGTATTTACTGTTCAGTTGTACTGTAAAGAATGTTTAATAAATAAAAAGTTGATGTTCATTTAAATCTCATGTCTTTCTTATGTACATTTACATTATATTGCTTATTTATGCTTAGAATGTTTATTTCTGAGTAAATATGTTGTGTGCCTCGTCACGTCTCCTTATCCGTACACCGGGAAGCGGGGCGTGACATTTTAACTCTTATTTAATCTAATAGATTCTTTTGTGCTTTGCACACTAGCAACCGCGTGAGGAGCACGTAAGGCGCTGCCTCATTAACTTTGAACAGATCTTTGCTCTTTTATTGGGGCAAACATTGCTCATGTAAACTGATTCAGGATGTAAACGGTGGTCATGTAGTCAAGTTTAAGATATAGCCATGGTTCGGTCAAGTCAAGCCATGTTGCATGTTTGATATTGTTCTGGTATTCATGTTCAAGTTCAAGTGTTCATGTTTAGTATATTGGATTCCTGTTGAATTGGAGTTATGATTGGATTATATTCAGATTAGATTGAGACTCAGATTGATTCAGACACTTTAAACAGAATTGGATCCTAAATTAGGTTTGGGAGTTATCGGTAACTGCTGCACATGGACGACAGGATTTATGTCTTTTTCCAAGACAATTACCATTGATAACCCCGTTTTAGTTTTCTTCCTTAAATAGGCAAGCATCCATTTTTTTTGGCTCCCTTAGGCTCAAGAGAATTGGTCCCGCTTAAACATATATTTACTAGGGTCCTTATTGTAAATTTAATATAACTTGAGGGGGTTTTATGAAAAATATCTTTATTATACTTTCAAAATAAATCTCAAGTAATTATTTATCGTATTTAGGGTTTTCATGGATGTAATTTTTAAAGAGTGAGATATTTTAGTGAATAAATACCTAGCTTGAATAGTTCATGGTATTAAAGTGTAAAGTTTGAATTGTATTGATTCTTGATGGTATTTTCATGAACTTGTAATTCTATCATTTTGTTTAGAAAACGTGGAATTTAATAATATCTTAAAAATATGTGTTTTGATAATATTTATATAATTATTAAAAATAACTTTTTTATTATTAAATAAAATCCTCGTTTTTCTTAAAAATTGTATGAAAATTCCATCGAGATCATATATTCCGTGAATAGGTCTGCATCTCGCTATACCAGTCCCAAGGATGTGCGATAATCCGCACCATCCCGATTGGGTTTCCCAAAATGGGTTGTAGAGGCATAATCGCAAGGAATTTAAAATACTATTTACAAGAAAATGAGTTTTTATATAGTTCGTGGTATTTTATTGAAAAGTCGTATTTTGTCACAAGATATTGGTTTTAAGAGAATCGTGCTATGTCAAGATGTGTGTATGTGAGACGTAGGTCATTATCTTGTGAGGTTTTCTAAAGGTATGCTAAACATAAGTATTAAAAGTTGGCGTATGTTAACTTCATGGTATTTAACTGTAAAAGCTTAAATAAAGTTGTTCAAATCATTAGTTAATGATTAACAAGCGAAGTATAATAATATAGATGAGTGGTTATTAGGAAAAGTTGCGATTTTAACGAGTTTATAATCGAATGTCGGAATAACTCCACTTCTGAAAAGTTTTGAAAAGAGATCGTTTTAAGATAGGAAGAGATGAAAAAAGATGGGACATACTAATTAGAAATAGAGAGGGGAGGTAGAGGAAAAGGTTGGTAGCTTCATGAAGTCATGGGGTTGCCGGAAACGTCTCGAATTCTCGTCGGAAAGTAACCTTGGGCTAACTCCACTTGTACTCTTCTTTGACTTAGGAAATTTTGAGAATTTTTGACAAGAGATTTCAGAATGAAGAGGGCTAGGGTATAGTGTTGTATTTATAAGATGGAAGTAGGGTTTAGGGATTGAAGAGAGAATTAAAAATGCATTAAAAATTGGATTAAGGGGTAAATTAAAACTCTCTAGATAAATGCAGGAAAAAAACAGAACAGGGGTTAAGAGTGTAGGCCAAGGGTTTAGTGTGCAAAGCCCGGGCCTCATCCCCTACTGATGGCCGGCGTCCCGGGCCCTTTGGAGAATCTCGCCGGTCCGTTTGGGGATTTGGGTGGTGGGATTTGAGCCACGTGTCCTAATCTGTACATATAACATTGAGCACATGTTTGATTTTCTGTCTTTTCATTTCTTATGTGTATTGCACATGTAAACTTTTGGACTTCCAAAAAGTTTAAAATAAAAATTCAGAAAATTAATATGTGGCTGATGGGATTCGAACACAGGGGCTATGTCACAGCAGTGCAAGGCTTTACCAGTGAGATACAAGTGGTTTCTTGCTGTTCTTAAACAATTTTAATTTATAACTTGTGCTCAAGCTAGCAAACTCCTTTCCGTACTTTAAGGGAAAAAATTGTATAGAAAATTCAGGGTTGTTACATTCTACCCTCCTTATGAAAATTTCATCCTCAAAATTTATAGAAGGAAGTTGTAACGGATTCAAGAAAATTTGGTTACAGTGGTGGTGAAAAGAACTACGTGCATGAAAAATATGTTTGGAAGAACAAAAGGATGCAAGGGTTTTGGAAGAAGAAAGATTACCAGTGTTACCCTGACCTATATCTTCAGCTTCTATAGCCGATAAAGTGAAAGCCTGACTCTGGGGTACATTCCTCTTAGTTGGAGGCACATTCCTCTGTCCTTGGGGTATGTTCCTCATTTCCTGGTGGAACTGACGAGTAGGCTGTGCAGGAGGTCTACGAGAAGGTGGAGCAGGTAGGGCTAAGTGAGGTGCAAGAGCCAGAATAACTGGCCTCTGAGGAAAGGTGATGTGTGCTAGAACTGGATTGCGTCTATAAGGACATGTTCCAATGCCGTGAGTGGATGCGCCACAAATTAAGCACAGGTCGTTTGCACGCTTACAGTCCTTCCTTAGGTGTCCATTCCTTTTGTAGTAGAAGCAAAAATCTGGACTGGGCCGGTTAAATGGTTCTTCTGGTCTCCTAGGTTCAATAGGTGCAATGTAAGAGGCTCCTCCTGCCATCTGAAAGGCAGGGCGTGTCACACCGGCAGACTGAGGTCTGCCCTTCTTGTTCACTACTACCTCATAACAGCGGGCAACCTTCAGAGAAAGATTATGGGTTGGGAAATCCCCTGTAGCTAATGCAGCTTGGATCTCTGGGTCCAACCCTTGCTGAAATATCCGAGCTCTAATCTCGGCAGTCGGTATGAGATGTGCCGCAAACCTGCTAAGCATGGTGAACTTAGCATCGTATTCATCCACTGATTTGTTCCACATTGAAACTTTTTGCAGGTGGATGAATTGTTGCTCCATGTCAAAACGGGCAGTCTCGGGAAAATATTTCGTGTCGAACATCTCGCGAAAAATCCTCTATTCAATCGGCTGAGCAAGACGGTTTTCTTCCGCATTCCAACAGACTATGGCGTTATCTGTGAGTTACAGTTTCTCAACTCTTACCCAAGCAATCTCTGGCACTTATACTGTTGCCAGGTCATCTTCAATTGACTGAGCCCATTCTTCTGCCTCCAGGGGGCTCTCTTTCCCAGAAAAGTTCTTAGGGTGCAATGCCCGGAATTGCTTCACTTCCGGTGTCTCAGCTTCTAGGCGGTGCAATAAGATGGCAGTCTGCTGCTGCTGTCCTTCCAAGAGGCTTTTAATTGCCTCAAGCAATACCGTCTGCTCGTTGATAAGAGCTGCTATGGTAAATGGTGGTGGTAGAGGAGTTGGAGTGTTTCTATTCACGTTGGTGCTCGTGTTGTTTGGAGAATCCATAACCTTGAAAGAAAAATAGGGTTAGGATAGATTCAAAGAATTGAAATGTAAAGAATGTATAGTTGCTGATTCTTATAATTCTTATGATATATTGCTTAGGTTTCCATGCAGATCTGACCCTGCTTGGTATGAATTCATGCAGAACTGACCTGCATGGTTAGATTTCCATGCAGCACTGACCTGCATGGGCCACCAACAAAACCTGTCACGCCCTCTTCCTGGTGTACGGGAAAGGGAACGTGGCGAGGCCACGACATATTTACTCAGAAGTAAATATGTTAAGCGTAGATAAGCAATATAAATGTAAAGCACAAGAATAACAAGAGATGTAGTATAAACAGCAACTTTTTATTGAAAATCGTTTTTTACATACAACTGAAAAGTAAATACAAGATAGAAAGCGATGCCTAAACAATGGCATATGAACTAAAAAGGAAATAGTATAAGTAAGGTTTAAAAGTCTGCCTCCTCGGTAAGCTGCTTCAAATCGTCCTGACTGGGCTCAATCTCCTGAGAGTCGGATCTTCCTGACAACATTTCAAAGAAAGAAAAGATAAGAATGTCTTCAGCGAACTAGCGCTCGGTAAGCCCCAAAAGATAGAATGTAATAGATAGGTAAAGAGAATAGAATATGTAAAGTATGTGTTTGTTATGTTAACATGGCTGTTTGTAGCTTGGTACAGAATATGCCAGAGTATACGAGAGGAGTCCAACTTTTTCCGTGGACTATGGTAACCCATAGTACAAGGCCCCGTCAATCCCATGGGACAACAGCACATGATGTTCATGTTGGTGTCTTTTAGTGACTGTCATCGTGCCACTTTTAACACATTCCGTACCAATCTACCCCGTTAAAACTCCGTAGTGTATATTGTATTGATTGTATCGATTTGTAGTTATCAGACTTGCCGAGAACATGGTATAAGTTGTTCATGTAAACTGATTCAGGATGTAAACGGTAGTCATGTAGTCAAGTTCAAAATATAGCCATGGTTCGGTCAAGCCAAGCCATGCTGCATGTTTGATATTGTTCTGGTATTCATGTTCAAGTTCAAATGTTCATGTTTGGTATATTGGATACTTGTTGAATTGGAGTTATGATTGGATTCATGTTTGGATTGTAGTCAGATTAGACTGAGACTCAGATTGAGTCAGATACTTTAAACAGAATTGGATCCTGAATTAGGTTTGGGAGATATCGGTAACTACTGCACATGGACGGCAGGATTTGTGTCTTTTTCCAAGACAATTACCATTGATAACCCCGTTTTAGTTTTCTTCCTTAAATAGACAAGCACCCATATTTTTGGCTCCCTGAGGCTCAAAAGAATTGGTCATGTTTAAACCTATATTTACTAGGGTCCTTATTGTAAATTTAATATATTTTGAGGGGGTTTTATGAAAAATATCTTTAGTATACTTTAAAAATAAACCTCAAGTAATTATTTATTGTATTTAGGGTTTTCATGGATGTAACTTTTAAAGAGTGAGGTATTCTAGTGAATAAATACCTAGCTTGAATAGTTCATGGTATTAAAGTGTAAAGTTTGAATTGTATTGATTCTTGATGGTATTTTCATGAAACTTGTAATTCTATCATTTTGTTTAGAAAACGTGGAATTTAATAATATCTTAAAATATGTGTTTTGATAATATTTATATAATTATTAAAAATAACGTTTTTATTATTAAATAGAAATCCTCATTTTTCTTAAAAATTGTATAAAAATTCCATCGAGATCGTATGCTCCGTGAGGAAGTCTGCTTCTCACTCTACTAGTCCCGAGAATGTGCGATAATCTGCACCATCCCAATCGGGTTCCCCAAAATGGGTTGTAGAGGTATAATCACAAGGAATTTAAAATACTATTTACAAGAAAATGAGTTTTTATATAGTTCGTGGTATTTTATTGAAAAGTCGTATTTTGTCATAAGATATTGGTTTCAAGAGAATCGTGCTATGTCAAGATGTGTGTATGTGAGAGGTAGGTCATTACCTCATGAGGTTTTCTAAAGATATGCTAAACATAAGTATTAAAAGTTGTGTGTAAACTTCATGGTATTTAATTGTAAAAGCTTAAATAAAGTTGTTTTACATGGAGTTTTAAGGTGAAACTTGTTCCAAAACATTAGTTAATGATTAAAAAGCAAAGTATAATGATATGGATGAGTGGTTATTAGGAAAAATTGTGATTTTAACGAGTTTATAATCGAATGCCGGAATAACTCCACTTCCGACAAGTTTTTAAAAGAGATCATTTTAAGGTAGGAAGAGAGGAAAAGAGATGAGACTTGCTAGTTAGAAATAGAGAGGGGAGGTAAAGGAAAAGTTTGGTAGCTTCGTGGAGTCGCAGGGTTGCCAGAAACGTCTCGAATCCTCGTCGGAAAGTGACATTGGGCTAACTCCACATGTACTCTTCTTTGACTTAAGAAATTTTGAGAATTTTTGACAAGAGATTTCAGAATGAAGAGGGCTGGGGTATGGTGGTGTATTTATAGGATGGATGTAGGGTTTAGGGATTGAATAGAGAATTAAAAATGCATTAAAAATTGGATTAAGGGGTGAATTTAAACTCTCTGGATAAATGCAGGAAAAACATACAGAACAGAGGTTAAGAGGGTAGGCCAAGAGTTTAGTGTGCAAATCCCGGGCCTCATCCCCTAAGGATAGCCCGGCGTCGCCGGCCCCTTGGAGAATCTCGCCGGTCCGTTTGGCGCTTTGGGTGCTGGGATTTGAGCCACGTGCCCTAGTATGTACATATAACATTGAGCACATGTTTGATTTTCTGTCTTTTTATTTCTTACAAGTATTGCATGTGTAAACTTTTGGACTTCAAAAAATTTTAAAATAAAAATTCAGAAAATTAATATGTGGCTGATGGGATTCAAACACAGGGGCTACGTCACAGCAGTGCAAGGATTTACCGGTGAGCTACAAGTGGTTTCTTGCTGTTCTTAAACAATTTTAATTTATAGCTTGTGCTCAGGCTAGCAAACTCATTTCTGTACTTCAAGAAAAAAAAAGTTTGTACAGAAAATTCAGGGTTGTTACAGAAAGTGGTCAATCGCAGAGATATAATGTGTCTTTGGATTTTCAAGTCCAAGCTGTGCATAAAACTTCGTGCCCTATCTGCATCGTTGGCAACCAAAGGTCCTGCGAATCGACTGAGCCGCGTCCACTCAGCCGCATGCGCATCTACAGATCCGCCGTTCTGCTTCAAGCTAATAAACTTTTCTTCCATTTCTCTTCGAGCAGTTTGCGAAAAGAACTTCTCCAAGAAACTCTATGAAAACATTGCCCAACTGATCTGTTCAGGCAAACGGGTCTCCTCTACGAGCCACCACTCGCAGACATAATCCACCAGTTGGATGCGTACAACATCCACTCTCTTTTCATCTGAAATCTGCGCGGCGATGAGCAGATTCTCCGTGTTAACAAGCCACTGCTCCACTGGCAACGGCTCCTCCAATCCAGTAAATGTGGATGAACCAAGTCTCCTGAAATCCGCCACGGTACCCACACGCAGTGCTGGCTTGGCCTCTACTATGTCTACGGACTGCTGGACTATCCATAGACCCTCCTGAAAGGCCTCGGCTTGCCCCTGATTCAGATCGGTTTGCTGCTTCTGGTTCTCCAGCATCCCATATATCACTCCAAACAATGCGGCGTCATCAACATGCTTCTGGTACGATCGCAGATCTCTATCCGCCATGATTCTGAAGCCAAGACACTGAAGAGAATTAGCATGATAAAAAGATTCAATAAACATGATAGTTATGGATTCAAGAATGGCAAGATAGTAATATGGCAGGACATGTTCCTAATTACGGGTTTTCTGGTTAGCGTATTGTGTTCAATACCCAACTACAAAAGAACCAATCCCGATAAACCTAAATCCTATGTCTCCGATACCAAACAAACCCTATCACGCCCTGCTTCACAGAGTGCGCTAACTACTACAAATGACAGAGCCAACCATGCTACCTATGGATAGGAATCATTCCTCTACAGTCACATTGCGGCTGTCTATAAGATATCAAGAACAGAAAAATATAAAACTATCTAATACATGTCCATCTGCCAGAATAAAATAGTCAAGAAATTTATAAGCGAAAATGATAAATCCAATAAACAATAACATCTGGAAATACGTCCCAATATGGGCTCACATCAGGGAATAAAAGCTGCGGAAAATAACTGAACTAAATACCACTAACACGATCCTCACTGCTCGGCTTGACGGCTAAAATACTCCTGGTCAGCCTGTAATAGAGATATAGGAACTAGGCCATGCAAAACCCAGACGTCAGTGCGTCATAATATCAAACAACAGTAAGAACCAGGATGTAACCAGATATGTAGGCATGAATATAAAACAATAACATGAGTATAAACAGTGAGGTGTGTATATGTATGTGAAATGCAATGGGTAATCTAAACCGTGCTACTGGGTTATTTACTCTAAAGTTTTTGAAATCAATTTAATGGAATCGTCGATGTAACTCTATAGTATCCCGTGCATGCCCGGGACCATGGTCCAGATTCTCAGGCTGAAATCCGAGACGTGCCGCTAAGAAGTAAACAAGTAACATGTACAGATGAATGATGTTAGCAGCAGCATCCCAGGGCTGGCCAAGCCCTAAAAATCGATCAGTATAAGCATCGAACCGTCGAGTTACAAGTCAGGTTTCATTATTAATTTCCCCTTACCCCCAAGGTTATGTGTTCAAGTAAGGTATTGATAATATGGAACTAATACCAGCACAGGATCAAGCAGGTACAGGTGTGTATGTAGACAATAGGTTACAACCGTCAGGACAACAAGTCAAGATTGTCGGTTTTAGTAACAAGATCAAGTAACAAGTCAAGTAGTGTATCAGGGAATGTCATGTGGTGCATATGTATCAAACGGATACCCAAAGTAAAACTGTAACGAGTATCGAAACACGGTTAATGTACGTATGCACAAGTATCTATCTGTGATAACATTTTATAAGTCCATGACTACATATAATGCACACTAGCAAGCATGGTGTACTAATATAGCAGTAACATGAAATAATAAGATTTTGGCATGCAACTAGATATGCTATAAACAGTACGGATACGAACGGATATCGAAAAACAGTAAACTGTAACATCGGATGCACAATTCAACATACATGTATTATCTTTATTCATTTGGATATAAATGTAGTAGCATAGCATGTAGCAAGATAAATTTGCCTGATTGAATCTCACGGCGGGGTGCATACGTCACGTTTGACGTCGGGTAAACGTCGCAATGCACACATTCGTGTACAGAACTGAACCAAGCTACTCAAGAACGTGACCACGCTGGATAAAGACGACTGGGTCGTCCGGATCGTCGGCGACGTGCGCGACTCCGGAAAAACCGAGAAAGCAAGAAAAGAGAAGAGGAGAAGAAGAAGAAGAAGAAGATGGTACTTGGGTTTGGTGTTCTGGGGTTTGGGGTCAAAGACGAGGCGGCGAGGGGGTGCTGTCGACGAGGTCTCAGGCGATGGGGTTGTTGGCGTCGTTGGGTTCTGCAGGTGCTAGGGTTTCGGGTGTGCAGGAAAGAAGAGGAGCTCGGGGGTATTGGGTTCTGGTCGGGGTTTGGAGAGAGGTGAGGGCGAGGTTGAGGAGGAAAGGAGAAGGGGGTTGTGACGATGAGGGATCGACAGAAGTGGAGGCGATGGGTTGGAGGTTCGGTGGGTTTTCTTGGGTTGAGGTCTCGGTGTGCATGGGGTTTGCTTGGGTTTTCGAAGGAGAAGAGGCGTGGAGGTGGTGGTTGCGAGGATAATGGTGAGGAGGTCGAGGTCGACGACGAAGGCAAAGGTGAAGGCGACGAGGTCGGGGAGTTGGATTTCTTGGGTTTATGGGTTGTGACGGCGACGTTTTAGGGGTTCGGGAAAAAAAGAGGATGACGAGGTGGTCGAAGGCGGGAGGAAGGTGAGGTTGGGATGAAGGCGAGGGTGGTGGCGAGGGGTTGGCGACGAGGGAAAGGCTCGGGCATGGGTTAGGGTTCTCGTGAGGCGTGAGAAGAAGAAGAGAATAGAGAGAGTTGGCCGCGTTTTTAATAATTAGGTTAAAAAATAATATTTAATATATATTATATATATATAGCGAAGAGAGAGACAGAGAGAGGGTGGGATTAGTTAGGATTAAGATTTGTAGAGAATAGTTAATATATATATATATATATATATATATATATATATATATAACAGTTTAAAATATATAAAGAATATTATATTATATATTTTGAGTTTTTATAGCTAATACAGAAATACTCCAAAACATATCCGGGTTGTGTCAAAAAATATAGTTTGAAAATACGGATAATATACCGGGTCAAAGAAAATGCATTCCCTCAAGAACGGATACACGTAATATGCACGTAGTGATCCAAACGAGTCTGTTTCACCAAACGAGACAAGAACACGATGTAATGATGCAACCATAGGGTATGGGGTATGATGCAGGCCATGCTAGGTATTTAAAATATATTATTTGACTATAATTTGTAGTATTTGAAAATATATGCAATGCTAGATATAAGATACAGGTATACAAGACATATGTGTGCACGGATCCTCTGTACTAGCAAGGATAAGATGTAATCAAGAACCAAGATGGGTTTTAAGCATGCGGGTCGGGTCAGATACTAAGCACAGATACCAAAACACTATCCGCACCCAAAAACAAATAAAATCAAGAAATAGCCACAAGATAAAAAAAAATACTCAAATGGAGCATGGTATAAATAAACTAGAGTGTTACATTAACTTTAAAGTAGAACGAAACGTCGTTTGTAAATAAGGAGGCTGCAATATTTTAAAAATAGATATCCATGCAGTACATCCTTTGCATTATTGCTTTAAATCATGAAATGAATCGTTATTTAGAAATGATTACAATCTTTGTATTTTCATAATCTCCCAAATAGGATAAATCGTAAAACTCAGCTAGTCAACAGTAAAAGGCCGTATTCGTCTAAACATTACCATCTCATCCAGTTCGGAATCTCGTCATGTATGACGACAATAAAATATTCCATTCATCCATCAAAGTCATAAATTCATTTAGTCGGGAAACAATTTAATACGCTAAATAACAGTCAG
This sequence comes from Agapanthus africanus, assembly GCA_030015575.1. NCBI lineage: Eukaryota > Viridiplantae > Streptophyta > Magnoliopsida > Asparagales > Amaryllidaceae > Agapanthus > Agapanthus africanus. The sequence goes on along the minus strand of CM057348.1, from coordinate 22,113,985 downwards.
TACGAACATCCAGTCTGTGTACACAAACACACAGCAAATAGTACGGACATTTAGTCACATACACGCACATAACATTGATTATACTATAATATGTAAAGCATGGCAAGTTCTACACGTGGCATGACAATTACTAGTAATGTGTACGTGTTAGCATATGAGTCTTTGATAGTGTCTCATGGTAATCAATAGTAATTATATAAGTGTTTTAATTTATACATGTCATAGCAGTTACTAATGATATGTAAGTGTAGCATGTGAGTCTGTGTTGGTGCTGCATGGTAATTATTAGTAATTGTACAAGTATCCTAGCAATTGTGTTCGCAAAATTATAGCAAAGGAAATGAAATATAGCACTGGTAAAATGAGCATATGAGACATGAATTATAATCAATAAAGAAGTGTTCAAAATAAATTTAGATGTTGGGGTGCCATACGTCATCCATCCGATTTCCCACTTGTAGATGCTAAATCTACTCATTGATTGTGGCCCTAACTAGTCAAATCTCATAACCGCTGCATCTCCCCTCATCGTCTCAGGATCACCCACACTCGATGCTATAATCAATAATAATCTTAAACATGCAAGGAAACCCCATCAATATCGATATAAATCCAAACAGACTAAATATGGCTCAAAAATCAAGTTAATCAGGCAAAATAAAGTATTAGACATCTGAAGCTAGAAGGTTCAGACGTCTTAAAAAGACGTCTCGTCGAGGCAAATAAGCGGGAGACGTCTGAAGAACAATATGCAGACGTCTGCAAAAAACACAGAGGAACCTCAGAGAAAGAGCAGACGTGAAGTTTTAAGCTCAGATGTTTGACGAACAATACGAATTTAAAACAGAAACAACGCAAACGTTTGAACTTCAAATTCCCAGACGTTTGATGAAGAAAACCGCTGCTCGAAAAATTGGAATTTTTAAAATACTTTAAAGCCAAAAGTTTTGCTTAAAACTACCCTTCTACAATCCAAAACAAGTTGTAACGACAACAAATAGCTACACTGAACATACTACAAGTACAATAATCAATAAAACTCCATTTGTGTAAGATTTAAAACATAAAAACATGTTTTTTAAGTAGAAAATATAGTTTTCATGGAAAATAAAATTTGTAATTTGAAATCAAAAGGTTTACCTTGAATGCAACCAATAATTCTTTTATGTAAAAACCAATCATTATCAATGAAATGTGCAGTAACACAAATAGAACCCATATCCCATTTTGTAGTCCAAAAATCAGAAGTTAATACAATTTTACTTTTAAGATTTTCAAAAATATTATTCTAATTGCCGTCATGAAATTTTTTTAAAATATCACATCTAAGTGTTATTTTAGATACTTTTTGAAATGCTTGATTATATGCATTTTTAAACAAACTATCGAATTTTTCATTTTTTGCAAAACCAAATGGTTGTTCAGTATATATGACATATCTTGCAGGTTATCTTCTATTAGTATCTTGCGAATAAGAAAAACAAGTTAAAGAGTTAGACGATACATTTAGATTCGTCTGTTGAGAAACTGTTTTTTAGTGTTTGATTAAATGTCTTTTTAGATGGATAGTTCCACCTGATACGGCACAAGTAAAATCTACTTGGCAATGAGTACAAACTGCCCGCTCGCCTTTACTTACAACTGTTTGTACTGCAAAATGTTTCTAAACATCAGAAATTTCAGCTCTTTTATCTTTAAGGGCAGAAGTTCTTACTTCAGGAATGGTAGGAGCAGGAACTTCTTGAAGGACATGACTTTATAACGTAGCAGGGATCTCATAATTAGAAAATTTATAGTTAGGAGAATAAGAATCAAAATTAGTTTGCAGCATATTAGTTAATATTTGTCTCTTTTGTGAATCCAAATCGATTTGAAATGAACATCTCCGTGAAGATGAAGCATCCATGTTACGTTGTGAAGATGAACCTAGCATTCTTAATTAAAAATATTAGTAAGAGAGAAAGAGAGATAATAAAAAATATACGAGAAAAATATATAATCAATAAAAAAAAACTGATTCCAAATAGCAATATCAAATTAATGAAACTAAAGTTAAGATTGATACTTCGGAAATGAAGATTGCGTGATTCTAATTTTAACACTAAACTTTTCGGAAATTAAAGAGTGTGATTGGGAGATTGAAAATTTTGTTGTTGTGAATTATAAGAAGAATGAGAAGTGTAGATAGATATTTATAGAGTTTTAGATTAGGGGTATAAGAATGTATAATTTTAAGTGAGAGGGTTTTAGATAATTTTATAACCCCCAATTTAATTCAAATTTCCCCCTTTATTAAAAAACACTCCTATTAAAAAAGAAACCACATCCCAAGGAATTAACCGGCCCCACCCCAAAACCCCCCAAGGCCAAATGGCCAAATTCAAATTTGGATTTGGCCGTTTTGGCCGGGCCAGGCCTTGTAAATGGTCTGACCGGCCCGGGCCCGCCACGTGGCGTTCGAGCCGGGCCATTTTTCGGGCCGGCCCGTTAGACACCTTAACATACCGCTCGCTCTATTCAATTTGTTTATAGTTTTAAAATTACTTTTCTTTTCTGGAAAAACTAAAAGAATTTTTAATATGTAAATTATTAAAACTAACCCTAGAATTTCCACAAATGATAAATATTCAATAAAAGATAAGGAACTCATGCCTAGCACTTTGTGGGTTTATATAGACAGCTAGCATGGACCCTTGCTCACGCGCATGGAAACCTTTGCGGTTACGAAAAATAGTTAATGCATATTGATGATTGTTGTACAACGCATGATTAAACATGCAAAAACACTCCAAACAAAAACCAAATGTAAATTCTTACAGAACTATCAACAGTTTGATCCTCCTAGACCATACATACATGCGGTCATATTATTTTAATGTGGTATTGAAATACATTTATGGCTCTAAACTTGCTCTAATTATCGTAACTTGTTACTTGATTGAATCTCTCATGTTCCCCTCTCGAGAATCTGAATTCGAACTGAATAATAACTCACTCAGAGACATAGCTATTGAGTGAGGAGTTTTTACATTTTTATGTATACAATCCTCCATAAAGGAATGGCCTTTACAAGAAGCGGAAATAAGAAATCAAAAGAAGGGTGTAACGTAAATTTTGTAGCCCATATGAAATTGTGCCATATGAGGGGCTAAGTTAAGCCAGATTTTGTCCTCTTCTTGATAGCTTTTATGTACCACTAGCAAGGGCCCCCCACGGAATGCACCGTATGAAATTCGAAGTCAAGAAAAGTCATATTTAAAAGTTTATTGTTATATGATTTTTAAGCTGTAATATCTCATATTTTTAAACATCATACAACAACAACAACAACTGAGCCTCTTATCACAAGCATATTTTTAAACATCATATATATGTAAAATATATGAAGGATCAACTCGCAATACTTCGGCGTTTTTCTTTACCACTATGGTATTTTTCTTGTTATAGCATATGAAAATAGCGAAAATTTTAAAATTTTCTAAAAAATATTCTCGGTATTTCAATATTTTTTATGCTTTAGCATAAGAAAATCACAAAATTTTAAAGAATCCCATATGTTTTCTTCAAATTTTCAATATTTTACACTCATAGCCCACGAAAATTGTGAAATTTTAAAATCATAATTTTTTGTTTTCTAAGGTTTTTCAATATTTCGCTTGATATATGGCACAAGAAAATCTTGAAATTTTCAAAAATAAAATATTTTTTTTGCTTCGATTTTTCAATATTTTCTATGATATATAGAACACGAAAACAACAAAAATTCGGAAAATCCAAAATTTTCAGCTGTCTTTCTTTTTTCAATTTTATGCATGTTATATCACATGAAAATCATGAAATTTTTTCTTTTTCTTCAGTTTTTTAATATTTTGCATGCTATATATAGCACATAAACTTCACAAAATTTATAAAAAATCTCAAAAAAATTTGTTTTTTCAAATTTTTAATACTTTGCACGTTTCCTGACACAGCGCGGAACAACAGGACTAATGAACATGCAAGTTACGAATAGCACCTAAGATTCGAAAAATTAAATAGTTATGAAAATTAATTATTTAAACATTCCGCGTCGTTCACAATCAAGTCGGTTATTAATGTTAAAAATCATACGGCACAAAAAGTTTAAAGATAACTATCGATTTTCGTAAAGACGACAATATTACACAGACTCAATATCAGGCCAAATACCTAGACTATCAATTCTCCAGAGGTGTTCAATTAATTGAATGATTAAAACCTTGGCGATAATTACCTCACGAGATCGATCTGTCGAACAAATCTGAATTTTGCATGATCACCCGTGGCCTCAAGTACCAAGGATGTGCATCGGGCTCGCCTCTATTGCTCCCGGTGATGTTGATTTGATCTGCGTTCATGGATAATTCTTACAACTTGATCAAAGACAAAAGGAAAACCAAAAGAAAGCTATGTTTATTTGATGGTCGGGGACTGTGACGTGGATTTATGAGGGGAGATGCGCTACTACAATAATGGGTTATCCTATATGGATTTAGCCGTAGGGGCAAACCACTGCCCCTATGGATTAATCCGTAGAGCCATAAAATTCCCCCTAAGGCAAAGGCCACAGGTGCAAGTCTACGTCCTGAACATGTCTTTACGGAGTAATAATTGCCTCTACGCCTTACTCCGTAGAGAAAAATATCCCTACGGGTTACTCCGTGAGGACAAATTATTTATTGAATTTATTGTTTTATAAAAAAATACTTGCCCCTATGGATTTATCCGTAGGTCCTGATACTTATCCATACGGATATATCCATAGGTCCATATAAATGCCCTTACGGATATATTCGTAGGGGCAAGTTTAACCCCCTGTTACTGAGTCCATAGGGACAAAATATCAGGTATCATGTTATTTTGTCCATACGGAACTGTGTAGGGGAAAATATTGCACCTACGGATTAATCCGTAGTTGCAATTGATATCCCTACGGATTAATCATAGGGACAAAATACCAGTTTTGTTTTAAAAAAAGGGCTACTGTTCCCCCCCCTTGTGCACAATAATATATACATCATATAATCAAATACAGAAATATTCATAATCAACATTTCACGCATAATATATAAATGAAGTAAAGAAACAGAATACGGTATCAATCTAAATCATCGTGAACAATCAAACAACCATCAAAATCGTCCAAAATATATACAATATGTATCAAGTACATACATCCTCAAAAATATTTTAAAAAAAAAGCTACCCTAGCTCGGTCCAGCTCCTCCACCTCTGATAAACGTCGTAATCTGGCGCATCTGCTCCTCGGTGCAGTCCTGAGTCGTCAAAAACTCAACCAATGAAGGAGCAGATTGTGCGGGAGTCTAAGCGGGCTGTGGAGCTGTAGGAGTGGTCTGCGCAACCGGAGTTGAGGTAGTGGCTTGCGGAGCCGCAGCCGAAAGAGATGCATGTGGAGCCGCAGCCGAAGCAGTCTGTCGCATCTGTTAAATTTTGTGTGTATTAAATGAGTAAGAATACTTAGGGACTTAGGCCTCGTTTGGGTATCTAGTTTGGAAAACCTTGGTTTCTTTTAATTAGATAGTTTTATGTAAGTATGATTAATCAAAACTAAGTCTACAACCAAATAAGCTCAGGCTACTAATATTGCATATGTTACTATCTATAATGTGATATAATTTTTTACTATTAAGTAGTATACATACCAACATCTTCTTCAACTCCTCGACGGTGGTCTTCAAAGCGGCAATATCATGCTCTAGACGTCGCTTACGGGGGGTAAGGGAAGTAACCGTCGGAGTGGAGTCCAACCTCATATGGGCCCTGCTAGGACCCAGTCCCCGGCCTCTCTCCCAACCTCCGTGGTGCCCTCCGTGTGCGACGTCTAGGACTGGGGTTAGTAGCATCAGATCGGTCTATCCAGTAAAATCGATCCCCGATGCCTCCGCCTGCTCCATCATCTGCTCCTACACCCACATTAACCATTAAAATATAAGTATATCATTTAAATTTGAAATTTTCAAAACAAAAACTTCAAACATGTTTGAATAAATATTAACACTTACGCAGTACTCCTGGGTAGCGATGTTAGGGAATCGAAGCTCTCCCATAGCGGGATCTGTCGAGGTGCCGTAGACGGCAAGATACGCGGTCAGCACGCTTGGTGTACCACCCTGCGCCAGGGTCTGAGTTCTCTGCAATTCGCCAAAAATTTACATATATTATAAAATAAATCTTAATATTACATTATATCAAAATAGATCTATTCTAATTTACCGATGCCTCCATGGCACGAGTAATGTTCCTTGCGCCTTCTGTATAAGTGGGGCGACCTCTCTTCGCCGACTTCCTATTCTCTTTATTTTGATCAGCCTGTTTCTGCACAGCACATTCAGATTTTGTTTTCTAATTAAGCAACATAAAAAAATAAATTATATACTAAGAAATGAATTAAATTTAAATTACAAACTTGTTTGCGTTGAGAGTCGAAATATTGGCACAAGAGAGACCATGTATCTACGTCGACTCTCGAAAAGGCCGGAGTATGTAGAAGAGCCGCTCTCTCTGCCTCGGGGGTCGCCATCCATAAAGAATAGCAGTCGATCTTCAATCCGTTCCTATTGTATCAGACCTTTCATTGCATGTTCTCCATTAGTCCCTGGTACAGAGCGTGAAGATCGAGCACTCTCTCTGGGTGATCAGGGTCGGATATAGGCTAAAAGTCGTAATCCAACTACAGATACAAAAAATAATGTATTTAAATTTCAAGTGTTAAATAATAATAAATATATTGGATAAGTCAAATGAAAATATATATTAATACCCGAGCCTGATCTCAGAAGAGGGCAAATGAGCGCCGGTTCTGATCGCCCCACTCAACGTGAAGTGGATACTTCTTTAGGATGCGGCTCCCATCCCCCATATACCGGCCGAATCTCTCGGCATAATCGCCGGTATAGCGATAGTCGGGGGTAAAGAAGAGGGGGAATGGTGCATCCCTCCTAACTCTGTAGGGCCTCAGCCTGTGGGACTGATTCGGCCCTCAAGTCTCCCTATCGAGATGGGGCTGCCCCGCATCTACAAGAAATATCAAGATAAGGAATATTAAGACAAAGTGGTATTAAGAAATCAAGGATTATCGAAAATTGAAGTGCGATATATACCTCCGGCGACAGCAGCATGAGCCTGGGCCCGGGCAGCAGCACGAGCTTTGGCCCGGGAAGCAGCACGAGCAGGACGATAGTTCTTTCGTTGAGGAACAGCCAGTGACCCGAACGTGGACGCGTCTCCTCTAACTAGAAAATAAATATTGATGATAAAATTATATGGAGTTCATATTTATTCTTAGAGGATATGTAAAATGAATAAATATTTTATATTTATTCAAACTAACTTGCAGACTGAGCGGCGAGTACGGAAGTGGCAGGAGTGGCCTCTGCGCCAGATGTGGATGCACCACCTATAATAAGACAATTAAAAATAGATTATATAAGTAATTACAAAAAGAATGTGTAGATCAATAATATAACATTCTAAATCAATATGCATGCAATATAGGATATATAAATATACTCGCAGGTCCGGTGGTGGCCTACGCCCGAGATATGGAGGCCTCACCTACAGTTAAACAATCAAAAAATGATTATCTAAGTAAGAGCAAAAAGAATGTGTGCATATTTATGATATAACATTCGAAATCAATATGCATGCACTATAGGATATATAAACATACCAGCAGGTGCGGTAGTGGCCTCTGCCTCTAATGTGGATGCACCACCATCAGCTAGACAATTAAATATTGACTATATAAGTAATTTTGAAATAAATATGTGTATATATCTATAATATTACATTCAAAATGAATATTCGTGCAATATACCTGGAGGTGTGGCAAAGTCCACACGGAAGGAGTCATCGAAAGGGGATACGATCGGGGTGCAAGACCGGCCTTATGAAGCTCCCTACGCAGCTCTCCGGACGGCAGAACCACTATGCCGCTGCCGCGGCTGGTGCTCCTGCCGCCCCTCGCTGCTCCGGTGGACGTTATCAAACTTATATAAGAGTACAATCATTACATATGCATGCAATATATGTATAGATCGTAGAAATGTGAAGTAATAATATAACATTACTGATAACCTTTTTTGGTTTGTGGACACATTAGACATATCTACTTGGATTTCATCATCGATATCATTTCTAACCCACGTAACTTCACGATCAGCCGAAGACAACCCATTTTTTGAAACAGACAGTCGGAGCACTCTAAGTCTTCTCTCCTCTTCATCCTCATCGCTTTCCTCTATACGATCCTCGAATTCTGGGATATCGTAAACATCCCTGGGTTTCCAACGGCATACGACACTCCATCCCAGATGCTTCAAGCACCGTGAATAGTTTACTTGGAACGGTTGGTTCGGAAAGATAAATGGATCGTCCTGACCGTAAAATCGAAGTGTGTTCACACTAATCAATCCATATTCATCTTTCCAAGTCCTGAGATTGTTTCTCCACTTATCTGTATCGGTTCGTGTATCGTACCAAGTACACTGAAATATATAAAACGGTTCTGATCGTCCGGGGGATTGGATGCTAAGTATGCAATTTAAGTATCCATAATAAATCACACCATCCGATCCTACCGTCGCAATCCTACTATTCTGAGTGGTTCGAGATGTTTCTATGTCCTTAACTTCAAATTTGTATTCAAGGACACTGAATCCTTTATAATATGCAACCTCCATACTAGGAAACTGAGCTAAACATCTTGAATCTCTCTCTAATGATGCAAACAAGTTCGGATCGTGGATCTGAAAAAACAAATTTTACGACAAATACATAACGATATAAGTTTAGATTAAGACTAGTAGCAATAACATGTTATTCGAACAACTTACATAATCTGCAACCCAATCGCAAAAATTATCCTGATGATATTTTTCCAATCGTTCATCATTCCAATCAGGATGCCCCTCACGTGCCTCATTAATATAAATTATGTTCTCAACAATAAATTATGACATTAATATTATATCCTTTCATACACAAACAAACACAAATATAAATTTAATCCAAAAAAACATACTCTCTAATTTCTTCAAGATATACGCTATTGAGGAGGATAAACAGATATATCTTGTTGATAAACACAGTGTCTACTCTCTTATAGGACGCTTTACCATATGGCCCGTCCTGAATTCTCCGAGGCCGGTTAAACTTCATCTTAATGTTTTCATCCAGATAGCGGGAACAAAATATGGTTACTTCATCTAGAAGATAAGCTTGCATGATAGAACCCTCTGGTGGATTTCTATTGCGGATATACTTTTTTACAGTGTAGAGTTACCTAAAGAAAAATATGTTAAATAAATAAGTACGGGCATATAGAACAACAATAATTTTACAAATTGCATGAAACGAAAAATTCCACATACCTTTCGACAGGATACATCCATCGATATTGTACTGGTCCGGCTAACTTAGTTTCGGTTGCAAGATGAATCATCAGGTGTATTATGATATCGAAGTGTAACAACCATAAACTTTCTGTACAACTTTCTGTAGAATTTTTTTCAAAAAAAAAATACAGAAAGGGGTAATTTTTCCTGAGCACAAGTTACAAGTTTGATTTGCTTTTTAATAGCAAGAAGGAGCTTGTAGCTCATTGGTAAGACCTTGCATACTGATCCAAAGCATCAGAATTCAAATCCCATTAGCCATATTATTTTTAATATTGTTTTGTTTTGAATTTTTAGAAGTCCAAGGGTTTACACGTGCATAACTCGTAAAAACCCCATTACACATGTAAAACAAACTGGCCCAGGGGATAGATGATGCGACGAGGAACACGTGGCACACTGGAACCGGCCGGAATCGGCCACTGACTCGGCCGACTCGGCCCGCTGCCGCCGGCCGGACTCGGCCGGACCGCCGATTCTCCAACACAAAAGTTGTGTCTCTTGATCTCCCCAGTACCCCTGTATAGTTTAATCTTCCTGCAATTTAACAGAGCTCTTTAAAAGTCCATTAAACCCTATTTTTAATACAGTTTAATACAATTTTCTCACACCCCTTCACCTAAACCTAACCCTAAGTTTACCCTATAAATACCACCCCTAGACACACCCCCTCACTCATAATTCTGTCCAAACTCTCAAGAAATTCCTCTAGAAATTTTGTGTACAAGTGGAGTTAGCGAAGGGCAAAATTCCGGTGATCTTCCGACGACGACCCTAGGAGCTCCCGGCGATGAAACGATGCACCGGCGCCTCCTACGTCTTCCTCTCCCTCTTCTCTATACTTCAAACCCATAAGTACCACCTCCCTCTTCTATTTTCTAGTCTTAAAACTTTTTTTTCTAAAACCCGACGGAATCGGAATTAATTCGATTTCCGATTCGTTTCTTCCTAAAAATTCAGTCTTTTCTTAAATACAAACATACTAAACCCTTACATGTTGACTATTAATCATTAACAAATATGTTGAACCATTTTTATGGCAATATATTTTATTTTGTAACTTTTACTACTCTTTTTCAGTAAAATACCATGTACTTTACTTTCTACTTTAAAACATCATAAATCTTGCTATACCTTTAATTAGATCACGAGTTAATGACCTACCTCCTCACATCACTCATATGTAATATAGCACAATACATTTCGAGAACATAGAATACGGGAAAACGAAACTTTACATATAAATACCATTTACTATTAAAACCGTTTTCTATAAGATTACGTATTTTTATAAATCTTTGCAAAGCGCCGCTACAACCCACTTTGGGAAACCCGACTGGGATGGTGTGGATTATCGCACATCTCTGGACTTAGTAGTGCGAGATTCAGACCTCCGCAAGGAGCATTCGGTCTCGAGAGATTTAAAATACAAATATCTTAAGAAAATGAGATTTCTAGAAAATAATAAATTAAAATTATTTTTATAAATATATGTATCATCAAAATATCTATTTTTGATATATTATAAATATTCTAACTTTTCTAAATCACAAGAATCATTTTACATGAAAATACCATGCAATTCCATACAAGTTCAATATTACAGATAAATACCATGTATTATGAAAAATAGGCTTTAATCACTAGAAATATCACAATTATAAAATCTACACCTATGAAAACTTTAAAGACAATAATGAAATACTTAAGATGTAATTTGTAAATTATACAAAATTATTTTTACATAAAACCCTCTTACAAAATTATTTTTACATAAAACCCTCTCAAGTTTTATAAATTACAATAAGGACCCTAGTAAATATTGGTTTAAGCGGGACCAGTCTCTTGAACCTCAGGGAGCCAGAGATATGGGTGCTTACTTATCTAAGGTAGACAACTTAACAAATGGTGTTGTCAACACGGTAATCGTCTTTGAAAAAGATATAAATCCTGCCGCCCATGTGCAGCGGTTACCGATAACATCAAAACCTAATTCAGGAATTCAATTTCTTTTATAATTGTCTGACTCAGACTGAGTCTCCTTATATTAATCTGACTTGAATATGATTCAAGTACAAACTACAATTCAACCTGAATCCGTGAATCTATATATTCAATTTATCAATCTATACAACTTGACTGAACCGAACCATGGATATACTTCCATTTACATAATTATCCAGTACATCTATTTCCATTTATATGATATCATGGTTTCGGCAAGTCTTCCTTTTACAACACAAGTTATCCATCTATATACAACAATACAAACAAGACATCGCGGGGTTTATAAAGTGGTAGACCAGTACAGAATATGTTAAAGGTGGCACGAGGTGGTCACTTTACATCCATGCCGTTGTTCCGTAGTATTATCAACGGAGCCTTGTATTTCCATTTGCCCTATTCTCTAGCATATAGAGACTCCTCTCGTATACACTGGCATCCTTCTGTACCAAGCTACAAACAACAGCGTTAACACTAAATACAACTTTAAAACCTACACTCTCTCTTACTCTCTGTCTATTCTATTTATCCCTTATCTTTGGGACTTACCGAGCGATTGTTCGCTGACGACATTCCTTCTCTTTCTTCTTTAGAATGTTGTCAGGTGATCTGGACACTCAGGAGATCGAACCTACCAACGAGGACTTGGATCAACTTGCTTACGACCTAGAGCTCTATCTTCATTGTACACTTTTTATTTCAGTACTTTTCATTTCTATTATGCCACTGTTTAGGCATTGCTTTCATTCAGATGTATTTATTTTTCCATGCATTGTACAAAAGAATGTTAATAAATAAAGTTATTGTTTCATTACATTTGTCTCTTGTGTACATTTCTTTTATATTGCTTAGCGTATTTACTTCTGAGTAAATACGTAGCGGCCTCGTCGCATCCTCTGTCCATACACTGGGAAGCGGGGTGTGACACGATGAATGACGGTGGGAAAATACGCTCAAGCTTGCAAAGTATCAATGCAATAGAATTTTCTAGATTCTCCAGCGTCACAACATCCAAGGTTTTAGCGCACAATTCTATAAAAAAGCAACAAAAGTCATTGATTACTAGACCAACCGATTCGGGAAGAGAAGTCATGAGGGCTAATGGGAGAAGGTGCTCCATAATAACATGGTGATCATGAATTTTCAGCCCATCGATCTTGTCTTCCACATTTTTTATCTTCTTGCTAAATGATCCTGAAAAACCTGTGGAAACTTTCAAATCATGCCACACCTGCAGAAACCTTTTCTTCTCCAGTTGTGACATATGATACGCGACATTGGAAAGTACAAACTTTCCTGATTTACCCGCTATCGATTTAGGATGCAATTCACTTCTAATTTCCCAGTCTTGAAGATTCATCCGAGCACAGAGGTTGTCTTTCGATTTTCTGTCTTTACAAAGAAACAAGTTGAGTACGTGCTCGGATACTCCCTTCTCTATATGCATGCCGTTCAGACAATGACGCACTAAATTTGTTGACCAGTACGGAAGCTCGTAGAAAATACTTAATTTGTTCCTGTAAGGTGGTTTGACCTGTTTTGCTGGATCTATCCAGAAGTTCATATTATTGTAACCATCCCACTGAGCAGTCACTTCTTTTCCGGACAATGAGGCTGGAGGCCTAAGAAGCTCCTGATGACCATTAAAGTGAGCAGCGTCTAACCTGTAGGAATGGTCTAGTGGCAGGAAATGCCGATGGCCACAATAACAAACCTTCCAGCTAAAATTCAACCATTTCGATGTTATATATTGATGGCAATAAGGGCATGCTTTGTGACCATGTACGGACCAACCTGATAGAATTCTATACGCAGGAAAGTCATTAATTGTCCGCATTAAAGCCGCACGTAGTGTGAAGGTTGTATCTGTGTTTACATCGTAAATCTCTACACAATCAATGAATAAAGATATTAACTCATCGATCAGAGGTCGGAGATAGACGTCGATATTGTTTTCCAGCAAGTTTGGACCATCAATAAGAAGAGGTATTATAAAGTTGGATTGATCTATAGCCAACCAAGATGACAGATTATAAACTATCATTACAACGGGCCATGTGCTGTGGCTTCCAGCCATATAGTTGAATATGCAGAAGCCATCACTAACGAGTCCGAGCCTGATATTGCGAGGATCACTACTGAATATTTCGTTCCTCCTATCGAAATCCTTCCATGCCGGTGAATCTCTTGGATGACTCATTTTTCCATCTTCACTTGGAGTAGCACGGTGATGCCAAATCATTGCCTCGGCTGTTTTCATGCATCTGAATGGCCTCTGCAGCCTCTGTGTTATGGGAAAGTGGCGTACTATCTTAACAAATATATCGGGATTTATATCAAATTCTTTTGGTTTATACCCAGCCTCTCCGCATGTTGGACACTGTTTCAAATCTGAATTCTTATTCCGGTACAACACGCAATCTTTAGGACATGGATGAATTTTCTTACACTTCAGACCCAAATCAAACATCATCTTCTGGGTTTCGTACCAGCTGTCGAGCACGTTATTTCCTAGGGGGATGGAATCTTTCAGGAACTTCAGAAGTATCGTGAATGACTTGTTGCTCAATCCATTTAGGCACTTAATCTGGAAAAGTTGGACGAACCATGATAGGGTTGAATACTTTGCATTCTCATAAATTGGTCTTCTAGCATCATTCATGAACTTTTCATACTTATCCGCACGCGGTCCTTATCCGGAAGCAATGTCATCTTCGGTTGGAATACTATCACCTAGGGTAGCCTCTACCATATCCTCCATTTCTTCTCCTGGAAAGAAGTTATCATGTTCTTCTTCTTCTGCCGCATTACCGTCTTCTTCTTGTCCTTCCCCGTGATATAGCCAAGTTGTATAAAGTATAGTAAAACCATGTTTAACGATGTGAAACTCTACGATTTTACCTTCTGCCAGAACATATTCCCACATCTATCGCATGGGCACAGAATCTTCTCTAACATGATCGTATTATGTGCACGTGGAAATTCAATGAAAGCAGTTATTCCTGCGACAAACTTAGATTTCATGCGTTGTTGCCAATCCACGTATATCCGGTCCTTAACTCTGATGTACTCATGGGTCATGTTAGACTGTATAACATATAAATTGTAGGTTATGGTGATTATATTGAGAAATTTAAGAACGTGATGGTTACGGACAAAGAAGAAAGTCCGTAGCGGCAAGTTTATCGTTGAAAAGAATAAATTATCGATAAACAAAGTTAGATTTGAAGATATCCAGTATGAGTTGTATTCTGTGTATGTGTGTTTCAATTTATGATTTCGCTTAAGTGTAGGGTTGTTAGTGTGTATGTGCTTTATGTGTGCGTTTGTTGTGTATTCATGTTGTATGTGTGTGTTTCGGCTGTCAGGGGTAAGCCTTCTATCCCATTAAGAATGTATAGAGCAGACACCCATTCACTTATGCTTTCATTCGTTTCGAGTAAATTTCGGCAGCACCTCCCCACTGTTCTCCAAGTACACTATAATAAAATAGACAATAATTTCAATAATGTGAAACAACGTTGAAATGAATATCTAATCTATCTTTGTACACGGAGAACCAGCGGAAAAGTACCGAAGAAATAACTCGAAACGAATGAAAACACAAGTGAATGCAGGTGTTTGCCTTATACATTTCTAACTTGTCCACACTGGACAAATCTATCGGTTATCATACGATTGAATCTTCTCGTCATATAGACTACACGACGGTTGTTAGTACCGAACTATACCGTCCGATATTTAACTACCTTCGTATAGTTCTATGTCACGACGAATATCGAACGTATGTTAACCGATAGACGGGGTCTAAGTCGCGATTTGATTTTCACATATAAGTATAGATGAGAATATGAAAGTTTCATATTATAATCGAGTATCATATATTGGTTTTAAGTTGAACATTTAACTTGAATAGGTTTTACGTTTACGTTTCGTTATTAAGGGTTCGAAGGTTTTTTGTTTAAGGTAAATTTTTAATGTGTTTACGGTAAAATTGTGCGTTTACGTTATCATCGAGTATTATCGTGAAGGAACACGTGTACCCTAAACCCTAACTCAAATTATCCCTAATTAACCCAAAATTAACCCAAATTAACCCTAATCATCACCCTGACTCAAATTATCCCTAATTAACCTAAAATTAACCCAATTAACCCTAATCAACACCCTAACTCAAATTATCCCTAATTAACCCAAAATTAACCCAGGTAACCCAAATTAACCCTAATCAACACCCTAACACAAATACACTCTGTTTTACCTAATTAACCCAAATTAACCCTAACCCAAATTAACCTAACCCTAATCATCATCCAAACCCCAACCCAAATTAACTCTAGCCCAAACCAAAATTAACCTTAATTAATCTAATTAACCCTAATCCTAACCCTAATCATCACCAACCCTATTTTACCTAATTAACTCAAACTAATCCTAACCCTAACATTAACACGAACCCTAAACCGAACCCTAACCCTATCTAATTAGCCCTAGCCCTAGCCCAAACCCTAGACTGAACCCTAACCCTAACCCTACCTAATTAACCCTAACCCTAACCTTAACCCTAGTTAACCCGGTCGTATACTAGTAACCATAACCGTAACCCTAAAATCAACAATAACACAAAAATAAGAATAATCATAAGTTCAATATTCAAAATAACTCACCTCAGTAGTAGTTTTGCCAGCGGAAAATAGCTCGACGAGGTGCAGGAGGCCGTGGAGGCGTGCGGGTGTGGTGGCGAGGAGGTGCACGGGTATCTGTGGTGCGGCCAAAGACGATGATGAAGTAGACGATAGGTGTACCGGCAACGAGGAGGCGCACGCGGGTGTGGTGGCGAGGGGACGCATGCGGGAGATCAATCGCGGGGGAGTTGGGAAATTTTGGGAACGATGAGAAAATTTCCGGGCTTTATTTTTTATATAAATAATCCTTCTTTGCCCGTACGAATTAATCCGTTGGTCCTTCTCTTACGGCTCAGTAGAGGCAAATAATAGATTGCATTTTAATATTTTTTAATTAATCCGTAGGGCACCGTAGGGGCAAATCGATGGCCCTATGGATTAATCCTTAGAGGCAATAAAAAGTTTCCCCTACGGATTCCTATATCTGTAGGGACAATAAAAGCTCACTGGATGATGTTGGGATTAAAGGGAAAATCTTTGATTAATCAAAGAAATATAGAGTAGGTGATGATATGCTATGAAGAATCAAAGAACCCACGAAGGTGATCACACGCAGTGCTCAATAAACACCACTATAAATGTGCCCAACAGTAACCAGATATTGGTAACGGTTCCAACCTCTACCAATTACTCGTAATGGTTGTCTTAGTATTGATAGCGGTTGAAACTGTTACCAATGCCAATATAGAGCGGGCCCTACAACACTGTCAAGATAACACACTAAATTTCCCCTATTTTTCCAAATCCCTCTTCTTTTTCCTTCATCCGAAAATTTGGAACTAAAATCGCGCGCGCGTCTAGCCCTAGCTCAAGCCCCCTCCGCCTCTCCTCACCTTCGTGGCCGTCGCTATGCCTCCACGTCCACCTCCTCTCCTCGCCTCCATTCCCTAGCATGAGCCCTCACGTACATCTCTATGGCCGCCTCGCCTCCATGCCCTAACTCGAGCCCCCGTCTTCGCCCAAAACTTAGTCTCGCCGCTGTTTGAGTGCTCGTCAGCCGAAATAGTGCTCGATTTGGTCTAAGATAGTGAGTTCCCTTCCAATTTTACTTTTTTATATGGACTATCTTGAAATTTCTATGTGAAATCTTATTTCCCTCTTTTGACGATGATGATTTTTCCTATTGAACCCTTGAAATTTGGATTTGATGAGATTAGGGTTAGGGTTTTTTCAGTTTTCGTAATTAATTGGTAGGTTTAGTACGGTCAGTGTTAAGGTTAGGTTATTACTGTTAGGGTTAAGGTTACGGTTAAAAATTGATTATGATTAATGGTTAGTGTTAGGGTTATGGTTAGTGTTATTGTTAGGGTTAAGGTTAATGGTGAGGGTTAGTGTTAGGGTTAGGCTTAGGGGTTTTTAGTAAAAAAAATTAAAGATAATTTAGTGAAAAAACAACAATAGTTATGGTTATTTTAGTGAAATTTACAGTAATTTAGTTAATTTAAGAAGATGAATTATTTAGTTAAATTTTTAAAGTGGTTTAGTGAAAAACCAACAATAGTTAAGGGTATTTTAGTGAAATTTTTTAAAACTGAAGAAATAGGTTGCGTAGGAAAAGTTTTAAGGTAGTTTAGTGAAAAAATAGCAATATTTAAGGGTATTTTAGTGTAATTAGTAAAATTGAGCAAATTTATAGTGTTTTGGAAAAATTTAAGGTATCGTGTCCCATATACGAATACATGATACTTAGCATACACATACACCTAAACTAAATCGTCAATTGAAACTAAATTTAATAAATTCGCCAATTAAATAAATATATATACATTTAAACTAAATCGTCAATTGAAACTAAATTACACACCTTAAACCCCGTCTATCGGCTAACATATGTTTGTTTTCATCGTGATATAGAACTATATGAAGGTTGTCAACATCAAATTGTATCATTCAGTGCTAACAACCGTCATGTAGTTTATGTGACGGGAAGATTTATAGTATGAATGTCTCTGAAGATGTGCAGACGTTGAATGTCTCTGAAGATAAGAGCGACGAAAAAGATGCGCTAACACGACTCGGTCCTTCTATTGAACGTACCGACGATCACTCTTCTGCGCCGTTGAACAATACATTAGTAAGACGTGATATTGGCCAATTAATTGTCATAGATTAAAATTTTGAGAATCCACCTAAGAAATCTTCAGCTAATATACCGAAAAAACGTGTTAGGTAATGAAATTAAAATAAATGTTTTAAAATGTATAATGATTATAAGCAATAAAACAATATTTGGATATATATGTAGAGTCTGATGGCAGGCCCAGTCAGATCAAGACGTTAGAAGAAAAGACGTCTAATCGAGCTTGGCCAGAGCTTCAGGCCACCTCCAGCAGATCTGGCCATCGATGAGAGTGATACACCTATAGGGCTAGATCCACGTACCCCTAATAGCGCCCCAGCAGATCCGGACACCACAGTCACTCCTGCACCTCGTATATAGTTTACTCATTTAAAATTTAATACATCATTGGTAGTTATCTAATGAATTTTTAATTATCTATTAAATTCTATTGAATTATCTAACAATTTATTGTTTGTAGATCCACGTTCCACTAGTGGGATGACGTCTGGCGTCCGTTCTAGCAACACGCCAGGAACATCAGGGACGGGTATAATCATTATTACTTAAAAGCTTTTATATAACGATTGTAATTTAAATTTGTCTAATGCTATATATATATATATGATATGAATATTATAATACTGTTTCTGTATATCTTTTGAAGGCTCCAGCAGTGTCAGGAGAAGGGATCGTTCTCAGCCCGCCAGCTCCTGTCCAGTCGAGGGAACCAGAACCTGATGTTCGATGAGCGGGATGTGGTTGTTGGGGACAACGCCAACAGATGGGGGGATTATATAGACCACAAAGTCCATACATACCATCGGTACCCACTCCTTATTAGGTGGGATTCGTGCCAGACCGCTCATGCCCGGGCTTTTTTTGAGTCAGACATGGTATCACATATCCTTTTAAACATTTAAATTTTAATCACCGTTATATATATATATGAGTGATAGTATATCAATATCGGATATTTGGTTATCTTTGTTATAGATATACTATCTTCTATTCATGTTTTGCCATCATTAAAAAGGGGAACAATGTTAGCTTATGGTTTATCATGTGTTAGTTTTATCCATTCTCGTTTTGTTTTGATGATAGCTAAAACATGAATAGGTGTTTAGTGTCACTTATTTTATCTTGCTTTCATTGTTGACACTAAACTTGTATACACTTAATGTTTAGTTTGCATATCTTATATCTTGTGTATATTGAGTAATATATCGATATTGACATATTTTACTTGTGTTATATCCTTTGATATCGAAATATTATTCACATTCGTTGTTTTGATAATTCGCAATATGAAAGTATATATATATACATGTGTTCTTCGTTTCGGTTTTTCATATATCATGTGTGTGTGTATCTCATACTTTGCATTTGAGTTATATATTGATATTGATATACTATTCATGTTTGTGATATCGAAACAATGATTGTTTCATATACTTATGTTTGTTCATAACTTGCGTATTTCATAACACTGTATATGATGAGCCTAGTCTGTGAGATTGCATTTCAGGATATCGAATATCTCGAGATGAAGCTCTATAAAGGAAGATGGAGGAAATAGATCTTCATTTTAATCTCTAATGGAGGTTGGAGGATACGGACGAGAGCTTCTCAAAATTGCACATTCAAGCTTGAAGATAGCTAAAGAAGCAAAAATCCAAAAATGAAGCGTCGAAGTCCGAGAAGTCCAAGTTTGAAGATCAATGGAACGACTTCAAGACGCTTGTAAGTGAAATGGCACGTTCAAGTTTGAAGCATCTAGTGTCGAAGCCAATTGAAGATCGATCAACTAACGCAAAGTTGAAGCGAAGCGCGAAAGGTTCGAGAGTTCGAGTCGAGACGTCAAGGATTCAAGAATTCAAAGATTTGTGAAACCGTCATAGGAATCCTTATATGTACTCTATGGATTATGGTTATATCATTTAGAACTGTTTAACACTCACACACACATGCACAAACGTTTTACAAACATTGGGTTTTTCTTTTTCGAAGTTTTCTATTTTATAAAAACCCAAATTTCAATTTTTGTGCCAGGTCAGACGTCTGCTAAAAACAACTACAGACGTCTGCCTACAGTTGTTTTTCAAATGTCAGAAAATATCTTAAATCTAGAGAAGACAATAGATGTCTGTAGTTCAGTTGACCAGACGTCTGATGAAGGTTTTGAAAATGGATTTTTTATACCTTCAGATATCTGCCAGTTGAACTTCAAACACCTGCCCAAAAGTCTTTGGTTGGATTTTTGTTTATTAACAAACGTTTGCAGTTCAATAGGAAAGACATCTGCTGAATGTTTTGAAAAATGAATTTTTTTAACTTTATACGTCTACCCATTGTTCTTTAGACGTCTGGATTAAAGTCTCGGGTTGAAAATGATTTTTTTCTTCAGAAGTATGATGCCCAATCTGGTAGACGTCTGATGAAGAATTGATTTGAAAATTTTTCCTGTTTATATCTGTTGGGGTGTTTCGATTTTGCCTTCAGACGTCTGTCCAGTTTGTCTTCAGATGTTTGTCGTGCTTAAATTCTGTTGTCCACACTTATTTTGAGTTGTTTTTCTTGAGGGCTATAAATAGGGTTTCTATAGGATTTTTGATGGTTAATCACTTGCAATCACTCGAGCTTTTCAAGTTCCAATATCTAAGTGATCTTGAGCCAAAAATCTCATCTCTTATGAGAGTTTAAAAGAGTTTTCATTTGCTTATTCAAAACACTCTCACACGCAAGATCAAGAGAAGTCATTTGATTATCCATACTTGTTAAAGTATTAGAGAAAGAGAGAGAGCGCTTTGAGAGAAACTCCTTTGTGAGAATTGAGCTTCATTGTATTCATCTTCTTCCTTTGTGGGAGAACTCTTGAGTGCAAGAGTGTCTTCCTTAGGGAGTTGAGTGAGAAGTTTCTTTTTCTTTGTATGATGATTCTTGAGTGTAAGGGTGCCTTTATAAGAGAGAGGAGCTTGTAAGAAAGAAGTGTTGCTTGTGTGTCAAGCAACGTGTTTGTCTTTGAGGAGACGTGTAAGGTTTGGCCTCCACCGAAAGAGTGGTCGTAGGTTGCTTACAGGCAACGTGTTTGTCTTCGAAAAGATGTGATTAGTGGAACGGACTCGTACGCCTAAAGAAAGTGGACTAGAGGATCTCCTGAACTACTATAAATCTTGTGTGTTTACGTTTGCTATTTCTTACTCTCTAAATTGCTTATTTGCTTTAGCTTAGAAATTGCATGCTTGTTCCCTACTGGCTCTATATGCTCATTACTTGATATTGTTACTTGGTTTTGGTTTATGTTGCACAATTGTAATTAGTTTAGTCTCTATCTCTATTGGATTATTCTTTACTTAGCTATTCAATTTTGGTTTGTATTTGCAAGTATAGTTTAGAATTTTTAAAAGCTTTAACGTTCAAAATAAACAAATTTTTATCATGAGTACTCCATATAGATTTAGAAATAGTAGGAGTAGAATACTCACGATCAACAATTAACCACATACTCCTATCAAAAGATTCAAGAAAACATTGCATCATAATTTACCAAAAATTAAATTTCGAACCATCAAAATATGGAAGGTTATGAATAGACGGTTCTCCAAAATACGAACAAGATGGTAAAGATGATGCCACGAATCACTCTAGAATGTTAAGCTTACACAAGAAGAGCACCAAGCTCTGATACCAATTGAATGTAATCCTAGAAAGGGTGAATTGGATTACACCACCAATAAGCCCGATTTAAAAATTCAAAACTATACTTGGAAATACAGACCACAATTGAATGCTAAGCAAAGGATAATCCAATAGAGATAAAGGATAAGCTAATTACAATTGTGCAACATAAATCACAAGCAAGAAACAATATCAAGTAATGAGCATATAGAGCAAGTAGGGAACAAGCATGCAATTTCTGAGCTAAAGACAATACGCAATTTAGAGAGTAAGAAATTGTAAATGCAAACACGCAAGGTTTATAGTGGTTCAGAAGATATCCTAATCCGCTTTCTTTAAGCGCACGAGCCCATTCCACTAATCACGTCTTCTTGGAGACAAACACGTTGCCCGTAAGAAACCTACGACCCCTTTTTCGGTGGAGGCCAAACATTACACGTCTCCTCAAAGACAATTGTAGAGTGTTTTGCATCACCCCATTGAGATGAGAATGCGCGCGCTTGTCAGGCATGTACAGATTCTCCCTGCCTGGGGTACGAAGGGGTATATTGATTGTGGGAATCCAAATCTCTGGCTGTCGCGGACTAAGCAGCTGTTAATCACCCCTCACTTTTGGAGCGAAAAAATTTCCGATTGATGGGTCAAACTGGTCATGCGAACTCAATATGAGGTGTTGGTGTTTTAAAAAATAATAAATGGGTGTGTTCATTTCAATTTTTTATTCTATTTGTGACAAACGGATTTTTTTATTCAAAGAAACATTAATTTTAATTTAATTTAATTTATTATTATTATTATTATTTTATTTATATATTTTTTTAAAAAAAGAGGGAGAAAGCTCCTACTAAGTGGGAGCCCCCCTCACATAGGGGAATGGGAACCCCCTCACGTGAGGGGGAGGCTCCCACTAAGTGGGAGCCCCCTCGCATGGGGGAATGGCAAGAAGGGTCACGTGCCCATGTGGTGCGAGCTCGGATCGGAAAAGGAAGAGCTAAGCTCTCGGATTCGGAGTTGAACTCCTTAAAGGATTTTAATGGAGTTGAACTCTAAAATTTTTTATTTTGGAGTTAAACTCCCACAAGAATTTTAAATGGAGTTAAACTCCTAAAGGTTTTATTTTGGAGTTAAACTCCAAGAAGAATTTTAAATGGAGTTAAACTCCTAAAGAATTTTATATTGAATTAAACTTCCAAAAGAATTTTAGTGGAGTTAAACTCCAAAAGATTTTTCCCCTTTTGCTTTTGATAAGAAACCCAAATGGTTTCTCTTGAAATTCCAGGATTTGGATTTTGGATGATGAAAAGGGGTCCCTTTTCTTCTCTTGATAGAGCTTTGGGAGGTGGATTTCCCTTCTTCCCAATCTCTCAAATTAGATCTTGATGAGAAAGAAGAAGATAGTAAAGATCTTCTCTTTTTGTATTTGATGTGAGGGTTGAACTCTTCTTCAATAGGTTTATGATGAAACTTTATTTAGTTTTGAGAAAATGAGAGTCAGGCTCTTGATTTAATTGGAACTGAAGAAGAAGAGGAAAAACTCGTGAGAGAGAAGATGGAGGCACAAACCCTAATATTTTATGAGGGGAATGAATTATTATTGATTTCTCATCATATTTGTCTTTTATAGGCTAAACACTTTTACATATAAATCTTAGGGCTTTACAAAATGACATTTTGCCCATCCCATGCCCATGTGCTTATTTCATTTTGCACATGAACCATGGGTTTTATATAAATTTGGTTTTATGACTATTTTTGTTATATTTATTCATAAAAATTACATTAAAATTATTTATTAAATAATTTTCTCCTTGGCATGGGGGAGGTCGGCCTCATCATGTTTGGGCTCGACTTAGGCATGGACCACTTGGCTTGGGCTTGGGCCCACTTGACTTGGGGTTGAGTTTAACTTTGACTTGGTCAACCGGGGTGTAATTTTCAAAAATAGTTACTAGCTTGGAACAGTTTTTCAAACAGAAATTATTTTGTTTTGTAAAAAGGTTTTGGAAATTCAAATGACCACAAAACCAATTGCAAGTATTTGATTTGGCTCTGATACCATGTAAGTGGACGGGGTTAGGGCCGTGACAATCACAGCCACGACGGAATTTGAAAACAAAAATTTTACAAAATAACCACAATCTATCACCAAGATCATCAAATACAATATAATGTGCAAACTAGAAAAGAGTAAAGAGAAAAGTCAAGGGAGCTACAACTTTTATAGCGTGTCCGGCTAATTTCGGAAGACCCCTTCTCGACTCCGTGAGCTCCCGGATGTGTAGGAACGCCGATCGCCTCGCCATAGATAATCCGCGTTGAAAATGGGTTGCCCGAACCCCAACTCCGTCACCTGGCGGAGAAAATTCCTCGAGAGGCTTGCTCAGCATAGAGAAAGCCGATGTGAATATTGGGTACTCTCTAATTTTTTCACTATCTCGCCATGGAAACACTTACCATTTTTCAAGAGAGCAAAAGCTTTCAAGCTTTGAGGAAGAAGAAGTATGATGGCTAGTGAAAAATCAATTGAATTCTCTTACACTATGAGGAAGAAGATGAAGAAAATAAGGATGGCTAAAAAGAATAATTATCTCCATTATCTTTTATTCTTCATCTCATAATATATCAGACAAGTCTCATCATACCCTCTCTTTCCTCTTTGTTGTCACACAAAGAGAGAGAGAGAGAGAGAGATGGGCAGCACTCACACACATGGTTTCATATTTATTATTCATGTACATAAATGAATATATAAATATACATAAACATTTATACACACGCACATCAATAAATATGAATCATAAATGAGAGTGGAAAAATATACATATATAAATCATACATTTATATATGTAAAATGAGATCCTGTATATGTATCATATACACATACACATCATGTCTCACATACACGAAATGCCATCAATATCTTCTCAGTATCGTATATTGTAGATAGTGCGTATATCATATACACTATAGTAGAAACCGCATCAAAAATACGGTTATCAAGTCAACACTTGATTTAATATTCCGATTTTTAAACCGGCTAGTATAACTGTCGTCCGATTAAATACGTATATCCAATATACAAGTCTAATCGAACTCGTGCACGTAACCCTAGGCGCACATCACATTGCGTTTTTCCCAGATAGGAACTTTCGTTGTGGGACTCTAAAGACCTGTCAATACGCTGGCAGTAGATTATATGGGATCGCATCCGATTTAATTTGAAACGCTTTCAGATTCAAGCTCCTCTCGAGTTAACCCACAAGTTTGTCAGTGGCACTAGCTGTACGTAACGGCTACCCAGATATGAGGAAGATAAATGCAGGTCGACGAGTGAACTCATCCGAACCCGACAAAGTTTATAAGTGGCAGTCACCATACAGTCCAGTGTCTTTGTTAAAGAGTATCGCATACTGGGTCTAGGGGATGGAATCTTCCAGACACCCAATAACCCGATAAGTCATGCTGACAGGGAACTCATAACCAAAGAGATACAACTAGTAACACTTACCACTTTATCTCTACTTCCGTAACCATGGACTTTTGGTTATAGTTGTATCTTGCACAGTCCAATATCGACTCCCAATAATAAGAGTGACAAATTCCCTCGACGGCTCACTGCCTTCATGTGCTTCGGGACTATACTTAACTAAAATCTATTTGCACGACTCAATAGAGCCGTGGTAGAGTAGTAATCTAAGTACAGTGAGAACACACACAAGACACCGTGGCGATTTCAGGTCTAGGGATTAACATGTACTTATGTCACCAGAGAACTGCTATCTGATATTGGTATAATACCATCTAAGAGTTTTTGGCGAGTTCATCCAGCGTAACTCATCCAATGAGCACATGTATACAATCATCGGTGTCAAACACCAATGGCTATTGGATCAGCCATTGCCCCGTATAGGGTCATGAAACGTATACACTAGTCTAAACTGGAGTACCGATGCCCAGTCATGATACTCCTACGACTAGGGACATTTAAGGATGTGCTTATAAACTATCAGGCCCCACTAGTATGATCCATATTATAATCCTGGTAGTCAAGCAAAGATCTTATGGGCTTTATCTTATATATTAGCGATATGTATTACTAGTAACATGTATACTCATGATAGAAAAGAAAAACCAGATAGCATACTATCATCTCGAGTAAGATTATTCTCTATATTGGTTCTTATGAATTCAGTAATTGTATCCCAACATTTACGATAATTGCCATAAGGGCACATATATCGAACGTTTCCATGTGCACACAAAAATTGTGAAATTTTCAAAAATCTCAAAACTTTCTATGCTCTTCAATTTTTCAGTATTTTTCTTGCTCAATTTCACAAAAATTATGAAATTTTCAAAAATCTAAGTATTTTATGATTGATTTGATTTTTTAATATTTTGCTCGCTATATAACACACAATGCTAACTTTTAAAAAATATGGAAATTTTCTTTTTTCTATGGTTTAAAAATATATTTTGTATGTTATGTAGAATATGAAAATCGTGTAATTTTTAGAAATATCACAATTTCTGTTTACTTCGGGTGTTTTTTTATTCTTTTCCTTGTTATATAGAGCATGCAAATTTTAATAATTTATAAAATTTCTATTTTTTCAACATTTTTCTTGTTTATATAACAAATAAAATCGTAAAATTTTCAGAAATCTCAAATTTTCTTTTATTATTCTTTCACTCTTTTAATATTTTTCATAATATAACACAAGAAAATCGCAACATTTTCAAAAATCTCAAAATAAAATTCTATTTTCTTTCTTTTCTTTCTTTTGTACGTTATAGAGCACATGAAAATAATAAAATTTTACATATCACAAAATTTTCCGCTTTCTTTGGTATTCAATATTCTACCTGATTATACTTTTGGAAAATTTCTAGGTATCAAATAGACAAAAAGGTAAAAGAAGAAATTTCGTCGACTGGTGCTAAGAATTTGACAGAACAAAGAAATCTGATGAGAGTTATTCTAAACCCCTGAAAACACACGGGAATCAATAAAAACTTTAAATCCCCAATTTTTTCCTTCAAATTTCCAATATCTTGGACGCTATAAACATGAAAATAGCAAAATTCAAAAATCTAAATTTTTTTTATCCTATTTGGTTTTTCAAAATTTTGCATGTTATAGCATATGAAAAGCTAGTGAAATTTATGTTTTTTCGGTTTGTCAATATTTTTATTTGTTATGGAGTATTTAAAAGTCTCAATATTTTCTGTTTTCTTCCATTTATTTTATAATTTACGTGCTATAATACATAAAAATTATAAAATTTTCAAAAGTCTTAATATTTTCTTTTTATTCGTTTATTCATATTTTATGTGCTATAGCACAAGAAAATTATAGAATTTTTAAAATCTCAAAAATTTTCAGTTTTCTTTCAGTTTTTCAATATTATCCATAGCATAGCATACAAAAATTACGAAATTTTCAAAAAGCTCAAATTTTCTGTTTCCTTTAAAATTTTAAACATGCACATTTAAATAATGAATTTTTAAAAATTTAAAAAATTTATGTATTTGTTAGTTTTCTATATATTTTTCTCAATACCAAACGAAAATTGCAAATTTTTAACCCTATTTTTTTCCCGATTTTTCAATATTTTGCATGTTAGCCCACAAATCTCACAAATCATGTATTTTTCAATATTTTGCAAATAAAATCTAGTTAATGAAAGAAAAAATAGAGAAAGATTTTAAAGAATGAGGCCGATCAGAATTTTCCACGATATAAGTCTAACTGTATTAGATAAAAAATGATAAATATTGAGTAAAGAACCAATAATGTAAATAATTTTCATGACCCAAAATGTAATAAGAGAATTAAAAAGGGATTAGATAACAAGTTTCTCATAAAGTTCAAGTTAGATTAAGCAATACTCACTCCGATGGAGGTCTGGATCTCCGTCAGATGTTGTCCTCCGTTGATCTGTCGCGAGCGTTGCTAGACGGTTGAAATTGGATTTGGAGGTTGCCTCCTAGAGTGTGTGGATCTCAATGGGTTGAGTTTGAGGTGGAATCCGAGCTACCGGCAAAGAAATCCCGGGTGGGTGACCACCGTAGAACCCTCCGACGATCAAGTTAGCCGAGAAATTTGATCAGAGTAGTGGCCTATTGGATTCAAGTTGCTTTATCTGAGTCGTCTGAGAGATGGGTTTTATAGTGGTCGCATGGAGCGAGAAGGCGCGAGATCTTCTCCTTCGGTTACGCCCCTGACGTCACGCGTGCGTGAATGACGGGATCCCTTCATTAATGATGGGATATGCTCATTAATGGGGGGATGCGCTAACTTAGGAAGCAGGATGTGGGCGTCGATTATCTCGCTTTGGTGAGATACGTGGAGCCGTTGCGGAGGCGCTAGGGCTCTATAATCTCGGTTGATCGAGGGAGGCCAAGGAAACTCGGCATGCTTGGAGCTCGGAGACGAGCGGGAGGCCGAGGAAGCTCGACATGCTAGGAGCTCGGAGACGAGCGGGGGGCCGAGGAAGCTCGGCATGCTTGGAGCTCGGAGATGAGCGGGAGGCCGAGGAAGCTCGGCATGCTTGGAGCTCGGAGACGAGAGGGAGGCCGAGGAAACTCGGCGCGTCAGATGGCTCGGAGGTGAGCGAGGAGACTGAGGAAGCTCGGAGATGAGATTTTGGTAGTCTCCCAGGTAAAGGTGGAATGTCTTCAGGGGGGCTCCCGAAAGGTCGGGTACGTTCAACGAGAAGGGGCCCCGGGGATTGTCCCCGATGCGGCTCATTTATTCTACCCCGTAGAGTCCGGGACACATCATCCGCCACGTGTCGTAATCTGAGGAGACACCACTTATAAGCATCATCATTAGCTCCCCACTCTCGTTCCGACCTATCCAAGGGTCAGGTCGAGAGTGGTCTGCTCGGTCTTTCTTCTACTCAATTTAGCGCCAAGGGATCGTAATGCGGATTGGCCGGGAACGGCATGGCGTTTGGTGGTTATGTCGTTTCGATCCTTGGGCCTAGATGTCGCCTCGCCGTTCTCCTGAATCTTCGCGCGTATCCCCAACGGCTTCAGCGGATCAATGAATTGATCGCGCTTTAAAGAGGGTGCACCGTTTCGCTCGTTCGTCTGTTGGGTTACAGGCCATGTGTCCGACGTGGGTTGGCGGACGCGACAGGCTGTCACTATCACCTGCAACCTAATGGGCATCCCTAATAGCCGATCGCCATGTGGAGCTTTGACGGCTGGCAGGCGCAACGCTTCATTTTGGTGGGAATTAATCTGGGTCATTAGATTCTTTCTGTGGAGGTATAAATAGGAGGGGACCCCCTAGGGCCAACACTTCCACCATAATTCATCCTCGTTGTCAAAGATTGCCTGGCGCTCCTTCGTTTTAGGTCGGATCACCTATGCTTTTTCCTCGGCCAGCCCATTACTTTGAGTCAGGTTAGATGTCTTCATCTAAGGAGTATGTAGAGATAGTTAGGGTAGAGTCGGACGACGAGGCTCCAGTTGTTGGAGCTGAGTCCAGAGGGTCTTCCTCCTCTTCGAGTTCAGATAGCCAAGAAGGTCCGTCTTCTTCTTCTTCGTCCTCTGTGTTGGGTTCGCATCCGAGAGTCAGGGCCGACCCTGTCACCCGCTGTCGAGCGGCAACAAGGGCTCCTAAGGTGGGCATCGGGAACGCCCACGATGCGCCCTCCGTCTTGAGGACTATGGACGAGCTTGCCGAGATCCTGGCTCAATTCCATATCCCCTCTAACTATTCTCTTCGTTTAGCCAGAGAGGGTGAGCGGGCGGACCAGGTGCATGACAAGGAGATTGCCCTGTATTTGGAAGCATTCTGGGCGGTAATACGTCTGCCCTTCCCAACCGAGGTATGTGGGGTGCTTCGCTGCTTCCATCTTGCCCCGGGCCAGCTAGCGCCGAACTCATGAAGAACCCTCCTCGGATTTCTGATCCGATTGAAACTTGAAAATATCTCCTTTTGTTTGACCCTCTTAGTCTCCTTTCTTTGTTACAAGAATCATCCCGGCACCAGCAACGATGAGCCGAGCTGGGTGTATTTTTCTTTCAAAAGACGCAAGGGCGGTATGGCCGGGTCGGGGGTAGTAGTCGTCCCTTCTTCCATTCACGGATGGAAGGAAAAGTTCATATTCGTTGGGCTACCCGAGGGCGAGGATTGGCCTGTACCTACACAGTGGCACAGGGATGACTTCCCGAGGGTGAAGTAGTTGCCCACACCTAAGGCGAGGGCGGTATCCATGTGGGAGCCGATCCAGCGGATCGATGTCCTGCTTTTCGAGGAGGCTCTTAGCTGGGCCGGGCTCAGCCCCGCGCGCTTCTTGGGTAAGTTAGGTCTTTGGACGGTCTATTTATACTTTAATAGATTTTTCATGCCCTTTCCAGCGTCGCTAACTCTCTTTCTTGTTTTCTCCTTTCTGCAGAGCAAATAGACCGATCCAAATTCTTAGCTACCATGGCTGCAAAGGTAGGAGAAAAGACCGGGGGCGCAAGCTCTTCCCGTCCCGGTCCGACCTTGGCCCCGAAACCAACTCCACCGGCGAAGCCTTCCGCTGCACCCTGAGCCCCGGAAGTCCTCCGCAGGGAGAGCCAGAAGCATGCATGAGGACCGAAGCCCCGGGCGAGGGAGGTGGAGAACGAAGCCGACCCTACCGAGGTCCCCTCAAGAGGCACAAAAGGATGATCTCTCGCTCGCCACCCACCGGGATCCCTATGCAGGAAGGGGACGTCTGTTTTGAGGTGCCCTCGAGACTTTATGTCGGTGACAGCCTGCTCTCCGACATGGAGCGATCGGCCGGGAGCAAAATTCCTCGGGGGACCCTAAAGACCCAAGTGGTCGCCATCACTCAAGAGGCGGTTTAGGTCGGTATCCATTTTCCTTTAAGAATTTTATTAATTACTTTTTCTCAGTTTGAACATTTCTAACTCCTTTTGCCGCTTTCCTCAGGTCCTCCAACACTGCGCCCTCATCGTCAATATGAAATACGAGGAGATTGCCCCGGCCATGAGGAAGGTCGGTATCAGTCCATTCCTCATAATCGGGTTGACGACCACGTCCCTTAGCACGAGTTATAAAACATCCAAGTTAGAATAGGTCGGCATTAACTGATTCGTCCTTGATGCGGTTTCTAGACTCGTGTCTCCGTAGGGTAGGAATCTACCCCTCGGAGATTAGCCGAGCAGGGAAGCTGCTCGTTGGTCTCGTTATGAGGGCTTTAGATCCTTAGAGTGGATGGGTAGGAATCTACCCGCTAGGGATGGACCGGGCAGGGAAGCTGCTCGGCGACCTCGTGAGGAGAGCTTTAGATCCTTAGAGTAGATGGATAGGAATCTACTCGCTAGGGATGGAACGGGCAGGGAAGCTGGTCGGTGGCCTCGTGAGGAGGGCTATAGATCCTTAGCGTAGATGGGTAGGAATCTACTCGCTAGGGATGGACCGGACAGGGAAGCTGCTTGGTGACCTCGTGACGAGGGCTTTAGATCCTTAGCGTAGATGGGTAGGAATCTATCCGCTAGGGATGGACAGGGTAAGGAAGCTGCTAGGTGGCCTCATGAGGAATGCTTTAGATCCTTAGTGTAGATGGGTAGGAATCTACCCGCTAGGGATGGACCAGGAAGAGAAGCTGCTCTGTAGCCTCATGAGGAGGGCTTTAGATGCTTAGCGTAGATGGGTAGGAATCTACCCGCTAGAGATGGACCGGACAGGGAAGCTGCTCGGTGGCCTCGTGAGGAGGGCTTTAAATCTTTAGCATAGATGGGTAGGAATCTACCATTTAGGGATGGACCGGACAGGGAAGCTGCTCTGCGGCCTCGTGAGGAAGGTTTTAGATCTTTAGCGGAGATGGCTAGGAATCTACCCTCTAGGGATGGACCGGGCAGGGAAGCTTCTCGGTGGCCTCGTGAGGAGGGCTTTAGATTCTTAGCGTAGATGGGTAGGAATCTACCCGGTAAGGATGGACCGGGCAGGGAAGCTGCTCGGTGGCCTCATGAGGAGGGGTTTAGATCCACAGCGTTGTTGGGCAGGAATCTACCCGCTAGGGATGGACTGGGCAGGGATCTGCTCGGTCGCCTCGTAAGGAGGGCTTTAGAGACTCCCCTGCGCCTTCCTGGGGCGTCATTCAAACTTCCGCGGCCGCTTTGGCGGGAGCGAGGGCGTCGTTCAAACTTCCGCGGGCCGCATTGCGGCCCTTGAAGATAGGCATGGCCGACACGTGGTCGTTCTATATCGGGAAATTGAGACATCCCGCGATTTGCATTGCTGCACGAGTAAACTTTCGGCCATTGGAGGATTTTGTTGAGGTTATAAATAGCAAAGGTATGTTGGCTTCTTTCTAGCCTTGTGTTTCTGAAGATGGCCGGGTGTCCGTGTATGCTCATCAGGGAGATGATTTCTCATAACGATGTGTATCTTTATAACCTCGACCGTTCCGAGCAGACGTATGAGGCAGTGATAGATCACGTGGAGGGACACTTTGGACGCCTTCTTCTCCGGCGATCTCCTCTCCTCCAACTGCTCATATACGCGGTCTGGAGGATTTCTCTAGGACTGCACAATGCCCTGTCTCCGCAGCTGAGGGACGAGGCGATCGAAAAGTTGCACACGCTCTACCACCTTGGCCTGATCTCGAAGAGCAGGCGGGACCGATCAGTGGGCCTTCTTCTGGAGTGTTTTCAGAATAGGTTGATCGTTGATTTTTGTCCGACGGGTGGCACTTCCATGGTAGCCGAGGAAGCTAGGGCTCGGCTGGCGAAGATTTCCTCGGAGTATCATCAATAATGCTTCCTCAATCCCCGGCTCCCCTTGCTGCATTTATTTTTTATTTTTTGTAAGGCCGAGGAGCCTATAATACCTCTTTAATGAATAAAAGTTCTTCTTTTTGAGGCATATTGTTTCCTTCTATTCCTTTTGTCCTGTTTACATGCTTTTTCAAAACAAACCTAGGGGTCTTGGAACCGAGAAAGAAAACAAAATTTGTGGAAGAAGTCTCTTATAACTCGGGAGACTTAATAAAAATTATATCGCTTCAAAAAGGAGAAAATACATTCATTTATACAATTTGAGTTTTTTGGCGTTGTAAGGCCGAAGAAACTTTCGTCCCCCGGCGTCTTGCAAGCGATATGCTCTACCGGGCAATGCTTCTGCTATGAGGAATGAGCCGTCCCATTTTGGGGAGAATTTTTGCAGCCTTGTTTGGTCTATGAACTCGTTCCTTCGTCGGACTAGATCTCCTGCCTTGAAGGCGCGATGCTTGACTCGGGCGTTGTAGTAGTGAGCAGTTTTTTGTTGATAGGTGGCCGCTCTGATTTGTGCTCGGTCCCGTTTCTCTAGTAAGATATCCAAGTTGGTCTGGAGCGCCGAGGTGTTAGCTTCATCATCGAAGTGTTCGACTCTGTAGCTGGGCAATCCGATCTCCACGGGGACCATGGCCTCGGTGCCGTAGCAGAGGCTGAAGGGGTTTCTCCCATGGGTGTCTTCCTTGACGTTCACAGTGCCCACAAGACCCGAGCTAGTTCCTCGACCCAGCCGCCTTACCTTCCTTCTAGACGGGATCGGAGACCGCGGATGACGCCTCGGTTTTCTACCTCTGCCTGCCCGTTGCATTGAGGATGGGCAACCATGGCAAACTTCATCAATATGTGGTACTCGCTGCAAAACTCTCTGACTTTGTCATTCTCGAAGTTGGTCCCGTGGTCGGTGATGATGCATCTCAGGATCCTAAATCGAGTGATTATGTTGTTCTGTATGAACTTTATAGTAGAGGCGGTGTCTGGTTTTCTGATAGGGACGACCTCTATCCACTTTGTGAAGTAGTCTACCACGACAAGGATGTACTTATGTCCGCCCGTGCCGGTGGGGAGTTGGCCCACCATGTCCATCCCCCATTGTGTGAACAGCCAAGGGGAACTGAGGGTCGTTAGCTCGGTAGCGGGGAGACGGGATATGCTGCCATGGAGTTGGCAGCTTTTGCATCTTCTGACAAGCTTCTCGACATCCTGGTGTATGCTCGGCTAATAATATCCTTGGAGCAGTGTCTTCTGGACCAGGGAGGTCTTGATCTCCTTCAGATGCTGTCCTCCGTCGATCTGTCGCGAGCGTTGCTGGACGGTTAAGATTGGATTTGAAGGTTATCTCCTTGAGCGTGCGGATCTCAATGGGTTAAGTTTGAAGTGCAAGCCGAGCTACCTGCAAAGAAGTCCCGGGTGAGTGACCACCGTAGGACCTTCTGACGATCAAGTTAGCCGAGGAATTTGAGCAGAATAGTGGCTTATTGGATTCAAGTTGCCTTACCTGAGTCGTCTGAGAAAGGGGTTTTATAGTGGTCGCATGGAGCGAGCAGGCGCGAGATTTTCGCCTTCGGTTACGCCCCTGACGTCACACGTGCGTGAATGACGGGATCCCTTCATTAATGACGGGTTACGCTTATTAATATGGGGATGCACCAGTGTGGGACACAGGAAATGGGGCGGCGGTTATCTCGCTTTGGCGAGATACGCGGAGCCGTTGCGGAAGCGCTAGGGCTCTGCAATCTCGGTTGATCGGGGAGGCCGAGGAGGCTCGGCATGATTGGAGCTCGAAGACAAGAGGGAGTCCGAGGAAGCTCGGCATGCTTGGAGCTCAGATTTGAGTGGGAGGCTGAGGAAACTCGGCATGCTTGGAGCTCGGAGACGAGCGGGAGGCCGAGGAAGCTCGGCGCGTCAGATAGCTCAGAAGTGAGCGAGGAGACCGAGGAAGCTCGGAGACGAGCTGTTGGTAGTGTCCTAGGTGAATGTGGAATGTCTTCAGGGGGTCTCCCAAAAGGCCGGGTACGTTCAACGAGAAGGGGCTCCGGGGATTGTCCCCGATGCGGCTCATTTATTCCACCCACGTAGAGTCCGAGACACGTTATCTGCCACGTGTCGTAATCTGAGGAGACACCACTTGTGAGCATCATCACGCTCGTTGGTCTGACTTGACGAGGTTTAACTCAACTCGCCCTGCAGGGCTATGCGCCACCTTGTCCGTCAAAAGATCGTTTTCTCTTATAACTTTATATAAATTATATAGATCGATAGATTGGTGCAGTGAACTTAAATCTAAATTTGATATTGTTACTTTAGATTGCTTCATTTGATATTGTTACTTCAAATCAAATCGAAAAAAATACAAATAATACTAATGAGTATGCCATGTTAGAACCTGAGTAAGCAAACATGCATGAATATAAATTAGGGTTTGGGATAAAATCAATTGCGTTATTCAATATGTATTTAGAAGCTCTTTATTATCTAGTGGAGTTCTTCTCATATTTTTATAAAAACATGAAAACTTAAAAATATATTTTAATAAAAGCTGCAGGTCAGTGCTAATTAAGGCCCTGCTTGGAATATATTTTTTACGCAAATAAATAATCTGAACAGATAAAAGTTACGGGTCAGTTTGCCCAAATAATACATTCAGAATTATGATTTATCCTTAAGTATAAATAATTTGTATAAAAAGTTTACGAGGACGAATGAATTCGAATAGAGGGAGTCTTATGAAAAACTTCTAAATGAACAACTGATTTGAACGGAAACCTATAGAATTTTGAATTATCAATTTTTGCATTAATTTTTACCCAACTGATTTGAACAGGAACCTCAACTAATTTACACAAATAAATAAATAACTCGACATTTCGATACTTATACTGATCATTCTTTACGGGCTAGGCCAGCCCCGGGATGATGCTGCTGACATCATTCGTCCGTACATGTTACCTGTTTACTGTCTAGCGGCACATCTCGGATTCAGCCCGAGAGTCTTGACCGTGGTCCCTGACACGCACATGATACTATTGAGTTATATCGACGATTCTATTAAATTGATTTCACAAACTTTAGACTAGATAACCCAGTAACACAATTTAGATTACCCATCGCACTTCACATACATATATACACCTCACTGTTTCATATCTGTGTTTACCGGTTATATTCATGTTATTGATTTATATTCATGCATGTATATCTGGTTACATCCTGGTTCTTACTATTGTTTAATGTTATGATGCACTGACATCTGGGTTTTGCATAGCCCAGTTTCCCTATCTCTATCGCAGACTGTCTAGGAGTATTTTAGCCATCAAGCCGAGCGGTGAGGATCGTGTTTAGTGTTATTTAGTTTAGTTTCTTTCCACAGTTTTTATTTCCTGATGTGAGCCCATATTGGAACGTATTGCCAGATGTTATTGTTTATTAGATTTATCGTTTCCGCTTGTATATTTCTTGATTCTTTTATTCTGGCATATGGACATGTACAAGATAATTTTATATTTTTTATTGTTCTTGATATCTTATAGACAGCCGTAATGTGACTGTGGAGGGATGGTCCCTATCCACAGGTAGCATGGTTGACTCTGTCACGTGCCGTAGTTAGCGCACTCTGGGAAGCGGGATATGACAAGATTCGTTTGGTATCAGAGCCATAGGATTTAGGATTAATCGGGTTTGGTTTTTTTGTAGTTGGGTATTGAACCCAATACGCTAATCAGAAAACCCGTAATTAGAAACATATCCTGCCATATTACTATCTTGCCATTCTTGAATCCATAACTATCATGTTTATTGAATCCTGTTAATCGTGCTAATCCTCTTTAGTATTTTGGCTTCAGAATCATGGTGGATAGAGATCTGCTATCGTACCGGAGGCGTGTTGATAACGCCGCATTGCTTGGAGTGATACGTGGGATGCTGGAAAACCAGAAGTGGCAAACCGATCTGAATCAGCGACAAGCCGAGGTCTTTCAGGAGGGTCTGCGGACAGTCTAGCGGTCCGTAGACACAGTAGCGGCCAAGCTAGCACAGCGTGTGGGTACCGTGGCGGATTTCAGAAGACTTGGTCTGTCCACATTTACTAGTTTGGAGGAGCCGTTGCCAGCGGAGCAGTGGCTAGTTGACACGGAGAATCTGCTCGTCGCCGCGCAGATTCCAAATGACAAGAAAGTGGATGTTGTACGCATCCAACTGGTGAACTATGCCCGTGAGTGCACTACGATAATAAGGGGTTTCCCCTACGGATTTATCCGTAAGGGCAAAGCAATTCCCCTACGGATATATTCGTAGGGGTAAAAAAACCCCGTAGGTGCAAGTCTTCGCCCTGAACATGCCCCTACGGAGTAATAATTGCCCCTACGTCTTAATCCGTAAGAAAACTTATCCCTACGGAGTAATCTGTAGGGCCTGATAAATATTTTAATTTATTGGTTTATAAAATAAAATAACTGCCCCTATGGATGTATCCGTAGGACCTGATTGGTGCCCCTACGAATACATCCGTAGGTCCAGATAAATGCCCAAACGGATTAATCCGTAGGGACAAGTTTTACTGAGTCTATAGAGACAAAATATCAGTTATCCTGATATTTTGTCCCTACGGCTAACTGTGTAGGGGAAAACATTGGACCTACGAATTAATCCATAGGTGCAACATATTGCCCTACGGATTAATCCGTAGGGACAAAATATCAGGGTTTTTTTAATAAAAAAGGACTTCCTGTTCTTTCCCCGTCCTGTGCACAATGATATATACATCATATAACCAAATACAGAAATATTCATAATCAACATCTCACGCATAATATATAAAAGAAATAAACAAACAGAATACGATATCAAACTAAATCATCGTGAACAAGTAAACAACCACCAATATCGTATAAAATTTATACAATATGTATCGGATAAGTACATACATCCTCAAAAATATAAATAAAGCTACCCTAGCTCGGTCCAGCACCTCCACCTCTGATAATCGCCGTAATCTGGCACATCTGCTTCTCGGTGCAGCCCTGAGTCGTCAAAAAACCGACTAATGA
The DNA here is from genome assembly GCA_030015575.1 of Agapanthus africanus. Classification (NCBI taxonomy): domain Eukaryota; kingdom Viridiplantae; phylum Streptophyta; class Magnoliopsida; order Asparagales; family Amaryllidaceae; genus Agapanthus; species Agapanthus africanus. The sequence continues at coordinate 22,076,298 of CM057348.1, read as the reverse complement.
AGGATCGGACTGTGCGAGAGTTTGAGCGGGCTGTGGAGCTGCAGGAGTGGTCAGCGTAACCGCGGCCGAGGTAGCGGCTTGCGGAGCCGCAGCCGAAGGAGGTGCATGTGGAGCCGCAGCCGAAGTAATCTGTTGCACCTGTTAAATTTTGTGTGTAATAAACGAGTAAGAACGATGTATTAGATTTTAGTCGAGTTCGTATCATTATCGGGTTATTGCGAAACCCCAATCTAAGAATACTTAGGGACTTAGGCCTCGTTTGGGTATCTAGTTTGGAAAGCCGTAGTTTATTTTAATTAGATAGTTTTATGTAAGTTTGATTAATCAAACCTATGTCTACAACCAAATAAGTCCAGGCTACTAATATTGCATATGTTACTATCTATAATGTGATATAATATTTTACTATTAATTAGTATACGTACCATCTCCTTCAACTCCTCGACGGTGGTCTTCATGGCGGCAACATCATGCACTAGACGTCGCTCACGAGGGGTAGGAAAAGTAACTGCCGGAGTGGAGTCCAACCTCATATGGGCCCTACTGGGACCCAGTCTCCGGCCTCATATGGACGCACCACCAACAGATAGACAATCAAACATTGACTATATAAGCAATTTTGAAAAAAATATGCGTGTATATCTATAATATTACATTCAAAATGAATATGCGTGCAATATACCTGGAGGTATGGCAAAGTCCACACGGAAAGAGTCATCCGAAAGGGTCTCCGATCGGGGTATAAGACCGGCCCTCTGAAGCTCCCTGCGCAGCTCTCCAGGCGGCAGAACCGCTCTGCCTCTACCTCTGTCGCGGCTAGTGCTCTTGCCGCCCCTCGCTGCTCCGGTCGTCGTCGTAAAATCTAAACAAGAGTACAATCATTGCATATTCATGCTATATATGTATAGATCGTAAAAATGTGAAGTAATAATATAACATTACTGATAACCTTCTTCGTTTCGTGGACGCATTAGACATTTCTACTTGGATTTCATCATCGATATCATTTCTAACCCACGTAACTTCACGATCAGCCGAAGACAACCTATCTTTTTAAACAGACGGTCGGAGCACTCTAAGTCTTCTCACTTCTTCGTCATCATCGCTGTCCTCCATACGATCCTAAAACTCTGGGACATCATAAACATCCATGGGTTTCCAACGGCATACAACACTCCATCCCGGATGCTGCAAGCACTATGAGTATTATACTTGGAACGCTTGGTCCGGAAAGATAAATGGATCGTCCTGACTATAAAATCGAAATGTGATCATACTAGTCAATCCATATTCATCTTTACAAGTCCCGAGATTGTTTATCGGTTCGTATATCGTACCAAGTATATTGAAATATATAAAACGGTTCTGATTGTCCGGGATATTGGATACCAAGTATGCAATTTAAGTATCCATAATAAATCACACCATCCGATCCTACCATCGCAATCCCACTATTCTGAGTGGTTCGAGATGTTTCTATGTCCTTAACTTCAAATTTGTATCCAAGGACACCGAATCCTTTATAATATGCAACCTCCATATTAGGAAACTGAGCTAAATATCTTGAATCAATCTCTAATGATGCAGACAAGTTCGGATCATGGATCTGACAAAATAAATTTTACGACAAATACATAATGATATATGTTTAGATTAAGACTGGTAGCAATAACATATTATTCGAACTTACATGATCTGCAACCCAATCGCAAAAATTGTCCTGATGATATTTTTCCAATCGTTCATCATTCCAATTAGGATGCCCCTCACGTACCTCGTTAAAATGATTTATGTTCTCATCAATAAATTATGACATTATTATTATATCGTTTCATACACATACAAACACAAATATAACAATTAATCCAAAAAAACATACTCTCTAATTTTTTCAAGACATGCGCTATTGAGGAGGATAAACAGATATATCTTGTTAATAAACATAGTGTCCACTCTCTTATAATCAGCTTTACCATATTGCCCCTCCTGAATTCTTCGAGACCGGTTAAGTTTCGTCTCAATATTCTCGTCCAGATAGCGGGAACAAAATATGGTTGCTTCATCTAGAAGATAACCTTACATGATAAAACCCTCTGGTCGATTTCTATTACGTATATATTTTTTTAGAGTGTAGAGGTACCTAAAGAAAAATATGTTAAATAAATAAATACGGGCATATAGGACAACAATAATTTTACAAATTGCATGAAATAAAAAATTCCACGTACCTTTCGACGGGATACATCCATCGATATTGTACCAGTCCGGCTAATTTAGCCTCAGTTGCAAAATGAACCGTCAGGTGTATTATGACATCGAAGAATGACGGTGGGAAAATATGCTCAAACTTGCAAACTATCAACGAAATAGAATTTTCTAGATTCTCCATCGTTACAATATCAAGGGTTTTAGCACACAATTCTCTAAAAAAAGAAACAAGGGTCATTAATTACTAGACCAACCGATTCGGAAGGGAAGTCCTGAGGGCTAATGGAAGAAGGTGCTCCATAATAACATGGTGATCATAACTTTTCAGTCCATCGATCTTGCCTTTCATAATTTTTATCTTCTTGCTAAATGATCCTAAGAAGCCTGTAGGAACTTTCAAATCATGCAACAGCTGCAGGAATCTTTTCTTCTCCGGTTATGATATATGATACGCGGTATTGGGAAGTACAAACTTTCCTGGTTTACCCGCGATCAGTTTAGGATGCAATTCACTTCTAATTTCCCAGTCCTGAAGATCCATCCGAGCACGGAGATTGTCTTTCGATTTTCCGTCTTTATAAAGAAGCAAGTTGAGTATGTGCTTGAATACTCCCTTCTCTATATGCATGACGTCCAGATAATGACGCACTAAATTTGTTGACCAGTACGGAAGCTCGAAGAAAATGCTTAATTTGTTCCAGTAAGGTGGTTTCACCTGTTTTTCCGGATCTATCCCGAAGATCATTTTATTGTAACCATCTTACTGAGCAGTCACGTCCTCTCCGGACAATGAGGCTGGAGGTCCAAGAAGCTCCTGATGACCATCAAAGTGACCAGCGTCTAACCTGTAGGGATGGTCTAGTGGCAGCAAACGCTGATGACCGAAATAACAAACCTTCCTGCTAAAATTCAAGAATTTCGATGTTTTATATTGATGGCAATGAGGGTATGCTTTGTGACCATGTACAGACCAACCTGATAGCATTCCGTATGCAGGAAAGTTATTAATTATCCACATTAAAGTCGCACGCAGTGTGAAGGTTGTATCTGTATTTGCATTGTAAATCTCTACACCATTAATGAATAAAGATTTTTATTCATCAATCAGAGGTCGGAGATAGACGTCGGTATTGTTTCCCGGGGATTTTGGTTCGTCGATAAGAAGAGGCATTATAAAGTAGGATTGATCTATAACCAACCAAGGCGACAGATTATAAACTATTATTACAATGGACCATATGCTATGGCTTCCAGCCATATAGTTGAATGGGCAGAAGCCATCACTAGTGAGTCCGAGCCTGATATTGCGAGGATCACTTCTAAATATTTCGTGCATCCTATCGAAATCCTTCTATGCCGGTGAATCTCTTGGATGGCTTATTTTTTCATCTTCACTTGGAGGAGCACGGTGATGCCAAATCATTACCTCGGCTGTTTTATTGCACCTGAATAGCCTCTGCTGTCTCTGTGTTATGGGAAAGTATCATACCATCTTGACAGGTATATCGGGCTTCTTATCAGAATCTTTCAGCTTATACCTGGCCTCTCCGCATGTTGGACACTTTTTCAAATCTGAATTCTCTTTCCGATACAACACGCAATTTTTGGGACATGCTTGAATCTTCTTACACTTCAGACCCAAATCAGACATCATCTTCTGGGCTCCATACCAGCTGTCGGGCACGTTATTTCCCGGGGGCATAGAATCTTTCAAGAACTTCAGAAGTATCGTGAATGAATTGCTACTCCATCCATTTAAGCACTTAATCTGGAAAAGTTGGACGAACCATGATAGGGTGGAATACTTTGCATTCTCATAAATTGGTCTTCTAACTTCATTCATGAACTTTTCATACTTATCCGCACGCGGTCCTTGACCGAAAGGAATGTCATCTTCGATACGAATACTATCACCTAGGGCAGCCTCTACCATATCCTTCATTTCTTCTCCTGGAAAGAAATTACCGTCTTCTTCTTCTGCCGCATTACTGTCTTCTCCTTTTTCTTCTGCCACATTACTGTTTTCGTCTTCTCCTTCTCCATGATATAACCAAGTTGTATATAGTCTAGTAAAACCATGTTTAATGATATGAAGCTCTACGAATTCTACTTTCTGCCAGTACTTATCCCACATTTATCGCACGGGCAAAGAATCTTCTCTAACACGATCTTATTATGTGCGCGTGCAAATTCAATGAAAGCAGCAACTCCTGCGACAAACTTAGGTTGCATACGTTGTTGCCAATCCACGTACATCCAGTCCTTAACTCTGATGTACTCATGGGCCATATTAGACTGTATAACATATAAATTGTAAGTTATGATGACTATATTGAGAAATCTAAGAACGGGATGGTTACTGGCTAAGAAGAAAATCCGTAGATACAAGTTTTTCGTTGAAAAGAATAAATTATCGATTGTCACGCCCTACTTCCCAGTGTACGGGTAGAGGACGCGACGATGCCGCTACGTATTTACTGTGAAGTAAATACGCTAAGCGTATCTAAGCAATATAAGAGTAAATATACAAGAGACAAGATATAATAAAATATTAACTTTATTTATTCACATTCTTTCTGTACAATGCATGGAAAAGTAAATACAACTGAATGAAAGCAATGCCTAAACAATAGCATAACAGAAAAAGGAAAAGTACTGAAATAAAAGTGTACAATGAACTAAAGCTCTGGGTCTTCAATGAAGTGGTCCAAGTCTTCACTAGTGGGCTCGATCTCCGGAGTGTCCAGATCACCTGACGACATTCAAAGAAGAAAGGAAGAGAATGTCGTCAGCGAACAAATCGCTCAGTAAGTCCCGAAGATAAAGGAGAAGTAGAAAAGACAGAGAGAAAGAGAGAGTGTGTAGCCTTTAAAGTTGTATTATATTGTTATACTGTTGTATTCATTAACGCTGTTGTTTGTAGCTTGGTACAGAAGGATGCCAGTGTATACGAGAGGAGTCTCTATATGCTAGAGGCTAGGGCAAATGGAAGTACAAGGCTCCGTTATACAACCCGGAACAATGGCAATTGGATTTTGGTTATGTGTCTTAATTTTGCAGTCTCGTGCCACTTTTAACACCTTCCGTACCAATCTACCCCTTAAACCCCGCGATGTCTTGATTGTATTGTAAATTGTATTGTCTTGTAATATAGATTATATAATTGGATGACTTGCCAAAACCATGATATCAGTAAATGGATGTAACTGGAGAATCATGGATGTAACTGGAGAATCATGTAAATGGAAGTATATCCATGGTTTGGTTCAGTCAATATAGATTGAATAGTTTGATCTGATTGATTATATGGATTCATGGATTCATATTGAATTGTAATATTATAGATTGTACTTGAATCATATTCAAGTTAGCTTATTATAATGAGACTCAGTTTGAGTTAGAACAATTAGAAAAGAAATTGAAGTCCTGAATTAGGTTTTGATATTATCGGTAACCGCTGCACATGGGCAGCAAGATTTGTGTCTTTTTCAAAGACGATTGCTGTGTTGATAACACCGTTTGTTAAGTTGTCTATCTTAAATAGGAAAGCACCCATATCTCCGGCTCCCTGAGGCTCAAGAGACTGGTCCTGCTTAAACCTATATTTACTAGGGTCCTTATTGTAATTTATAAAACTTGAGGGGTTTTTATGTAAAAATATTTTTGTATAGTTTTCAAAATATAACTCAAGTATTTAATTATCGTCTTTATGTACATACAACAATTTAATGATCAAGATAAATATGTATACATGTTCGAATAGCATGAAATGAGTTAAGTATATTATACGAGTAACTACAAAAAAAAATGCTGTAAAGAAATATTATGTACGACTAATCAATCAAGTCAATCAATTTCTGAATATAAACAAAAATATAGATCTAAGTGTTATGCACGTGTGAGCTCCAGTCGCGCCTAAATACGACTACCGGTTTGGGAGATATACTCATTTTTGTTTTGTCGCGCAAAACAGATCAGAATCTGTCCAGCATTCGCATATTTTTAAAACACAATTTGAGTTAATTTTTATCGGGTTTCAGGTTACAAAAATTATTATAAAATTGTAAGTATTTCGATGTACTTATCAAAAACACCAAGATTCGCGCGATTTGGATTTCTGAATCTTTAGTTATGATCATTTTAATATCAACGTTTAAAACAGAAATTCAGATTTCTGGACAGCAATTATATGTTATATTGCAAAGCCTATATCGGGTTGTTTCGTGCATTTATAAGTAATATAATATACAGAAAATTATAGCTTTATCATTTATGCATCTACACATCTAAATTTTTTCACGAACGGATATCGGGATTTCGAGTTATGTCCTATTTAAAAACAGTGTGCGAATCAGGACATATTCTGTCTAGATCCGTCGCTTAATATTATAACGCAGTTTTATTTATCTTGCGTTGGTTTTAAGTAAAAACTTAAAACTAATAAAATATAGATTATTCGATGTAGATATCTAAAACACCCGATTTTGCTCAATTTGGATATTGGTATACCAAATTTTGTGTCCTATAAATTGATCAATAACTACAGTTTTCTATTTTACGAACAGTGAATAAAAACGATATAATTACTAAACCGTTAAGTGATTCGATCTAAAAATTTTACAGCATGTACAAAATAATATAATCTATCATATGTAAATTTTCTGAAATTTTCAGAAGTAAAAATTAATTTTTAAAAATTATTTTAAAGCTAAAGGTATTGATGTGTATACTAAAATCGGCAAAAAGATTAACTAGTATTTTATGCAGACTTCTATTTTTCTTTTAATAAACAAACCGATTTCATGAGATATTATAGATATATTTTGGCATGAAATTCATGTTCTCACAACTCATAATAAACATTCATGGTCATGAACAAAAAGTTAAAAACACTTTAATTTGAACAAGAGGTAATAAGGTATTATTAAACCATATAGAACCATATATATCTAAACCTATATATATGTATATGTTTATGTTTATCTTCTATAATGGATTACGATATGAAAAGAATAGAGGGTTTACGAGATATGACAAGAGGAGTGTTAGGTTAGCCTAGCACCTCATGAAGGGTTTGGAAGCATCACATGTACCAAAGATGGAATCTTTAGGGTGCTAAGGTAACAAACATAGGATCGATCCTAGAAAATTAGGGTTTCTAAACAATAAATGCAACAAAGACTAGGGTTTGAGACTACAACCTTTGTAGCTCCCTTCGCTAGACTCTTTGGCCTCTTGAGTGTTGGAGGAAGGTTCTCTTGAAGTCTTCTAACGTCCACGACGATCCACCCGAAGCTCCTAGTCCAAACTTGCAACTTCACTTTTCAAGAGGAGAAATGAAGAGAACACTCCAAACAAGTGGGCTAAACTTGTGTAGAATGATGTTGTGGTGGCTTTTCTCACTTCAAAAACCTTTCTTGATGTGTGTTATGCTCATTACAAAAGTCTAGAGAGCAAATGGTGAAGGAGGAAGAAAATGATGGCTTTCTTTTAAACAAGAGTAAAAAGATAACTCTTATGAAGGAAAAAGAAAATATATGTATATATATTTTCTTATCCTCATCTCAAACCATGATTGGATGATAAAGACATTATTTAACTTGAGTTTAAAACACAAAGAGAAGGTTAACTCATGGTTAGAAGTAGGTGAGCATGGTTAGGTTTAAAGAAGAGTGTAGAAACTAAGCATGAATTATCCTTTTCTTTATTCCTTTTGTTTTAAGCAAAAATCAAATAATAATCCATATATTTAACCATGGTGTGAGTCTTATATTGCCATCATATTCAATGTGTAATCAACCATGATAGATGGTGTATGTATGTATGTATGTATGTATGCACATCCATATGTGCATGAAACTAAAAGAAAGATAGCATACATGCATGCATACATCCATCATGTACAAGAAAAGGTTTCAAGTGAGAAAACTAATGGTTAAATGATAAATCAACACTTGATTTATCAATCCGGCCATATCACATATGACCCCACCAAAAGCAAGCCGCCCGATCAATATACGGTATCCTATACGCGCATTTTAATCGGGTCCATGCGCATATCGCATACGCGCACCACAACGTTTCGCCTGAACTAGGTAACTTCTTTGTGGGACTCTAAGACTCGTCAATACGCCGGCAGTGGGTGATGATCATATCAAGCACCCCCAAGCCGCAAGCGGTCAGCTAAACGTAACGGCCATCCGGGTATTGAGCGATCAGAAGAAAACAAGCGAACCTGCTACAACTCCCGTCGAGCCAATCGGCAACACTTCCCGTACAGTCCGGTCTCCTCGTCTGATATGTCGCATATCAAGTCTAGGGGTGGTAAACGTCAGACCCTAATAACTGATAAGTCGTGCCGATGTGAGGCTCATAACGGGTCGAGAAACTACTGGTAACACTTACCAGCAAATCTCTGAATCAGCCCTGGCCAGGGACTTCCCTGTTACGGCCAATCGAGCACAGCGCAACATCAACCCCTAATACCGGGAGAGACGAAACCCCTCCTATCGCTCATTTCCTCCATGTGACTCGGGACTGTACCCAAAAACCACCGTTTTGCACGCCCTCATGGACGTGGTAAGGTGGAAATCAAAGTACAGTGGGAATCACACAAGACTCTATGACGATCTCGGGTCTACAGACTAACCTGTACAAGTGTCACCAGAGAACTTCCATCTGACGTGAGGTATAATACCAACTGGGAGTTCTCGGCGAGTCCGTCCAGTGTACCCAGTCTCCACTGAGCACCCGTATACCATCTCTGATGTCAAACACCAACGGATATGGGATCATCCATCGCCCATCTCATGGGTCGAGAAGCATATACGCTAGTCTACTCTGGTATATCGATGCCCTGTCTCGATACACCCACGACTAAGGACCTTGAAGGATGTACTTATGGACTACCATGTCCCCACTAGTATGATCCGCATCATAGTCCAGGTAGTCAAGTACACATCCTAAGGGCTTTACCAACATGTAACCAGAAGACAGTATAAAGAGACAAGTATACATGTTAAGATAAAGAGCAACCAGATAGCATACTATCATATCGAGCAAGAAAGTCCTCTCTATATATGTCCAAGCATCCAATATAATATATATCATCTGTACAATACTGGCCTCTAGGGCATACATACAACTAACAAGGAGAATAAAGAGATGGAGGGGGAGAGAGAGAAGAGACTTACATACACAAGCCGGTATTGTCACCGGGCTTGTCTATCCGCCGATAGGCTCGCGTTACAAGCGAGACCTTCTTGAAAACTTCTTCATGTCACTACTACAAATAGGGGTTGCCCCTACGGACTAACCCGTAGGGGCAAACCACTGCCCCAGCGGACATATCCGTAGAGGCAAGAAAATAACCTGTAGGTGCAAACGCCGTAGGTGCAAGTTGAAGCCCTGAACTTGCCCCTACGAACAAAAACTTGCCCCTACGGATTTCACTGTAGGTCCCTTATCCCCTACGGAGTAGGCCGTAGGGGCAAAAAAATTATTTTATTTACGGTTTTTTTAAATATATTACTTGTACCTACGGATTAATCTGTAGGTCTAAGTCATAGCCCCTATGGATACATGCATAGGTACTATCCGTAGGGGCAAAATATCAGGATTTCTGATATTTTGCCCCTACGGATCACCCCGTAGGGGCTTTTGTTTGCCCCTACGGATATATCCGTAGGGGCACTCCCAACACCCTGATACTGACATCAGGGGGGAAAATATCAGTTAATGCTGATATTTTTGCCCCTACGGTTGAATCCATAGGGGCAACATATGTACCTACGGATTAATCCGTAGGTACATATTATCTGTTTTTTTTATTAAAAAAAGGGCTGCCTGATTTTTTCTCGCCCTATGCACAATAATATATACATCAATTAAATAAAAGTAATCATCACACAACATATATCGCAGTATTCATAATCACATCTCACGCATATAATATACAAAAGAAATCAAAAAACTGAATATGATATAAATATAAACCAATATCAATATCAATATCGTTTCAAAATGTAGTACAATATGTATCATATAAATAAATACATGTTTCAAAAAATAAGAATCATAAAACTAACCTAGCTCTGTCCAGCTCCACCTCTGATAAACGCTAGAATCTGGCGCGCCTGCTCCTCGGTCAATAAACCATGCAATTCGACGCGTGCGGAAGTCTGAGCGGCCTGTGGAGCTGGCGATGTGGTCTGCGCAGCCGCCGTCGAGGTAGTAGCTTGCGGAGCCACGGCTGCGGGAATCTGAGCGGGCGGTAGAGCTATAGGAGCTGTCTGCGGAACCGCAGCCGATGTAGTGGCTTGCGGAGCCGCAGCCGATGGAGATGCATGTGGATGCTCGGCCGATGTACCCTGTCGCGTCTGGACCTAACATGTGTAATAAGCGTGTAAGAACTGTGTATTATTCGAATTCGTATCATTATCAAGTTATTTCGAAACCCCATTTGGATATTTTGTTTGGAAAACCGTTGTTTATTTTAATTAGATATGTATGTATGATTAATCAAAACTAAGTCTACAACCAAATAAGCTCAGGCTACGTACTCATTATGGATATGTTGATATCTATAATATGACATGATATTTTACTATAAAGTAGTATACATACCAGCATCTCCTTCAACTCCTGAACGGTGGCCCTCAAGCTCTCCAATTCCTGCTGGACACGTCGCTCACTGGAGACGGAAGAACTAACCGCCGGGGTGGAGTCCAACCTCATATGGGCCCTGCTAGGGCCCAGTCCCCGGCCTCTCTCCCAACCTCTGTGGTGCTCTCCATGTGGGGTGTCCAGGACTGGGGTCAGTAGCCTCGGATCGCTCTGTCCAGTAAAATCGATCCCCGAGGCCTCGGCCTGCTCAACCACCCGCTCCTACACCCACATTAAGCAGTAAAGTATAAGTATAAAATTTAAATTTGAACCTTCCAAAACTAAAATTTCAAATATGGGTAGAATAAATATTAACACTTACGCAATACTCCTGGATAGCGACGTCAGGACATCGAAGCTCGCCCGTGGCGGGATCTGTCGAGGTGTCGTGGATGGCAAGATATGCGGACAGCACGCTCGGTGTACCACCTTGCGCCACGGTCTGAGCTGTCTGCAATATTAGAAAATAACATTTAATATTAGATATATCATGAAATTGTTGTTGTATCGGACCTTGGTCTGCATGTTCTTCATCAGGCCATTGTACAGAGCATGAAGGTCGAGCACCCTCCCAGGATGATCAGGGTCGGGTACAGGCTGAAAATCGTAATCCGACTGAAAATACAAAAAAAAAACATTTTTATTAGATTGCAAGTGTTAATAATAAATATATTGGATAAATCAAATGAAAATATATATTAATACGTACCCGATCCTGATTAAAGAAGAGGGCGAATGAGCGTCGGTGCTGCTCGCCCCACTCAACGTGAAGTGGATAGTTCTTCACGAGCTGGCTCTCGTCCCCAATATACCGGCCGAACCTCTCGGCATGAGGACCGGTATAGCGATAGTCAAGGGTAAAAAAGAGGGGGAATGCTGCCTCACCCTAGCTCTGTTAGGCCTCAGCCTATGGGACTGATTCGGGCATCGAGTCCCCCTCTAGGGATGGAGAGGCCCTGCGTCTGCAAGAAATATCAAGACAATCAATATTAAGACAAAGTTGTATTAAGAAATCAAGGTTAAACGAAAATTGAAGTGTGATATATACCTCCGGTGACTAAAGCACGAGCCTAGGCCCGGGCAGCAGCACGAGCGGGACGATAGTTCCTCCGGTGAGGAACAGACGAGGTCCCGGATGCGGACGCATCCCCTCCAACTAAAAAATAAACATTGACGCTAAATTTACATGAAGTTCATATTTATTCTATAGAGCATATGTAAAATGAATAAATATTTTATATTTATTCATACTAACCTGTAGACGATGCGGAGGGTATGGAAGTGGCAGGAGTGGCCCCTGCGTCAGATGTGGTCGCACCACCTATAATTAGACAATTAAAAATAGATTATATAAGTAATTGCAAAAAGAATGTGTAGATCAATAATATAACGTTCTAAATCAATATGCATGTACTATAGGATATATAAACATACGCGCAGGTGCGGTGGTGTCACCACCTACAGCTAGACAATAATAAAAATTGCTAAGTAATAGCAAAAGGAATGTGTGTATTTATGATATAGCATTCTAAATCAATATACATGCACTATATGATATATAAACATACCTGGAGGAGCGGGAGTGGCCTCTGTCCCAGATGTCGACGCATCACCAACAACTAGACAATCAAACATTGACAATATAAGTAATTTTGACATAAACAGGCATGAATATCTGTAATATTACATTCAAAATGGATATGCGTGCAGTATACCTGGATGTGTGGCAAAATCCACACGGAAGGAGGCATCCGAAGGGGTCTCCGATCTGGGTGCAAGACCGGCCCTCTGAAGCTCCCTACGGAGCTCTCCGGGCGGCAGAACCGCTCTGCCTCTGCCTCTGCCGCGGCTGGAGCTCCTGCCGCCCCTCGCTGCTCCCGACATCGTCATCAAATCTAGATAAACGGTTCGTGAACGCATTAGACAATCATTAAAAGTATTGACTATATATGTATAGATCGTAAAATGTTAAGTAATAATATAACATTATTGATAACCTTTTTCGTTTCGTGGGCGCATTATACATATCTACTTGGATTTCATCGTCGATGTCATTTCTAACCCACGTAACTTCATGATCGGCCGAAGACAACCCGTCCTTCGAAACAGACGGTCGGAGCACTCTAAGCCTTCTCTCTTCTTCGTCCTCATCGCTGTCCTCGAATTCTGGGACATCGTAGACATCTCTGGGTTTCCATAGGCATACAACACTCCAGCCCGAATGCTTCACACACTGTGAGTAGTATACTTGGAACACTTGGTTCAGAAAGATAAACGGATCTTCCTGACCATAAAATCGAAGTGTGTTATTCATCTTTCCAAGTCCCAAGATTGCTTCTCCACTTGTCTGTATTGGTTCGCGTATCGTACCAAGTACACTGGAATATATAAAAGGGTTCTGATCGTCCGGGATAGTGGATGCCGAGTATACAATTTAAGTACCCATAATAAATCACACCGTCCGATCCTACCATCGCAATCCCACTATTCTGAGTGGTTCTAGATGTTTCTATGTCCTTAACTTCGAATTTGTATCCAAGGACACCAAATCCTTTGTAATATGCAACCTCCATACTGGGAAATTGAGCTAAACATCTTGAATCACTCTCAAATGATGCAGACAAGTTCGGATCGTGGATCTAACAAAACAAATTTTACGAAAAATACATAACGATACAAGTTAGATTAAAACTGATAGCAATAAAATGTTATTCGAATAACTTACATGGTCTGTGACCCAATCACAAAAATTATCCTGATGATATTTTTCCAATTGTTCTTCGTTCCAATCAGGATGCCCCTCACGTACCTCGTTAAAATGAATTCTGTTTTCGACAAATAATGGTGACATTAATATTATATCATTTCATACACACACAAACACAGATATAACAATTAATCCAAAAAAACTTACTCTCTAATTTGTTCAAGACATGCGCAATTAAGCAAGATAAACCAGTATATCTTGTTGATAAACATAGTGTCTACCCTCTTATACTCGGCTTTACCATATGGCCCGTCTTGAATTCTTCGAGGCCGGTTAAGTCTTGTCTTAATGTTCTCATCCAGATAGCGGGAACAAAATGTGGTTGCTTCATCAAGAAGATAACCTTGCATGATAGAACCCTCTGGTCGATTTTTATTGCGTATATACTTCTTAAGAGTGTAGAGGTACCTAATGAAAATATGTTGAATAAATAAATACGGGCATACAGGACAACAATAAATTTATAAATTGCGCGAAATGAAAAATTACACGTACCTCTCGACGGGATACATCCATCGATATTGTACCGGTCCGGCTAATTTAACCTTAGTTGCAAGATGAACCGTCAAGTGTATTATGATATCGAAGAATGACGGTGGGAAAATACGCTCGAACTTGCAAAGTATCAACGCAACAGAATTTTCTAGTTTATCCAGCGTCACAACCTCCAGTGTTTTAGCACACAACTCCCTGAAGAAACAACATAGGTCGTTGATTACTAGACCAACCGATTCTGTCACGCCCCGCTTCCCAAAATATGGAAAACGAGGGATGACTAGGCCAGCCATGCTCCTACGGTCAAGGAATCATCCTGCCGTAGTCACACTTCGGCTTCTAGCATTGCATGGTAATCAGTAAATAAAGCGCAGTGGTAAAGGGATCACATCACTAATCTATTACATTAATATTCCATTGTTCACAAATTTACAGATAACAAGAACGAAAACTAACCAAAGTCAAACTTACGATCACTTTTATGAAAAGCAGAAAAATGGAAAGTACACCAGTCTAAATCTCCGTGAACTCGAAGGGTAGGTCCGTCTCCTGTGCTGGTCCTCCCGCGGGATCTGAGCATGCATACTCAGGTCGTCAGAGCGACACAATAACAATATTATTATAATGAGATGTGACAGGTATATGAGTAATACTGGTGTGAGAACAATGCAAGTAATCACTGTCGCTATATTATGCAGAGTATGTTATGTGTCCCTATCGGTCTCTAGGTCATGTTTGAAATCACATAGTGGAAGGAGGATCATGTTTAACAGGAGTCTCGTACATACCCGAGACAACGGCCCACATGCCCGGGACATAACCCTGTCAGCCGGATCGCTAGATCATATCCTACATGTATCGATATCTCTGTTCGAATGATCATCCTCTAAAATCGGTCCCGCTAAATACGATACTCTTTCCACTTTGATTTCCCCTTTTTCCCCAGGTTCTCACTAGCTATGATCTTGATCTAGTTATGTACAAGTATATCAATGGCACGATTTTTATCACTGTTCACTGTATCAATCACTGTCACGAATGTTCATTTTCCATTGATGTACTTGTCACAACTAAACCAACATCTGTCACGTACGATAATGCAATGTCCACACGTACTAACACTGAGTATATGGCAAGGGTATGATATATGTATGTATGCCACCAATGAGTTCTGTATATCATGAATCAACATGCATGTCATGAACTGAAATAAATTGCACAAACTATTATGTTAAGAATTCAGCGAAGCGATGTAAATAAGATATATAGAGCACTCAGTCAGTAATTCATCAGAATTTGTTTCAGTTCAATCGGGATTCCGGTTCTCAAGATATAGCAGTTTCATTTTAAGTGCGCGCGGCTGGAAATTCAGTTTCAGAACTGAACGTCCATTTCGCGTCACGAATTGCACCCACTTGGGCTCAGAATTTAGCGACGTTACAGTTACATGAAATTTGGGGTTTCTAATAGAGTATTCAACGTAACAGACGGATCTTCAATCGCATCTGTACGTTGAAAGTTATACGCAGTTTAACTTCAACATGTCCTTTCAGAATCTGTTCTGAACAGTTATACGTTCTGCCCTTTTTAAATTAGTTTAAAATAACAAACGGCGATGGATCGGAGTGAAACCACTTGTTTTGCTTAGCTAACAGAATTATCTCTCATCTACTGTAATGTTCCATAAAGTATGATTTCAGGAAGCGCAGTAACGCAGGTCCTTTGAACAGAAATCAATAATCAGAAACGCTCTGGACTGCAGTCCAGAGTCGTGTTCCGACCCAGATATCATCACGATTACAGAACAGAAATCATAGAGATTTTATATAGGGTTAAATTTCGTCAAGTCGGCTTCGATTTAAGCCCTATAACACATCAATCCATTATACATATGATTTATAGTGATTTTATCCGTTTTCAGGCACGAGAAGATTCTAGTTTTAACGGCATATTTAGGGGTATCAATTTTTGTTACAAACAATCGTGTTTTCCAGCGAGATCCATACACTATACTTATCACTATATGGGCCAACAGATAGCATCAATTTCCGTCAAAACAACCAATCATTTTTATAGGAGATTAGCATCGAACACCTTGATCGTATTATGTAGTAGTATTCGACAATTCCGTAAACTAGTTATTTTAGGTTCATATCACTAATACTTTAGCATGAAGCAAGTAAGCACTTGCCTGGTAACGACTCGGGGTCACGGGGAAGCAACGTCGTCACAAACGCGCGTTGTACGCCGCGGAACAATTTCGCGCGAGCCTCGATCGAACACGGATTTTTGCGTCGGACTTTTCCGGAGTCGTCTTGTGCGCGCTGGAAGCTTAGGGAGGCTCTGTGGTTCACTTGGGACTTTCTGGGGTCGACGGTGGTCGGCCGTGGTCGCTCCGGCGAAGTGCAACAGTGTACGCGCAGGGGTGTTTTCACTTTTGGAGAGAGAGAGAGAGAGAGAGCAGTGGGGTCGGCTTTGTGGTGAGATGAGGGTGGTGCTGAGGGTGTGTAGGGTCTCCGAGTGGTTCAGGGAGGCTCGTCGGCGTTGGGATCCAGAGGGTGGCCGAGAGGGCTCGAGTGGGTGGATGTGCAGTTGAGGGGAGTGCTCGGTTGAGGCTGGAAAGGTGAGGGGAGCTTGGTGAGGGATGAGCTCTGAGGAGAGCGAGGGAAGAGAACGGGGACGAGGGGATCGTCGTCGTCGGCACAGTGTCGAAGTTGCAGTGGTTTCACAGTGGGTTCGCGGGGAAAAAGCTTGAGGGGTTAGAGTTTTGAGGAGTTTGGGAGGTGAGAGGGAGGTGAGGAGTTGGAGAGGTGTGGAGTCGTGGTCGAGGGTCGCGGGGACGTGGGCAGCGGCGAGGGCAACGTGGGGAGCTCGGGACGTGGGGGTCGCGAGAAGGAAGCGAAGAAAACGAGCGGGAAATAGTTGTGAACGAGGAAGAAGAGAGGTTAGGGATCGGGTCGGGCTGTTGGACGCAAGCGGGCTGGGGTCGTGGGCAGAAGGAAAAAAAAAACAATTAATTTCTTAAAGAAAAGGTGGGCTGAGAGTATAAAGGGCTGAGGGAATTAAAGGATTTAATTAAATCCTAATGGGCTGAGGAGATAGAAAGGGGCCGGCTAAATTTTAGTTAACGAATTAAAAAACGGGATGTGGCTGAGGGTTATTAGTGTGTGTTAATATATATTTTATTTTGGGTTTTAGCTTAGGTTTTAGTTTAATCGGCTTTGGTTTTAACTCTTGGGTTTTAACTTTTTAGGTTTTGGGAAAAAACGATTATCTAGCCTAACGACCAATTCAAAAATATGAAGGAAAGGAAAAGAAAAAATCACTAGAATTCAGAAAAGGAAACTTTTATTGAATTGGAAACGGGGATTTACATCATACCCCCCTTAACAAAAATTTCGTCCTCAAAATTTGACAAGGATACGAAGAAACAATAGTACTAAACAAAGAGGTGTGGATAACGATCACGGATGTCTTCCTCCCGCTCCCAGGTGGATTCTCCTGGGGAACGACCGCCCCAAGACACTCGGACTAACGGAATGATCTTATTCTTCAGCACCTTCTTCCTGCGGTCGAGGATAGTAGTAGGCTGCTCCTCGTACGAAAGATCAGTACCCAAAACTAGCTCTGAATGGTCCAGGACATGGCTCTCATCTCGAACGTAACGCCGCAACTGTGACACGTGGAAGGTATTGTGCACACCAGCTAGCGATGGAGGCAAGGCGAGTCGATAGGCCACCTCTCCTACTCGCTCTAGCACCTCAAAATGTCCGATAAAGCGGGGACTAAGCTTTCCCCGACCTCCGAACCTGATAACTCCACGAGTAGGGGAAATCTTCAAGAACACATGATCTCCGACTTCGAACTCAAGTGCCCTTCTGCTGGTATCTGCCCAACTCTTCTGTCGATCCTGAACCGTCTTGATGCGCTGTCTGATCATTTGAACTTTGTCGACTGTCTGAACGATGAGTTCGGGGCCCAGTAGTCTTCGCTCTCCCACATCATCCCAACATACTGGTGATCGACATTTCCGCCCGTATAATGCTTCAAAAGGGGCCATCTGAATACTAGCTTGATAACTATTGTTATAAGAGAACTCGACTAGATGCAGATGGTCCTCCCAGGAACCTTGAAAGTCCAGCATGCAGGCTCTCAACATGTCCTCGAGCGTCTGAATTGTACGCTCGGATTGTCCATCCGTCTGTGGGTGATAAGCTGTGCTGAAATTAAGGCGGGTACCCAAGCTTTCCTGTAAGCTCTTCCAAAAGTGCGACAAGAATCTCGTGTCCCGGTCTGACACAATGCTGACTGGAACACCGTGAAGTCGTACGATCTCCTGCATATATCTTTCCGCCAAAGATTCTGTCGACTGCCTTACTCGGAAAGGTAGAAAGTGTGCAACTTTTGTGAGGCGATCGACGATAACCCAAATGGCGTTATTTCCCCTAGGGCTCCGTGGTAAGGCCGTCACGAAATCCATGGTAATGTGCTCCCACTTCCATTCCGGTATCGGCAGGGGTTGTAACAGCCCTGCTGTCCTCTGATGCTCCGCCTTTACCTGCTGACATACCAAGCACCTGGATACGAACCTCGCAATTTCCCGTTTCATTCCGTTCCACCAAAAGTGCTGCTTGAGGTCCTGATACATTTTTGTACTTCCCGGATGCACAGAATAAGCTGAACTGTGTGCTTCCGCCAACACTTCTTCTCGAACACCTCCTTTAGGTACGCAGAGTCTGCTACCAAATCTCAGAGAGCCATCTTCATGTATAATCAATTCCTTTCTTAGTCCAGCTTTCACTTCCTCTCTAAACTTTTGTAATTGGGGATCGTCCGCCTGCGCAGCCTTGATGCGGTCCACCAGAGAAGATTGCACCTGCAGTTGCCAAAGTTGACTAAGTGCGTTCGGCGTAACGACCTCAAGTGCAAGTCTCTGGAAATCCTCAATAATGCTCCTCTGATCGGTCAACATCATGACCGCTGGCTTGCGACTGAGCGCATCTGGTACAACATTTACCTTCCCCGGGTGATACTGAAGGTTCAAGTCGTAATCTGCCATCAGCTCCAGCCATCGGCGCTGCCTCATATTCAATTCCTTCTGGGTGAAAACATACTTCAAACTTTTGTGATCTGTGTACACCTCCACTTTCTCACCCAATAGATAGTGCCTCCAAATCTTCAATGCAAAGACTACCGCAGCTAACTCCAAGTCATGCGTGGGGTAGTTCTTCTCGTGGTTTCTCAGTTGTCGAGAGGCGTAAGCAACCACACGTCCGTGCTGCATCAAAACACAGCCTAAACCCTTCCCTGAGGCATCACTGTGTATCACCAAACCACCTGAATCATCTGGTATAGTAAGAATAGGCGCCGTGGTTAACTTCTGCTTTAGCGTGTCGAAAGCCTGAGTGCACTCTTCTGTCCATGTAAACGGCACGTCCTTCCGTGTCAGCCGCGTCAATGGTTCCGCGATTCTGGAGAAATCTTGGACGAATCTCCGATAATAGCCTGCTAATCCCAGAAAACTCCTGATCTCAGCCACTGACTTCGGCGTCGGCCAATCTCTGACAGATTCTATCTTCGCCGGGTCAACCGAGATGCCTTCGCCTGAAACAATATGTCCCAAAAACTGTACCTTGTCGAGCCAGAACTCACACTTGCTTAGCTTCGCATACAGCTTCTCTTCCCGAAGAATTTGTAGGACTGTGCGCAAGTGTTCAGCGTGCTCCTCCTGAGTCTTCGAGTAGACCAGTATGTCGTCGATAAACACAACGACAAACGTGTCCAAGTATTTTGCGAACACCCTGTTCATCAAGTCCATGAATATTGCTGGGGCGTTGGTAACGCCGAACGGCATCACAAGGAACTCGTAATGTCCGTATCGGGTCCTGAAAGCTGTCTTGCACACATCCTCGGCTGCTACCCTGATTTGATGATACCCAGAACGGAGGTCCAACTTCGAGAAAACCTTGGCTTCACTTAGCTGATCAAACAGGTCGTCAATGCGCGGGATTGGGTACTTGTTCTTTATGGTGACCTTGTTCAGCTCCCGGTAATCTATACACATTCGCAACGATCCGTCCTTCTTCTTTACCAATAGAACTGGTGCACCCCACGGTGAAGCGCTTGGCCGAATGAATCCTTTCTCCAGTAGCTCTTCAACCTGCTTCTTCAATTCCGCCAATTCAACCGGTGCCATTCTATATGGGGCTCTGGATACTGGGGCTGTACCTGGAATCAAGTCGATTGAGAACTCCAAAATTCGAGGAGGGGGTAGACCTGGTAGATCCTCGGGAAAAACGTCCAGAAAGTCCCGAACAATTTCTGGGTCCGGGCTCCTATCAATCTCCATAGCTGTCAGCTCCTTAGGCTTTGCTCTGTACTTAGCTGGCTCCAAAGATTCGCTTCCGCCCTCGAAAATAAACTCTGGGTGATTGGGAATGCGGAAGATCACATTCCTCGCACGACAATCGATAACCGCATGAAAAGTGCTCATCCAATCCATCCCAAGAATTGCGTCGTAACTGCCTGTCCCAATTAAGAGGAAATTCACATAGAATTCCCTACCACACACTACAACCGGGCATAATCTACATTCTCGGCTAGATATAATAATTCCATTACCCGTATGAATTTCCCATCCCTTTGTTAGTGGTTCATTTGGTATTGAGTGTGTATCAGTGAAATGCTCAGACAAGAAACAATGCGATGCTCCCGAATCAAAAAGTACTCTAGCTGGCAAGGAATGTATGAGCAGAGTACCTGTAACCACGTCTCCTGATGCCTCTGCCTGCTCGGCGGTCAAGGTGAAAGCCCGTCCCTGACCGCGACTTGTAAAGGGCTGTCTCTGCTCCTGCGGCCTCTGCTGTGGCGGTCCAGAACTTCCCTGTACCTCTGCTCGCTCAGGGCAACTGCCAATCTGGTGCTGACTGGAACCGCAAATCAGACACTGTCCCTTGGCACGTCGACAGTCCTTCTGGGTATGTCCTCCTCTACCGCAATAGCCGCAAGTTACGCCATGTCTCTGGGGGCGATGCTGTGGTACGAACGGGCGCTTCATTTGTGTCGTTCCTGCTCTGTGAACTGGTATGGTTCCTCGAGATGGCGTGTGGGTACGTGCTGGAACGACCGGGGGTCTCCTGAACTTGTTAATCAATTGCTCCTGAACTCTCGCTGCGTTGAGCACCTGCGCGAAAGTCTGTAAATCCAACGATGCAATCAACTGCTGCAACTCAAAATCTAACCCCTGAAGGAAACGCCTGGCCCTGGTGACCTCTGAGGCGACCATGTACGGAGCGAAACGACTCAAGCGGTTGAACTCTGCCGCATAAACATCCACTGGCCGTCCGTTCTGCTTCAAAAGAATAAATCTCTCCTTCATTTCTGCCTTGGCTGTGGAAGGAAAATAATGATCTAGGAAGCATTCCTTAAACTTGCTCCATTCGATCGGCCTGTCAAGTCTGCTCTCTTCCACCGACCACCATGTGCGGGCCTCGTCTTCTAATTGTATCTTTATCACGTCCACTCTGTCTTCCTCTGGAACCCTGGCAGCAGTCAATAGATTCTCCATATTCACCAACCATTGCTCCGCCTCAAGGGGTTCAGCTAGCCCTGTAAACGCAGCTGGGTGTAACCGTCGGAAGTCTGCTACTGTACCAGCCCTAGCATGATAAGCTGGTGGAACAACGCCCTCGGGGGCGGTAATAAGTGCGGAGGGTCCTCCTGTGGCAGTAATCGCCCTAAGTCCCTCAGTGAGCAAGTCGGTCTTCCTCTCCTGAGCTTCCGCGAGAGTGGTCAGTGCGCTGAGCATCCTTTCCGTGCGGTCCTGAGAGCTGGAGTCCGAGGAGGGGTCGTTCGGGGGCGTCATATTACTGGAAGATTCAAAAGGATAGGATCAGATTCAAGGATGGAAATCGAGAGTAGTGAAACAAGAATAACGTAATACAGCATAGTTAATGTTATCCCTTGATACTAAACACAGGCTCTGATACCAACTAAACCATGTCACGCCCCGCTTCCCAAAATATGGAAAACGAGGGATGACTAGGCCAGCCATGCTCCTACGGTCAAGGAATCATCCTGCCGTAGTCACACTTCGGCTTCTAGCATTGCATGGTAATCAGTAAATAAAGCGCAGTGGTAAAGGGATCACATCACTAATCTATTACATTAATATTCCATTGTTCACAAATTTACAGATAACAAGAACGAAAACTAACCAAAGTCAAACTTACGATCACTTTTATGAAAAGCAGAAAAATGGAAAGTACACCAGTCTAAATCTCCGTGAACTCGAAGGGTAGGTCCGTCTCCTGTGCTGGTCCTCCCGCGGGATCTGAGCATGCATACTCAGGTCGTCAGAGCGACACAATAACAATATTAT
This sequence comes from Agapanthus africanus, assembly GCA_030015575.1. Classification (NCBI taxonomy): domain Eukaryota; kingdom Viridiplantae; phylum Streptophyta; class Magnoliopsida; order Asparagales; family Amaryllidaceae; genus Agapanthus; species Agapanthus africanus. The sequence continues at coordinate 22,053,784 of CM057348.1, read as the reverse complement.
TATAATGAGATGTGACAGGTATATGAGTAATACTGGTGTGAGAACAATGCAAGTAATCACTGTCACTATATTATGCAGAGTATGTTATGTGTCCCTATCGGTCTCTAGGTCATGTTTGAAATCACATAGTGGAAGGAGGATCATGTTTAACAGGAGTCTCGTACATACCCGAGACAACGGCCCACATGCCCGGGACATAACCCTGTCAGCCGGATCGCTAGATCATATCCTACATGTATCGATATCTCTGTTCGAATGATCATCCTCTAAAATCGGTCCCGCTAAATACGATACTCTTTCCACTTTGATTTCCCCTTTTTCCCCAGGTTCTCACTAGCTATGATCTTGATCTAGTTATGTACAAGTATATCAATGGCACGATTTTTATCACTGTTCACTGTATCAATCACTGTCACGAATGTTCATTTTCCATTGATGTACTTGTCACAACTAAACCAACATCTGTCACGTACGATAATGCAATGTCCACACGTACTAACACTGAGTATATGGCAAGGGTATGATATATGTATCTATGCCACCAATGAGTTCTGTATATCATGAATCAACATGCATGTCATGAACTGAAATAAATTGCACAAACTATTATGTTAAGAATTCAGCGAAGCGATGTAAATAAGATATATAGAGCACTCAGTCAGTAATTCATCAGAATTTGTTTCAGTTCAATCGGGATTCCGGTTCTCAAGATATAGCAGTTTCATTTTAAGTGCGCGCGGCTGGAAATTCAGTTTCAGAACTGAACGTCCATTTCGCGCCACGAATTGCACCCACTTGGGCTCAGAATTTAGCGACGTTACAGTTACATGAAATTTGGGGTTTCTAATAGAGTATTCAACGTAACAGACGGATCTTCAATCGCATCTGTACGTTGAAAGTTATACGCAGTTTAACTTCAACATGTCCTTTCAGAATCTGTTCTGAACAGTTATACGTTCTGCCCTTTTTAAATTAGTTTAAAATAACAAACGGCGATGGATCGGAGTGAAACCACTTGTTTTGCTTATCTAACAGAATTATCTCTCATCTACTGTAATGTTCCATAAAGTATGATTTCAGGAAGCGCAGTAACGCAGGTCCTTTGAACAGAAATCAATAATCAGAAACGCTCTGGACTGCAGTCCAGAGTCGTGTTCCGACCCAGATATCATCACGATTACAGAACAGAAATCATAGAGATTTTATATAGGGTTAAATTTCGTCAAGTCGGCTTCGATTTAAGCCCTAGAACACATCAATCCATTATACATATGATTTATAGTGATTTTATCCGTTTTCAGGCACGAGAAGATTCTAGTTTTAACGGCATATTTAGGGGTATCAATTTTTGTTACAAACAATCGTGTTTTCCAGCGAGATCCATACACTATACTTATCACTATATGGGCCAACAGATAGCATCAATTTCCGTCAAAACAACCAATCATTTTTATAGGAGATTAGCATCGAACACCTTGATCGTATTATGTAGTAGTATTCGACAATTCCGTAAACTAGTTATTTTAGGTTCAAATCACTAATACTTTAGCATGAAGCAAGTAAGCACTTGCCTGGTAACGACTCGGGGTCACGGGGAAGCAACGTCGTCACAAACGCGCGTTGTACGCCGCGGAACAATTTCGCGCGAGCCTCGATCGAACACGGATTTTTGCGTCGGACTTTTCCGGAGTCGTCTTGTGCGCGCTGGAAGCTTAGGGAGGCTCTGTGGTTCACTTGGGACTTTCTGGGGTCGACGGTGGTCGGCCGTGGTCGCTCCGGCGAAGTGCAACAGTGTACGCGCAGGGGTGTTTTCACTTTTGGAGAGAGAGAGAGAGAGAGAGAGCAGTGGGGTCGGCTTTGTGGTGAGATGAGGGTGGTGCTGAGGGTGTGTAGGGTCTCCGAGTGGTTCAGGGAGGCTCGTCGGCGTCGGGATCCAGAGGGTGGCCGAGAGGGCGCGAGTGGGTGGATGTGCAGTTGAGGGGAGTGCTCGGTTGAGGCTGGAAAGGTGAGGGGAGCTTGGTGAGGGATGAGCTCTGAGGAGAGCGAGGGAAGAGAACGGGGACGAGGGGATCGTCGTCGTCGGCACAGTGTCGAAGTTGCAGTGGTTTCACAGTGGGTTCGCGGGGAAAAAGCTTGAGGGGTTAGAGTTTTGAGGAGTTTGGGAGGTGAGAGGGAGGTGAGGAGTTGGAGAGGTGTGGAGTCGTGGTCGAGGGTCGCGGGGACGTGGGCAGCGGCGAGGGCAACGTGGGGAGCTCGGGACGTGGGGGTCGCGAGAAGGAAGCGAAGAAAACGAGCGGGAAATAGTTGTGAACGAGGAAGAAGAGAGGTTAGGGATCGGGTCGGGCTGTTGGACGCAAGCGGGCTGGGGTCGTGGGCAGAAGGAAAAAAAAACAATTAATTTCTTAAAGAAAAGGTGGGCTGAGAGTATAAAGGGCTGAGGGAATTAAAGGATTTAATTAAATCCTAATGGGCTGAGGAGATAGAAAGGGGCCGGCTAAATTTTAGTTAACGAATTAAAAAATGGGATGTGGCTGAGGGTTATTAGTGTGTGTTAATATATATTTTATTTTGGGTTTTAGCTTAGGTTTTAGTTTAATCGGCTTTGGTTTTAACTCTTGGGTTTTAACTTTTTAGGTTTTGGGAAAAAACGATTATCTAGCCTAACGACCAATTCAAAAATATGAAGGAAAGGAAAAGAAAAAATCACTAGAATTCAGAAAAGGAAACTTTTATTGAATTGGAAACGGGGATTTACAGATTCGGGGAGAGAAGTCCTGAGGGCTAATGGAAGAAGGTGCTCCACGATAACATGGTGATCATAACTTTTCAGCCCATCGATCTTGCCCTTCACAATTTTTATTTTCTTCCTGAATGATCCTGAGAAACCTGTGGGAACTTTCAAATCATGCAACACCTGCAGGAATCTTTTCTTCTCCGGTTGTGACATATGATAAGCGGTATTGGAAAGTACAAACTTTCCCGGTTTATCCGCTACCGGTCTAGGGTGCAATTCATTTCTTATTCCCCACTTTTGTAAATCCATCCGAGCATTCAGGTTGTCTTTCGATTTCCCGTCTTTACAAAGAAGCAAGTTAAGTATGTGCTCTGATACTCCATTCTCTATATGTATGACGTCCAGACAATGACACACTAAATTTGTAGACCAGTACGAAAGCTCGAAGAAAATGCTTAACCTGTTCCAAAATGGTGGTTTGACCTGTTTCGTCGGATCCATCCCGAAGTTCACATTATTGTAACCATCCCATTAGCAGTCACGTCCTCTCCAGACAATGAGGATGGAGGTCCAAGAAGCTCCTGATGACCATCAAAGTGAACCGTGTCTAACCTAGAGGGGCGGTCTGGAGGCAGGAAACGTCGATGGCCGCAATAACAAACCTTCCTGCTAAAATTCAAGAATTTCGATGTTGTGTGTTCATGGCAATGAGGACATGCTTTGTGACCATGTACGGACCAACCTGATAGCATTCCATATGCAGGAAAGTCATTAATTGTCCACATTAAAGCCGCACGCAGTATGAAGGTTGTATTTGTGTTTGCATCATATGTCTCTACACCATCAATGAACAAAGATTTCAACTCCTCGATCAGAGGTCGGAGATAGACGTCAATATTGTTCCCCGGTGAGTTTGGTCCGTCGATAAGAAGAGGCATCATAAAGTATGATTGGTCCATAGCCAACCAAGGCGACAGATTATAAATTATCATTACAACGGGCCATGTGATGTAACTTCCAGTCATATAGTTGAACGGGCAGAAGCCATCAGTAGCCAGTCCGAGCCGGACATTGCGAGGATCGCTACTGAATATTGCGTGCCTCCTATCGAAATCCTTCCATGCCGGTGAATCTCTTGGATGGCTTATTTTTCCATCTTCACTTGGAGGAGCACGGTGATGCCAAATTATTGTCTCGGCTGTTTTCTTGCACCTGAATAGCCTCTGTAGCCTCTATGTTATGGGAAAGTATCGTGCTATCTTGACAGGTATATCAGACTTCTTATCAGAATCTTTCTTCTTATACCTGGCATCTCCGCATGTTGGACACTCTTTCAAAACTGGATTCTCTTTCCGGTACAACACGCAATTTTTAGGACATGCTTAAATCTTCTCGCACTTTAGACCCAAATCAGACATCATCTTCTGGGCTCCGTACCAGCTGTTGGGCACGTTATTTCCCGGAGGCATAGAATCTTTCAAGAACGAAAGAAGCATTGTGAATGACTTGTTGCTCCATCCATTTAGACACTTAATCTGGAAAAGTTGGACGAACCATGAGAGGGTGGAATACTTCGCATTCTCATAAATTGGTTTCCTAGCATCATTCATGAAATTTTCATATTTATCCGCACGCCTTGACCGGAAGGAATGTCATCTTCGGTACGAATAGATTCACCTAGGGCAGCCTCTACCAAATCCTCTATTTCTTCTGATGGAAATAAATTACCGTCTTCTCCTTCTGCCGCATTACCGAATTCTTCTTCTTCTCCTGCCGCATTATCGTGTTCTTCTTCTTCTTCTGCCGCAGTACTGCATTCTTCTCCTTCCCCGTGATATTTCCAACTTGTATAAAGTCTAGTAAACCCATATTTTACAATATGAAGCTCTGCCAATTCTACCTTCTGCCAGTACTTATTGCCATATCTATCGCACGGACAGAGAATCTTCTCTATTATGATCTTATTATGTGCGCGTGCAAATTCAATGAAAGCAGCAACTCCTGCGACAAACTTAGGTTGCATACGTTGTTGCCAATCCACATACATCCAGTCCTTAACTCTGACGTACTCATGGGCCATGTTAGACTGTATAACATATAAATTGTAGGCTATGGTGACTATATTGAGAAATATAAGAACGGGATAGTTACTGACAAAGGAGAAAATCCGTGTATATGCATTAGACTTAAGCTCCTATGGAGAACGTATCTCCTTTTAATATTATTAAATGTTCTCATGTAGTGCGCACGTGCATTGCACGTGGTGCGCGCATAGCTGGCATACGTGTGTTGCACGTAGCGCACATGGCGCTTACGCATATGCGCATTATGGGGAGGAGCAGGCTCCTAACTTGGAGAACTAAGCTCCTTTTAATATTATTGAATATTCTCATGTGGTGCGCACGTGCATTGCACGTGGTGCGCGCATGGCGGGCACACGTGCGTTGCACGTAGCGCACATGGCGCTTGCGCGCGCATTATGGGGAGGAGCATGCTCCTATCTTGGAGAACTAAGCTCCTATGGAGAACTAAGCTCCTTTTAATATTATTAAATATTCTCATGTGGTGCGCACGTGCATTGCACGTAGTGCGCACATGGCGGGCACGCGTGCGTTGCACGTAGCGCACATGGCGGGCACGCGTGCGTTGCACGTAGCGCACATGGCGCTTGCGCGTATGCGCATTATGGGGAGGAGCATGCTCCTATCTTGGAGAACTAAGCTCATATGGAGAACTAAGCTCCTTTGAGAATTGAGCATTAAAGAACTAAGATGCATTAGACTTGAGATTGAGATACATACCTGCAACATAGAAAAGAAATCAATAAACAAGATGAGTATAATATAAATTTAAGTTGAAAGAATATATATCCTCCTTTCAAATGCAATTAAGTCTCGATGATGCTGAAGATGTTACCAGAAAAACATCTTCGGCCAACCTTCATGTGTGAAGGGGTGTGTGTGGGAAAATTGGGTACACGGTGTCAGAAAAGTTTTCTGGCGTCCAAGTAAAATCCATAACTAAATCCCTATTTTGCCCTTCCTTTTTTTCAAATCAGAAATGTGTCTTTTTTTTTTGCATTATGAATGGTCTGGTACCACAAGCTTAGTATGTTGAATCATGTTTTGGTTGGACAAAGACTTGCCAATGGCAGCATGCAAAGATTTATTTGGCCACAAACTACAACCACCACATGAATGCATAAAATTATAATTTTTGGGCAATCAATCTATAGCGAGCTACTTGATACTATATCTACAACACGAAAGACACGAATTCTTCCCATGTCTCCTCATGTCTCCATGGAAATTGGGGCAATATCGTCAGAGACTACATTAATTCCTCATGACTCCATGAATTCTTCCCTAGCCCTAGCCCCAGCCCCAGCCCCAGCCCCGCCCTAGCCCCAGCCCCAGCCCCAGCCCCACCCCCACCCTAACCTAACCCTAACCCCAGCCCCAGCCCCAGCCCCAGCTAAACCCCAACCCCAACCATAACCCTAACCCTAACCCCTGCCCCAGCCCCAGTCGAACCCCAACCCTAACCTTAACCCCAACCCCAACCGCAACCCCCTGCCGAGCCCGAGCCCGAGCCCGAGCCCCAACCCTAACGCTAACCCCAACCGATGCCTCATGGGTACCCAAACAATGAATCATAGCCCTAAAACAATCAAAAATTTGAGTAATTGAAGATTTCCTTACCTGATCGAAGGCGACGATCGATCGAAGGAGACGATGAAAACGGAGATGAGCCGGCGCTGGCGACGACGAAAGCAGGCGGTGGCTACGACGAATCGGCCGGCGCTGGCGACGACGAGAACGACGATCGATCGGCGGGAACGAGAGTTTGGGAATATGGGTTCGCGCGCGCGCAGGAGAAAATAATTTTTAGGTATTCAGCGTAGGGATCGATCCGTGCCTTTTTAATTAAATCTCTATTTAGTTGCCCCTACGAATAAGTCCGTAGGTTCTTGGTTTGCGGCTCCGTAGGGGCAAACAACAATTTAAGATTTAATATTTCTAAATTAATATGTGAGGACCGTAGGGGCAAACGCTTGGCCCTACGAACTAATCCGTAGGGCCAAACTAAAATTGCCCCTACGGATGTCGTCATCCGTAGGGGCAACCCCCTATTTTAGTAGTGAGTTCTATATATCATGGCAAATTAACATGAGCATAGTATAGCATGGTCGTGAAGTGTAAGTATAGTGAACATGAAGTGCATGTAAGTATCCTAAAAGGTCTCTATATGGGTAAACTAATCTAACGAAAGTTCAAGGATGAATGTCAACCAATCTCAAGAGTGTTCTTGAACCCAACGGGCTGTAATCCAAGAGCCCGAATCAAGTGTTAGCAATGGGACTTCAACCTAAAGTTGAAGTATTCTAAACTCAACAGGCTATAATTCAGGTATAAGGAAACACGGGCCCTCATAAATGATTGCTTGTGTTAGTAGACATGAATTCATGATCTAGGGGGACACCTGAGATTTTGTTGGATTCGCACTTTGAACTACCCCAACATCCCGTGTATTCAATATTACAGTTAAAAATACCAATATTGCTCAAATCCATGAATACATCATGATTTGAATTGAGATCTCGAAATATTTAACCAATTCAAAAGCTTCACTTAACTTAGATCTAGAAATATTTAACCAAGCCCTACCAATTAAATCCTCAAATTCAATAAGAAATCATCTCTACATATTACGGATTCTCGTCATCATAATCAAACAATGCAGAAATCGCAAAAAACAATAACTAAAACGAAGAAATGGTGAGGGGTTCTTCAAAATACCTTGCTCAATCAAATCCCAAACTTCAAAAGTGTGACCTTTCACTTAAAAATCGAAACTTTAAAAAAATTTAGAGAGGGAGAGAAAAAAGTGAGAGAGAGAGAGATGTGAGATATTTGAGATTGAAAAGAAGTCTATGAGTTTGAAGTGGATCTGAATTCTAGCCTCTAAGGGTTTTTTCACGTTCTTTTTTATATAAGATTATATTATAAGTTAATGGGTAATGGGTATTAGGTCTAATGGGTAGCTACTAATTACAAAGTTATCTACAAGTCACTACTCACCAGACTTATATTATGAATTTTTGGTTAATGGATCATGGATGCAATTGTATTTGGGCATATAAAGATGTACTCGAGTTGTTACTGAACTCGAGCTAGGTACCGAACGAGCCAGGGCCGGCTCATGTCCGGCTCGTTAAATAAACGAGCTAAGATTTTGGCTCATGTTCGGTTCATTAATAAACGGGGCAAGCTTGAACGAGCTCTCTGCGAGCTGAACATGAGCTGGCTCGTCTGATTACTATTCCTAATCCGGAGTAGCATTAAATCGGCAAAATAAAGATAAATATAGATATAAAATATGCATTAAAATGCACCAAACATATGACCATCCTCCGCGGGCCTCCCTCGCCACCCGCCGCCTATCCGCCGGCCTCCCTCGCCACCCGCCGCCTATCATCGGTTGTCCGCCGGCTGTTCGCCGTCGGCCAGCCCGCCGCCGATCGGACATTCGCCGCTGGCCGGACACTAGCCGTTGCTGATCGTTCACCAGTCGGCTTACTACTGATCAGACGTTGGTCGCTGGCCGTCCCAACCGACCACTCGCCGGCCTTCCGCCAATCATTTGCTGTCGACCTCGCCATCTTCCACCGGCCCTCTTCTAGCCTCGCCTTCGGCTTCGCGCGCCCCCCTACACACACACACACACATATTACCGGGAATGATTAAAATATATCAAATCCGTTAATGCAAAATTCCTTGGAATTAGATACCCGGTCATCCCATTCCCGGGAATGCGAGAATTCCCAGTAATCTTCTATTCTATATATCAAGCACAACCTTAGTAACTTTATTATCTCATGGAATGAATCTATTTGGGGAATATTTAATTTTCATAACTATTTAATTTTTCGGATCTCGGGTGCTTTTCAAACTTGCATGTTCATTAGTCTTGTAGTTTCGCGCTGCGTCAGGAAGCGTGCAATATATTGAAAATTTGAAAAAACAATTTTTTTTGAGATTTTTTATAAATTTCGTGAAGTTTATATGCTACAGCACGCAAAATATTAAAAAACTGAAGAAAGAGGAAAAATTTCATGATTTTCATGTGATATAACATGCATAAAATTGAAAAAAGAAAGACAGCTGAAAATTTTGGATTTTCAGAATTTTTGTTGTTTTCGTGTTCTATATATCATAGAAAATATTGAAAAATCGAAGCAAAAAAAATTATTTTTGGAAATTTCAAGATTTTCTTATGCTATATATCAAGCGAAATATTGAAAAACCTTAGAAAACAAAAAATTATGATTTTTAAAATTTCACAATTTTCGTGGGCTATAAGTGTAAAATATTGAAAATTTGAAGAAAAAATATGGGATTCTTTAAAATTTTGTGATTTTCTTATGCTAAAACATACAAAATATTGAAATACCGAGAATATTTTTAAAATATTTTTTAAATTTTCGCTATTTTCATATGCTATAACAAGAAAAATATCAAAGTGGTAAAGAAAAAACGCCGAAGTATTGCGAGTTGATCCTTCATATATTTTACATATATATGATGTTTATAAATATGAGATATCACAGCTTAAATATCATATAAAAATAAACTTTTAAATATGACTTTTCTTGACTTCGAATTTCATACGGTGCATTCCGCGGGGGGCCCTCGCTAGTGGTACATAAAAGCTATCAAGAAGAGGACAAAATCTGGCTTAACTTAGTCCCTCATATGGCACAATTTTATATGGGCTACAAAATTTAGGTTACACCCTTCTTTTGATTTCTCATTTCCGCTTCTTGATAGAGGCTATTCCTTTTTGGAGGACCGTATACATAAAAATGTAAAATCTCCTCACTCAATAGCTATGTATGAGTGTGTTATAATTCAGTTAGAATTCAGATTCTCGAGAGGGGAACATGAGAGATTCAATCAAGTAACAAGTTACGATAATTAGAGCAAGTTTAGTTGCATAAATGTATTTTAGTACCACATTAAAATCATATGACCGCATATATGTATGGTCTAGGAGAATCAAATTGTTGATAGCTCTGTAAGAATTTACATTTGGTTTTTGTTTGGAGTGTTTTTGCATGTTTAATCATGTGTTGTACAACAATCATCAATATGCATTAACTATTTTCCGTAATTGTAAAGCATTCCATGCGCGCGCGTGCACAAGGGTCCATGCTAGTTGTCTACATAAAGCCACAAAGTGCTAGGCATGAGTTCCTTATCTTTTATTGAATATTTATCATTTGTGGAAATTCTAGGGTTAGTTTTAATAATTTACATATTAAAAATTCTCTTAGTTTTTCCAAAAAAGAAAAGTAATTTTAAGAAATAAATTTAAAAGTATAAACAACTTGAATAGAGTGAGAAGTATGGCAAGGTGTCTAACGGGCTGGCCTGAAAAATGGCCCAGCATGAGCGCCATATGGTTGGCCCGGGCCGGCCTGACCGTTTCCAAGGCCCGGCCCGGCTTTAGCTCGAGCCCGGCCAAAACGGCCAAATCCAAATTTGACTTTGGTCATTTGACCTAGGGGGTTTTGGGGTAGGGGCCAGTTAATTCCTTGGGATGGTTTTTTTTTAATATGAGTGTTTTTTAATAAAGGGGGAAATTTGAATTAAATTGGGGGTTGTAAAATTATCAAAAACCCTCTCATTCAAAATTATATATACCTATACCCCTAATTCAAAACTCTATAAATACCTATCTATACTTCTCATTCTTTTCATAATTCACAACAACAAAATTTTCAATATTCCAATCACACTCTTTAATTTCTGAAATGTTTAGTGTTAAAATTAGAATCACGCGCTCTTCATTTATGAAGTCTCAATCTTCACTTCGGTTTCATTAATTTGATATTGCTATTTGGAATCAGGGTTTTTTTTTGTATTGATTATATATATTTCTCGTATATTTTTTTATCATCTTTCTTTCTCTCTTACTAATATTTTTAATTAAGAATGCAAGGTTCATCTTCACAACATAACATGGATGTTTCATTTTCATGGAGACGTTCATTTCAAATCGATATGGATTCACAAAAGAGACAAAGATTAACTAATATGCTGCAAACTAATTTTAATTCTTATTCTCCAAATTATGAATTTTCTAATTTTGAGATCCCTGCTACATCACAAATTCATGTCCCTGAAGAAGTTCCTGCTCCTACCGTTCTTGAAGCAAGAGCTTCTACCCGTAAAGATAAAAGAGTTAAAATTTCTGATGTTTGGAAATATTTTGCAGTACAAACTGTTGCAGGTATAGGCGAGCGGGCAGTTTGTACTCATTGCCAAACAGATTTTACTTATGCCACATCATGTGGAACTACCCATTTAAAAAGACATTTAATCAAACACGAAAAAACAGTTTCTCGGTAGACGACTCTAAATATGTTGTCCAACTCTTTAACTAGATTTTTTATTCTCAAGATGCTAATAGAAGAGAACTTATAATATAATCCAGAATTTCAAAGAGTACCCAAAACAATACTTAGAAGTGATATTTAAAAAAAAAATCATGATGGTAAAACCAATTTGATAGATATTTTTGAAAATCTTAAAAGTAAAATTGCATTAACTTCTGATTTTGGACTACAAAATGGGGTATGGGTTATATTTGTGTTACTGCATATTTTATTGATAATGATTGGTTTTTACATAAAAGAATTATTGATTGCTTTCAAGGTAAACCCTTTGATTTCAAATTTTAAATTTTATTTGCCATGAAAACTATATTTTCTACTTCAAAAACATGCTTTTATGTTTTAAATCTTACACAAATGGAGTTTTATTGATTATTGTAGTTGTAGTATGTTCGGTGTAGCTATTTGTTGATGTTACAACTTGTTTTGGATTGTAGGGGTAGTTTTAAACAAAACTTTTGGTTTTAAAGTATTTTACAAATTCCAGTTTTTCGAGCAGCGGTTTTCTTCATCAGGCGTCTGGGAATTTGATCTTCAGGCGTCTGCGTTGTTTCGGTTTTAAATTCATATTATTCCTCTATTGGCAGACGTCTGCATATTGTTCTTCAGACGTCTTTGGCTTATTTGCCTCGACGAGATGTCTTCTTCAGACGTCTGAGCCTTCTAGCTTCAGACGTCTGATACTTTATTTTGCCTGATTAACTTGATTTTTGCACCATATTTAGTTTGTTTGGGTTTATATCGATATTGATAGGGTTTCCTTCGATATTTATGATTATTATTGATTATAGCATCGAGTGTGGGTGATCCTGAGACGATGAGGGGAGACGTAGCGGTTATGAGATTTGACTGATTAGGGCCACAATCGGTGAGTAGATTTAGTATCTACAAGTGGGAAATCGGATGGATGATATATAGCACCCCCGACATCTAAATTTATTATGAACACTTCTTTATTGATAATAATTCATATCTCATATGCTCAGTTTACCAATACTATATTTCATTTCCTTAGCTATACTTTTGCGAACATAATTACTAGGACACTTGCACAATTACTAATAATTACCATGCGGCACCAACACAGACTCACATGCTACACATACACATCATTAGTAACTGACATGACACGTATAGATTAGAACACTTATATAATTACTAATGATTACCATGAGGCACCATCAAAGACTCATATGCTAACACGTACACATTACTAATAATTGTTATGCCACGTGTAGAACTTGCCATGCTTTACATATTATAGGATAATCAATGTTATGTGCGTGTATGCGATTAAATGTCTGTACTATTAGCTGTGTGTGTACGTAGACCAGCGGTCCGTACTATTTGAGCTGTGTGTTTGTGTACATAGACTAAATGTCCGTACCGACGGTTATTTAGCGCATTAAATTGTTTCTGGACTAAATAAATTTATGATTTTGATTCAATGGAATATTTGTTTGTCGTCGTACATGATGAGATTCCGTACTGGATGAGTTGGTGATGATTAGACGAATGCAGCCTTTTACTGACTAACCGAGTCTTACGATTTATCCCATTTGGGAGATTATGAAAATACAAAGATTTTAATCATTTTTAAATAACGATTCGTTTCATGATTTAAAACAATAATACAAAGGATGTGCTTCTTGGATATCAAAAAGATATCTATTTTTAAAATATCACAGCCTCCTTATTTACAAACGATGTTACATTCTACTTTAAAGTATAATTAGATTATTCGGAAGTAATTATACATTTACACTGCTCATTCACGCTATGCTTGCTTTACTTGTTATCCGTTCACGCTATGATTATATTATTTGTTTGTGGTAGTTTATACTATCCGTTCGAGCTATGTTTATATTATTTGTTTGTGCTACTTTTATGTTATCCGTTCGCGCTATGATTATGTTATTTTTTGTGTTGCGTTTTTATTATCCACCCGTACTATGATTATCTTATTTGTTCGTGCTACGTTTATGTTATCCGTTCGCGTTATGATTATATTATTAGTTTGTGCTACGTTTATTTTATCGGTTTACACTATGGTTGTGTTATTAGTTCGTGATTATATTTATGGTTTGTTAATATCCGATACTGAGGCCGGGGAGAATCTATTATGGATACATGGTGGACTGGTTTGTTAATATCTAATATCGAGACCGGGGAGAATCGATTACGGATACATGGTGGACTGGTTTGTGGATATCCGATATCGAGACAGGGGAGAACCGATTATGGATACATGATTTTTATCGTTTCGTTGCGCTAAAATTCATGTTTAAGATATACATATTACATTCGTGACTCGCATGCTTCCATATGCTTTAATGGTTTTGTTATGTCTGTATCGGTCAAGATATAGATCAATTTTATGATGCCATGATAACCATATATATTAGTATACTACACATGTTTGAATAGCGGTAAACGAGATGTACATGATGTGTTATTATTATTGTTTTTCATCTCTTGAATTCTACTTTCAATACATACTTATTTACCTTTTGTAATGTATATGTTTATCCATACCTTAATTGTTTCACCGCTTATGCATGCGATTTCTATCTTGTTGTGTGGATTCTGTTCACGAGTTGGCAACTCGGCTCTATTGTGCCATAGCTTCTTGCATGTTTGGTCTCTTGGATCGATAGTGACAGTGAGAGTGCTTATCTTGGGCATGGTTGCATATATATTTTGAGCTAGATGGGTTAGAATTCGTTTCGACATTTTCCTTGTATTTATTTTTGTATCTAGAAGTGCTCTGTCAACCAGGTCGGGTGTATTGCTCGAGACCATAGACGTTGTATTGTTATTATCGTCAAACTTTATTTCTATATAGTGTTTATTTATTTCCGCTTGTTGTTCTTCGCCATTAAGCGTCGTATATTTTGCGTGGATTGTGTCTCCGCTGTGGGCGTCGAATTAGCTCTCGTATGGGAATGCGTTTATTTTACCGTTATTGTACGGGAATTTAATTCAAGATTTACAAAGGAGGTGTTGTCCGTTTTTTCAATCGTTAACTCTTTACAAAACAAATTTTACTTCATTTTATAAATCTTTTCTTAAAACCTCACCTCTATTTTCTTTCTTGTATTTGGTTTAGATTCCTAGATTCGGCTTACTTGGGTTACGGTAGAGTCCACTAGATTTCACGTGATTCTTGTGTCGGTCACATGCCTTTTCGGATCGTGATATTATCCTATGGATTGTGTGTATCCAAACATGGCCGTAGTAAAATTATCAAATATTAATGAAGTTATCAATTTTTCATGGCAAGTGCAAAAAAGTAGTATGAAAAAAATCCAAAATATATTATACTAAATATAGCAGGTATATTATGATATCTAATACACATTAGGAAGAATATCATAGAACAAGAGAGGAGTGATTAATGGACCTCTAGCAACTGGAATTGAGAAAAACCAAATATGTTTTGTATTCTATGAAAATTTTGAATAATCTGTAGTTGATCTTAGCACTGATTTTCTACCACTAAGTATTGTCAATTTATATTTAATTATTATCAATTGTTGCGAAAAAAATAGTATTTGATTAAGGCATCTTACAGTTACCAAAACGAGACAAGGATCGATGAATATATCGTAAGAGCTGTTATTTTCATTAGCTTGGTAGATTTGGCGCCAATTTGAACCTCAAATTAACTAATGAAGGCGAAAGGAAGTGAGATGACTTTTTCAAAAAATAATCCACTCTATACAATTAATTATAGGGATATATCAACCATTTTAAGGGATATTTAAACAACTTTCAAGTCTAAAAAAAGAAATAATATAAAAGAATGGGAGCAAAGTGAAAAATGTACTTGGGATGAGAACAGAATTTTCTATTTAAAGGCACCTAAGATTGGGCATCTCTAGCATTAATCCTCTCTCAAAAAATCCATCACCACCCTCCCACGCCCCCACAACCCCTCTTCTTCTTCTCCTCCTCCTCCTCTCTCTCTATCTCTCTCTTCTCTCTCTCTCTCCCTCTCCCTCCAAATATTAAAGATGTGTTTATACTTGTTTTTCTCTTAATCGATAGTTTTGTAGAGATCTATATATATACTATGTAGGGATCAGTTATTCGTAAATAGAGGATTGAGATGGACTTAGGAAAGTCCAAGTTATAAGTCTCGATCATGATGGAGTTTTATGCATGGCGAAGATAATAGTGAGATGAAAAAAATGAGAGATGTGTTGCTAAAGTATGGAAGATTTGTCAATTTTGATCCTTTTTTTGTTGGTGGGTATGGGAAGTTTCGGGAAATACCAATTTATCCTTCGTCTACGGACTGATAGGATTCTTTGGGGCTCTGGACATGGAGACATGTGTTTTCATTGTCTTTGCATCAAGAGCAAGAATTTATTTCTAATGAATAGTTGCTTGACTTTGCGTTGATGCGTAGGTTTATTAATTAGCACGGCAGATTGAAAGTTACACTCTAATACCACAAAACATTCGATAGCTTCGATCGATTGTTCTGCCGATCAAGGTCTTATCTTGTGATGTAACAATTGAAACACAAGGGTTTTGAATCAATTCTTCTAAGATTCTAAACTTTATCTCAATTCAAGAAGTAACAGAAATGCATAAGTTTGGTCCGTGGCACAAATGTGGAAAGATGGTACTAAAATCATGCTTCTTGCTATGACGAACAGCGCCGTTCAAGATTTGATTCATCGAGTTCAATTTGTATCTTGTAGTCATTGTATTATCATGTGTTTTCTTAAAGTATATATAGATTTGTAAATTTGTAATTTCTAGGGATGTATGTCAATACAATATATACATTTAATTTGTAACTTAATGTCATTCATTAGCACCAAAATGAGAAATTAGTGTAGTTGTATGATTATATGTTTCCTATAAATCTAACGCTTTGTTGTGATTTGATTATGGTATGCACTTTTATATTGCACTCTTATATATATTTGTACCATGACATTAATTTGCTGAAGTTAATTATGAAACATGGTGGGAAAGTGTAAATTAAACATTTTTTTGTCTTGGTCTTGTTTACTTTATAGAAAACTAGATGGAATTTATAATTAATTTGTCCATGATCAGTGCTTATTGATGCGATATCATCGTCTCGAAACCGTTATCTCAATGATCGGCCTCTTCTAAAATGGATACCGTCGCCTCAAAACCGTTATATATGTTTGGGTTTAGCTCTTGTGGTTCTGAGCTATCATTTTCGTTCATAATTGGTTATCTGATGCCGCCGCCTTTTAAATCTGAATTAATTTGTATACAGTTAAACTTTACAAAGATCAGTGCATATTGATGGAATGTATTTATAGACCTCTGGTCGGATGCTCACAGGGACAAGGGCTGGAAGGTAGTTTAACTCTGATATTTCATAGCAAAAAAGAAATAATATTCAAATGAATTATCAATGAAAATATTTTGATGTTTCTTCAAATAAGATATTGTGGTTGATTTCTTTGATGGTTTTTTCGCAGGTTGTTGTTTATATATACAGCATACATAAAAAATAATAAGGTGTTAATCTTTGGTCAAATAAATAATAACTAGTTAATGAAATCGTGCACTTCAATTTTCATGCACCTTCAAGAAAATTGACATTTTAATTTTATTTTATTAAACTATATTTTATTAAATTTGAAATAGGAAAATATATTGTATTAAATCATTTAGATTTCAGTTCATTGAACTATTATGAAAAAATGGAAATGGAAGGATCCTAATGATTTAAGTTCTTTGAATTTCAATGGTAAAAAAAGAAACATTGACTTGTAATACATGGCAAAGCTAAGAGAAGAACCAATGAGCCAGCCGTCTCCAGCTGGCATGTTGACGTGGAATCAGCTTAGCAACGGAAGAGACAAAATGCTTAACTGGTAACGCCTCACATACTCACACCGGACGGAATGTGCTGTATTTTTCTGTTTAGAAGCAGACAAAAATCTCATGATTACATTGAAAACATCATGGCAGAATTAATGGGAAATTGATTGTTACCAATTCAGAATTTCAAAATTCTACCTTGAAGTTGTCGTTCAAAACTAATATTATGGCAAAACAGAACTTTTTTGTTTTTGTCATCTTTTATTAAAGAAAATTTATGAGTTTCTTAATCTCTCTATATATAATAGACCAAAAACCAGTAACTTGAAAGAGAGAATATATTTTTCTTAAATGATTTAAGTTCAATGAACTGTCATGAAAAATTTAGAATAGGAGAGGTATACCTTGCTAATTAAACCTGTAAATTCATTTAAATATAATGAAAAAAAATCTGAAATGGAGAGTATATTTTGTTAGATTATTTAGATTTAAATTCATTTAGAAGTTTTTGACGCCCTCTATTCGAATTTATTCGTCCTCATAAAGTTTTTACACAAATTATTTATACTTATGGATAAATCATAATTCTGAATGCATTCACTACAGTAAATAGACACCTATTTCGACAACAATTTACCGTCGAAATAGATCTATTTCGATGGCAATTTACCGTCGAAATAAGTCTATTTCGTCGGGTGACATCAAATAGCCACGAAGCAACGCCGGCGTAATAGGTTATTTCGACGGCTAAAGTTCGTCGCAATAATCAAAACTATTTCAACGGCAAATTCCCATCGAAATAGTTTTTTATCGACGGGTAATTTCTGTCGAAATATATAAGTTTTTTAAGTTAAAAAATTGTTCTAGGAACCATTTAAAAATCTATTTTTATATTTCGACGGGCACTTCCGTCGAAATAGACTATTTCGACGGAAATTTCCCGTCGAAATATAGTGGATTACAGTAAAAAAAAATTGAAAGAGCCAAGAAAATCTCCAACCCAATCTATTTCAATTTAATATCGACTCCATTCCATTCAAATAATGATTCTAATACAAATTCCATTCTATTCAAATATCGATTATCCAAATACGATTACAATACATACTACACGTTCCTTTACAATCTTAACATCATAAATTTACAAAAGTGGAAAATGAAAAATCAACGGAGGACGAATACGGGGAGAGAGATCAGTCGATCACGAAGGAGGTGCTCAAGGATTCCTTGGGTAAAGCCCCTGTGAATAAAGGTTTAAAATACATGAATTAGTATAGATATTTTATATTAATCAAATATGTGTGTGCACGCGCTTGTTTGTGCGCGAGTGTGTATGTATGCTTGTGCGCACGTGCGCGTTTGTTTGTTTGTGTGTATGCTTGTGCGTGCGTGCCTGTTTGTGTCTGTGTGTATGTATGCATGTGCGTCTGTGCGTGCGCACGCGTGCATGTATGCATGTGTGTGTATGTGATATGTGCCTATGTATGCATGTGTGTGTGTGTGTGATTGTGTCTGTGACATGTGATATGTATGCATGTGTGTATGTGATATGTGCGTATGTATGCATGCGTGTTTGTGTCTGTGTGTATTTATGCAATGTGTGTGTGTATGATTGTGCGTGTATGTATGCATGTGTGTGTACGTGATATGTGCGTGGTGTGTGTGTGTATGCATGTGTGTGTATGTGATATGTGCGTTGATATGTGCGTAGTGTGTGTGTATCCATGTGTGTGTATGCATGTGATATGTATGCATGTGTGTATGTGATATGTGTATGTACGCATGTGTGTTTGTATCTGTGTGTATGTATGCATATGTGTATGGGTGTGTATGATTGTGTGTGCGTGTGCGTGCGTATGATTGTGTGTGTTTGTGATATGTGCGTATGTGTGTATATACGTAAGGGTTATCAAACTTACCGGAGGTACGGGCCTCCCAGCCTGGACGTAAGCGTCAATAATGTGAGGAAGGAAAAGATAGAGGAGGACAAATAAAAATGGTGTAACGGTGAATTATGTATAATAATATATGCATTCAATATTGGAATTAAAAGAGAAATAAAAGATCGCCATTCATTTTAGAAACGAAAGGTCTCATTTGTAAGTTATGAGAAGAATAAAAAAATTGATTAAAAAAATAATAATTGCAAGGATGGAGATTTGAACATTTGACTTATGGAATAACAATGCAATGATTTAACCAATGTGCTACAAGATTGTTCATGCACATATTTAATTAGAATTAAATATATACCGTTTCTTGAAAAGAAAGTGGGCTTTTAGGTTCATAGTTTTATAAAAGAAAATGAAAATGATATTGGATTTGAGTTATTGGCTGGATTAGGTCTTATGTTTAATTTGAAAAAATGTTAAAATTTAGTTTTAAAGAAACGTGTTTGGGAAAAATAGATAGAAGAATAAAATAATATAATTATAAAAAACAAAATATACAGAAAATACTAAGAATAAATAAATACAGTATTTTACTAAAGAAAGAAAACACGAAGGTACAGTAATACTAGGGTCGTTACATCGATAAAGGGAGTTAGATTTGAAGATACACGAGTATGAATTGTATTCTGTGTATCTGTGTTTCAATTAATGATTTCGCTTATGTTTAGAGTTGTTAGTGTGTATGTGTTTTGTGTAGGGTTGAAAAGAATAAATCATCATTTTTTTGAAGAACTAAGTTCTTTATATGGGTTAAATCCTAATTTTTGGAGAAATTAAATTCCCATATGTTCCTGTTATTTTTTTGTTCGTTTGAAGCACTCACGTGGGAAACACGTGAGGCTTCAAAATAATACTATGCACCAACGAGTCACCAAGCTATTCTTATGTTTTCTTAAAGATATTGATCTCCTGTTAATAACATTTTTAATCATTGATGATCATTAAGATTTCGGTTTTGAGGATCTTGGATCATCATCATTTTTTTTAAGAACTAAGTTCTTTATATAGGGTTAAACCCTAATTTTTGGAGGAATTAAATTTCCAAATGTTCCTGTTATTTCTTTTTAAGTTATTATATAAAGGGTTAAGTTTACGGTAAAGTTGTGCATTTACGTTATCATCGAGTATCCTACTGAAGAAACTAGTGCACCCTAAACCCTAACCCTAATTTTTGGAGGAATTAAATTTCCATATGTCCCGATTATTTCTTTTTAACTTAGTTCTTTTCTCCTAAATTTTGAATCTGCAAAATAAAATCTCTCCGATGAGAATTAAATTCTCAACTTGTGGGGAGATTTGCTTGTGCAAATCTCAACCAGAGGAAAAACTAAGTTCTTATATGAAAACGTAAGTTTACGGTAAAGTTGTGTGTTTGCATTATCATCGAGTATCCTACTGAAGGAACTAGTGCACCCTAAACCCTAACCCTAATTTTTGGAGGAATTAAATTCCCATATGTCCCTGTTATTTCTCTTTAACTTAGTTTTTTTCCCATAAATTTTGAATCTGTAGAACAAAATCTCCCCGATGAGAATTAAATTCTCAACTCTTGGGAAGATTTGCTTCTGCAAATCTCAACCAGAGAAAGAACTAAGTTCTTATATGAAGGGTTAAGTTTACGGTAAAACTGTGCGTTTACGTTATCATCGAGTATCCGATGGAATTACTGCACCTTAAACCCTAACCCTAATTTTTGGAGAAATTAAATTCCCATATGTTCCTGTTATTTCTTTTTAACTTAGTTCTTTTCCCCTAAGTTTTGAATCTGCAGAATAAAATTTTCCCGATGAGAATTAAATTCTCAATTTGTGGGGAGATTTGCAGATTATGCAAATCTCAACCAAAGGATGAACTAAGTTCTTATATGAAGGGTTAAGTTTACGGTAAAATTATGCATTTACGTTATCATCGAATATCCTACTGAAGGAACCAGTGCACCCTAAACGCTAACCCTAATATTTGGAGGAATTAAATTCCCATATGTTCATGTTATTTCATTTTAATTTAGTTCTTTTCCTCTAAGTTTTGAATCTGCAGAACAAAATCTTCCCGATGAAAATTAAATTCTCAACTTGTGGGAAGCAAATCTCAACCAGAGGATGAACTAAGTTCTTATATGAAGGGTTAAGTTTACGGTAAAATTTTGCGTTTACGTTATCATCGAGTATCCTACTGAAGGAACTAGTGCACACTAAACCCTAACCCTAATTTTTGGAGGAATTAAATTCGCATATGTTCCTATTATTTCTTTTTAAGTTAGTTCTTTTACTCTAAGTTTTGAATCTGCAGAACAAAATCTCCCCGATGAGAATTAAATTCTCAACTTGTAGGGAGATTTGCTTCTGCAAATCTCAACCAGAGGAAGAACTAAGTTTTTATATGAATGGTTAAGTTTACGGTAAAATTGTGCGTTTACGTTATCATCGAGTATCTTGCTGAAGGAACTAGTGCACCCTAAATGCTAACCCTAATTAACCCAATATTAATCCCTAATCATCACCCTAACTCAAATTATCCCTAATTAACCCAAAATTAACCTAAATTAACCGAAATTAACCTAATTAACCCAAATTAACTCTAACCCAAATAAACCATAATCAACCCAAAATTAACCCAAATAAACCCTAATCAACACCCTAACACAAATACCCTATATTTTACCTAATTAACCCTGGCCCAAACCCTGACCCAAATTAACTCTAGCCCAAACCAAAATTAACCCTAATTAATCTAATTAACCCTAACCCTAATCATCACCAACCCAATTTTACCTAATTAACCCTAACCCTACCTAATTAACCCTCACCCTAACCCGAACCCTAAACCGAACCCCAAACCGAACCCTAACCCTAACCTACCTAATTAACCATAATCCTAACCTTAACCCTAATTAACCCCCAATTAACCCGGAACTAACCCTAACCCTAACCCTAAAATCAACAATAACACAAAAATTAAGAATAATTAATACTTCAAAATGGAAATTAACTCACCTCACTTGTATTTTTTTCGGTGGATGGAGCTCGACGGGGTGGAGGAGGCCGGGGATGGAGCTTGACGAGGCGGCGGCGGCAAGATGGCGACGAGTGGGAAATTTTGGCGAGACTGTGGCGAGATTGAGGTGGAGGAGCTCGACGAGGTGGTGGCGGAGACTGAGGTGACGATGACGGCGGGAAGTTTTGGCGATGAGAAGTGGGTCCGGCAGGTGACGAGACGGCGAGAAGTTTTGACGACGCGTGGGGAAGTTGGTGGGAAAAATTGGGGGTGAGGAATTTCTGGGCTTTATTTTTTTTATAAATAACCTTTAGTTGCCTCTACGGATTAATCTGTAGGGTCTTCTTTTGCGGATCCGTAAGGCCAAATAAAAGATTGCATTTTAATATTTTTAAATTAATCCGTAGGGCACCGTAGGGGCAACCGGATGGCCCTATGGATTCTTGTAGCTATAGGGGCAAACCCTTATTGTAGTAGTGGTGGTGGCTCGTGGAAGAGACTCGTCTGCCCAATCCGATCAGTTGGGCAACGTTTTCGCAGAGCTTCTTAGAGAAGTTCTTTCCACAAACTGGTCGAGAAGAAATGGAAGAAAATTTTATTAGCTTGAAGAAGAACGACGGATCTGTGATGCGCATGCGGCTGAGTGGATGCGGTTCAGTCGATTCGCAGGACCTTTGGTTGCCAACGATGTAGATAGGGCATGAAGGTTTTTGCGCAGGTTGGACGTGGTAATCCAGAGACACATTATATCTCTGGGATTGACCACTTTCTTACAAGTTCTCAGGGCAGCCAAGGAGCAGCAGAGCCTATCAGTGAAAGCGAAGAGTACACATCAACAAGCCGTCGTAGTACTGAAGCCGGCGTTTACACTAAACCAAGCTCATATACGCAGAGGCATCCCGGTGAACAGACGTGGCATTGTATCTATGAAAAAGCCCGTCGTATCTGATCAGAAAAGGTGTGTGATCTGTGACTTTTGCCATCTACCCGGACACCTATAGAAGGAATGTCAAAGGAAGCTTGGACTCTTTCTTATCTGCAGATTGGCTAACCATACCGTCAATGCTTGTCCATCAAATCTATGATTGAGGGACGATACTCAGAAACCACCACAGAAGAAGATTCAGGGGTAGAAGCAGATTACTCAGGGGCCTAATCAAGCACGGAACTTTACTTTGACGGCCGAGGAGGCCAAGTCTTTAGATGAAGTCGTTTCAGGTATCCTACTTGTTCATGATTTTCCCGCATTAGCATTATTCGATTCAGGTGCATCCCAATGTTTTATGTCATCCAAGTTTATTACTGCACACTTGATTCCATGCACGGCCCTGTCTAGTTGTTGGGACGTACACACTGGGAACGGGAAGATTATATCTAGTAGCTAGTGCAAGGATTATTCGGTGGTTATCTGTGGACGTGAGTTATTCGCGGATTTCTTGGTGATTGATACTGGCAGCTATGATGTCCTCTTGGGAATTAATTTTCTCGGCACTTTCTACGCTCATATCGATTGCAGGACAAAGAAAGTGATTTTCCAGATCTCGGACATCCGGAGTTTATATTTGCAGGAGGTAGCAGGTATGTCGGGCCAGTCGAATCTAGGGCTAGGCCGAAAAGCACCGTTCTTTCATCGATGGAAGTAGTTAAGGAGGAAGCGCCAGCAGTAGTTCGAGAGTTTATGGATCTGTTCGAGGAAATCTCGGGTTTACCACCAAAATGAAACATGGAGTTCGCGATTGATTTTATTCCTGGAGCGGCGCCAATCTTAAAGACGTATTATCCGATAGCACCGGTGGAGTCAGAAGAATTCAAGAAACAGGTTGCCGAATTATTAGAGAATGGTTGGATTCGCAGCAGCAATTCACTCTGGGGAGCTCCAGTTCTTCTAGTCAAGAAGAAAGATGGCACGCGAAGAATGTGCATCAATTATCGAGAATTAAACCGGAGGACTATTAAGAATAAGTACCCGATCCCTCGCATCGGTGAATTATTCGATCAACTCAGTGGCACGAGGGTATTCTCGAAGCTGGATTTTCGATCCGGATATCATCAAGTTCGAGTAAAATCAGAAGATATTTGCAAGACAGCATTCCGAACTCGATATGGGCATTATGAGTACTTAGTGATGCCATTCGGAATCACGAATGCACCGGCGATATTTATGTACTTGATGAACCGAATCTTTTCACCGTATTTGGACCACTTTATAGTAGTGTTTATCGATGATATTCTGGTGTATTCCAGGAGCCAAGAAGAGCATGCAGAATACTTGAAGATTGCACTGCAAACGTTGAGACAAGAAAAACTATATGCAAAAATGAGGCGAGTTTTGACTCAAAGAAGTGAAGTTTTTGGGGCATGTAGTATCCGGAGATGGAATTGCTATTGACCCTGAAAAGATTGCAGCAGTTCATGATTGGTCGATTCCGAAGAATGTAGCAGGGATCAGAAACTTTCTTGGGCTTACTGGATATTATAGAAGGTTCGTGAAGAATTTCGCTCAATTAGCTGAACCATTGACCAAGCTAACACGAAAGGAGGCACCGTTCGTATGGACGGATAGATGCGCGTCGGCTTTTGAGGCGTTGAAGCAAAGATTGACCACCGCTCTTATTTTGTCAGTACCAGACAGTTTCGGAGGGTTGTTTATTCACAGCGACGCATCTGGAAAAGGCTTGAGATGTGTTTTTATACAGCATGGGAAGTTGTAGCCTACGTGCACTACTACAAATATGGGTTGCTCCTACGGATTTATCCGTAGGGGCAACCCACTGCCCCTACGGATATATCCGTAGGGGCTAAAAAATACCCCGTAGGTGCAAAGGCCGCAGGTGCAAGTTGAGGCCCCGAACGTGCCCCTACGGATAAATTTATGCCCCTACGGATAACTCAGTAGGTGCTATAGCCCCTACGCAGTACCCCGTAGGGGTAATAAAATCATATATTTAATTTTTTTTTTGAATATATTGTCTGTACCTACGGCTATATCTGTAGGTCCTATTAGTTCCCCTACGGCTACAGCCGTAGGGGATATAAAGTAGCCCCTACAAATATATCCGTAGGGGCCACTCCCAACACACTGCACTGAGATCGGGGGGAAAATATCAGGATAACCTGATATTTTGCCCCTACGGTTATATACGTAGGGGATAAACAGTGGCCCCTACGTACATATCCGTAGGGGCATCCCCAACACCCTGCACTGATATCAGGTGGGAAAATATCAGGTTTCCTGATAGTTTGCCCCTACGGCTAACGCCGTAGGGGCAACATATATACCTACGGATTAATCCGTAGGTACAGTTTGTCTGTATTTTTTTTTAAAAAAGGGCTGCTAGATTTTTTCCCGCCCTGTGCACAATACTATATACATCAATCAAATCATATATTGCAGTATTCATAATCACATCCCACGCATATATATAATATACAAAAGAAACCCAAAAACTGAATATGATATAAATTCAAACCAATATCAATATCGTTTCAAAATGTAGTACAATGTGATATAAATAAATACATGTTTCAAAAAATAAAAACCAAAAATCTACCCTAGTTCGGTCCAGCTCCACCTCCGAATAACGTTAAAATAACGCGCGCCTGCTCCTCGGTAAATACACTCTCCAATGCTACAGATAAGGGAGTCTGAGCGGCATGTGGAGCTGGCGTTGTGGTCTGCGCAGCCGCCGTCGAGGTAGTCGCTTGCGGAGCCGCGGCTGCGGGAGTCTGAGTGGGCGGTGGAGCTACAGGAGCTGTCTGCGGTACCGCAGCCGATGTAGTGGCTTGCGGAGCCGCAGCCGAAGGAGATGCATGTGGAGGCTCGGCCGATCTACCCTGTCGCGTCTGGACATAACGTGTGTAAGAAACGTGTAAGAACTGTGTATTATTCGAATTCGTTTCATTATTAAGTTATTTCGAAACCCTGTTTGGATATCTAGTTTGGAAAAGCGTTGTTTATTTTAATTACATATGTATGTATGATTAATCAAACTTAATTCTAAAACCAAATAAGCTCAAGCTACGTACTAATTATGGATATGTTGATATGTATATAATATGAAATGATATTTTACTATAAAGTAGTATACATACCAGCATCTCCTTCAACTCCTGAACGGTGGCCCTCAAGCTATCCAGTTCCTGATGGACATGCCGGCCACTGGAGACGGAGGAAGTAACCGCCGGGGTGGAGTCCAACCTCATATGGGCCCTGCTGGGGCCCAATCCCCGGCCTCTCTCCCAACCTCCGTGGTGCCCTCCGTGTGCGGCGTCCAGAACTGGGGTCAGCAGCCTCGGATCGTTCTGTCCGGTAAAATCGATCCCCGAGGCCTGGGCCTGCTCAACCACCCGCTCCTACACCCACATTAAGCAGTAAAGTATAAGTATAAAATTTAAACTTGAACCTTCCAAAACTAAAATTTCAAATTTGGGTAGAAAAAATATTAACACTTACGCAGTACTCCTGGGTAGCGACGTCGGGACATCGAAGCTCGCCCGTGGCGGGATCTGTCGAGGTGCCGTGGACGGCAAGATATGCGGACAGCACGCTCGGTGTACCACCTGACGCCACGGTCCGAGCTGTCTGCAATATTAGAAAGTAACTCTTAATATTAGAAATGTTAGAGAATAACTCTTAATATTGCAGAATATTAGAGAATAACTCTTAATTTACCGATAACTCCATGGCTCGAGTAATGTTCCTCGAGCCACCTGTGTAAGTGGGGCGACCCCTCTTCGCCGACTTCCTGTTCTCCGTATTCTGAGCGGCCTGTTTCTGCACAACGCATTAACATTTAGTTTTCTAATTAAGAAACACAAAGAAATAAATTATATCATAAATAATGAATTAAATTTAAAATACATACTCGTTTGCGTTCGGAGTCGAAATAAGCGCACAATATAGGCCATGTCTCTACGTCGACTCTCGCAAACGCCGGAGTAGATAGGAGGGCCGCTCTCTCTGCCTCGGGGGTCGCTATCCACAGGGAGTAGCAGTCGGCCTTCAGCTCATTCCTGTTTCGAGTAAATTTCAACCGTTTCTGAGCGGCCTATAAGAGTGTATAGAGCGAACGCCCATCACTTGTGCTTTCAACCGTTTCGAGTAAATTTCGGCAGCACCTCCCCGCTGTTCTCCGAGTACACTGTAATAGAATAGATAATCATTTCAAAGCTGTGAAACAACGTTGAAATGAACATCTAATCTATCTTTGTACACGGAGAACCAGCGGAAAGGTACCGACGAAATATCTCGAAACGGATGAAAACACAAGTGAATGAAGGCGTTTACTTTATACATTCTTAACTTGTCCACACGGGACAAATCTATGGGTTACCATACGATTGAATTTTCTCGTCGCGTAGACTATACGACGGTTGTTAGTATCGAGCTATACTGTCCGATATTTAACAACCTTCGTATAGTTCTAGGTCACGACGAGCATCGCACGTATGTTAACCGATAGACGGGAACTAAGTGGCGCTTTTAGTTTCATATATGGGTATCGATGGGAATATGAAGGTTTCATATTATCATCGAGTATCATATATTGGTTATAACTTGAAAAACGTGCCGTTGAAACAAATTATTGTTCTCCACCTTGCACTCTCTTAACAATGGTACATGCATTAAACATGTAGAGCTATCTATAACAACTCTAAAGTTTCACCTGTTGGGTTCAACAGAAAGGTTTTTGATATAACAAACACAATCTTCCTCAATTTTTCCCTTGAATCGATGTGAAATTAATAGTGTCCATATGACACAATGGATATATTTTCTACACAAAAGGAAAAAGGCAAACAATAATAAAGCAATTATAATTCTATCAAGTATCCATACTGAAAAAGAATAAATAGCAAACTAAAAATTAATCACTAATGAAAAACAAACAAAAGTGCTTATTATTATACTTCAGAGGTTATAAGTGCTTGATCCCCATAGTACATAGGCTGTATCCGCAATTAACCCTTTTCTATATACTTGAGTGTATAGAATTTCTAAAAGTTACACACGGTTTTTCTAAATCCAATTCTTTCCTTTCACTACAAAACCCTTTATATTTTCTAATAGGTACCAAGAACTTTCAAAGTTTTTGGATATGCACAAAAAGAAAGTATCGCCAATAAGATTGACATAACCCAAATGACTTTGACCCATTACATATAAATGTCATGGTCTTTCAATATTTATCAAACAAATACCATAGACTTTGTTTGTTACAAATAAATACCATGAAGTTTTAACGTTTCACATAATTTTCATAGATTTTGTTGTTTACAAATACATACCATTGACCTCCAACGTTTTCCAGATAAATACCATGAATTTTGTTGTTTACAAATAAATACATGAACTTTCAGCGTTTTTTAGATAAATCCCATAGACTTTCATGGACCATTTTCTCATATAAAAATCATGGACTGTGTTATTCACAAATAAACAGTATCGACTTTCACTATTTTCCAGATCAATCCCCTAAAATTTCACCTTTTTAAGCCTAACCCAGCCCCAGCCGAACCCCAACCCAACACCAAACCCTAACCCGGCCTAACCCTAACCCCAACCCAGCCCCAGCCGAACCCCAACCCAACACCAAACCCTAACCCCAACCCAGCCGGAGCCGAACCCCAACCCAACACCAAACCCTAACCCCAACCCAGCCCCAGCCGAACCCCAACCCCAACACCAAACCCCAACCGAACCCTAACCCTAACCCTAACCCCAACACCAGTCGAACCCCAACCGATCGAACCCGTACCCTAACCCTAATCCTAACCCTAACCACAACCGATACCTAACCATAACCCTCATCGCTACCCTAACATCATTAAAATAATGTTTAACTAACCTGTAGGCTAGGCGGTGGAGGAGACGACGGAGACGCAATCGGCGACGACGAGGGCGGTGGCGACGACGAGATCACTGCAGGCGGTGGCGACGACGATTCGGCCGGCGGTGGCGACGACGAGATCACTGCAGGCGGTTGCGACGACGATTCGGCCGGCGCTGGCGATGACGAGAACGGCGATCGGCGGGAACGTCAAGGTTTGGGGATTTGGGTTCGCGCGTAAATTAAAAGGAAATAAGAAATAATCAGCGTAGGGAACGATTACTTAAATCGCTATTTAGTTGTCCCTACGGATATACCCGTAGGTACTTGGTTTGCGCCACCGTAGGGGCAAAAAACACTTTAAGATTTAATAATTTTTAAATAAATATTGAACGACCGTAGGGGCAACCACTTTGCCCTACGTATTAATCCGTAGGGCCAAACTTTTATTGCCCCTACGGATGATATTATCCGTAGGGGCAACCCATTATTTTACTAGTGGTGTCGAGACAGTTGAAGACTCATAAGAAGAACTACCTAACTTATGATTTAGAGCTAGCAGCAGTAATTTTCGCTTTGACGATTTAGAGACACTACTTATTGAGTGAAAGGGTCAAAGTATTCACCGATCACAAAAGTCTAAAGTACGTGTTCACGCAGAAGGAGCTCAATATGAGGCAGTGCGGATGGTTAGAGCTGATGACTGACTATGATCTTGATCTCAAATACCATCCGGGGAAAGTTAATGTAGTGCCAGATGCACTAAGTCGGTTGCCAGCAATACAGATGTTGACTGGAAGGAGCTTATAGATGATTTCCAGAGATTCGAGTTGGAGATCGTGTTACCGCATTCTTCGGGATAGTGGATGCAGCTGCAAGTACAGTTGTCCTTGATCGATAATATTAAAGCATCGCAGTCGCAAGATCCAAGATTACAGAAGTTTCGAGAACAGGTAGAAGCGGAATTTTGAACGGATTTGTCGATTCATGACGATGGTTCGTTACGATATGGGAGCCGTTTATGTGTGCCTAAAGGAGATATTCTTGAAGAAGTTATGAAGGAGGTGCATAGTTCCGCATATTCCGTACATCCTGGAGGCACGAAGATGTACCGTGATCTATGACAACATTTCTGGTGGGAAAGCATGAAAAAGGAGATTGCTCGCTTTGTAGCGAAGTGCTTGGTGTGTCAGCAAGTCAAGACTGAATATCAAAGAGTAGCTAGTTTATTGCAACCACTTCCGATTTCTCAGTGGAAGTGGGAACATATAACCATGGATTTCGTGACAACTTTACCGCAGAGTCCAAAGAATAATAATGCAGTTTGGGTGATTGTTGATCGATTGACCAAGACAGCTCATTTCATACTGTTTCGAGTTGGTCATTCGACAGAAGGTTTAGCAGAGTGGTACATGCAGAAGATTGTGAGATTGCATGGAGTACCTGTGAGCAACGTTTCTGATCGTGATACCCTATTTTTGTCGCACTTTTGGAGGAGTTTACAGTAAAGTTTGGGGACTCGATTGAAATTTAGCACCACTTATCATTCTCAGACAGACGGCCAGTCAGAAAGAACGATCCAAACTCTTGAAGATATGTTGAGAGCTTGCATGTTGGACTTCAAGGGTTCCTGGGAGGATCATTTACACTTGGTAGAGTTTTCATATAATAACAGCTTTCAGACGACTATTCAGATGGCTCTATTCGAAGCATTGTATGGTCGTAAGTGTCGCTCACACGTATATTGAGATGATATTGGAGAATGAAGATTATTGGGACCGGATCTTATTATGCAAACCGTGGAGAAAGTTAATACGATCTGAAATCATATGAAGGCAGTGCAAGATCGGCAAAAAAATTGGGCCGATACAGTATAAAGACCTCTGGAATTCACAGTTGG
This sequence comes from Agapanthus africanus, assembly GCA_030015575.1. Classification (NCBI taxonomy): domain Eukaryota; kingdom Viridiplantae; phylum Streptophyta; class Magnoliopsida; order Asparagales; family Amaryllidaceae; genus Agapanthus; species Agapanthus africanus. Next base: position 22,023,096 of record CM057348.1, on the reverse strand, counting down.
TGATGTTGTATTCTTGAAGATATCACCGACCAGAAGAGTGATTCGATTTGGGAGTCGAGGCAAGCTTAGTCCTCGATTCGTAGGGCCTTTCGGTATCATCGAGCCCGTTGGAGAAGTAGCTTATCGATTGGCTTTACCATCATCCTTGGCAAGTGTTCATGACGTGTTTCATATATCTCAACTTCGCAAGTATGTTCGAGATGAGACGCACGTCCTAGATCATTCGGAGCTGACAGTAAGGGAGGACTTGACATATGAAGAACGACCGATGGCGATTGTAGATCGAAGAGAAAAGGTCCACAAGAACAAGATTATCCCTCTGGTACTTGTTTTTTGGGGGAATCGTTCGCACGGAGAATCAACTTGGGAACGAGAAGACGAGATTCGACAGAAGTTTCCACACTTATTCTCTTAAATTCATGTTTGCTTGTCTTTTCTTATTCCGGGAATTTCGAGGACGAAATTATTTTGTAGTTGGGTATAATGTAACACCCTAGTTCATTTATACCATGTTCCATTTGATTATTTTTCTTTATCTTGTGGCCATTTCTTGATTTTATTGCGCTTTGAGTGCAGATAGTGCTTTGGTATCTGGGTTTGTATCCGACCCGACCCGCATGCTTATAACCTGTCTTGATTCTTGATTACGACATATCCTTGGTAGTATTGAGAATCCGTGCACACATATGTCCTCTATACCTGTATCTTATATCCAGTATTACATATATTTTCAAATACTACATATTATAGTCAAATAATATATTTCAAATACCTAGCATGGTCTGCATCATACCCCATACCCTATGAATGCATCCGTATATCATGTTCACTTCCTGTTTGCTATAACAGACTCATTTGGATCGCTACCTGCATTTACGTGCATGCTTTCTTGGGGGTATGCATTTTTTTAACCGGATATCACATTATGGTTTTGGTTGATACGTATAGTATCCGTATTTTCAAACTATATTTTTAGACACAACCCGTGTATGTTTTAGAGTATTTTTGCATTAACATTAAAACTCAAAATATATAATATAATATTATTTTTATATAAACTGTTAAATATATATATATATATATTAAATATATTTTTATATATCTAAATCCTAACTCTATAAACTGTTATATATATATATATATATATATATATATATATATATATATATAAATCCTAACTCTCTCTCTCTCTCTCTCTATATATATATATATATATATATATATATATATATATATATATATATAAACCTATTCTAAAATTTAGCAGAGCCTCTCCCTCCCTCTCTCTTCCTCACTTCTTTCTTTCCCACCTCCGCGAGAACCCATGCCTACGCCCGCCTCTCGCCGCCGACACCCTCGCCTTCATCCCAACCTCACCTTCCCCTCGCCTTCGACCACCTCGTCGTCCTTTCTCTCTACCCCGAGCTAACCCCACGATACCCTGCACATCCAAAAAAAACCGATGATCCAAACCCTCGACGATCCTCTCCTGCAACCCAAGAAAACCCACGGAACCCATCGCCTCATGCTGACGACCACTCGTCGTCACCACCCCTTTCTCCTCTCCTCCTCAACCTCACCCTTACCTCTCTCCTTCACCCCACCAGAACCCACCCCGAGCTCCTCTTCTTTCCTGCACACCCGAAAACCCTAGAACCCGCAAAAACCAACGACGTCGGCAACCCCATCGTCGGAGACCTCGTCATCACCCCTCGCCTCCTCGTCTCTGACTCCAGAGCCAAGCCAGAGCAACCCCAGTTCCTTTTCTTCCACTTCCTCCTCCTCTTCTTCTTCTCCTCTTCTTACTTTTTCTTGATTCTTGTTTTCCCGGTGATCGTCGGAGTCGCGCATGTCGCCGACGATCCGGGTGACCCAGTCATCTTCCTCATCCAGCGTGGTTATGTTCTTGAGTAGCATGGTTCAATTCTGTACGCGCATGTGTGCATTGCGACGTTTATCCGACGTTGAACGTGACGTACGTACCCCGTTATGAGATCCGATCAGGCAAGTTTCTCTTGCTACAAGCTATGCTACTACATTTATATCCATATGAATAAAAATATTACATGTCGTTTAATTGTGCATCCTATGTTACAGTTTTACTGTTTTACGATACCTGTACGTATCCGTACTGTCTATTGCATATCTAGTTGCATGACGGAACACCCTGATATCTTTTCACTATTATATTATCATACCATGTTATCTAGCTTGCATCATAAGTAGTCATGAATATATATATATATATATATATATGTTATTACATATAGACACATATGCATTCTGACATCAGCACTATTTACCGTGATCCCGATATCGTTTACAGTTTTACTTTTGGTATCCACTTGATAAGTATGCACCACATGACTTGCCCTGATATAATACTTGACTTGTTACCTGATCTTGTTGCTAATGCCGACAATCCTGACTTGTTGTCCTGACGGACGTAACCTGTTGTCTACATAGACAAAATATGTACCTTCTTGATCCTGTGTTGGCATTAGTTCTATATTATCAATACCTGATTTGAACACATAACCTTAGGGGTAAGGGAAAATCAATAATGAAACCTGATTTATAACTCGACAGTTCAATACTTATACTGATCAATCTTTACGGGCTAGGCCAGCCCCGGGATGATACTTCTGACATCATTCGTCTGTACATATTACCTGTTTACTGCCTAGCGGCATATCTCGGATTCAGCCCGAGGGTCTTAACCGTAGTCTCGGGTACGCACGCGATACTATTGAGTTACATCGACGATTCCATTAAATTGATTTCACAAACTTTAGAGTAGATAACCCAGTAGCACAGTTTAGATTACCCATCGCACTTCGCATACACATATACACCACACTGTTTCATATCTGTGTTTACCGGTTATATTCATGTTGTTGATTTATATTCATGCCTGTATATCTGGTTACATCCTGGTTCTTCCTATTGTTTGATGTTATGACGCACTGACGTCTGGGTTTTGCATGGCCCATGTTCTCCGCCGAATACAGAGACGCGACCGCGTAGGTTCGTCTTGCCTGAATTTTGGGGCAGATGCTATTTGGTTTTATCTGTCCACCTCTCCGAAGATTCCAAGTTGATTTATGGCACAGTATATCGGAGATTTAGACGGATGCGGCTGTTGTAGCAGACTTCGTCAGATTCCCCCTCGTTTGAGGGTTTTTTAATTGTGGGTACGCTCTTCCCTGCGGGCGCAAGCCCCTGCAGTTAATTACGCTACCACATCGCAGTAACCACTTTCTCCTTCTTCAGATGGTCACTTTATGTCGTGTGTGTTTGTTTTATTTTTGGTTGCCTGTGGATTGTATACGGAGACTAATTTATGTTGTTGCTTATAGGGCGTGGATTAGTACAAATCCATATTTTTTTAGATTTGGGTTTGGGTTCGGTTTAAGGATCGTTAATCTCATTTGAGACTAAGATCAACTTAAACGTTTGTTAAGGATACGTTAGTCTAATTTTAGACTAAGATCAACTTAACCATTTGTTAAGAATACGTTAGTCTAATTTTAGACTAAGATCTACTTAACATGATCATTTAGATCCAACAAAAGAGCATTTGGACTCTAATGTTTTAGTTTAGAGACATTGCGGTCCAGTTTAAAGACGTCATAGTCTGTAAAGTTTAAGGACATCATAGTCCATGAGTTTAAGGACCCCACAGTCCGTGGTAGTTTAGAGACATCATAGTCTGTAAAGTTTAAGGACATCATAGTCCATGAGTTTAAGGACCCCACAGTCCATGGCATGTCTGGTTGTCGGGACCCGTCACCTCCTTGAAGACGTTGAAGGATTACAACGACAAATATCAGAGGAGTGAAAAGATGTACCCTTGAACCAATGATGGTTGAAAGGCTCTGGGTTTTGTTTTGAATGTCATATGAGATGATCAATTTTGGAAGAAAAGAGTGTATTTGAGGTTCAGTCAAAAGGGGCGTCCTGCCTCTGGAAGACTTAGCTAATTTGGGCTAAGATTGGCTCGAATATAGTGTTAAACACTAGAATACATTCAGCGCTCATGTGCTCCCGCGTGAGGCAATTAAAGTAATGTTAAATACTAAAACTGAGGCGCTCACGTGGGGTCACGTGAGGCTTCTGAAGGTTGGGCCGTGCTTCTTTTATTTTACTCCTAGAATATATAAGTGTTAAACACTTGTTCTTTATGGCCATCACGTGTAGGCACGTGATGGGTACCCATGCATTGGATATCAAAAGTATTTGTTAACGGCCACGTGGGGACACGTGAGGGCGCCCATGCGTTTGGTATTAATCCTTCAGTTTTACCCCATCTTTAAAATGGTGTTTGTCTGGGGTCACGTAGAGACACGTGAGGCATTCTTTGGGTGGGCATTGCCCTTGGGTAGAATCTTCTTTTGTTTGATAATTGCTAGGGGTCACGCGAGAACACGTGAGGCGCCCAAAAATCTGTTCTGCCTTGGCTTTACTTTCTTTTTATTTTGAGAAGTTTGTTCAAGGGTCACGTGGGAGCACATGACCTAATTTCATTCGTTCTCTTTTGATCATTGAAGAGGGGAGTCATGTGGACACACGTGATCAGGTTGGGTACTGCTCTCTTTTACGTGCATGGAGAATTAGATCTCTTGTTTAAGAATTAAATTCTTTTATAGGGTTAAACCCTAATTTTATTTAGAGGAATTAAATTCATATATGTTTGAAAGAATTAAATTCTTTAAACCCAATTCTCCCTCTATGTTTTGGATCTGCATGGCAGAATCTCTCCGATGAGAATTAAATTCTCAACTTGTGGGGAGATCTGCTTCTGCGGATCTTCAACCAGAGGAAGAACTAAGTTCTTTTTAGAAGAGTTAAACTCTTGGTTTAAGAATTAAATTCTCTTTTGTTTTGTGGGAGCTTATAGAATGATCTCCTTCCTTCTCCTACCTAGAGTTTTCTTTCTCTGAAGAGATCTTTTTTTTCTCTGGAGAATTAAATTCTCTTCTCTTCTTTCTTCTTTTTTTCCTTCTTCTGTTGTTCTATCCTTTCTTTTTTGTGTTCTTGGCTCCTATTTATACGAGAAAGAAAAGAATCAGTTTGTTTAGTCAATCTTCCATTGAAAGATTTTGATTAATTTTGTAACCAACATGATCTTTTAGATCATTCGGTGAATTTTATTCACCATTGGATTTTTAATCCAAAGATATTTTATTTGTTGTTCCTGGCAATTTTTAAGAAAATATTTCCTTGTATAGAATCTTTCTATAAATTGGTGATTTTTAATCACCATTGGATTTTTAATCCAACGGTGCTCCCTTTTACAGAGTGCGATCTTTTTGTTTGGAAAGATCTAAGGAAATATTTTTCAATTAGGGTTTTGATTTCTTTTAATTAGAATTTAATTCTATTGGTTCAAATGGTTTAGAAGTCTATCACGTGTTGGCACGTGACCTTGCTGATTAAGCAATTAATTAGAATTTAATTCTATTAGTTCAGAGGGCTCAGGAACCCATCACGTGTTGGCATGTAACCCCACTGATTAAGCATTTCCAATTGTTTATTTTATTCAACGCATATAGGCTTTGCCTATAAAAGGTCACGTGTCTGCACGTGAGACTCGGTCACGAGTGGGCACGTGATGCCCCCCTTGGGGGTTTTTCTTGCTGCTTTATTTATATATTTTATTCAGTTCCTATGAGGGAACAAATGCTTTTAATTTCTTTTAATTAGAATTTAATTCTATTAATTCAGTGGGTTCAGGAGCCCATCACGTGTGGACACGTGAATTTATCAATTAGGCATTCAGGCGTAGATAGAATCTGCCCATTAAAAGGTCACGTGTTTACACGTGAGGCCTGGTCACGTATGAGCACGTGATGCCTGTTTTTTGAGGATTCTCCCTCTTTTTTGCAAGGGAACAAGTAGCTCTTGGCCGAAAACTTTAGTGAGAACAAATGCCCCCTACTACTTTGCCCACGTAAGCATGTACGTGGGTGAAGTAGTGCAGAGTTATGCATGGCCATAGAATTGATGGCTTAGGAGATAAGTTTAGGGTCCTTGTAGCCTAAGACTTTTTCATCTTCATGAGCCGTAAGGGTCTCAAGAAGGTTTTTTCTCCCTACAAGTCGAGAGGATCTCATAGGTGCATATTCTTTCTAGAAATCGTGAGGATTTCTAAGTGTTCCTTGCCTCCGTGAGTCATAAAGATCTCACTTAGGCATTTTTCCTTACGAATTGTGAGGACCCGTAAGTAGCTTCTTTATTTTATTGGCGAATGTAGCTTTGGCAAATATGGTCCACAGAAGGTCCCTCTTGACCTCCTTGTAGAGCAGTAATGGCTTAGGAAACAGGTTCAGATCTGCCGCCTAAAACTTTTCAACTTTATGAGCCGTGATGGTCTCATAAAGACTTTTCTCCCTACGAGTTGAGAGGATCCCGTAGGTGTATTTTCTTCTCAGAAGTCGTGAGGACTCCTAAGTGTGTTTTCTCTTGAGAGTCGTAAGGGTCTCACAAGAGAATTTTCCCGCTTATAAGTCGAGAGGACTTGTAAGTGGTTGTTTCCCTCCTTGTCAATATTTGACTTCAGGGAATGTGGCCCGTAAATAGTCCATCTTGACCTCTTTGTAGGGCAGTGATGGCTTAGGAGACAGGGTTAGGATCTGTCACCTAAGGTTTTCCAACTTTATGAGCCGTGAGGGTCTCATAAAGTTTTTTCTCCCTACGAGTCGAGAGGATCTCGTAGGTGTATTTTCTCCTTAGGAATAGTGAGGATTCCTAAGTGTGTTTTTCTCTTGAGAGTCGTAAGGATCTCCCAAGAGAATTTTCTTCCTTACAAGTCGAGAGGACTCGTATGTGATTGATGAGTTGACATGCTCCCGACTCAAAGCATTGCTTTGACGGGGGGAGGGGGGTCGAGGGTTGACTTTGGCCATGCGGGGTCAGTTGATGACGTATTTCCGCGACGGGGTCATTGAACGACGTATTTCCGAGACGGGGTCATTGGATGACATATTTCCGCGACGGGGTCATTTGCTGACGTATTTCCGTGACAGGGTCATTTGCTGACGTATTTCCGCGACGGGGTCATTGGATGACGTGTTTCCACGACGGGGTCATTTGATGACGTGTTTCCACGACGGGGTCATTGGATGACGTGTTTCTTCGACGGGGTCATTTGATGACATGTTTCCGCGACGGGGTCATTTGATGACGTGTTTCCGCGACGGGGTCATTTGATGACATGTTTCCGCGACGGGGTCATTTGATGACGTGTTTCCGCGACGGGGTCATTAGATGACGTATTTCCGCGACGGGGTCATTTGATGACGTGTTTCCGAGACAGGGTCATTGGATGACGTATTTCTGTGAAGGGGTCATGTGCTGACGTTGCGTCTGCTGTAACGAGACGAATGTCGAGGTAGTCTCTAGTTTGTTTGTGAACCGTCGAGATTTGGAACTAGGGACTTTGCCGTGGCTCCGCCTTGTTGACGTTGCGTCTTCCTGCAAAGACACTGATTTATCTGCGGGTCGATGTGAATCGAGACGATCTCGTCAAGGATGTTGATTTCCTCTGAATCGAGGTATTTGCCAAGGACACTGATTTCCCTGAGGGTTGAGACGAATCGAGGTATTCCTGCAAAGACACTGATTTCCTTGCGGGTCGACGCGAATCGAGATGCTCTCATCAAGGACGCTGATTTCCCTGAATCGATGTATTTTGCCAAGGACACTGATTTCCTCGGAGTTAAGACGAATCGAGAGATTCCTGCAAAGACACTGATTTCCTTGCGGGTCGACGCGAATCGAGATGCTCTCGTCCAGGACGCTGATTTCCCAGAATCGGTGTATTTTTCCAAGGACACTGATTTCCTCGGAGTTGAGACGAAACGAGGTATTCCTGCAAAAACACTGATTTCCTTACGAGTCGACGCGAATCAAGATGCTCTCGTCAAGGACGCTGATTTCCCTGAATCGAGGTATTTTGCCAAGGACACTGATTTCCTCGGAGTTAAGACGAATCGAGGTATTCCTGCAAAGACACTGATTTCTCTGCGGGTCGACGCGAATCGAGATGCTCTCGTCAAGGATGCTGATTTTCCTGAATCGAGGTATTTGCCAAGGACGCTGATTTCCCTGGGGGTTGAGACGAATCGAGGTATTCCTGCAAAGACACTGATTTCCTTGCGGGTCGACGCGAATCGAGATGCTCTCGTCAAGGACACTGATTTCCCTGAATCGAGATATTTTGCCAAGGACACTGATTTTCTCGGAGTTGAGACGAATCAAGAGATTCCTGCAAAGACACTGATTTCCTTGCGGGTCGACGCAAATTGAGATGCTCTCGTCAAGGACGTTGATTTCCCTGAATCGAGGTATTTTGCCTAGGACACCGATTTCCTCGGAGTTGAAACGAATCGAGAGATTCCTGCAAAGACACTGATTTCCTTACGGGTCGACATGAATCGAGATGCTCTCGTCAAGGACGTTGATTTCCCTGAATCGAGGTGTTTTGCCAAGGACACTGGTTTCCTCGGAGTTGAGACGAATCGAGAGATTCCTGCAAAGACACTGATTTCCTTTCGGGTCGACACGAATCGAGATGCTCTCGTCAAGGACGCTGATTTCCCTGAATCGAGGTATTTTGCCAACGACACTGATTTCCTCGGAGTTGAGACGAATCGAGGTATTCCTGCAAAGACACTAATTTCTCTGCGGGTCGACGCGAATCGAGATGCTCTCGTCAAGGACGCTGATTTTCCCTGAATCGGGGTATTTTGCCAAGGACACTGATTTCCTCGGAGTTGAGACGAATCGAGGTATTCCTGCAAAGACACTGATTTCTCTGCGGGCCGACGCGAATCGAGATGCTCTCGTCAAGGATGCTGATTTTCCTGAATCGAGGTATTTTGCCAAGGACACTGATTTCCTCGGAGTTAAGACGAATCGAGGTATTCCTGCAAAGACACTGATTTCTCTGCGGGTCGACGTGAATCGAGATGTTCTCGTCAAGGACGCGGATTTCCCTGAATCGAGGTATTTTCCAAGGACACTGATTTTCCTAGGGTTGAGACGAATCGAGATATTCCTGCAAAGACACTGATTTCTCTGGGGGTCAACGCGAATCGAGATGCTCTCGTCAAGGACGCTGATTTCCCTGAATCGAGGTTTTTGCCAAGGACACTGATTTCCCTGGGGTTGAGACGAATCGAGGTATTCCTACAAAGACACTGATTTCTCTACGGGTCGACGCAAATCGAGATGCTCTCGTTAAGGACGCCGATTTCCCTGAATCGAGGTTTTTGCCAAGGACACTGATTTCTCTGGGGTTGATACGAATCGAGGTATTCCTGCAAAGACACCGATTTCTCTGCGGGTCGATGCGAATCGAGATGCTTTCGTCAAGGACACTGATTTCCCTGAATCAAGGTTTTTGCCAAGGACACTGATTTCCCTGGGGTTGGTTGACTTATTTCCGAGACAGAGTCATTGGATGACGAATTTCCGAAATGGAATCATTGGCTGACTCTAGGTTGTCCGTGAACCATGGAGTCTTAGAACTGGGGACTTTGCCCTGGCTTCGTTTGGTGATGTAGCGTCTGAATCCTATTGGAATGAGGAGGATCACCGCTGCTGATTTTTAGGCTGTAGATGTTGCCGTTAAGATTTGGAACTAGGAACTTTGCCATGGCTCCGTTTCATTGTGTCGCTTCCGTGCCCTGCTGGCATAAGAAGGAACGCCATTGTTGATCTTCTGGGATGCAGATGTTACTGTTAAGATCTGACTTTCCCTTTTGACAGGATCTGGTGGGGAACATGTGGTTCCCTTTTCGTTTATGCCCATAGATTGTATACAGGGATCAGTATGGACTGCCTGTAGGGAAAAATGTTTCATTTCATTTTTTTATTTCTTTCCGCGATGCTCTATCATTTCAGCTTTTTGTGTCACGAAAGTCGCGATTGCCCAATCATTTCGACTATTTTTCGCGGTGCCCAATCATTTCGGTTATTTTTATTTTTACTTGCTTTTTTTTATTGCGAGTTGCCCAATCATTTCGGCTATTTTGCATGCATATATTTTACTTGCTGATTCCGTTGCAAGTTGCCCCATCATTTCGGCTATTTCATATGCATTTTTGGCTCGCTAATTTTTTTATCGCGAGTATAAACTTGGAATTTGATACCGAATTAGACATCAGCATCGCTACAACTAGGATATGGCTAGGAGCAAATCATCATTTGCCTTTGTCGGTTTGAACAAAGGTGGCTTAGTAGACCAGGTTAAGATCCTGTTAGCTAAGGCTTTTGACTTCATGAGCCGTAAGGGTCTCATAAAGGTATTTCTCCCTACAAGTCGTGAGGATCTTGTAGGTGTACGTTCTCCTTAAAAGTCGTGAGGACTTCTAAGTGGTGTTCTTGATTGATGTTATTTTGCGTATGCGCTTTTTAAAAGATGAATCAAAGAATAATTTTACCGCAATCAAGAACGGTGTCGCTTGGTAGCTAGCCGATGAGTACGGGTCGATCCACAGGGATTTTGTGTATTCTCAATTTGTTCTAACGAGTTAATTCCGATTGTTGTCGGATTGATTAAATCTAAAAACTAAAGTTTATCTAGACTAGGATTAGAATCTTGCTAGGGTTAGGTTTAGGTTAAATTTGGAAAGTCAATATTCCTCACCGCTTTCTATGCCCTGTTTAAGATCTATGAGGTGTTATGGTAATAATTAATAAAGTGGATTAGTACCATCGGGAAGAAACGATGTTTCTTCCTCTAAGTTCTTGTCCTTCCTTTCTTAATTCTTACTCTAACCTTCATGGAAAACATACGCAACCGGTCTTTTAAACTACGGTATCACCGCTACCTCGTAGGATAGAGTGCCGTAGGAAGCGGTGTGTGTATGTATGCATGGAGTCCTATAAAAATATGTGATGGGAAAAAAGGGGTGAGAGATTTTCATCTCTCAAACCTTCTCTATTCCTAACCCTAACAAGTGAGGAACTACTCACTCGTTAGGAAATTGAAAACCATGTTCTAAACTAATTAACTAGGGCAGATAATGAAATCTATAGGGCAGATAATAAAAATTACACTAGGGCAGATAATAAAATTAACTAGGGCAATGAAAAGAAAATTTACTCTAATTTTTATTTGATGCTCTCTTCCAACATTTACAGGATCTGAATTTTGATAAATACAATGAGGCACAAGAAGTTGCATACCTCAAAAAGAGGTTTAGGGCTTCTATTTATAGATCATAGAAACCCTAGAGTTACATTCGGCTCACATCTGTATTTACAAATATACCTTAAAGAAGACTAGTCAACGCACCGCCGCACCGACACGAACTTGCACCGACACGGGCTCCTTATGGCCGCGGATCCGCGGCCAAAACCCATGTTTGGCCGCGGTTCCGCGGCCATGTGGAGGGATTGTTGGCCGCAATTTTTTGGTTTTCTTCCTGTTGCATTTTCCTACTTGTTTCTTCACTTGGTTTCTCAGATTGTCCTCTAGTTTTCTTCCAGATTTCCACAGTGAATAATGTCGTGGACTTTACCGCTTGCTTCGTGTCAAAGTCTTGAACCTTGCGCTGCCTTTGTTCTCTCTGAAATTGTCCATTGATCTTCGTTTAGTCTTCAAATTGTAAGCATGATCAAGATCTTTCCATTTGTTGGTCGTAGTCTCACTTTTGTATCATCTTTTCATCGTTTTCACTGTTTTTGTTCCGAGAACCTGTAACCTGCAACTATGTAGCAGACATGGATCAAAAAGCACCTGTTTATTTGTAAAATGACTAAGAATGAGGAATATAATAATGCAAAATTATGATATGAACAAATACCCCCAAACTTATCTTTTGCTCGTCCTCGAACAAACCTAGTTTTATTCTTGAAAAAGACCTAGCCTCACTTTCGCAGGGAAACGCGATTGCACTGAGCTCGTGCAACAAGCCATTAAACCTCTAGGTGTCTCTAGTAGGAGGAGTGTTGTCTCCTGAAGGTTTTCAGCGGATACTACCCACAAAATCCTATCAATTCGGCCTATTGACTTTTATTCTCTAATTAGGTTTTCTAACAAGAAATTTTATTATCTTCGACTCGTAAATTATCCACCTGTATTTTTCACGCTTCCTTATCATTTAACTTAAGATTATATATATTCTGTAGATTTATTTAGCTTTTAGCATCTTTTGAGTTTTCCTTCTAGGTTCCATCTCAACTTAAGAATTTTTATCATCTATACTAAATATATAAGTCATATATTTCATTCCTATCTCTCATCTAAACCCCAATCACATACCATTACGTGTGTGTATGTATCACTCCTACACTTGGAAATTCAATTCAAGCTCTTATACTCTTGTCCATCGTCCAAAGTACTTTTAGTTGGTGAATTTTTTAGATGAAATTGCTCACACATCCTTCATGCGACCGTTAATACTTCTTAAGGTTCTAACGACCGATTACAAAATGTGTTTGCACATTAAGACATAATTCCTAGTCTTGTAACACCTAAGGCTTTAGCAGTGACTCCCAAACCAGTTGGTCTAAGGCACTAGGTGATAAAGCACCCTCGCTAAATATTTTTTCTATTTATGCAGTCTTAAGTAATTATAAGAACCAGTGTTCATTTTTTTTATCTCTTCATTCACACTTATAATTTTATTTTCCTTCATACTAAGGATTTTAGACAAGAGCATTTCAAGGCATCCTCTATTATTCCAAGTTTCAAGGTTCATGTTTGTGCAAGTTGTAGGGTATATATTTTCAGAATTTAGACTTAAGCTTAGGGATTATTTTTCAGACTTACACTTTAATAAAAATATCAATACTCTTCCCTTATTTTGACTTAGCCTAAGAAGTGAACTCAAAATTTGCCTATTTCTAAGTAAACTACAAAGACATATATTTTTCTACCGTTAAATTTTAAGAAAGGTTATTTTTAGGGTTTTTAATTTACTAAGTTTTGGATCTAGTTTTTCCTAGCTAGTTAACCGTCTTGTTAAACTTAAGTCAGTTATGGCCAAAATTGAATTTTTCAATTTTTATAATTTTTTAAAATTTTTCAGTTTTTTTAAATTTTAAAATAAGTATGCAAATGCAAAAATATACATATGAATGCGAAGGAAGAAAGCTTACCGAGCACACCCCCAAACTTAAACTTGACAGTGTCCTCACTGTCAGGATACACCAAGAGGGTCAAAATTGTCGGCACTCCCCTGTTTATTTATTTATATTTTTTTTATTGTTAAAAGAAAAACAAAATATATATACAAAAAGGTCCCCCAAACTTAAGTGAAACAGTGTTTCCACTGTTTTAAGCGTTAAAGTTCAGAGTTAGGGAGGAAAAAAAATCAAACTATACAAGACCTTACACATGCCAAAGGTTAGCAACAACCATTCAAAAATTCTATCGTGATAATAGTAAGGTTGGTGAAAGAATGGAGTGTTGAGAAAGGAGTAGAGAAACACACGAGACCGTATGGAAAGAAGGGTGGAATATGGTCTCGGTATATTCGGAGAAGAATGGCGGAAAAGAGAAAGAAGTGTAGCACGAACTTGAGGGTGTAAATTGAGTGAATAAATTAGCACAAATTGTGATGACCGATGTGTTAAAAGCGATTGTGCTAATCTATCAACATGTCGAGAAATGGGGTCAAATCCCTCAAGATTCGCAAGAAAACATGGGTACGTTGAACTTGGTAAACCATCTATTGAAAATGGAAGCGCGACGGATTCTTGCACGGTCGAAACGATGGAAAGGACGAAGGGGAGTGATTTAGGGATAGTCTTATTCTCACCTAAGTAATCTGTCTCGAACTCGAAGGATTCCATCAATGGTTCGAAATGACTGTAAGCAACCGAGTCTGATGGTTCAACTAACTCATCTGAAAATTCAAAGGACTCAAACTCGGGCGGTGAGTTTTCAAAATCTTCCGCAAAAGTGAAACACTCGTAATCGATATCGGCTGTCAGAACTGTGTCAGATTCAAAGAGGAGCGCACTAGTGGCGTCCAAACTGCTGTGATCGAACAGAAATTTTTCAAGCTCATAGTCTTCCTGCGTGATCTTTTGCGTGGTCGGAATGATTGGAAGGATGGGGGGTGATTTAGGAAGTATAACAGTTAAAGGTTCAGGAGGATGAATTGGAAAATCCGACTCATCAAATAAAAATGGTTCATCCTCAATACTCTCCTCAATACTATCCTCATAATTCTCCTCAAAAGTTATCCCATCCATGCAATTATCATCAATATCAAGACGCATATGAAGTTCGGGAGAAACATTTAATGAATCGGGATGATGAATTGGAGAGAAAAATTCAGTCAAATCTGCGGGTTCATCATCCAAAATATCCCTTACGTCAATATCCTTAATCAAGTGAAAATCAATTTTTTCGGACACCTCATCAAAAGTATGTATATTTATCAATTCAGATTCTAGATTGGAGGTGTAGAGGTCAAAAGGATTGGTGATGGTTTCACTCGAAAGGGACCCTTCACAATCTGGCAAATCAAGCACTGCAATGTCGCATAACTCATTAAACGTTTTATTTTCAACCGGTGAATCATTTGGGACACTTGTTTGAAAACTGGAGTTATAGGATTCAATTGGTGATGGGTAGGTTTGATTTGGAAGGGTGCACAGCTCACTCTCTCCACTCAAATTCTCATTCTGTCCAACCGCCTCATCATACATTGGAAAATTTGGAGCTAGTTGGAAACTAGCTACCGGGTCATTAGGTTGCATAAGGGCAGCAATGGACGCATCCAAATTCCTCATCTGTTGGTTTGTCGCTACAATATAAGCTTCCAACGACTTTTCCAGACTAGACATGGGTTGTGAAGGGGTTTCAGTAAAAGATTCAAAATTATTTGGATACGTGAAACTCCCAAATGGTTGTTTAGAAGCAATGTCTAGGGAAGGTGCGGAAGTCGGGTAGGACTGGTAGGAATTGAATGGTTGGACAGGAGTAGGATCAACATTTGGATAAAATGGTGAATGGACTTGTTGATCCCAAGAACTAGAAGCGTTGAAAAGAGTGAAAGATCGGTTACGAGATTGTTCAATATGTTCAGCTATAGACATGGGTTTCGGAGTTACAACAGGACTTGAAAAAGGAGTATCAACGTAAGAAGGTGGTGAAGGTTGAAATGGTTGATACAAAGTGGATTGCGGAGTCCAACTGTTTCTCCTAGACGCTTCTATTCGATCTTTCAAAGAAATCTTGGGCATGAAGGGGTCGTCCGTAATTCGACCAAAACAATTCGCGTAAGAAGCAATGTTTGGATGAGGGTACCAAAGTTCGGCAAGAGTTTTGCGAGGTGGGGTACCCATGATGTAAGAAAGGAAAAGAAAAAGGAATGTGGGGTGCACAGATTTCTTAGCGACAAGTTGCAAGTTTTTGTAAAAAAAAATTTCTTTTTGTGTTTTATATTTTATGGAGCATTTTGCAAAAAGATTTTCAATAAAAGGCTTAGACACACATTCAATCAATCACAAATGCACAATCAATCCTAGATCTAGGGTCACCTAGGTCAGCTAGACAGCTCCTAACTGTTCTAAAGGGTAAGATGTGAGGACCTCAAACCGCCTCTTCACCGCCAATTGTGGCCAAGTAAGCACAAGTAGAGAAAGGAGAGATCCGCTCACGAATCACCGTGAGACGGGCCTTTTAAAGTTACCTTTCACTACCTGTCTAGCCTAGGCACCACAAAGTCAGGTTAGGATCAACGGTCGATGCCTACAACTATTCCTTTGTCCTATTGAGCGCGAAGTCCTTAGGGCTGAGTCTAATCTTTTTTTAATTAATTGATGGTCAATGCAATATGCCTTATGTGATTTTTGGGGTCCTGGGAAGGGTAATGAAATCCCCACCCAATCTGGATTGGTGTTCAAGCCTCTTAAAGTCAATTTAAATATGCAAAGCAGTAAACACAATCAAACACTTGCAAAAAAAAATTTTTAGCGCAGCGCAAAGAATCCTGCACAAGATCAATTATTGGAGAAGGGGAGAGATTTTTGGCGCAAAGAATCCTGCAGGAAATTTTTACAGAGGAGATATCAGGGGGTTCAGAGAAGGAGAAAGGGAGCTTATAGTGATTTTTCCACCCGCTGACGTCACTGATCCGCCACTGTTCCGCCGCAAAAATGCGCTTCCCGCCGCGGTTCCGTGGTCTTCTCGACCGTTCTGTTCCCGAGAATTTTTCTTCTCCTCCGGTCTGATTTTTCTCTGTTTTCCAGATCTGCCGTTTTCTGTTTTGCTCTCTAGATTTTTCCAAATCCGAACTCGTTCTTCGATCCTGCACAATTGAAACGAAAATACCTTCATAAAATAACAAGATGATAAATTTTTTATATTTTATATTTTTCAGTTTTTATAATTTTTCAGTTTTTATATTAACCCGAAATTACAAAAAGAAAATAACTACGCCATCCCCAGCAACGGCGCCATTTGATTGATGTTATTTTGCGTATGCGCTCTTATAAGTCATAAAGATCTTACAAGTGTGTTTTCTCTTTATAAGTCGAGAGGATTTATAAGGGTCGTTCACCGTGTGAGCATATCCCTAGTCGCTGGTGGGACTTTGTTAGGGAAATGTTTATTCGTGCCTGTGGATTGTATACAAGGGTCAATATTGAACCACTTGTAGGGGCAATCTGGAAAAGGTGATGGCTTAAGAACAGGTTCAGATCCCTGTAGCTTAAGGCTTTTGAATCCTATGAGCCGTGAGGGTCTCAAAGGAGAATTCTCCTTACGAGTCATGAGGATCTCATAAGTGTGTTTTCTCCTTAGGAATCGTGGGGATTCCCAAGTGTGTCGCTTCCTTGTGAGTCGTAAGGATCTCACGTAGGTATTTTCTCCTTACAGGGTCAAGAGGACCTTGCAAGTGTCTTTTAACGAGATTTCTCCCTTTCGGGTTTTCACAAAATCGCTGGTAGTCTTGCTGTTTTTACTCACGGAGCCCTTTCGGGTTTTCATCCATGCCCATTTTGCTTATGGACGTACCGTTTTTTTTTACGAGTCTGTACCCTTTCAGGTTTTCACAAACATCGCCGGTAGTCCTGCTGTTTTTACTCATGGAGCCCTTTCGGGTTTTCATCCGTGCCCATTTTTCTTCTGGACGTACCGTTTTTTTTTGTCAGCCCTAGGATACTGTGGTTTGTAGTAGTTTAAAGACGTTTCGGTCAGTAGTTAGTTTTAGGACATTTCGGTCCATTGTTGCCATATTTGAGGCAAATTTCTAGTTTACGGACTTTTCGGCCCATAGTAGCTTTGAGGCGAAGTTTCACCGGATGCTCTATGAACAAGTAGATTTCCCCTTGATAGACCTTGTCACATAATTCAAGGATTTTGGCACTGCTCCTGCCCCCAGCTCCTCTATGTTATCTTCTAACGTCGAGTGAGCTTCTTTGTTACTTAACGATGAATGAGAGATCATGTGGCAACTTGCCACATAATCTTCGGGTTCCTCTGACGAGTCGTCTCCCTCATCATTGTCATTATCTTCACTTTCAAGGATGTGATTGAGAAACTCTTGAAGCATGACTGAGGTTCACGCCTTCTGGTTGTATTCCTCCAGCGCATCAATATGCTTTTGCAGATCAGTGCACTTGTCGTCAGACTGCGCGAACATTTTGGTCTTCTTCTTTTTCTTCGAAGACTTTGACGGCTGGACCTGGGTGTTTTGCCCATTGCTACTAACTCCCGGTGTTGGGCGTGGTTTCAGCATCCCATCGATGATCTCCGGCTCTTGCGGGCTTTTCCACCTGATCGCCGGACATGCCTTAAGATCCTTCAGCATTCTTTTCGTTTTTGCCGAAAGAACGACTTCCCATGGAGCTTCCTCTACAAATGAGCATGATGCCCCCGACATGTCCATCTTTTTAGGAGTGTTCTGTCATGGCGGGTTTACCTTCCAATTTTCAGACAACGCGAATTTGCCTTGCTGGTACTGGTCTTCAACCCTGTTTTTGAAGACGTAACAATCTTCGATTGGATGACCCACTACTCTATCGTAGGGACAATAGTTATGATGGTTGACGTCACCAGGTTGCGACGGATGTCTCGGATCTGGCAGGGTGATGAGCCCGTTGCGCAGCGCCAGTTCGAACAGTCTCCTTGTTTTATCGTGAAGAAATGAGTAAGGACGTCTCAACTTCTCCTCGAGCGATCACAATTTGTTGCCTCGGCGAGTGGCCGGTTTTGGAACACTAGGCTGCTGTTGAGCATTGGCGACGAAGGTCGCTTTCCCCTTCCCTTTTTCATTTCGAGGCTCCATTTTCGAGGAAGACGGTGGATGACCCATCTGATCCATTTGGGTCAGTTTGTCAATCAAGGCCTGGAAGGTAGTTGGATTGAAGAACATCATGAACTGGGATATGGTCGTCTGCGGATCAAGAGTGCCCACGAACATGCCTACCGTAGGCGCTTCTTCGATGCGTTGCTCGCACTTCAACCATAGATTCCGCCACCGTATCGCGTACTGCACCCATGTTTCGCCCGGCTTCACCCTGGCATTGATCAATGTCGTGATTGGGGTACGTTCGCTAGCGCTTGCGAACCTTTGTGTAAACAGCAACTCCATTTCTGCAAATGTCTTAACGGAGTCGTTCGGGAGCTCAGAGTACCATTCAAAAGCTGTCTCCGATAAGCTGCCAACGAATTGGCGAAGCAGTAGCTTATCGTCACCTCCGGTGTTTCTACACAAAGCCCTGAATTGAGTGACATGTTGGTGTGGATTCCCCGTCCCCTTATATACATAGAATTTAGGGATCGTATATCCCTGCGGGTACTTTATTTGGTCGTATCAACCCGGATAGGGTCATCCAGTCTTAACAATTTGCCCGGCTGCTTCGCTCGCCTGATAAGCTCGTATCTACTGAGCGATATAGTCATCCAGGGCGGCTTTAGAAATGGTCTCCTCTTTGGCTGTTGAACAAACCGAAAGAGGGTTCGATGTCTCTCCCCTATCATCTTCAAGGATAATCGGAGGGTCTTCAGCTGGAGGATCCGGCTGTAATATCATCCTGCCCATGTCTTAGAACAAAAGCGCCATTCGTTTAATGTGGCAGCTTGTTCCGTTGCCTCTTTGTCTTTCTTCTCAAGGATTCTGTGGAGGAACTCAGCATCAGTTTCTTGTTCATGACGCTGCTCTGACGATGTCTCCGGGCTTTCTTTTGGCCCAGTGAGTGCGACCATCTATGTTAACATTTCCTGGAGTTTTTGCTGTTGCTCCTGGGCCTTTGTTACGGATCTGGTGAGAGGTCGATGGCCCGTGGAGATACGGCTATCCTCTTTTCCGGATGCCATATAAACAGTGTGCATCACCATGCCTCTAGACTTGGGACGTTTATATTCAGTACCCTTGCGATTTGTCGTAGACGCGGGGATTTTCTCCGGCCTTCCTCTTTTGTGAGCGGTCGAAGTTGTGAGAGCCGTTGCAGCGGGCACCCAAATAGATGACATTTCCTGTGGTATGACAGGATGGTCCTTCTCCTGCCGAACTTTCATCCTCTTTAGTTGGCGGGAGTAGTCTTGGTTGATCACCGAGTTTTGGACATGTCGCCAAACTTTATAAATTTTAGAGGACAGCAGTTGAAGGGGCTGCTCTGGCTTCACCTTTGTAACGTTCTCCAGTGGTGGAGGAGATCTTTTCAGCACAGCAGTCGGAGAGTTCTTGCGCACCCTCCTAAGTGGTTCAAAACTGTTCCCAGTTGGAACAGCAACATCAACCTCCACCGTTGGAGCTGGTGGGGTGAGTCCGGAAGGGGATCTTCACCTAGCTTTCCTCACTCGGCGCCAGTGGCGATGTCGAGCATGGCTAACGGCCGGGACCACCTCCATTGTTGGATCAGCTTTTCCATGCCCCCTGTTCTGATGAGAGCCTGTTGTTGGCGCTAGCCTGTCAAAGACAGACGTGCGCTGAGAGGGAATGGTCAACCTGTCGAAAGCCGACCTTTGAGTAAGGAGAGCAGCTTGGATGACCTCAACTATAACAGGAGTTGGAGTGTCCTTCTCTGGTATTGCGAGCCTCTTCGCGGGCCCACTTGAGCTTTGACCCAGCCTGTTGAAAACTGAGGCACTGGACTTGGGCGACCCGTTGAGAGGGGCCGCGGTGGTAGTAAGCCAATCAAAGACCTACTTCTTTGGAGCTTCCTGCGTTGACAATAGGGCGTTGAAGATCATGGGTGGGAGCATGGTGGTGGCTTGCGTCACCTGTTCTACTGGCATCTTGAAAACGGAGGCCGCCTGACGCCCGTAAGTCACTCCTCCGGCGAGGATGGAATGGGAGTTGTTGCAGTTGTTGCAGTTTGTGCAGTTGGAAGCCATTGATCTTCTGTTTTCTGCACGGAGCAAGACACCAAATCTTAGTACCTTGAATCCAGGGGCAACCATAGCAAACATCGCTTTGTTCGCGAAACACGACACACAAAGTGTGGAGTGGAAAGAGGAAAAGGTCCCACTGGGCGTGCCAGAATCTGTTCTCCACCGAATACAGAGACGCGGCCTCGTAGGTTCATCTTTCCTGAATTTGGGGGGCAGATACTATTTAGTTTTATCCATCGACCTCTCCGAAAATGCCAAGTTGATTTATGGCACCGTATATCGGAGGTTTGGAAGGATGCGGCCGTTGTAGCAGACTTCGTCAGATTCTCCCTCGTTTGAGGGGTTTTTTTATTGTGGGGACGCTCTTCCCTGCAGGCGCAAGCCCCTGCAGTTAATTATGCTACCGCATCGCGGTAACCACTTTCTCCTTCTCCAGATGGTCACTTCATGTCGTGTGTGTTTGTTTTATTTTTGGTTGCCCGTGGATTGTATACGGAGACTAATTTATGTTATCGTCCGTAGGGCGTGGATTAGTCCAAATCCATATTTTCTTAGATTTGGGTTGGGTTTAAGGATCGTTAATCTCATTTGAGACTAAGATCAACTTAAACGTTTGTTAAGGATACGTTAGTCTAATTTTAGACTAAGATCAACTTAACCATTTGGTAAGGATACGTTAGTCTAATTTTAGACTAAGATCTACTTAACAGGATCATTTAGATCCAACAAAAGAGCATTTGGACTCTATTGTTTTAGTTTAGGGACATTGTGGTCCAGTTTAAAGACGTCATAGTCTGTAAAGTTTAAGAACATCATGGTCCATGAGTTTAAGGACCACACAGTCCGTGGAAGTTTAGAGACATCATAGTCTGTAAAGTTTAAGGACATCATAGTCCATGAGTTTAAGGACCCCACAGTCCATGGCATGTCTGGTTGTCAGGACCCGTCACCTTTCTAAAGACGTTGAAGGATTACAACGACAAATATCAGAGGAGTGAAGAGATGTATCCTTGAACCAATGTTGGTTGAAAGGCTCTGGGTTTTGCTTTGAATGTCATATGAGATGATCAATTTTGGAAGACAAGAGTGTATTTGAGGTTCAGTCAAAATGGGTGTCCTGCCTCTGGAAGACTTAGCTAATTTGGGCTAAAATTGGCTCGAATATAGTGTTAAACACTAGAATACATTCGGCGCTCACATGCTCCCACGTGAGGCACTTAAAGTAATGTTAAACACTAAAACTGAAGCGCTCACGTGGGGTCACGTGAGGATTTAAAATCAGGAAAACTTATGGAGGAGGCATCACGTGCTAACACGTGACCAGCGGTCACGTGTTGACACGTGACATTTAAAAGGAGCGGTAAAAGGCAGATTCGCTCCCTGTTTAAATCAAAGAAAAGGCTCCAGAAAAGGTCATGTGCTCACACGTGACCCGGGGTCACGTGTTGGCACGTGATGGCTGAGCAGCGGCCAGAGAACAGAGCGCAAAAGGAGAAGAAAGGCCCGTTCCGGGGTCACGTGCCTACACGTGACCAGGGGTCACGTGGCCGCACGTGACCGGGTTTCAAAGCCTCTTTATTTAACAGAATTAAATTCTAATCTTTCCAAAAGAGAATGATTATTTGGAACCGTTGGATTAAAGATCTAAGGGTGATTAAATGTCACCTATTTATGGAAAAATATCAGACTTGGAAAGATTTACCCTTAAATCTAACCGAAATAACAAAGGGATATCTTTGGATTTGAAATCCAATGGTGAATAAAATTCACCTAATAATCCAAAGGTCCAGATAAATGATGAATGTAAATCAAATCTCTCAATAAACAAATCAAATCTCTCAATGAAAGATTCACTAAAACTGATTGATTCTCTTCCTTCTCCTATAAATAGAAGCCAGAAAAGAAAAAAAGGGATACACAGAGGGAGACACATACAGAGACATACAGAGAGAGAGAGATAGAGCCTTGGGATTTTGGGAAGAATTTGATCCTCTGCAAAAGAAAACCTTAGGTAAGAAGGGAGAGGCTTAAAAAAAGGAGAATTTAATTCTCAAAGAGTTGAACTCTTATACAAAAAGAAGAACTTAGTTCTTTCTCTAGCAGAGGATCTGCAAAGTGCACATCTCCCCATGAATTGAGAATTTAATTCTCATTGGGTTGAGATCCTGCCATGCAGATTCAAAGCATAAAAGGGGAATGGAAGTTTGAGAATTTAATTCTCACAGAACTATAGGATTTTAATTCCTTCGAGATAAAATTAGGGTTTAACCCTATGTTATAGGAATTTAATTCCTTCAAAATGGACAGAACCAGGGTTTAACCCCGATGGAGAACTTAATTCTCTCAAAATCACAAAAAAGAAGAGATTAGGGTTTCACCCCATGCCAGAATTCAATTCTTTACATACATGAGGAATTTAATTCCTACAGAAAAGAAATTAGGGTTTAACCCTATTTAAGAACATAATTCTTCAGAAGAAAACAGGAATTTAATTCCTCTAAAGTTTATTGCTAGGGTTTAACCCTATGAAGAATTTAATTCTTAAAAAGATAAACACATCTTCAAACAGGAAAAAAAAACAGAGTCTCGTGCTACTACGTGACCCCTGTAAAGATCCAAAGAGAAGAATTTTGAGGCAACGCCTCACGTGCTCCACGTGGCCCCCAAGGCGCACAAAGAAAAAGCAAAAGAAAAGAAGTTCTGGGGCGCCCTCACGTGTTACCACGTGACCACTAATGAAAATTCTAACAGATCAAAGCGTGAGCCCTCATCACATGCCCACTCGTGATGGCCTTCAGAATTAAAAGTGTTAAACACTTATCTGTAGAACAAAATGAAGGGGATATTGCCCCACCATTTGGATACCATCACGTGCTCCCACGTGATCTCTTCTCAAACTGATGATCTGTTCCCAGTGTTTAACACTGATTTCCATAGTGTTTAATACTAGTTTGAAAACTCCATTTCTAGTGTTTAACACTGATTTTCTTAGTGTTCAAACACTAATTTGGAAAATTCTGCTCTCAGTGTTCAACACTGATTTCCTTAGCGTTTAATATTAATTTGAAATCTTTGTTCCCAGTGTTTAACACTGATTTGCCTTAGTGTTTAATACTCATTTGAAAACTCTGTTCCCAGTGTTCAACACTGATTATCTTTTAGTGTTTAACAATAACTTGTCAATCTCACTCCCAGTGTTCAACACTGTTGGTCTCTAGTGTTCAACACTAGCTTTAGCCCAATAGGCTAAGTTTCTAGAGGCAAAGTCTCTCCTTCAATGGACCAACAGATGGCCCATATCCTAAACATGATTGGACTTAGCCCAAGCCGGCCATAAGTCCTCAATTCAAACTTAATTGGGCTAATGGGTTCATAATATAATTAATTGGTCTTGGTCCCAAATTAGGCCAAAGATTATTTAATCTACCTCGGTTCAAGGGTACATCTCTTCACTCCTTTGATACTTGGCGTTGTAATTCCTCAACGTCTTCAAAGAGGTGGCGGGTCCCGATGACTATACATTGATACGGACTGTGGGTTCCTTAAACTCATGGACTATGAGGTTCTTAACCTTGACCGGGATGTCTTAAAACTAACGACGGACTGTGGGGTCCTTAAACTCATGGACTATGAGGTCCTTAACCCTGACTGGAATGTCTTAAAACTAACAACGGACTACGAGGTCCTTAACCTTGACCGTGATGTCTTAAAACTAACATTGGACTGTGGAGTCCTTAAATCCATGGACTATGACGTCCTTAACCTTGACCGCAACGTCTTAAAACTAACATTGGACCGCAATGTCCTTAAACTACCTATTGACCGCAATGTCACTAAACTAAATAACAGGGCTCCCCTAATCTCTCTCTTGTCGGATCTAAACGATCCCGTTAAGTTGATCTTAGTCTAAAACTAGACTAACGTATCCCTAACAAACGTTTAAGTCGATCTTAGTCTCAAACGAGGCTAACGTATCCTTAAACCTAAACGCCCAAACCCAAATCTAAGATAATACGGATTTGGACTAGTCTACGCCCTACGGACGACGACATAACTCAGTCTCCGTATACAATCCACGGGCAACCAAACACAAAAGAAACACACACGACATGAAGTGACAACATGGAGAAGGAGAAAGTTGTTACCGCAATGCGGTAGCGTAATTAACTGCAGGGGCTTGCGCCTGCAAGGAAGAGCGTCCCCACAATCAAAAACCCCTCAAGCGAGGGGGAATCTGACGAAGTCTGCTACATCGGACGCATCCGTTTAAACCTTCGATACACGGTGCCATAAATCAACTTGGCACCTTCGGAGAGGTAGACGGATAGCACCAATTAGTATCTGCCCCGAATTTCAGGCGAGACGTCCGTCGCGCCGTCCTTCGGAGGGGAACAGATTCTGGCACGTCCGATGGGACCTTTTCCTCTTTCCACTCTACACTTCATGTGTCGTGTTCGCGAACCAAACACGGCTCGCTAATGGTTGCCCTTGGGTTTCAAGGTACTAAGATTTGGCGTTTACTTATTGTAGAAAGCAAAGAATCACTGGCTTCCACTTGTGCGAAACACTCCAACTGCAACTGCAACCGGCGCTCCACCTCGCCAGGAGGTATAGCCTATGGGCCCCAAGCTGCTTCGCTGTTCACAATGCCCGTGGAACAGGTCACACAAGCCACCACCGGGTTGTTTTTCGGGACCATGCTCCCGCCAACGAGCTTCACTGCTCGTGTGCTGACACCGGAAGCTCCCAAGAAGTCCATCTTTGATCGGCTTACACCTACCGCGGCCCCTATAAACGGGTCGCCCAACACCAGCGCCTCAGTTTTCTCTAGACTGGGCCAGAACTCCTGTGGACCCGCAATGGGGCCTATAATCCCAGAGAAGGCTGCTCCTAAGAAAATAACTAGTCCTGTTCCTGAAGTCGTCGAGGCGGCTTCTCCTGCCAAAAAGTCAGTCTTTACAAGATTGGCTGTTCCAGCTCCCGCTCCGGCTACCCAAAGGACATCAGTCTTTAACAAGCTGACACCAGCAGTGACCCCCCACCTACACAGGGGGCAAGACGAGGCTATCGCCCTCACCGAGCCGACTCCATCAGCACGACACGCTCGGCGTCGCTACTGGCGCCGAGTGAGGAAGGCCGGAGGCAACTCCCCTTCTGGGCTAACTCCTCCAGCCCCGACGACAGAAGTTAATGCTGCTGTTCCAACTAAGAACAGCTTTGAGATGCTGAATAAGGTGCGTAGGAATTCTCCTACCGCGGCGCTAAAGAGGTCTCCCCCTCCGCTGAAAAAGGCCGCGGAAATAAAGCCAGAACAGCCCCAATCTCCTCAACGGCTGTCTTCCAAAATCTATAAAGTCTGGCGGCAGACCCGAGACTCGGTGGTCGGTCCAAATTTCTCCCGCCAACACAAGAAGCTGAAAATCCAACAGGAAGTCAGTCATCACGCTAAGCCACGAAAAGCTGTCTGGGTGCCCACCTCAACGGCCCCCTCAACTTCCACTGCTCATAAAAAGAGGAGGCCGGAAAAGATCCCTGGGCCTGCGACGAGAACTAAAGGCGCTGAGCCCAGACGCCCTAAGTCTGGGGGCATGATGGTCCATACTGTATACATGGCGTCGGGAAAGGAAGATAGCCGTGCGTCTATAGGGCATAGACCGCTTACACGGTCGGTGACCAAAGCTCAGGAGCAACAGCAGAAGCTCCAGGAAATGATGATCGCAATGGCCGTGCTTACTGGGCCGAAAGAAAGCCCCGAAGCGTCCTCGGATCAGCGACAAGAACAGGAAACCGACGCTGAGTTCCTTCGGAGGATATTGGAAAAGAAAGATAAAGAGGCTGCGGAACAAGCGGCCAATATAAAGCAAATAGCCCACTTATTTCAAGACATGGTTGGGATGATGATTCAACAAGATCCTCCCGCTGAAGATCACCCGACCGTCCTCGAAGATGATAGAGGAGAAACGTCGAATCCACCACCGGTTCTTTCAACGGCCAAGGAGGAGACAATCTCCAAGGCTGACTTGGACGACTATATAGCTCAACAGATCCGGGTTCATCAGGAGACTGAGGCAGCTGGTCAAGTCGTTAAAACGGAGCGACCGTATCCAAGCTGGTACGACCAAATCAAATATCCGCCGGGTTATACAATACCGAAATTCCATGTGTATAAGGGGACAGGCAATCCCCACAAACATTTTGCTCAGTTCAGGGCCCTTTGCGGTAACACCGGCGGTGATGATAAACTGTTGCTTCACCAGTTCGTGGGCAGCTTATCAGAAACGGCGTTCGAATGGTATTCAGAACTCCCAAACGATTCCATCAAGACGTTCGCTGAAATGGAATTGCTATTCACTCAGCGATTCGCAAGTGCCAGCGAACGCACTCCGATAACAGTATTAATTAATGCCAAGGTGAAACCAGGAGAAATGTGGGTCCAGTACGCTATACGCTGGCGAAATTTGTGGTCGAAATACGAACAACGCATTGAGGAAGCGCCCACAGTGGGCATGTTCGTGGGAACCCTAGACCCTCATGCAACTATCTCCCAGTTCATGATGTTCTTTAAGCCAACCACATTCCAGGCTTTAATCCACAAGTTGGCCCAGATGGACCAGATGGGTCACAGACCGTCTCCCCCGAAGTCGGAGCCTCGGAATGACAAGGGTAAAGGGAAGGCGACCTTCGTCGCGAATGCTCAGCAGCAACCCCGTGCCCTAAAGCTGGCGGATCAACTGGAAGAAAGACGCTGGTATTATAATGAGAAGATGAAGCGCCCCTACTCGTTCCCACGGGATAAGATAAAACGGTTATTCGAGCTGGCCGTACATAACAGGCTTATCAACTTGCCAAACCCAAGGCGACCGCCACAACCCACTGAGGTGAATAACCCCAATTATTGCCCTTACCATCAAACGGTAAGCCATCCGATTGAGAATTGCTTCTTCTTCAAAGGATGGATTGAGGATCAATACATCCAGGGAAAGTTTGCGCTGTCCGAAAAGTGGAAGGTGAACCCGCCACAGCCGCATACTCTTAAGAAGACAGACGCACCAAGGGCAACTTGTTCCTTTATTGAAGAAGCTCCATGGGAGGTCGTGCTATCAGCTAAAACCAAAAGGATGCTGAGTGATCTTCATGCGTGCCCAGCAGTCGAATGTAAGAACCCGCTTGAACCTCAAATCATCGAAGGGATGCTGAAGCCGCGTCCAACTACAAAGAGCGGTGGTGATGGCCCAAGTACTCACACCCAACCGTCAAAATCTTCGAAGAAAAAGAAAAAGAAATCCAAGAAGCCCGTGAAGCCTGGAGACAAGCGCACGGATTTGCAGAAACAGATTGACGTGCTGGAGGAGTACAATCAAAAGGCGCGGACTCCCATCACACTGCAAGAGTTTCTCAACTACGTCTTTCAGGAGGAAGATGATGGAGAAAGCTCGTCGGATGAATCCGAGGGATATGTGGCGAGTTGTCATGTGATTTCCCACTCTTCTACGGACGATGAGAAAATTCCTAGCACTGAGAAACTGGGGGCACACCCTGAGCCAGAACTTGTATGGCCAACAGATGAAATGATCGACACCTTTCTAGACGAGATTCGTTTGAAAAGTAAAGCCGATCAGGAGCGTGAGATGGCTGCATCGGAAGGAGCCAAACGCAAGCGACTAAACGAAAGAGTCAAAACACTCCCGCCAGATCAAAAGACACCCGATGTGGATAAAAACATATTGAAGACGAGGAAAAGGTTTGCCAAAGCCATGTCGATGGGAATGAAGCTGCCACCTTCGGAAGAAAACACGTTTGACGGGGCGGAGAGGCACCCTAATTATTGCGCATATCATCGGAAGATTTCACACCCCACTGAGGAGTGCGACGCTTTTAAGATGTGGTGGCAAGGATATGTTGCTCACCGGCAACATTTTAAGCGCATGAAACGCAAGACTCGTCGGGAACAAAAAAGTACGACCGAAGGGCGCAAAAGAACTGCCGGCAACTGTTACATGGTTAACGCCGAAGGGTCACAAGTTCTCACCTTTGGGAGCAACTCTGATGAAGAAATGGCTCTGGGCCCTCTCTTTAAAGAATCCGTTTTAGGGAAAGGGGAAGAATCAGAGGCCTGCAAAAACATTCAGCTGCGCAATCGCAAGCTCCCGAAAAAGAATCTCGGACCCGCGAATAGAAAAGATAAAGGAAAGGAGAAGGTCATTGAGGATATCACCTTAGATGACCAAGTCATGAAAGAGTTGACTGCCAAAGACCTTCCCAGGAAGGGTAAGGTGGACTATAACATCCTAGCACACCTAAGGAAACTACCTTCACAGCTCAGCATTCTCGACGCCCTCCTATTATCAAAAGAAGCGAGAGATTCATTAATCAAGGCGTTATAAGAGCCCAAACAATTCCAAGCCTTCCTCGCCGAAGAAAGGATGCAGAATGAACTCGAAGAAGTGCACACGGCCGACATCACTTTCGGTGATGAGAACCTTCTCCTTAGGACGTGCGACCACAACCGTCCCCTATACGTCTCTGGATATTGCCACGATATCAAGATAGGCAAAATCCTGGTTGATAATGGATCCTCCGTCAATCTCCTTAATGTTCGGGTGTTGAAGGAAATTTGCATGAGCGTGCAGCACCTCGCTCGTGACAAAATTGTCATCTCCGGTTTTGACTCCCAGTCATCACGGACTCTCGGATCCGTAATATTAACATTACGCTTCGGATTACTCGTCACGGACATCAAGTTTCATGTCATTGACGCCAAGACCTGCTACAACGCCTTGCTCGGTTGTCCTTGGTTACACGAGTACAACATCATCCCTTCTACACAGCATCAGTGTATGAAGTACTTTAAGGATGGTTTTGAGTATACGGTAACAGATGAGCTGAACCCATTCTCCGTGAACAAAGTCCGCAAGTACAAAGATGCAAAGTACTTTTTGCCAGACTTCGAGGATACAGAAAGGTGTCGCAAGCCGGAGAACAAAACCGCCGCCACCATCCCTGTTTTCGGAAGCGATACCGAACAAGAAGAAGAGATAGTTTACGCCGGTCCGTCTCGACGTAACAACCCGGGACCGTCCGCCCTCATGTTGATCTTCGGAAGTGACTCGGAAGATGAGGTTAATGTCGTGTTCTCCAGTCGGCCGTCAATACAAGCATCCCCTGGCGATGATCAGAATTTGCAAATCACCATGGTGCCGCGGGAACACTACAAAGACCTAGATGCACTTGAAGCTCATAGCGTGCAAGAGTTGTGGACATTTTACGTCCCACCCAGTCGAAAAGGCGAAAAAGCAATCCTGTTCTATCGATCCTCGGAAACAAGAGTGGAGAAAGAGATCTGGCATGGCACGGATTCTACACTTGACAAGCTTCAACCCATCCGTTTGCCCAGATACTACACAAACGGACTAAAAAGGCTATTGAAGTGCCAAGGGATACCCTTAAAACAGAGTATTCGACAAGCTCGATTCTATAACAGGATTTGGGATGTCCTTGAGACCCAGCGCAAATTGCCCAACGGGAGAATGGAAACGCTCAGGCTTGGATATGTGAGATCCGGGAAACGGGAGCGAGTCCACGGTAGCTACGCCATATATAACTTCGATGAGGAAGAGGACGCCTTGTCGGGAGATGCTAACCCCTCGTCAAAACTGGATCCTACGAGCAAAGTGCCGAGTCCGTCGTTTGAAGAACGAATGGACAAGCTTATCAGGAAAGCGGGTCAAAAAGCTCGAGACGACCATAGTCGCGAAATGGCCATCTACGAGAAAGCCAGGACGCAACGTCTGTTTCAACAGGCTGCAAAAGATGAAGATGCTCCTCCCTGTCAACCCATTCCGCAAAAGGCCCGACGCAGAGGTAGAAGTAAGTCAAAGGGCGGAAAAAGGAGCCGACAGCAACAATGCAGGATTAAAGAGTCATGTGATCAGGTATTGCGCGGTCCGGACTTGTCCCTTATGAAGAAGATGAGTCGAGCGTATTCCTTCCCTCAAGAAAAGACAAAGAAAATACTCGATCTCGCTATGAAGCACCGAATGATCACACTTCCGAAGACTAAACACCCTGAGCAAGCTAATGAGGTCTCTCATCCGGGCTATTTCTCTTATCACCGAGCCATAGGACACCCTATCGAAGACTGCTTCACCTTCAAGAACTGGGTCGAAGACCAATACCAGTGAGACGGATTTGCTCTATCTGACAGCTGGAGGGTAATGCCGCCGCGAAAGCACGAACCCAAAGACACAAGAGCGGAACCAGACCCATGTCGGTTTTGGAAGCGAGCTCGTACCTGTCGCGTAATAACGATATCAAAAGAAGAGCCCGAGAATATGGATGACCTTCCCTGGTGCTTCGAAAACAATGACAATGAGGTGATCTCAGAATTTCCACCAGCTCCGAAAGAACTAGAAGATGGCATACATACTACGGCAGATAACCTCCGAAAGATTGAGTTGGGGTCAGCAGATGACCCGCGACCGACATTCGTCAGCGAGCTGCTATCTGAAGAAAGGGTGGCTGCGTTAAAGGATGTGCTTCTACAGCATAGGGATTGCTTCGCATGGAACTATTCCGAAATGCCGGGATTAGATCCAGAGATTGCTGTGCATAAATTAGCAATATCCCCGGATATCAAGCCAGTCAAACAAGCGCCGAGAAGAATGCGGCTCGAGCTTGAGATGAGCATTAACGCCGAAGTCAAGAAGCTGATCAATTCTGGGTTTATCCAGGAGGTACAGTATCC
Source organism: Agapanthus africanus (assembly GCA_030015575.1). NCBI lineage: Eukaryota > Viridiplantae > Streptophyta > Magnoliopsida > Asparagales > Amaryllidaceae > Agapanthus > Agapanthus africanus. Next base: position 21,992,047 of record CM057348.1, on the reverse strand, counting down.
TGACTGGGTCGCCAACATCGTCCCGGTAATGAAGAAAAATGGGACAGTACGCATATGTGTGGACTTCCGAGATCTTAATAAAGCCTGCCCGAAGGACGATTTCCTAGTGCCAGTCACCGAACTGATGATAGACAATACGTCCACTCATGAGGTTTTCTCCTTCATGGACGGCTCATCAGGGTATAACCAGATAAAGATTCATCCCGAAGACCAGAAGCACACCGCTTTCCGGACTCCTTTGGGTATATTCTGCTACAAAGTTATGCCTTTTGGTTTAAAGAATGCCGGTGCCACCTATCAGAGGGCCATGACAAAGATCTTCAATGATCTTATACATGAAATTGTCGAATGCTATATCGACGACCTTGTAGGAAAGAGCATGTCATACGAAGAGCACTTAGAGCATCTGAAGACCGTATTTCAACGCCTTCGGCAATACAATTTGAAGATGAATCCCCTCAAATGCGCATTCGGAGTTTCCTCGGGTAAATTCCTGGGATTCATCATCCGACACCGAGGTATCGAAATAGATCCATCCAAGATCAAGGCGATCATGGAAATGCCTCCGCCGAGAATTCTCAAACAGTTGCGGTCTCTCCAAAAGAAGCTCGCGTACATCCGGCGGTTTATCGCCAACCTGTCAAGCAAGTGCCGTCCTTACAGCCACCTGATGAAGAAGGGAACTCCATTCGTCTGGAATCGAAAATGCCAGAGCGCGCTGGATGAGATCAAGCAGTACCTGCAGAACCCGCCGGTGTTAGCTGCTCCAGTCAAGGGAAAGCCCCTTATTCTTTATACAACAGCCCTTGAGGATTCCTTAGGCGCATTATGGGCATAAGAAAACGACCAAAGAAAGGAGAGAGCGCTCTACTATTTGAGTCGAGTTCTTCTGGGGGCAGAAAGCAATTACTCCCCTATCGAAAAGCATTGCCTGGCGTTAATCTTTGCGATAACAAAACTCAGGCACTATGCATTGGCGCATGAAGTCCGTCTTATATCAAAGGTGGACCCCCTCAAGTATCTAATGTCAAAGGCCATATTGACAGGGAGACTCGCCAAATGGGTCCTGCTCTTGATGGAGTTCTCGATAACCTATCAGCCTCTCAAGGCAGTGAAAGGCCAAGCCATCGCCGACTTCCTTGCTGAGCATCCGGTACCTGCCGGTTCTCCATTGAATTGCGAGCTGCCAGACGAACATGCATTCGACACGATCAATGGTGGTGATACCCGATGGGAGCTTTATTTTGATGGAGCATCTTCCATGAAGAAGCTCAAACAAAGTACCTCGATAATCAAATCGAGGGTAGGACTCATCTTTATAACTCCACAAGGAGGGATAATGCGCTTTGTTTCCTCCTTAACAGAACCGAGGACGAACAATGAAGCCGAGTATGAAGCTTTGATAGCAGGCCTCGAGATCGCCATCGACATGGGGATTGAGAACCTCCTCATCTACGGAGACTCTCAGCTGGTCGTTAGTCAAGTAAATGGCGACTACCAAACGTGCAAACCTGAGCTGGTGAGGAATGGCGAGAAGGTACAACAACTGCTCACTCATATTCCTTCCTATACTTTGGAAAGCATACCGCGCGCGGAAAACAGCAAAGCAGATGCATTGGCCAAGCTCGCCAAGGAACTAGCTGACGAGAACCTCGACGACGTAAGAATCATGGTACAAAGCCGTCGGGTGCTTGCCCCAGCAGAAATATCTCCGGAATCACCTGAAGAGAAGGGAGCGACTGAGCAGACGACTCTGCAAATAAAAGACCGGGAAAAGGCCGAGGATTGGAGAAAAGTCTTTATAGACTACTTCAAATACCGTCGAACGCCCGAAAATGCGTCCTGAAGGCATCAGCTTATGAAACGAGCTCTGTCTTTTGCCTTCATCAATGATACTTTGTACAAGAGGTCGTTTGATTCTTTATGGCTGAGATGCTTAGGACCTGACGAAGCAGAAAGAGTCGTTCAGGAAGTTCATGATGGGATCTGTGGTTCTCACCAAGCGGGCCCGAAGATGAAGTTGAAGATCAAACAAATGGGTTATTACTGGCCCACAATGATCCAAGACTGCCTCGAGTATGCGAAGCAATGCCACTCATGCCAAATCCATGGGGACTTTATCCACCAGCATCCAAATCCACTCCATCCAACGGTGACTAGCTGGCCATTCGAAATGTGGGGAACTGACATAGTCGGCCCCATCGAACCAGCATCGTCGAGGGGACATTGTTTCATCTTGGCGACGATTGATTACTTTTCTAAATGGGCAGAGGCAGTGCCGTTGAGGGAAGTGAAGACGGACAATATCCTCCATTTCTTCAAGATGCACGTCATTTATCGGTATGGAACTCCGCGACGGATCATTTCCGATAACGGGCCAGCTTACAGAAGCCACAAGATCAGTCGCTTCGTGCAACAACACAATATAGACTGGAGATATTTCTCGGTGTATAATCTGCGAGCTAACGGTCTAGCTGAGGCCTTCAATAAGACCTTGACAAAGATCATGAAAAAGACGGTGTCCCGAAACAAGAAGGACTGGCACGAGAGATTACAAGAGGCTCTTTAGGCGTATCGAACTACGTTCAAGACGGCCACGAACACAACGCCATACGCATTGGTATTCGGTACGGAAGCAGTACTCCCCCTCGAGATAGAGCTACCTTCTCTACGAGTGGCAGTCCACTGCGAGTTGACGGACGAAGAAAATGCCCACCTTCGGCTTAAGGAGCTTGACGCCCTTGATGAAACCCGGCTTATAGCGCAACAAAATCTGGAGGCTTACAAAGCGAAGATGACGCGCTCATACGAAAGATTGACCCGACCGAGGGCATTTCGCCAAGGTGAACTCGTGTTAGTGGTCAAAAGGCCTATGATCTCTAATCGCGCCAAGCGGGGAAAATTCGAGCCGAACTACGAAGGCCCGTACATCATAGACAAAGTCTACCAGGGTGGAGCCTATCTACTCATGGATATGCATAGTGAAAGGCCTTTCAGGCCAATAAACGGCCGCTTCCTAAAGAAATACTACGCTTAATGAGCCACAGCCTAGGTCAATGATAGATAACGACGACTATGTCCGCTCGCTATCTTCCTAAGCTCAAGCTCTATAAGTAGTAGCTGGCCCTCTCAATAACGAACCGAAATGTCCTTAAACTAACAACGGACCGAAACGTCCTTAAACTAACGGCAGACCGAAACGTCCTTAAACTAACAATGGACCACTACGTCCTAAAACTAGTTGTTGACCGAGATGTCGATAAACTACGGTGGATTGCAGTATCTCAAAGCCGATAAAAAAAATAAATAATAAATAAATAAAATAAAATAAAATAATAATAAAAGACGGTATGTCCATAAGCAAAATGGGCACGGACGAAAACCCGAAAGGGCTCCGTGAGTAAAAACAGCAGGGCTACTGGCGAGTGTTCGTGAAAACCCGAAAGGGCGCGACCTTGTAAAAAAAAGGAAGGTAAAAGAATTAAAAAAAACGGTATGTCCATAAGAAAAATGGGCACGGATGAAAACCCGAAAGGGCTCCGTGAGTAAAAACAGCAGGACTGTCGGCGAGTGTTTGTGAAAACCCGAAAGGGCGCAACATCGTTAAAAGACACTTACAGGATCCTCTCGACCTTGTAAGGAGAATCCACCCGCGTGAGATCCTTAAGACTCACAAGGGAGCCACACACTTAGGGATCCCCACGATTCCTAAGGAGAAATTACACTTGCGAGATCCTCACGACTCGTAAGGAGAACTCTCTTATGGGACCCTCACGGCTCATAAGATTTGAGAGTCTTAAGTTACAGAGATCTAAACCTGTGCTTAAGCAACCCCCACAACCTTCGATATTGCCTTACAAGTGGCTCAATACTGACCCTTGTATACAATCCACGGGCGCGAATAAACATTTCCCCAGCAAGGTCCCACCCATGACTAGGGATATATCCATATGGTGGACAGCCCTTATAAGTCCTCTCGACTTAGGAGGAGAAAACCCTCTTGTAGGATCCTTATGACTTACAGAGGAACATACACTTATGAATCCTCACGATTCCTAAGGAGAAAATACGCCTGCAAGATCCTCACGACTTGTAGGGAGAAATACCTTTGTGAGACCCTTACGGCTCATGAAGTCAAAAGCCTTAGTCGACAGGACCCTAACACTGTTTGCTAAGCCACCTTTGTTCGACATCGACAGAGGCAAATGATGATTCGCTCCTGGCAACATCCCAGTTGTAGCGGTGCTGATGCCGAAATCGGGTCCAAAATCCAAGCTTGCAGCGAAAAGGGTAGTGAGCCACACATGCATATGAAAAATAGCCGAAATGATGGGGCAACTTGCAATAAAAAGCAACAAGTAAAAATGTATGCATGAAAAATAGCCGAAATGATGGGGCAACTCGCAATAAAAAGCAGCGAGTAAAAATAAAATAAATAGCCGAAATGATTAGGCACCGCGAAAAATAACCGAAATGATGGGGCAATCGCGACCTTCGCGATATAAAAGCTGAAATGATAGAGCATCGCGGGAAAAAGAAATAAAATAAAAATGAAATTTATGCCCTACAGGTGATGTTATATCTATCCCTGTATACAATCCAGGGGCGCAAACAAAGAAGGGTTCATACTCCTCGCCCAGGTTCCATCATAGGAAGAAGCCAAGTCTCGACGGGCCGCAAGTGATCTAGAGATCGTCTCAACACTCGTCTTATGACAACGGACACAACTTCAAGCGAAGCAGAACAGCGGCAGCTCCCAGTTCCATGGCTCGGCGATATACAGATCACCAAGAGTCAAATCCCCACCCCGTGAAATGCGGATACAATCAACAAATTCCTGGTTACGTAGAACGCAGATAATGTCACTCTTTGACCCCATGGAAAACGTCCAGAGTGGATCCTGGTCCTCGCAGAGCACGGCAGTGAACCCGTGTGAAGCATCCATAGCGGAGCCTAGTCCTCACCGAACACGATAGTGAACCCGTGTGAAGCATCTAGTGCAAAATTCCTGGTCACGTGGAACGCGGATAATGTCACACTTTGACGCCGTGGAAAACGTCCAGAGCGGATCCTGGTCCTCGCAGAGCACGATAGTGAACCCGTGTGAAGCATCCAGAGCAGAGCCTAGTCCTCGCCAAATACGGCAGTGAACCCGTGTGAAGCATCTAGTGCAAATTCCTGGTTACGTGGAATGCGGATAGCGTCACTCTTTGACCCTGAGGAAAACGTCCAGAGTGGATCCTGGTCCTCGCAGAGCACGGCAGTGAACCCGTGTGAAGCATCCAGAGCGGAGCCTAGTCCTCGCCGAACACGGCAGTGAACCCGTGTGAAGCATCTAGCGCAAAATTCCTGGTTACGTGGAACGCGGATAATGTCACTCTTTGACCCCGTGGAAAACGTCCAGAGCAGATCCTGGTCCTCGCAGAGCACGGCAGTGAACCCGTGTGAAGCATCCAGAGCGGAGCCTAGTCCTCGCCGAACACGGCAGTGAACCCGTGTGAAGCATCTAGTGCAAATTCCTGGTTACGTGGAACGCAGATAACGTCACTCTTTGACCCCGTGGAAAACGTCCAGAGCGGATCCTAGTCCTCGTAGAGCACGGTAGTGAACCCATGTGAAACATCCAGAGCGGAGCCTAGTCCTCGCCGAACACGGCAGTAAACCCGTGTGAAGCATCTAGTGCAAAATTCTTGGTTACGTGGAACGCGGATAACGTCACTCTTTGACCCCGCGGAAAACGCCCAGAGCGGAGCCTGGTCCTCGCCAAGCACGACAGTGAACCCATGTGAAGCATCCAGAGCAAATATCGGACTGTGGAGTCCTTAAAATCCACGGACTATGATGTCCTTAACTTCGACCGTAATGTCTTAAAACTAACGATCAACCACCTTGATTCTATACTGATTCTACCTTGGTTTAAGGGTATATCTCTTCACTCTTTTGATACCTGGCGTTGTGATTCCTCAACGTCTTCAAAGAGGTGACGGGTCCCTGCAACCAAACATTGGACTGTGGAGTCCTTAAACCCACGGACTATGAGGTCCTTAACCTTGACCGTGATGTCTTAAAACTAACATCGGACTGTGGAGTCCTTAAATCCACGGACTATGAGGTCCTTAACCTTGACCGTGATGTCTTAAAACTAACATCGGACTGTGGAGTCCTTAAATCCACGGACTATGAGGTCCTTAACCTTGACCGTGATGTCCTAAAACTAACATCGGACTGTGGAGTCCTTAAATCCACGGACTATGAGGTCCTTAACCTTGACCGTGATGTCCTAAAACTAACATCGGACTGTGGAGTCCTTAAATCCACGGACTATGAGGTCCTTAACCTTGACCGTGATGTCTTAAAACTAATATCAGACCGTGGAGTCCTTAAATCCACGGACTATGAGGTCCTTAACCTTGACCGTGATGTCTTAAAACTAACATCGGACTATGGAGTCCTTAAATCCACGGACTATGAGGTCCTTAACCTTGACCGCGATGTCTTAAAACTAACATCGGACTGTGGAGTCCCTAAATCCACGGACTATGAGGTCCTTAACCTTGACTGCGATGTCTTTAAACTACGATATCCTGGAGAACATCCCAAAGCGACCCTTGACCCCGTGAAATACGGATAAAGGCGACCTCACTCAGCACTTGTGGGTCCTCACGACCTGCAAGGAAGAAAACTCTCTTGTGAGATCCTTACGACTCCCAAGGAAAAACCCGCTTAAGAATTCTCACGATTCTTAAGAAGAACTTACACCTACGGGATCCTCTCGACCTGTAGGGAGAAAAACTCTTTATGAGATCCTCATGGCTCATAAAGATCAAAAGTCTTAGGAGACAGATCTTAACCCTGAATCCTAAGCCATCGCTGCCCTGCAAGTAGGCCAAGTTAGACTGTCCGCAGAACACGTTCAATAAAAAAGGGGATACACCACTGAGAAGAAAAATATGTCTTTATTCATAAACCAAAATGGATACAGAGTACAATTCATGAAAGAGCAAAAAGAAAATACTCTCGTTCAGGAGTATGTACAAAATGGAAAGAAAAGATACAAGTTTTTCAAGCCAGCGGGCGATTTAGCAGTTTTGCTAGCTCATCCTACTTTTGCTGGGCTATAGCTTCATGATTCAGGATCGCCAGAAGACGAGCCTCCGCCTGAGCCTGCTGGGCCTGATATGAAGCAAGCCAGCCTTCAAGCTCTTTCTCAGTGGCCTTGTGAGCCTCGACCCTTTCACGAGTGAACATGGCAGCTTTAGCAAGAGCCACCACCTCTTTGATAGACTCTTGAAGCACCCGCCAGACTTCATACGCTTTGTTGGCTTTGGCTGTAAGGCTGGTCTGAAGCTCGCTCAATGCCTTGGAGGCTAGCTCCCTCTCCGAGAATTTACGGCCGAGCCTCTTCTCGCACGACGTCATGTTTGCCGTGCACCGTGCTATTAGCTCCCGTAACTCCGCCTTTGCAGCCACGGCCTCCGAGGAAAGGTGGGAACATTCAAGGGCGTGCAAGCAAGCCTCCACCTGCCGACAGAACTCCACCCAGACTCGCACCACTTCTTCGCTGTGGTAGGTGGCAAGAAAAGAAAGAAAACCGTTAGCTTCGGCGGCAAATGCTTCAGCTGTGGTCGCGCTGCCAGCACGGAGCTCCTCAATTAAAGATGATAAGGAAATAAGGCTTAATTGAGCCAAGCGTTCTGAAGCCCGCAGAGCATAGGGGCCGAGCGGCATAACGATGCGCGATTCCAACGCTGTGGAGGCTGGCAGGGCTGTTCAGATTTGAAAGACGTCAATAAAACTCTTAAGCAAAAAGAACAAATGGGACTGTAATGAAATGTCACTTACCTACGGTCATGCAAGTAGGAGCCAAAGATTCCCCTGGCCCTTCAACGACCTCAACCTCGTCGTTAGCTTCCAAAACTGTAAAATACATCAACGTCATTTCGCAAAATGGCAACAATGCTATAATATGTAGCGAACAACGCTAACCTTGCCCAGAGGAAAGGACAATGCGCCGAGGAGAGATCGCCTGCGGAGCTGCCATCTCCAATAAACGCTGAAACAATTGCCGAGGCGACAGATCTGCAATAGAGGCCACCAGCCCGCGCAATTCTGGGGAAGACAAAAGAGTTCAGACCACGGAAAGATTGCTGATATAAAATGTAGAAGGTTACCTTCAACACTCCTCACGTTCTGAGTCGGGGGGATAGCGGCTTCGACGGCCTCTGCCATGACCTCAGGCTCCAACATAGGGAGGGTAGTCCCGACTATCTCCATCTCAGCCTCTGGGCCGCCTTCAGGGAGAGTCATTGGGGCGGTAACCCCCAAAGGAGCCTCCCCCAAAGGAGCAAGTGCTCCGTGATCAATAACTGCCACTGGGGGCTCTATGGTAAGAAGAGCAGCCTCAGTAACCCCCTCCACATCGAGCAATGCTTCATCGGGAATGTCGCCAGGCTTTAGCTTCAATAATCCTGTAGGGATCTCCCCCATCGTCGAAGATTTTGCACAATTCACACAAGAATAAAGATACATACATACAGGCGTAAACAATCTGAAATGCTACAAAGAAGTATAAAGGCATACCAATGCGTAACGAAGCCTTCAAGCCGCTGCTCCTTCTCAAGGAGGCATGCTCGCTGGGGTTCGAGGGTGGACTCGTGGCCGCCGGTCCATAAAGAAAGTGCGTCCGCTGCATCCTCTGAAGCGGCCTGCTTCAGGGCCCTTTCCCCCCATTCCTCCAAAGGGCCGATAAACCGCCGCCGAATCCATGAGGGGTCTTCGTAAAAGATTACAGCAGGATAGGGCTTCTTCGGAACCCTGGCGTTCTGAGACGCGTCTTTGGAACGCCGTATGGCCTCGGCCAACTGTGCGGCTTCCTCGGTGGCCGAACTCGGGAAAAGTAGTCCGGCGTCTGACTCCTGCAAGGCCAATGGTTCATCCTCAAGAATAGGCTCAGACTCCGCCAAAGAATCGAGCAAATTGGTGGCCACTTTCCTCCGCCGCTTGGACCCAGAGCCGGTTGCCGAAGACGACCGTTTCTTTCCCCATGGAGCCTTGGTGCGGCGGCGGCCCACGTCGCCTTCAATACCCTCATCTTTATTACCCCCGCTTGGTGCCACAACCGAGGATGATACTGCCATTGTCGATGCCAAGGAGGACGAAGCTGCCTCGGGTGGTGGCGCTATTACCGGAGCCCGTCTACCCCGCGACTGAGTACCCAGGGGCATACCAGCTATTGGAGTAAAATCTACTCCCGACTCTCCAGGAATAAGCGCAGCGCCGGTATCCCTCAGGGGAAAGCGGACCGGGGCACACGGTCGCAGCGTGGTTCCCGTGGCCGGAACCTGAATAGGGGCACCATGGCCAAGAAGCACCCTTCTCTCCTCAGTAATAATTGGGTTCACCCGATGGAGATACCAGCCCATGAACGACCCCACGCATCGGGGAATGTAATTACCATCGGGGATCGTGAACTGAGAACCGGTGTTGAGCCTCACAAAGTGGTGGGCGGCATCTCGGACGGCCTCAAGCGAAGGAATCGGCGCGACTATGAAAGCTTCAAACGGGATGCCCTGATCATAGCCAAACTGCCGGGCAAAGCGATGCGGATTGTACCGCATGAAGAGAGCCGCACTGTCCTGACGGAATACCAGGTAACCCGGTCTGATTGCGTATAAGTGTGCGGCTTCCCGGGGCTTCAAACAGGGCGCGTTGTCTATCGACCGATCCCAAAGCGGCTGGGCTGAACCCGCGGAAGAAGATAACACCCGATCATTAAATACCAACCTGCCAGCAGTAGCATAAGGAGCAATCAACGCCCGAATGGCCCCAGATTGAGTTGGATCAGCGGCAAAAGCATCCACCAATCGCATAAGTTGTGGGAAGGGGTAGGCATTGTAAAATGCGGGCCTCTGATGCATAGAAAAAGCCCCCAACATGTGCATTTTGATCCAGGACGTGAAGTAATGAAGCGAAAAGTTTACTACATCCACGCCAGGAGTAGAAGTATTAGCTGCGGTGCCCAACCCATGATAAAAATGCGCCAACGCCGGGATACCGATGGCCAACCGCGTCCCCTCAGCGATACAATGAGCCGGGTAGATAACCGAAGCCCTCATAAAGCGACGATGCATGGGGATGACAAACCAACTGAGCCAGACACTGACAAATCCCACGAAGAACGTCTCCTCATCCATGCCGGGAGCTGCAATGGATTCGAAAGACATCGGCGACATAATGGGGATGTAGTACTGTGGTAGATCCGATTCAGTGGTCGGCAGCTTCTTCGGACCAAACCCAAAGGGGTCTTTGATGTTGGCGAACTTCGGAGCTGTCTTCGACAAGACGTCCTCGCGAAGGAAACAAGTAACGAAGCTCTTGAAAGTAACACCCTGCTCTTCAGATTCGGTGAACAAACGATCAAAGATACCCAGCACCTTGATTAAGCTGGGACGCTTGTGGTGGACGGCGTTCTCAGCAGACAAGCCGTCAACCGGAGCAGGCTCGGGTTCAAAGACATATTCATCAGAGGGAAGCAACTCCTCATAAAGCGTTCCTCGAATTGGCAGTCCCGAGATCTCATAGAACTCTCCTAAAGAGATCGAGACTTCTCTGTCCCCCAGAAGAAAAGTGTTGGTGGGGAGATTCCATTGATTCAAGAATGCCTTAACCCACCAGACATGCGAGGATTGATAATGAAAGAGTGACGCATATATCGCTTGGTAAATCCCGACCTTCTGCAGCCGTGCACGATGGGTAGCAAGGATATAGTGAGCCCGGAGGAGGTAACCCGTAGGGTGCCGAGGAGTGAGCCCTATCTTATAAATTTGTCCCCATGGGTGGGCCTCACCCTGGCAAATGCGTCGTCCCAGGATATCTATAGCGGGGATTGGATGGTTCGGGATACCGGTCGTCGAAGGCTCAAGTCGTCCCGTCGGAGTCCAATTTAGCATCTCCACAGCGAAAACCGTCCTCGGAGGATCCATCGGTAAAAATGGGAAAGTGGGCTCTGTCGGCACTTCACAGAGAAAACTCCGGCGACCCCGGATAATATGGCTGTACCAAGTTCCCCATAGAAGCAAGTTGGTGCAGTTCGGGTCATGAACCCGGATCATCGCCATCGCTTCATTGTCAGATGGTGATTGAGGAAAAGCGGCCTCCGAGTGAGTGAAGGGAAAGCACGGAACAGAAGCCATTGCACCTGAAATCGAATAAAAGAAAACTGTCAAAAGCAAAGCAGCAATATATATGCATGCATGAACATGAAGACAGTTGAAGAAAGCGATAGCAGACTCTTTTTATGGGACCATTGGCTACAAAACACATGGGACCCACAGAATCAGGATGACGGCTCGTTAATAATGAGACCAAGCAGTTGTAATAAGACAAAGGGGATATCCTCATTAAATAAGAAGTGGATTTCAAGTGGCCCTGCACATCCCCTAGATGACAAATCTACCTTAGACTCAACAACAAATCAAACAGGATCAAGGGAATTAAATTCCCACAGAAGACATCATTGCAAGCTTCTGTTCCATTAATTGCAGAAGGACAACCTAGGGAAAAGAGACCCTAAGAAGCCTCCATGCGAAGAAACTGAGTTCTTCATAGGAATTAAATTCCTTATTGAGAAAAGGGAATTAAATTCCCAGAAACATTTTTGGGATGGAATTAAATTCCATGGATTTGAACCGCCATCATCGTCTCTCTAAAGATCATACGAGCCCTAAAAGATCTACTGTTGAAGATTAAATGGTTTCATATTCTGATTGAAAAGCTTAAAGAAAGAATGGGTTCCTGTTAAAAAGGGTAAAAACCCTTGCTTTGGATTTAAAATCCAGAGGAATGTGAAAGTTCATCGTTCATTCAAGAGCAATACCTAAAGAAAAGAGTCTTTTTGAACAGAGTTAAATTCTGAAAATGTTTCAAGGCAGAGAACTAAGCTCTGGAAGAAGAGAATTAAATTCTCAGAAAAAGTTTGCAAGGAGAAAGATAAGCAAAAGTGGAGGCGTTTCTGAAATGACCCCTATATTTATAGGATGTGATGGAGACGCTTCATCTCCCCAAATCCCTAAGGGAATCCAACGGTCACAAAAAGTGACAGTGTTGCACTCACGTGCAGACACGTGAGAACAACGCTGTGGGGGCATTTGTTTCCTGATTTAAAATCAGGAAAACTTATGGAGGAGGCATCACGTGCGAGCACATGACCAGCGGTCACGTGTTGACACGTGACATTTAAAAGCAGCGGCAAAAGGAAGATTCTCTCCCTGTTTAAATCAAAGAAAAGGCTCCAGAAAAGGTCATGTGCTCACACGTCACCAGGGGTCACGTGTTGGCACGTGATGGCTGAGCAGCGGCCAGAGAAGAGAGCGCAAAAGGAGAAGAAAGGCCCGTTCCCGGGGTCACGTGCTTACACGTTACCAGGGGTCACGTGCCTACACGTGACCAGGAGTCACGTGGCCGCACGTGACCGGGTTTCAAAGCCTCTTTATTTAACGGAATTAAATTCTAATCTTTCCAAAAGAGAATGATTATTTGGAACTGTTGGATTAAAGATCTAAGGGTGATTAAATGTCACCTATTTATGGAAAAATATCAGACTTGGAAAGATTTCCCCTTAAATCTAACCGAAATAACAAAGGGATATTTTTGGATTTGAAATCCAATGGTGAATAAAATTCACCTAATAATCCAAAGGTCCAGATGAATGTTGTATGTAAATCAAATCTCTCAATAAACAAATCAAATCTCTCAATGAAAGATTCACTAAAACTGATTGATTCTCTTCCTTCTCCTATAAATAGAAGCCAGAAAGGAAAAAAGGGATACACAGAAGGAGACACATACAGAGACATACAGAGAGAGAGAGAGAGAGAGCGCCTTGGGATTTTGGGAAGAATTTGATCCTCTATAAAAGAAAACCTTAGGTAAGAAGGGAGAGGCTTAGAAAAAGGAGAATTTAATTCTCAAAGAGTTGAACTCTTATACAAAAAGAAGAACTTAGTTCTTTCTCTAGCAGAGGATCTGCAAAGTGCACATCTCCCCATGAATTGAGAATTTAATTCTCATTGGGTTGAGATCCTGCCATGCAGATCCAAAGCATAAAAGGAGAATGGAAGTTTGAGAATTTAATTCTCACATAATTATAGGAATTTAATTCCTTTGAGATAAAATTAGGGTTTAACCCTATGATATAGGAATTTAATTCCTTCAGAATGGACAGAACCAGGGTTTAACCCTAATGGAGAACTTAATTCTCTCAAAATCACAAAAAGAAGAAATTAGGGTTTCACCCCATGCCAGAATTCAATTATTTACATACATGAGGAATTTAATTCCTACAGAAAAGAAATTAGGGTTTAACCCTATCTAAGATCATAATTCTTCAGAAGAAAATAGGAATTTAATTCCTCTAAAGTTTATTGCTAGGATTTAACCCTATGAAGAATTTAATTCTTCAAAAGATAAACACATCTTCAAACAGGCAAAAAAAAAGGGTCACGTGCTACCACGTGACCCCTGTAAAGATTCATAGAGAAGAATTTTGAGGCAACGCCTCACGTGCTCCACGTGACCCCCAAAGCGCACAAAGAAAAAGCAAAAGAAAAGAAGCTCTGGGGCGCCCTCACGTGTCACCACGTGACCCCTAATGAAAATTCTAACAGATCAAAGCGTCAGCCCCCGTCACGTGCCCACACGTGATGGCCTTCAGAATTAAAAGTGTTAAACACTTATCTGTAGAACAAAATGAAGGGGATCTGGCCCCACCTTTTGGATACCATCACGTGCCCCCACGTGATCTCTTCTCAAACTGATGATCTGCTCCCAGTGTTTAACACTGATTTCCATAGTGTTTAACACTAGTTTGAAAACTCCATTTCTAGTGTTTAACACTGATTTTCTTAGTGTTCAAACACTAATTTGGAAAATTCTGCTCTCAGTGTTCAACACTGATTTCCTTAGCGTTTAATATTAATTTGAAATCTGTGTTCCCAGTGTTTAACACTGATTTGCCTTAGTGTTTAATACTCATTTGAAAACTCTGTTCCCAGTGTTCAACACTGATTATCTTTTAGTATTTAACACTAACTTGTCAATCTCACTCCCAGTGTTCAACACTAGTTTTAGCCCAATAGGCTAAGTTTCTAGAGGCAAAGCCTCTCCTTCAATGGACCAACATAGGGCCCATATCCTTAACCTTGACCGGAATGTCTTAAAACTAACAACGGACTACGAGATCCTTAACCTTGACCGTGATGTCTTAAAACTAACATTGGACTGTGGAGTCCTTAAATCCATGGACTATGACGCCCTTAACCTTGACCGCAACGTCTTAAAACTAACATTGGACCGCAATGTCCTTAAACTACCTATTGACCGCAACGTCACTAAACTAAACAACAGGGCTCCCCTAATCGCTCTCTTGTCGGATATAAATGATCCCGTTAAGTTGATCTTAGTCTAAAACTAGACTAACGTATCCTTAACAAACGTTTAAGTCGATCTTAGTCTCAAACGAGGCTAACGTATCCTTAAACCTAAACCCCCAAACCCAAATCTAAGATAATACGGATTTGGACTAGTCCACGCCCTACGGGCGACGACATAACTGAGTCTCCGTATACAATCCACGGGCAACCAAACACAAAAGAAACACACACGACACGAAGTGACCACATGGAGAAGGAGAAATTTGTTACCGCAATGCGGTAGCGTAATTAACTGCAGGGGCTTGCGCCTGAATGGAAGAGCGTCCCCACAATCAAAAACCCCTCAAGCGAAGGGGAATCTGACGAAGTCTGCTACATCAGACGCATCCGTTTAAACCTTCGATACACGGTGCCATAAATCAACTTGGCACCTTCGGAGAGGTAGACGGATAGCACCAATTAGCATCTGCCCCGAATTTCAGGCGAGACGTCCGTCGCGCCATCCTTCGGAGGGGAACAGAGACATTCCGGTCAAGGTTAAGGACCTCATAGTCCATGAGTTTAAGGACCCCACAGTCCATCGTTAGTTTTAAGACATCCTGGTCAAGGTTAAGGACCTCATAGTCCATGATTTTAAGGACCCCACAGTCCGTATCAATGTATGGTCATCGGGACCCGCCACCTCTTTGAAGACGTTGAGGAATTATGCTTTGGATCTGCATGGCAGGATCTCAACCCAATGAGAATTAAATTCTCAATTCATGGGGAGATGTGCACTTTGCAGATCCTCTGCTAGAGAAAGAACTACGTTCTTCTTTTGTATAAGAGTTCAACTCTTTGAGAATTAAATTCTCCTTTTTTTAAGCCTCTCCCTTCTTATCTCAAAAGAATTAAATTCCTATAGTTCTGTGAGAATTAAATTCTTAAACTTCCATTCCCCTTTTATGCTTTGGATCTGCATGGCAGGATCTCAACCCAATGAGAATTAAATTCTCAATTCATGGGGAGATGTGCACTTTGCAGATCCTCTGCTAGAGAAAGAACTCGAAGGTTGCCTTCCCTTTACCCTTGTCATTCCGAGGCTCCGGCTTCGGGGGAGACGGTCTGTGACCTATCTGGTCCATCTGGGCCAACTTGTCGATTAAAGCCTGGAACGTGGTTGGCTTAAAGAACATCATGAACTGGGAGATAGTTGCATGAGGGTCTAGGGTTCCTACGAACATGCCCACCGCGGGCGCTTCCTCAATGTGTTGTTCGCATTTCGACCACAAATTTCGCCAGTGTATAGTGTACTGGACCCACGTTTCTCCTGGTTTCACCCTGGCATTAATTAATGCTGTTATCGGAGTGCGTTCGCTGGCGCTTGCGAATCGCTGAGTGAATAGCAATTCCATTTCAGCGAACGTCTTGATGGAATCGTTCGGGAGTTCTGAATACCATTCGAACGCCGTTTCTGATAAGCTGCCCACGAACTGGTGAAGCAACAGTTTATCATCACCGCCGGTGTTACCGCAAAGGGCCCTGAACTAAGCGACATGTTGGTGGGGATTGCCTATCCCCTTATACACATGGATTTCGGTATTGTATAACCCGGCGGATATTTGATTTGGTCGTACCAGCTTGGATACGGTCGTCCCGTTTTTACGAATTGACCAGCTGCCTCAGTCGCCTGATGAACCCAGATCTGCTGGGCTATATAGTCGTCCAAGTCAGCCTTGGAGATTGTCACCTCCTTGGTCGTTGAAAGAACCGGTGGTGGATTCGACGTTTCTCCTCTATCATCTTCGAGGACGGTCGGGGGATCTTCAGCGGGAGGATCTTGTTGAATCATCATCCCAACCATGTCTTGAAATAAGTGGGTTATTTGCTTTATATTGGCCGCTTGTTCCGCAGTCTCTTTATCTTTCTTTTCCAATATCCTCCGAAGGAACTCAGCGTCGGTTTCCTGTTCTTGTCGCTGATCCGAGGACGCTTCGGGGCTTTTTTTCGGCCCAGTAAGCGCGGCCATTGCGATCATCATTTCCTGGAGCTTCTGCTGTTGCTCCTGAGCTTTGGTCACTGACCGTGTAAGCGGTCTATGCCCTGTAGACGCACGGCTATCTTCCTTTCCCGACACCATGTATACAGTATGGACCATCATGCCCCCAGACTTAGGGCGTCTGGGCTCAGCGCCTTTAGTTCTCGTCACAGGCCCGGGGATCTTCTCCGGCCTCCTCTTTTTATAAGCAGTGGAAGTTGAGGGGGCCGTTGAGGTAGGCACCCAGACAGCTTTTCGTGGCTTAGCGTGATGACTGACTTCCTGTTGGATTTTCAGCTTCTTGTGCTGGCGGGAGAAATTTGGACCGACCACCGAGTCTCGGTCTACTGCCAGACTTTATAGATTTTGGAAGACAGCCGTTGAGGAGATTGGGGCTGTTCTGGCTTTATTTCCGCGGAGGGGGAGACCTCTTTAGCGCCGCGGTAGGAGAATTCCTACGCACCTTATTCAGCATCTCAAAGCAGTTCTTTGTTGGAACAGCAGCATTAACTTCTGTCGTCGGGGCTGGAGGAGTTAGCCCAGAAGGGGAGTTGCCTCCGGCCTTCCTCACTCGGCGCCAGTAGCGACACCGAGCGTGTCGTGCTGATGGAGTCGGCTCGATGAGGGCGATAGCCTCGTCTTGCCCCCTGTGTAGGTGGGGAGTCGCTGCTGGTGTCAGCCTGTTAAAGACCGATGTCCTTTGGGTAGCAGAAGCGGGAGCTGGAACAACCAATCTTGTAAAGACCAACTTTTTGGCAGGAGAAGCCGCCTTGACGACTTCAGGAACAGGACTGGTTATTTTCTTAGGAGCGGCCTTCTCTGGGATTGTGGGCCCCATTGCGGGTCCACAGGAGTTCTGGCCTAGTCTGGAGAAAACCGAGGCACTGGTGTTGGGCGACCCGTTGATAGGGGCCACGGTAAGTATAAGCCGATCAAAGACCGACTTCTTGGGAACTTCCGGTGTCAGCACAGGAGCGGTGAAGCTCGTTGGCAGGAGCATGGTCCCGAAAAACAACCCGGTAGTGGCTTGAGTGACCTGTTCCACGGGCATTATGAACAGCGAAGCAGCTTGGGGCCCATAGGCTATACCTCCTGGCGAGGTGGAGCGCCGGTTGCAGTTGCAGTTAGAGCGTTTCGCACAAGTGGAAGCCACCGGGCGTGCCAGAATCTGTTCCCCTCCGAAGGACGGCGCGACGGATGTCTCGCCTGAAATTCGGGGCAGATGCTAATTGGTGCTATCCGTCTACCTCTCCAAAGGTGCCAAGTTGATTTATGGCACCGTGTATCGAAGGTTTAAACGGAGGCGTCCGATGTAGCAGACTTCCTCAGATTCCCCCTCGCTTGAGGGGTTTTTGATTGTGGGGACGCTCTTCCCTGCAGGCGCAAGCCCCTACAGTTAATTACGCTACCGCATCGCGGTAACAACGTTCTCCTTCTCCAGATGGTCACTTCGCGTCGTGGGTGTTCATTTTGTTTGTGGTTGCCCGTGGATTGTTTACGGAGACTAATTTATGTCGTCGCCCATAGGACGTGGATTAGTCCAAATCCGTATTTTCTTAGATTTGGGTTTGGGGTTGGGTTTAAGGATACGTTAGTCTCATTTGAGACTAAGATCAACTTAAACATTTGTTAAGGATACGTTAGTCTAATTTGAGACTAAGATCAGCTTAACAGGATCGTTTAGATCCGACAAAAGAGCATTTGGGCTCTATTGTTCTAGTTTAGTGGTCCATTGCCAGTTTAGGGACATGGTGGTCCATTGATCGTATGGCCGTCGGGACCCGTCACCTCTCTGACGTCGTTGAAGGATTGCAACGACAGATATCAGAGGAGTTCAGAGATTTACCCTTGAACCAAAGTTGGTTGGGAGATCTACAGTCCAATTTAGGACTAAAGTCTGTTTGAAGGTTTTGGTTTAAGGATACGTTAGCCATATTCGAGGCTAAGATCAACTTAAACGTTTGTTAAGGATATGTTAGTCTAATTTGAGACTAAGATCAATTTAACGGGATCGTTTAGATCCGACAAAAGAGGATTTGGACTCTATTGTTCTAGTTTAGGGACATAGTGGTCCATTGCCAGTTTAGGGACACGGTGGTCCAATACCAGTATAAGGACGTAGTGGTCCAACACCAGTTTAAGGACATAGTGGTCCATAAAATGTATGGCTGTCGGGACCCATCACCTTTCTGAAGACGTTGAAGGATTACAACGACAAATATCAGAGGAGTTCAGAGATGTACCCTTGAACTAATGAGTTGGTTGAAAGAACAGATGTGCTCAGTTCAAGATAATTTGAGGACTTATGGCCAGTTTGGGCTAAGTCCAATTATGTTTGAAATATTGGCCCTTTAGACCATTAGACATTTGTCTGGGTTCAGCCCTTCATCATTCAGTAGTGCTAAACAGAGGTTTGGGGGTTCTGACAACATTTTGTCTTTGATTTCCTCAATTTTGAGATTCATTTGGAGGAGGGACTTTTACCTCTGGAAAATTAGCCAATTTGGCTAAAAGTAGTGTTAAACACTAAAGAACAACAGTGTTAAACATTGGAGATAGAACTCTCAAATTAGTGTTAAACACTAAAAGACAATCAGTGTTAAACACTGGAAATGTAATCTTCAATTTAGTGTTAAACACTAGAAACAATCAGGGTTAAACACTGGAAATATAATCCCCAAATTAGTGTTAAACACTAAAGAAAGTGGGGTCACGTGTGGATACGTAAGAGCGCCCAAAGGTGGAACCAGATCCCTTTTCTTCATTCTGCAATTAAGTGTTAAACACTTTTTATTTTTATTTTAGAGCATCACGTGTTGGCACGTGAGGAGGATTCATGCACTGATCATTAAAGCGTCCGCCAAGGGGTCACGTGGAAGCACGTGAGAGTGCCTAAAGCCTTCATTTCCTTTACTTTTTCTTTCTGTGTTTCGCGGGACACGTGGGAGCACGTGAGGCATTGCCTCAGAGCCTTTTCCTTCTCATTTTTGGGGATCTTTTTAGGAGTCACGTGAGGACACGTGACCTAGTTTTATTCCTTCTTTTTTGATCACTGCGGATTGGGGTCACGTGTCATCACGTGACCAATGTTCTTTATGTGCATGGAGATCTTTCAAGTCTCTTTATTTTAAGAGTTAAATTCTCTGTAGGGTTAAACCCTAATCATGATTTTGGAGGAATTAAATTCCTGTTATGAAAGAATTAAATTCTTAAGTAGGGTTAAACCCCAATTTCTTTTTTAAGGGAATTAAATTCCTGTGAGTTTGAGATAATTAAGTTCTCAATTAGGGTTAAACCCTAGTTCTGTCCATTTTGAAGGAATTAAATTCCTATAATATAGGGTTAAACCCTAATTTTATCTCAAAGGAATTAAATTCATGTAATTCTGTGAGAATTAAATTCTCAAAACTCAATTCCTCCTCTATATTTTAGATCTGCATGGCAGGATCTCAACCCAATGAGAATTAAATTCTCAATTCATGGGGAGATGTGCACTTTGCAGATCCTCAACCAGAGAAAGAACTAAGTTCTTTTGCAGAAGAGTTAAACTCTTAGATTTTGAGAATTAAATTCTCTGTTTGAAGTTTTGATTCCCTTTCTTTTCTCACCTAAGGTTTTCTTTGTTGAGAATTAAATTCTCCTCTCTTTTCTTTTTTTTTTTCTCTTGAGAATTAAATTCTCTTCTCTCTGTTTCTCTCCAAAAAGATAGATCCCCTCTCTTCTTTTCTTGGCTCCTATTTATAGGAGAAAGAAAAGAATCAATTTGTTTTGCGAATCTTTCATTGAAAGATTTGATTTGTTTTCATATTTAATATGAGCCTTTAGATCATTCAGTGAATTTTATTCACCGTTGGATTTTAAATCCAAAAGATATTCTGTTTGTTATTCTTGGTGAGATTTAGGGAAATCTTTCCTTGTCTAAGATTTTCCCATAAATTGGTGATTTTTATCACCCTTGGATTTTTAATCCAACGGCCCTCCATAAACCTTTTCCATTTGGAAAGATTTAGAAGCTTTTAGAATTTAATTCTATTAAACTGTAAGGCTTTCGAAACCAGTCACGTGCTGACACGTGACCCTTGGTCTCGTGTGCGCATGTGACCCCCAATTGAGCCCTTTAACAGCCACTTGTTTATGTTTCCGTTTTAACCATCATGTGTCAACACGTGACCATTGGTCACGTGTGAGCACGTGATACCTCGTTGAGGTATTTCCTTTAGACGTTTGTTATTTTATTTCTATTTCGATTGTCACGTGTCAACACGTGACCATTGGTCACGTGTGAGCATGCGACCCCTAATTGGGTCCTTCTTCAGCCGTTATTTTTATTTCTGTTTTAACTATCACGTGTCAATACGTGACCATTGGTCACGTGTGAGCACGTGATACCTCATTGAGATAATTCCTGATTTTTAATCAGGGAACAGTGCATAACATATTTGCTCATAACTTTTGATCCCGGATGAATTATGAAGCCTATAATATATCAAATCGAAGGGTTTTTCGAGATTCTTCCAATATCATCAGAATTTAACAGTTCCTCCCTC
Organism: Agapanthus africanus; assembly: GCA_030015575.1. NCBI lineage: Eukaryota > Viridiplantae > Streptophyta > Magnoliopsida > Asparagales > Amaryllidaceae > Agapanthus > Agapanthus africanus. The sequence goes on along the minus strand of CM057348.1, from coordinate 21,971,054 downwards.
GGGGGTTTATCAAAATACAGGCCGGAAGATACTGGTTCGCATTTCCTTAAGCGTATCGCTGCCATTTGATACCTTGGACTCTTTTACGCAGAAATTTTTGGCGGGAACAAATGCCCCCTACTACTTTGCCCACGTAAGTATATACGTGGGTGAAGTAGTGCAGAGTAATGCATAGCGTATGACCGGTTTCGGGTTGGTATATAACTTTCAGAATCTTGATCTGAGAAGATAACGAGCGGACACAAGCGTCGTCATTTATCATTGACTCAAATCTCGACTCTTAAGAGATATAGTTCCAAACTTTCAACTCCATGAGCCGCACCCTTCTATTTTTTTATGTCTTACTCTGGCGTGAAGTAGTTTATACGCTCATGAGTAAGTTCTCCATTTCAGCGGCATGTAGCTTTGGCAAGTGTGGCTCATAGATGGTCCATCTTAACCTCTTTGTAGGGCAGTGATGGCTCAGGAGACAGGGTTAGGATCTGCCACCTAAGACTTTTCAAATTTATGAGCCGTGAGGGTCTCATAAAGTCTTTTCTCCCTACGAGTCGTGAGGATCTCGTAGGTGTCTTTTCTCCTTAGGAGTCGTGAGGATTCCTAAGTGTGTTTTCTCTTGAGAGTCGTAAGGATCTCACAAGAGAATTTTCCCGCTTATAAGTCGAGAGGACTCGTAAGTGGTTGTTTCCCTCCTTGTCGAGATTCGATTTTGGAGAGTGTGACCCATGAATAGTATGCAAGAGTCCATCTTGGACTGACTTGCAGGGCCCCAGTGCTTAGGAAACAGGTTTTTTAATCCCCATTGCCTAAGGCTTTGCCTTACGAGTCGAGATGAATCGAGAAGTTCTCGCAAGAATGTCCTAACGTCACAGTTAACCTCTGCTCTTTACGACAGAGGTCCGTTAGGGTCTGTGGTACTAGGGTTTTGCCCGTCGTACCATCGCTTTAGCTGATGTATTCCTCGATAGGCAATCTTGCTGTTCAAGTAGCCTTGCGACTGTCGTGTCTCTGATCCCATCGGGGGCTGGACAAGACGTCTTCAAGCAATCTTCCTAGGCAGTTTGACCGTCGAAAGAGCAAGCGTTAGGAATTTTGCCATGTCGCTTTTTACTTGAGGTTAGGCTCATTTTGGAGAGCCCCGATGAGTCATAACCACTCCGCGCTGGTGTGGGATGATCTCCGATAGTCTTACAGGTTTTATATGAGTTGCCGTCAAGACCCTGAAGCTAGGAATTTGGCCTTTGCTTCGTTTGCTGGCACTGCGTTTGCTGTATCGAGACGAATGTCGCGGTTTTCTCTAGGTTGTTGGTGAACCGTCGAAGCTTGGAACTGGGAATTTTGCCGTGGCTCCGTTGTTTGATTGTCACGTCTGAACCCTGCTGGAGGAAGAACGCTGGGGTGACATCTCGTCTGTTGTATCAAGACGAACGTCGAGGTGGTGACCGCTCCGCGCTAGTATGGGATGATCTCCGATAGTCTTTCAGGTTTTATATGAGTTACCGTCAAGACCCTGAAGCTAGGAATTTGGCCTTTGCTTCATTTACTTTGGCGCGTCCGAATCATGTTGGAGGAAGGGCGCTGAAGTGACATCTCGTCTGCTGTATCAAGACGAACGTCAAGGTGGTGACCACTCCGCGCTGATGTGGGATGATCTTCGATAGTCTTTCAGGTTTTATATGAGTTACCATCAAGACCCTGAAACTAGAAATTTGGCCTTCGCTTCATTTGCTTTGGCGTGTCCGAATTCTGTTGGAGGAAGGACGCCGTAGTGACATCTCGTCTGCTGTATCGAGACAAACGTCAGGTGGAGCTGTGATTTTGCCGTCACTCCACTTTGTTTGGACCGTGAGTTCTTTTGTTGACGTCGCATCTGCATCCTGCTGAGGGAAAAAACGCTGTCGTTGACATCTCGTCTACTGTATCGAGACGAATGCTGAGGTGGAGCTGGGATTTTGCCGTCGCTCCGCTTTGTTTCAACCGTGAGGTCTTTTGTTGACGTTGCATCTGCATCCTGCTGGACTGCGGAAGAACGCCATCGTTGACATCTCGTCTGCTGTATCGAGACGAATGCTGAGGTGGAGCTGGGATTTTGCCGTCGCTCCACTTTGTTTCGACCGTGAGGTCTTTTGTTGACGTTGCATCTGCATCCTGCTGGACTGCGGAGGAACGCCGTCGTTGACATCTCGTCTGCTGTAACGAGACGAATGCTGAGATGGTCTATAGTTTGTCTGTGAACCATCGAGATTTGGAACTAAGGACTATGTCGTGGTTCCTTTTGATGGTGTAACATCTGCGTCCTGTTGGAATGAGGAGGCACACCGTTGTTGGTCTCCAGGCTGTAGATGTGGCCATTGAGATTTGGAACTAGGGACTTTGCCATGGCTCCGTTTCGTTGCGACTCTGAGGTCGATTGTTGACGTCACGTCTGCATCTGGTTGGAGTGAGGAAAAACGCCGTTGGTGATCTCTAAGTTGTCGATGTTGACGTCGAGACCCTGGAGCTAGGGATCTTCCTTTGCTTCATTTATTGACATTGTGTCTGCAATATTGCGACAAAATGTCAAGGTTGTCTCTAGGTTGTCTATGAACCGTCGAGATTTGGCTTCGATTTCTGATGAAGCCTGTTGGGAAGGTATGGTCCCCTCTTTGTTTGTGCTCCTGGATTATATACAGGGATCGATATGATCTCATCTGTAGGGCAAAATGTTTCATTCTTTCATCATTTTTTTATTCTTTCCATGATGCTCTATCATTTCAGCTTTTTATATCGTGAAAATCGCGATTGCCCAATCATTTCGGCTATTTTTCGCGGTGCCCGATCATTTCGGCTATTTTTCTTTTTACTCGCTGCTTTTTATTGCGAGTTGCCCAATCATTTCGGCTATTTTGCATACATATATTTTTACTTGCTGATTTTGTTGCAAGTTGCCCTATCATTTCGGCTATTTCATATGCATTTTTGGCTCGTCGACTTTTCGCCATGAGTATGGAACTTGGGATCTGGTGCCAATCTTAGCATCAGCATCGCTGCAACTGGAATATTGCCAGGAGCGAATCATCATTTGCCGTGAAAGGGCTTGGAATTTGATACCGATTTAGGCATCAGCATCGCTACCACTGGGACATTGCCAGGAGCGAATCATCATTTGCCTCTGTCGATGTCGAACAAAGGTGGCTTAGTAAACAGGGTTAGGATTCTGTCGACTAAGGCTTTTGACTTCGTGAGCCGTAAGGGTCTCGCAAAGGTATTTCTCCCTACAAGTCGTGAGGATCTCGTAGGTGTGTTTTCTCCTTAGGGATCGTAAGGATTCCTAAGTGTATGTTCCCCCGTAAGTCGTAAGGATCTTACAAAAGGGTTTTCTCCTTATAAGTCGAGAGGACTTATAAGGGTTGTTCACCATATGGACATATCCTTAGTCACGGGAGGGACTTTGCTGGGGAAATGTTTATTCGCACCCATGGATTGTATACAAGGGTCAGTATGAGCCGTTTGTAGGGCAATATCGAAGGTTGTGTGGGGGTTGCTTAAGAACAGGTTCAGGTCTCTGTAACTTAAGACTTTAAAATCTTATGAGCCGTGAGGGTCTCATAAGAGAGTTCTCCTTACGAATCATGAGGATCTCGCAAGTGTAATTTCTCCTTAGGAATCAAGAGGATTCCTAAGCGTGTTGCTCCTTTGTGAGTCGTAAGGATCTCACGTGGGTGGTTTCTCCTTACAAGGTCGAGAGGATCCTGTAAGCGTCTTTTAACGAGATTGCGCCCTTTCGGGTTTTCACAAACACTCGCCGGTAGCCCTGCTGTTTTTACTCACGGAGCCCTTTCGGGTTTTCATCCGTGCCCATTTTGCTTATGGACATACCGTCTTTCCTTTTTTTTATTCTTTTTATTTTTCTAACGAGGTTGCTCCCTTTCAGGTTTTCACAAACACTCGCCGGTAGCCCTGCTGTTTTTACTCACGGAGCCCTTTCGGGTTTTCATCCGTGCCCATTTTGCTTATGGACATACCATTTTTTTTAACGAGTCTGCGCCCTTTCGGGTTTTCACAAACATCGCCTGCAGTCCTGCTGTTTTTACTCACGGCGCCCTTTCGGATTTTCATCCGTGCCCATTTTTCTTATGGACGTACCGTGTTTTTTTTACTACCACGTCAGCCTGAAGATGCCGCGGGTTGGTAGTAGTTTAATGACGTTTCGGTCATCAGCCAATTTTAGGACATAGTGGTCCATCGTTAGTTTAACGACGTTTCAGTCTACAGCCAGTTTTAGGACATAGTGGTCCATCGTTAGTTTAACGACGTTTCGGTCTACAGCCAGTTTTAGGACATAGTGGTCCATTGTTAGTTTAACGACGTTTCGGTCTACAGCCAGTTTTAGGACATGGTGGTCCATCGTTAGTTTAACGACGTTTCGGTCTATCGTTGCCATATTTGAGGCGAGTTTCTAGTCTACGGACTTTTTAGTCCATGGGGCTTTCTCTATGAAAGAGCACGATGCCCCCGGCATGTCCATCTTTTTCGGAGCATGTGGTTGTGGTAGGTTCACCTTCCATTTTTCGGGCAGCGCGAACTTGCCCTGTTGGTATTGGTCTTCAGCCCAGTTTTTGAAGACGTAGCAATTTTCGAGTGGGTGACCCATTACTCTGTGGTAGGGACAATAGTTAGGATTGTTAACGTCATCTGGCTGCAACGGACGTTTTGGATCTGGCAGAGTGATGAGCCCGTTGCGCACTGCTAGCTCGAACAATCTCTTTGTTTTATCTTTGGGAAACGAGTAAGGACGTTTCAACTTCTCATTGAGGTATCGCGGCTTGTTGTTTTGACGGCAAAACGGTCTTGGGTTACTCGGCTGTTGTTGAGCGTTGGCGACGAAGGTCGCTTTTCCATTCCCCTTATCCCTTTTGTTCGATTCCTTGTTCGCGGGTCCGAGATTCTTTCCGGGTAGCGTGCAATTGCACGGCTGAATGTTCTCGCGGCTTCTCAATTCTTTCATTTCAGAGATGGATTCCTTGAAGAGAGGACCGAGGGCTACTTTTTCGTCGGAGTCGTTCCCGAAGGTGAGAACTCGTGATCCCCCGGGATCAACCCTATGACAATTGCCGGCAATTTTTTTACGCTCATCTGTCGCAGTTTTCCGTTGTTTACGAGCTTCACGCTTTGTCTTGTTGAAGTGTTGCCTGTGAACGACATATCCTTGCCACCAACACTTAAAGGAGTTGCAGTCTTCAGTAGGATGTGCGATCCTATGATGATATAAGCAGAAGTTAGGATGTACGTCCGTTTCATCAAGATGTATACCGCCAGGAGAATTTTCTCTGAAAGAGGGAAGCTTCATCCCCATCGATATGGTTTTGGAGAATCGTTTCCTTGTCTTGATCCAGCTTTCATTTGCGTCGGATGTACTTTGATCCGGTGGAAGTGTTTTGACCCTTTCATCTAGTCGCCGGCGTTTGGCTTTCTCGAATATGGCCATTTCGCGCTCTCGATCAGCTTTGCTTTTAAGACGGGCTTCGTTCAGGAATGCATCAATCATTTCGTTTGATGGTCCTAGAAGTTCTGGCTCAGGATCTGCCCCCAGCTTCTCTGTGTAAGGAGCTTCTTCGTCATTTATTGACGAGTAGAGATCACATGGCAGCTTGCCACATAATCTTCAGATTCATCCGACGAGTCTTCTCCATTGTCATTATCTCCGTCCTCAAGGACGTGGCTGAGAAATTCTTGGAGTGTGACCGGGGTCCGCGCCTTCTGATTATATTCTTCCAACGCGTCAATCTGTTTTTGCAGGTCCGTGCGCTTGTCACCAAGCTGCACGGGCTTTTTGGTCTTCTTCTTCTTCTTCGAAGACTTTGACGGCTGGGTATGAGCGCTCTGACCATCCGACCAGTTTTTGGAGTTGGGTGCAGTTTCAGCATTCCCTCGATGATCTCGGGTTCCAGTGGATTTTTCCAACTGATTGCCGGGCACGTTTGGAGATCCTTCAGCATTCTTTTAGTTTTGGCTGAAAGAGCGACCTCCCACGGGGCTTCCCTTATGAATGAGCACGATGCCCCCGGCACGTCCACCTTTTTAGGGGCGTGAGGTTGTGGCGGGTTCACCTTCCAGTTTTCGGATAATGCGAACTTGCCTTGTTGGTATTGGTTCTCAATCCAGCCTTTGAAGACGAAGCAATCTTCGATTGGATGGCTTACTGCTTGGTGGTAAGGGCAGTAAATAGGATTGTTGACATCGCTTGGCTGCAACGGACGTTTTGGATCCGGCAGATTAATGAGTCTGTTACGCACTGCCAGCTCGAACAGTCTCCTCGTTTTATCCTGGGGAAACGAGTAAGGACATCCCAGTCTCTCCTCGAGGGATGGGCGTGGATGCACGTTGTTTTGGCAAACAACCGGTTTTAAGTTGCTCGGCCGTTGTTGAGTATTGGCAACGAAAGTTGCTTTCCCTTTGCCCTTTTTATTCCAAGGCTCTGTCTTTGAAGAGGAAGGCCTATGGCCTATCTAGTCCATTTGGGCCAGCTTGTCAATCAAGGCCTGGAAGGTGGTCGGCTTGAAGAACATCATGAATTGGGAGATAGTTGACTGAGGGTCAAGAGTACCTACGAACATGCCTACCGCGGGAGCCTCTTCGATGCGCTGCTCGCATTTTGACCATAAATTTCGCCACCGTATCACGTATTGTACCTACGTTTCGCCTGGCTTTACCCTGGCGTTAATCAATGTGGTGATCGGGGTGCGCTCGTTAGCGCTTGCAAATCTCTGTGTAAACAGCAGCTTCATCTCTGCAAATGTTTTGACAGAGTCGTTGGGAAGCTCCGAGTACGGTAAACCCGAGCCCAATAATACTATTTATATTACTAGTTGAGGGCTATATACTGCTCATTCCAATTATCCTGAATGTTTGGTGCTTTTTGCTAAATTTTAACCGGTTAAGTCATTTTGGCACGTAACAAATTTTAACTCCTAAAATGAAATTTAAAATGTCCATGTTGGCCTACTCGTCGCCACTAGTCGCGTGGTGGCGTCCGCGTGTCAAGATTCCGTTCCGTTTGGCTAAACGGGCAAGTTTGGACGACTACGCGCGCGTGCAAGTGTCCGACTTGGGGGCATGCATTTTAATCTTTAAACACCTCTTTTCAAAATTTGGAACCCGCTTAAAATCATATAATTTGAATTTGGAACTTTTGGGCGCAACCCGGGCGCGATTTGGAAATGTTTCATTTTGCGCCAAAAAGGGCCCATTTAAATTTAATACACTAAAACTAAAATTATATACGAATATAATTTCCTAACAGCTTAATCCCTTCAAATCTTTACCCAGTTAATTCCTTACCCTTCCCTCAGCCAATCACAAGCTTACGAATCCCCGCGTGGGCCCCTCCTTTCCCTATCTCTCTCTGTCTCTCTCCTCATTCTCTCTCTCTCTCTATCTCACCAAATCTCTCTTTCTCTCCCCAATCTCCCTCTCTCTCTCCTCGTATTTAAAACCCATGCAGCAGCCGCCTCCCTCAACCCATCTTCCTCCATCACGAAACCCACACGAAACCCTAACCCTAGCCCTCGCGACCTCACCGCCGACCTTCCCGTGACCTCGTCGCCGCCAGCAACGCCTCCTCGACCTCACCGCACCTTCCTCCCCTCGTCTCCCGCTCTTTCCCGCACTGCACCCAACCCCGACGTCGCCTCCAACCCTGCACAGCCGACGTCGACGCCGCCTCTCGCCGCCGACGCCTCCCACGACTCCCTCTCACCCTCCTCGTCGCGACCTCGTCATCACCTCCCTTCCTCTCCTCGCCGGACCACCAGCCCGAGCCTTCACCCATCGCCTACCCCGCTGTTCACCGGAGAACGCACCGGCGACCTCGCCGTTGTCACCAGGGCCACCTCCTTCTCCCCCTCGACCACCAGAGCCGACCACCCTTTCCTCTAGCTCGCCGCAGCACCCTCGCCCGCACACCCGAGGCCTTCATCCCTTGCAGCCGCCGCCGCCGTTGCCTCGCCGGCGTCCCATCGCCGTCGAGCCCGTCGTGGCCGTCCCTGGTATCTCTCGGTGAGCATCCCTATCTTTCCTTTGTGCAGTATAAACCCCCCGCTGATCGCATTGAATCTTTTGTCTGTTTCTAACTTGTTGTCGCGTTTTGCCGGAATCCGACCGTGCCGCCTTGGCGAACCTGACGCTCCAGCGAAGCCCCTGGTCCGTGTGATCCCGTTGATCTCTGTTGGGACTCGATCCGTGGCCCGTGCTATCATATCGCGTTTCTGCCGACATTACATCCGTGCGTTCCGGTTTGCGAAACCGTCGAGGCAAGTATCCGAATACTTGCTTTAACATGCTACAAACTTAATCATCATATTATAACCACACAGCTATTTATAACATCGATACCTTTTATAACTTAGAATTGCTAGTCACATTTATCCGTAACTTTAAATCAATGTAATCGTTGCTCGTATTAACCAGTCTGCTATTAATTCACACTTAACTAATTAAACCAAGTAGATCGTCCTCACTTCATTTGTTGAATCACCCATGAGACAATTATTATGCTTAGTTTAAATTCATGTAACTCCATGACGTATATTATCGATATTGCTTCACCTTGTGGCTATTGCACCTCAAAGGTGCGTGAACCTGATAAATGAGAGAATACAAACATCACTGTGGTTACATAGAACATTATGGTTATTTACTGTTTCCTGCTGCTGTTCATTATTGATTGTATACCTGTTGTGAGCACGTACCCGGTTACACTACCTATTGGCCTGACCCTGCTACACCTGACATATACATACATACCGACTCATCCTGTTGTACCATGACATTACTTGTTTCATGATTTCATGCCTAATGCCAACAAACCTGACCATTCCTGCTGTCGAGCCAGACAGACCTACTCTTACCGGATTTTGTGTTGGCATTAGTCCTTGACTACTGAATACCTGACCTGACATACATAGCTTGGGGGTATGGGGAAATCAAAGGTGAAACCGACTTGTAACTCAACAGTTCGATACTTGTTCTGATCAGTCTTACGGGCTTGGCCAGTCCGGGAGTGATGATGCTGACATCACTCGTCCATCCTACTACCTACTTTTACTGCTTAGCGGCACGTCTCGGATTCAGCCCCGAGGGTCATGACCGTGGTCCCGGGCACGCACGGGATACTATTGAGTTACATCGACGATTCATCAATTGGTTTCAAAGACTATAGAGTAGAAAACCTGATAGGACAGTTTGGACACCATCGCACATTACCCTGCTTGTTATTCCTTGTTACTGCTTTATTCATGTTCATACTTGCATTGCTTATTACCATGTTTATGCTACATACTTGATGTCTTGACGCGCTGACGTCTGGGTTTTGCATGGCCCAGATTCCGTACCACTGTCGACGACCGAGCAGGAGTACTTCAGCCAGCGGGCTGAATTGAGTCCTATAGTGGTTAGTGGTTTATTGCATTTTATTTCCGGGTGCGGTCCCGCATTATGGGACGTACCTTTCTATTATCATATTGGATCATTGCTTCCGCACTTATTGCTTATTGATTCTCATTATTATGGATTTGGACATGTATTAGTTTAGCTTATTATCTTGTTCTTGATAGCCTTACAACCGTAATGTGACTGTGGATGGATACTTCCTACCCACAGGTAGCATGGTTGGCTGTGTCACGTGCCCAATCTTGCGTACTCTGGGAAGCGGGGCGTGACATGGTTTTATGGTATCAGAGCCAGGTTAATTGGGTTGATTCTTGTAGTTGGGTATTGCACCCAATACACGAATCAGAATACCCGTGATTAGGAAATATGTCCTGCCACTTTGACCGTTTTACTATTCTTGAATCACATTCTTCCTGATTATATCTTTTACGACGTGCAGACTTACTTTGCATGTCGACTCGGAAACCTGATTTCTTGTTATCCCTAGGACTTGGGCGACTTGGGTGGAGTTAAGTAATTGCGGCTATGATACCGCGGCATAGCTACAATGCAGTACTCTATTTAAGTATCTTGGAGTTCTAGCCTTGATCCATATTCAGAATCTATCGTCATGCTAATGTTGGGTATTTTGAGTTCAGGATTATGACAGGTGAGAAGTTGAAGACGTACCGGAGGCGTGTGAACGAAGCCGCCATGCTTGGAGAGATAAGAGGAATACTGGAAATCAAAGAAACAGACCGAGCTGATCCAGCAGCACGCGGACTTGTTTCAGGAAGGTTTGCAGATCGTTCAGCAGTCTGTAAACGAAGTTGGAACTAGACCAGTCGAACGAGTAGGGACTGTAGCAGATTTCAGACGGTTGGGTCCTACTACTTTCACTGGTCTGGAGGAGCTGTTGCCAGCCGAGCAGCGGCTAGTAACACGGAGAATTCGCTGATTGCGACGCAGATCCCAGAAGACAAGAGTGTTGATGTGGTGCGCATTCAGCTGGTGGATTGCGCCGAGAGTGGTGGCTTGTGGAGGAGAACCGTTTGCCCAAGCGAAGCAGTTAGGCGAATTTCTCTAAGAGTTTCCTAGAGAAGTTCTTTCCGCGGACTGCACGGGAGGAAATGGAAGAGAAATTTATTGGGCTGAGGCAGAATGGAGCAGCCGTGGACGTGCATGCAGCAGAGTGGACGAGACTCAGTAGTCTCGCTGGACCTTTCGCGGCCAACGATGTAGACAGCAGTTGTGGTAAGGAAGCAGTTCTGTCGGGCCAGTCGAGTTTAGGACTAGGCCGACAAACAGTGTTCTTGCAGCTATGGGAGTTAATAGTAATGAAGAGCCGGCAGTTGTTCGCGGCTTTATGGATGTGTTGAAGATATTTCGGGCTTACCGCCGAAGCGAGATGTGGAGTTTGCGATTGACCTTATTCCTGGTGCAGCACCAGTGTCAAAAGCTTATTATCCAATGGCACCAGTAGAATTGGAAGAAGTTAAGAAGCAAGCTGCTGAATTGCTTGAAAAGGGTTGGATTCGAAGCAGCAACTCACCTTGGGGAGCTCCAGTTCTTTTAGTAAAGAAGAAGGATGGCACGAGAAGGATGTGCATTGATTATCGAGAATTGAACCGGGTGACTATTAAGAACAAATACCCGATCCCTCGCATTGGAGAACTTTTTGAGCAGCTTGGTGGTGCGAGGGTATTCTCGAAACTGGACTTGCGATCAGGATATCATCAGGTCCGAGTGAAGGCAGAAGACATTTGCAAGACGGCGTTTCGAACTCGGTATGGGCATTTCGAGTATTTAGTGATGCCCTTCGGAGTGACTAATGCGCCGGCAATATTCATGGATTTGATGAACAGGATCTTTTCACCGTTCTTGGACCAGTTTATTGTGGTATTCATTGACGATATTCTGGTGTACTCGAAGAGTCTGGAGGAGCATGCTGAGCATCTAAGGATCGCACTAAAGACGCTGAGACAAGAGAAGTTATTTGCGAAGATGAGTAAGTGTGAATTCTGGCTGGAAGAAGTGAAGTTTCTGGGGCATGTCGTGTCGGGCGATGGAATCGCCGTTGATCCCGAGAAGATTACAGCAGTTCGGGATTGGCCTGTTCCAAAGAATGTTGCGGAGATAAGAAGTTTTCTTGGACTCGCCGGTTACTACAGAAGATTTGTGGAGAACTTCGCTCGTTTAGCTGAGCCGTTAACCAAGCTTACGCGTAAGAAGGTACCGTTTGTGTGGAAAGATGTTTGTGCATTGGCCTTCGAGACGTTGAAGCAGAAGTTGATAACCGCCCCGATCCTGACCGTACCGGATAATTCAGGAGGACTGGTGATTCATAGCGACGCATCTGGAAAGGGATTGGGATGTGTTTTAATGCAGAACGGGAAGGTCGTCGCTTACGCATCGAGACAACTGAAGACTCATGAGAAGAACTATCCGACTCATGACTTAGAGCTTGCAGCCGTGATCTTCGCCCTGAAGATTTGGAGACACTACCTATTGGGCGAGAGAATCGAAGTCTTTACAGATCACAAGAGTTTGAAATATGTGTTCACTCAGAAGGAGTTGAACATGAGGCAACGCAGATGGTTGGAGCTGATGGCCGACTATGACCTTGATCTTAAGTACCACCCGGGAAAAGTTAACGTCATGCCAGATGCGCTAAGTCGGTTACCAGCAATTCAGGTTTTGACCGCACAAAGGGAGATCATTGAGGATTTTCGGAGATTTGACTTGGAGGTTGTGCTACCACATACTACAGGACAGTTTATGCAGTTGCAAGTACAATCGTCCTTAGTTGAGAAGATTAAAGCGGCACAATCGCAGGATCCTAGACTACAAAAGTTTCGAGAGCAGGTGGAAGCCGGACTACGAACCGATTTACTGATCCATGAAGATGGTTCGTTGAGATATGGCAGCCGTGTGTGTGTGCCAAAAGGAGATGTGCGTGAAGAGCTTATGAAGGAGGCACACAGTTCAGCTTACTCTGTACATCCAGGAGGGACAAAGATGTACCGAGATATTCGACAGCACTTCTGGTGGGAAGGTATGAAACGGGAAATTGCTCGCTTCGTGGCTAAGTGTTTGGTGTGCCAGCAAGTCAAGGCTGAACATCAAAGGGTTGCTGGTTTGTTGCAACCACTTCCGATTCCTCAGTGGAAGTGGGAACATATAACCATGGATTTCGTGACAGCTTTACCGCGGAGTCCAAAGGGCAACAATGCAGTATGGGTGATTGTCGATCGGTTGACCAAGGGCAGCTCACTTTATTCCTTTTCGGGTTGGTCAATCGACGGAGACTTTGGCAGAGCGGTACATGCAGGAGATTGTCAGATTGCATGGAGTACCGGTAAGCATCGTGTCCGACCGGGACACTCGGTTCTTGTCGCACTTTTGGAGGAGTTTACAAGATAGTTTGGGGACTCGATTGAAGTTTAGCACATCTTATCATCCTCAGACTGATGGTCAATCAGAGAGAACGATCCAGACTCTTGAAGATATGTTGAGGGCTTGCATGTTGGACTTCAAAGGTTCTTGGGAAGATCATCTACACCTGGTGGAGTTTTCGTACAACAATAGCTTCCAAGCAACTATTCAGATGGCTCCGTTTGAAGCACTGTATGGGCGTAAGTGCCGTTCACCTGTTTGTTGGGATGATGTTGGTGAACGAAGGTTACTAGGACCAGATTTGGTGGTACAGACAGTCGAGAAGGTGAATACAATCAGGAAGCATATGAAGGCAGCTCAAGACAGACAGAAAAGTTGGGCCGACACGTCAAGAAGACCTCTAGAGTTCGCCGTGGGTGATTTGGTATTCCTGAAGATATCACCGATTAGAGGGGTGATTCGCTTTGGAAGTCGGGGAAAGCTTAGTCCCCGATTCGTTGGACCCTTCGAGATATTGGAGCGTGTTGGAGAGGTATCGTACAGGTTGGCGTTACCGCCGTCATTAGCAGGAGTTCACGACGTGTTTCATGTGTCTCAACTACGGAGGTATGTTCGTGATGAGACTCATGTCTTGGATCATTCGGAGTTGACTGTGCGAGAGGACCTGACTTTCGAGGAGCGACCAGTTGAAATCAAGGATCGAAGGGAAAAGGTTCTTAAGAACAAGGTTATCCCTCTTGTGCTAGTTTCTTGGGGTAATCGATTGCATGGAGAATCCACTTGGGAGCGAGAAGACGAGATCCGACAGAAATTTCCCCACCTGTTCCAGTAGTTAGCTATCTTGTATTCTTGGAATTTCGAGGACGAAATTCTTTTGTAGTTGGGTATGATGTAACACCCGAGCCCAATAATACTATTTATATTACTAGTTGAGGGCTATATACTGCTCATTCCAATTATCCTGAATGTTTGGTGCTTTTTGCTAAATTTTAACCGGTTAAGTCATTTTGGCACGTAACAAATTTTAACTCCTAAAATGAAATTTAAAATGTCCATGTTGGCCTACTCGTCGCCACTAGTCGCGTGGTGGCGTCCGCGTGTCGAGATTCAGTTCCGTTTGGCTAAACGGGCAAGTTTGGACGACTACGCGCGCGTGCAAGTGTCCGACTTGGGGGCATGCATTTTAATCTTTAAACACCTCTTTTCAAAATTTGGAACCCGCTTAAAATCATATAATTTGAATTTGGAACTTTTGGGCGCACCCGGGCGCGATTTGGAAATGTTTCATTTTGCGCCAAAAAGGGCCCATTTAAATTTAATACACTAAAACTAAAATTATATACGAATATAATTTCCTAACAGCTTAATCCCTTCAAATCTTTACCCAGTTAATTCCTTACCCTTCCCTCAGCCAATCGCAAGCTTACGAATCCCCGCGTGGGCCCCTCCTTTCCCTATCTCTCTCTTTCTCTCTCCTCATTCTCTCTCTCTCTCTATCTCACCAAATCTCTCTTTCTCTCCCCAATCTCCCTCTCTCTCTCCTAGTATTTAAAACCCATGCAGCAGCCGCCTCCCTCAACCCATCTTCCTCCATCACGAAACCCACACGAAACCCTAACCCTAGCCCTCGCGACCTCACCGCCGACCTTCCCGTGACCTCGTCGCCGCCAGCAACGCCTCCTCGACCTCACCGCACCTTCCTCCCCTCGTCTCCCGCTCTTTCCCGCACTGCACCCAACCCTGACGTCGCCTCCAACCCTGCACAGCCGACGTCGACGCCGCCTCTCGCCGCCGACGCCTCCCACGACTCCCTCTCACCCTCCTCGTCGCGACCTCGTCATCACCTCCCTTCCTCTCCTCGCCGGACCACCAGCCCGAGCCTTCACCCATCGCCTACCCCGCTGTTCACCGGAGAACGCACCGGCGACCTCGCCGTTGTCACCAGGGCCACCTCCTTCTCCCCCTCGACCACCAGAGCCGACCACCCTTTCCTCTAACTCGCCGCAGCACCCTCGCCCGCACACCCGAGGCCTTCAGCCCTTGCAGCCGCCGCCGCCGTTGCCTCGCCGGCGTCCCATCGCCGTCGAGCCCGTCGTGGCCGTCCCTGGTATCTCTCGGTGAGCATCCCTATCTTTCCTTTGTGCAGTATAAACCCCCCGCTGATCGCATTGAATCTTTTGTCTGTTTCTAACTTGTTGTCGCGTTTTGCCGGAATCCGACCGTGCCGCCTTGGCGAACCCGACGCTCCAGCGAAGCCCCTGGTCCGTGTGATCCCGTTGATCTCTGTTGGGACTCGATCCGTGGCCCGTGCTATCATATCGCGTTTCTGCCAACATTACATCCGTGCGTTCCGGTTTGCGAAACCGTCGAGGCAAGTATCCGAATACTTGCTTTAACATGCTACAAACTTAATCATCATATTATAACCACACAGCTATTTATAACATCGATACCTTTTATAACTTAGAATTGCTAGTCACATTTATCCGTAACTTTAAATCAATGTAATCGTTGCTCGTATTAACCAGTCTGCTATTAATTCACACTTAACTAATTAAACCAAGTAGATCGTCCTCACTTCATTTGTTGAATCACCCATGAGACAATTATTATGCTTAGTTTAAATTCATGTAACTCCATGACGTATATTATCGATATTGCTTCACCTTGTGGCTATTGCACCTCAAAGGTGCGTGAACCTGATAAATGAGAGAATACAAACATCACTGTGGTTACATAGAACATTATGGTTATTTACTGTTTCCTGCTGCTGTTCATTATTGATTGTATACCTGTTGTGAGCACGTACCCGGTTACACTACCTATTGGCCTGACCCTGCTACACCTGACATATACATACATACCGACTCATCCTGTTGTACCATGACATTACTTGTTTCATGATTTCATGCCTAATGCCAACAAACCTGACCATTCCTGCTGTCGAGCCAGACAGACCTACTCTTACCGGATTTTGTGTTGGCATTAGTCCCTGACTACTGAATACCTGACCTGACATACATAGCTTGGGGGTATGGGGAAATCAAAGGTGAAACCGACTTGTAACTCAACAGTTCGATACTTGTTCTAATCAGTCTTACGGGCTTGGCCAGTCCGGGAGTGATGATGCTGACATCACTCGTCCATCCTACTACCTACTTTTACTGCTTAGCGGCACGTCTCGGATTCAGCCCCGAGGGTCATGACCGTGGTCCCGGGCACGCACGGGATACTATTGAGTTACATCGACGATTCATCAATTGGTTTCAAAGACTATAGAGTAGAAAACCTGATAGGACAGTTTGGACACCATCGCACATTACCCTGCTTGTTATTCCTTGTTACTGCTTTATTCATGTTCATACTTGCATTGCTTATTACCATGTTTATGCTACATACTTGATGTCTTGACGCGCTGACGTCTGGGTTTTGCATGGCCCAGATTCCGTACCACTGTCGACGACCGAGCAGGAGTACTTCAGCCAGCGGGCTGAATTGAGTCCTATAGTGGTTAGTGGTTTATTGCATTTTATTTCCGGGTGCGGTCCCGCATTATGGGACGTACCTTTCTATTATCATATTGGATCATTGCTTCCGCACTTATTGCTTATTGATTCTCATTATTATAGATTTGGACATGTATTAGTTTAGCTTATTATCTTGTTCTTGATAGCCTTACAACCGTAATGTGACTGTGGATGGATACTTCCTACCCACAGGTAGCATGGTTGGCTTTGTCACGTGCCCAATCTTGCGTACTCTGGGAAGCGGGGCGTGACAAGTACCATTCAAAGGCCGTTTCTGCTAAGCTGCCGACGAATTGGCGAAGCAACAATTTGTCGTTGCCTCCAGTGTTGCCGCATAAGGCTCTGAATTGAGCGACATGCTGATGTGGATTCCCTGTCCCCTTGTACACATGGAATTTAGGGATCGTATATCCCGGCGGGTAACTGATTTGGTCATACCAGCCCGGATAGGGTCGCCCCGTTTTGACAACTTGACCGGCTGCCTCAGTTGCCTGGTGAACTCGTATTTGTTGAGCAATATAGTCGTCTAGTGCAGCTTTGGAAATGGTTTCCTCCTTGGTTGCTGAAAGGGCCGGCGGTGGATTTGACGTTTCTCCTCTGTCATCTTCAAGGATAATCGGAGGATCTTCGGCTGGAGGATCCTGCCGGATCATCATACCCACCATGTCCTGGAACAGAAGGGACATTCGTTTTATATTGGTTGCTTGTTCCGCAGTCTCTTTGTCCTTCTTTTCCAGTATTCTCCGAAGGAATTCGACATCGGTTTCTTGCTCCTGGCGTTGATCCGAGGATGCTTCTGGGCTTTCTCTTGGCCCGGTGAGTGCGGCCATCGCAGTCATCATTTCTTGGAGCTTCTGCTGCTGCTCTTGAGCTTTAGTCACCGATCGCGTAAGCGGTCTATGACCTGTGGATATACGGCTATCCTCTTTTCCGGACGCCATGTAGACGGTATGTACCACCATGCCCCCAGACTTAGGGCGTTTGGGTTCAGTGCCTTTGACTTTTGTCACCGGCACAGGGATCTTCTCCGGCCTTCTTTTCTCAAGAGCGGTCGAAGTTGAGGGAGCCATCAAGGTGGGCACCCAGACAGCTTTTCGTGGCTTAGCAGGATGGCTGACTTCCTTTTGGACCTTCAGTTTCTTGTGCTGGCGGGAGAAATTTGGATCGATCACCGACTCTCGGACTTGTCGCCAGATTTTGTAAACTTTGGAAGACAGCCGTTGAGGAGACTGCTTCGGCTTTATTTCCGTGACAGTCTTTACCGGTGGCGGAGATCTTTTCAGTACGGCAGT
This sequence comes from Agapanthus africanus, assembly GCA_030015575.1. Lineage (NCBI taxonomy): Eukaryota > Viridiplantae > Streptophyta > Magnoliopsida > Asparagales > Amaryllidaceae > Agapanthus > Agapanthus africanus. The sequence goes on along the minus strand of CM057348.1, from coordinate 21,953,434 downwards.
GGGAGAATTCCTGCATATTCTGTTCAGCAGCTCAAAACTGTTCCCAGTTGGAACAGCAGCATTAACTTCCACCGTTGGAGCTGGTGGGGTTAGCCCAGAGGGGGAGTTGCCCCCGGTCTTCCTTATCCGGCGCCAGTGGCGACGTCGGGCATGACGGGTTGTTGGAATTCGTTCAGCGACGACTTCGTCTTGCCCCCTGTTCAGGTGAGGGGCTGCTGCCGGAGTCAGCCTCCTGAAGACTGACGTTCGTTGAGAAGCTACGTCCAACCGGTCAAAGACAGATTTCTGAGCGGGAGCGGGAACGGGAGCAGTCAGTCTCGCGAAGACCGACCCTCTAGGAGGAGAAGCCGCCTTGACGACTTCAGGAGCATCTATCTTTTTTTGGATGGCCACTTCAGGTATTATGGGCTTCTTGGCGGGCCCATCAGAGTTCAGGCTCAGTCTGGTGAAGGCCGAGGAGTTGGGATTGGACGACCCGTTGAGAGGGGCCATGGGAGTAGCAAGTCGGTCGAAGACCGACTTCTTTGAAGCTTCCGGTACGGGCATTGGGATGTTAATGTTCATCGGCGGGAGCATGGTCCCAAAGAACAGACCGGTGGTAGCCTGAGTTACTTGTTCCATAGGCATAGTGAACAGGGAAACAGCCTGCGGTCCATAGGCTACACCTCCAGATGTGGCGGAGCGTCGGTTGCACTTGCAGTTGGAGCAGTTTGAGCCGTTGAACGCCATTGCTATTTGATTTCTGCGCCATGCAAGAGACCAAATCTTAGTAACTTGAAACCCAAGGTCAACTATTAACAAACCGCGATTGGTTCGCGAATACGACACACGAAGTGTGGAGTGGAAAAAGGAAAAGGTCCCACCGGGCGTGCCAGAATCTGTTCCCCTCCAAAGGACGTGCAAGACAGACTGTCTTGCCTGAGATTCGGGGCAGATGCTAATTGGTGCTATCCGTCCACCTCTCCGAAGATGCCAAGTTGATTTATGGCACCATGTATCGAAGGTTTAAACGGATGCGGCCGAAGTAGCAGACTTCGTCAGATTCCCCTTCGTTTGAGGGGTTTTTGATTGTGGGGACGCTCTTCCCTGCAGGCGCAAGCCCCTGCAGTTAATTACGCTACCGCATCGCGGTAACAACTTTCACCTTCTCCAGATGGTCACTTCGTGTTGTGGGTGTTTATTTTGTTTGTGGTTGCCCGTGGATTGTATACGGAGACTAATTTATGTCGTCGCCCGTAGGACGTGGATTAGTCCAAATCCGTATTTTCTTAGATTTGGGTTTGGGGTTGGGTTTAAGGATACGTTAGTCTCATTTGAGACTAAGATCAACTTAAACGTTTGTTAAGGATACGTTAGTCTAATTTGAGACTAAGATCAGCTTAACAAGATCGTTTAGATCCGACAAAAGAGCATTTGGGCTCTATTGTTCTAGTTTAGTGGTCCATTGCCAGTTTATGGACATGGTGGTCCATTGATCGTATGGCCGTCGGGACCCGTCACCTCTCTGACGTCGTTGAAGGATTACAACGACAGATATCAGAGGAGTTCAGAGATTTACCCTTGAACCAAAGTTGGTTGGGAGATCTACAGTCCAATTTGGGACTAAAGTCTGTTTGAAGATTTTGGTTTAAGGATACGTTAGCAATATTCGAGGCTAAGATATACTTAAACGTTTGTTAAGGATACGTTAGTCTAATTTGAGACTAAGATCAACTTAACGGGATCGTTTAGATCCGACAAAAGAGCATTTGGACTCTATTGTTCTAGTTTAGGGACATAGTGGTCCATTGCCAGTTTAGGGACATGGTGGTCCAATACCAGTTTAAGGACGTAGTGGTCCAACACCAGTTTAAGGACATAGTGGTCCATAAAATGTATGGCTGTCGGGACCCATCACCTCTCTGAAGACGTTGAAGGATTACAACGACAAATATCAGAGGAGTTCAGAGATGTACCCTTGAACCAATGAGTTGGTTGAAAGAGCAGATGTGCTCAGTTCAAGATGATTTGAGGACTTATGGCCAGTTTGGGCTAAGTCCAATTATGTTTGAAATATTGGCCCTTTGGACCATTAGACATTTTTCTGGGTTCAGCCCTTCATCATTCAGTAGTGCTAAACAGAGGTTTAGGGTTCTGACAACATTTTGTCTTTGATTTCCTCAATTTTGAGATTCATTTGGAGGAGGGACTTTTACCTCTGGAAAATTAGCCAATTTGGCTAAAAGTAGTGTTAAACACTAAAGAACAACAGTGTTAAACATTGGAGATAGAACTCTCAAATTAGTGTTAAACACTAAAAGACAATCAGTGTTAAACACTGGAAATGTAATCTTCAATTTAGTATTAAACACTAGAAACAATCAGTGTTAAACACTGGAAATATAATCCCCAAATTAGTGTTAAACACTAAAGAAAGAGGGGTCACGTGTGGACACGTGAGAGCGCCCAAAGGTGGGACCAGATCCCTTTTCTTCGTTCTGCCATTAAGTGTTAAACACTTTTTATTTTTATTTTAGAGCATCACGTGTTGGCACGTGAGGAGGATTCATGCACTGATCATTAAAGCGTCCGCCAAGGGGTCACGTTGGAAGCACGTGAGAGCGCCCAAAGCCTTCATTTCCTTTACTTTTTCTTTCTGTGTTTCGGGGGTCACGTGGGAGCACGTGAGGCATTGCCTCAGAGCCTTTTCCTTCTCATTTTTGGGGATCTTTTTAGGGGTCATGTGGGGACACGTGACCTAGTTTTATTCCTTCTTTTCTGATCACTGCGGATTGGGGTCACGTGTCATCACATGACCAATGTTCTTTATATGCATGGAGATCTTTCAAGTCTCTTTATTTTAAGAGTTAAATTCTCTGTAGGGTTAAACCCTAATCATGATTTTGGAGGATTAAATTCCTGTTATGAAAGAATTAAATTCTTAAGTAGGGTTAAACCCCAATTTCTTTTTTAAGGGAATTAAATTCCTGTGAGTTTGAGATAATTAAGTTCTCAATTAGGGTTAAACCCTAGTTCTGTCCATTTTGAAGGAATTAAATTCCTATAATATAGGGTTAAACCCTAATTTTATCTCAAAGAAATTAAATTCATGTAATTCTGTGAGAATTAAATTCTCAAAACTTAATTCCTCCTCTATGTTTTAGATCTGCATGGCAGGATCTCAACCCAATGAGAATTAAATTCTCAATTCATGGGGAGATGTGCACTTTGCAGATCCTCAACCAGAGAAAGAACTAAGTTCTTTTGCAGAAGAGTTAAACTCTTAGATTTTGAGAATTAAATTCTCTGTTTAAAGTTTTGATTCCCTTTCTTTTCTCACCTATGGTTTTCTTTGTTGAGAATTAAATTCTCCTCTCTTTTCTTTTTTTTTCTCTTGAGAATTAAATTCTCCTCTCTCTGTTTCTCTCCAAAAAGGTAGATCCCCTCTCTTCTTTTCTTGGCTCCAATTTATAGGAGAAAGAAAAGAATCAATTTGTTTTGCGAAACTTTCATTGAAAGATTTGATTTGTTTTCATATTTAATATGAGCCTTTAGATCATTCAGTGAATTTTATTCACCGTTGGATTTTAAATCCAAAAGATATTCTGTTTGTTATTCTTGGTGAGATTTAGGGAAATCATTTCTTGTCTAAGATTTTCCCATAAATTGGTGATTTTTATCACCCTTGGATTTTTAATTCAACGGTCCCCCATAGATCTTTTCCATTTGGAAAGATTTAGAAACTTTTAGAATTTAATTCTATTAAACTGTAAGGCTTTCGAAGCCAGTCACGTGTGCGCACGTGACCCCCAATTGAGCCTTTTAACAGCCGCTTGTTTATGTTGCCGTTTTAACCATCACGTGTCAACACGTGACCATTGGTCACGTGTGAGCACGTGATACCTCGTTGAGGTATTTCCTTCAGACGTTTGTTATTTTATTTCTGTTTCGATTGTCACGTGTCAACACGTGACCATTGGTCACGTGTGAGCACGCGACCCCCAATTGGGTCCTTCTTCAGCCGTTATTTTTATTTCTGTTTTAACTATAACGTGTCAACACGTGACCATTGGTCACATGTGAGCACGTGATACCTCATTGAGGTAATTCCTGATTTTTAATCAGGGAACAGTGCATAGCATATTTGCTCATAACTTTTGATCCCGGATGAATTATGAAGCCCATAATATATCAAATCAAAAGGTTTTTCGAGATGCTTCCAATATCATAAAAATTTAACAGTTCCTCCTTCGGGGGTTTATCAAAATACAGGCCGGAAGATACTGGTTTGCATTTCCTTATGCATATCGCTGCCATTTGATACCTTGGACTCTTTTGCGCAGAAATTTTTTGCGGGAACAACTTCCCCCCACTAGTTTGCCCACATAAGTATATACGTGGGTGAAGTAGTGCAGAGTAATGCATAGCGTATGTGATGGATGTGATGGTGACGCTTCATCTCCCCAAATCCCTAGAGGAATCCAACGGTCACAAAAAGTGACAGTGTTGCACTCACGTGCAGACACGTGAGAACAACGCTGTGGGGGCATTTGTTTCCTGATTTAAAATCAGGAAAGCTTATGGAGGAGGCATCACGTGCTAGCACGTGACCAGTGGTCACGTATTGACACATGAGATTTGAAAGCAGCGGCAAAAGGCAGATTCGCCCCCTGTTTAAATCAAAGAAAAGGCTCTAGAAAAGGTCATGTGCTCACACGTGACCAGGGGTCACGTGTTGGCACGTGATGGCTGAGCAGCGGCCAGAGAACAGAGCGCAAAAGGAGAAGAAAGGCCCGTTCTAGGGGTCACGTGCTTACACGTGACCAGAGGTCACGTGGCCGCACGTGACCAGGGGTCACGTGGCCGCACGTGATTCAAAGCCTCTTTATTTAACGGAATTAAATTCTAATCTTTCCAAAAGAGAATGATCATTTGGAACCGTTGGATTAAAGATCTAAAGGTGATTAAATGTCACCTATTTATGGAAAAATATCAGACTTGGAAAGATTTCCCCTTAAATCTAACCGAAATAACAAAGGGATATCTTTGGATTTGAAATCCAATGGTGAAATTCACCTAATAATCCAATGGTCCAGATGAATGATGAATGTAAATCAAATCTCTCAATAAACAAATCAAATCTCTCAATGAAAGATTCACTAAAACTGATTGATTCTCTTCCTTCTCCTATAAATAGAAGCCAGAAAAGAAAAAAAGAGATACACAGAGGGAGACACATACAGAGACATACAGAGAGAGAGAGAGAGCCTCGGGATTTTGGGAAGAATTTGATCCTCTGCAAAAGAAAAATTTAGGTAAGAAGGGAGAGGCTTAAAAAAAGGAGAATTTAATTCTCAAAGAGTTGAACTCTTATACAAAAAGAAGAACCTAGTTCTTTCTCTAGCAGAGGATCTGCAAAGTACACATCTCCCCATGAATTGAGAATTTAATTCTCATTGGGTTGAGATCCTGCCATGCAGATCCAAAGAATAAAAGGGGAATGGAAGTTTGAGAATTTAATTCTCACAGAACTATAGGAATTTAATTCCTTTGAGATAAAATTAGGGTTTAACCCGATGTTATAGGAATTTAATTCCTTCAAAATGGACAGAACCAGGGTTTAACCCTAATGGAGAACTTAATTCTCTCAAAATCACAAAAAAGAAGAAATTAGGGTTTCACCCCATGCCAGAATTCAATTCTTTACATACATGAGGAATTTAATTCCTACAGAAAAGAAATTAGGGTTTAACCCTATCTAAGAACATAATTCTTCAAAAGAAAACAGGAATTTAATTCCTCTAAAGTTTATTCCTAGGGTTTAACCATATGAAGAATTTAATTCTTAAAAAGATAAACACATCTTCAAACAGGCAAAAAAAAACAGGGTCACATGCTACCACGTGACCCCTGTAAAGATCCATAGAGAAGAATTTTGAGGCAACGCCTCACGTGCTCAACGTGACCCCCAAAGCGCACAAAGAAAAAGCAAAAGAAAAGAAGCTCTGGGGCGCCCTCACGTGTCACCACGTGACCCCTAATGAAAATTCTAACAGATCAAAGCGTGAGCCCCCATCACGTGCCCACACGTGATGGCCTTCAGAATTAAAAGTGTTAAACACTTATCTGTAGAACAAAATGAAGGGGATCTGGCCCCACCTTTTGGATACCATCACGTGCCCCCACGTGATCTCTTCTCAAACTGATGATCTGCTCCCAGTGTTTAACACTGATTTTCATAGTGTTTAACACTAGTTTGAAAACTCCATTTCTAGTGTTTAACACTGATTTTCTTAGTGTTCAAACACAAATTTGGAAAATTCTGCTCTCAGTGTTCAATACTGATTTCCTTAGTGTTTAATATTAATTTGAAATCTTTGTTCCCAGTGTTTAACACTGATTTGCCTTATTGTTTAATACTCATTTGAAAACTCTGTTCCCAGTGTTCAACACTGATTATCTTTTAGTGTTTAACACTAACTTGTCAATCTCACTCCCAGTGTTCAACACTGTTGGTCTCTAGTGTTCAACACTAGTTTTAGCCCAATAGGCTAAGTTTCTAGAGGCAAAGCCTCTCATTCAATGGACCAACATAGGGCCCATATCCTAAACATGATTGGACTTAGCCTAAGCTGGCCATAAGTCCTCAATTCAAACTTAATTGGGCTAATGGGCTCATAACATAATTAATTGGTCTTGGTCCCAAATTGGGCCAAAGACTATTTAATCTACCTCGGTTCAAGGGTACATCTCTTCACTCCTTTGATACTTGGCGTTGTAATTCCTCAACGTCTTCAAAGAGGTGGCAGGTCCCGATGACCATACATTGATACGGACTGTGGGGTCCTTAAACTCATGGACTATGAGGTCCTTAACCTTGACCGGGATGTCTTAAAACTAACGACGGACTGTGGGGTCCTTAAACTCATGGACTATGAGGTCCTTAACCTTGACCGGAATGTCTTAAAACTAACAACGGACTACGAGATCCTTAACCTTGACCGTGATGTCTTAAAACTAACATTGGACTGTGGAGTCCTTAAATCCATGGACTATGACGCCCTTAACCTTGACCGCAACGTCTTAAAACTAACATTGGACCGCAATGTCCTTAAACTACCTATTGACCGCAACGTCACTAAACTAAACAACAGGGCTCCCCTAATCGCTCTCTTGTCGGATATAAATGATCCCGTTAAGTTGATCTTAGTCTATAACTAGACTAACGTATCCTTAACAAACGTTTAAGTCGATCTTAGTCTCAAACGAGGCTAACGTATCCTTAAACCTAAACCCCCAAACCCAAATCTAAGATAATACGGATTTGGACTAGTCCACGCCCTACGGGCGACGACATAACTCAGTCTCCGTATACAATCCACGGGCAACCAAACACAAAAGAAACACACACGACACGAAATGACCACATGGAGAAGGAGAAAATTGTTACCGCAATGCGGTAGCGTAATTAACTGCAGAGGCTTACGCCTGCAGGGAAGAGCATCCCCACAATCAAAAACCCCTCAAACGAAGGGGAATCTGACGAAGTCTGCTACATCAGACGCATCCGTTTAAACCTTCGATACACGGTGCCATAAATCAACTTGGCACCTTCGGAGAGGTAGACGGATAGCACCAATTAGCATCTGCCCCGAATTTCAGGCGAGACGTCCGTCGCGCCGTCCTTCGGAGGGGAACAGAGACATTCCGGTCAAGGTTAAGGACCTCATAGTCCATGAGTTTAAGGACCCCACAGTCCGTCGTTAGTTTTAAGACATCCTGGTCAAGGTTAAGGACCTCATAGTCCATGATTTTAAGGACCCCACAGTCCGTATCAATGTATGGTCATCGGGACTCGCCACCTCTTTGAAGACGTTGAGGAATTATGCTTTGGATCTGCATGGCAGGATCTCAACCCAATAAGAATAAAATTCTCAATTCATGGGAAGATGTGCACTTTGCAGATCCTCTGCTAGAGAAAGAACTAAGTTCTTCTTTTTGTATAAGAGTTCAACTCTTTGAGAATTAAATTCTCCTTTTTTTTAAGCCTCTCCCTTCTTATCTCAAAGGAATTAAATTCCTATAGTTCTGTGAGAATTAAATTCTTAAACTTCCATTCCCCTTTTATGCTTTGGATCTGCATGGCAGAATCTCAACCCAATGAGAATTAAATTCTCAATTCATGGGGAGATGTGCACTTTGCAGATCCTCTGCTAGAGAAAGAACTCGAAGGTTTAAACGGATGCGTCCGATGTAGCAGACTTCGTCAGATTCCCCTTCGCTTGAGGGTTTTTTGATTGTGGGGACGCACTTCCCTGCAGGAGCAAGCCCCTGCAGTTAATTACGCTACCGCATTGCGGTAACAACTTTCTCCTTCTCCATGTGGTCACTTCGTGTCGTGTGTGTTTCTTTTGTGTTTGATTGCCCGTGGATTGTATACGGAGACTGAGTTATGTCGTCGCCCGTAGGGCGTGGACTAGTCCAAATCCGTATTATCTTAGATTTGGGTTTGGGGGTTTAGGTTTAAGGATACGTTAGCCTCGTTTGAGACTAAGATCGACTTAAACGTTTGTTAAGGATACGTTAGTCTAGTTTTAGACTAAGATCAACTTAACAGGATCGTTTAGATCCGACAAGAGAGCAATTAGGGGAGCCCTGTTGTTTAGTTTAGTGACGTTGTGGTAAATAGGTAGTTTAAGGACATTGCGGTCCAATGTTAGTTTTAAGACGTTGCAGTCAAGGTTAAGGACGTCATAGTCCATGGATTTAAGGACTCCACAGTCCAATGTTAGTTTTAAGACATCATGGTCAAGGTTAAGGACCCCGTAGTCCATTGTTAGTTTTAAGACATTCCGGTCAAGGTTAAGGACCTCATAGTCCATGAGTTTAAGGACCCCACAGTTCGTCGTTAGTTTTAAGACATCCCGGTCAAGGTTAAGGACCTCATAGTCCATGAGTTTAAGGACCCCACAGTCCGTATCAATGTATGGTCATCGAGACCCGCCACCTCTTTGAAGACGTTGAGGAATTACAACGCCAAGTATCAAAGGAGTGAAGAGATGTGCCCTTGAACCGAGGTAGATTAAATAGTCTTTGGCCCAATTTGGGACCAAGACCAATTAATTATATTATGAGCCCATTAGCCCAATTAAGTTTGAATTGAGGACTTATGGCCAGCTTGGGCTAAGTCCAATCATGTTTAGGATATGGGCCCTCTGTTGGTCCATTGAAGGAGAGGCTTTGCCTCTAGAAACTTAGCCTATTGGGCTAAAACTAGTGTTGAACACTAGAGGCCAACGGTGTTGAACACTGGGAGTGAGATTGACAAGTTAGTGTTAAACACTAAAAGATAATCAGTGTTGAACACTGGGAACAGAGTTTTCAAATGAGTATTAAACACTAAGGCAAATCAGTGTTAAACACTGGGAACAAAGATTTCAAATTAATATTAAACACTAAGGAAATCATAGTTGAACACTGAGAGCAGAATTTTCCAAATTAGTGTTTGAACACTAAGAAAATCAGTGTTAAACACTAGAAATGGAGTTTTCAAACTAATGTTAAACACTATGGAAATCAGTGTTAAACACTGGGAGCAGATCATCAGTTTGAGAAGAGATCACGTGGGGGCACGTGATGGTATCCAAAAGGTGGGGCCAGATCCCCTTCATTTTGTTCTACAGATAAGTGTTTAACACTTTTAATTCTGAAGGCCATCATGTGTGGGCACGTGATGGGGGCTCACGCTTTGATCTGTTAGAATTTTCATTAGGGGTTATGTGGTGACACGTGAGGGCACCCCAGAGCTTCTTTTCTTTTGCTTTTTCTTTGTGCGCTTTGGGAGTCACGTGGAGCACGTAAGGCGTTGCCTCAAAATTCTTCTCTATGGATCTTTACAGGGGTCACGTGGTAGCACGTGACCCTGTTTTTTTTTGCCTGTTTGAAGATGTGTTTATCTTTTTAAGAATTAAATTCTTCATAGGGTTAAACCCTAGCAATAAACTTTAAAGGAATTAAATTCCTATTTTCTTCTGAAGAATTATGTTCTTAGATAGGGTTAAACCCTAATTTCTTTTCTGTAGGAATTAAATTTCTCATGTATGTAAAGAATTGAATTCTGGCATGGGTGAAACCCTAATTTCTTCTTTTTTGTGATTTTGAGAGAATTAAGTTCTCCATTAGGGTTAAACCCTAGTTCTGTCCATTTTGAAGGAATTAAATTCCTATAACATAGGGTTAAACCCTAATTTTATCTCAAAGGAATTAAATTCCTATAGTTCTGTAAGAATTAAATTCTCAAACTTCCATTCCCCTTTTATGCTTTGGATCTGCATGGCAGGATCTCAACCAAATGAGAATTAAATTCTCAATTCATGGGGAGATGTGCACTTTGTAGATCCTCTGCTAGAGAAAGAACTAAGTTCTTCTTTTTGTATAAGAGTTCAACTCTTTGAGAATTAAATTCTCCTTTTTTTTAAGCCTCTCCCTTCTTACCTAAGGTTTTTTTTTGCAGAGGATCAAATTCTTCCCAAAATCCCAAGGCTCTATCTCTCTCTCTCTGTATGTCTCTGTATGTGTCTCCCTCTGTGTATCCCCTTTTTCTTTTCTGGCTTCTATTTATAGGAGAAGGAAGAGAATCAATCAGTTTTAGTGAATCTTTCATTGAGAGATTTGATTTATTTATTGAGAGATTTGATTTACATTCATCATTCATCTAGACCTTTGGATTATTAGGTGCATTTTATTCACCATTGGATTTCAAATCCAAAGATATCCCTTTGTTATTTCGGTTAGATTTAAGGGGAAATCTTTCCAAGTCTGATATTTTTCCATAAATAGGTGACATTTAATCACCTTTAGATCTTTAATCCAACGGTTCCAAATAATCATTCTCTTTTGGAAAGATTAGAATTTAATTCTGTTAAATAAAGAGGCTTTGAAAGCCGGTCACGTGCGGCCACGTGACCCCTGGTCACGTGCGGCCACGTGACCCCTGGTCACGTGTACGCACGTGACCCCTGGAACGGGCCTTTCTTCTCCTTTTGCGCTGTGTTCTCTGGCCGCTGCTCAGCCATCACGTGCCAACACGTGACCCCTGGTCACGTGTGAGCACGCGACCTTTTCTGGAGCCTTTTCTTTGATTTAAACAGGGAGCGAATCTGCCTTTTGCCGCTGCTTTCAAATGTCACGTGTCAACACGTGACCGCTGGTCACGTGCTAGCACGTGATGCCTCCTCCATAAGCTTTCCTGATTTTAAATCAAGAAACAAGGCGCCTGAAGATTGGGATGTGCTTCTTTTATTTTACTCACAGAATATATAAGTGTTAAACACTTGATCTTTATGGCCATCACGTGTGGGCACGTGATGGGTACCCATGCATTGGATATTAAAAGTATTTATTAATGGTCATGTGGGGATACGTGAGGGCGCCCATGCATTGGGTATTAATCCTTCAGTTTTACCCCATCTTTAAAATGGTGTTTGTCCGGGGTCACGTGGAGACACGTGAGGCATTCTTTGGGTGGGCATTGCCCTTGGGTAGAATCTTCTTTTGTTTGATAATTTCTAGGGGTCACATGGGAACACGTGAGGCGCCCATAAATTTGTTCTGCCTTGGCTTTACTCCCTTTTTTATTTTGAGAAGTTTGTTCAAGGGTCACGTGGGAGCATATGACCCAATTTCATTCGTTCTCTTTTGATCACTGAGGAGGGGAGTCACGTGGACACACGTGATCAGGTTGGGTACTGCTCTCTTTTATGTGCATGGAGAGTTAGATCTCTTGTTTAAGAATTAAATTTTTTTATAGGGTTAAACCCTAATTTTATTTAGAGGAATTAAATTCCTATATGTTTGAAAGAATTAAATTCTTTAAACCTAATTCTCCCTCTAAGTTTTGGATCTGCATGGCAGAATCTTCCCAATGAAAATTAAATTCTCCACTTGTGGGGAGATCTGCTTCTGCAGATTTTCAACCAGAGAAAAAACTAAGTTCTTTTTAGAAGAGTTAAACTCTTGGTTTGAGAATTAAATTCTCTTTTATTTTGTGGGAGCTTATAGAATGATCTCCTTCCTTCTCTTACCTAGAGTTTTCTTTCTCTGAAGAGATCTTTTTTTTCTCTGGAGAATTAAATTATCTTCTCTTCTTTCTTCTTTTTTTTTTCTGTTGTTCTATCCTCAATTTTTTGTGTTCTTGGCTTCTATTTATAGGAGAAAGAAAAGAATCAGTTTGTTTAGTCAATCTTCCATTAAAAGATTTTGATTGATTTTGTAACCAACATGATCTTTTAGATCATTCGGTGAATTTTATTCACCATTGGATTTTTAATCCAAAAGATATTTTATTTGTTGTTCCTGGCAATTTTTAAGAAAATATTTCCTTATATAGAATCTTTTTATAAATTGGTGATTTTTAATCACCATTGGATTTTTAATCCAACGGTGCTCCTTTTTACAGAGTGCGATCTTTTTGTTTGGAAAGATCTAGGGAAATATTTTTTCAATTTGGGTTTTTGATTCCTTTTAATTAGAATTTAATTCTATTAGTTCAAATGGTTTAGGAGTCTATCACGTGTTGGCACGTGACCTCACTGATTAAGCAATTAATTAGAATTTAATTCTATTAGTTCAGAGGGCTCAGGAACCCATCACGTGTTGGCGCGTGACCCCACTGATTAAGCATTTCCAATTGTTTATTTTATTCAGCGCATATAGGCTTTGCCTGTAAAAGGTCACGTGTCTGCACGTGAGACTCGGTCACGTGTGGGCACGTGATGACCCCCTTTGGGGGTTTTCCTTGCTTCTTTATTTATATATTTTATTCAGTTCCCATGAGGGAACAAATGCTTTTAATTCCTTTTAATTAGAATTTAATTCTATTAATTCAGTGGGTTCAAGAGCCCATCACATGTAGGCACGTGACTTTATCAATTAGGCATTGAAGCGTAGATAGAATCTGCCCATAAAATGGTTACATGTTTACACGTGAGGCCTGGTCACGTGTGAGCACGTGATGCCTGTTTTTTTAGGATTCTCCCCCTTTTTTGCAAGGGAGCAAGTAGTTCTTGGCCGAAAATTTTGGTGGGAACAGCCCAGTTTCTCTATCTCTATCGCAGGCTGACCAGGAGTATTTTAGCCATCAAGTCGAGCAGTGAGGATCCTGTTTAGTGTTATTTAGTTTAGTTTCTTTCCGCGGCTTTTATTTCCTGATGTGAGCCCATATTGGGACGTATTTCCAGATGTTATTGTTTATTGGATTTATCGTTTCCGCTTATATATTTCTTGACTCTTTTATTCTGGCAGATGGACATTTACTAGATAGTTTTATATTTTTTACTGTTCTTGATATCTTATAGACAGCCGTAATGTGACTGTGGTGGGATGATTCCTATCTACAGGTAGCATGGTTAGCTCTGTCACTGCCGTAGTTAGCGAACTCTGGAAAGCGGGGCGTGACAAAAAGAGCCAAACCCGACTAACCCTAAATCCTATGGCTCTGATACCAAACAAACCCTGTCACGCCCCGCTTTCCAAAATACGCAAACATGGGACGTAACAGAGCCAACTATGCTACCTGTAGCTAGGAATCATCCCTCCACAGTCATATTGCGGCTGTCAATCGGATATCAAGAACAGTAAAATATAATCTAGCTAAGACATGTCCATCTTCCATAATAAATATAATCAAGAAATGCATATAGCGAAAACGAATCAAGATCCAATAAACAATAGTATCTAAATCACGTCCCAATATGGGCTCACATCAATAGAAATAAAACTGCTGAAATAAATAAATTAATCGTCTCTAAACTAAATAGTTAGCTCCTCATTGCTCTGCTTGATTGCTAAAATACTCTTGATCTGCTTGCGATAAAGGTAGAGGAACCGGGCCATGCAAAACCCAGATGTCAGTGTATCACAAATATCAAAACAATAGTAATAACCAGGATATTATGCTATGATTAAATATGAATATAAATAATAAACACAGGTATAAATCGTGAGCTATACGTATGTGATGTGTATCCTAAAGTCTGTGCTTCTAGCTTATCTATTTTAGAAGTCTTTGAAATCAATTAATGTAATTCTCATCATAACTTAACAGTATATATCCCGTTCAAACCCCCATGGGATCACGGCACAATGATTATTCAGTAATGCCCGGAATCACGGCAAACAATGATTTATTCCGTAACGCCCGGAATCACGGCAAACAATGATTTATTCTGTAACGCCCGGAATTACGGCAAACATTAATAATATTCTCTTGAGTTACATTTCGGTTACATTCTTGATTTTCCCTTTTCCCCCTAGGTTATGTGTTCAAGTCAGGTATTGCTAATATAATCTAATACCAACACAGGATCAAGCAAGTACAAGTCTTGTCTATAAAGACAACAAGTTACGTCCATCAGGACAATAATCAGGATTGTTGGTATTAGCAATAAAATCCAAGTAACAAGTCTTGTAATGTGTCATGAACTTGCCATGTACTGTATATTAACTAAAACAGATATTAATGTAAAACTGTAGTCAATATCAAACCACGGTAAACTTAACTATTGCCAGGATGCATATGTATCTATCTGTAATAACTGTTATATGTCCATTACCATGTATATGATGCAATCTAGATAATCATATTGAACTGATATAGTAGTACGATATTATCGTGATGTTCCGGTATGCAACTGGATAAGCTATTATCAGTACGGATACATACAGATACTGTAAAACTGTAAATCGCTACTACTCGCTGCATATTAAAACGTATGCACACTAGTCGAGCATATGAATATCGATATAATCAAAATAGCATGTTGCAAGTTTAGAACTTGCCTGATCGGATCTCGCGTTGAGATACGGATATCATGTTCCGACATCGAAATAAAGTTACGGCGCAAACTTACGCACTCAGGACTGGACCTGGCTGAGTAGCTGCGTAACGTGGTGACTGGGCCAGATGACGATGGTGACTGGGTCGTCCAGATTGTCGGCGAAGTGCATAACTTCGGCAAGACGATCGGAGATCAAGAAAAGAGAAGAAAGAAGAAGAAGAGTGGTTTTTGCTGGGTTTGCTGGTGTTCTGTCGAGGACAGTGGAGATGGTGGCGATGATGTGACAGCGACGTGATGAAGTCGTCGGCGGTGAGGGTGTGTCCGTGAGCTTTGAGGGTGATCGGGAAGGAGCAGGGGTCGGTGGTGGTGGTATGGGGTTGTCGGGAGACGAGAAGGGTGAAGAGGGTGGTCGACGTTGGTGGATTTTCTGGTGACGAGGGGTTGCCGACAAGGGGGTTTGGATCTTAGCGTCGGGGAAAATTTGGGTCGTCGGGAAGAGGATGAAAGAGAAAGAGGAAGAGAGGGGGTGATGGAGGTGAGGCAGGGGAGGTGAGGACGAGAGGGGGACGGTGGTGAGTAAGAGCGGCGACGGGAGCGTAGGCTAGGGCTTGGGTTCACGGGGAAGAAGAAGGAAGGAAGATATAGAGAGTATGTTTATAATAATAGGTTATATATATATATATATATATATATATATATATATATATATATATATATCTTAGAGAGAGAAAGACGGAGAGAAAGACAGAGAGATTTAATAATTATATATAACAGTTTATATATTATTATTAGTTTTAGAAAAATTTATATATATATATATATATATATATATATATATATATATATATATATTGTGGGATTTTACAGTTAATACCATATTACTCCGAATATTACCCGTGTCCCTTCAAAAATCTAGTTTTTAAATATGGAGAATATACGCAAGAATTTAAACCATAATGCGATATCCGGTAAATAAAAAAATATACCCCCAAATACAGATCTACGTAAATATATGTAGCGATCAAATAATCTGTTAGTTTAACAATTAGAATATGAACACGGTATATGAGCGCAACCACAAGATATGAGGTTCTATGACATGCAAGGCTAAATAAGAAAATATGTTATTTGATTTTATTTGTTTTTTAAAAAAATATTTAGAGTCTAAATATATTTATATGTATATAAAATCTAGATTTGCATGAATATTCTGTACCAGCAAATATTTGATATAATCTTAAACCTTGATAGGTTTCAAATATGCGGGTCGGGTCGGATAATAAGCACAACTGCTAATTGCATCATTCGGAACCCAAAACAACAATAATAAAAAATTTTATCGCAAGATTTGAAATACCCCAAATAAATATAGTATAGCAGTGCTAGGGTGTTACAATTTTCATCGACATCAACAAATTCTTTCTTTTTATGATTAGTGAATTCTCCAAACCCCATCGCATGTCAACCCTCCTTGCTGTCAACACTCCTATCGTCGGCCCTCCGTCGTCGACCCTCCATCTCCTAAGTTTCCTTAGATCTGCTTCCTCCGAGATTCTTCATCAACCCTCCTCTCTCCATTAAACCACCTTCACCATATATCTCTTTTTCGGCGAATATCTTTAACGAATTATTTTGACGGTCTTCGATTGCCCTTTCGTTAAGCTCTCTAGCCGTCCCTTCTTTCGGTCTTCTCTTTATTGCTTACTCCGTCAGGATCTTCATTCGTCTCCTTCACAAGACATCTCTCCGGCAATAATCACCAATCGTCAAGCTTTCTCATCTCTGTCGACAATGAGACTGTTTAGATTAGTTTAAATATAAATAGTTGGATATTATAAATAGAATTAAGATATGTATCTTATTTAAATAAATATTTAGATCTAATTTAAATAAGAGAAAATATTCTATTAGATAAGAATAAAGGAGATTAATGTTAATCCTAATCTAAGTTGGAGAAGAATTATTCTATGCTATAAATAGGGAGATACTTTCATCAAGACGAATTGGCCATACGGTAAATGAGGAAAAGCCCAGGCGGGCAAAGATAAGAGATATGCAGTCCTAGATTTATTAGGGTTATAGCTCCTCTTTCTTGAGGTGAGATCAAGAGAGAAAAGATGAGATGATGTGAGAGAAAGTTGAGATATCTGAGATCTCACAAGCTTTATCTTCATTGACATATTAGAGGCTTAATCTAGATTTGAGAGATACTATTATTTTAGATGATCAAATTAAGGAGAAGATAATGTATCAGGTATACTCTTTCTTATATTAATGAAATCCTCATTTTTGCCCCATGGAGTAGGCCGTTAGTCGAAATGCATTAAATCTGTATTGATTAATTTTTCTTATGGATTGCAGTCTTGCATGCTCGAACGTTAAAAACGGGATTTTCCCTTGACGATAGGTATCGAATGAGAGGAAGATTCCCAACAAGTGGTACCAGAGCTCATGGTGTTCGATCGGAATTTTGAGTTTGCATAATGGCGGTGGATATGATGTCAAGTAGGAGTGATGAAGGCATCATAAAGAAGAAGATTTGATTCAATGAAGCGTCAGAATGGCGGTTGTCAAAGTTAGATCGGTCTAGGAGATACCGGCGTAGATGTTTGGAGACCGGATCTTATATTAGATGATCGATGTGATATCTTGTTGGATAGATGGAGGCCTCATCCAGAAGGTTTGGTCCGACGGAATGTCGGATTGGTCGTTATCGAAATTAGATCGGTCAAGATGTGCCAGTGGAGACATTTGGAGATCGTATCTTATGCTTGACGATCAGAGGTGTTGGATCCTATCAGATTTGAGCATGAGGCCTCGAGGGTAGTGAGAAGTGAAGCAGAACAATAGAAGAAACGGGTAGAACAGCAAACATCAAGTTCTATGGCTGAAAATAAAGGTTAAGGCTAAAAATCGACGGTTACGGTTGATTTGAGCATAGATCGTGCAATCGGTGGAGGATTGGGATGATCCAAGTATGTAACCCTATGTTTTTATATGCTCTGGATGCAATAGTAAAGTCAAATTGGGAAAATTCCATTATTCAGATTAGGTGTTGTATCCGTGATAGTTTTCTTCTGAAGTTTTCACAAAGTTCTTCAAGGATCAGGGTGTTATGGTCGTAAAAGGCCAAAGAAAGATGGGGATGGTAGTAGCGCATGATGAGGACACACTACAGAAGGCTCATAGTTTGGAGTGTAATCTGGATTGCCATATTTTGGTCAGGAGTGTTTCCCCCAATCAGAGCAAAGCTCTGTTTGAATTTCAAAAATTCAAAATTCGAAGCAACGCTTCAAATTTCTTGCGCTGCGCGCAACGCGCCACGTGTCAAAGGCTGATACGTTAGCGCAGTGCCCAAGGCAGCGCACCCAATCAGAGAAAGGCTCTATTTAAAATGAAAATTAAAGGAAGCAACGTTTCAGTTGCGCAGACGCTGCGCTGCGCGACACGTGTCAGCGCAGTTGCGTTGCGCGACACGTGTCAGCGCAGTTGCGCTGCGCTGTGCGACACGTGTCACGCGCTGGAGCGTTTGCGCCAAACAGAATTAAATTCTAGTAAGATTTTTCTGTTCTTGTTAAAACAAAAAGATTGCCTTCCGTAAAATAGAAGCCCTTGGATCAAAGATCCAACGGTGCGGAAAATTACCCAAATCACTCAGAGAAAGATCTCTTTAACAAATTTAACAAATTTATGGGCACTATATAAAGGCCCCTAGACCCCAATTCAAATCATCAATATTGTGAGAGATCAAGAACTTCAAACAGAGAGAACTCTGAAGAAATTTCAAGAAAAAGGTAAAAGCCTTCAAAATAGAAGAATTTCTTCTAATAGGCCATTGATCTAAGAACAAGATCAATGATCTTCAAATAATAATAGTGCCTTGCACTTTTTATGAACCACTGGTTCTCTGAAAGCAAAAAAACAAGAAAAACTTATTTTCTTTGATCTAAATTGGATCAGGAAATCAAACAGTGCATTGCACTTTTTTATGAACCATTGGTTCTAGAATCTTAAAGATTCTCAAGTTATTGAAATAGTGCCTTGCACTTGTAAAAACTGTACTGTTGCGCTCCTGGGTTGGCGCAAGCCACTAGAGAGCGCCACGTGTCAACACCTGAACCACTTGCGCTATGCGCTTCTGAGATAGAGCCTTGCTCTCTGAAATTGGCGCAACTCACCAGAGTGCGCCACGTGTCAGCAGCGCAAGCGCAGCGCACTGGCGCAGCGCACTGCACTTGCGGGACACCTGTCATCACCACAAGCGGTTGCGCTCATTGATTGGCGCAAAGCGCCTGACGAATGCAATGCATTGTTTGCTAAAGGACCAGGCCCAAATCAAAAAAGCCTAGTAGGCCAAAATAAATTGCAATGCAATAAAAAGAGCAGAGCCCAAACAAAATAAAATGCAGAGCCCAGACAAAATTAATGTTCTGCCTCGTTTATAAATGGGCAGAGCCTAAACAAAATTAAAAAAAATGCAATGCATTATTTAAAAAGGGGAAAAGCCCTAGCACAGGTCTAATAGACCAAAAATAAGAAATAACGTTGAATATTCTCAACTAGACTTAGCCCAATCATGGCCGTAAGTCCTCAAACTAAATTGACTGATCAAGATTGCTCTCCTAAATCAATTTACATCCGGTTCAAGGGTACATCTCCGAACTCCTCTGACACCTATCGTTGTAATCCTTCAACGACGTCAGAGAGGCGACGGGTCCCAACAACCACACATCAATATGGACTGTGGGATCCTTAAACCCACGGACTTATGCGTCCTTAAACTAAAACACGGACTGTGGGGTCCTTAAACCCATGGACTTATGCGTCCTTAAACTAAAACATGGACTGTGGGGTCCTTAAACCCACGGACTGATGCGTCCTTAAACTAAAACACGGACTGTGGGGTCCTTAAATCCACGGACTTAAGCGTCCTTAAACTACCTATGGACCACCATATCCCTAAACTGGCAATGGACCGCAATGTCCTTAAACTACCTATGGACCACTACGTCCCTAAACTGGAACAATAGAGCCCCCAAATGCTCTTTTGTCGGATCCAAATGATCCCGTTAAGTTGATCTTAGTCTCAAATCAGACTAACGTATCCTTAACGAACGTTTAAGTTGATCTTAGCCTCAATATGGCTAACGTATCCTTAAACTAAAACACCAAATCCAAATCTAAGTAAATACGGATTTGGACTAATCTACGTCCTACGGGCGACGGCATCACTTAGTCTCCGTATACAATCCACGGGAATCCACAAACAAAACAATCACACACGACACGAAGTGAAATTCTGGAGAAAGAGAAAGTGGCTACCGCGATGCGGTAGCGTAATTAACTGCAGGGGCTTGCGCCTGCACGGAAAAGCGTCCCCACAATCAAAAACCCCCCAAACGAGGGGGAATCTGACGAAGTCTGCTACATCGGTCGCATCCGTCTAAACCTCCGATACATGGAGCCATAAATCAACTTGGCATCTTCGGAGAGGTAGATGGATAAAACCAAATAGCATCTGCCTCGAATCTCAGGCAAGACGTCTTCACGTTGTCGCCGTCTTTCGGAGGGGAACAGATTCTGGCATGCCCGGTAGGACCTTTTCCTCTTTCCACTCCACACTTCGTGTGTCGTCTTCGCTAATGAATCGCGGTTTGTTAATGGTTGCCTTTGGATTTCAAGTTACTAAGATTTGGTCTCTTGCTTGGCGCAGAAAGCAAAACAGCAATGGCATTCACCTGTTCGAAGTGCTCCAACTGCAGCTGCAACTCGCGTCCTGCCTCAACTGGGGGCATAACCTACAGGCCCCAAGCGGCCTCTTTGTTTACGATGCCCGTGGAGTAGATTACTCAAGCCACCACAGGGCTGTTTTTCGGAACCATGCTTCCGCCAACAAGCTTCAGCACCCCCGTGCCCATACCAGATGCTCCTAAGAAGTCGGCCTTCGATCGACTTACAGTTACTGCGGCCCCTCTCAACGGGTCGCCCAACACCAGTGCCTCGGTCTTCTCCAGACTGGGCCAAAACTCCTGCGAGCCCACAATGAAGCTTGCAGTCCCAGAAAAGGTTATTCCAAAAAGAGTAGCCAAACCTGCTCCTGAAGTCGTCAAGGCGGCTTCTCCTGCTAAGAGATCGGTCTTTACAAGACTGACCGTCCCAACTCCCGCTCCTGCTGCTCAAAAAACATCAGTCTTCAACAGGCTGACATTGCCAACAGTCCCTCGCCTGAACGGGGGGAAAGAAGAAGCTGTCTCTAAACCAATACCGACGACTCGTCGCACCCGACGACGCCACTGGCGCCGGATAAGGAAGACTGGGGGCAACTCCCCCTTTGGGATAACTCCGCCAGCTCCAATGGTGGAAGTTAACGCTGCTGTTCTAACCGGGAACAGGTTTGTGCTGCTGAACAGGGTACACAGAAACTCGCCAACAGCGGTGCTCAAAAGATTGCCTCCACCGGTAGAGACCGCCGTGGAAGCAGAAAAGCCAGAGCAGTCTCCTCAATCGCTGTCCTCCAGGATTTACAAGACATGGCAACGAGTCCGAGAATCTGTGATTGATCCTAATTTCTCTCGCCAGCACAAGAAGTCGAAAGGTCGGCAAGAAGAAAATTCCCCGATCAAGCAACGAAAGGCGACGACCACTTGGGTGCCCAAAGCAACGGCCCCCTCAACTTCAACGGCCTATAAGAGAAGAAGGCCGGAGAAAGACCTCGTGCCAATGGCGAATATCAAAGGTGGTGAACCCAAACGCCCTAAGTCAGGGGGCATCGTAGTTCACACCGTCTACATGGCATCTAGTAAAGAGGACAGCCGTGCATCTACAGGTCATCGACCGCTTACTCCATCGGTGACCAAAGCGCAGGAGCAGCAGCAGAAGCTCTAAGAGATGATGAACGCGATGGCCGCACTTACTGGGCCAAAAGAAAGCCCTGAAACGTCCTCGGATGAACGCCAGGAGAAAGAAACTGACGCCGAATTCCTTCGTCGGATATTGGAGAAGAAGGATAAAGAGGCTGCTGAACAAGCAGCCAACATAAAGCGTATGGGTCCTGTTCCAAGACATGGTGGGGATGATGATCCAACAAGATCCTCCGGCCGAAAATCCCCCGATCGTCCTTGAAGACGATAGGGGAGAAACGTCGAATCCTCCGCCAGCTCTGTCAACAACTAAGGAGGAGACAATCTCCAAAGCTGACTTGGACGAGTATATAGCCCAACAAATATGGGTTCATCATGCGACTGAAGCAGCCGGCCAGGTCATAAAAACAGGACGACCATATCCGAGCTGGTACGATCAAATCAAGTATCCGTCGGGCTATACCATACCCAATTCCATGTCTACAAGGGGACAGGCAATCCCCACCAACATGTTGCCCAGTTCAGGGCACTCTGCGGCAGCACCGGCGGTGATGACAAACTGTTGCTTCGCCAGTTCGTTGGAAGCTTATCAGATACAGCGTTCGAGTGGTACTCTGAGCTCTCGAATGACTCTATCAAGACCTTCGCGGAGATGGAGCTGTTGTTTACCCAGCGTTTTGCAAGCACCAGTGAACGCACCCCGATGACGGCACTGATTAACGCCAGGGTGAAGCCAGGCGAGACATGGGTCCAATATGCTATACGGTGGCGAAACTTATGGTCGAAATGCGAGCAACGCATTGAAGAAGCTCCTGCAGTGGGTATGTTTGTGGGAACCCTTGATCCGCAAGCAACCATCTCGCAGTTTATGATGTTCTTCAAACCGACTACCTTCCAGGCCTTGATTGACAAGCTAGCGCAAATGGATCAGATGGGCCATAGACCCCCTCTTCTAAAGCCGGACTCCCGAAATGAAAAGGGGAAGGGAAAAGCGATCGTTGTCGCTAATGCTCAACAACAGCCGAGTAACTCGAAGCCGGTTGTTCATCAAAATAATATGCGTCTGCACGTACCCCTTGAGGAGAGGCTAGGACGTCCTTACTCGTTTCCCCGAGATAAAATGAGAAGATTATTCGAGCTGGCATTGCGCAACCGACTCATAAATCTGCCGGAGCCAAAACGTCCGTCGCAACCAAATGATGTCAATGAGCCCAACTACTGTCCCTATCACCGAGTACTGGGTCATCCGATCGAAGATTGCTACGTCTTCAAAAATTGGCTTGAAGACCAGTACCAACAGGGCAAGTTCGTGTTGTCCGACAGATGGAAGGTGAATCCGCCGCAACCTCATGCCTCTAAGAGGATGAATATGCTGGGGGCAACTTGCTCTCTCGTCGAAGAAGCCCCGTGGGAGGTTGTGCTATCAGCCAAAACAAAGAGGATGTTGAACGATCTTCAAACATGCCCAGCGATCAAGTGGAAGAACCCGTTGGAACCTTAGATCATCGAGGGGATGTTGAAGCCGCGTCCAACTCCAAAGACCGATAGTGGTGGCCCAAGCACTCGCAACCAGCCGTCAAAATCTTCGAAGAAGAAGAAGAAGAAATCCAAGAAGCCTGTGAAGCCTGGCGACAAGCGCACAGGCTTACAAAAACAAATTGACGCACTGGAGGAATACAACCAGAAAGCACGGACTCCCATTACACTCGAAGAGTCTCTCAACCACGTCTTTCAAGAGGAAGATGGGGAGAAAGTTCGTCGGATGAGTCTGAGGAATACGTGGCGAGCTGTCATATGATTTCCCATACGTTCACAAATGATGAGGAGACTCCTTACACTAAAAAGCTGGGGGCAGATCCTGAACCAAAAATTCTAGGGCCATCAGATGAAGTAATTGACGCATTCCTCAACGAAGCTCTATTGAAAAGTAAAGCTTATCGGGAACGCGAGACGGCTATATTTGAAAGGGCCAAGTGCCAGCGACTTGACGAAAGAGCTGAGACACTTCCGCTGGAGCAAAATACATCCACTACAGACAAAAGCAAATGCAAGATGAGGAAAAGGTTTGCTAAGGCCATATCAATGGGCATGAAGCTACCATCCTCCGAAGGAAACATTACCGGTGAAGCGGAAATGCACCCCTCCTACTGCTTGTATCATCGAAAGATTTCGCACCCCACTAAAGAGTGCAAAGCTTTCGATAGATGGTAGCAAGGATATGTTGCGCATCGACAGCATTTTAAACGGGAGAAGCGTAAAACTCGTCGGGAGCGGAAAAATGCGACCGAGGGACTTAACCAAGCTACCGGCAATTGTTGCATGGTTAATGCCGGGGGATCACTAGTGCTCACATTCGGGAGCGATTCTGACGAAGAGCTGGCTCTCAGCCCCCTCTTTAAAGAGTCCACCTCGGGAAAAGAGGAAGAGCTGAAGCTCTGCGAAAATATCCGGCTACGTAATCGCACGCTTCCCGAAAAGGATCTCGGACCCTCAAATAAAAAAGATAAGGGAAAAGAGAAGGTCCCTGAGGAGATCGCCCTAGATGACCAAGTTGTGGAGGAGCTAAGTGCCAAGGACCCGCCGAAGAGAAATAAGGTGGATTACAACGTCTTAGCACATCTGAGGAAACTACCCTCGCAGCTCAGCATTCTTGACGCCCTTTTGCTATCAAAAGAGGCGAGAGATTCGTTAATCAAAGCACTACAGGAGCCGGAACAATTCCAAGCTTTCCTGGCTGAAGAAAAGATGAAGGTTGAATTGGAGGAAGTGCACACGGCCGATGTTACTTTTGGCGACGAAGACCTTCTCCTTGGGACGTGTGAACACAATCGCCCCCTCTATGTCTCAGGATACTGCCACGATATAAAGATAGGCAAAATCCTGATCGACAATGGATCCTCCGTTAATCTCCTCAATGTGCGGGTATTAAAAGAAATCTGCATGAGCGTCCAGCACCTTGCTCGGGACAAGATCACCATCTCCGGGTTCGACTCCCAATCATCAAGAACTCTTGGGTCTGTGATACTGACGCTACGCTTTGGGCTACTCGTCACGGATATTAAGTTCCACGTCATAGACGCCAAGACATGCTACAATGCTCTGCTCGGCCGACCATGGTTACACGAGTACAACATCATCCCTTCTACACAACATCAGTGTATGAAGTATTTTAAGGATGGTTTCGAGTATACCGTGACGGGAGGGCTGAACCCGTTCTCCGTGAACGAGGTCCGCAAATATGAAGATGCCAAATACTTCTTACCGGATTTCGAAGACACGGAGAGGTGTCACAAGCCGGAGAATAAAGCTAATGCTACCATCCCTGTATTCGGCAGTGATACCGAGGAGGAAGAGAACATAGTTTATTCGGGTCCGCCCTAATACAACAAGCCGGGACCATCTACTCCTACGTTGATCTTTGGTAGTGACTCGGAAGATGAGGTCCATGCTGTATTCTGTGCTCGACCTTCAATAAAAATGTCCGCTGACGAAGAGCAAAGTCTGCAAGTCGCCATGGTGCCGCTTAAATATCATAAAGAACTGGATGCGCTTGATATCTACAGTGTAAAAAGAGCTGCGGACGTTCTATGTCCCTCCCAGGTGAGAAGGCGAAAAGGCAATTCTATTCTACCGCTCTGAGGAAACCAAAGTGGAGAAAGAAATCTGGCACGGTGCGGATCCTACGCTTGACAGGCTTCAGCCCATCCGTCTGCCCAGATATTATACAGAAGGCTTGAAAAGGCTATTGAAGCGCCAGGGGATATCCTTCAAACAGACCACTCGAAAAGCCAAGTTCTATGACAAGGTCTGGAACGTTCCCGGGACTCAGCACAAGTTGCCTAATTGGAGAATGGAAACAATCGGGCTTGGATACATCTGGTCAAAGAAACGAGAGCTACTCCATGGTTTCTACGTCGTGCATGACTTCGATGAAGAAGCGGATGCTCAATGGGAAGATGCTAATCATGAACCAGTAAAAGTTCCGGATGCAAAAGTGCCCAGTCCGTCGTTCGAAGAACAAATGGACAAGCTTATAAGGGAACCTGGTCAAAAAGTCCGAGACGACCATAACCGCGAAATGGCCATCTATGAGAAAGCCAAAACTCAACGCCTCCTCCAACAGGCCGTGAAAGATGAAAGTGCCGCTCCTCGTCAACCTGTTATAAAGAAGGCTCGACGCAGAGGCAGAAATAAGTCGAAAGGTGAAAAAGGCACTCAACAGCAACAAAGCGGGGCTAAGAGGCCGCACAAACGGGAATCGAGCGGTTTCGATCTATCCCTCATAAGGAAAATGGGACGAGCGTACTCTTTTCCTCGGGACAAGATGAAGAAAATACTTGACCTCGCTCTAAAACATCAGATGCTTACGCTGCCGGAGTCTAAACACCCCCAAACAAGCATGCGAAGTCTCTCATTCGGACTATTGTCCTTATCACCGAGTGATAGGGCACCCTCTCGAGGACTGCTTCACCTTCAAGAATTAGGTTGAAGATCAATATCAGCTTGGCAAGTTCGCTCTGTCTGACAAGTGGAGGGTAGTGTCGCCACAGAAGCACGAACCCAAGGCCACGAAAGAAGAACCAGTTCCACATTGGGATTGGAAGAGAATTCGTACTTGTCACATGATAACAACATCAAAAGAAGAGCCCGAGAACATGGATGACCTTCCCTGGTGCTTTGAAAACAACGACGATGAGGTGATCTCATAATTCCCACCAGCACCAAAAGAGCTGGAAGATGGAATCCATACCACTGCGGATAACCTCAAGAAAATTGAGTTGGGGACGGCAAATGACCCGCGACCGACATTCGTCAGCGAGCTGCTATCCGAAGAAAGGGTGGCTACGTTAAAGGACTTGCTTGTGCAGCATAGAGATTGCTTCGCATGGAACTATTCCAAAATGCCAGGACTAGATCAAGAAATTGCTGTGCATAAATTGGCGATATCCCCGGACGTCAAGCCAGTCAAACAGGCACCAAGAAGAATGCGGCTCGAGCTTGAGATGAGTATCAATGCTGAGGTCAAGAAGCTAATCGACTCCGGCTTTATCCAGGAGGTCCAATATCCCGAGTGGATCGCCAACATCGTCCCGGTGATGAAGAAAAATGGGACAGTGCGCATATGCGTAGACTTCCGGGATCTCAATAAAGCCTGCCCGAAGGACGATTTCCCAGTGCCAGTCACCGAATTGATGATAGACAACACGTCCACTCATGAGGTTTTCTCTTTCATGGATAGCTCATCAGGGTATAATCAGATAAAGATGCATCCCGAAGACCAGAAGCACACCGCCTTCAAGACTCCTTTGGGTATATTCTGCTACAAGGTGATGCCCTTCGGTTTAAAGAATGCCGGTGCTACCTATCAGAGAGCCATGATGCAGATCTTTGATGACCTTATACACGAAATCGTCGAATGCTATATCGACGATCTCGTGGTTAAAAGCAAATCATACGAGGAACATCTCGAGCATCTAAAGACCGTATTTCAACGCCTTCGACAATACAACTTAAAGATGAACCCGCTCAAGTGTGCATTTGGAGTTTCCTCAGGCAAATTCCTGGGATTCATCGTCCGACATCGAGGTATTGAGATAGATCCGTCAAAGATCAAGGCGATCATGGAAATGCCTCTGCCAAGGACTCTTAAACAGCTACGGTCTCTCCAAGGGAAGCTCGTGTATATACGGCGATTTATAGCCAACCTTTCAGGCAAGTGCAGTCCTTACAGCCACCTGATGAAGAAAGGGACCCTATTCGTCTGGGACCAGAAATGCCAAAGCGCGCTAGACGAGATCAAGCAATACCTGCAGAATCCGCCAGTGTTAGCTGCTCCGGTCAAAGGGAAGCCCCTTACCCTTTATACAACCGCCCTCGAAGGTTCCTTAGGTGCATTGTGGGCACAGGAGAACGATCAAGGGAAAGAAAGAGCACTCTACTACTTAAGTCGAGTTCTACTGGGGGCAGAAAGCAACTACTCCCCCATTGAAAAACACTGCCTGGCGTTGATCTTTGCGATAACAAAGCTCAGACACTATGCGTTGGCGCATGAGGTCCGTCTCATTTCGAAGGTGGGCCCTCTTAAATATTTAATGTCAAAGGCCATATTGACGGGACGACTCGCTAAATGGGCCCTGCTCTTGATGGAGTTCTCGATAACGTATCAACCTCTCAAGGCAGTGAAAGGCCAGGCCATTGCCGATTTCCTCGCTGAGCATCCGATACCCGCCGATTCTCCTCTGAATTGCGATCTTCCAGACGAACATGCGTTTGATGCGATCAACGGTGGTGATACCCGATGGGAGCTTTATTTCAATGGAGCATCTTCCATGAAGAAGCGTAAACAAAGTACCCCTATAATCAAATCGAGGGTAGGACTCATCTTTGTGACTCCACAAGGAGGGATAATGCGCTTTGCTTTCTCCCTAACAGAGTCGAGGACAAACAATGAAGCCGAATACGAAGCTTTGATAGCAGGCCTCGAGATCGCCATCGACATGGGAATTGAAAACCTCCTCATATATGGAGATTCTCAACTGGTCGTTAGTCAAGTAAATGGCGACTACCGGACATGCAGACCAGAGTTGGTGAAGTACGGCGAAAAGGTACAACAACTGTTGACCCAAATTCCTTCATACACTTTGGAAAACATACCGCGCGTGGAAAACAGAAAAGTGGACGCGTTGGCCAAGCTCGCTAAGGAACTGGCTGATGAGAACCTCGATGACGTAAGAATCGTGGTACAAAGCCGTCGGGTGCTTGCCCCAACAGAAATATCTCCGGAATCATCCGAAGAGAAGAAAGCGATTGAGCAAATGACCCTGCAAATAAAAGATCGGGAAAATACCGAGGATTGGAGGGAAGTCTTTATAGACTACTTCAAATACCGTCGGACGCCCAAAGATGCGTCCTCAAGACATCAGCTTATGAAACGAGCTCTGTCTTTCGCCTTCGTCAATGATACTTTGTACAAGAGGTCGTTTGATTCTCTGTGGTTGAGATGTCTGGGACCTGACGAAGCGAAAAGAGTCGTTCAGGAAGTTCATGACGGACTCTGTGGTTCTCACCAAGCAGGCCCAAAGATGAAGTTGAAGATCAAACAGATGGGCTACTACTGGCCCACGATGATTCAGGACTGCCTCGAGTATGCGAAGCAGTGCCACTCATGCCAAATTCATGGGGACTTTATCCACCAGCATCCAAATCCACTCCATCCAACGGTAGCTAGCTGGCCATTCGAAATGTGGGGAACTGATATAGTCGGCCCTATCGAACCAGCATCGTCCAGGGGACATCGTTTCATCCTGGCGACGACTGACTACTTCTCCAAATGGGCAGAGGCAGTACCGCTGAGGGAAATGAAGACGGAGAATATCCTCCACTTCTTCAAGACGCACGTCATTTATCTGTTTGGAACTCCGCGACGGGTCATCTCCGATAACGGGCCAGCTTACAGAAGCCATAAGATCAGTCGCTTCGCGCAACAACACAATATAGACTGGAGATATTCCTCGGTTTATAATCCGCGAGCTAACGGTTTAGCTGAGGCTTTCAACAAGACCTTGACAAAGATGATGAAGAAGACGGTGTCCCGAAATAAGAAGGACTGGCATGAGAGGCTGTAAGAGGCTCTTTGGGCGTATTGAACTATGTTCAAGACAGCCACGAACGCAACGCCGTACGCGTTGGTATTCGGTACAGAAGCAGTACTCCCCCTCGAAATAGAGTTACCCTCTCTACGAGTGGCGGTCCATTACGAGCTGACGGACGAAGAAAATGCTCACCTTCGGCTCGAGGACCTTGATGCCCTTGATGAAACCCGGCTCATAGCGCAACAAAATCTGGAGGACTATAAAGCAAAGATGACGCGCTCATATGAAAGATTGACCCGGCTGAGGACATTCCGCCAAGGCGAACTCGTGCTAGTGGTCAAAAGGCCTATGATCCCCAATCGCGCCAAGCGGGGAAAATTCGAGCCAAACTATGAAGGCCCGTACATCATAGACAAGGTCTACCAGGGTGGAGCCTATCTACTGATAGACATGCACGGTGAAAGGCCTTTCAGGCCAATAAATGGCCGCTTCCTAAAGAAATACTGCGCTCAATGAGCCACAGCCTAGGTCAATGATAGATGACGACAACTATGTCCGCTCGCTATCTTCCTAAGCTCAAACTCTAAAAGCAGTAGCCAACTTTCTCCTGACGGACCGAAACGTCCTTAAACTAATCGCGGACCGAAACGTCCTTAAACTAATGACGGACCGAAACGTCCTTAAACTACTACCGCAGCATCTTCAGGCTGACGAGATGAATAAAAGAAAAAAATATATATAAAAAAAATAAAAATAAAAACTGTATGTCCATAAGTAAAAAGGGCACGGATGAAAACCTAAAAGGGCTCCATGAGTAAAAACAGCAGGGCTACCGGCGAGTGTTCGTGAAAACCCGAAAGGGCGCGACCTCGTAAAAAAAAATATATAAAAAGAATTAAAAAAAAGGGGTATGTCCATAAGAAAAAAGGGCACGGATGAAAACCCGAAAGGGCTCCGTGAGTAAAAACAGCAGGACTACCGGCGAGTGTTTGTGAAAACCCGAAAGGGCGCAACCTCGTTAAAGGACACTTACAAGGTCCTCTCGACCTTGTAAGGAGAAACCACCCGTGTGAGATCCTTACGACTCACAAGGGAGCAACACACTTAGGATCCTCACGATTCCTAGGGAGAAAATACACTTGCGAGATCCTGACGACTCGTAAGGAGAACTCTCTTATGGGACCCTCACAGCTTGATTATTCCAAAAATTTGTAGTTTACCGTAATCAGAAACGGCGTCGCTTCGCAGCTAGCCGGTGAATACGGGTCGATCCGCAGGGATGTGTGAGTTTCTGTTTTTGTGTTATAACGAGTTGATTCAAATTGTTGTTTGGTTTTTGTCGATTGAATTTAAGACGAACTTATGTGATATGAAAGAACTCGTTAGAGCTAGGTCGAAGGTAGGGGTGTTGAGATCAATGTTTTCACCTCTTTCAATGCCGTTGATTTAAGCTTTTTAGAAAAATCACAACAATTATTAGCAAAGGGGATTAGGATGATCGGAAAGAAACAAAGTTTCTTCCTCTAGATCCTTGTCCGTCCTTTCCTATTAATTGCTGTGATCTTCATGGACGTCATATATGTCCGGCCTTTTATACTACGGTTCACCTTTACCTTGAAGGTAGGGTGCCGTAGGGGGCGGATCATATATGCGTGCATGAAGATTTCGTTTTAAAAATATGTTGGCATTGAAGGAGGTGAGAGACATCCATCTCTCACTCCCTCTCTTGTTCCTAACCCTAATGAGCGAGGATTTTACTTGCTCATTAGGGAATTATTTGAAAGTGACATTTTTTATGTTTATGTTTTAAAAGGGTAATTACTTACTGCAGATTAAAGAGGATTACACTAGTTAAACTAAAGCAACAATTAGATAACTAGGGAAAGTAAAAGATTATACTAAGGCAGGAATTAAATAAACTAAAAAACTTACAAGATGATGCTCTTGATCTCTCAACAGGTCTGAACTTTTATTGATTGATAAGAGGCATACTTTTTACAGATTTTGAGTACAATTTATAAGCAACTAGTGAAGCTAGGGTTACAGACTCTCGTAGACATGAAATTACAGATTTGCCCCCTAAAAATCCCAACATATGAAACGACACACCGACACAAGAAGTCGGTGCCGACACGGGCACCATATGGCCGCGGTTCCGCGGCAAAGACATGCCTTTGGCCGCGGTTCCGCGGCCTTTTGGTGGGCTTGGCTCACCAACTTTCTGTGATTGGTTTGTCTTCTCTTGGGCTTCCTATTTTCATTGTTCTTTTCTCTGTTGGGCTTCTTAGCATTCTCCAGATCCTTAGTGAAACTTGTAAGGATCTTTTGACCGTTTCACTTGTTTTTCGTCTCGGCTTGAGTAAGATCCGTGTGCTGGTTGGTCAAAAGTCTATTTCCTGTATCATTTTTGTCTTTTTCACTGTATTTGCTCCGAGATCCTGTATCCTGTATCATGCAACAAACGAGCGTCAAAAGTACCTGTTTACTTATAAAATGCATAAAAGTGGGGCGTATGAATTGCAATATTATAATGTGAACACGGCTCATAAGATTTGAAAGTCTTAAGTTACAGAGATCTAAACCCATGCTTAAGCAAACCCCCACAACCTTCGATATTGCCCTACAAGTGGTTCAATACTGACCCTTGTATACAATCCACGGGCGCGAATAAACATTTCCCTAACCAAGTCCCATCCGTGACTGGAGATATGTACGCATGATGAACAACCCTTGTAGGTCTTCTCGATTTACAAGGAGAAAACCCTCTTGTAGGATCCTTACGACTTACAGAGGAACATACACTTAGGAATCCTCACGATTCCTAAGGAGAAAATACACCTACGAGATCCTCACGACTTGTAGGGAGAAATACCTTTGCGAGACCCTTACAGCTCATGAAGTTTAAAGCCTTAGTCGACAGGACCTTAACCCTGTTCGCTAAGCCACCTTTGTTCGACATCGACAGAGGCAAATGATGATCCTCTCCTGGCAATATCCCAGTTGTAGCGGTGCTGATGCCGAAACCGGTGTCTAATTTCAGGTTTACGGTGAAAAGCCGGTAGGCCGCACATGCATACGAAATAGCCGAAATGATGGGGCAACTTGCAATAAAAAGCAGCAAGTAGAAACGTATGCATATAAAACAGCCAAAATGATTGGGCAACTCGCAATAAAAAGCAGCGAGTAAAAATAAAATAAACAGCCGAAATGATTGGGCAATTCGCAATAAAAAGCAGCGAGTAAAAAATAAAATAAACAGCCGAAATGATTGGGCACCGCGAAAAATAGCCGAAATGATTGGGCAATCGCGACCATCGCGATATAAAAGCTGAAATGATAGAGTATCGCAGAAAGAAATAAAAAAATGAAAGAATGCAACTTTTGCCCTACAGGTAAGTCCATAGTGACCCCTGTATACAATCCATGGGCATAAACAAAAAAAGAAAGAAAAGGGACTACATTTCCCCACCAGGCTGCGTCAAAGGGAAGTCAGATCTTGACGACCACATCTACAGCCTGAAGACCAGCAGCGGCGTTCCTCCTCATTCCAGCAGGACACAGACGTGACATCACCAATCGGAGCCACGGCAAAGTCCCCAGTTCCAAGACTCTACGGTTCACAGACAACCTAGAGTCAACCAATGACCTCCGTCGCGGAAACAAGTCAGCCAATGACCTCCGTCTCGGAAACAAGTCAGCCAACGACCTCCGTCTCGGAAACAAGTCAGCCAACGACCTCCGTCGTGGAAACAAGTCAGCCAATGACCTCCGTCGCGGAAACAAGTCAGCCAATGACCTCCGTCTCGGAAATAAGTCAACCAACGACCTCCGTCTCGGAAACAAGTCATCCAATGACCTCCGTCGCGGAAACAAGTCATCCAATGACCTCCGTCTCGGAAACAAGTCGCCAATGACCTCCGTCGCGGAAACAAGTCAGCCAATGACCTCCGTCTCGGAAACAAGTCAGCCAATGACCTCCGTCGCGGAAACAAGTCAGCCAATGACGTCCGTCTCGGAAACAAGTCAGCCAATGACCTCCATTGCGGAAACAAGTCAGCCAATGACCTCCGTCTCGGAAACAAGTCAGCCAAGGACCTCTGTCTCGGAAATAAGTCAGCCAACAACCTCCATCTCGGAAACAAGTCAGCCAATGACCTCCGTCGCGGAAACAAATCAGCCAATGACCTTCTCATCGGAACAACGCTCCGACCCGGAAACAAGTCAGCCAACGACCTCCCCGTCAGAGCAATACTTCGACTCGGAAATAAGTCAACTCACCAACCACTTACGAGTCCTCTCGACTTGTAAGGGAGAAAATTCTCTTATAAGATCCTCATGACTTATAAGAGAAAACACACTTAGGAATCCTCATGATTCCTAAAGAGAAAATCCATCTACGAGATCCCCTCGATCCGTAGGGATAAAAGTCTCTATGAGACCCTCACGACTCATAGAGTTGAAAAGCCTTAGGTAACAGATCTGAACCTGCGGCCTAAGCCATCGCTATCTCTTGAAGAAATCTAGATGCTTACTCTATTATCTGTCAATTGTGTTTATCAAGATAGCATGCTGATAATAAGAGAAGGGAGAAGGCAAAGAAATAGTACAAGACATTGCAAAGAAAAATGTGTATCTTTATTTATTCACTTCAATTAAATACAAGGTGAATCGTACAAAAGAATAAAGAATGGATACATATTATTTGAAAAAGAAAAATTTTACAAATACATTGATACAAAGAAATCTACTGGGAAGGAAGCGTCTTGCATAGCTCTAGCAATTGTTCGCGCACCTCCTTCCACACTTTCTCCTGATCGGCCGCCACCGCCAGTTCTGCCTCCACTTGAGCCCGCTGCTGCAAGAAAGATGCAAGCTGCTCCCCAACGGCCTGATGAGCAGCTTCGCGGCCTGAGATGTCACGCTCGGCGACATCAAGCTTTCGCTTCAAGTTTAGCCCATGAGAGATGCGTTCCAGGAGGCCCTCAAAGATAGCCTTCACTTGGGCAGCATTCACCTCAACCTCAGCACGCAGACGAGCCGTCTCGCTCAAGGTCTCTTGGAATTCCCTCAGCCTTAAAGCCGCTTCTTGTTCCAAGTGGTGGACGTAAGAAGCGCTTTGCTCGATCCATGCTGCTCTTTGACTGCTTGCGGCTAAGGTCTCGGGAGCAGGGCGCATAAACTCCAGTTGATGCAGGCGAGCCTCGATCTCCCTGCAGTGGTTAACCCAAGACGCAATGATGACCTCGTCATGGAAATTTACGAGTATCACCAGCATCGGGTTAACCGCCATAGCGAAATCCGCAGCAGACGTAGGAGTCTTGACGTCGAGTTCCTCGATGTAGTCGCTCAACATGCGCAGGCTATTCGCGGCGCCTTTCGAGGACGGTCGTCTCAGGAAAGGGCCTGCCGGCATTGTAGCACGAGGCTCGAAGGGTGCCGAGACCGGAACGACAACTGAAAAAATAAGATACGATCAGATAACAGTTCAAGAAATATGAAAAAGTCATTGATGAGATAGTCTACTATACCAGCTGCAGTAGGTGGCAAGGCCGGAAGGGCCGGTAGCGCGACCGATCGTTCGTCTTCTCCTTCGATTTGTAGCACTGCAATCAGGATAAGGGAAAATTAGAAATAATTCCGTTACTAAAAAAAGAAAGACATCAGTTGGAAACTATACTCACCAGCGCCACCGGAGGAAGAAGCGAGTTCAGATGGGAAGGAGAAGTGTGGGAGCAACACCTGATAAAGATGGTCAAAAAGCACTCCTGAAAAAGACACAACAGTACGACTTTAGCACATAAATTATGCGTCTGAAAGATAAGACTAATAAGTTGCGAACCCATACCTTTCAACATCTTCGATGGTACGAGAGAGGGCGGAGAGGTGACCACCGCCAAGGCTGACGGCACTCCCTCGAGCAGTGGAGCATCGGCGCTGGCTGCACCTGCGTTAAAAAACAAGGGTAAACCTGTCAGGAAAGATTGCAAAATAAAAAGGGACGGTAATCCGAAATTTACTTGATGAGCCTCCAGCCGAGACGGAGGCGTCTCCCTCCTCCATCAATATAAGTCCACCACCCGTAGCCTCATCCCCAGACTCCACGGGGCCGTCGTCGTGCTCGCGAGGCCAGGAGACGACGGAGGGCCGTAGGCGGGGAGAGCTATGACCGGAGCATTACCATACTCCTGAGAAAGAGCGATTGGCTCGTCCTCAGGAATCATGTCCAACTCACCCGCGACTCCCTCGGGCTCAGCAGTCGCGGTTGTCTCGTCCACCGTCGCCACGAGATCATCGGTCTCAGGCGCTCCGTCCGCTGCTACCTCGGGCTCGGCATCAACCACTTGCTCAGGCATAGTGGACGTGACCGTTTCGTCAGCCACTAGCTCGGTCCTGGCAATCTCGGTTGTGTCGTCCGCCATCGGCTCGGGCTCGACCAATGCCTCTTCCTCTGGCGCCTCAGGTTCGACAGTCTCCGCCTCCCCCTCGGTTGGACTTGGCCCTGCAAGACAGAATATATAAGAACCGACAGCTTCATAATTCTTACAACAAAATTCTAAAAGAAATATTACCTGAGGTGGACTTATCGTTAGCCTCCCTATTGGCGCGCACCGCCTGTCTATGAGCTGTAGACAAGGCGACCGGGGGCTCTTCTGACGGAGTATCGGCACGAGGGATGGTGCTTGGGCCCGCTCCAATGGCCAAGGCAGCCCTGCGTGCCTAAGCTTCGCGCCTCAACCGCTTCCTCTCCTCCCGGGCTGTCGCGATGGACCTCTTCGACGCTTCCTTTATCAAGGTGTCGTCGTCCTCGTTCAGAGATGCCTCCAGAGCTTTTAAGGCATCTCTCATCGGCTCTTCAAGACGGGCCTCTCGTGGTAGCCCCGAGGAGGCAGAAACATCGGCGGCTGGCACGGAAAGAGTCTCCGCGTCACTTAGCGGGATCGGCATTGTGGTTCCTGCGATAAAAAAGGGGGAGATTAGATCGACCATAACACAAGGAAAATGAAGACTCGATGAATCAAAATTTACCAAGGCCTAAGGACGCTCTAAGGCGTTCCTCCTCTTGGAAAGTCTTAAGGGAAGCAGCAATGGCTTCTTCAGTGGTGATGCCTGTTGGAAGAAAAGAAGGAAAAACGTTAGTCAAAGGCAATAATAAAGATATGATGCAATAAAAATGCGACTAGTGATTACCTGATTGCGCAAGCTTAGCTAGACACGCGTCACGCCTTGCCAACCGCTCTGAAGCTACGATGGCGGCCTCCAAGTCCGTGTCGTCCGGCGGCATGACTAATCCCCTGTTAGTCCCATATTCACTCAGGCCCTCACCATAGGGAGCTTGGGGTTCCTGACCGAACGCGACGTCAGTGGCGAAGAGCGACTTCTTTTTCTTCTTCTGCCCACTAACCCTAGGTGCACCCGGGATCGACTTGTGCTTTGCAGGCACCTTGGGGCGGCGGGTCCCGATGTCTGCACCCACACCAGACTCCGGCGAGGCTACAAACACTGTCTCCACTGGAGCACAAGGCGCTAGTGGTGCATCCGCAATATCGGGAAGCGTCAATCCGTGTGGACGACTCTACGCACACGGTGGTCTGGCTCTAGCATCTTTTAGAGAGGGAACTACCGGGGTCCTTGGCACTAAAGGAGCGTTGCGGTCGCTACCTGGAGGCACACCCTTACGGTCGACCAGCAATCGCTTTTCCTCCTTTATGACGGCTCCCGTCTAATGACTGTACCATTCTGTATATACCTTGAGGAGTCGTGGGGCGCAAGCCGGCTCACTGATAAAAAAGTGGGAACCCGTATTCAGACGCATGAAGTAATGCAGCGTGCTCTCCATCCCTTCTTTGGTAACAGCAGGTTCCGATAGGAAAGCCTCCAGTGGTACCCCTTGATTGTAGCTCAGTTGTTGGGCGAAACGATGCGGGTTGTATCTCATGAAAATCGCCGCACCGTTCTGCCTGAACACCAGGAAGCCCGGTCTGATAGAATATAAGTGGAGGGTCTCCCGGGCCGTCAAAACTGAGGCTCCATCTTTGAAAGTGTCTTGTAATGGCCACACTGCAGTGGTAGATGCCTTTCCAATAGTCAACACCTTGTCGATGAAAGACACCCCGTCTCCAACGGTGTGGGGGTGAAGGAGTAAACCCCTGGTATTCCGTGGCGATGGAGTCACAATTGATGCGCCAATCAACTGTATAATGCGAGGGAAGCTGCACCTGTCATAGAACGAGGGCCTTGTGTGCATGCCTAAGACACCCGATGTATGTAGCTCGAGCCACGATACGAAGTAGTGCATCGGGAAGATCACGTGCAGTACCCCAGGCTCATTAGCATCCGCTGCTCGACTGAGGCCGTGATACAAGTGTACCAAGCCGGCGATCCCAACGGCCACTTTTATCCCGATGGTCATCCGGTGAGCTGGATAAAAGGCAGAGGGCCGCATATGGCGAGAATGAATCGGGAGCGCAAACCAACTCAGCCATAGCCCAAGAAATCCTAAGAAGAAGGCCTCCTCGTCCATCCCAGGGGCTGCAACTTCCGCAAAAGACATAGTCGGGGAATTAGGAAGGAAAAAACCCTTTTGGTCTATCTCCTTCGCCGGCAGGTTATCCAAACCTAGGCCGAAAAGGTCATCAAGGGTGGCAAACTTGGCAGCTTCTGCTGAAAGGACGTTTGGGTGAAGGAACCGAGCGATGAAATCCTCAAACCTAACCCCGCGACTCCCACGTTCGATGAAAAGGGCCTCATAGATGTTCAACACTTTGATCAAACTTGGGAATTAGTGTTGAACAGCATTCTCCGGGGTGAGTCCCCTTACTGCCGGCTTAGCACCGAAGAAATACTTGTCTGTAGGAAGCAACTCCTTATAGTGCTCCACTATAACCGGTAAACCGGAGACCTCTGTGAATTCCTCTAGAGAAATTGACACTTCCCGGTCCATTGCGAGGAAAGTGTGAGTAGGAATGTTCCACTGCTCCAAGAAGGCCTTGAACCATCAGGTGGGAAGCGTGGGGTACTGGAAGAGGGAGACGTAAACCGCAGTGTACAACCCTAACCTTATCAACTGCGACTTCTTCGCCGACAGGATATAGCGAGCCCACGGCAGATAGCCGATCGGGTGGCGGGGGATCAGACCTATGTTATATGATTGCCCTCAAGGTCGCGCCTTGCTTTGATAGATACGGCGTCCCAGGATATCCAAAACCATATGACGCTAAACCGGAATCGCATCTATGGCAGAATGAAGAAAGCCCTTTGAGGTCCAATCAACCATCTCTACGGCATACTGCACCGGGGGTGGGCTAGCATAGTTAATCGCCGTGATAGGCTCCGCCGGCACTGCGCACGAAAAGCTCCGTCGACCTATAATGATTTGGTTGTACCACGACCCCCAAAGGTGAAGACTCTTATATTCCGGGTCGTGGTCCCTGATCATAGCTAGGACTTCGCGGTCCAAGGGCGCTTCAGGAAATCCTTCCTCCGAACGAGCAAACGGGAACGAAATATCGAAAGACATAGTCGCTGCAAGGGAACAAAAGTAGCCGTTAGTGTTGCAATTCCAACGCTTGGCGTTTAAATCTTTTAATTAATTAATTAATTAAATTAAAAATTAATTAAAATTAAATTAAAATTAATTACACCACATTGCAGTGCAGTGGGTAGGAGACCAAAGGGAGACCCACAAAACCTGGATGACAATGCATCAGTTAATAAGACAACCCCATCATTGGATGGGATTGTCAGTTAAACCCCAAGAGAACATTCTCATCAATAATAAAAAAAAAACCTAGAGACAAGGAGAAAATCTCCTCTTTCAGAGCAAAGCTCTGTCACAGAGTGACACTTGTCAAACTCTGGTCTCAGGGAAATAAAATTCCTTAAAGAGAGCCTAGCTCTGTTATAATGATAAAAAAAATTCCATCAAAGAAAAAATTAATTAATTCCTAAAAAAAAATTAATTAAAAATTCTGGGATTTTAAAGATCCATATAAAAAAAACTCTTAAGAGTTCATCATCAGAAGATCAAAAGATCTATATTTTGTCATTGAGCAAAGCTCTGTTCATGGGTTAAGAAACCCTGAAACAAATTCTTGAGAGCAAAGCTCTATTTATGAAACCCCAAAGGGGATTTCTTTAGATCAAAAGATCTATGAGAGCAAGGCTCTGTTGGTTAAGATTGATTTAAATTAATTTAAATTAATTTTACCTAAAGTTTTTCTAACTTTGGAAATGAGAGCAAAGCTCTAGAGTTCTGGAAGCAAGAGCAAAACTATAAAGTTCTTAAGCAAGAGCAAAGCTCTGAAAATCAAAATCTTGGAAAATGGTAAAGATTTTCTAAGGGCCAGGGTTCTATTTATAAGGCGCTTGCGACCCTTCAACTCCTGAGTTGATCTGCAGTCAGGATCTTGCCACCGCTGCACTCACGTGCAAGCCACGTGAGCGCAACAATGGGGGGCATTTGTTTCCCCCAATCAAAACAAAGCTCTGTTTGAATTTCAAAAATTCAAAATTCAAAGCAACGCTTCAAATTCCTTGCGCTGCGCGCAATGCGCCATGTGTCAAAGGCTGATACGTTAGCGCAGCGCCCAAGGCAGCGCACCCAATCAGAGCAAGGCTCTATTTAAAACGAAAATTAAAGGAAGCAACGCTTCAGTTGCGCGGACGCTGCGCTGCGCGACACGTGTCAGCGCAGTTGCGCAAGCATAGTTGCCCTGCGCGACACGTGTCAGCGCAGTTGCGCTGCGCTGCGCGACACGTGTCAGCGCAGTTGCGCTGCGCTGTGAGCTGCGCGACACGTGTCACGCGCTGGGGCGTTTGCGCCAAACAGAATTAAATTCTAGTAAGATTTTTCTGTTCTTTTTAAAACAAGAAGATTGCCTTCCGTAAAACAGAAGCCCTTGGATCAAAAATCCAACGGTGGGGAAAATTCCCCAAATCACTCATAGAAAGATCTCTTTAACAGATTTATGGGCACTATATAAAGGCCCCTAGACCCCAATTCAAATCATCAACATTGTAAGAGATCAAGAACTTCAAATAGAGAGAACTCTGAAGAAATTTCAAGAAAAAGGTAAAAACCATTAAAATTGAAGAATTTCTTCTAATAAACCATTGATCTAAGAACAAGATCAATGATCTTCAAATAATAATAGTGCCTTACACTTTTTATGAACCACTGGTTCTCTGAAAGCAAAAAAAAACAAGAAAAACTTGTTTTCTTTGATCTAAATTGGATCAGGAAATCAAACAATGCCTTGTACTTTTTTATGAACCATTGGTTCTAGAATCTTAAAGATTCTCAAGTTATTGAAATAGTGCCTTACACTTGCAAAAACTGCACTGTTGCGCTCCTGGGTTGGCGCAAGCCACCAGAGAGTGTCACGTGTCAACACCTGAACCACTTGCACTATGCGCTTTTGAGATAGATCCTTGCTCTCTGAAATTGGCGCAACTCACCAGAGTGCGCCACGTGTCAGCAGCGCAAGTGCAGCGCACTGCGCTTGCGGGACACGTGTTATCACCACAAGCGCTTGCGCTCATTGATTGGTGCAAAGCACCTGACAAATGCAATGCATTGTTTGCTAAAGGGCCAGGCCCAAATCAAAAAGGCCTAGTAAGCCAAAATAAATTGCAATGCAATAAAAAGGGCAGAGCCCAAACAAAATAAAATGCAGAGCCCAGACAAAATTGATGTTCTGCCTCGTTTATAAATGGGCAGAGCCCAAACAAAATAAAAAAAAATGCAATGCATTATTTAAAAAGGGGCAAAGCCCTAGCACAGGTCTAATAGACCAAAAATATGAAATAACGTTGAATATTCTCAACTGGACTTAGCCCAATCATGGCCGTAAGTTCTCAAACTAAATTGACTGAGCAAGATTGCTCTCCTAAATCAATTTATATCCGGTTCGAAGGTACATCTCCGAACTCCTCTGACACCTATCGTTGTAATCCTTCAACGACGTCAGAGAGGCGACGGGTCCCGACAACCACACATCAATACGGACTGTGGAGTCCTTAAACCCACGGACTTATGCGTCCTTAAACTAAAACACGGACTGTGGGGTTCTTAAACCCACGGACTTATGCGTCCTTAAACTAAAACACGGACTGTGGGGTCCTTAAACCCACGGACTTATGCGTCCTTAAATTAAAACACGGACTGTGGGGTCCTTAAACCCACGGACTGATGCGTCCTTAAACTAAAACACGGACCGTGGGGTCCTTAAACCCACGGACTTAAGCGTCCTTAAACTACCTATGGACCACCATGTCCCTAAACTGGCAATAGACCGCAATGTCCTTAAACTACCTATGGACCACTACGTTCCTAAACTGGAACAATAGAGCCCCCAAATGCTCTTTTGTCGGATCCAAATGATCCCGTTAAGTTGATCTTAGTCTCAAATCAGACTAACGTATCCTTAACGAACGTTTAAGTTGATCTTAGCCTCAATATGGCTAACGTATCCTTAAACTAAAACACCAAATCCAAATCTAAGTAAATACGGATTTGGACTAATCTTCGTCCTACAGGCGACGGCATCACTTAGTCTCCGTATACAATCTACGAGCATCCACAAACAAAACAAACACACACGACACGAAGTGAAATTCTGGAGAAGGAGAAAGTGGCTACCGCGATGCGGTAGCGTAATTAACTGCAGGGGCTTGCGCCTGCAAGGAAAAACGTCCCCACAATCAAAAACCCCCCAAACGATGGGGAATTTGACGAAGTTTGCTAAATCGGTCGCATCCGTCTAAACCTCCGATACATGGTGCCATAAATCAACTTGGTATCTTCGGAGAGGTAGACGGATAAAACCAAATAGCATCTGCCCCGAATCTCAAGCAAGACGTCTTCACGTCGTCACCGTCTTTCGGAGGGGAACAAGGTGCAGTTAATCATGTGTGTCACTTAGTGATTGATCGTTGTTTATAACCATATATTTCCAGATCCCAGAGATGATATGGATTGGAGAGTCTGTACGTTATGATTCACGTAGAGTGTTTAGGTGTCCTACTTATTCATGTGTTTGTGTGGATCAAATTGGAGTCAAAGCTACTGCAGCGCAAGAAACTTCAATTATGATAGAGTCAAAGTGCGTAAGGAGACTTCAATTAAATTGGAGTTGCATGATTCTTGGAGACAGGATGGGAACGCTGATACATCTACAGAGACAGAGAATGTTTCAGTGTACCGTAAACCCAAGATAGATGATCATCACCAAACCCATAAAACCCAAGCAAAAGATATAGCATATCGATAATCACATGTGCCATGTTGTACGGACGTGAAGATCAATGGATGTATCACAACAGACGAGGGCAATAAATTACTTGTGGGTATTTCGATAGAAAGGATGTGGACAATATAAGTCAAGGTAGTGACCAAAGGATATGTCCAAAAGGAGGGGATGACGACGACGAGAATTTTTCTCATGTAGTCAAGCATACTTTTATCATGGTGGTACTGGCGAAGAGTATAGTACAGATCAGGACACTGAATCATCAGTTCAGATTAAAGTTCGACACGAAAGATCTTGATGTCGTGGAAAATCCTCATAATAGAGCGGGACATGAAAGCTTGCAGCTAAACCTATCTTGAAGGATATGCATCGAGATGATTCTGAAGCGATTCAGAATGGAGGAGTTGGTTGGTGAGTAGCTCTATCGTCAACCACTTCGACTCTCTTCTACGGTGTGCCCATCTAGCAAAAAAGAGAGGAATGTACCGGACACCATATGCAAGAGCGGTCGGATCACAGTATATGCAATGGTATAAACCAAGTCAGGTGATTATTTGTTATTGACTTGGCGAATCAATAGATGTCGAATTCAAGGGAAGTGTATTAACTGCACCGCAGTTTTGATCGAGTAAAAAGATGAGATTATTCACGTGTTCGTGATGGTCAAGAGATCAACTATAAGGCATATACTTGTTAGATGTTTGAGTCTATTAGTTGAAGAAACGTTGCGGGCTATTGTGACGTTGTCGACAACAAAGATTGAGTATATGGTAGTGGTCAAAGGATCAAAAGAAAAACTCGCTATTTGTACGGTGATTCACAGATGTGTATCTTCATGTTGATAAGTGAAGAGTTACTTCAAGATATAGCGCATTACAAGTGCTTTTTTTTGCTTGTCTCCGGATAAGGGGTTCTAATGTTTTGGACCAAGGTGGAGTACGGTGTAGTGGTTATGAGTGTTTGGGGATAGATTATGGTGTAGTGATCGTGAGTACTCGAAAGCAACGATCTTATCGTATGCTTGAGATGGAAATAACGAAGATGGTACAAGGGTTCTGAGAAGGAACGTGATGCATATGCGAGAACATCGGCAAAGAGGATTATGAGAACAACAATGAATTAATCTTAACTTATTAGGCTCAATGGATTTGAGTCAAGATAGAGATTGTTGGAATTATGTCTCATATCTAGTTGGCCACTTATCTGCGGTTCGTGGATTACAGGGAGTCTGGATTAGACTCGAACAGTCGGGCCAAAATAATCTGTTAGTGTGGGCTATTAATGGATATGGAGATGAGAGCATACTCAAAATTTTTATTTAGATTTAAACTAAGGTGGAGATTATTGAGATTAGTTTAAATCTAAATAGTTAAATATTATAGATAGAATTAAGATATATATCTTATTTAAATAAAGATTTAGATCTAATTTAAATAAGAGGAAATATTCTATTAGATAAGGATAAAGGAGATTTATGTTAATCCTAATTTAAATAGAATAAGAATTATTCTATATTATAAATAGGAAGATACTTTCATTAAGGCGAATTGGCAAAACTGCGAACGAGGAAAAGCCCAGGTGCGCAAAGGCAAGAGGGATGTAGTCTCTAAATTTATGAGGCTTGTAACTCCTCTCTCTTGAGGT
Organism: Agapanthus africanus; assembly: GCA_030015575.1. NCBI lineage: Eukaryota > Viridiplantae > Streptophyta > Magnoliopsida > Asparagales > Amaryllidaceae > Agapanthus > Agapanthus africanus. The sequence continues at coordinate 21,909,272 of CM057348.1, read as the reverse complement.
GAGATCACGGGAGGGGAGATGGGATGATGTGAAAGAGAGTTGAGATGCGTGAGATCTCATAAACTTTGTCTTCATTAAGAGATTCAGGGTCTAATCGAAATTTGAAAGATGCTATTATTTTATATGATCAAATCGAGGAGAATATAAGGTGTCAGGTGTAATCTTTCTTATATAAATGGAATCCTCATATTTTCCCCGTGGAGTAGACCGTTGGTCGAACCACGTTAAAAACTCTGTGTTGATTAAATTTTCTTATGGATTGCTGTCTTGCGTGCTCGAACATTAAAGACGGGATTTTCTCCTCGACGATATGTATTGAATGAAAGGAAGATTCCCAACAGAGACTCAGCGTCTCCCTTCAACGACAGTAGGGATTCTCTCAACGATGTCAAGCCTTGACGGCTCTCTCGAAGAACGAGCTCCACGTCTTTTTCAAGGACATTAAAGATGTTTAGCCGCATCAAGTTTTCCATTGCTTTCCAACCGATCACGATTCTTGATCCACCATGAATTTGAGAGAGTTATTAAATATAGTAGTATATATGCACCCACTATATAGTGTATAATATATTCTGAATTCTTTTTTCATGTTTCTTTTCTATATAGAGACTTTTTCTTTTTCTGAAATCAACTCCCTTCAGGGATCGAACTTTGAACTCTCACATTAGGGAGAAAATTGATATCAACTGAGTTAAACCCAGTTGGTTATATAGAGACTTATTATATAAAACCCTCTACTTTTATATATAAAGAAATGTAATGTATTTTTTCTATCATGAACAGAACCACAATTCTCTCAAATTCTTCCACTCCTAAGAATATGCATCCATCTTGATTGCTTTCTTTATCAACATCTTATTCATGTCATCTCCACGCACGCACGCACGCACACACAGAGAAAAAAGGGTATGAGGTGGCGGTCCCTTTTCCGAAATGGGACCCCCGCCTCACAACACACCTCGAGAGAAAAAAGGGTATGAGGTGGCGGTCCCTTTTCCGAAATGGGACCCCCGCCTCACAACACACCTCACCCTACGCATTTCACCGATCTAAACCGATCATATTGATCTACATATTATGAAACTTCTTTGTATAAAAAATCTCTAACGCGTCCATCAAGTGATCATGTTTTTTGAATATAAGGGTTTTCTAATAAGTAGATCAAGACAATCGGTTTGGATCGGTGAAAAACATAGGGTAATGTGTGTTTGAGGCGGCTACCGCCTCATATACCTCCCCCCCCCCCTCTCTCTCTCTCTCTCTCTCTCTCTCTCTCTCTCTATATATATATATATATATATATATATATATATATATATATATATATATTACCAAATTTCTGATGTCCTGACCAGTATTTCTTCTCGGGCTCATATGTGATAGAATTTTGATTATTTTGAGTGATGGACTTTTATGAGTACACATGGGCTTTCAATATAGTTGAGTTCCATCCAAAAGTTCTAAGACAATTGGTAGGGTTTCAATCTATATCTTATACCCATGTGCTTCTCTTGTTGTTTCCAATATAGAACTATTCTTAACACTCACATCTTTTGGTTTTTACTTTCAACACTCTCTCTCGTTTGCAACCACTTCTCCTTTTTCTTTTTCTTTTTTTTTGGTTGTCATATGGATCGCACAACACTTGTAGTGCAGTCTCTCAAAGATACTCTTTTCTTTTTTTGGTGCTTGTAGACTGTTTTTGTCAGAGGTATTGTTGAGGTCCTGATCGATCTGAACTCTGAAATTACTTTGTTCTCAAAATATAATTGGAATTATAATTTGAGAAGAAAATTGGAAGAGGATATAAAAGAAAAATATATACTTTGTATTGATTTGAACTTTTTGGCACACTTCACAATCTAAATGACACCATATATATATATATATGGCACACTTCACAATCTAAATGACACCATATATATATATATATATATACATATATATATATATATATATATATATATATGACTCTTTATATTCCACAACTCATAACCTACACATTTATTATCATTACACATATGACCATTATTATTCCACAACTCATAACCTAAAAATTATTTTTATACCATATGACTCTTTATATTTTTAATTACTACTACTAAATATTGCATTGATAACTCTTCCACGACCAAAATAATTCATGACCCTTCATATCCGCAAATTAAAATCAATATACTATTAAAAATAAACTTGATATTTTAATAATTATGGGATTATAAAGAGTCATGACATTTAGTATGCTCAATAAACATTTATTTGTTTTAATTAGTATTATGATGAGTTTATGCATTTAGTGAGTATAATTGCATTTAGTAGATGTAATGTCAAGAGTCATGAATTATTAGTATATAAATGATCACTAGCATCTATATATATGTATGAAATTAGTTTATAATAACAAGACAACTGATATAATAAAATATATTTGAGTTTTTGCCTCCATCATATTTAATTCCGAAAATCCATTGATTTTTTGTTATCATCCTTTCTACAAATCAAATCCCACCACACAAATTAATTCTTGAAGTTTTCTTTAACGCCTATAAAGTGGTATCAGAACACTTTAGTTTCTACAAAGTGGTTCAGAGCCCAAATCGATGGGGACGTTGATATTTTAGAGCTTGGTCGAAGATACACAAACTGATACAAATTGAAGCACCATATCTCATGAACAACGATTATGAGTATTGGAGTACAAGAATGAAAGAGATTTTGATTTCTCAAAACCTTTGGGAAACTGTTGAAGAAGGGTATGAAAAGACGGAAAGTTGGAACAAGCTAACTCTCTCCGTTATGCTTATCAATATCCTTTATTCTTGATTTCATACAATATTTCTTTTTTCTACTTTTACTATCAATTTTAATATCAATATTTCCTTCTTCTTTATATTTTCTTCTTTATATCTTCTTCTTTTATCTTTGACATCCAATATGCTGTCCAGCTACCTAAATTTGGAGATTCGTGATCGTATGATTCTTCAGTCACGTTTGAGTTAATCACACAAATTGGTGCATGATAATTTTCAATGCCAGATATTTGGAGAATAGGTGATTTAAGGGGCCGGGTCTTAGCATACAGTGAATTACATATGTCAAGTGTGTCATCGCCAAGCGCCATAACTCTATTTTGCATCCAGTCCGATGTCAATGTCATTTTATCATTCTGGCTTTGTATATTTGTTTACATTGTTAAAGAGATCGATTATATATGTTCATGCGTCTGAGATTACTAAGAGCCCGTTGTACGCTTTGATTCTGACCAGCAGAGATAGTATGGTTTCTGATTTTATGAATTTAGGAATATGAGTAAGGATTATATGCAAAGAGATTGATAAGGATAAGAAAAAGCTAATTTTTCTGATGCTAATTTTTGCTGAACTCATATTAATTACCAACTTTTGTAAGCTCACAGCAGAATTTACAGTAATGAATGCATGTTTACTGCAATTTTTGTAAGAAGTTTTGCAGGTGTGGATTGAAAAAGTATTTTGGTGCTTTTTTTTTAGCCTAAACCCGTGCACATACAAGCACACTACATACACGAGCACCCAGAAAACCAATGAATTTGCCTCGAAAGACTTAAATTGTGGCCACTCTTGGGATTTAACCTTGCATTCGGGGGAAACACCATACCAACTGAGCTATAGCTCATTGTTATGTGGATTGAAAGATGAAGGAATATACAAAAGGAGATGCGATATTATCCCATAAACCAGTTCGTATAAACTTTAGCTATTCGCATCTAATCTGAAAATCAGACTTCTACTATTTGCATATAAAAATAGTTATTTAGGTTACTTTCTCTATAAAATATAGGTTACTTTCTCTATTAAAAAAAAGTTAGGTCAAATAATACATTCAGAATTATGCTAATTAAGGCCCTGATTGGAATATTTTTGTTTTACACAAATTGATAATCTGATCAAATAAAAGTTGCGGGTCAGTTAGGTCAAATAATCACTACAAGAAAATGAGCCCAATTTTGACGGCGAATTTGTTGAGCTTTATTTCAACGGAATATTTTCGTCGAAATAAGTCGCATCCCATCGAAAAAAATTGAAATTTTATTGATTTCGGTCAACAGTTATTTCGACAGCTAATTTCCGTCGAAAAAATTGTCGAGCGAAATCAACAATTTCCCATGACCCCCTCTTTCCCCATTTGTTAATTTTTCCTTCCCATTTTTTCCCTCACTCCTCCTTAAAAAATCCACAGCCCCCTCTCCCCTCCTCCTTTCCCCCTCCACCGGCCACCCAAAAAAGTCCCCCGACTACCCTGTCTATACTCCGCCGGCCTCCGATCTCAACCCTCCACCCGCCTCCTCTACCCGATCTAAACCCTCTTCGAGACTCCACCCGTCTCCACCGCCTCCTCCTCTCCAAGCTCGCCTCCTAGCCGGTGCTCCCGGCTTCGAATCCCGGCCGCCTCCTAGCCTCCTCCTCTCCAAGCACCTCCAACCTCCGCCTTCGACGCCAATCGGTGAGTTTGTTTATTAATTTATTTAGGTTGTATGAAATTTTGTTAAATTTAAGTAATTTTAGGGTTAATGATAAGACTAATTTTAGGGTTAGGGTTAATTTTTGGAATGATTTTAGTGTTAGCGTTAATTTTAGGTTTAGAATAAGGATTAATTTTATGTTAGGGTTAGAGTTAATTTTATGGTTAGTGTTAGGGCTAATTTTAGGGTTAGTATTAGGATTAATAATTTTGGGGTTAGGGTTAGGGTTAGGGTTGGGGTTAGTATTATGCTTAATTTTGGGGTTAGGGTTGAGGTTAGTGTTATGCTTAATTTTAGGGTTAGGGTTAATTTTGGGGCAAGGATTAAATTAATTTATTTGTTGAAAGTTTTAGGTTCAGAATTGGGTTAGGTTGTTAATTTTAGTTAATTATAGTTAGGAGTGTGTGTAAGTTGTAAACTATAGAGATGGTCGCGGGAAGGATGGAGTCTTACGGCATCCCGTTGATGGTGAAAAGTGGCAAAGATTTGACGCTCAATTTCTCGTGTTCGCTGCGGAAGCTCATAATGTAAGATTTGGATTATCGGCTGATGGATTGGAACTGTTTAAAGGAGGTGTATCTCACAGTGTATGGCCCGTTACACTAGTAGCTTATAACCTCCCGCCGTGGATGAATATGGAAAAATCTTACATCCAAATACCTCTGTTGATCTCTGGAAGCAACTCTCCTAGTATTGATATCGATATTTATTTGAAGCCATTGATCGATGAGTTAAATGAGCTATGGGAGAACGGCATCGTTACTTATGATGTCCACAGAAAGGAGGGATTCACACTGCGCGAAGCGTTGTTTTGGAAAATAAATGATTTCCCGACATATGCCATGTTGTTGGGATGTAGCATGACATGTCATCGTGCTTTCCCCTTTTGTCAAGAGAACACCGTCTGTGAAAAGCCAGTAAATCGGATTTTCTGTTACACTAGACATCGTCGTTGGCTAGATGTTGATCATGCTTATCAATGCAATGGAATCAAGTTCAACGGTAAGCAGGTGAATCGGCCCCTCCTCCTGAGCCAAATAGGATAAAGGCGTTTGTGGACGTAGAGTACATCAATATTGTTTTTAGTAAGAAACATAAGCATACTATTCCGAATGAGATATCAAATAAATGGAGAAAGAGATCTATATTTTATTATTTGTCGTATTGGCGTTTTCTTAATCTTCGTCATAATTTGGGCGTCATGCACATCGAGAAGAATGTCTGTGAGCTCTTGCTGGGTACTCTGTTGAATACCAAATTCAAGAACAGAGACATATTAGCGATACAACAATGATTTGCTACAAAGAATTTGCGGCCAGAATTACATCCAACTCCGATATAGAATGGTAAATGGGCTATTCCACTAGCAAAGCATACGATTCAATAATGAGAAGCTGGGTTTCCTTAAGGTACTAAACAAGTAAGGATACCGGATTCATATTCTGCGAACATTAGTAAATGTGTAAACTTGAAAATGAAAACTATCATCGGTCTGAAAAGTCACGACTGTCATGTGATCATGTTGAAATTGCTTCCCATTACTGTTAGGGCGTTACCAGATAACGACGTTGTATCAATTGTGACTGATTTGTGTCATTTCTTCAGAGAGTTAGGCTTCAAAGATTACTCAGCAAACGATTTTAGAACCCTGGAGAATAAAATACCTCGCATACTTTGTAGAATGGAGATGTTGTTTCTGCATTCTATTTTCACTGTAATGTTGCATCTTATGGTTCACCTTACTCAAGAGGCGCGTTTAGATGGTCCCGTGAATTATCGGTGGATGTATCCGTTCGAGAGGTAAAACTTATATAACAGCTATTTACTATTCATAATAAATCGAATATTTATAATAAAACAGATTAAATTTGTTTGCATCCGTCTGGTTCATATACAAAATAAAACGGTACATCCATAACACACTACTACAATATGGGGTTGCCCCTACGGATAAAGGAATCCGTAGGGGCAACTATTTATTGCCCCTACGGATTGAACCGTAGGTCCATATACTTGGACCTATGGTTTTCTACGTTTTAATTTAAAAATATTTAATCGTAATTTGATGTTTGGCCATACGGAGCCGCAAACAAAGGACCTACCGCAGGTTAGTCCGTAGGGGCATGTATATTGGTTAATTAATATAAAAAAATGGCACAGAAAATCCCTCCGTTCCCAAAAACTTCTCCCGTGCCTCGCGATCGATTTCCTCCCACGCCTTGTCGACTCCTCCGTCGCCTCCTCCATCGTCTCCTCATAACATCCTCATCGACTTCCTCCAGCGCCTCAATCCCGAGCCTCTTCGACTTCCTCGTAGCCTCCTCCGTCGCCTCTTCCACCGCGAAAAAGGTTATTAAATCTCCAATTTTTACTTCTAATATAATGCTTTTATTTCCCTCTTTTGATGATGTTAGGTTCAGGGCAGGGTTCGGGTACGGGTGAGGGTTAGGGTTAGGCATCGGGTCAGTTTAGGGTTAGGGTTAGGGGTCGGTTGGGGTTGGGGTTAGGGTTCTGTTGCGGTTAGGGTTGGGGTTAGGGTTAGGGTTCGGAATTGGGGTTAGGGTTAGGGTTAGGGTTTGGAATTGGGGTTGGGGTTAGGGTTGTTTATTCTTGAAAACAACTCTAATTAAAGGCTAGGGTTAATTTAGGTTTAGTGTTGGAGGCTAGGGTTAATTTGGGTTAATTAAAGGGTAGGGTTAATTAGTGATAATTTGAAAGGGTTATGGTGTTGATTAGGTTTAATTTGGTTAAATTTTGGTTGATTAGGGTTAATTAGGTTAATTTGGGTAAATTGGGTTAAGTTTGGGTTAATTAGAGATAATTTGTGTTAGGGTAACGATTATGGTTAATTGTGGTTAATTAGGTTAGCTTGGGTTATTTTGGTTTATGGTGCACTAGTTTATTTAGTAGGATACAATAGTTCATTGCAGTAGGATACTCGATGATAACGTAAACGTACAACTTTACCGTAAACGCAAGAAAAATTTAACCTAAACTTGAAATTTTGAACCCTTAATAACGAAACGTAAACGTAAAAACTATTCATGTTAAATGTTCAACTTAAAACCAATATATGATACTCGATAATAATATGAAACCTTCTTATTCTCATCGATACTCATATATAAAACTAAAAGCGCCACTTAGTCCCCGTCTATCGGTTAACATAGGTGCGATGTTCGTCGTGACATAGAACTATACGAACGTTGTTAAATATCGGACGGTATAGCTCGATACTAACAACCGTCGTATAGTCTATGCGATGAGAAGATTCAATCGTATGGTAACCGATAGATTTGTCCCGTGTGGACAAGTTAGGAATTTATAAAGCAAACACCTTTATTCACTTGTGTTTTCATCCGTTTTGAGATATTTCGTCGGTACCTTTCCGCTGGTTCTCCATGTGCAAAGATAGATTAGATATTCATTTCAACGTTGTTTCACAGCTTTGAAATAATTATCTATTCTATTACAGTGTACTCGGAGAACAGCGGGGAGGCGCTGCCAAAATTTACTCGAAACGGTTGAAATCACAAGTGATGGGTGTTCGCTCTATACATTCTTAATGGGATAGAAGCCTTACCCCCGACAGCCGGAACACACACATACAACAAAAATACACAACAAACGCATCATTAGATAGTGATTCAAGATGTTCAAGTTAAAACCAATATATGATACTCGATAATAATATGAAACCTTCATATTCTCATCGATACTCATATATGAAACTAAAAGCGCCACTTAGTCCCCGTCTATCGGTTAACATACGTGCGATGTTCGTCGTGACATAGAACTATACGAAGGTTGTTAAATATCGGACGGTATAGCTCGATACTAACAACCTTCGTATAGTCTATGCGACGAGAAGATTCAATCGTATGGTAACCGATAGATTTGTCCCGTGTGGACAAGTTAGGAATGTATAAAGCAAACACCTTCATTCACTTGTGTTTTCATCCATTTCGAGATATTTCGTTGGTACCTTTCCGCTAGTTCTCCATATACAAAGATAGATTAGATGTTCATTTCAACGTTGTTTCAAAGATTTGAAATGATTATCTATTCTATTACAGTGTACTCGGAGAACAGCGGGGAGGTGCTACCGAAATTTACTCAAAACGGTTGAAAGCACAAGTGATGGGTGTTCGCTCTATACATTCTTAATGGGATAGAAGCCTTACCCCCGACAGCCGGAATATATACATACAACAAGAATACACAACAAACGCATCATTAGAGAGTGATTCGAGATGTTCAAGTTAAAACCAATATATGATACTCGATGATAATATGAAATCTTTATATTCTCATCGATACTCATATATGAAACTAAAAGCGCCACTTAGTCCCCGTCTATCGGTTAACATACGTGCGATGTTCGTCGTAACATAAAACTATACGAAGGTTGTTAAATATCGGACGGTATAACTCGATATTAACAACCGTCGTATAGTCTATACGACGAGAAGATTCAATCGTATGGTAACCGATAAATTTGTCCCGTGTAGACAAGGTAGGAATGTATAAAGCAAACACCTTCATTCACTTGTGTTTTCATCCGTTTCGAGATATTTCGTCGGTACCTTTCCGCTGGTTCTCCGTGTACAAAGATAGATTAGATGTTCATTTCAACGTTGTTTCACAGCTTTGAAATGATTATCTATTCTATTACAGTGTACTCGGAGAACAGCTGGGAGGTGCTGCCGAAATTTACTCGAAACGGTTGAAAGCACAAGTGATGGGTATTCGCTCGCTCTATACATTCTTAATGGTATAGAAGCCTTACCCCCGACAGCCGAAACACACACATGCAACAAGAATACACAACAAACGCATCATTAGAGAGGGATTCGAGATATTCAAGTTAAAACCAATATATGATACTCGATGATAACATGAAACCTTCATATTCTCATCGATACTCATATATGAAACTAAAAGCGCCACTTAGTCCCCGTCTATCGGTTAACATACGTGCGATGTTCGTCGTGACATAGAACTATACGAAAGTTGTTAAATATCGGACGGTATAGCTCGATACTAACAACCGTCGTATAGTGTATGCGACGAGAAGATGCAATCGTATGGTAACCGATAGAGTTGTCCTGTGTGGACAAGTTAGGAATGTATAAAGAAAACACCTTCATTCACTTGTGTTTTCATCCGTTTCGAGATATTTCGTCAGTACCTTTCCGCTGGTTCTCCGTGTACAAAGATAGATTAGATGTTCATTTCAACGTTGTTTCACAGCTTTGAAATGATTATCTATTCTATTACAGTGTACTCGGAGAACAGCGGGGAGGTGCTGCCGAAATTTACTCAAAACGGTTGAAAGCACAAGTGATGTGTGTTCGCTCTATACATTCTTAATGGGATAGAAGCCTTACCCCCGACAGCCGGAACACACATATACAACAAGAATACACAACAAACGATCATTAGAAAGTGATTCGAGATATTCAAGTTAAAACCAATATATAATACTCGATGAGAATATGAAACCTTCATATTCTCATCGATACTCATATATGAAACTAAAAGCGCCACTTAGTCCCCGTCTATCGGTTAACATACGTGCGATGTTCGTCGTGACATAGAACTATACGAAAGTTGTTAAATATCGGACGGTATAGCTCGATACTAACAACCGTCGTATAGTCTATGCGATGAGAAGATTCAATCGTATGGTAACCGATAGATTTGTCCCGTGTGGACAAGTTAGGAATGTATAAAGCAAACACCTTCATTCACTTGTGTTTTCATCCGTTTCGAGATATTTCGTCGGTACCTTTCCGCTGGTTCTCCGTGTACAAAGATAGATTAGATGTTCATTTCAACGTTGTTTCACTGCTTTGAAATGATTATCTATTCTATTACAGTCTACTCGGAGAACAGCGGGGAGGTGCTGCCGAAATTTACTCGAAACGGTTGAAAGCAAAAGTGATGGGTGTTCGCTCTATACATTCTTAATGGGATAGAAGCCTTACCCCCGACAGCCGGAACACACACATACAACAAGAATACACAACAAACGCATCATTAGAGAGTGATTCGAGATGTTCAAGTTAAAACCAATATATGATACTCGATGATAATATGAAACTTCCTTATTCTCATCGATACTCATATATGAAACTAAAAGCGCCACTTAGTCCCCGTCTATCGGTTAACATATGTGCGATGTTCGTCGTGACATAGAACTATACGAAGGTTGTTAAATATCAGACGGTATAGCTCGATACTAACAGTCGTCGTATAGTTTATGCGACGAGAAGATTCAATCGTATGGTAACCGATAGATTTGTCCCGTATGGACAAGTTAGGAATGTATAAAGGAAACACCTTCATTCACTTGTGTTTTCATCCGTTTCGAGATATTTCGTCGGTACCTTTCCACTGGTTCTCCGTGTACAAAGATAGATTAGATGTTCATTTCAACGTTGTTTCACAGCTTTGAAATGATTATCTATTCTATTACAGTGTACTCGGAGAACAGCGGGGAGGTGCTGCCGAAATTTACTCCAAACGGTTGAAAGCACAAGTGATGGGTGTTCGCTCTATACATTCTTAATGGGATAGAAGCCTTACCCCCGACAGCCGGAACACACACATACAACAAGAATACACAACAAACGCATCATTAGAGAGTGATTCGAGATGTTCAAGTTAAAACCAATATATGATACTCGAAGATAATATGAAACTTTCATATTCTCATCGATACTCATATATAAAACTAAAAGCGCCACTTAGTCCCCGTCTATCGGTTAACATACGTGCGATGTTCGTCGTGACATAGAACTATACGAAGCTTGTTAAATATCGGACGATATAGCTCGATACTAACAACCGTCGTATAGTCTATGCGACGAGAAGATTCAATCGTATGGTAACCGATAGATTTGTCCCGTGTGGACAAGTTAGGAATGTATAAAGCAAACACCTTCATTCACTTGTGTTTTCATCTGTTTCGAGATATTTCGTCGGTATCTTTCCGCTGGTTCTCCGTATACAAAGATAGATTAGATGTTCATTTCAACGTTGTTTCACTGCTTTGAAATGATTATCTATTCTATTACAGTGTAATCGGAGAACAGCGGGGATGTGCTGCCGAAATTTACTCAAAACGGTTGAAAGCACAAGTGATGGGTGTTCGCTCAATACATTCTTAATGGGATAGAAGCCTTACCCCCGACAGCCGGAACACACACATACAACAAGAATACACAACAAACGCATCATTAGAGAGTGATTCGAGATGTTCAAGTTAAAACCAATATATGATACTCGATGATAATATGAAACCTTCATATTCTCATCGATACTCATATATGAAACTAAAAGCGCCACTTAGTTCCCGTCTATCGGTTAACATACGTGCGATGTTCATCGTGACGTAGAACTATACGAAGGTTGTTAAATATCGGACGGTATAGCTCGATACTAACAACCGTCGTATAGTCTATACGACGAGAAGATTCAATCGTATGGTAACCGATAGATTTGTCCCGTGTGGACAAGTTATGAATGTATAAAGCAAACATCTTCATTCACTTGTGTTTTCATCCGTTTCGAGATATTTCGTCGGTACCTTTCCGCTGGTTCTCCGTGTACAAAGATAGATTAGTTGTTCATTTCAACGTTGTTTCACAGCTTTGAAATGATTATCTATTCTATTACAATGTACTCGGAGAATAGCGGAGAGGTGCTGCCGAAATTTACTCGAAATTAGTGCGTCATTGTCTGAACGTCATGCATATAGAGAAGGGAGTATCAGAGCACATACTCAACTTGCTTCTTTGTAAAGACGGGAAATCGAAAGACAACCTGAATACTCGGATGGATCTACAGGAGAGGGGAATAAAAAGTGAATTGCACCCTAGACCGGTAGCGGGTAAACCGGGCAAGTTTGTACTTCCCAATGCCACTTATCATATGTCACAACCGGAGAAGAAAAGATTACTGTAGGTGTTGCATGATTTGAAAGTTCCCACAGGTTTCTCAGGATCATTCAGCAAGAAAATAAAAATTGTGAAAGGAAAGATCGATGGGTTGAAAAGTCATGATCACCATGTTATCGTGGAGCACCTTCTTCTATTAGCCCTCAGGACTTCTCTCCCCGAATCGGTTGGTCTAGTAATCAATGACCTATGTTGTTTTTTTAGAGAGTTGTATGCTAAAACACTGGAGGTTGTGACGCTGGATAAGCTAGAAAATTCTATTGCGTTGATACTTTACAAGTTTGAGCGTATTTTCCCACCGTCATTCTTCGATATCATAATACACTTGACGGTTCATCTTGCAACTGAGGCTAAGTTAGCCGGATCGGTACAATATCGATGGATGTATCCCGTCGAGAGGTACGTGTAATTTTTTGTTTCGCGCAATTTATAAATTTAATTTATTGTTGTCCTGTATGCCCGTATTTATTTATTCAACATATTTTCATTAGGTATCTCTACACTCTTAAAAAATATAAACGCAATAAAAATCGACCATAGGGTTCTATCATGCAAGGTTATCTTGTTGATGAAGCAACCACATTTTGTTCCCGCTATCTGGATGAGAACATTGAGACAAGACTTAACCGGCCTCGAAGAATTCAAGACGGGCCATATGGTAAAGCCGAGTATAAGAGGGTAGACACTATGTTTATCAACAAGATATACCGGTTTATCTTGCTTAATTGCGCATGTCTTGAATAAATTAGAGAGTAAGTTTTTTTGGATTAATTGTTATACTTGTGTTTGTGTGTGTATGAAATGATATAATATTAATGTCGCCATTATTTATCGAAAACAGAATTCATTTTAACGAGGTACGTGAGGGGCATCCTGATTGGAACGAAGAACGATTGGAAAAATATCATCAGGATAATTTTTGTGATTGGGTCACAGATCATGTAAGTTATTCTAATAACATTTTTTTGCTATCAGTTTTAATCTAAACTTGTATCGTTATGTATTTTTCGTAAAATTTGTTTTGTTAGATCCACGATCCGAATTTGTCTGCATCATTTGAGAGTGATTCAGGATGTTTAGCTCAATTTCCTAGTATGGAGGTTGCATATTACAAAGGATTTGGTGTCCTTGGATACAAATTCGAAGTTAAGGACATAGAAACATCTAGAACCACTCAGAATAGTGGGATTGCGACGGTAGGATCGGACGGTGTGATTTATTATGGGTACTTAAATTGTATACTCGGCATCCACTATCCCGGACGATCAGAACCCTTTTATATATTCCAGTGTACTTGGTACGATACGCGAACCGATACGGATAAGTGGAGAAGCAATCTTGAGACTTGGAAAGATGAATATGGATTGACCAGTGTGAACACACTTCGATTTTACGGTCAGGAAGATCCGTTTATCTTTCCGAACCAAGCGTTCCAAGTATACTACTCACAGTGTTTGAAGCATCCGGGATAGAGTGTTGTATACCGATGGAAACCCAGAGATGTCTACAATGTCTCAGAATTTGAGGACAGCGATGAAGATGAAGAAGAGAGAAGGCTTAGAGTGCTCCGACCGCTTGTTTCGAAGGACGGGTTGTCTTCGGCCGATCATGAAGTTACGTGGGTTAGAAATGACATCGACGATGAAATCCAAGTAGATATGTATAATGTGCCCACGAAACGAAAAAGGTTATCAGTAATGTTATATTTTTACTTCAAATTTTACGATCTATACATATATAGTCAATACTTTTAATTATTGTCTAATGCGTCCACGAACCGTTTATCTAGATTTGATGACCATGTCGGGAGCAGCGAGGGGCGGCAGGAGCTCCAGCCGTGGCAGAGGCAGAGCAGTTCTGCCGCCCGGAGAGCTGCGTAGGGAGCTTCAGAGGGCCGGTCTTGCACCCAGATTGGAGACCCTTTCGGATGCCTCCTTCCGTGTGGATTTTGCCACACCTCCAGGTATATTGCATGCATATCCATTTTGAATGTAATATTATAGATATTCATGCCTGTTTATGTCAAAATTACTTATATTGTCAATGTTTGATTGTCTAGTTGTTGGTGATGCGTCCACATCAGGGACAGAGGCCACTCCCGCTCCTCCAGGTATGTTTATATATCATATAGTGCACGTATATTGATTTAGAATGATATATCATAAATATACACATATTCTTTTTGCTCTTACTTAGATAGTAATTTTTATTATTGTCTAGCTGTAGGTGGTGACACCACCGCACCTGCGGGTATGTTTATATATCCTATAGTGCATGCATATTGATTTAGAACGTTATATTATTGATCTACACATTCTTTTTGCAATTACATATATAATCTATTTTTAATTGTCTAATTATAGGTGGTGCGTCCACATCTGACGCAGGGGCCACTCCTGCCACTTCCGTACCCTCCGCATCGTCTGTAGGTTAGTATGAATAAATATAAAATATTTATTCATTTTACATATGCTCTATAGAATAAATATGAACTTCATGGAAATTTAGCGTCAATTTTTATTTTCTAGTTGGAGGGGATGCGTCCGCATCCGGGACACCGGCTGTTCCTCACCGGAGGAACTATCGTCCCGCTCGTGCTGCTGCCCGGGCCTAGGCTCGTGCTTTAGTCACCAGAGGTATATATCACACTTCAATTTTCGTTTAACCTTGATTTCTTAATACAACTTTGTCTTAATATTGATTGTCTTGATATTTCTTGCAGACGCAGGGCCTCCCCATCCCCAGAAGGGGCCTCGAGGCCTGAATCAGTCCCATAGGCTGAGGCCTGACAGAGTTAGGGGGAGGCAGCATTCCCCCTCTTTTTTACCCTTGACTATTGCTATACCGGTCTTCATGCCGAGTGGTTCGGCCGGTATATGGGGGATGAGAGCCAGCTCGTGAAGAACTATCCACTTCACGTTGAGTGGGGCGAGCAGCACCAGCGCTCATTCGCCCGCTTCTTTGATCAGGCTCGGGTATTAATATATGTTTTCATTTGATTTATCCAATATATTTATTATTAACACTTGCAATCTAATAATAATGTTTTTTTTTGTATTTTCAGTTGGATTACGATTTTCAGCCTGTAGCTGACCCTGATCACCCTAGGAGGGTGCTCGACCTTCATGCTCTGTACAATGGCCTGATGAAGAACATGCAGACCAAGGTCCGATACAACAGGAATGAGCTGAAGGCCGACTGCTACTCCCTGTGGATGGCAACCCCCGAGGCAGAGAGAGCGGCCCTCCTATCTGCTCCGGCGTTTGCGAGAGTCGACGTAGAGACATGGACTCTATTGTGCGAATATTTCAACTCTCAACGCAAACAGGTATGTATTTTAAATGTAATTCATTGTTTAGGATATAATTTATATTTTTGTGTTCCTTAATTAGAAAACTAAATGTGAATGCATTGTACAGAAACAGGCCGCTCAAAATATAGAGAATAGGAAATCGGTGAAGAGGGGTCGCCCCACTTACACAGGTGGCTCGAGAAATATTACTCGAGCCATGGAGTTATCGGTAAATTACAATAGACCGGCCTTGTGATATAATGCAATATTAATAGTTATTTTCTAATATATCTAATATTAAGAGTTATTTTCTAATATTGCAGACAGCTCAGACCCTGGCATAAGGTGGTACACCGAGCGTGCTGTCCGCATATCTTACCATCCACGGCACCTCGACAGATCCCGCCACGGGCGAGCTTCGATATCCCAACGTCATTACCTAGGAGTATTGCGTAAGTGTTAATATTTATTCAACCCATATTTGAAATTTTAGTTTTGGAAGGTTCAAATTTAAATTTAATACTTATACTTTACTGCTTAATGTGGGTGTAGGAGCGGGTGGTTGAGCAGGCCGAGACGTCGGGGATCGATTTTACCGGACAGAGCGATCCGAGGCTGCTGACCCCAGTCCTGGACGCTGCACACGGAGGGCACCACGGAGGTTGGGAGAGAGGCCAGGGACTGGGCCCTAGCACGGCCCATATGAGGTTGGACTCCACCCCGGCGGTTACTTCCTCCGTCTCCAGTGAACGACGTGTCCAGCAGGAACTGGAGAGCTTGAAGGCCACCGTTCAGGAGTTGAAGGAGATGCTGGTATGTATACTACTTAATAGTAAAATATCATGTTATATTATAGATATCAACATATCCAATATTAGTACGTAGCCTGAGCTTATTTGGTTGTAGACTTAGGTTTGATTAATCATACATACATATCTAATTAAAATAAACTACGGTTTTCCAAACTAGATATCCAAATGGGGTTTCGAAATAACTTGATAATGATACGAATTCGAATAATACACAGTTCTTACACGCTTATTACACACGTTAGGTCCAGACGCGACAGGGTACATCGGTCGAGCCTCCACATGCATCTCCTTCGGCTGCGGCTCCGCAAGCCACTACATCGGCTGCGGTTCCGTAGACAGCTCCTATAGCTCCACCGCCCGCTCAGACTCCCGCAGCCGCGGCTCCGCAATCCACTACCTCGACGGCGGCTGCGCAGACTACATCTCCAGCTCCACAGCCCGCTCAGACTCCCGCACGCGCCGAATTGCATGATTTATTGACCGAGGAGCAGCCGCGCCAGATTCTAGCGTTTATCAGAGGTGGAGCTGGACCGAGCTAGGGTAGCTTTTTGATTCTTATTTTTTGAAACATGTATTTATTTATATGATACATATTGTACTATATTTTGGACGATATTGATATTGGTGGTCCTACGGTGTTTATATTTATATCATATTCTGTTTTTTGGTTTCTTTTGTATATTATATGTGTGAGATGTGATTATGAATACTGCGATATATGTTGTGTGATGATTAATTCTATATTTGATTGATGTATATATTATTGTGCACAGGGCTGTTTCCTGATTTAAAATCAGGAAAGCTTCTGGGAAAAGCTTCAGAAAGGGGTCACGTGTTGGCACGTGACACCTAAAAAAGCATCATCAAGTCAAGTTCAGTTTCCTGACTACGCTGAAGAAAATGGGCTTCAGAAAGAGTCACGCGTTCCCACGTGACCAGGGTCACGTGGCGACACGTGACATTTAATTGCAAGCGTCAAAGGCACACAAGTTCCCTGATCAAGTCAAGGAAAAGGCTTCAGAAGAGGTCACGTGCCTCCACGTGACCAGGGTCACGTGTTGGCACGTGACGTTCAAGGCAGCAGACTCGTTCTCCAAAAGAACCGAAGAAAAAGAGTTCAAACAAGGGTCACGTGCTCACACGTGACCAGGGGTCACGTGGTAGCACGTGACGTTTAAGCAGCAATCAGAAGACAAAGCGCAAAAGAAAGGAAAAGGCTCATTCCAAAGGGGGTCACGTGCTCACACGTGACCATGGGTCACGTGGTCACACGTGATCGGCTTTCAAAGCCCATTTTGTCAACAGAATTAAATTCTGAGAGAAATTCAAATCTTTCCAAAGGAAAGCAACTATCTGGAACCAATCAAATTAAAGATTCAGAGGTGATGAAATATCATCTATATATGGGAAAATCTCGGGTTTGGAAAGATTTCCCCTTTAAATATAACCAAAATAACAAAGGAGAATCTCTGGATTTAAAATCCAATGGTGAATAAAATTCACCTAATAATCCAACGGCCCAAAATGAATGATGAATGCAAATCAAATCTTTCACGAAGATTCGTCAAAAACTGATTGATTCGGCTGCTTCTCCTATAAATAGGAGCCAAGAGACATACATACATATACATGCGCAGAGAAGAAAAAAGAAAAAAGGAGAAGAGCTTTGATACTTTGAAAAGACTCGGATCTTCTGCAAAAAACCCTAGGTAAGAAAGGGAAGGCCTTTTGAAAGAAAGAGAATTTAATTCTCAACAGAGTTTAACTCTGATAATGTAAAAAACAGAAGAACATATTTCTTCTCTCTTTGATAGAGGATCTGCAAAGTGCACATCTCCCCTTAAGGTTGAGAATTTAATTCTCAATGGGTTGAGATCCTGCCATGCAGATCCAAAACATAGAGAAGGAATGCAAGCACGAGAATTTAATTCTCACAGAACTGTAGGAATTTAATTCCTTTAAAATAAAAGTAGGGCTTGACCCTATATCATGGGAATTTAATTCCTCCAGAACAAAAAAGAAACAGGGTTTAACCCTAATTAAGAAACCCAGTTCTGTTGAAACATCGGGAATTTAATTCCCTTAATCATAATTTAACAGAGGATGGAAGTTTAAACTCCTTAAAAACTTTTATTAGGGTTTAACCCTATTCAGCCCTTCACATATATGAGGAATGTAATTCCTACAGAAAATTCAGAGTTAAACTCTATTCCAGAAAACAAATTCTTCGAAAAGAAGTAGGAATTTAATTCCTCTGAAATTTACAGTTCGAGGAATTTAATTTCCTGAAAAAGGGTTAACAAAGCCTCTAAACAAAATATATAGAGGCAGGGTCACGTGTCATCACGTGACCCCCCCAAGAGATCTACAGAAAGCCCCTTTGAGGCAGCACCCCACGTGACCCACGTGACCCTCGGCAGGAGCTCTAATACATAGGCATTTGAATGCCCATCACGTGATGGCACGTGATGCTCTGAAAGACACGATAATCTCAGAATAAATGAAGGGAGGGCGCTCTCACGTGCTGCCACGTGACCCCTCTTGTTTTAGTGTTTAACACAAAATTGAAACTCTCGAACTCAGTGTTAAAATACTGTTGGGCTTTAGTGTTCAACACTAATTAAAAAGCTTTATCTGCAGTGTTTAACACTGATTACCTTAGCGTTCAAACACTAATCTGAGATCTTCATTTGCAGTGTTCAACACTGATCTGTTTTTAGTGTTTAACACTAATTCGAAAAGCCTTGTTGCTGGTGTTTAACACCAATTACCTCTTAGTGTTAAACACTAACTTATCAACCTCATTCCCAGTGTTCAACACTGACTGCTCTGTAGTGTTTAACACTAGACGTTTGGCCCAATTGGCCTAAATGGATAGAGGCAAAGCCTCTCCTGATTGGACTTAGCCCAAGATGGCCATAAGTCCTCAATTTGTGATTAACTGGGCCAATGGACTCATAACATAATTAATTCGTCTTGATCCCAAATTGGGCCAAGGACTATTTAATCCACTCCGGTTCTAGGGTACATCTCTTCACTCCTTTGATACTTGGCATTGTAATCCCTCAATGTCTTCAAAGAGGTGACGGGTCCCGACGACCACACATTGATATGGACTGTGGGGTCCTTAAACTCATGTCTAATGCAAATTCCTGGTTACGTGGAACGCGGATAATGTCACTCTTTGACCCCGTGGAAAGCGTCCAGAGCGGAGCCTGGTCCTCGCCAAGCGCGGTAGTGAACCCGTGTGAAGCATCCAGAGCACATACCGGACTGTGGGGTCCTTAAACCCATGGACTACGACGTCCTTAACCTTGACCGAGATGTCTTAAAACTAACAATGGACCGTGGGGTCCTTAAACCCATAGACTACGACGTCCTTAACCTTGACCGAGATGTCTTAAAACTAACAATGGACCGCAATGTCCTTAAACTACCCATGGACCGCAATGTCCTTAAACTACCCATGGACCGCAACGTCCCTGAACTAGAACAATAGAGCCCCGTATGCTCTTTTGTCAGACCTAAACGGTCCCGTTTAAGTTGATCTTAGCCTCAAAGATGGCTAATGTATCCTTAAACCTTCAAACAGAGTGGACTATGAATCCCCCAATTAACCCTGGCTCGAGGGTACATCTCTGAACTCCTCTGACATCCGTCGTTGTAATCCTTCAACGTCGTCAGAGAGGTGATGGGTCCCGACGGCCATAAATAGATGGACCACTATGTCCCTAAACTGGAACATTAGAGTCCAAACGCTCTTTTGTCGGATCTAAACGATCCCGTTAAGTTGATCTTAGTCACAAAGTTAGACTAACGTATCCTTAACAAACGTTTGAGTTGATCTTAGCCTCAAGTATGGCTGACGTATCCTCAAACCAAACCTCCAAACCCAAATCTAAGATAATACGGATTTGGACTAGTCCACGCCCTACGGGCGACGACATAACTCAGTCTCCGTAAACAATCCACGGGCAAAAAAATACAAAACAAACACCCACGACACGAAGTGACCATCTGGAGAAGGAGAAAGTTGTTACCGCAACGCGGTAGCGTAATTAACTGCAGGGGCTTGCGCCTGCAGGGAAGAGCGTCCCCACAATCAAAAACCCCTCAAACGAGGGGGAATCTGACGAAGTCTGCTACATCGGACGCATCCGTCTAAACCTTCGATACATGGTGCCATAAATCAACTTGGCATCTTCGGAGAGGTGGACGGATAGCACCAATTAGCATCTGCCCCGAATCTCAGGCAAGACGTCCTGTCGCGCCGTCTTTCGGAGGGGAACAGATTCTGGCACGCCCGGTGGGACCTTTTCCTCTTTCCACTCCACACTTCGTGTGTCGTGACTCGCGAACCAAACGCGGTTCGCTAATGGTTGCCCTTGGGTTTCAAGATACTAAGAATGGGCGTCTTGCTTATTGCAGAAAGCAAAGGATCGATGGCTTCTACTTCCGTGAAATTCTCCAACTGCTCAGACTGCAATTGCAACCAACGCTCTGCCTCGCCAGGAGGTATAGCCTACGGACCCCAAGCTGCTTCGCTATTCACAATGCCCGTGGAACAGATCACTCGCGCCACCACAGGATTGTTCTTTGGGACCATGCTCCCGCCGACAAACTTCACCGCTCCAGTGCTGACAACGGAAGCTCTCAAGAAGTCGGTCTTTGATCGTCTTACCCCTGCCGCGGCTCCTCTCAACGAGTCGCCCAACGTCAACGCCTCGGTCTTCTCTAGATTGGGCCAGAAATCCTTCGAACCCATCATGGGACCTACGATCTCAGAGAAGGTTGCTTCTAAGAAAGTGGCCGCTCCTGCCCCAGAAGTCGTTAAGGAAGCTCCTCCAGCCAAAAGGTCGGTCTTTACAAGATTAACGGCTTCAGCTCCCGCTCCTACTGCCCAAAGGACATCGGTCTTTGACAGGCTGATACCAACTGCGACCCCCCACCCAGATAGGGGGCAAGACGAAACCATTCTTACCGCTGACCCTACACCGTCCGCTCGACATGCTCGACGTCGCCATTGGCGCCGAGTGAGGAAGGCTGGGGGCAACTCCCCCTCCGGGTTGACTCCATCGGCCCCGGTGGCAGAGGTTAATGCTGGTGTTCCAACTGGGAACAGCTTTGAAATGCTAAATGAGGTGCGAAGGAATTCCCCTACGGCAGTACTGAAGAGGTCTCCTCCCTCATTAAAAAAGGTTGTGGAAATAAAACCCGAACAACCCCGATCTCCTCAACGGCTGTCTTCCAAAATCTATAAGGTTTGGTGGCAGGCCCGAGACTCGATCATCGATCCAAACTTCTCACGCCAGCACAAGAAGCTGAAAATCCAACCGGAAGCTGGTCACCAGGCTAAACCCCAAAAGGCTGTCTGGACGCCCACCTCAACGGCCCCCTCAACCTCCATGGCTCATAAAAGGAGGAGGCCAGAGAAGACCCCACAGCATGCAGCGACGGCTAAAAGCACTGAGCCCAGGCGCCCTAAGTCTGGGGGCATGGTGGTGCACACTGTTTACATGGCCTCTGGAAAAGAGGAGAGCCGCACTTTTGCGGGCCACCGACCGCTAACCCGATCCGTGACGAAAGCCCAGGAGCAGCAACAAAAGCTTCAAGAAATGATGAATGCTATGGCCGCGCTCACCGGACCAAAAGAAAACCCAGAAACGTCCTCAGACGCGCGCCGGGAGGAAGAAACCGACGCTGAATTCCTTCGCCGGACACTGGAGAAAAGGGACAAAGAGGCTGCTGAACAAGCGGCCAACATACAACGGATGGGCCTTCTCTTCCAAGATGTGATAGGAATGATGATCCAGCAGGACTTACCCGCCGAGGATCCCCCAATCGTTCTTGAAGACGACCGAGGAGAAACGTCAAATCCACCACCAGCCCTCTCAACGGCCAAGGAGGAGGCAATCTCTAAGGCTGACTTGGCTGATTACATAGCCCAGCAAATCCGAGTTCATCACGCTACTGAGGCAGCTGGTCAAGTCGTGAAAACGGGGCGGCCGTATCCGAGCTGGTACGACCAAATCAAATACCCGCAAGGCTATACGATACCAAAATTCCACGTGTATAAGGGGACCGGCAATCCCCATCAACATGTCGCCCAGTTTCGGGCCCTCTGCGGTAACACCGGCGGTGATGATAAATTGTTGCTCCGCCAGTTCGTGGGCAGCTTATCAGAAACAGCGTTCGAATGGTATTCGGAACTCCCGAACGATTCTATCAAAACGTTCGCTGAAATGGAGTTGTTGTTCACTCAGCGATTTGCAAGTGCCAGCGAACGCACTCCAATAACTGCACTTATTAACGCCAGGGTAAAACCGGGCGAAACCTGGGTCCAGTACGCTATACGCTGGCGGAACTTGTGGTCGAGATGTGAGCAACACATTGAGGAAGCACCTGCGGTGGGCATGTTCGTGGGAACTCTAGACCCTCACGCAACTATCTCCCAGTTTATGATGTTCTTTAAGCCAACCACATTCCAGGCCCTGATCGACAAGTTGGCTCAGATGGACCAGATGGGTCATAGACCACCTACACCGAAGTCGGAACCTCGGAATGACAAGGGTAAAGGAAGAGCAACATTTGTTGCGAATGCCCAAGAGCAACCTAACGCCCCGAAACCGACAGATCAACTGGAGGAAAGACGTCGGTATTATAATGAGAAGATGAAGCGTCCCTACTCGTTCCCACGGGACAAGACGAAACAGCTATTCGAGCTGGCAATACGCAACAGACTTATAAACCTGCCAAATCCAAGGCGACCGCCGCAACCCACCGAGGTGAATAACCCTAACTATTGCCCTTACCATCAGACGGTAGGCCATCCGATTGAAGATTGCTTCGTCTTCAAAGGATGGATTGAAGACCAGTACCTCCAGGGGAAGTTTGTACTGTCCGAAAAGTGGAAGGTGAACCCACCACAGCCGCATGCTCCTAGGAAAGCGGATACACCGGGGGCAACATGTTCTTTTATTGAAGAAGCTCCATGGAGGTCGTGCTATCAACTAAAACCAAAAGAATGCTGAGAGACCTTCATGCGTGCCCTGCGATCGAATGGAAGGACCCTCTTGAACCTCAAATTATCAAAGGAATGCTGAAGCCCCGCCCAATTACGAAGACTCGCGATAAGAGCCCAAATACTCACGTCCAACCGTCAAAATCTTCGAGGAAAAAGAAGAAGAAACCGAAGAAGCCCGTGAAGCTTGGAAACGAGCACACGAACTTGCAGAAGCAAATCGACGCGCTGGAAGAATACAATCAAAAGGCGCGAACCCCTGTCACACTGCAAGAGTTCCTCAACCACATCTTTCAAGAGGAAGATGATGGAGAGAGCTCGTCGGATGAATCCGAAGGATATGTGGCGAGTTGTAACGTAGTCTCCCACTCGTTTACCGATGATGGGAAAACTCCCAGCACTAAGAAGCCGGAGGCAGAGCCTGTACCAGAGCGTGCATGGCCAACAGACGAAATGATCGACGCTTTTCTAGACGAGATTCGTCTAAAATGTAAAGCGGACCAGGAGCGTGAAATGACCACGTCGGAAAGAGCCAAATGCGGGCGACTGAACGGAAGAGTTGAACTACCTCCGCCAGAGCGAAAGGTATCCGAAGTAGACAAGAAGATATTCAAGACGAGAAAAAGGTTTGCCAAAGCCATGTCAATGGGGATGAAGCTACCGCCCTCGGAAGAAGATACACACGATGGGGCGGAGAGGCACCCTGACTATTGCGCATATCACCGGAAAGTCTCACACCCCACGGAGGAGTGCGACGCCTTTAAGATATGGTGGCAAGGATATGTTACTCGTCGGCAACATGTTGAGCGCATGAAACGCAAGATCCGTCGGGAGCGAAGAAGTACTGTCGATGGGCACAGCAGAACGACTGGCAGCTGTTGCATGGTTAACGCCAGGGGGTCACAAGTTCTCACCTTTGGGAGCGACTCTGATGAAGAAATGGCTCTGGGCCCTCTCTTTAAAGAATCTGTTTTGGGGAAAGAGGAGGAATCGGAGATCTGCGAGAACATTCAGCTGCGCAATCGCACACTCCCAGAAAAGA
Organism: Agapanthus africanus; assembly: GCA_030015575.1. Classification (NCBI taxonomy): domain Eukaryota; kingdom Viridiplantae; phylum Streptophyta; class Magnoliopsida; order Asparagales; family Amaryllidaceae; genus Agapanthus; species Agapanthus africanus. Next base: position 21,884,640 of record CM057348.1, on the reverse strand, counting down.
ATCTCGGGCCCGGGAATAGAAAAGATAAGGGAAAGGAAAAAGTCACTGAAGATATCACTTTAGATGACCAAGTCACGAGAGAGCTGGCTGCCAAAGACCCTCCTAGGAAGAGTAAAGTGGACTATAACATCCTCGCGCACCTAAGGAAGCTACCTTCACAGCTTAGCATTCTCGATGCCCTCCTATTATCGAAAGAAGCGCGAGACTCACTAATTAAGGCGTTACAGGAACCCGAGCAATTCCAAGCCTTCCTCGCCACTGAAAAGATGAAGGATGAACTGGAGGAAGTGATACGGCCGACGTCACTTTCGGTGATGAAGACCTCCTTCTCGGGACGTGCGACCACAACCGGCCCCTATATGTCTCCGGATACTGCCATGATATCAAGATAGGCAAGATCCTGGTGGATAATGGATCCTCCGTCAATCTCCTTAATGTTCGGGAGTTGAAGGAAATCTGCATGAGCGTGCAACACCTCGCTCGTGACAAGATTACTATCTCCGGTTTCGATTCACAATCGTCACGGACTCTCGGATCTGTGATACTAACATTACGCTTTGGACTTCTCGTCACAGACATCAAATTCCATGTCATTGACGCCAAGACCTGCTACAACGCCTTGCTCGGCCGTCCTTGGCTACACGAGTACAATATCATCCTTTCTACACAACATCAGTGTATGAAGTACTTCAAGGATGGTTTCGAGTATACCGTAACAGGTGAGTTAAACCCATTTTCCGTGAACGAAGTCCGCAAATACGAAGATGCGAAGTACTTTTTGCCAGATTTCGAGAATACAGAAAGGTGTCGCAAGCCGGAGAACAAAGCCGCCGCCACCATCCCCGTTTTCGGGAGCGATACCGAAGAAGAGGAAGAGATAGTTTATGCAGGGCCATCTCAACGCAACAACCTGAGGACGCCCGCCCCCATGTTAGTCTTCGGAAGTGACTCAGAAGATGAAGTGAACGCTGTGTTCTCCAATCGGCTGTCAATACAAGCACCCCCTGGCAATGACCATAGTTTGCAAATCACCATGGTACCGCGAGAACACTACAAGGATCTCGACGCGCTTCAGGCTCACAATGTACAGGACCTGCAAACATTCTACGTCCCTCCCAGGCGAAGGGGTGAGAAAGTGATCCTATTTTACCGATCCTCAGAGTCGAAAATAGAGAAAGAGATCTGGCATGGCGCAGATACTACATTCGACAGGCTCCAACCCATCCGTCTGCCCAGATACTATACGGATGGATTAAAGAAGCTATTAAAGCGCCAAGGAGTACCCTTAAAACAGGCTGTTCGGCAGGCTCGGTTCTACAACAAGATTTGGGATGTCCCCGGGACTCAACGCAAATTGCCCAACGGGAAGATGGAAACACTCGGGCTTGGATACACAAGAGCTGGAAAACGGGAACGGACTCACAGCAGCTACACTATATATACCTTTGATGAAGAAGAGGACGCCCTGTCAGGAGATGCCAACCCTTCATTAAAACTAGACCCCGCGATTGAAGCACCGAGTCCGTCGTTTGAAGAACGAACGAACAAGCCTATCAGGAAAATGGGTCAGAGAGCTCAGGAAGACCACAACCGCGAGATGGCCATCTACAAGAAGGCCAGGACGCAACGTCTATCTCAACGTACTGGAAAAGACAAAGACGCTTATCCTCGTCAATCCGTTGTACGAAAGGCCCGACGCAGAGACGAAAATAAATCAAGAAGCGGCTCGGGTTTGTCCCTTGTGAAGAAGATGAGTCGAGCGTATTCCTTCCCCCGAGACAAGACGGAGAGGTTACTCAACCTCGCTATAAAACATCAAATGATCACGCTTCCAGAGTCTAGACATCCTGAGCAAGCTAGCAAGGTCTCTCATCCGAGTTATTGCTCTTATCACCAAGCCATAGGACATCCTACCGAAGACTGCTTCACCTTCAAGAACTGGGTCGAGAACCAGTACCGACGGGATAGATTCGCTTTATCCGACGGCTGGAAGGTAACGCCGCCGCGAAAGCATGAGCCCAAGGCCGCAAGAGCAGAACCGGGTCCACCTCAGTCCAGGGAGCGGGTTTGCACTTGTTATACGATTACGATATTAGGAGAAGAGCCCGAGAACGTAGATGACCTTCCCCGGTGCTTTGAGAACAGCAATGATGAGGTGATCTCAGAATTTCCGCCCGCTCCCAAAGAACTGGAAGATGGTATACATACTACTGCAGATAACCTCAAGAAGATTGAGTTGGGATCGGCAGACGACCCGCGACCGACATTTGTCAGCGAGCTGCTATCCGAAGAAAAGGTGGCTGCGTTAAAGAACGTGCTTCTACGGCATAAAGATTGCTTCGCATGGAACTACTCCGAGATGCCAGGATTGGATCCGGAGATTGCTGTGCATAGATTAGCAATATCCCCAGATATTAAGCCAGTCAAGCAGGCGCCAAGGAGGATGCGACTCGAGCTTGAAATGAGCATCAACGCCGAAGTCAAGAAGTTGATCGATTCTGGATTTATCCAAGAAGTCCAATATCCCGACTGGATTGCCAATATCGTCCCGGTAATGAAGAAGAATGGGACGGTACGCATATGCGTGGATTTCAGGGATCTCAATAAAGCCTGTCCAAAGGATGATTTCCCAGTACCAGTAACCGAGCTAATGATAGATAACACGTCAACTCACGAGGTTTTCTCCTTTATGGATGGTTCGTCAGGATACAATCAGATAAAGATGCATCCCGAAGACCAGAAGCATACCGCTTTCCGCACCCCTTTGGGTATATTTTGCTATAAGGTTATGCCCTTTGGTCTAAAGAACGCTGGTGCCACCTATCAAAGGGCCATGACAAAGATCTTCGACGACCTCATACATGACATCGTCGAGTGCTATATCGATGACCTCGTAGTAAAGAGCACGTCATACGAAGATCATTTAAAGCATCTGGAGACTGTATTTCAACGCCTTCGGCAATATAATTTGAAAATGAATCCCCTCAAATGCGCGTTTGGAGTCTCCTCGGGCAAATTCCTGGGATTCATCATTCGACACCGAGGTATTGAAATAGATCCGTCAAAGATTAAAGCGATCATGGAAATGCCTCCGCCAAGAAAGCTCAAGCAGCTGCGGTCTCTCCAAGGGAAGCTCACATACATCCGGCGGTTTATCGCTAATCTTTCGGGCAAATGCCGTCCTTACAGCCACCTGATGAAAAAGGGAACCCCATTCGTTTGGGATCACAAATGTCAAGGTGCACTAGACGAGATCAAGCAATACCTGCAGAGCCCTCCGGTGTTGGCCGCGCCGGTCAAGCGAAAACCCCTCATTCTTTATACGACCGCCCTCGAAGGTTCTTTAGGCGCATTATGGGCACAAGAGAACGATCAGGGGAAAGAGAGAGCACTCTACTACTTAAGTCGAGTTCTACTGGGGGCAGAAGGCAACTATTCCCCCATTGAAAAGCACTGCTTGGCATTGATCTTCGCAATAACAAAGCTTAGACATTACGCATTAGCACATGAAGTCCGTCTTATTTCGAAGGTGGACCCTCTCAAATATTTGATGTCGAAAGCCATACTGACGGGACGACTTGCTAAGTGGGCCCTGCTCTTGATGGAGTTCTCGATAACGTATCAACCTCTCAAGGCAGTGAAAGGCCAGGCCATTGCCGACTTCCTCGCCGAGCACCCGATACCGACCAATTCTCCTCTGAACTGTGATTTGCCGGACGAGCATGCATTTGATGCGATTAGCGGCGGAAGCACCCAATGGGAACTCTATTTCGATGGAGCGTCCTCCATAAAGAAACAGAAACAAGGTATCCCAATGATCAAATCAGGGATAGGCCTCATCTTTGCAACTCCACAAGGAGGGATAATGCGCTTCGCCTTCTCCTTAACAGAGCCGAGGACAAACAATGAAGCCGAATACGAAGCCCTGATAGCAGGCCTCGAGATCGCCATCGACATGGGAATTGAGGACCTCCTCATATACGGGGATTCTCAGCTGGTCGTCAGTCAAGTAAATGGTGACTACCAAACGTGCAAGCCGGAGTTGGTAAAGTACGGCGAAAGGGTGCAACAACTATTGACCCAAATTCCCTCCTATACTTTGGAGAACATACCGCGCGCGGAAAACAACAAAGCAGACGCGTTGGCTAAACTTGCTAAAGAACTGGCTGACGAGAACCTCGATGACGTCAGAATCGTGGTACAAAGCCGTCGAGTACTCGCCCCGGCAGAAATATCTCCGGAATCATGCGGAAAAAAGGGAACGACTGAGCAGATGACTCTACAAATAAAAGACCATGAGAAGGCCGAAGACTGGAGGGAAGTCTTCATAGACTACTTTAAATCCCGCCGAATGCCCGAAGAAGCGTCATTAAGACATCAGCTCATGAAACGAGTTTTATCTTTCGCTTTTGTCAACGACATTCTATACAAGAGATCGTTTGATTCCCTATGGCTGAGATGCTTGGGACCTGACGAAGCAGAAAGAGTCATTCAGGAAGTTCATGACGGACTTTGCGGTTCTCACCAGGCAGGCCCAAAGATGAAGTTAAAAATTAAACGGATGGGTTATTACTGGCCCACGATGATCCAGGACTGCCTCGAGTATGCGAAGCAATGTCACTCATGCCAGATCCATGGAGACTTCATCCACCAACATCCGAATCCACTGCACCCGACGTTGGCTAGTTGGCCATTCGAAATGTGGGGGACTGACATAGTCGGCCCCATTGAGCCAGCATCATCCCGGGGACACCGCTTTATCCTGGCGACAACCGATTACTTCTCCAAATGGGCAGAAGCAGTACCGCTGAAGGAAGTGAAGACGGAGAATATTCTCCACTTCTTCAAGACGCACGTCATCTATCGGTTTGGAACTCCACGGCGGATTATCTCCGATAACGGGCCGGCCTACCGAAGCCATAAGATTAGCCGCTTCGCATAGCAGCACAATATAGACTGGAGATATTCTTCAGTTTACAATCCACGAGCTAACGGTCTGGCCGAGGCCTTCAATAAGACCATGACGAAGATCATAAAAAAGACCGTTTCCAGGAATAAGAGAGACTGGCACGAAAAGCTGCAAGAAGCCCTTTGGGCTTATCGAACTACATTCAAGACGGCCACAAACACAACGCCGTACGCGTTGGTATTTGGGACAGAAGCAGTGCTCCCCCTCGAGATAGAGTTACCCTCTCTACGAGTAGCAATCCACCACGAGCTGACGAACGAAGAAAATGCTCACCTTCGGCTTGAGGAGCTTGATGCCCTCGATGAAACCCGGCTCATAGCGCAACAACATCTAGAAGCCTACAAAGCAAAGATGACGCGCTCGTACGAAAGATTGACCAGGCCGAGGACATTCCGCCAAGGCGAACTCGTACTAGTGGTCAAAAGACCTATGATCCCCAATCGTGCCAAGCGGGGAAAATTTGAGCCAAACTATGAAGGCCCGTATATCATAGACAAGGTCTACCAGGGTGGAGCCTATCTACTCATGGACATGCACGGTGAAAGGCCTTTCAGGCCAATAAACGGCCGCTTCTTAAAGAAGTACTATACTTAATGAGCCATAGCCGGGGTCAATGATAGATGACGACGACTATGTCCGCTCGCTATCTTCCTAGGCTCAGACTTTACAAGTAGCAGCTGTTTCCTGATTTAAAATCAGGAAAGCTTCTGGGAAAAGCTTCAAAAAGGGGTCACGTGTTGGCACGTGACACCTAAAAGGCATCATCAAGTCAAGTGCAGTTTCCTGACTACGCTGAAGAAAATGGGCTTCAGAAAGAGTCACGTGCTCCCACGTGACCAGGGTCACGTGGCGACACGTGACATTTAAACGCAAGCGTCAAAGGCACACAAGTTCTCTGATCAAGTCAAGAAAAGGCTTCAGAAGAGGTCACGTGTTCCCACGTGACCAGGGTCACGTGTTGGCACGTGACGTTCAAGACAGCAGACTCGTTCTCCAGAAGAACCGAAGACAGAGAGTTCAAACAAGGGTCACGTGCTCACACGTGACCAGGGGTCACGTGGTAGCACGTGACGCTTAGGCAGCGATCAGAAGACAGAGCGCAAAAGAAAGGAAAAGGCTCATTCCAAAGGGGGTCACGTGCCCACACGTGACCATGGGTCACGTGGTCACACGTGATCAGCTTTCAAAGCCCATTTTGTCAAACAGAATTAAATTCTGAAGGAGAATCAAATCTTTCCAAAGGAAAGCGGCTATCTGGAACCGATCGAATTAAAGATTCAGAGGTGATGAAATATCATCTATCTATGGGAAAATCTCGGGTTTGGAAAGATTTCCCCTTTAAATCTAACCAAAATAACAAGGGAGAATCTCTGGATTTAAAATCCAATGGTGAATAAAATTCACCTAATAATCCAAAGGTCCAAAATGAATGATGAATGCAAATCAAATCTCAAAGAAGATTCGTCAAAAAACTGATTGATTCGGCTGCTTCTCCTATAAATAGGAGCCAAGAGACATACATACATATAGATGCGCAGAGAAGAAAAAAGAAAAAAGGAGAAGAGCTCTGATACTTTGAAAAAGACTCGGATCTTCTACAAAAAACCCTAGGTAAGAAAGGGAAGGCCTTTTGAAAGAAAGAGAATTTAATTCTCAACAGAGTTTAACTCTGATAATGTAAAAACAGAAGAACATATTTCTTCTCTCTTTGATGGAGGATCTGCAAAGTGCACATCTCCCCTTAAGGTTGAGAATTTAATTCTCAATGGGTTGAGATCCTGCCATGCAGATCCAAAACATGGAGAAGGAATGCAAGCACGAGAATTTAATTCTCACATAACTATAGGAATTTAATTCCTTTAAAATAAAAGGAGGGCTTGACCCTATATTATGGGAATTTAATTCCTCCAGAACAAAAAAAGAAACAGGGTTTAACCCTAATTAAGAACCTAGTTCTGTTGAAACAGCAGGAATTTAATTCCCTTAATCATACAGAGGATGGAAGTTTAAACTCCTTAAAAACTTTTATTAGGGTTTAACCCTATTCAGCCCTTCACGTATATGAGGAATTTAATTCCTACAGAAAATTCAGAGTTAAACTCTATCCCAGAATATAAGTCTCCGAAAGGAAGTAGGAATTTAATTCCTCTGAAATTTATAGTTCGAGGAATTTAATTCCTAAGAAGATTAACAAAGCCTCTAAACAAAATACCTAGAGGCAGGGTCACGTGTCATCACGTGACCCCCCCCAAGAGAGCTACAGAAAGCCCCTTTGAGGCAGCACCCCACGTGACCCACGTGACCCTCAGCAGAAGCTCTAATCCATAGGCATTTGAATGCCCATCACGTGATGGCACGTGATGCTCTGGAAGACGCAATAATCTCAGCAGAACAAAGGAAGGGAGGGCGCTCTCACGTGCTGCCACGTGACCCCTCTTACCTTAGTGTTCAAACACTAAACTAAAACTCTCGAACCCAGTGTTAAAACACTGTTGGGCCTTAGTGTTCAACACTAATTAAAAAGCTTTATTTGCAGTGTTCAACACTGATTACCTTAGTGTTTAAACACTAATTTGAGATCTTCATTTGCAGTGTTCAACACTGATTACCTTAGTGTTTAACACTAACCTGAAAAAACATTGTTGCTGGTGTTCAACACCAAATATTCTCTTAGTGTTAAACACTAACTTGCCAACCCCATTCCCAGTGTTCAACACTGACTGCTCTGTAGTGTTTAACACTAGACTTCGGCCCAATTGGCTTAAATGGATGGAGGCAAAGCCTCTCCTGATTGGACTTAGCCCAAGATGGCCATAAGTCCTCAATTTGTGATTAACTGGTCCAATGGACTCATAACATAATTAATTCGTCTTGACCCCAAATTGGGCCAAGGGTTATTTAATCCACTCCGGTTCTAGGGTACATCTCTTCACTCCTTTGATACTTGGCATTGTAATCCCTCAATGCCGTCAAAGAGGTGACGGGTCCCGACGACCACACATTGATATGGACTGTGGGGTCCTTAAACTCATGTCTAATGCAAATTCCCGGTTACGTGGAACGCGGATAATGTCACTCTTTGACCCCGTGGGAAACGTCCAGAGCGGAGCCTGGTCTTCGCCAAGCACGGCAGTGAACCCGTGTGAAGCATCCAGAGCACATACCGGACTGTGGGGTCCTTAAACCCATGGACTACGACGTCCTTAACCTTGACCGAGATGTCTTAAAACTAACAATGGACTGTGGGGTCCTTAAACCCATGGACTACGACGTCCTTAACCTTGACCGAGATGTCTTAAAACTAACAATGGACCGCAATGTCCTTAAACTACCCACGGACCGCAATGTCCTTAAACTACCCATGGACCGTAATGTCCTTAAACTAGGACAATAGAGCCCCACATGCTCTTTTGTCGGATCTAAACGGTCCCGTTTAAGTTGATCTTAGCCTCAAAGATGGCTAACGTATCCTTAAACCTTCAAAACAAAGTGGACTATAAATCCCCCCAATTGACTCCGGCTTGAGGGTACATCCTTGAACTCCTCTGACATCCGTCGTTGTAATCCTTCAACGTCGTCAGAGAGGTGACGGGTCCCGACGGCCACACATTCATGGACCACTATGTCCCTAAACTGGAACATTAGAGTCCCAACGCTCTTGTGTCGGATCTAAACGATCCCGTTAAGTTGATCTTAGTCACAAAGTTAGACTAACGTATCCTTAACAAACGTTTGAGTTGATCTTAGCCTCGAGTAGGGCTGACGTATCCTCAAACCAAAACCCCCCCAAACCCAAATCTAAGATAATACGGATTTGGACTAGTCCACGCCCTACGGGCGACGACATAACTCAGTCCCCGTAAACAATCCACGGGCAACGAAATACAAAACAGACACCCACGACACGAAGTGACCATCTGGAGAAGGAGAAAGTTGTTACCGCAATGCGATAGCGTAATTAACTGCAGGGGCTTGCGCCTGCAGGGAAGAGCGTCCCCACAATCAAAAACCCCTCAAACGAGGGGGAATCTGACGAAGTCTGCTACATCGGACGCATCCGTCTAAACCTTCGATACGTGGTGCCATAAATCAACTTGGCATCTTCGAAGAGGTGGACGGATAGCACCTATTAGCATCTGCCCCGAATCTCAGGCAAGACGCGGTGTCGCGGCCGTCTTTCGGAGGGGAACAGATTCTGGCACGCCCGGTGGGACCTTTTCCTCTTTCCACTCCACACTTCGTGTGTCGTGACTCGCGAACCAATCGCGGTTCGCTAATGGTTGCCCTCGGGTTTCAAGATACTAAGAATTGGCGTCTGGCTTATTGCAGAAAGAAAAGGATCGATGGCTTCTACTTCCATGAAAGTGTCCAACTGCTCAGACTGCAATTGCAACCAACGCTCTGCCTCGCCAGGAGGTATAGCCTATGGACCCCAAGCTGCCTCGCTATTCACAATGCACGTGGAACAGGTCACTCGCGCCACCACAGGATTGTTCTTTGGGACCATGGTCCCGCCGACAAACTTTGCCGCTCCAGTGCTGACAACGGAGGCTCCCAAGAAGTCGGTCTTTGATCGTCTTACCCCTGCCACGGCTCCTCTCAACGAGTCGCCCAACGTCAACGCCTCGGTCTTCTCTAGACTGGGCCAGAAATCCTGCAGACCCATCGTGGGACCTACAATCTCAGAGAAGGTTGCTTCTAAGAAAGTGGCCGCTCCCGTCCCAGAAGTCGTCAAGGCAGCCTCTCCGGCCAAAAGGTCGGTCTTTACAAGATTAACGGCTTCAGCTCCCGCTCCTACTACCCAAAGGACATCGGTCTTTGACAGGCTAATACCAACTGCGACCCCACGCCCAGACAGAGGGCAAAACGAAACCGTTCTTACCGCTGACCCTACACCGTCCGCTCGACACGCTCGACGTCGCCATTGGCGCCGAGTGAGGAAGGCTGGAGGCAACTCCCCATCTGGGTTGACTCCATCAGTCCCGGTGCCAGAAATTAATGCTGCTGTTCCAACTGGGAACAGCTTCGAAATGCTAAATAAAGTGCGAAGAAATTCTCCTACTGCAGTACTGAAGAGGTCTCCTCCCCCGTTAAAGAAGGTTCTGGAAATGGAGTCAGAACGGCCCCAATCTCCTCAACGGCTATCTTCCAAAATCTATAAGGTTTGGCGGCAGGCACGGGACTCGATCATCGATCCGAACTTCGCCCGCCGACACAAAAAGCTGAAAACCCAACCGGAAGCTGGTCACCAGGCCAAACCCCAGAAGGCTGTGGAACAATTGACTCATAAAAGAAGGAGGCCGGAGAAGACCCCACGGCACGCAACGACGGCTAAAAGCACTGAGCCCAGACACCCTAAGTCTGGGGGCATGGTGGTGCACACTGTTTACATGGCCTTTGGAAAAGAGGAAAGCCGCACTTCTACGGGCCACCGACCGTTAACCCGATCCGTGACGAAAGCCCAAGAACAGCAACAGAAGCTGCAAGAAATGATGAATGCTATGGCCGCGCTCACCGGGCCAAAAGAAAACCCAGAAACGTCCTCAGACGCACGCCGAGAGGAAGAAACCGATGCTGAATTCCTTCGCCGGACACTGGAGAAAAGGGACAAAGAGGCTGCTGAACAAGCGGCCAACATACAACGGATGGGCCTTCTCTTCCAAGATGTGATAGGAATGATGATCCAGCAGGACTTACCCGCCGAGGATCCCCCGATCGTTCTTGAAGACGACCGAGGAGAAACGTCAAATCCACCACCAGCCCTCTCAACGGTCAAGGAGGATGCAATCTCCAAGGCTGACTTGGCTGACTACATAGCCCAGCAAATCCGGGTTCACCACGCGACTGAGGCAGCTGGTCAAGTCGTGAAAACGGGGCGGCCGTATCCGAGCTGGTACGACCAAATCAAATACCCGCAAGGCTATACGATACCAAAATTCCACGTGTATAAGGGGACCGGCAATCCCCATCAACATGTCGCCCAGTTTCGGGCCCTCTGCGGTAACACCGGCGGTGATGATAAGTTGTTGCTCCGCCAGTTTGTGGGCAGCTTATCAGAAACAGCGTTCGAATGGTACTCGGAACTCCCGAACGATTCCATCAAAACGTTCGCTGAAATGGAGTTGTTGTTCACTCAGCGATTTGCAAGTGCCAGCGAACGCACTCCAATAACTGCACTTATTAACGCCAGGGTAAAACCGGGCGAAACCTGGGTCCAGTACGCTATACGCTGGCGGAACTTGTGGTCGAGATGTGAGCAACGCATTGAGGAAGCACCTGCGGTGGGCATGTTCGTGGGAACTTTAGACCCCCACGCAACTATTTCCCAGTTTATGATGTTCTTTAAGCCAACCACATTCCAGGCCCTGATCGACAAGTTGGCTCAGATGGACCAGATGGGTCATAGACCGCCTACACCGAAGTCGGAACCTCGGAATGACAAGAGTAAAGGAAGAGCAACATTTGTCGCAAATGCCCAAGAGCAACCTAATGCCCCGAAACCGACAGATCAACTGGAGGAGAGACGTCGGTATTATAATGAGAAGATGAAGCGTCCCTACTCGTTCCCACGGGACAAGACGAAACGGCTATTCGAGCTGGCAATACGCAACAGACTTATAAACCTGCCAAATCCAAGGCGACCGCCGCAACCCACCGAGGTGAATAACCCTAACTATTGCCCTTACCATCAAACGGTAAGCCATCCGATTGAAGATTGCTTCGTCTTCAAAGGATGGATTGAAGACCAATACCTCCAGGGGAAGTTTGTACTGTCCGAAAAGTGGAAGGTGAACCCACCACAGCCGCATGCTCCGAGGAAAGCGGATACACCGGGGGCAACATGTTCTTTTATTGAAGAAGCTCCATGGGAGGTCGTGCTATCAACTAAAACCAAAAGAATGCTGAGAGACCTTCATGCGTGCCCTGCGATCGAATGGAAGGACCCTCTTGAACCTCAAATTATCAAAGGAATGTTGAAGCCCCGTCCAACTACGAGGACTCGCGATAATGGCCCAAATACTCACGCCCAATCGTCAAAATCTTCGAAGAAAAAGAAGAAGAAATCCAAGAAGTCCGTGAAGCCTGGAAAAGAGCACACGAACTTGCAGAAGCAAATCGACGCCCTGGAAGAGTACAATCAAAAGGCGCGAACTCCTGTCACACTGCAAGAGTTCCTCAACCACATCTTTCAAGAGGAAGATGATGGAGAAAGCTCGTCGGATGAATCCGAAGGATATGTGGCGAGTTGTAACGTAATCTCCCACTCGTTCACCGATGATGGGAAAACTCCTGGCACTAAAAAGCTGGAGGCAGAGCCTGTACCAGAGCGCGCATGGCCAACAGACGAAATGATCGACGCTTTTCTAGACGAGATTCGTCTAAAATGTAAAGCAGACCAGGAGCGTGAGATGACCACGTCGGAAGGAGCCAAATGCGGGAAACTGAACGAAAGAGTTGAACTACCTCTGCCAGAACAAAAGGCATCCGAAGTAGACAAGAAGATATTCAAGACGAGGAAAAGGTTTGCCAAAGCCATGTCAATGGGAATGAAGCTACCACCCTCGGAAGAAAACACACACGATAGGGTGGAGAGGCACCCTGACTATTGCACATATCATCGGAGAATATCACATCCCACGGAGGAGTGCGACGCCTTTAAGATATGGTGGCAAGGATATGTCGCTCGTCGGCAACATGTTAAGCGCATGAAACGCAAAAGCCGTCGGGAGCGAAGAAGTACCGTCGATGGGCACAACAGAACGACTGGCAACTATTACATGGTTAACGCCAGGGGGTCACAAGTTCTCACCTTCGGGAGCGACTCTGACGAAGAAATGGCTCTGGGCCCTCTCTTCAAAGAATCCGTTTTAGGGAAAGAGGAGGAATCGGAGATCTGCGAGAACATTCAGCTGCGCAACCGCACACTCCCAGAAAAGAATCTCGGGCCCGGGAATAGAAAAGATAAGGGAAAGGAAAAAGTCACTGAAGATATCACTTTAGATGACCAAGCCACGAGAGAGCTGGCTGCCAAAGACCCTCCTAGGAAGAGTAAAGTGGACTATAACATTCTCGCGCACCTAAGGAAACTACCTTCTCAGCTTAGCATTCTCGATGCCCTCCTATTATCGAAAGAAGCGCGAGACTCGCTAATTAAGGCGTTACAAGAACCCGAGCAATTCCAAGCCTTCCTCGCCACTGAAAGGATGAAGGATGAACTGGAGGAAGTGCATACGGCCGACGTCACTTTCGGTGATGAAGACCTCCTTCTCGGGACGTGCGACCACAACCGGCCCCTATATGTCTCCGGATACTGCCATGATATCAAGATAGGCAAGATCCTGGTGGATAATGGATCCTCCGTCAACCTCCTTAATGTTCGGGTGTTGAAGGAAATCTGCATGAGTGTGCAACACCTTGCTCGTGACAAAATCACTATCTCCGGTTTCGATTCACAATCGTCACGGACTCTCGGATCCGTGATACTAACATTACGCTTCGGACTTCTCGTCACAGACATCAAATTCCATGTCATTGACGCCAAGACCTGTTACAACGCCTTGCTCGGCCGCCCTTGGCTACACGAGTACAATATCATCCCTTCTACACAACATCAGTGTATGAAGTATTTCAAGGATGGTTTCGAGTATACCGTAACAGGTGAGTTAAACCCATTTTCCGTGAACGAAGTCCGCAAATACGAAGATGCGAAATACTTTTTGCCAGATTTCGAGGATACAGAAAAGTGTCGCAATCCGGAAAACAAAACCGCCGCCACCATCCCTATTTTCGGGAGCGATACCGAAGAAGAGGAAGAGATAGTTTATGCAGGGCCATCTCAACGCAACAACCGGAGGACACCCGCCTCCGTATTAGTCTTCGGAAGTGATTCAGAAGATGAAGTTAATGCTGTGTTCTCCAATCGGCTGTCAATACAAGCACCCCTTGGCGATGACCATAGTTTGCAAATCACCATGGTACCGCGAGAACACTACAAGGATCTCGACGCGCTTCAGGCTCACGATGTGCAGGACCTGCAAACAGTTTACGTCCCTCCCAGGCGAAGGGGCGAGAAGGTGATCCTATTTTACCGATCCTCAGAGTCGAAAATAGAGAAAGAGATCTGGCACGGCGCAGATACTACGCTCGACAGGCTCCAACCCATCCGTCTGCCCAGATACTATACAAATGGGTTAAAGAAGCTATTGAAGCGCCAAGGAGTACCCTTAGAACAGACCGTTCGGCAGGCGCGGTTCTACAACAAGATTTGGGATGTCCCCGGGACTCAACGCAAATTGCCCAACGGGAAGATGGAAACACTCGGGCTCGGATACGCAAGAGCTGGAAAACGGGAGCGGACTCACAGCAGCTACCCTATATATACCTTTGATGAAGTGGAGGACGCCCTGTCAGGAGATGCCAACCCTTCATTAAAACTAGACCCTGCGATTGAAACATCGAGTCCGTCGTTTGAAGAGCGAACGAACAAGCCTATCAGGAAAACGGGTCAGAGAGCTCAGGAAGACCACAACCGTGAGATGGCCATCTACAAGAAGGCCAGGACGCAACGTCTATCTCAACATGCTGCAAAAGACAAAGACGCTTATCCTCGTCAATCCGTTATACGAAAGACCCGACGCAGAGACGGAGATAGATCAAGAAGCGGCTCGGGTTTGCCCCTCGTGAAGAAGATGAGTCGAGCGTATTCCTTCCCCCGAGACAAGACGGAGAGGTTACTCAACCTCGCTATAAAACATCAAATGATCACGCTTCCAGAGTCTAGACATCCTGAGCAAGCTAACAGGGCTTCTCATCCGAGTTATTGCTCTTATCACCAAGCCATAGGACATCCTACCGAGAACTGCTTCACCTTCAAGAACTGGGTCGAGGACCAGTACCGACGGGGCAGATTCGCTTTATCCGACGGATGGAAGGTAACGCCGCCGCGAAAGCACGAGCCCAAGGCCGCAAGAGCAGAACCGGGTCCACCTCAGTCCGGGGAGCGGGTTCGCACTTGTTATACGATTACGATATTAGGAGAAGAGCCCGAGAACGTAGACGACCTTTACCGGTGCTTTGAGAATAGCAATGATGAGGTAATCTCAGAATTTCCGCCCGCTCCGAAAGAACTGGAAGATGGTATACATACTACCGCAGATAACCTCAAGAAGATTGAGTTGGGATCGGCAGACGACCCGCGACCGACATTTGTCAGCGAGCTATTATCCGAAGAAAAGGTGGCTGCGTTAAAGAACGTGCTTCTACGGCATAAAGACTGCTTCGCGTGGAACTACTCCGAGATGCCAGGATTGGACCCGGAGATTGCTGTGCATAGATTAGCAATATCCCCATATATCAAGTCAGTCAAGCAGGCGCCAAGGAGGATGCGACTCGAGCTTGAAATGAGCATCAACGCCGAAGTCAAGAAGTTGATCGATTCAGGATTTATCCAAGAAGTCCAATATCCCGACTGGATTGCCAATATCGTCCCGGTAATGAAGAAGAATGGGACGGTACGCATATGCGTGGATTTCAGGGATCTCAATAAAGCCTGTCCAAAGGATGATTTCCCGGTGCCGGTAACCGAGCTAATGATAGATAACACGTCCACTCACGAGGTTTTCTCCTTTATGGACGGTTCATCAGGATACAATCAGATAAAAATGCATCCCGAAGACCAGAAGCACACCGCTTTCCGCACCCCTTTGGGTATATTTTGCTACAGGGTTATGCCCTTTGGCCTAAAGAACGCTGGCGCTACCTATCAAAGGGCCATGACAAAGATCTTTGATGACCTCATACACGACGTCGTCGAGTGCTATATCGACGACCTCGTAGTAAAGAGCATGTCATACGAAGATCATTTAAAGCATCTGGAGACTGTATTTCGACGCCTTCGGCAATATAATTTGAAAATGAATCCCCTCAAATGCGCGTTTGGAGTCTCCTCGGGCAAATTACTGGGATTCATCGTTCGACACCGAGGTATTGAAATAGATCCGTCAAAGATTAAGGCGATCATGGAAATGCCTCCGCCAAGAACCCTCAAGCAGTTGCGGTCTCTCCAAGGGAAGCTCGCATACATCCGGCGGTTTATCGCTAATCTTTCGGGCAAATGCCGTCCTTACAGCCACCTGATGAAAAAGGGAACTCCATTCGTTTGGGATCACAAATGTCAAGGTGCACTAGACGAGATCAAGCAGTACCTGCAGAACCCTCCAGTGTTGGCTGCTCCAGTGAAGGGAAAGCCTCTCATTCTTTACACGGCCGCCCTTGAAGGTTCTTTGGGCGCATTATGGGCACAAGAGAACGATCAGGGGAAAGAAAGAGCACTTTACTACTTAAGTCGAGTGCTGCTGGGGGCAGAAAGCAACTATTCCCCCATTGAAAAGCACTGCCTGGCGTTGATCTTCGCAATAACAAAGCTTAGACATTACGCATTAGCACATGAAGTCCGTCTTATTTCAAAGGTGGACCCTCTCAAATATTTGATGTCGAAAGCCATACTGACGGGACGACTTGCTAAGTGGGCCCTGTTCTTGATGGAGTTCTCAATAACGTATCAACCTCTCAAGGCAGTGAAAGGCCAGGCCATTGCCGACTTCCTCGCCGAACACCCGATACCGGCCAATTCTCCTCTGAATTGCGATTTGCCGGACGAGCATGCATTTGATGCGATTAACGGCGGAACCACCCAATGGGAACTCTATTTCGATGGAGCGTCCTCCATAAAGAAACAGAAACAAGGTATCCCAATGATCAAATCAGGGATAGGCCTCATCTTTGCAACTCCACAAGGAGGGATAATGCGCTTCGCCTTCTCCTTAACGGAGCTGAGGACAAACAATGAAGCTGAATATGAAGCTCTGATAGCAGGCCTCGAGATCGCCATCGACATGGGAATTGAAGACCTCCTTATATACGGGGATTCTCAGCTGGTCGTTAGTCAAGTAAATGGTGACTACCAAACGTGCAAGCCGGAGTTGGTGAAGTACGGCGAAAGGGTGCAACAACTATTGACCCAAATTCCCTCCTATACTTTGGAGAACATACCGCGTGCGGAAAACAGCAAAGCAGACGCGTTGGCTAAACTTGCTAAGGAACTGGCTGACGAGAACCTCGATGACGTCAGAATCGTGGTACAAAGCCGTCGAGTGCTCGCCCCGGCAGAAATATCTCCGGAATCATGCGGAGAAAAGGGAGCGACCGAGCAGATGACCCTACAAATAAAAGACCATGAGAAGGCCGAAGACTGGAGGGAAGTCTTCATAGACTACTTTAAGTCCCACCGAATGCCCGAAGAAGCGTCCTCAAGACATCGGCTCATGAAATGAGCCTTATCTTTCGCTTTCGTCAACGATATTCTATACAAGAGATCGTTCGATTCTCTATGGCTGAGATGCTTGGGACCTGACGAAGCAGAAAGAGTCGTTCAGGAAGTTCATGACGGACTTTGCGGTTCTCACCAAGCAGGCCCAAAGATGAAGTTAAAAATTAAACAGATGGGTTATTACTGGCCCACGATGATCCAGGACTGCCTCGAGTATGCGAAGCAATGCCACTCATGCCAGATCCATGGAGACTTCATCCACCAACATCCGAATCCACTGCACCCGACATTGGCTAGTTGGCCATTCGAAATGTTGGGGACTGACATAGTCGACCCCATTGAGCCAGCATCATCCCGGGGACACCGTTTTATCCTGGCGACCACTGATTACTTCTCCAAATGGGCAGAAGCAGTACCGCTGAGGGAAGTGAAGACGGAGAATATCCTCCACTTCTTCAAGACGCACGTCATCTATCGGTTTGGAACTCCGCGGCGGATTATCTCTGATAACGGGCCGGCCTACCGAAGCCATAAGATTAGCCGCTTCGCACAGCAGCACAATATAGACTGGAGATATTCTTCAGTTTACAATCCACGAGCTAACGGTCTGGCAGAGGCTTTCAATAAGACCTTGACGAAGATCATAAAAAAGACCGTTTCCAGGAATAAGAGAGACTGGCACGAAAGACTGCAAGAAGCCCTTTCGGCCTATCGAACTACGTTCAAGACGGCCACAAACACAACGCCGTACGCGTTGGTGTTTGGGACGGAAGCAGTGCTCCCCCTCGAGATAGAGTTACCCTCTCTACGAGTAGCAGTCCACCACGAGCTGACGAACGAAGAAAATGCTCACCTGCGGCTTGAGGAGCTTGATGCCCTCGACGAAACCCGGCTCATAGCGCAACAACATCTAGAAGCCTACAAAGCAAAGATGACGCGCTCGTACGAACGATTGACCAGGCCGAGGACATTCCGCCAAGGCGAACTCGTACTAGTGGTCAAAAGACCTATGATCCCCAATCGTGCCAAGCGGGGAAAATTTGAGCCAAACTATGAAGGCCCGTACATCATAGACAAGGTCTACCAGGGTGGAGCCTACCTACTCATGGACATGCACGGTGAAAGGCCTTTCAGGCCAATAAACGGCCGCTTCTTAAAGAAGTACTATGCTTAATGAGCCACAGCCGGGGTCAATGATAAATGACGACGACTATGTCCGCTCACTGTCTTCCTAGGCTCAGACTTTACAAGCAGCAGTCGGCCTTCCCATAACGACGGACCGAAACGTCCTTAAACTAACGGCGGACCGAAACGTCCTTAAACTATCGACGGACCGAAACGTCCTTAAACTAACGACGGACCGAAACGTCCCTAAAACTACTACCGCAGCGTCTTTAGGCTGACGAGATAAAAAAAAAAAAAAAAAATATATATATATGAAAAAGAAAAAAAAACGGTACGTCCATAAGCAAAATGGGCACGGATGAAAACCCGAAAGGGCCCCGTGAGTAAAAACAGCAGGGCTGCCGGCAAGCGTTCGTGAAAACCTGAGAGGGCGCGACCTTGTAAAAAAAAGTGAAAAGAATAAAAGAAAAACGGTATGTCTATAAGCAAAACGGGCACGGATGAAAACCCGAAAGGGCTCCGTGAGTAAAAACAGCAAGACTACCGGCGAGTGTTTGTGAAAACCCGAAAGGGCGCAACCTCGTTAAAGGACACTTACAGAGTCCTCTCGACCTTGTAAGGAGAAACCACCTGCGTGAGATCCTTACGACTCACGAGGGAGCAACACACTTAGGGATCCTCACGATTCCTAAGAAGAAAATACACTTACGAGATCCTCACGACTCGTAAGGAGAATTCTCTTATGGGACCCTCACGACTCATGAGATTTGAAAGTCTTAAGTTACAGAAACCTGAACCTGTTCTTAAGCAAATCCTCCACAACCTCCGATATTGCCCTACAAGAGGCTCAATACTGACCCTTGTATACAATCCACGGGCGCGAATAAACATATCCCCAGCAAAGTCCAACCCTTGTAGGTCCCCTCGACCCATAAGGAGAAAACCCTCTTGTAGGATCCTTACGACTTACAGAGGAACATACACTTAGGAATCCTCACGATCCCTAAGGAGAAGATACACCTGCAAGATCCTCACGACTTGTAGGGAGAAATACCTTTGTGAGACCCTTACGGCTCATGAAGTCAAAAGCCTTAGTCGACAGGACCTTAACCCTGTTTGCTAAGCCACCTTTGTTCAACATCGACAAAGGCAAATGATGATTCGCTCCTGGCAACATCCCAGTTGCAGCGATGCTGATGCCGAAATCGGTGTCCAAAATCCGAGCTTGCGGCGAAAAAGCTAGCAGGCCACACATGCCTACGAAATAGCCGAAATGATGGGGCAACTTGCAATAAAAAGCAGCAAGTAAAAATGTATACATGAAAAATAGTCGAAATGATGGGGCAACTCGCAATAAAAAGCAGCGAGTAAAAATAAAACAAATAGCCGAAATGATTGGGCACCGCGAAAAATAGCCGAAATGATTGGGCAATCGCGACCTTCGCGATATAAAAAGCTGAAATGATAGAGCATCGCGGAAAGAATAAAAGAAATGATGGAAAAATGAAACCTTTTTGCCCTACAGGTGATACTACAACAATCCCTGTATACAATCCAGGGGCGCAAACAAAGAAGGGATCATACTCCTCCCCCCAGGTTTCATCATGAGAGGAAGCCAAATCTCGACGGTTCACAAATAACCTGGAGATCGTCTCGTAACAACGGACACAACTTCAAGCTAAGCGGAATAGCGGCCACTCCCAGTTCCATGGCTCGGTGGTATACATATCGCCAACAGTCAAACCTTCACCCCGTGAAATGCGGATATATTCAGCAAAAATTCCTGGTCACGTGGAACGCGGATAATGTCACTCTTTGACCCCGTGGAAAGCGTCCAGAGCGGATCCTGGTCCTCGCAGAGCATGGCAATGAACCCGTGCGAAGCATCCAGAGCGGAGCCTAGTCCTCGCCTAACGCGGCAGTGAACCCGTGTGAAGCATCTAGTGCAAAATTCCTGGTCACGTGGAACGCGGATAATGTCACTCTTTGACCCCGTGGAAAGCGTCCAGAGCGGATCCTGGTCCTCGCAGAGCATGGCAATGAACCCGTGCGAAGCATCCAGAGCGGAGCCTAGTCCTCGCCTAACGCGGCAGTGAACCCGTGTGAAGCATCTAGTGCAAAATTCCTGGTCACGTGGAACGCGGATAATGTCACTCTTTGACCCCGTGGAAAGCGTCCAGAGCGGATCCTGGTCCTCGCAGAGCATGGCAGTGAACCCGTGCGAAGCATCCAGAGCGGAACCTAGTCCTCGCCTAACGCGGCAGTGAACCCGTGTGAAGCATCTAGTGCAAAATTCCTGGTCACGTGGAACGCGGATAATGTCACTCTTTGACCCCGTGGAAAGCGTCCAGAGCGGATCCTGGTCCTCGCAGAGCATGGCAATGAACCCGTGCGAAGCATCCAGAGCGGAGCCTAGTCCTCGCCTAACGCGGCAGTGAACCCGTGTGAAGCATCTAGTGTAAAAATTCCTGGTCACGTGGAACGCGGATAATGTCACTCTTTGACCCCGTGGAAAACGTCCAGAGCGGATCCTGGTCCTCGCAGAGCATGGCAGTGAACCCGTGCGAAGCATCCAGAGCGGAGCCTAGTCCTCGCCTAACGCGGCAGTGAACCCGTGTGAAGCATCTAGTGCAAAAATTCCTGGTCACGTGGAACGCGGATAATGTCACTCTTTGACCCCGTGGAAAACGTCCAGAGCGGATCCTGGTCCTCGCAGAGCATGGCAATGAACCCGTGCGAATCATCCAGAGCGGAGCCTAGTCCTCGCCTAACGCGGCAGTGAACCCGGGTGAAGCATCTAGTGCAAAATTCCTGGTCACGTGGAACACGGATAATGTCACTCTTTGACCCCGTGGAAAACGTCCAGAGCGGATCCTGGTCCTCGCAGAGCATGGCAGTGAACCCGTGCGAAGCATCCAGAGCGGAGCCTAGTCCTCGCCTAACGCGGCAGTGAACCCGTGTGAAGCATCTAGCACAAAATTCCTGGTTACGTGGAACGCGGATAATGTCACTCTTTGACCCCGTGGAAAATGTCCAGAGCGGAGCCTGGTCCTCGCCAAGCACGGCAGTGAACCCGTGTGAAGCATCCAGAGCAAATACCGGACTGTGGAGTCCTTAAAATCCACGGACTATGACGTCCTTAACCTCGACCGTGATGTCTTAAAACTAACGATCAACCACCCCGATTCCCTACAGACTTTGCCTTGGTTTAAGGGTACATCTCTTCACTCCTTTGATGCCCGGCGTTGTAATTCCTCAACGTCTTCAAAGAGGTGACGGGTCCCTGCAACCAAACACCGGACTGTGGAGTCCTTAAATCCACGGACTATGAGGTCCTTAACCTTGACCGTGATGTCTTAAAACTAACAGCGGACTGTGGAGTCCTTAAATCCACGGACTATGAGGTCCTTAACCTTGACCGTGACGTCTTTAAACTACGATACCTTGAGAAACTCCCGACTCCGTGAAATACGGATAAGGGTGATCACATCCGGCACTTGCAGGCCCTCACGACCTGTAAGGAAGAAAAACTCTCTTGTGAGGTCCTTACGACTCTCAAGGGAAAACCCGCTTAAGGATCCTCACGATCTTTAAGAAGAACTCACACCTATGGGATCCTCTCGACCTGTAGGGAGAAAAACTCTTTATGAGACCCTCGTGGCTCATAAGATGCAAAAGCCTTAGGAAGCAGATCTTAACCCTGAGTCCTGAGCCATTGCTGTCCTGCAAGGAGATCAAGATAGAATACCCACAGAATACATTCAATGAAAAGGAGACACATCATTGACAAGAAAAAATGTATCTTTTATTCATAAACCAAAATGGGTACAAAGTACAATTCATGAAAGAAACAAAAAGAAAATACTCTCATCCATGAGTATGTACAAAAGGGAAGAAAAAGATACAAATGTTTCAAGCCGGCGGGCGATTCAGCAGCTTGGTCAGCTCATCCTGCTTTTGCTGAGCCACGGCTTCATGACGCAAGATCTCCAGAAGACGAGCCTCCGCTTGAGCTTGCTGAGCCTGATACGAAGCGAGCCGGGCTTCAAGCTCTTTCTCAGTGGCCTTATGAGCCTCGACCCTCTCACGAGTGAACATGGCAGCTTTATCGAGAGCCACCACCTCTTTGATGGACTCCTGAAGCACCCGCCAGAGTTCATACGCTTTGTTGGCCCTGGCTGTGAGATTGGCTTGAAGCTCGCTCAGCGCCTTGGAGGCTAGCTCCCTTTCCGAGAACTTGCGACCGAGCCTCTTCTCACATGACGTCATGTTGGCCGCGCACCGTACTATCAGCCCTCGTAACTCCACCTTTGCAGCCACGGCCTCCGGGGAAAGGCGAGAACACTCGAGAGTGTGCAGGCAAGCCTCCACTCGCCGGCAGAACTCCACCCAGACTCGCACCACCTCTTCGCTGTGGTAGGTGGCAAGAAAAGGAAGAGAACCGTTAGCCTCGGCAGCGAACGCTTCAGCCGTGGTCGTGCTGCCAGCACGAAGCTCCTCGATCAGAGACGACAAGGAGACGAGGCTTAATTGGGCCAAGCGTTCTGAAGCCCGCAAGGCATAAGGGCCGGGTGGCATCACGATGCGCGACTCCAACGCCGTGGAGACTGGCAGAGCTGTTTAAATTTAAAAGACGTCAACAAAATTCTTAAGCAAGGAACGAGTAAGAGTGCAATGAAATGGCACTCACCGACAGTTGTACAAGCAGGAGCTGAAGGCTCCCCTGGCCCTTCGAGAATCTCGACCTCGTCATCGGCTTCCAGAACTGCAAGAAACGTCAATGTCAGTACGCAAAAATAACGACGATGCTATGAGAAGGGATGGACGACACCAACCTTGCCCAGACGAAAGGACAATGCGCTGAGGGGGGATCGCTTGCGGAGCTGCCATCTCCAATAAACGCTGAAATGACTGTCGAGGCGACAGATCCGCGATCGTGGCCGCCAAACCGCGCAATTCTGGGAAAGATAAAAGAGTTCAGACTATGAAGGGGTTGCTAAATTAAAACACAGAGGAATACCTTCAACAGTCCTCCTATTCTGAGCCGGGGGGATAGCAGCCTCAACGTTCTCCGCCATGACCTCAGGCTCCAACAAAGGGAGAGTAATCCCGACTACCTCGCTCCCAGCCTTTGGGCCGCTCGCAGTAGGGGTCATTGGGGCGTCGGCCTCCAAAGGAGCCTCCTCCAAAGGGGCAAGCACGCCCTGGCCAAGAACCGCCGCTGGAAGTTCCACCATGAGAGGAGCAGCCTCGTCAGCCCCCTCCACATCCAGCAATGCCTCATTGAGAATTTTGGCGGGCTTTAGCTTTAGTGGGCCCGTGGGGAGCTCCCCCAGCGTTGAAGACTCTGCACGATGCAAATAAGAATAATGATATATATATGCACGGGCATAAAAGATCGGAAAAACTGTAAAAGAAACACAACATACCTATACGCAAAGAAGCCCTCAATATGGCTTCTTCAAGCCGCTGCTCCTTCTCAAGGAGGTGGGCTCGCCGGGGTTCGAGCGTAGACTCATGACCGCCAGTCCACAAAGAAAGTGCATCAGCTGCGTCTTCTGAAGCGGCCTGCTTCAGAGCCCTCTCCCCCCATTCCTCCAAAGGGCCGATAAATCGCCGCCGAATCCACGAAGGGTCTTCGTAGAAAATTACAGCGGGGTAAGACTTCTTCGGAACCTTGGCGTTGTGAGACGCGTCTTTTGAGCGCCGTATGGCCTCGGCCAACTGCGCAGCCTCCTCATCCACTGAACTCGGGAAGAGAAGTCCAGCGTCCGACTCTTGCACGGCCAATGGTTCGTTCTCAAGGATAGGCTCAGACTCCATCACAGAATCAAGCGGGGCAGTAGCCGCTTTCTTCCGCCGTTTAGACCCGGAGCCGGTCGCCGAGGATGACCGCTTCCTCCCTCGTGAAGCCTTAGGGCGGCGCTGGCCCACATCGCCCTCAGCGCCCTCATCCTTGTTTCTATCGCTCGGTGCCACAACCGAGGACGATACCGCCATCATCGACACCACGGGGGTTGGCGCCGCCACCGGCGGGGGTACTACTACCGGAGCCCGCTTACCCCGTGAGCGAGAACCCAAAGGCATACCAGCTATCGGAGTAAGGTCTACCCCGGACTCCCCTGGAATGAGCGCGGTGCCAATCTCCCTCAAAGGAAAGCGGACTGGAACCCTCGGTCGTAACTCAGCCCCAGGAGCCAGAGGAGGGGCATCGTGGCCAAGAAGCACCCTCCTTTCCTCGAGAATGATTGGGTTGACCCGATGAAGATACCAGCCCGTAAACGCGCCCACGCATCGAGGCATGTACTCAGCTTCAGGGACCATGAAATAAGAGCCGGTGTTCAGCCTCATAAAATGATGAGCAGCATCGCGAACAGCATCAAGCGAAGGGATCGGGGCGACCATAAAAGCCTCGAAAGGAACACCCTGGTCGTATCCAAACTGCCGGGCAAATCGATGCGGATTGTACCGCATGAAAAGAGCCGCATTGTCCTGGCGAAACACCAAGTAACCCGGTCTGATTGCATACAAATGCGTGGCCTCCCGGGGCTTCAGAGAAGGTGCGTTGTCTTTCGATTGGTCCCAGAGTTGTTGGACGGGACCCGAAAGAGTAGACAAGACCCGATCAGTAAAAACCAACCTGCCAGCGGTGGCATGAGGAGAAATTAGCACCCGAATGGCCCCGAATTGAGTCGGGTCGGCGGCAGAAGCATCCACTAGCCGCATAAGTCGTGGAAAGGGGTAGGCATCGTAAAATGAGGGCCTCTGATGCATGGCGAACGCCCCCAATACATGCATTTCGATCCAGGACGTGAAATAATGAAGCGAAAAGTTCACCACATCCACGCCAGGCGTAGAAGTATTAGCTGCGGTGCCCAATCCATTATAGAGGTGTGCCAAGGCCGGGATGCCGATGGCCAACCGCGTCCCCTCAGCAATACGATGAGCCGGGTAGATGACCGAGGCTCTCATGAAGCGGCGATGCATCGGGATAACAAACCAGCTAAGCCAAACACTGACAAACCCCACAAAGAATGTTTCTTCATCCATACCGGGTGCTGCAACGGACTCAAAAGACATCGGCGACACGATGGGAATATAATATTGTGGCAGGTCCGATTCAGCAGTCGGTAGCTTCTTCGGACCAAACCCAAAGGGGTCCCTGATGTTAGCAAACTTCGGAGCAGTCTTCGATATGATATCCTCACGAAGGAAACAGGAAATGAAGCTTTTAAAAGTAACACCCTGCTCCTCAGACTCAGTGAACAATTGATCAAAAATACCCAGCGCCTTGATCAAGCTGGGGCGCTTATGGCGAACAGCATTCTCAGCGGACAGGCCGTCAATCGGTGCAGACTCGGGCTCGAAGACATATTCGTCAGAAGGCAACAACTCCTCATACAGTGCGCCCCTGATTGGCAATCCTGAGATTTCATAAAATTCTGCAAGAGAGATCGAGACCTTGCGATCCCCCAGAAGAAAAGTATTAGTGGGAAGATTCCACTGGTTCAAAAACGCCTTGACCCACCAGGCATGCGGGGACTTGTAATGGAACAGTGACGCATATATGGCCTGATAAAGCCCAACTTTCTGCCACCGCGCCCGATGGGCGGAAAGGATGTAGCGAGCCCAGAGAAGGTAGCCCGTAGGATGCCTGGGAGTGAGCCCTATCTTATAAATTTGCCCCCATGGGTGGGCCTCACCCTGGCAGATACGCCGCCCCAAGATGTCTATGGCCGGAATCGGATGGTTCGGAATACCGGTCGTCGAAGGCTCAAGCCTCCCCGTTGGAGTCCAGTTGGGCATTTCCACAGCAAAAGCTGTCCTTGGAGGATCCATCGGTAAAAAGGGGAAAGTGGGCTCCGTTGGCACCGCGCAGAGAAAACTCCGACGACCCTGAATAATCTGACTATACCAAGACCCCCACTGAAGAAGGTCGGTGCAGTTCGGGTCATGAGCCCGAATCATCGCCATCACTTCCTCATCAGACGGTGACTGAGGAAAAGCCGCCTCCGAGCGAGAAAAAGGAAAGCGTGGAGCGGAAGCCATCGCACCTGAAATCCAATAAAAGAAAACCGTTAAAAGGAAAGTCAGCGATATATATTCATGCATGAACATGAAGACTAGTGGGAGAAAGCAACAGCAAAGTTTCCTGGGACCATTGGCTACAAAACACATGGGCCCCACAGAATCCGGATGACGGCTCATTAATAATGAGACCAAACAGTTACAATAAAACAAAAGGGAATATCCTCATTTAATAAAAAATGATGGCCATGCACATTCCCCCAACGGGATCTGTCTCGGGCTCTACAGTGGATCCAGTAAAATCAAAGGAATTAAATTCACACAAAAAAGACATCATTACAAAGCCCCCATTGCATTAATTGCAGAAGAACAACCTCGGGCCAAGAGACCCCAGGAAGCCTCTGTGTGAAGAAATCGAGTTCTTCGTTGGAATTAAATTCCTTATTGAGAAAAGGAAATTAAATTCCCAGAAGCATTTTGGATGGAATTAAATTCCATGGATTTGAACCGTCATCATCATCTCCCGAAAGATCATCTAAACCCTAAGAGATCTTCAGTTGAAAGATTAAACAGTTTCATGTTCTTATGGAAAATATGAAGAAAAAAGGGTAAAAACCCTTGTTTTGGATTTAAAATCCAGAGAAATGTGAAGGTCCATCGTTGTCCAAGAACATTACCTGAGGAAAAAGGATTCCTTTCGAACAGAGTCAAACTCTGAAGATCGTTTCGAGACAGAGAACTAAGCTCTGAAAGCGAGAATTAAATTCTCAAAGAAGAAGTTCTCAGAAGAAGAAGATGAACAAAGTGAAGGCTCCTATGAAGAGACAGAGGTATTTATAGAAGACAATGGAAACGCTTCGTCTCCCCAGATCCCTAGAGGAATCCAACGGTCACGAGAGGTGACAGCGTTGCACTCACGTGCAGACACGTGAGAACAACGCTGTGGGGGCATTTGTTTCCTGATTTAAAATCAGGGAAGCTTCTGGGAAAAGCTTCAAAAAGGGGTCACGTGTTGGCACGTGACACCTAAAAGGATCATCAAGTCAAGTGCAGTTTCCCGACTACGCTGAAGAAAATGGGCTTCAGAAAGAGTCACGTGCTCCCACGTGACCAGGGTCACGTGGCGACACGTGACATTTAAACGCAAGCGTCAAAGGCACACAAGTTCTCTGATCAAGTCAAGAAAAGGCTTCAGAAGAGGTCACGTGTTCCCACGTGACCAGGGTCACGTGTTGGCACGTGACGTTCAAGACAGCAGACTCGTTCTCCAGAAGAACCGAAGACAGAGAGTTCAAACAAGGGTCACGTGCTCACACGTGACCAGGGGTCACGTGGTAGCACGTGACGCTTAGGCAGCGATCAGAAGACAGAGCGCAAAAGAAAAGAAAAGGCTCATTCCAAAGGGGGTCACGTGCCCACACGTGACCATGGGTCACGTGGTCACACGTGATCAGCTTTCAAAGCCCATTTTGTCAAACAGAATTAAATTCTGAAGGAGAATCAAATCTTTCCAAAGGAAAGCGGCTATCTGGAACCGATCGAATTAAAGATTCAGAGGTGATGAAATATCATCTATCTATGGGAAAATCTCGGGTTTGGAAAGATTTCCCCTTTAAATCTAACCAAAATAACAAGGGAGAATCTCTGCATTTAAAATCCAATGGTGAATAAAATTCACCTAATAATCCAAAGGTCCAAAATGAATGATGAATGCAAATCAAATCTCAATGAAGATTCGTCAAAAAACTGATTGATTCGGCTGCTTCTCCTATAAATAGGAGCCAAGAGACATACATACATATAGATGCGCAGAGAAGAAAAAAGAAAAAAGGAGAAGAGCTCTGATACTTTGAAAAAGACTCGGATCTTCTACAAAAAACCCTAGGTAAGAAAGGGAAGGCCTTTTGAAAGAAAGAGAATTTAATTCTCAACAGAGTTTAACTCTGATAATGTAAAAACAGAAGAACATATTTCTTCTCTCTTTGATGGAGGATCTGCAAAGTGCACATCTCCCCTTAAGGTTGAGAATTTAATTCTCAATGGGTTGAGATCCTGCCATGCAGATCCAAAACATGGAGAAGGAATGCAAGCACGAGAATTTAATTCTCACAGAACTATAGGAATTTAATTCCTTTAAAATAAAAGGAGGGCTTGACCCTATATTATGGGAATTTAATTCCTCCAGAACAAAAAAAGAAACAGGGTTTAACCCTAATTAAGAACCTAGTTCTGTTGAAACAGCAGGAATTTAATTCCCTTAATCATACAGAGGATGGAAGTTTAAACTCCTTAAAAACTTTTATTAGGGTTTAACCCTATTCAGCCCTTCACGTATATGAGGAATTTAATTCCTACAGAAAATTCAGAGTTAAACTCTATCCCAGAATATAAGTCTCCGAAAGGAAGTAGGAATTTAATTCCTCTGAAATTTATAGTTCGAGGAATTTAATTCCTAAGAAGATTAACAAAGCCTCTAAACAAAATACCTAGAGGCAGGGTCACGTGTCATCACGTGACCCCCCCCCAAGAGAGCTACAGAAAGCCCCTTTGAGGCAGCACCCCACGTGACCCACGTGACCCTCAGCAGAAGCTCTAATCCATAGGCATTTGAATGCCCATCACGTGATGGCACGTGATGCTCTGGAAGACGCGATAATCTCAGCAGAACAAAGGAAGGGAGGGCGCTCTCACGTGCTGCCACGTGACCCCTCTTACCTCAGTGTTCAAACACTAAACTAAAACTCTCGAACCCAGTGTTAAAACACTGTTGGGCCTTAGTGTTCAACACTAATTAAAAAGCTTTATTTGCAGTGTTCAACACTGATTACCTTAGTGTTTAAACACTAATTTGAGATCTTCATTTGCAGTGTTCAACACTGATTACCTTAGTGTTTAACACTAACCTGAAAAAACATTGTTGCTGGTGTTCAACACCAAATATTCTCTTAGTGTTAAACACTAACTTGCCAACCCCATTCCCAGTGTTCAACACTGACTGCTCTGTAGTGTTTAACACTAGACTTCGGCCCAATTGGCTTAAATGGATAGAGGCAAAGCCTCTCCTGATTGGACTTAGCCCAAGATGGCCATAAGTCCTCAATTTGTGATTAACTGGTCCAATGGACTCATAACATAATTAATTCGTCTTGACCCCAAATTGGGCCAAGGGTTATTTAATCCACTCCGGTTCTAGGGTACATCTCTTCACTCCTTTGATACTTGGCATTGTAATCCCTCAATGCCGTCAAAGAGGTGACTGGTCCCGACGACCACACATTGATATGGACTGTGGGGTCCTTAAACTCATGTCTAATGCAAATTCCTGGTTACGTGGAACGCGGATAATGTCACTCTTTGACCCCGTGGGAAACGTCCAGAGCGGAGCCTGGTCCTCGCCAAGCACGGCAGTGAACCCGTGTGAAGCATCCAGAGCACATACCGGACTGTGGGGTCCTTAAACCCATGGACTACGACGTCCTTAACCTTGACCGAGATGTCTTAAAACTAACAATGGACTGTGGGGTCCTTAAACCCATGGACTACGACGTCCTTAACCTTGACCGAGATGTCTTAAAACTAACAATAGACCGCAATGTCCTTAAACTACCCACGGACCGCAATGTCCTTAAACTACCCATGGACCGTAATGTCCTTAAACTAGGACAATAGAGCCCCACATGCTCTTTTGTCGGATCTAAACGGTCCCGTTTAAGTTGATCTTAGCCTCAAAGATGGCTAACGTATCCTTAAACCTTCAAAACAAAGTGGACTATAAATCCCCCCAATTGACTCCGGCTTGAGGGTACATCCTTGAACTCCTCTGACATCCGTCGTTGTAATCCTTCAACGTCGTCAGAGAGGTGACGGGTCCCGACGGCCACACATTCATGGACCACTATGTCCCTAAACTGGAACATTAGAGTCCCAACGCTCTTGTGTCGGATCTAAACGATCCCGTTAAGTTGATCTTAGTCACAAAGTTAGACTAACGTATCCTTAACAAACGTTTGAGTTGATCTTAGCCTCGAGTAGGGCTGACGTATCCTCAAACCAAAACCCCCCCAAACCCAAATCTAAGATAATATGGATTTGGATTAGTCCACGCCCTACGGGCGACGACATAACTCAGTCCCCGTAAACAATCTACGGGCAACGAAATACAAAACAGACACCCACGACACGAAGTGACCATCTGGAGAAGGAGAAAGTTGTTACCGCAATGCGGTAGCGTAATTAACTGCAGGGGCTTGCGCCTGCAGGGAAGAGCGTCCCCACAATCAAAAACCCCTCAAACGAGGGGGAATCTGACGAAGTCTGCTACATCGGACGCATCCGTCTAAACCTTCGATACGTGGTGCCATAAATCAACTTGGCATCTTCGAAGAGGTGGACGGATAGCACCTATTAGCATCTGCCCCGAATCTCAGGCAAGTCGCGGTGTCGCGGCCGTCTTTCGGAGGGGAACAGCAGCCGGCCTTCCCATATCGACGGACCGAAACGTCCTTAAACTAACGGCGGACCGAAACGTCCTTAAACTAACGGCGGACCGAAACGTCCTTAAACTATCAACGGACCGAAACGTCCTTAAACTATCGACGGACTGAAACGTCCCTAAAACTACTACCGCAGCATCCTTAGGCTGACGAGATGGATAAAAAAAAAAGATAAAAAAAATGATAAAAAAAAAAACGGTATATCCATAAGCAAAATGGGCACGGATGAAAACCCGAAAGGGCTCCGTGAGTAAAAACAGCAGGGCTACCGGCAAGTGTTCGTGAAAACCCGAAAGGGCGCGACCTTATAAAAAAAAAAAGAAAAAAAAAATGGTATGTCCATAAGCAAAATGGGCACGGATGAAAACCCGAAAGGGCTCCGTGAGTAAAAAGAGCAGGGCTACCGGCGAGTGTTTGTGAAAACCCGAAAGGGCGCAACCTCGTTAAAAGACACTTGTAGGGTCCTCTCGACCTTGTAAGGAGAAACCACCTGCGTGAGATCCTTACGACTCACAAAGGAGCAACACACTTAGGGATCCTCACGATTCCTAAGGAGAAAATACACTTGCGAGATCCTTACGACTCGTAAGGAGAATTCTCTTGTGGGACCCTCACGGCCCATGAGATTTGAAAGTCTTAAGTTACAGAAACCTAAACCTGTTCTTAAGCAAATCCTCCACAACCTCCGATATTGCCCTACAAGAGGCTCAATACTGACCCTTGTATACAATCCACGGGCGCGAATAAACATTTCCCCAGCAAATTCCAACCCTTGTAGGTCCCCTCGACCCATAAGGAGAAAACCCTCTTGTAGGATCCTTACGACTTACAGAGGAACATACACTTAGGAATCCTCACGATCCCTAAGGAGAAAATACACCTGCAAGAGCCTCACGACTTGTAGGGAGAAATACCTTTGTGAGACCCTTACGGCTCATGAAGTCAAAAGCCTTAGTCGGCAGGACCTTAACCCCGTTTGCTAAGCCACCTTTGTTCAACACCGACAGAGGCAAATGATGATTCGCTCATGGCAATATTCCAGTTGCAGCGATGCTGACGCCTAAACCGGTATCAAATCACAAATTCTTTCGTGGCAAATGATGATTCGCTCCTGGCAACGTCCCAGTTGCAGCGATGCTGATGCCGAAATCGGCGTCCAAAATCCGAGCTTGTAGCGAAAAAGCTAGCAAGCCACACATGCCTACAAAATAGCCGAAATGATGGGGCAACTTGCAATAAAAATCAGCAAGTAAAAAAAAATGTATGCATAAAAAATAGCCGAAATGATTGGGCAACTCGCAATAAAAAGCAGCGAGTAAAAATAAATAAACAGCCGAAATGATTGGGCACCGCGAAAAATAGCCGAAATGATTGGGCAGTCGCGATTTTCGCGATATAAAAAGCTGAAATGATAGAGCATCGCGGGAAAAGAAATAAAAAAAAAATAAAATACATGCCCTACAGGTGACGCTACATCAATCCCTGTACACAATCCAGGGGCGCAAACAAAGAAGGAGTCGCACTCTTCCTCCCCAGGTTTCATTAGAAGAAAGAAGCTAAATCTCGACGGGCCACAAGCGACCTAAAGATCATCCCAATACTCGTCTCGTAACAACGGACACAACTTCAAGCTAAGCGGAACAGCGGCAACTCCCAACTCCGTGGCTCGGTGGTGTACATATCGCCAACAGTCAAACCTTCACCCCGTGAAATGCGGATATCTAGTGCAAAATTCCTGGTCACGTGGAACGCGGATAATGTCACTCTTTGACCCCATGGAAAACGTCCAGAGCGGATCCTGGTCCTCGCAGAGCATGGCAGTGAACCCGTGCGAAGCATCCAGAGCGGAGCCTAGTCCTCGCCTAACGCGGCAGTGAACCCGTGTGAAGCATCTAGTGCAAAATTCCTGGTCACGTGGAACGCGGATAATGTCACTCTTTGACCCCGTGGAAAACGTCCAGAGCGGATCCTGGTCCTCGCAGAGCATGGCAGTGAACCCGTGCGAAGCATCCAGAGCGGAGCCTAGTCCTCGCCTAACGCGGCAGTGAACCCGTGTGAAGCATCTAGTGCAAAATTCCTGGTCACGTGGAACGCGGATAATGTCACTCTTTGACCCCGTGGAAAACGTCCAGAGCGGATCCTGGTCCTCGCAGAGCATGGCAGTGAACCCGTGCGAAGCATCCAGAGCGGAGCCTAGTCCTCGCCTAACGCGGCAGTGAACCCGTGTGAAGCATCTAGTGCAAAATTCCTTGTCACGTGGAACGCGGATAATGTCACTCTTTGACCCCGTGGAAAACGTCCAGAGCGGATCCTGGTCCTCGCAGAGCATGGCAGTGAACCCGTGCGAAGCATCCAGAGCGGAGCCTAGTCCTCGCCTAACGCGGCAGTGAACCCGTGTGAAGCATCTAGTGCAAAATTCCTGGTTACGTGGAACGCGGATAATGTCACTCTTTGACCCCGTGGAAAACGTCCAGAGCGGATCCTGGTCCTCGCAGAGCATGGCAGTGAACCCGTGCGAAGCATCCAGAGCGGAGCCTAGTCCTCGCCTAACGCGGCAGTGAACCCGTGTGAAGCATCTAGTGCAAAATTCCTGGTCACGTGGAACGCGGATAATGTCACTCTTTGACCCCGTGGAAAACGTCCAGAGCGGATCCTGGTCCTCGCAGAGCATGGCAGTGAACCCGTGCGAAGTATCCAGAGCGGAGCCTAGTCCTCGCCTAACGCGGCAGTGAACCCGTGTGAAGCATCTAGTGCAAAATTCCTGGTCACGTGGAACGCGGATAATGTCACTCTTTGACCCCGTGGAAAACGTCCAGAGCGGATCCTAGTCCTCACAGAGCATGGCAGTGAACCCGTGCGAAGCATCCAGAGCGGAGCCTAGTCCTCGCCTAACGCGGCAGTGAACCCGTGTGAAGCATCTAGTGCAAAATTCCTGGTCACGTGGAACGCGGATAATGTCACTCTTTGACCCCGTGGAAAACGTCCAGAGCGGATCCTGGTCCTCGCAGAGCATGGCAGTGAACCCGTGCGAAGTATCCAGAGCGGAGCCTAGTCCTCGCCTAACGCGGCAGTGAACCTGTGTGAAGCATCTAGTGCAAAATTCCTGGTCACGTGGAACGCGGATAATGTCACTCTTTGACCCCGTGGAAAACGTCCAGAGCGGATCCTGGTCCTCGCAGAGCATGGCAGTGAACCCGTGCGAAGCATCCAGAGCGGAGCCTAGTCCTCGCCTAACGCGGCAGTGAACCCGTGTGAAGCATCTAGTGCAAAATTCCTGGTCACGTGGAACGTGGATAATGTCACTCTTTGACCCCGTGGAAAACGTCCAGAGCGGATCCTGGTCCTCGCAGAGCATGGCAGTGAACCCGTGCGAAGCATCCAGAGCGGAGCCTAGTCCTTGCCTAACGCGGCAGTGAACCCGTGTGAAGCATCTAGTGCAAAATTCCTGGTTACGTGGAACGCGGATAATGTCACTCTTTGACCCCGTGGAAAACGTCCAGAGCGGATCCTGGTCCTTGCAGAGCATGGCAGTGAACCCGTGCGAAGCATCCAGAGCGGAGCCTAGTCCTCGCCTAACGCGGCAGTGAACCCGTGTGAAGCATCTAGAGCAAAATTCCTGGTTACGTGGAACGCGGATTATGTCACTCTTTGACCCGTGGAAAACGTCCAGAGCGGAGTCTGGTCCTCGCCTAGCACGGCAGTGAACCCGTGTGAAGCATCCAGAGCAAATACCGGACTGTGGAGTCCTTAAAATCCACGGACTATGACGTCCTTAACCTCGACCGTGATGTCTTAAAACTAACGACCAACCATCCCAATTCCCTACGAATTCTACCTTGGTTTAAGGGTACATCTCTCCACTCCTTTGATGCCTGGCGTTGTAATTCCTCAACGTCTTCAAAGAAGTGACGGGTCCCTGCAACCAAACACCGGACTGTGGAGTCCCTAAATCCACGGACTATGAGGTCATTAACCTTGACCGTGACTTCTTTAAACTACGATACCTTGAGAGATCCCTGACTCCGTGAAACACGGATAAGGGTGGTCACATCCGGCACTTGCAGGCCCTCACGACCTGTAAGGAAGAAAAAACTCTCTTGTGAGATCCTTACGACTCTCAAGGGAAAACCCGCTTAAGGATCCTCACGATCTTTAAGAGGAACTCGCACCTATGGGATCCTCTCGACCTGTAGGGAGAAAAACTCCTCACGAGACCCTCGTGGCTCGTAAGATGCAAAAGTCTTAGCAAGCAGATCTTAACCCGGAGTCTTAAGCTATCGCTGTCCTGCAAAGAGATCGAGATAGAGTATCCGCAGAATACATTCAATAGAAAAGGGACACACCATTGAAGAGAAGAATATGTCTTCATTTATAAACCTCCCTTCGACAACAATACTCGATCTAAAGCCAGCACAAACCACCCGATACGGGAGATAACGTGGCAAGTTTCTGATCTGTATCCTATCAAGCACGCATTTGCAACTGTACGAATGTTTAAAAGGAAATGTTGCTGGAGGCACCGATGTGTATGCAACGTAACGATGGTGCTCGTAATTAAAGAAAAACAGACAGCTCATTTACGCGAGCAAGACACACGTCCAACTATCTGACAAGCATGAAAATTCAACAGAAAGCATGCAAACCACCAATGATTAAAGGAGTACATTGATTCAAACATGCTACATCAGTGGGAAAAGATTACCAAACAAGGGATCAGAAATACAAGGGTTAACAAAGCAAAACACAAAATTCTCCAACTCCTTTTCCGCCTTCTCCAGCACGTCAAAACGGCGGTTTTCGCGAGGAGTCGCTCCCCACCGGTTGAAGCCGTGCTCATCAGCGAAAGCAGACATGACGGCCCGACGAGCTCTTATCTGACTCAGTAAATGAACTGAGTGATCTTTCAGAGCTTGAGTGATTAGACAAGCCTCATGAAAGCACTCAAGCTTGTCCTCCGCCGCGTCAAGGATCGCCGAAGTCATCTCCGCCGGATGATGGGGTATATCGGCAAGCACAGACAGGAGGATCATCCGGAGCCAAATGGAGCCTATGGGAAGAGGAGAACCCCGACGGGTCAGTAGCTCGTACATCACAGTGTCACATTGAGCGTCGGTGAGAAGGGGATCCGTCAGCCGCGCAGCGAAGCGAGGAATTATCTCCTCAAGGGGCACCTCCCATGGTTGCCGACGAGCATGGGGACGATCGCAAGCCATGGAGATTGATCGGGTTCTAAAAAATGACCACCTTAAGGTATGAATGGGTTTCTCTGTGAAGAAAAGAAGTAAGGCATAAGGTTCAGGTTATAAAGGGGCGCATTTAATGCCATGCACAAAAAATGTTGTGCATGGTGGAACTATTCTCAAAGCCCGAAAAGAAGGGGAGAGCGTTGGAAATGAAATCCAATGACGCATTGGAATTAGGTTAGGGAAATGAAACGTCCCCATCAAGCAGATCCCCGCATACGCAACACGTGAGCACTAGCCTTTGATGGAAAATGAGGCGGCACTGCACAGACACAACAGAGAACTAAGCTCTGAGAACGAGAATCAAATTCTTAAAAGAAAGGTTTGAAAGGAAGGACATAACAAAGTGAAGGCTCTTATGAAGAGACAGAGGTATTTATAGAAGACAATGAAAACGTTTCGTCTCCCCAGATCCCTAGAGGAATCCAACGGTCGCAAGAGGTGACAGCGTTGCACTCACGTGCAGACACGTGAGAACAACGCTGTGGGGGCATTTGTTTCCTGATTTAAAATCAGGAAAGCTTCTGGGAAAAGCTTCAGAAAGGGGTCACGTGTTGGCACGTGACACCTAAAAAAGCATCATCAAGTCAAGTTCAGTTTCCTGACTACGCTGAAGAAAATGGGCTTCAGAAAGAGTCACGCGTTCCCACGTGACCAGGGTCACGTTGCGACACGTGACATTTAAATGCAAGCGTCAAATGCACACAAGTTCCCTGATCAAGTCAAGGAAAAGGCTTCAGAAGAGGTCACGTGCCTCCACGTGACCAGGGTCACGTGTTGGCACGTGACGTTCAAGGCAGCAGACTCGTTCTCCAAAAGAACCGAAGAAAGAGAGTTCAAACAAGGGTCACGTGCTCACACGTGACCAGGGGTCACGTGGTAGCACGTGACGTTTAAGCAGCAATCAGAAGACAAAGCGCAAAAGAAAGGAAAAGGCTCATTCCAAAGGGGGGTCACGTGCTCACACGTGACCATGGGTCACGTGGTCACACGTGACCGGCTTTCAAAGCCCATTTTGTCAACAGAATTAAATTCTGAGAGAAATTCAAATCTTTCCAAAGGAAAGCAACTATCTGGAACCAATCAAATTAAAGATTCAGAGGTGATGAAATATCATCTATCTATAGGAAAATCTCGGGTTTGGAAAGATTTCCCCTTTAAATCTAACCAAAATAACAAAGGAGAATCTCTGGATTTAAAATCCAATGGTGAATAAAATTCACCTAATAATCCAACGGCCCAAAATGAATGATGAATGCAAATCAAATCTTTCACGAAGATTCGTCAAAAACTGATTGATTCGGCTGCTTCTCCTATAAATAGGAGCCAAGAGACATACATACATATACATGCGCAGAGAAGAAAAAAGAAAAAAGGAGAAGAGCTTTGATACTTTGAAAAGACTCGGATCTTCTGCAAAAAACCCTAGGTAAGAAAGGGAAGGCCTTTTGAAAGAAAGAGAATTTAATTCTCAACAGAGTTTAACTCTGATAATGTAAAAAACAGAAGAACATATTTCTTCTCTCTTTGATAGAGGATCTGCAAAGTGCACATCTCCCCTTAAGGTTGAGAATTTAATTCTCAATGGGTTGAGATCCTGCCATGCAGATCCAAAACATAGAGAAGGAATGCAAGCACGAGAATTTAATTCTCACAGAACTGTAGGAATTTAATTCCTTTAAAATAAAAGTAGGGCTTGACCCTATATCATGGGAATTTAATTCCTCCAGAACAAAAAAGAAACAGGGTTTAACCCTAATTAAGAAACCCAGTTCTGTTGAAACATCGGGAATTTAATTCCCTTAATCATAATTTAACAGAGGATGGAAGTTTAAACTCCTTAAAAACTTTTATTAGGGTTTAACCCTATTCAGCCCTTCACATATATGAGGAATGTAATTCCTACAGAAAATTCAGAGTTAAACTCTATTCCAGAAAACAAAGTCTTCGAAAGGAAGTAGGAATTTAATTCCTCTGAAATTTACAGTTCGAGGAATTTAATTTCCTGAAAAAGGGTTAACAAAGCCTCTAAACAAAATATATAGAGGCAGGGTCACGTGTCATCACGTGACCCCCCCAAGAGATCTACAGAAAGCCCCTTTGAGGCAGCACCCCACGTGACCCACGTGACCCTCGGCAGGAGCTCTAATACATAGGCATTTGAATGCCCATCACGTGATGGCACGTGATGCTCTGAAAGACACGATAATCTCAGAATAAATGAAGGGAGGGCGCTCTCACGTGCTGCCACGTGACCCCTCTTGTTTTAGTGTTTAACACTAAATTGAAACTCTCGAACTCAGTGTTAAAATACTGTTGGGCTTTAGTGTT
Source organism: Agapanthus africanus (assembly GCA_030015575.1). Taxonomy (NCBI): domain Eukaryota; kingdom Viridiplantae; phylum Streptophyta; class Magnoliopsida; order Asparagales; family Amaryllidaceae; genus Agapanthus; species Agapanthus africanus. The sequence goes on along the minus strand of CM057348.1, from coordinate 21,846,123 downwards.
CAACACTAATTAAAAAGGTTTATCTGCAGTGTTTAACACTGATTACCTTAGCGTTCAAACACTAATCTGAGATCTTCATTTGCAGTGTTCAACACTGATCTGTTTTTAGTGTTTAACACTAATTCGAAAAGCCTTGTTGCTGGTGTTTAACACCAATTACCTCTTAGTGTTAAACACTAACTTATCAACCTCATTCCCAGTGTTCAACACTGACTGCTCTGTAGTGTTTAACACTAGACGTTTGGCCCAATTGGCCTAAATGGATAGAGGCAAAGCCTCTCCTGATTGGACTTAGCCCAAGATGGCCATAAGTCCTCAATTTGTGATTAACTGGGCCAATGGACTCATAACATAATTAATTCGTCTTGATCCCAAATTGGGCCAAGGACTATTTAATCCACTCCGGTTCTAGGGTACATCTTTTCACTCCTTTGATACTTGGCATTGTAATCCCTCAATGTCTTCAAAGAGGTGACGGGTCCCGACGACCACACATTGATATGGACTGTGGGGTCCTTAAACTCATGTCTAATGCAAATTCCTGGTTACGTGGAACGCGGATAATGTCACTCTTTGACCCCGTGGAAAGCGTCCAGAGCGGAGCCTGGTCCTCGCCAAGCGCGGTAGTGAACCCGTGTGAAGCATCCAGAGCACATACCGGACTGTGGGGTCCTTAAACCCATGGACTACGACGTCCTTAACCTTGACCGAGATGTCTTAAAACTAACAATGGACCGTGGGGTCCTTAAACCCATGGACTACGACGTCCTTAACCTTGACCGAGATGTCTTAAAACTAACAATGGACCGCAATGTCCTTAAACTACCCATGGACCGCAATGTCCTTAAACTACCCATGGACCACAACGTCCCTGAACTAGAACAATAGAGCCCCGTATGCTCTTTTGTCGGACCTAAACGGTCCCGTTTAAGTTGATCTTAGCCTCAAAGATGGCTAATGTATCCTTAAACCTTCAAACAGAGTGGACTATGAATCCCCCAATTAACCCTGGCTCGAGGGTACATCTCTGAACTCCTCTGACATCCGTCGTTGTAATCCTTCAACGTCGTCAGAGAGGTGATGGGTCCCGACGGCCATAAATACGATGGACCACTATGTCCCTAAACTGGAACATTAGAGTCCAAACGCTCTTTTGTCGGATCTAAACGATCCCGTTAAGTTGATCTTAGTCACAAAGTTAGACTAACGTATCCTTAACAAACGTTTGAGTTGATCTTAGCCTCAAGTATGGCTGACGTATCCTCAAACCAAACCCCCAAACCCAAATCTAAGATAATACGGATTTGGACTAGTCCACGCCCTACGGACGACGACATAACTCAGTCTCCGTAAACAATCCACGGGCAACAAAATACAAAACAAACACCCACGACACGAAGTGACCATCTGGAGAAGGAGAAAGTTGTTACCGCAACGCGGTAGCGTAATTAACTGCAGGGGCTTGCGCCTGCAGGGAAGAGCGTCCCCACAATCAAAAACCCCTCAAACGAGGGGGAATCTGTCGAAGTCTGCTACATCGGACGCATCCGTCTAAACCTTCGATACATGGTGCCATAAATCAACTTGGCATCTTCGGAGAGGTGGACGGATAGCACCAATTAGCATCTGCCCCGAATCTCAGGCAAGACGTCCTGTCGCGCCGTCTTTCGGAGGGGAACAAGGGCGAGAAAAAAATAGGCAGCCCTTTTAAAAAAAACTGATAATATGTACCTACGGATTAATCCGTAGGTACACACGTTGCCCCTACGGATTAAACCGTAGGGGCAAAATATCAGAATAACTGATATTTTCCCCTGTGGTCTCAGTATCAGGGGGTTAGGATTGCCCCTACGAATATATCCGTGGGGGCAAACAAAAGCCCCTTCGGAGTTATCCGTAGAGGAAAAATATCAGGAATCCTGATATTTTGCCCCTACGGATATGTACCTACGCATGTATCCGTAGGGGCTATTACTTGGCCCTACGGATTCATCCGTAGGTACAAGTAATCTATTTTAAAAAATCGTAAATAAAATAAATTTTTTGCCCCTATGGACTACTCCGTAGGGAAAACGGGACCTACATAGAACTCCGTAGGGGCAAGTTCAGGGATTCAACATGCACCTACGGCGTTTGTACTTACAGGGTATTTTCTTGTCCCTACGACTATATCCGTAGGGGCAACCCTTATTTGTAATAGTAACAGGAGTCGGCCTGAAGGGTCGATCGCTGAAGGGTTTCTCACGGAGGAATGTATGACGTTCTGTTCTATATATCTAGAGGGTGTTGAGACTGCATTTAATAGACCGAGACGTAATGAGAACATGGTTGACAATAGACCTGTAATATTCATCTTCCGGGCCCAAGGAAAGGAACTGGGTAAAGTGAAGTCGGGTCACACTGCATCTGAGCAGCTCGGCATGATTCTCCGTTACGTTTTATTTAACTGTTCAGATATGAACAGTTTTATCGGGTAAGTATTTATTACTTTTTTCTTAACATAATTATAGAATATCTTCAAGTTAAAAGTAAATATTTATTTGTGATACGTACAGCATTTGGAATGCTCAATACCGTCCACCTACTAAACGAACTCGGAAATGGGATATCGATAAGGAGCGACATAAACACTTTCTTGCCTGGTTGAAAGCACGTGTAAGTTGTAAACTATAAAAACTAAACTACAACTCATGTTGATATATATATATATATATATATATATATATATATAACTTAATCCATTTTACCATAATAGGTTGAAAGAAATCCTAATGATAGACATGTTTCAGAAGATATAAAAGCACTACGTATGGTCCAGATGAACAAGCTGAGTATCTCTCTGGTTACGTTGTTAACGGGTTTAGATTTCACACCAGAAAAAGAGATCAAAATAAAAAGTTTCATAATTGCGGCGTATTTGTCACATCCACCGTTACTAGATATTCATCTTCTAGAGACTCAAATCCAACCACGGGAAAATTGGACTATTACGGGGTGCTTAAAAAAATAATTCAAGTGCGTTATCATGATCAGACAGTTGTCATGTTCAAGTGTCTGTGGCACCATGTTCATCATGAACATACTAGGTTCAAAGTTGAAAATGGCCTAATTTTACTCAATTCATCGAAACTCGTTTTTGGTGAAAAGTCTTATATTCTCGCCAGCCAAGCCCATCAATGCTTTTATGTCGCGGACCCTAGGGATGCCCAGTGGGATATTGCTGTTGTGACGAATCCACGAGACTATTATAACATGGGTGAAAGTGATATAAGCGAGATTAGTTGTACTTATACAAGATGATGCTATTCCTATCGAATTCAACAGCGGTTTATCAAGAAAAGACATAGAGCCGGAAATAGTCTCTGATATGCCATCAGCGATTAGAGAACCAGAAGTCTAATTAAGATTTTAAATATCTTGATATATTAACTCTCTCTTGTATGATACTCATAACTTAAGTAATATGAAACTTACAATTTATTGCATCTTTTTTCGCATATTATTTTATACATTTTATCTTTTTCCGCATATTATTTCTGCATATTATCTCCTACATTTTCGAGTTCTAATGTACAGGGATTTTCAAGTTAATTTATATTATTTCCGCATTTCATTTTTCGAGTTCTAATGTACAGTGGCAAATGTCAGAACTTGCGGTGGCTTAACAAGTGATTTTCCGATTACTATTGGTTTACATCAAGGATCTGCATTAAGTCCTTTCCTGTTTACCAGCGTGATGGATGAGCTTACTAGAACTATCCAAGATGAGGTCCCTTGGTGTATGCTATTCGCTGATGATATTGTTCTAGTAAATGAGACGAAAGCAGGGGTTAATGCCAAATTGGAATTATGGAGACAAACATTGGAATCTCGGGGATTCAGATTGAGCAGGTCCAAGACAGCATATATGCACTGCAAATTTAGGAGCCAGAGAAGTCAAAACCATATTGGTATAACATTGGAAGGGCAAGAGATATCACCGAGCGACCAGTTTAGATATCTAGGTTCCATCATCCAAAGGAATGGGGAGATCGATAGTGATGTTAATCAAAGGATCCAAGCTGGTTGGTTGAAATGGAGGAGTGCAACAGGGATTTTGTGTGATCGTAACTTTCCGTTAAAATTGAAAGGGAAGTTTTATCGGAGCGCTATTCGGCCTGCCTTATTATATGGTACAGAATGCTGGGCTCCTAAGAAGCATCATACACAGAAGATGCACGTAGCGGAGATGCGCATGCTTCGTTGGATGTACGGTAACACTAGAAAAGACAAGGTGCGAAATGAGGATATTCGTGCAAAAGTTGGTGTAGCACCCGTGGAGGAGAAGATGCGGGAAAACCGGCTTAGATGGTTTGGTCATGTGCGACGCAGACCTATGGAAGCACCGGTTCGACGAATAGATACTCTCGATATGGGTAATGGCAAAAGGGCAAAAGGGAGACCGAAGAAAACATGGATGGAGGTGATACGAAACGATATGGTTGCCAAAGGACTCAATGAAAGTATATTGTTCGATAGAAGTGAGTGGAGACAGAGGATTCATGTGCTGGACCCGGCGTGATTCTCATGTTGGTTCATGTAGCCTACCCCATATGCTTGGGATAAAAGGCTCAGTTGTTGTTGTTGTTGTTGTTGTATTATTTCCACCATTTATTGCTCATGTATGATATTCTTTTCAGTAATAATTTTCACTATTATTTTTTTTATCTAACATATTAAATTATATTCCGTGAAGTTGTTTTAGGTATTTCAGGTTCAGATTGCAAAACTGATTCGTGTACCGGAGACGAGGGGTGGTCCTCTCAGAGAAAGAAACGGACTAGGAGAGGATCCACATGGGCCAGTGATATATAGAGGAGGTTGCCACATGCTCCAAGCAAGCCGATTGTATACCTTGCGTTCTAAAGGGACGTTGTGACACGATCCAGTAAAGAAGTAAAAAATGATGTCGTCGATATTAAACAGTGAGGACCGCATGCCTCATTTGTTGAAGGACGAAGATGACGAGTGGGAGGTCCTAGATTGGGAAAGTGAAGCGTCAGGGCTAAAGAAACAAGTTGCTATATGGGAGATGATGGTTAGATTTCTTTATACAATTCAATACTGCACAATTTTTTTATATACACACATGTACCCACACATATGTGTATATCACAAACACACATGCATATACATACAAATTTACTAAATTACTATAAAATACCTATACAATGATGAATTATCCTGTTTCGCAGACTCGGTTCGAGTTCCGGTGGGTTGGCGTAAAGGGCCCCTAGGGGGTTTGCGACGAACACGCAGTTTATGATAAAATGTGTAGCCATATGGCGAAGAATTGGAGAGGCCATAAAAACAAAATCTTTAGAAAGCCTGAAAACCACGCTTCACCGGATGAGATGTATTCAATTATGCCGGATCCAGATTGGTCCGTCGGATACTGGCATGTCTTGGTCGATTATTTCTTGTTCGGAGAGTTTAAGGTATGTCTTTAATGATACCTTTTTACTATTTTATAGCAACTCAGTAAACAATATTTGATATAACCGCGGGAGAAGAACAAGCGAGGAAAAGTATCTCGCGCTCAGCTGCACGATATTTATAGGGCTGAAAACAAGAGTTCCCAGCAGGTTGTCATCGAACGCGTAAGCATCGTATTTGATATTAATACGTTAAAATTATCTTAGAAATTTATGTATGAACTTTATAAATGTTATATGCGGGAAGAAAGTCATAGTGGAGAGTCCCCTGATCGTATCGAAATCTATCGGGCTCAATTTGTACTGGACGACGGCACGCCTGCATCGATTGTGGCACATGGGATATATGTAAGACTCTATATATGTTGAGCTTCTTAATTATTTTAGAATAATTATTGTGTAGGTTTTAGAATGGCGGTAATACATTTTTTCAACAAACAGATAGCAATGGAGGCTGAGAGATATCGGTTGATCTAGGTGATGGAGGTGGTGCATGGACACCCGGTTGATGACGCGCAGAGAACATTCATTGCAGATAAGGGTTTCACGGCGTTTAGGCTGGATCGTCACGGGAGAGTACAGTATGTGTCCTCTAAGATCACTCCGCGTCAGTATATCATTTCCAGCCGACCAAGCATTCACATCATAGGTTTCAGCCGGCAAACAAATCGCTTACGAAAATGCCGATACAGACCAAGGCCTCTGGAACCAGGACCCTTGTGTTTCATGGATCGCCCCAGGAGCGAACGCCGGAATCTGATGGTTTTTCACGCCGATCGACTGCCGCCAGACTGCCGATTTATTTGCTGGCTGGACTCTCGAGCAGAGGCTTGATCTTATTGACGCTTACGTCCAGGCTGGGAGGCCCGTATCTCCGGTAAGTTTGATAATCCTTACATATATACACACATACGTACATATCACAAACACACACAATTATACACACACAAGCATACACACTCACACACATGCATACATACACAGACACAAACACACATGCATACATATGCACATATCACATACACACATGCATACATACACAGACACAAACACACATGCATACATATGCACATATCACATAACACACATGCATACATACACAGACACAAACACACATGCATACATATGCACATATCACATACACACATGCATACATATCACATGCACACACACACACACATGCATACACACACACCACGCACATATCACGTACACACATGCATGCACGAACACACACAGACACACACACACATGCATACATACACACAGACACAAACACACATGCATACATACACACATATCACACACACATGCATACATATCACATGTCACATACACACAATCACACACACACATACACACACACACACATACATAGACACATATCACATGCACACACATGTATGCATGCACGCGTACGCGCGCGCACACACATGCATACATACACATAGATACAAACAGGTGCGTGCGCGTAAGCACACACACAAACAGACAAACACGCGCACGCACACACAAGCATACATACACACATGCACACAAACAAGCGCGCACACACACATTTATTAATATAAAATATCTATACTAATTCATGTATTTTAAACTTATATTCGCAGGGGTTTTATTCAGGAAATCCATGAGCGCCTCCTTCGTGATCGACTCTCCCTCCCCGTGTTCGTCCTCCGTTAATTTTTCATTTCCCACTTTTGTAAATTTATGATATTAAGATTGTAAAGGAACGCGTAGTATGTATTGTAATCGTATTTGGATAATCGATATTTGAATGGAATGGGATTTGTATTAGAATCGTTATTTTAATGGAATGTAATCGATATTAAATTGAAATAGATTGAATTGGAGATTTTCTTGGCTCTTTCAATTTTTTTACTCTAATCCACTCTATTTCGACGAGAAATTTCCGTCGAAATAATCTATTTCGACGGAAGTGGTCCCGTCGAAATATAAAAATGGATTTTTAAATGATTCCTGAAATTATTTTTTAACTTAAAAAACTTATATGTTTCGACAGAAATTACCATTCAATAAAAAAACTATTTCGACAGGAATTAGCCGTCGAAATAGTTTTGATTATTGTGACGAACTTTAGCCGTCTAAATAACCTATTGCGACGCAACCTATTGTGTTAGCGTTCTTTCGTGGCTATTTGGTGTCTCCCGACGAAATAGACCTATTTCGACGGTAAATTGCCATGGAAATACGTGTCAATTTACTGTAGTGAATGCATTCAGAATTATGATTTATCCATAAGTATAAATAATTTGTATAAAAAGTTTACGAGGATGAATAAATTCGAATAGAGGGAATCTTATGAAAAACTTCTAAATGAACAACTGATTTGAAAAGTAGAAGTTTGAATTATCAATATTTGCATTAACTTTGCTTAGATGTTTGTAAAGATAGTTCCTATGTAAAAGATTTGTCGGGTTCTAAATGGATAAGTATTACATGTGCAGCACGACGTCAGCATGCATGTGAGGCGTTACGAGCCAAGCATTTTGTATTGTTTGCTGCTGAGCTGTTTCCATGTCAACATGTTAGCTACCCCATGCATTATTCGTCTTTTATATTAATCAATGTTGTTCTTTTTCCATACCGATTCAAAGAACCTAAATCATTATGATCCTACCATTTCAAACTTTTCTTGATGGTTCAATGAATTTAAATCTAAATAATCTAATAAAATATACTCCCCATTTCAGATTTTTTCATTATATTTAAATGAATTTACAGGTTTAATTAGCAAGGTATACCTCACCTATTCTAAACTTTTCATGACAGTTCATTGAACTTAAATCATTTAGGAAAAATATATTCTCTCTTTCAAGTTACTGGTTTTTGGTCTATTATATATAGAGAGATTAAGAAACTCATAAATTTTCTTTAATAAAAGATGACAAAAACAAAAAGGTTCTGTTTTGCCATAATATTAGTTCTGAACAACTTAGAGAGGTAGAATTTTGAAATTATGACAAAAACAATCAATTTCCCATTAATTCTACCTCGATGTTAATGTAATTATGAGATTTTTGTCTGCTTCTAAACGGAAAAATACAGCACATTCCGCCCGGTGTCAGTATGTGAGGCGTTGCCAGCTCAGCAAAACTAAGCATTTTGTCTCTAAAAAACCATAAAAGAAATCAACCACAATATCTTATTTGAAGAAACATCAAAATATTTTCATTAATAATTCATTTGAATATTATTTCTTTTTTGCTATGAAATATCAGAGTTAAACTGCCTTCCAGTCATCCCATCAAACCTCCTGCTAAAAAACCATAAAAGAAATCAACCACAATATCTTATTTGAAGAAACATCAAAATATTTTCATTGATAATTCATTTGAATATTATTTCTTTTTTGCAATGAAATATCAGAGTTAAACTACCTTCCAGTCCTTGTCCCTGTGAGCATCCGATCAGAGGTCTATAAAGACATCCCATCATTAAGCACTGATCATGGACAAGTATCGGTAGAAAGATTATTGTAAAGTTTAACTGTATACAAATTATTTCAGGTTTAAAAGACGGCATCAGATAACCAATTATGAACGAAAATGATAGCTCAGAACCACAAGAGCTAAACCCAAACATATATAACGGTTTCGAGGCGACGGTATCCATTTTAGAAGAGGCCGATCATTGAGATAACGGTTTCGAGACGATGATATCGCATCAATAAGCATTGATCATGGACAAATTAATTATAAATTCCATCTAGTTCTCTATAAAGTAAACAAGACCAAGACAAAAAAAGGTTTAATTTACACTTGCCCAATGACAAAATGTTTCATAATTAACATCCGCAAATTAATGTCATGGTACAAATAAAAGAGTGCAATATAACAATGCATACCATAATCAAATCACAATAAGCATGCTTTTAGTACCATCTTTCCACATTTGTGTCACGGACCAAACTTTATGCATCTCTGTTACTCCTTGAATTCAGATAAAGTTTAGAATCTTAGAAGAATTGATTCAAAACCCTTGTCTTTCAATTGTAACATCACAGGATAAGACCTTGATCGGCAGAACAATCGATCGAAGCTATCGAATGTTTTGTGGTATTAAAGTATAACTTTCAATCTGCACTGCTAATTAATCGTTCCAATTCCTACACCGATGCATCAATGCAAAGTCAAGCAACTATTCATTAAAAATAAATTCTTGCTCTTGATGCAAAGACAATGAAAACACATGTTTCCATGTCCAGAGCCCCGAAGAATCCTATCCGTCCATAAACGAAAGATAAATTGGTATTTCCCGAAACTTCCCATACCGAAAAAAGGATCAAAATTGACAAATCTTCCATACTTCAGCAACACATCTCTCATTTTTTTTCATCTCACTATTATCTTCACCATGCATAAAACTCTATCATGATCGAGACTTATAACTTGGACTTTCCTGAGTCCATCTCAACCCTCTATTTACGAATAACTGATCCCTACATTGTATATATATAGATCTCTACAAAACTACCGATTAAGAGAAAAACAAGTATAAACACATCTTTAATATTTGGTGGGAGAGGGAGAGAGAGTGAGAAGAAGGTATCCGTAATCGGTTCACTATGTTATTCTTCGTGTATGGCCTTCCTGAGTGGATCCGCCGTGTTATTTTTCGTGTCAACTCTCCTGACCTTGATCTTCCGGCGATCAACTATCTCCCGAATCAGGTGATACCGCCTCAAAATATGCTTGAATCGCTGATGGGACCTGAGTTCCTTGGCCAAATCCACTGCTCCATTGTTATCACTGTTGAGATTTAGATTGGTTAAGACAGAATTAAAAAGCTTTGAGACGTGTATGATATACTTTCCGAAAGGTGATATTGCCCCCACTATGGGAGTACAGTAGAAGGCAATCATCCCCAAAATACAACAAAGCCCTTTGAACAGACACAACCGTTTGAATGGTTGTGACCATTAAGAGTTGAATAGACACAACCACAACCGTTTGAATGGTTGTGACCATTAAGAGTTGAATAGACACAACCACAACCGTTTGAATGGTTGTGACCATTAAGAGTTGAACAGATACAACCGTTAGTTCTGTTCATACAACCTTTGAATCCGAAATTCAAAATGTCAACTATGTTCTTAAGTCAACCCAAGATGCCCCAAGTTCCCAAGTGCCTCATCAAAGACAATAGTAAATAAATGTTATAAGCCTGCTAGAAATCAGGCCCACTTGGCTCATTATTCACTTTATTCAAGTTATTACTTAAATATTGAGAACGATTATAAAGACTTGGGTATTCGTCTCTCCATCCGATGTGGGACTATTTCCCACATACAAATGCAACCAATATATTCAAACTACTAACAATCCCCCACTAGTTTGTATATATTGGCTGCAACCACATCTTTCTCGTGACAAATATTATGCATAAAGAAAGGTATCTCTCGATTTAAATCTTCCATTAGTGTATATATATCAATCGTCTAACAAAATTATTGGTGTCCGCGGATTAAACCAAAACTTTTATTATTAGAATTTGAAATACAACACACACAATATTCATCTTATTTTCTAAGAGGTTTATAACTGCTTTAGCACTATTATGGCCATGTGCTAATCTTGTACTTCATAAGCATTTACAAGAGAATACTTCATATCTCTTGTTGAAGCGGCACCACTTCTATGCTAATATAGGTGGAGTTTCCTTTATTATATCCCTGTTACTGTGGATATTTAAAAATTAAATAACTCCATTGAGAGCTTTCGCTCATCCTCTTTATCGTAACAGACAGCACTAGATACTTATTTATATAAGAATGAGACGTCTAGTGCAATACATGCACATGACAGTAACTTGTTATTACCCAATGAACTATTAAAATTAGTTTTTACTAATTAAAGTTGGGTTACCATTACTGGTGCCAAATTGTAAATGTTTAAGTCCCATTCCAATTGACGTATTCTTTACCAAATCTCTAGATAATGCCTTGGTAAAGGGATCTGCTAAATTCTTTGCAGATCTCACATAAACTATGGTAATTATTCCATTAGTTATTAATTCTCGAATATATTCATGCCTTAAGCTAATGTGTCTAGATTTACCATTATAAACATTATTATAAGCTCTAGACATAGTCGCCTCACTATCGCAATGCAAGGAAATAGATGGCATTGGTTATGGCCACAACTCTATATCCAATAATAAATTTCTCAGCCATTCCGTTTCCTTGCCGGCAGCAGCCAAAGCGACAAATTCAGATTCCATTGTTGAATGTGTGATGCAAGTTTGTTTCTTAGAAGCCCAACTAATGGCACCGCCTCCAATTGTAAATACCCAATCTGTTGTGGATTTATTATCACTTGTACTTGTGATCCAACTTGCATCCGAATAACCTTCTAGTACTGCAGGATAATTGGAATAAAATAGACCAAACTCTTTTATTTTTTTTAGATACCCAAGAACTCTACTGATGGCCTTCCAATGATTAGTACTGGGTTTACTGGTGTATCGTGACAATTTGCATACTGCAAAAGCTATATCAGGCCTTGTACAATGCATCGCATACATAAGGCTTCCAATAGCGTTAGCATATTCTAATTGTGCAATTACATTGTCACAATTAATTCTCATTTAATTTCATACTCGGATCATAGGGAGTAATACTTTTTTTAATATTAAGATGTTGGAATTTATTTAATAATTTCTCTATATAATGAGACTGGTTTAGCACAAACCCTTCACTATGTTTTTTCACCTTTATTCCTAAAATAGTATCTACTTCATTCAAATCTTTCATTTTGAATACTGAAGTTAAATACATTTTTGTTTCATTTATTCCAATCATGTTTGTACCAAATATCAACATGTCATCTACATAGAGACATATGATTATCCCATAATTCTGATTGAATTTGGAGTATACACATTTATCCGCACTATTATGTTTAAAACCATTTAATATTATTGCTTTATCAAATTTCTCATGCCATTGTTTAGGGGCATGTTTTAAACCATATAGCGACTTAGTTAATTTACAAACTTTGTTCTCATTTCCAGGAAGTATGAAACCTTCGGGTTGTTCCATGTATACTTCCTCATTTAATTCACCATTTAAAAGGGCTGTTTTTACATCCATTTGATACACATATAAATTTTATATTGAAGCCAAAGCTATAAGAACTCTGATGGATGTTATTCTAGCCACAGGTGCATAAGTATCAAAATAATCTATGCCCTCCTTTTGTGTGAATCCTTTAGCCACTAATCTTGCCTTGAAAGTTTGTATAGAGCCATCTGTATTTTGTTTTCTTCTAAATACCCATTTACACTTTATAGGCTTAGATCCTTGAGGCAAGTCAACCAATATCCAAGTATTGTTAGACATTATTGAGTCCATTTCGTCATCAATAGCCTCTTTCCAAAATGCAGTATCTCTTGATGACATTGCTTCACTAAATGTTTTAGGATCATCTTCTATATTAAGTAGAATAAGTACTTTGTTAAGCACTTTGGTTCTATCTCCCTCAACGAGAAAGACTATTGAACGCGAATCAATAAAATCAGGACCAAAAGATTTTTCTTTCCTGATTCTTTGACTTTTTCTTGGTTCAATATTTTCATTACTTTCTCTTCTTTTCTCATTTGTAATTTTCTTAGAAGTTACTGCATTTTCATTATTATACAAATTAGAATCAACATTGTCATGCATAAATTTATTTTCAAAAAATTCAACATGTATCGACTCAATTATGACATTTGATTCTAAATCTAGAAGTCGATATGCTTTAGAATTCTGTGCATATCCAACAAATATACTTCTAATGCCTCTCGGCCCTAATTTAGATTTATATGGATCAGTCACTTTATAATATGCTATGCACTCCCACACTTTAATATAGTTTAAATTGGGTTTTCTACCATTCCAAATTTCATATGGTGAAACATGAGTTTTCTTGGATGGTATTCTATTATGAATATAACATGCTGTTAAAAGCGCCTCACCCCAAAGATTAAAAGGTAATTTAGCATTTAAAAGTATAGCATTTACCATTTCAACTAAGATCCTATTTTTCCTTTCGGCTAATCCATTGTGTTGAGACGTATAAGGTGCAGTTCTTTGATGAATAATACCATACATTTCGCAGAATTGAGAAAAAGAATCAGAAAAATATTCTCCCCCTCTATCACTTCTAAGGATTTTAATCCTTTTATCTTTCTGATTTTCTACAGTTGACTTATACTCTTTAAATTTCTCAAATGCTTCATCTTTTGTTCTTAATAAATATACATATGTAAAACGAGAATGATCATCAGTAAAGGTTATAAAATATCTTTTTTCTCCTCTAGTTAATTGACCATTTAATTCACAAATATCAGAATGAACAAGTTCTAATAAATTAGTAACTCTTTCGATTTTAGGGAAAGGTTTTCTAGTCATTTTTGCTTCTACGCAAATCTCACATTTATCATTATGATCATTTTGACATGCAATGTAATCATGTTTAGACATATAATTTAAAGAGCGAAAATTTAAATGACATAGTCTAGCATGCCACAAGGAAAAAGAATACTCAACAACATAAGCAAACACGCAATTTATTTCATTAATACTGAGTTTGAATATGCCATCACAGGAATATCTCTTTCCTACAAATATACCATTCTTCGATATTACAACATTGTCAGACTCTAGAACAATTTTAAATCCCTTCTTGCACAACAGATTTGCAGATACAAGATTTTTTCTCAAATCAGGAACATGAAATACATTAAGTAGAGTAAGTTTCTGTCCAGATGTAAACTACAATTCAACACTTCCTTTACCGAGCACTTTGGCCGAAACGTGGTTTCCCATCAACACCTCTTCAGGTTCTTTCTGATCCGTGTAGGTATTGAACATTGCTTTGTTATTGCATACATGGATGGTTGCGCCAGAATCCAGCCACCAATCTGTAGTTCTAGTTACCGCAGCCATATGCAATTCCGTAATCATGTCTATTTGCATGTCAGAAACCATAGCAACAAGTTTTTTAACTTCATTTTCTATTAGATTTGCCTTGTTGCTATTTTCCGATCCGAAACCAAGTTTTTTTCCGGTATTTTTGAATTTGCAATCTTTAATATAGTGGCCTTTCTTTCCACAGTTATAACAAGGTCACTTCTTCTTTGCAAAATTAGATTTCTTAAAATTTTCCTTCTTCTGGACTTTGAAATTGTTCTGAAATTTTCTATGACCATTTTCACTGACATGATTCACTTTAGAGTTAGATTTAGAACTAAGAAAAATCATGTCACGTGCACGATTCTCTGCCTCAATCTGTAGATGAGTCTGAAATTGCTCTATGGTAAAACTTTCAAAAGAGTGCAGAATTTTCTTTCTGTATTCATTCCAAGTAGGAGGAAGTTTAGATAGAATCGCTCCAACTTGAAATGAATCAGGGACTTTAATTTCAAGTTCGCTCAGTTTAGAGACGAGAATTTGTAATTCATGCACTTGATCCATGATTGGCATGTCATCAGACATCTTAAATTCAAAATATTTAAGCGCTAGAAATTTATCCGTACCTTTCTTTTCATTTTTGTAGTTTGTTTCAAGGGCGCCCCAAGTGCCCAAGTGCCTCATCAAAGACAATATATAGTAAATAAATGTTATAAGCCTGCTAAAAATCAGGCCCACTTGGCTCATTATTCACTTTATTCAAGTTATTACTTAAATATTGGGAACTATTATAAAGACTTGGGTATTCGTCTCTCTATCCAATGTAGGACTATTTCCCACATACAAATGCAACCAATATATTCAAACTACTAACAAGCTAATGGATACTTGATGGACGGAACCACACCAAGTTCGGTTATGAACTTCTTCATCCAGACAGCCTCTTTGGCTGCATCATTGGCAGCGTCTGGATGAAGAAGTTCACAACCGAACTTGGTGTGGTCCCGTCCATCAAGCATCCAATACCTTTGTATTGTGATAACAATGGAGCATTGGATTTGGCTAAGGAACCTAGGTCCCATCAGCGATCCAGGCATATTCTGAGGCGGTATCACATGATTCGGGAGATAGTTGATCGCCGGAAGATCAAGATCAGGAGAGTTGACACGAAGAATAACACGGTGGATCCACTTACGAAGAAGAAGAAGGTATCCGTAATCTCTACAAAACCGTCTCGATATCGGATATCCACAAACCAGTCCACCATGTATCCGTAATCGGTTCTCCCCAGTCCCGATATCAGATATTAACAAACCGGTCCACCATGTATCCGTAATCGGTTCTCCCCGGCCTCAATATCGGATATTAACAAACCATAAATATAATCACGAACTAATAACACAATCATAGTGTAAACTGATAAAATAAACGTAGCACAAACTAATAATATAATCATAACGCTAACGGATAAGATAAACGTAGCACGAACAAATAAGATAATCATAGCACGAATGGATAATAAAAACGCAACACAAAAAAGAACATAATCATAACGCGAACGGATAAAATAAAAGTAGCACAAATAAATAATATAATCATAGCTCGAACGGATAGTATAAACGTACCACAAACAAATAATATAACCATAGCGTGAACGGATAACAAGTAAAGCAAGCATAGCGTGAATGAGCAGTGTAAATGTATAATTACTTCCGAATAATCTAATTATACTTTAAAGTAGAATGTAACGTTGTTTGTAAATAAGGAGGCTGCGATATTTTAAAAATAGATATCCCTTTGATATCCAAGCAGCACATCCTTCGTATTATTTCTTTAAATCATATCGTTATTTAGAAATGATTACAATCTTTGTATTTTCATAATCTCCCAAACGGGATAAATCATAAGACTCAGCTAGTTAGTAAAAGGCTGCATTCGTCTAATCATCATCAGATTATCCAGTACGGAATCTCATCATGTACGACGACAACAAAATATTCCATTGAATCAAAATCATAAATTTATTTAGTCCAGAAACAATTTAATACGCTAAATAACCGTCGGTACAGACATTTAGTCTACGTACACAGACACACAACTCAAATAGTACGAACCGCTAGTCTATGTACACACACAGAAAATAGTACGGACATTTAATCGCATACACGCACATAAAATTGATTATACTATAATATGTAAAGCATGGCAAGTTCTACATGTGGCATGACAATTACTAGTAATATGTACGTGTTAGCATATGAGTCTTTGATGGTGTCTCATGGTAATCATTAGTAATTATACAAGTGTTCTAATCTATATGTGTCATGGCAGTTACTAATGATGTGTATGTGTGGCATGTGAGTCTGTGTTGTTGCCGCATGGTAATTATTAGTAAATGTGCAAGTGTCCTAACAATTATGTTCGCAAAATTATAGCAAAGGAAATGAAATATAGCATTGGTAAACTGAGCATATGAAATATGAATTATAATCAATAAAGAAGTGTTCATAATAAATTTAGATATCGGGGGTGCTATATGTCATCCATCTGATTTCCCATTTGTAGATACTAAATCTACTCACCGACTGTGGCCCTAATTAGTCAAATCTCATAACCGCTGCGTCTCCCCTCATCGTCTCAGGATCACCCACACTCGATGCTATAATCAATAATAATCATAAATATGGAAGGAAACCCTATCAATATCGATATAAACCCAAACTGACTAAATATGGCGCAAAAATCAAGTTAATCAGGCAAAATAAAGTATCAGACGTCTGAAGCTAGAAGGCTCAGACGTCTGAAGAAGACTTCTCATCGAGGCAAATAAGCGGAAGACGTCTGAAGAACAATAGACAGACGTCTGCCAAAAAACACAGAGGAATCTCAGAGAAAGAGCAGACGTCTGAAGTTTAAATTCCCAAACGTCTGATGAAGAAAACCGCTGCTTGAAAAACTGTAATTTGTAAAATACTTTAAAACCAAAAGTTTTGTTTAAACCTATCCATACAATCCAAAACAAGTTGTAACATCAACAAATAACTACACTGAACATATTACAACTACAATAATCAATAAAACTCTATTTGTGTAAGATTTAAAACATAAAAACAAGTTTTTGAAGTAGAAAATATTGTTTTCATGGCAAATAAAATTTAAAATTTGAAATCAAAGGGTTTACCTTGAAAGCAACCAATAATTCTTTTATGTAAAAAACAATCATTATCAATAAAATATACAGTAACACAAATATAACCCACACCCCATTTTGTAGTCCAAAAATCAGAAATTAATGCAATTTTACTTTTAAGATTTTCAAAAATATCTATCAAATTGGTTTTACCATCATAATTTTTTTTAAATATCACTTCTAAGTATTGTTTTGGGTACTCTTTGAAATGCTGGATTATCTTGCAAGTTCTCTTCTATTAGCATCTTGTGAATAAAAGATCTAGTTAAAGAGTTAGACGGCATATTTAGAGTCGTCTGCCGAGAAACCGTTTTTTCGTGTTTGATTAAATATCTTTTTAAATGGGTAGTTCCACTTGATGTGGCATAAGTAAAATCTGATTGGCAATGAGTACAAACTGCCCGCTCGTCTATACCTGCAACTGTTTGTACTACAAAATATTTCTAAACATCAGAAATTTTAGCTCGTTTATCTTTACGGGCAGAAGCTCGTGCTTCAAGAACGGTAGGAGCAGGAACTTCTTCAGAGACATGATATAGCAGGGATCTCATAATTAGAAAATTCATAATTAGGAGAATAAAAATCAAAATTAGTTTGCAGCATATTAGTTAATTTTTGTCTCTCTGGTGAATCCATATCGATTTGAAATGAACGTCTCCATGAAAATGATACATCAATATTACGTTGTGAAGATGAACATGACATTCTTAATTAAAAATATTAGTAAGAGAGAAAAATATGATAAAAAATATACGAGAAATATATATAATCAATACAAAAAAAAAACCATAATTTCAAATAGCAATATCAAATTAATGAAACTGAAGTGAAGATTGAGACTTCAGATTTGAAGATTGCGTGATTCTAATTTTAACACTAAACTTTTCGAAAATTAAAGAGTGTGATGGATGATTGAAAATTTTATTGTTGTGAATTATGAGAAGAATGAGAAATGTAGATAAGTATTTATAAAGTTTTGGTTTAGAGGTATAAGAATGTATAATTTTGAGTGAGAGGGTTTTAGATATTTTACAACCTCCAATTTAATTCAAATTTCACCTTTATTAAAAACACTCATATTTAAAAAAAAACTCATCCCAAGGAATTAACCGGCTCCCAGCCCAAAAACCCCTAGGCTAAATGACCAAATTCAAATTTGGATTTGGTCGTTTTGGCCGGGCTCGGGCCAAAGCCGGGCCGGGCCTTGGAAACGGTCAGGCCGGCCCGGACCGGCCATGTGGCGCTCGAGCCGGGCCATTTTTCAGGCCGGCCCGTTAGACACCTTGACATACTGCTCACTCTATTCAATTTGTTTATACTTTTAAATTTATTTCTTAAAATTACTTTTCTTTTATGGAAAAACTAAAAGAATTTTTAATATGTAAATTATTAAAACTAAACCTAGAATTTCCACAAATGATAAATATTCAATAAAAGATCAGGATCTCATGCCTAGCACTTTGTGGCTTTATATAGACAACTAGCATGGACCCTTGCGCACACGCATGGAAAGCTTTACAGTTACAAAAAATAGTTAATGCATATTGATGATTGTTGTACAACGCATGATTAAACATGCAAAAATACTCCCAAAAAAAAACTAAATGTAAATTCTTACAGAACTATCAACAGTTTGATCCTCCTAGACCATACATACATATATCCGGTCATATGATTTTAATGTGGTATTGAAATACATTTATGGCTCTAAACTTGCTCTAATTATCGTAACTTGTTACTTGATTGAATCTCTCATGTTCCCCTCTCGAGAATCTGAATTCGAACTGAATTATAACTCACTCAGACATAGCTATTGAGTGAGGAGATTTTACATTTTAATGTATACAGTCCTCCAAAAAGGAATAGCCTTTATCAAGAAGCGGAAATCAGAAATCAAATGAAGGGTGTGACATAATTTTTGTAGCCCATATAGTAAAGGGGCCTAAACAAACTTCCCATTCCAAAATTCCTGTCCGTGGACCCACAAGGGTGGAAGAGGACAAAATTAAGCAAGATTTTGTCCTCTTCTTGATAGCTTTTATGCACCTCAAGCAAGGTATCAAGAAGTGACATTATAAACATCATATATATATATATATATATATAGAGAGAGAGAGAGATTAATGGAGGAAAGAGGCCATAGGAGGGGATTTCCTCCTATGGCCTCGAAAAAATACAGCCTCTCTAGTTTTTTCCGACGATCGGCACCCACCATCTTCATCGTTATCATCTAAGATGTGGATACACCAAATTTCATGTGATTGCACAACCTTTTCACCGTTGATTTAGCAATGTAAAAAGTTCTGTTGTCGGTAAACCGTTAATTTTGAACCCACTAAATCAACGGTGAAAAAGTTGTAGAATCACATGAAATTTGGTGTACCCACATCTTAGATGATTACGATGAAGATGATGGATGCCGATCGTCGGGAAAAACTAGAGAGGGGGTATTTTTTCGACGCCATAGAAGGGAATCCCCTCCTATGGCCTCTTCCGTCCATTAATCTCTCTCTCTCTCTCTCTCGGATCAACTCGCAATACTTCGGCATTTTTCTTTACCTTATTGATATTTTTCTTGTTATAGCATATGAAAATAGCGAAAATTTTTAAAATATCTAAAATAATATTCTCGGTATTTCAATATTTTGTATTTTATAGCATAAGAAAATCACAAAATTTTAAAAAATCCCATATGTTTTCTTCAAATTTTCAATATTTTTTTTGTTTTCTAAGGCTTTTCAATATTTCACTTTCTATATAGCACAAGAAAATCTTGAAATTTCCAAAAATAAAATATTTTTGTTTTCATCGATTTTTCAATATTTTCTATGATATATAGAACACGAAAACAACAAAATTCTGAAAAATCCAAAATTTTCAACTGTCTTTCTTTTTTCAATTTTATGCATGTTATATCAAATGAAAATCATGAAATTTTTAAAAATCTGAAAATTTTTCTTTTTTTTCAGTTTTTAAATATTTTGCATGTTATAGCACATAAACTTCACGAAATTTATAAAAAATCTCAAAAAAATTTGTTCTTTCAAATTTTCAATACTTTGCACACTTTCCTAACGCAGCGCGGAACTACAGGACTAATGAACATGCAAGTTATGAATAGCACCCGAGATCCGAAAAGTTAAATAGTTATGAAGATTAATTATTTAAACATTCAGCGTCTTTCACAATCAAGTTGGTTCTTAATGTTAAAAATCATACGACACAAAAAGTTTAAAGATAACTATCGATTGTCGTAAAGACCACAATATCGTACCGACTCAATATCAGGCCAAATACCTAGACTATCAATTCTCTAGAGGTGTTCGATTAATTGAATGATTAAAACCATGGCGATAATTACCTCACGAGATCGATCCGTCGAACAAATCCGAATTTCGCACGATCACCCGCGGCCTCAAGTACCAAGGATGTGCATCGGGCTCACCTCTGTTGCTCCCGGTGTTGTTGATTTGATCTGCGTTCTTGGATAATTCTTACGACTTGATCAAAGACAAAAAGAACGGCAAAAGAAATCTATGTTTATTTGATGGTCGGGGGCTGTGACGTGGATTTATGAGGGGAGATGGGAGTAAAGGCTCTCTGGATGATGTTGGGATAAAGGGAAAATCTTTGATTAATCAAAGAAATATAGAGTAGGGGATGATGCTATGAAGAATCAAAGAACCCAGCAAGGTGATCACACGCAGTGCTCAATAAATACCACCACAAATGTGCCAAACAATAACGGGACATTGGTAACGGTTCCAATCTCTACCAATTACTCATAATCGTTGTCGTAGTATTCGTAGCGGTTGAAACTGCTACAAATGCTAATATAGGGCGGACCCCACAACACTGTCGAGATAAAACACCAAATTTCTTCCAATTTTTCCCAAGCCCTCTTCTTTTTCCTTCGTCCGAAAACTTGGAGCTAAAATCACGCGCGCGTCTAGCCCTAGCTCAAGCCCCCTCCACTTCTCCTTGCCTCGGTGGCCGTCGCTACGCCTCTCCTTGCCTCCGTGCCCTAGCACGAGCCCCCCGCATACGTCTCTGTGGCCGCCTCGCCTCCATGCCCTAGATCGAGCCCCCGTTTTCGCCCAAGATTTAGTCTTGCCGCCGTTTGAGTACTCGTCAGCCGAAACAGTGCTCGATTTGGTCCAAGACAGTGAGTTCCCTTCTAATTTTACTTTTTTATATGGATTATTTTGAAATTACTATGTGAAAGCTTATTTTCCTCTTTTGGACAATGATGATTTTCCCTATTGAACCGTTGAAATTTGGATTTGATGAGATTAGGGTTAGGGCTCAAAATTTTTATTTAGATTTAAACTAAGGTGAAAATTGTTGAAATTATTTTAAATCTAAATATTTAAATATTATAGACAGAATTAAGATATATATCTTATTTAAATAAAGATTTAAATCTAATTTAAATAAGAGAAAATATTTTATTAGATAAGAATAAAGGAGATTTATGTTAATCCTAATCTAAGTAGAAGAAGAATTATTCTACGCTATAAATAGAAAGATACTTTTATTAAGGCGAATTGGCAAAACGGTGAACGAGGAAATACCCAGGCACGGAAAGGCAAGAGAGATTTAATCTCTAGATTTATGAGGGTTGTAACTTCTCTATCTTGAGGTGAAATCAAGAGAGGAGAGATGAAATGATGTGTGAGAGAGAGTTGAGATGTGTGAGATCTCATAAGTTTTATCTTCATTAAGAGATTAAGGGTCTAATCTAAATTTGAGAGATATTATTTTATATGATCAAATCAATGAGAATATAAGGTGTCGGGTGTACTCTTTCTTATATTAATAGAATCATCATGTTTGCCCTGTGGAGTAGATCGTTGGTCGAACCATGTTAAAAACTCTATGTTGATTAAATCTTCTTATGGATTGCTGTCTTACGTGCTCGAACGTTAAAGATGGAATTTTTCTCTCGACGATAGGTATCGAATGAGAGGAAAATTCCCAACAGAGACTCAGCGTCTCCCTTTAACGACACTAGGGATTCTCTCTACGATGTCAAGCCTTGACGGCTCTCTCGAAAAGCAAGCTCCATGTCTTTTTCAAGGACATTAAAGATGTTTAGTCTCATCAAGTTTTCCATTGCTTTCCAACCGACCACGATTCTCAATCCACCATGAATTTGAGAGAGTTATTCAATATAGTAGTATGTACCTACTATATAGTGTATAATATATTCTGAATTCTTTTTTCTTGTTTCATTTCTATATAGAGACTTTTTCTTTCTCTGAAATCAACCCCTTTTAGGGATTGAACTTTGAACTCTCACATTAGGAAGAAAATTGATATCAACTAAGCTAAACTTTGTTGGTTATATAGAGACTTATTATATAAAGCCCTCTACATTTATATATAAAGAAATGTAATGTATTTTTTCTATCATGAACAGAACAACAATTCTCTTAAATTATTCCACTACTAAGAATATGTATCTGCCTTGATTGCTTCCTTTATCAGCATCTTATTAATGTCATCTCCACACACTGTCACGCCTCGCTTCCCGGTGTACGGCGAAGGGGATGCGACGAGGTCCGCTACGTATTTACTGTGAAGTAAATACGCTAAGCGTATCTAAGCAATATAAAGGTAATTTACAAGAGACAAGAGATATAAAAATAACAGCAACTTTATTAATAACATTTTTTTTGTACAATGCATGAAAAGTAAATACATCTGAAATAAAAGCGATGCCTAAACAATGGTATAATAGGAAATGAAAAATACTGAATAGAACAAGGTACAATGTCTAGAGTTCGGGGTCTTCGTGGAACTGATCCAAGTCTTCACCGGTGGGCTCGATCTCTTACGGCTCCAAAACACCTGACGACATTCAAAGAAGAAAGAAATAGAATGTCGTCGGCGAACAAATCGCTCGGTAAGTCCCAAAGATTAGAAAAAGACAGAATAAGAAGTATCTTCTTAATTTATATAATATTGTAGAATATTGTGTTTACGCTGTTGTTTGTAGCTTGGTACAGAAGAATGCCAGTGTATACGAGAGGGGTCTTAGTATGCTAGAGACCAGGGCAAACGGAATGTACAAGGAACCGTTAAGCCACGGTACAACAGCAACGGAATATAGGTTAGGTGTCTTAATCTTACCGTCTCGTGCCACTTCTAATACCTTCCGCACCAATCTACCCCTTAAACCCCGTAGTGTTTTGATTGTATTGTTAAATTGTATTGTATAAGTTGGATGACTGAACAAACCATGATATCAGTAAACAGATTGTAACAGCATAATCAGGTAATGGAATAACGGAATAATGGATGTATATCCATGGTTTGATTCAGTCAAGTTGTATAAATTGATAACTGGATTCTGAGATTCATGTGTTCATATTGAGTTGGAATATTATAGATTTATATAGTACTTGAATCATATTCAAATCGGATTATGATCAGACTCAAACCCGAGTCGGACAGAAGAAATGTAATCGAAGTCCTATATTTACTAGGGTCCTTATTGTAATTTATAAAACTTGAGGGGATTTTATGTAAAAAATACTTTTGTATAGTTTTCAAGATACACCCCAAGTATTTATTATTCGTCTTTATAGTTATAATGAGTGTAATTTTATTTTGTGATATTTCTAGTGAAAATATCCTAATTACATAAATAAAAGTATTTATCTGTAATATTGATTTATTTGAAATTCATGGTATTTTAATGTAAAATTTATTCTTGTGTTTTTTTTAGAAAAAGTGGAATATTTATATTATAACAAAATAGATATTTTAATGATAATATACATATATTTATACAAAAATAATTTCAATAAATATTTTATATTTTAAAAGTCTCATTTTCTTAAGATGTCGTATTTTAAACCTTTCGAGACCGAGTGCTCCTTGCGGAGGTCTGAATCTCGCACTACTAAGCCCGAGGGTGCACGATAAACCGTACTATCCATAACGGGTTCCCCAAAGGCGGGTTGTAATGGCGCTTTACAAAGATTTTATAAATACTAATCCTTTAGAAAACGGTTTTATTTGAGTAAAAGGTATTTATTTGCAAAAGTCGATTTTCCGTATTTTAGATTTTAGGTTTTCTATTTCAACTAGACCATTTCTAAATGATCTAAATAATAAGTTGTTAGAAGCCTCAAATCGCCTCTTCACCGCCAATTGTGGCCAGGTAAGTACAAGTGAGGAAGGAGGGATCCGCTCACGAATCGTGAGACGGGCCTTTTAAAATTACCTTTGCTCACTTGCCTAGCCTAGACACCACAAAGTCAGGTTTAGATAAACGATCGATGTCCACAACTTATCGTATTTTCCTATTAAAAGATATTTGTTTTAAAAGTGTAGCAAACCTAAAACTTTTAGAAAAGGTTTTATTAAGAAAATGGTATTTAAATGTAAAATCTTGTATTATCGTATTCTAAGTTTTGATGATATCATTTAGGGTTGTATTTGCGTGTGTGTGGAGGTAGGTCATTACCTCGTGATCTACTTTAAGGTATAGCAATATTAAGGGGTTAAATGTGAAAACGAAACGTTGTGGTATTTAAGTGAAAAAGAATACGATAAATGGAAACGTTATCATTTCATGTGATAAATCTTGTTCAAATTGTTTGTTAAATGATTAATAGTCAACATAAAGATGTTTAAGCATGATGGAATTGGTGATAAGTGAGATTTTATAGAAAACCGAATCGGAAATCGGATTTGTTCCGATTCCGTCGGTTTGTAAATTCGTATTTTTATGAGAGAAAAGAAATATAGAAAAGGGGAATTACGGGTTTGGACAACACTAGAGAGTGAGAGGGAAGTAGGGGGTTTGCTGGTGCGTCGAATCATCGTTGAGAGCTCCTACCACGATCACCAGAATTTCGCCGTCGATTTCTTCAGCACTTCGCCTTTCGCTCGTTTCCAATGTACCAAAGTTCTCTTGGAATTTTGAGAGAGTGGACTCAGAAATTTAGGATGAGAGGGTAGAGGGTAGGGGGTGTATTTATAGGGTTAGGCTAGGGTTAGGATTTTTAATTTAAAAAATGTAAAAATTATATAAAAATCATTAAAATTTGGAGTAAAAGAGGTTTAACGTGCTCTCTGTAACTGATCTAGAAATTTAGTGTGTGCAGGGGGGTTGACTAGGTCAAGATGCTTATCTTCGATGTTGGTGACTCGGCTGTCTGGCCGAGTCCGGCCGGCGGCGCCGGCCCGAGTCGGGTCGAGTCGGAGGCTCAGGAGTGGGGGGGTCTCCTGGGGGGATTTATGGTGCATCTAACTTTTTATGTGTAGAAGGAAATTTGTGAGAAACGCAATTGTAACGGTTGGTATTCTAAAAAATCAAAAACAAAATAATATTAAAAATAATATGGGGCAGGGGATTTGAACTCTAGTGGCTTGGTTCAGCAGTGCAAGATATTACCAATGAGCTACAAGCTCCTACTTGTAATTATGGAGTGAAATAAATACTTAAAGAGATATCAGCAACAATAAATACTCTAAGTATACATTGAATTTAAATCAATTCTTTGTACATTAAAAATGGAGTTGTTACAGTCTACCCTCCTTACAAAAATTTCGTCATCGAAATTTACAATTTTTATTTAAGGACTAGTTTACAAAGAGGTGTGGATATCTAGTACGCATTTCATCCTCCCTTTCCCAAGTGGACTCTCCTGGAGTGTCTTTCCTCCACATTACTCAAACCAAGTTAACTTCCTTGTTCCGAAGTGTCTTCACTTTCCTGTCCAGAATCTCCACAAGCTGTTGCTCACAAGACAAATCGGGCTGTATCGTGAGCTCGGAATGATCGAGAACATGACTGGGGTCACTCACATACCTTCTGAGTTGGGATATATGGAACACGTTATGCACTCCTTCCAACGAAGGTGGAAGCGCTAAGCGGTATGCCACTTCACCGACTCGTTCGAGTATGTCGAACGGTCCAATATATCTCGGACTTAGCTTACCCCGTCTTCCAAATCGGATCACTCCGCGGTTCGGAGATATCTTCAAGAATACGTGATCTCCTGGCTGGAACTCCAAGTGTCGTCTCTTTGCATCAGCCCAGTGCTTCTGTCGATCTGGGCTATGCGCATCCTTTCCCTGATAGTACGAACCACATCAACAGTCGCTACTATCATCTCTGGTCCAAGAAGTTCCCTATCTCCGATGTCGTCCCAACTTAATGGCGATTGACACTTCCTTCCATACAATGCTGCAAAAGGTGACATTCCTATGCTTGCTTGGTAGCTGTTGTTGTACGAAAACTTCACAAGATATAGGTGATCTTCCCACGATCCTTTAAAGTCTAACATACACTCTCTGAGCATATCCTCCAAGATCTGAATAGTTCGTTCCGACTGACCATCTGTTTGTGGATGATAAGCCGTGCTGAAGTTCAGACTTGTTCCCAAGCTTGCTTGCAGACTCTGCCAAAATTGCGATCGGAACCTGGTGTCACGATCGGAGATAATGCAGACCGGTACTCCATGAAGTCTAATAATTTCCTGTATGAGTTCATGGGTATCAGAGATAGTACATTATGAAGAGTTTAAATCTTAATTATTACCTCCATGTACTTCTTTGCTAGTGTCTCAGTTGATTGGCCAACTCGAAATGGGATGAAATGAGCCGACTTTGTGAGTCGATCCACAATGACCCATACAACATCGTTACCCTTTGTGCTGCGAGGAAGAGCAGTCACAAAATCTATCGTGATGTGTTGCCACTTCCATTCTGGGATTGGTAACGGTTGAAGTAATCCAGCAGTCTTGTGCTGTTCAGCCTTTACTTGCTGACACACCAAGTATTTTGCGACGCTTCTGGCTACTTCACGCTTCATTCCATGCCACCAATAATTCTGACGTAGATCTTTATACATTTTGGTACCTCCAGGGTGTACTGAGTAGGGGGAGCTGTGAGCTTCTTTCATTAACTCCTCCCGAACAAGACCTTTTAGTACACACAATCTGCTGTCGTATCTCAAAAATCCGTCTTCATGGATGATGAAGTCTGTTCTGAGTCCATTCTCCACTTGTTCTCTGATCTTTTGCAACTTAGCATCGCTTGTTTGAGCTGCTTTGATCTGATTGACAATGGTTGATTGAACTTGTAAATTCATCAAACTTGAAGCATTACCTGGCATGATTACTTCAATCTCCATCTGATGCAAGTCTTGTTAAAACTTCCACTGAGCGGTGAGATTCATCGATAATGGTTGGCGACTAAGAGAATCAGGTACTACATTCACCTTCCCTGGGTGATATTACAAGTTGATGTCAAAGTCCGCCATGAGTTCTAACCATCTTCTCTGCCGCATATTCAACTCCTTCTGAGTAAACACGTACTTCAGGCTCTTATGATCTGTGTAGATGTTCACTCGTTCACCAAGTAGATAATGACGCCAAATCTTGGGAGCAAAGATGACGACTGCCAATTCCAAATCATGCGTCGGATAATTACGCTCATGAATCTTCAGCTGTCTTGAAGCACAAGCCACAACTTTACCGTGCTGATGTAGAACACATCATAATCCCTTACCGGATGCATCGCAATGCACTTCGAATCCTCCAGATTGATCCGGTATGACGAGAATAGGTGCTGATGTCAACCTTGACTTGAGTTCTACGAAAGCTTGTTCGCATGCTTCTGACCACACAAATTCTTCATCTTTACGTGTAAGCTTGGTCAGGGGCGTTGCTATCTTTGAAAAGCCTTCAATAAACCTTCTGTAATATCCAGCTAAACCCAAGAAACTTCAAATATCCTTTACTGACTTTGGTGTAGGCCATTCGCTAACTGCTGAAAATTTCGCTGGATCCACAGAGATTCCTTCTCCTGATACGATATGCCCAAGAAAACCAACTTGCTTTAACTAAAACTCGCACTTGCTGTACTTGGCGTAAAGCTGATGTTGTCGAAGAGTTTCTAGGACAATTCGTAGGTGCTCTGCATGTTCTTTCCGACTCTTAGAATACACCAGGATGTCGTCGATGAAGATGACAACAAACCTGTCTAAGTACTCCCGGAAAACTTGATTCATTAGGTTCATGAATATTGCGGGTGCGTTGGTCACTCCAAATGGCATCACTAGAAATTTGTAATGTCCATAGAGAGTTCTGAAAGCTGTTTTTTGAATATCAGTTTCCTTGAGCTTCACTTGATGATAACCTGAACGAAGATCCAATTTAGAGAAAACACAAGATCCACTTAGCTGATCGAATAGATCATCGATGCGCGGGAGTGGATACTTGTTCTTTATAGTGACTTCGTTCAAGGCTCTGTAATCGATGCACATTCTGTATGAACCTTCCTTCTTCTTCACAAGTAGTACAGGTGATTCCCAACTTGAAGTGCTGGGACGAATCCATCCTTTCGCCAGTAATTCATCCAACTGTGTTCGGATTTCCTTCAAACCTTTCGGACTTAAACGATAGGGTGCTTTGATCACCGGTTATGCTCCTGGTACTAAATCAATACTGAATTCAAGAGCTCGATCGGGAGGCAACCCTGATATATCGTCAGGAAATACATCGTCGAACTCTCGAACCACATCTGGCCTTGATTCTTCCTCTGCTTGAGCTGCTGCAGCTACTGCTTCTCTTGGCTTCGCTTTGTAGATACTTGGCTCCAGTGTACGGTCTCTGCTTTTGAAATAGAAGACCGGATGGTCTGGAATCTCGAATACTACCCTCCTTTGACGACAGTCGATGGTAGCATAAAAAGTTCCAAGCTAATCCATTCCTAGAACCACATCGAAATTCGGTATGTCCAGCATTTTGAAGTCAGCATAAAACTCTCTGCTGCAGACGACGACTGGACACAAGCTGTATCCCATAGTTGCCTTTAGAACGCCATTTCCTGAACTGACATTCTAGCTGGATACAAGCGGTGAGACTGGAATCGCATGGGTTCGAACAAACCGTTGCGACGTAAAGCAGTATGATGCTCCAGTATCAAACAGTGCTAGTGCAGGGATTGAGGATACTAAGATTGTACTTAAGGTATGTGGGATATGTTTTAGGTATAGAAAATATGTAGCTAAGTAGCAGGATAGAAAAGCAAAGTTTGAAAAGAAAAGTTTACCAGTGATGACTTGGCCAGTGGCCTCAGCTTCTTCCATGGACATCGTGAAAGCCTGGCGCCTTGGTACATTCCTCCTGGCCTGAGGAGCATTCCTCGGAACGTTCCTTTGAGCTTGATGGAACTGACGAGGAGGTGGTGCAGCTTGTGGTCCTCTGGGTGGTGCAGTTGGTGCAGGTCTTGGAGCAGGTGCCTGAAGAGTTGGTCACTGCGGATAGGTAATTGCTGGCCTGGTTGCAGCAACTGGGTTTTGTCTTTGGGGACAAGACCCAATATCATGAGTAGCTGAGCCGCAGACTAAGCAAAGACGGTTGGATCGACGGCAGTCTTTCATCATATATCCAGTTCTCTTACAGTAGGTGCAAAAGGATGGGCTGGGACGATGGTTCGGTACTCCGGGTCGCCTTGGCACGAAAGGTGGCCTGGACGAGGCTCCACCTGCCATCTGATTGGCAGGGCGCTTGACTCCTGCAGACTGAGGTCTGCCCCTAGCTTTTATCACTGCCTCATAACTGCGGGAAGCTTCCAGAGCATCCTCATGAGTCAGAAATTTTCCCGTGGCTAGAGCAGCCTGAATCTCCATGTCCAAACCTTGTTGAAAGCGACGGTCTCTGATCTCGTCCGTCGGTATCAAATGTGCCGTGAATCTGTTTAAGGATTGTGTTAGCTGTGTAGTATGTGAGATTTAAAAATTGAACTGTTGTGACATATCTTACCGGCTTAGCATGGTGAATTCAGCGTCGTACTTATCTACTGATTTGTCCCACATCGAACCCTGTTATAGATGAATGAACTGCTGCTCCATGGCAAACCTGGCAGTCACATGGAAGTATTTCGCGTCGAACTTCTCGCGAAAAGTCTTCCATTCAATAGGCTGTACCGGAGTGCTTTCTTCCGCCTTCCACCAGTTGCGAGCATTGTCCGTGAGCTGTAGTTTCGCCACATGGACCCAAGCGATGTCTGGCACTTGAGCTGCTGCCAGATCGTCTTCTATGCTTTGTGCCCATTCTTCTGCTTCAAGAGGGCTTCCTTTTCCAGAGAACTGCTTGGGATGTAAAGCCCTGAATTGCTTTACTCCCGGTGCGTCGGTCTCGGGACGGTTCAGGAGTTGTTGCTGTCCCTCGAGAAGGCTGCGGATCGCCTCAAGTAGCACAGTTTGCTCAGTGGGTGGCGCAGGAACAGCTGGTGTGAGAGGTAGTGCTGGAGGTGTGTTGTTGACATTGGTGCTGGTGTTGTTCGGGGAATCCATAACCTTGAAGAAAAATTTGGGTTAGGACAGATTCAAATACATGAAATGATAAGATTCAAGGAATAAAAATTTGTAAGATTCAAGAAACATGAATTGTAAAGAATGTTTTAGTTGCTGGTTCTTGTGTTATATTGCTTAGGTTGTTCACGCAGAACAGAATTGCATAGTGTGGTTCTATACAGCTCAAACCTGCATGGGCCACCAACAAAACCTGTCACGCCCCGCTTCCCGGTGTACGGCGAAGGGGATGCGACGAGGTCCGCTACGTATTTACTGTGAAGTAAATACGCTAAGCGTATCTAAGAAATATAAAGGTAATTCACAAGAGACAAGACATATAAAAATAACAACTTTATTAATAACATTCTTTTGTACAATGCATGAAAAGTAAATACATCTGAAATAAAAGCGATGCCTAAACAATGGCATAACAGGAAATGAAAAATACTGAATAGAACAAGGTACAATGTCTAGAGCTCGGGGTCTTCGTGGAACTGATCCAAGTCTTCACCGGTGGGCTCGATCTCTGACGGGTCCAAAACACCTGACGACATTCAAAGAAGAAAGAACTAGAATGTCGTCAGCGAACAGGTCGCTCGGTAAGTCCCAAACATTAGAAAAAGACAGAATAAGAAGTATCTTCTTAAGTTGTATAATATTGTAGAATATTGTGTTTACGCTGTTGTTTGTAACTTGGTACGGAAGGATGCTAGTGTATACGAGAGGGGTCTCAGTATGCTAGAGACCAGGGCAAACGGAATGTACAAGGAACCGTTAAGCTACGGTACAACAGCAACGGAATATAGGTTAGGTGTCTTAATTTTACCGTCTCGTGCCACTTCTAATACCTTCCGCACTAATCTACCTCTTAAACCCCGTAGTGTTTTGATTGTATTGTTAAATTGTATTGTATAAGTTGGATGACTGACCAAACCATGATATCAGTAAACAGATTGTAACTGCATAATCGGGTAATGGAATA
Organism: Agapanthus africanus; assembly: GCA_030015575.1. Taxonomy (NCBI): domain Eukaryota; kingdom Viridiplantae; phylum Streptophyta; class Magnoliopsida; order Asparagales; family Amaryllidaceae; genus Agapanthus; species Agapanthus africanus. The sequence goes on along the minus strand of CM057348.1, from coordinate 21,814,236 downwards.
ACGGAATAATGGATGTATATCCATGGTTTGATTCAGTCAAGTTGTATAGATTGATAACTGGATTCTGGGATTCATGTGTTCATATTGAGTTGGAATATTATAGATTTATATAGTACTTGAATCATATTCAAGTCGGATTATGATCAGACTCAAATCCGAGTCGGACAGAAGAAATGTAATCGAAGTCCTATATTTACTAGGGTCCTTATTGTAATTTATAAAACTTGAGGGGGTTTTATGTAAAAATACTTTTGTATAGTTTTCAAGATACACCCCAAGTATTTATTATTCGTCTTTATAGTTATAATGAGTGTAATTTTATTTTGTGATATTTCTAGTGAAAATATCCTAATTACATAAATAAAAGTATTTATCTGTAATATTGATTTATTTGAAATTCATGGTATTTTAATGTAAAATTTATTCTTTTGTTTTTTTTATAGAAAAAGTGGAATATTTATATTATAACAAAATAGATCTTTTAATGATAATATACATATATTTATACAAAAATAATTTCAATAAATATTTTATATTTTAAAAGTCTCATTTTCTTAAGATGTCGTATTTTAAACCTTTCGAGACCGAATGCTCACACTACTAAGCCCGAGGGTGCATGATAAACCGTACTATCCCTAACGGATTCCCCAAAGGTGGGTTGCAGTGGCGCTATGCAAAGATTTTATAAATACTAATCCTTTAGAAAACGGTTTTATTAAAGTAAAAGGTATTTATTTGCAAAAGTCGATTTTCCGTATTTTAGATTTTAGGGTTTTCTATTTCAACTAGACTGTTTCTAAACGATCTAAATAACAAGTTGTTAGAAGCCTCAAATCGCCTCTTCACCGCCAATTATGGCCAGGTAAGTATAAGTGAGGAAGGAGGGATCCGCTCACGAATCGTGAGACGGGCCTTTTAAAGTTACCTTTGCTCACTTGTCTAGCCTAGACACCACAAAGTCAGGTTTAGATAAACGATCGATGTCCACAACTTATCGTATTTTCCTATTAAAAGATATTTGTTTTAAAAGTGTAGCAAACCTAAAACTTTTAGAAAAGGTTTTATTAAGAAAATGGTATTTAAATGTAAAATCTTGTATTATCGTATTCTAAGTTTTGATGATATCATTTAGGGTTGTATTTGCGTGTGTGTGGAGGTAGGTCATTACCTCGTGATCTACTTTAAGGTATAGCAATGTTAAGGGGTTAAATGTGAAAACGAAACGTTGTGGTATTTAAGTGAAAAAGAATACGATAAATGGAAACGTTATCATTTCATGTGATAAATCTTGTTCAAATTGTTTGTTAAATGATTAATAGTCAACATAAAGATGTTTAAGCATGATGGAATTGGTGATAAGTGAGATTTTATAGAAAACCGAATCGGAAATCGGATTTGTTCCGATTCCGTCGGGTTTTTAAATTCGTATTTTTATGAGAGAAAAGAAAGATAGAAAAGGGGAGTTACGGGTTTGGACAACACTAGAGAGTGACAGGGAAGTAGGGGGTTTGCCGGTGCGTCGAATCGTCGTTGAGAGCTCCTAGCACGATCACCGGAATTTCGCCGTCGATTTCGTCAGCGCTTCGCCTTTCGCTCGTTTCCAACGTACGAAAGTTCTCTTGGAATTTTGAGAGAGTGGACTCAGAAATTTAGGATGAGAGGGTAGAGGGTAGGGGGTGTATTTATAGGGTTAGGCTAGGGTTAGGGTTTTTAATTAAAAAAATGTAAAAATTATATAAAAATCATTAAAATTTGGTGTAAAAGAGGTTTAACGTGCTCTCTGTAACCGATCTAGAAATTTAGTGTGTGCAGGGGGGTTGACTAGGTCAAGTTGCTTATCTTCGATGTTGGCGACTCGGCCGTCCGGCCGAGTCCGGCCGGCGGTGCCGGCCCGAGTCGGCCGGTCCGCCGGCCGACTCGGCCAAGTCGGAGGCTAAGGGGGTGCGGGGTCTCCTGAGGGGATTTATGGTGCATCTAACTTTTTATGTGTAGAAGGAAATTTGTGAGAAACATACGTGTAACGGTCGGTATTCTAAAAAATCAAAAACAAAATCATATTAAAAATAATGTGGGGCAGAGGATTTGAACTCCGGTGGCTTGGTTCAGCAGTGCAAGGTATTACCAATGAGCTACAAGCTCATTCTTGTAATTATGGAGTGAAATAAATACTTAAAGAGATATCAGCAACAATAAATACTCCAAGTATATATTGAATTTAAATCAATTTTTTGTACATTAAAAATGGAGTTGTTACACACACACACACATAGAAAGAAGGGTATGAGGTGGGGGTCCCTTTTTCAAAAAGGAACCTCCATCTCACAACACACCTCACCTCATGTATTTCACTGATCTAAACCGGTCATGTTGATTTACATATTATGAAATCTCTATGTATAAAAAAATTTTAACACGTCCATCAAGTGATCCTAATTTTTGAACATAAGGATTTTCCAATAAGTAGATCAAGGCAACCGGTTTGGATTGGTGAAAAACATGGGGTAATGTGTGTTTGAGGAGGCTATGTCATGCCCCGCTTCCCAGAGTACGCTAAGATAGGCACGTGACATAACCAACCATGCTACCTGTGGATAGGAAATATCCTTCCACAGTCACATTACAGCTGTAGAGATATCAAGAACAATAATAAACTATCTAACACATGTCCATAAGCCAGAATAAAACGAGTCAAGAATAAAATAATGCGGAAGCAAAAGATCAAATACAAGAATAAAGTGGAATGTACGTCCCATAAGGCGGGCTCACATCAGGAATGAAAATAGCGAAAGTAAAAATGAACTAACTGCTAGCAAGTCCTCACTGCTCAGCCTGCTGACTAAAATACTCCTGCTCGGCCTGCAGCAAAGGTAAAGACTCTGGGCCATGCAAAACCCAGACGTCAGTGCGTCATAATATCAAGCAATACTATAAACAGGGGTAGCAATACATGCAGGTATGAATATAAATGGTAAAACATGTATAACAGTGATATAAGTGAGGACAGTGAAGGTAATGTGTAGTGAGTAATCTAAACTGGTCTATTGGGTTAACTACTCTCAAGTCTTTGAAATCAATTTGATGAATCATCGATATAACTCAATAGTATCCCGTGCATGCCCGGGATCACGGTGAAGATTCTCGGGATGAATCCGAGATGTGCCGCTAGGCAGTAAAAGGGTAGTATGTAACGATGAGTGATGTCAGCATCATCACCCCGGGGCTGGCCTAGCCCGTAGGACTGATTAGTAAAGGTATCGAACTGTCGAGTTATAAGTCAGGTTTCATCATTGATTTCCCCATACCCCCAAGTTATGTATTCAAGTCAGGTATTGATACATCTGGAGCTAATGCCAATACAGGATCAGCAGGTAAAGGTTTGTCTAGATTGACAACAGGAAATGTCCGTAGGGACAACATGTCAGGTTTGTTGGCATTAGTAACAAGATCAGGTAACAGGTAAAGCCATGGTACATCAGGTCAAGTCATGTAGTATATAGGTATCATGTCATGTCAAGAATTGCACGGTATCGTGTTGTGTCAAGTAATGGTATATCAAGTCATATCAGGGGTGCACAAAATGTCACATGGGTGCTCATAATCAAACTAAAATAAGCATGAGTATACAAAACAAGCATTGGGTACTAATGGAACAATAAAATGGAATATTGTGATGTGGTAAGCAAATAGGTACTGATTAAAGCATAAGGATGCACAGTCATCGATTTGGGTTAAGGTTATAGTTCCCACATTAATTAAAATACACCTTATCAAATATGGAATGTTAAATTTACAATATTATATAATCAAATGATCTATGGATCCAATTGTATATATATAATAGGCTAAATGGAGGCAAACGGTGTCCGAAAGGTTATAAACAATTAAAATGGTATTATGGGCTATACAAATAAGCATTATGTGGTTCAAATATGGATATGGGTACTACGTATTGTAAACTAAAATGCAATATGATATGTTTCAAGTTCTAAATCTAAAATGATATAATGGAATATCGAATTATTAAAAAAAATAGAACATGTGGCATTATATGTAATCTGCAGGTTTACTATGCAATTAAATAAATATAAAATAATATAAATAGCATGTAGCAAGTTTTACTTGCCTCGTTAGATCAAGAAACGGGTATACGGAACGTCACATGTCGGCGGGAAAAGTCGCGACGCGCGCACGGTACACGGAACGGATCCAAACAACGCAAAAGGTGATCACACGGGTCAGGTACGCTCGCTGGGTCGTCGGGATCGTCGACGGCGTCATGGCTACGGCGATCTCTGCAGTTCCAAGTTTCAAGAAAAGAAAAGAAAAGAAAAAAAAAGAAAAAGAAAAGAAGAAGAGGAAGAAGAAGAGAAGTGCTCACTGGAGTTTAGTGCTCTGGGGTTTCATGGAACAGAGGAGACGAGGTGGTGGTGTAGGGTTCACCGGCAGTGAGGGGCAATCGAGATGAGAGTCAGGGTTCGAGTTTTTCTTGATCGGGGTTGGCTGTTGGGTATGCAGGGAAGGCTCGGATGAGGAAATGAGAGGAGAGAAGAATGAGATGATGGAGATGAGGAGAGAAGAAGGTGCTGGCGATGATGAGGTGATCGGCGGCGAGGCTAGGTTTAGGATATGGGTTCACGGGGCTTGGGTGATGGTGCGGCTGGGCTCGGATGAGGAAAAAGAAGAAGAAGATGATGACGATGAGGAGGAGGAGATGAGAATGGAGACGAGGGTTGAGCTTTGAGGATGCAGAGGAGGCGGCTAGGGTTACGGTTGAGTTTGCAGTGGGTTTTCTCGTGGGCTCGGGGGTTTAATAGAAGAAGGAGAAGAGGAAATAGAAGGGAGGTGAGTGTAAGGAAATGGAGCGGTGACGGGATTCGTGTTCACCGCGAGATGAGAGAGAGAGAGGTGCGAGATGAGAGAGATAGAGAGAAGGCGAGAGGAGAGAGAAAGAAGAGGAGAAAGAGAATTGTCCTCATGCGGGGAGAGAGAAGGAAAAAGAAAAGGAGAGAGAGAAAACATGGGGCCCATCGTTAGGAAAGAAAGGATTGCATTGGCCCGGTGATGGGGCCCAGAGGAAAAGAGAGAAAGAGTTTGTGAGTGTGTGCGTTTAAGATTTGATTTTGTTAAGAATTTTTTTTAAAAGATTTAAATTGGTTTTCGAAAATATTCTGAGCAGTTAAAAAAATATTATAATTAATTTAAAATTTAAATAATTGAATTTTACCGGGATATAAAAATATTTCAAAATGCACCCGGGTCGGGTCTAATAATTTAGATTTAAAATACGAAAATTATATGCAACTTCCAAATTTTAAAATGAATGATTAGGTAACGAAAATGCATACCCCCAAGAACGGACGCACGTACGTGCGCGTAGCTATCCAAACACGTCCGTTTCACCGAACGGGACGAGAACAAGATGCATGGACGCTACCACAGGGTTATGGGTATCATGCAGGCTATAAAATGCAATTTTAATTTATTATACATGATCTAAAATGTTATATGATAAGATGCGCGATGTCAGATGAAAAGTCAATATGCAATATACATGAGATGCACGTGTCTATTTAATAAGCCATGGTAGTTTATAAATGTGAATCAAACAAGTTCAAGCAAGCGGGTCGGGTCGAATGCAATGTAAAAGTAAAATACCATTCGCATCTAAACACGATAAATCAATAAAATACCACAGATATATAAATACGGAAACTGAATTGGTATAAACGAACTTGGTTGTTACATTATATCCAACTACAAAAAGAATTTCGTCCTCGAAATTCCAAGAACAAGAAAGGATAAACAAACAACAAACCACAAGAATAGATGTGGAAACTTCTGCAGGATTTCATTTTCTCGTTCCCAAGTCGATTCTCCATGCGAGCGATTTCCCCAAGAAACAAGTACAAGAGGGATAACTTTGTTCTTAAGAACCCTTTTCTCTTTGATCCACAATCGATATTGGTCGCTCCTCAAAAGTCAAATCTTCACTTACAGTCATCTCCAAATGATCCAACACATGTGTTTTATCTCGAACATACTTACGGAGTTGAGATACATGAAACACTTCATGAACATTCGCCAAGGATTGCGGTAACGCCAATCGATACGCCGCTTCTCCAACACGCTCTAAAATCTCAAAAGGTCCAACGAATCGAGAACTGAGCTTTCCTCGACTTCCGAAACGGATCACCCCTCTAGTCGGTGATATCTTCAAGAATACCAAATCATCAACGGCGAACTCTGAAGGTCTTCTCGATATATCTGCCCAACTCTTTTGTCGGTCTTGTGCTGCTTTCATATGATTCCGGATAGTATTAACCTTCTCAACTGTCTGCACGACCAAATCTGATCCTAACAATTTTCGTTCTCCAACATCGTCCCAACAAACAGGTGAACGACACTTGCGACCATATAAAGCTTCGAATGGAGCTATCTGAATAGTCGCCTGAAAACTGTTATTGTAAGAAAACTCCACTAAGTGTAGATGATCCTCCCATGAACCCTTGAAGTCTAACATGCAAGCTCTCAACATGTCTTCAAGAGTTTGGATCGTTCTATCCGTCTGGCCATCTGTCTGAGGATGATAAGCTGTCCTAAACTTCAATCGAGTCCCCAAACTTTCTTGTAAGCTCCTCCAAAAGTGTGATAAGAAATGAGTGTCACGGTCGGACACGATGCCTACCGGTACTCCATGCAATCTTACAATCTCCTGCATGTACCGCTCTGCCAAAGTTTCTGTTGATTGACCAACTCGAAATGGAATGAAATGAGCTGCCTTGGTCAATCGATCAACAATCACCCAAACTGCATTGTTGCCCTTCGGACTCCGCGGTAAATCCGTCACGAAATCCATGATTATATGTTCCCACTTCCACTGAGGAATCGGAAGTGGTTGCAATAAACCAGCAACCCTTTGATTTTCATCCTTAACTTGATGACACACCAAGCACCTTGCTAAAAAGCGGGCAATCTCCCGTTTCATACCTTCTCACCAGAAATGCTGTCGTATATCTCGGTATATCTTCGTGCTTCCTGGATGTACGGAATATGCTGAACTGTGCGCCTCCTTCATAAGTTCTTCATGAATATCTTCCTTTGGCACACACAAACAGCTGCCATATCGCAACGAACCATCTTCATGAATTAACAAGTCCGTTCGAAGTCCAGCTTCAACCGGTTCTCGAAACTTTTGCAATCTAGGGTCCTGCAATTGCGCTGCTTTAATATTCTCAATCAACGAAGACTGTACTTGCAGCTGCATTAACTGTCCCGAAGAATGCGGTAGCACAACCTCCAAATCGAATCTTTGAAAGTATTCAATAAGTTCCTTCTGTGCAGTCAAAATCTGAATTGCTGGCAACCGACTAAGCGCATCCGGCACGACATTAACTTTTCCTGGATGGTACTTAAGATCAAGATCGTAGTCAGTCATCAGCTCCAACCATTTACGCTGCCTCATATTAAGCTCCTTCTGCGCGAACACATAGTTTAGGCTTTTGTGATCGGTGAAAACCTCGACCCTTTCGCCCAATAAGTAGTGTCTCCAAATCTTCAAAGCGAAAATCACAGCTGCTAGCTCCAAGTCATGAGTTGGGTAATTCTTCTCATAGGTCTTCAACTGTCTCGATGCGTACGCTATAACCTTCCCATGCTGCATCAAAACACATCCCAATCCTTTCCCAGATGCGTCGCTGTGAAGCACCAATCCTCCGGAACTGTCTGGTACGGTCAAGATTGGAACGGTTATCAATCTTAGCTTCAATGCCTCAAAGGCTGATGCACACTTATCCGTCCACACAAATGGTACTTCCTTGCGCGTAAGCTTGGTCAAAGGCTCTGCCAAACGAGCAAAATTCTCCACGAACCTTCTGTAATACCCGGCAAGTCCAAGAAAGCTTCTGATCTCTGCAACGTTCTTCGGAATCGGCCAATCTTGAACTGCTGCAATCTTTTCGGGATCAACGGCGATTCCATCTCAGGACACGACATGTCCCAAAAACTTCACTTCTTCAAGCCAAAACTCGCACTTGCTCATCTTTGCATACAATTTTTCTCTCCTCAACGTCTGCAGTGCGATCTTCAAATGTTCTGCATGCTCTTCAATACTCTTCGAGTAGACCAGAATATCATCAATGAACACCACTATAAACTGGTCCAAGAATGGTGAAAAGATTCGGTTCATCAAGTCCATAAATATCGCCGGTGCATTCGTTACTCCGAAGGGCATCACTAAATACTCGTAATGTCCATACCGAGTTCGGAACGCCGTCTTGCAAATATCTTCTGTTTTAACTCGGACCTGATGATATCTGGATCGCAAATCCAGCTTCGAGAATACCCTCGCGCCACTGAGCTGCTCAAATAATTCGCCAATGCGAGAGATCGGGTACTTGTTCTTAATAGTCACCCGGTTTAATTCTCGATAATCGATGCACATCCTCCTTGTGCCATCTTTCTTCTTTACTAGAAGAACTGGAGCTCCCCAAGATGAATTGCTGCTGCGAATTCAACCCTTCTCTAACAATTCGGTAACCTGCTTCTTTACTTCTTCCAACTCCACTGGTGCCATTGGATAGTACGCCTTAGAGACTGGCGCTGCACCAAGTACAAAATCAATCGCGAACTCCACATCTCGCTTCGGCGGTAAACCTGATATGTCTTCGAACACGTCCAAGAAATCCCGAACAACAGTTGGCGCTTCATCATTATCAGCCTCCATCGACGAAAGAACATTAGTTGTCGGCCTAGCCCTAAACTCAACAGGCCCGACAGAACTGCTTCCTCTAGTAAAGATAAACTCTGGATGTCCGGGAATCTGGAAAATTACTTTCTTCGCCCTACAGTCGATGTGAGCGTGGAAAGTGCCGAGAAAATCCATTCCCAAGACGACTTCATAGCTGCCGGTAACAATCACCAAGAAATCTACAAATAGCTCCCGTCCGCCAACAACAACAGACAATCCTTACACCCTCTATTAGTTATGATTTTCCCATTCCCCATGTGTATGTCCCAAAAACTAAACAGGGTCGTGCACGAGTGAGGGGCTGTTAAGCGAGGTGGTTTTGTGCGTAGCAATAAACTTGGACGACATAAACAATGGGGTGTATCAGAATTGAATAACGCTAATGCCAGAAAACCATGAACAAGTAGGGTACCTGAAATGACTTCCTCTGAAGCTTTAGTCTCTTCAGCCGTCATGGTAAAAGCTTGAGCCTGAGTAGCTCCCCGAGTTAACCGCTGCTGGTCCGTAAACTGCTTTTGCGATGGCTCCCGAGTATCTTCCTTCAATCTTAGCTTTAACGGACAAGTATCAATGGTATGATCAGTTGATCCAAAAATCAGACAAAGTCTAAGTCTCTTTCGACAATCTCTCCAGAAATGACCCGGTCGTTGGCAGTAATCGCACAACACCCTTCCTTTTTGTTTGGACAAAAATGGCCCCCGAACATTCTCTTTCTTATGAAGTTTCGACGGACAAGCATGGATAGTGTGATCCGCTGATCCACAATTTAAACAGAGCCCATGCTTTCTTCGACACTCCCTTTGCACATGCCCAGGAAAACGGCAAAAGTTACAAATCACGCTCCTTTTCTGATCAGCAACGATTGTTTTCTTCATTGGTGCTACGCCGCGTCGATTCACCGGAATACTTCTACGTACGGGCGTTTGGTTTGGTGCAAACGCCGGCTTCAGCTCGGTCTGCTGCTTGTGGTCCTCAAGTAAGTCATGAATTACTCCAAGCAAAGTGGCATCATCCATACACCTCTGGTATGATTGTAGATTCCTGGCTTCCATGATACTGCAACCAAGACACCAAAGAGGATTAGTATGATAACAGATTCAAAAATATAGATCAAGGATATGAATTAAGGCTAGAACTCCAAGTTACTTAAATAAAGTACCGCATTGTAACCATACCGCGGTATCATAGCTGCAATCACATTACTCCACCCAAGTCGCCTAAGTTCTAGAGATAAACAAAAGGAAACCAGGTTTCGAGTCGATATGCAAAGGAGATTTGCATATCGTAAAAGTAGAATCAGGAGGAGATTAAGATTCAAAAATGGTAAGACGGTAAGGTGGCAGGACATGTTTCCTAATCACGAGTATTCTGATTCGTGTATTGGATCCAATACCCAACTACAAAAGAATCAAACCCGATTAACTTAAAACCTATGTCTCTGATACCAAAAGAACCATGTCACGCCCCGCTTCCCAGAGTACGCTAAGATAGGCACGTGACATAGCCAACCATGCCACCTGTGGATAGGAAATATCCTTCCACAGTCATATTACGGCTGTAGAGATATCAAGAACAATAATAAACTATCTAACACATGTTCATAAGCTAGAATAAAACGAGTCAAGAATAAAATAATACGGAAGCAAAAGATCCAATACAAGAATAAATTGGAATGTACGTCCCATAATGCGGGCTCACATCAGGAATGAAAATACCGAAAGTAAAAATGAACTAACTACTAGCAAGTCCTCACTGCTCAGCCTGCTGACAAAAATACTCCTGCTCGGCCTGTAGCAAAGGTAAAGAATCTGGGCCATGCAAAACCCAGACGTCAGTGCGTCATAATATCAAGCAATACTATAAACAGGGGTAACAATACATGCAGGTATGAGTATAAATGGTAAAACAGGTATAACAGTGATATAAGTGAGAACAGTGAAGGTAATGTGTAGTGAGTAATCTAAACTGGTCTATTGGGTTAACTACTCTCAAGTCATTGAAATTAATTTGATGAATTATCGATGTAACTCAATAGTATCCCGTGCGTGCCCGGGATCACGGTGAAGATTCTCGGGCTGAATCCGAGACGTGCCGCTAGGCAGTAAAAGGGTAGTATGTAACGATGAGTGATGTCAGCATCATCACCCCGGGGCTGGCCTAGCCCGTAGGACTGATCAGTAAAGGTATCGAACTGTCGAGTTACAAGTCAGGTTTCATCATTGATTTCCCCATACCCCCAAGTTATGTATTCAAGTCAGGTATTGATACATCTGGAGCTAATGCCAACACAGGATCAGCAGGTAAAGGTTTGTCTGGATAGACAACAGGAAATGTCCATAGGGACAACAGGTCAGCTTTGTTGGCATTAGTAACAAGATCAGGTAACAGGTAAAGCCATGGTACATCAGGTCAAGTCATGTAGTATATAGGTATCATGTCATGTCAAGAATTGCACGGTATCATGTCGTGTCAAGTAATGGTATATCAAGTCATGTCAGGGGTGCACAAAATGTCACATGGGTGCTCATAATCAAACTAAAATAAGCATGGGTATACAAAACAAGCATTAGGTACTAATGGAACAATAAAATGGAATATTGTGATGTGGTATGCAAATAGGCACTGATTAAAGCATAAAGATGTACAGTCATCGATTTGGGTTAAGGTTATAGTTCCCACATTAATTAAAATACACCTTATCAAATATGGAATGTTAAATTTACAATATTATATAATCAAATGATCTATGGATGCAATTGTATATATATAATAGGCTAAATGGAGGCAAACGGTGTCCGAAAGGTTATAAACAATTAAAATGGTATTATGGGCTATACAAATAAGCATTATGTGGTTCAAATATGGATATGGGTACTACGTATTGTAAACTAAAATGCAACATGATATGTTTCAAGTTCTAGATCTAAAATGATATAATGGAACATCGAATTGTTAAAAAAAATGGAACATGTGGCATTATATGTAATCTACAGGTTTACCATGCAATTAAATAAGTATAAAATAATATAAATAACATGTAGCAAGTTTTACTTGCCTCGACAGATCAAGAAACGGGTATACGGAACGTCACACGTCGGCGGGAAAAGTCGCGACGCACGCACGGTACACAGAACGGATCCAAACAACGCACAAGGTGATCACACGGGTCAGGTATGCTCGCTGGGTCATCGGGATCATCGACGGCGTCAGGGCTCCGGCGATCTCTGCAGTTCCAAGTTTCAAGAAAAGAAAAGAAAAAAAAAGAAAAAGAAAAGAAGAAGAGGAAGAAGAAGAGAAGTGCTCACTGGAGTTTGGTGCTCTGGGGTTTCATGGAACAGAGGAGACGAGGTGGTGGTGTAGGGTTCACCGGCAGTGAGGGGCAATCGAGATGAGAGTTAGGGTTCGAGTTTTTCTTGATCGGGGTTGGCTGTTGGGTATGCAGGGAAGGCTCGGATGAGGAAAGGAAAGGAGAGAAGAATGAGATGATGGAGATGAGGAGAGAAGAAGGTGCTGGCGATGATGAGGTGATCGGCGGCGAGGCTAGGTTTAGGATATGGGTTCACGGGGCTTGGGTGATGGTGCGGCTGGGCTCGGATGAGGAAAAAGAAGAAGAAGATGATGACGATGAGGAGGAGGAGATGAGAATGGAGATGAGGGTTGAGCTTTGAGGATGCAGAGGAGGCGGCTAGGGTTACGGTTGAGTTTGCAGTGGGTTTTCTCGTGGGCTCGGGGGTTTAATAGAAGAAGGAGAAGAGAAAATAGAAGGGAGGTGAGTGTAAGGAGATGGAGCAGTGACGGGATTCGTGTTCACCGCGAGATGAGAGAGAGAGGTGCGAGATGAGAGTGATAGAGAGAAGGCGAGAGGAGAGAGAAAGAAGAGGAGAAAGAGAATTGTCCTCATGCGGGGAGAGAGAAAGGGAGAAGAGAGAAATTCTGAGAGAGAGAAGGAAAAAGAAAGGGAGAGAGAGAAAATGTGGGGCCCAGCGTTAGGAAAGAAAGGATTGCATTGGCTCGGTGATGGGGCCCAGAGGAAAAGAGAAAAAGAGTTTGTGAGTGTGTGCGTTTAAGATTTGATTTTGTTAAGAATTTTTTTTTAAAGATTCAAATTGGTTTTCGAAAATATTCTGAGCGGTTAAAAAAAATATTATAATTAATTTAAAATTTAAATATTTGAATTTTAGTGGGATATAAAAATATTTCAAAATACGCCTGGGTCGGGTCTAATAATTTAGATTTAAAATACGAAAATTATATGCAACTTCCAAATTTTAAAATGAATGATTAGGTAACGAAAATGCATACCCCCAAGAACGGACGCACGTACGTGCGCGTAGCTATCCAAACACGTCCGTTTCACCGAACGGGACGAAAACAAGATGCATGGACGCTACCACAGGGTTATGGGTATCATGCAGGCTATGAAATGAAATTTTAATTTATTATACATGATCTAAAATGTTATATGATAAGATGTGCGATGTCAGATGAAAAGTCAATATGCAATATACATGAGATGCACGTGTCTATTTAATAAGCCAGGGTAGTTTATAAATGTGAATCAAACAAGTTCAAGCAAGCGGGGCGGGTCGAATGCAATGTAAAAGTAAAATACCATTCGCATCTAAACACGATAAATCAATAAAATACCACAGATATATAAATACGGAAACTGAATTGGTATAAACGAACTTGGTTGTTACATTATACCCAACTACAAAAAGAATTTCGTCCTCGAAATTCCAAGAACAAGAAAGGATAAACAAACAATAAACTACAAGAATAGATGTGGAAACTTCTGCAGGATTTCATCTTCTCGTTCCCAAGTCGATTCTCCATGCGAGCGATTTCCCCAAGAAACAAGTACAAGAGGGATAACTTTGTTCTTAAGAACCCTTTTCTCTTTGATCCACAATCGACATTGGTCGCTCCTCAAAAGTCAAATCTTCACGTACAGTCATCTCCGAATGATCCAACACATGTGTTTTATCTCGAACATACTTACGGAGTTGAGATACATGAAACACGTCATGAACATTCGCCAAGGATTGCGGTAACGCCAATCGATACGCCACTTCTCCAACACGCTCTAAAATCTCAAAAGGTCCAACGAATTGAGAACTGAGCTTTCCTCGACTTCCGAAACGGATCACCCCTATAGTCGGTGATATCTTCAAGAATACCAAATCATCAACGGCGAACTCTGAAGGTCTTCTCGATATATCTGCCCAACTCTTTTGTCGGTCTTGTGCTGCTTTCATATGATTCCGGATAGTATTAACCTTCTCAACTGTCTGCACGACCAAATCTGATCCTAACAATTTTCGTTCTCCAACATCGTCCCAACAAACAGGTGAACGACACTTGCGACCAAAAAAAGCTTCGAATGGAGCTATCTGAATAGTCGCCTGAAAACAGTTATTGTAAGAAAACTCCACTAAGTGTAGATGATCCTCCCATGAACCCTTGAAGTCTAACATGCAAGCTCTCAACATGTCTTCAAGAGTTTGGATCGTTCTATCCGTCTGGCCATCTGTCTGAGGATGATAAGCTGTCCTAAACTTCAATCGAGTCCCCAAACTTTCTTGTAAGCTCCTCCAAAAGTGTGATAAGAAACGAGTGTTACGGTCGGACACGATGCCCACCGGTACTCCATGCAATCTTACAATCTCCTGCATGTACCGCTCTGCCAAAGTTTCTGTTGATTGACCAACTCGAAATGGAATGAAATGAGCTGCCTTGGTCAATCGATCAACAATCACCCAAACTGCATTGTTGCCCTTCGGACTCCGCGGTAAATCCGTCACGAAATCCATGATTATATATTCCCACTTCCACTGAGGAATCGGAAGTGGTTGCAATAAACCAGCAACCCTTTGATTTTCATCCTTAACTTGATGACACACCAAGCACCTTGCTAAAAAGCGGGCAATCTCCCGTTTCATACCTTCCCACCAGAAATGCTGTCGTATATCTCGGTATATCTTCGTACTTCCTGGATGTACGGAATATGCTGAACTGTGAGCCTCCTTCATAAGTTCTTCATGAATATCTTCCTTTGGCACACACAAACAGCTACCATATCGCAACGAACCATCTTCATGAATTAACAAGTCCGTTCGAAGTCCAGCTTCAATCGGTTCTCAAAACTTTTGCAATCTAGGGTCCTGCAATTGCGCTGCTTTAATATTCTCAATCAACGAAGACTGTACTTGCAGCTGCATTAACTGTCCCGAAGAATGCGGTAGCACAACCTCCAAATCGAATCTTTGAAAGTATTCAATAAGTTCCTTCTGTGCAGTCAAAATCTGAATTGCTGGCAACCGACTAAGCGCATCCGGCACGACATTAACTTTTCCTGGATGGTACTTAAGATCAAGATCGTAGTCAGTCATCAGCTCCAACCATTTACGCTGCCTCATATTAAGCTCCTTCTGCGCGAACACATAGTTTAGGCTTTTGTGATCGGTGAAAACCTCGACCCTTTCGCCCAATAAGTAGTGTCTCCAAATCTTCAAAGCGAAAATCACAGCTGCTAGCTCCAAGTCATGAGTTGGGTAATTCTTCTCATGGGTCTTCAACTGTCTCGATGCATACGCTATAACCTTCCCATGCTGCATCAAAACACATCCCAATCCTTTCCCAGATGCGTCGCTGTGAAGCGCCAATCCTCCGGAACTGTCTGGTACGGTCAAGATTGGAATGGTTATCAATCTTAGCTTCAGCGCCTCAAAGGCTGACGCACACTTATCCGTCCACACAAATGGTACTTCCTTGCGCGTAAGCTTGGTCAAAGGCTCTGCCAAACGAGCAAAATTCTCCACGAACCTTCTGTAATACCCGGCAAGTCCAAGCAAGCTTCTGATCTCTGCAACGTTCTTCGGAATCGGCCAATCTCGAACTGCTGCAATCTTTTCGGGATCAACGGCGATTCCATCTCAGGACACGACATGTCCCAAAAACTTCACTTCTTCAAGCCAAAACTCGCACTTGCCCATCTTTGCATACAATTTTTCTTGCCTCAACGTCTGCAGTGCGATCTTCAAATGTTCTGCATGCTCTTCAATACTCTTCGAGTAGACCAGAATATCATCAATGAACACCACTATAAACTGGTCCAAGAATGGTGAAAAGATTCGGTTCATCAAGTCCATAAATATCGCCGGTGCATTCGTTACTCCGAAGGGCATCACTAAATACTCGTAATGTCCATACCGAGTTCGAAACGCCGTCTTGCAATTATCTTCTGTTTTAACTCGGACCTGATGATATCTGGATCGCAAATCCAACTTCAAGAATACCCTCGCGCCACTGAGCTGCTCAAATAATTCGCCAATGCGAGGGATCGGGTACTTGTTCTTAATAGTCACCCTGTTTAATTCTCGATAATCGATGCACATCCTCCTTTTGCCATCTTTCTTCTTTACTAGAAGAACTGGAGCTCCCCAAGATGAATTGCTGCTACGAATTCAACTCTTCTCTAACAATTCGGTAACTTGATTCTTTACTTCTTCCAACTCCACTGGTGCCATTGGATAGTACGCCTTAGAGACTGGCGCTGCACCAGGTACAAGATCAATCGCGAACTCCACATCTCGCTTCGGCGGTAAACCTGATATATCTTCGAACACGTCCAAGAAATCTCGAACAACAGTTAGCGCTTCATCATTATCAGCCTCCATCGACGAAAGAACATTAGTTGTCGGCCTAGCCCTAAACTCAACTGGCCCGACAGAACTGCTTCCTCCAGTAAAGATAAACTTTGGATGTCCGGGAATCTGGAAAATTACTTTCTTCGCCCTACAGTCGATGTGAGCATGGAAAGTGCCGAGAAAATCCATTCCCAAGACGACTTCATAACTGCCGGTAACAATCACCAAGAAATCTACAAATAGCTCCCGTCCGCCAACAACAACAGACAATCCTTACACCCTCTATTAGTTATGATTTTCCCATTCCCCATGTGTATGTCCCAAAAACTAAACAGGGTCGTGCATGAGTGAGGGGCTGTTAAGCGAGGTGGTTTTGTGCGTAGCAATAAACTTGGACGACATAAACAATGGGGTGTATCAGAATTGAATAACGCTAATGCGAGAAAACCATGAACAAGTAGGGTACCTGAAATGACTTCCTCTGAGGCTTTAGTCTCTTCAGCCGTCATGGTAAAAGCTTGAGCCTGAGTAGCTCCCCGAGTTAACCGTTGCTGGTCCGTAAACTGCTTATGCGATGGCTCCCGAGTATCTTCTTTCAATCTTAGCTTTAACGGAAAAGTATCAATGGTATGATCAGTTGATCCACAAATCAGACAAAGTCTAAGTCTCTTTCGACAATCTCTCCAGAAATGACCCGGTCATTGGCAGTAATCGCACAACACCCTTCCTTTTTGCTTGGGCAAAAATGGCCTCCGAACATTCTCTTTCTTATGAAGTTTCGACGGACAAGCATGGATAGTGTGATCCGCTGATCCACAATTTAAACAGAGTCCATGCTTTCTTCGACACTCCCTTTGCACATGCCCAGGAAAACGGCAAAAGTTACAAATCACGCTCCTTTTCTGATCAGCAACGATTGTTTTCTTCATTGGTGCTACGCCGCGTCGATTCACCGGAATACTTCTACGTACGGGCGTTTGGTTTGGTGCAAACGCCGGCTTTAGCTCGATCTGCTGCTTGTGGTCCTCAAGTAAGTCACGAATTACGCCAAGCAAAGTGGCATCTTCTATACACCTCTGGTACGATTGTAGATTCCTGGCTTCCATGATACTGCAACCAAGACACCAAAGAGGATTAGTATGATAACAGATTCAAAAATGTAGATCAAGGATATGAATTAAGGCTAGAACTCCAAGTTACTTAAATAAAGTACCGCATTATAACCATACCGCGGTATCATAGCTGCAATCACATAACTCCACCCAAGTCGCCTAAGTTCTAGAGATAAACAAAAGGAAACCAGGTTTCGAGTCGATATGCAAAGGAGATTTGCATATAGTAAAAGTAGAATCAGGAGGAGATTAAGATTCAAAAATGGTAAGACGGTAAGGTGGCAGGACATGTTTCCTAATCACGAGTATTCTGATTCGTGTATTGGATCCAATACCCAACTACCAAAGAATCAAACCCGATTAACTTAAAACCTATGTCTCTGATACCAAAAGAACCATGTCACGCCCCGCTTCCCAGAGTACGCTAAGATAGGCACGTGACATAGCCAACCATGCCACCTGTGGATAGGAAATATCCTTCCACAGTCACATTACGGCTGTAGAGATATCAAGAACAATAATAAACTATCTAACACATGTCCATAAGCCAGAATAAAACGAGTCAAGAATAAAATAATACGGAAGCAAAAGATCCAATACAAGAATAAATTGGAATGTACGTCCCATAATGCGGGCTCACATCAGGAATGAAAATACCGAAAGTAAAAATGAACTAACTACTAGCAAGTCCTCACTGCTCAGCCTGCTGACAAAAATACTCCTGCTCAGCCTGCAGCAAAGGTAAAGAATCTGGGCCATGCAAAACCCAGACGTCAGTGCGTCATAATATCAAGCAATACTATAAACAGGGGTAACAATACATGCAGGTATGAGTATAAATGGTAAAACAGGTATAACAGTGATATAAGTGAGGACAGTGAAGGTAATGTGTAGTGAGTAATCTAAACTGGTCTATTGGGTTAACTACTCTCAAGTCATTGAAATTAATTTGATGAATTATCGATGTAACTCAATAGTATCCCGTGCGTGCCCGGGATCACGGTGAAGATTCTCGGGCTGAATCCGAGACGTGCCGCTAGGCAGTAAAAGGGTAGTATGTAACGATGAGTGATGTCAGCATCATCACCCCGGGGCTGGCCTAGCCCGTAGGACTGATCAGTAAAGGTATCGAACTGTCGAGTTACAAGTCAGGTATCATCATTGATTTCCCCATACCCCCAAGTTATGTATTCAAGTCAGGTATTGATTCATCTGGAGCTAATGCCAACACAGGATCAGCAGGTAAAGGTTTGTCTGGATAGACAACAGGAAATGTCCATAGGGACAACAGGTCAGCTTTGTTGGCATTAGTAACAAGATCAGGTAACAGGTAAAGCCATGGTACATCAGGTCAAGTCATGTAGTATATAGGTATCATGTCATGTCAAGAATTGCACGGTATCATGTCGTGTCAAGTAATGGTATATCAAGTCATGTCAGGGGTGCACAAAATGTCACATGGGTGCTCATAATCAAACTAAAATAAGCATGGGTATACAAAACAAGCATTAGGTACTAATGGAACAATAAAATGGAATATTGTGATGTGGTAAGCAAATAGGTACTGATTAAACCATAAGGATGTACAGTCATCGATTTGGGTTAAGGTTATAGTTCCCACATTAATTAAAATACACCTTTTCAAATATGGAATGTTAAATTTACAATATTATATAATCAAATGATCTATGGATGCAATTGTATATATATAATAGGCTAAATGGAGGCAAACGGTGTCCGAAAGGTTATAAACAATTAAAATGGTATTATGGGCTATACAAATAAGCATTATGTGGTTCAAATA
The DNA here is from genome assembly GCA_030015575.1 of Agapanthus africanus. Lineage (NCBI taxonomy): Eukaryota > Viridiplantae > Streptophyta > Magnoliopsida > Asparagales > Amaryllidaceae > Agapanthus > Agapanthus africanus. Next base: position 21,794,925 of record CM057348.1, on the reverse strand, counting down.
TGGATATGGGTACTACGTATTGTAAACTAAAATGCAACATGATATGTTTCAAGTTCTAGATCTAAAATGATATAATGGAACATCGAATTGTTAAAAAAATGGAACATGTGGCATTATATGTAATCTACAGGTTTACCATGCAATTAAATAAGTATAAAATAATATAAATAACATGTAGCAAGTTTTACTTGCCTCGACAGATCAAGAAACGGGTATATACAGAACGTCACACGTCGGCGGGAAAAGTCGCGACGCACGCACGGTACACAGAACGGATCCAAACAACGCACAAGGTGATCACACGGGTCAGGTATGCTCGCTGGGTCGTCGGGATCATCGACGGCGTCAGGGCTCCGGCGATCTCTGCAGTTCCAAGTTTCAAGAAAAGAAAAGAAAAAAAAGAAAAAGAAAAGAAGAAGAGGAAGAAGAAGAGAAGTGCTCACTGGAGTTTGGTGCTCTGGGGTTTCATGGAACAGAGGAGACGAGGTGGTGGTGTAGGGTTCACCGGTAGTGAGGGGCAATCGAGATGAGAGTTAGGGTTCGAGTTTTTCTTGATCGGTGTTGGCTGTTGGGTATGCAGGGAAGGCTCGGATGAGGAAAGGAAAGGAGAGAAGAATGAGATGATGGAGATGAGGAGAGAAGAAGGTGCTGGCGATGATGAGGTGATCGGCGGCGAGGCTAGGTTTAGGATATGGGTTCACGGGGCTTGGGTGATGGTGCGGCTGGGCTCGGATGAGGAAAAAGAAGAAGAAGATGATGACGATGAGGAGGAGGAGATGAGAATGGAGATGAGGGTTGAGCTTTGAGGATGCAGAGGAGGCGGCTAGGGTTACGGTTGAGTTTGCAGTGGGTTTTCTCGTGGGCTCGGGGGTTTAATAGAAGAAGGAAAAGAGAAAATAGAAGGGAGGTGAGTGTAAGGAGATGGAGCGGTGACGGGATTCGTGTTCACCGCGAGATGAGAGAGAGAGGTGCGAGATGAGAGTGATAGAGAGAAGGCGAGAGGAGAGAGAAAGAAGAGGAGAAAGAGAATTGTCCTCGTGCGGGGAGATAGAAAGGGAGAAGAGAGAAATTCTGAGAGAGAGAAGGAAAAAGAAAGGGAGAGAGAGAAAATGTGGGGCCCAGCGTTAGGAAAGAAAGGATTGCACTGGCTCGGTGATGGGGCCCAGAGGAAAAGAGAAAAAGAGTTTGTGAGTGTTTGCGTTTAAGATTTGATTTTGTTAAGAAAATTTTTTAAAAGATTCAAATTGGTTTTCGAAAATATTCTGAGCGGTTAAAAAAAATATTATAATTAATTTAAAATTTAAATATTTGAATTTTAGCGGGATATAAAAATATTTCAAAATACGCCTGGGTCGGGTCTAATAATTTAGATTTAAAATACGAAAATTATATGCAACTTCCAAATTTTAAAATGAATGATTAGGTAACGAAAATGCATACCCCCAAGAACGGACGCACGTACGTGCGCGTAGCTATCCAAACACGTCCGTTTCACCGAACGGGACGAGAACAAGATGCATGGACGCTACTACAGGGTTAGGGGTATCATGCAGGCTATGAAATGCAATTTTAATTTATTATACATGATCTAAAATGTTATATGATAAGATGTGCGATGTCAGATGAAAAGTCAATATGCAATATACATGAGATGCACGTGTCTATTTAATAAGCCAGGGTAGTTTATAAATGTGAATCAAACAAGTTCAAGCAAGCGGGTTGGGTCGAATGCAATGTAAAAGTAAAATACCATTCGCATCTAAACACGATAAATCAATAAAATACCACAGATATATAAATACGGAAACTGAATTGGTATAAACGAACTTGGTTGTTACAGGCTACCACCTCATATATCTTTTCCTCTCTCTCTCTCTCTCTCTCTATATATATATATATATATATATATATATATAACCAAATTTTTGATGTCCTGACCTGTATTTCTTCTCGGACTCATATGTGATAGAATTTTAATTATTTTGAGTGATGGACTTTTATGAGTATACACGGGCTTTCAATATTGTCACGCCCCACTTCCAAGTATACGGGCAGAGGACGCGACGAGGCCGCTACGTATTTACTCTGAAGTAAACACGCTAAGCATATCTAAGCAATTTAAAATAAAATGTACACAGGAGACAAGATGTTAATAAACAGCAACTTTATTTATTAAACATTATTTTACAATATAACTGAAATGAAAATACATGGAATGAAAAGCAATGCCTAAACAGAGGCATAACATAAATGGAAATACTGAAATGAAATGTACAAGTAACTAGAGCTCCGGTTCGAAAGCTAGCTGCTCCAAATCCTCGCTGATGGGCTCGATCTCCAGTGAATCCGAATCACCTGACGACATTCCAAAGAAGAAGAAAGAGAATGTGGTCAGGGAACAAATCGCTCGGTAAGTTCCAAAGAGGAGGGAGAAGTAGAATAGACAGAGAGAGAGTATAACTATTATAATGTCGATTGTTATGTTAACGTAGTTGTTTGTAGGTTGGTACAGAAAATGCCAGTGTATACGAGACGAGTCCAACTTTCCCCATGGACTAAGGTATAGGGAGCACAAAGAACCATTCAGTCACGGTACAACGGTAATGGAAATTCAGGTTAGGTGTATTATGGTTACAGTCTCGTGCCACTTTTAACACCTTCCGTACCAATCTACCCTTTGTAAACCCCGCGATGTCTTGATTGTATGGTTTGTATTTTATTGTCTTGTAAATTGTATATAGACGGATGACTTGCCGAAACCATGATATTAGTAATGGAACGGATATAATGGATGATCATGTAAATGGAATATATCCATGGTTCGGTTCGGTCAATATAGATTGATTAGATTGAATAGATGGATTCATATTGAATCATGTTGTATTGTAGTTTGATACTTGAATTATATTCAAGTCAGATTGATTATATTGAGACTTAATCTGAGTCAGACAATTAGAAAAGAAATTGAAGTCCTGAATTATGTTTTGGTGCTATCGGTAACTGCTGCACATGGACAGCAGGATTTGTGTCTTTTTCAAAGACAATTACCGTATCAATAATACCGTTCGTTAGGTTGTCTAACTTAGATAGGCAAGCACCTATATCTCCGGCTCCCCGAGTCTCAAGAGACTGGTCCCGCTTAAACCTATGTTTACTAGGGTCCTTATTGTAATTTAGTATAACTTGAGGGGGTTTTATGTAAAATAATTTTGTTATACTTTCAAAATATACCTCAAGTATTTAATTATCGTCTTTAGAGTTTTCATAGACGTTTCTTTTATTCAATGTGACATTTCTAGTGAATATGACCTAATTTTTAAAGTATAAGGTATTTATTTGAAATATTGGAATTGTATGGTATTTTTCTTGTAAATGGAATGCTTTTCTTGAATTTTGGAATTGTGGAATATTATATGTCACACCCCGCTTCCCAGTATACGGGCAGAGGACGCGACGAGACCGTTATGTATTTACTCAGAAGTAAACACGCTAAGCGTATCTAAGCAATATAAAATAAAATGTACACACGAGACAAGATCTAAATGAACAGCAACTTTATTTAATAAACATTCTTTTACAAGTACAACTGAAGATGTAAATATATGGAATGAAAGCAATGCCTAAACAATGGCATAACATAAATAAAAATGGAATAAGTACAAGTGGCTACATCTCTGAGTCTTCGGTAACTGCTCAGGGGCCTGCTCCAAATACTCCTGACTGGTCTCGTACTCCTCAGTGCAGGGTCCTCCTGACAACATTTCAAAGAAGAAGAGAAATATGAATGTCGTCAGCGAACAATTGCTCGGTAAGTCCCAAAGTGGAGGGAGAAGTAGAATAGACAGAGAGAGAGTATAACTATTATAATGTTATTTGTTATGTTAACGTAGTTGTTTGTAGCTTGGTACAGAAGAGGCCGGTGTATACGAGAGGAGTCCAACTTTCCCCGTGGACTAAGGTATAAGGAGCACAAGGAACCGTTCAACCATGGTATAATGGCAATGGAGATTCAGCTTAGGTGTATTATGGTTATAGTCTCGTGCCACTTTTAACACCTTCCGTACCAATCTACCCCTTTATAACCCCGTAGTGTTTATGTATTGATTGTAAGGATTGTATTGTCTTGTCTTGTATTATAAATTGTATAGATGGATGACTTGCCGAAACCATGATATCAGTAATGGAATGGATATAATGAATGAACATGTAAATGGAGTATATTCATGGTTCGGTTCGGTCAAGTGGTATAGATTGAATAGACGGATTCATGGATTCATGTTGAATTTGTAGTTTTATACTTGAATCACATTCAAGTCAGATTGATGAGATTGAGACCCAGTCTGAGTCAAACACTTTTAAAAAGAACTTGAAATCCTGATCATTTTGATGTTATCGGTAACTGCTGCACATGGACGACAGGATTTGTGTATTTTTCAAAGACAATTACCGTATTGATAACACCGTTTGTTAGATTGTCTACCTTAAATAGGCAAGCACCCATATCTCCGGCTCCCTGAGGCTCAAGAAACTGGTCCCGCTTAAACCTATGTTTACTAGGGTCCTTATTGTAATTTAGTATAACTTGATGGGGGTTTATGTAAAAATAGTTTTGGTATAATTTCAAGATACATATCAAGCATTTAATTATCGTATTTAGGGTTTTCATAGATGTTTCTTTTATTCAATGTGAAATTTCTAGTGAATATGACCTAGTTTTAAACTATAAGGTATTTATTTGAAATATTGGAATTGTATGGTATTTTCTTATAAATGGGATGTTTTTCTTGAATTTGGAAATATGGAATATTATAAATGTTTCCCCAATCAGAGCAAAACTCTGTTGAAATTTAAAATTCAAATTTTAAAGCAACGCTTCAAATCTCGGGCGCAACGCGCCGCGTGTCAGGCGCTGATACGTCAGCGCAGCGCCCAAGAAGGCGCGTCCAATCAGAGCAAAGCTCTATTTAAGGCAAAATTAAAAGAAGCAACGCTTCAGTTGCGCAAGCACTGCGCTGCGCGACACGCGTCGGCGCAGTTGCGCTGCGCGACACGTGTCGGCGCAGATGCGCTAGCGCAGTTGCGCTGCGCGACACGTGTCGGCGCAGATGCGCTAGCGCAGTTGCGCTGCGCTTTCCGCTGCTTGACACGTGTCGGCGCAGATGCGCTAACGCAGTTGCGCTGCGCTGTGCGCTGCATGACACGTGTCACGCGCTGGGGTATTTACGCCAAACAGAATTAAGATTTTAAAGAAATCTTTCTGTTCTTATTAAAACAAGAAGATTTTCTTCTGTAAAACAGAAGCCCTTGGATCAAAAATCCAACGGTGGGGAAAATTCCCCAAATCACTCAGAGAAAGATTTCGTTAACAAATTCAACAAACTTATGGGCACTATATAAAGACCCCTAGACCTCAAATCAAAGGCATGAACATTTTGGAGAAATCAAGAGCTTCAAACAGTGAGAACTCTGAAAAAGTTTCAAGAAAAAGGTAAAAACCTTCATAAAAATAGAAGAAATTTCTTCTAATAGATCATTGATCTAAGAACAAGATCAATGATCTTCATATAATAAACAGTGCTTTGCACTTCTTATGAACCACTGGTTCTTTAAATAAGAAAAAACAATAAATACTTGGTTTTCTTTGATTCTCATTAGATCGAAGAAAACAAATAGTGGTTTGCACTTCTTTTATGAACCATTGGTTCTTGAATCTAAAAGATTCTCAAATTAATAGTGCTTTGCACTTATAAATCCGCACTGTTGCGCTCTTGGGCTGGCGCAAGCCACCAGAGAGCGCCACGTGTCAGCAGCCAAACAGCACAGCGCACTGACACAGCGCACTGCGCTGTTGCGCTTGCGCTCCTCAGAACGTGACACGTGTCAGCAGCGCAGCAGCACAGCGCCCTGGCGCAGCGCACTGCGCTTGCATGACACGTGTCGTCACCACAAGCACTTGCGCTCTTTAATTGGCGCAAAGCGCCTGAAAATGCAATGCATTTGTTTTGCTAAAGGGCCAGGCCCAAGTCAAAAAGACCTAGCAGGCCAAAATAAATTGCAAAGCAATAAAAGAGGGCAGAGCCCAAGTACAATTGATGTTCTGCATCATTTATAAAAGGGCAGAGCCCAAGTATAATTAATGCTCTGCATCATTTATAAATGGGCAGAACCCAAAACAAATTGATGCTCTGCATCCTTTATGTGTAGAGCCCAAATAAAAATAAAAAAAAGAAATGCAATGCAAAAGCAAATAAAATGTTGAACATTTTCAAATGGACTTAGCCCAATTTTGGCCGTAAGTCCTCAAATTAAATTGACTGAGCAAGATTGCTCTCTTAAATCAATTTACCTCCGGTTTGAGGGTACATCTCCGAACTCCTTTGACACTTCTCATTGTAATCCTTCAACGACGTCAGAGAGGCGACGGGTCCCAATGACCACACATGAATATGGACTGCGGGGTCCCTAAACTCGTGGACCGAAACGTTCTTAAACTAATATCGGACCACCACGTCCTTAAACTGGAATATGGACCACCACGTCCCTAAACTGGAACAATAGAGCCTTCAAATACTCTTTTGCCGGATCTAAACGGTCCCGTTTAAGTTGATCTTAGCCCCAAACACGGCTAACGTATCCTTAAACATTCAAATGGACTCTAAAACTCCAAATCAACTTTGGTTCAAGGGTACATCTTCGAACTCCTTTGGCACCTATCATTGTAATCCTTCAACGTCGTCAGAGAGGTGACGAGTCCCGACGGTCATATATTAAATGGATCACCACGTTAAGTCGATCTTAGTCTCAAACAGGACTAACGTATTCTTAACGGATGTTTAAGTTGATCTTAGCCTCAACACGGCTAACGTATCCTTAAACTAAAAGCACCAAACCCAAATCTAAGTAAATACGGATTTGGACTAATCCACGTCCTACGGGCGACGGCATTATTCAGTCTCCGTATACAATCCACGGGCAACCACAAACAAAACAAACACACACGACATGAAGTGAAATTCTGGAGAAGGAGAAAGTGGTTACCGCGATGCGGTAGCGTAATTAACTGCAGGGGCTTGCGCCTGCAGGGAAGAGCGTCCCCACAATCAAAAACCCCTCTAGCAAGGGGGAATCTGACGAAGTCTGCTACATCGGCCGCATCCGTCTAAACCTCCGATACACGATGCCATAAATCAACTTGGCATCTTCGGAGAGGTAGACGGATAAAACCATATAGCATCTGCCCCGAATCTCAGGCAAGACATCCTCACGTCTTGGCCGCCGTTCGGAGGGAAACAATAAATATTTAAAAATAGATATTTTGATATTAATTACATATATATTTATTTATTAAAAATATAAGTTTTATTTATAATAGAAATCACATTTTTCTTAAGGAAAAATGTATTAAAAATCTTTCGAGATCGTATGCTCCTTACGGAGGTCTGCATATCACTCTACTGAGCCCGAGGATATGCGATAATCCGCACCATCCCGAACGGGTTCCCCAAAATGGGTTGTCGATGCGCAATTGTAAAGATTTGTTAAATACACTTCTTATAGAAAAAGGTTTTATAGGTTGAAGGTAGTTGTATGTAAAGCCGTATTTTCCCAAATCTATATTCCCAAATTCCATCGTGCTATATTAAATATGTGTGTTGTGAGGAGGTGGGTCATTACCTCGTGAGTTTTCTAAGGTAATACGGTTTAAAAAGTTTAAGCATGTCGTAATGAAATATGAAGGTATTTTAATATAAAAGTGGAATAAAACTTGCTACGGTTATTATTTTAATGTCAAACTTGTTCTATTGTCTTTGTTAATAATTACTAAACAATATATCAAAAGTTGTAGGTTTGTTATTAAGAAAAGTTGTATTTTTTTTTAAAGAAAAGAGAATCGGAAACTGGATAACTCCGCTTCCGACACGTTTTGAGAATGAAAAGTTTGAGAATAGCAAACGAGAGAGAGAAGGGGGACTTGCTGTCTTTGATGAGATGATAGAGGTAGGATGAGGTCTAGGATTCATCGGTACTTCATTTCGTTGCCGGAAACTCCTTGTATTGTCGCCGGAACATCGCCCTTCGTTAACTCCACTTGCACACTATAGGAACTTGGAAATTTCTTGAGAGTTTTGGCTGGGAATTGTGAGTGAAGAGGGTTGTGAAATAGAGTGATATTTATAGGGCAATCTAGGGTTTAGAGGGAATGAATAATGAATTAAAATTTTGCATTAAAATAGAATTTAAAGGGTGTTTTAATTCTCTGGAAAATGCAGGGAAAACAAACAGATAAGGGTTAAAGAGGGGAGTCCAAGGGTTACAGGGATCCAAAAAAAATCGGGTTTGGGCTTAGTTGGGCTGGCGACGCCGGGCCAAGAATTGATCTAGCCGGTCGGATCTTAGAGGTGGGGGCTTGGATTGGGGCCACGTGTCCCCGACGGTCTAAATACTTTAGTTAACTTGTTTCTTTTAAGTGTGACTCTTGGTTTTACGTGTTGTGCACGTGAAGAATCTTAGGCTTCTAAAAGGTTAAAAGAAAATTAAATAAAAAGATAATGTGGCTGATAAGATTTGAACTCAAGTGCTATGGCTAAACATTGCAAGGTCTTTACCAGTGAGCTGCAAGCTCTTTCTTGCTATTCAAAAGCAAATCAAACTTATAACTTATGCTCAGGCTTAGAGGTTCCTTTCTATATTTTTGAAAAATTTGTACAGAAAATTAGGGTTGTTACATTATAAATATTAAAAATAGATATTTTGATATTAATTACATATATATATATATATTAAAAATATAAGTTTTATTTATAATAGAAATCACATTTTCTAAAGAAAAATGTTTTAAGAATCTTTCGAGATCGTATGCTCATTGCGGAGGGCTGCATTTCACTCTACTAGGTCCGAGAATGTGAGATAATCCGCACCATACCGAACGGGTTCCCTAAAATGGGTTGTAGATGCGCAATTGCAAAGATTTGTTAAATACACTTCTTATAGAAAAAGCTTTTATAAGTTGAAGATAGTTATATATAAAGTCGTATGTTCCCAAATGTATGTTCCCAAAATCCATCGTACTATATTAGATATGTGTGTTGTGAGGGGGTAGGTCATTACCTCATGAGTTTTCTAAGGTAATACGGTTTTAAAAAGTTTAAGTATGTCGAAATGAAACATGAAGGTATTTTAACGTAAAAGTGGAATAAAAATTGCTACGGTTATTATTTTGATATCAAACTTATTCGATTGTTTTTTTAATGTTTAATGGTCATGAAATAAGAGTTTGGTATTATTGAGTTTAAGAAAAATAGAACCTTTTAAGGAAAAACCGAATCGGAAGACGGATTAACTCCGCTTCCGTCGGGTTTTAGTTTTGAATGTTTTTAGAATAGAGAAAGGAAGAAGAAGTAGGGACTTACTAGATGATTGGCTATAGGAGAGAAAGAGGAAGAGGTGGGAGTTGTCGGTGCGTCGTTTCGTCGTCGGAAACTCCTTGAGTTGTCGCCGGAAGTTCGTCGGAGCTTCGCCCTTTGCTAACTCCACTTGCACACAAAAGGATCTTGGAATTTTCTTGAGTGAGCCACCATATTAATTTTGTGGAGTTTAAACACCTCTGCACATTCCCTCAAAAAAAACCATCACAAACTCTGTGCAAATCAAAGATCTCTTAAAAATTTTTGTCAAGAACAGCTGAGAGCAAAAATCCCAAGAGGTCTTCTTGATCGTTAGAACTAAGTTCTCTGGGGGGAATTAAATTCCTTTTGAATAGAGGAATTAAATTCCAAGAAAATTTTCAGAGCTGAGCTCTTTGGAATGGAATTAAATTCCAGAAGAAAATATGTGCTGTCATCAACCCCCAAAGATCAGAAAAAACGCCTAATATTGGGGGCTTACTACCTAAAGATCGTGCGTTCTTAGAGCTCGGAAAGATGAGTTTTTATTAAAGGGAAAAACCATATGTGTGGATTTAAAATCCAAAGAGAATTTTATAAAAGGAGAAGAAAAGTTCCTCGACCGTTCAAGATCCATACCTAAAAAAGGATTCTTTTTGTTGATAGAGTTAAACTCTAGATTTTGTTTAGTTGAACAGAGAAATGAGCTCTGAGAAACAGAATTAAATTCTCAATGCAAGAACGAAGAAGGAAGAAGATGAAGGAGTGGAGGCGCTGCTGAAGAGACCCTTGCATTTATAAGATATGATAGGAAACGGTTCATCTTTCCCGTTCCCTAAGCAAATCCAATGACCACAAAGGTTACAGCGTTGCACTCACGTGCAAGCACGTGAGAACAACGCTGTGGGGGCATTTGTTCCCTTTTGGGAACTGAATAAAATACAAATAAAGCAGTAAGGAAAACCCCCAAAATGGAGCATCACATGTCCACACGTGACCGGGTCTCACGTGCAGACACGTGACCTTTTATGAGCAAAGTCTATCTGCACCTGAAAGCCTAATTGGTAAGGTCACGTGTCCACACGTGACCGGGCCTCACGAGCAGACACGTGACCTTTTATGAGCAAAGTCTATATGCATCTGAAAGCCTAATTGGTAAGATTACGTGTCCACACGTGACCGGGCCTCACGTGCAGACACGTGACCTTTTATGAGCAAAGTCTATCCTCGCCTGAAAGCCTAATTGATGGGGTCACGTGCCAACACGTGATGTGTTCCTGAGCCCTCTGAACTAATAGAATTAAATTCTAATTAGATGCTTAATCAGTAGGGTCACGTGCCAACACGTGATGGACTCTTAAACCCGCTGAACCAATAGAATTAAATCCTAATTAAAGGGAATCAAAAGACCTGATTGGAAAAATATTTCCCTAAATCTTTCCAAATAGAAAAGATTGCACCCTGTAAAGCGGAGCACCGTTGGATTAAAAATTCAATGGTGATTAAAAATCACCAATTTATAGAAAGATTCTATACAAGGAAATATTTTCCTAAAATTTGTTAGGAACAACAAATAAAATATCTTTTGGATTAAAAATCCAATGGTGAATAAAATTCATCGAATGATCCAAAAGATCATGTTGGTTATAAAATCAATCAAAAATCTCTCAATGAGAGATTTGCTGAACAAACTGATTTTTTTCTTTCTCCTATAAATAGGAGCCAAGAAGAGAAGAGAAAAGGAGGATACAACAACAGAGAGAGAATATAGAAGAGAAAAAAGAGAAGAGAATTTAATTCTCTAGAGAGAAAAGAAGATCTCTTTAGAGAAAAAACTCTAGGTAAGAGAAGGAAGGAGATCATTCTATAAGCTCCCACAAAATAAAAGTGAATTTAATTCTCAAACCAAGAGTTTAACTCTTCTAAATAATAACTCAGTTCTTCCTCTGGTTGAACATCTGCAGAAGCAGATCTCCCCACAAGTTGAGAATTCAATTCTCATCGGGGAGATTTGTTATGCAGATTCAAAACCTAGGGGGAGAATTGAGTTCAAAGAATTTAATTCTTACAACATATAGGAATTTAATTCTTCTAAATAAAATTAGGGTTCAACCCTATAAAAGAATTTAATTCTTAAACAAGAGATTTAACTCTCCATGCACGTAAAAGAGATTAGCACCCAACATGATAAATGACAGATCATGAGCGCCCACGTGAGCACACTTGTTGAAGGAGAGAAAACAAATGAGATCAGGTCACGTGTTCCCACGTGACCCCTGAACAAGCTCTTCAGAGGAAAAATGGGGAATAAACCCAAGGCGGTTTCTATTTTAGGACGCCTCACGTGACATCACGTGACCCCTTAATAGTGCTTAGCACTTTTCAAAAGAGAATAAAACAGAGGCAGCTTTCAGTCTTTGGGAACGCCTCACGTGATCCCACGTGACCCAATAGTGCTCAGCACTCCGAAAAGAAAAAGGGAACAAATTCAAAGAAGCTATGCCAAATCTCAAATGCCTCACATGACCCCACGTGAGCGCTTCAAATCTTCAGTGTTTAACACTACTTCAAATGCCTCACGTGACCCCACGTGAGCGCTTCAAATCTTCAGTGCTTAAAAAATACTTTAAGACCTTACGTGAGAGCACATGAGCGCCGAACATATGCTGGTGTTTAACACTATGATAGGCCAACCTTAGCCCAAGTTAGCTAAGACTCCCAGAGCTAAAACCTTTTTTTTAAACTGAGCCCCAATTATGTTCAGGTCTCTCCAAACTAATTCTAGTCCCAAAGATGACTAGTGTTCTCCTAACAGATGACATCTAAACTGATGCTCATCCCATTCCCCAAATCGAGATATTGGTTCAAGGGTACATCTCTTCACACCTTCGATACATGTCGTTGTAATCCTTCAATGTTTTCAGAGAGATGAAGGGTCCCAATAACCAATAACTTTTGGTGCATCCCTAAACGGTTGAACCAAAACCAAACAGACTATGATGTCCTTAAACTGGACTAATGTCACGCCCCGCTTCCTAGAGTGTGCTAAGATCGGCATGTGACAAAGCCAACCATGCTACCTGTGGCTAGGAAACATCCCTCCACAGTCACATTACGACTGTCTAGAAGATATCAAGAACAGTAGAAATAAAATAAACTATCTAGTATATGTCCATAAGCCAGAATAAACGAGTCAAGAAATAATATGCGGAAGCAATAGATCCAATAAACAATAACATCTGGAAAGTAACATAACTAAACTGGATACTAACAGGATCCTCACTGCTTGGCCTGATAGCGGAAATACTCCTGATCAGCCTGCGACAAAGGTAGAGGATCTGGGCCATGCGAAACCCAGACGTCAATGCGTCATAATATCAACAATAATATAATCAGGGGGTAGTAAGACATGAAGGCACGAGTATGAACAGTAATAAAAATAGAACAGTAACACGAATAAGGGACAATGAAGGGTAAAAGCATATGTGATGTGCAGTGAGTAATCTGAACTAAGCTACTAGGTTAATTACTCTCAAGTCTTTGAAATCAATTTAATGAATCGTCGATGTAACTCAATAGTATGCCGTGCATGCCCGGGATCATGGTCCAGATTCTCGGGCTGAAACCGAGACGTGCCGCTAGGCACTAAACAGGAAACATGTACAGATGAATGATGTCAGCAGCAGCATCCCAGGGCTGGCCTAGCCCCTAAAACTGATCGGTATAAGCATCGAACTGTCGAGTTACAAATCAGGTTTCATCATTGATTTTCCCATACCCCCAAGTTATGTGTTCGAGTTAGGTATTGATAAATCTGAGACTAATGCCAACACATGATCAAGCAGGAACAGGTTTGTCTATACAGACAACAGGATATGTCCATCGGGACAACATGTCAGGATTGTCGGCATTAGAAACAGGATCAGGTAACATGTCAAGTAATGATATATCAGGTAGTGTACATGTATCAAGTCATGTCAAGTAGTGGTGTATCAGGTCATGTCAAGTAGTGTACTGGTATCAAGCGGGTGCTTATAATCAAACTGTAGCAAGTATTGAATCAGGGTGAAAGTACGGATGTACAATAAAAGCATGGATGCACAAATATCGATCAGGGGTCACATCATAGTTAAGTAGGATGCACAATTATCAAGCATGGTGCACTAATACAACAGTAACATGAAATATATGGTCTCGGCGTGCAACTAGATATGTAATAAACCGTATGGATACAGACAGATACTATAAAACTGTAAATCGGTAAAATTTGTTGAATATTAAAACATAAGCACTATTATTTATTAAATAGATATTGATATAATAATATTAACATGGATAACATATTCAAATCGATTAATAACTATAAAAGTGGTATTGATTAACCATGCACAAGAAAGTTCTGTTCAGAAATTCAGCGTCATCCTGATTTGTAAAATAGCTTAAAAATAACAAACGTTCTCCAAAAGAGACATGTCTTATACCAAAACAAAGATAATTCAATAAGGTTTTCATTTTTATAAGTTGAAGTATGTCAGATTGTTCCTACAAAAAGTTATGAACATTCGAAATTGAAAGTTTGCTGCTGGAATTTCCCTGGACAGCAGTTTAGAGATATTTTCATTTGCATTTTACGTTATTTAAACAATTTATTTTGCAAGTAAATATTTCATAGAGTTATAGTATTCTGAGTTATCTTCGTAACGAACTAAAGAACGTATACTAATGATTTTTCTATGATTTATAATGAATTTTATAAGGTAAGGTGTACAGTAAATTTCAGATTTGTCGTATCCGCTTTGCAACGACGTTTCATGTGTAAACTATAATATTTTCAAACTATATTTTGTATAACATTAAAAAAATGCAGATTATAAACTAATTAAAGATAATAATAAGAAATATTACGACGATATATATTTTAAATGATATGGATGCAAACGGGTATCCGAAAATGGTAAAACTTTAATAGGGATGTACAGTGTAATCAATATGTGATATTTTTATTTATATGGATGCAAAATAAGATACATAGCATGTAACAAGATGAACTTGCATGTGACTAGATATGTAAATAGTGATATGGATGTACACGGATGTCCGAAGACAGTAAAATAGTAAAATGGTAATGTGGGATGCATAATTAAACAATAAATAATGTTATTATTCACATGTGTGCAATATATAGTAGTATAGTATGTAGCAAGATTAACTTGCCTCGACGGATCACGAAACGGATATGTACGGCACGTCCGACGTCGGTAAAACGTCACAACGTACGCACGGCACACGGGACAGGTCTAAACAATGCAAGAGGGTGATCACACAGGCAAGGTACGTTCACTGGATCACTCGGATCGTCAGCAACGAGCACGGTTCCGGCGGTGATCACCGGAATTAAGAAACGAGATCAAGAAAAAGAAAAAAGAAAGAAGAAGAAAAAGTAATAAGAAGAGTTTGTTGTTCCCCTCCGAATGGCGGCGACGACGTGAGGACGTCTTGCCTGAGATTCGGGGCAGATGCTATATGGTTTTATCCGTCTACCTCTCCGAAGATGCCAAGTTGATTTATGGCACCGTGTATCGGAGGTTTAGACGGATGCGGCCGATATAGCAGACTTCGTCAGATTCCCCCTCGCTTGAGGGGTTTTTGATTGTGGGGACGCTCTTCCCTGCAGGCGCAAGCCCCTGCAGTTAATTACGCTACCGCATCGCGGTAACAACTTTCTCCTTCTCCAGAATTTCACTTCATGTCGTGGGTGTTTGTTTTGTTTATGGTTGCCCGTGGATTGTATACGGAGACTAAGTAATGCCGTCGCCCGTAGGACGTGGATTAGTCCAAATCCGTATTTACTTAGATTTGGGCTTGGTGTTTTAGTTTAAGGATACGTTAGCCATATTGAGGCTAAGATCGACTTAAACTTTTGTTAAGGATACATTAGCCTAATCTCCAGACTAAGATCAACTTAACAGGATCATATAGACCCAAAAAGAGCAATTGGCTCTATGGTTTAGTTTAATGACGTTGTGGTCCATGTTCCAGTTTAGGGACGTGGTGGCCCATGTTCCAGTTTAGGGACGTGGTGGTCCACCATTAGTTTAAGGACGTCTCGGTCCACGAGTTTAAGGACCCCGCAGTTCATATTCATGTGTGGTCCTTGGGACCCGTCACCTGTCTGACGTCGTTGAAGGATTACAACGATAAGTGTCAGAGGAGTTCGGAGATGTACCCTCGAACCGGATGTAAATTGATTTAGGGAGCAGCCGTGCTCAGTCAATTTAATTTGAGGACTTATGGCCATGACAGGGCTAAGTCCAGTTTCAATATTCTTTTGTCTTCGGCCTATTAGACCTGTGCTAGGCCCTTGCCCCCTTTACTGTATTATTTTTCTTTGTTTTGGTTGGGCTTAGCCCTCTTTAAAATGCACAGCATTTTCGATTAGGCCTGTTAGGCCTTTTAATTGGGCTTTGTCCCTTTTCTTAATAATGCAGAGCATCAAATACTCTGACAGTGCCCCACGTGACTTTTCAGGCGCTTTGCGCAATTAATGAGCGCAAGCACTCGTGGAGGTGACACGTATCACGCTCTGGTGAGCGCAAGCGCAACAGCGCAGTGCGCTGCGTCAGTGCGTTGTGGTGTTGTACTGCTGACACGTGGCGCTTCCTAGCGGCTTGCGCAATAGTGCAGTTTTGGCAAGTGCTGAGCACTGTTCTTTTTGGATCAATTTTAGATAAAAAAAAAACAAGTTTCTTCTTGTTTTCAAAGAACCAGTGGTTCATAAAAGTGCAAGGCACTATTATTGTTTATTTTTTTCTTTTTTCTTGAAGATCATTGATCTTGTTCTTAGATCAATGATCTATTTTTAACAGAATCTTCTCTTTTTCTAAAGGTTTTTACCTTTTTTTTTTCTTGTTCTTGAGAAATTCTCTCTAATTCTTCAGAGTTCTCAATGATGATGTTAATGATTTCTCCCAAATGTTCCTCTCTTTGAATTGAGGTCTAGGGTCCTTTTTATAGTGCCCATAAATTAGTTAAATTTGTTGAAGAGATCTTTTTCTGAGTGATTTGGGGAATTTTCCCCACCGTTGGATCTTTGATCCAAGGGCTTCTGTTTTACAGAAGAAAATCTTCTTATTTTAACAAGAACAGAAAGATTTCTTTAAAATCTTAATTCTGTTTGGCGCAAATACCCCAGCGCGTGACACATGTCAAGCAGCGCACAGCGCAGCGCACTGCGCTAGCGCATCTGCGCTGACACGTGTCGCGCAGCGCACAGCGCAGCGCAACTGTGCTAGCGCATATGCGCTGACACGTGTCGCGCAGCGCACAGCGCAGCGCAACTGCACTGACATGTGTCGCGCAGCGCAGTGCTTGCGCAACTGAAGCGTTGCTTCCTTTAATTTTTTAATAGAGCTTTGCTCTGATTGGGCGCGTCTTCTTGGGCGCTGCGCTGATGTATCAGCTTTTGACACGTGGCGCGTTGCGCGCAGCGTAAAGAATTTGAAGCGTTGCTTCGTTTACTAAAGTTTAAATTTTCAAAGTAGAGCTTTGCTCTGATTGGGGGAAGATGAAGCGTTGCTTCATCTTTCGCCTTGGAATTTGAACAGAGTTTTGCTCCGAATGGGGTAAACAAATGCCCCCCCACCGTTGTGCTTACGTGGCCCCAAATGCAAGCGCAACGGTGGCAGAATTCCAACCGTTGCGGCAACTCAGGAGTTGAAGGGGCACCGAGCGCCTATAAATAGGACCCTTGGTCCTCAACAGATGGTCGCCATCCTCAAGACTTTTCATTTCTCAGAACTTCAGAGCTTTGCTCTTGCTTTCAAGAACTTAAGAGTTAAACTCTAGAAAACTTTTTAGGTAAAATTAACTTAAATTAAATTAACTTAATTTTAAATAACAGAGTCTTGCTCTCATAGATCTTTGATATAAAGAAAACCCATTTAAGGTTTTATTAATAGGGCTTTGCTCGCCTTAGATCATGATTCTTTCTTGGGACTTCTTAGCCCATGAATCAAAGCTCTGCTTTGTTGATACAAGTAGAATTTTAATCTTCTGCGAAGAACTCTTAAGAGTTTGATCATGAATAATGAAGATCAAAAATGAGGTTTTATCTTTGATAGATTTTCTCATCTTTTCATAGCAAGGCTCTCAGCGTTTTCGGGGAATTTCTTTAAATTCCTCTCATTACTGAATTTGATAGGTGTCACTCCTGTTTGCAGAGCATTGCTCTCGAGGAGTTTAACTCCCTGTTTATCATTGCTAATCTTCCAAGGATGTTTCATTCAGGCATTATGGCGGTGCGTCTGTACAGTCTGCATGAATTCATCACCTATGAGGATATCCGTGTACAGGGCCGTCAGCAAGACCAGGAGTTTACGGACGTCCAGGGTGCGGAGGTCATGGGTCGTCTGAACGCACGTGCTGGTTGGCTGCTCCCCTGCCGCTCTGCTCTCTTGAAAGTCGTGCTGGGAGCAATTTGGAGAGCACTCCCGGGGTTCCACGAGGCCCTACCGCTCAATGCGCTGGATGATGCCGAAGACAAGGTGCATTCAGTGTACCTGTCGGGGCTGATCTCGAAGAAGCGGCGGGATAGCCTTATCGACATCCTGCATCAAATTTTTCAGCAGACGACGATAATCGCTGCTTATCGAAGACTGGGGGGCCTCGCCAAAGACCTTGACACACAGGAGCGCGAGAGGCTGCGCACGAGAATAATCAGAAAGGCCAGGAGAACTCTGGATGACCTTACTTTTGAATTCCTCAATCCGTGTCCTGGATCTGAGATTATTCCATTGTAATAATATTTCTCGCTTATTGCTTTATGATTGTAAGAATTTTTGGCAATATTAATGGAAAAGTTTTATCCCAGCTTGTCTTATTTTTCGTTCTGAGTCTTTTGCCTGTGCATGAATGAGTGTGTCTCGAATGCTTAATCCAATGCTAATCAGATGCTCTCTTTATTGCTTTCTTCTTTCTTTTATTATCCGCATGTTACCTTAGTAAACATGGTTGACAGATAATAGAGCACGCATCTTGATTTCTTCACGAGATAGCGATGGCTTAGGCCGCAGGTTCAGATCTGTCGCCTAAGACTTTTCAACTCTATGAGCCGTGAGGGTCACATAGAGACTTTTCTCCCTACAGATCGAGAGGATCTCATAGGTGGATTTTCTCCCTGGAAATCGTGAGGATTCTCAAGTGCGTTTCCTCTTATAAGTCGTAAGGATCCTATAAGAGAATTTTCCCTCTTACGAGTCGAGAGGACTCGTAAGTGTTTGGTGAGTTGACTTGTTTCCGGGTCGAAGTATTGCTCCGACGGGGAGGTCGTTGGCTGACTTGTTTTCGCGACGGAGGTCGTTGGTTGACTTGTTTCCGTGACGGAAGTCATTTGTTGACTTGTTTCCGCGACGGAGGTCGTTGGTTGACTTGTTTCCACGACGGAGGTCGTTGGTTGACTTGTTTCCGCGACGGAGGTCGTTGGTTGACTTGTTTCCGCGACGGAGGTCGTTGGTTGACTTGTTTCCGAGACGGAGGTCGTTGGTTGACTTTAGGTTATCTGTGAACCGTAGAGTTTTGGAACTGAGGACTTTGCCGTAGCTCCAATTGGTGATGTCACGTCTATGTCCTGTTGGAATGAGGAGGGACGCCGCTGTTGGTATCCAGACTGTAGATGCGGTCGTCGAGTTCTGACTTCCCTTTGATGCAGCCTGGTGGGGAAATGTAGTCCCCTTTCTTTTTTTTTCTTTTTTTTTGTTTATGCCCATGGATTGTATACAGGGGTCACTACGGACTTACCTGCAGGGCAAAAGTTTCATTCATTTTTATTGTTTTATTTCCGCGATGCTCTATCATTTCAGCTTTTATATCGCGAAGGTCGCGATTGCCCAATCATTTTGGCTATTTTTCGCGGTGCCCAATCATTTCGGCTATTTATTTTATTTTACTCGCTGCTTTTTATTGCGAGTTGCCCAATCATTTCGGCTATTTTCCATGCATACATTTTCTTTACTTGCCGCTTTTTATTGCAAGCTGCCCCATCATTTCGGCTATTTCGTATGCATGTGCGGCCTACCGGCCTTTCACCGTAAACCTGAAATTAGACACCGATTTCGGCATCAGCACCGCTACAACTGGGATATTGCCAGGAGCGAATCATCATTTTCCTCTGTCGATGTCGAACAAAGGTAGCTTAGCGAACAGGGTTAAGGTCCTGTCGGCTAAGGCTTTTGACTTCATGAGCCGTAAGGGTCTCACAAAGGCATTTTTCCCTACAAGTCGTGAGGATCTCATAGGTGTATTTTCTCCTTAGGAGTCGTGAGGATTCCTAAGTGTATGTTCCTCTGTAAGTCGTAAGGATCCTACAAGAGCGTTTTCTCCTTGTAAGTCGAGAGGACTTATAAGGGTTGTTCATCATGCGTACATATCCCCAGTCACGGATGGGATTTTTTTAGGGAAAAGTTTATCCGCGCCCGTGGATTGTATACAAGGGTCAGTATTGAGCCACTTGTAGGGCAATATCGGAAGTTGTAGGGGTTTCTTAAGCACAGGTTTAGGTCTCTGTAACTTAAGGCTTTCAAATCTTATAAGCCGTGAGGGTCTCATAAGAGGGTTCTCCTTACGAGTCGTGAGGATCTCGCAAGTGTATTTTCCCCTTAGGAATCGTGGGGATTCCTAAGTGTGTTGCTCCCTTGTGAGTCGTAAGGATTTCACGCGGGTGGTTTCTCCTTACAAGGTCGAGAGGACCCTGTAAGTGTCCTCTAACGAGGTTGCGCCCTCTCAGGTTTTCACAAACACTCGCTGGTAGTCCTGCTGTTTTTACTCACGGAGCCCTTTCGGGTTCTCAGCCGTGCCCATTTTGCTTATGGATATACCGTTTTTTTTTTAATTTTTTTTTACGAGGTCGCGCCCTTTCGGGTTTTCACGAACACTCGCCGGTAGCCCTGCTGTTTTTACTCACGGAGCCCTTTCGGGTTTTCATCCGTGCCCATTTTGCTTATGGACATACCGTTTTTATATATTTTATTTTATTTTTTTACGAGGTCGCGCCCTTTCGGGTTTTCACGAACACTCGCCGGTAGCCCTGCTGTTTTTACTCACGGAGCCATTTCGGGTTTTCATCCATGCCCATTTTGCTTATGGACATACCGTTTTTATATATATATTTTTATTTATTTTTTTATATTTTTTTTTCTTCTTTTTCTTTTATTCATCTCGTCAGCCTGAAGATGCTGCGGTAGTAGTTTAAGGACGTTTCGGTCCGTTGTTAGTTTAAAGACGTTTCGGTTCGCCATTAGTTTAAGGACGTTTCGGTCCGTTATCCAGTTTTAGGACGTAGTGGTCCGTTGGGCTTTCTCTATGAATGAGCATGATGCCCCCGACATATCTCTCTTTTTCGGAGCATGTGGTTGTGGCGGGCTCACCTTCTAGTTTTCGGACAGCGCGAGTTCGCCTTGTTGGTACTGGTCTTCAACCCAGTTTTTGAAGACGAAGCAATCTTCGATCGGATGACTTACTGCTCGATGGTAGGGGCAGTAATTAGGATCGTTTACATCTCTTGGTTGTAGTGGACGTTTCGGATTCGGCAGATTGACGAATTCGTTGCGCATTGTCAGTTCGAACAGTTTCCTCGTTTTATCTTGGGGAAACGAGTAAGGACGTCCCAGCCTTTCCTCGAGTGATGGGCGTGGACGCATGTTGTTTTGGCGAACAACCGATTTTGAGTTGCTCGGCTGTTGTTGAGTGTTGATGTCGAAGGTCATTTTTCCCTTTCGTTTATCCTTTTTGTTCGCTCCGTCATTTGCGGGTCCGAGATTCTTCCCGGGTAGTATGCCCTTACACGGATGAATGTTCTCATAATTCTTCAATTCTTCAGAGATGGATTCCTTAAAGAGGGGGTTGAAGGCTGTTTCTTCATCGGGGTCGTTCTTATGGCAATTGCCGGCGACTCTTTTATGCTTATCTGTCGTATTTTTCGCTGTCTACGAGCTTCCCGCTTTGTTCTGTTGACGTAATGCCTGCAAGTGACATACCCTTGCCACCAACACTTAAAGGAGTCGCAGTCTTCAGTAGCGTGTGCAATCTTCTGATGATATAGGCAATAATTAGGGTACATCTCTATTCCACCGAGAGTGTTTTCTTCAGAGGGTGGTAGCTTCATTTCCATTGATATGGCTTTAGCAAACCTTTTCCTCGTCTTGAGTTTGTTTTCATCGGCAGCGGATGTCTTTTGATTTGATGGGAGTGCCTCGACTCTTTGGTCTAGTCGGCGGTGTTTGGCTTCTTCCAGTATGGCCATCTCACTTTCTTGATTGGCTTTAACTTTCAGACGAATCTCATTCAGGAAAGCATCGATCATCTCATCCGATGGCCGCAGAATTTCTGGTTCAGGGTCTGCCCTCGGTTTCTCGGCACAAGGGGTCTCCTCATCGTCCGTCAACGAATGGGAAATCATATGACAGCTCGCCACGTATTCCTCAAATTCATCCGACGAACTTTCTCCCTCATTTTCCTCTTGAAAGACGTGGTTGAGAAACTCTTGGAGTGTAATGGGAGTCCGTGCTTTCTGGTTGTATTCCTCCAGCGCGTCAATTTGTTTTTGCAAGTCCGTATGCTTGTCGCCAGACTTCACGGGATTCTTCGATTTCTTCTTCTTCTTCTTTGAAGATTTTGACGGCTGGTTGTGAGTGGTTGGGCCGCCGCCATCAGTTTTTGGAGTTGGACTCGGCTTCAACATCCCCTCAATGACCTGCGGTTCCAACGGGTTCTTCCATTTGATCGCTGGGCATGCCTGAAAATCGTTCAGCATTCTCTTTGTCTTAGCTGACAGCACAACCTCCCACGGGGCTTCTTCGACGAGATAGCACGTTGCCCCCGGCACATTCATCCTTTTAGAGGCATGAGGTTGCCGCGGATTCACCTTCCATCTATCGGATAACGCGAACTTGCCCTGCTGATACTGGTCTTCAAGCCAATTTTTGAAGACGTAGCAATCTTCAATCGGATGACCCAGTACTCGGTGATAGGGACAGTAGTTGGGCTCGTTGACATCATTTGGTTGTGACGGACGTTTTGGCTCCGGCAGATTTATGAGTCGGTTGCGTAACGCCAGTTCGAACAATCTTCTCATTTTATCTCGGGGAAACGAGTAAGGACGTCCTAGTCTCTCCCCAAGGGGTACCTGTGGACGCATATTATTTTGACGAACAACCTGCTTCGAGTTGCTCGTCTGTTGTTGAGCATTAGCGACAATGATCGCTTTCCCCTTCCCCTTCTCATTTTGGGAGTCTGGCTTTGGAAGAGGTGGTCTATGGCCCATCTGATCCATTTGCGCCAACTTGTCAATCAGGGCCTGGAAGGTAGTCGGCTTGAAAAACATCATAAATTGCGAGATGGTTGCTTGCGGATCAAGAGTTCCCACAAACATACCCACTGCGGGAGCTTCTTCGATGTGCTGCTCGCACTTCGACCATAAGTTTCGCCAACGTATAGCATATTGGACCCATGTCTCGCCTGGCTTTACCCTGGCGTTGATCAGTGCCGTCATCGGGGTACGTTCACTGGCGCTTGCAAAACGCTGAGTAAACAACAGCCCCATCTCCACGAAGGTCTTGATAGAGTCGTTCGGGAGCTCAGAGTACCACTCGAACGCTGTATCTGACAAGCTACCGACGAACTGGCGAAGCAACAGTTTATCATCACCGCCGGTGTTGCCGCAGAGTGCTCTGAACTGGGCAACATGCTGGTGGGGATTGCCCGTCCCCTTGTAGACATGGAACTTGGGAATTGTGTAACCGGGCGGGTACTTGATTTGATCGTACCAACTTGGATACGGCCGCCCTGTTTTTACGACCTGGCTAGCTGCTTCAGTCTCCTGATGAACCCGGATCTGCTGAGCAATATATTCATCCAGGTCAGCTTTGGAGATCGCCTCCTCTTTGGCTGTTGCCAGAGCCGATGGAGGATTTGACGTTTCTCCCCTGTCGTCTTCAAGGACGACCGGAGGATCTTCAACAGGAGGGTTCTGCTGAATCATCATCCCTACCATATCTTGGAAGAGAAGCGCCATTTGTTTTATATTAGCCGCTTGCTCTGCGGCTTCTTTATCCTTCTTTTCGAAGACTTTGCATAGGTAATCAGCGTCAGTTTCTTGTTCATGACGCTGCTCCGATGATGCCTCTGAGCTTTCTTTTGGCTCTGTAAGTGCGGCCATTGCAGTCATCATCTCCTGAAGCTTTTGCTGCTGCTCCTGAGCTTTGGTCACGGATCGGGTGAGTGGTCGGCGACCCGTCGAAGCACGGCTTTCCTCCTTTCCAGAATTCATATAAACAGTGTGCACCACCATGCCCCCAGACTTGGGGCATTTGTGCCCATCGCTTTTACGGTTCGCCTTGTTCACAGGGGCTTTTTGCGGCCTCCTTTTCTTTTGCGTGATTGACGTTGAGGATGTCGTTGCAGTGGACACCCGAGTAACCGTTGCTTCTTTCGACCTGACAGAGTAGTCTTCCTCCTGTCGAACCTTCGTCTTTTTCTGTCGGCGGAGAAAGTTTTCATCAATCACCGACTCTTGGATCTGTCGCCGGACCTTGTAAATTTTAGAGGACAGCCGGTGAGGGGGCTGCTCTAGTTTCTTCTCTGGAGTATTCTCCACAGGTGAAGGAGTTCTCTTCAGCACCGCAATAGGAGAGTTTCTGCGCACCGTGTTCAGCAATTCAAAGCTGTTCCCGGTTGAAACAGCAGCATCGATCCCCACCGTTGGAGCTGGCAGAGTTATCCCACAGTGGGAGTTGCCCCCAGCCTTCCTCACTCGGCACCAGTGGCGACGTCGAGCGTGTCTTGCGGATGGAGTTGTTTCAGCTACACGGGTGGCTTCGTCATGCCTCCTGCTTTGAGAAGAGACTGTTATTGGTGCTAGCCTGTCGAAGACTGACACCCGTTGAGAAGCAATGTCTAATCCGTTAAAGACATATCTCTGGGCAGGGGAAACAGCTTTGAGGACTTCACCTCGAGCAGCAACCGGAATGGTCAGCCTTGTAAAGACTGACTTCTTGGAAGGAGGAGCCTTTCCAATGATTTTGTCCGCTTGAGCCGGGATGGCTATCCGCTTTGGTATGGCAACTTCGGGTATCGCGGGCTTGTAGACGTTCTGGCCCAGTCTGTTGAAAACTGAGGTAGTGGAGTTGGGCGACCCGTTGAGAGGGGTCGCGGCAGTGGTAAGTCGATCAAAAACCGACTTCTTTGAAGCTTCCGGTACGGGTATTGGCAAGGTGAAGCTTGCAGGAGGGATCATGGTCCCGAAAAACAGGCCGGTGGTGGCCTGAATCACTTTCTCCATAGGCATAAAAAGGACGGAGGCCGCTTGAGGCCCATATGCTACACCTCCAGGTGAAGTGGAGCGTCGGTTGCATTGGCACTTCGAGCAGTTTGAGCAATTTGAGGCCATTGATGCTTGATTTCTGCGCCAGGCAAAAGACCAAATCTTAGTAACTTGAAACCCAAAGGCAACCATTAACAAACCGCGACTCGTTCGCGAAGACGACACACGAAGTGCGGAGTGGAAAGAGGAAAAGGTCCCACCGGGCGTGCCAGAATCTGTTCCCCTCCGAATGGGGGCGATGACGTGAGGACGTCTTGCCTGAGATTCGGGGCAGATGCTATATGGTTTTATCCGTCTACCTCTCCGAAGATGCCAAGTTGATTTATGGCACCGTGTATCGGAGGTTTAAACGGATGCGGCCGATATAGCAGACTTCGTCAGATTCCCCCTCGCTTGAGGGGTTTTTGATTGTGGGACACTCTTCTCTGCAGGAGCAAGCCCCTGCAGTTAATTACGCTACCGCATCGCGGTAACAACTTTCTCCTTCTCCAGAATTTCACTTCATGTCGTGGGTGTTTGTTTTGTTTATGCTTGCCCGTGGATTGTATACGGAGACTAAGTAATGCCGTCGCCCGTAGGACGTGGATTAGTCCAAATCCGTATTTACTTAGATTTGGGTTTGGTGTTTTAGTTTAAGGATACGTTAGCCATATTGAGGCTAAGATCGACTTAAACTTTTGTTAAGGATACGTTAGCCTAATCTCCAGACTAAGTTCAACTTAACGGGATCGTTTAGACCCAAAAAGAGCAATTGGCTCTATGGTTTAGTTTAATGACGTTGCGGTCATGTTCCAGTTTAGGGACGTGGTGGTCCATGTTCCAGTTTAGGGACGTGGTGGTCTACCATTAGTTTAAGGACGTCTCGGTCCACGAGTTTAAGGACCCCGTAGTCCATATTCATGTGTGGTCGTTGGGACCCGTCACCTCTCTGACGTCGTTGAAGGATTACAACGATAAGTGTCAGAGGAGTTCGGAGATGTACCCTCGAACCGGATGTAAATTGATTTCGGGAGCAGCCGTGCTCAGTCAATTTAATTTGAGGACTTATGGCCATGACAGGGCTAAGTCCAGTTTCAATATTCTTTTGTCTTCGGCCTATTAGACCTGTGCTAGGCCCTTGCCCCCTTTACTGTATTATTTTTCTTTGTTTTGGTTGGGCTTAGCCCTCTTTAAAATGCACAGCATTTTCGATTAGGCCTGTTAGGCCTTTTAATTGGGCTTTGTCCCTTTTCTTAATAATGCAGAGCATCAAATACTCTGACAGTGCCCCACATGGCTTGTCAGGCGCTTTGCGCAATTAATGAGCGCAAGCACTCGTGGAGGTGACACGTATCACGCTCTGGTGAGCACAAGCGCAACAGCGCAGTGCGCTGCGTCAGTGCGCTGCGGTGTTGTACTGCTGACACGTGGCGCTTCCTAGCGGCTTGCGCAATAGTGCAGTTTTGGAAAGTGCTGAGCACTGTTCTTTTTGGATCAATTTTAGATCAAAGAAAACAAGTTTCTTCTTGTTTTCAAAGAACCAGTGGTTAATAAAAGTGCAAGGCACTGTTATTGTTTTTTTTTTTCTTGAAGATCATTGATCTTGTTCTTAGATCAATGATCTGTTTTTAACAGAATCTTCTCTTTTTCTAAAGATTTTTACCTTTTTTTTTCTTGTTCTTGAGAAATTCTCTCTAATTCTTCAGAGTTCTCAATGATGATGTTGATAATTTCTCCCAAATGTTCCTCGCTTTGAATTGAGGTGTAGGGTCCTTTTTATAGTGCCCATAAATTAGTTAAATTTGTTGAAGAGATCTTTCTCTGAGTGATTTGGGGAATTTTCCCCACCTTTGGATTTTTGATCCAAGGGCTTCTGTTTTACAGAAGAAAATCTTCTTGTTTTAAGAAGAACAGAAAGATTTCTTTAAAATCTTAATTCTGTTTGACACAAATGCCCAAGCGCATGACACATGTCGCGCAGCGCATAGCGCAGCGCCACTGCGCTAGCGCATCTGCGCTGACACGTGTCGCGCAGCGCAGTATTTACGCAACTGAAGCGTTGCTTCCTTTAATTTTTTAATAGAGCTTTGCTCTGATTGGGCGTGCTTTCTTGGGCGCTGCGCTGATGTATCAGTTTTTGACACGTGGCGCGTTGCGCGCAGCGTAAAGAATTTGAAGCGTTGCTTCGTTTACTAAACTTTAAATTTTCAAAGCAGAGCTTTGCTCTGATTGGAGGAAGATGAAGCGTTGCTTCATCTTCCGCTTTGGAATTTGAACAGAGTTTTGCTCTGATTGGGGTAAACAGTTGTGTATTAAATAAGGAAAGAAAATAAATAAAATATATATAAATATATATATGCAGAGGAGAGAGAGAGAGAGAAAGGGGTTGCTAGTTTGTTAGGAAATTAGTTTAGATTTAAATTTAAAAAATCTTTTATTAGTTAACTAAATTTTAATTTGTATCAGTTTATTAAATTAATATTATATAAATAAAATTTGATATTCTGGTAAATACAAACATAGTCCAAAACATGCCCGGGTTGGATCTAAAAATTCAGTTTTAAAATACGAAAAATATACATGTCGACCAAAATAAAAAATGAATGTCCGGGTAACGAAAATGCATACCCCCAAGAACGGATGCAGGTACGTGCGCGTAGCCATCCAAACATGTCCGTTTCACTGAACGGGACGAGAACAAGATACACGGATGCTACCACGGGGCTAAGGGTATCATGCAGGCCATGCAATGTATTTTTAAAATATTTTATGTGACTTAAAATGTTATATTGTAAAAATGCAAATGCCAGATAAAATGCCTGTATGCAAGATGCATAAATTAAAATGAAAGTGCACGAGTCTATGTAACAGGTCAGGATAAATCATAAACATGAATCAAGATATGTCTCAAGCAAGCGGGTCGGGTAGAATGCAAATACAGATGTCAAATACACTATTCGCACCCAAAACACAGTAAATCAGGAAAAAACCATAAATAAAAAAATACTTGAACTAGAACTGGTATAAACGAACTAGGGTGTTACATTATACCCAACTACAAAAAAATTTCGTCCTCGAAATTCCCAAAACAAGAAAAATAAACAAATATGAAACTACAGGAAAAGATCTGGAAACTTCTGTCGAATCACGTCTTCTCGTTCCCAAGTCGATTCTCCGTGTGAGTGATTCCCCCAAGAAACAAGTATGAGAGGGATAACCTTATTCTTAAGGACCTTTTCTCTTCGATCAACAATCGACATCGGTCGTTCCTCAAATGTTAAATCCTCTCTTACAGTCAGCTCCGAATGATCCAGCACGTGTGTTTCATCTCGAACATACTTACGGAGTTGAGATACATGAAACACGTTATGAACATTCGCCAAAAATTGTGGTAAAACCAATCGATAAGCCACTTCTCCAACATGCCCCATAATCTCGAAAGGCCCCACGAATCGAGGACTAAGCTTGCCTCGACTCCCAAAATGAATCACTCCTCTAGTCGGTGATATCTTCAAGAATATCAAATCACCAACAGCGAACTCTAGAGGTCTTCTCGATGTGTCGGCCCAACTCTTCTGTCGATCTTGTGCTGCCTTCGTGTGATTTCAGATAGTATTAACTTTCTCTACTGTTTGCACGATCAAATCCGGTCCCAACAATCTTCGTTCTCCAACATCGTTCCAACAAACAGGTGAACGACACTTGCGACCATACAATACTTCGAATGGAGCCATCTGAATAGTCGCCTGAAAACTGTTGTTGTACGAGAACTCCACCAAGTGTAGTTGATCCTCCCATGAACCCTTTAAGTCTAACATGCAAGCTCTCAACATGTCTTCAAGAGTTTAAATCGTTCTCTCCGACTGGCCATCTGTCTGGGAATGATAAGTTATGCTAAACTTCAATCGCGTCCCCAAACTTTCCTGTAAACTCCTCCAGAAGTGCGATAAGAATCGGGTGTTACGGTCGGACACGATGCTCACCGGTACTCCATGCAATCTTACAATCTCCAGCATGTACTGTTCCGCCAACGCTTCCATTGATTGACCAACTCGAAACGGTATAAAATGAGCTGCCTTGATCAATCGATCAACAATCACCCAAATGCATTGTTGCCCTTTGGACTCCGCGGTAAAGCTGCTAAGAAATCCATGGTTATATGTTCCCACTCCTATTAAGGAACCGGAAGTGGTTGCAATAAACCAGCAATCTTTTGATGTTCAGCTTTAACTTGCTGACACATCAAGCACTTCGCTACAAAGCGAGCAATCTCCCTTTTCATGCCTTCCCACCAGAAATGCTGTCTTAGATCGCGGTACATCTTCGTGCCTCTTGGATGTACGAAATATGCGAAACTGTGTGCCTCCTTCATCACTTCTTCGTGAATATCTCCTTTTGGCACACACAAACGGCTACCATACCGCAACGAACCATCTTCACGAATCAACAAGTTCGTTCGAAGTCCGGCTTCAACCTATTCTCGAAACTTCTGCAATCTTGGGTCCTGTGACTGCGCTGCTATAATACTCTCGATAAACAACGACTGTACTTGCAGCGACATCAACTGTCCCGAATAATGCGGTAGCACAATCTCCAACTCAAATCTCCGAAAGACTTCGATAAGCTCCTTCTGAGCAGTCAACTTCTGAATTGCTGGCAACCGACTAAGCGCATCCGACACTAAATTAACCTTCCCCAGATGGTACTTAAGATCAAGATCGTAGTCATCTATCAGCTCCAACCATCTACGCTGCCTCATATTAAGCTCTTTCTGTGTGAACACGTACTTTAGGCTTTTGTGATCGGTGAATACTTCGACCCTTTCGCCCAATAAGTAGTGTCTCCAAATCTTCAAAGCGAAAATCACTGCTGCAAGCTCCAAACCATGAGTTGGGTAATTCTTCGCATGGGTCTTCAACTGTCCCGATGCGTAGGCTATAAGCTTCCCATGCTGCATCAGAATACATCCCAAACCTTTCCCAGATGGGTCGCTGTGAATTACCAATCCTTCGGAACTATCTGGTACGGTCAAAATATGAGCGGTTATCAATCTTTGCTTCAACGCCTCAAAAGCTGACGCACAACTATCCGTCCATACGAACGGTACTTCCTTTCGCGTAAGCTTGGTCAAAGGCTCAGCCAAACGAGCAAAATTCTCCACGAACCTTCTGTAATATCCGGCAAATCCCAGAAAACTTCTGATCTCTGCTACGTTCTTCGGAATTGGCCAATCTTGAACTGCTGCAATCTTCTCAGGATCAACGGCGATTCCATCTCTGGATACGACATGCCCCAAAAACTTCACTTCTTCAAACCAAAACTCGCACTTGCTCATCTTTGCATATAATCTTTCTTGCCTCAATGTCTGCAATGCGATCTTCAAGTGTTCTGCATGCCTTTTAGGCTCCTCGAGTAAACCAGAATATCATAGATAAACATCACTATAAACTGATCCAAGAACGGTGAAAAGATTCGGTTCATCAAGTCCATAAATATCGCCGGTGCATTCGTGACTCCGAATGGCATCACTAAATACTCGTAATGTCCATACCGAGTTCGGAACGCAGTCTTGCAAATATCTTCAGATTTAACTCGGACCCGATGATATCCGGATCGCAAATCCAGCTTCGAGAATACCCTCGCGCCACTAAGCTGCTCGAACAATTCGCCAATGCGAGGGATCGGGTACTTGTTCTTAATAGTCACCCGGTTTAATTCTCGATAATCGATGCGCATCCTCCTTGTGCCATCTTTCTTCTTGACTAGAAGAATCGGAGCTCCCTAAAGTGAATTGCTGCTGTGAATCCAACCCTTCTCAAGTAATTCAGTAACCTGCTTCTTGATTTCTTCCAACTCCACTGATGCCATCGGATAGTACGCCTTTGAGATTGGCGCTGCACTAGGAACAAGATCAATCGCGAACTCTACATCTCGTTTTGGCGGTAAACCCGAGATGTTCTCGAACACGTCCATGAACTCTCGAACTACAGCTGGCGCTTCCTCCTTATCAACTTACATCGACGAAAGAACATTGTTTGTCGGCCTAGCCCTAAACTCGACTGGCCCGACAGAACTGCTTCCTCCAGCAAAAACAAACTCCGGATGTCCGGGAATCTGGAAAATCACTTTCTTTGCCCTACAATCAATGTGAGCATGGAAAGTGCCAAGAAAATCCATTCCCAAGACAACTTCATAACTGCCGGTATCGATCACCAAGAAATCTGCAAAACATGAACTGGTAAGCAATGAAACTGAGAGAACCAAGGTAATAAAAAGACCATGAAACAAGGAAATGAAACAAGACTAGGACTCCAAGTTACTTAAATAGAGTACCGCATTGTAACCATGCTGCAGTTCATAGTTATAATCATATAACTCCGTTCAAGACGCCCAAATCCTGGTATCAGAATCAAAGGAATAGGACGGAAGAAACAATAGGGAATCAAAAGAATTTCAACTCGAGATGCAAAGTTGTTTGCATATCATCAAGACGAGGGTCAAGAGAAAGATAAGATTCAAGAATCATGAGAACAATGTGGCAGGACATGTTCCTAATTACGGGTTTTCTGATTCGTGTATTGGGTCCAATACCCAACTACAAAAAGAATCAAACCCGATTAACCTAAATCCTATGCTCTGATACCAAACAAACCCTGTCACGCCCCGCTTCTCAGAGTGCGCTAAGATCGGCACGTGACAGAGCCAACCATGCTACCTGTGGCTAGGAAACATCCCTCCACAGTCACATTACGGCTGTCTAGAAGATATCAAGAACAGTAGAAATAAAATAAACTATCTTGTACATGTCCATAAGCCAGAATAAACAAGTAAAGAAATAATATGCGGAAGCAATAGATCCAATAAACAATAACATCTGGAAAGTAACATAACTAAACTGGATACTAACTGGATACTAACAGGATCCTCACTGTTCGGCCTGACGGCGGAAATACTCCTGATCAGCCTGCGACAAAGGTAGAGGATCTGGGCCATGCAAAACTCAGACGTCAGTGCGTCATAATATCAACAATAATATAATCAGGGGGTAGCAATACATGCAGGCACGAGTATGAACAGTAATAAAAGTAGAACAGTAACACGAATAAAGAACAGTGAAGGGTAAAAGTATATGTGATGTGCAGTGAGTAATTTGAACTAAGCTACTAGGTTAATTACTCCCAAGTCTTTGAAATCAATTTAATGAATCGTCGATATAACTCAATAGTATCCCGTGCATGCCCGGGACCACGGTCCAGATTCTCGGGCTGAAACCGAGACATGCCGCTAGGCACTAAACAGGAAACATGTACAGATGAATGATGTCAGCAGCATCATCCCAGGGATGGCCTAGACCCTAAAACTGATCGGTATAAGTATCGAACTGTTGAGTTACAAGTCAGGTTTCATCATTGATTTCCCCATACCCCCAAGTTATATGTTCGAGTCAGGTATTGATAAATCTGAGACTAATGCCAACACAGGATCTAACAGGAACATGTTTGTCTATACAGACAACAGGATATATCCATCGGGACAACATGTCAGGATTGTCGGCATTAGAAACAGGATCAGGTAACATGTCAAGTAATGATATATCAGGTAGTGTACATGTATCAAGTCATGTCAAGTAGTGGTGTATCAGGTCATGTCAAGTAGTGCACAGGTATCAAGCGGGTGCTCATAATCAAACTGTAGCAAGTATTGAATCAGGGTGAAAGTACGGATGTACAATAAAAGCATGGATGCACAAATATCGATCAGGGGTCACATCATGGCTAAGTAGGATGCACAATTATCAAGCATGGTGCACTAATACAACAGTAACATGAAATATATGGTCTCGGCATGCAACTAGATATGTAATAAACCGTACGGATACAGACGGATACTATAAAACTGTAAATCGGTAAAATTTGCTGAATATTAAAACACAAGCACTATTATTTATTAAATAAATATTGATATAATAATATTAACATGGATAACATATTCAAACCGATTAATAACTATAAAAGTGGTATTGATTAACCATGCACAAGAAAGTTCCGTTCAGAAATTCAGCGTCACCCTGATTTGTAAAATAGCTTAAAAATAACAAACGTTCTCCAAAAGAGACGTGTCTTATACCAAAACAAAGATAATTCAATAAGGTTTTCATTTTTATAAGTTGAAGTATGTCAGGTTGTTCCTACAAAAAGTTATGAACATTCGAAATTGAAAGTTTGCTGATGGAATTTCCCTGGACAGCAGTTTAGAGATATTTTCATTTGCATTTTACGTTATTTAAATAATTTATTTTGCAAGTAAATATTTCATAGAGTTATAGTATTCTGAGTTATATTCATAACGAACTAAAGAACGTATACTAATGATTTTTCTATGATTTATAATGAATTTTATAAGGTAAGGTGTACAATAAATTCAGATTTGTCGTATCCGCTTTGCAACGACGTTTCATATGTAAACTATAATATTTTCAAACTATATTTTGTATAACATTAAAAAAATGCAGATTATAAACTAATTAAAGATAATAATAAGAAATATTACGACGATATATATTTTAAATGATATGGATGCAAACGGGTATCCGAAAATGGTAAAACTTTAATAGGGATGTACAGTGCAATCAATATATGATATTTTTATTCATATGGATGCAAAATAAGATACATAGCATGTAACAAGATAAACTTGCATGTGACTAGATATGTAAATAGTGATATGGATGCACTCGGATGTCCGAAGACAATAAAATAGTAAAATGGTAATGTGGGATGCATAATTAAACAATAAGTAATGTTATTATTCACATGTGTGCAATATATAGTAGTATAGCATGTAGCAAGATTAACTTATCTCGACGGATCACGAAACGGATATGTACGGCACGTCCGACGTCGGTAAAACATCGCAACGCACGCATGGCACACGGGACAGGTCTAAACAATGCAAGAAGGTGATCACGCAGGCAAGGTACGCTCACTGGATCATTCGGATCGTCAGCGACGAGCACGGTTCAGCGGAATCAAGAAACAAGACCAAAAAAAAGAAAGAAGAAAGAAGAAGAAGAAGTAAGAAGAATAGACTGAGTATTAAATAAGGAAAGAAAATAAATAAATAAATAAAATATATATAAATATATATATGCAGAGGAGAGAGAGAGAAAGGGGTTGTTAGTTTGTTAGGAAATTAGTTTAGATTTAAATTTAAAAAATATTTTATTAGTTAACTAAATTTTAATTTGTATCAGTTTATAAAATTAATATTATATAAATAAAATTTGATATTCTGGTAAATAAAAACATAGTCCAAAACATACCCGGGTCGGGTCTAAAAATTCAGTTTTAAAATACGAAAAATATTCATGTCGACCAAAATAAAAATGAATATCCGGGTAATGAAAATGCATACCCCCAAGAACGGATGCAGGTACGTGGGCATAGCCATCCAAACAAGTCCGTTTCACTGAATGGGACGAGAGCAAGATGCGTGGATGCTACCACGGGGCTAAGGGTATCATGCAGGCCACGCAATGTATTTTTAAAATATTTTATGTGACTTAAAATGTTATATTGTAAAAATGCAAATGCCAGATAAAATGCCAGTATGCAAGATGTATAAATTAAAATGAAAGTGCACGAGTCCATGTAACAGGTCAGGATAAATCATAAACATGAATCAAGACAGGTTTCAAGCAAGCGGGTCAGGTAGAATGCAAATACAAATGTCAAATATACTATTCGCACCCAAAACACAGTAAATCAGGAAAATACCATACATAAAGAAATACTTGAACTAGAACTGGTATAAACGAACTAAGGTGTTACAACTAAGATGTCCTTAAATTTTATGGATTGTGGGGTCCTTAAACTCATGGATTACGATGTCCTTAAACTTTATGGACTGTGATGTCCTTAAACTCCATGAACTATGATGTCCTTAAACTTTTTGACCGCAAAGTCTCTAAACTAGAACAATAGAGCCCAAATGCTCTTTTATTAGATCTAAATGATCCTGTTAAGTAGATCTTAGTCTAAAATTAGACTAACGTATTCTTAACAAACTGTTAAGTAGATCTTAGTCTAAAATTAAACTAACGTATCCTTAACAAATGTTTAAGTTGATCTTAGTCTCAAATGAAATTAACGATCCTTAAACCCAACCCAAAATCCAAATCTAAAAAAATATGGATTTGGACTAATCCACGCCCTACGGGCGACAACATAAATTAGTCTCCGTATACAATTCACGGGCAACCAAAAATAAAACAAACACACACGACACGAAGTGACCATCTGGAGAAGGAGAAAGTGGTTACCGTGATGCGGTAGCATAATTAACTGCAGGGGCTTGCGCTTGTAGGGAAGAGCATCCCCACACTCAAAAACCCCTCAAAGGAGGGGGGAATCTGACGAAATCTGTTACAATGGCCGCATCCGTCTAAACCTCCAATACACGGTGCCATAAATCAACTTAGTATTTTCGGAGAGGTGGACGGATACAACCAAATAGCATCTGCCCCCAAATTCCGGCAAGACGTCAGTCTTCACGGCTTTCGGCGGAGAACAAGTGGCATAACAGAAATGGAAATACTGAAATGAAATGTACAAGTAACAAGAGCTCCGGTTCGAAAGCTAACTGGTCCAAATCCTCGCTGATAGGCTCGATCTACAGTGAGTCCGAATCACCTGACGACATTCCAAAAAAGAAGAAAGAGAATGTCATCAGCGAACAAATCGCTCGGTAAGTCCCAAAGAGGAGGGAAAAGTAGAATAGACAGAGAGAGAGTATAACTATTATAATGTCGATTGTTATGTTAACGTAGTTGTTTGTAGCTTGGTACAGAAAATGCCAGTGTATACGAGAGGAGTCCAACTTTCCCCATGGACTAAGGTATAAGGAGCACAAGGAACCGTTCAGCCACGGTACAACGGCAATGGAGATTCAGGTTAGGTGTATTATGGTTACAGTTTCGTGCCACTTTTAACACCTTCCGTACCAATCTACACCTTATAAACCCCGCGATGTCTTGATTGTATGGTTTGTATTGTATTGTCTTGTAAATTGTATATAGACGGATGACTTGGCGAAACCATGATATCAGTAATGGAATGGATATAATGGATGATCATGTAAATGGAATATATCCATGGTTCGGTTCGGTCAATATAGATTGATTAGATTGAATAAATGGATTCATATTGTATCATGTTATATTGTAGTTTGATACTTGAATCATATTTAAGTCAGATTGATTATATTGAGACTCAGTCTGAGTCAGACAATTAGAAAAGAAATAGAAGTCATGAATTATGTTTTGGTGCTATTGGTAACTGCTGCACATGGACGGCAGAATTTGTGTCTTTTTCAAAGACAATTACCGTATTGATAACACCGTTTGTTAGGTTGTCTACCTTAGATAAGCAAGCACCCATATATCCGGCTCCCCGAGACTCAAGAGACTGGTCCCGCTTAAACCTATGTTTACTAGGGTCCTTATTGTAATTTAGTATAAGTTGAGGAGGTTTTATGTAAAATAATTTTGTTATACTTTCAAAATATATCTCAAGTATTTAATTATCGTCTTTAGAGTTTTCATAGATATTTCTCTTATTCAATATGACATTTCTAGTAAATATGACCTAGTTTTTAAAGTATAAGGTATTTATTTGAAATATTGGAATTGTATGGTATTTTCTTGTAAATGGAATGTTTTTCTTGAATTTTGGAATTGTGGAATATTATAAATATTAAAAATAGATATTTTGATATTAATTATATATATATTTATTTATTGAAAATATAAGTTTATTTATAGTAGAAATCATATTTTCTAAAGAAAAATGTTTTAAGAATCTTTCGAAATCGTATGCTCCTTGCGGAGGTCTGCATCTCACTTTACTAGGCACGAGGATGTGCGATAATCCGCACCATACCGAACGGGTTCCCCAAAATGGGTTGTATAGGCGTAATTGCAAAGATTTATTAAATACACTTCTTATAGAAAAATGTTTTATAAGTTGAAGGTAGTTATATGTAAAGTCGTATTTTCCTAAATGTATGTTCCCAAAATCCATCGTGCTATGTTAGATATGTATGTTGTCAGGAGATAGGTCATTATCTCGTGGGTTTTCTAAGGTAATACGGTTTTAAAAAGTTTAAGCATGTCGAAATGAAACATGAAGGTATTTTAACGTAAAAGTGGAATAAAACTTGCTACGGTTATTATTTTGATATCAAACTTTTTATATTGTTTTTGTTAATATTTAATGATCATGACATAAGAGTTTTGTATTATTGGGTTTAAGAAAAA
This sequence comes from Agapanthus africanus, assembly GCA_030015575.1. Lineage (NCBI taxonomy): Eukaryota > Viridiplantae > Streptophyta > Magnoliopsida > Asparagales > Amaryllidaceae > Agapanthus > Agapanthus africanus. The sequence goes on along the minus strand of CM057348.1, from coordinate 21,757,874 downwards.
TAGAACTTTTTAAGGAAAAACCGAATCGGAAGTCGGATTAACTCCGCTTCCGTTGGGTTTTAGTTTTGAATGTTTTTAGAATAGAGAAAGGAAGAAGAAGTAGGGACTTACTGGATGATTGGCTAGAGGAAAGAAAGAGGAAGAGGTGGAAGTTGCCGGTGCGTTGTTTCATCGTCGGAAACTCCTTGAGTTGTCGTCGGAAGTTCGTCGGAGCTTTGCCTTTTGCTAACTCCACTTGCACACAAAAAGATCTTGGAATTTTCTTGAGAGTTTTTGTAGGAAATTTCAGTGTGAAGGGGTGTAAAAATAGAGTGGATATTTATAAGGAAAATTAGGGGTATGGTGTGATAAAAATGCATTTAAATTTGCATTAAAATGAGATTTAAAGGGATTTTATTATTCTCTGTAAATGTGAAGAGAATAAACAATACCGGGGGTTATGGGGGGAGTCCAATAGTTGCTAGGGTTTAATAAAATTAGGGTTTGGCCTCATTATAACCGGCGGCACCGGCCTAACCACACTTCTCGCCGGTCGGATTCCGGTGAGGAGGGCTCGGATTGGGGCCACGTGTCCACGACGCTTCAACTAGACTATTGCACCTGTTAGATTATTCTGTAACTTACTCTATTATGTGTAATGCACATGCAACTCTTGGGCTTCTAAAATATTAAAAGAATTTTAAATAAAATGAATGTGTGGCTTGATGGGATTTGAACTCTGTTGCTTTGGTTCAGCAGTGCAAGGTCTTACCAATGAGCTACAAGTATTTTCTTGTTGTTCAAAAGTTAAACAAACTTATAACTCATATTCAGGCTTATGTGCCCTTTTCTGTATATTTGAAAAAAATTGTACAGAAAGTTTAGAGTTGTTATATTCTACCCTTCTTATAAAATTTAGTCCTCGAAATTTGAAAAAGGAAAGTGTAACAGATTCAAAACAAATTTAGTGATGGAACTATTGATAGTGCATGAAAAATATTTGGATGAACGAAAGGATGCGAAAGTTTTGGTAAGATTGTAAAAGAGATGAGGGAATTTTGGTTTAGGACAGATGAAATTGGAAGGTTCAAGAAATTTGAATTGTAAAGAATGTTTTTAGTTGATGGTTATTGTATTATATTGCTTAGGTTGTCCACGCAGAGCTGAACTGCATGTCCATATAGAGCTGACCTGTATGTCCACACAGAGCGGAGCTGCATGGCAGGGTTCCACGCAGAACTGACCTGCATTGGCCACCAACAAAACCTGTCACGTCCCGCTTCCCAGTATACGGGCAGAGGACGCGACGAGACCGCTATGTATTTACTCTGAAGTAAACACGCTAAGCGTATCTAAGCAAGATAAGTAAAATGCACATGAGAAAGGATGTAAATGAACAACAACTTTATTTATTAACATTCTTTTTACAATACAATGAAAGTAAATATATAGAATGAAAGCAATGCCTAAACAGTGGCATAACAGAAATGGAAATACTGAAATGAAATGTACAAGTAACTAGAGCTCTGGTTCGAAAGCTAGCTGGTCCAAATCCTCGCTGATGGGCTCGATCTCTAGTGAGTCCGAATCACTTGACGACATTCCAAAGAAAAAGAAAGAGAATGCCGTCAGCGAACAAATCGCTCGGTAAGTCCCAAAGAGGAGGGAAAAGTAGAATAGACACACACACAGAGAGAGTATAACTATTATAATGTCGATTGTTATGTTAACGTAGTTGTTTATAGCTTGGTACAGAAAATGCCAGTGTATACGAGAGGGGTCCAACTTTCCCTGTGGACTAAGGTATAAGGAGCCCAAGAAACCGTTCAGCCACGGTACAATGGCAATAGAGATTCAGGTTAAGTGTATTATGGTTACAGTCTCATGCCACTTTTAACACCTTTCGTACCAATCTACCCCTTATAAACCCCGCGATGTCTTGATTGTATGGTTTGTATTGTATTGTCTTGTAAATTGTATATAGACGGATAACTTGCCGAAACTATGATATCAGTAATGGAACGGATATAATGGATGATCATGTAAATGGAATATATCCATGGTTCGGTTCGGTCAATATAGATTGATTAGATTGAATAGATGGATTCATATTGTATCATGTTATATTGTAGTTTGATACTTGAATCATATTTAAGTCAGATTGATTATATTGAGACTCGGTCTGAGTCAGACAATTAGAAAAGAAATTGAAGTCCTGAATTATGTTTTGGTGCTATCGGTAACTGCTGTACATGGACGACAGGATTTCTGTCTTTTCAAAGAAAATTACCGTATTGATAACACTGTTTGTTAGGTTGTCTACCTTAGATAGGCAAACACCCATATCTCCGGCTCCCCAAGGCTCAAGAGACCGGTCCCGCTTAAACCTATGTTTACTAGGGTCCTTATTGTAATTTAGTATAACTTGAGGGGGTTTTATGTAAAATAATTTTGTTATACTTTCAAAATATATCTCAAGTATTTAATTATTGTCTTTAGAGTTTTCATAGATCTTTCTTTTATTCAATATGAGATTTCTAGTGAATATGACCTAGTTTTTAAAGTATAAGGTATTTATTTGAAATATTGGAATTGTATGGTATTTTCTTATAAATAGAATGTTTTTCTTGAAATTTTAGAATTGTGGAATATTATAAATATTAAAAATAGATATTTTGATATTAATTACATATATATATATATATATTAAAAATATAAGTTTTATTTATAATAGAAATCACATTTTCAAAAGAATAATGTTTAAGAATCTTTCGAGATCGTATGCTCCTTGCGGAGGTTTGCATCTCATTCTACTAAGCCCGAGAATGTACGATAATCCGCACTATACTGAACGGTTTCCCCAAAATGGGTTGTAGAGGCGCAATTGCAAAGATTTGTTAAATACACTTCTTATAGAAAAATATTTTATAAGTTGAACGTAGTTATATGTAAAGTCGTATTTTCCCAAATGTATGTTCCCAAAATCCATCGTGCTATGTTAGATATGTGTGTTGTGAGGAGGTAGGTCATTACCTCGTGAGTTTTCTAAGGTAATACGTTTTAAAAAAGTTTAAGCATGTCGAAATGAAACATGAAGGTATTTTAACGTAAAAGTGGAATAAAATTTGCTACGGTTATTATTTGATGTCAAACTTGTTCTATTGTTTTTGTTAATGTTTAATGGTCATGAAATAAGAGTTAGGTATTATTGTGTTTAAAAAAAATAGAACTTTTTAAGAAAAAACCGAATCGGAAGTCGGATTAACTCCGCTTCCGTTGGGTTTTAGTTTTTAATGTTTTTATGTCACGCCCCGCTTCCCGGAGTACGGTGAAGGGGACGCGGCGAGGCCGCTATGCATTTACTATGAAGTAAATAAGCTAAGCGTATCTAAGCAATATAAAAATAAATGTACAAGAGACAAGATATAATAAAACAGCAACTTTATTTATTCACATTCTTTCTGTACAATGCATGGAAAAGTAAATACAACTGAATGAAAGCAATGTCTAAACAATGACATAACAGAAAAGAAAAGTACTGAAATAAAAGTGTACAATAAACTAAAGTTCTAGGTATTCAATGAAGTGGTCCAAGTCTTCACTAGTGGGCTCGATCTCTGGAGTGTCCAGATCACCTAACGACATTCAAAGAAGAAAGAAAGAAAATGTCGTCAGCAAACAAATCGCTCGGTAAGTCCCAAAGATAATGGAGAAATAGAATAGACAGAAAGAGAAGGTAGCTTTTAAAGTTGTATTATATTGTTATAATGTTGTGTTAACGCTGTGTTTGTAGCTTGGTACAGAAGGATGCCAGTGATACGAGAGGAGTCTCTATATGCCAGAGACTAGAGGCAAGTGTAGTACAAGGAACCCTTTATGCCACGGTACAACAACAACTGGATTCAGGTTAGCTGTATTAAATCTTAATGTCTCGTGCCACTTCTGACACCTTCCGTACCAATCTACCCCTTAAACCCCGAGATGTCTTGTTATATAGTTGTATTGTCTTGTATTGTAAACTGTATAGATTGTATAATTGGTTAACTTACCAAAACCATGATATCAGTAAATGGATGTAACTTTAGAATCACGGATGTAACTGGAGAATCATGTAAATGGAATTATATATATGGTTCGGTTCAGTCAAGTTGAATAGATTGAATATATGTATTAAGGATTCATGTTGGATTGTAGATTGTACTTGAATCATATTCAAGTCAGATTATTAATAGGACTCAGTCTGAGTCAGAACAATTATAAAAGAAATTGAAGTCCTGATTGTTTTGATGTTATCGGTAACCGCTGCATATGGGCGGCAGGATTTGTGTCTTTTTCAAAGACGATTACCGTGTTGATAACACCGTTGTTAAGTTGTCTACCTTAAATAAGCAAGCGCCCACTTCTCCGACTCCCTGAGGCTTAAGAGATTGGTCCCGCTTAAACCTATATTTACTAGGGTCCTTAGGGTAATTCATAGAAATATAGGGGGTTTTATGTAAAAATACTTTTATATAATTTTCAAAATACATCCCAAGTATTTAATTATTGTCTTTAGAGTTTTCATAGATGTAGATTTTATATTTGTGACATTTCTAATGAGAATAACCTATTTTCCATAATACATGGTATTTAATTGTAATATTGAACTTGTATGGATTTCATGGTATTTTAATGTAAAGTGGTTATTTGTTTTGGAAAGATTGGAATATTTATATTATAAAAAAAATAAGTATTTTTGATATTATATATATATATATATATTTATAAAAATAAATTTTTAATATATATATTATATTTCTAGAAATCTCATTTTCTTAAGATTTTTGTATTTTAAATCTCTCGAGACCGAATGCTCCTTGCGGAGGTCTGCATCTCGCACTACTAAGCCCAGGGATGTGCGATAATCCACACCATCCCAGTCAGGTTCCCCAAATGGGTTGTAGCGGCGCTTTGCAAAGATTTGTAAAATACTTAATCTTTTTAGAAAACGGTTTTATTAGTATATGGTATTTATTTGAAAGGTTTCGTTTTCCCGTATTCTAGATTCCCGAAACTATTGTGCTATATTGCATATGAGTGTTGTGAGGAGGTGAGTCATTACCTTGTGATCTACTTAAAGGTATAGTAAGTTTGTGATGTTTTAATGTCGAAATGAAACTACATAGTATTTTAATGAAAAAGAGCGGTAAAAATTACAAAATGAAATAAATTGTCATGAAACTTGTTCGACATGTTTATTAATGTTTAATAGTCAACATGTAATAGTCTGGTATGATTTGTATTTAAGAAAATGTTGAATTTTTAGAAAGAACCGAATCGGAAATCGGACTAATTCCGATTCCGTCGGGTTTAAAAAATACGGATTTTGAGAATAGTAAAGTGAAGAAGGAATTGGGACTTATGGGTTCAGCTTAAAGAGGAGAGGGAGAGGGAGTGGACGTAGCTTCCGGTACGTCGTTTCGTCGCCGGGCTCCTAGGGTTGTCGCCGGAAAAATCGTCGGAGCTTTGCCTTTCGCTTCTTCCAAAGTACAATAGGGTTCTAGGAAATTTCTTGAGAGTTTTGTTCAGAATTTTGGAGTGAAGGGGTAGTGTTTAGGGGTTGTATTTATAGGGTTAGGCTAGGATTAGGCTAGGTGAAAGGTTAAAATGAAAAAATATGATAAATGTAATAAAATGTATTAAAAGCGGAGTAATTAGGGTTTTAAAAGAGTTTAGGTACCGTTCCAAGGAATTAAACCATACAGATGTGCAGAGAAGACCAAAAGACACAATTTTTGTGTTGGGGACACGGCGGAATCGGTCAGTCCGGCGGCCGACGGCGGCGGCGGCCTGAGTCGGCCGGTCCGCCGGCCGAGTTGGCCGATTCCGGCCGAGTCAGGCGGCTGGAATCCCCCCAACGGTTGGTGATCCCTCTAGCATGGTTACTTTTCAGGGTGGAGTGTGGTTTTTGTGAGATATGCACGTGTAAACTGTTGGTATTCTAAAAATTCAAAATAAAACAATATTAAAAAAATAATGTGGGGTATGCGATTTGAACTCTGGTGGCTTGGTTCAGCAGTGCAAGGTATTACCAATGAGTTACAAGCTCCTTCTTGTAATTAAGAGTGAATTAATTACTTATGGTAATCACAGTAAATGCAAATACCCCAAGTATACATTAAGTTTTAAGCAAATTTTTGTACACTAAAATTAGAGTTGTTACAGACTACCCTCCTTACAAAAATTTCGTCCTCGAACTTTACAACTTTTATTTTAAGGACTAGTTTACAAAGAGGTGGGGATATCTTGCACGCATTTCATCTTCCATTTCCCAAGTGGACTCTCCTGGAGTGTTTTTCTCCACATCATTCGGACTAAGTTGACTTTCTTATTCCGGAGTGTCTTCACTTTTCTGTCCAGGATCTCTATAGGTTGTTGCTCACAAGATAAGTCGGGTTGTATAGTGAGCTCGGAATGATCAAGAATATGGCTGGGGTTACACTCATACCTTCTGAGTTGGGATATATGGAACATATTATGCACTCCTTCCAATGAAGATGGAAGTGCTAAGCGGTATGCCACTTCACCGAATCGTTCGAGTATGTCGAACGGTCCAATGTATCTCGGACTTAGCTTACCCCGTCTTCTAAATCGGATCACTCCACAGTTCGGAGATATCTTTAAGAACACGTGATCTCCTAACTGGAACTCCAAGTGACGTCTCTTTGCATCAGCCCAGTGTTTCTGTCGATCTTGGGCTATGTGCATTCTTTCTCTGATAGTACGAACCACATCTATAGTCGTTACTATCATCTCAGGTCCAAGAATTTTCCTATCTCCGATGTCGTCCCAACTTAATGGCGATCGACACTTCCTTCCATACAGTGCTACAAAAGGTGTCATTCCTATACTTGCTTGGTAGCTGTTGTTGTACGAAAACTCCATAAGATGTAGGTGATCTTCCCACGATCCTTTGAAGTCTAACATACATGCTCTGAGCATGTCCTCCGAGATTTGAATAGTTCGCTCAGACTGACCATCTGTTTGTGGATGATAAGCCATGCTGAAGTTCAGACTTGTTCCCAAGCTTGCTTGCAAACTCTGCCAAAATTGCGATCGGAACCTAGTGTCACGATCGGAGACAATGCAGACCGGTACTCCATGAAGTCTCACAATTTCCTGGATGAGTTCATGGGTATCAGGAATTGTACATGTTCCCCTCTGAATGGACGGCGCACAGGACCGCGATGTCCTGACGCTGAGATTCGGGGCAGATGCTATATGGTTTTATCCGTCTACCTCTCCGAAGATGCCAAGTTGATTTATGGCGCCGTGTATCGGAGGTTTAGACGGATGCGGCCGATGTAGCAGACTTCGTCAGATTCCCCCTCGCTAGAGGGGTTTTTTATTGTGGGGACGCTCTTCCCTGGAGGCGCAAGCCCCTGCAGTTAATTACGCTACCGCATCGCGGTAGCCACTTTCTCCTTCTCCAGAATTTCACTTCGTATCGCGTGTGTTTGTTTTGTTTGTGGTTGCCCGTGGATTGTATACGGAGACTGAATAATGCCGTCACCCGTAGGACGTGGACTAATCCAAATCCGTATTTACTTAGATTTGGGTTTGGTTTTTTTAGTTTAAGGATGCATTAGTCGCGTTGCGGCTAAGATCAACTTAAACGTTCGTTAAGGATACAATAGTCCTGTTTGAGACTAAGATCAACTTAACGTGATAATCCATTTAATATCCAGCCATCGGGACTCGTCACCTCTCTAACGTCGTTGAAGGATTACAACGGCAGATGTCAGAGGAGTTCAGAGATGTACCCTTGAACCAAAGTCGATTTGGAGTTTTATAGTCCATTTAAATGTTTAAGGATACGTTAGCCGTATTTGGGGCTAAGATCAACTTAAACGGGACCATTTAGATCCGGCAAAAGAGCATTTGGGTGCTCTATTGTTCCAGTTTAGAGACATAGTGGTCCATGTTCCAGTTTAGGGACGTAGTGGTCCACCATTAGTTTAGGGACGTTTCGGTCCAACATTAGTTTAGGGACGTTTCGGTCCACGAGTTTAAGGACCCCGCAGTCCGTATTGATGTGTGGTCGTTGGGACCCGTCACCTCTTTGACGTCGTTGAGGAATTACAACGATGGATGTCAAAGGAGTTCGGAGATGTACCCTCGAACCGGATATAAATTGATTTGAGAGAGCATTTGTGCTCAGTTCAATTTAATTTAAGGACTTATGGCCAGAATTGGGCTAAGTCCAGTTGAAAATGTTCAACATTTTTTTTATTTTTAGTCCATTAGACCTGTGCTAGGGCTTTGCCCACACTTAAATAATGCATTGCATTACTTCTATTTTCTTGTTTGGGCTCTGCCTATAAAAGATGCAGAGCATCAATTTATTTTGGGCTCTGCAAGGCATCTGCATAGCATTTTATTATTTTTGTTTGGCCTTTGCCCATTTATAAATGATGCAGAGCATCAATTTAATTAGGCCTGTTTGGTCTTTTAATTGGGCTTGGCCCTGCATTGCATTTGTTAGGCGCTTTGCGCCACTCACTGAGCGCAAGCGCTTGTGGTGAAGACACGTGTCATGCTCTGGTGAGCGCAAGCGCAACAGTGCAGTGCGCTGCGCTAGTGCGCTGCGCTGTTGCGCTGCTGACACGTGGCGCGCTCTGGTGAGCGCAAGCGCAACAGTGCAGTGCGCTGCGCTGTTGCGCTGCTGACACGTGGCGCGCTCTGGTGAGCGCAAGCGCAACAGTGCATTGCGCTGCGCTAGTGCACTGCGCTGTTGCGTTGCTGACACGTGGCGCGCTCTGGTGAGCGCAACAGCGCAGTTTGCAAGTGCAAAGCACTAAGAATCTTTTAGATTCAAGAACAGAAGTGCAAAGCACTATTTGATTTCTTGATCTAATTTAGATCAAAGAAAAATAAGTTTTTTCTTGTTTTTCTTATCTCAGAGAACTAAAGATTCATGAAAAATGCAAAGCACTATTTTTATTTTATTTTTATTAAAGATCATTGATCTTGTTTTTAGATCTATGATCTGTTCCTAAGAAAACTTTCTCTTTTTTCTAAAGGTTTTTACCTTTTTTATTCTTGGGGAGTTTCTCAGAGTTCTTTTCTCTCCTTCTTTTTTTTTTTAGAAAGATATTGATGCCTTTTAATTGAGGCCTAGGGTCCTTTTTATAGTGCCCATAAATTAGTTAAATTTGTTAAAGAGATCTTTCTCTGAGTGATTTGGGGAATTTTCCCCACCGTTGGATCTTTGATCTAAGGGCTTCTGCTTTGCAGAAGAAAATCTTCTTGTTTTAACAAGAACAGAAAAGATTTCTTAAAAATTTTAATTCTGTTTGGCGCAGATGCCCCAACGCGTGACACATACAGCGCAGCGCACAGCGCAGCGCAACTGCGCTAGCGCATCTGCGCTGACACGTGTCGCGCAGCGCAACTTGCGCTAGCGCATCTGCGCTGACACGTGTCGCGCAGCGCACAGTGCAGCGCAACTGCGCTGACACGTGTCGCGCACGGCAGCTGCGCTAGCGCATCTGCGCTGACACGTGTCGCGCAGCGCAGCGCCTGCGCAACTGAAGCGTTGCTTTCTTTAATAGAGCTTTGCTCTGATTGGGTGCGCCTTCTTGGGCGCTGCGCTGACGTATCAGCGCCTGACATGTGGCGCGTTGCGCCCGAGACTTGAAGCGTTGCTTCAGAATTTTTGAATTTTGAATTTCAACAGAGCTTTGCTCTGATTGGGCGAAACAAATGCTCCCCCACCGTTGCGCTCACGTGGCGCACACGTGAGTGCAGCGGTGGCAAACTCCTGATCGTTGGATCAAGGGGTGAGCTCAAGGTGCGCAAGCGCCTTATAAGTAGGACCTCTGGCCCTCAGTAGATGATTACCATCTTCAAGAACTTTTATTTTCAGAGCTTGCTCTTGCTTAAGGACTTCAGAGCTTTGCTCGTTTCTAAAGTTAGAAAACTTTTAGGTAAAATTAATTTAAATCAAATTAATTAATCTTAACCAAAGAGCTTTGCTCTCACAGATCTTTTGATCTAAAGAAATCCCCATTGGGGTTTCATAAACAGAGCTTTGCTCTCAAACACTTATAGATCTGCAGGGATCTTGTTCATGGGTTCTAATCCATGAACAGAGCTTTTCTCTTGGATCAAGTGTGGATCTTTTAGATCTACAAAATGAAGAACTTATCATAAGTTTTCATGGATTTTTCAAGGTCCCCAAAAAAAAAATAGTTTTTAAGTGTTAAAATTTTCTGATGGATCTTCTCCATTATTATCACAGAGCTATGCTCATTTAAGGAATTTTATTCCTTTGAGACCAGAATTTGACAAATGTCATTTTGTGACAGAGTTTTGCTCTGAAAGAGGAGATTTTCTCCTTGTCTCTAGGGATTCTTCCCCTCCTTTTTTTATAAATGGGAATGTTTTCCTGGGGACCAACTGACAATCTCATCCAATGATGAGATTGTCTTATTAACTGACGTGCTGTCATCTAGATTTTGTGGGTCCCTCTTTGGTCTCCTGCTCACTGCACTGTCGTGTGGTGTAATTAATTAATTTTAATTTAATTTAATAAAAGCATTTTCCCTTTTTTTTTATACGCCAAACGTTGGAATTACAACACTAATGGCTAAATTGTTTCTTTGCAGCGATCATGTCTTCAGACATTTCATTCCTTTTCGTCCGCTCGGAGGAGGGATTTCCCGAGGCACCCTCGGACCGTGAGGTCCTGACCATGATTAAGGAGTACGACCCGGAATGCAAGAGTCTCCACCTTTGGGGATCGTGGTATAATCAGATCATCATGGGCCGCCGGAGCTTCACATGTGCGATGCCGTCGGAACCCATCACGGCGATTCACTATGCTACCCCACCCTCGGTGCAGTATGCCGTGGAGATGGTGGATTGGACCGCAAATAGCTTTCTTCATCCCGCTATGGATGCGGTTCCGGTCCAACGTCCTATGGTCTTGGATATCCTAGGACGTCTTATCTGTCAGGGCGATGCGAGACCCTGGGGGCAATCATATAACATAGGCCTGATCCCCCGCCATCCGATTGGCTACCTGCCGTGGGCCCGATACATCCTGTCGACGAAGAAGTCGCAGTTGATAAGATTAGGATTGTACCCTGCGGTTTACGTCTCTCTCTTTCAGTATCCCACACTCCCCACCTGGTGGTTTAAGGCTTTCCTGGAGCAGTGGAGCATTCCCACCCACACTTTCCTTGCCATGGATCGGGAAGTGTCCATCTCTTTGGAGGAATTCGTGGAGGTATCCGGCCTACCAGTCATGGGGGAACACTATGAAGAGCTGCTCCCGACAGATGAGTACGTCTTCGGTGCCAAGCCGATGATAAGGGGAATCACGCCGGAAAACGCCGTTCAACACCAATTCCCGAGCCTGATCAAGGTGTTGAACATCTACGAGTCCCTTTTTATCGAACATGGGAGTCGGGGGGTTAACTTTGAGGACTTCATTGCTCGTTTCCTTCGTCCAAGTGTCATTTCATCGGGATCTGTCAAGTTTGCCACCCTTGAGGACCCTTTCGGTTTAGGTTTGGATAACCTGCCGGCGAATGAAGTAGGCCAAAAGGATTTCTTTCTTCCTAACTTCCCGACCATGTCTTTTGCAGAAATTGCGGCTCCTGGAATGGATGAGGAGGCCTTCTTCTTAGGATTTCTCGGACTGTGGCTGAGTTGGTTCGCGATCCCAATGCATTCTCATCGCATGCGGCCTTCCGTCTTCTACCCAGCCCACCGAATGGTCATTGGGGTAAAGGTGGCTGTGGGAATTGCTGGCTTGGCGCACCTATATCATGGCCTTAGCCGAGCAGCGGATGCCAATGAGCCCGGGGTACTGCACGTGGTCTTCCCGATGCACTACTTTGCATCGTGGCTCGAACTACACACGGCGGGTGTCTTTGGCATGCATAAAAGGCATTCATTCTTTGACAAGTGCGGTTTTCCTCGCATTATACAGTTGATTGGCTCATCAATCGTGACCCCTTCACCACGGAACGCCAGGGGTTTACTGCTTCGCCCTCACACCATTGGAGTCGGGATGTCCTTCATTGACAAGGTATTAACCATTGGAAAAGCGTCCACCTCTGCGGTGCGACCATTACAGGATTCCTTTAAGGATGGAGCTTCAGTGTTGACGGTCCGGGAGACCCTCCACTTGTATTCTATTAGACCGGGCTTCTTAGTTTTCAGGCAGGGCGGTGCGGCAATCTTCATGAGATATAACCCGCATCGTTTCGCCCAACAACTGGGCTATGATCAAGGGGTACCCTTGGAAGCTTTCTTACTGGAACCTGCTGCCAATGAAGAAGGGATGGAGAACGCATTACATCACTTTATGCGCCTGAACACGGGTTCTCGTTTTTTTATCAGCACGCCGGCCTGCGCTCCACGACTCCTTAATGTATATAAAAAGTGGTACAATCATGCGACAGGGGCCGTTATAAAGGAGGAGAGGCGAGTGTTGATCGACCGCAAAGAAGCTCCTCCCGGCACCGACCGTAATGCTCCCTTAATGCCAAGGACCCCGGTGGTTCCTCCTTTAAAAGATGCCGGGGGCAGACCATCGCGTGCGCAAAGTCCTCCACATGAGCTGCCGCTCCCTGATATCACAAATGCGCCTCCCGCACCCTGTGCTCCAGTGGAGACAGTGGTTGTACCCTCGCCAGAGTCTGGCGTGGGTGCGGACATCGGGACCCGTCGTCCCAAAGTGGCTGCTAAACGGAAGTCGATCCCCCGTGAGCCTAGGGTCGGAGGGCAAAAGAAAAAGAAGTCGCTCTTTGCTGCGGACGTCGTGTTCGGTCAGGAACCCCATGCTCCCTATGCCGAGGGTCTGATCGAATACGGGACTAACGAAGGATTAGTGATGCCGCCGCCTGACGATATAGACTTGGAGGCTGCTCTCGAAGCTTCAGCATGGTTGGCGAGGCGTGACGCGTGGCTAGCTAAGTTAGCGCAATCAGGTAACTACTAGTCGCCTTTTCTTTATTGCAACATATCCTCTTCATTGCCTTTGACTAACGCTTTTCTTTCTTTCCTTTCGACAGGCATCACTGACGAAGAAGCCATTGCCGCTTCTCTGAAGACTTTCCAGGAGGAGGAACGTCTTAGAGCATCTATGGGCCTTAGTAAGTTTCGACTCATCAAGTTTTCATTTCCTTGCGTTATGGTCGATCTAACCTTTCCCTTTTAATCACAGGAACCTCAATGCCGTTCCCTCCAAGTGACGCAGATGTTTTACCGGCTGCCAATGTTCCTGCTTCCTCTGGGCTACCGCAGGAGGTTCGTTTTGAAGAGCCGATGAAAGATGCCTTGAAGGCTCTGGAGGCATCCCTGAACGAGGATGACGACGCCTTGAAGGAGGCGTCACAAAGGTCCATTGCGACAGCTCGGGAGGAAAGGAAGCGGCTGAGGCGTGAGGCGAAAGCGCGCAGGGCTGCCTTGGCTATGGGAGCGGGTCCCAGCACCGCCCCTCGCGCTGATACTCTATCTGAAGAGGCCCCTGTCGCCCTATCCACTGCCCGCAGAGAGGTGGCGCACGCAGTTCGGAGCGCAAACGGTAATTCCGCTTCAGGTAATATTTCTCTCAGAGTTTTTGTTATAAGGATTTTTAATGTCATTGGTCCTTATATCCCTTCTCTTGCAGGGCCGAGTCCGATCGAGGGGGAGGTGGAAACCGTTGATCGTAAAGAAACAGAGGAGGCGGTACCTGTCGAACTCGAGCCGACGGTGGGCAACGTCGTTGTGTCTTTGGAGCCTGAGGTGGAGGTCGAGGGGCCTGCAGCCGAGAAGGTCATTGATGTCGAACCTGAAGCGGTGGCAGATGATATGACCATTATAACTGAACCGAGGGTGGTGGTGGACGAGGCGCTTGAGGCCAGCGACCTCATGGTGACGATGGATGAGCCGATGGAGACGGCGGAGCCCGAAGACGTAGCGGGTGAGATGGGCACGACACTTGGGGAAGAGTTAGCCACTCTCTCCCAAGAGTCCGGCAATGCTCCAATCATTGCCCTCCCCGTCTACGATCTTCCGCCGTCTCCTGGCCGCGCGAGCACGACGACTGTCCCCATCGAGTCGGGTGATGAGGCTAAGGGCGGTGGCCTCATGTCGATAGAGGAGGGGTCGCTTCTGTTTCGGCCGGGAGCTCCTCAGGTAAACCTTAGGTTACTGTCTTTCTTATTTTACAATCCTTTCTGACAAGTTCACCTTTCTTGTAACGCAGGTGCAGCCAGCGCCGATGCCCCACTGCTTGAAGGAGCGCCTTCAACGACTGCCTTGGCGGTGGTTACCTCCCAACCCTCTCTCATACCGTCTAAGATGTTGGAAGGTATGGGTTTGAAACTTATTAGTCTTATCTTTCAGATGTGTAGTGTATGTATTGAAGTCGTGCTGTTGTGTCTTTTCAGGAGTACATTTTGACCATCTTTACCAGATGTTGCTCCCACACTTCTCCTTCCCATCCGAGCTTGCTTCTTCCTCTGGTGGCGTTGGTGAGTATGATTTCCAATGACATCCTTCTTTCTTCATTGATGGGATTATTTCTAAACCTTTTTTTTTATCTCTACTGCAGTGTTACAAATCGAAGGAGGGGATGAAAGACGGGCTGCGTTGCCAACTCTTCTGGCTCTGCCACCTGCCTCAGCTGGTACAGCGACTATCACATTGATAAAGTCTTCCTTCTTTATTTTCAGAACTGTTATCTGATCACATCTTGTTTCTTTTCAGCTGTCGTTCCGGTCTCGGCGCCCTTCGAATCTCGCATCATAATGCCGGCGGGTCCTTATCTGAGGAGTCTGTCTTCAAAAGGCGCCGCGAATAGTCTGCGCATGTTGAGTGACTACGTCGAGGAACTCGACATTGAAACTCCTACATCTGCCGCAGACTTCGCTATGATGGTTAACCCGATGCTAGCAATACTCGTGAACTTTCATGATGAGGGCATCGTCGCATCCTGGGTTAACCATTGTAGGGAGATCGAGGGTCGCCTATATCAGTTGGAGTCGCTGCGTCCCGCTCCTGAGGCCTTGGCTGCCAGTAATCAAAGAACAGTATGGATTGAGCAGAGCGCTCCTTACTTCCGCCACCTCGAACAAGAAGTCATTTCAAGGCGTAAGGAGCGTGGTGAGACTTCAAGCAAGTCTGCTCAACTGCATGCTCGGGTGGAGGCCAACGCCGCACGGCTGAAGGTTGTCTTTGAGGGCCTCCTGCAATGTCTTTCTGAAGGGTTATCATTGAGGCAACACCTTGATGTTGTCGAGCGAGATGCACCTAGCCAGGAAGCAGCCCAGAAGGCGGCGGAGGAGCAACTTTCATCTTTCTTGCAGCAGCGAGCCCGGGTGGAAGCGGAGGTGGCCGCGGCAGCCGCTCAAGAGGAGGCGCTGAAGGAAGTGCGAGAGCGGCTTGTGGATTTACTAAAGACACTTCCTCCTCAGTAGCTATCCATCCTTGTATCGTTTGTGCTTGTAGATAAAAGAATGTATATATATATATATATATATATATATATATATATATATATTTTTATTCTTTGACATAATGTATCCTGTATCCAATCAAGTTTATGAATAAAAGATACACCTTTTTTTTTGTAATGTGTCATTTTCTCCGTCTTTTCTTTCTTTCATTATCAGCATATCACCTTAGCGATCATTGTTGACGGATGATTAGAACGAGTATCCGGACTTTCTTAAGAAACAGCGATGGCTTAGGCCGCAGGTTCAGATCTGCTGCCTTAGACTTTTCAACTCCATGAGCCGTGAGGGTCTCATAGAGATTCTTCTCCCTACGGATCGAGAGGATCTCGTAGGTGGGCTTTCTCCTTAGGAATCGTGAGGATTCCTAAGTCTTGTTTTCTCTTACAAGTCGTAAGGATCCTATAAGAGAATTTTTCCCCCTTATGAGTCGAGGGGACCCACAAGCGGTTGTTTCCCTCCTCGTCGAAATTCGACTTTGGAGAGTGAGACCCATGAATAGTATGCAAGAGACCATTTTGGATTGACTTGCAGGATCCCATTATTCAGGAGCAAGTTTTTTTTTAGTCCCTGCTGCCTGAGGCTTCATTTGCATGTTGAGACGAATCGGGAACTTCCCGCGGAGACACAATTTCTCTGCGAGCCGACGCGAATCAAGAGGCTCTCATCAAGGAGTGTTTGTATCCGTGAGTCGAAGAATTTGCTAGGGATTATTTGTTTCCAAGCGCCAAGGATTATTTGTTTCCTTGGGGTTTGAAACGAGTCGAGAATTTCCCACGGAGGCACTGGTGGCTCTGCGAGTCGACGCGGATCAGGAGGCTCTCGTCAAGGAGTGTTTGTATCCGTGAGTCGAGGAATTTGCTAGGGATTATTTGTTTCCCAAGCGCCAAGGATTATTTGTTTCCTTGGGGTTTGAAACGAGTCGAGGATTTCCCACGGAGGCGCTGGTGGCTCTGCGAGTCGACGCGGATCAGGAGGCTCTCGTCAAGGAGTGTTTGTATCCGTGAGTCGAGGAATTTGCTAGGGATTATTTGTTTCCTAAGCGCCAAGGATTATTTGTTTCCTTGGGGTTTGAAACGAGTCGAGAATTTCCCACGGAGGCACTGGTGACTCTGCGAGTCGACGCGGATCAGGAGGCTCTCGTCAAGGAGTGTTTGTATCCGTGAGTCGAGGAATTTGCTAGGGATTATTTGTTTCCCAAGCGCCAAGGATTATTTGTTTCCTTGGGGTTTGAAACGAGTCGAGAATTTCCCACGGAGGCACTGGTGACTCTGCGAGTCGACGCGGATCAGGGGGCTCTCGTCAAGGAGTGTTTGTATCCGTGAGTCGAGGTATCTGCTGAAGACACTGGTTTCTTCGGAGTTAGACTGAACCGTCGAGATTTGGCTTCGTCTTCTGACGGAGCCTGTTGGGAAAGTATGGTTCCTCTTTGTTTACGCCCTTGGATTGTATACAGGGATCGATGTGATCTTAACTGTAGGGCCAAAGTTTTATCATCATTTTTTTTTGTTTTATCTCCGCGATGCTCTATCATTTCAGATTTTATATCGCGAAGGTCGCGATTGCCCAATCATTTCGGCTATTTTTCGCGCTGCCCAATCATTTCGGCTATTTATTTTATTTTTACTCGCCGCTTTTTATTGCGAGTTGCCCAATCATTTCGGCTATTTTTCATGCATACATTTTTACTTGCTGCTTTTTATTGCAAGTTGCCCTATCATTTCGGCTATTTCGTATGCATGTGCGGCTTATTGGCTTTTCGCTGTAAAACGATTTCGGCATCAGCACCGCTACAACTGGAATATTGCCAGGAGCGAATCATCATCTGCCTCCGTCGATGTTGAACAAAGGTAGTTTAGCGAACAGGGTTAGGGTCCTGTCGTCTAAGGCTTTTAACTTCATGAGCCGTAAGGGTCTCAGAAAGGTATTTCTCCCTATAAGTCGTGAGGATCTTGTAGGTGTATTTTCTCCTTAGGAATCGTGAGGATTCCTAAATGTATGTTCCTCTGTAAGTCGTAAGGATCTTACCATAGTGTTTTCTCCTTGTAAGTCGAGAGGACTTATAAGGGTTGTTCATCATGCGAACATATCCCCAGTCTCGGATGAGACTTGATTAGGGAAATGTTTATTCGCGCCCGTGGATTGTATACAAGGGTCAATATTGAGCCACTTGTAGGGCAATATCGGAAGTTGTAAGGGTTGCTTAAGCACAGGTTTAGGTCTCTGTAACTTAAGACTTTCTACTCTTACGAGCCGTGAGGGTCCCATAAGAGAGTTCTCCTTACGAGTCGTGAGGATCTCGCAAGTGTATTTTCTCCTTAGGAATCGTGGGGATCCCTAAGTGTGTTGCTCCCTTGTGAGTCGTAAGGATCTCACGCGGGTGGTTTCTCCTTACAAGGTCGAGAGGACCCTATAAGTGTCTTTTAATGAGGTTGCGCCCTTTCAGGTTTTCACAAACACTCGCCGGTAGTCCTGCTGTTTTTACTCACGGAGCCCTTTCAGGTTTTCATCCGTGCCCATTTTGCTTATGGACATACCATTTTTTTTTCTTTTTATTTTCTTTTTCTCTCTTTTTTTTTTACGAGGTCGCGCCCCCTCGGGTTTTTACGAACACTCGCCGGTAGCCCTGCTGTTTTTACTCACGGAGCCCTTTCGGGTTTTCATCCGTGCCCTTTTTGCTTATGGACATACCGTTTTATTTTATTTTATTTTTATATGTTTTTTTTTATATCTCGTCAGCCTAAAGATGCTGCGGTAGTAGTTTAAAGACGTTTCGGTCTGCTATTAGTTTAAGGACATTTCGGTCCGTCGTTGAGAGGCGGGCTACTGCTTATAAAGCTTGAGCTTAGGAAGATAGCGAGCGGACGCAGTCGTCGTCATCTATCATTGACCTAGGCTGTGGCTCATCAAGCATAGTATTTCTTTAGGAAGCGACCGTTTATTGGCCTGAAAGGCCTTTCACCGTGCATATCTATGAGTAGATAGGCCCCGCCCTGGTAGACCTTATCTATGACGTACGGGCCTTCATAGTTCGGCTCGAATTTTCCCCGCTTGGCGCGATTGGGGATCATAGGCCTTTTGACAACTAGCACGAGTTCGCCTTGGCGAAATGTCCTCGGTCGGGTCAATCTTTCATATGAGCGCGTCATCTTTTCTTTATAGGCCTCCAGATTTTGTTGCGCTATGAGCCATGTTTCTTCAAGGGCGTCAAGCTCCTCAAGCCGAAGGTGAGCATTTTCTTCGTCCGTCAGCTCGTAATGGACTGCCACTCGTAGAGAGGGTAACTCTATCCCGAGGGGGAGTACTGCTTCTGTCCCGAATACTAACGCATATGGTGTTGTGTTTGTGGCCGTTTTAAACGTAGTTCGATATGCCCAGAGAGCCTCTTGCAGTCTTTCGTGCCAGTCTTTTTTATTTCGCGACACTGTTTTCTTCATGATCTTCGTCAAGGTCTTGTTGAAGGCCTCAGCTAGACCGTTAGCTCGCAGATTATAAACCGAGGAATATCTCCAATCTATATTGTGTTGCTGCGCGAAGCGACTGATCTTGTGGCTTCTGTAGGCTGGCCCGTTATCGGAGATGATCCGTCTCGGCGTTCCAAACCGATATATGACATGCGTCTTGAAGAAATGGAGAATATTCTCCGTCTTTACTTCTCTCAGCGGTACCGCTTCTGCCCACTTAGAGAAGTAATCGGTCGTCGCTAGGATGAAACGATGTCCTCTAGACGATGCTGGTTCGATAAGGCCGACTATATCAGTCCTCCACATTTCGAATGGCCAGCTAGCCACTGTTGGATGTAGCGGATTTGGATGCTGGTGGATGAAGTCCCCATGAATTTGGCATGAGTGGCATTGCTTCGCATATTTGAGGCAATCCTGAATCATCGTGGGCCAGTAGTAGCCCATCCGTTTTATCTTCATCTTCATCTTCGGGCCTGCTTGGTGAGAACCGCAGAGTCCGTCGTGAACTTCCTGGACGACCCTTTTCGCTTCGTCAGGTCCTGAGCATCTCAGCCATAGAGAATCAAATGACCTTTTGTATAGAGTATCATTGACGAAGGCGAAAGATAGAGCTCGTTTCATGAGCTGATGTCTTGTGGAGGCTTCTTCAGGCAATCGGCGGGACTTGAAGTAATCTATGAAGACTTCTCTCCAATCCTCGGTATTTTCCCAGTCTTTTACTTGCACGGTCGTCTGCTCGCTCGCTCCTTTTTCTTCGGATGATTCCGGAGATATTTCTGCTGGGGCAAGCACCCGACGGCTTTGCACCACGATTCTAACGTCATCGAGGTTCTCGTCAGCCAGTTCTTTAGCAAGTTTGGCCAATGCGTCTGCTTTGCTGTTTTCCGCGCGCGGTATGTTTTCCAAAGTATAGGAGGGAATTTAAGTCAATAATTGTTGCACTTTTTCGCCGTACTTCACCAGTTCTGGTTTGCATGTTTGGTAGTCGCCGTTTACTTGACTAACGACCAGTTGAGAATCCCCGTATATGAGGAGGTTTTCAATTCCCATGTCAATGGCGATCTCAAGGCCTGCTATCAGAGCTTCGTATTCGGCTTCATTGTTTGTCCTCGGCTCTATTAGGGAGAAAGCAAAGCGCATTATCCCTCCTTGTGGAGTTACAAAGATGAGCCCTACGCCCGTTTTAATTATAGGGGTGCTTTGTTTGCGCTTCTTCATGGAAGATGCGCCATCGAAATAAAGCTCCCATCGAGTACCATCACCGTTGACCGTATCAAACGCATGTTCATCTGGAAGATCGCAGTTTAGAGGAGAATCAGCGGGTATGGGATGCTCAGCGAGGAAGTCAGCGATGGCCTGGCCTTTCACTGCCTTGAGAGGTTGGTACGTGATCGAGAACTCCATCAAGAGTAGGGCCCATTTAGCGAGTCGTCCCGTCAATATGGCCTTTGACATCAAGTATTTAAAGGGGTCCACCTTTGAAATGAGACGAACCTCATGCGCCAACGCGTAGTGCCTGAGCTTTGTTATCGCGAAGATCAACGCCAGGCAGTGTTTTTCGATGGGGGAGTAGTTGCTTTCTGCCCCCAGTAGAACTCGACTTAAGTAGTAGAGTGCTCTTTCTTTCCCTTGATCGTTCTCTTGTGCCCATAATGCGCCTAAAGAACCTTCGAGGGCGGCTGTATAAAGAATGAGAGGCTTTCCCTTAACCGGAGCAGCCAACACTGGAGGGTTTTGCAGGTACTGTTTGATCTCGTCTAGTGCGCTTTGGCACTTTTAATCCCAGACGAACGGGGTTCCCTTCTTCATCAGGTGGCTGTAAGGACGACACTTGCCTGAAAGATTGGCTATAAATCGCCGTATGTATGTGAGTTTCCCTTGGAGAGACCGCAACTGTTTAAGAGTCCTCGGCGGAGGCATTTCTATGATCGCCTTGATCTTGGACGGATCTATTTCAATACCTCGATGTCGAACAATGAATCCCAGGAATTTGCCTGAGGAAACTCCGAATGCACACTTAAGAGGGTTCATCTTCAAGTTGTATTGTCGAAGGCGTTGAAATACGGTCTTCAGATGCTCGAGATGTTCCTCATATGATTTGCTTTTAATAACGAGGTCGTTAATATAGCATTCAACGATTTCGTGTATAAGGTCATCGAAGATCTTCGTCATGGCCCTCTGATAGGTGGCACCGGCGTTCTGTAAACCGAAGGGCATCACCTTGTAGCAGAATATACCCAAAGGAGTCCTGAAGGCGGTGTGCTTCTGGTCTTCGGGATGCATCTTTATTTGATTATACCCTGATGAGCCGTCCATGAAGGAGAAAACCTCATGAGTGGACGTATTGTCTATCATCAGTTCGGTGACTGGCACTGGAAAATCATCCTTCGGGCAAGCTTTATTAAGATCGCGGAAGTCTACGTATATACGCACTGTCCCGTTTTTCTTCATCACCGGGATGATGTTGGCGATCCATTCAGGGTATTGAACCTCCTGGATGAAGCCAGAGTCGATCAGCTTCTTAACCTCGGCATTGATGCTCATCTCAAGCTCGAGTCGCATTCTTCTCGGCGCCTGTTTGACTGGCTTGATGTTCGGGGATATCGCCAATTTGTGTACAGCAATTTCTGGATCTAGTCCCGGCATTTCAGAATAGTTCCACGCGAAGCAATCTCTATGCTGCAGAAGCACATCCTTTAACGCAGCTACCCTTTCTTCAGATAGTAGCTCGCTGATGAATGTCGGTCGTGGATCGTCTGCTGATCCCAACTCAATTTTCTTAAGGTTATCTGCAGTGGTATGGATTCCATCTTCCAGTTCTTTCGGCGCTGGTGGGAAATCTGAGATTACCTCATCGTTGTTGTTTTTGAAGCACCAGGGAAGGTCATCCATGTTCTCGGGCTCTTCTTTTGATATCGTTATCACGTGACAAGTACGAATTCGCTTCCAATCCCAATGCGGAACTGGCTCTTCCTTCGTGGCCTTGGGCTTATGCTTCTGTGGCGGCGTTACCTTCCAGTTGTCAGACAGAGCGAACTTGCCGAGCTGGTACTGATCTTCGACCCAATTCTTAAAGGTGAAGCAGTCTTCGAGCGGGTGCCCTATTACTCGATGGTAAGAGCAATAGTTTGGGTCAGAGACTTCGCTTGCTTGTTCGGGGTGCTTGGACTCCGGCAGTGTGAGCATCTGATGTTTTAGAGCAAGCTCAAGTATCCTCCTCGTCTTATCCCGAGGAAAAGAGTATGCTCGACTCATTTTCTTCATGAGGGATAGATCAATAACGCTCGCCTCCCGTTTGCGTGACTTCTTAGCCCTGCTTTGTTGCTGTTGAGCGCCTTTTTGGCTTTTCGACTTATTTCTGCTTTTGCGCTGAGCCTTCTTTATAACAGGTTGACAAGGAGCGGCATTTTCATCCTTTACGGCTTGTTGGAAAAGGCGTTGCGTCTTGGCTTTCTCGTAGATGGCCGTCTCGCGGTTGTGATCATCTCGGACTTTTTGACCAGCTTTCTTTATAAGTTTGTCCATTTGTTTCTCGAACGACGGACTGGGCTCCTTTGCATCTGGAACTTTCACTGGCTTAAGATTAGCGTCCTTCCACTGAGTATCCACTTCTTCATCAAGGTCATACACGACGTAGCAGCCGGGTAGTAACTCTCGTTTCTTTGACCTGATGTATCCAAGCCCTTTTGTTTCCATTCTCCCACTAGGCAGTTTGCGTTGAGTCCCGGGAACGTTCCAGACCCTGTCATAGAATTTGGCCTCTCTAACGGTCTGTTTGAAGGATATCCCCTGGCGTTTCAGCAGCTTCTTCAAACCCTCTGTATAATATCTGGGAAGACGGATAGGCTGAAGCCTGTCAAGCGCAGGATCCACGCCATACTAGATTTCTTTTTTCACCTTGGTTTCTTCAGAGCGGTAAAATAGAATTGCTTTTTCGCTTTCTCGTTTGGGAGGGATATAGAATGTCCGCAGTTCTTCTACACTGTAGATATTAAGTGCATCCAGTTCTTTATGATGCTCAGGCGGCACCATGGCGACTTGTAGACTTTGCTCTTCGTCAGCGACATTTGTATTAAAGGTCGAGCAGAGAATACGGCATGGACTTCATCTTCCGAGTCGCTGCCAAAGATCAATGTAGGAGCCGATGGTCCCGGCTTGTTGTGTTGGGGCGGATCCGAATAAACCATCTCCTCTTCTTCCTCAGTATCACTGCCGAAGACAGGGATGGTAGCGTTAGTTTTATTCTCCGGCTTATGACACTTCTCTATGTCTTTGAAACCCGGTAAGAAGTATTTGGCATCTTCATATTTGCGGACCTCGTTCACAGAGAACGGGTTCAGTTCTCCCGTCACGGTATACTCGAAACCATCCTTAAAATACTTCATACACTGATGTTGTGTAGAAGGGATGATGTTGTACTCATGTAACCATGGTCGACCGAGCAAAGCGTTGTAACATGTCTTGGCGTCTATGACGTGGAACTTAATGTCCGAGACGAGTAGCCCGAAGCGTAGCGTCAGTATCACAG
Source organism: Agapanthus africanus (assembly GCA_030015575.1). Lineage (NCBI taxonomy): Eukaryota > Viridiplantae > Streptophyta > Magnoliopsida > Asparagales > Amaryllidaceae > Agapanthus > Agapanthus africanus. The sequence continues at coordinate 21,734,409 of CM057348.1, read as the reverse complement.
ATCCAAGAGTCTTTGACGATTGGGAGTCGAACCCGGAGATGGTGATCTTATCCCGAGCAAGGTGCTGGACGCTCATGCAAATTTCCTTCAACATCCGTACGTTGAGTAGGTTAACAGATGACCCGTTATCGATCAGGATTTTGCCTATCTTTATATCATGGCAGTATCCCGAGACATAGAGAGGGCGATTGTGTTCGCACGTCCTAAGTAGAAGGTCTTCATCGCCAAAAGTAACATCGGCCGTGTGCACTTCCTCCAATTCATCCTTCATCTTTTCCTCGGCCAGGCATGCTTGGAATTGTTCTGGGTCTTGGAGCGCCTTAATCAACGAATCTCTCGCCTCTTTTGATAGCAAAAGGGCGTCAAGAATGCTGAGCTGTGAGGGAAGCTTCCTCAGATGTGCTAAAACGTTGTAATCCATCTTATTCTTCTTTGGTGGGTCTTTGGTAGCTAGCTCTTCCACCACTTGGTCATCTAAGACGATATCTTCAGAGGCCTTTTCTTTCCCTTTATCTTTCCTGTTCGACGGTCCGAGGTTCTTTTCGGGTAGCGTACGATTACGTAGCCTGATATTTTCGCAAACCTTCGGTTCTTCTTCTTTTCTCGAATCGGACTCTTTAAAGAGAGGGGCAAGTTCTAGCTCTTCATCAGAATCACTCCCAAATGTAGGCACTTGTGGTTTACCGGTGTTAATCATGCAACAATCGCCAACAGTTCTTTTAAGCCCTTCGGTTGTATTTCTTTGCTCCCGACGAGTTTTACGCTTTTCCCGCTTAAAGCGTTGTCGATGAGAAACATATCCTTGCCACCATCTATCGAAAGCTTTGCACTCTTGAGTGGGGTGCGAAATCTTCCGATGATACAAGCAATAGGAGGGGTGCGTTTCCATTTCACCAGTGATGTTTCCTTCAGAGGATGGTAGCTTCATACCCATTGATATGTCCTTAGCAAACTTTTTCCTCATCTTGAATTGGTTTTTGTCGGTAGCGGAGGTGTTTAGCTCCAACGGGATCGTCTCAGCTCCTTCATCAAGTTGCTGGCGCTTGGCCCTTTCAAATATAGCCGCCTCGCGCTCCCGATAAGCTTTACTTTTCAACCGAGCTTCATTAAGGAATGCGTCGATTACTTCATCTGGTGGCCCCAGAACTTTTTGTTCAGGATCTGCCCCCAGCTTTTCAGTGCAAGGAGTCTCCTCATCGTTCGTGATCGAATGGGAAATCATATGACAGCTCGCCACATATTCCTCGGATTCATCCGATGAACTTTCTCCTTCATCTTCTTCTTGAAAGACATGATTGAGGAACTCTTGGAATGTAATGGGAGTCCGCGCCTTTTGGTTGTATTCTTCTAACGCGTCAATTTGCTTTTGTAAGTCCGTGCGTTTGCCGCCAGGCTTCACGGGCTTCTTAGATTTCTTCTTCTTCTTTTTCCAAGATTTTGACGGCTGGCTGCAAGTGCTTGAACCGCCACCATCGGTCTTTAGAGTTGGACGTGGCTTCAACATCCCTTCAATGACCTGCGGTTCCAACGGATTCTTCCACTTGATCGCTGGACATGTCTGAAGATCGTTTAGCATCCTCTTTGTCTTGGCTGATAATACAACCTCCCAAGGAGCTTCTTCAATGACGGAGCATGTTGCCCCCGGCGTATTCGTCCCCTTAGAGGTGTGGGGCTGCGGGGGATTCACCTTCCATTTGTCAGATAACGCGAACTTGCCCTGTCGGTACTGGTTTTCAAGCCAATTTTTGAAAACGTAGCAATCTTCGATCGGATGGCCTAGTACTCGATGATAAGGACAGTAGTTGGGCTCGTTGACGTCACTTGGTTGCAACGGACGTTTTGGATCCGGCAAATTTATGAGTCTGTTGCGCAACGCCAGCTCGAATAACCTCCTCGTTTTATCGCGGGGAAAGGAATAAGGACGTCCCATCCTATCCTCAAGGGGCACGTACGGTCGCGTATTATTTTGATGAGCAACCGGCTTCGAGTCGCTCAGTTGTTGTTGAGCATTAGCGACGACGGTCGCTTTTCCCTTCCCTTTGTCATTTCGGGTGTCTGGCCTTGGAAGAGGGGGTTTATGGCCCATTTGCTCCATTTGCGCTAGTTTGTCAATCAAGGCCTGGAAGGTAGTCGGCTTGAAAAACATCATAAACTGCGAGATGGTTGCTTGTGGATCGAGGGTTCCCACAAACATACCCACCGCGGGAGCTTCTTCAATGCGCTGCTCACACTTTGACCATAAGTTCCTCCATCGTATAGCGTACTGAACCCACGTCTCGCCGGGTTTTACCCTGGCGTTAATCAGTGCTGTCATCGGGGTACGTTCACTGGCGCTTGCAAAACGCTGAGTAAACAACAGCTCCATCTCCGCGAAGGTTTTAATAGAGTCGTTTGGGAGCTCAGAGTACCATTCAAACGCCGTATCTGATAAGCTTCCAACAAACTGGCGAAGCAACAGCTTGTCGTCACCGCCGGTGTTGCCGCAGAGTGCCCTGAACTGGGCAACATGCTGATGAGGATTGCCCGTCCCCTTGTAGACATGGAACTTGGGAATCGTATAACCTGGCGGGTACTTGATTTGATCGTACCAACTCGGATATGGCCTCCCCGTTTTCACGACCTGGTCGGCTGTTTCGGTTGCATGATGAACCCGTATTTGTTGGGCGATGTACTCATCCAAATCAGCTTTGGAGATTGTATCCTCTTTAGCTGTGGACAGAGCTGGTGGAGGATTCGACGTCTCTCCCCTATCGTCTTCAAGGATGATCGGGGGATCTTCAGCAGGTAGATCTTGTTGAATCATCATACCCACTATATCCTGGAACAGGAGGGGCATTTTCTTTATGTTGGCTGCCTGCTCCGCAGCTTCTTTATCCTTCTTCTCCAGTACGCGACGAAGGAATTCTGCGTCCGTTTCTTGTTCTTGACGCTCGTCCGAGGATGTTTCAGGGGTTTCTTTTGGCCCTGTAAGTGCGGCCATAGCGTTCATCATCTCTTGGAGCTTCTGCTGCTGCTCCTGAGCCTTGGTCACTGACCTCGTGTGCGGTCTATGACCTATTGATATGCGGCTATCTTCTTTTCCCGATGCCATATAAACCGTATGAACTGTTATGCCCCCTGACTTGGGGCGTTTAGGTTCACCATTTTTAACTTTTGCCGCTGACGCGGGAGTTTTCTCTAGCCTCCTTCTTTTGTGGGCCGTTGAGGTTAAAGGAACCGGTGAAGGGGGCAGCCTTGCAGCTGCTGTCCCCTGCTGTTTAATAGGGCAGTCCTTGTCTTTTTCCACCTTCGCCTTTTTCTGGTGATGAGAGTGACCTGGGTCAATCACGGAGTCTTGAACCCTCCGCCAAACTTTATAAATTCTTGAGGACAGCCGTTGAGGGGGCTGTTCTCATTTCGTTTCTGAAACTCTCTCCGCAGGTGGAGGAGATCTCTTCAGTGTAGCGGTTGGAGAGTTCTTCCGTACCCTCCTCAGCAGTTCAAAGCTGTTTCCGGTTGGGACAGCAGCGTTGACTTCCACCACTGGAGCCGGTGGAGTCAGCCCTGAGGGAGAGTTGCCCCCTGCCTTCCTCACTCGTTGCCAATGGCGACGTCGAGCACGGCGAGCCGTTGGGATTGTCTCAGAGATTGAGATAGTTTCTTTTTGCCCCCTGTCTGAATGAGGCACCGCCGGTGTTAACCTCTTAAAGACTGAGGTTGTCTTCTGAGGGGTGGTATTCAACCTGCCGAAGACGGATCCTTGAGTAGGGGCAGGAGCAGGAATCGTCAGTCTTGAAAAGACTGACTCTTTGACAGGGGAAGCCACCTTGACGACTTCTGGAGCAGCAGTTATTTCTTTCCTTGAGACAGCCAATTTAGAGTTCTGATTTATCCTGGTGAAAACAGAGGCTGTCGGTTTGGTAGTGGGAGACCCGTTGACAGGGGCCGTCGTAGCAGTAAGCCGGTCGAAGACCGACTTCTTGTTCACTTCCGGTGCAGGTATTGGCTCAGAGAAGCTTGTAGGTGGGATCATGGTCCCGAAGAACAGGCCAGTGGTGGCTTGGGTCACCTGGTCTACTGGCAGAGTGAGGAAGGAAGCCGCTTGGGGCCCATATGCTACACCTCCCAGTGAGGTGGAGCGTCCGTTGCAGTGGCACTTCGAGCAGTTGGTGCAATTAGAGGCCATTGAATCTTGAGTTCTGCGCCAGGCAAAAGACCAAATCTTAGTAACTTGAAATCCGAAGGCAACCATTAACAAACCGCGACTGGTTCGCGAAGACGACACACGAAGCGTGGAGTGGAAAGAGGATAAGGTCCCACCGGGCGTGCCAGAATCTGTTCCCCTCCGAATGGACGGCGCACAGGACCGCGATGTCCTGACGCTGAGATTCGGGGCAGATGCTATATGGTTTTATCCGTCTACCTCTCCGAAGATGCCAAGTTGATTTATGGCGCCGTGTATCGGAGGTTTAGACGGATGCGGCCGATGTAGCAGACTTCGTCAGATTCCCCTCGCTAGAGGGGTTTTTGATTGTGGGGACGCTCTTCCCTGCAGGCGCAAGCCCCTGCAATTAATTACGCTACCGCATCGCGGTAGCCACTTTCTCCTTCTCCAGAATTTCACTTCGTGTCGCGTGTGTTTGTTTTGTTTGTGGTTGCCCGTGGATTGTATACGGAGACTGAATAATGCCGTCACCCGTAGGACGTGGACTAATCCAAATCCGTATTTACTTAGATTTGGGTTTGGTGTTTTTAGTTTAAGGATGCATTAGTCGCGTTGCGGCTAAGATCAACTTAAACGTTCGTTAAGGATACAATAGTCCTGTTTGAGACTAAGATCAACTTAACGTGATAATCCATTTAATATCCAGCCATCGGGACTCGTCACCTCTCTAACGTCGTTGAAGGATTACAACGGCAGATGTCAGAGGAGTTCAAAGATGTACCCTTGAACCAAAGTCGATTTGGAGTTTTATAGTCCATTTAAATGTTTAAGGATACGTTAGCCGTATTTGGGGCTAAGATCAACTTAAACGGGACCGTTTAGATCCGGCAAAAGAGCATTTGGGTGCTCTATTGTTCCAGTTTAGAGACATAGTGGTCCATGTTCCAGTTTAGGGACGTAGTGGTCCACCATTAGTTTAGGGACGTTTCGGTCCAACATTAGTTTAGGGACGTTTCGGTCCACGAGTTTAAGGACCCCGCAGTCCGTATTGATGTGTGGTCGTTGGGACCCGTCACCTCTTTGACGTCGTTGAGGAATTACAACGATGGATGTCAAAGGAGTTCGGAGATGTACCCTCGAACCGGATATAAATTGATTTGAGAGAGCATTTGTGCTCAGTTCAATTTAATTTAAGGACTTATGGCCAGAATTGGGCTAAGTCCAGTTGAAAATGTTCAACATTTTATTTATTTTTAGTCCATTAGACCTGTGCTAGGGCTTTGCCCACACTTAAATAATGCATTGCATTACTTCTATTTTCTTGTTTGGGCTCTGCCCATAAAAGATGCAGAGCATCAATTTATTTTGGGCTCTGCAAGGCATCTGCATAGCATTTTATTATTTTTGTTTGGCCTTTGCTCATTTATAAATGATGCAGAGCATCAATTTAATTAGGCCTGTTTGGTCTTTTAATTGGGCTTGGCCCTGCATTGCATTTGTTAGGCGCTTTGCGTCACTTACTGAGCGCAAGCGCTTGTGGTGAAGACACATGTCATGCTCTGGTGAGCGCAAGCGCAACAGTGCAGTGCGCTGCGCTAGTGCGCTGCGTTGTTGCGCTGCTGACACGTGGCGCGCTCTGGTGAGCACAAGCGCAACAGTGTAGTGCGCTGCGCTAGTGCGCTGCGCTGTTGCGCTGCTGACACGTGGCGCGCTCTGGTGAGCACAAGCGCAACAGTGTAGTGCGCTGCGCTAGTGCACTGCGCTGTTGCGCTGCTGACACGTGGCGCGCTCTGGTGAGCGCAACAGCGCAGTTTGCAAGTGCAAAGCACTAAGAATCTTTTAGATTCAAGAACAGAAGTGCAAAGCACTATTTGATTTCTTGATCTAATTTAGATCAAAGAAAAATAAGTTTTTTCTTGTTTTTCTTATCTCAGAGAACCAAAGATTCATGAAAAGTGCAAAGCACTATTTTTATTTTATTTTTATTAAAGATCATTGATCTTGTTTTTAGATCTATGATCTGTTCCTAAGAGAACTTTCTCTTTTTTCTAAAGGTTTTTACCTTTTTTATTCTTGAGGAGTTTCTCAGAGTTCTTTTCTCTCCTTCTTTTTTTTTTAGAAAGATGTTGATGCCTTTTAATTGAGGCCTAGGGTCCTTTTTATAGTGCCCATAAATTATTTAAATTTGTTAAAGAGATCTTTCTCTGAGTGATTTGGGGAATTTTCCCCACCGTTGGATCTTTGATCTAAGGGCTTCTGCTTTGCAGAAGAAAATCTTCTTGTTTTAATAAGAACAGAAAAGATTTCTTAAAAATTTTAATTCTGTTTGGCGCAGATGCCCCAGCACGTGACACGTGTCGCGCAGCGCACAGCGCAGCGCAACTGCGCTGACACGTGTCGCGCAGCGCAACTGCGCTAGCGCATCTGCGCTGACATGTGTCTCGCAGCGCCTGCGCAACTGAAGCGTTGCTTCCTTTAATAGAGCTTTGCTCTGATTGGGTGCGCCTTCTTGGGCGCTGCGCTAACGTATTAGCGCCTGACATGTGGCGCGTTGCGCCCGAGACTTGAAGCGTTGCTTCAGAATTTTTGAATTTTGAATTTCAACAGAGCTTTGCTCTGATTGGGCGAAACAGTACATATTTAATGAGTTTAAATCTTAAGTAGATTATTACTTCCATGTACTTCTTTGCTAATGTCTCAGTTGATTGGCCAACTATGGGATGAAGTGAGCCGACTTTGTGAGTCGATCCACAATGACCCATACCGTATCGTTACCCTTTGTGCTGCAAGGAAGAGCAGTCACAAAATCCATCGTGATGTGTTGCCACTTCCATTCTGGGATTAGTAACGGTTGAAGTAATCCAGCTGTCCTGTGATGTTCAGCCTTTACTTGCTGACACACCAAGTATTTTGCGACGCTTCTGGCTACTTCACGCTTCATTCCATGCCACCAGTAATTCTGAGGTAGATCTTTGTACATCTTTGTACCTCCAGGTGTACTGAGTAGGGAGAGCTGTGAGCTTCTTTCATTAACTCTTCCCGAACAGAACCTTTTGGTACACACAATCTACTGCCGTATCTCAAAGATCCGTCTTCATGGATGATGAAGTATGTTCTGAGTCCATTCTCTACTTGTTCTCTGATCTTTTGTAACTTAGCATCACTTTCTTGAGCTGCTTTGATCTGATTGACAATTGTTGATTGAACTTGTAAATTCATCAAACTTGAAGCGTTACCTGGCATGACTACTTCAATCTCCATCTGATGCAAATCTTGTTGAAACTTCCACTGAGCTTTGAGATGCATTGCTAATGGTTGACGACTAAGAGCGTCTGGAACCACATTCATCTTCCCTGGGTGATATTGCAGGTTGATGTCAAAGTCCGCCATGAGTTCTAACCATCGTCTCTGCCGCATATTCAACTCTTTCTGAGTAAACACATATTTAAGACTCTTGTGATCTGTGTATATGTTCACTCGTTCACGAAGAAGATAATGGCGCCAAATATTGAGAGCAAAGATGACGGCTGCCAATTCCAAATTATGCGTCGGATAATTGCGCTCATGAGTCTTCAGCTGTCTTGAAGCATAAGCCACAACCTTATTGTGCTGATGTAGAACACATCCTAATCCCTTACCGGATGCATCGCAATGCACTTCAAAACCTCCAGATTGGTCCGGTATAACGAGAATAGGCGTTGATGTCAACCTTGACTTGAGTTCTACGAAAGCTTGTTCGCATGCTTCTGACCATACAAAGTCTTCATCTTTACGTGTGAGCTTGGTCAGGGTGTTGCTATCTTTGAAAAGCCTTCAATGAACCTTCTGTAATATCCAGCTAAACCCAAGAAATTCCGAATGCCCTTCATTGACTTTGGTGTCGGCCATTCGCTTACTGCTGAAACTTTCGCTGGATCCACAGAGATTCCTTTGCCTGATACGATATGTCCAAGAAAACCAACTTGATTTAGCCAAAACTCGTATTTTCTATACTTGGCATATAATTGATGTTGTCGTAAAGTTTCCAGGACAATTCGTAGGTGCTAGGATGTTCTTTCCGACTCTTGGAATGCACTAGGATGTCGTCGATGAAGATGACAACGAACCTGTCTAAGTACTCTCGGAAAACTTAATTCATCAAGTTCATGAATATTGCTGGTGCGTTGGTCACTCCAAATGGCATTACAAGAAATTCGTAATGTCTATAACGAGTTCTGAAAGCCGTTTTATGAATGTCAGCTTCTTGACTTTCACCTGATGATAACCTGAATGAAGATCTAATTTAGAGAAAATACAAGATCCACTTAACTGATCGAATAAATCATCGATGCACGGAAGTGGATACTTGTTCTTTATCGTCACTTCGTTCAAGGCTCTATAATCGATGCACATTCTGTATGAACCTTCCTTCTTATTCACAAGTAGTACTGGTAATCCCCAACTTGAAGTGCTGGGACGAATCCATCCTTTCGCCAATAATTCGTCCAACTGTGTTCGTACTTCCTTCAAACCTTCCGGACTTAAACGATAAGGTGCTTTGATCACTGATTGTGCTCCTGGTACTAAATCAATGCTGAATTCAAAAGCTCGATCGGGAGGCAAACCTGATATATCGTCAGGAAACACATCGTCGAACTCTCGAACCACTTCTGGCCTTGATTCTTCCTCCGCTTGAGTTGCTACAATCATTGCCTTCCTTGGCTTCGCTTTATATGTACTTGGCTCCAGTGTATGCTCTCCACTTTTGAAATAGAAGACCGGATGGTCTGGAATCTCGAATACTACCGTCCTTTGACGACAGTCGATGGTAGCATAAAAAGTTCCGAGCCAATCCATACCTAGAACCACATCGAAGTTCGGTATGTCCAGCACTTTGAAGTCAGCATAGAATTCTTTGCTGCAGATGATTACTGGACACAAGCTGTATCCCATTGTTTCCTTTAGAACGCCATTTCCTGAATTGACATTCCAGCTGGATACAAGCGGTGTGACTGGAATCGCATGGGTTCGGATGAACCGTTGCGACATAAAGCAGTGAGATGCTCCAGTATCGAACAGTGCTAGTGCAGGTTGTGAGGCTACTAAGATTGTACCTAAGATATGTGGGATATGTTTTAGATGTATGTAGATAAGTAGCAAGACTGAAAGAATGGTTAAGAAGAAATGGTTACCAGTGATAACTTGGCCAGTGGCCTCAGCTTCTTCCACGGTCATCGTGAAAGCCTGGCGCCGTGGTACATTTCTCCTGGCCTGAGGAGCATTCCTCGGAACGTTCCTTTGAGCTTGATGGAACTGACGAGGAGGAGGTGCAGCTTGTGGTCCTCTAGGTGGTGGAGCAGGTAGTGCAAGTCTTGGAGCATGTGCTGGGTGCTGTGGGTAAGTGTTTGCTGGCCTGGGTGCAGCAATTGGATTTTGTCTATAAGGACAAGACCCAATATCATGAGCAGCTGAGCCGCAGATTAAGCAAAGGTTGTTCGCATACCGGAAATCTTTCGCCAGATGCCCATTTCTCTTACAGTAGTTACAAAAGGCTGGGCGCTTAACTCCTACAGACTGAGGTCCGCCCCTTGCCTTTATCACTGCCTCATAACGACGGGCAGCTTTCAGAGCCGATTCATGGGTCGGAAAATCTCCTGTGGCTAGTGCAGCCTGGATCTCCGAATCTAAACCCTGCTGAAATCGACAGGCTCTGATCTCATCCGTCGGTATCAAGTGTCCCACAAATCTATTTAAAGTATTGTGTTAGCTGTGTAATATGTGATATATTGAAAAAATCGAATTATTGAGACATATCTTACCGACTGAGCATGGTGAACTCAGCGTCATACTCATCTACCGACTTGGTCCACATCGAACCTTGTTGTAGATGTATGAACTGCTATTCCATGTCAAACCTGGCAGTCTCAAGGAAGTACTTAGCGTCGAACATATCGCGGAAAGTCCTCCATTCGATGGGTGGTTCAAGACGGCTTTCTTCCGCCTTCCACCAGTTCCGTGCATTGTCCGTGAGCTCTAATTTTGCAACACAAACCCAAGCTATTTCTGGCACTTGTGCCGCTGCCAGATCATCCTCGATACTCTAAGCCCATTCCTCAGCTTCCAGTGGGCTCCCCTTTCCTGAGAACTGTTTGGGATGTAAATATCTGAATTGCTTCACCCCAGGTGCTTCAGCCTCGGGACGGTTCAAGAGCTACTGCTGTCCCTCTAGAAGGCTGCGGATTGCCTCAAGCAGAACCGTTTGGTCGTTGGGTGGAGCAGGAACGGCAGGTATGATTGGAAGTGGTGGAGGTGTGTTGTGGACATTGGTGCTGGTGTTGTTCGGGGAATCCATAACCTTGAAAGAAAAATTTAGGTTAGGACAGATTCAAAGTATATGATTTAAAGAATATGAAATTGTAAGATTCAAGGAAGATGAATTGTAAAGAATGTTTTAGTTGCTAGTTCTTGTGTTATATTGTTTAGGTTGTTCACGCAGAACAGAACTGCATAATAGTGTTCCATACAACTCTGACCTGTATGGGCCACCAACAAAACCTGTCACGCCCCACTTCCCGGAGTACGGTGAAAGGGACGCGGCGAGGCCGCTACGCATTTACTATGAAGTAAATACGCTAAGCGTATCTAAGCAATATAAAAATAAATGCACAAGAGACAAGATATAATAAAACATCAACTTTATTTATTCACATTCTTTCTGTACAATGCATGAAAAAGTAAATACAACTGAATGAAAGCAATGCCTAAACAATGGCATAACAAAAAAGGAAAAGTACCTAAATAAAAGTGTACAATGAACTAAAACTCTAGGTCTTCAATGAAGTGGTCCAATTCTTCACTAGTGGGCTCGATCTCCAGAGTGTCCAGATCACCTGACGACATTCAAAGAAGAAAGAAAGAGAATGTCGACAGCGAACAAATCGCTCGGTAAGTCCCAAAGATAAGGGAGAAATAGAATAGACAGAAAGAGAAGGTAGCTTTTAAAGTTTTATTATATTGTTATAATGTTGTGTTAATGTTGTGTTTGTAGCTTGGTACAGAAGGATGCCAGTGTATACGAGAGGAGTCTCTATACGCCAGATACTAGAGGCAAGTGTAGTACAAGGAACCGTTTATGCCACGGTACAATAGCAACTAGATTCAGGTCAGGTGTATTAAATTTTACTGTCTCGTGCCACTTCTAACACCTTCCGTACCAATCTACCCCTTAAACCTCGAGATGTCTTGTTGTATTGTCTTGTATTGTAAACTGTATAGATTGTATAATTGGGTGACTTACCGAAACCATGATATTAGTAAATGGATGTAACTGTAGAATTATGGATGTAACTGGAGAATCATGTAAATGGAAGTATATCCATGGTTCGGTTCAGTCAAGTTGAATAAATTGAATATATGTATCCAGGATTCATGTTGGATTGTAAATTGTACTTGAATCATATTCAAGTTAGATTATTAATAGGACTCGGTCTGAGTCAGAACAATTATAAAGAAATTGAAGTCCTGATTGTTTTGATGTTATCGGTAACCGCTGCACATGGACTGCAGGATTTGTGTTTTTTTCAAAAACGATTACCGTGTTGATAACACCATTGTTAAGTTGTCTACCTTAAATAGGCAAGCACCCACTTCTCCGACTCCCTGAGGCTCAAGAGATTGGTCCCGCTTAAACCTATATTTACCAGGGTCCTTAGGGTAATTTATAGAACTTGAGGGGGGTTTATGTAAAAATACTTTTGTATAATTTTAAAAATACACCCCAAATATTTAATTATCGTCTTTAGAGTTGTTATACATGTAGATTTTATATTTGTGACATTTCTAGTGAGAATAACCTATTTTTCATAATACATGGTACTTAATTGTAATATTGAACTTGTATAGATTTCATGGTATTTTAATGTAAAGTGATTCTTTGTTTTGGAAATGTTGGAATATTTCTATTATAACAAAAATAGGTATTTTTGATATTACATATATATATATATATATATATATATATATATATATATATATATATATAAAAATAAATTTTTAATATATATATTATATTTCTAGAAATCTCATTTTCTTAAGATTTTGGTATTTTAAATCTCTAGAGACCGAATGCTCCTTGCGGAGGTTTGCATCTCGCACTACTAAGCCTAGGGATGTGCGATAATCCGCACCATCCCAGTCGGGTTCCCCAAATGTGTTGTAGCGGCGCTTTGCAATGATTTGTAAAATACTTAATCTTTTTAGAAAACGGTTTTATTAGTAAATGGTATTTATTTGAAAGGTTTCGTTTTCCCGTATTCTAGGTTCCCGAAAGTATTGTGCTATGTTGCATATGAGTGTTGTGAGGAGGTAGGTCATTACCTCGTGATCTACTTAAAAGTATAACAAGTTTGTGATATTTTAATGTCGAAATGAAACTACATGGTATTTTAATGAGAAAGAGCGGTAAAAGTTACAAAATAAAATAGATTGTCATGAGACTTGTTCAACATGTTTATTAATATTTAATAGTCAACATGTAATAGTTTGGTATGATTTGTATTTAAGAAAAGGTTGAATTTTTTAGAAAGAACCGAATCGAAAATCGGATTAATTCTGATTCCGTCGGGTTTTAAAAATACGGATTTTGAGAATAGTAAAGTGAAGAAGGAATTGAACTTACGAGTTTAGCTTAAAGAGGAGAGGGAGAGGGAGTGGACATAGCTTCCGGTGCGTCGTTTCATCGTCGGGATCTCCTAGGGTTGTCGCCGGAAAAATCGTCGGAGCTTTGTCTTTCGCTTCTTCCAAAGTACACTAGCATTCTAGGAAATTTCTTGAGAGTTTTGTTCAGAATTTTGGAGTGAGGGTAGTGTTTAGGGGTTGTATTTATAGGGTTAGGGTAGGTGAAAGGTTAAAATGAAAAAATATGATAAATGTAATAAAATGTATTAAAAGTGGAGTAATTGGGGTTTTAAAAAAGTTCAGGTACTGTTCCAAGGAATTAAACCATACAGATGTGCAGAGAAGACTAAAAGACACAATTTTTGTGTTGGGGACTCGGCAAAATCGGTCAGTCCAGCCGGCAGCGGCGGTCCGAGTCGGCTGGTCTGCCGGCCGAGTTGGCCGATTCCGACCGAGTCAGGCTGCCCGAATCCCCTCGACGGTTGGTGATCCCTCTAGCATGGTTACTTTTCTGGGTGTAGTGGGGTTTTTGTGGGATATGCACGTGTAAACTCTTCGTATTCTAAAAATTCAAAATAAAACAATATTAAAAAATAATGTGGGGTATGGGATTTGAACTCTGGTGGCTTAGTTCAGCAGTGCAAGGTATTACCAATGAGTTACAAGCTCCTTCTTGTAATTAAAGAGTGAATTAATTACTTATGGTAATCATAGTAAATGCAAATACTTCAAGTATACATTAATTTTTAAGCAAATTTTTGTACACTAAAATTGGAGTTGTTACATTTTAGAATAGAGAAAGGAAGAAGAAGTAGGGACTTACTGGATGATTGGTTATAGGAGAGAAAGAGAAAGAGGTGGGAGTTGCCGGTGCGTCGTTTCGTCATCGGAAACTCCTTGAGTTGTTGCCAGAAGTTCGTCGGGGCTTCGTCCTTTGCTAACTCCATCTGCACACAAAAAGATATTGGAATTTTCTTGAGAGTTTTTGTAGGAAATTTCAGTGTGAAGGGGTGTAAAAATAGAGTGGGTATTTATAGGGAAAATTAGGGTTAGGGTGTGATAAAAATGCATTTAAATTTGCATTAAAATGGGATTTAAAGGGATTTTATTATTCTCTGTAAATGTGCAGAGAATAAACAATACTGGGGTTATAGGGGGAGTCCAATAATCGCTAGGGTTTGATAAAATTAGGGTTTGGCCTCATTAGAACCGGCGGCGCCGACCTAACCACACTTCTCGCCGGTCGGATTCCGGTGAGGAGGGCTCGGATTGGGGCCACGTGTCCACGGCGCTTCAACTAGACTATTGCACCTGTTAGATTATTCTGTAACTTACTCTATTACGTGTAGTGCACGTGCAACTCTTAGGCTTCCAAAAGATTAAAAGAATTTTAAATAAAAAAAATGTATGGCTTGATGGGATTTGAACTCTGTTACTTTAGTTCAGCAGTGCAAGGTCTTACCAATGTTCTACAAGTGTTTTCTTGCTATTCAAAAGTAAAACAAACTTATAACTCATGTTCAGGCTTAGATGCTCCTTTCTGTATTTTTGAAAAAAATTATACAGAAAGTTTAGGGTTCTTACAAATATAGTTGAGTTCCATCCAAAATGCATAAGCCAATTGGTAGGGTTTCAATCTATATCTTATACCCATGTGTTTTTCTTATTGTTTCCAATGTAGGACTATTCTTGACACTCACATCTTTTGGTTTTTACTTTCAACACTCTCCCTCGTTTGCAACCACTTCTCCTTTTTCTTTTTTCTTTTTTTGTAGTTATCATATGGATCGCACAACACTTTTAGAGCAGTCTCTTAGAGTTACTCTTTTCTTTTTTTGGTGCTTGTAGACTGCTTCTCTTACAGGTATTGTTGAGTTTCCGATCGATCCGGACTCTGATATCACTTTGTTCTCAAAAATAATTGGAATTATGATTTGAGAAGAAAATTGGAAGATGATATAAAAGAGAAAAATATACTTTGTATTGATTTGAACTTTTTGGCACACTTCACAATCCAAATGACACCACATATATATAGGAATTACATGACACTTCATATTCCACAACTCATAACCTACACATTTATTATCATAACACATATGACCCTTATTACCCCACAACTCATAACCTATACAATTATTTTTATAGCATATGACTCTTTATATTCTTAATTACTACTTCTAAATATTGCATCGATAACGCTTCGGCTTCGGCGACTGAAATAACTCATGACCCTTCGTATCCCCAAATTAAAATCAATATACTATTGAAAATAAACTTGATATTTGAATAATTATGGGATTACGAAGAGTCATGACCTTTAGTATGGTCAATAAACATTTATTTGTTTTAATTAGTATTATGGTGAGTTTATGCATTTAGTGAGTGTGAGTCATGAGTTATTAGTATATAAATGATGACTAGCATCTATATATATGTATGAGATTAGTTTATAATAACAAGGCATCTGATATAATGAAATATATTTGAGTTTTTGCCACCACCATATTTAATTCCGAAAATCCATTGATATTTTGTTATCATCCTCTCTACAAATCAAAACCCACCACACAAATTAATTCGTGAAGTCTTCTTTAACGCCTACAAAGTGGTATCGGAACACTTTAGTCTCTACAAAGTGGTTCAGAACCCAGATCGATTAGGACATTGATATTTCAGAGCTTGGTTGAAGATGACTCATAAACTGATACAAATTGAAGAACCATATCTCATGAACAACAGTTATGTGTATTGGAGTACAAGAATGAAGAAGATTTTGATTTCTCAAAACCTTTGGGAAACTGTTGAAGAAGGGTATGAAAAGACGGAAAGTTGGAACAAGCTAACTCCGTTATTCTTATACTCTGTTATGCTTATCAATATCCTTTATTTTTTATTTCATGCAATATTTCCTTCTTCTACTTTTACTATCAATATTTCCTTCTTTATATTTTCTTCTTTATATCCTCCTTTCCTTTGACATCCAATATGCTGTCCAACTTCCCAACTTTGGAGATTCGTGATCGTATGATTCTTCAGTCACGTTTGAGTTAATCACACAAATTGGTGCATGAAAATTTTCATTGCCAGATATCGTGATTTGAATTGAGTAAACAGAAGTAAGACATAATACACAAGATTTACAAAATGTCATAGTACAAATACAACAGCGACTCTCTCTTGATGCTTTCAAGATTAATTAATAATATAAATGATTACAAGCAACAAATTGAACTTGAAGAATCCGTTTTGAACATTGATATTCACTATAGAACAAAAAACAGTTCTAGTTTTATCACCAGCGCCATGCATGGAACATGTCTTGCCATGCATCTCTATAACAACTCTTAATCAATTAAAGTTTAGAATCTTGGACGATCGGACATCAAACCCTTCATGTTTCAACTGGGACATCATTGGATCATAACTCGATAGGCAGCGCAATCCGTCAAGCTATAAACTCTTCTGTATCATCTCTCAATACAAGCCTATCTCTGCCGCCGCATTCGAGATCCTAAACCGATATCCCGTAGGGTTTTTCCTCAGATCATTAACAAGAATATAAATTCCTGTTCCAAACATAAACACAGTGAAAACACATGCGTTCAGGTCTTGAGTCCCACTGAATCCTTTCGTTGATAAATTGGAATTTCCCGAAACTTCCCATATCCACCGACAAAAGGATCAAATGGATAAATCTCTCGTGCTTAAACAAGAGATCTCCCATTTTCATCCCAACTTTCATCTTCTCCATTAAACTTTATCATGATCAACCATTTCAACCCTCTTTCAAGAGAGATGTAGTCTCTAGATTTATGAGGGTTGTAATTTCTCTATCTTGAGGTGAGATCAAGAGTGGGGAGATGAGATGATGTGAGAGAGTTGAGATGTGTGAGATCTTATAAGCTTTATCTTCATTAACAGATTAGGGGTCTAATCTAAATTTGAGAAATATTATTTTATATGATCAAAATCAATGAGAAGATAAGGTGTCGAGTGTACTCTTTCTTATATCAATGGAATTCTCATATTTCCTCTGTGGAGTAGACCGTTGGTTGAACCATGTTAAAAACTCGGTGTTGATTAAATTTTCTTATGGATTGCTTTCTTGCATGCTTGAACGTTAAAAACGAGATTTTTCTCTCGACAATAGGTATCGAATGAGGGGAAGATTCACAAAAGAGACTTAACGTCTCCCTTCAACGACACTAGGGATTCTCTCTACGATGTCAAGCCTTGACGGCTCTCTCGAAGAATAGGCTCCACGTCTTTTTCAAGGACATTAAAGATGTTTAGTCGCATCAAGTTTTCCATTGCTTTCCAACCGATCACGATTCTCGATCCACCATGAATTTGAAAGAGTTATTAAATATAGTAGTATGTACCTGCTATATAGTGTTTAATATATTCTGAATTCTTTTTTCATGTTTCTTTTCTTTATAGAGACTTTTTCTTTTTCTGAAATCAACCCCCTTTAGGGATTGTACTTTGAACTCTCACATTAGGGAGAAAAGTGATATCAACTTAGCTAAACCCTGTTGGTTATATAGAGACTTATTATATAAAGCCCTCTACTTTTATATATAAAAAATGTAATGTATTTTTTCTATCATGAACAGAACAACAATTCTCTTAAATTCTTCCACTCCTAAGAATATGCATCCACCTTGATTGCTTCCTTTATCAGCATCTTATTCATGTTATCTCCACACACACACACACAGAGAAAAAGGGGTATGTGGCGGGGGGGGGGGGGGTCCTATTTTGAAAAAGAGACCCCTGCCTCACAACACACCTCATCCTATGTATTTCACCGATCTAAACCAATCATATTGATCCACATATTATAAAACCCCTATGTATAAAAAATCTCTAACACGTTCATCAAGTGATCGTATTTTTTGAACATAAGGATTTTCTAATAAGTAAATCAAGGCAACTGGTTTGGATCGGTTGAAAACATAGGATAATGTGTGTTTGCGGCGGCTACCATCTCATATACATCCCCCCCCTTCTCTCTCTCTCTCTCTCTCTCTCTCTCTCTCTATATATATATATATATATATATATATATATTCCCAAATTTCTGATGTCCTGTCCAGCATATAATGTATATATATATATATATATATATATATATATATATATATATTACCAAATTTATGATGTCAGACTCATATGTGATAGAATTTTAATTACTTTGGGTGATGGACTTCTATGAGTACACATGGGCTTTCAATATAGTTGAGTTCCATCCAAAAGGCCTAAGCCAATTGGTAGGGTTTCAATCTATATCTTTTACCCATATGCTTCTCTTGTTGTTTCCAATATAGAACTATTCTTGACACTCACATCTTTTGGTTTTTACTTTCAAAACACTCCCTCGTTTGCAACCACTCCTCCTTTTTCTAGTTGTCATATGGATCGTACAACAATTTTAGAGCAGTCTCTTAGGGTTACTCTTTTCTTTTTTTGGTGCTTGTAGACTGCTTCTCTCACAGGTATTGTTAAGTTCTTGATCGATCTGGGCTCTGATATCAGTTTGTTCTCAAAATATAATTGGAATTATAATTTGAGAAGAAAATTGGAAGAGGATATAAAAGAGAAAAATATACTTTGTATTGATTTGAACTTTTTGGCACACTTCACAATCCAAATGACACCACATATATATAGGAATTATATGAATCTTCATATTCCACAACTCATAACCTACATATTTATTATCATAACACATGACTCTTATTACTCCACAGCTCATAACCTAAACAATTATTTTTATAGCATATGACTCTTTATATTCTTAATTACTACTTCTAAATATTGCATCGATAACTCTTCCACGACTAAAAATAACTCATAACCCTTTGTATCCCCAAATTAAAATCAATATACTATTGAAAATAAACTTGGTATTTTAATAATTATGGGATTATGAAGAGCCATGACCTTTAGTATGGTCAATAAACATTTATTTGTTTTAATTAGTATTATGGTGAGTTTATGCATTTAGTGAGTGTAATTGTATTTAGTGGATGTAATGTCAAGAGTCATGAGTTATTAGTATATAAATGATGACTATCATCTATATATATGAATGAGATTAGTTTATAATAACAAGGCAGCTGATATATTGAAATATATTTGAGTTTTTGCCTCCACCATATTTAATTCTGAAAATCCATTGATATTTTATTATCATCCTCTCTACAAATCAAACTCCACCACACAAATTAATTCTTGAAGTCTTCTTTAACGCCTACAAAATGGTATCAGAAAACTTTAGTCTCTGAAAAGTGGTTCAGAGCCCAAATCGATTGGGACGTTGATATTTCAGAGCTTGGTCGAAGATGACTCACTCTGATACAGATTGAAGAACCTTATCTCATGAACAACAAGTATGAGTATTGGAGTATAAGAATGAAGGAAATTTTGATTTTGGGTTGGCATTCTGTATAATGATTTATGAGTATTGGAGTACAAGAATGAAGAAATACAACAGTGCAATGTGACCAGAATCACAACAAAACTCTTGGCATATTGAAAGTATATATAAGATTATAATCATGCAGCCACAATGACTCTCTCTTGATGCTTTCAAGATTAATTAATAATATAAACGATTACAAGCAACAAATTGAACTTGAAGAATCCGTTTTGAACATTGATATTCACTTTAAGAACAAAAAACAGTTCTAGTTTTATCACCAGCGCCGGCCATGCACGGAACATGTCTGGCCATGCATCTCTATAACACCTCTTAATCAATTAAAGTTTAGAATCTTGGACGATCGGATATCAAACCCTTCATGTTTCAACCGGGACATCATTGGATCATAACTCGATAGGCAGCGCAATCCGTCAAGCTATAAATTCTTCTGTATCATCTCTCCATGCAAGCCTATCTCTGCCGCCGCATTCGAGATCCTAAACTGATGTCCCGTAGGGTTTGTCCTCCGATCATTAACAAGAATATAAATTCTTGTTCCAAACATAAACACAGTGAAAACACATGCGATCATGTCTTGAGTCCCAATGAATCCTTTCGTTACAGAAATGAAGGATAAATTGGAATTTCCCGAAACTTCCCATAGCCACCGACAAAAGGATCAAATGGATAAATCTCTCGTGCTTAAACAAGAGATCTCTCATTTTCATCACAGCTTTCATCTTCTCCATTAAACTTTATCATGATCAACCATTTCAACCCTCTTTCAAGTTCAACTCCCTACTTCTTATACATAATTCTACCAAACTATTGAAAAAGATCTCTATTTTAATAAAAAAGCAAAGAGACTTTTGTAAAGATTAAGAGATGAAGAAGAGAGAGATGGAGAGAGGAATGGAATTTTTATGGGGGATGTGTAGAGATGTTAAATTTTTAATAGAAGTGAAAAGTGAAGGAACTCAACAAGCATAGAAGTTTTACAACTTTAATCATTATGTTCTCTTTGCTGAATAGAGGTACCTGTGCGGCTCTTTAGAGACTGTTTTTTCTTTGTTAATACATTCAGAATTATGATTTATCCATAAGTATAAATAATTTGTATAAAAAGTTTACTAGGACGAATAAATTCGAATAGAGGGAGTCTTATGAATAACTTCTAAATGAACAACTGATTTGAAAGGGAACCTGGACGTAGAAATTTGAATTATCAATCTTTGCATTAATTTTTAGCTCGATGTTTGTAAAGACAGTTCCTATGTAAAAGATTTGTGGGGTTCTTAATGAAAAAGTATTACATGTGCAGCATGTCGTCAGCATGCATGTTTGTAAAGACAGTTCCTATGTAAAAGATTTTGTCTTGTTTGCTGCTGAGTTGTTTCCATGTCAACATGCCGGCTGGCGACTCTTCTTTTACCATACCAATTCAAAGAACCTAAATCATTATGATCCTCCCATTTCCAACTTTTGCATGATGGTTCAATGAATTTAAATCTAAATAATCTAATAAAATATACTCCCCATTTCAGATTTTTTTCATGATAGTTAAATGAATTTACAGGTTTAGCAAGGTATACCTCTCCTATTCTAAATTTTTCATGGGCGCAGTTCATTGAACTTGAATCATTTAGGAAAAATATATTCTCTCTTTCAAGTCACTGGTTTTTGGTCTATTATATAGAGATTAAGAAACTCATAAATTTTCTTTAATAATAGATAACAAAAAAAATTCTGATTTGCTGTAATATTAGTTTTGAACGACAATTTCGAGGTAGAATTTTGAAATTCTGTATTGGTAACAATTAATTTCGCATTAATTCTGCCTCGATATTTTCAATGTAATTATGAGATTTTTGTCCGGTTCTAAACGGAAAAATACAACACATTCCGCACGGTGGTGTCAGTATGTGAGGCATTACCAGCTAAGCAAATCCAGTGTTCTTCGGTTCGTTGCACCGCTGCCTTGGCATATGAAGATAAGTTGGAATCTTATGTCTTCTTATTTGGTTTGAAATGTTTTACTGACTCGGTAGTTAGGATAAACTGCGCGAATCTCTCTTACTTTTGAACATAGCTCATTGCCCTCACCTTAATTTTTAATAAACTGCACTCTACCCTCTGTTTTGATCGGCCGTAGAAGTTTTTCTTTGCTTCCAATTTTCCATTTTCAAAATATCCCTTGATTATAGTATTAATTATGAATCCTCGCTGTACGTAGCAGCGACAAGAATAAATAATGACAGGAAATATCCGAGGAATAAAAGTTGGGCAAAAATGAAAGAAGTCTCGGAGTTTCAAGACATTGAATGGTTTCCTTCTACATGGGCGAAAATGAGCGAGGTTTCCCACCGTTTAGTCTAAAATTTATTCGGAATTGTGTTCAAGAGTTCTGGCATATGAATGATCGATGTTGAAAGAATTAGAGGGTTTGATGCCATGGTTGATATTATGTTATAAATTCTTGGTTCTTCATTATCTTCAGACATCAACAAGATGTTGGGAGGATGTTAGTTATTAGAAAAGATCATATTGTTAAAAGCTGTCACTATATATGATTGTAAAACAAAGACAAAGATACAACCCTGCTTCCTTCAAATTGTCTGCCAATGTCTATGCTACTCCCTTCATACCTTCTCCATTCACCACATCAAGGTGATACATGACAGGAATCATAGTCAGTGAGCAGAGAAACACCAACACTGGCCCAAATATCCACAAAAGAAGAGGCAGTGCGGCATAGAACAACCTATTCCCTACACTGTTCAGAACACAAGCCTTCTCCAAGAGCTCGCACACATACTCCTGCGTCACCAGAGGCGATTCTTCGATATCAGAAGGGGTGTTGGCGAGGATGCTGAAGTGGTTGATGAAGCGGATAGAGAGGGAGTAGGCGAAGAAGGCGAAGAGGAAGAGGACGAGGAGGGTGACGTACTTGAGGGCCACCATGAATTCCCCGTGGGCTCCGAAGACCGAGTCGGCGAGGGGCTTCTTGACGCTGTACGTGCTGCTGATGAGGGCGGCCAGGCCGGAGCACAGGAGGATGGAGGTCGTGGCCATCAGGGTTGACCCCATGATCATGTTCCGGATCGTCTGGATCGCGAGGATGTTCTTCTTGTCATTGTCCTACATGCAGCATAAGAAAGTTTTGGTGAGCGGCCGTGCGCTTCGACCTTTGATTAAGCTAAAATCAAATTTGAAGAAAAGTTCGAACCAAGAAGAATATATCTTGAGTTTATATATGTACCTTCATGATGTAGTGAACCCATCGGCGTCGACCAATGGAGTTGATTCCGAAGATGGTCCGGTGAGGCTGCTTCCGGATCAAACGCCAGAGCCAAAAATGGTAAACAATGGGAAAGAGAAGAGCCAAGGGAACTAACAAGAGGTCTATGTATGATTTTCTCCACTCCATTCTCTCTCAACCCCTCTCTCTCTTTCTCTCTCTCTCTCTAATTCGAAACAGAATTTGGTTAAATGGAGCTCTAGTGGAGTATAAATACAATAGCAATGGCTATGCACATAAACGTGTTCCTACACTCTTTCCATCCCCAAGCAACAGTTTGTGATAAAAAGGGCTTTTGGCCATGATGAAATCATGAGCACTCATGCAATTAAAGTTTTTTTCCCCCTTTCTTTTTGCCCCCATTTTGCAATTAATGCCTTTACCTATCAATATTAGTTCTCTCTTTTCTCTCTTTGAATATGCTTCGGTAATTAGTGCAAAGATAAGCCTTGTTTATTGCATGCATTATTTATTCTGTGATATTGAAACGTTTCAAATTTTTATTTCTCTCTGATTTTCTCCATATGGTATGTGCATAATAAAAATGAGTTCATAGTTATATTATTGTATCTTTCGATATTTATAAACAAAGAGTGATACCATACAGTGTTACCAATGCTCATATTCATATGAACAGTGTGATATAAGTATCATGTCAGTAAACCAGGCAATGTGTATGCCACTAATTATCAGTCACTAAGTTAATGAAATCAAATGATGGAAAGGATGCTCGTGTTTAACAAGGATCTTATGTTTGTCCGAGACTACGGTCCACTTTTGTCTGTGATATAACCCTGCAGCCGTGCCGCTTGGCCCACGGCCTAGTGTGTGTGTGTACCACTAATAGCGAATGATCATCCTCTAAATCACTGTACCTCGCTAAATACGAGTTTAATTCCACCTTGATTTCCCCATTCCCCATGTTATAGTATGAATTCAGGTATTAAATAGGCTGTGAACAAATACGTATCGTTTTCACTTTTAATCATGTTTCCCTTATCAATATCACTTTCATATTTACCACAACCCAATCACTAACACTTATATATCGACAATACAAAATAGACGCCAGGTCTCAATGTAAACAATCACTATGTAGCAGATATAAAGCAAGCACAAAATAGGCAAAAATGTACTGAACAGACATTCACTATATTATGACAGCCAACGCCATATAACTTGCACAATTTACCATAAAACACACGTATAAAATCAACCAAAACAATATAAAAGGCGTACGAAGTACATTTGATTATCTAATCAATAAAATTAATCTCATGTCAAATGGTACTCAGGTTAGGGACTTATCATCATTTTAAATTAGCGATAGATTGCTGGAATTCCAGTTTCAGAACTGAAAGTTCAACTTCGTGTGCAGTTTACTAGAGATTGTGTTCAGTTTCAGGTGTCGGCCCAGTTGAATAAAATCTAGTTCTATCTGTTAGCTTTCCAATTCATCAAACGGATTATCAATAGCCTTTCTATACTAGGAGTTATGTCCTGTTTAATGTGACGGAGTAAGAAATGTTACTGCAGAAACTGCAAAACGCATCGATACTCAAAAATACAAACTAAATATCAAACGACGGTGAAACTACACGGGACCAGATTTATGTGTTAGCTAACTAAATTATCTAAGCGACTATATGGGGCTCTGCGCATTTTCAGTTTTAAGTAAGGACGTGTAGTTATTTAAATTCAGGTATCCTCGTGAAATGCTGCCCCGGATTGCAGTCCAGTACCGCATTCACATCCAAATATCGTTACAGTAATCTATAAATGTCGATAAATAAACAATGTATAGTTCTAGATTATCAAGTCTTCTTCGATATAAGCCATAGAACATTACATTCCAAACTGTATTGAATTTACGATGATTTTAATAAGGTAACATGCGTGGTAAAATTCAGATTTAGTGTCGCCTTTAGGGGGCGACTTTACATGATTATAAACACGATATTTTGCATCCAAATTTCTACACGATATTCGTAAACAGTAACAGGATCTAACTATCTCAAGTTCTACCATATTAAGATATGTTTTGGTCTAGGAATTTGTGTCGAGCACTTAACTAGTGTACAGTTATTAAATGAGGGGCCCGCTTAATCTAATCAATTAAAACAATAGTTATCCCATGTTCACGTTCTGACCAATGTAGACGTTATCGATAGTTTATAGCTTCACAACGCGGCTATTGTGACAATGTAGATATATATGCAATAGTATCATTATGAATAAAACCTATCGATCCATTTAAAATAATAATAGCATGTAAAGCAAGTGATCGGCTTTTCACCTGCCTTCGGTCCCTGATATAGAAGCGACACCGCTTGCGGACTTCGTCTCGACACACGAGACGATGCGATACTGGACACAGCGCGTAGCGCGAGCGTGATGCGTGGAGATCCAGTACTAAGCACGGTGACGATACGGGTGTGACACGGTAGTGGGCATGGTGCATGCACTGGATCGGGGTATAGAGTAACACAGGGGTTGGCACGACACGGCACGGGGGCTGGCACGGCATGGCATGGGGACTGGCACGGCTTGACACGACGTGTGTGGCGTGCGGAGTGGGTATGGGGCGTGACACATCTGGGTACGCTGTGATGCGGCCATGGCACGGTAGCAGTGCGGAGGCACGCACACGGGCACGACACGGCACAAGCAGTGGTGACGACAGTGATCTTGGTTGGGTTTGGATAGCGGCGACTCCGTGATGTCGGCGGTGCGGGTGGCCGTTGAGGGTGGAAAGCGGTGATGCTCAGGCAGCGAAGGGAGATCGGTAAGGTGTTGGCAGTGAGGAGCTTGGTTGTTTAAAGGTGCATGTCGGCGTCGAGGCAAGGTGGTGAGGAGGTGACTGCGGCAGTGGATGCAGTGGGTGTTGGCTCGGTGGGTCGATAGAAGCGGCGAGGTGGTAGTGAGCTTAGGCTTGGGCGCAGTGGGTGTGGGCGCGGTGTTGGGGAGGAGAGGAGGTGGCTCCGATGATGGTGGTGTTGCTGGTGGTCGTCGGTGATGGGAATGGCCGAAGGAGGAGGTTCGTTGGTGAGGGGTTTGTAGTGGTAGTGAGCTCGAGTTGAAGGAGGAGGAAAGGGTATTGTTCGGTCGTGAAGGGAGAACGAGAGAGAGAAACGTGAGAGATCGGGAGAGAGAGTGAAGTAAGGGGAGAGGCAAGGGGACGATGTCGTCGTGGCCGCTGGGGAAGCGGGTCTCGCGGGGCATCAGCGTGAGCGAGAAGGGGAAATAGTCATTGGGGGAGGAGAGAAAACTTGGGTTGCTGGGTCATTGTGCGCGCGAGTCAGGTGGAGGTTGTTGGCGGGGGCGCGGTCGTCGCGGAGGTGGGCATGAGTAGAGCGGGGGACGTTGGAGGGGAAAAAGAAGCGGGAAAGGAAACGAGGCGAGGGAGAAGAAGAAGGAAAAGAAGGAGTGGGGGTGAGCTGGTCGGGTCGGGTGAGAGGGTCGGGTCGGGTAGGTTAGGAAATGGGTTTTAGGATTTAGGTTAGGAATAATAATTAAAAAATATAATAAAAATATTTTAATAAATAGGAAAAATCTGAAAAAATATATGGGAAAATACATATATGGAACTGGGGATTTATATCATACCCTTCTTACAAAAAATTCGTCCTCGAAATTAAAGAACGAAAACAACGGAACAACAACACTACACAAACATGTGCGGAAAACGTGCACGGACGTCCTCCTCACGTTTCTAGGTAGACTCTCCTGGAGAACGACCATCCCAAGAAATTCGAACCAACGGAATGGCCTTGTTCTTCAGCAATTTTTCCCGACGATCGAGAATGGCGGTAGGCTGCTCCTCGTAAGACAGATCAGTGCCCAACGTTAACTCCGATTGGTCCAAGATATGGCTGTCATCCCGAACGTAGAGCCTCAACTGAGATACATGAAAAGTATTGCGCCCACCAGCTAGCGATGGAGGAAGGCAACCCGATAAGCCACCTCTCCTACTCGCTCTAGCACCTCAAAAGGTCCGATAAATCGGGGATTGAGTTTTCCCCGACTACCAAACCTGATCACTTCCTGAGTGGGTGATATCTTCAGAAACACGTGGTCACCAATACCAAATTCCAACGACCTTCTGCCGGCATATGCCCAACTCTTTTGTCGGTCCTAAGCTGCCTTGATCCGTTGCCTGATCGTCTAAACTTTGCTTACTGTCCGCACTATCAGCTCAGGGCCCAACAACCTTCATTCACCCACGTCATCCCAACAAAGAGAGGACCGACACTTCCGTCCATATATAGCCTTGAACGGTGCCATCTAGATGCTAGCTTGGTAGCTGTTGTTATATGAAAACTCCACCAGATGGAAGTGATCCTCCCAAGAACCCTGAAAATCGAGCATGCATGCCTGTTCAGTTGATAAAACTGCACATTTGCATTACATTTTTCCTACCATTTTTATATTCAAAAAGGACTTTATTTTAATATATTATACATATGAGGGTTTATACGTAAAAACACCATTTTCCATGTGTTAATATATTTTAATTAGTATTTGGTAGAAAAATGTATGCAAATAAATTCATTGACCAAATCCTAGTAGAACTAAGTCTACTAAATATTATTTGAGATTATTGTGCAGAATTTTCCAAGTTGTTATGCAGAATTTATCAAACAAATCAAGTTGTTGAAGAAAACTTGCCAAATTAAGAAGCAAAACTTGAAGACCAAGTCTGGAAGCAACCGAGAGAAGATTTCTGAATTCTGAAGGTACCAAGGATTGCCAAATGTCACAAGGAAAGAGCACCCAAAAGTTGATGAAGAGATCCTCACCATTGGCCGCGGAACCGCGGCCAAACCCCCATGTTGGCCGCAGATCCGCGGCAATCTAGAAGGATCATTTGCCAAAATTTTGGGGCATGATTCTCTGCTATATTTTACCAAGTTTTGAAGCAAAAGATTCTGGCTTTGCACTATAAAAAGGCACCGAGAGCCTCTTGGAAAAGTCATCAAGCCGAAGAGATCACGAAGCCCCAGACGCTCACGCATCCAGGCTGATCATCAACTGTTCGTCTACCTCCTTAGGAAAGATCGAGAAGCAAACTAGTCTTTGTAATCATTTTCTACGGAATAAAAGTGTAGATTGTTCAAGTTGATTAATAAAGGTAGTTGTTTTATTTAATTCTTTTGCATTTTACATTATGTTTTCCCTCTCTATCTTTTCATCTTCTTTTCCTAACATGCGCGAGTAATTCTCCGCTTGTTAGGGTTCGTAGGATTAGGGTAGGCTAATGGACGATGAAAATAACTAAACCCTTTTTAAGTCCTATAAAGTTTAGGAACTTTATCAAAAGAATCATTAACATCCTAATCGGGCGCGCTAGCAATTCTTTGCTAGTTCCGACCGCGATTAGAGATTAGATTAATGATTGTTTTGGTAAAGGCTAGATATGAACGGAGTTCCGTGTCGAGATAAGGGTTAAGAGTGGAATTCCTTTTCCCTCCAGAAACCCTAATCTACACGCATCACCGTCGTTCTAGTTTTAAATCTATTAATGGATAAAAAGGGTAACTTTTAATTAATCGTCCATAACTACTAAATCCTAGCGAACCCTACAAGCCCCCTTATTATATTAACTACATCTTTAAAATAATATAGATCTATATTTTACATTCTTGTTTAACGTAGATCTAGAAACCATTCTATAAAATTCTTTATCCCTCCTCTCTTTCTCAACACATCTAAAGTAAAAATAAAAGGTTCAACGTTTCCCAGAGGACGACCTGTACTCATCTCGGTCTAGCTACACGCGACACCGTTATTGATTGCGGTTAAACTACAAACAAACACTCTTTCACGTAACAATCAATGCCCTCAGCATATCCTCGAGCGTCTGGATAGTACGCTCGGATTGCCCGTCTGTCTGTGGATGGTAGGCCGTGCTAAACTTGAAACGCGTGCACAAACTCTCTTGCAGGCTCTTCCAGAAATTGGAAATGAACCTGGTGTCTCGATCAAACACGATACTAACGGGCACCCCGTGCAGTCTCACAATCTCCTGCAAATATTTCCCCGCAAGCGAATCCGTCGATTGTCTGACTTGGAAGGGTAAGAAATGCGCTGCCTTCGTAAGACGATCAACTATAACCCAGACAGCATTATTGCCCCTTGGGCTTCGAGATAGTGCCGTCACAAAATCCATGGTAATGTTCTCCCATTTCCATTCTGGCACTGGAAGCGGCTGCAACAACCCAGCTACTCTCTGATGCTCGACTTTCACCTGTTGGCATACCAGACACTTGGAAACAAAGTAAGAAATTTCCCTCTTCATCCCGTTCCATCAGAAGTGCTGCCTCAGGTCTCTGTACATCTTGGTGCCACCTGGGTGCACTGAGTAAGCAGAACTATGTGCCTCAGGTAGAAATTCATCTCGAATACCCCCCTTTGTAACACACAGTCGGCTGCCAAATCTCAGAGAACTATTTTCGTAAATCTGCAAATCCGTCCTCAAACCAGCCTTAATTAACCCTCTGAACTTCTGCAACTGAGGGTCTCTAGCCTGTGCAGCTTTGATGCGATCAGAAGCGATGATTGAACCTGTAATTGCCAGAGCTGTCCGGGCACACCCGGTGTAACTACCTCCGACTCGAGTCTCTGAAGGTCATCGAGAATCCCTTTCTGACAAGTCAGCAACGCAGTTGACGGCCTGCGATTAAGAGCATCAGGAACGACGTTTACCTTTCTCGGGTGTATTGTAGATCAATGTCATAGTCTGCCATCAACTCTAACCATCTGCGTTGTCTCATATTTAGCTCCTTCTGATTGAACACGTACTTCAAACTTTTGTGATCTGTGTACATCTCCACTCTCTCGATTAGCAAATAATGCCTCCAAATCATTAAGGCGAACACAAGGGCCGCTAACTCCAGGTCATGCGTGAGGTAGTTATTCTCATGAGTTTTCAGCTGACGAGAAGCGTAAGCCACCACTCGACCGTGCTGCATTAATACACAGCCCAAATCTCTTCCCGACACATCACTATGAACAACCAAGCCACCCGAGCTGTCCGGCACAGTTAGGATTGGAGCCGTGGTCAACTTCAGTTTCAACAGCTCGAACGCCTGGGTGCATTCCTCCGACCAAACATACTGTAAGTCTACGGTAGCGCCCCGGCCGTCTACAGACGCCAAATGCGGAACAAAAACTTTTTAACTGGCGCTATCGTATACTTTAACCCGGATCTGCCATTATTGCTAAACTAACAAACTGTAAAGAGTGTAGAAAGGTTATACCGAACGATCCGAGTCCTTCGTTCTTTAACCATCATCCCACGCTCCGTTGCGGCTGCTCCGATCTCGTCGATCTCCGATCTGCTCGTCCAGGTGGCACCACGTCAACGATTCTTTAAACGGGCTCCCGCCTCTGACTCGAGGCAACTCGGTCGTCAAGTTTGCTAAAAGAGACGACCAAGAATGATGTAGAGAATGAGTAGATGACTTTGTCTCACTTCGTCCAAAGCCGTGGACGATCGGTTAATGAAGTTGCCGATGGAAATGAAATGGAACAAGAAATGAACTATGAAATTTCCATGCATCCAAAACTTTAGTCTTTTCCTTTTAGCAACCATAATTTTCTCAAGTGAGTAAGTGGAGGAGGAGAGATAGGGCCGGTCACTTATATGGAGAAGGAGGGTGAGTGTAGGAGCAATCAAGGAGGTGACCATAAACAAAGATCATGAAGAAATATCCTTAAGTAAACAAGAACATTAAAGCTTAAAGCATGAGTCATTATAACACATCATCAAGCCTTTAATGCACCAATTAATGTCAAGATGACTCATTAGCCATCTCACCACTTCTAGAACCTTCTAGAATGATGACTCACTCTCATCCAAGAAAAGATAAATCCGTCTCTAACCGAATGTTAAAAGACGGCTGATAGAAAACTGGAAACTGGCAACTTCCAAAAGTGATCCTGAAACGACTTTCAGGAAAATCCCGAAACTGTATAAATATACCCGCATTTGTATTACAACCGAATACAAATGCAACTGAGACAAAGATATTATACCTACTCAATATAATACTCGGATCCGGCTTAAACCAAAGCCGACCAGTATCATCTGCCCGAAAAATAACGCGTGCGTAAACGTACGTGCATTTTCCGAACCCTGCCATAAAACCATACGGCCTCTACAACGTTTCGCCCGAACTTGGGAAACTGTCTGTGGGGGACTCTAATGACTCGTCAGTACCCTGGCAGTGGGTTTAACCACAAACCGTCAACGGCACTAGCTATGCGTAACGGCTGCCCATGGACTGACCTCAAGGGAGGCTGATGAGCGAACTCATCCAGAAACCCTACTGAGCCTAACAGTGACAATGTATATACAGTCCGGTCCGTTCGTCTATGAGTATCGCATATCTGCCTAGGTGGCTAGAAACGTCAGACCCCCAATAGCAGTATAAGTCGTGTCGGAGTGTAGCCCAATAACACCCTGAGATACTACTGGAGTACCTACCAGTAAATCTCCTGCCATGGCCATGGACTTTGTGTAATGGCTCTCCTAGACACAGCACGACCTCGCCCCCAATACCGGGAGAGACGAATCCCCTGCCGATCCGCTCACGTGCCTCCATATGGCTCGGGACTGTACCCAAAAACTACCTGTTTGCACGACTCCTTTGAGCCGTGGTAGGGTAGAAATCAAAGCACAGTGGGAACTCACACGAGACAAATGACGACCTCAGGTCGATGAACTAACCTGTACACATGTCACCAGGGAACTGCTATCTGACGATATGTATAATACCAACTAGCAGGTTCCCGGCGAGTCCTGTCCGGTGTACTCATAACCCAATGAGCACCTGTATACATCTTAGGTGATCCAACTGACACCAGTGGCTTGTGAGACCGGCCACCGCCCCTCGTCGGGGTCTCGACTGTACACACTAGTCTACTCCGGAGTATCGATGCCCTGTCTCGAAACTCCCACGACTAGGGACAACAATTAAGGATATGCGTATAAACCACCCAACTCTCACGTATATGATCGCCATCATACAGTTGGTGGTGAAGCAAGATCCTAAGGGCTCTATCAAAGTGTAACATGTAATCAGTCACCTGAACATGTACACGACTGATAAAGGCAAACCAGATAGCATACTATCATCTTGAGTAAGACTGTCCTACCGGTATAGGTCCTACGCAATCATTGCAATCACATACCTGCGATCCAATAATTGACTATGAGGGCACTATCTCCAACAATATCCCACTTGCTCTCAAGGCTAATTATTGCGATGTCGACTACTCACAGCCCGTGTGAAACCGAACATCCAACTCCTCTACTAATCAGTTTCACAAAGCCCGTTTGTAAAACTATTGTGTTCGAGAAATAGCCTCAGTGAGTGGATCTGCCTAGATGTTTCTTTCTATATCTCTCTAAATCTCAAGTTCGCGGAGAAAGCCATCTCCCGAATTGAGTAATACCTGTCTTAGAATATGTCTGGATATCTGATGGCACCTAGTTCATAAATGAACTCCAAACCCAAACTTCTTAGACAGTATCGATCACTGAATTTAATCAGTATCCGACACCATGCCTCCCACAGTATCCTCTTGGACCACCTGTCCATAATACTGTCCCTCTTCATCAGAGGGAAAAACTATAACTCTGACAATCTCTCTGTCAACCATGTCACCTTTGAAGCCTGTATTGATAACCGTCTCCCGAAAGATGCTGCCATCATCAAATCCGTAGAACATGTACTTATGTTCTAAAACTTCTTCCTTATGTTTCTCCAGGATTGGATTAATATAAACTCATCGCATCTAGTGCAAAAACAACATCTGGTGTGGTACCTGACATCTCATGATTGATTCAGTTGCCTAAGCAAGTGATCTGTCAATCATGCACATCCCTCTCCCCTTTAGTCTATACGACATCTTTAGAGAGGGTGACTCCATCACCTGCAGGTACACCACCATGCTAGGAGTCAACTATTATAAAAACCATTAGAATATCTGTCAAAGTACCCACATTGGGAAACTACCCAAATCCAGATCTAAAACCATAGATCTAGAAACCAGAATGTCTAATATTATATCCATATCCTGTCTGGAGAAACAACTGTGTGACGACCACAGTACAACCGATCGTAGTATAGGAATTTTACTTCCTACTTTGTGTATGTCATCCAGATACCTTGACATCACACCCTACTACCTTCTTAACAGATCCATCCCCTATTCTGATTGAAGTCAAACCCATGACTGTCATATCAAAATTAGATGATCTATCTCCACTATTACTGCTCTAGTCTATAAATAGACATAAGCATCTTCCCCACTATGCTTCCGTTGCTCCCACTGACTACGACAACCCTCCTACCGGGTCTCATAACCTGGAACAACAGTAGTGTCAAGTCTGGGTAGATAAGAACCTCCCTGTCACCGTCCTTGAGCCTACCGAAGTACCTCTCGGGTGTCTGAGGTTACCCACCATATCTACGGAGTGGCTAATGGAATGTCAAACCTGATTGAATATATAGGTTCTATTAAATTTTCCGTAATCGTTCGCGGTTCTGGAATCACTTCCAGTTCTACCATACTCCTACTACTGTTTTCTGAAAAAGATCCATTTTACTAGAACTGTGGCGAGTCAAGAACAATATCACTATTGATCTTCCAAATGGTAGAATATCAACCCTCGTCATAGCCAGGGTCAACCCACAAACAGCCATTACAGAAACGTGCCCTGAGTTATCCAGAGTCTGGTTTTAAGCATAAGCTGGACAACTCCCCGTACCTTAACATCTTTTGAGGTACGATCCATTCTATATCCAATACAGAAACTTTGGCACTTATTTAATTGGAACCATATTCAAATCATGCAACTGTCTCCAGTGCATATCAACTTAATGGAAAGAGGCTAATCAGCATTACTCAACTTAGGAATCCATCCAATTATGAGTAACCTGAAAGAGAAACACGTTTCTCAAAACCATCACTTTCATCTGAATACCAATCACAAGAATCTACATCTTCGATCTCTTTGAAGAATCCCGATACTTGTGACACCTGGTTCTCTACTTTATTCTTATACCCACAACTTCTCAAAACTTAGACCTTGTATTTGTACGAAACACTTGTCTAAATACTAGAGAAGTTATAAGTAAACAGAACATAGTACGAGGACCTACCCCTTTGTCCTGATAGACACTAGGCAACATACAATACTTTGTATAAGTCCGCTGAGTTAAACAACTCAAAACCTGTGCGTCGTAGGTTGAAAACTGTACCCTGGCGATTTCCTCAAATATCACCAATTACAACGAATTCCGATATAATGAGGATAATCACCTAATTCCCAATAACTTACTCCTACTCATCATCTGTAAAACCATATAGATATGAGAATGAAACCTGGTAAATACATACCCTTGGAGCAAGTGTCTAATCGGGAAAACAGTTTTTCTTTAACAATGCACTGAAACATGAAAATATTTCGTAGGGGTATCCTGGTATTCATAGCAATGCCTCTTCCATAATCCAATTCCTGACTTCAACCGTATATTTTATTGCCATCTCTCCAAATCCCTTTATTTGTCTTTAGTCGTTACCTTCTGTACACCATCGTTAGGCTAAATGGTTTTATTCCTTCCCTACCGTTCGGTACCAGCCTATGGTTTGGAAGAAGACTATCCAGTAAGCATAATAGGTGTACCCTCCTAAACCAAGAAGTACTCATATCTTGAGAGAAGGTGATGATAAAAGACAACTGAATAATACATTATTCTTTTTAAAGGTGAAATAGGAGTGGCGACGAAGTACGCGGTTTTGGTCGTGAATGATAACAGTCGTAATTTACTTTGCCCTCTTTCTAATCCCTTTATTTTGTCTTTACATATTACCTTCTGCACACCCTACTTAGGCTAATTGGTTTTCTTCATTCCCTACCTTTCGGCACCAGCCTATGGTTTGGAATAAGACTATCCAATAAGCGTAATAGGTGTACTCTCCTAAACCAAGGAGCCCTCGCAACCTGAGAGAAGGTGATAATAAAAGACAACTGAATAAACCAATTCTATTTCTCCTGAACCTGAATCCATCCTCGAAGAAGTCCCTTCGAGTTCGTATATAACCATACGATGGATCTATCCAATGGAAGTGGATATCCGTAGTAAAACGGGTGTTCTGAGAAATGCAAAGGGTAAAAGAAGGAGTGGCAATGACTTATGCAATATAGACAATCCAAAAAGCCAGTATTTTAAGAAGGTTCGGTCAACTTGGTCACTGAGTCATAGTCTAGGGTCGGTCAAAGGTCGCTGCCAAAGAGAGAGAGAGAAAAGAAACACTCTGCGTGCACTCTAACCTTGATCAGAATGGTTATCACTTTATCTAATCCGGAAACCTCCCACTGTCCTGTCAAATTCTCCTCCAAACCTAAAGAAGAATCAATCGGGATCACACGAAGAGTAAACCAACTCATCAGTGGGAATCGGGATCCAACTCTCATCGCATGATAACGTGATGGAATGCATCCACGTTACTCATACTCCAGAAGGTATGCACATACTTGGCAAGTTTCAGTTTCTTTAGAAACTCCCGATAAGATTTTTGCCCCATACTCTTATAACCTTGGCGTTAGGTCAAAATGTCATAAGTCACATGCCAAGTTCTACCCGTCACTATCTTGTTAATTTGAACCCACCCGCACATGCCCTTGGCGTTAGGTCAAAATGGCAGAACGGCTGTCCCAAACCAACTCATCTATCTATGCAACAATTGAATACCCAGCAGCTACCAAACACTATGCCTTGGCGTTAGGTCAAAATACATAGCTTGAATACTACTGAATACCCAAAAGAAGTGACGGAGGGCTACG
The DNA here is from genome assembly GCA_030015575.1 of Agapanthus africanus. Lineage (NCBI taxonomy): Eukaryota > Viridiplantae > Streptophyta > Magnoliopsida > Asparagales > Amaryllidaceae > Agapanthus > Agapanthus africanus. The sequence continues at coordinate 21,699,026 of CM057348.1, read as the reverse complement.
GCTGGTTTTTGGCGAAAAACCTTTAACGTAGTGAACTTGATATCGCTGAAGGAACCTGATAGCTTTTTTTAAAATATAGTGGCGAAAACCTTTGCTAAAGAGTTCACTCCCGGTGAAGGGATCTCGACTCTTTTCTCATGGAATGAGGTGCGGGATATTCCACTAAATACCGCGATGCAAAGCAACTTGTAATCGACTATAGTGAAGTTATTACCCTGACGCAAACTTCTGCCCAAGGGGTCAGTCCCAGTGAAGGGATATCGGCCCTTGCCCCGTCGAATGAGGTGCAGGATATTCCACTGAATACCGCTATGCAAAACAAAAGGAAACGTCTTTGTAATAACACTTTTTAAATTTGTTCCAACAACTGTAAACAGGTTTGTTTTCCTTTGCATTGATCAGAATCAACGCAGTCCCATCAATCAATCACACCAGAAAAGAACGAAAATAAAATGTACGTATATGCCATCTGCATTCGTCACTGGGTCCCGTCATCACCCGTTAGGTTACTTAACTAACGACAGAGCGGGGACTGGACTAGCGCGGGTGTAAAACATATACAACATCTAATAGTATATAAACCAATATACAATAATCGCTCCAGGCGTGATAATATGCAACATTACAGAAAAGTAATAAGCATCACAGAACAATACAGATAATCTGGGATCCCCGGGTTTCACAGAGCCGCTGCTGAAACCCGACGTTCCCCTGTCGTGTGGATAGCCTGTGCAATGAAACCTAGACCCCTACGAGTGCGGCGAATAGTCTGCCAATTCTAGAGTGGGACCCCTCTGCCTCTCAAAGCCATGAGATGCGGACCCGTTGCCCCCCAGAACCCGGCTATCCGTGCACTCCGTCGCGGGGCAAAACCTAGTACAATAATGAAAAATAGTACAACAGGTACATCGACCGCAACCTGGTCGTGTCCCAAAAGAATATTATACAACAGGCAGTGACGGCAGTCCACAAGTTGGACGCTCGCCCCTCAATATCAAATGTACAAATAAACTCAAACTGCACTACCATTGCACACTGCTATCCACCACGACAAATCCGCAACATCACAGCACAACACAGAACATCAACGCGAATGTCACGTTCGCAAACCCGTCTAAAAGAACTATAGCAATCAGATGCGGTTTACCGATCAAATGACATTCTCGGTCGGAGATATAATGTAAGCACTGTAAACTAACATGTTTAAATTTCGATCGACTAAATATCACGAAGTGGGCCCCACGCAAATCTGCTGAACAATAATAAAATCTGGGCCCAAAAGATATATACCAAAACCCCCAAATTCCATGGAAGAATCAACTGTGCAAATTTGAGGGCATGATCGCTCAGAACGGCCGCGGATGCGCGGCCAAACCATGGGTTTGGCCGCGTTTCCGCGGCAGTCTTGTCGATTCACGTGTCCAAATTTGTACGGCGTTCTTATAAAACCCTGCACAGATTTCTGTGATATGTGGAATATTTTTAGGACACCATTTAAAATCAACAGAAACTGTCAAATTGGAAAAATGCGGTATTTGATTTCCGGTTCGATCGATGTTTTAAACTCGTTAGCACAAGTTAGTATAGCAAAATGGTGAGGCTCTGATACCACTGTAAGTCTACGGTAGCGCCCCGGCCGTCTACAGACGCCAAATGCGGAACAAAAAATTTTTAACTGGCGCTATCGTATACTTTAACCCGGATCTGCCATTATTGCTAAACTAACAAACTGTAAAGAGTGTAGAAAGGTTATACCGAACGATCCGAGTTCTTCATTCTTTAACCATCATCCCACGCTCCGTTGCGGCTGCTCCGATCTCGTCGATCTCCGATCTGCTCGTCCAGGTGGCACCACGTCAACGATTCTTTAAACGGGCTCCCGCCTCTGACTCGAGGCAACTCGGTCGTCAAGTTTGCTAAAAGAGACGACCAAGAATGATGTAGAGAATGAGTAGATGACTTTGTCTCACTTCGTCCAAAGCCGTGGACGATCGGTTAATGAAGTTGCCGATGGAAATTAAATGGAACAAGAAATGAACTATGAAATTTCCAAGCATCCAAAACTTTAGTCTTTTCCTTTTAGCAACCATAATTTTCTCAAGTGAGTAAGTGGAGGAGGAGAGATAGGGCCGGCCACTTATATGGAGGAGGAGGGTGAGTGTAGGAGCAATCAAGGAGGTGACCATAAACAAAGATCATGAAGAAATATCCTTAAGTAAACAAGAACATTAAAGCTTAAAGTATGAGTCATTATAACACATCATCAAGCCTTTAATGCACCAATTAATGTCAAGATGACTCATTAGCCATCTCACCACTTCTAGAACCTTCTAGAATGATAACTCACTCTCATCCAAGAAAAGATAAATCCGTCTCTAACCGAATGTTAAAAGACGGCTGATAGAAAACTGGAAACTGGCAACTTCAAAAAGTGATCCTGAAACGACTTTCAGGAAAACCCCGAAACTGTATAAATATACCCGTATTTGTATTACGACCGAATACAAATGCAACTGAGACAAAGATATTATACCTACTCAATATAATACTCGGATCCGGCTTAAACCAAAGCCGACCAGTATCATCTGCCCGAAAAATAACACGTGCGTAAACGCACGTGTATTTTCCGAACCCTGCCATAAAACCATACGGCCTCTACAACGTTTCGCCCGAACTTGGGAAACTGTCTGTGGGGGACTCTAATGACTCGTCAGTACCCTGGCAGTGGGTTTAACCACAAACCGTCAGCGGCACTAGCTATGCGTAACGGCTGCCCATGGACTGACCTCAAGGGAGGCTGATGAGCGAACTCATCCAGAAACCCTACTGAGCCTAACAGTGACAATGTATATACAGTCCGGTCCGTTCGTCTATGAGTATCGCATATCTGCCTAGATGGCTAGAAACGTCAGACCCCCAATAGCAGTATAAGTCGTGTCGGAGTGTAGCCCAATAACACCCTGAGATACTACTGGAGTACCTACCAGTAAATCTCCTGCCATGGCCATGGACTTTGTGTAATGGCTCTCCTAGACACAGCACGACCTCGCCCCCAATACCGGGAGAGACGAATCCCCTGCCGATCCGCTCACGTGCCTCCATATGGCTCGGGACTGTACCCAAAAACTACCTGTTTGCACGACTCCTTTGAGCCGTGGTAGGGTAGAAATCAAAGCACAGTGGGAACTCACACGAGACAAATGACGACCTCAGGTCGATGAACTAACCTGTACACATGTCACCAGGGAACTGCTATCTGACGATATGTATAATACCAACTAGCAGGTTCCCGGCGAGTCCTGTCCGGTGTACTCATAACCCAATGAGCACCTGTATACATCTTAGGTGATCCAACTGACACCAGTGGCTTATGAGACCGGCCACCGCCCCTCGTCGGGGTCTCGACTGTACACACTAGTCTACTCCGGAGTATCGATGCCCTGTCTCGAAACTCCCACGACTAGGGACAACAATTAAGGATATGCGTATAAACCACCCAACTCTCACGTATATGATCGCCATCATACAGTTGGTGGTGAAGCAAGATCCTAAGGGCTCTATCAAAGTGTAACATGTAATCAGTCACCTGAACATGTACACGACTGATAAAGGCAAACCAGATAGCATACTATCATCTTGAGTAAGACTGTCCTACCGGTATAGGTCCTACGCAATCATTGCAATCACATACCTGCGATCCAATAATTGACTATGAGGGCACTATCTCCAACACATACGACACCTCCTTCCGTGTGAGCTTTGTCAAGGGTTCCGCTACTCTGACGAAATCTTGGACAAACCGTCGATAATACACAGCCAATCCCAAGAAGATTCTTATCTCAGCAACTGATTTCGGTGTCGGCCAGTCTTTAATAGATTCGATTTTTGCCGGATCCACTGAAATGCCATCACTCGACATGATATGCCCCAGAAATTGCACTTTGTCGAGCCAAAACTCGCACTTGCTTAGCTTAGCATGGAGCTTCTCCTCCCGTAGAACCTACAATACAATTCGTAGATGCTCGACGTGCTCCTCTAGACTTCTGGAATAGACAGGAATGTCGTCGATGAATACGACAACAAACTGATCCAAGTATTTGGAGAAGACCCTGTTCATCAAGTCCATAAATATAGTCGGTCTATTGGTAACACCGAACGACATCACAAGAAACTCATAGTGTCCATACCGGGTTTGGAAAGCTGTCTTGCATACATCCTCGACCTTAACCCTGATTTGGTGATACCCTGACCGAAGTTCTAGTTTAGAAAATACTCGAGCGCCACCAAGCTGGTCAAACAAGTCGTCGATGCAGGGGATGGAGTACTTGTTCTTCACGGTCACTCGGTTCAACTCCCGGTAGTCGATGTACATGCACAAGGAACCGTCTTTCTTCTTCACCAGTAACATAGGAGCACCCAACGGGAAAACACTTAGACAGATAAATCCCTTGTCCAAAAGATCTTCCATCTGTTTCTTTAGTTCTGCCAACTCAATTGGCGCCATCATGTAAGGAGCCTTGGAAACCGGCGCCGTCTCTAGGATCAGGTCAATCGAGAGGCCCAATATGCGAGAAGGTGGTAGACCTGGTAAATCTTCAGGGAACACATAAAAAAAATCCCGAACAATCTCTAGGGCTGGACTCTCATCAATCTCCATAGCCGTCAACGCTTTTGGCTTGGCTGGCTCCAAAGACTCGCTTCCGCCTTTAAAAAAAACTCAGGATGATTGGGAATACGGAAAGTCGCTTTCCTAGCTCGGCAATCGATGATCGCATAGAAGGTACTCATCCAATCCATCCCGAGAAATGCGTCATAGCTGCCCGTCTCGATTAAAAGGAAGTTCGCATAAAATTTCCTGCCACATAGTACCACCGGACATAACCTACACTCTTGGTTGGACACAATAATTCCGTTACCCGTATATATCTCCCAACCCTTGGTCAACGGCTCGTGAGATATAGAGTGTGTGCCAAAAAACTGTGTAGAAATAAAACAATGCGAAGCACCCAAATCAAAAAGGACTCTTGCTGGTACAGAATAAATAATGAAGGTACCTGTAACTACTTCTTCAGAAGCCTCTACCTGCTCGGCGGACAGGGTGAAAGCCCGCCCCTGAATTCGACCCGTACCAGTCTGCCTCTGATCGAATAACCGCTACTGGGATACCCAAGGTGGACCCTTCTGAGCTGAAGTGCCGTACAACTATTGATGTTGCTTGAACCCTCCTTGTAGATCAGATCTATGGGTACATCTGCTAACCCTGTGCTCGCCGGATCCGCAAAGCAAACACTGCCCCTTGTCTCTGCGACAATCTCTCTGCATGTGCCCTGGCCTCTAGCAATAATCGCAAAACAGGGCCCTCTGCTGTGACTGCTGAGGTGAAAAAGTATGCTTCATCTGCGTAACACAAGACCTGTGAACTGGGATCACTCCACGGGGAGAAAATGTAGCCCGTGCTGGAACTACGTAGGGTCTATTGTCTACCGATCGTTGGCCCTTAGCCTTCTCCGCCAATCTTTCCTGCACTTGGGAAGCGTTCAACACTTGAGCAAAGGTCAGTAGATTAAGAGACGCGATAAGCTGCTATAGTTCAATATCAAGCCCCTGCTGAAACCATCTGGCCATGTCGGCTTCGGTGGCTACCATATACGGTGTGAAGCAACTCAGCCGGTTAAACTCTGCGGCGTAGACATCCACTGAGCATCCATTTTTCTTCAACATGATGAATTTATCCTCCATCTCGGCCTTGGCAGTGGCCGGAAAATAGTGATCTAGAAAGTATGCGGAGAACATATCCCATCCGATAGGTTTCTCTAGCCTACTTTCCTCTACGGACCACCATATGCAGGCCTCGTCCTCCAACTGAATCTTCACCACATTCACTTTGTCATCGTCAAGAACTCGAGCGGCCGTCAGAAGGTTCTTTACGTTGATGAGCTATTGCTCGGCCTCAAGTGGATTCGCTGATCCCGTGAACACCGCTGGATGAAGCCTCCTGAAGTCCGAAACGGTACCGACCTGAGCCTGTGTAGTCGGTACGAGTGCCCTCGGGGGCGGCGGGAACAGTTGTAGATCTCTCCAGAGCAGTAATCGCGGTCTCCTGTACCGCCTTCAATCTCTCGGCCAGTAGATCGGTCTTCCTCTTTTGAGTCTGGGCCAGGGTCGTCAGTGTGCTGAGAATCATCTCGGTACGATCGTGGGAACCGGCACCCGAGGAGTCCATATTTATGAAAAAGATCAAAAGAAATTAGATACAAACAAGAGCTACACAATGATTCAACGAGAATTAGAAAGTGAACAGAAATGTAGTAAAGCACACGTTCAGGGTGTAACTCAATCTAGGGATCTCTCGATGGAACTGTAATTTCATCCAAAACCTTGGCTCTGATACCGAAAAAACCATGTCACGCCCTGCTTCCCAAAATACGGAATACGAGAGGTGACTAGGCCAGCCATGCTCCTACGGTCAAGGAATAATCCCGCCGTACTCACACTTCGACTTCTAGCATTGGATGGTAGTCAGTAAACAGTACTAGAGTAAAGAAAAATCACAGTTCACAACTTTATTACATTGCAATAAAAGAGTTCGAAATACATTCATTTTGCACAAGAAAAAACTAACCAACGAAATACAAAGTGCTGAAAGCAAAAAAATGGCGCTGATGATGCAGTTTAGACCTCTGTGATCTCGAATGGCAGGTCTGCTCCTAGGCTGGGTCCACTTCGTCCTCTGAGCATGCACACTCAGGTCGTCAAGACAACACATATAGCAATAATTATATAATGGGTGTGCAATGTTATTAAATAAGAAAAGTGCAACAGAATGCAGAACATGAAAATAACGAACATCATTTGCATATGAACAGTGTGATATAAGTATTATGTTAGTAAACCAGGCAATGTGTTGTCACTACTTATTAGTCACTAAGTCAATGAAATTAATTGGTGAAAAGGATGCTCGTGTTTAACAAGGGTCTCGTGCATATCCGAGACTATGGTCCACTGTTTTCCGGAACATAACCTGCAGCCGTGTCATTAGGCCCACGACCTAATGTGTGTGTGTGTGTGTCACTAATAGCGAATGATCATCCTCTAAATCACTACACCTCGCTAAATACGAGTTCAATTCCACCTTGATTTCCCAATTCCCCAGGTTATAGTATGAATTCAAGTATTAGATAGGCTGTGAACAAATACGTATCGCTTTCACTTTCAATCACATTTCCACTTATCAATATCACTTTTGTATTTGTCACAACCCAATCACTAACACTTATATATCGACAATGCAAAACAGTTGCTAAGTCTCAATATAAACACTCACTATGCAGCATGTATAAAGCAATCACAAAATAGGAAAAAATGCATTGAACAGACATTCACTATATTATGACAGCCAACGCCATATAACTTGCACAATTTACTATAAAACACACGTATAAAATCAACCAAAACAATATAAAAGGCATACGAAGTACACTTGATTATCTAATCAATAAAATTAATCTCATGTCAAACGGAACTCAGGTTAGGGACTTATCATTATTTTAAATTAGCAATAGATTACTGGAATTCCAGTTTCAGAACTGGAAGTCCAACTTCGCGCGCAGTTTACTATGGATTGTGTTCAGTTTCAGGTGTCGGCCCAGTTGAATAAAATCTAGTTATATCTGTTAGGTTTCCAATGCATCAAACGGATTATCAATAGCCCTGTTTAATGTGACGGAGTAAGAAATGTTACTGGAGAAACTGCAGAACACATCGATACTCAAAAATACAAACTAAATATCAAACGACGGTGAAACTGCACAGGACCAGATTCATATGTTATCTAACTAAATTATCTACGCGAATATATGGGGCTCTGCGCATTTTCAGTTTTAAGTAAGGACATGCAGTTATTTAAATTCAGGTATCCTCGTGAAATACTTCCCCGGACTGCAGTCCAGTGCCGCATTCACAGTCAAATATAGTTACGGTAATCTATAAATGTCGAGAAATAAACTATGGATGGTTCTATATTATAGAGTCGGCTTCGATATGAGCCGTAGAACATTACATTCCAAACTGTATTGAATTTAGGGGGCGACTTTACATGATTATAAACACGATATTTTGCATCCAAATTTCTAAACGATATTCATAAACAGTAAACGTATCTAACTATCACAAGTTCCGCCATATTAAGATATTTTTTGGTCTAGGAATTTGTGTCAAGCACTTAACTAGTGTACGGTTATTAAACGAGGGGCCCGCTTAATCTAATCAATTAAAACAATAATTATCCCATATTCACGTTCTGACCACTGTAGACGTTATCGATAGGTTATAGGTTCACAACGCGGCTATTGTGACGATGTAGATATATATGCAATAGTATCATTATGAATAAAACATATCGATCCATTTAAAATAATAATAGCATGTAAAGCAAGTGATCGGCTTTTCACTTCCCTTCGGTCGCTGATATAGAAGCGACACCGTTTGCAGACTTCGTCTCGACACACGAGACGATGCGATACTGGACACGGCGCGTAGCGCGAGCGTGATGCGTGGAGATCCGGTACTAGGCACGGTGACGATGCGGGTGTGACACGGTAGTGGGCATGGTGCATGCACTGGATCGGGGTATGGAGTGACACGGGGGCTGGCATGACGCGGCACGGGGGTTGGCACGGTATGGCACGGGGACTGGCATGACGTGACGCGACGTGTGTGGCATGGGGAGTGGGTACGGAGCACGACACATCTGAGTACGCTGTGGTGCAGTCGTGGCACGGTGGCTGTGCGGAGGCACGCACACGGGCACGACACAGCACAAGCAGTAGCGACGGCAGTGATCTCGGTTGGGTTCGGATAGCGGTGACTCCGCGAGGTAGGCGGTGCGGGTGGCCATCGAGGGTGGAAGGCGGTGATGCTTAGGTAGCGAAGGGAGCTCGGTAAGGTGTTGGCGGCGAGGAGCTTAGTTGTTTAGAGGAGCAAGTCGGCGTCGAGGTGAGGTGGTGAGTAGGTGACTGCGGCAGTGGATGCAGTGGGTGTGGGCTCGGTAGGTCGATGGAGGCGGCAAGGTGGTAGTGAGCTTGGGCTTGGGCGCAGTGGGTGTGGGCTCGATGTTGGGGAGGAGAGGAGGTGGCTCCAACGATGGTGGTGTTGCTAGTGGTCGTCGATGATGGGGATGGCCAGAGGAGGAGGTTCGTCGGTGAGGTGGGGATGGGTTCTTGGTGGTAGTGAGCTTGAGTTGAAGGAGGATGAAGGGGTTTTATTCGGTCGTGGAGGGAGAACGAGAGAGAGAGAGAAACGAGAGAGATCGGGAGAGAGAGTGATGTATGGGGAGAGGCGAGGGGACGAGGTCGTCGTGGCCGCTGGGGAAGTGGGTCTCACGGGACGTCGGCGCAAGCGAGATGGGGAAAGAGTTTTTGGGGGAGGAGAGAAAACGTGGGTTGCTGGGTCATCGTGCGCGCGAGTCAGGCGGAGGTTGTTGTTGGGGGCACGGTCGTCGCGGAGGTGGACGCGAGTAGAGCGGGAGACGTTGGAGGGGAAAAAGAAGCGGGAAAAGAAACGAGGCGAGGGAGAAGAAAAAGGAAAAGGAGTGGGGATGAGCGGGTCAGCTTGGATGAACGGGTCGGGTCGGGTAGGTTAGGCAATGGGTTTTAGGATTTAGGTTAGGGATAATAATTAAACAATATTTAAAAAATATTTAAAAAATAGGAAAAATGGGGAAAATCTGGAAAAATATATGGAAAAAACATATACAAAACTGGGTATTTACAGCATATTCCTCATAATTTTTATTATTTATATATGTCTTACTGTCTTCTCAAATCTATTCTATTTTCTTTCTTAGTAATTTAAATTTAAAAACATTCACTACCAACATTATGCTAAAAAGGAAGCTAAACAAACACTTATCTGGAATATATTATGGTATTTTAGCAAAAAGCACAGTCTAAACAAAATGTGCAATCATTCTTGCCTAAAATGCAGAAAATCCCATTTTCTTTTACCCCAAAAGAAGGAAATCCCCGTAAACTAGAAAAACATGCATTTTATCCCCATATATTTAACACCAATAGTTTTTGAGGTGTAAATTTCCTAAAATATCCCTCAAGTCTTTTTTCTTCAAATTCTATGCGTTTTCTTCTCTATAATTTTTTTTTATCTCCAAACATTTTTAATCATTTCTTTCTAACTCTCTAATTCAAAACACCACCTACCTTCTTCCTAATCTTTCAAAAAGTGAACACTATTTAAAAGCGTATGAATTTGGAAAAAGATGATGAAAAAGAAAAGAGAATATTAGCTTATTCAATTAAATATATTGGAGGGACATTTATGGCATAAAAAAATTATGAATGGAAAGACTCGTCGTTAGGGTTACTAGGGGTAAAGTGCATGTTTTCATGTTTAGAGGCGTTTCTTGTTTTTCAGGCAAAAATGAGGGGTTTCCTGCATTTCAGCGATCATTCTTTGATGGACAATGCTGGTAGAAATTATTTTCATGTGTATCGATTAATATTTGCCTGTAAACTTCTTCTTCTTCTTTTTTTTGTTAAAAAAAAATTCTTTCATATACCACGAATAGAAGGAAAGAGAGGGCGAAAACACTAAGCATATTAATGTAATTGTTGATTAATATAGTAGAGTATGTTAATGAGCAAAGTAAGTGTGCGGATTATCGATTACATGTGCACGATTTCTTTTTTGCATCCGGTCACAGGTCTATAAGAGGTGATCTTTGATTGGTGGGGTCATCCCATCAACCGTCCAGTCATCCTATTAGAATATAGGCGAGATGCTGGTAGGAGACGAGTATCGGTAGAAAAAGATTATTTTTTGAAAAATCACCGTACTGTTGCAGAGCATCCGACAAAGCCAATTACACTTGTACTGTATACAAATTAATTAAGATTTAAAAGATGGCATCAGACAACCAATTATGAACGAAAATGATAACACTGAACCACAAGAGCTAAAACCCAAACATATATAACGGTTTCGAGACGATAATATCCATTTTAGAAGAGGCCTATCACTGAGATAACGGTTTCGAGACGATGATATCGCATCAGTAAGCACGGATCATTGACAAATTAATTATAAATTCCATCTAGTTTTCTTTAAAGTAAACAAGACCAAGACAAAAAAAAGTTTAATTTACACTTGCCCAATAACAAAATGTTTCATAATTAACTTCAGCAAATTAATGTCATGGTACAAATATATATAAGAGTGCAATATAACAGTGCATACCATAATCAAATCACAACAAAGCATTAGATTTATAGGAAACATATAATCATACAACTACAATAATTTCTCATTTTGGTGCTAATGAATGACATTAAGTTACAAATTAAATGTATATATTGTATTGACATACATCCCTAGAAATTACAAATTTACCAAATTATATATACTTTAAGAAAACACATGATAATACAATGACTACAAGCTACAAATTGAACTTGAAGAATCAAATCTTGAACGGCGCTGTCGTCGCAGCAAGAAGCATGATTTTAGTACCATCTTTCCACATTTGTGTCACGGACCAAACTTTATGCATCTCCGTTACTCCTTGAAATCAGATAAGCTTTAGAATCATGGAAGAATTGATTCAAAACCCTTGTGTTTCAATTGTTACATCACAAGATAAGACCTTGATCGGCAGAACAATCAATCGAAGCTATCGAATGTTTTGTGGTATTAGAGTGTAACTTTCAATCTGCCCTGCTAATCAATCGTTCCGATTCCTAAACGGATGCATCAATGCAAAGTCAAGCAACTATTCATTAAAAATAAATTCTTGCTCTTGATGCAAAGACAATGAAAACACATGTTTCCATGTCCAGAGCCCCGTAGAATCCTATCTGTCCACAAAGGAAAGATAAATTGGTATTTTCCGATACTTCCCATACCCAAAAAAGGATCAAAATGACAAAGCTTCCATACTTTAGCAACACATCTCTCATTTTTTCCGTCTCACTTTTATCTTCACCATAAAACTCTATCATGATCATGACTAACTTGGACTTTCCTAAGTTCATCTCAACTCTCTATTTACGAATAACTGATCTCTATAAAACTATATATAAACACATCTTTAATTGGAGAGAGAGAGACAGAAGAAGGAGGAGTGTGTGTGTGTGTGATGGATTTTTAGAGAGAGAGAAGAAGAAGGAGGAGGAGGGAGGGGGGGGGGGGGGGCGGGGGGGGGGGGTTGATGGATTTTTTGAGAGATGATTAATGCTAGAGATTCCCTAATCTAATTAGGGTCGTGAGTTCTCATTGGCAGCACTAGGTGCCTTTAAATAGAGAACTCTGTTCACATCCCAGTACATTTTTCACTTTGCTCCCCTTCTTTTATATTATTTCCTTTTTTAGACTTGAAAGTTGTTTAAATATCCCTTAAAACGGTTGATATATCCCTATAATTAATTCTATAGACACTACTAAAATAGGGGTTGCTCCTACGGGTATAAGAATCCGTAAAGGCAATTTTTTATCGCCCCTACGGATTAATCCGTAGGGCCATCGGTTTGTCCCTACGGTGCCCTACAGATTAATTAAAAAATATTAAAATGTAATCATTGATTTGGCCGTACGGAGCCGCAACCCCTTGTTGCAGTAGTGAGAGTGGATTATTTTTTGAAAAGTTATCTCACATCCTTTCGCCTTCACTAGTTAATTTGAAGTTCAAATTTGCACGAAATCTACCAAACTAACGAAAATAACAGCTCGTACGATATATTCTTCGGTCACTGTCTCGTTTTGGTAACGGTAAGATGCCTTAATCAAATACTATTTTTCCCTTCTATTGATAATAAATATAAATTGACAATACTCAGTGGTAGAAAATCAGCGCTGAGATCAAGTACAAATTATTCAAAATTTTCATATAATACAAAACATGTTTGGTTTTTCTCAATTCCAGTTGCTAAAGGTCCATTAATCACTCCTCTCTTTTGTTCTACGATATTCTTCGTAATGTGTATTAGATATCTTAATATACTTAGTATAATATATTTTGGATATTTTTCATACTAGTTTTTCCGCACCTGCCATGCACGTGGAAAATTGATAACTTGATTAATATTTGATAATTTTATTACGGTCATGCTTGGATACACGCAATCCATCGAATAAAAACATCATATTCCATCCCCCCCCCAACCAGCGCAACCCTTTAAAAAGGGTTGTCTGGATGGTATTTACATGGGTAAATATTCTGCAAATAGATTCATTCCATGGGATAATAAAGTTACTAAAGGTTGTGCTTGATATATGAAATAGAAGATTAGCGGGAATTCTCACATTCCCGGGAATGGGATGACCGGGTATCTAATTCCAAGAAACCTTGCATTAACGTGTTTGATATACTTTAATCATTCTCGGTAATATATTTATGTGCAACCGGACACGAAGCCGGTGGAAGACAGCGAGGCCGACAACGAACGATCGGCGGAGGGCCAGCGAGCGGTTGGCTGGGTCGGCCGGCGACCAACGTCTGATCGGCAGTGGGCCGGCCGGCGACCAACGTTTAATGGGTAGTGGGCCGGTGAACGATTAGCAACGATGGGTGTCCGGCCAGTGGCGAACTTCCGATCGGCGGCGGGCCGGCCGGAGGCGAACAGCCAGCGGATGACCGACGATGGGCGGCGGGTGACGAGGGATGCTGGCGGCGGATGGTCATGTGTTTGGTGGATTTTAATGCATTTATATCCTTATTTATCTATATTTTGCCTATTTACACTAGTAAAATAGGGGGTTGCCCCTACGGATATTGGAATCCGTAGGGGCAGATATAACTTGGCCCTACGGATTAATCCGTAGGGCTAAAAGGTTGCCCCTACGGGCAAAGACGTCCAAGAATAAAAATATTAATTCTTAATTAGGTGTTTGCCCCTACGGAGCCGCAAACAAAAGACCTACGGGTATGTCCGTAGGGGCAAGTAAATATCGATTTAACAAATTCCCAGATCGATCGCCTACGCTCACTTCCTCTCTCTCTCTCGATCGCGCGCGAAAATAAGCCCCAAATCGCCACGCCGTCGTCGCCAACGTTGTTCTCCTCGTCGCCACCGCCGGTTTCGTCGCCACCGCAGTTCTCGTCGCCACCGCGGTTCAGGTCGTCGCCACCGCCGTTCAGGTCGTCGCCACAGCCCCAGCAGCCGTTCAGGTGAGTAAATCACGAGGTAAATTAAAGAATTTTTGGATTATTTTGGGCTTAGGGTTCATGGTGCGCGAGTTGAGGTTGGGCAGGGGTCGCGATCGGGGTCGGGGTAGGGTTAGGGTTGGGGCAGGGGCTGGGCTGCGGGGTCGGGTTCGGGGTCGGGGTAGGGTCGGGGTCGGGGTCGGGGTAGGATCAATTTATCAAATTTTTTATTGGGGGTGCGGCTGGGGCTGCGGGCTGGGGCTAGGGCTGGGCTGCAGCTGGGGCTGGGCTCGGCTGCGGCTAGGGTTGGGGCTGGGGCTCGGGCTGCGGTTAGGGCTGTGCGTCCTCCAGAGGGCGATCATAGGATCGGTGAAGTGAGGTGGCTGGATATGAGATACGATGGATTTCCATGTGTTCAATGGAATGCTGAGGGTCAGAGTCGGTTATTCATATATCTCCCAAAAAAGAATGAGTTTGTTATCAAAGGTGTATTGACTTCTACATCAAGGAATATCAGTTATATGTCATCCAGTGACTAAGTCTGTTTCTGGCCCAACCATATTTATGAATCGTTTCTTCTTTTTCCTTCTTACGTATATTTACTAGTTCAGACTGTATGCACCTCTGCAATCAACGCCGAGAACTTGTACATTATAGGTTAATAGACATATGCTATGAAATCACGGTGCATATCGAATTCATGATATGTTATAGTCCCTCATTATTTTTACTGTGGTGAGAAAGCAGTCGCTGGTGGCCACAAGCCATAGAATTGGCAGTTGTCCTACCTGCGATAACATCTTACAAATCATCAGTAGACATCTCTGTTATATTAATCTTTTAATGTCTGCATGCATGCATGTTTATTTGCATATTTCCACTTGTTTGTGCCATAGTTTTTGTGTGCATGTGTGCGTGTGTGCCACAGTTATATTTACTTCTACATCAAGGAATATCAGTCGCATGGCAGGATTTAGTCCGGTTTTGGCCTAACCGCATTTATGAATTTGTCTTTTAGATGTTTTTCTGAGTGTCACATCGTTCTCACCCAAGTTTGTAAGCCATGTTCATTATTCTTTCAATTCTTTTAACTTGAATATGCCAGTTATTGTTCCGTTTACTATAAAGTTGCAACAAAGAGTCTCTGTTAGCACTTCCATGCATCATTTACATGTTTTTATCATATCCACTCCTATTTATCCAGAAAGTCAACATCTTCTGGTATTTGTTTTCAAAAAGAAAAGATAAGAGAGGAAAAGATATTTGTCCGTCTCATATTTGAGCCATACTTTTGATTTTCTTGCAGATTCCGGGTTGATTTTCTGTGATAATTCATAAACATAGTAATATTTGTAATGTTTCTTCTTGTTAGTCTAGCTTTCCTCTTATGAATGCCAACACTGTTTTTGCCCTCCTTTTCTTCGGGGCACATGATATCTTGCACCTCTCCTCTCGAAAACTTATTTCTCTTTTATTTTCTATATCTTTATTTTATTTTATCTTATTTGCTACGCTTTGTTTTGTTTTATTATATTTTTCCTCTGCTAATTATATTCTTCTAGATCATGTTTGCCTAATCTATCCGAGGCTTAGCATAATCTAGTTGCGATAAACAATTCCATCTTCTGCTACTATGGTGGCACTGAGAAACTTCCATTTAGAAATGATAGCACGTATTTTGTGGAAGTACTGTACATAAGTAAAACCACAGCGGGCATGACAAATTTGTTGACCAGGTTCCGATTACTGTGTGAAAGTTGTTCGGATGAAATTCTAATTCTGGTGGAATTGAAACCGATAACCGGTTCATATGGTGATTTAGGCTGCTTCAGTGATATTTGTGCCTACATTGATGCCTCAAGCAACGAATTAATGATGTGGATCACAAACTAATTAAATAAATTTTAAATACCAATCTGGACTGGGATTTGTGATTGGGGAGAAGTTTGTGTGCTCATGGGCATGGCACAAGTCTGGAAAGTACAACTTACAACGATCGTGTTCCAAATTAACGTAATTCAAATAGCAATTCCTTGGAATTTTTTAGTCCAGAGAATCTTGATCGAGTCTCAGTTCCATATTATTGCTAGTGGATGCGTTTTGTTCAAAGAGTCTTTTCCTTTTAGTAATTTTCCTTTTTAGGGAGTTTTCGACATTGAAATCTCACTAGTTGATAATGTTAAATGAGTTCTAGTCCTAGTTTGCTACATTTTTTTTATATATAGTAGATGGTGATACTTCTTTAAGTAAAAACAACCCTACACTTAAGCGAAATCATAAATCGAAACACACATATATAGAATACAACTCATACATGGGTATCCTCAAATCTAATTTTAATTATCGATAATTTATTTTTTTCAACGACAAACGCACACACAAAGCATATACACGGATTTTCTCCTTTGTCAGTAACCATCCCGTTCTTAGATTTCTCAATATAGTCATCATAACCTACAATTTATATGATACAGTCTAACATGGCCCATGAGTATGTCAGAGTTATGGACTGGATGTATGTGAATTGGCAACAACGTATACAACCTAAGTTTGTCACTGGAGTTTCCGCTTTCATTGAATTTGCACGCGCACTTAAAATAACAACCTTTATACTAAAAAAATTATGTATGCTATTACTTAGTAGTTTATGGTTTTTAGACGCAAAAGCCATTTGAGAAATACTTTTCCTACCCACTATTAATCCATATTCTCAATATAGTCATTGAATTTGCACGCGCACATAATAAGAAGGAGAAGACAGTAATGTGGCAGAAGAAGAAGGAGAAGACAGTAATGTGGCAGAAGAAGAAAAAAATGACATTTCTTGTTCTCTGTTTTAGCATCAATCTTCTGATATGAGCTAATGATGGCTTTCACATAGGCTTTTCCCTTTAGAGACTTCTTAGTGTCCAATGGAAAGCATACATCAGATTTGTGCAGGTCAGGTTCTTCTATGACTTTCAAGAGTCTCAACTGATTCAGTAAATTACACTCTTGTTGGGTGATACTTTTATCACTTCTCACTGCAGGTGCGCTCTCTAATATCCATTTTGAATATCTATAATATTACATTCAAAATGGATATTAGAGAGCGCACCTGCAGTGAGAAGTGATAAAAGTATCACCCAACAAGAGTGTAATTTACAGAATCAGTTGAGACTTTTGAAAGTCATAGAAGAACCTGACCTGCACAAATCTGATGTATGCTTTCCATTGGACACTAAGAAGTCTCTAAAGGGAAAAGCCTATGTGAAAGCCATCATTAGTTCATATCAGAAGATTGATGCTAAAACAGAGAGCAAGGAATGTCATTTTTTTCTTCTTCTGCCACATTACTGTCTTCTCCTTCTTCTTCTGCCACATTACTGTCTTCTCCTTCTTATTATGTGCGCGTGCAAATTCAATGACTATATTGAGAATATGGATTAATAGTGGGTCGGAAAAGTATTTCTCAAATGGCTTTTGCGTCTAAAAACCATAAACTACTAAGTAATAGCATACATAATTTTTTTAGTATAAAGGTTGTTATTTTAAATTTTCCCTTATAGAGATATGATCTAACTGCATCTATAAACTATAAATGTGCAGAAAATTATGATAAGAAACCATAAGAAAGGGTCGTAGCCATGCATAACCTTGAATCTACATACCAAATCATGCAAAAGCATGCACTTATTGTCACCTTGCCGTGGAATATAAAATATCTTGGAAGACTATAAGCGAGGATTTAAATCTTGATAGCTTTTGACTTCAACATATATTTTTCTCAAGTACCATGAAATATACTTACTCCGTATAAACCGTTTTCAGGAAGATAGATTAACAATGACAAATTATCCATTGTGGCTCACTAGTTTAGCATTTTCTCTTCTATTGACCATCTTACTAATCTGCTTGGTAAATTTATTCGGAACCGGCTGCGAATCATTAAAAGACATGCATAAGAAAGAAAGCTAAAATACAGATATATAGCATACCGATACATCTGTTTCCTGATTTAAAATCAGGAAAGCTTATGGAAAAAGCTTGAGAAGAGGGTCACGTGCTTACACGTGACCAGCAGTCACGTGTTGGCACGTGACACCCAAAAGTACCGGCAAAGGAAGTTCAGCTTCCTGACTACATCAAAGAAAAAGGGCTTAAGAAAGGGTCACGTGCTCCCACGTGACCAGGGTCACGTGTTGGCACGTGACATTTTAAAGCGGATTCAAAGGCACATCGGTTCCCTGATCAAGTCAAGGAAAAAGAGTCCAGATCAGGGTCACGTGCTCACACGTGACCAGGGGTCACGTGATGGCACGTGACGGTTAAGCAACAACCAGAAGACAGTGCAAAAAGAAAGGAGAAGGCTCATTCCAAAGGGGGTCACGTGCCCACACGTGACCATGGGTCACGTGGTCACACGTGACCGGCTTTCAAAGCCCATTTTGTCAACAGAATTAAATTCTGAAAGAGATTCAAATCTTTCCAAAGGAAAGCGACTATCTGGAACCAATCGAATTAAAGATTCAGAGGTGATGAAATATCATCTATCTATGGGAAAATCTCGGGTTTGGAAAGATTTCCCCTTTAAATCTAACCGAAACAACAAAGGAGAATCCCGGGACTTGAAATCCAATGGTGAATAAAATTCACCTAATAATCCAAAGGTCCAAAACGAATGATAGATGCAAATCAAATCTCTCAATGAAGATTCGTCAAAAACTAATTGACTCGGCTGCTTCTCCTATAAATAGGAGCCAAGAGACACAAAAAAAATATATATATACGCAGAGGGAAGAAAAAGAGAGAGAGCCTTGATACTTCGAGGAACTTGGATCTTCTGCAAAAGAAAACCCTAGGTAAGAAAGGGAAGGCTTTTTGAAAGAAAGAGAATTTAATTCTCAACAGAGTTTAACTCTGATATATAAAACAGAAGAACGTATTTCTTCTCTCTTTGATAGAGGATCTGCAAAGTGCACATCTCCCCTTGAAGTTGAGAATTTAATTCTCAATGGGTCGAGATCCTGCCATGCAGATCCAAAACATAGAGAGGGAATGGCAGCACAAGAATTTAATTCTCACAGAACTATAGGAATTTAATTCCTTTAAAATAAAACTAGGGCTTGACCCTGTGTTATGGGAATTTAATTCCCTCATAACAAAAAGAAACAGGGTTTAACCCTAATTAAGAACCTAGTTCTGTTGGAACAGCGGGGATTTAATTCCCTTGATCATAACTTAAAAGAAAGTGAGAATTTAATTCCTTAAAAGCTTTTATTAGGGTTTAACCCTATTCAGTTCTTCACATATATGAAGAATTTAATTCCTACAGAAAATTCAGAGTCCAACTCTATTCAGAATATAAACCTTCGAAAGGAAGTAGGAATTTAATTCCTCTGAAATTACTGTCAGGGTTTAACCCTACGAGGAACTTGATTCCTGGAAAAGATTAACAGATCCTCTAAAACAACATACATAGAGGCAGGGTCACGTGTCACCACGTGACCCCCCCAAGAGATCTACAGAAAGCCCCTTTGAGGCAGCACCCCACGTGACCCACGTGACCCTCGGCAGAAGCTCTAATACATAGGCATTTGAATGCCCATCACGTGATGGCACGTGATGCTCTGAAAGATGCGATAATCTCAGCAGAATAAATGAAGGGAGGGCGCTCTCACATGCCGCCACGTGACCCCTCCTGCCTTAGTGTTTAACACTAAATTGAAACTCCCGAACCCAGTGTTAAAACACTGTTGGGCCTTAGTGTTCAATACTAATCAAAAAGCTTTGTTTGCAGTGTTCAACACTGACTACCTTAGTGTTTAACACTAATCTGAGATCTTCATTGCCAGTGTTCAACACTGATCTGTTTTAGTGTTTAACACTAATTTGAAAAGCCTTGTTGCTGGTCTTTAACACCAATTATCTCTTAGTGTTAAACACTAACTTGTCAACCTCATTCCCAGTGTTCAACACTGATTGCTCTGTAGTGTTTAACACTAGGCTTTGGCCCAATTGGCCTAAATGGATAGAGGCAAAGCTTCTCCTGATTGGACTTAGCCCAAGATGGCCATAAGTCCTCAATTTGTGATTAACTGGGCCAATGGGCTCATAACATAATTAATCGGTCTTGATCCCAAATTGGGCCAAGGACTATTTAATCCACTCCGGTTCTAGGGTACATCTCTTCACTCCTTTGATACTTGGCATTGTAATCCCTCAATGTCTTCAAAGAGGTGACGGGTCCCGACGACCACACATTGATACGGACTGTGGGGTCCTTAAACCCGTGTTTAATGCAAAATTCCTGGTTACGTGGAACGCGGATAATGTCACTCTTTGACCCCGTGGAAAACGTCCAGAGCGGAGCCTGGTCCTCGCAGAGCACGGCAGTGAACCCGTGTGAAGCATCCAGAGCACATACCGGACTGTGGGGTCCTTAAACCCATGGACTACGACGTCCTTAACCTTGACCGAGATGTCTTAAAACTAACAATGGACTGTGGGGTCCTTAAACCCATGGACTACGACGTCCTTAACCTTGACCGAGATGTCTTAAAACTAACAATGGACCGCAATGTCCTTAAACTACCCATGGACCGCAACGTCCTTAAACTACCCATGGACCGCAACGTCCTTAAACTAGAACAATAGAGCCCCGTATGCTCTTTTGTCGGATCTAAACGGTCCCGTTTAAGTTGATCTTAGCCTCAAAGATGGCTAACGTATCCTTAAACCTTCAAACAGACTGGACTATGAATCCCCCCAATTAACTCTGGCTCGAGGGTACATCTCTGAACTCCTCTGACATCCGTCGTTGTAATCCTTCAACGTCGTCAGAGAGGTGATGGGTCCCGACGGCTATACATACGATGGACCACTATGTCCCTAAACTGGAACAATAGAGCCCAAACGCTCTTTTGTCGGATCTAAACGATCCCGTTAAGTTGATCTTAGTCTCAAAGTGAGACTAACGTATCCTTAACAAACGTTTGAGTTGATCTTAGCCTCAAGTATGGCTGACGTATCCTCAAATTAAACCCCCCAAACCCAAATCTAAGATAATACGGATTTGGACTAGTCTACGACCTACGGGCGACGACATAACTCAGTCTCCGTAAACAATCCACGGGCAACAAAATACAAAACAAACACCCACGACACGAAGTGACCATCTGGAGAAGGAGAAAGTTGTTACCGCAATGCGGTAGCGTAATTAACTGCAGGGGCTTGCGCCTGCTGGGAAGAGCGTCCCCACAATCAAAAACCCCTCAAACGAGGGGGAATCTGACGAAGTCTGCTACATCGGACGCATCCTTCTAAACCTTCGATATACGGTGCCATAAATCAACTTGGTATCTTCGGAGAGGTGGACGGATAGCACCAATTAGCATCTGCCCCGAATCTCAGGCAAGACGTCATGTCGCGCCGTCTTTCGGAGGGGAACAGATTCTGGCACGCCCGGTGGGACCTTTTCCTCTTTCCACTCCACACTTCGTGTGTCGTGACTCGCGAACCAATCGCAGTTCGCTAATGGTTGCCCTTGGGTTTCAAGATACTAAGAATTGGCGTCTTGCTTATTGCAGAAAGCAAAGGATCGATGGCTTCTACTTCCGTGAAATTCTCCAACTGCTCAGACTGCAATTGCAACCAACGCTCTGCCTCGCTAGGAGGTATAGCCTACGGACCCCAAGCTGCTTCGCTATTCACAATGCCCGTGGAACAGGTCACTCGCGCCACCACAGGATTGTTTTTCGGGACCATGCTCCCGCCGACAAACTTCACCGCTCCAGTGCTGACAACGGAAGCTCTCAAGAAGTCGGTCTTTGATCGTCTCACCCCTGTCGCGGCTCCTCTCAACGAGTCGCCCAACGTCAACGCCTCGGTCTTCTCTAGATTGGGCCAGAAATCCTGCAAACCCATCATGGGACCTACAATCTCAGAGAAGGCTGCTTCTAAGAAAGTGGCTGCTCCTGCTCCCGAAATCGTTAAGGCGGCTTCTCCGGCCAAAAGGTCGGTCTTTACAAGATTGACGGCTCCAGCTCCCGCTCCTGCTGCCCAAAGGACGTCGGTCTTTGACAGGCTAATACCAACAGCGACCCCCCACCTACACAGGGGGCAAGACGAAACCATTCTTACCGCTGACCCTACGCCGTCCGCTCGACACGCTCGACGTCGCCATTGGCGCCGAGTAAGGAAGGCTGGGGGCAACTCCCCCTCCGGGTTGACTCCATCGGCCCCGGTGGCAGAAGTTAATGCTGCTGTTCCAACTGGGAACAGCTTCGCAATGCTAAATAAGGTGCGAAGGAATTCTGCTACTGCAGTGCTGAAGAGGTCTCCTCCCCCATTAAAAAAGGTTGTGGAAATAAAACCCGAACAGCCCCGATCTCCTCAGCGGTTGTCTTCCAAAATCTATAAAGTTTGGCAGCAGGCCCGAGACTCGATCATCGATCCAAACTTCTCCCGCCAGCACAAGAAATTGAAAATCCAACCAGAAGCTGGTCACCAGGCTAAACCCCAAAGGGCTGTTGATCAACTGGCTCATAAAAGGAGGAGGCCAGAGAAGACCCCCCAGCATGCAACGACGGCTAAAAGCACCGAGCCCAGACGCCCTAAGTCTTGGGGCATGGTGGTGCACACTGTTTACATGGCCTCTGGAAAAGAGGAAAGCCGCACTTCTACGGGCCACCGACCGCTAACCCGATCCGTGACGAAAGCCCAGGAGCAGCAACAAAAGCTTCAGGAAATGATGAATGCTATGGCCGCACTTACCGGGCCAAAAGAAAACCCAGAAACGTCCTCAGATGCGCGCCAGGAGGAAGAAACCGACGCTGAATTCCTTCGCCGGATACTGGAGAAAAAGGACAAAGAGGCTGCTGAACAGGCGGCCAACATACAACGTATGGGCCTTCTCTTCCAAGATATGATAGGAATGATGATCCAGCAGGACTTACCCGCCGAGGATCCCCCAATCGTTCTTGAAGACGACCGAGGAGAAACGTCAAATCCACCACCAGCCCTCTCAACGGCCAAGGAGGAGGCAATCTCTAAGGCTGACTTGGTTGACTACATAGCCCAGCAAATCCGGGTTCATCACACGACTGAGGCAGCTGGTCAAGTCGTGAAAACAGGGCGGCCATATTCAAGCTGGTACGACCAAATCAAATACCCGCCAGGCTATACGATACCAAAATTCTACGTGTACAAGGGGACCGGCAACCCCCATCAACATGTCGCCCAGTTCCGGGCCCTCTGCGGTAACACCGGCGGTGATGATAAACTGTTGCTCCGCCAGTTCGTGGGCAGCTTATCAGAAACTGCGTTCGAATGGTATTCGGAACTCCCGAACGATTCTATCAAAACGTTCGCTGAAATGGAGTTGTTGTTCACTCAGCGATTCGCAAGTGCCAGCGAACGCACTCCAATAACTGCACTGATTAACGCCAGGGTAAAACCAGGCGAAACCTGGGTCCAGTATGCTATACGCTGGCGGAATTTGTGGTCGAGATGTGAACAACGCATTGAGGAAGCACCCGCAGTGGGCATGTTCGTGGGAACCCTAGACCCCCACGCAACTATCTCCCAGTTTATGATGTTCTTTAAGCCAACCACATTCCAGGCTTTGATCGACAAGTTGGCTCAGATGGACCAGATGGGTCATAGACCACCTCCCCCGAAGTCGGAACCTCGGAATGACAAGGATAAAGGAAGAGCAACCTTTGTTGCGAATGCCCAGCAGCAACCTAACGCCCCGAAACCGGCAGATCAACTGGAGGAAAGGCGTCGGTATTATAATGAGAAGATGAAGCGTCCCTACTCGTTCCCACGGGACAAGACGAAACGGCTATTCGAGCTGGCAACACGCAACAGACTTATAAACCTGCCAAATCCAAGGCGACCGCCGCAACCTACCGAGGTGAATAACCCTAACTATTGCCCTTACCATCAAACGGTAGGCCATCCGATTGAAGATTGCTTCGTCTTCAAAGGATGGATTGAAGACCAGTACCTCCAGGGGAAGTTTGTACTGTCCGAAAAGTGGAAGGTGAACCCACCACAACCGCATACTCCTAAGAAAGCAGATACACCGGGGGCAACCTGCTCCTTTATTGAAGAAGCTCCATGGGAGGTCGTGCTATCAACTAAGACCAAAAGAATGCTGAGAGACCTTCATGCATGCCCTGCGATCGAATGGAAGGACCCTCTTGAACCTCAAATTATCGAAGGGATGCTAAGGCGCCGCCCAACTACAAAGACTCGCGATAAGAGCCCAAATACTCACGCCCAATCGTTAAAATCTTCGAAGAAAAAGAAGAAGAAATCCAAGAAGCCCGTGAAGCTTGGAAACGAGCACACGAACTTGCAGAAGCAAATCGACGCGCTGGAAGAATACAATCAAAAGGCGCGAACTCCTGTCACACTGCAAGAGTTCCTCAACCACATCTTTCAAGAGGAAGATGATGGAGAGAGCTCGTCGGATGAATCCGAAGGATATGATGGGAAAACTCCTGGCACTAAAAAGCTGGAGGCAGAACCTGTACCAGAGCGTGCATGGCCAACGGACGAAATGATCGACGCTTTTCTAGACGAGATTCGTCTAAAATGTAAAGCGGACCAGGAGCGTGAGATGACCACGTCGGAAGGAGCCAAATGCGGGCAACTGAACGAAAGAGTTGAACTACCCCTGCCAGAGCGAAAGGCATCCGAAGTAGACAAGAAGATATTCAAGACGAGGAAAAGGTTTGCCAAAGCCATGTCAATGGGAATGAAGCTACCACCCTCGGAAGGAAACACACACGATAGGGTGGAGAGGCACCCTGACTATTGCGCATATCACCGGAAAATCTCACACCCCACGGAGGAGTGCGACGCCTTTAAGATATGGTGGCAAGGATATGTCGCTCGTCGGCAACATGTTAAGCGCATGAAACGCAAGAGCCGTCGGGAGCGAAGAAGTACTATCGATGGGCACGACAGAGCTACTGGCAACTGTTACATGGTAAACGCCAGGGGGTCACAAGTTCTCACCTTTGGGAGCGACTCTGATGAAGAAATCGCTCTGGGCCCTCTCTTCAAAGAATCCGTGTTGGGGAAATAGGAAGAATCGGAGATCTGCGAGAACATTCAGCTGCGCAATCGCACACTCCCAGAAAAGAATCTCGGGCCCGGGAATAGAAAGGATAAGGGAAAGGAAAAGGTCACTGAAGATATCACTCTAGATGACCAAGTCATGAGAGAGCTGGCTGCCAAAGACCCTCCTAGGAAGGGTAAAGTGGACTATAACATCCTCGCGCACCTAAGGAAGCTACCTTCTCAGCTTAGCATTCTCGATGCCCTTCTATTATCAAAAGAAGCGCGAGACTCACTAATTAAGGCGTTACAAGAACCTGAGCAATTCCAAGCCTTCCTCGCTACTGAAAAGATGAAGGATGAACTGGAGGAAGTGCATACAACCGACATCACTTTCGGTGATGAAGACCTCCTTCTCGGGACGTGCGACCACAACCGTCCCCTATATGTCTCCGGATACTGCCATGATATCAAGATAGGCAAGATCCTGGTGGATAATGGATCCTCCGTCAACCTCCTTAATGTTCGGGTGTTGAAGGAAATCTGCATGAGCGTGCAACACCTCGCTCGTGACAAAATTACTATCTCCGGTTTCGATTCACAATCGTCACGGACTCTCGGATCTGTGATACTAACATTACGCTTTGGACTTCTCATCACAGACATCAAATTCCATGTCATTGACGCCAAGACCTGCTACAACGCCTTGCTCGGCCGTCCTTGGCTACACGAGTACAATATCATCCCTTCTACACAATATCAGTGTATGAAGTACTTTAAGGATGGTTTCGAGTATACCGTAACAGGTGAGTTAAACCCATTTTTCGTGAACGAAGTCCGCAAATACGAAGATGCGAAGTACTTTTTGCCAGATTTCGAGGATACAGAAAGGTGTCGCAACCCGGAGAACAAAACCGTCGCCACCATCCCCGTTTTCGGAAGCGACACCGAAGAAGAGGAAGAGATAGTTTATGCAGGGCCATCTCAACGCAACAACCTGGGGACGCCCGCCCCCGTGTTGGTCTTCGGAAGTGATTCAGAAGATGAAGTTAATGCTGTGTTCTCTAATCGGCTGTCAATACAAGCACCCCCTGGCGATGACCATAGTTTGCAAATCACCATGGTACCGCGAGAACACTACAAGGATCTCGACACGCTTCAGGCTCACAATGTGCAGGACCTGCAAACATTTTACGTCCCTCCCAGGCTAAGGGGTGAGAAGGTGATCCTATTCTACCGATCCTCAGAGTCGAAAATAGAGAAAGAGATCTGGCATGGCGCGGATGCTACACTTGACAGGCTCCAACCCATCCGTCTGCCCAGATACTATACAAATGGATTAAAGAAGCTATTGAAGCGCCAAGGAGTACCCTTAGAACAGACCGTTCGGCAGGCGCGGTTCTACAACAGGATTTGGGATGTCCCCAGGACTCAACGCAAATTGCCCAACGGGAAGATGGAAACACTCGGGCTTGGATACGCAAGAGCCGGAAAACGGGAACGGGCTCACAGCAGCTACGCTATATATACCTTTGATGAAGAGGAGGACGCCCTGTCAGGAGATGCCAACCCCCCATCAAAACTAGACCCCGCGATTAAAACGCCGAGTCCGTCGTTTGAGGAACGAATGGGCAAGCCTATCAGGAAAGCGGGTCAGAAAGCTTGGGAAGACCACAACCACGAAATGGCCATCTACGAGAAGGCCAGGACGCAACGTCTATTTCAACGTGCTGCAAAAGACAAAGACGCTTATCCTCGTCAATCCGCTGTACGAAAGGCCCGACGCAGAGACGGAAATAAATCAAGAAGCGGCTCGGGTTTGTCCCTCATGAAGAAGATGAGTCGAGCGTACTCCTTCCCCCGAGACAAGACGGAGAGGTTACTCAACCTCGCTATAAAACATCAAATGATCACGCTTCCAGAGTCTAGACATCCTGAGCAAGCTAGCAAGGCTTCTCATCTGAGTTATTGCTCTTATCACCAAGCCATAGGACATCCTACCGAAGACTGCTTCACCTTCAAGAACTGGGTTAAGGACCAGTACCGACGGGGCAGATTCGCTTTATCCGACGGCTGGAAGGTAACGCCGCCGCAAAAGCATGAGCCCAAGGCCGCAAGAGCAGAACCGGGTCCACCTCATTCCAGGGAGCGGGTTCGCACTTATTATACGATTACGATATTAGGAGAAGAGCCCGAAAACGTAGATGACCTTCCCCGGTGCTTTGAGAACAGCGATGATGAGGTGATCTCAGAATTTCCGCCCGCTCCGAAAGAACTGGAAGATGGTATACATACTACTGCAGATAACCTCAAGAAGATTGAGTTGGGATCGGCAGACGACCCGCGACCGACATTTGTCAGCGAGCTGTTATCCGAAGAGAAGGTGGCTGCG
This sequence comes from Agapanthus africanus, assembly GCA_030015575.1. Taxonomy (NCBI): domain Eukaryota; kingdom Viridiplantae; phylum Streptophyta; class Magnoliopsida; order Asparagales; family Amaryllidaceae; genus Agapanthus; species Agapanthus africanus. The sequence goes on along the minus strand of CM057348.1, from coordinate 21,671,430 downwards.
TTAAGATCAGGGGAAAGAAAGAGCACTTTACTACTTAAGTCGAGTGCTGCTGGGGGCAGAAAGCAACTATTCCCCCATTGAAAAGCACTGCCTGGCATTGATCTTCGCAATAACAAAGCTTAGACATTACGCATTAGCACATGAAGTCCGTCTTATTTCGAAGGTGGACCCTCTCAAATATTTGATGTCGAAAGCCATATTGACGGGACGACTCGCTAAGTGGGCCCTGCTCTTGATGGAGTTCTCGATAACGTATCAACCTCTCAAGGCAGTGAAAGGCCAGGCCATTGCCGACTTCCTCGCCGAGCACCCGATACCGGCCGATTCTCCTCTGAACTGTGATTTGCCGGAAGAGCATGCATTTGATGCGATTAGCGGCGGAAGCGCCCGATGGGAACTCTATTTCGATGGAGCGTCCTCCATAAAGAAACAGAAACAAGGTATCCCAATGATCAAATTAGGGATAGGCCTCATCTTTGCAACTCCACAAGGAGGGATAATGCGCTTCGCCTTCTCCTTAACAGAGCCGAGGACAAACAATGAAGCTGAATACGAAGCTCTGATAGCAGGCCTCGAGATCGCCATCAACATGGGAATTGAAGACCTCCTTATATACGGGGATTCTCAGCTGGTCGTTAGTCAAGTAAATGGTGACTACCAAACGTGCAAGCCGGAGTTGGTGAAGTACGGCGAAAGGGTGCAACAACTATTGACCCAAATTCCCTCCTATACTTTAGAGAACATACCGCGCGCGGAAAACAGCAAAGCAGACGCGTTGGCTAAACTTGCTAAAGAACTGGCTGACGAGAACCTCGATGACGTCAGAATCGTGGTACAAAGCCGTCGAGTGCTCGCCCCGGCAGAAATATCTCCGGAATCATGCGAAGAAAAGGGAACGACTGAGCAGACGACCCTACAAATAAAAGACCATGAGAAGGACGAAGACTGGAGGGAAGTCTTCATAGACTACTTTAAGTCCCACCGAATGCCCGAAGAAGCGTCCTCAAGACATCAGCTCATGAAACGAGCTTTATCTTTCGCTTTCGTCAACGATATTCTATACAAGAGATCGTTTGATTCTCTATGGCTGAGATGCTTAGGACCTGACGAAGCAGAAAGAGTCATTCAGGAAGTTCATGACGGACTTTGTGGTTCTCACCAAGCAGGCCCAAAGATGAAGTTAAAAATTAAACGGATGGGTTATTACTGGCCCACGATGATCCAGGACTGCCTCGAGTATGCGAAGCAATGCCACTCATGCCAGATTCATGGAGACTTCATCCACCAACATCCGAATCCACTGCACCCAACGCTGGCTAGTTGGCCATTCGAAATGTGGGGGACTGACATAGTCGGCCCCATTGAGCCAGCATCATCCCGGGGACACCGTTTTATCCTGGCGACAACTGATTACTTCTCCAAATGGGCAGAAGCAGTACCACTGAAGGAAGTGAAGACGGAGAATATCCTCCATTTCTTCAAGACGCACGTCATCTATCGGTTCGGAACTCCACGGCGGATTATCTCCGATAATGGGCCGGCCTACCGAAGCCATAAGATTAGCCGCTTCGCACAGCAGCACAGTATAGACTGGAGATATTCTTCGGTTTACAACCCACGAGCTAACGGTCTGGCCGAGGCCTTCAATAAGACCTTGACGAAGATCATAAAAAAGACCGTTTCCAGGAATAAGAGAGACTGGCACGAAAGGCTGCAAGAAGCCCTTTGGGCTTATCGAACTACATTCAAGACGGCCACAAACACAACGCCGTACGCGTTGGTATTTGGGATGGAAGCAGTGCTCCCCCTCGAGATAGAGTTACCCTCTCTACGAGTAGCAGTCCACCACGAGCTGACGAACGAAGAAAATGCTCACCTTCGGCTTGAGGAGCTTGATGCCCTCGACGAAACCCGGCTCATAGCGCAACAACATCTAGAGGCCTACAAAGCAAAGATGACGCGCTCATACGAAAGATTGACCAGGCCGAGGACATTCCGCCAAGGCGAACTCGTACTAGTGGTCAAAAGACCTATGATCCCCAATCGTGCCAAGCGAGGAAAATTTGAGCCAAACTATGAAGGCCCGTACATCATAGACAAGGTCTACCAGGGTGGAGCCTACCTACTCATGGACATGCACGGTGAAAGGCCTTTCAGGCCAATAAACGGCCGCTTCTTAAAGAAATACTATGCTTAATAAGCCACAGCCTGGGTCAATGATAGATGACGACGACTATGTCCGCTCACTATCTTCCTAGGCTCAGACTTTACAAGCAGCAGCCGGCCTTCCCATAACGACGGACCGAAACGTCCTTAAACTAACGACGGACCGAAACGTCCTTAAACTAACGGCGGACCGAAACGTCCTTAAACTATCGACGGACCGAAACGTCCTTAAACTAACGACGGACCGAAACGTCCCTAAACTACTACCGCAACATCCTTAGGTTGACGAGATGGATAAAAAAAAAGAAGAAGATAAAAAAAATGATAAAAAAAAACGGTATGTCCATAAGCAAAGTGGGCACGGATGAAAACCCGAAAGGGCTCCGTGAGTAAAAACAGCAGGGCTGCCGGCAAGTGTTCGTGAAAACCCGAAAGGGCGCAACCTTGTAAAAAAAAAGTGAAAAAGAATAAAAAAAACGGTATGTCTATAAGCAAAATGGGCACGGATGAAAACCCGAAAGGGCTCCGTGAGTAAAGACAGCAGGACTACCGGCGAGTGTTTGTGAAAACCCGAAAGGGCGCAACCTCGTTAAAGGACACTTACAGAGTCCTCTCGACCTTGTAAGGAGAAACCACCTGCGTGAGATCCTTACGACTCACAAAGGAGCAGCACACTTAGGGATCCTCACGATTCCTAAGGAGAAAATACACTTACGAGATCCTCACGACTCGTAAGGAGAATTCTCTTATGGGACCCTCACGGCTCATGAGATTTGAAAGTCTTAAGTTACAGAAACCTGAACCTGTTCTTAAGCAAATCCTCCACAACCTTCGATATTGCCCTACAAGAGGCTCAATACTGACCCTTGTATACAATCCACGGGCGCGAATAAACATTTCCCCAGCAAAGTCCAACCCTTGTAGGTCCTCTCGACCCATAAGGAGAAAACCCTCTTGTAGGATCCTTACGACTTACAGAGGAACATACACTTAGGAATCCTCACGATCCCTAAGGAGAAAATACACCTGCAAGATCCTCACGACTTGTAGGGAGAAATACCTTTGTGAGACCCTTACGGCTCATGAAGTCAAAAGCCTTAGTCGACAGGACCTTAACCCTGTTTGCTAAGCCACCTTTGTTCAACATCGACAGAGGCAAATGATGATTCGCTCCTGGCAATATTCCAGTTGCAGCGATGCTGATGCCTAAACCGGTATCAAATCCCAAGTTCTTTCATGGCAAATGATGATTCGCTCCTGGCAACATCCCAGTTGCAGCGATGCTGATGCCGAAATCGGTGTCCAAAATCCGAGCTTGCGGCGAAAAAGCTAGCAAGCCACACATGCCTACAAAATAGCCGAAATGATGGGGCAACTTGCAATAAAAAGCAGCAAGTAAGAATGAAGGCATAAAAAATAGCCGAAATGATGGGGCAACTCGCAATAAAAAGCAGCGAGTAGAAAATAAATAAATAGCCGAAATGATTGGGCACCGCGAAAAATAGCCGAAATGATGGGGCAATCGCGACCTTCGCGATATAAAAGCTGAAACGATAGAGCATCGCGGAAAAAGAAATAAAATAAAAATAAAATGTATGCCTTACAGGTGATGTTCCATCACACCCTGTATACAATCCAATGGCATAAACAAAAAGGGAACGTACCTCCCTCCCCCAGGTTTCACCAAAGAACGAAGCTAAATCTCGACGGGCCACAAGCGACCTAGAGATCATCCCAACACTCGTCTCGTAACAACGGACACAACTTCAAGCTAAGTGGAACAGCGGCAACTCCCAGTTCCATGGCTCGGTGGTATACATATCGCCAACAGTCAAACCTTCATCCCGTGAAATGCGGATATATTCAGCAAAATTCCTGGTTACGTGGAACGCGGATAACGTCACTCTTTGACCCCGTGGAAAACGTCCAGAGCGGATCCTGGTCCTCGCAGAGCATGGCAGTGAACCCGTGCGAAGCATCCAGAGCGGAGCCTAGTCCTCGCCGAGCACGGCAGTGAACCCGTGTGAAGCATCTAGTGCAAAATTCCTGGTCACGTGGAACGCGGATAATGTCACTCTTTGACCCCGTGGAAAACGTCCAGAGCGGATCCTGGTCCTCGCAGAGCATGGCAGTGAACCCGTGCGAAGCATCCAGAGCGGAGCCTAGTCCTCGCCGAGCACGGCAGTGAACCCGTGTGAAGCATCTAGTGCAAAATTCCTGGTCACGTGGAACGCGGATAATGTCACTCTTTGACCCTGGGAAAACGTCCAGAGCGGATCCTGGTCCTCGCAGAGCACGGCAGTGAACCCGTGTGAAGCATCCAGAGCGGAGCCTAGTCCTCGCCGAGCACGGCAGTGAACCCGTGTGAAGCATCTAGTGCAAAATTCCTGGTCACGTGGAACGCGGATAATGTCACTCTTTGACCCCGTGGAAAACGTCCAGAGCGGATCCTGGTCCTCGCAGAGCATGGCAGTGAACCCGTGCGAAGCATCCAGAGCGGAGCCTAGTCCTCGCCGAGCACGGCAGTGAACCCGTGTGAAGCATCTATTGCAAAATTCCTGGTCACGTGGAACGCGGATAATGTCACTCTTTGACCCCGTGGAAAACGTCCAGAGCGGATCCTGGTCCTCACAGAGCATGGCAGTGAACCCGTGCGAAGCATCCATAGCGGAGCCTAGTCCTCGCCGAGCACGGCAGTGAACCAGTGTGAAGCATCTAGTGCAAAATTCCTGGTCACGTGGAACACGGATAATGTCACTCTTTGACCCCGTGGAAAACATCCAGAGCGGATCCTGGTCCTCGCAGAGCACGGCAGTGAACCCGTGCGAAGCATCCAGAGCGGAGCCTAGTCCTCGCCGAGCACGGCAGTGAACCCGTGTGGAGCATCTAGTGCAAAATTCCTGGTCACGTGGAACGCGGATAATGTCACTCTTTGACTCCGTGGAGAACGTCCAGAGCGGATCCTGGTCCTCGCAGAGCATAGCAGTGAACCCGTGCGAAGCATCCAGAGCGGAGCCTAGTCCTCGCCAAGCACGGCAGTGACCCCGTGTGAGGCATCTAGTGCAAAATTCCTGGTCACGTGGAACGCGGATAATGTCAGTCTCTGACCCCGTGGAAAACATCCAGAGCGGAGCCTGGTCCTCGCCAAGCACGGCAGTAAACCCGTGTGAAGCATCCAGAGCAAATACCGGACTGTGGAGTCCTTAAAATCCACGGACTATGACGTCCTTAACCTCGACCGTGATGTCTTAAAACTAACGATCAACCACCCCGATTCCTTACAGATTTTGCCTTGGTTTAAGGGTACATCTCTTCACTCCTTTGATGCCCGGCGTTGTAATTCCTCAACGTCTTCAAAGAGGTGACGGGTCCCTGCAACCAAACACCGGACTGTGGAGTCCCTAAATCCACGGACTATGAGGTCCTTAACCTTGACCGTGATGTCTTAAAACTAACAGCGGACTGTGGAGTCCTTAAATCCATGGACTATGAGGTCCTTAACCTTGACCGTGACGTCTTTAAACTACGATACCTTGAGAGACCCCTGACTCCGTGAAACACGGACAAGGATGATCGCATCCGGCACTTGCAGGCCCTCACGACCTGTAAGGAAGAAAAACTCTCTTGTGAGATCCTTACGACTCTCAAGGGAAAACCCGCTTAAGGATCCTCACGATCTCTAAGAAGAACTTACACCTATGGGATCCTCTCGACCTGTAGGGAGAAAAACTCTTTATGAGACCCTCGTGGCTCATGAGATGCAAAAGCCTTAGGAAGCAGATCTTAACCCTGAATCTTGAGCCATTGCTGTCCTGCAAGGAGATCAAGATAGAATATCCGCAGAATACATTCAACGAAAAGGAGACACATCATTGAGAAGAAGAATGTATCTTTTATTCATAAACCAAAATGGGTACAAAGTACAATTCATGAAAGAAACGAAAAGAAAATACCCTCATCCATGAGTACGTACAAAAAGGAAGGAAAAGATACAAATGTTTCAGGCCGGCGGGCGATTCAGCAACTTGGTCAGCTCATCCTGCTTTTGTTGGACCACGGCTTCATGACGCAAGATCTCCAAAAGACGAGCCTCCGCTTGAGCTTGTTGAGCCTGATACGAAGCGAGCCGGGCTTCAAGATCTTTCTCAGTGACCTTATGAGCCTCGACCCTCTCACGAGTGAACGTGGCAGCTTTATCGAGAGCCATCACCTCTTTGATGGACTCCTGAAGCACCCACCAGAGTTCATACGCTTTGTTGGCTTTGGCTGTGAGATTGGCTTGGAGCTCGCCCAGCGCCTTGGAGGCTAGCTCCCTTTCCGAGAACTTGCGACCGAGCCTCTTCTCACATGACGTCATGTTTGCCGCGCACCGTGCTATCAGCCCCCGTAACTCCGCCTTTGCAGCCACGGCCTCCAAGGAAAGGTGAGAACATTCAAGGGCGTGCAGGCAAGCCTCCACTCGCCGGCAGAACTCCACCCAGACTCGCACCACCTCTTCGCTGTGGTAGGTGGCAAGAAAAGGAAGAGAACCGTTAGCCTCGGCAGCGAATGCTTCAGCCGTGGTCGTGCTGCCAGCACGAAGCTCCTCGATCAGAGACGACAAGGAGACGAGGCTTAATTGGGCCAAGCATTCTGAAGCCCGCAAGGCATAAGGGCCGGGTGGAATCACGATGCGCGACTCCAACGCCGTGGAGACTGGCAGAGCTGTTCAAATTTGGAAGAAGTCAGCAAAATTCTTAAGCAAAGAACGAGTGAGAGTGCAATGAGATGTCACTCACCGACAGTCGTGCAAGTAGGAGCTGAAGGCTCCCCTGGCCCTTCGAGAACCTCGACCTCATCATCGGCTTCCAGAACTGTAGAAAACATCAATGTCAGTACGCAAAATAACGACGATGCTATGAGAAGGGATGGACGACACCAACCTTGCCCAGACGAGAGGACAATGCGTTGAGGGGAGATCGCCTGCGGAGCTGTCATCTCCAATAAACGCTGAAATGACTGTCGAGGCGACAGATCCACGATCGTGGCCGCCAAACCGCGCAATTCTGGGAAAGATAAAAGAGTTCAGACTATGAAGGGGTTGCTAAATTAAAACACAGAGGAATACCTTCAACACTCCTCCCATTCTGAGCCGGGGGGATAGCAGCTTCAACGGTCTCCGCCATGACCTCAGGCTCCAACAAAGGGAGAGTAGTCCCGACTACCTCGCTCCCAGCCTTTGGGCCGCCCGCAGTAGGAGTCATTAGGGCGGCGGCCTCCAAAGGAGCCTCCTCCAAAGGAGCAAGCACTCCCTGATCAAGAACCGCCGCTGGAAGTTCCACCATGAGAGGAGCAGCCTCGTCAGCCCCCTCCATATCCAGCAAGGCCTCATTGAGAATTTCGGCGGGCTTTAGCTTTAATGGGCCCGTAGGGAGCTCCCCCAGCGTCGAAGATTCTGCACGATTCAAATAAGAATAATGATATATATGCACGGGCATAAATGATCAGAAAAACTACAAAAGAAACACAACATACCTATACGCAAAGAAGCCCTCAATATGGCTTCTTCAAGCCGCTACTCCTTCACAAGGGGGTGGGCTCGCCGGGGTTCAAGGGTAGACTCATGACCGCCGGTCCACAAAGAAAGTGCGTCAGCTGCATCTTCTGAAGCGGCCTGCTTCAAAGCCCTTTCTCCCCATTCCTCCAGAGGACCGATAAATCGCCGCCGAATCCACGAAGGGTCTTCGTAAAAAATTACAGCGGGATAAGACTTCTTCGGAACCTTGGCATTATGGGACGCGTCTTTTGAGCGCCGTATGGCCTCGGCCAACTGTGCAGCCTCCTCATCAGCCGAACTCGGGAAGAGAAGTCCAGCGTCTGACCCTTGCAGGGCCAATGGTTCGTCTTCAAGAATAGGCTCAGACTCCACCACAGAATCAAGCGGGGCGGTAGCCGCTTCCCTCCGCCGTTTAGACCCAGAGCCGGTCGCTGAGGATGACCGCTTTCTCCCTCGTGAAGCCTTAGGGCGGCGCTGGCCCACATCGCCCTCAGCGCCCTCATCCCTGTTACTCTCGCTCGGTGCCACAACCGAGGACGACATCGCCATTGTCGACGCCACGGGGGGCGGTGCCGCCACCGGCAGGGGTGCTACCACCGGAGCCTGTTTACCCCGCGATCGAGAACCCAAGGGCATACCAGCTATCGGAGTAAGGTCTACCCCGGACTCCCCCGGAATGAGCGCGGTGCCAATCTCCCTCAAAGGGAAGCGGACCGGAACCCTCGGCCGTAGCTTAGCCCCCGAAACCTGAGGAGGGGCGTCGTGACCAAGAAGCACCCTTCTTTCTTCAAGGATAATCGGACTGATCCGATGAAGATACCAGCCCGTAAATGCACCTACACATCGGGGCATGTACTCGGCTTCAGGGACCATGAAATAAGAGCCGGTGTTCAGCCTCATGAAATGATGAGCGGCATCGCGAACAGCATCGAGCGAAGGGATCGGGGCAACTATAAAAGCCTCGAAAGGAACGCCCTGGTCGTATCCGAGCTGTCGGGCAAATCGATGCGGATTGTACCGCATGAAAAGAGCCGCACTGTCCTGGCGAAACACCAAGTAACCCGGTCTAATTGCATACAAATGCGTGGCCTCCCGGGGCTTCAAAGAAGGTGCGTTGTCTTTCGACTGGTCCCAGAGTTGTTGGACGGGACCCGAAGGAGCGGACAAGACCCGATCATTAAAAACCAACCCGCCAGCGGTGGCATGAGAAGAAATTAGCACCCGAATAGCCCCGAATTGAGTCGGGTCGGCAGCAGAAGCATCCACTAACCGCATAAGTCGTGGAAAGGGGTAGGCATCGTAAAATGAGGGCATTTGATGCATGGCGAAAGACCCCAATACGTGCATTTCGATCCAGGACGTAAAATAATGAAGCGAAAAGTTTACCACATCCACGCTAGGCGTAGAGGTATTAGCTGCGGTGCCCAATCCATTATAGAGGTGCGCCAAGGCCGGGATGCCGATGGCCAACCGCGTCCCCTCTGCAATACGATGAGCCGGGTAGATGACCGAGGCTCTCATGAAGCGGCGATGCATGGGGATAACGAACCAGCTAAGCCAAACACTGACAAACCCCACAAAGAATGTTTCCTCATCCATACCGGGTGCTGCAACGGACTCAAAAGACATCGGCGACACGATGGGAATGTAATATTGTGGCAGGTCCGATTCAGCGGTCGGTAGCTTCTTCGGACCAAACCCAAAGGGGTCTTTGATGTTAGCAAACTTCGGAGCAGTCTTCGATATGATATCCTCACGAAGGAAGCAGGAAATGAAGCTTTTAAAAGTAACACCCTGCTCCTCAGATTCAGTGAACAATCGATCAAAAATACCCAGCGCCTTGATCAAGCTGGGGCGCTTGTGGCGAACGGCGTTCTCAACAGACAAGCCGTCAGCCGATGCAGACTCGGGCTCAAAGACGTACTCATCAGGAGGCAACAACTCCTCATACAGTGCACCCCTGATCGGCAATCCCGAGATTTCATAAAATTCTGCAAGAGAGATCGAGACCTCACGATCTCCTAGGATGAAAGTGTTGGTAGGAAGATTCCATTGGTTTAAAAACGCCTTAACCCACCAGGCATGCGGGGACTTATAATGGAATAGTGACGCGTATACGGCCTGATAAAGCCCGACTTTCTGCAACCACGCACGATGGACAGAAAGGATGTAGCGAGCCCAGAGAAGGTAGCCCGTAGGATGCCGGGGAGTGAGCCCTATCTTATAAATTTGCCCCCACGGGTGGGCCTCACCCTGGCAGATACGCCGCCCCAAGATGTCTATGGCCGGGATCGGATGGTTCGGAATACCAGTCGTCGAAGGCTCGAGCCTTCCCGTTGGAGTCCAGTTGGGCATTTCCACAGCAAAAACTGTCCTTGGAGGATCCATCGGTAAGAATGGGAAAGTGGGCTCCGTCGGCACCGCGCAAAGAAAACTCCGGCGACCCTGAATAATCTGACTGTACCAAGATCCCCATTGAAGAAGGTTGGTGCAGTTCGGGTCATGGGCCCGAATCATCGCCATCGCCTCCTCATCAGATGGTGACTGAGGAAAAGCCGCCTCCGAGCGAGAAAAGGGAAAGCGTGGAACAGAAGCCATCGCACCTGAAATCCAATAAAGGGAGACCGTTAAAAGAAAAGTTAGCGATATATATTCATGCATGAACATGAAGACTAGTTGAAGAAAGCAACAGCAAAGTTTCCTGGGACCATTGGCTACAAAACACATGGGCCCCACAGAATCTGGATGACGGCTCATTAATAATGAGACCAAATAGTTACAATAAAACAAAGGGAATATCCCCATTTAATAAAGAATGATGACCATGCACATTTCCCCCAACGGGATCTATCTCGGGCTCTACAATGAATCCAACAAGATCAAAGGAATTAAATTCCCACAGAAGACATCATTACAAAACCACCATTTCATTAATTGCAGAAGAACAACCTCGGGCCAAGAGACCCCAGGAAGCCTCTGTGTGAAGAAAACGAGTTCTTCATTGGAATTAAAATTCCTTATTAAGAAAAGGGAATTAAATTCCCAGAAACATTTTGGATGGAAATTAAATTCCATGGAGTTGAAACGCCATGATCATCTCCCCAAAGATCATCTAAACCCTAAAAGATCTACAGTTTGAAGGTTAAGCGGTTCTTATGGGAAAACATGAAGAGAAAAGGGTAAAAATCCTTGTTTTGGATTTAAAATCCAGAGGAATGTGAAGGTCCATCGTCTGTCCAAGAACATTACCTGAGGAAAAGAAATCTTTTAAAACAGAGTTAAACTCTGAAAATTGTTTCAAGGCAGAGAACTAAGCTCTGGAAGAAGAGAATTAAATTCTCCGAAAAAGTTCTCAGAAGAAGAAGATGAGCAAAGTGAAGGCCCCTATGAAGAGACAGAGGTATTTATAGAAGGCAATGGAAACGTTTCATCTCCCCAAATCCCTAAAGGAATCCAACGGTCGCAAGAGGTGACAGCGTTGCACTCACGTGCTGACACGTGAGAACAACGCTGTGGGGGCATTTGTTTCTTGATTTAAAATCAGGAAAGCTTATGGAAAAAGCTTGAGAAGAGGGTCACGTGCTTACACGTGACCAGCAGTCACGTGTTGGCACGTGACACCCAAAAGTACCGGCAAAGGAAGTTCAGCTTCCTGACTACATCAAAGAAAAAGGGCTTAAGAAAGGGTCACGTGCTCCCACGTGACCAGGGTCACGTGTTGGCACGTGACATTTTAAAGCGGATTCAAAGGCACATCGGTTCCCTAATCAAGTCAAGGAAAAAGAGTCCAGATCAGGGTCACGTGCTCACACGTGACCAGGGGTCACGTGATGGCACGTGATGGTTAAGCAACAACCAGAAGACAGCGCAAAAAGAAAGGAGAAGGCTCATTCCAAAGGGGGTCACGTGCCCACACGTGACCATGGGTCACGTGGTCACACGTGACCGGCTTTCAAAGCCCATTTTGTCAACAGAATTAAATTCTGAAAGAGATTCAAATCTTTCCAAAGGAAAGCGACTATCTGGAACCAATCGAATTAAAGATTCAGAGGTGATGAAATATCATCTATCTATGGGAAAATCTCGGGTTTGGAAAGATTTCCCCTTTAAATCTAACCGAAACAACAAAGGAGAATCCCGGGACTTGAAATCCAATGGTGAATAAAATTCACCTAATAATCCAAAGGTCCAAAATGAATGATGGATGCAAATCAAATCTCTCAATGAAGATTCGTCAAAAACTAATTGACTCGGCTGCTTCTCCTATAAATAGGAGCCAAGAGACACAAAAAAATATATATATACGCAGGGGGAAGAAAAAGAGAGAGAGCCTTGATACTTCGAGGAACTTGGATCTTCTGCAAAAGAAAACCCTAGGTAAGAAAGGGAAGGCTTTTTGAAAGAAAGAGAATTTAATTCTCAACAGAGTTTAACTCTGATATATAAAACAGAAGAACGTATTTCTTCTCTCTTTGATAGAGGATCTGCAAAGTGCACATCTCCCCTTGAAGTTGAGAATTTAATTCTCAATGGGTCGAGATCCTGCCATGCAGATCCAAAACATAGAGAGGGAATGGCAGCACAAGAATTTAATTCTCACAGAACTATAGGAATTTAATTCCTTTAAAATAAAACTAGGGCTTGACCCTGTGTTATGGGAATTTAATTCCTTCATAACAAAAAGAAACAGGGTTTAACCCTAATTAAGAACCTAGTTCTGTTGGAACAGCGGGGATTTAATTCCCTTGATCATAACTTAAAAGAAAGTGGGAATTTAATTCCTTAAAAGCTTTTATTAGGGTTTAACCCTATTCAGTTCTTCACATATATGAAGAATTTAATTCCTACAGAAAATTCAGAGTCCAACTCTATTCAGAATATAAACCTTCGAAAGGAAGTAGGAATTTAATTCCTCTGAAATTACTGTCAGGGTTTAACCCTACGAGGAACTTGATTCCTGGAAAAGATTAACAGATCCTCTAAAACAACATACATAGAGGCAGGGTCACGTGTCACCACGTGACCCCCCCAAGAGATCTACAGAAAGCCCCTTTGAGGCAGCACCCCACGTGACCCACGTGACCCTCGGCAGAAGCTCTAATACATAGGCATTTGAATGCCCATCACGTGATGGCACGTGATGCTCTGAAAGATGCGATAATCTCAGCAGAATAAATGAAGGGAGGGCGCTCTCACATGCCGCCACGTGACCCCTCCTGCCTTAGTGTTTAACACTAAATTGAAACTCCCGAACCCAGTGTTAAAACACTGTTGGGCCTTAGTGTTCAATACTAATCAAAAAGCTTTGTTTGCAGTGTTCAACACTGACTACCTTAGTGTTTAACACTAATCTGAGATCTTCATTGCCAGTGTTCAACACTGATCTGTTTTAGTGTTTAACACTAATTTGAAAAGCCTTGTTGCTGGTGTTTAACACCAATTATCTCTTAGTGTTAAACACTAACTTGTCAACCTCATTCCCAGTGTTCAACACTGATTGCTCTGTAGTGTTTAACACTAGGCTTTGGCCCAATTGGCCTAAATGGATAGAGGCAAAGCTTCTCCTGATTGGACTTAGCCCAAGATGGCCATAAGTCCTCAATTTGTGATTAACTGGGCCAATGGGCTCATAACATAATTAATCGGTCTTGATCCCAAATTGGGCCAAGGACTATTTAATCCACTCCGGTTCTAGGGTACATCTCTTCACTCCTTTGATACTTGGCATTGTAATCCCTCAATGTCTTCAAAGAAGTGACGGGTCCCGACGACCACACATTGATACGGACTGTGGGGTCCTTAAACCCGTGTTTAATGCAAAATTCCTGGTTACGTGGAACGCGGATAATGTCACTCTTTGACCCCGTGGAAAACGTCCAGAGCGGAGCCTGGCCCTCGCAGAGCACGGCAGTGAACCCGTGTGAAGCATCCAGAGCACATACCGGACTGTGGGGTCCTTAAACCCATGGACTACGACATCCTTAACCTTGACCGAGATGTCTTAAAACTAACAATGGACTGTGGGGTCCTTAAACCCATGGACTACGACGTCCTTAACCTTGACCGAGATGTCTTAAAACTAACAATGGACCGCAACGTCCTTAAACTACCCATGGACCGCAACGTCCTTAAACTACCCATGGACCGCAATGTCCTTAAACTAGAACAATAGAGCCCCGTATGCTCTTTTGTCGGATCTAAACGGTCCCGTTTAAGTTGATCTTAGCCTCAAAGATGGCTAACGTATCCTTAAACCTTCAAACAGACTGGACTATGAATCCCCCCAATTAACTCTGGCTCGATGGTACATCTCTGAACTCCTCTGACATCCGTCGTTGTAATCCTTCAACGTCGTCAGAGAGGTGATGGGTCCCGACGGCTATACATACGATGGACCACTATGTCCCTAAACTGGAACAATAGAGCCCAAACGCTCCTTTGTCGGATCTAAACGATCCCGTTAAGTTGATCTTAGTCTCAAAGTGAGACTAACGTATCCTTAACAAACGTTTGAGTTGATCTTAGCCTCAAGTATGGCTGACGTATCCTCAAATTAAACCCCCCAAACCCAAATCTAAGATAATACGGATTTGGACTAGTCCACGCCCTACGGGCGACGACATAACTCAGTCTCCGTAAAAAATCCACGGGAAACAAAATACAAAACAAACACCCACAACACGAAGTGACCATCTGGAGAAGGAGAAAGTTGTTACCGCAATGCGGTAGCGTAATTAACTGCAGGGGCTTGCGCCTGCAGGGAAGAGCGTCCCCACAATCAAAAACCCCTCAAACGAGGGGGAATCTGACGAAGTCTGCTACATCGGACGCATCCGTCTAAACCTTCGATATACGGTGCCATAAATCAACTTGGTATCTTCGGAGAGGTGGACGGATAGCACCAATTAGCATCTGCCCCGAATCTCAGGCAAGACGTCATGTCGCGCCGTCTTTCGGAGGGGAACAACATCGAAACTTCAAAGTTGCGATGACAATCCAGAGATATTTATTTCTACACACGTGGTGCGCGTGCGAATGCATCAGGCATCATTGACAAATATTTCAGAACATGGAAAGTATTATTCGTATAAAGTAATTAAAGCTTTTAAACACCTTGGGTAGATATTTTCTTAGTTGATGCAATCATATCATGAGGACTAAATTTAAGCTATTATACATATGCATATGTATTTTTCTAACCTAATATATCACACACACACACACAGAGAGAGAGAGAGAGAGAACACCGGTTTGGTAGAGAAATAAGCTAGCAGGACCCTGAAGAAATGGAGTCCATAGCATTGCTCATCATCATCCATGATCCCTTTGAAAAAATATTATCAAAGGGATCATGGATGATGATGATGAGCAATACTATGGACTCCATTTCTTCAGGATCCTGCTACCTGATTTCTCTACCAAACTGGTGTTCTCTCTCTCTGTGTGTGTGTGTGTGATATATTAGGTTAGAAAAATACATATGCATATGTATAATAGCTTAAATTTAGTCCTCATGATATGATTGCATCAACTAAGAAAATATCTACCCAAGGTGTTTAAAAGTTTTAATTATTTTATACTAATAATACTTTCCATGTTCTGAAATATTTGTCCATGATGCCTGACGCATTCGCACGCGCACCACGTGTATAGAAATAAATATCTCTGGATTGTCATCGCAACTTTGAAGTTTCGATGTATCAGTATGCTATATATCTGTATTTTAGCTTTCTTTCTTATGCATGTCTTTTAATGATTCGCAGCCGGTTCCGAATAAATTTACCAAGCAGATTAGTAAGATGGTCAATAGAAGAGAAAATGCTAACCTAGTGAGCCACAATGGATAATTTGTCATTATTAATCTATCTTCCTGAAAACGGTTTATACGGAGGAAGTATATTTCATGGTACTTGAGAAAAATATATGTTGAAGTCAAAAGCTATCAAGATTTAAATCCTCGCTTATAGTCTTCCAAGATATTTTATATTCCACGGCAAGGTGATAATAATTGCATGATTTGGTATGTAGATTCAAGGTTATGCATGGCTACAACCCTTTCTTATGGTTTCTTATCATAATTTTCTGCACACTTATAGTTTATAAAGGCAGTTAGATCATATCTCTATAAGGGAAAACTTAAAATAACAACCTTTATACTAAAAAAAATTATGTATGCTATTACCTAGTAGTTTATGGTTTTTAGACGCAAAAGCCATTTGAGAAATACTTTTCCTACCCACTATTAATCCATATTCTCAATATAGTCATTGAATTTGCACGCGCACATAATAAGAAGGAGAAGACAGTAATGTGGCAGAAAAAGAAGGAGAAGACAGTAATGTGGCAGAAGAAGAAGAAAATGGCATTCATTGTTCTCTGTTTCAGCATCAATCTTCTGATATGAACTAATGATGGCTTTCACATAGGCTTTTCCCTTTAGAGACTTCTTAGTGTCCAATGGAAAGCATACATCAGATTTGTGCAGGTCAGGTTCTTTTATGACTTTCAAGAGTCTCAACTGATTCTGTAAATTACACTCTTGTTGGATGATACTTTTATCACTTCTCACTGCAGGTGCGTTCTCTAATATTCATTTTTAATGTAATATTATAGATATCCATGCCTGTTTATGTCAAAATTACTTATATTGTCAATGTTTGATTGTCTAGTTGTTGGTGATGCGTCCATATCAGGGACAGAGGCCACTCCCGTTCCTCCAGGTATGTTTATATATTATATAGGGCATGTATATTGATTTAGAATGCTATATCATAAATATACACACATTCCTTTTGCTCTTAGTCGTCCAACTCATTATCATGGGCTGCTTGATGAGATTAGATTTGCGCCTGATGATCTACAAGAGCTTGTTCACTCCCTGTCATATGTGTAAGCAGCGCTATATGCGAGTTTACCTTGTTAATATGTATGTACTGAAATTAATTAATATTATTCAAATTTTGATACATGCAGATACCAGAGGAGCACATCTTCTATCTCTGTAGGTAAGGCTTTGAATTTGTTGATTTTGGTATTTCTTGTCAATTTTATAGACCAGTATGTGCTAAATATAATGTTCTGACAGTTGCTAGGGGGAAGGCAGCATTCGAGGCTGCTGACCCCAGTCCTGGACGCCGCACACGGACGGCACCATGGAGGTTGGGAGAGAGGCCGAGGACTGGGCTCTAGCAGGGCCTATATGAGGTTGGACTCCACCCCGATGGTTACTTCCTCCGTCTCCAGTGAGCGACGTATCCAGCAGGAACTGGAGAGCTTGAAGGCCACCGTTCAGGAGTTGAAGGAGATGCTGGTATGTATACTACTTAATAGTAAAATATCATGTCATATTATAGATATCAACATATCCAATATCAGTACGTAGCCTGAGCTTATTTGGTTGTAGACTTATGTTTTATTAATCATACATGTACATATCTAATTAAAATAAACTACAGTTTTCCAAACTAGATATCCAAATGGGGTTTCGAAATAACTCGATAGTGATAAGAATTCGAATAAAACAGAGTTCTTACACGCTTATTGCACACGTTAGGTCCAGACGCGACGGGGTAGGCGCAAGATTCTAGCGTTTATCAGAGGTGGAGCTGGACCGAGCTAGGCTAGCATTTTGATTCTTATTTTTTGAAACATGTATTTATTTATATGATACATATTGTACTACATTTTGAAACATTTTGGGCGATATTGATTTTGGTTTATATTTATATCATATTCAGTTTTTTGGTTTCTTTTGTATATTATATGCGTGAGATGTGAATATGAATACTGTGATATATGTTGTGTGATGATTAATTTTATATTTGATTGATGTATATATTATTGTGCACAGGGCGGGAAAAAATCTAGCAGCCCAATTTTTAAAAAAAATACAGATATTGTGTACCTACGGATTAATCCGTAGGTACACATGTTGCCCCTACGGGTAAACCCGTAGGGGCACAATAACAGCAGTAACTGATATTTTCCCCCTGATCGCAGTGCCAGGGGTTGGGATTGCCCCTACGGATACAACCGTAGGGCCAACAGCCTAGCCCCTATAGTGTTATCCGTAGGGGCCATATATCAGGATTCCTGATATATGGCCCCTACGGATAGGTACCTACGCGTATATCCGTAGGGGTTATGTATTGTCCCTACGGTTATATCCGTAGGTACATTCAATATATTAAAAAAACCATAAATAATATAACTTTTTTTACCCTACGCATTACTCCGTAGGGGCAACAGGACCTACACAGATATCCGTAGGGGCAAGAATTTGCCCGTAGGGGCAAGCTCAGGGCTTCAACTTGAACCTGCGGCCTTTGCACCTACGGGGTATTTTTTCGTCCCTACGCATATATCCGTAGGGGCAGTGGGTTGCCCCTACGGATTTATCCGTAGGGGCAACCCTTATTTGTAGTAGTGTTTAATGCTACTACGGGTTAGGACTGGTAATCAAACGAGCCAGCTCGTGTTCTGCTCGCTAAGAGCTCGTTCAAGCTTGGCTTGTTTATTAATGAACCGAACATGGGCCAAAATCTTAGCTCGTTTATTTAACGAGCCGGACATGAGCCGGCCCTGTCTCGTTCGGTACCCAGCTTGAGTTTGGTAACAGCTCGAGTATATCTGCATATGCCCAAATACAATTGCATCCATGATCTATTAACCCAAAATCTATAATATAAGTCTAGTGAGTAGTAACCGGTAAGTAACTTAGTAGTTAGTAGCTACCCATTAGACCCATTACCCATTAACTTATAATATAATCTTATATAATAAAGAAAGTGAAAAAAAACCCTAGAGGCTAGAGTTCGGATCCATTCCAGACTCCAGAGACTTCCTTTCTATCTCAAATATATCACATCCTTCTCTTACTTTTTTCGCTCTCTATCTCTAAATTTCTTTAAAGTTTCGATTTTTAAGTGAAAGGTCTCACTTTTGAAGTTCGGGATTCGATTAAGCAAGGTATTTTGAAGAACCCCTCACAATTTCTTCATTTTAAGTGTTGTTTTTTTGCGATTTCTGCATTGTTTGATGATGATGACGAGAATCTGTAATATGTAGATATGATTTCTTGTTGAATTTAAGGATTTAATTGTTAGGTCTTGGTTAAATATTTCGATATCTAAGTTAATTGAAGCCTTTGAATTGTTTGATTTCTATTTTGTTTTATCATTTGTATAAAGTAAAAGCTTTGATTGTAGAAAATAAGATTTTTTTAAATAAATTTGATAAATTGATCTGGACTTGAGCTGGACACGAGTCGGGCATGTTTAATCGAGTCGGACCCGAGCTGAGCATCTCCAGCTCGATTTGGACCCGAGCTAGACTTGGGCCGACCAAAAAAACCCCGAGCCGAACTCTCGCTGAGCTTGATTCGCTCAAGCTCGGCTTGCTTACACCCTTACTCTGGGCATATTTTGTGAAATAATGCAGATCATAAGGCAAAAGTGCACAAAAAGCGTATTACGTGAGCTGGATGTGGACAAATTTAAGCTAAAATAGAGCTAAGGTAGAAAATTACCACAAAGCAAGCGTGGAACAAAATTCACAAAGTCGGGACAAATCTACTGAAAAAAATCTGGAGGTTAAATCTTACCAAAAACCGGCTTGCATCAACCCATTGATATGGGAGTGCGCGCTTGTCAGACATGTACAGATTCCCCCTGTCTGGGATAGGAAGGGGTTTATTGATTGTGGGGATCCAAATCTCCGGCAGTCGCGGACTAAGCAGCCGTTAATTACCCCTCGCTTTTGGAGTGAAAGAACCTCCGATTGACGGGTCAAATTGGTCATGCGAACTCAATATGAGATATTGGTATTTAAAAAAAATATAGGGGCATGTTTATTTCATTTTTTTATTCTACTTGTGCCAAACAGATTTTTTTATTCAAAGAAACATTATTTTTAATTTTATTTAATTTTATTTATTATTATTTATTATTATTATTTTTTAAATTTTTATATATTTTTTTAAAAGAAAGGGAAAGCTTCTACTTAATGGGAGCCCCCTCACGTGGGGGAATGGGAACCCCCTCACGTGAGGGGGATAAGTGGGAGCCCCTTCACGTGGCGGAATGGTGAGAAGGGGCACGTGCCCACGGGACGCGAGCGCGAACCGGAAAAGAGAGGGCTAAGCCCTCGGATTCAGATTTGAACTCCTTAAAGGATTTTATTGGAGTCGAACTCCAAAAGTTTTTATTTTAGAGTTGAACTCCTTAAAAAAATTTAAATGGAGTTAAACTCCTAAAAGTTTTATTTTGGAGTTAAACTTCCAGAAGAATTTTAAATGGAGTTAAACTCCCAAAAAATTTTATATTGAGTTAAACTCCCAAAAGAATTTTAGTGGAGTTAAACTCCAAAAGATTTTTCCCCTTTCGCTTTTGAGAAGAAACCCAAATGGGTTCTCTTGAAATTTCAAGATTTTGATCTTGGTTGATGAAAATAGGTCCCTTTTCTTCTTTTGGTAGAGTTTTGGGAGGTGCGTTTCCTTTCTCCCCCCTCCCTCAAATTGGATCTTGAAGACAAAAAAGAAGATAGTATAGATCTTCCCTTTTTGGATTTGATATGAGAGTTGAACTCTACTTCAATAGGTTTATGATGAAACTTTGTTTAGTTTTGAGAAAAAGATAGCCAAGCTCTTGATTTAATTGGAAATGAAGAGGAAGAGGAAAAACTTGTGAGAGAGAAGATAGAGACACAAACCCTAATATTTTCCGAGGGGGATGAATTATTATTGATTTCTTATCATTTTTGTCTTTTATAGGCTAAACATTTTTACATATAACTCTTAGGGTCTTACGAAATGACATTTTGTCAATCCCATACCCATGTGCTTATTTCTTTTTGCACATTAGCCATGGGTTTTACATAAATTTGGTTTTATATCCATTTTCCTTGCATTTATTCATAAAAATTATTTATTAAATAATTTTCTCCTTGGCATTGGGGAGGCCATCCTCATCATGTTTGGGCTCGACATGGGCATGGGCCCACTTCGTTTTGGCCCACTTGACTTGGGGTTGACTTTGACTTTGACTTAGTCAATCGAGATGTAATTTGAAAAAATAGTTACTGCTTTGGAACAGTTTTTCAAACAAAAATTGTTTTGTTTTGTAAAAAGTTTTTAGAAATTCAAATGAGCGCAAAACCAATTGCAGGTATTTGATTTGGCAATGATACCATGTAAGTGGACGGGGTTAGGGCCGTGCCAATCACGTCTGCGGTGGAATTTAAAAAACAATAATTTTACAAAGCATAACCTCAATCTATCACCAAGATCATCAAATACAATACAATGTGCAAACTAGAAAAGAGTAAAGCGAAAAGTTAATGGAGCTACAACTTTTGTAGCGTGTCCGGCTAATTCCGGAAGATTCTTCTAGACTCCGTGAGCTCCCGAACACGTAGGAACGCCGATCTCTTCGCCGTAGATAATCCGTGTTGAAAACAGGCTGCTCGAACTCCAACTCTGTCACTGGGCGGAGAAACTTTCTCTAGAGGTTTACTCAGTGTAGAGAAAGCTGATATGAATATTGGGCACTCTCTAATTTTTTCACTACCTCACTATGGCAACACTTGCCATTTTTCAAGAGAGCAAAAGCTTTCAAGCTTTGAAAAAGAAGAAGAAAAAGTATGATGGCTAGTGAAAAATCAATTGAATTCTCTCATATTATGAGGAAGAAGATGAAGAAAATAAAGAGGGCTAAAAAGAAAAATAATCTCTGCTGTCTTTTTTCTTTCATATCATAATATATGAAACAAGTCTCATCAAATCCTCTCTCCCCTCTTTGTTGTCACAGAGAGAGAGGTGGGCCCCACTCACACACATGGTTTCATATTTATTATTCATGTACTTAAAAGAATATATAAATATGCATAAACATTTATACACACACACATCAATAAATATGAACCATAAATGAGAGTGAAAAAATATACATATATAAATCATGCATTTATATATGTAAAATGAGATCTTGTATATGCAACATATACACATAGACATCATGTATCATATACACGAAATGCCATCAATATTTTCTCAGTGTCGTATACTGTAGAGAGTAAGTGTATCATATACACTATATTAGAAACTGCATCATAAATGCGATTATCAAGTCAACACTTGACTTGATATTTCGGCTTTTAAACCGGCTAGTATAACTGTCGTCCGATTAAATGCGTATATCCAATATACATGTCTAATCGAACTCATATACATATCCCTATACATACATCACATCGTGTTATGCCCGGACATGCACTTTTGTTGTGGGGCTCTAAAGACCTGTCAATACGTTAGCAGTAGATTATATAGGATCGCATCCAATTGAATTTCAAACACTTTCAGATTCAACCCCCTCTCGGGTTAACCCACAAGCTCGTCAGTGGCACTAGCTGTATGTAACGACTACCCAGGTATGAGCAAAATAAAGGCAGGTCGACGAGTGAACTCACCCGGACCCGAAAAGGTCTATAAGTGACAGTCATCGTACAGTCCAGTATCTTCGTCAAAGATTATCTCATACTAGGTCCAGAAGGTGGAATCTGTCAGACACCCAATAACCCGATAAGTCATGCTGACAGAGGACTCATAACCAAAGAGATACAACCGGTAACACTTACCAGTTTATCTCTACTGCCATGGCCATGGACTTTTGGTTATAGTTGTGTCCTGTACAGTGCGATATCGATTCCCAATACCGGGAGTGACGAATTCTCTCGACCGCTCACTGCCTACATATGCTTCGGAACTGTACCCAACTAAAATCTGTTTGCATGACTCGGTAGAGCCGTGGTAGGATAGTAATCTAAGTACAGTGGAAACATACACAAGACACCGTGGCGATTTCAGGTATAGGAACTACCCTGTACTCATGTCACCAGAAAACTGCTATCTGATATTAGTATAATACTATCTAGAAGTTCTCGGCTAGTCCGTCCAGCGTAACTCATCTAATGAGCACAAGTAAACTATCATCGGTGTCGAACACTAATGGCTATGGGATCAACCATCGCCCCGTACAGGGTCATGAAACGTATACACTAGTCTAAACGGGAATACCGATATCCAGTCATAATACTCTTATGACTAGGGACATTTAAGAATGTGGTTATAAACTACCAGGCCCCACTAGTAACACGTATACTCATGAACAAAAAAGACAAACCAGATAGCATACTATCTTCTCGAGTAAGATTATTTTCTGTATTGGTCCTCATGAATTCAGTAATTGTATCCTTATAATTACGATAATTGCCTTCAGGGCAGCTATATATCCAACATGTCCATACGCACACAAAAATTGTGAAATTTTTAAAAATCTCAAAACTTTCTTTTCTTTTCAATTTTTCAATATTTTCCTTGCACAATTACGCAAAAATTATGAAATTTTCAAAATTCTAAGTATTTTATTGTTGATTCGATTTTTCAATATTTTGCTCGTTATATAACACACAAAGATTGCTAACTTTTAAAAAATATGAAGAAAAAAATTTCTACGGTTTTAAAATATTTTTTGTATGTTATATAGAATATGAAAATCGTGAAATTTTTAGAAATATTAAAATTTTTGTTTTCTTTGGGGTTTTCAAATTCTTTTTCTTATTATATAGAGCATGCAAATTACAATAATTTCTAAAATTTCTATATTTTCAACATTTTGCTTGTTTATATAACAAATAAAAATCTTAAAATTTTGAGAAATCTCAAAATTTCTTTTATTATTCTTTCACTCTTTCAATATTTTTCTTAATACACTACAAGAAAATCACAACATTTTCAAAAATCTCAAAATAAAATTCTATTTTCTTTCCTTACTTTATTTTGTATGTTAAGCACATGAAAAAAATAAAATATTACATATCAAAAATTTTCCGCTTTCTTTGATATTTAATATTCTACCTGATTATACTTTTGGAGAATTTCTAGATATCAAATAGACAAAAAGGTAAAAGAAAAAATGTCGTCGATTGCTGCTAAGACTTTAACAGAACAAAGAAAACGGATGAGAGTGATTCTAAATCCCTGACAACACATGAGAATCAATAAAAATTTTAAATCCTCAATTTTTTCCTTCAAACTTCCAATATCTTAGACGTTATAAACAAGAAAATTGCGAAAGTCAAAAATCTCAAAATTTTCTATTTTGTTTGGTTTTTCAAAATTATGCATGTTATAGCATACGAAAAGCTAAAGAAATTTATGTTTTCTACGATTTATCAATATTTTTATTTTCTATGGAGCATTTAAAAGTCTCAATATTTTCTGATTTTTCCATTTATTTTATATTTTACGTGCTATAACACATAAAAATTATAAAATTTTCAAAAGACCCAATATTTTCTTTTTGTTCATTTATTCATATTTTATGTGCTATAACACAAGAAAATTGTAGAATTTTTAAAATCTCAATTTTTTCCGGTTTTCTTCCGGTTTTTCAGTATCATCCATGTCATTGCATAGAAAAATTACGAAATTTTCAAAAAGCTTAAATTTTCGGTTTCCTTTGAAATTTTAAACATGCACATTTAAATAATGATTTTTTAAAAATTTTAAAATTTTCACTATTTGTTAGTTTTCTATATATTTTTCTCTGTACCAAATGAAAATTGCAAATTTTTAACACTATATTTTTTTCCCCCGATTTTTCAATATTTTGCATGCTATAGCCCACAAATCATGTACTTTTCAATATTTTGCAAATAAAACCTAGTTAATGAAAGAAAAAATAGTGAAAGATTTTAAAGAATGCGACCGATCAAAATTTTCCACGATATAAGCCTAACTGTATTGGATAAAAAAAATGATAAATATTGAGTAAAGAACCAATAATGTATATAATTTCCATGACCCAAAATGTAATAAGAAAATTAAATAGAGACTAGATAACAATTTTCTCATAAAGTTCACAATAGATTTGTCGGGCTTCTAAATGGACAAGTATTAAATGTGCTGCATAACGTCGGCATGTGAGGCGTTACGAGCCATGCATTTTGTCTCATTTGCTGCTGAGCTATTTCCATGTCAACATGCCAGCTGGCGACTCATCATAGGTTTCTTAAGTCGGCTTTCCCATGCATTATTTGTCTTTTATATTAGTCAATGTTCTTCGTTTTCCATATCGATTCAAAGAACCTAAATCATTATGATCCTCCCATTTCTAACTTTTCATGATGGTTCAATGAATTTAAATCTAAATAATCTAATAAAATATACTCCCCATTTCAGATTTTTTTTCATGATAGTTAAATGGATTTACAGGTTTAGCAAGGTATACCTCTCCTATTCTAATTTTTTCCTGGCAGTTCATTGACAAAATTTTTTTTAGCAAGGTATACATTTAGGAAAAATATTTTCTCTCTTTCAAGTTATTGGTTTTTAGTCTATTATATATACATAGATATTAAGAAACTCATAAATTTTCTGTTTTGCCCTAATAAAAGATGACAAAAACAAAAAAGTTCCGGGTTGCCATAATATTAGTTTTGAACGAAAACTCCGAGCGAGAATTTTGAAATTCTGAATTGGTAACAATCAATTTCGCATTAATTCCGCCTCGTTATTTTCAATGTAATTATGAGATTTTTGCCTGGTTCTAAACAAAAAATATAGCACATTTCGTCCGGTGTCAGTATGTGAGGCGTTACCAGCTAAGAATTTTGTCTCTTCCATTGCTGAGCTGCTTCCATATCAACATGCCGGTTGGAGTCCGATAGCTCATTGGTTCTTCTCTTAGCTTTGCCATGTATTATTTGTCCTTTATACAAGTCAATGTTTCTATTTTTACCATTAAAATTCAAAGAACTTAAATCATTAGGATCCTTCCATTTCCATTTTTTCATATTAGGTCAATGAACTGAAATCTAAATGATTTAATACAATATATTTTCCTATTTCAGATTTAATAAAAAATAGTTTAATAAAATAAAATTAAAATGCCTATTTTCTTGAAGGTACATGAAAATTGAAGTGCATCATTAACTCGTTATTATTTCTTTGACCAAAGATAAACACTTTATTTTTTTTTATGTATATTGTATAGACAACATCCTGCGCTAACAACTTTTGAATAGGGACTTGTCACTAAAAAACAATAAAAGAAATCAACCACAATATCTTACTTGAAGAAACATCAAAATATTTTCATTAATAATTCATTTGAATATTATTTCTTTTTTGCTATGAAATATCCGAGTTAAACTACCAACCTTCCGGTCTTTGATTGGTGGCGTCATCCCATCAATCCCATCAATCGTCCAGTCATCCTATTAGAATATAGGCGAGATGCTGGTAGGAGACGAGTATCGGTAGAAAAAGATTATTTTTTGAAAAATCACCGTACTGTTGCAGAGCATCCGACAAAACCAATTACACTTGTAAAGTTTAACTGTATACAAATTAATTCAGATTTAAAAGGCGGCATCAGACAACCAATTATGAACGAAAATGATAACACTGAACCTCAAGAGCTGAAACCCAAACATATATAACGGTTTCGAGGCGATAATATCCATTTTAGAAGAGGCCGATCACTGAGATAACGGTTTCGAGACGATGATATCGCATCAGTAAGCACGGATCATGGACAAATTAATTATAAATCCCATCTAGTTTTCTATAAAATAAACAAGACCAAGACAAAAAAAAGTTTAATTTACACTTGCCCAATAACAAAATGTTTTATAATTAACTTCAGCAAATTAATGTCATGGTACAAATATATATAAGAGTGCAATATTTATAACAGTGCATACCATAATCAAATCACAACAAAGCGTTAGATTTATAGGAAACATATAATCATACAACTACACTAATTTCTCATTTTGGTGCTAATGAATGACATTAAGTTACAAATTAAATGTATATATTGTATTGACATACATCCCTAGAAATTACAAATTTACCAAATTATATGTACTTTAAGAAAACACATGATAATACAATGACTACAAGCTACAAATTGAACTCGATGAATCAAATCTTGAACGGCGCTGTCGTCATAGCAAGAAGCATGATTTTAGTATCATCTTTCCACATTTGTGTCATGGACCAAACTTTATGCATCTCTGTTACTCCTTGAATTCAGATAAAGTTTAGAATCTTAGAAGAATTGATTCAAAACCCTTGTGTTTCAATTGTTACATCATAGGATAAGACCTTGATCGGCAGAACAATCAATCGAAGCTATGGAATGTTTTCTGGTATTGCAGTGTAACTTTCAATCTGCGCTGCTAAATAATCGTTCCAATTCCTAAACCGATGCATCAATGCAAAGTCAAGCAACTATTCATTAAAATTAAATTCTTGCTCTTGATGCAGAGACAATGAAAACACATGTTTCCATGTCCAGAACCCCCAAGGATCCTATCGGTCCATAGACGAAGGATAAATTGGTATTTCCCGAAACTTCCCATACCCACCAACAAAAAAAGGATCAAAATTGACAAAGCTTCCATATTTTAGCAACACATCTCTCATTTTTGCCGTCTCACTTTTATCTTCACCATAAAACTCTATCATGATCATGACTAACTTGGACTTTCCTAAGTCCATCTCAACCCTCTATTTACCAATAACTGATCTCTATAAAACTATATATAAACACATCTTTAATTGGAGAGAGAGAGAAGGAGGAGGAGAGGGGGGGGGGGGGGGGTGATGGATTTTTTGGGAGAGGATTAATGCTAGAGGCGCCCTAATCTAATTAGGGTCGTGAGTTCTCATGGGCAGCACTAGGTGAATTTAAATAGAGAACTCTGTCCACATCCCAGTACATTTTTCACTTTGCTCCCCTTCTTTTATATTATTTCTTTTTTTAGACTTGAAAGTAGTTTAAATATCCCTTAACACGGTTGATATATCCCTATAATTAATTGTATAGACACTACTAAAATAGTTGCTCCTCTGGATATAAGAATCCGTAGGGGCAATTTTTTATCGTCCCTACGGATTAATCCGTAGGGCCATCGGTTTGTCCCTACGGTGCACTACGGATTAATTAAAAAAATATTAAAATATAATCATTGATTTGGCCCTACGGAATGCAACCCCTTGTCGCAGTAGTGAGAGTGGATTATTTTTTGAAAAGTTATCTCACATCCTTTCGTCTTCACTAGTTAATTTGAAGTTCAAATTTGCGCGAAATCTACCAAACTAACGAAAATAACCGCTCGTACGATATATTCGTCGGTCACTGACTCGTTTTGGTCACGGTAAGATGCCTTAATCAAATACTATTTTTCCCTTCTATTGATAATAAATATAAATTGACAATACTCAGTGGTAGAAAATCAGCGCTGAGATCAACTACAAATTATTCAAAATTTTCATATAATACAAAACATGTTTGGTTTTTCACAATTCCAGTTGCTAAATGGTCCATTAATCACTCCTCTCTTTTGTTCTATGATATTCTTCGTAATGTGTATTAGATATCTTAATATACTTAGTATAATATATTTTGGATTTTTTTCATTCTAGGTTTTTTCGCACGTGCCATGCACGTGGAAAATTGATAACTTGATTAATATTTGATAATTTTACTACGGCCATGCTTGGATACACGCAATCCATCGAATAAAAACATCATATTCCATTTCCCCCTGAATCAGCGCAACCCTTTAAAAAGGGTTGTCTGGATGGTATTTACATGGGTAAATATTCTGCAAATAGATTCATTCCATGGGATAATAAAGTTACTAAAGGTTGCGCTTGATATATGGAATAGAAGATTAGCGGGAATTCTCACTGTAACAACCCTAATTTTCTTATACACTTTTTCCTATAAAAAAATTTTCAAATATTTTTTCAAAAATCCATAAAGGGGTATTTATTGCCTGAGCACAAGATTTAAGTAATTAATTAGCAATTTAATTACAAGAAAGAGCTTGTACCTTATTGGTAATATCTTGTATTGCTGAACCAAGCCACCAAATTTCAAATCCCATACCCCGCATTATTTTTAATATTTATTTTGTTTTAAATTTTTCTTCAATATTGTGTCTCTTCATCTTCTAAACCCCCATGTACACTTCAAATTCCTAGATCGGTTTCAGAGACCTTTGAAATCCCCATTTACTTCATTTTAATGATTTTTTAATACATTTTTACATTAAAACCTTTCATATACCCTATTTACTCCAACTTTTAATGATTTTATATATTTTTACATTTTTTTTTTAAAACCCTTCACCTATCCTACCCCTAACCTACCCTATAAATACACCCCTTCCCCTTTACCCTCTCGTCCCAAAAATCCTAAGCTCACTCTCTCAAAATTTTCCCAGAGTTGTGTATTTTGAAAACAAGTTCGCGGCGAAGCTCCAACGAAATTCCGGCGGAAATTCAGGCGACGTTTTTAGGAACTACCGGCAACGACGCAACGCATCGGCAATTCCTTTAGTCCCTCTCACTCTTTAGTATAGATCGAAACCCGTAAGTCCCATTCTATCCCCCTTTCTATTTCTTTAAAATACGAAATTACGAAACCCGACGGAATCGGAACAAATTCGATTTCCGACTCGGTCTTCTATAAAATTTCACTTCTAATCAGTTCAATCATGCTTAAATATCTCTATGTTGACTATTAAACATTCAACGAATAATTTGAACAAGTTCTCTCACATGAAATGAAAAACCTTTCCAATCTATCGTATTTTTTCACTTTAATACCATCATGTTTCGATTTCACATTTAACCCCTAAACTTTACTATACATTTAAAGTAGAGCACGAGGTAACGACCTACCTCCACACACAAGCAAATACAACCCTAAAACGATATCATCAAAACTTAGAATACGATAAAACTAAACTTTCATTAAAATACCATATTCTTAATAAAACCATTCTTGAAAGTTTTAGATTTGATACAATGTTAAATAAATACTTCTTATTAGGAAAATACGATAAGTTGTGGATATCGATCGTTTATCTAAACCTAAGTTTGTGGTGTCTAGGCTAGGCAAGTGAGCTTAGGTAACTTTAAAAGACCCGCCTCACGATTCGTGAACGGATCCCTCCTTCCTCACTTGTACTTACCTGGCCACAATTGGCGGTGAAGAGGCGATTTGAGACTTCTAACGACTTGTCGTTTAGACCATTTAGAAATAGGCTAGTTGACTTAGGAAACCCTAGAAGCTAAAATACGGAAAATTACACCTTTGCAAATAAATACCTTTACTTTATAAAACCGTTTTCTAAAGGATTAGTATTTTACAATCTTTGCAAAGCGCCGCTACAACCCATCTTTGGGGAACCCGTTAGGGATAGTACGGTTTATCGTGCATCCTCGGGCCTAGTAGTGCGAGATTCAGACCTCCGCAAGGAGCATTCGGACTCGAAAGGTTTAAAATACGACATCTTAAGAAAATGAGAATTTTGGAATATAAAATAATTATTAAAATTATTTTTGTATAAACATATGTATATTTATCATTTAAATATCTATTTTATTATAATATAAATATTCCACCTTTTTTTAAAAATCACAAGAATAAAGTTTACACTAAAATACCATGAACTTCAAATAATCAATATTACAGATAAATATCTTTATCTATAAAACTAGGATATTTTCACTAGAAATGTCACAACATAAAATCCGCCCTCATTACAACTCTAAAGACGAGTAATAAATACTTGAGGTGTATTTTGAAAAGTATATAAAAGTATTATTATATAAAAACCCCTCAAGTTTTATAAATTACCCTAAAGACCCTAACAATTATAAGACTTCGATTCACATCCCTGATTGTCTGACTCGGGTTTGAGTCTGATTAATCTGACTTGAATATGATTCAAGTCAATCCATAATCTACAAGTTTCCAATTCAAAATGAATACATGAATCCATGAATACAATTATCAATTTATACAACTTGACTGAACCGAACCATGGATATATATATTCCTTTTACATGATTCTCAGTATTCCATTACATGACTCTACGGTTACAACCGTTTCCTGATATCATGGTTTCGGTCAGTCAGTCAATCAAACTTACAATCAATACAATTTACAAGATAACAATACAAACAAGACATCGCGGGATTTAAGGGGTAGATTGGTACGGAAGGTGTTAGAGGTGGCACGAGGTGGTCAGATTTAATACACCTAATATGAATCCAATTGCCGTTATTCCGGGCCTTCTAACGGAGCCTTGTACTAAACGTGCCTCTAGTCTCTGGCATATAGAGACTTCTCTCGTATACACTGGCATTCTTCTGTACCAAGCTACAAACAACAGCGTTAATACAACATTAAAAGCTACTCTCTCTCTCTCTCCTACTCTTTGTCTATTTCTCCCCTATCTTTGGGACTTACCGAGCGACCTGTTCGCTGACCACATTCTATTTCTTTCTTCTTTAAATGTCGTCAGGTGGTTTGGACCCGGCGGAGATCGAGCCATCTCAAGAAGACTTGGAGCAGTTTGCCGAAGACCCTGCACTTTAATTTCATTGTACACTTTTTCTTTCTGAATTTTTCATTTCCTGTTATGCCACTGTTTAGGCATCTTTATTTCAGTTGTATTTCCTTTTCATGCATTGTACAAAAGAATGTTAATAAATAAAAGTTGCTATTCTCTTTTATTTCTTGTCTCTTATGTATTTATTACTTAAATACGCTTAGCGTATGTATTTCTGAGTATATACGTAGCGGACCTCGTCGCGTCCCCTTTGCCGTATACTGGGAAGCGGGGCGTGACAGGTTTTGTTGGTGGCCCATGCAAGTCAGAGCTATATGAATCCCTATCATGCAGTTCTGTTCTGCGTAAACAAGCTAAGCAATATAACACAAGAACCAGCAACTAAAATATTCTTTACAATCATGTTCCTTGAATCCTTTCTTTCATATTCCTTGAATCATATAGTTTGAATCTGTCCTGACCCAAAATTCTCTCATCTCTTTTACAATTTTATCAAAATCTTCGCATTCTTTCATTCCTTCACACATTCTTCACATTTTTAAAACCCTTGCACCACCTTGTTATTTTTCTCATACTGTCAGTACACCAGCACCAAAATTTCCTTGAAACTGTTACACTTTCCTACAAATTTCGAGAATGAAATTTTTATAAGGAGGGTAGAATGTAACAACCCTAATTTTCTTATACACTTTTTCCTATAAAAAAATTTTCAAATATTTTTTCAAAAATCCATAAAGGGGTATTTATTGCTTGAACACAAGATTTAAGTAATTAATTAGCAATTTAATTACAAGAAGGAGCTTGTAGCTCATTGGTAATACCTTGCATTGTTGAACCAAGCCACCAAAGTTCAAATCCCATGTCCCACATTATTTTTAATATTTATTTTGTTTTAAATTTTTCTTCAATATTGT
This sequence comes from Agapanthus africanus, assembly GCA_030015575.1. Lineage (NCBI taxonomy): Eukaryota > Viridiplantae > Streptophyta > Magnoliopsida > Asparagales > Amaryllidaceae > Agapanthus > Agapanthus africanus. Next base: position 21,639,377 of record CM057348.1, on the reverse strand, counting down.
GTCTCTTCATCTTCTAAACCCCCATGTACACTTCAAATTCCTAGATCGGTTTCAGAGACCTTTGAAATCCCCATTTACTCCATTTTAATGATTCTTAATACATTTTTATATTAAAACCTTTCATATACCCTATTTACTCCAATTTTTAATGATTTTATACATTTTTACATTAAAACCTTTCATATACCCTATTTACTCCAACTTTTAATGATTTTATACATTTTTACATTTTTATTTAAAAACCCTTCACCTACCCTACCCCTAGCCTATCCTATAAATACACTCCCTCCCCTCTACCCTCTCATCACAAAAATCCTAAGCTCACTCTCTCAAACTTTTCCAAGAGTTGTGTACTTTGAAAACAAGTTCGCGGCGAAGCTCTAACGAAATTCCGGCGGAAATTCAGGCGACGTTTTTAGGAACTACCGGCAATGACGCAACGCATCGGCAATCCCTTTAGTCCCCCTCACTCCTTAGTATAGATCGAAACCCGTAAGTCCCATTCTATCCCCTTTTCTATTTCTTTAAAATACGAAATTACGAAACCCGACGGGATCGGAACAAATCCGATTTCCCACTCGGTCTTCTATAAAATTTCACTTCTAATCAATTCAATCATGCTTAAACATCTCTATGTTGACTATTAAACATTCAACGAATAATTTGAACAAGTTTTCTCAGATGAAATGATAACCTTTCCAATCTATCATATTTTTTCACTTTAATACCATCATATTTCGATTTCACATTTAACCCCTAAACTTTGCTATACATTTAAAATAGAGCACGAGGTAACGACCTACCTCCACACACACGCAAATACAACCCTAAAACGATATCATCAAAACTTAGAATACGATAAAACTAAACTTTCATTAAAATACCATATTCTTAATAAAACCATTCTTGAAAGTTTTAGATTTGATATAATGTTAAATAAATACTTCTTATTAGGAAAATACGATAAGTTGTGGATATCGATCATTTATCTAAACCTGACTTTATGGTGTCTAGGCTAGGCAAGTGAGCTTAGGTAATTTTAAAAGACTCGCCTCATGATTCGTGAGCGGATCCCTCCTTCCTCACTTGTACTTACCTGGCCACAATTGACCGTGAAGAGGCGATTTGAGGCTTTTAACGACTTGTCATTTAGACCATTTAAAAATAGGCTAGTTGACTTAGGAAACACTAGAAGCTAAAATACGGAAAATTACACCTTTGCAAATAAATACCTTTACTTTATAAAACCGTTTTCTAAAGAATTAGTATTTTACAATCTTTGCAAAGCGCCGCTACAACCCACCTTTGGGGAACCCGTTAGGAATAGTACGGTTTATCGTGCACCCTCGGGCCTAGTAGTGCGAGATTCAGACCTCCGCAAGGAGCATTCGGACTCGAAAGGTTTAAAATACGACATCTTAAGAAAATGAGAATTTTGGAATATAAAATAATTATTAAAATTATTTTTGTATAAACATATGTATATTTATCATTTAAATATCTATTTTATTAAAATATAAATATTCCACCTTTTTTTAAAAATCACAAGAATAAAGTTTACACTAAAATACCATGAACTTCAAATAATCAATATTACAGATAAATATCTTTATCTATAAAACTAGGATATTTTCACTAGAAATTTCACAACATAAAATCCACCCTCATTACAACTCTAAAGACGAGTAATAAATACTTGAGGTGTATTTTGAAAAGTAAATAAAAGTATTGTTACATAAAAGCCCCTCAAGTTTTATAAATTACCCTAAAGACCCTAACAATTATAAGACTTCGATTCACATCCCTGATTGTCTGACTTGGGTTTGAGTCTGATTAATCTGACTTGAATATGATTCAAGTCAATCCATAATCTACAAGTTTCCAATTCAAAATGAATACATGAATTCATGAATACAATTATCAATTTATACAACTTGACTGAACCGAATCATGGATATATATATTCCTTTTACATGATTCTCAGTATTCCATTTACGTGACTCTACGGTTACAACCGTTTCCTGATATCATGGTTTCGGTCAGTCAGTCAATCAAACTTATAATCAATACAATTTACAAGATAACAATACAAACAAGACATCGCGGGGTTTAAGGGGTAGATTGGTACGGAAGGTGTTAAAGGTGGCACGAGGTGGTCAGATTTAATACACCTAACATGAATCCAATTGCCGTTGTTCCGGGCCTTCTAACGGAGCCTTGTACTAAACGTGCCTCTAGTCTCTGGTATATAGAGACTCCTCTCGTATACACTGGCATTCTTCTGTACCAAGCTACAAACAACTGTGTTAATACAATATTAAAAGCTACTCTCTCTCTCTCTCTCTCTCCTAATCTTTGTCTATTTCTCCCCTATCTTTGGGACTTACCGAGCGACCTGTTCGCTGACGATATTCTATTTCTTTCTTCTTTGAATGTCGTCAGGTGGTTTGGACCCGGCGGAGATCGAGTCATCCCAAGAAGACTTGGAGAAGTTTTCCGAAGACCCTGCACTTTAGTTTCATTGTACACTTTTCCTTTCTGAATTTTTCATTTCCTGTTATGCCACTGTTTAGGCATCTTTATTTTCAGTTGTATTTCCTTTTCATGTATTGTACAAAAGAATAAAAGTTGCTATTCTCTTTTATTTCTTGTCTCTTGTGTATTTATTGCTTAGATACGCTTAGCGTATGTACTTCTGAGTATATACGTAGCGGATCTCGTCGCGTCCCCTTTGCCGTACACTGGGAAGCGGGGCGTGACACTCACATTCCCGAGAATGGGATGACCGGGTATCTAATTCCAAGAAACCTTGTATTAACGTGTTTGATATACTTTAATCATTCCCGGTAATATATTTATGTGCAACCGGACACGAGGCCGGTGGAAGACAGTGAGGCCGACAACGAACGATTGGCGGAGGGCCAGCGAGCGGTCGGCTGGGTCGGCCGGCGACCAACGTCTGATCGGCAGTGGGCCGGCCGATGACCAACGTTTAATGGGTAGTGGGCCGGTGAATGATTAGCGAAAATGGGTGTCCGGCCGGTGGCGAACTTCCGATCGGCGGCGGGCCGGCCGGAGGCGAATAGCCAGCGGATGACCGACGATGGGCGGCGGGTGACGAGGGATGCTGGCGGCGGATGGTCATGTGTTTGGTGGATTTTAATGCATATTTTATATCCTTATTTATCTATATTTTGCCTATTTAATGCTACTACGAGTTAGGACTGGTAATCAAACGAGCCAGCTCGTGTTCTGCTCGCTAAGAGCTCGTTCAAGCTTGGCTTGTTTATTAATGAACCGAACATGGGCCAAAATCTTAGCTCGTTTATTTAACGAGCCGGACATGAGCCGGCCCTGTCTCGTTCGGTACCCAGCTCGAGTTCGGTAACAGCTCGAGTATATCTGCATATGCCCAAATACAATTGCATCCATGATCCATTAATCCAAAATCTATAATATAAGTCTATTGAGTAGTGACCGGTAAGTAACTTAGTAGTTAGTAGCTACCCATTAGACCCATTACCCATTAACTTATAATATAATCTTATATAATAAAGAAAGTGAAAAAAAAACCTAGAGGCTAGAGTTTGGATCCATTCCAGACTCCAAAGACTTCCTTTCTATCGCAAATATATCACATCCCTCTCTTACTTTTTTCGCTCTCTATCTCTAAATTTCTTTAATGTTTCGATTTTTAAGTGAAAGGTCTCACTTTTGAAGTTTGGGATTCGATTAAGCAAGGTATTTTGAAGAACCCCTCACAATTTCTTCATTTTAAGTGTTGTTTTTTTGCGATTTCTGCATTGTTTGATGATGATGACGAGAATCTGTAATATGTAGATATGATTTCTTGTTGAATATAAGGATTTAATTGTTAGGTCTTGGTTAAATATTTCGATATCTAAGTTAATTGAAGCCTTTGCATTGTTTGATTTCTATTTTGTTTTATCATTTGTATAAAGTAAAAGCTTTGATTGTAGAAAATAAGATTTTTTTAAATAAATTTGATAAATTGATCCGGACTTGAGCTGGACACGAGTCGGGCATGTTTAATCGAGTCGGACCCGAGCTGAGCATCTCCAGCTCGATTCGGACCCGAGCTAGACTTGGGCCGACCAAAAAAAACCCGAGCCGAACTCTTGCTGAGCTTGATTCGCTCAAGCTCAGCTTGCTTACACCCCTACTCTGGGCATATTTTGTGAAATAATGCAGATCATAAGGCAAAAGTGCACAAAAAGCGTATTATGTGCGCTGGATGTGGACAAATTTAAGTTAAAATAGAGCTAAGGTAGAAAATTACCACAAAGCAAGCGTTGAACAAAATTCACAAAGTCGGGACAAATCTACTGAAAAAAATCTGGAGGTTAAATCTTACCTAAAACCGGCTTGCGTCAACCCATTGAGACGGGAGTGCGCGCGCTTGTCAGACATGTACAGATTCTCCCTGTCTGGGATAAAAAGGGGTTTATTAATTGTGGGGATCCAAATCTCCGGCAGTCACGGACTAAGCTGTCGTTAATTACCCCTCGCTTTTGGAGTGAAAGAACCTCCAATTGACGGGTCAAATTGGTCATTCGAACTCAATATGAGATATTGGTGTTTTAAAAAAAATATAGGGGCGTGTTTATTTCATTTTTTTATTCTACTTGTGGCAAACTGATTTTTTTATTCAAAGAAACATTGTTTTTAATTTTATTTAATTTTATTTATTATTATTTATTATTATTATTTTTTAATTATTTATATTTTTTTTAAAGAAAGGGAAAGCTTCTACTTAATGGGAGCCCCCTCACGTGGGGGAATGGGAACCCCCTCACGTGAGGGGGATAAGTGGGAGCCCCTTCACGTGGCGGAATGGTGAGAAGGGGCACGTGCCCACGGGACGCGAGCGCGAACCGGAAAAGAGAGGGCTAAGCCCTCAGATTCAGATTTGAACTCCTTAAAGGATTTTATTGGAGCCGAACTCCAAAAGTTTTTATTTTAGAGTTGAACTCCTTAAAAAAATTTAAATGGAGTTAAACTCCTAAAAGTTTTATTTTGGAGTTAAACTTCCAGAAGAATTTTAAATGGAGTTAAACTCCCAAAAATTTTTATATTGAGTTAAACTCCCAAAAGAATTTTAGTGGAGTTAAACTCCAAAAGACTTTTCCCCTTTCGCTTTTGAGAAGAAACCCAAATGGGTTCTCTTGAAATTTCAAGATTTTGATCTTGGTTGATGAAAATAGGTCCCTTTTCTTCTCTTGGTAGAGTTTTGGGAGGTGTGTTTCCTTTCTCCCCCCTCTCTCAAATTGGATCTTGAGGACAAAAAAGAAGATAGTAAAGATCTTCCCTTTTTGGATTTGATATGAGAGTTGAACTCTACTTCAATAGGTTTATGATGAAACTTTATTTAGTTTTGAGAAAAAGATAGTCAAGCTCTTGATTTAATTGGAAATGAAGAGGAAGAGGAAAAACTTGTGAGAGAAGATGGAGGCACAAACCCTAATATTTTCCAAGGGGGATGAATTATTATTGATTTCTTATCATTTTTGTCTTTTATAGGTTAAACATTTTTACATATAACTCTTAGGGTTTTACAAAATGACATTTTGCCAATCCTATGCCCATGTGCTTATTTTTTTTGCACATGAGCCAAGGGTTTTACATAAATTTGGTTTTATGCCCATTTTCCTTACATTTATTCATAAAAATTATTTATTAAATAATTTTCTTCTTGGCATTGAGGAGGCCAGCCTCACCATGTTTGGGCTCGACATGGGCATGGGCCCACTTGGTTTTGGCCCACTTGATTTGGGGTTGACTTTGACTTTGATTTAGTCAATCGAGGTGTAATTTGAAAAAATAGTTACTGCTTTGGAACAGTTTTTCAAACAAAAATTGTTTTGTTTTGTAAAAAGTTTTTGGAAATTCAAATGAGCGCAAAACCAATTGCAGGTATTTGATTTAGCTCTGATACCATGTAAGTGGACGGGGTTAGGGCCGTGCCAATCACGGCCGCAGTGGAATTTAAAAAACAATAATTTTACAAAGCATAACCCCAATCCATCACCAAGATCATCTGTCACGCCCCGCTTCCCAAAGTACGCTAAAGTGGGCACGTGACATAGCCAACCATGCTACCTGTGGATAGGAAAAATCCATCCACAGTCACATTACGGCTGTGGAGATATCAAGAACAGGAAAGTAAACTAACTACCTAGTACATGTCCATAAGCCAGAGTAAAAGAATCAAGAGATAACAATATGCGGAAGCCAAAACATACAATAAATGAAACACCTGGAGTGAAACTACGTACCGACAGGAACCTCACCGCTCGTCTAACAGCGGCAAAACTCCTAATCAGTCTGCAGCAAGGTAGAAGAATCTGGGCCATGCAAAACCCAGACGTCAACGCGTCAAATCATCAAGTAATAACATAGTAAACAGGCAATGCGAATATAAACATGAATAAAGCAAGGGTAACAATAATATAAATCAGAGCAGTACAGGGTAGTGTGCATTGGGTAAACTGGATTGTTCTATCAGGTTCTCTGTTCTAAAGTCTTTGAAACCAAATTGATGAATCATCGATGTAACTCAATAGTATCCCGTACATACCCGGGACCACGGCCACAATATTCTCGGCTGCAGCTGAGACATGCCGCTAGGCACAAAACAGGAATGTGTACACTCGATAGTATCCCGTACAGACCCGGGACCACGGCCACAATATTCTCGGCTGAAACCGAGATATGCCGCTAGGCACAAAACAGGAATGTGTATACTCAATACAGGTAGTGAACTGTCGAGTTATAAGTCAGATTTCACCTTTGATTTCCCCATACCCCCAAGTTATATGTGTATGTCAAGTCAGGTATCCAGTAATCAAGAAACTAATGCCAACATAGGATCAGGTAAACAGGTTTGTCTGGATAGACAACAGGAACGGTCCATGAGGACTACATGTTATGTTTGTTGGCATTAGACACAAGATCAGGTAACAGGTAAAGCCATGGTATATCAGGTCAAGCCAGGTAATGTATAAAGGTGTCATGTCACGCCAAGAGTGTACGGTACCATGTCATGTCAAGTAGGAAGTGTAACAGGTCATGTCAGGAAGCACAAGATGTCATGTGGGTGCTCATAATCAAACTAACATAAGCATGCGTATAAATAAACAAGCATGAGTACTATCAGAACAATAAACTGGAACATGTAATATGATATGCAAATAGATATAATTTTAAGAATATGGATGCACAGTTATCGATTAGGGTTACATTTATAGTTCCAATATTAATTAGGATGCAATTTATTAAACTTGGAGTGTTAATATTGAAAGGTTCCTAGGCACCCTATAGAGTTCTCACAAGGCATCGAACATGCCAATTTTAAAAAAAATGGTGCCGAGAAACCCTAGTTAACTGATCGTCGCTAGATGTCTAGGCGAAATACAAAACTAGTTAACAAATTAACTAGAGGTTAGATGCTACAACCTTTGTAGATCCGGTAATCCTCTTCCTTGGCTCCACGTAGGCATCATCTCGCTGTCCTTTTCGAATCCTAGACTCGTTCATCGGCTTCATCGGGAAAACGAGCGGAATAGGTCGTCGGCTTCGTGTCAAAGACGATCTACGTCGAGGTTGCACAAGCTCAAGCTCCGACTTCAACAAGTGGTGAAACTTGTGAAGAAAACACCCAAAACAACTTGGCAAGAGGTAGAGGGTGAAGAAATAGGAGGTGGGTTCACTTTAGAATTGGATTTCTCACTTTAAAAATCAAGTTGCCATTGATGGCATCAAGCTTTCTCTTTGAAGAAGAAGAAGAAGATGAAGAAAGAATGATAAGTCTTCAATATTAAAAATGAAACTAATATGAATACTTATCATATCTTGACCATGGTCAAGTGTAGAGATTAAACTAAGGTTAGTTGGATTGGTTAGGGTTAAGGATGAGATAAGGATGGTGGACTTTGTCAAAGCTTCAAGAAGCTTCAACATAGCTCCAAAATAAGCCACCATTCTTAACTTAATCCTTTCCAAATAAATAAACAAATAAATAAATGAAAAACCAAAACCCTAATCATCACTTAACCATGGTTTAACCCTTTACACTTAACCACATTATCAAGTATCATCAAACATGATACATTGTAGTGCACAAAAGTATATCATATATACTTCTTGCACATCGAGTGAGAAAATCCATATAAAGTGAACCAATACTAGCTAATGCAAAACAATATATCAAATATATAATTATGCATTAAATCATTAAATCAACATTTGATTCAATGATTCGGTCATGTCGCACATACCCGACTAGAATCCAATGTATCGATTTATCGAATGAATGATTCGATAACTAGGTCATATCGAATATAACCAATCGAAGCATATATCGCGAGAATGAAATGCGGTATCACATACACGCATTATTCTCGGTCCTGCACATATCTCATATGCGCTCCTATTTCGTTTCGCTTGAGCCAGGAAACCTCTGTGTAGGACTCTAAAGACTCGTCAATACGCCGGTAGCAGATGATGATCATATCAAGCATCCACAAGCCGCAAGCGGTCTGCTAAACGTAACGGCCATCCGGGTATTGAGCGATCAGAAGATCGAGGAGCTAGCCCGCTCATACTCCTGTGAATCCAACCAGTAACACTTACCGTACAGTCCGGTCTGTTCGACTGATACGTCGCATATCAAGTCTAGGGGTGGTAAACGTCAGACCCCAATACTCGATAAGTCGTGCCGATGTGAGGCTCATAACGGGTCGAGAAACTACTGGTAACACTTACCAGCAAATCTCTGATCAGCCCTGGCCAGGGACTTCCCTGTTACGGCCAATCGAGCACAGCGCAACATCAACCCCCAATACCGGGAGAGGCGAAACCCCTCCTATCGCTCATTGCCTCCATGTGACTCGGGACTGTACCCAAAGACCACCGTTTTGCACGCCCTCATGGACGTGGTAAGGTGGAGATCAAAGCACAGTGGGAATCACACAAGACTCTATGACGATCTCGGGTCTACAGACTAACCTGTACAAGTGTCACCTGAGAACTGCCATCTGACGTGATGTATAATACCATCTGGGAGTTCTCGGCGAGTCCGTCCAGTGTACCCAGTCTCCACTGAGCACCCGTATACCATCTCTGATGTCAAACACCAATGGATATGGGATCATCCATCGCCCATCACATGGGTCGAGAAGCGTATACGCTAGTCTACTCTGGTATATCGATGCCCCGTCTCGATACACCCACGACTAGGGACCTTGAAGGATGTACTTATGGACTACCATGTCCCCACTAGTATGATCTGCATCATAGTCCAGGCAGTCAAGTACAAATCCTAAGGGCTTTACCAACATGTAACTATAAGACAGTATAAAGAGACTAGTGTACATGTTAAGATAAAGTGTAACCAGATAGCATACTATCATATCGAGCAAGAAAGTCATCTCTATATATGTCCAAGCATCTAATATAATATACATCATCTGTACAATACTGGCCTCTAGGGCATATATACAACTAACAGTCTCCCACTTGCACTAGGGCCAGCTGCTGTAGTATCGCATACCGAGCATCCCGAAGAGTCTCTCAAACTGTATCTGGGGAATGGCCTTCGTGAGTGGATCCGCGGTGTTGTTCTTCGTGTCAACCCTCCTGACCTCGATCTCCCGGCGATCAACTATCTCCCGGATCAGGTGATACCGCCTCAGAATATGCCTGGACCGCTGATGGGACCTGGGTTCCTTGGCCAAAGCCACCGCTCCATTGTTATCGCAATACAAAGGTATTGGACGCTCAATGGATGGAACCACTCCAAGTTCAGTAATGAACTTCTTGATCCAGACAGCCTCTTTGGCAGCATCGTTGGCAGCGATGTATTCAGCCTCCATCGTCGAGTCTGCCACGGTTTCCTGCTTGGAACTCTTCCAGCTAACCGCCCCTCCGTAAAGGGTAAAGACGAAGCCCTACTGCGACTTAGAGTCGTCCTTATCACTCTGGAAGCTCGAATCGGTAAAGGACTCCACTTGGAGCTCTCCGTTACCATACACCAAGAACATATCTCTAGTCCTTCGCAAGTACTTGAGAATGCTCTTCACAGCTGTCCAGTGACTCTCTCCAGGATCAGCTTGATACCTGCTCACTACACTTAGTGAGTATGCTACATCGGGTCTGGTACATAGCATCGCATACATGATAGAGCCTACTGCCGAAGCATAGGGTATCCCTTGCATGCGAGCTCTCTCCAAATCAGTCTTGGGAGACATCTCTTTGGAGAGAGTGACTCCAGAGATCGTGGGTAAGTTCCCACGCTTGGACTCTTCCATACTAAACCTCTTTAGTATGGTGTCAATGTACCTGGATTGGGACAATCCCAAAATCCTTTTGGATCTATCTCTATAGATCCTAATCCCCAATATGCAGGAAGCATCACCAAGATCTTTCATTGAGAATCTTTGTGATAAGAAGAGCTTGACCGATTGCAGCATAGGAATATCATTTCCTATCAAGAGTATGTCGTCCACGTACAATACGAGGAAGACAACCTTACTCTCTGCCACCTTCTTGTAGATACAAGGTTCATCTGGATTTTTGACGAAATCAAACTCTTTGATAACGACGTCAAAGCAGATGTTCCAACTCCGCGATGCTTGCTTTAATCCATAAATGGATTTAAGCAGCTTGCACACATTCCCGCTGCTCCCACTGTCTACGAAGCCCTCTGGCTGAGTCATGTACACGCACTCTTCTAAATCACCATTTAGAAAGGCGGTCTTAACATCCATTTGCCAGATTTCGTAATCATGATAAGCAGCGATGGCAAGCATGATCCGGATGGATTTAAGCATAGCCACTGGAGAAAAGGTCTCGTCATAGTCCACACCTGGTCTTTGATGAAAACCCTTTGCTACAAGTCTAGCTTTGAAAGTCTCCACTTTCCCATCTACACCAAGTTTCTTCTTGAAGATCCACTTGCTCCTAATGGGTTTTACCCCTTCAGGAGCAACTTCCAAAGTCCATACTTTGTTGGTGTACATGGATTCCATCTCGGACCGCATTGCATCCAGCCATTTCACTGAGTCCCTACTCGTGATGGCCTGCTCGAAGCTAGTTGGGTCATCATCCTCCATGATGCAATCCTCGCTCCCACCATCCATGAGAAAACCGTAATATCTCTCAGGCTGGCGAGGAACCCTACTAGATCGGCGGAGAGGCTGGGGTTCATCGGGAACTACGGAATCCTCTGGTTCAACCAAATCTTCTGTTGTAGTCCGTATTGCTGGAACCTCTTCCAGTTCTACCTCAATGCCGCTTATCTGTTTCATAAGAAAACTTTTTTTAAGAAAGTGGCATGTCGAGAAACAAACACTTTTTGTTCCTCGGAGTGGTAGAAGATATACCCTCGCAAATGTTTGGGATATCCAACAAACTTACATAGAACAGACCTTGCCTCGAGCTTGTCTGGATTTTGTGTTTTAACATAGGCCGGACAACCCCATATCTGAATAAAATTAAGACATGGTCTCTTGCCATTCCATATCTCATATGGAGTGGTAGGCACTGATTTGGTTGGAACTCTATTCAGTAGGTATGCAGCAGTCTCCAGTGCATATCCCCAGAAGGAGATAGGTAACTCAGCTGTACTCATCATAGAGCGCACCATATCTAATAGGGTGCGATTTCTCCGCTCCGATACACCGTTGTGCTGTGGTGTATATGGAGGAGTCAGCTGAGAGAGAATCCCATTCTCTTTTAGGAAGTCCCGGAATTCATTGCTCAAGTATTCACCTCCTCGATCAGATCATAGGATTTTAATACTTTTTCCGGTTTGGTTCTCAACTTCTTGTTTATATTCCTTAAATTTCTCAAAAGCTTCTGATTTGTGTTTCATCAGGAACACATACCCGAACCTAGAGAGATCGTCAGTGAATGTAATGAAGTATGAAGAACCATCCCTGGCATGTGTAGACATGGGACCACATACATCACTATGTATAAGTCCCAAGAGTTCGGTAACTCTTTCTCCGTGTCCCGTAAACGGAGTTTTGGTCATCTTGCCTTTGAGACATGACTGGCAAGTGTCATAAGATGAAAATTCAAACGGATTTAAATATCCATCTTTATGCAACTTAGCTAGTCGTGTCGCATTGATGTGACCCAGTCTACAATGCCACAAGAAGGATTCATTGAGTTCAGAACTCTTCCTCTTGTGTGTGTTTGTTATGCTCAGAACTGTTGATTGATTTAGAACATAAATGCCATTGCACAACGTGCCTGATCCAACCAACTTTTGGTTAAGGAAAATGTTCATAACACTGTCCTGTAATACAAAATTATATCCCTCTTTACTTAATAAAGAAACCGATATAATGTTGCATATCAGGTTCGGCATGTAATAACATTCGTTCAGAACCAATGTATTACCAGTTGGTAATACAAGGTGATATTCCCCGACAGTCTTAGCTGCAACAATTGCACCATTTCCAACTCTAATGTCTTTATCACCTTCTCCAAGTTCTCTACCTTTCTTAAGCCCATGTAACTGATTACATATATGGGATCCTGACCCGGTATCCAATACCCAGGACGTAGAGCAAATGGAGAAACAGTTCTCAGTAACGAACACACCCGAAGAAAATGCATCAGCATGTACTTTCTTCATTCGGGTGGCATGGGAATCCTGGTATTCCCCTATATCCTGTTCATTCCTATAACTCTTATAAGAATGAACGGAACCAACGTTCCCCAGCACAGTATAACATGCGGGTTCGGTCAATACATCCATATTATTATCTTTATTAGGGCATGAAATGGTCGCTACCTGGAGAGAGAGAGAAGAAAACACTTTAGCGTATGCTCGTGCAAGATCAGATTGGTTATTATCTTATCTAATCAGGATGGCTCCCACTGCTTTTTATCAAATCTTCCTTCAAACCCTAAAAGGAAAGACTAGCCGGGATTAATTACACACTACAAGTTCGCCAATCTTTCAGCCAGGCCAGTGTCGGTACTTTGAGGGAGGTCCCCCGTGCTTTCGCACGAACCTAATTACTGTAAACCTCGTTTTCCCAGAGGCGTAACCCCGTTGACACCTTTCTAGACACCTGCTTGATCAGCTAATTGCAATGTGCAAAACTCTCCCAGGAGTAACTCTTACTCGCAGCGGGTATCGGGATCCAACTATCTCATAGAAGGTATGCAATCTCATTGCAAATTTCAACACTTGAAATTCCCGATAATATTTTGCCCCTAGCGTCCTATGACCTTGACGGAGGCCAAACAACCCATAGTCCGCTAGTCAAGTTCAACCCGTCATTTCCTGATTGAATTAAACCCACCCGCACGACCCTTGACGGAGGCCAAACAACGCCGTACGAATACCCTAATCCAATCGCATCATATGCTAGCAGATAAGCACTAGTTAGCTACCGTACACTGCGCCTTGACGGAGGCCAAACTACCGCAGCACGAATACTAACTAATACTTATCTGAAATGACGGAGGGCTACGCAGGTTTTTCATAAAAACCATGAGCGTAACGAACTTGATATCGTTGTAGAATCAAATGATGTTTTGAAATGGAGTGATTTTGAGGCTTTTCTAGTTTTGCTAAAGGAGTCACTCCCGGCGAAGGGATCTCGGTCCTTTCCTCGTCGAATGAGGTGCGAGATATATCATATATATCGCTGTGCAAAGCAAAAACCCAAAAGCAGTCAAAAGCAAACCGAGTGTGTAGCATCTGCCAGTTATTGCTAAAGGAGTCACTCCCGGTGAAGGGATCTCGGTCCTTTCCTCATCGAATAAGGTGCGGGATATATCATATATATCGCTGTGCAAAGCAAGAACTGTAGCTACTTGTTTTATTTTAAAATTCGATTCCACAACATCTTAGGTTTCTTATCTTTCATTAATCACATTAATGAAGTCCCATCATTTAAATACCTAAACATCACAGATAGATATGACGTACACTTATGCCATCCGCATTCGCCTCGATGTCCCCTCGTGCACCGTTAGGTTAGGTAACTAACGACAGAGCAGGGCAGGGCTAGCGCGGGTGTAAAACATAAGTAACGTCTATATAATATATCATATATACTATATACTATATCCATCACAGAGTCACAACACAGATATCGCAGCAGAATAAACATATGAAATATTGGATATACTAGGACGTCCGTGTTTTCAATACGAGCCAGTATAAAACATGGATTCCACGGTCGTGATGAATAGCCAATCCCACACCCCTAGACCCCTATGAGAGCGGCAAGCAACCCTGCCAATTCTAGGGTTAGGAGACCCGGACTCGACTCCTCGAGTTGGTCTCCCACTGGACCCCAGAACCCGATTACTCGTGCTCCCCTCCTTGGGTCTATCCTAATGCGGAAAAGTAAATAATATACCAAGGGTGACAACTTCCGCTACCTGGAAGTGCCCCAAATAAAAGAATATTACATACAAGTTTTTACATGAATGAAAATGAAAAACACTCATCTCACATAAAAACCCCCGGCTATTCGAACACGACGATCCAATATAACATATCCAGCAACACATAACATCACATGTCATCAACGTAAGTAAGTATGCATACCCCAATTGTCGTTGACGTATAGCAACGAAACCGGCGATATGAACATACTACACTTACGGTCACAGAAAAGAAAGTGTAAAACTACAACAACTGGAATCCGCAACTACTTTAGACATCGCATGCCTAACAGTTACAAACCCCGCATTTTAGTCTCATTATCGAAAACTCTTTTCAATATCATATGGGACTAAACTGCTAGATTTATAACATTCATCCAGTTATCTCATAACTGTTTGTGAATTCCAATTATTGTATCACATTCCAGATAAACAGAAAATGTTAAACTTTCCGATCGAACAGTCGAATACCCAAGTTTTCCCGATACAGCTCAACACATGAAATAAGTATAACAACATTCAGTTCGTGCCTCAGTACCAACGGTCCATCCGTAGAAGGGTCAAGCCAACGCCTCACATGTGGCACGCCGTACTGCCCCAAACCCGAAGGTTCAAAGGGCGGTTCAAGACGGTCATATAATCGAGTTAAGGTTTGTTGTCTTC
Organism: Agapanthus africanus; assembly: GCA_030015575.1. NCBI lineage: Eukaryota > Viridiplantae > Streptophyta > Magnoliopsida > Asparagales > Amaryllidaceae > Agapanthus > Agapanthus africanus. Next base: position 21,624,278 of record CM057348.1, on the reverse strand, counting down.
TAGAGGGTCCATCGCGTTACTTGCACTACTTAGAACGTCGTTAAACTACGGAAAAATCCAACACTTGGAAATTTCCCGACAGGGGAAAAATTGGGTATTTATATCCGGTCGAACTTTTTAACATATTCTAAAAAATATCCGGAAATACACATAGACGATATTTGATAATCCGATCGAACTATTGAATCCCCAAAGCAACCCCAAAATACTCTTCTGTAGAGTCACAATAAAAATACCCAGAAAATATAATATCTGAATTCATGAATTACTGTGAAAAAATAACCAGACAAGGGGACAGTACGGCCGCGGAACCGCCGCGCATGCATAGCTCATGCCGCGGTTCCGTGGTGGAAAAGTTGAATCAGGCCCTCGTATTTCACAGTATTTCATATAAGACCCTGCTTGATTTTCTGCATATTTTTAATTGACAAAAATCCAAAATTTCTGAAAATTTCCAGAGAGCACCTTGGAATTGGGGTTTCGGGTTCGTTCGGACTTCAAACTCCGTCTAGACTTCGCTTAAGGCTCTAGCTAGGCTCTGATACAACTGAAAGGTTCCTAGGCACCCTATAGAGTTCTCACAAGGCATCGAACATGCCAATTTTAAAAAAAATAGTGCCGAGAAACCCTAGTTAACGGATCGTCGCTAGATGTCTAGGCGAAATACAAAACTAGTTAACAAATTAACTAGAGGTTAGATGCTACAACCTTTGTAGATCCGGTAATCCTCTTCCTTGGCTCCACGTAGGCATCCTCTCGCTGTCCTTTTCGAATCCTAGACTCGTTCATCGGCTTCATCGGGAAAACGAGCGGAATAGGTCGTCGGCTTCGTGTCAAAGACGATCTACGTCGAGGTTGCACAAGCTCAAGCTCCGACTTCAACAAGTGGTGAAACTTGTGAAGAAAACACCCAAAACAACTTGGCAAGAGGTAGAGGGTGAAGAAATAGGAGGTGGGTTCACTTTAGAATTGGATTTCTCACTTTAAAAATCAAGTTGCCATTGATGGCATCAAGCTTTCTCTTTGAAGAAGAAGAAGAAGATGAAGAAAGAATGATAAGTCTTCAATATTAAAAATGAAACTAATATGAATACTTATCATATCTTGACCATGGTCAAGTATAGAGATTAAACTAAGGTTAGTTGGATTGGTTAGGGTTAAGGATGAGATAAGGATGGTGGACTTTGTCAAAGCTTCAAGAAGCTTCAACATAGCTCCAAAATAAGCCACCATTCTTAACTTAATCCTTTCCAAATAAATAAACAAATAAATAAATGAAAAACCAAAACCCTAATCATCACTTAACCATGGTTTAACCCTTTACACTTAACCACATTATCAAGTATCATCAAACATGATACATTGTAGTGCACAAAAGTATATCATATATACTTCTTGCACATCGAGTGAGAAAATCCATATAAAGTGAACCAATACTAGCTAATGCAAAACAATATATCAAATATATAATTATGCATTAAATCATTAAATCAACATTTGATTCAATGATCCGGTCATGTCGCACATACCCGACTAGAATCCAATGTATCGATTTATCGAATGAATGATTCGATAACTAGGTCATATCGAATATAACCAATCGAAGCATATATCGCGAGAATGAAATGCGGTATCACATACACGCATTATTCTCGGTCCTGCACATATCTCATATGCGCTCCTATTTCGTTTCGCTTGAGCCAGGAAACCTCTGTGTAGGACTCTAAAGACTCGTCAATACGCCGGTAGCAGATGATGATTATATCAAGCATCCACAAGCCGCAAGCGGTCTGCTAAACGTAACGGCCATCCGGGTATTGAGCGATCAGAAGATCGAGGAGCTAGCCCGCTCATACTCCTGTGAATCCAACCAGTAACACTTACCGTACAGTCCGGTCTGTTCGACTGATACGTCGCATATCAAGTCTAGGGGTGGTAAACGTCAGACCCCAATACTCGATAAGTCGTGCCGATGTGAGGCTCATAACGGGTCGAGAAACTACTGGTAACACTTACCAGCAAATCTCTGATCAGCCCTGGCCAGGGACTTCCCTGTTACGGCCAATCGAGCACAGCGCAACATCAACCCCCAATACCGGGAGAGGCGAAACCCCTCCTATCGCTCATTGCCTCCATGTGACTCGGGACTGTACCCAAAGACCACCGTTTTGCACGCCCTCATGGACGTGGTAAGGTGGAGATCAAAGCACAGTGGGAATCACACAAGACTCTATGACGATCTCGGGTCTACAGACTAACCTGTACAAGTGTCACCTGAGAACTGCCATCTGACGTGATGTATAATACCATCTGGGAGTTCTCGGCGAGTCCGTCCAGTGTACCCAGTCTCCACTGAGCACCCGTATACCATCTCTGATGTCAAACACCAATGGATATGGGATCATCCATCGCCCATCACATGGGTCGAGAAGCGTATACGCTAGTCTACTCTGGTATATCGATGCCCCGTCTCGATACACCCACGACTAGGGACCTTGAAGGATGTACTTATGGACTACCATGTCCCCACTAGTATGATCTGCATCATAATCCAGGCAGTCAAGTACAAATCCTAAGGGCTTTACCAACATGTAACTATAAGACAGTATAAAGAGACTAGTGTACATGTTAAGATAAAGTGTAACCAGATAGCATACTATCATATCGAGCAAGAAAGTCATCTCTATATATGTCCAAGCATCCAATATAATATACATCATCTGTACAATACTGGCCTCTAGGGCATACATACAACTAACAAATATCACATTATTATATAGTAATGTGATCTATGGATGCAATTATATGTATCTTAAATGCGATGGATGCAAACGGGTATCCGAAAAGTTATAAAACTATAAAATGGTAATGTGGGATGTACAACTAAGCAATGTGATATAAATATTGATATAATAATATTAATATGGATAGCATATTCAAAGCGATTAATAACTATAAAAGTGGTATTGATTAACCATGCACAAGAAAGTTCCGTTCAAAAATTCAGCGTCACCCTAATTTGTAAAATAGCTTAAAAATAACAAACGTTCTCCAAAAGGGACGTGTCTTATACCAAAACAAAGATAATTCAATAAGGTTTTCATTTTTATAAGTATAAGCATCTCAGATTGTCCCTACAAAAAGTTATGAACATTCGAAGTTGAAAGTTTGCTGCTGGAATTTCCCTGGACAGCAGTTTGGAGACATTTTCATTTGCATTTTACGTTATTTAAACAATTTATTTTGCAAATAAATATTTCATAGAGTTATAGTATTCTGAATTATCTTCGTAACGAACTAAAGAACGTATACTAATGATTTTTCTATGATTTATAATGAATTTTATAAGGTAAGGTGTACAGTAAATTTCAGATTTGTCGTATCCGCTTTTTCAAGTGTAAACTATAATATTTTCAAATGTATAACATTATAAAATGCAGATTATAAACTAATTAAAGATAATAATAAGAAATATTACGACGATATATATTTTAATTGATATGGATGCAGTATAATGTAATCTAGTATGTCACAAGATAAGTTTTCATGATCTAGATTTAATATGATATAAACGGATGCAAACGGAACATCGAAACGTTATAAAATTAAACATGGGGCACTAGATTTAAACTATAGGTATGGTATTTATTTAAATAGGTATAAAATGAATTATATAGCATGTAGCAAGATTAACTTGCCTCGATGGGTCGCGAATCGGGAAAACGGAACGTTAACCGTCGGCGGGGAAAACTCGCGACGGGCGCACGGTTTACGGAATGAACCCAAACGACGAACAAAGGAACTACACGGGTCGGGGTACCTCGCTGGAACGTCATGAAGCATCACCGGCATGACGGAATTCTGGCAACAAAAGAACAGTTAAAAAAAATGAGAAACGAGACATGAAGCAAGAAGAGAAAGAATGATAAAGAGAAGTACGAGAGAATATATGAGGGGGATCGAGAAAAAGTGGAGAGAGAGAGAGCGAGAGCGAGAGAGAGAGAAGTGGGGCCCACGGGGTTAAAGGGGAGTTTGCGATTGGCTGAGAGAATAAATTGAGAAGGATATAAAAGATTGTAAAAATATTATATGGTTAACTAAATTATATATGATGGTTTAAATATATTAAAATCTGGGATTTTGGCGCAAAGTACAACATTTCCAAATCGCGCCCGGATCGGGTCCAAAAATTTGAAATTGAAATAATAGAATTTTAGGCGGGATCCAAAATTTAAAATGAAGTGTTTTTTGATCAAAAAGCATACCCCCAAAACGGACACACGTACGTGCACGTAGCCGTCCAAACTCGCCCGTTTCACTGAACGAGACGAGAACACGATGCACGGACGCTACAACAGGGTTAGGGGTGTCAAGCAGGCCAAGATGAATATTTTTAATTTTATTTTAGATGCCAAAAATTGTTATATGCAGAAATTAATTTCCGGGTAGAATTTACAATAATTAACCATCAAGCAAGATAAATGAAATAAGTGCCACACTACGTTCGAACGGTAACCGAAATTAGTAGCATTGGGCTCGGGTGTTACATTATACCCAACTACAAAAAGAATTTCGTCCTCGAAATTCCAAGAATACAAAAATAGATAACTACAAGAAAAGGTGAGAAAACTTTTGCCGGATTTCATCTTCTCGTTCCCAAGTGGACTCTCCATGCGAGTGATTACCCCAAGAAACAAGCACAAGAGGGATTACCTTGTTCTTAAGAATCTTTTCCCTTCGATCCATGATTCCAATCGGCCGCTCCTCAAAAGTCAAGTCTTCTCGTACTGTTAGCTCCGAATGATCCAATACGTGTGTTTCATCTCGAACATACCTACGGAGTTGAGATACGTGAAACACATCGTGCACATTCGCCAAGGACTGTGGTAACGCCAAACGATACGCTACCTCACCAACACGCTCCAAGATCTCAAAGGGTCCAACGAATCGAGGACTAAGCTTTCCTCGACTTCCAAAACGAATCACCCCTCTAGTCGGTGATATCTTCAAGAATACCAAATCACCCACGGCGAACTCTAGAGGTTTTCTTGACGTATCTGCCCAACTCTTCTGTCGGTCCTGTGCTGCCTTCATATTATTTCTGATAGGGTTAACCTTCTCAACTGTCTGCACAACCAAATCTAGTCCCAATAATCTTCGTTCACCGACATCGTCCCAACAAACAGGTGAACGGCATTTACGACCATACAAAACTTCAAATGGAGCCATCTGAATAGTTTCCTGAAAACTGTTGTTGTAAGACAACTCCACCAAAAGTAGATGATCCTCCCAAGACCCCTTGAAGTCCAACCTGCATGCTCTCAACGTATCCTCAAGAGTTTGGATCGTTCTCTCCGACTGACCATCAGTTTGAGGATGATAAGCTGTGCTAAACTTCAATCGAGTCCCCAAACTTTCCTGTAGACTCCGCCAAAAGTGTGATAAGAACCGAGTGTCCCGATCGGACACGATGCTCACCGGTACTCCATGCAATCTTACAATCTCTTGCATGTACCGCTCTGCCAAAGTCTCTGTTGATGGACCAACCCGAAAAGGAATAAAATGAGCTGTCTTGGTCAATCGGTCAACAATCACCCATATAGCATGGTTGCCTTTTGGACTTCGCGGTAAAGCCGTCATGAAATCCATGGTTATATGTTCCCACTTCCACTGAGGAATCGGAAGTGGTTGCAATAAACCAGCAATCCTTTGATGTTCAGCCTTAACTTGTTGACACACCAAGCACTTTGCCACAAAGTGAGCAATCTCCCGTTTCATGCCTTCCCACCAGAAATGCTGTCAAATATCTCGGTACATCTTTATGCCTCCTGGATGTACAGAATAAGCTGAATTGTGTGCCTCCTTCATAAGCTCTTCACGAATATCTCCCTTTGGCACACACAAACGGGTACCAAACCTCAACGAACCATCTTCGGGGATTAATAAATCTGTTCGTAGTCCGGCTTCAACCTGTCCTCGAAACTTTTGCAGTCTAGGGTTCTGCGATTGTGCTGCTTTAATATTTTCGATCAATGATGACTGTACTTGCAGCTGCATCAACTGTCCCGTAGAATGCGATAGCACAACCTCCAAGTCAAATCTTCGAAAATCTTCAACGATCTCCTTCTGCGTAGTTAACACCTGAATTGCTGGTAACCGACTAAGCGCATCCGGCACGACGTTAACCTTCCCCGGATGGTACTTAAGATCAAGATCGTAGTCAGCCATCAGCTCCAACCATCTACGCTGCCTCATATTAAGCTCCTTCTGTATGAACACATACTTCAAGCTCTTATGATCAGTAAAAAACTTTGACCCTTTCACCCAAAAGGTAGTATCTCCAAACCTTCAAAGCGAAAGTCACAGCCGCAAGTTCCAAGTCATGAGTTGGGTAATTCTTCTCATGGGTCTTCAACTGTCTCGATGCGTATGCTACAACCTTCCCATGCTGCATCAAAACACATCCCAATCTTTTCCCAGATGCGTCGTTGTGAATCACCAATCCTCCGGAATTGTCTGGCATGGTCAGAATAGGGGCGGTTATCAACTTCTGCTTCAACATCTCGAAAGCTAACGCACACTTATCCGTCCGTACAAAAGGTACCTCCTTGCGCGTAAGCTTGGTTAACGGCTCCGCCAGACGAGCAAAGTTCTCCACAAATCTTCTGTAATACCCGGCGAGTCCAAGAAAGCTTCTTATCTCTGCAACATTCTCTGGAATCGGCCAATCACGAACTGCTGCAATCTTTTCTGGATTGACGGCAATTCCATCGCCAGACACAACATGCCCCAAAACTTTACTTCCTCCAGCCAAAACTTGCACTTGCTCATCTTCGCATATAACTTCTCATGTCTCAACGTCCACAGTGCGATCTTCAAATGCTCAGAATGTTCCTCAAAACTCTTCGAATAAACCAGAATATCGTCAATAAAAAAACCCATGATAAACTGGTCCAAGAACAGTGAAAAGATTCGTTTCATCAAGTCCCTGAATACTGCTGGCGCATTCGTTACTCCGAAGGGCATCACTAAGTACTCGTAATGTCCATACCGAGTTCGGAACGCCGTCTTGCAAATATCTTCTGTTTTCACTCGGACCTGATGATATCCGGACCGCAAATCCAGCTTCGAGAATACCCTCGCGCCACTAAGCTGCTCGAAAAGTTCGCCAATGCGAGGGATCGGGTACTTGTTCTTAATAGTCACCCGGTTTAATTCTCGATAGTCGATGCACATCCTTCTTGTGCCATCCTTCTTCTTTACTAGAAGAACTGGAGCTCCCCAAGGCGAGTTACTGCTTCGAATCCAACCTTTCTCAAGCAATTCAGCAACCTGTTTCTTGACTTCTTCCAATTCTACTGGCGCCATTGGATAATATGCTTCGGATACTGGCGCTGCCCCAGGAATAAGATCAATTGCGAACTCCACGTCTCGCTTTGGCGGTAAACCCGATATATCTTCAAACACGTCCATAAAATCACGAACAACAGCCGGCTCTTCACTTTCATCACTTCCATTGATGCAAGAATATTATTTGTCGGCCTAGCCCTAAACTCGACTGGCCCAACAGAAAAACTCCCCTTCATCCCAGATAAACTCTGCTGCTCTCGGCTGCCACAAGTACTTGTGAGAAAGTGGTCAAACCCCGGGGAGACAATCTGCCTCTGGATGTTCACGTCCAGGTTGCGCATGAACCTCCGTGCCCTGTCTGCATCGTTAGCAACTAAAGGTCCAGCGAAACTACCGAGTCTCGTCCATTCTGCTGCATGCACATCTACGGGTGCTCCCTTCTGCTTTAGTCCGATGAACTTCTCTTCCATTTCCTCCCGTGCAGTCCGCGGGAAGAACTTCTCCTGGAAACTCTTCGAAAAATCCGCCCACTTGATCGGCTTGGGCAAACGGTTACAAGCCACCATTCTCGGGCGTAATCCACTAACTGAATGCGTACCACATCAACTCTTTCTCATCTGGAATCTGTGCCGCAATAAGCAAATTCTCTGTGTCAACTAGCCACCGCTCTGTTGGCAACGGCTCCTCCAATCCAGTAAATGTATACGGACCTAAACGTCTGAAATCTGCTACTGTCCCTACTCGATCAACTAGCTTAGCTCCAACATTGTTCACAGACTGCTGAACGATCTGCAAACCTTCCTGAAACGAGTCCGCTTGCTGCTGGATCAGCTCGGTCTGTTTCTTTTGATTCTCCAGCATTCCCCTTATCACTCCAAGCATGGCGGCTTCGTCCACACGTCTTGGTACGTCTTCAAATTCTTACCGGCCATATTCCTGAACTCAAAACACCCAACATTAGCATGATGATAGATTCTGAATATAGATCTGTCACGCCCCGCTTCCCAGAGTACGCAAGATTGGGCACGTGACATAGCCAACCATGCTACCTGTGGGTAGGAAGTATCCATCCACAGTCACATTACGGTTGTAAGGTTATCAAGAACAAGATAATAAGCTAATCTAGCACATGTCCAAATCCATAATAACGAGAGTCAATAAACACTAAGTGCGGAAGCAAATGATCCAATATAATAATAGAAAGGTACGTCCCATAATGCGGGATCGCACCTGGAAATAAAATGCAATAAACAAACTAACCACTATAGAACTCAAATCAGCCTGCTGGCTGAAGTACTCCTGCTCGGTCGTCGACAGTGGTACGGAATCTGGGCCATGCAAAACCCAGACGTCAGCGCGTCATGACATCAAGTATATAAAATAAACATGGTAATAAGCAATGCAAGTATGAACATGAAATAAGCAGTAATAAGAAATAACAGAGCAGGGTAATGTGCAATGGTGACTAAACTGTCCTATCAGGTTTCTACTCTATAGTCTTTGAAACCAATTGATGAATCGTCGATATAAATCAATAGTATCCCGTACATACCCGGGACCACGGCCACAATATTCTCGGCTGAAACCGAGACATGCCGTTAGGCACAGAATAGGAAAGTGTACACTCGGTATTACCCCGTACATACCCGGGATCACGGCCACAATATTCTCGGTCGAAACCGAGACATGCCGTTAGGCACAGAATAGGATTGTGTACACTCGAACGGTAGTGAACTGTCGAGTTACAAGTCAGGTTCATCTTTGATTTCCCCATACCCCCAAGCTATGTATGTCAGGTCAGGTATTCAGTAGTCAAGGACTAATGCCAACACAAGTCCGGTAAAAGTAGGTCTGTCGGGATAGACAGCAGGAATGGTCAGGTTTGTCGGCATTAGGCATGAAATCAGGTAACAGGTCAGGTTACTTTTCAACAGGTTGAGTCGATACATATACAGGGTGTCATGTCCGGTGTATCAGTACATGTGTCAGGTGTATCAAGATCGGTCAAAATGTAATGCAATCAGGTGTATGCTGATAACAGGTACAGTAACGCATAATGAACAACAGCAGGAACAGTAACTAACAATATTATTCTATGTAAACACAGTGATGGTTGTATTCTCTTATTAACAGGTTCACGCTCCTTTGGGGTGCAATAGCCACAAAGTGAAGCAATATCGATAATATACGTAATGGAGTTACATGAATTTAAACTAAAGCATAATAATTGTCTCATGGGTGATTTAATCAAATGAAGTGAGGACGATCTACTTGGTTTAGTTAGTTAAGTGTGAATTAATAGCAGACCGGTTAATACAAGCAACGATTATATTGATTTAAAGTTACGGATAATTGTGACCAGCAATTCTAAGTTATAAAAGGTATCGATGTTATAATAGCTGTGTGGTTATAATATGATAATTAGGTTTGTAGCATGTTAAAGCAAGTATTCGGATACTTGCCTCGACGGTTTCGCAAACCGGAAGGCACGGATGCGACGTCGGCAGAAACCACGAGACGGGTGTACGGACTTCGGATCGAGTCCCCACAGAGAACAATGGGATCACACGGACCGGGGTACCTCGCTGGAGCATCGGGTTCACAAGACGGCACGGTCGGATTCCGGCAAATGTCATCGGCAACAAGTTAGCAACAAAGATACGATACACGCAAATAACGACCAGCGAGGGGGATTGTACCAAAAGGAAGGAGAAGGAAAACTTACAGGGAGACACCAGGGGGCGACCACGGCGGGCTCGACGGCACTGGAACGCCGGCGAGGCAACGACGGTGGCTGCGAAGGCTTGAACAGCCTCGGGGTTCGCTGGAGAGGGTGTTGCGACGATTAGAGGAGGGTGGTGGTCGGCTCTGGTGGTCGAGGGGGAAAAGAGGTGGCGCGGGAGACGTCGACGAGGGTCGTCGGCGCGATTTCCGGCGACCTGGAGATGGTGCAGGGTCGGGCTCGGGTCTGAAGATGTTCCGGCGAGGGGACGAGGAAGGTGACGACAAGGTAGGGACGAGGAGGAAGAGAGGGAGTCGCGAGCGTCGTCGGTGACCGGAGGCGACGTCAACGACGAGACCTGCGGCGGTTGGTGGCGTCGTCGGGTTGGGTGCAGGCGCGGAAGATGAACGGAGGAAGGAGGAATAGGGTGCGGCTAGGTTGTAGAGGCGATGACGGCGACGGCGAGATCGCTGGGAGGTCGACGGCGAAGACCGGAGGTGGCTAGGGTTAGGGTTCGTGGGATGTTTCTCGTGGTGGAGGAAATAGGAGGCGGCTGCGTAGGGATGAATATATAACAGAGAGAGAAAGAGAAGATTATGAGAGATGGAGAGAGAGAGTTTGATGAGGAGAGAGAGAGAGACTGAGGGAAAGAGAGGCGGGCCCACGAGGATGATCACGAGTTCGTGATTGGCTAGGAGGCGAAGATAAAGGAATTGTTAAGAAAGATTTCAAGGATTATACTGTTAAAGAAAAATATATTCGTATAAATTATAGTTTTATGATATTTATTAAATGGGCCCTTTTTGGCGCTAAATGAAACATTTCCAAAACGCGCCCGGGTTGCGCCCAAATGCTCCAAATTCAAATTGTAGGATTTTAAGCGGGTTCCAAATTTTGAAAAGAGGTGTTTAGTGATTAAAATGCATGCCCCCAAGTCGTACACTCGTACGCGTGCGTAGTCGTCCAAACTTGCCCGTTTAGCCAAACGGAACAGAATCTCGACGCGCGGACGCTACCACGCGACTAGTGGCGACGAGTAGGCCAACATGGATATTTTAAATTTCATTTTAGGAGTTAAAATTTGTTATGTGCCAAAAAGACTTAACCGGTTAAAATTTTGCAAAAAGCACCAAACAATCAGGATAATTGGAATGAGCAATATATAACCCTCAACTAGTAATATAAATAGTATTATTGGGCTCGGGTGTTACATCATACCCAACTACAAAAAGAATTTCGTCCTCGAAATTCCAAGAATACAAGATAGCTAACTACTGGAAAAGATGAGGGAATTTCTGCCGGATCTCGTCTTCTCGCTCCCAAGTGGATTCTCCATGCGATCGATTACCCCAAGAAACTAGCACAAGAGGGATAATCTTGTTCTTAAGAACCTTTTCTCTTCGATCCTTGATTTCAACTGGTCGCTCCTCAAAAGTTAGGTCCTCCCGTACAGTCAACTCCGAATGATCCAAGACATGAGTCTCATCACGAACATACCTCCGTAGTTGAGACACATGAAACACATCGTGCACTCTCACCAAAGACCGTGGTAACGCCAAACGGTACGCTACCTCTCCAACACGCTCCAATATCTCGAAGGGTCCAACGAATCGAGGACTAAGCTTTCCCCGACTTCCAAAGCGAATCACTCCTGTAGTTGGTGATATCTTCAGGAATACCAAATCACCCACGGCGAACTCTAGAGGTCTTCTTGACGTGTCAGCCCAACTTTTCTGTCTGTCTTGAGCTGCCTTCATATGCTTCCTGATCGTATTCACTTTCTCAACTGTCTGTACCACCAAATCTGGTCCTAGTAACCTTCGTTCACCAACATCATCCCAACCAACAGGTGAACGACACTTACGACCATACAACGCTTCAAACGGAGCCATCTGAATAGTCGCTTGGAAGCTATTGTTGTACGAAAACTCCACCAGGTGTAGATGATCTTCCCAAGAACCTTTGAAGTCTAACATGCAAGCTCTCAACATATCTTCAAGGGTCTGGATCGTTCTCTCCGATTGTCCATCAGTCTGAGGATGATAAGCTGTGCTAAACTTCAATCGAGTCCCCAAACTTTCTTGTAAACTCCTCCAAAAGTGCGACAAGAACCGAGTGTCCCGATCGGACACGATGCTTACCGGTACTCCATGCAATCTCACAATCTCCTGCATGTACCGCTCTGCCAAAGTCTCTGTCGATTGACCAACCCGAAAAGGAATAAAGTGAGCTGCCTTGGTCAACCGATCGACAATCACCCATACAGCATTGTTGCCCTTTGGACTCCGCGGTAAGGCCGTTACGAAATCCATGGTTATATGTTCCCACTTCCACTGAGGAATCGGAAGTGGTTGCAACAAACCAGCAACCCTTTGGTGTTCAGCCTTGACTTGCTGACACACCAAGCACTTAGCCACGAAGCGAGCAATTTCCCGTTTCATACCTTCCCACCAGAAGTGCTGTCGAATATCTCTGTACATCTTTGTCCCTCCTGGATGTACAGAGTAAGCTGAACTGTGTGCCTCCTTCATAAGCTCTTCACGCACATCTCCTTTTGGCACACACACACGGCTACCATATCTCAATGAACCGTCTTCATGGATCAGTAAATCGGTTCGCAGTCCGGCTCCAACCTGCTCCCGAAACTTTTGTAGTCTAGGATCCTGCGATTGTGCTGCTTTAATCTTCTCAACTAAAGACGACTGTACTTGCAATTGCATCAAATGTCCCTTACCACGTGGTAGCACAACTTCCAAGTCAAATCTCTGAAAATCCGCAATGATCTCCCTTTGTGCGGTCAATACCTGAATGGCTGGCAACCGACTTAGTGCATCCGGCACGACGTTAACTTTCCCCGGATGGTACTTAAGATCAAGGTCGTAGTCGGCCATCAGCTCCAACCATCTGCGTTGCCTCATGTTCAACTCCTTCTGAGTGAATACATACTTTAAACTCTTGTGATCTGTAAAGACTTCGACTCTCTCGCCCAAAAGGTAGTGTCTCCAAATCTTCAGGGCGAAAATCACGGCTGCAAGCTCCAAGTCATGGGTCGGATAATTCTTCTCATGAGTCTTCAGTTGTCTTGATGCGTACGCGACGACTTTCCCATTCTGCATCAGAACACATCCCAATCCCTTTCCGGATGCGTCGCTGTGAATCACAATTCCTCCTGAATTATCTGGTACGGTCAGGATCGGGGCGGTTATCAACTTCTGCTTCAACGTCTCGAAGGCTAACGCACATCCATCCGTCCAAACAAACGGTACCTCCTTTCGTGTGAGCTTGGTTAACGGCTCAGCTACGCGAGCGAAGTTCTCCACAAATCTTCTGTAGTATCCGGCGAGTCCAAGAAAGCTTCTTATCTCCGCAACATTCCTTGGAAAAGGCCAATCTCGAACTGCTGCAATCTTTTCAGGATCGACGGCGATTCCATCGCCCGATACAACATGCCCCAGAAACTTCACTTCTTCTAGCCAGAATTCGCACTTACTCATCTTCGCGAATAATTTCTCCTGTCTCAGTGTCTGCAGTGCGATCTTTAAATGCTCAGCATGCTCCTCCGGACTCTTTGAGTACACCAGAATATCGTCAATGAATACCACAATGAACTGGTCCAGGTATGGTGAAAAGACCCTGTTCATCAAATCCATGAATATTGCCGGCGCATTCGTTACTCCGAAGGGCATCACTAGATACTCGAAATGCCCATATCGAGTCCGAAACGCCGTCTTGCAAATGTCTTCTGCCTTCACTCGAACCTGATGATATCCTGATCGCAAATCCAGTTTCGAGAATACCCTCGCACCACTAAGCTGCTCAAAAGTTCTCCAATGCGAGGGATCGGGTACTTGTTCTTAATAGTCACCCGATTCAATTCTCGATAATCAATGCACATTCTTCTCGTACCATCCTTCTTCTTCACTAAAAGAACTGCAGCTCCCCAAGGTGAGTTGCTGCTTCGAATCCATCCCTTCTCGAGTAATTCACCAACTTGTTTCTTAACTTCTTCTAATTCCACCGGTGCCATTGGATAATAAGATTTTGATACTGGCGCTGCACCAGGAATAAGGTCAATCGTAAACTCCACATCTCGCTTCGGCGGTAAGCCTGATATATCTTCAAACACATCCATAAAGTCGCGACCAACTGCCGGCTCTTCATTACTATTCACTTCCATAGTCGCAAGAACACTGTTTGTCGGCCTAGCCCTAAACTCGACTGGCCTGACAGAACTGCTTCCTTACCTCAACGGCTGTCTGCATCGTTGGCCGTGAAAGGTCCAGCGAGACTACTGAGTCTCGTCCACTCCGCTGCATGCACGTCCACGGTTGCTCCATTCTGCCTTAGTCCGATAAATCTCTTCCCTTTCCTCCGCGCAGTCTGTGGAAAGAACTTCTCCAGGGGGTTCTTAGAAAAACTTCGCCCAACTGATCGGCTTGGGCAAGCGGGTCTCCTCCACAAGCCATCACTCTCGGGCGTAATCCACTAACTGAATGCGCACCACATCAACTCCTTTGTCCTCTGGAATCTGTGTCGTAATCAGCAAATTCTCCGTGTTACTAGCCACTGTTCGGCTGGCAACAGCTCCTCCAGACCAGTGAAAGTAGTAGGACCCAACCGTCTGAAATCTGCTACGGTCCTTACTCGGTCGACTGGTCTAGTTCCAACTTCGTTTACAGACTGCTGAACGATCTGCAAACCTTCCTGAAACAAGTCCGCGTGCTGCTGGATCAGCTCGGTCTGTTTCTTTGATTTCCAGTATTCCTCTTATCTCTCCAAGCATGGCGGCTTCGATCACACGCCTCCGGTACGTCTTCAACTTCTCACCTGTCATAATCCTGAACTCAAAATACCCAACATTAGCATGATGATAGATTCTGAATGTGGATCAAGGCTAGAACTCCAAGATACTTAAATAGAGTACTGCATTGTAGCTATGCCGCGGTATCATAGCCGCAATTACTTAACTCCACCCAAGTCGCCCAAGTCCTAGGGATAACAAGAAATCAGGTTTTCGAGTTGACAATGCAAAGTAAGTTTGCATGTCGACATGATCCGGAAGAATGATTCAAGGATGGTAAAACGGTCAAGGTGGCTGGACATGTTTCCTAAACACGGGTATTCTGATTCGTGTATTGGGTAAAATACCCAACTACAAAAGAATCAACCCGACTAACCTATGTCTCTGATACCAAAAGAACCATGTCACGCCCCGCTTCCCAGAGTACGCAAGATTGGGCACGTGACATAGCCAACCATGCTACCTGTGGGTAGGAAGTATCCATCCACAGTCACATTACGGTTGTAAGGTTATCAAGAACAAGATAATAAGCTAATCTAGCACATGTCCAAATCCATAATAACGAGAGTCAATAAACACTAAGTGCGGAAGCAAATGATCCAATATAATAATAGAAAGGTACGTCCCATAATGCGGGATCGCACCTGGAAATAAAATGCAATAAACAAACTAACCACTATAGAACTCAAATCAGCCTGCTGGCTGAAGTACTCCTGCTCGGTCGTCGACAGTGGTACGGAATCTGGGCCATGCAAATCCCAGACGTCAGCGCGTCATGACATCAAGTATATAAAATAAACATGGTAATAAGCAATGCAAGTATGAACATGAAATAAGTAGTAATAAGAAATAACAGAGCAGGGTAATGTGCAATGGTGACTAAACTGTCCTATCAGGTTTCTACTCTATAGTCTTTGAAACCAATTGATGAATCGTCGATATAACTCAATAGTATCCCGTACATACCCGGGACCACGGCCACAATATTCTCGGCTGAAACCGAGACATGCCGTTAGGCACAGAATAGGAAAGTGTACACTCGGTATTACCCCGTACATACCCGGGATCACGGCCACAATATTCTCGGCTGAAACCGAGACATGCCGTTAGGCACAGAATAGGAAAGTGTACACTCGGTATTACCCCGTACATACCCGGGATCACGGCCACAATATTCTCGGTCGAAACCGAGACATGCCGTTAGGCACAGAATAGGATTGTGTACACTCGAACGGTAGTGAACTGTCGAGTTACAAGTCAGGTTCATCTTTGATTTCCCCATACCCCCAAGCTATGTATGTCAGGTCAGGTATTCAGTAGTCAAGGACTAATGCCAACACAAGTCCGGTAAAAGTAGGTCTGTCGGGATAGACAGCAGGAATGGTCAGGTTTGTCGGCATTAGGCATGAAATCAGGTAACAGGTCAGGTTACTTTTCAACAGGTTGAGTCGATACATATACAGGGTGTCATGTCCGGTGTATCAGTACATGTGTCAGGTGTATCAAGATCGGTCAAAATGTAATGCAATCAGGTGTATGCTGATAACAGGTACAGTAACGCATAATGAACAACAGCAGGAACAGTAATTAACAATATTATTCTATGTAAACACAGTGATGGTTGTATTCTCTTATTAACAGGTTCACGCACCTTTGGGGTGCAATAGCCACAAA
Organism: Agapanthus africanus; assembly: GCA_030015575.1. Taxonomy (NCBI): domain Eukaryota; kingdom Viridiplantae; phylum Streptophyta; class Magnoliopsida; order Asparagales; family Amaryllidaceae; genus Agapanthus; species Agapanthus africanus. Next base: position 21,607,731 of record CM057348.1, on the reverse strand, counting down.
GTGAAGCAATATCGATAATATACGTAATGGAGTTACATGAATTTAAACTAAAGCATAATAATTGTCTCATGGGTGATTTAATCAAATGAAGTGAGGACGATCTACTTGGTTTAGTTAGTTAAGTGTGAATTAATAGCAGACCGGTTAATACAAGCAACGATTATATTGATTTAAAGTTACGGATAATTGTGACCAGCAATTCTAAGTTATAAAAGGTATCGATGTTATAATAGCTGTGTGGTTATAATATGATAATTAGGTTTGTAGCATGTTAAAGCAAGTATTCGGATACTTGCCTCGACGGTTTCGCAAACCGGAAGGCACGGATGCGACGTCGGCAGAAACCACGAGACGGGTGTACGGACTTCGGATCGAGTCCCCACAGAGAACAATGGGATCACACGGACCAGGGTACCTCGCTGGAGCATCGGGTTCACAAGACGGCACGGTCGGATTCCGGCAAATGTCATCGGCAACAAGTTAGCAACAAAGATACGATACACGCAAATAACGACCAGCGAGGGGGATTGTACCAAAAGGAAGGAGAAGGAAAACTTACAGGGAGACACCAGGGGGCGACCACGGCGGGCTCGACGGCACTGGAACGCCGGCGAGGCAACGACGGTGGCTGCGAAGGCTTGAACAGCCTCGGGGTTCGCTGGAGAGGGTGTTGCGACGATTAGAGGAGGGTGGTGGTCGGCTCTGGTGGTCGAGGGGGAAAAGAGGTGGCGCGGAAGACGTCGACGAGGGTCGTCGGCGCGATTTCCGGCGACCTGGAGATGGTGCAGGGTCGGGCTCGGGTCTGAAGATGTTCCGGCGAGGGGACAAGGAAGGTGACGACGAGGTAGGGACGAGGAGGAAGAGAGGGAGTCGCGAGCGTTGTCGGTGACCGGAGGCGACGTCAACGACGAGACCTGCGGCGGTTGGTGGCGTCGTCGGGTTGGGTGCAGGCGCGGAAGATGAACGGAGGAAGGAGGAATAGGGTGCGGCTAGGTTGTAGAGGCGATGACGGCGACGGCGAGATCGCTGGGAGGTCGGCGGCGAAGACCGGAGGTGGCTAGGGTTAGGGTTCGTGGGATGTTTCTCGTGGTGGAGGAAATAGGAGGCGGCTGCGTAGGGATGAATATATAACAGAGAGAGAAAGAGAAGATTATGAGAGATGGAGAGAGAGAGTTTGATGAGGAGAGAGAGAGAGACTGAGGGAAAGAGAGGCGGGCCCACGAGGCTGATCACGAGTTCGTGATTGGCTAGGAGGCGAAGATAAAGGAATTGTTAAGAAATATTTCAAGGATTATACTGTTAAAGAAAAATATATTCGTATAAATTATAGTTTTATGATATTTATTAAATGGGCCCTTTTTGGCGCTAAATGAAACATTTCCAAAACACGCCCGGGTTGCGCCCAAATGCTCCAAATTCAAATTGTAGGATTTTAAGCGGGTTCCAAATTTTGAAAAGAGGTGTTTAGTGATTAAAATGCATGCCCCCAAGTCGTACACTCGTACGCGTGCGTAGTCGTCCAAACTTGCCCGTTTAGCCAAACGGAACGGAATCTCGACGCGCGGACGCTACCACGCGACTAGTGGCGACGAGTAGGCCAACATGGATATTTTAAATTTCATTTTAGGAGTTAAAATTTGTTATGTGCCAAAAAGACTTAACCGGTTAAAATTTTGCAAAAAGCACCAAACAATCAGGATAATTGGAATGAGCAATATATAACCCTCAACTAGTAATATAAATAGTATTATTGGGCTCGGGTGTTACAAGATCAAGGCTAAAACTCCAAGATACTTAAATAGAGTGCCGCATTGTAACTATGCCGCGGTATCATAGCCACAATTACATAACTCTACCCAAGTCGTCTAAGTCCTAGAGATAACAAGGAATCAGGTTTCGAGTCGATATGCAAAGGAAGTTTGCACATCATAAAAGATATAATCAGGAAGAATGTGATTCAAGAATGGTAAACGGTAAGATGGCAGGACATGTTTCCTAAACACGGGTATTCTGATTCATGTATTGGGTACAACACCCAACTACAAAAGAATCAACCCGACTATCCTATGGCTCTGATACCAAAAGAACCATGTCACGCCCCGCTTTCCAAAGTACGCTAAAGTGGGCACGTGACATAGCCAACCATGCTACCTGTGGATAGGAAAAATCCTTCCACAGTCACATTACGGCTGTACAGATATCAAGAACAGGAAAGTAAACTAACTACCTAGTACATGTCCATAAGCCAGAGTAAAAGAATCAAGAGATAATAATATGCGGAAGCCAAAAGATACAATAAATGAAACACCTGGAGTGAAACTACGTACCGGCAGGAACCTCACCGCTCGTCTAACAGCGGCAAAACTCCTAATCAGTCTGCAGCAAGGTAGAAGAATCTGGGCCATGCAAAACCCAGACGTCAGCGTGTCAAGTCATCAAGTAATAACATAGTAAACAGGCAATGCGAATATAAACATGAATAAAGCAAGGGTAACAATAATATAAATCAGAGCAGTACAGGGTAGTGTGCAGTGGGTAAAATGGATTGTTCTATCAGGTTCTCTGTTCTAAAGTCTTTGAAACTAAATTGATGAATCATTGATGTAACTCAATAGTATCCTGTACATACCCGGGACCACGGCCACAATATTCTCGGCTGCAGCCGAGACATGCCGCTAGGCACAAAACAGGAATGTGTACACTCGATAGTATCCCGTACATACCCGGGACCACGGCCACAATATTCTCGGCTGAAACCGAGACATGCCGCAAGGCACAAAACATGAATGTGTACACTCAATACAGGTAGTGAACTGTCGAGTTACAAGTCAGATTTCACCTTTGATTTCCCCATACCCCCAAGTTATATGTGTATGTCAAGTCAGGTATCCAGTAATCAAGAAAATAATGCCAACACAGGATCAGGTAAACAGGTTTGTCTGGATAGACAACAGGAACGGTCCATGAAGACTACATGTTATGTTTGTTGGCATTAGACACAAGATCAGGTAACAGGTAAAGCCATGGTACATCAGGTCAAGCCAGGTAATGTATAAAGGTGTCATGTCACGTCAAGAGTGTACGGTACCATGTCATGTCAAGTAGGAAGTGTAACAGGTCATGTCAGGAAGCACAAGATGTCATGTGGGTGCTCATAATCAAACTAACATAAGCATGTGTATAAATAAACAAGCATGAGTACTATCGGAACAATAAACCGGAACATATAATATGATATGCAAATAGATATAATTTCAAGGATATGGATGCACAGTTATCGATTAGGGTTACATTTATAGTTCCAATATTAATTAAGATGCAATTTATTAAACATGGAGTGTTAATATCACATTATTATGTAGTAATATGATCTATGGATGCAATTATATGTATCTTAAATGCGATGGATGCAAACGGGTATCCGAAAAGTTATAAAACTATAAAATGGTAATGTGGGATGTACAACTAAGCAATATATGATATAAATATTGATATAATAATATTAACATGGATAGCATATTCAAAGCGATTAATAATTATAAAAGTGGTGTTGATTAACCATGCACAAGAAAGTTCCGTTCAGAAATTCAGCGTCACCCTAATTTGTAAAATAGCTTAAAAATAACAAACGTTCTCCAAAAGGGACGTGTCTTATACCAAAACAAAGATAATTCAATAAGGTTTTCAGTTTTATAGGTATAAGCATCTCAGGTTGTCCCTACAAAAAGTTATGAACATTCGAAATTGAAAGTTTGCTGCTGGAATTTCCCTGGACAGCAGTTTGGAGACATTTTCATTTACATTTTACGTTATTTAAACAATTTATTTTGCAAGTAAATATTTCATAGAGTTATAGTATTCTGAGTTATCTTCGTAACGAACTAAAGAACGTATACTAATGATTTTTCTATGATTTATAATGAATTTTATAAGGTAAGGTGTGCAGTAAATTTCAGATTTGTCGTATCCGCTTTTTCAACGGCGTTTCATGTGTAAACTATAATATTTTCAAATGTATAACATTATAAAATGCAGATTATAAACTAATTAAAGATAATAATAAGAAATATTACGACGATATATATTTTAATTGATATGGATGCAGTATAATGTAATCTAGTATGTCACAAGATAAGTTTTCATGATCTAGATTTAATATGATATAAACGGATGCAAACGGAACATCGAAACGTTATAAAATTAAACATGGGGCACTAGATTTAAACTATAGGTATGGTATTTATTTAAATAGGTATAAAATGAATTATATAACATGTAGCAAGGTTAACTTGCCTCGATGGGTCGCGAATCGGGAAAACGGAACGTTAACCGTCGGCGGGGAAAACTCGCGACGGGCGCACGGTTCACGGAATGAACCCAAACGACGAACAAAGGAACCACACGGGTCGGGATACCTCGCTGGAACGTCATGAAGCGTCACCGGCACGACGGAATTCCGACAACAAAAGAACAGTTAAAAAAATGAGAAACGAGACATGAAAAAAGAAGAGAAAGAATGATAAGGAAAAATACGAGAGAATATATGAGGGGGAGAGAGAAAAAGTGGAGAGAGAGAGAGAGCGAGAGAGAGAGAAGTGGGGCCCACGGGGTTAAAGGGGAGGTTGCGATTGGCTGAGAGAATAAATTGAGAAGGATATAAAAGATTGTAAAAATATTATATGGTTAACTAAATTATATATGATGGTTTAAATATATTAAAATCTTGGATTTTGGCGCAAAGTACAACATTTCCAAATCGTGTCCGGGTCGGGTCCAAAAATTTGAAATTGAAATAATAGAATTTTAGGCGGGATCCAAAATTTAAAATGAAGTGTTTTATGATCAAAAAGCATACCCCCAAAACGGACACACGTACGTGCACGTAGCCGTCCAAACTCGCCCGTTTCACTGAACGGGACGAGAACACGATGCACGGACGCTACAACAGGGTTAGGGGTGTCAAGCAGGCCAAGATGAATATTTTTAATTTTATTTTAGATGCCAAAAATTGTTATATGCAGAAATTAATTTCCGGGTAGAATTTACAATAATTAACCATTAAGCAAGATAAATGAAATAAGTGCCACACTACGTTCGAACGGTAATTGAAATTAGTAGTATTGGGCTCGGGTGTTACATCATCAAATACAATACAATGTGCAAACTATAAAAGAGTAAAGCGAAAAGTTAAGGGAGCTACAACTTTTGTAGTGTGTCCGACTAATTCCGGAAGATCTCTTCTAGACTCCGTGAGCTCCCGAACGCGTAGGAACACCGATCTCCTCGCCGTAGATAATCCGTGTTGAAAACAGGCTGCTCGAACTCCAACTCTGTCACTGGGCGGAGAAACTTTCTCCAGAGGTTTACTCAGCGTAGAGAAAGCCGATATGAATATTGGGTACTCTCGAATTTTTTCACTACCTCACCATGGCAACACTTGCCATTTTTCAAGAGAGTAAAAGCTTTCAAGCTTTGAAAAAGAAGAAGAAAAAGTATGATGGCTAGTGAAAAATCAATTGAATTCTCTCATATTATGAGGCAGAAGATGAAAAAAATAAAGAGGGCTAAAAAGAAAAATAATCTCTGCTGTCTTTTTTCCTTCATATCATAATATATGAAACAAGTCTCATCAAATCCTCTCTCCCCTCTTTGTTGTCACAGAGAGAGAGAGGTGGGCCCCACTCACACACATGGTTTCATATTTATTATTCATGTACTTAAAAGAATATATAAATATATATAAACATTTATACACACACATCAATAAATATGAATCATAAATGAGAGTGAAAAAATATACATATATAAATCATACATTTATATATGTAAAATGAGATCTTGTATATGCATTATATACACATATACATCATGTATCATATACACAAAATGCCATCAATATCTTCTCAGTATCGTATACTGTAGAGAGTGTGTGTATCATATACACCATATTAGAAACCGCATCATAAATGCGATTATCAAGTCAACACTTGACTTGATATTTCGGCTTTTAATCCGGCTAGCATAACTGCCGTCCGATTAAATGCGTATATCCAATATACATGTCTAATCGAACTCATACACATATCCTTATACACACATCACATCGCGTTTTGCCCGGACATGCACTTTTGTTGTGGGACTCTAAAGACCCGTCAATATGTTAGCGGTAGATTATATAGGATCGCATCCAATTGAATTTCAAACACTTTCAGATTCAACCCCCTCTCGGGTTAACCCACAAGCTCGTCAGTGGCACTAGCTGTACGTAACGGCTACCCAGGTATGAGCAAAATAAAGGCAGGTCGACGAGTGAACTCACCCGGACCCGAAAAAGTTTATAAGTGACAGTCATCGTACAGTCCAGTATCTTCGTCAAAGATTATCTCATACTAGGTCCAGGGGGTGGAATCTGTCAGACACCCAATAACCCGATAAGTCATGCTGACAGAGGACTCATAACCAAAAAGATACAACCGGTAACACTTACCAGTTTATCTCTACTGCCATGGCCATAGACTTTTGGTTATAGTTGTGTCCCGTACAGTGTGATATCGATTCCCAATACCGGGAGTGACGAATTCTCTCGACCGCTCACTGCCTCCATGTGCTTCGGAACTGTACCCAACTAAAATCTGTTTGCATGACTCAGTAGAGCCGTGGTAGGATAGTAATTTAAGTACAGTGGGAACATACACAAGACACCGTGGCGATTTCAGGTATAGGGACTACCCTGTACTCATGTCACCAGAAAACTGCTATCTGATATTAGTATAATACCATCTAGGAGTTCTCGGCTAGTCCGTCCAGCATAACTCATCTAATGAGCACAAGTAAACTATCATCGGTGTCGAACACTAATGGCTATGGGATCAACCATCGCCCCGTACAGGGTCATGAAACGTATACACTAGTCTAAACGGGAATACCGATACCCAGTCACAATACTCTTATGACTAGGGACATTTAAGTATGTGCTTATAAACTACCAGGCCCCACTAATATGATCCTTATCATAATCCTGATAGTGAAGCAAAGATCATATGGGCTTTATCTCATATATTAGCGATACGTGATAACTAGTAACACGTATACTCATGAACAAAAAAGATAAACCAGATAGCATACTATCTTCTCGAGTAAGATTGTTTTCTGTATTGGTCCTCATGAATTCAGTAATTGTATCCTTACAATTACGATAATTGTCTTAAGGGCACCTATATCCAACATGTCTATACGCACACAAAAATTGTGAAATTTTTAAAAATCTCAAAACTTTCTTTTCTCTTCAATTTTTAGTATTTTCCTTGCTCAATTACGCAAAAATTATGAAATTTTCAAAATTCTAAGTATTTTATGGTTGATTCGATTTTTCAATATTTTGCTCGCTATATAACACACAAAGATTGCTAACTTTTAAAAAATATGAAGAAAAAATTTTCTACAGTTTTAAAATATTTTTTGTATGTTATATAGAATATGAAAATCGTGAAATTTTTAGAAATATCAAAATTTTTGTTTTCTTTGGTGTTTTTAAATTCTTTTCCTTATTATATAGAGCATGCAAATTACAATAATTTCTAAAATTTCTATATTTTCAACATTTTGCTTGTTTATATAACAAATAAAAATCTTAAAATTTTGAGAAATCTCAAAATTTCTTTTATTATTCTTTCACTCTTTCAATATTTTTCTTAATACAACACAAGAAAATCACAACATTTTCAAAAATCTCAAAATAAAATTCTATTTTCTTTCCTTACTTTATTTTGTATGTTAAGCACATGAAAAAAATAAAATATTACATATCACAAAATTTTCCGCTTTCTTTGATATTTAATATTCTACCTGATTATACTTTTGGAGAATTTCTAGATATCAAATTGACAAAGGTAAAAGAAAAAATGTCGTCGATTGTTGCTAAGACTTTAACAGTACAAAGAAATCGGATGAGAGTGATTCTAAACCCCTGACAACACACGAGAATCAATAAAAATTTTAAATCCTTAATTTTTTCCTTCAAACTTCCAATATCTTGGACGCTATAAACACGAAAATTGCGAAAGTCAAAAATCTCAAAATTTTCTATTTTGTTTGGTTTTTCAAAATTATGCATGTTATAGCATACGAAAAGCTAAAGAAATTTATGTTTTCTTCGATTTATCATTATTTTTATTTTCTATGGAGCATTTAAAAGTCTCAATATTTTCTGTATTTTTCCATTTATTTTATATTTTACGTGCTATAACACATAAAAATTATAAAATTTTCAAAAGACCCAATATTTTCTTTTTGTTCATTTATTCATATTTTATGTGCTATAACACAAGAACATTGTAGAATTTTTAAAATCTCAATTTTTTCCTGCTTTCTTATGGTTTTTTAATATTATCCATGTCACTAGTAAAATAGGGGGTTGCCCCTACGGATATTGGAATCCGTAGGGGCAGATTTAACTTGGACCTACGGATTAATCCGTAGGGCTAAAAGGTTGTCCCTACGAGCCCAGACGTCCAAGAATAAAAACATTAATTCTTAATTTGGTGTTTGCCCCTCCGGAGCCGTAAACAAAGGACCTACGGTTATATCCGTAGGGGCAACTAAATATCAAATTACTAAAGCACAGATCGATCGCCTACGCTCACAATTTCTTTCTCTCTCGATCTCGATCTCGCGAAAACAACTCCTCGTCGCCACCGTCGTCCTCCTCGTCGCCACCGGCGTTCTCGTCGCCACCGCCGTTCAGGTCGTCGCCAGCGCCGTTCGGGTCGTCGCCACCGCCGGTCAGGTGAGTAAATCTTGAGGTAAATTAAAGAATTTTTTGATTAACATACGTGCTGGGTCTGGGGTCGGGGGGTTGCGCGCGCGCGAGTTGAGGTTCGGCAGGGGTCGCGGTCGGGGTCGCGGTCGGGGTCGGGGTTGGGGTTAGGGTAAGGGTTGGGGTTCGCTGCTGCTGGGGCTGGGGCTGGGGTTAGGGTTTGCCTTAGGGTTGGTGTTGGGGTTTAGCTGGCCGCGCTGGGGTTAGGGTTAGGGTTAGGGTTAGGTTGGGGCTGGGCTGGGGCTGGGGGCTGGGGGCTGGGGGCTGGGCTGGGCTGGGGCTGGAGGCTGAGGACTGGGGCTGGGTGGGGCTGGGGCTAGGGTTAGGTTGGGGTTAGGGTTAGGTGGATTGATGACAACAAAATATATGGATGGATCGATGAATTTAGTGATGTTACGTGTCCCGCCAACATAGGAAATTCAAACGTATACTCCGTTTTCTCATCTTAAAACTAGCAACCAAAATGTGACTAAAAAATCTTTCTAAATATATTTGAAACACATTTATTAGTTGGGTTGAATATTTGTGATTCCATTATATTATATTGTAAGATGCAGAAATTGTATCCTAAAACTACTTGATCCAATCATCCAACAAATACATTCATAAGATACTTATTAATTTTCCTGTATCTTGTATTGAATCGTAAGATTGATTTGCATGTCGTAAGATATTTGACAACACTAGGATGTCTTTCATAAAACAGAAAGTAAATTGGTGTAGGGAGAAAGCTGCTTGATGGGTGGTGACTGGGTCCATTCTTTCTTCATAATCCCCTTCAACTCTATGCCTTTCAATTATTGTGGGAAAATTAGATATTACTTGAGTGATCATGATATCATTTTTTTTGAATATTTCTTCCGAGAATTTATGCATGGTCTTGACATTGAACTTTATCATACTCCTTAATATTACTTTAGTGATTGATAATATTCAATAAGCTTATGTTGTTGACCCAAATTAAGTAAGGGGGTTAGTCAATTGGAATTGGTGTTTGGAACTTTGAAGTATATCTTTAATGGGATAGGTTTATTTAGTGTCAGTCAAATAAAATGATAAGTAGAACCTTTTATTGTTAGTTATGAATGAATCTAATATTGGAAGTTGATGGTTTCAGTTAGAACTTTTTTGGTATATGATAGATTTCCGCCTACCAAAATCGTTCCATCTAAAAAGTGAATACAGTGGAACTTCTGTTCTCCTTGCCCATCCACTTTTTCTCTCTGGAAATTTGTAGTCTATATAACTATCTAAAATGTATTTGCTAATACAATTATTTTAACCTGACATACTAAAATATTATTATATTGTTTATGTTATCAATAAGTTATTAGTAGTATTCTCTTGATTGGTAAAAGGGGCATGGGCGTTCGCTCTATACATTCTTAATGGGATAGAAGCCTACCCCCCACTGCCGGAACACACACATACAACAAGAACACACAACAAACGCATAATTAGAGAGCGATTCGAGATGTTCGGATTAAAACCAATATATGATACTCGATGATAATATGAAACCTTCATATCCCCATCGAAACTCATATATGAAACTAAAAGCGCCACTTAGTCCCCGTCTATCGGTTAACATACGTGCGATGCTCGTCGTGACCTAGAACTATACGAAGGTTGTTAAATATCGGACAGTATAGCTCGATACTAACAACCGTCGTATAGTCTACGCGACGAGAAAATTTAATCGTATGGTAACCCATAGATTTGTCCCGTGTGGATAAGTTAAGAATGTATAAAGCAAACGCCTTCATTCACTTGTGTTTTCATCCGTTTCGAGATATTTCGTCGGTACCTTTCCGCTGGTTCTCCGTGTACAAAGATAGATTAGATGTTCATTTCAACGTTGTTTCACAGCTTTGAAATGATTATCTATTCTATTACAGTGTACTCGGAGAACAGCGGGGAGGTGCTGCCGAAATTTACTCGAAACGGTTGAAAGCACAAGTGATGGGCGTTCGCTCTATACATTCTTAATGGGATAGAAGCCTACCCCCGACAGCCGGAACACACACATACAAACGCATAACTAGAGAGCGATTCGAGATGTTCGGGTTAAAACCAATATATGATAATATGAAACCTTCATATTCCCATCGATACTCATATATGAAACTAAAAGCGCCACTTAGTCCCCGTCTATCGGTTAACATACGTGCGATAATTTATTCTTTTCAACGACAAACGCACACACAAAACATATACACGGATTTTCTCCTTTGTCAGTAACTATCCCGTTCTTATATTTCTCAATATAGTCAGCATAACTTACAATTTATATATTATTCAGTCTAACATGGCCCATGAGTACGTCAGAGTTAAGGACTGGATGTATGTGGATTGGAAACAACGTATGCATCCTAAGTTTGTCGCAGAAGTTGCTGCTTTCCTTGAATTTGCACGCGCACATAATAAGATCATAATAGAGAAGATTCTTTGTCCGTGCGATAGATGTGGCAATAAGTACTGGCAGAAGGTAGAATTGGCAGAGCTTCATATTGTAAAACATGGGTATACTAGACTTTATTCAACTTGGAAATATCACGGGGAAGGAGAAGAATGCAGTACTGCGGTAGAAGAAGAAGGAGAACACGATAATGCGGCAGGAGAAGAAGAAGAATTCGGTAATACGGCAGGAGACGGAAATTTATTTCCATCAGAAGAAATGGAGGATATGGTAGAGGCTGCCCTAGGTGAATCTATTCGTACCGAAGATGACATTCCTTCCGGTCAAGGACCGTGTGCGGATAAATATGAAAATTTCATGAATGATGCTAGGAAACCGATTTATGAGAATGCGAAGTATTCCACCCTCTCATGGTTCGTCCAACTTTTCCAGATTAAATGCCTAAATGGATGGAGCAACAAGTCATTCACAATGCTTCTTTCGTTCTTGAAAGATTCTATGCCTCCGGGAAATAATGTGCCCGAAAGCTGGTACGAAGCCCAGAAGATGATGTCTGATTTGGGTCTAAAGTGCGAGAAGATTCAAGCATGTCCTAAAAATTGCGTGTTGTACCGGAAAGAGAATTCAGATTTGAAAGAGTGTCCAACATGCGGAGAGGCCAGGTATAAGCCGAAAGATTCTGATAAGAAGCCTGATATACCTATGAAGATAGCACGATACTTTCCCATAACACAGAGGCTACAGAGGGTATTCAGGTGCAAGAAAACAGCCGAGGCAATGATTTGGCATCACCGTGCTCCTCCAAGCGAAAATGGAAAAATGAGCCATCCAAGAGATTCACCGGCATGGAAGGATTTCGATAGGAGGCACGCAATATTCAGTAGCGATCCTCGCAATGTCCGGCTCGGACTGGCTACCGATGGCTTCTACCCATTCAACTATATGGCTGGAAGTCACAGTACATGGCCCGTTGTAATGATAATTTATAATCTGTCGCCTTGGTTGGCTATGGACCAATCATACTTTATGATGCCTCTTCTTATCGACGGACCAAACTCACCGGGGAACAATATCGACGTCTATCTTCGACCTCTGATCGAGGAGCTGAAAACTTTGTTCATTGATGGTGTAGAGACATATGATTCAAACACAAATACAACCTTCATACTGCGTGCGGCTTTAATGTGGACAATTAATGACTTTCCTGCGTATGGAATGCTATCAGGTTGGTCCGTACATGGTCACAAAGCATGTCCTCATTGCCATGAACACACAACATCAAAATTTTTGAATTTTAGCAGGAAGGTTTGTTATTGCAGCCATCGACGTTTTCTGCCTCCAGACCACCCCTATAGGTTAGACACGGTTCACTTTGATGGTCATCAGGAGCTTCTTGGGCCTCCATCCCCATTGTCCGGAGAGGACGTGACTGCTAAATGGGATGGTTACAATAACGTGACCTTCGGGATGGATCCGACGAAACAGGTCAAACCACAATATTGGAACAAGTTAAACATTTTCTTCGAGCTTCCGTACTGGTTTACAAATTCAGTGCGTCATTGTCTGGATGTCATGCATATAGAGAAGGGAGTATCAGAGCACATACTTAACTTGCTTCTGTGTAAAGACGGGAAATCGAAAGACAACATGAATGCCCGGATGGATCTACAAGAGTGGGGAATAAGAAGTGAACTGCACCCTAAACCGGTAGTGGGTAAACCGGGCAAGTTTGTACTTCCCAATGCCGCTTATCATATGTCACAACCGGAGAAGAAAAGATTCCTGCAGGTGCTGCATGATTTGAAAGTCCCCACAGGTTTCTCAGGATCATTCAGCAAGAAAATAAAAATTTTGAAGGGCAAGATCGATGGGCTGAAAAGTCATGATCACCATGTTATCGTGGAGCACCTTCTTCCATTAGTCCTCAGGACTTCTCTCCCCGACTCGGTTGGTCTAGTAATCAACGACCTATGTTGTTTTTTCAGGGAGTTGTGTGCTAAAACACTGGAGGTTGCGACACTGGATAAACTCAAAAATTCTATTGCGTTGATACTTTGTAAATTTGAGCGTATTTTCCCACCGTCATTCTTCGATATCATAATACACTTGACGGTTCATCTTGCAACTGAGGCGAAGTTAGCCGGGCCGGTACGATATCGATGGATGTATCCCGTCGAGAGGTACGTGTAATTTTTCGTTTCGCGCAATTTATAAATTTATTGTTGTCCTGTATGCCCGTGTTTATTTATTCAATATATTCTCATTAGGTACCTTTACACTCTTAAGAAGTATATACGCAATAAAAATCGACCAAAGGGTTCTATCATGCAAGGTTATCTTCTTGATGAAGCAACCACATTTTGTTCCCGCTATCTGGACGAGAACATTGAGACAAGGCTTAACCGACCACGAAGAATTCAAGACGGGCCATATGGTAAAGCCGAGTATAAGAGGGTAGACACTATGTTTATCAACAAGATATACCGGTTTATCTTACTTAATTGCGCATGTCTTGAACAAATTAGAGAGTAAGTTCTTTTGGATTAATTGTTATATCTGTGTTTGTGTGTGTATGAAATGACATAATATTAATGTCACAATTATTTGTCGAAAACAGAACTCATTTTAACGAGGTACGTGAGGGGCATCCTGATTGGAACGAAGAACGTTTGGAAAAATACCATCAGGATAATTTTTGTGATTGGGTCACAGAGCATGTAAGTTATTCGAATTACATTTTATTGCTATCAGTTTTAATCTAAACTTGTATCGTTATGTATTTATCATAAAATTTGTTTTGTTAGATCCACGATCCGAACTTGTCTGCATCATTTGAGAGTGATTCAAGATGTTTAGCTCAATTTCCTAGTATGGAGGTTGCATATTACAAAGGATTTGGTGTCCTTAGATACAAATTCGAAGTTAAGGACATAGAAACATCTAGAACCACTCAGAATAGTGGGATTGCGACGGTAGGATCGGACGGTGTGATTTACTATGGGTACTTAAATTGTATACTCGGCATCCACTATCCCGGACGATCAGAACCCTTTTATATATTCCAGTGTACTTGGTACGATCCGCGAACCGATACGGACAGGTGGAGAAGCAGTCTTGGGACTTGGAAAGATGAATATGGATTGACCAGTGTGAACACACTTCGATTTTATGGTCAGGACGATCCGTTTATCTTTCCGAACCAAGCGTTCCAAGTATACTACTCACAGTGTTTGAAGCATCCGGGGTGGAGTGTTGTATGCCGATGGAAACCTAGAGATGTCTACGATGTCCCAGAATACGAGGACAGCGATGAGGACGAAGAAGAGAGAAGGCTTAAAGTGCTCCGACCGTCTGTTTCGAAGGACGGGTTGTCTTCGACTGATCATGAAGTTACGTGGGTTAGAAATGACATCGACGATGAAATCCAAGTAGATATGTATGATGCGCCCACGAAACGAAAAAGTTTATCAGTAATGTTAAATTATTACTTCACATTTTACGCTCTAGATCATATATAGTCAATACTTTTAATGATTGTCTAATGCGTCCACGAACCGTTTATCTAGATTTGATGACGATGTCGGGAGCAGCGAGGGGCGGCAGGAGCTCCAGCCGCGGCAGAGGCAGAGGCAGAGGCAGAGCGGTTTTGCCGCCCGGAGATCTCCGTAGGGAGCTTCAGAGGGCCGGTCTTGCACCCAGATCGGAGACCCCTTCAGATGCCTCCTTCCGTGTTGATTTGGCCACACCTCCAGGTATACTGCACGCATATCCATTTTGAATGTAATATTACAGATATTCATGCATGTTTATGTCAAAATTACTTATATTGTCAATGTTTGATTGTCTAGTTGTTGGTGATGCGTCCACATCTGGGACAGAGGCCACCCCCGCTCCTCCAGGTATGTTTATATATCATATAATGTATGTATATTGATTTAGAATGCTATATCATAAATACACACATTCCTTTTGCTCTTACTTAGCAATTTTTATTATTGTCTAGCTGTAGGTGGTGACACCACCGCACCTGCGGGTATGTTTATATATCCTATAGTGCATGCATATTGATTTAGAACGTTATATTATTGATCTACACATTCTTTTTGAAATTACTTATATAATTTATTTTTAATTGTCTAATTATAGGTGGTGCGTCCACACCTTCCATATGGGCCACTCCTGCCGCTTCCATACCCTCCGCATCGTCTGCAGGTTAGTATGAATAAATTTAAAATATTTATTCATTTTACATATGCTCTATAGAATAAATATGAACTTCATGGAAATTCAGCGTCGATGTTTATTTTATAGTTGGAGGGGATGCGTCTGGGTCCGGGACCCCGGTTGTTCCTCACCGGAGGAACTATCGTCCTGCTCATGCTGCTGCTCGGGCCCAGGCTCGTGCGCTAGTCACCGGAGGTATATATCACACTTGAATTTTTGTTTAATCTTGATTTCTTAATACAACTTTGTCTTATTATTGATTGTCTTGATATTTCGTGCAGACACAGGGCCTCTCCATCCCCAGAGGGGGACTCGAGGCCCGAATCAGTCCCATAGGCTGAGGCCTGATAGAGCTAGGGGGAGGCAGCATTCCCCCTATTTTTTACCCTTGACTATCGCTATAACGGTCCTCATGCCGAGAGGTTCGGCCGGTATTTGGGGGACGAGAGCCGGATCGTGAAGAACTATCCACTTCACGTTGAGTGGGGCGAGCAGCACCAGCGCTCATTCGCCCTCTTCTTTGATCAGGCTCGGGTATGTATTAATATATATTTTCATTTGATCTATCCAATATATTTATTATTAACACTTGCAATCTAATAACAATGTTTTTTTTTTTTGTATTTTCAGTTGGATTACGATTTTCAGCCTGTAGCCGATCCTGATCACCCGGGGAGGGTGCTCGACCTTCATGCTCTGTACAATGGCTTGATGAAGAACATGCAGGCCAAGGTCCGATACAACAGGAATGAGCTGAAGGCCGACTGCTACTCCCTGTGGATGGCGACCCCCGAGGCAGAGAGAGCGGCCCTCCTATCTACTCCGGCGTTTGCAAGAGTCGACGTAGAGACATGGCCTCTATTGTGCGCTTATTTCGACTCCGAACGCAAACAGGTATGTATTTTAAATTTAATTCATTATTTATGATATAATTTATTTCTTTGTGTTTCTTAATTAGAAAACTAAATGTTAATGCGTTGTGCAGAAACAGGCCGCTCAGAATACGGAGAACAGGAAGTCGGCGAAGAGGGGTCGCCCCACTTACACATGTGGCTCGAGGAACATTACTCGAGCCATGGAGTTATCGGTAAATTAAGAGTTATTCTCTAATATTCTGCAATATTAAGAGTTATTCTCTAATATTTCTAATATTAAGAGTTACTTTCTAATATTGCAGACATCTCGGACCGTGGCGTCAGGTGGTACACCGAGCGTGCTGTCCGCATATCTTGCCGTCCACGGCACCTCGACAGATCCCGCCACGGGCGAGCTTCGATATCCCGACGTCGCTACCCAGGAGTACTGCGTAAGTGTTAATATTTTTTCTACCCAAATTTTAAATTTTAGTTTTGGAAGGTTCAAGTTTAAATTTTATACTTATACTTTACTGCTTAATGTGGGTGTAGGAGCGGGTGGTTGAGCAGGCCCAGGCCTTGGGGATCGATTTTACCGGACAGAACGATCCGAGGCTGCTGACCCCAGTTCTGGACGCCGCACACGGAGGGCACCACGGAGGTTGGGAGAGAGGCCGGGGATTGGGCCCTAGCAGGGCCCATATGAGGTTGGACTCCACCCCGGCGGTTACTTCCTCCGTCTCCAGTGACCGGCATGTCCATCCGGAACTGGATAGCTTGAGGGCCACCGTTCAGGAGTTGAAGGAGATGCTGGTATGTATACTACTTTATAGTAAAATATCATTTCATATTATATACATATCAACATATCCATAATTAGTACGTAGCTTGAGCTTATTTGGTTTTAGACTTAAGTTTGATTAATCATACATACATATGTAATTAAAATAAACAACGCTTTTCCAAACTAGATATCCAAACAGGGTTTCGAAATAACTTAATAATGATACGAATTCGAATAATACACAGTTCTTACACGCTTCTTACACACGTTATGTCCAGACGCGACAGGGTAGATCGGCCGAGCCTCCACATGCATCTCCTTCGGTTGCGGCTCCGCAAGCCACTACATCGGCTGCGGTTCCGCAGACAGCTCCTGTAGCTCCACCGCCCACTCAGACTCCCGCAGCCGCGGCTCCGCAAGCGACTACCTCGACGGCGGCTGCGCAGACCACATCGCCAGCTCCACATGCCGCTCAGACTCCCGCTCGCGACGCATTGCAGAGTTTATTGACCGAGGAGCAGGCGCGCGTTATTCTAACGTTATTCAGAGGTGGAGCTGGACCGAACTAGGGTAGTTTTTTGGTTCTTATTTTTTGAAACATGTATTTATTTATATCACATTGTACTACATTTTGAAACGATATTGATATTGGTTTGTATTTATATCATATTCAGTTTTTGGGTTTCTTTTGTATATTATATATATGTGTGAGATGTGATTATGAATACTACAATATATGATTTGATTGATGTATATAGTATTGTGCACAGGGCGGGAAAAAATCTAGCAGCCCATTTTTAAAAAAAAAATACAGACAATATGTACCTACGGATTAAGCCGTAGGTATATATGTTGCCCCTACGGAGTTATCCGTAGGGGCAAAATATCAGGAAACCTGATATTTCCCCCCTGATCTCAGTGCAGGGTGTTGTTAGTGCCCCTACGGATATATCCGTAGGGGCCACTGTCTATCCCCTACGGAGTTATCCGTAGGGGCCAAATATCAGGTTTCCTGATATATTGCCCCTACGGCATAGTACCTACGGATATATCCGTAGGGGGTAGCACAAGGACCTACGGTTCTATCCGTAGGTACATACAATATATTCAAAAAAACATAAAAAATATATGATTTGATTGCCCCTACGGAGTAATCCGTAGGGGAAAAAATACCTACAGATATATCCGTAGGGGCAAGAATTTGCCCGTAGGGGCAAGTTCAGGGCCTCAACTTGCACCTGCGGCCTTTGCACCTACGTGGTATTTTTTCGCCCCTACGCATATATCCGTAGGGGCAGTGGGTTTCCCCTACGGATAAATCCGTAAGAATCTGGGTCAGGCAAAACCCAGACGTCAGCGCGTCAAGTCATCAAGTAATAACATAGTAAACAGGCAATGCGAATATAAACATGAATAAAGTAAGGGTAACAATAATATAAATCAGAGCAGTACAGGGTAGTGTGCAGTGGGTAAACTGGATTGTTCTATCAGGTTCTCTGTTCTAAAGTCTTTGAAACTAAATTGATGAATCATTGATGTAACTCAATAGTATCCTGTACATACCCGGGACCACGGCCACAATATTCTCGGCTGCAGCCGAGACATGCCGCTAGGCACAAAACAGGAATGTGTACACTCGATAGTATCCCGTACATACCCGGGACCACGGCCACAATATTCTCGGCTGAAACCGAGACATGCCGCTAGGCACAAAACATGAATGTGTACACTCAATACAGGTAGTGAACTGTCGAGTTACAAGTCAGATTTCACCTTTGATTTCCCCATACCCCCAAGTTATATGTGTATGTCAAGTCAGGTATCCAGTAATCAAGAAACTAATGCCAACACAGGATCAGGTAAACAGGTTTGTCTGGATAGACAACAGGATCGGTCCATGAGGACTACATGTTATGTTTGTTGGCATTAGACACAAGATCAGGTAACAGGTAAAACCATGGTACATCAGGTCAAGCCAGGTAATGTATAAAGGTGTTATGTCACGTCAAGAGTGTACGGTACCATGTCATGTCAAGTAGGAAGTATAACAGGTCATGTCAGGAAGCACAAGATGTCATGTGGGTGCTCATAATCAAACTAACATAAGCATGTGTATAAATAAACAAGCATGAGTACTATCAGAACAATAAACTGGAACATGTAATATGATATGCAAATAGATATAATTTCAAGGATATGGATACACAGTTATCGATTAGGGTTACATTTATAGTTCCAATATTAATTAAGATGCAATTTATTAAACATGGAGTGTTAATATCATATTATTATGTAGTAATGTGATCTATGGATGCAATTATATGTATCTTAAATGCGATGGATGCAAACGGGTATCCGAAAAGTTATAAAACTATAAAATGGTAATGTGGGATGTACAACTAAGCAATATATGATATAAATATTGATATAATAATATTAACATGGATAGCATATTCAAAGCGATTAATAACTATAAAAGTGGTGTTGATTAACCATGCACAAGAAAGTTCCGTTCAGAAATTCAGCGTCACCCTAATTTGTAAAATAGCTTAAAAATAACAAAAATTCTCCAAAAGGGACGTGTCTTATACCAAAACAAAGATAATTCAATAAGGTTTTCAGTTTTATAAGTATAAGCATCTCAGGTTGTCCCTACAAAAAGTTATGAACATTCGAAATTGAAAGTTTGCTACTGGAATTTCCCTGGACAGCAGTTTGGAGACATTTTCATTTACATTTTACGTTATTTAAACAATTTATTTTGCAAGTAAATATTTCATAGAGTTATAGTATTCTGAGTTATCTTCGTAACGAACTAAAAAACGTATACTAATGATTTGTCTATGATTTATAATGAATTTTATAAGGTAAGGTGTACAGTAAATTTCAGATTTGTCGTATCCGCTTTTTCAACGGCGTTTCATGTGTAAACTTTAATATTTTCAAATGTATAACATTATAAAATGCAGATTATAAACTAATTAAAGATAATAATAAGAAATATTACGACGATATATATTTTAATTGATATGGATGCAGTATAATATAATCTAGTATGTCACAAGATAAGTTTTCATGATTTAGATTTAATATGATATAAACGGATGCAAACGGAATATCGAAACGTTATAAAATTAAAAATGGGGCACTAGATTTAAACTATAGGTATGGTATTTATTTAAATAGGTATAAAATGAATTATATAGCATGTAGCAAGATTAACTTGCCTCGATGGGTCGCGAATCGGGAAAACGGAACGTTAACCGTCGGCGGGGAAAACTCGCGACGGGCGCACGGTTCACGGAATGAAACCAAACGACGAACAAAGGAACCACACGGGTCGGGGTACCTCGCTGGAACGTCATAAAGCGTCACCGGCACGACGGAATTCCGACAACAAAAGAACAGTTAAAAAAATGAGAAACGAGACATGAAGAAAGAAGAGAAAGAATGATAAAGAGAAATACGAGAGAATATATGAGGGGGAGAGAGAAAAAGTGGAGAGAGAGAGAGCGAGAGAGAGAGAAGTGGGGCCCACGGGGTTAAAGGGGAGGTTGCGATTGGCTGAGAGAATAAATTGAGAAGGATATAAAAGATTGTAAAAATATTATATGGTTAACTAAATTATATATGATGGTTTAAATATATTAAAATCTGGGATTTTGGCGCAAAGTACAACATTTCCAAATCGCGCCCGGGTCGGGTCCAAAAATTTGAAATTGAAATAATAGAATTTTAGGCGGGATCCAAAATTTAAAATGAAGTGTTTTATGATCAAAAAGCATACCCCCAAAACGGACACACGTACGTGCACGTAGCCATCCAAACTCGCCCGTTTCACTGAAAGGGACGAGAACACGATGCACGGACGCTACAACAGGGTTAGGGGTGTCAAGCAGGCCAAGATGAATATTTTTAATTTTATTTTAGATGCCAAAAATTGTTATATGCAGAAATTAATTTCCGGGTAGAATTTACAATAATTAACCATTAAGCAAGATAAATGAAATAAGTGACACACTACGTTCGAACGGTAATTGAAATTAGTAGTATTGGGCTCGGGTGTTACATCATCAAATACAATACAATGTGCAAACTATAAAAGAGTAAAGTGAAAAGTTAAGGGAGCTACAACTTTTGTAGCGTGTCCGGCTAATTCCGGAAGATCTTTTCTAGACTCCGTGAGCTTCCGAACGCGTAGGAACACCGATCTCCTCGCCGTAGATAATCCGTGTTGAAAACAGGCTGCTCGAACTCCAACTCTGTCACTGGGCGGAGAAACTTTCTCCAGAGGTTTACTCAGCGTAGAGAAAGCCGATATGAATATTGGGTACTCTCGAATTTTTTCACTACCTCACCATGGCAACACTTGCCATTTTTCAAGAGAGTAAAAGCTTTCAAGCTTTGAAAAAGAAGAAGAAAAAGTATGATGGCTAGTGAAAAATCAATTGAATTCTCTCATATTATGAGGAAGAAGATGAAAAAAATAAAGAGGGCTAAAAAGAAAAATAATCTCTGCTGTCTTTTTTCCTTCATATCATAATATATGAAACAAGTCTCATCAAATCCTCTCTCCCCTCTTTGTTGTCACAGAGAGAGAGAGGTGGGCCCCACTCACACACATGGTTTCATATTTATTATTCATGTACTTAAAAGAATATATAAATATATATAAACATTTATACACACACATCAATAAATATGAATCATAAATGAGAGTGAAAAAATATACATATATAAATCATACATTTATATATGTAAAATGAGATCTTGTATATGCATTATATACACATATACATCATGTATCATATACACGAAATGCCATCAATATCTTCTCAGTATCGTATACTGTAGAGAGTGTGTGTATCATATACACCATATTAGAAACCGCATCATAAATGCGATTATCAAGTCAACACTTGACTTGATATTTCGGCTTTTAATCCGACTAGCATAACTGCCGTCCGATTAAATGCGTATATCCAATATACATGTCTAATCGAACTGATACACATATCCTTATACACACATCACATCGCGTTTTGCCCGGACATGCACTTTTGTTGTGGGACTCTAAAGACCTGTCAATATGTTAGCAGTAGATTATATAGGATCGCATCCAATTGAATTTCAAACACTTTCAGATTCAACCCTCTCTCGGGTTAACCCACGAGCTCGTCAGTGGCACTAGCTGTACGTAACGGCTACCCAGGTATGAGCAAAATAAAGGCAGGTCGACGAGTGAACTCACCCGGACCCGAAAAAGTTTATAAGTGACAGTCATCGTACAGTCCAGTATCTTCGTCAAAGATTATCTCATACTAGGTCCAGGGGGTGGAATCTGTCAGACACCCAATAACCCGATAAGTCATGCTGACAGAGGACTCATAACCAAAAAGATACAACCGGTAACACTTACCAGTTTATCTCTACTGCCATGGCCATAGACTTTTGGTTATAGTTGTGTCCCGTACAGTGTGATATCGATTCCCAATACCGGGAGTGACGAATTCTCTCGACCGCTCACTGCCTCCATGTGCTTCGGAACTGTACCCAACTAAAATCTGTTTGCATGACTCAGTAGAGCCGTGGTAGGATAGTAATTTAAGTACAGTGGGAACATACACAAGACACCGTGGCGATTTCAGGTATAGGGACTACCCTGTACTCATGTCACCAGAAAACTGCTATCTGATATTAGTATAATACCATCTAGGAGTTCTCGGCTAATCCGTCCAGCATAACTCATCTAATGAGCACAAGTAAACTATCATCGGTGTCGAACACTAATGGCTATGGGATCAACCATCGCCCCGTACAGGGTCATGAAACGTATACACTAGTCTAAACGGGAATACCGATACCCAGTCACAATACTCTTATGACTAGGGACATTTAAGTATGTGCTTATAAACTACCAGGCCCCACTAGTATGATCCTTATCATAATCCTGATAGTGAAGCAAAGATCATATAGGCTTTATCTCATATATTAGCGATACGTGATAACTAGTAACACGTATACTCATGAACAAAAAAGACAAACCAGATAGCATACTATCTTCTCGAGTAAGATTGTTTTCTGTATTGGTCCTCATGAATTCAGTAATTGTATCCTTACAATTACGATAATTGCCTTAAGGGCACCTATATCCAACATGTCTATACGCACACAAAAATTGTGAAATTTTTAAAAATCTCAAAACTTTCTTTTCTCTTCAATTTTTCAGTATTTTCCTTGCTCAATTACGCAAAAATTATGAAATTTTCAAAATTCTAAGTATTTTATGGTTGATTCGATTTTTCAATATTTTGCTCGCTATATAACACACAAAGATTGCTAACTTTTAAAAAAATATGAAGAAAAAAATTTCTACAGTTTTAAAATATTTTTTGTATGTTGTATAGAATATGAAAATCGTGAAATTTTTAGAAATATCAAAATTTTTGTTTTCTTTGGTGTTTTTAAATTCTTTTCCTTATTATATAGAGCATGCAAATTACAATAATTTCTAAAATTTCTATATTTTCAACATTTTGCTTGTTTATATAACAAATAAAAATAAAAATTTTGAGAAATCTCAAAATTTCTTTTATTATTCTTTCACTCTTTCAATATTTTTCTTAATACAACACAAGAAAATCACAACATTTTCAAAAATCTCAAAATAAAATTCTATTTTCTTTCCTTACTTTATTTTGTATGTTAAGCACATGAAAAAAATAAAATATTACATATCACAAAATTTTCCGCTTTCTTTGATATTTAATATTCTACCTGATTATACTTTTGGAGAATTTCTAGATATCAAATAGACAAAGGTAAAAGAAAAAATGTCGTCGATTGTTGCTAAGACTTTAACAGTACAAAGAAATCGGATGAGAGTGATTCTAAACCCCTGACAACACACGAGAATCAATAAAAATTTTAAATCCTTAATTTTTTCCTTCAAACTTCCAATATCTTGGACGCTATAAACACGAAAATTGCGAAAGTCAAAAATCTCAAAATTTTCTATTTTGTTTGGTTTTTCAAAATTATGCATGTTATAGCATACGAAAAGCTAAAGAAATTTATGTTTTCTTCGATTTATCATTATTTTCATTTTCTATGGAGCATTTAAAAGTCTCAATATTTTCTGTATTTTTCCATTTATTTTATATTTTACGTGCTATAACACATAAAAATTATAAAATTTTCAAAAGACCCAATATTTTCTTTTTGTTCATTTATTCATATTTTATGTGCTATAACACAAGAACATTGTAGAATTTTTAAAATCTCAATTTTTTCCTGTTTTCTTGTGGTTTTTTAATATTATCCATGTCATTGCATAGAAAAATTACGAAATTTTCAAAATGCTCAAATTTTCGGTTTCCTTTGAAATTTTAAACATGCACATTTAAATAATGATTTTTTAAAAATTTTAAAATTTTCACTATTTGTTAGTTTTCTATATATTTTTCTCTGTACCAAATGAAAATTGCAAATTTTTAACACTATATTTTTTTCCCGATTTTTCAATATTTTGCATGCTATAGCCTAAATCATGTATTTTTCAATATTTTGCAAATAAAACCTAGTTAATGAAAGAAAAAATAGAGAAAGATTTTAAAGAATGAGACCGATCAAAATTTTCCACGATATAAGCCTAACTGTATTGGATAAAAAAATGATAAATATTGAGTAAAGAACCAATAGTGTATATAATTTCCATGACCCAAAATGTAATAAGAAAATTAAATAGAGACTAGATAACAATTTTCTCATAAAATTCACCATAGATTTGTCAGGCTTCTAAATGGACAAGTATTAAATGTGCTGCATAACGTCGGCATGTGAGGCGTTACGAGCCATGCATTTTGTCTCATTTGCTGCCGAGCTGTTTCCATGTCAACATGCCAGCTGGCGACTCATCATAGGTTTCTTAAGTCCGCTTTCCCATGCATTATTTGTCTTTTATATTAGTCAATGTTCTTCGTTTTCCATATCGATTCAAAGAACCTAAATCATTATGATCCTCCCATTTCCAACTTTTCATGATGGTTCAATGAATTTAAATCTAAATAATCTAATAAAATATACTCCCCATTTCAGATTTTTTTCATGATAGTTAAATGGATTTACAGGTTTAGCAAGGAATACCTCTCCTATTCTAATTTTTTCATGGCAGTTCATTGAACTTAAATCATTTAGGAAAAATATTTTCTCTCTTTCAAGTTACTGGTTTTTAGTCTATTATATATATATAGATATTAAGAAACTCATAAATTTTCTGTTTTGCCCTAATAAAAGATGACAAAAACAAAAAAGTTCCGTGTTGCCATAATATTAGTTTTGAACGAAAACTCCGAGGGAGAATTTTGAAATTCTGAATTGGTAACAATCAATTTCGCATTAATTCCGCCTCATTATTTTCAATGTAATTATGAAATTTTTGTCTAGTTCTAAACAAAAAAATACAGCACATTCCATCCAGTGTCAGTATGTGAGGCGTTACCAGCTAAGAATTTTGTCTCTTGCGTTGCTGAGCTGCTTCCACGTCAACATGCCGGTTGGAGTCCGATAGCTCATTGGTTCTTCTCTTAGCTTTGCCATGTATTATTTGTCCTTTATACAAGTCAATGTTTCTATTTTTACCATTAAAATTCAAAGAACTTAAATCATCAGGATCCTTCCATTTCCATTTTTTCATATTAGTTCAATGAACTGAAATCTAAATGATTTAATACAATATATTTTCCTATTTCAGATTTAATAAAATATAGTTTAATAAAATAAAATTAAAATGCCTATTTTCTTGAAGGTGCAAGAAAATTGACACTACTACAATATGGGGTTGCCCCTACGGACTCAGGAATCCGTAGGGGCAACTATTTCTTGCCCATACGGATTTATCCGTAGGGCCACATTGTTGTCCCTACAGTGCCTTACGTTCTAATTTGTTGTTTAGCCCTACGGAGCCGCAAACGGTGGATCTATGGTATGTCCGTAGGGGCATATAAATAGGTTGTTAATAAAAAAAAAGCACAGAAAAGTCATTCATCGTTCCCAAAAATTCTCTCTCTCACTCTCCCGCGCCTCATCGCCTGTTCCCGCACCTCGTCGCCACCGCGCTCCGCGCCTCATCGCCACCTTCGTCGGTCGTTCCCACACTTTCGTCGACTTCCCGCGTCTCGTCCCCACCTTCGTCGTCGTCGACCACCGTAAAAAAAATAAATTTTTTGCCCCTACGGCCTATTCCGTATGGCATACTGGACCTACACATATCTCCGTAGGGGTAAATTTTTGTCCGTAGGGGCAAGTTCAAGACTTCGACTTGCACCTACGGCGTTTGTACCTACGGGGTATTTTCTTGTCCCTACGGATATATCCGTAGGAGCAGTGGTTTGCTCCTACGGATAAATTCGTAGGGGCAACCCTTATTTAGCAGCGTGAAGTGCATCATTAACTCGTTATTATTTCTTTGACCAAAGATCTACACCTTATTTTTTTTTTATGTATATTGTATAAACAACATCCTGCGCTAACAACTTTTGAATAGGGACTTGTTACTAAAAACAATAAAAGAAATCAACCACAATCTCTTATTTGAAGAAACATCAAAATATTTTCATTAATAATTCATTTGAATATTATTTCTTTTTTGCTATGAAATATCAGAGTTAAACTACCAACCTTCCCGTCTTTGATTGGTGGGGTCATCCCATCAACCGTCCAGTCATCCTATTAGAATATAGGCGAGATGCTGGTAGGAGACAAGTATCGATAGAAAAAGATTATTTTCTGAAAAATCACTATACTATTGCAGAGCATCCGACAAAGCCAATTACACTTGTAAAGTTTTACTATATACAAATTAATTCAGATTTAAAAGGCGGCATCAGACAACAAATTATGAACGAAAATGATAACACTGAACCACAAGAGCTGAAACCCAAACATATATAACGGTTTCGAGGCGATAATATCCATTTTAGAAGAGGCCGATCACTGAGATAACGGTTTCGAGACGATGATATCGCATCTGTAAGCACGGATCATGGACAAATTAATTATAAATTCCATCTAGTTTTCTTTAAAGTAAATAGGACCAAGACAAAAAAAAGTTTAATTTACACTTGCCCAATAACAAAATGTTTCATAATTAACTTCAGCAAATTAATGTCATGGTACAAATATATATAAGAGTGCAATATAACGGTGCATACCATAATCAAATCACAACAAAGCGTTAGATTTATAGGAAACATATAATCATACAACTACACTAATTTCTCATTTTGGTGCTAATGAATGACATTAAGTTACAAATTAAATGTATATATTTTATTGACATACATCGCTAGAAATTACAAATTTACCAAATTATATGTGCTTTAAGAAAACACATGATAATACAATGACTACAAGATACAAATTGAACTCGATGAATCAAATCTTGAACGGCGCTGTCGTCATAGCAAGAAGCATGATTTTAGTATCATCTTTCCACATTTGTGTCACGGACCAAACTTTATGCATCTCTGTTACTCCTTGAATTCAGATAAAGTTTAGAATCATAGAAGAACTGATTCAAAACCCTTTTGTTTCAATTGTTACATCACAGGATAAGACCTTGATCGGCAGAACAATCGATCGAAGCTATGGAATGTTTTGTGATATTAGAGTGTAACTTTCAATCTGCCCTGCTAAATAATCGTTCCAATTCCTAAACCGATGCATCAATGCAAAGTCAAGCAACTATTCATTAAAATTAAATTCTTGCTCTTGATGCAGAGACAATGAAAACACATGTTTCCATGTCCAGAACCCCGAAGGATCCTATCCGTCCATAGACGAAGGATAAATTGGTATTTCCCGAAACTTCCCATACCCAAAAAAGGATCAAAATTGACAAATCTTCCATACTTTAGCAACACATCTCTCATTTTTTTCGTCTCACTTTTATCTTCACCATAAAACTCTATCATGATCGTGACTAACTTGGACTTTCCTAAGTCCATCTCAACCCTCTATTTACGAATAACTGATCTCTATAAAACTATATATAAACACATCTTTAATTGGAGAGAGAGACAGAAGAACGAGGAGGAGGGTGTGTGTGTGATGGATTTTTAGAGAGAGAGAAGGAGGAGGAGGAGGGAGGGGGTGATGGATTTTTTGAGAGAGGATTAATGCTAGAGATGCCCTAATCTAATTAGGGTCGTGAGTTCTCATGGGCAGCACTAGGTGCCTTTAAATAGAGAACTCTGTTCACATCCCAGTACATTTTTTCACTTTGCTCCCCTTCTTTTATATTATTTCTTTTTTTAGACTTGAAAGTTGTTTAAATATCCCTTAAAACGGTTGATATATCCCTATAATTAATTGTATAGACACTACTAAAATAGGGATTGCTCCTACGGGTATAAGAATCCGTAGGGTCATCGGTTTGTCCCTACGGTGCCCTACAGATTAATTAAAAAATATTAAAATGTAATCATTGATTTGGCCGTACGGAGCCGCAACCCCTTGTTGCAGTAGTGAGAGTGGATTATTTTTTGAAAAGTTATCTCACTTCCTTTCGCCTTCACTAGTTAATTTGAAGTTCAAATTTGCGCGAATATTTGATAATTCTTTAAAAAGGGTTGTCTGGATTGTACTTACATGGGTAAATATTCTGCAAATAGATTCATTCCATGGGATAATAAAGTTACTAAAGGTTGCGCTTGATATATGGAATATAAGATTAGCGGGAATTCTCACATTCCCGGGAATGGGATGACCGGGTATCTAATTCCAAGAAACCTTGCATTAACGTGTTTGATATACTTTAATCATTCCCGGTAATATATTTATGTGCAACCGGACACGTGGCCGGTGGAAGACAGCGAGGCCGACAACGAACGATTGGCGGAGGGCCAGCGAGCGGTCGGCTGGGTCGGCCGGCGACCAACGTCTGATCGGCAGTGGGCCGGCCGACGACCAACGTTTAATAGGTAGCGGGCCGGTGAACGATTAGCGATGATGGGTGTCCGGCCGGTTGCGAACTTCCGATCGGAGGCGGGCCGGCCGGAGGCGGACAGCTAGCGGATGACCGACGATGGGCGGCAGGTGACGAGGGATGCTGGCGGCGGATGGTCATGTGTTTGGTGGGTTTTAATGCATATTTTATTTCCTTATTTATCTATATTTTGCCTATTTAATGCTACTACGGGTTAGGACTGGTAATCAAACGAGCCAGCTCGTGTTCTGCTCGCTAAGAGCTCGTTCAAGCTTGCCTTGTTTATTAATGAACCGAACATGGGCCAAAATCTTAGCTCGTTTATTTAACGAGCCGGACATGAACCGGCCCTGTCTCGTTCGGTACCCAGCTCGAGTTCGGTAATAGCTCGAGTATATCTGCATATGCCCAAATACAATTGCATCCATGGTCCATTAACCCAAAATCTATAATATAAGTCTAGTGAGCAGTGACCGGTAAGTAACTTAGTAGTTAGTAGCTACCCATTAGACCCATTACCCATTAACTTATAATATAATCTTATATAATAAAGAAAGTGAAAAAAAACCCCTAGAGGCTAGAGTTCAGATCCATTCCAGACTCCAGAGACTTCCTTTCTATCTCAAATATATCACATCCCTCTCTTACTTTTTTCGCTCTCTATCTCTAAATTTCTTTAAAGTTTCGATTTTTAAGTGAAAGGTCTCACTTTTGAAGTTCGGGATTGATTAAGCAAGGTATTTTGAAGAACCTCTCACAATTTCTTCATTTTAGGTGTTGTTTTTTGCGATTTCCGCATTGTTTGATGATGATGACGAGAATCTGTAATATGTAGATATGATTTCTTGTTGAATTTAAGGATTTAATTGTTAGGTCTTGATTAAATATTTCGATATCTAAGTTAATTGAAGCCTTTGAATTGTTTGATTTCTATTTTGTTTTATCATTTGTATAAAGTAAAAGCTTTGATTGTAGAAAATAAGATTTTTTTAAATAAATTTGATAAATTGATCCGGACTTGAGCTGGACACGAGCCGGGCATGTTTAATCGAGTCGGACCCGAGCCAGACTTGGACCGACCAAAAAAAACCCAAGCCGAACTCTCATTGAGCTTGACTCGCTCAAGCTCGGCTCGTTTACACCCCTACTCCGAGCATATTTTGTGAAATAATGCAGATCATAAGGCAAAAGTGTACAAAGAGCGTATTACGTGCGCTGGATGTGGACAAATTTAAGCTAAAATAGAGCTAAGGTAGAAAATTACCACAAAGCAAGCGTGGAACAAGATTCACAAAGTCAGGACAAATCTACTGAAAAAATCTGGACGTTAAATCTTACCAAAAACCAGCCGAAAATCAATTTGCACCGGTTTTTAGTGAAATTAAATATTCAGATTTTGAGGGATTTTTGTATCTTCGAAATCTTCAGTAAACCACACTTGGAAATTGTCATTTGCCTATGTATACTGCTATATAGCCTCTCTAGGGTTTCATTTCTTCATGAGTTAATTGTTTTATTTTTTGGGAGAGATCAAGATATTTTATAAGTTATTTTTTATATTAGTTATCGAATTTTATTATGTTTTCTTCTATTATGAGTAGCTAATTTAATTGTTGGTGTTTGAATTATTCTCTCTATTCTTTTCTATCTGGTTATCATGATAAATCTCTTTGATAAAAGTTAATTATTTTTTATGCTATATATGCTAATAAAGTAAATAAATCAATGATTGATTGACACCCATAAGATTTGTTTAGGGAAGGATAGTATCACTGATAAACTAATTAGTCTAATAATAGCTTGACGACCTAGAAAACTAATTAGAGAATGTAAGATGAAATTTTTATTATAGTAGATTCAACC
This sequence comes from Agapanthus africanus, assembly GCA_030015575.1. Lineage (NCBI taxonomy): Eukaryota > Viridiplantae > Streptophyta > Magnoliopsida > Asparagales > Amaryllidaceae > Agapanthus > Agapanthus africanus. The sequence continues at coordinate 21,576,786 of CM057348.1, read as the reverse complement.
TAATTAATTTAGGATAATTTAGATTATTCTGACAAAACAAGGTAATTTGTAAATTTACAACTTTTGTGTTATTTTGTAGAAGGGTAAGATCTAATTATTGTTAGGTTAATTAGAATTGAATATTTAAATTTATTGTTATAGGAGTTTATAGATTGATAGGGTATTGCCATGATCATATAATTTATGCTTTCTTGATTGATTGATATTTTATCATTATGGACATATTCTCTATACTTTCTTGCAATTAATAGGTAATGAATTTAAATATAGGAATTAAAAAAGAATAGATATCTTATAAACACAATGATTATAAAAGATAATTCAAAACCCTAGGACTTTCTTTATTATTTGAAATCTATTCTTTTAAAACCTGGAATTTAATTTCTTTCCGTTATTTGCCTTTAATCAGTTTAGTTAAATGAACCAAATCTTTTTATTTAATTCGTTTTAAGTTAATTAGAATTCACACACCTCCCTGTGGATCGATCCATAGGTACTATAATGAATTAACTATGCACTCGCGGTTAAATTTGAAGGAAAACTAAAATCTCCATTAAGTTTTTGACGCCATTGCCGGGAAGATCGGTAGCAATTCTAGTTAATTTTAATTCGAATTAATTATTTTTATCTTTATTTTATTCTGCAAATTTTCACTACTAAAATAGGGGGTTGTCCCTACGGATAACAACATCCGTAGGGGCAGATAAAGTTTGGTCCTACGGATTAATCCGTAGGGCCAAACGGTTGCCCCTACGGTTCTTACATATTTATTTAAAAATTATTAAATCTTAAATTGTTGTTTGCCCCTACGGAGCCGCAAACTAAGAACCTACGGACTTATCTGCAGGGGCATCTAAATAGGGCTTTATGTAAAAAGGCAGATCGATCCCTACGCTGATTATCTCTTATTTTCTCATCACTGCGCGCGAACCCAAATCCCCAAACCCTCGTTCCCGCCGATCGCCGTTCTCGTCGTCGCCAGCGCCGGCCGATTCGTCGTCGCCACCGCCTGCTTCTTCCTCATCTCCATTCATCGTCGCCACCGCCTGCTACTTCTTCATCTCCGTTCATCGTCGCCATCGATTCGTGGTCGCCACCGCCTGCACAGGTTAGGAAATCTTCAATTAAACAAAATTTTGATTGTTTTAGGGCTATGGTTCATGGTTTGGGTACCGATGAGGCATCGGTTGGGGTTAGCGTTAGGGTTAGGGCTGGGGCCGGGGGGCTGCAGTTGCGGTTGGGGTTGGGGTTCGGCAGGGGGTTGCGGTTGGGGTTGGGATTGGGGTTAGGGTTAGGGTTGGGGTTCGGCTGGGGTTGGGGCTGGGGCGGTGGTAGGGTTAGGGTTAGGATTGGGGTTGGGGTGGGGGTTAGAAACCGCTACTTGCAAGTATACAATTGCCATTCAGAATAATAAACATAGAATATTTAAATGCGCCTCTACACTTTCAGGTTATGATGATTTGAATAGGCTTCAAGTATGGAAGAAGTATATGCTTTTAGATTAAAAAAAGAGTTAGATGAATACCTTAACTGTAGTGAAAAATATTCAAAATTAATACATTATTGGTTATATGAGAAGAGAATGTGACTGATGTAGACACAACAAGGTATGGTCCCAAATTGTTTGCTTTGGCTAATGAATCTTTTTAGTCCATGCATATCTAATATAAAGCATTTATGTCTGACGAATCTAATTTTCTTCTTCCCTCTCCGAGAGGGCTAGTAACGGAGTGTTCTTTAGAGCTATGAACAAAGAATCAAACCTGAGAGTCATTCGCTTCTGAACCGCTGTTGGTGAAAAACACATTTCCCATTTTTCTTGCAGTGAAAGTCTCAAGAAGTTCTTTTGCAAGATCCTGTAACAGCATAGAATTTCATCTGCATAGGAACTATATGAAAACCTAGCATCTAAAAGAAGCTAAACTGAATATATAGCAATCATGTCTCGATGGTCATTCCACAAGACATCAGCAATGGCAAGTAGAGTGAGAGATGGTGCCAAAAAACTATCAGTCTTATATTTGTAACTATCAGTCTTATATTTGTCAGATTAGGGGAAGATATTAAGGACCAATTGGAGAAATGCAGGTTTGCATAAAATATGTATATTCTACATTGATAGATTCGTTTGCTGTATACTGGTAGCACAATTAGGGGAAAACACAATAGTTGATTAGTACCAGAAGAAATATATCTATATATAGTAATTGTCCGGTCAAAGGTATGTTAATTAGAGAGTGATTCGAGATGTTCGAAGTTCAGGCCCGGACGTCCTAACGTCCCGGTCGCGTCTTTCGGCGAAGAACATATGTGACATGTGATATGTATGCATGTGTTTATATAATATGTGCGTATGTATTCATTTAAGTAAAAACAACCCTACACTTAAGCGAAATTATAAATTGAAACACACATATATAGAATACAACTCATACATGGGTATCCTCAAATCTAAATTTGATTATTGATAATTTATTCTTTTCAATGACAAACGCACACACAAAGCATATACACGGATTTTCTCCTTTTTCAGTAACCATCTCGTTCCTAGATTTCTCAATATAGTCATCATAACTTGCAATTTATATGATACAGTCTAATATGGCCCATGAGTACGTCAGGGTTAAGGACTGGATGTATGTGAATTGGCAACAACGTATGCAACTTAAGTTTGTCACTGGAGTTCCTGTTTTCATTGAATTTGCACGCGCACATAATAAGAAGGAGAAGACAGTAATGTGGCAAAAGAAGAAGGAGAAGACAGTAATGTGGCAGAAGAAGAAGAAAATGGCATTCCTTGTTCTCTGTTTCAGCATCAATCTTCTGATATGAACTAATGATGGCTTTCACATTGGCTTTTCCTTTTAGAGACTTCTTAGTGTCCAATGGAAAGTATACATCAGATTTGTGCAGGTCAGGTTCTTCTATGACTTTCAAGAGTTTCAACTGATTCTGTAAATTACACTCTTGTTTGGTGATACTTTTACCACTTCTCACTGCAGGTGCGCTCTCTAATATCCATTTTAAATGTAATATTATAGATATTCATGCCTGTTTATGTCAAAATTACTTATATTGTCAATGTTTGATTGTCTAGTTGTTGGTGATGCGTCCATATCAAGGACAGAGGTCACTCCCGCTCCTCCAGGTATGTTTATATATCATATAGTGCATACATATTGATTTAGAATGCTATATCATAAATATACACACATTCCTTTTACTCTTACTTAGATAGTAATTTTTATTATTGTCTAGCTGTAGGTGGTGACAGTAGTTGACAATAAAATTTGTCATCCTAGAAACTATGATTTTTATATGTGCTCGCATGCGGGAATGATTGTAAGTTGTGGACCTGTACAATAAATTCTTATTTGGTATTTGTTTGAAATCAAATTGAATACTATATAATTGATAAGTTTGTTATATTTGTATTTAGTTTGGAATTAACACAATATTTATTCACGCAGCATGCACTTATGAGAAATAGGGCACCACGCGTCCAACTCATTATCATGTGCTGCTTGATGAGATTGGATTTGCGCCTGATGATCTACAAGTGCTTGATCACTCCCTGTCTTATGTGTAAGCAGCGCTATATGCGAGTTTATCTTGTTAATATGTATATACTGAAATTAATTAATATTATTCAAATTTTGATACATGCAGATATCAGAGGAGCACATCTGCTATCTCTGTAGGTAAGGCTTTGAATTTGTTAATTTTGGTATTTCTTATCAATTTTATAGACCAGTATGTGCTAAATATAATGTTCTAAAAGTTGCTAGGGGGAAGGCAGCATTCCCCATCTTTTTTACCCTTGATTATCGCTATACCGGTCCTCATGCTGAGAGGTTCGGCTGGTATATGGGGGATGAGAGCCGGCTCATGAAGAACTATCCACTTCACGTTGAGTGGGGCGAGCAGCACCGGCGCTCATTCGCCCTCTTCTTTGATCAGGCTCGGGTATTAATATATATTTTCATTTGTGATATAATACAATATTAAGAGTTATTTTCTAATATATCTAATATTAAGAGTTATTTTCTAATATTGCAGACAACTCAGACCCTGGCGCAAGGTGGTACACCGAGCGTGCTGTCCGCATATCTTGCCGTCCACGGCACCTCGACAGATCCCGCCACGGGCGAGCTTCGATATCCCGACGTCACTACCCAGGAGTATTGCGTAAGTGTTAATATTTATTCAACCCATATTTGAAATTTTAGTTTTGGAAGGTTCAAATTTAAATTTTATACTTATACTTTACTGCTTAATGTGGGTGTAGGAGCGGATGGTTGAGCAGGCCGAAGCCTCGGGGATCGATTTTAACGGACAGAGCGATCCGAGGCTGCTGACCCCAGTCCTGGACGCCGCACACGGATGGCACCACGGAGGTTGGGAGAGAGGCCGAGGACTAGGCCCTAGCAGGGCCCATATAAGGTTGGACTCCACCCCAGCGGTTACTTCCTCCGTCTCCAGTGAGCGAAGGAGATGCTGGTATGTATAGTACTTAATAGTAAAATATCATGTCATATTATAGATATCAACATATCCAATATTAGTACGTAGCCTGAGCTTATTTGGTTGTAGACTTAGGTTTGATTAATCATACATACATATCTAATTAAAATAAACTACGGTTTTCCAAACTAGATATCCAAATGGGGTTTCGAAATAACTTGATAATGATAAGAATTCGAATAATACACAGTTCTTACACGCTTATGTTTCGCCCAATCAGAGCAAAGCTCTGTTGAAATTCAAAATTTAAAATTTTGAAGCAACGCTTCAAATCTCGGGCGCAATGCGCCACATGTCAAGCGCTGATACGTCAGCGCAGCGCCCAAGAAGGCGCGCCCAATCAGAGCAAAGCTCTGTTGAAATTCAAAATTCAAAATTTTGAAGCAACGTTTCAAATCTCGGGCGCAATGCGCCACATGTCAAGCGCTGATACGTCAGCGCAGCGCCCAAGAAGGCGCGCCCAATCAGAGCATAGCTCTATTTTAATGAAGCAACGCTTCAGCTGCGCAAGCACTACGCTGCGCGACACGTGTCAGCGCAGTTGCGCTGCGCTGTGCGCTGCGCGACACGTGTCAGCGCAGATGCGCTAGCGCAGTTGCGCTGCGCTGTGCGCTGCTCGACACGTGTCACGCGCTGGGGCATCTGCGCCAAACATAATTAAAATTTTAAGAAATCTTTTCTGTTCTTGTTAAAACAAGAAGATTTTCTTCTGCAAAGCAGAAGCCCTTGGATCAAAGATCCAACGGTGGGGAAAATTCCCCAAATCACTCAGAGAAACATCTCTTTAAGAAATTTAACTAATTTATGAGCACTATAAAAAGGACCCTAGGCCTCAATTAAAAGGCATGAACATCTTTCTAAAAAAAATAGAAGGAGAGAAAAGAACTCTGAGAAACTCCTCAAGAATAAAAAAGGTAAAAACCTTTAGAAAAAAGAGAAAGTTCTCTTATGAATAGATCATAGATCTAAAAAAAAGATCAATGATCTTTAATAAAAATAAAATAAAACAAAAATAGTGCTTTGCACTTTTCATGAACCTTTGGTTCTCTGAGATAAGAAAAATAAGAAAAAACTTATTTTTCTTTGATCTAAATTAGATCAAGAAATCAAATAGTTCTTTGCACTTCTGTTCTTGAATCTAAAAGATTCTTGGTGCTTTGCACTTGCAAACTGCGCTGTTGCGCTCTTGGGAGAACGCCACGTGTTAGCATCTAAACCACTTGCGCTATGCGCTCTTGAAATAAGAGCTTTGCTCTCTGGAGTTGGCGCAACTCACCGGAGCGCGCCACGTGTCAGCAGCGCAACAGCGCAGCGCACTGCACTGTTGCGCTTGCGCTCACCAGAGCGCGCCACGTGTCAGCAGCGCAACAGCGCAGCGCACTGCACTGTTGCGCTTGCGCTCACCAGAGCATGACACGTGTCTTCACCACAAGCGCTTGCGCTCAGTGAGTGGCGCAAAGCGCCTAACAAATGCAAGGCATTTCTTAAAGGGCCAGGCCCAAATAAAAAAGACCTAGCAGGCCAAAATAAATTGCAAAGCAATAAAAAAGGGGACAGAGCCCAAGTGAAATTGATGCTCTGCATCTTTTATGGGCAGAGCCCAAACAAAGAAAATAGAAGTAATGCAATGCATTATTTAAGTGTGGGCAAAGCCCTAGCACAGGTCTAATAGACCAAAAATAAATAAGGGTGTTGAACATTTTCAACTGGACTTAGCCCAATTTTGGCCGTAAGTCTTCAAATTAAATTGACTGAGCACAGCTGTTCTCTTAAATTAATTTATATCCGGTTCGAGGGTACATCTCCGAACTCCTCTGACACCCATCGTTGTAATCCTTCAACGACGTCAGAGAGGTGACGGGTCCCAACGACCATACATCAATATGGACTGCGGAGTCCTTAAACTCGTGGACCGAAACGTCCTTAAACTAATATCGGACCGAAACGTCCTTAAACTAATATCGGACCGAAACGTCCTTAAACTAATAATGGACCACCACGTCCCCAAACTGGAATATGGACCGCAACGTACTTAAACTACCTATGGACCATTACGTCCCTAAACTGGAACAATAGAGCCTCCAAATGCTCTTTTGCCGGATCTAAACGGTCCCGTTTAAGTTGATCTTAGCCCCAAATACGGCTAATGTATCCTTAAACATTTAAACAGATTATAAAACCCTAAATCGACTTTGGTTCAAGGGTACATCTCTGAACTCCTCTGACATCTGCCGTTGTAATCCTTCAACGACGTTAGAGAGGTGACGAGTCCCGATGGCCAGATATTAAATGGATTATCACGTTAAGTTGATCTTAGTCTCAAACAGGACTATTGTATCCTTAATGAACGTTTAAGTTGATCTTAGCCGCAACGCGACTAATGCATCCTTAAACTAAAAACACCAAACCCAAATCTAAGTAAACACGGATTTGGACTAGTCCACGTCCTACGGGCGACGACATTATTCAGTCTCCGTATACAATCCACGGGCAACCACAAACAAAACAAACACACACGACACGAAGTGAAATTCTGGAGAAGGAGAAAGTTGTTACCGCGATGCGGTAGCGTAATTAACTGCAGGGGCTTGCGCCGCAGGGAAGAGCATCCCCACAATCAAAAACCCCTCTAGCGAGGGGGAATCTGACGAAGTCTGCTACATCGGCCGCATCCGTCTAAACCTCCGATACACGGTGCCATAAATCAACTTGGCATCTTTGGAGAGGTGGACGGATAAAACCAAATAGCATCTGCCCCGAATCTCAGCGTCAGGACCCATCGCGGTCCTGTGCGCCGTCTCTCGGAGGGGAACAGATTCTGGCACGCCCGGTGGGACCTTTTCCTCTTTCCACTCCACGCTTCGTGTGTCGTCTTCGCGAACCATTCGCGGTTTGTTAATGGTTGCCTTCGGATTTCAAGTTACTAAGATTTGGTCTTTTGCCTGGCGCAGAACTCAAGATTCAATGGCCTCTAATTGCACCAACTGCTCGAAGTGCCACTGCAACGGACGCTCCACCTCACCGGGAGGTGTAGCATATGGGCCCCAAGCGGCTTCCTTCCTCACTCTGCCGGTAGATCAGGTGACCCAAGCCACCACTGGTCTGTTCTTTGGGACCATGATCCCACCTACAAGCTTCCCTATGCCAATACCTGCACCGGAAGTGAACAAAAAGTCGGTCTTTGACCGGCTCACTGCTATGACGGCCCCTGTCGACGGGTCGCCCGCTACCAAACCGACAGCCTCTGTTTTCACCAGGCTAAATCTGAACTCTAAAATGGCTGTCCAAAGGAAGGCAATAACTGTTGCCTCAGAAGTCGTCAAGGCGGCTTCTCCTATCAAAGAGTCAGTCTTTTCAAGACTGACGATTCCTGCTCCTGCATCTGCTTAGGGATCCATCTTCGGCAGGTTGAATATCACCCCTCAGAAGACAACCTCAGTCTTTAAGAGGTTAACACCGGCGGCGCCTCATTCAGACAGGGGGCAAAAAGAAACTATCTCAATCTCTGAGCCAATCCCAACGGCTCGCCGTGCTCGACGTCGCCATTGGCAACGAGTGAGGAAGGCAGGGGGCAACTCTCCCTCAGGGCTGACTCCACCGGCTCCAGTGGTGGAAGTTAACGCTGCTGTCCCAACCGGGAACAGCTTTGAACTGCTGAGGAGGGTACTGAAGAACTCTCCAACCGCTACACTGAAGAGATCTCCTCCACCTGCGGAGAGAGTTTCAGAAACGAAGCAAGAACAGCTCCCTCAACGGCTGTCCTCAAGAATTTATAAAGTTTGGCAGAGGGTTCATGACTCCGTGACTGACCCAGGTCACTTTCGTCACCAGAAAAAGGCGAAGGTGGAAAAAGACAAGGACTGCCCTATTAAACAGCAGGGGACAGCAGCTGCAAGGCTGCCCCCTTCACCGGTTCTTTCAACCTCAACAGCCCACAAAAGAAGGAGGCCAGAGAAAACTCCCGCGTCAGTGGCAAAAGTTAAAAATGGCGAACCCAAATGCCCAAAGTCAGGGGGCATGATAGTTCATACAGTTTATGTGGCATCGGGAAAGGAGGATAGCCGCATATCAACAGGTCATAGACCGCACACGAGGTCAGTGACCAAAGCTCAGGAGCAGCAGCAGAAGCTCCAAGAGATGATGAACGCTATGGCCGCACTTACAGGGCCAAAAGAAACCCCTGAAACGTCCTCGGACGAGCGTCAAGAACAAGAAACGGACGCTGAATTCCTTCGTCGCGTACTAGAGAAGAAGGATAAAGAGGCTGCGGAGCAGGCAGCCAACATAAAGAAAATGGCCCTCCTGTTACAGGATATGGTGGGTATGATGATTCAACAAGATCCATCTGCTGAAGATCCCCCAATCATTCTTGAAGACGATAGGGGAGAGACGTCGAATCCTCCACCAGTTCTGTCCGCAGCTAAAGAGGATACAATCTCCAAAGCTGATTTGGATGAATACATCGCCCAGCAAATACGGGTTCATCATCCAACCGAAACAGCCGGCCAGGTCGTGAAAACGGGGAGACCATATCCGAGTTGGTACGATCAAATCAAATACCCGCCAGGTTATACGATTCCCAAGTTCCATGTCTACAAGGGGACGGGCAATCCTCACCAGCATGTTGCCCAGTTCAGGGCACTCTGCGGCAATACCGGTGGAGATGACAAGCTGTTGCTTCGCCAGTTTGTTGGAAGCTTATCAGATACAGCGTTCGAATGGTACTCTGAGCTTCCGAACGACTCTATTAAAACCTTTGCGGAGATGGAGCTGTTGTTTACTCAGCGTTTTGCAAGCGCCAGTGAATGTACCCTGATGACAGCACTGATTAACGCCAGGGTAAAACCCGGCGAGACGTGGGTTCAGTACGCTATACGATGGCGTAACTTATGGTCGAAGTGTGAGCAGCGCATTGAAGAAGCTCCCGCGGTGGGTATGTTTGTGGGAACCCTCGATCCACAAGCAACCATCTCGCAGTTCATGATGTTTTTCAAGCCGACTACCTTCCAGGCCTTGATTGACAAACTAGCGCAAATGGATCAAATGGGCCATAAACCCCCTCTTCCAAGGCCAGACACCCGAAATGACAAAGGGAAGGGAAAAGCGATCGTCGTCGCTAATGCTCAACAACAACTGAGCGACTCGAAGCCGGTTGCTCGTCAAAATAATACGCGACCGTACGTGCCCCTTGAGGATAGGATGGGACGTCCTTATTCCTTTCCCCGTGATAAAACGAGGAGGTTATTCGAGCTGGCGTTGCGCAACAGACTCATAAATTTGCCGGATCCAAAACGTCCGTTGCAACCAAGTGACGTCAACGAGCCCAACTACTGTCCTTATCATCGAGTACTAGGCCATCCGATCGAAGATTGCTACGTTTTCAAGAATTGGCTTGAAAACCAGTACCGACAGGGCAAGTTCGCGTTATCTGACAAATGGAAGGTGAATCCCCCGCAGCCCCACACCTCTAAGGGGACGAATACGCCGGGGGCAACATGCTCCGTTATTGAAGAAGCTCCTTGGGAGGTCGTATTATCAGCCAAGACAAAGAGGATGCTAAACGATCTTCAGACATGTCCAGCAGTCAAGTGGAAGAATCCGTTGGAACCGCAGGTCATTGAAGGGATGTTGAAGCCATGTCCAACTCCAAGGACCGATGGTGGCGGTTCAAGCACTTGCAGCCAGCCGTCAAAATCTTCGAAAAAGAAGAAGAAGAAATCTAAGAAGCCCGTGAAGCATGGTGGCAAACACACGGACTTACAAAAGCAAATTGACGCGTTGGAAGAATACAACCAAAAGGCGCGGACTCCCATTACGCTCTAAGAATTCTTCAACCACGTCTTTCAAGAGGAAGGTGAGGGAGAAAGTTCGTCAGATGAAGCTGAAGAATGCGTGGCGAGCTGTCATATGATTTCCCATTCGAACGATGAGGAGACCCCTTGTACTGAAACGCTGGGGGCAGATTCTGAACCAAAAGTTCTGGGGCCATCAGATGAAGTAATTAACGCATTCCTTAATGAGGCTCGGTTGAAAAGTAAAGCTGATCGGGAGCGCGAGGCGGTTATATTTGAAAGGGCCAAGCGCCAGCGACTTGATGAAGGAGTTGAGACGATCCCGTTGGAGCTGAACATCTCCGCTACCAACAAAAGCCAATTCAAGATAAAAAAGAAGTTTGCTAAGGCCATGTCAATGGGTATGAAGCTACCATCCTCCGAAGAAATTACCGGTGAAGCGAAAATGCACCCGTCTTATTGCTTGTATCATCAAAAGATTTCGCACCCCACTCAAGAGTGCAAAGCTTTCGATAGATGGTGGCAAGGATACGTTGCTCACCGACAACACTTTAAGCGGGAAAAGCGTAAAGCTCGTCGAGAGCAAAGAAATATGACCGAAAGGCTTAAAAGAACTGCTGGCGATTGTCGCGTGGTTAACACCGGTGGATCACAAGTGCCTACATTCGGGAGTGATTCTGATGAAGAACTAGAACTTGCCCCTCTCTTCAAAGAGTCCGCTTCGAGAACAGAAAAAGAACCAAAGGTTTGCGAAAATATCCGGCTACGTAATCGCACGCTGCCCGAAAAGAACCTCGGACCCTCGAACAGAAAAGATAAAGGGAAAGAAAAGGTCTCTGAAGATATCATCTTAGATGACCAAGTGGTGGAAGAGCTAGCTGCCAAAGACCCACCAAAGAAGAATAAGGTGGATTACAACGTCTTAGCACATTTGAGGAAGCTGCCCTCACAGCTCAGCATTCTTGACGCCCTTTTGCTATCAAAAGAGGCGAGAGATTCGTTGATTAAGGAGCTCCAAGACCCGGAACAATTCCAAGCATGCCTGGACGAGGAAAAGATGAAGGATGAATTAGAGGAAGTGCACACGGCTGATGTTACTTTTGGCGATGAAGACCTTCTACTTAGGACGTGCGAACACAATCGCCCTCTCTATGTCTCGGGATACTGCCATGATATAAAGATAGGAAAAATCCTGATCGATAACGGGTCGTCTGTTAACCTACTCAACGTGCGGGTGTTGAAGGAAATCTGCATGAGCGTCCAGCATCTTGCTCGGGACAAGATCACCATCTCCGGGTTTGACTCCCAATCGTCAAAGACTCTTGAATCTGTGATACTGACACTATGCTTCGGGCTACTCGTCACGGACATTAAGTTCCACGTCATAGACGCCAAGACATGCTACAACGCTTTGCTCGGCCGACCATGGTTACACGAGTACAACATCATCCCTTCTACACAACATCAGTGTATGAAGTATTTTAAGGATGGTTTCGAGTATACCGTGACGGGAGAACTGAACCCGTTCTCTGTGAACGAGGTCCGCAAATACGAAGATGCCAAATACTTCTTGCCGGATTTCGAAGACACGGAGAAGTGCCACAAGCCGGAGAATAAAACTAATGCCACCATCCCTGTCTTCGGCAGTGACACCGAGGAAGAAGAGGAGATAGTATATTCGGGTCCGCCCCAACATAACAAGCCAGGACCGTCCACTCCTACATTGGTCTTTGGTAGCGATTCGGAGGATGAGGTCCATGTCGTATTCTCTGCTCGACCTTCAATACAAGCTTCCGCTGATGAAGAGCAAAGTCTGCAAGTCGCCATGGTGCCGCCTAAACATCATAAAGAACTGGACGCACTTAATATCTACAGTGTAGAAGAGCTGCGGACATTCTATATCCCTCCCAGGCGAGAAAACGAGAAAGCAATTCTGTTTTACCGCTCTGAAGAAACCAAGGTGAAAAAAGAAATCTGGCATGGCGCAGATCCTGCGCTCGACAGGCTTCAGCCTATCCGTCTTCCCAGATATTATACAGAGGGTTTGAAGAAGCTGCTGAAACGCCAGGAGATATCCTTCAAACAGACCGTTAGAGAGGCCAAATTCTATGACAGGGTCTGGAACGTTCCCGGGACCCAACGCAAACTGCCTAACGGGAGAATGGAAACAAGAGGGCTTGGATACATCCGGTCAAAGAAACGAGAGTTACTACTCGGCTGCTACGTCGTGTATGACCTTGATGAAGAAGCGGATGCTCAATAGGAGGACGCTAATCCTAAGCCAGTGAAAGTTCCAGATGCAAAAAAGCCCAGTCCGTCGTTCGAGGAACAAATGGACAGACTTATAAAGAAAGATGGTCAAAAAGTCCGATATGATCACAACCGTGAGACGGCCATCTACGAGAAAGCCAAGACGCAACGCTTTCTCCAACAGGCCGTAAAGGATGAAAATGCCGCTCCTTGTCAACCCGTTATAAAGAAGGCTCAGCTCAAAAGCAGAAATAAGTCGAAAGGCCAAAAAGGCGCTCAACAACAACAAAGCAGGGCTAAGAAGCCACGCAAACGGGAGTCGAGCGTTATTGATCTATCCCTTATGAAGAAAATGGGGCGAGCATACTCGTTTCCTCGGGACAAGACAAAGAAGATACTTGACCTTGCTCTAAAATATCAGATGCTTACACTGCCAGAGACTAAGCACCACGAACGAGCAGGCGAAGTCTCACATCTGGACTATTGCTCTTACCATCAAGTAATAGGGCACCCTCTCGAGGATTGCTTTACCTTCAAGAATTGGGTCGAAGATCAGTATCAGCTTGGCAAGTTCGCTCTGTCAGACAACTGGAGGGTAACGCCACCACAAAAGCATGAGCCCAAGGCCACGAAAGAGGAACCAGTTCCACATTGGGATTGGAAGCGAATTCGCACCTGTCACATGATTACAATATTAAAAGAAGAGCCCGATGACATAGATGAGCTCCCTTGGTGCTTCGAAAACAGCAGCGACGAGATAATCTCAGAATTCCCACCAGTGCCAAAAGAGCTGGAGGATGGAATCCATATCACTGCAGATAACCTTAAGAAGATTGAGTTGGGGATGGCAAACAATCCACGACCGACATTCATCAGCGAATTACCATCTGAAGAAAGGGTAGCTGTGTTAAAGGATGTGCTTCTGCAGCATAGAGATTGCTTCGCGTGGAACTATTCCGAAATGCCGGGACTAGATCCAGAAATTGCTTTACACAAATTGGCGATATTCCCGAACATCAAGCCAGTCAAACAGGCGCCGAGAAGAATGCGACTCGAGCTTGAGATGAGCATCAATACCGAGGTCAAGAAGCTGATCGACTCTGGCTTCATCCAGGAGGTTCAATACCCTGAATGGATCGCCAACATCGTCCCGGTGATGAAGAAAAACGGGACAGTGCGTATATGCGTAGACTTCCGGGATCTTAATAAAGCTTGTCCGAAGGACGATTTCCCAGTGCCAGTCACCGAACTGATGATAGACAATACGTCCACTCATGAGGTTTTCTCCTTCATGGACGGCTCATCAGGGTATAATCAAATAAAGATGCATCCCGAAGACCAGAAGCATACGGCTTTCCGGACTCCTTTGGGAATATTCTGTTACAAGGTGATGCCCTTCGGTTTAAAGAACGCCGGTGCCACCTACCAAAGGGCCATGACGAAGATCTTCGATGACCTTATACACGAAATCGTCGAATGCTATATCGACGACCTCGTTGTTAAAAGCAAATCATATGAGGAACATCTCGAGCATCTGAAGACCGTATTTCAACGTCTTCGGCAATACAACTTGAAGATGAATCCGCTCAAGTGTGCATTCGGAGTTTCATCAGGAAAATTCCTGGGATTCATTGTTCGACACCGGGGTATCGAAATAGATCCGTCCAAGATCAAGGCAATCATGAAAATGCCTCCGCCGAGGACTCTCAAACAGTTGCGGTCTCTCCAAGGGAAGCTCGCATACATACGGCGATTTATAGCCAATCTTTCAGGCAAGTGCCGTCCCTATAGCCACCTGATGAAGAAGGGAACCCCATTCGTCTGGGATCAAAGATGCTAAAGCACGCTAGACGAGATCAAGCAATACCTGCAGAACCCGCCGGTGTTGGCTGCTCCGGTTAAGGGAAAGCCTCTCATTCTTTATACAACTGCTCTCGAAGGTTCTTTAGGCGCGTTATGGGCGCAGGAGAATGACCAGGGAAAAGAAAGAGCACTCTACTACTTAAGTCGAGTTCTGCTGGGGGCAGAAAGCAACTACTCCCCCATTGAAAAACACTGCTTAGCGTTGATCTTCGCAATAACAAAGCTTAGACATTACGCATTAGCACATGAAGTCCATCTCATTTCAAAGGTGGACCCTCTCAAATACCTAATGTCAAAGGCCATATTGACGGGACGACTCGCTAAATGGGCCCTGCTCTTAATGGAGTTCTCGATAACGTACCGACCTCTCAAGGCAGTGAAAGGCCAGGCCATCGCCGACTTCCTTGCTGAGCACCCGATACCTGCCGATTCTCCCCTAAAGTGCGATTTGCCAGACAAACATGCGTTCGACGCAATCGACAGTGGTGATACCCGTTGGGAGCTTTATTTCGATGGAGCATCTTCCATGAAAAAGCACAAACAAAGTACGCCAATGATCAAATCGGGAGTAGGCCTTATCTTCGTGACCCCACAAGGAGGAATAATGCGCTTCGCTTTCTCCTTGACAGAGCCGAGAACGAATAATGAAGCTGAATATGAAGCTTTGATAGCAGGTTTCGAGATCGCCATTGACATGGGAATTGAAAGCCTCCTCATATATGGGGACTCTCAGCTAGTCGTTAGTCAAGTGAACGGCGATTACCAAACATGCAAACCGGAATTGGTAAAATACGGGGAAAAGGTGCAACAAGTGCTGACCCAAATTCCCTCCTATACTTTGGAAAGTATACCACGCGCAGAAAATAGCAAAGCGGACGCGTTAGCTAAGCTTGCTAAAGAACTGGCTGACGAGAACCTCGATGAGGTTAGAATCATGGTACAAAGTCGTCGGGTGCTCGCCCCCGCAGAAATACCTCCGGGATCACCCGAAGAGAAGGGAGTGACTGAGCAAGCGACCTTACAAATAAAAGACCATGAGAAGGTTGAGGATTGAAGAGAGGTCTTCATAGACTACTTCAAGTCCCACTGAATGCCTGAAGAAGCGTCTATAAGACATCAGCTCATGAAACGAGCTCTGTATTTCGCCTTCGTCAACGATACTCTGTACAAGAGGTCATTTGATTCTCTGTGGCTGAGATGCTTAGGACCTGACGAAGCGAAAAGGATCGTCCAGGAAGTTCACGACGGACTCTGCGGTTCTCATCAAGCAGGCCCTAAGATGAAGTTGAAGATAAAACGGATGGGCTACTACTGGCCTACGATGATTCAGGACTGCATCGAATATGCGAAGCACTGCCACTCATGCCAAATTCATGGGGACTTCATCCACCAGCACCCAAATCCACTACATCCAACGGTGGCTAGCTGGCCATTCGAGATGTGAGGGACTGATATAGTCGGCCCCATTGAACCAGCATCGTCTAGGGGACACCGTTTCATCCTGGCAACGACTGACTACTTCTCTAAATGGGCGGAAGCAGTACCGTGAAGAGAGGTGAAGATGGAAAATATCCTCCACTTCTTCAAGACGCATGTCATATATCGATTTGGAACTCCGCGACGGATCATCTCCGATAACGGGCCAGCTTACAGAAGCTACAAGATCAGTCGCTTCGCGCAACAGCATAATATAGACTGGAGATATTCCTCGGTTTATAATCCGCGAGCCAATGGACTAGCTGAAGCCTTCAACAAGACATTAACAAAAATCATAAAGAAAACAGTGTCCCGTAATAAGAAAGATTAGTACGAAAGACTGCAAGAAGCTCTTTGGGCATATCGAACTACATTCAAGACGGCCACGAACACAACGCCGTACGCGTTGGTGTTCGGTACGGAAGCAGTACTTCCCCTCGAGATAGAGTTACCCTCTCTACGAGTGGCAGTCCAATACGAGCTTACGGACGAAGAAAATGCCCACCTTCGGCTTGAGGAGCTTGACGCCCTTTATGAAACTAGGCTCATAGCGCAGCAAAATCTGGAAGCTTATAAAGCAAAGATGATGCGCTCATACGAAAGATTGACCCGACCGAGGACATTCCACCAAGACGAACTCGTACTAGTGGTCAAAAGGCCTATGATCCCCAATCACGCCAAGCGGGGAAAATTCGAGCCAAACTATGAAGGCCCGTACATCATAGATAAAGTTTACCAGGGTGGGGCCTATCTACTCATGGACATGCACGGTGAAAGGCCTTTCAGGCCGATAAACGGTCGCTTCCTGAAGAAATACTACGCTTAATGAGCCACAGCCTAGGTCAATGATAGATGACGACGACCATGTCCGCTCGCTATCTTCCTAAGCTCAAGTTTTATAAGCAGTAGCCAGCCTCTCAATGTCGGACCGAAATGTCCTTAAACTAATAGCGGACCGAAATGTTCTTAAACTAATAGCAGACCGAAACGTCTTTAAACTAATACCGCAGCATCCTCAGGCTGACGAGATGAATAAAAAATATATAAATAAAAAAAAAATATAATAAATAAAGACGGTATGTCCATAAGCAAAAAGGGCACGGATGAAAACCCGAAAGGGCTCCATGAGTAAAAACAGCAGGGCTGCCGGCGAGTGTTCGTGAAAACCCGAAAGGGCGCGACCTCCTAAAAAAATATATATATAAAAATAAAAAGAATAAAAAAGCGGTACGTCCATGAGCAAAAAGGGCACGGATGAAAACCCGAAAGGGCTCCGTGAGTAAAAACAGCAGGGCTACCGGCGAGTGTTTGTGAAAACCCGAAAGGGCGTAACCTCGTTAAAAGACACTTATAGGGTCCTCTCGACCTTGTAAGGAGAAACCACCCGCGTGAGATCCTTACGACTCACAAGGGAGCAACACACTTAGGGATCCCCACGATCCCTAAGGAGAAAATACACTTGCGAGATCCTCACGACTCGTAAGGAGAACTCTCTTATGGGACCCTCACGGCTCATAAGATTTGAAAGTCTTAAGTTACAGAGACCTAAACCTGTGCTTAAGCAATCCCCACAATTTCCGATATTGCCCTACAAGTGGCCCAATACTGACCCTTGTATACAATCCACGGGCACGAATAAACATTCCTTAATCAAGTCTCATACGAGACTGGAGATATGTTTGCATGGTGAACAACCCTTGTAAATCCTCTCGATTTATGAGGAGAAAACCCTCCTGTAGGATCCTTACGACTTACAGGGGAAACGAACACTTAGGAATCCTCACGAGTCCTAAGGAGAAAACACACCTACAAGATCCTCACGACTTGTAGGAAGAAATACCTTCGTGGGACCCTTACGGCTCATGAAGTCAAAAGCCTTAGTCAACAGGACATTAACCCTGTTCGCTAAGCCACCCTTGTTCGACATCGACAGAGGCAGATGATGATTCGCTCCTGGTAATATCCCAATTGTAGCGGTGCTGATGCCGAAATCGGTGTCTGATTCCCGGCTTACGGGGAAAAGCCAGTAGGCCGTACATGCATACGAAATAGCCGAAATGATGGGGCAACTTGCAATAAAAAGCAGCAAGTAAAAATGTATGCATGCAAAATAGCCGAAATGATTGGGCAACTCGCAATAAAAAGCAGCGAGTAAAAATAAAATAAACAGTCGAAATGATTGGGCACCGCGAAAAATAGCCGAAATGATTGGGCAACCGCGACCTTCGCGATATAAAAGCTGAAATGATAGAGCATTGTGGAAACAAAATTAAAAAAAATGATGAATAAAAAAAATGATGATGATAAAACTTTGGCCCTACAGTTAAGATCACATCGATCCCTGTATACAATCCAAGGGCGTAAACAAAGAGGGAACCGTACTTTCCCAAAAGACTCCGTCAGACGACGAAGCCAAACCTCGACGGTTCATTCCAACCGAAGAAGCCAGTGTCTTCAGCAAAACTCCTCGACTCACGGATACAAACACTCCTTGATGAGAGCCTCCTGATTCGCGTCGACTCGCAGAGCCACCAGTGCCTCCGTGGGAAATCTTCGACTCGTTTCAAACCCCAAGGAAACAAATAATCCTTGGCGCTCGGGAAACAAATAATCCCTAGCAAACTCCTCGACTCATGGATACAAACAATCCTTGACGAGAGCCTCCTGATCCGCGTCGACTCGCAGAGCCACCAGCGTCTCCGTGGGAATCCTCGATTCGTTTCAAACCCCAAGGAAACAAATAATCCTTGGCGCTCGGGAAACAAATAATCCCTAGCAAACTCCCCGACTCACGGATACAAACACTCCTTGACGAGAGCCTCCTGATCCGCGTCGACTCGCAGAGCCACCAGCGTCTCCGTGGGAATCCTTGACTCGTTTCAAACCCCAAAGAAACAAATAATCCTTGGCGCTTGGGAAACAAATAATCCCTAGCAAACTCCTCGACTCACGGATACAAACACTCTTTGACGAGAGCCTCCTGATCCGCGTCGACTCGCAGAGCCACCAGCGTCTCCGTGGGAATCCTCGACTCGTTTCAAACCCCAAGGAAACAAATAATCCTTGGCGCTTGGGAAACAAATAATCCCTAGCAAACTCCTCGACTCATGGATACAAACACTCCGTGACGAGAGCCTCTTGACCCACGCAGAGCCACCACTGTCTTTACGGGAGAATTCCCGGTTCGTCTCAACTTGCAAGATGAAGTCTCAGGCAGTAAGGATTGAAAAGCTTGCTCCCTGAACAATGGGGCCCTGCAAGTCAATCCAAAATGGTCTCTTGCATACTATTCACGGGTTTCACTCTCCAAAGTCGATTTTCGATAAGGAGGGAAACAACCGCTTACGAATCCTCTCGACTCGTAAGAGGGAAAATTCTCTTATAGGATCCTTACGACTTATAAGAGAAAACCACACTTAGGAATCCTCACGATTCCTAGGGAGAAAACCCACCTACGAGATCCTCTCGATCCGTAGGGAGAAAAGTCTCTATGAGACCCTCACGGCTTATAGAGTTGAAAAGTCTTAGACAGCAGATCTGAACCTGCGGCCTAAGCCATCGCTATTTTTTAAGAAAGTCAAGATACTCGTTCTGATCATCCGTCAACCATGGTTACTAAGGTGGCATGCTGATAATGAAAGAAAGAAAAGACGGAGAAAATGACACATTACAAAAAAAAGGGTGTATCTTTTATTCATAAACCTGATTGGGTACATGATACATTATGTCAAAGAATAAAATATATATATATATACATTCTTTTATCTACAATTACAAACGATACAAAGAAGGATAGCTACTGAGGAGGAAGTGTCTTTAGTAAATCCACAAGTTGCTCTCGCACTTCCTTCAGCGCCTCCTCTTGAGCGGCTGGCGCGGCCACTTCCGCTTCCACCCGGGCTCGCTGCTGCAAGAAAGATGAAAGTTACTCCTCCGCAGCCTTCTGGGCTGCTTCCTGGCTGGGTGCAGCTCGCTCGACAACATCAAGGTGTTGCCTCAATGATAACCCTTCAGAAAGACATTGCAGAAGGCCCTCAAAGACAACCTTCAGCCGTGCGGCGTTGGCCTCCACCCGAGCATGCAGTTGGGCAGACTTGCTCGAAGTCTCACCTCGCTCCTTACGTCTTGAAATGACTTCTTGTTCGAGGTGGTGGAAGTAAGGAGCGCTCTGCTCAATCCATGTTGTTCTTTGATTACTGGCAGCCAAGGCCTCGGGAGCGGGACGCAGCGACTCCATCGATGCAGGCGGGCCTCGATCTTCCTGCAATGGTTAACCCAAGATGCGATGATACCCTCGTCGTGAAAGTTCACGAGTATCACCAGCATCGGGTTAACCGCTATAGCAAAATCCGCAGCAGAGGTAGGGGTCTCGACGTCGAGCTCCTCAATGTAATCGCTTAACATACGTAAGCTGTTCGCGGCGCCTTTCGAAGATGGACGTCTCAGGTAAGGACCTGCTGGCATTATGATGCGAGATTCAAAGGGCGTCGAGACCGGAACGACAGCTGAAGAGAAACAGGATGTGATCAGATAACAGTTCTGAAATTAAAGAAGGAAGACTTTATCAATGTGATAGTCGCTGTACCAGCTGAGGCAGGTGGCAGAGCCAGAAGAGTCGGCAACTCAGCCCGTCTTTCATCCCCTCCTTCGATTTGTAACACTGCAGTCGAGATAAAAAGAAGAGGGGGTTTAGAAATAATCCCATCAATGAAGAAAGAAGGATGTCATTGGAAATCATACTCACCAACGCCACCAGAGGAAGAAGCAAGCTCGGATGGAAAGGAGAAGTGTGGGAGCAACATCTGGTAAAGATGGTCAAAAAGTACTCCTGAAAAGACACAACAGCACGACTTTAGTACATGCACTATACATCTGAAAGATAAGACTAATAAGTTGCAAACCCATACCTTCCAACATCTTAGACGGTATAAGAGAGGGTTGGGAGGTAACCGCCGCCAAGGCAGTCGTTGAAGGGCTCCTTCAAGCAGTGGGGCATTGGCGCTGGCTGCACCTGCGTTACAAGAAAGGTGAACTTGTCAGAAAGGATTGTAAAATAAGAAAGACAGTAACCTAAGGTTTACCTGAGGAGCTCCCGGCCGAAACAGAAGCGACTCCCTCCTCTATCGACATGAGGCCACCGCCCGTAGCCTCATCACCCGACTCGATGGGGACCGTCGTCATGCTAGCGCGACCAAAGGACGGCAGGAGATCGTAAGCAGGGAGGGCAATGATTGGAGCGTTGCCGGATTCTTGGAAGGAAGCGGCTGACTCTTCCCTAAGAGTCGTACCCATCTCACCCGCAACTTCTTCGAGCTCCGCCGTCTCCATCGGCTCATCCACTGTCACCACGAGGTCGCCGGCCTCAAGCGCCTCATCCACCACCAGCCTCGGTTCAGTTATAATGATCATATCATCTGCCACCACTTCAGGTTCGGCATCAATGACCTTCTCGGCGGTAGGCCCCTCGACCTCCACTTCAGGCTCCAAAGCCACAACGACGTTGCCCACCGTCAGCTCGAGTTCGGCAGGTACCGCCTCCTCTGTTTCTTTGGGATCAACGGTTTCCGCCTCCTCCTCGATCGGACTTGGCCCTGCAAGATAAGAGATATAAGGACCAACGACATTAAAATCCTTATAACAAAAACTCTGAGAGAAACATTACCTGAAGTGGATTTACCGTTTGCGCTTCGAACTGCGCACGCCACCTCTCTGCGGGCAGTGGATAGGACGACAGGGGCCTCTTCAGATGGAGTATCAGCGCGAGGGACGGTGCTGGGGTCCGCTCCCGCAGCCAAGGCAGCCCGGCGCGCCTTCGCCTCACGCCTTTGCCGCTTCCTTTCTTCCCGGGCTGTCGCAATAGACCTTATTGACGCCTCCTTCAAGGCGTCGTCATCCTCGTTCAGGGATGCCTCAAGAGCCTTTAAGGCATTCTTCATCGGCTCTTCAAGACGAACCTCCTGCGGTGGCCCAGAGGAAGCGGGAACATCGGCAGCTGGTAAAACATCTGCGTCGCTTGGTGGGAACGGCATTGAGGTTTCTGCAATAAAAAGAGAAAGGTTAGATCGACCATAACACGAGGGAGATGGAAACTTGATGGATTAAAACTTACTAAGGCCCATAGACGCTCTAAGACGTTCCTCCTCCTGGAAAGTCTTCAAAGAAGCGGCGATGGCTTCTTCATCAGTGATGCCTGTCGAAAGGAAAGAAAGAAAAGCGTTAGTCAAAGGCAATGAAGAGGATATGTTGCAATAAAGAAAAGACGACTAATAGTTACCTGATTGCGCAAGCTTGGCCAGCCACGCGTCACGCTTTGCCAACCACGCCGAAGTTTCGAGAGCGGCTTCCAAGTCTGTATCGTCCGGCGGCGGCATCACTAGTCCTTCGTTCGTCCCGTATTCGATCAGGCCCTCGGCATAGGGAGCATGGGGTTCCTGACCAAACACGACGTCCGCAGCAAAGAGCAACTTCTTTTTCTTTTGCCCTCCAACCCTAGGCTCACGGGGGATCGACTTCCGTTTAGCAGCCACTTTGGGACGACGGGTCCCGATGTCCGCACCCACGCCAGACTCCGGCGAGGGTACAACTACTGTCTCCACTGGAGCACAGGATGCGGGAGGTGCATCTGCGATATCAGGGAGCGGCAGCTCACGTGGAGGACTTGGCGCACGTGATGGTCTGCCCCCGGCATCTTTTAGAGGAGGAACCACCAGGATCCTTGGCGCTAAGGGAGCGTTACGGTTGGCGCCGGGGGGTACTTCTTTACGGTCGATCAACACTCGCCTCTTTTCCTTTATAACAGCCCCCGTCGCATGATTGTACCACTCTTTATATACATTAAGGAGTCGTGGAGCACAGGCCGGCGTGCTGATGAAAAAACGAGAACCCGTGTTCAGGCGCATGAAGTGATGTAACGCATTCTCCATCCCTTCTTCATTGACAGCAGGTTTCAATAAGAAAGCTTCCAAGGGTACCCCTTGATCGTAACCCAGTTGTTGGGAAAACGATGCGGATTATATCTCATAAAGACTGCTGCACCGCCCTGCCTGAAGACTAGGAAACCCGGTCTAATAGAATACAAATGGAGGATCTCCCGGGCCGTTAACACTGAAGCTCCATCCTTGAAGGAATCCTGTAATGGCCGCACCGCAGTGGTGGACGCTTTTCCAATGGTTAATACCTTATCAATAAAGGACATCCCGACTCCAACGGTGCGAGGGCGAAGCAGTAAACCCCTGGCGTCCCGTGGTGAAGGGGTCACGATTGATGAGCCAATCAACTGTAAAATGCGAGGAAAACCGCACTTGTCAAAGAATGAAGGCCTTTTATGCATGCCGAAGACACCCGCCGTGTGTAGCTCGAGCCACGATGCAAAGTAATGCATCGAGAAGACCACGTGCAGTACCCCGGGCTCGTTGGCATCCGCTGCTCGGCTGAGGCCATGATATAGGTGCGCCAGGCCAGCGATCCCCACAGCCACCTTTACCCCGATGACCATTCGGTGGGCTGGGTAAAAGACAGAAGGCCGCATGCGATGAGAGTGCATTGGGATCATGAACCAACTCAGCCACAGTCTGAGAAATCCTAAGAAAAAGGCCTCCTCATCCATTCCGGGGGCCGCAATTTCTGCAAAGGACGTTGCTGGGGAGTTAGGAAGAAAGAAGTCCTTTTGGTCTATATCTCTGGCTGGCAGGTTATCCAAACCTAAACCGAAAGGGTCCTCAAGGGTGGCAAACTTGGTAGCTTCTGCCGAGAGGATGTTTGGATGAAGAAACTGAGCAATGAAATCCTCAAAATTAACTCTGCGACTCCCGCGTTCGATAAAGAGAGATTCATAGATGTTCAACACCTTAATCAAGCTCGGGAATTGATGTTGAACGGCATTCTCCGGCGTGACCCCCCTGACCACTGGCCTAGCACCAAAGACGTACACATCTGTCGGGAGCAGCTCCTCGTAATGTTCTCCCATGACCGGTAGGCCGGATAGCTCCGCGAATTCCTCCAAAGAGATGGACACTTCCTGATCCATAGCAAGGAAAGTGTGGGTGGGAATATTCCATTGCTCCAAGAAAGCCTTGAACCACCAAGTGGGGAGCGTGGGATAATGGAAGAGAGAGACGTAGACCGCGGTGTACAGTCCTAGTCTTATCAACTGCGACTTCTTCGTCGACAGGATGTATCGGGCCCACGGCAGATAGCCAATCGGGTGACGGGGAATCAAACCCAGGTTATATGATTGCCCCCAGGGCCGTGCTTCTCCCTGACAAATACGGCGTCCTAGGATATCCAAGACCATGGGACGCTGAACCGGAACCGCATCCATAGCCGGATGAAGAAAGCTGTTCGCGGTCCAGTCTATCATCTCCACGGCATACTGCACTGAAGGTGGGGTAGCGTAGTGAATTGCCGTGATGGGTTCTGACAGTACCGCGCAGGTGAAGCTCCGTCGGCCCATGATGATCTGATTGTACCACGACCCCCAAAGATGGAGACTCTTGTATTCCGGGTCGTACTCCTTGATCATAGCCAGGACTTCACGGTCCAGGGGCGCCTCGGGAAATCCCTCCTCCGAGCGGACGAACGGGAATGAAGTGTCTAGAGACATGATCGCTGCAAAAAGAACAATTTAGCCGTTAGTATTGTAATTCCAACGTTTGGCGTCTAAAAAAGAAAATGCATTAATTAAATTAAAATTAATTAATTACACCGCACCACAGTGCAGTGAGTAGGAGACCAAAGAGGGACCCACAAAATCCAGATGACAATACGTCAGTTAATAAGACAATCTCATCATTGGATGAGATTGTCAGTTGGCCCCAGGAAAACATTCCCATTTATAAAAAAGGGGGGGGAAGAATCCCTAGAGACAAGGAGAAAATCTCCTCTTTCAGAGCAAAGCTCTGTCACAGAATGACACTTGTCAAATTCTGGTCTCAAAGGAATAAAATTCCTTAAAAGAGCTTAGCTCTGTGGTGATAATGAGAAAACTTATTTAAAACTCCTAAAGAGATTAAAACATTTTTGAAGACCCTTAGAAGTTCTTCATTTTTGGACCAAAAAGATCTATTCTTGGATCCATGAGCAAAGCTCTCTGCTCATGGGTTAGAACCCATGAGCAAGATCTTTTCAGATCTATGGATTTATGAGAGCAAAGCTCTATTGAGGAAACCCCAATGGGGGGTCTCTTTAGATCAAAAGATCTGTGAGAGCAAAGCTCTTTGGTTAAGATTAATTTAGATTAATTTGATTTAAATTAAGTTTTACCTAAAGTTTCTAACTGTGGGAAAGAGCAAAGCTCTGAAATTCTTAAGAAAGAGCAAAGCTCTGTTGAAATCAAAAAATCTTAAAACGGTAAGATTTTTCTAAGGACCAAAGGTCCTATTTATAAGGCGCTTGCGCTCCTTGAGCTCACCCCTTGATCCAACGATCAGGAGTTTGCCACCGCTGCACTCACGTGTGCGCCACGTGAGCGCAACGGTGGGGGGGCATTTGTTTCGCCCAATCAGAGCAAAGCTCTGTTGAAATTCAAAATTCAAAATTTTGAAGCAACGCTTCAAATCTCGGGCGCAATGCGCCACATGTCAAGCGCTGATACGTCAGCGCAGCGCCCAAGAAGGCGCGCCCAATCAGAGCAAAGCTCTGTTGAAATTCAAAATTCAAAATTTTGAAGCAACGCTTCAAATCTCGGGCGCAATGCGTCACATGTCAAGCGCTGATACGTCAGCGCAGCCCCAAGAAGGCGCGCCCAATCAGAGCATAGCTCTATTTTAATGAAGCAACGCTTCAGCTGCGCTAGCACTGCGCTGCGCGACACGTGTCGGCGCAGATGCGCTAGCGCAGTTGCGCTGCGCTCTGCGCTGCGCGACACGTGTCGGCGCAGATGCGCTAGCGCAGTTGCGCTGCGCTGTGCGCTGCGCGACACGTGTCACGTCCTGGGGCATCTGCGCCAAACAGAATTAAAATTTTAAGAAATCTTTTATGTTCTTGTTAAAACAAGAAGATTTTCTTCTGCAAAGCAGAAGCCCTTGGATCAAAGATCCAACGGTGGGGAAAATTCCCCAAATCACTCAAAGAAAGATATTTTTAACAAATTTAACTAATTTATGGGCACTATAAAAAGGACCCTAGGCCTCAATTAAAAGGCATGAACATCTTTCTAAAAAAAAAAGAATGAGAGAAAAGAACTCTGAGAAACTCCTCAAGAATAAAAAAGGTAAAAACCTTTAGAAAAAAGAGAAAGTTCTCTTATGAATAGATCATAGATCTAAAAACAAGATCAATGATCTTTAATAAAAATAAAATAAAACAAAAATAGTGCTTTGCACTTTTCATGAACCTTTGGTTCTCTGAGATAAGAAAAACAAGAAAAAACTTATTTTTCTTTGAACTAAATTAGATCAAGAAATCAAATAGTGCTTTGCACTTCTGTTCTTGAATCTAAAAGATTCTTGGTGCTTTGCACTTGCAAACTGCGCTGTTGCGCTCTTGGGAGAGCGCCACGTGTCAGCATCTAAACCACTTGCGCTATGCGCTCTTGAAATAAGAGCTTTGCTCTCTGGAGTTGGCGCAACTCACCAGAGCGCGCCATGTTTCAGCAGCGCAACAGCGCAGCGCACTAGCACAGCGCACTGCAATGTTGCGCTTGCGCTCACCAGAGCGCGCCACGTGTCAGCAGCGCAACAGCGCAGCGCACTACACTGTTGCGCTTGCGCTCACCAGAGCATGACACGTGTCTGTTTCGCCCAATCAGAGCAAAGCTCTGTTTGAATTCAAAATTTAAATTTTTGAAGCAACGCTTCAGATCCTTTGCGCTGCGCGCTCTGCGCCATGTGTCCAGCGCAGATACATTAACGCAGCGCACCCAATCAGAGCAAAGCTCTGTTTAAAGGAAGCAACGCTTCAGATCCTTTGCGCTAGCGCTCTGCGCCACGTGTCCAGCACAGATACATTAGCGCAGCGCACCCAATCAGAGCAAAGCTCTGTTTAAAGGAAGCAACGCTTCAGATCCTTTGCGCTAGCGCTCTGCGCCATGTGTCCAGCGCAGATACATTAGCGCAGCGCGCCCAATTAGAGCAAAGCTCTGTTAAAGGAAGCGCCGCGCTGCGCTCTGCGCTGTGCGACACGTGGCAACACAGTTGCGCTGCGCGACACGTGTCAGCGCAGATGCGCTAGCGCAGAAAAAGGGGCTAAGTGCCAAAGGCAATTTAGCCATGCAAAATTACATGCACTTGATAACAACAAATTAAAATACGATGCACAAACACAACAAAGAGTTCAAATAAAGGAACACTTAACGGATAATAGAATACTTAATCAAAACATTTATTTATTATTAAATTTAAAAAAAATCACCGAATACGGGATCAGAGAGACAAGGGTTCACAAAAACAAAAAGAAAATTATTCAGCTCCCTCTCTGCCTTCTCCATCGCGTCGAAGCGGCGATCTTCCCGAGGAGTAGCCATCCAACGGTCGACGCCGCATTCCTGGGAGAGAGTGGCGATAACGACTCGACGAGCCCGTATCTGGCTCAGCAAGTGGAAAGAGCAGTCCCTCAAAGGTTTGGTGATCAAGTGCGCTTCGAGAAAGCACTCAATCTTATCTTCGGCGGCATCCAGCATTGCTGAAGACATCTCTGCTGGAGGAGGGGGAATGT
Organism: Agapanthus africanus; assembly: GCA_030015575.1. Taxonomy (NCBI): domain Eukaryota; kingdom Viridiplantae; phylum Streptophyta; class Magnoliopsida; order Asparagales; family Amaryllidaceae; genus Agapanthus; species Agapanthus africanus. Next base: position 21,549,229 of record CM057348.1, on the reverse strand, counting down.
CGGCAAGCGCCGAGGCAAGGATCATCCGAAGCCAAATGGAATTCGGAGGGAGAGGAGACCCCACACGAGTCAAAAGCTCGTGCATTGCAGCGTCGCATTGCTCGTCCGAGAGAGAAGGGTCCACCAGACGTGCAGCAAAACGAGGAACGATGTCCCGGATCGGCACCTCCCATGGTTGTCGGCAGGCATGAGGGCGGTTGCAAGCCATGATCGAAGAAGTTCTCTGAAAATGAGAGAAGAAAAGGCTCAGCCTTGAGTTATATATATAGACCCAAGCACAGAAAATTCTGTGCACAATGAAATCGTTGCCAAGGCCCGGGAAATCAGAATTTTGGGAATACAAGTTTGACTTGAAAAGAGGAGATGAAGCGGCGCTTCTGATTCTCAAAAAAAAAATTTAATAAATGAAGCAACGCTTCAGATCCTTTGCGCTGAGCGCAACGCGCCACGTGTCAGGCGCAGATGTATCAGCGCTGCGCCCAAGAAGACGCGCCCAATCAGAGCAGAGCTCTATTTGCCTGAAGCAACGCTTCAGTTGCGCTGCGCTCTGCGCTGCGCGACACGTGTCAGCGCAGATGCGCTAGCGCAGTTGCGCTACGCTCTGCGCTGCGCGACACGTGTCAGCGCAGATGCGCTAGCGCAGTTGCGCTGCGCTTTGCGCTACATGACACGCGTCACGCGCTGGGGCATCTGCGCCAAATTAAATTAAGATTTTTAAGAAATCTTTTCTGTTCTTGTTGAAACAAGAAGATTTTCTTCTGCAAAGCAGAAGCCCTTGGATCAAAGATCCAACGGTAGGGAAAATTCCCCAAATCACTCAGAGGATGATCTCTTTAACAAATTTAACTAATTTGTGAGCACTATAAAAAGGACCTTAAGCCTCAATTCAAAAGCATGAACATTTTTTCTGGAGAACTCAAGAACTTTAAACAGAGAGAGAGAGCTCTGAAGATTTCAAAAGAAAAAAAAGGTAAAGAACCTTCATGGATTAGAAGAAATTCCTTCTAATAGACCATTAGTCTAAAAAAAAAAAAATATAAGATCAATGATCTTTATATAAAAAAGAAAACAGTGCTTTGCACTTCTTGTGAACCTTTGGTTCTTTAAAAACAATGTAAAAAAAAAATAAAAGAATAGTGCTTTGCACTTTTGTGAACCTCTGGTTCTTCGAATAAAGAAGAAATTTATTTTTCTTTGATCTGATCTAGATCAAGAACTTAAACAGTGCTTTGCACTTCCTTTCTGGAATCTAAAAAGATTTTTAGTGCTTTGCACTTCCAAGTTGCGCCGCTGCGCTCTTAAGAGAGCGCCACGTGTCGGCCATAAAACCACTTGCGCTAAGCGCCCTTAAGATAGAACTTTGCTCTCTGGAATTGGCGCAACTCGCCGAGAGCGCGCCACGTGTCAGCAACGCAATAGCGCAGCGCAACAGCGCATTGCACTGCGCTAGCGCGCTTGCGCTAGTGCGCTTGCGCTCATCAAAACACGACACGTGTCATCACCATATGGACTTGCGCTCATTACTTAGCGCAAACGCAGATGCATTAAAAAAAGGGCCAAGCCCAATTAAAAGAAGGCCTAACAGGCTCAACAAAGCGCAAATGCATTATTTTAAGGGGCAGAGCCTAAACAAGAACAGATGCTTTGCATCATTTATAAATGGGCAGAGCCCAAACAAAAATATTCAGAATGCTATGCATTTTAAAAAAAAAAAAAAAAAAAAAAAGGGCAAAGCCCAAACAAAGTAGATACTTCGCAAATGGGCATGGCCTAAAATAAACTGATATCCTATGTCTTCTGTGGGTAGAGCCTAAATAAAAAAAAATGCCATGTTGAAATGGACTTAGCCCAATCGTGGCCATAAGTCCTTAAATTAAATTGACTGAGTACAGCTACTCTCCTAAATCAATTTACATCCGGTTCGAGGGTACATCTCCGAACTCCTTTGACATCCGTCGTTGTAATTCCTCAACGACGTCAGAGAGGTGACGGGTCCCGACGACCATACATCGATATGGACTGCGGGGTCCTTAAACTCGTGGACCGAAACGTCCCTAAACTAATAATGGACCGAGACGTCCTTAAACTAATGATGGACCACTACGTCCCTAAACTGGCATCGGACCGAAATGTCCCTAAACTAATGACGGACCACCACGTCCCTAAACTGGCGATGGACCGAGACGTCCCTAAACTAATACTGGACCGAGACGTCCCTAAACTAAAATCGGACCGAAACGTCCCTAAACTAATGACGGACCACTATGTCCCTAAACTGGCGACGGACCGAAACGTCCCTAAACTAATAATGGACCACCATGTCCCTAAACTGGAATATGGACCGCTACGTCCCTAAACTGACACGATAGGGCCCAAACGCTCTTTTGTCGGATCTAAACGGTCCTGTCTAAGTCGATCTTAACCCCAAATACGGTTAACGTGTCCTTAGACATCTAAATAAACAATAAAATCCCAAACCAACTTTGGTTCAAGGGTACATCTCGGAACTCCTCAGACGTATGTCGTTGTAATCCTTCAACGACGTCAGAGAGGTGACGAGTCCCGACGGCCGGATAATTAAATCAATCACTACGTCAGGTCGATCTTAGTCCAAAACAGGACTAGCGTATCCTTGATGAATGTTTAAGTTGATCCTAGTCGCAACGCGACTAATGCATCCTTAAACTAAAAACACCAAACCCAAATCTAAGCAAATACGGATTTGGACTAATCCACGCCCTACGGGCGACGGCATTACTCAGTCTCCGTATACAATCCATGGGCAACCACAAACAAAATAAACATACACGACACGAAGTGAAATTCTGGAGAAGGAGAAAGTTGTTATCGCAACGCGATAGCGTAATTAACTGCAGGGGCTTGCGCCTGCAGGGAAGAGCGTCCCCACAATCAAAAACCCCTCACCCTGAGGGGGAATCTGACAAAGTCTGCTACATCGGCCGCATCCGTCTAAACCTCCGATACTCGGTGCCATAAATCAACTTGGCATCTTCGGAGAGATAGACGGATAAAACCAAATAGCATCTGCCCCGAACCTCAGGCACGGACGTGAAGTCCTGGCCGCCGTTCGGAAGGGAACAGATTCTGGCACGCCCGGTGGGACCTTTTCCTCTTTCCACTCCACACTTCGTGTGTCGTCTTCGTGAACCAATCGCTGTTTGTTAAATGGTTGTCCTCGGATTTCAAGTTGCTAAGATTTGGTCTTTTGTCTGGCGCAGAACTCAAGATCCAATGGCCACCAACTGCACCAGCTGCTCGAAATGCCATTGCAGCGGACGTTCCACCTCACCGAGAGGTGTAGCATATGGGCCCCAAGCGGCTTCCTTCCTGACTTTGCCGGTAGACCAGGTGACGCAAGCCAACACCGGCTTGTTCTTCGGGACCATGGTCCCACCTACAAGCTTCTCCATGCCGATATCCGCACCAGATGCGAACAAGAAGTCGGTATTCGACCGGCTCGCTGCTACCACGACCCCTGTCAACGGGTCGCCCGCTACTAAGCTGACAGCCTCTGTTTTCACCAGGCTAGGTCAGGATCATAAAGTGGCTGTCCCAAAGAGGGCAACGGCCACAGCTTCGGAAGTCGTTGAAGCGGCTTCTCCTATCAGAAAGTCAGTCTTCACAAGATTGACGGTTCCTACTCCTCCTTCAGCTGGTCAAAAAGCATCAGTCTTTGATAGGCTGACACCGGCAGTTACCCCACACCCAAACAGGGGGCAGCAAGAAACTATCCCGATTTCCGAGCCAGTCCCAATGGCTCGTCGTGCGCGATGTTGTCACTGGCAACGAATAAGGAAAGCAGGGGGCAACTCCCCTTCAGGGCTAACCCCGCCTGCTCCAGTGGCGGAGGTCAATGCTGCTGTTCCAACTGGGAACAGCTTTGAATTACTGAGGAAAGTGAGAAAGAACTCCCCAACCGCCGTATTGAAAAGATCTCCTCCGCCCGTGGAGAAAGCTCCGGAGGCAAAACAAGAACAGCCCTCTCAACGGTTGTCGTCCAAAATTTATAAAGTCTGGCGGAGAGTTCAAGACTCCGTGATTGACTCAGACCACTTCCGTCGCCAGAAAAGGGCGAAGGTGGAAAAAGACAAGAACCACCCCATTAAACGGCAGGGGGCAACAAATGCTAGGAGGCCCACTTCAACGGCTCCTTCAACCTCAAAGGTCCATAAAAGGAAAAGACCAGAGAAGGCTCCCGCGACGATGACAAAATCTAAAAGCGGCGAACCTAAACGCCCCAAGTCAGGGGGCATGATAGTACATACGGTCTATATGGCTTCGGGAAAAGAAGAAAGTCGTACTTCTACGGGCCACCGACCGCTTACCCGGTCAGTGACCAAGTCTCAGGAGCAGCAACAAAAGCTCCAGGAGATGATGACTACAATGGCTGGACTCACGGGGCCAAAAGAGAATCCTGAGACGTCCTTAGATGAACGCCAAGAGGAAGAGACCGACGCTGAGTTCCTCCACCGAACACTGGAAAAGAGAGACAAAGAGGCTGCGGAACAGGCAGCCAACATAAAGAAAATGGCCCTCCTGTTCCAGGATGTGGTGGGTATGATGATTCAACCAGATCCACCTGTTGGAGATCCCCCGATCATTCTTGAAGATGATAGGGGAGAGACATCGAATCCTCCACCGGCTCTATCCGCAGCTAAAGAGGATACCATATCAAAAGCTGATTTGGATGAATATATTGCTCAACAAATACGGGTGCATCAGGCGGCCGAAGCAGCCGGCCACGTTGTAAAAACGGGACGGCCATATCCGGGCTGGTATGACCAAATCAAGTACCCGCCAGGTTACACAATTCCTAAGTTTCATGTCTACAAGGGGACCGGCAATCCCCATCAACATGTGGCCCAATTCAGGGCTCTTTGCGGTAATACCGGCGGCGACGACAAGCTTTTACTTCGCCAGTTTGTCGGAAGTTTATCTGATACGGCGTTTGAATGGTATTCTGAGCTTCCCAACGACTCTATAAAAACCTTTGCGGAGATGGAGCTACTCTTCACCCAACGCTTTGCAAGTGCCAGTGAGCGTACCCCGATGACGGCACTGATCAATGCCAGGGTAAAACCCGGCGAGACATGGGTTCAGTACGCTATACGGTGGCGTAATCTATGGTCTAAGTGTGAACAGCGCATAGAAGAAGCCCCTGCGGTGGGAATGTTTGTTGGAACACTCGATCCACAAGCAACCATTTCACAATTTATGATGTTCTTCAAGCCGACTTCCTTCCAGGCTTTGATCGACAAATTGGCGCAGATGGACCAGATGGGCCATAAACCCCCTCTCCCGAAGCCGGATTCCCGAAACGACAAAGGAAAGGGAAAAGCGATCGTCGTCGCTAATGCCCAACAACAACCGAACGATTCGAAGCCGGTTGCTCGTCCAAATAATACACGCCCGTACGTACCCCTTGAGAACAGGATGGGACGTGCTTACTCCTTCCCCCGTGATAAAACAAGGAGGTTATTCGAGCTGGCATTGCGCAACAGGCTCATAAATCTGCCAGATCCAAAACGTCCGTCGCAACCAAGTGACGTTAACGATCCTAATTACTGCCCTTATCATAGAGTGTTGGGACATCCAATCGAAGACTGTTACGTCTTCAAAAATTGGCTGGAGAATCAGTACCGTCAGGGCAAATTTGCGCTATCTGACAAATGGAAGGTGAACCCTCCGCAGCCCCACACCTATAAGGGGACGAATACGCCAGGGGCAACGTGCTCCGTCATTGAAGAGGCTCCTTGGGAGGTTGTATTATCAGCCAAAACGAGGAGAATGCTAAACGATCTTCAAACCTGCCCAGCGGTCAAGTGGAAGAACCCCTTGGAACCGCAGGTTATTGAGGGGATGTTGAAGCCACGACCGACTCCGAAGACCGATGGTAGTAGTTCAAGCGTTCATAGCCAGCCGTCAAAATCTTCGAAAAAGAAGAAGAAGAAATCTAAGAAGCCCGTGAAGCCTGGCGACAAGCGCACGGACTTACAAAAGCAAATCGATGCGCTGGATGAATATGACCAAAAGGCGCGAACTCCCATCATGCTCCAAGATTTCCTTGATCACGTCTTCCAAAAAGAAGATGAAGGAGAAAGTTTATCGGATGAGTCTGACGAATATGTAGCAAGCTGTCATATGATCTCCCATTCGACCACGAACGATGAAGGAACTTCTGGCACTGAAACGCTGGGGGCAAATGCCGAATCAAGAACCCCAGGGTTACCGGTTGAAATGATTAGCGCGTTTCTTAATGAAGCACGGTTGAAAAGCAAGGCTGATCGAGAACGCGAAACGGCTATATTCGAAAGGGCCAAGCGTCAGCGACTTGAGGAAGGAGCCGAAATGATCCCGTTGGAGCAAAATGCCTCCACCACTGACAAAAGCCAATTCAAGATAAAAAGGAAATTTGCTAAGGCCATATCGATGGGCATGAAGCTACCACCCTCTGAAGAAAAAGTTACTGGCGCGGTAGAAATGCATCCCTCTTATTGCTTATACCATCAGAAGGTCTCACATTCCACCCAAGATTGCAAAGCTTTCAATGGATGGTGGCAAGGATACGTCGCTAATCGACAACGATTTAAACGGGAAAAACGTAAAATTCGCCGAGAGCAAAGAAATACGACTAAAGAACTTGAAAGAACTGCCGGCAATTGTCACATGGTTAACATTACCGGGTCACAAGTGCCTACATTTGGGAGCGACTCCGATGAAGAGCTAGAGCTTGGCCCCCTCTTCGAAGAATCCACTTCGGGAAAAGAAAAAGAACTGAAGGCCTGCGAGAATATACAGCTGCGCAATCGAACATTACCCGAAAAGAACCTCGGACCCTTGAATAAGAAAAACAAAGGGAAAGAGAAGGTCTCTGAAGACATCGCTTTGGATGACCAAGTTGCGGAAGAGTTAACCGCCAAGAATCCCCCAAAAAGGAATAAAGTAGATTACAATGTCTTGGCGCATCTGAGAAAGCTACCCTCACAACTCAGCATTCTCGATGCCCTATTGCTATCAAAAGAGGCGAGGGATTCTTTGATTAAGGCCCTACAGGATCCGGACCAGTTCCAAGCCTTCTTAGCCGAACAAAAGATGAAGGATGAATTGGAAGAGGTGCACACAGCCGACGTTGCTTTTGGTGATGAAGACCTTCTCCTCGGGACGTGTGAACACAATCGCCCCCTTTATGTCTCGGGATACTGCCATGACATAAAGATAGGAAAAATCTTGGTCGATAACGGATCGTCTGTCAATTTACTCAATGTGCGAGTGTTAAAGGAGATTTGCATGAGTGTCCAACACCTCGCCCGGGACAAAATCACCATCTCCGGTTTCGACTCTCAATCCTCAAAGACTCTTGGATCTGTGATATTGACGCTACGCTTCGGGGTGCTCGTCACAGACATCAAATTCCATGTTATAGACGCCAAGACGTGCTACAATGCTCTGCTCGGCCGACCATGGCTACACGAATACAATATCATCCCTTCTACACAGCATCAGTGCATGAAGTATTCTAGGGACGGCCTCGAGTACACAGTGGCAGGAGAGTTGAATCCATTTTCCGTGAACGAAGTTCGCAAGTATGAAGATGCCAAATACTTCCTACCGAGTTTCGAAGACACAGAAAGGTGTCACAAACCGGAGAACAAAACTAACGCAACCATCCCTGTCTTCGGCAGTGACACCGAGGAGGAGGAGGATATAATTTATTCAGGTCCGTCCCAGTCCACCAGGCCAGGACCATCTGTTCCTTCATTGATCTTCGGTAGTGACTCAGAGGATGAAGTTCATGCTGTATTCCCCGCTCGGCCCTCAATACAGATTTCCACTGATGAAGAGCGAAGTCTGCAGGTAACCATGGTGCCGCTTGAACATTACAAAGAACTGGATGCACTCGACACCAACAGCGTAGAAGAATTGCAGACATTCTATATCCCTCCCGGAAGAAAAGGCGAGAAGGCAATCCTATTCTACCGTTCTGAAGAAAACAAGGTGGAAAAAGAAATTTGGCATGGCGCGGATCCCACGCTCGACAAGCTTCAGCCTATCCGTCTTCCCAGATATTATACCGAAGGTTTGAAGAAACTGCTGAAACGCCAAGGGATGTCCTTCACACAGACCATCAGAAAAGCCAAATTCTATGACAAGGTCTGGAACGTTCCCGGAACTCAATGCAAACTGCCTAACGGGAGAACGGAAACAAAAGGGCTCGGGTACATCCGGCCAAAGAAACGGGAGTTAATAAACAGCTGTTATGCCATGTATGACTTTGATGAAGAAGCGGACGCTCAATGGGAGGACGCTAATCCCGAATCAGCAAAAGTTCCTGACACAAAGCCGCCCAGTCCATCGTCTAAAGACCCGGTGAGCAAATTTATAAAGGATGCGAGTCAAAAAGCCCGAGATGATCACGATCGTGAAATGGCAATCTATGAGAAAGCCAAGACACAACGCCTCCTTCGACAGGCAGTAAAGAACGAAGATGTCGTCCCAAGTCAGCCTGCTACAAAAAGGGTTCGACGCGAAAGCAAAAACAAGTCGAGGGGCCGAAAAGGTGCTCGACAACCGCAAGACAGAGCTAAGAAGCCACGCATACGAGAGTCGAGCGTTATTGACCTAGCCCTTATGAAGAAAATGGGTCGAGCATACTCGTTTCCTCGGAACAAAACAAGGAAAATACTTGATCTTGCTCTAAAACATCAAATGCTTACTCTGCCAGAGTCTAAACACCCTGAGCAAGCAGGCGAAGTCTCCAACCCAAATTATTGCTCTTACCATCGAGTAGTAGGGCATCCGCTTGAAGATTGTTTCACCTTTAAGAATTGGGTTGAGGACCAATATCAGTTAGGCAAATTCGCGCTTTCTGACAACTGGAGGGTAGCACCACCACAGAAGCACGAACCCGAGGCTGCAAAAGAAAAACCAACTCCGCATTGGGATTGGCAGAAAATTCGCACTTGCCACGTGGTAACAATATTAAAAGAAGAATCCGAGGACATGAACGACTTCCCTTGGTGCTTTGAAAACATCAGCGATGAGGTAATCTCAGAATTTCCCCCAGCTCCGAAAGAACTGGAGGATGGAATCCACACCACTGCAGATAATCTCAAGAAAATTGAGTTGGGGACGGAAAATGACCCGCGACCAACATTCATCAGCGAGCTGTTATCTGAAGAAAGGGTGACTGCGTTGAAGGATGTGCTTCTACAACACAAAGATTGCTTCGCGTGGAACTATTCCGAAATGCCGGGACTAGATCCAGAAATTGCTGTACATAAATTGGCGATATCTCCGGACATCAAGCCCGTCAAACAAGCGCCGAGGAGAATGCGACTCGAGCTTGAGATGAGCATCAATGCCGAAGTCAAAAGGCTTATAGACTCTGGCTTCATCCAGGAAGTTCAATACCCTGAATGGATTGCCAACATTGTCCCGGTGATGAAGAAAAATGGGACGGTGCGTATATGCGTAGATTTCCGGGATCTTAATAAAGCCTGCCCAAAAGATGATTTCCCAGTACCAGTCACCGAGCTGATGATAGACAACACGTCTACTCATGAAGTTTTCTCCTTCATGGACGGCTCATCGGGGTATAATCAAATAAAAATGCATCCTGAAGATCAGAAACACACAGCTTTCAGGACCCCTCTTGGGATATTTTGTTATAAAGTGATGCCCTTCGGTTTGAAGAACGCCGGTGCTACTTATCAGAGAGCCATGACAAAAATCTTCGACGACCTCATACATGAAATCGTTGAATGCTATATCGACGATCTTGTGGTTAAAAGCAAATCATACGAGGAACATCTCGAGCATTTGAAGATCGTGTTTCAACGCCTTCGGCAATACAACTTGAAGATGAATCCTCTTAAATGTGCGTTCGGGGTTTCCTCGGGTAAATTCCTAGGATTCGTCGTTCGACACCGAGGTATTGAAATAGATCCGTCAAAGATCAAAGCGATCATGGAAATGCCTCCGCCGAGGACTCTCAAACAGTTGCGGTCTCTCCAAGGGAAACTCGCATACATACGGCGATTTATAGCCAACCTTTCAGGAAAGTGCCGCCCTTATAGTCACCTGATGAAGAAGGGAACCCCATTCGTTTGGGATCAAAAATGCCAAGGCGCACTGGATGAGATCAAGCAATACCTGCAGAACCCGCCGGTGTTGGCTGCTCCGGTTAAGGGGAAGCCTCTTATTCTTTATACAACCGCCCTCGAAGGTTCCTTAGGCGCATTATGGGCACAAGAAAACGATCAAGGGAAAGAGAGGGCGCTCTACTACTTAAGTCGAGTGCTGCTGGGGGCAGAAAGCAACTATTCTCCCATTGAAAAACACTGCTTGGCATTGATCTTCGCAATAACAAAGCTTAGGCACTATGCGTTGGCGCACGAGGTCCGTCTGATTTCAAAAGTGGACCCTCTCAAATATTTAATGTCAAAAGCCATATTGACAGGACGACTCGCTAAATGGGCCCTGCTCTTGATGGAATTTTCCATAACATATCAACCTCTCAAGGCAGTAAAAGGCCAGGCCATCGCTGACTTCCTTGCTGAGCATCCCATACCTGCCGACTCTCCTTTAAACTGCGATTTGCCAGACAGACATGCATTTGACGCAATCGACAGTGGTGATACCCGTTGGGAGCTTTACTTCGATGGAGCGTCCTCTATGAAAAAGCACAAACAAAGTATGCCAACGATCAAATCGGGGGTGGGACTCATCTTTGTGACTCCCCAAGGAGGAATAATGCGCTTCGCCTTCTCCTTAACGGGGCTGAGAACGAATAATGAAGCTGAATATGAAGCTTTGATAGCAGGCCTCGAGATCGCCATCGATATGGGAATCGAGAGCCTCCTCATATACGGGGACTCCCAACTGGTCGTCGGTCAAGTGAACGGCGATTACCAAACATGTAAACCGGAATTGGTAAAATACGGTGAAAAAGTGCAACAACTGCTAACCCAAATTCCCTCTTACACGTTGGAAAGCATACCGCGCGCGGAAAACAGCAAAGCAGACGCACTAGCCAAACTTGCTAAAGAACTGGCTGACGAGAACCTCGACGACGTTAGAATCGTGGTGCAAAGCCGTCGAGTGCTCGCCCCAACAGAAATATCTCCGGAATCGTCTGAAGAAAAAGGAGCGAAAGAGGAGACAACCCTGCAAGTAAAAGATTGGGAAAATACCGGGGACTGGAGAGAAGTCTTCATAGATTACTTCAAGTTCCACCGAATACCTGAAGAAGCGTCCACAAGACATCAGCTCACGAAACGAGCTCTGTCTTTCGCCTTCGTCAATGATACTCTGTACAAGAGGTCATTCGATTCTCTGTGGTTGAGATGCTTAGGACCTGACGAAGCGAGAAGGGTCGTCCAAGAAGTTCACGACGGACTCTGCGGTTCCCACCAAGCAGGCCCTAAGATGAAGTTAAAGATAAAGCGGATGGGCTACTACTGGCCCACGATGATGCAGGATTGCCTAGAATACGCGAGGCAATGTCATTCACGCCAAATTCATGGAGACTTCATCCATCAGCATCCCAATCCACTGCATCCAACAGTGGCTAGTTGGCCATTTGAAATGTGGGGAACTGACATAGTCGGTCCCATCGAACCAGCATCGTCAAAGGGACATCGTTTCATCTTGGCGACGACTGATTACTTCTCCAAATGGGCAGAAGCGGTACCGTTGAGGGAAGTAAAAACGGAGAACATCCTCCATTTCTTCAAAACGCATGTCATATACCGGTTTGGAACCCCAAGAAGGATCATCTCTGACAATGGGCCAGCCTACCGAAGTCATAAGATTAGCCGCTTCGCACAGCAGCACAATATAGACTGGAGATATTCCTCAGTTTATAACCCCCGAGCTAACGGTCTAGCTGAGGCCTTCAACAAGACCTTGACGAAAATCATGAAGAAAACGGTGTCACGAAATAAGAGAGATTGGCACGAAAGATTGCAAGAGGCTCTTTGGGCGTATCGAACTACATTTAAAACGGCCACAAACACAACGCCGTACGCGTTGGTATTTGGGACGGAAGCAGTACTCCCCCTCGAGATAGAATTACCCTCTCTACGAGTGGCAGTCCATTACGAGTTGACGGACGAAGAAAATGCTCACCTTCGGTTTGAAGAGCTTGACGCCCTTGATGAAATCCGGCTTCTAGCACAGCAAAATTTGGAAGCTTATAAAGCAAAGATGACGCGCTCATATGAAAGATTGAGCCGCCCGAGGACATTCCACCAAGGTGAACTCGTGCTAGTCGTCAAAAGGCCCATGGTCCCCAGTCGCGCCAAGCGGGGAAAATTTGAGCCAAACTATGAAGGACCGTACATCATTGATAAGGTCTACCAGGACGGAGCCTATCTACTCATGGACATGCACGGTGAAAGGCCTTTCAGGCCAATAAACGGTCGCTTCCTAAAGAAATACTACGCTTAACGAGCCTTAGTTTAGGTCAATGATAGATGACGACGACTATGTCCGCTCGCTATCTTCCTAAGCTCAGGCTTTATAAGCAGTAGCCAGCCCTCTCAACGGTGGACCGAAATGTCCTTAAACTAATATCAGACCGAAATGTCTCTAAAACTACTACCGCAACATCTTTAGATTAACGAGATGATGGTAGATAGATAAAAAAAAAAAAAAAAAAAAAAAAAACGGTATGTCCATAAGCAAGATGGGCACGGATGAAAACCCGAAAGGGCTCCGTGAGTAAAAAGCAGCAGGACTGCCGGCGAATGTTTGTGAAAACCCGAAAGGGCGCAACTTCGTTAAAGAACCCTTACAGAGTCCTCTCGACCCTGTAAGGAGAAACCACCCGCGTGAGATCCTTACGACTCACAAGGGAACAACACACTTAGGAATCCCCACGATTCCTAAGGAGAAAATACGCTTGCGAGATCCTCACGACTCGTAAGGAGAACTCTCTTTTGGGACCCTCACGGCTCATAGGATTTGAAAGTCTTAAGTCACAGAGACCTAAACCTGTGCTTAAGCAAACCCCCACAAACTTCCAATGTTGCCCTACAAGTGGTTCAATATTGACCCTTGTATACAATTCACGGGCGCGAATAAACGTTTCCCTAACCAAGGTCCATCCGTGACTGGGAATATATTTGCATAACCCTTGTAAGTCCTCTCGATTTATGAGAAGAAAACCCTCCTGTAGGATCCTTACGACTTACAGAAGAACAAAACACTTAGGGACCCTCACGGTTCCTAAGGAGAAAATACACCTACAAGATCCTCACGACTTGTAGGGAGAAATACCTTCACGAGACCCTTACGGCTCATGGAGTCCAAAGCCTTAGCCGACAAGATCTTAACCCTGGTCGCTAAGCCTCCTTTGTTCGACAACGACAGAGGCAAATGATGATTCGCTCCTAGTAGTATCTCAGTTGCAGCGGTGCTGATGCCGAAATCGGTGTCCAATCTTAGGTCTACGGAGAAAGCCAATAGACCGCACATGCATACAAAATAGCCGAAATGATAGGGCAACTTGCAATAAAAAATAGCAAGTATAAAAAATGTACGCATGGAAAATAGCCGAAATGATTGGGCAACTCGCAATAAAAAGCAGCGAGTAAAAATAAAATAAATAGCCGAAATGATTGGGCACCGCGAAAAATAGCCGAAATGTTTCGGCAATCGCGACCTTCGCGATATAAAAGCTGAAATGATAGAGCATCGCGGAAATACAACAAAAAAAATAATAATAATAATGATAAAATTCTGGCCCTACAGTTAAGATCACATCGATCCCTGTATACAGTCCAAGGGCGCAAACAAAGAAGAAACCATACTTCCCCAGCGGATTCCGTCGAACGACGAAGCCAAACCTCAACGGTTCATTTCAACCGAAGAAGCCAGCAAATTTCTCAACTCACGGATACAAACACTCCTTGACGAGAGCCTTCTGATCCGCGTCGACTCGCAGAGCCACCAGCGCCTCCGTGGGAACCATCGACTCGTTTCAAACCCCAAGGACACAAATAATCCTTGGCGCTTGGGAAACAAATAATCCCTCGCAAAACTTCTCAACTCACGGATACAAACACTCCTTGACGAGAGCCTTCTGATCCGCGTCGACTCGCAGAGCCATCAGCGCCTCCGTGGGAACCATCGACTCGTTTCAAACCCCAAGGACACAAATAATCCTTAGCGCTTGGGAAACAAATAATCCCTCGCAAAACTTCTCAACTCACGGATACAAACACTCCTTGACGAGAGCCTTCTGATCCGCGTCGACTCGCAGAGCCATCAGCGCCTCCGTGGGAACCATCGACTCGTTTCAAACCCCAAGGACACAAATAATCCTTGGCGCTTGGGAAACAAATAATCCCTTGCAAAACTTCTCAACTCACGGATACAAACACTCCTTGACGAGAGCCTTCTGATCCGCGTCGACTCGCAGAGCCACCAGCGCCTCCGTGGGAACCATCGACTCGTTTCAAACCCCAAGGACACAAATAATCCTTGGCGCTTGGGAAACAAATAATCCCTCGCAAAACTTCTCAACTCACGGATACAAACACTCCTTGACGAGAGCCTTCTGATCCGCGTCGACTCGCAGAGCCACCAGCGCCTCCGTGGGAACCATCGACTCGTTTCAAACCCCATGGACACAAATAATCCTTGGCGCTTGGGAAACAAATAATCCCTCGCAAAACTTCTCAACTCGCGGATATAAACACTCCGTGACGAGATCTTCTTTGACTCATATTTCGGGCAGTAAGGATTCAAAAACCTGCTTCCTGAACAATGGGATCCTGCAAGTTAATCCTAAATGGTCTCTTGCATACTATTCACGGGTCTCACTCTCTGAAGTCGATTTTCGACAAAGAGGGAAACAACCGCTTACGAGCCCTCTCGACTCGTAAGAAGGGCAATGGGATCCTGCAAGTCAATCCTAAATGGTCTCTTGCATACTATTCACGGATCTCACTCTCTGAAGTCGATTCTCGACAAAGAGGGAAACAACCGCTTACGAGTCCTCTCGACTCGTAAGAGGGAGAAATGCTCTTATAGGATCCTTACGACTTATAAGAGAAAACCACACTTAGGAATCCTCACGATTCCTAAGGAGAAAATCCACCTATGAGATCCTCTCGATCCGTAGGGAGAAAAATCTCTATGAGACCCTTACGGCTCATAGAATTGAAAAGTCTTAGGCGGCAGATCTGAACCTGCGGCCTAAGCCATCGTTGCCTCTTGGAGAAATTAAGTTGTATGCCAATCAAGTTCATCGACAACATCATGGTGTAAAGGCAGAAAACAAAAGAACGTACAAGATATTGCAAAAGAAAGTGTGTATCTTTATTCATTGACCTCAATCAAATACATGGTGAATCATACAAAAGAGCGAAGAGAGGGTACACGTTACTCAGAAAAGAAAATTTTTACAAATACATTGATACAAAGGCAGCTATTGGGAAGGAAGCGTCTTAAATAGCTCTATCAGTTGTTCGTACACCTCCTTCCATGCCTTTTCCCGATTGGATGCGATTGCCAGCTCCGCCTCCACCTGGGCCCGTTGCTGTGCGACGGAGGCAAGCTGATCCCTAACGGCTTGATAAGCAGCTTCACGGCCTGGAGTGTCATGCTCGGCGACATCAAGTGCCCGCTTTAGTCTCAGCCCATTCGACATGCGCTCCAGAAGACCCTCGAACACGGTCTTTACCTCAGCAGCGTTCGCCTCAACTTCGACACGCAAGCGAGCAGTTCTACTCGAAGAATCTTGGCACTCCTTCAGCCTCAAAGCCACTTCTTGTTCCAGATGACGGAAACGAGAAGCGCTTTGCTCGAGCCATGCTCCCCATTGAGTGCTCAAGGCCAAAGTCTCGGGGGACGGGCGCATTGACTCCAGCTGATAAAGGCGAGCCTCGACCTCCCGACAATAGTTAACCCAGGAGGCAACAATACTCTCGTCATGGAAAGTGGCGAATATCGCCAACATTGGGTTAACCGTCGTGGCGAAGTCCTCAGCAGATACAGGAGCCTCGATGTCGAGTTCCTCAATGTAGTCGCTCAACATGCGCAAACTATTCGCGGCACCTTTTGAGGACGGACGCCGCTGGGAAGGGCCGCCCGATATTGTAATGCGAGACTCGAAAGGCACCGAGACTGGAACGACGGCTGGAAAATGACGAAACGCGATTAGATGATGATTCAATAGATATGAAGGAAGTCATTGATAAGATGGTTTACTATACCAGTGGAGACAGGTGGCAAGTCCGGAAGGGCTGGTGGCACAGCCAATCTTCCTGCTCCCCCTTCGATTTGCAACGCTGCAGTCACAACAAGAGAGAATTGGAAATAATTCTACCGCTAAAAAGACAAAGCTACCAATCGGGAACAAGTACTCACCAGCGCCACCAGACGGGGAGGCGAATTCAGATGGGAAGGAGAAGTGTGGGAGCAACACTTGATAGAGATGATCAAAAAGCACTCCTGAAAGATACAACAGTGTGACTTCAGTACATAAACTGTATATCTCAAAAATAGGATTAATAAGTTATAAGCCCATACCTTCCAACATCTTTGACGGCGTAAGAGAAGGCTGAGGGGTAACCATCGCCAAGGCAGTCGTGGAAGGAGCTCCCTCAAGTAGTGGGGCATCAACACTAGCTGCACCTGCATTACGAAAAATGAACTTGTCAGAAAAGATTGTAGAGCAAATAAAAAAAAAAAAAAAAAAACAACTTAAGGTGTACCTGAGGAGCTCCCGGCGGAAACAGAGACGACTCCCTCCTCTATCGACATGAGACCACCGCCTGTGGCCTCATCGCCCGATTCAATAGGGACCGTCGTCGTGCTCGCAAGCCCGGGAGACGGCGGAGGACCGTAGACGGGAAGAGCTATGACTGGAGTATTGCTAGATTCCAGAGAAGGAGCGGTTGGCTCGTCTTCAGGAATCATGGCCACCTCGCCCACTACCATATCAAGCTCAATAGTGGCGGTTGTATCGTCCACCATCGCCGGAGGATCACCGGTCTCGAGCGCCTCATTCACCGCCACTCTGGGCTCAGTTATAATGATCACGTCATCTGCCACCACTTCGGGTTCGGCATCCGTGAACTTATCGGCTGCAGGCCCCTCAACCTCTACCCCAAGCTCCAAAGCCACAACGACGTTGCCCACCGTCGGCTCGAGTTCGGCAGGTACTGCCCCCTCTGTCCCTTCGAGATTGACGGTTTCCGCCTCCCCTTCGATCGGACTTGGTCCTGCAAGATGAGAGATGTAAGGACAAACGACATTAAGATACTTATAACAAAAACTCCAAGAGAAACATTACCTGAGGCGGATTTACCGTTCGCGCTCCGAGCTGCACGTGCCATCCCTCTGCGGGCAGTGGACAGGGCGACAGGGGCCTCTTCAGAGGGAGTATCAGCTCGAGGAACGGTGCTAGGGCCCGCTCCCATAGCCAAGGCAGCCCTACGCGCCTTCGCCTCACGCCTCAACCGTTTCCTCTCCTCCCGAGCGGTCATGAGGGACCTCCGTGATGCCTCCTTCAAAGCATCATCATCTTCATTCAGGGATGCCTCCAAAGCCTTTAAGGCATCTCTCATCGGTTCTCCGAGATGAGCCTCCTGCGGTGTCCCAGAGGAAACAGGAATATCGGCTGCTGGTAGAACATCTACGTCACTAGGAGGGAGCGGCATTGAAGTCCCTGCAAGTAAGATGGAAAGGTTAGATCGACCATAACGCAAGGAAAATGAAAAATTCGATGAATCGAAACTTACTCAGACCCATAGATTCTCTGAGACGTTCCTCCTCCTGGAAAGTCTTCAGAGAAGCGGCAATGGCTTCTTCATCGGTAATGCCTGTTGAAAGAAAAGAAAGAAAAAGCGTTAGTTAAAAAATAAATATATATATAATGAAATGACGAAGAAAATACGTTGCAATAAAGAAAAAGTGACTACTAGTTACCTGATTGCGCAAGCTTAGCCAGCCACGCATCACGCTTCACCAGCCATGCTGAAGCTCTGAGAGCAGCTTCCAAGTCTGTATCGTCCGGCAGCGGCATCAATAATCCCGCGTTAGTCCCATATTCGAGCAGACCCTCGGAATAAGGAGCGTGGGGTTCCTGGCCGAACGCAGCGTCCGCTGCAAAGAGCGACTTCTTTTTCTTTTGCCCTCCGACCCTGGGCCCGCGAGGGATCGACTTCCGTTTAGCAGCTGCTCTGGGATGACGAGTCCCGATGTCCGCACCCACGCCAGACTCCGGTGAGGGTACAACCACTGCTTCCACCTGAGCACAGGGTGCAGGAGGTACTTCCGCGATATCAGGAGGTGATAGTTCACGTGGAGGACTTTGCGCGCGTGATGGTCTGCCCCCGGCATCTTTTAAGGGAGCGATTACTGGGGTCCTAGGAACCAAGGGAGCGTTGCGATCGGTACCTGGAGGTGCACCCTTACGATCGACCAACAGTCGCCTTTCCTCCTTTATGACTGCCCCTGTCGCATGATTGTACCAGTCTTTGTACACATTGAGGAGTCTCGGAGCGTAAGTCGGCGCATTAATAAAAAAACGAGAGGTCGTATTCACGCGCATGAAATGGTGCAAGGCGTTCTCCATCCCCTCTTCAGTGGCAGCTGGTTCCACCAAAAAGGCTTCCAAGGGGACCCCTTGATCGTAGCCCAGTTGTTGAGCAAAACGATGTGGGTTATACCTCATAAAAATTGCCACATCATTCTGCCTAAAAACTAAAAAGCCCGGTCTAATGGAATATAGGTGGAGGGTCTCCCAGGCCGTTAAAACAGAAGCTCCGTCCTTAAAGATATCCTGTAATGGCCGCGTCACGGTGGTAGACACCTTTCCAACGGTCAACACCTTATCGACAAAGGACATCCCGGCTTCGACGGTATGGGGGCGAAGGAGCAAGCCCCTAGCGTTCCGTTGTGAGGGGTTTACAATTGATGCACCGATCAGTTGTATAATGCGAGGAAAACCGCTCTTGTCAAAGAACGAGGGCCTCTTATGCATCCCGAAGACACCCGCTGTGTGTAACTCGAGCCACGACGCGAAGTAATGCATCGGGAAGACCACATGCAAAACCCCGGGCTCACTGGCATCCGCCGCTCGACTGAGACCGTGGTATAAGTGTGCCAGGCCGGCGATCCCAACAGCTACCTTCACCCCGATGACCATCCGATGTGCTGGATAAAAGACAGAGGGTCGCATTCGATGAGAGTGCATCGGGATAGCGAACCAACTCAACCATAACCCGAGAAACCCCAAGAAAAAGGTCTCCTCATCCATCCCAGGGGCCGCTACTTCTGCAAGAGACACGGTTGGAAAGTTAGGAAGAAAAAAATCCTTTTGACCTATTTCGCTCGCCGGCAGGTTATCCAAACCTAAACCGAAAGGATCCTCAAGGGTGGCAGACTTGGCAGTGGCCGCAGAGAGGGCGTTGGGATGAAGGAACCGAGCAATGAAATCCTCAAAGTTAACTCCTCGACTCCCATGTTCAACGAAGAGAGACTCATATATGTTCAACACGTTAATTAAGCTTGGGAACTGGTGTTGAACAGCAGTATCCGGAGTGACCCCCCTTACCATTGGCCTAGCTCCGAAAACGTACACGTCTGTTGGGAGCAGCTCCTCATAATGTTCCCCCATCACCGGTAAGCCGGATACCTCCGCAAATTCCTCCAGAGAAATTGACACTTCCCGATCCATGGCAAGGAAAGTGTGGGTGGGAATATTCCATTGCTCCAAGAAGGCCTTGAGCCACCAGGTGGGGAGCGTAGGATATTGGAAGAGAGAGACGTAGACTGCGGTGTACAATCCTAGTATTATCAACTGCGACTTCTTCGTCGACAGGATATACCGGGCCCACGGCAGATAGCCAATCGGGTGGCGGGGAATCAGACCAAGGTTATACGATTGCCCCCAAGGCCGCGCTTCACCTTGACAGATACGACGTCCTAGGATGTCCAAAACCATAGGACGCTGAACCGGTATCGCATCTATAGCGGGATGTAGAAAACCTTTTGATGTCCAGTCGGCCAGCTCCACGGCATACTGCACCGAGGGTGGGGTAGCATAATGAATCGCCGTTATGGGTTCCGACGGCACCACGCATGTAAAGCTCCGTCGGCCCATAATGATCTGATTATACCACGACCCCCAAAGGTGGAGACTCTTATGCTCAGGGTCGTATGCCTTGATCATGGTCAGGACCTCACGGTCCAAAGGCGCCTCTGGGAATCCTTCCTCCGAGCGGACAAACGGGAATGAAGTGTCTTCAGACATGATCGCTGCAAAAAGAGCAATGTAGCCGTCAGTATTGTAATCCCAACGTTTCACATTTAAAAAAAAAAAAGAAAAGAAAATGCATTAATTGAATTAAAATCAAAATTAATTACACCGCACCCCAGTGCAGTGAGTAGGGGACCAAAGAGGGACCCACAAAATCTAAATGATAATACGTCAATTAAGGAGACAAACTCATCATTGGATGAGATTGTCAGTTGGCCCTTAGGGGGAACATTCCCATAATAAAAAGGGGGAAAGAATCCCTAGAGACAAGGAGAGAATCTCCTCTTTCAGAGCAAAGCTCTGTCACAGAGTGACACTTGTCAAAATCTGGTCTCAAAAGAATTAAAATTCCTTAAGAAAGAGCTTAGCTCTATAATATTCCATCAAAAAGAAAGTCTTTGAAAAGAAATTTAAAATTAAAATTTCTGAAATAAAAAAAAAGAAGATCCATGAAAGCTTATAGAAAAATTCTTCATTTGTTTCAGATCTAAAAGATCTACATTTGATTCAAAGAGCAAAGCTCTGTTCATGGGTTAGAACCCATGAATAAGATCTCTGTAGATCTATGAATTTGTGAGAGCAAAGCTCTGTTAATGAAACCCTAAAGGGAATTTCTTCAGATCAAAAGATCCATGAGAGCAGAGCTCTATTGGTTAAAATTAATTTAAATTAACTTAACTTAATTTTAAAATTAATTATTACCTAAAGTTTTCTAAACTTTGGGAAATAAGAGCAAAGCTCTAGAGTTCTGAAAACAAGAGCAAAGCTCTGAAATTCTTAAGCAAAGAGCAGAGCTCTGGAAATCTAAATCCAAGAGAAATGGTGAGATTTTCTAAGGGTTAAAAGGCCCTATTTATAAGGCGCTTGCGCCTCTTGGAATTCCCCCTCAATCCAACGGTCAAGAGGGGTTGCCACCGTTGCCCTCACGTATGCGCAACGGAGGGGGGGCATTTGTTTCGCCCAATCAGAGCAAAGCTCTGTTTGAATTCAAAATTTAAATTTTTGAAGCAACGCTTCAGATCCTTTGCGCTGCGCGCTCTGCGCCATGTGTCCAGCGCAGATACATTAGCGCAGCGCACCCAATCAGAGCAAAGCTCTGTTTAAAGGAAGCAACGCTTCAGATCCTTTGCGCTAGCGCTCTGCGCCACGTGTCCAGCGCAGATACATTAGCGCAGCGCACCCAATCAGAGCAAAGCTCTGTTTAAAGGAAGCAACGCTTCAGATCCTTTGCGCTAGCGCTCTGCGCCACGTGTCCAGCGCAGATACATTAGCGCAGCGCGCCCAATTAGAGCAAAGCTCTGTTAAAGGAAGCGCCGCGCTGCGCTCTGCGCTGTGCGACACGTGGCAACACAGTTGCGCTGCGCGACACGTGTCAGCGCAGATGCGCTAGCGCAGAAAAAGGGGCTAAGTGCCAAAGGCAATTTAGCCATGCAAAATTACATGCACTTGATAACAACAAATTAAAATACGATGCACAAACACAACAAAGAGTTCAAATAAAGGAACACTTAACGGATAATAGAATACTTAATCAAAACATTTATTTATTATTAAATTTAAAAAAAATCACCGAATACGGGATCAGAGAGACAAGGGTTCACAAAAACAAAAAGAAAATTATTCAGCTCCCTCTCTGCCTTCTCCATCGCGTCGAAGCGGCGATCTTCCCGAGGAGTAGCCATCCAACGGTCGACGCCGCATTCCTGGGAGAGAGTGGCGATAACGACTCGACGAGCCCGTATCTGGCTCAGCAAGTGGAAAGAGCAGTCCCTCAAAGGTTTGGTGATCAAGTGCGCTTCGAGAAAGCACTCAATCTTATCTTCGGCGGCATCCAGCATTGCTGAAGACATCTCTGCTGGAGGAGGGGGAATGTCGGCAAGCGCCGAGGCAAGGATCATCCGAAGCCAAATGGAATTCGGAGGGAGAGGAGACCCCACACGAGTCAAAAGCTCGTGTATTGCAGCGTCGCATTGCTCGTCCGAGAGAGAAGGGTCCACCAGACGTGCAGCAAAACGAGGAACGATGTCCCGGATCGGCACCTCCCATGGTTGTCGGCAGGCATGAGGGCGGTTGCAAGCCATGATCGAAGAAGTTCTCTGAAAATGAGAGAAGAAAAGGCTCAGCCTTGAGTTATATATATAGACCCAAGCACAGAAAATTCTGTGCACAATGAAATCGTTGCCAAGGCCCGGGAAATCAGAATTTTGGGAATACAAGTTTGACTTGAAAAGAGGAGATGAAGCGGCGCTTCTGATTCTCAAAAAAAAAATTTAATAAATGAAGCAACGCTTCAGATCCTTTGCGCTGAGCGCAACGCGCCACGTGTCAGGCGCAGATGTATCAGCGCTGCGCCCAAGAAGACGCGCCCAATCAGAGCAGAGCTCTATTTGCCTGAAGCAACGCTTCAGTTGCGCTGCGCTCTGCGCTGCGCGACACGTGTCAGCGCAGATGCGCTAGCGCAGTTGCGCTACGCTCTGCGCTGCGCGACACGTGTCAGCGCAGATGCGCTAGCGCAGTTGCGCTGCGCTTTGCGCTACATGACACGCGTCACGCGCTGGGGCATCTGCGCCAAATTAAATTAAGATTTTTAAGAAATCTTTTCTGTTCTTGTTGAAACAAGAAGATTTTCTTCTGCAAAGCAGAAGCCCTTGGATCAAAGATCCAACGGTAGGGAAAATTCCCCAAATCACTCAGAGGATGATCTCTTTAACAAATTTAACTAATTTGTGAGCACTATAAAAAGGACCTTAAGCCTCAATTCAAAAGCATGAACATTTTTTCTGGAGAACTCAAGAACTTTAAACAGAGAGAGAGCTCTGAAGATTTCAAAAGAAAAAAAAGGTAAAGAACCTTCATGGATTAGAAGAAATTCCTTCTAATAGACCATTAGTCTAAAAAAAAAAAATATAAGATCAATGATCTTTATATAAAAAAGAAAACAGTGCTTTGCACTTCTTGTGAACCTTTGGTTCTTTAAAAACAATGTAAAAAAAAAATAAAAGAATAGTGCTTTGCACTTTTGTGAACCTCTGGTTCTTCGAATAAAGAAGAAATTTATTTTTCTTTGATCTGATCTAGATCAAGAACTTAAACAGTGGTTTGCACTTCCTTTCTGGAATCTAAAAAGATTTTTAGTGCTTTGCACTTCCAAGTTGCGCCGCTGCGCTCTTAAGAGAGCGCCACGTGTCGGCCATAAAACCACTTGCGCTAAGCGCCCTTAAGATAGAACTTTGCTCTCTGGAATTGGCGCAACTCGCCGAGAGCGCGCCACGTGTCAGCAACGCAATAGCGCAGTGCAACAGCGCATTGCACTGCGCTAGCGCGCTTGCGCTAGTGCGCTTGCGCTCATCAAAACACGACACGTGTCATCACCATATGGACTTGCGCTCATTACTTAGCGCAAACGCAGATGCATTAAAAAAGGGGCCAAGCCCAATTAAAAGAAGGCCTAACAGGCTCAACAAAGCGCAAATGCATTATTTTAAGGGGCAGAGCCTAAACAAGAACAGATGCTTTGCATCATTTATAAATGGGCAGAGCCCAAACAAAAATATTCAGAATGCTATGCATTTTTAAAAAAAAAAAAGAGGGCAAAGCCCAAACAAAGTAGATACTTCGCAAATGGGCAGGGCCTAAAATAAACTGATATCCTATGTCTTCTGTGGGTAGAGCCTAAATAAAAAAAAATGCCATGTTGAAATGGACTTAGCCCAATCGTGGCCATAAGTCCTTAAATTAAATTGACTGAGTACAGCTACTCTCCTAAATCAATTTACATCCGGTTCGAGGGTACATCTCCGAACTCCTTTGACATCCGTCGTTGTAATTCCTCAACGACGTCAGAGAGGTGACGGGTCCCGACGACCATACATCGATATGGACTGCGGGGTCCTTAAACTCGTGGACCGAAACGTCCCTAAACTAATAATGGACCGAGACGTCCTTAAACTAATGATGGACCACTACGTCCCTAAACTGGCATCGGACCGAAATGTCCCTAAACTAATGACGGACCACCACGTCCCTAAACTGGCGATGGGCCGAGACGTCCCTAAACTAATACTGGACCGAGACGTCCCTAAACTAAAATCGGACCGAAACGTCCCTAAACTAATGACGGACCACTATGTCCCTAAACTGGCGACGGAGCGAAACGTCCCTAAACTAATAATGGACCACCACGTCCCTAAACTGGAATATGGACCGCTACGTCCCTAAACTGACACGATAGGGCCCAAACGCTCTTTTGTCGGATCTAAACGGTCCTGTCTAAGTCGATCTTAACCCCAAATACGGTTAACGTGTCCTTAGACATCTAAATAAACAATAAAATCCCAAACCAACTTTGGTTCAAGGGTACATCTCGGAACTCCTCAGACGTATGTCGTTGTAATCCTTCAACGACGTCAGAGAGGTGACGAGTCCCGACGGCCGGATAATTAAATCAATCACTACGTCAGGTCGATCTTAGTCCAAAACAGGACTAGCGTATCCTTGATGAATGTTTAAGTTGATCCTAGTCGCAACGCGACTAATGCATCCTTAAACTAAAAACACCAAACCCAAATCTAAGCAAATACGGATTTGGACTAATCCACGCCCTACGGGCGACGGCATTACTCAGTCTCCGTATACAATCCACGGGCAACCACAAACAAAATAAACATACACGACACGAAGTGAAATTCTGGAGAAGGAGAAAGTTGTTATCGCAACGCGATAGCGTAATTAACTGCAGGGGCTTGCGCCTGCAGGGAAGAGCGTCCCCACAATCAAAAACCCCTCACCCTGAGGGGGAATCTGACAAAGTCTGCTACATCGGCCGCATCCGTCTAAACCTCCGATACTCGGTGCCATAAATCAACTTGGCATCTTCGGAGAGATAGACGGATAAAACCAAATAGCATCTGCCCCGAACCTCAGGCACGGACGTGAAGTCCTGGCCGCCGTTCGGAGGGGAACAGTGTCTTCACCACAAGCGCTTGCGCTCAGTGAGTGGCGCAAATCGCCTAACAAATGCAAGGTATTTCTTAAAGGGCCAGGCCCAAATAAAAAAGACCTAGCAGGCCAAAATAAATTGCAAAGCAATAAAAAGGGGGACAGAGCCCAAGTGAAATTGATGCTCTGCATCTTTTATGGGCAGAGCCCAAACAAAGAAAATAGAAGTAATGCAATTCATTATTTAAGTGTGGGCAAAGCCTTAGCACAGGTCTAATAGACCAAAAATAAATAAGGGTGTTGAACATTTTCAACTGGACTTAGCCCAATTTTGGCCGTAAGTCCTCAAATTAAATTGACCGAGCACGGCTGTTCTCTTAAATTAATTTATATCCGGTTCGAGGGTACATCTCCGAACTCCTCTGACACCCATCGTTGTAATCTTTCAACGACGTCAGAGAGGTGACGGGTCCCAACGACCATACATCAATATGGACTGCGGGGTCCTTAAACTCGTGGACCGAAACGTCCTTAAACTAATATCGGACCGAAACGTCCTTAAACTAATAATGGACCACCACGTCCCCAAACTGGAATATTGACCGCAACGTCCTTAAACTACCTATGAACCATTACGTCCCTAAACTGGAACAATAGAGCCTCCAAATGCTCTTTTGCCGGATCTAAACGGTCCCGTTTAAGTTGATCTTAGCCCCAAATACGGCTAACGTATCCTTAACATTTAAACGGATTATAAAACCCTAAATCGACTTTGGTTCAAGGGTACATCTCTGAACTCCTCTGACATCTGCCGTTGTAATCCTTCAACGACGTTAGAGAGGTGACGAGTCCCGATAGCCAGATATTAAATGGATTATCACGTTAAGTTGATCTTAGTCTCAAACAGGACTATTGTATCCTTAACGAACGTTTAAGTTGATCTTAGCCGCAACGCGACTAATGCATCCTTAAACTAAAAACACCAAACCCAAATCTAAGTAAACACGGATTTGAACTAGTCCACGTCCTACGGGCGACGGCATTATTCAGTCTCCGTATACAATCCACGGGCAACCACAAACAAAACAAACACACACGACACGAAGTGAAATTCTGGAGAAGGAGAAAGTTGTTACCGCGATGCGGTAGCGTAATTAACTGCAGGGGCTTGCGCCTGCAGGGAAGAGCATCCCCACAATCAAAAACCCCTCTAGCGAGGGGGAATCTGACGAAGTCTGCTACATCGGCCGCATCCGTCTAAACCTCCGATACATGGTGCCATAAATCAACTTGGCATCTTCGGAGAGGTGGACGGATAAAACCAAATAGCATCTGCCCCGAATCTCAGCGTCAGGACCCATCGCGGTCTTGTGCGCCGTCTCTCGGAGGGGAACAGCTTATTACACACGTTAGGTCCAGACGCGACGGAGTACATCGGCCGAGCCTCTACATGCATCTCCTTCGGCTGCGGCTCCGCAAGCCACTACATCGGCTGCGGTTCTGCAGACAGCTCCTATAGCTCCACCGCATGCTCAGACTCCCGCAGCCGCGGCTCCGCAAGCCACTACCTCGACGGCGGATGCGCAGACCACATCGCCAGCTCCACAGCCCGCTCAGACTCCCGCACGCACCGAATTGCATGGTTTATTGACCGAGGAGCAGGCGTGCCAGATTCTAGCGTTTATCAGAGGTGGAGCTGGACCGAGCTAGGATAGCTTTTTGATTCTTAATTTTTGAAACATGTATTTATTTATATGATACATATTGTACTACATTTTGAAACATTTTGGACGATATTGATATTAGTTTATATTTATATCATATTCATTTTTTTGGTTTCTTTTGTATATTATATGCGTGAGATGTGATTATGAATACTGCGATATATGTTGTGTGATGATTAATTTTATATTTGATTGATGTATATATTATTGTGCACAGGGCGAGAAAAAATCAGGCAGCCCTTTTTTAAAAAAAAAACAGATAATATGTACCTACGGATTAATCCGTAGGTACACATGTTGCCCCTACGGCTTAAACCGTAGGGGCAAAATATCAGAATTAACTGATATTTTTCCCCCTGATCTCAATTTCAGGGGGTTGGGTGTGCCCCTACGGATATATCCGTAGGGGTAAACAAATGCCCCTACGGCGGTATCCGTAGGGGCAAAATATCAGGATTTCTGATATTTTGCCCCTACGGATATGTACCTACGCATGTATCCGTAGGGGCTATTACTTGGCCCTACGGATTCATCCGTAGGTACAAGAAATCTATTTTAAAAAACCGTAAATAAAATAATTTTTTTGCCCCTACGGCCTAATCCGTAGGGGAAACGGTACCTACACATAACTCCGTAGGGGCAAGTTTTAGTCCGTAGGGACATGTTCAGGGCTTCGACTTGCACCTACGGCGTTTGCACCTACAGGTTATTTTTTCGCCCCTACGGATATATCCGTAGGGGCAGTGGTTTGCCCCTACGGGTAATCCGTAGGGGCAACCCTTATTTGTAGTAGTGTTTTATTTTGTTTATGAAAACCAGGAGCAGTCTCAGGAGATTTGAAGCTTGCAGAGGATACCAGAAAAATTCTACGGTCAGAATCAACCAAATTTCGACCGAAATTTTTTTTTTGTGTCAGAATATTATCGAATTTCCTGTCTAGATTTTTTGGTTACTGTTCAGAATTACCTTCTCTATTCAGAACCAGTACCTGTTTTCGATGAAGTGACACAATTGTCAGCGAAACGAAGCGAACCCACAGCACTTCAACTTTCCAGTTTGCTTCTAATTTCCTGTTTTAGTTTTTCCTTTTCCGCTTTTCGTTTTAATTCCCGTATTTCCTTTTTCTGCACTTTTAAATTTAAACAATTTAATTTTAAAAATTAAATAAAAAATTTAAAATACGGATGACAAACATGCTAGACTAATTTTATATGAATTATGTTATCCAGTTAAACCATCATTTCAATATTGCATTAAATAAATAAATATGGAAGCAGTTATAATTCACCTTACACATCCGCAGTCGACAATGAGGATTGGTTAAGTGTAGAGTTAGCTGATATTAGGAAAAAATGTAGAGGTATTAAAAGTTAATTACTGGATTCCTAGTACTCTACCTTTTCAATTTTTTTGCACCAATCGTCATGATCCCGCTTATGTTTATAAAGAGTGTCCTTTTATTGTTGGATTAGGTAATTGGAGAAACCAACAAAATTATTATGGGAATCAAGGCATATATTCTGAAGTTTCTAATTATAATTTAGGTCATTCCAATCAAATCCTTACTATAATGTAGGTCTTCCATCCAATCCACTTCAAATCGACACAACATTCACTCCTTCCAATTATATAGAACAATAATCTCCATCATATCCATACTAGCTATGATGTTGGCCCTCCTAATGATCATATCCAATCAAATTTTTATCAATCGTACCAAATTTTCATATCTTCATTAGACGTTTGTTCACCGACATATAAACACCACAATAATTCTATGCATATCAAATTTAGGGTGTTTATTGATGCTTGTTGTTATATTTTATTTTACTATTCTTGCATGATTATAGACAAAATTTTTGAGTAGTTAATATTAACCTTTGGATTAGCCAAAACATTATGTAAATTTAAATTCTTTTCTTTTTCTTTTTTTTTCTTTTATTTATTTTTATTTTAGGTTTTTTTAAATAAAAAAAGTTTTTGGAATCAAACTAGTAATATATAATCTTAAATTTGAAATCCGAAAGGTTGGGTGATATGAAGGAAATCTATTGAATCCGAGAATATTACGAAAATATCATGATCGTGACTAACTTGGACTTTCCTAAGTCCATCTCAACCCTCTATTTACGAATAACTGATCCCTACATTGAATATATATAGATATCTACAAAACTATCGATTAAGAGAAAGACAAGTATAAACACATCTTTAATATTTGGGGGAAGAGGGGGGGGGGGGGGAGAGGAGAAGAAGAAGAGGGGGGTGAGGGTGGTGATGGATTTTTTGAGAAAGGATTAATGCTAGAAATTTCTGTTCTCATCCCAAGTACATTTTTCACTTTGCTCCCATTCTTTTATATTATTTCTTTTTTTAGACTTGAAAGCTGTTTAAATATCCCTTAAAATGGTTGATATATCCCTATAATTAATTATAGAGTGGATTATTTTTTGAAAAGTTATCTCACTTCCTTTCGCCTTCATTAGTTAATTTGAAGTTCAAATTGGTGCGAAATCTATCAAACTAACGAAAATAACAGCTCGTACGATATATTCAATAAAGAAGTGTTCGTAATAAATTTAGATGTCAGGGGTGCTATATGTCATCCATCCGATTTCCCACTTGTAGATGCTAAATCTACTCACCGATTGTTACATCACAGGATAAGGCCTTGATATTTCCCGAAACTTCCCATACCTACCCACCAACAAAAAAAGGATCAAAATTGACAAATCTTCCATACTTTAGCAACATATCGCTTATTTTTTTCATCTCACTATTATCTTCACCATGCATAAAACTCTATCATGATCAAGACTTATAA
Organism: Agapanthus africanus; assembly: GCA_030015575.1. Classification (NCBI taxonomy): domain Eukaryota; kingdom Viridiplantae; phylum Streptophyta; class Magnoliopsida; order Asparagales; family Amaryllidaceae; genus Agapanthus; species Agapanthus africanus. Next base: position 21,519,447 of record CM057348.1, on the reverse strand, counting down.
CTTGGACTTTCCTAAGTTCATCTCAACCCTCTATATATATAGATCCCTACAAAACTATCGATTAAGAGAAAAACAAGTATAAACACATATTTAATATTTGGGGGGAGAGGGGGAGAGAGAGAGGAGAGGAGAAGAAGAAGAGGGACTGGGGGAGGGTGGTGATGGATTTTTTGAGAGAGGATTAATGCTAGAAATTTTTGTTCTCATCCCAAGTACATCCTAAGAGGGGTTAGGGGGGAGGGTGGTGAAGTAGAATAGACAGAGAGAGAGTGTGTAACTTTTAAAGTTTTATTATATTGTTATACTGTTGTATTTAGTGTTAACGATGTTGTTAACGTAAATTCAAGAGTGAATGTTAACCAATCTCAAGAGTGTTCTTAAACCCAACATGCTGTAATCCAGGGGTAGGGAACTACGGGCCCGAATCAAATGTTAGTAACGGAACTTCAACCTATTGTTTAAGTATTCCAAACTCAACAGGCTATAATCCAGGAGTAAGGAAACACGGGCCCTCATGATATCTTGCTTGTGTTAGTAGTTATGGATTCATGATCTAGGGGGACTCTTGAGATTCTGTTGGATTCACGCATGAACTACCCCAACACCCCGTATATTTATTGTATTGATAGTAATGATTGTACTGATGGTATTGTATTGTATTGTATTGTCTTGTAAATTGAATAGATGGATGACTTGCCGAAACCATGATATCAGTAAATGGATGTAACTGGAGAATCATGTAGATGAAGGTATATCCATGGTTCGGTTCAGTCAATATAGGTTGAACAGATTGAACAGATTGAATATATAAATTATGGATTCATGTTGAATTGTTATATATACACTTGAATCTCATTCAAGTCAGATCTATTATATTGAGACTCAGTCTGAGTCAGACAATTAGAAAAGGAATTGAATCCTAAATTAGGTTTTGGTGTTATCGGTAACCGCTGCATATGGACGGCAGGATTTGTGTCTTTTTTAAAGACGATTACCGTGTTGATAACACCGTTTGTTAAGTTGTCTACCTTAAATAGGCAAGCATACATATCTCCGGCTCCCTGAGGCTCAAAAGATTGGTCCCGCTTAAACCTATGTTTACTAGGGTCCTTAGTATAATTTATAGAACTTGAGAGGGTTTTATGTAAAAATAATTTGTATAATTTTCAAAATACATCTCAAGTATTTAATTATCGTTTTTAGAGTTTTCATGGATGTAGATTTCATATATGTGACATTTCTAGTGAATAAAACCTAATTTCACAATATATGGTATTTAATTGTAAAGTATTGAACTTGTATGAAATTGCATGGTATTTTCATGTAAAGTGATTCTTTTGATTTAAAAAAGTTGGAATATTTATACTATATCAAAAATTAGATATTTTGATGATACATATACATATAAATATACATATACATATACATATACATATATATATATATATAATAATTTTAATTTATTATTTTTCTAGAAATCTCATTTTCTTAAGATATTTGTATTTTTAAATCTTTCGAGACCGAATGCTCCTTGCGGAGGTCTGCATCTCGCACTAATAAGCCTGAGGACGTGCAATAATCTGCACCATCCCGAACGGGTTTCCCAAATGGGTTGTAGCGGCGCTTTGCAAAGATTTGTTTAAAATACATAATCTTATAGAAAAAGGTTTTTATATAAGTCGATGGTAGTTTTATGTAAAACCGTATTTTCCTAAATCTATATTTCCCAATATCATCATGCTATGTTACATATGAGTGTTGTGAGGAGGTAGGTCATTATCTCGTGAACTATCTAAAGGTATAGTAAAGAATTATAATGATTTATGTCAAAACTAAACTATATGGTATTTTTCTGAAAAAGTGCGATAAAAACTACAATATAAATTCTTTTGCTATGAAACTTGTTCAATATGTTTTGTTAATGTTTAATGGTCATGATGTGCAAGTTTGGTATTGTTGTGTTTAAGAAAAAAATAGAGTTTTTAAGGAAAAACCGAATCGGATGTCGGATTAACTCCGCTTCCGTCGGGTTTTAGTTTTGAATATTGTTTAGAATATAGAAGAGAAGAGAAATAGGGACTTACTGGATTGTAGATTAGAAAAGAGGAAGAGGGAGTGGTAGGAGGTGCCGGTGCGTCGTTTCGTCGCCGGAAAGTCCTAGGGTCGTCGTCGAAAATTCGTCGGAGTTGCGCCCTTCGCTAACTCCACTTGTACACTATTGAACTTAGAATTTTCTTGAGAGTTTTTGTATAGAATTCAGAGTGAGGAGGTGGAAAAGAGTGTCGGTATTTATAGGAAAAATTAGGGTTAAGGTAGATGAAAGGGTGTGAAAAAATGTATTTAATTTTGCATTAAAAAGAGTTTTAATTGGATTTTTAATCTTTTGTAATAATTCAGGAAAATTAAATAGTGTAGGAGTTATGGGGAGGCCAAAAGACACAGGTTTCAAGAAGGGAAGAATCGGTAAACAAAGGAGTTCGGCCGGCGGCGACGGCTGAGTCAGGATGAGTTTCCCCCGCCACGTGTCCCTTGCCTGTTGGACTACCTCCTGAACTCGTTTGTTTTATATGTGACTTTTGGTTTTACGGGTTAAGCACGTGTAGACTCTTGGGCTTCTAAAAAGATTAAAAGAAATCAATATAAAAAATGACGTGGCTGATGGGATTTGAACTCTGGTGCTTTGGTTCAGAAGTGCAAGGTATTACCAATGAGCTACAAGCCCCTTCTTGCTATTAAAAAGCAAAACAAATTTATAACTTGTGCTCAGGCAAAAGTACATCTTTCAGTATTTTTGAAAAGATTGTACAGAAAGTTTAAGGTTGTTACAGAGTCAAACTAAAGATTTTTGGAGTTGTGTTTCATATCCAATTGATCACTTATCTGTGGTTCGTAGATTATAGGGATTCTTAATTGGACTCGGATAGTTGGGCCATAATAATTTGTTAGTTTAGGCTACTAATGGATATGGAGATGAGAGCACACTCAAAAATTTTATTAAATTTAAACTAAGGTGGAGATTGTTGAAATTATTTAAATCTAGATAGTTAAATATCATAGACAGAATTAAGATATATATCTTATTTAAATAAAGATTTAAATCTAATTTAAATAAGAGGAAATATTCTATTAGATAAGGATAAAGGAGATTTATATTAATCCTAATCTAAGTAGAAGAAAAATTATTCTATACTATAAATAGGAAAATACTTTCATTAAGGAGAATTGGCAAAACGGCGAACGAGGAAAAGCCCAGGCGCGGAAAGACAAGTGAGATGTAGTCTCTAGATTTATGAGGATCGTAACTTCTCTATCTTGAGGTGAGATCAAGAGTAGGGAGATGAGATGATGTGAGAGAGAGAGAGTTGAGATGTGTGAGATCTTATAAGCTTTATCTTCATTAACAGATTAGGAATCTAATCTAAATTTGAGAGATATTATTTTATATGATCAAATCAATGAGAAGATAATGTATCGAGTGTACTCTTTCTTATATCAATAGAATTCTCATGTTTCTCTTGTGGAGTAGACCGCTGGTCGAACCATGTTAAAAACTCTGTATTGATTAAATTTTCTTATGGATTGCTGTCTTGCGTGCTCGAACGTTAAAAATAGGATTTTCCTTTCGACGATAGGTATCGAATGAGGGGAAGATTCCCAAAAGAGACTCAACGTCTCCCTTCAACGACACTAGGGATTCTCTCTACGATGTTAAGCCTTGACGGCTCTCTCAAAGAACAAGCTCCACGTCTTTTTCAAGGACATTAAAGATGTTTAGTCGCATCAAGTTTTCCATTTCTTTCCAACCGATCACGATTCTCGATCCACCATGAATTTGAGAGAGTTATTAAATATAGTAGTACGTACCTACTATAAACCCACCGTTGCCGGTCCCAAGTCCGGATGAGAAAGGGCGAGGGTTGTGGTAGGCTTGTGACAGCCAACGTAAAACTTTGTCACATTCTATGACATGAACCATACTAAGAATATCGTTGGGGCGTCCCCTACTCAGCGACGCGCTACATCGGATCCCGGGTGTAGTGTTAAATATGCAAGGGCTTGGTCGTCGTCCAGATGCGGCGCGCTACATCGGACCCCGGGTGTAGTGACAAATAAGCAAGGGTCGTCGTCCAGAGACGGCGCGCTACATCGGACCCCGGGTGTAGTGACAAATAAGCAAGGGTCGTCGTCTACAGATGGCGCGCTACATCGGACCCCGGGTGTAGTGACAAATAAGCAAGGGTCGTCGTCCAGAGACGGCGCGCTACATCGGAACCCGGGTGTAGTGACAAATAAGCAAGGGTTTCATAGGATCCGTCTAGCTTCCTGGAACATAGGTTCCCTTACAGGTAGACTAATAGAATTAGTGGAGGTGATGATTAGGAGGAGAGTTGGTATTATGTGTTTGCAAGAAACTAAGTGAGTAGGTGAAAAGAGTAGAGTCATAGAGTCTTGGGGTTATAAGCTTTGGTATACGGGTAGAGATAAAAATCGTAATGGGGTAGGTATAATCATAGATAGACGGTTGCTTGAGGATGTAGTTGAGATTAGGAGAAAAGGTGATAGAATTTTACTGGTTAAGCTTATTCTAGGTGGAGAGATCTTTAATGTTATTAGTGCTTATGCACCACAGATAGGTCTTGATGACGCTAGTAAGCGTCTATTCTGGAAGGATTTAGACGAGGTGGTGCAAAGTATACCTAGTGGAGAGAAGTTATTTATTGGTGGTGATCTTAATGGACATGTAGGTACCAGTCGTAGTGGGTTTGATACTATCCATGGAGGTTTTGGTTTCGGACAAAGGAATGAAGTAGGTGACTCGATTCTAGATTTTGCTTTATCTTATGACTTGATCTTAGCAAACACCTGGTTTAGAAAAAGAGAGTCCCACCTTATCACTTTTAGGAGCGGATCAAATGCTAGTCAAATAGACTTTTTTCTGACGAGAAGAATAGATAGAGGTTGTTGTATCGACTGTAAGGTAGTGCCAGGTGAGAGTGTAACTACTCAACATAGACTTTTAGTTCTAGATTTTCGATTTAGAAGAGAACCTAGGAAGATTAGACGTAAGGTAGAGCCTAAAATTAAATGGTGGCGATTGAAAGAAAGTAATCAAAAGGCTTTTATAGATCGTATAGTACAAGAAGCGGATTGGCAGTCGGAAGATGATCCAGACAAAACATGGAACAAAATGGCTAGTTGTATCAAGAAAGTAGCTAGAGATCTACTTGGTGAGTCGAGAGGTGGTGCTCCACCATCTAAGGACATATCATGGTGGAATGAAGATGTAAAGGCTGCTATTAAAATTAAAAGAGATTCTTATAAAGATTTGAAGAAAAGTAGAGATGTGGAGAGATTTGAGAAGTACAAAATGGCTAAAAAGGAAGTTAAGAAAGCTGTTCGGGAAGCTAAATCTAAGGTCTACAAGGAGGTGTACGAGAAATTAGACACTAAAGAGGCTGCAAATGATATATACCGGATTGCTCGAATGCGGGAAAGGAAGACTAGAGACTTATGTGCGGTGAAGTGTGTCAAAAATGAAAACCAGAAGGTTTTAGTTCGAGATGAGGATATCAAGGAAAGATGGAGAGATTATTTTGACAAATTGTTCAATGAGAGCTTTACTAAGAATTTGGATGGACTTGTCACTCAATCTCAAGATATAAATCGTGATTTCATGCGTAAAATAAGACTTACTGAGGTTAAAGAAGCTTTGAACAGAATGGGTTTAAGAAAAGCGGTTGGTCCTGACGGGATTCCTATCGAGATTTGGAGATGCTTAGGAGAAATAGGCGTTAAATGGCTGACAGATCTGTTTAATAAGATTTGGCAGACAAAAAAGATGCCAAATGAATGGAGGAAAAGTATCCTTGTACCTATCTACAAGAATAAGGGTGACATTCAAAGTTGCTCAAACTACCGTGGAATAAAACTAATGTGTCACACCATGAAACTTTGGAAGAGAGTGATTGAACACAGGCTAAGAAAGGATATTAAGATAACAGAGAACCAATTTGGGTTCATGCCTGGACGATCGACGACAGAGGCGATTCATTTGCTTCGTCAACTTGTCGAGCGCTTTCGAGAGAGGAGAAGAGATTTGCATATGATATTTATTGATTTAGAAAAAGCGTACGACAAGGTACCCAGAGAGGTATTATGGGGGACAATGATGAAAAAGGGGGTCCCCGTCAAGTATATTGACATAATCAAGGATATGTACGACGGAGTAGTGGCAAATGTCAGAACTTGCGGTGGCTTAACAAGTGATTTTCCGATTACTATTGGTTTACATCAAGGATCTGCATTAAGTCCTTTCCTGTTTACCATCGTGATGGATGAGCTTACTAGAACTATCCAAGATGAGGTCCCTTGGTGTATGCTATTCGCTGATGATATTGTTCTAGTAAATGAGACGAAAGCAGGGGTTAATGCCAAATTGGAATTATGGAGACAAACATTGGAATCTCGGGGATTCAGATTGAGCAGGTCCAAGACAGCATATATGCACTGCAAATTTAGTAGCCAGAGAAGTCAAAACCATATTGGTATAACATTGGAAGGGCAAGAGATATCACCGAGCGACCAGTTTAGATATCTAGGTTCCATCATCCAAAGGAATGGGGAGATCGATAGTGATGTTAATCAAAGGGTCCAAGCTGGTTGGTTGAAATGGAGGAGTGCAACAGGGATTTTGTGTGATCGTAACTTTCCGTTAAAATTGAAAGGGAAGTTTTATCGGAGCGCTATTCGGCCTGCCTTATTATATGGTACAGAATGCTGGGCTCCTAAGAAGCATCATACACAGAAGATGCACGTAGCGGAGATGCGCATGCTTCGTTGGATGTGCGGTAACACTAGAAAAGACAAGGTGCGAAATGAGGATATTCGTGCAAAAGTTGGTGTAGCACCCGTGGAGGAGAAGATGCGGGAAAACCGGCTTAGATGGTTTGGTCATGTGCGATGCAGACCTATGGAAGCACCAGTTCGACGAATAGATACTCTCGATATGGGTAATGGCAAAAGGGCAAAAGGGAGACCGAAGAAAACATGGATGGAGGTGATACGAAACGATATGGTTGCCAAAGGACTCAATGAAAGTATATTGTTCGATAGAAGTGAGTGGAGACAGAGGATTCATGTGCTGGACCCGGCGTGATTCTCATGTTGGTTCATGTAGCCTACCCCATATGTTTGGGATAAAAGGCTCAGTTGTTGTTGTTGTTGTTTGTAGTACGTACCTACTATATAGTGTATAATATATTTTGAATTCTTTTTTCATGTTTCTTTTCTATATAGAGACTTTTTCTTTTTCTGAAATCAACCCCCTTTTGGGATTGAACTTTGAACTCTCACATTAGGGAGAAAATTGATATCAACTAAGCTAAACCCTGTTGGTTATATAGAGACTTATTATATAAAGCCCTATACTTTTATATATAAAGAAATGTAATGTATTTTTTCTATCACGAACGGAACAACAATTCTCTTAAATTCTTCTACTCCTAAGAATATGCATCCGCCTTGATTGCTTCCTTTATCAGCATCTTATTCATGTTATATCCACACACACACACACACACACACACACAGAGAGAGCACACACACACACACACAGAGAGAGAGAGAGAGAGAGAATATGCATCCGCCTTGATCACACACACACACACAGAGAGAGAGAGAGAGCGCGCACACGCACACACACACACACACGCACACACACACACACACACACACAGAGAATATGCATCCGCCTTGATCACACACACACACAGAGAGAGAGAGAGAGCACACACACAGAATATGCTTCCGCCTTGATCACACACACACACACACAGAGAGAGAGAGAGAGAGAATATGCATCCGCCTTGATTGCTTCCTTTATCAGCATCTTATTCATGTTATCTCCACACACACACACACACACACAGGTACCCCTGCCTCACAACACACCTCACCCTATGTATTTCACCGATCTAAACCAGTCATGTTGATCTACATATTAGGAAATCCATATATATAAAAAATCTCTAACACGTCCATCAAGTGATCGTATTTTTTGAACATAAGGATTTTCTAATAAGTAAATCAAGACAACCGGTTTGGATCGGTGAAAAATATAGGGTAATGTGTGTTTGAGGTGGCTACCTCCTCATATACATTCCTCTCTCTCTTTCTCTCTCTCTCTCTCTCTATATATATATATAACCAAATTTCTGATGTCCTGTCCAGTATTTCTTCTCGGACTCATATGTGATAGAATTTTAATTATTTTGAGTGATGGACTTTTATGAGTACACATGGGCTTTCAATATAGTTGAGTTCCATCCAAAAGGCCTAAGCCAATTGGTAGGGTTTCAATCTATATCTTATACCCATATGCTTCTCTTGTTGTTTCCAATGTAGTACTATTCTTGACACTCACATCTTTTGGTTTTTACTTTCAACACTCTTCTTCGTTTGCAACCACTTCTCTTTTTTCTTTCTTCTTTTTTTTTGTAGTTGTCATATAGATCGCACAACACTTTTAGAGCAGTCTCTTAGAGTTACTCTTTTCTTTTTTTGGTGCTTGTAGACTGCTTCTCTCACAGGTATTGTTGAGTTTCCAATCGATCTGGGCTCTGATATCACTTTGTTCTCAAAATATAATTGGAATTATAATTTGAGAAGAAAATTGGAAGATGACATAAAAGAGAAAATATACTTTGTATTGATTTGAACTTTTTGGCACACTTCACTATCCAAATGACACCACATATATATAGGAATTACATGACTCTTCATATTCCACAACTCATAACCTACACATTTATTATCATAACACATATGACCCTTATTACTCCACAACTCATAACCTATACAATTATTTTTATAGCATATGACTCTTTATATTCTTAATTACTACTTCTAAACATTGCATCGATAACTCTTCCACGACTAAAATAACTCATGACCCCTTCGTATCCCCAAATTAAAATCAATATACTATTGAAAATAAACTTGATATTTTAATAATTATGGGATTATGAAGAGTCATGACCTTTAGTATGGTCAATAAACATTTATTTGTTTTAATTAGTATTATGATGAGTTTATGCATTTAGTGAGTGTAATTGCATTTAGTGGATGTAATGTCAAGAGTCATGAGTTATTAGTATATAAATAATGACTAGCAACTATATATATGTATGAGATTAGTTTATAATAACAAGGCAACTGATATAATGAAATATATTTGAGTTTTTGTCTCTGTCATATTTAATTCCGAAAATCCATTGATATTTTGTTATCATCCTCTCTACAAATCAAACCCCACCACACAAATTAATTCTTGAAGTCTTCTTTAATGCCTACAAAGTAGTATCGGAACACTTTAGTCTCTACAAAGTGGTTCAGAACCCAGATCGATTAGGACGTTGATATTTCAGAGCTTGGTCGAAGATGACTCACAAACTGATACAAATTGAAGAACCATATCTCATGAACAACAATTATGAGTATTGGAGTACAAGAATAAAGGAGATTTTGATTTCTCAAAACCTTTGGGAAATTGTTGAAGAAGGGTATGAAAAGGCGGAAAGTTGGAAAAAGCTAACTAGGTTATTCTTTATACTCTGTTATACTTATCAATATCCTTTATTCTTGATTTCATGCAATATTTCCTTTTTCTACTTTTACTATCAATATTTCCTTCTTCTTTTTATTTTCTTCTTTATATCCTCCTTTTCTTTGACATCCAATATGCTGTCCAGCTTCCCAACTTTGGAGATCCGTGATCGTATGATTCTTCAGTTGCGTCTGAGTTAATCACACAAATTGGTGCATGAAAATTTTCATTGCCAGGTATCATGATTTGAATTGAGTGAACAGAAGTAAGACATAACACACAAGATTTACAAAATGTCATAGTACAAATACAGCAGTGACTCTCTCTTGATGCGTTCAAGATTAATTAATAATATAAACGATTACAAGCAACAAATTGAACTTGAAGAATCCTTTTTGAACATTGATATTCACTATAGCACAAAAAACAGTTCTAGTTTTATCACCAGCGCCATGCATGGAACATGTCTGGCCATGCATCTGTAGAACAACTCTTAATCATTTAAAGTTTAGAATCTTGGACGATCGGACATCAAACCCTTCATGTTTCAACTGGGACATCATTGGATCATAACTCGATAGGCAGCGCAATCCGTCAAGCTATAAATTCTTCTGTATCATCTCTCCATGCAAGCCTATCTCTGCCTCCGCATTCGAGATCCTAAACTGATGTCCCATAGGGTTTGTCCTCCGATCATTAACAAGAATATAAATTCTTGTTCCAAACATAAACAAAGTGAATACACACGCGTTCATGTCTTGAGTCCCAATAAATCCTTTCGTTACATAAACGAAGGATAAATTGGAATTTCCCGAAACTTCCCATACCCACCGACAAAAGGATCAAATGGATAAATCTCTCGTGCTTAAACAAGAGATCTCTCATTTTCATCCCAACTTTCATCTTCTCCATTAAACTTTATCATGATCAACCATTTCAACCCTCTTTCAAGTTCAACCCCCTACTTCTTATACATAATTCTACCAGACTACTGAAAAAGATCTCTATTTTAATAGAAAAGCAAAGAGAATTTTGTAAAAATTAAGAGATGAAGAAGAGAGAGATGGAGAGAGGAATGGAATTTTTAGGGGGGATGAGTAGAGATGTCTTATCTAAATTAGGGTTGTGAGCCGTCAAGCCCAGCAGTTGGTGGCTTTCAATAGGCAGCTCTGTTCACAGCCCCAACTCCATTTTTAACAATTTGCTCCCATTCTTTAATTTTATTTCTTCTTTTGTTCTTGAAAGTCGTGTAAATATCCTTTAAAATTCTTTAATATATCCATATAATTGTATGCAGTGGATTGATTTTTAAGTTATCGCAATTTGTTTCCTCTATGCTGGTTTGAAGTTAAAATTGGCGCCAAAGCTAGGAAAATAACAGAACTAACGACTCTTTGTGAATTACTGCACACAGTTATCTGCCTTGCCTGATACATAAATTGTACGCTCTTCTTTCTCCCTCGCACGCTCAATCTCCTTCAACCAAGAACAATAAAAATGGTTATGTTTATTGGTTTTACGGAAATGAAAGTTGAGTTTGGCATCTCATATCATGATACTATGTCTACCATCTATTAAACAACAATAAGAACCGTGCCACAACAATCCTTTGTATCTTGGCTTCTCTTAAATCGAATAATAAAAATCTTGTCATAGCACCGTACAGGCAAACATCATATCTCATACCGATTATTTTCCACTTTCTCTCGATCTATATCTATGTCCAGAAAGGTAACATCCAGTGCGTTAGGATGTCTTGAATCCTAACCCTATTATATGTTTCCAAGCTGGCGCAGTTCACCATCTATTCAGGGCTTCTGTGGAGCAGTGCGAGTCCCACGTGTGTGGCTCCAACCTAGCAAGTGTGTTATGCAGTTAGGGCTGGCCCCGATCTCAATTTTTTGGGTACGGTACCGAATATGATATTTGGTGTTATCTGTAACCGTGTGTGTGCGCGCGCGCGCGCGCACACACATATATAGGGGTATTTAGTGAATTCCATTCCTAAATAAACTCTGCCTTCTATTAAGAGTTCGTCTTAAATGAAACAAAAAAAAAAGATAAACTAATTTGAAAAGAAAAATTGTAATACATGAGCGCTATACCCATTTGGTAAAAAAATTATTACTGAAAAATTCTTAATTTAGAGGATACTTTTTTAATTTGGATAAATTTCAACTTGCTATCATGAACTTTGGGAATTTTCCACGAATGGTTTTCTGAACTTTTAAAACGATGAAATACTATCATGAACTTTTAGAGTATCTCAAAACTACCATAACAACATTAACGGAAAATTAGAAAATAACTATACTACCTTTTTATATAAATTAAAAAAAAGGAAATAACTTTGTTTCATGTCCCTTGTTCTGTTCTATATGTTCGTACTTATAAATTTATTTCTTAAAATTACTTGTATTTTTAAGAAAAACAACTAAAAGAATGTTTGGCATGAAAATTATTAACACTAACCCAAACATTTCCACAAATGTCAAATTTTTAATCGAAGTGAAAAGTGAAGGAACTCAACAAGCATAGAAGTTTTTCTTTGTTAATACAGAATAGGCATGAATGACATGTAAGTTGAAAGGTAAGAGCAATAAATAAAAAAATAGGTTACTTTCTCTATAAAAAAAAAAAGTTAGGTCGAATAATACATTCAGAATTATGCTAATTAAGGCCCTGTTTGGAATATATTTTTTACACAAATTGATAATCTGATCAAATAAAAGTTGCGGGTCAGTTAGGTCAAATAATCACCACAGGAAAATGGGCCCAATTTTAATGAATGCCGATACTTCGTTAATAATATCAATTGTTTGAAAACTTACCATTCAAACTGAAAATTCCAAAACCGTAAACAAATAGTTAAATAACCGACGATACTGAAACGATAACCATCAAAACCAATCTAATTAAGTGCATGATACTCGATGATGAAAAAGATAAACCGATACATATCGTCATCGAGTATCTTGCATTGAAAAATATCACGACTTAAAATCCGTTTATCAGTTATATACGTACGATTATTTTCGTGACATAAAACTAGACGTGCGTTGTCAACCTCGAACATTAATCGTTCTTCGTTGACAACCATCTCGTAGTTTATACGACGAGAATACTAGTCGTACTATAACCGATAGATTTGTCCCGTTTTGAATATGTTAAGAATGTATAACGTATACACTTCTCTGCATACTTATGCTTTTCATTCGTTTCGAGATGAGTTTTGTCAGTACCTTTCCGCTTGTTCTTTGTGTACAAATATAGTTGAGATGGTCATCTCAATACTGATAGTGTTGAGATATTTATCTCTTCTATTGCAGTGAACAGGGGAGAGGTGCTGCCCGAAATTTTCTCAAAGCGAATGAAAACATAAGCCCAGATGGTGTATACATTATTCATTCTTAATAGGATAGAAACCTTACCCCTGACAGCCGTTACCAATTGACATCCAAGATAGAAGCGTTAATATTATTTCCAGCCATGATAAATCACTCAAATGTATTTCCGAGACACTGTTGTCATTATTTTCTTTGTTTATAACCATCTCGTTCTTTGCTTTCTCACTATAGGTTGGAATTGTTAATATCATGTATGATTTTAAAATGTTTGTTATGATATAATAATTAATTGTGAAATGTATTAGGTTTTACTTATCGGACAAGAATGGATAAGACTTGGATAAATAAGAACAAATTTGGTTATGAATTTAAAATCAGTGTAGAAGAGTTTATGCGATTCTCGTCAAGAGTGGGTGGTAGTCGGATCCCCTGTCTCTGTAGGAAATGTTTTAATGGCAGAAGTGATAGTCGAGGGGCGGTTCGACTGCATATATTTGCTAACGAATTCTATGAAGGTTACACTATCTGGCACTTGCATGGAGAGATCGTGGACTATAGAATCGGTGCACATCGTCTGTTACCGCCGCCTATGAAAACCCTATCAATCACCGGTTTAAATGATATGATGGATGAGTTATATGATGGCATGAACGATGATACCCCTACGGATGATGCGGTTTCAGATTCCGAATCTGCTAGTTTTTTTAAGTATATAGAGGATGCTAAGAAATCTCTTTACAAGGATGCGACAATGACGAAATTGGATTGGATGGTTCACATGTTTTATCTTAAATGCAAAAGTTTATGGAGCAAAAAGTAGGTCGATGACTTTCTAAAGATAGAGAAGGAAGCTTACCCGAATTCCGATCTTCCTGGAAATTTTCAAAAGATGAAGAAGATTATTGCCGACATCGATTTCAGTTATCAGAAAATCGATGCATGTCCAAATAACTGTATGTTATTCACGATAGATGATGACATGAACTTAAATAAGTGTAGAACATATGGGGAATCGAGATGGATATTACCTAAAAGGCCATCGAGGGATGAGGAGTCAATTCCGAAAATTCGTGTGAAGGTGTTGCGCTTTTTTTCTATTAAGAAAAGATTACAGAGATTATTTCTGTCGTCTAATACCGCCAAACATATGACATGACATGCAGATGGTCGCAGGAAGGATGGAGTCTTACGGCATCCCGTTGATGGTGAAGAGTGGCAAAGATTTGACGCTCAATTTCCCTCGTTCGCTGCGGAAGCTCGTAATGTGAGACTTGGATTATTGGCTGATGGATTGGAACCGTTTAAAGGAGGTGCATCTCACAGTGTATGGCCCGTTACACTAGTAGTTTATAACGTCCCGCCGTGGAAGAGTATGAAACAATCTTACATCCAAATACCTCTATTGATCCCTGGAAGCAACTCTCCTGGCATTGATATCAATATATATTTGAAACCGTTGATCAATAGTTGAATGAGCTATAAGAGACCGGCATCCTTGATTATGATGTCTACAGAAAGGAGAGATTCGCACTGCGCGCGGCGTTGTCTTGGACAATAAATGATTTCCCGGCATATACCATGTTGTCAAGATAGAGTACGAAAGGTCATCGTGCTTGCTCCTATTGTTAAGAGAACACTGTCACGCCTCGATTCCCAGTGTACGGATAAGGAGACGTGACGAGGCCCGCGATATATTTACTCAGAAGTAAATACGCTAAGCGTTAATAAGCAATATAATAAGTGTACACAAGAAAGATATGTGATGTAAATGAACAGTAACTTTTTATTTATTAAACATTCTTTACAATACAACTGGAAAGTAAATACAATACTGGAAAACGATGCCTAAACAATGGTATGAACTGAAAGTAAAAGTATATACAAGTGAGCTAGAGCTCGGGGTCCTCGATGAACTGCTCCAAGCCTTCTGAGCTGGGCTCGATCTCCAGAGAGTCAGGTCCTCCTGACAACATTCCAAAGAAAGTACAGAAAAGGAATGTCGTCAGCGAACAATCGATCAGTTAGTCCCAAGAGCCAGAGAGGAATAGACAGAGAATAGAATATGTAAAATATAAAAGACTATGTTCTCTATACTAACGTAGTTGTTTGTAGCTTGGTACAGAAGATATTTGTGTTTACGAGAGGAGTCTATCTATCCCGTGGACTAAGATAACCCGTAGTACAAGGCTCCGTCAAACCCTAGGGAACAACGACAATGGATGTTTAGTTATGTCTTTTAATGACCATCTCGTACCACTTTTAACACATTCCGTACCAGTCTACCCCTTTAACCCCGTAATGTATATTGTGTTGTTTTATAGATGTAAGACTTGTCGAAACCATGATATCAATTATTTATGTAAACGGATAAGGATGTAAACGGATAGTCATGTAATCAAATCAATATATATCAATGGTTCGGTCAAATCAAGTCATGTTGATATTTGATAGTATTCTGATATTCATGTTCAAGTCTAGTATATAAGAATTCATGTTGTATTGGAATTATATTTGAATTGTATGCATATTGGAATTGTATTCAGATTAGACTGAGACTCTATCTGAGTCAGACACTTAAACAGAATTTGATTTCTGAATTAGGTTTTGGAGTTATCAGTAACTGCTGCACATGGACGGCAGGATTTGTGACTTTTTCCAAGCCAATTACCATTGATAACACCGTTTTAGTTTCCTACCTTAAATAGGTAAGCATCCACTTTTTCCGGCTCCTTGAGGCTCAAGAGAATTGGTCCCGCTTAAACCTATATTTACTAGAGTCCTAAATGTAAATTAATATAACTTGACGGTGTTTTATGAAAAATAGTTTTAGTATACTTTCAAAATAATTCTCAAGTATTTATTTATCGTATTTAGAGTTTTCATGGACGTAATTTTATATGATGAGGTATTCTAGTGAATATAAACCTAGATTGAATAGTATATGGTATTTTAGTGTAAATTGTAATTGTATGGATTTGTGATGGTATATTCATGAAATTTGTGATTCTTGTGTTTAGAAAATATGGAATTTATTATAAATTGTAATGACCCCAAAATCTTTATACATTTGTATTATCCCTCTTCAAAAATATACCGTATTTATTTGTACTTGGTATTTTCCTCTTTCTATTAAATTTATTATTATTTTATTCCTCAATCTATTATGTATTTTTTTTTCTAGGTACAATTTTTTTTTCCTTATATTTAAGTTTTTAACTTCTCATTCTTATTTTTCCTTTCATAAATATTTAACCCAAATCCATTATTCCAATTCTCTACAGCCCATCTAAAAAGCCCATTTTCTTTTTAAGCAACATCATATATTTAATTCTAATTAAATATATGCATGAACAACCTTATAGCTCATTGGTTAAGTCTTTGCATTGTTATTCCATAAGTCACATGTTCAAATCCCCATTCTTGCAATTATTTTTTTATCATTTTTTATTCTTCCCATAACCTACAAATGAGACCTTTCATTTCCAAAATGAATGATGACCTTTCATTTCTCTTTTAATTCTCATGTTAAATGCATATATTATTATTCACCATTACAACATCTTTATTTGTCCTCCTCCATCTTTTCCTTCCTCATATTTTTCTATCTCTCACTTCTTCCTCTTCACCAAGATGACAAGAAGAAGAACATGAAGAAGTCTTCAAGAAGGTCTCGCTAGTAACGCGAGGCTATCGGCGGATAGACAAGCCCGGTGACAATACCGGCTTGTGCATGTAAGTCCCTTCTCTCTCCTTTTCCCCCACCTCTTATTTTCCTCTTGTCATGCATCGTGAACCCTCTATTCTTTTCATATCATAATCCATAAGAGAAGATACACATAAACATATACATATACATAAACATAAGTTTAGATATATATGATTTTATATGGTTTAATAATATCTTATTATCTCTTGTTCAAATTAAAGTATTTTTAATTCTTTCTTCATGACTAGGAATGTTTATTATAAGTTGTGAGAACACAAATTTCATGCCACAATAGATCTATAATGTCACATGAAATCGGTTTGTTTATTAAAAGAAAAATAGAAGCCTGCATAAAATACTAGTTAATCTTTTTGCCGATTTTAGTATACACATCAATACCTTTAGCTTTAAAATAATTTTTAGACATTAATTTTTACTTCTGAAAATTTCATGGAATTTACATATGATAGATTATATTATTTTATACATGCTGTAAAAATTTTAGATCGATCCGCATAACGGTTTGTGAATTACATCGTATTTATTCACTGATCGTAAAACAGAAAACTGCAGCTATCGGTCAATTTCTAGGACATATAACTTGGTATACCGGTATCCAAATTGAGCAAACTCAGATGTTTTTGATATCTACATCGAATGATATAGATTTTATTAGTTTTATAGTTTTACTGAAAACCTACCTAAGATAAAGAAAACCGCATTACAATATTAAGTGACGGATCTGGACAGAATCTGTCCTGATTCGCACATTGTTTTTAAATTGGACATAACTCGAACACCCGATATCCGTTTGTGAAAAAATTTAGATGTGTAGATGCACCATTGATAGAAATATAATTTTCTGTATATTATATTACTTAGGAATGCATGAAACAACCTGATATAGGCTTTACAATACAATATATAGTTGCTGTCCAGAAATCTGAATTTCTGTTTTAAATGCTGATATTAAAATGATCATAACTAGAGCTTCATAAATCCAAATCGTATGAATCTTGGTGTTTTCGATAAGTACATCGAAATACCTACAATTTTCTAATAATTTTCGTAACCTGAAACCTGATAAAAATTAACTCAAACTGCGTTTTAAAAATATGTGACGGTGCCGAATAGATTCTGATCTGTTTTGCGCGACGATACGAAAACATATTTATCTCTCAAACCAGTAGTCATATTTAGGTAAAACTGGAACTCACGAATGCAAAACATTTAGAGCCATATTTCTGTTTATATTTTACATTCGTTCAACTTGATTAATTAGTCGTACATAATATTTCTTTACAGCATTGTTTTTGGTAGTTACTCGTATAATATACTTGACTCATTTCATACTATTCGAACATGTATACATATTTATCTTGATCATTAAATTGTTGTATATACATAAAGACGATAATCAAATACTTGAGGTGTATTTTGCAAACTATACAATATTACTTTTTACAATAAACCCCCTCAAGTTTTATAAATTACAATAAGACCCCTAACAAATGAAGAACTTCAAATTATCTTCTCTAGTCTGACTCGGGTTAGAGTCTGACTATTTCTGACTTGAATATAATTCAAGTCAATCTATATTCTTTATATTTCAACTCAAGATGAATACATGAATCTCAGAATCCAGTTAACAAACTATATAACTTGACTGAACCGAACCATGGATATTCCGTTTACATGATTCCCGGTATTCCATTTACATGACTCTATGGTTATAGCCGTTTCCTGATATCATGGTTTCGGTCAGTCAGTTAATCACGCATACAATCAACACAATTTTACAAGATAACAATACAAACAAGACATCGCGGGGTTTAAGGGGTAGACTGGTACGGAATATGTTCAAGGTGGCACGAGGTGGTCACTTAAGACGTAATTATATCCATGCCGTTGTTCCGTGGTATTATCGACGGAGCCTTGTACTACAGGTTACCAAAGTCCCCGGTGTAAGTGGGACTCCCCTCGTATACACTGGCATCTTCTGTACCAGGTTACAAACAACAGCGTTAATACAACATTACAATATTATAATACAACATTAAAAGCTACACTCTCCCTCTCTTACTCTCTGTCTATTTCTCCCTTATCTTTGGGACTTACCGAGCGACCTGTTCGCTGACGACATTCTATTTCTTTCTTCTTTGAATGTCGTCAGGTGATTTGGACCCGGCAGAGGTTGACCCATCGCAAGAAGAATTAGAGCAGTTTACTGAAGACCCTGCACTGTAGTTTCATTGTACACTTTTCCTTTCTGTACTTTTCATTTCCTGTTATGCCACTGATTAGGCATCTTTTATTTCAGTTGTATTTCCTTTCATGTATTGTATAAAGAATGTTAATAAATAAAAGTTGCTGTTATTTTTATACTCTTGTCTCTTGTGTAATATTTTATATTGCTTAGTTACGCTTAGCGTATGTACTTCTGAGTACATACGTAGCGGACCTCGTCGCGTCCACTTCGCCGTACACTGGGAAGCGGGGCGTGACAAGTTTTGTTGGTGGCCCATGCAGGTCAGAGCTGTATGAATCCCTGTCATGCAGTTCTGGTCTGCGTGAACAACCTAAGCAATATAACACAAGAAACAGTAACTAAAACATTCTTTACAATCATGTTCCTTGAATCTTACCATTTCATATTCCTTGAATCTTATCATCCGTTGAATCTATCCTAACCCTATTCTTTCACTCACAATCACCAAATTGTTTTGAAACTGTTACACTTTTCTTTTATAAATTTCGAGGACGAAATTATTTTTAAGGAGGGTAGAATGTAATGACCCCAAAATCTTTATACATTTGTATTATCCCTCTTCAAAAATATACCGTATTTATTTGTACTTGGTATTTTCCTCTTTCTATTAAATTTATTATTATTTTATTCCTCAATCTATTATGTATTTTTTTTTCTAGGTACAATTTTTTTTTCCTTATATTTAAGTTTTTAACTTCTCATTCTTATTTTTCCTTTCATAAATATTTAACCCAAATCCATTATTCCAATTCTCTACAGCCCATCTAAAAAGCCCATTTTCTTTTTAAGCAACATCATATATTTAATTCTAATTAAATATATGCATGAACAACCTTATAGCTCATTGGTTAAGTCTTTGCATTGTTATTCCATAAGTCACATGTTCAAATCCCCATTCTTGCAATTATTTTTTTATCATTTTTTATTCTTCCCATAACCTACAAATGAGACCTTTCATTTCCAAAATGAATGGTGACCTTTCATTTCTCTTTTAATTCTCATGTTAAATGCATATATTATTATTCACCATTACAACATCTTTATTTGTCCTCCTCCATCTTTTCCTTCCTCATATTTTTCTATCTCTCACTTCTTCCTCTTCACCAAGATGACAAGAAGAAGAACATGAAGAAGTCTTCAAGAAGGTCTCGCTAGTAACGCGAGGCTATCGGCGGATAGACAAGCCCGGTGACAATACCGGCTTGTGCATGTAAGTCCCTTCTCTCTCCTTTTCCCCCACCTCTTATTTTCCTCTTGTCATGCATCGTGAACCCTCTATTCTTTTCATATCATAATCCATAAGAGAAGATACACATAAACATATACATATACATAAACATAAGTTTAGATATATATGATTCTATATGGTTTAATAATATCTTATTATCTCTTGTTCAAATTAAAGTATTTTTAATTCTTTCTTCATGACTAGGAATGTTTATTATAAGTTGTGAGAACACAAATTTCATGCCACAATAGATCTATAATGTCACATGAAATCGGTTTGTTTATTAAAAGAAAAATAGAAGCCTGCATAAAATACTAGTTAATCTTTTTGCCGATTTTAGTATACACATCAATACCTTTAGCTTTAAAATAATTTTTAGACATTAATTTTTACTTCTGAAAATTTCATGGAATTTACATATGATAGATTATATTATTTTATACATGCTGTAAAAATTTTAGATCGATCCGCATAACGGTTTGTGAATTACATCGTATTTATTCACTGATCGTAAAACAGAAAACTGCAGCTATCGGTCAATTTCTAGGACATATAACTTGGTATACCGGTATCCAAATTGAGCAAACTCAGATGTTTTTGATATCTACATCGAATGATATAGATTTTATTAGTTTTATAGTTTTACTGAAAACCTACCTAAGATAAAGAAAACCGCATTACAATATTAAGTGACGGATCTGGACAGAATCTGTCCTGATTCGCACATTGTTTTTAAATTGGACATAACTCGAACACCCGATATCCGTTTGTGAAAAAATTTAGATGTGTAGATGCACCATTGATAGAAATATAATTTTCTGTATATTATATTACTTAGGAATGCATGAAACAACCTGATATAGGCTTTACAATACAATATATAGTTGCTGTCCAGAAATCTGAATTTCTGTTTTAAATGCTGATATTAAAATGATCATAACTAGAGCTTCATAAATCCAAATCGTATGAATCTTGGTGTTTTCGATAAGTACATCGAAATACCTAAAATTTTCTATTAATTTTCGTAACCTGAAACCTGATACAAATTAACTCAAACTGCGTTTTAAAAATATGTGACGGTGCCGAATAGATTCTGATCTGTTTTGCGCGACGATACGAAAACATATTTATCTCTCAAACCAGTAGTCATATTTAGGTAAAACTGGAACTCACGAATGCAAAACATTTAGAGCCATATTTCTGTTTATATTTTACATTCGTTCAACTTGATTAATTAGTCGTACATAATATTTCTTTACAGCATTGTTTTTGGTAGTTACTCGTATAATATACTTGACTCATTTCATACTATTCGAACATGTATACATATTTATCTTGATCATTAAATTGTTGTATATACATAAAGACGATAATCAAATACTTGAGGTGTATTTTGCAAACTATACAATATTACTTTTTACAATAAACCCCCTCAAGTTTTATAAATTACAATAAGACCCCTAACAAATGAAGAACTTCAAATTATCTTCTCTAGTCTGACTCGGGTTAGAGTCTGACTATTTCTGACTTGAATATAATTCAAGTCAATCTATATTCTTTATATTTCAACTCAAGATGAATACATGAATCTCAGAATCCAGTTAACAAACTATATAACTTGACTGAACCGAACCATGGATATTCCTTTTACATGATTCCCAGTATTCCATTTACATGACTCTATGGTTATAGCCGTTTCCTGATATCATGGTTTCGGTCAGTCAGTTAATCACGCATACAATCAACACAATTTTACAAGATAACAATACAAACAAGACATCGCGGGGTTTAAGGGGTAGACTGGTACGGAATATGTTCAAGGTGGCACGAGGTGGTCACTTAAGACGTAATTACATCCATGCCGTTGTTCCGTGGTATTATCGACGGAGCCTTGTACTACAGGTTACCAAAGTCCCCGGTGTAAGTGGGACTCCCCTCGTATACACTGGCATCTTCTGTACCAGGTTACAAACAACAGCGTTAATACAACATTACAATATTATAATACAACATTAAAAGCTACACTCTCCCTCTCTTACTCTCTGTCTATTTCTCCCTTATCTTTGGGACTTACCGAGCGACCTGTTCGCTGACGACATTCTATTTCTTTCTTCTTTGAATGTCGTCAGGTGATTTGGACCCGGCAGAGGTTGAGCCATCGCAAGAAGACTTAGAGCAGTTTACTGAAGACCCTGCACTGTAGTTTCATTGTACACTTTTCCTTTCTGTACTTTTCATTTCCTGTTATGCCACTGATTAGGCATCTTTTATTTCAGTTGTATTTCCTTTCATGTATTGTATAAAGAATGTTAATAAATAAAAGTTGCTGTTATTTTTATACTCTTGTCTCTTGTGTAATATTTTATATTGCTTAGTTACGCTTAGCGTATGTACTTCTGAGTACATACGTAGCGGACCTCGTCGCGTCCACTTCGCCGTACACTGGGAAGCGGGGCGTGACATAAATATAAATTAGATGTTTTGATAATATTTATAATTATTAAAAATAGAATTTATTTATTAAATAGAAAATCACATTATTCTTAAAAATTGTATTTAAAATCCATCGAGATCGGATGCTCCTTGAGGAGGTCTGCATCTCGCTCTACTAGTCCCGAGGATGTGTGATAACGCACACCATCCAAATCAGGTTCCCAAAAAGTGGATTGTAGAGACATAATCGTAAGGAATTTAATTTAAAACAATTTAAAGAATACGATTTTTAATAGTTTATGGTATTTAAATGTATATTCGTATTTGTCCCAAAAAAATTGTTTTCAAGCAATCGTGCTATGTCAAGATGTGTATTGTATGAGGTAGGTCTGTTCCCCTCTGAAAGGCGACGCACAGGACTGCGATGTCCTGATGCTGAGATTCAGGGCAGATGCTATTTGGTTTTATCCGTCCACCTCTCCGAAGATGCCAAGTTGATTTATGGCACCGTGTATCGGAGGTTTAGACGGATGCGGCCGATATAGCAGATTTCGTCAGATTCCCTCTCGCTTGAGGGGTTTTTGATTGTGGGGACGCTCTTCCCTGCAGGCGCAAGCCCCTGCAGTTAATTACGCTACCGCATCGCGGTAACAACTTTCTCCTTCTCCAGAATTTCACTTCGTGTCGTGTGTGTTTGTTTTGTTTGTGGTTGCCCGTGGATTGTATACGGAGACTGAGTAATGCCGTCGCCCGTAAGACGTGGATTAGTCCAAATCCGTATTTACTTAGATTTGGGTTTGGTGTTTTTAGTTTAAGGATGCATTAGTCGCGTTGCGGCTAAGATCAACTCAAACGTTCGTTAAGGATACGATAGTCCTGTTTGAGACTAAGATCAACTTAACGTGATAATCCATTTAATATCTGGCCATCGGGACTCGTCACCTCTCTAACGTCGTTGAAGGATTACAACGGCAGATGTCAGAGGAGTTCAGAGATGTACCCTTGAACCAAGGTTGATTTGGAGTTTTATAGTCCGTTTGAATGTTTAAGGATACGTTAGCCGTGTTTGGGGGCTAAGATCAACTTAAACGGGATCGTTTAGATCCAGCAAAAGAGCATTTGGGGGCTCTATTGTTCCAGTTTAGGGACGTAGTGGTCCATAGGTAGTTTAGGGACGTTGCGGTCCATACTCCAGTTTAGGGACGTGGTGGTCCATGTTCCAGTTTAGCGACGTGGTGGTCCGACATTAGTTTAAGGACGTTTTGGTCCAACATTAGTTTAAGGACGTTCCGGTCCAAATTAGTTTAAGGACGTTTCGGTCCAACATTAGTTTAAGAACGTTTCGGTCCAACACGAGTTTAAGGACGTTTCGGTCCACGAGTTTAAGGACCCCGCAATCCATATTCATGTGTGGTCGTTGGGACCCGTCGCCTTTCTGACGTCGTTGAAGGATTACAACGAGAAGTGTCAGAGGAGTTCGGAGATGTACCCTCGAACCGGAGGTAAATTGATTTGAGAGAGCATTTGTGCTCAGTTTAATTTAATTTAAGGACTTACGGCCAGAATTGGGCTAAGTCCGGTTGAAAATGTTCAACATTTTATTTATTTTTAGTCTATTAGACCTGTGCTAGGGCTTTGCCCACACTTAAATAATGCATTGCATTACTTATATATTTTTGTTTGGGCTCTGCCCATAAAAGATGCAGAGCATCAATTTCACTTGGGCTCTGCCCCCTTTTTATTGCTTTGCAATTTATTTTGGCCTGCTAGGTCTTCTGATTTGGGCCTGGCCCTTTTAGGAAATACATTGCATTTATCAGGCTCTTTGCGCCAATCACTGAGCGCAAGCGCTTGTGGTGAGGACACGTGTCATGCTCTGGTGAGCGCAAGTGCAACAGCGCAGTGCGCTACGCTAGTGCGCTACGCTGTTGCGCTGCTGACACGTGACGTGCTCTGGTGAGTTGTGCCAATTTCAGAGAGCAAAGCTCTATTTTAAGAGCGCGTAGCGCAAGTTGTTCTGTAGCTGACACGTGGCGCCCTCTCAAGAGCGCAACAGTGCAGCTTGGAAGTGCAAAGCACTAAAAATCTTTTAGATTCAAGAACGGAAGTGCAAAGCACTATTTGATTTCTTGATCTAATTTAGATCAAAGAAAAATAAGTTTTTCTTTTTGTTTCAAGAACCAGAGGTTCATAAAAGTGCAAAGCACTATTTTTTTTAATTTTGTTGTTTTATTGTTTTTTAAAGAACCAGTGGTTCATAAGAAGTGCAAAGCACTGTTTATTATGTAAAGAACATTGATCTGGATTTTAGATCGATGATTTATTAAAAGAGATTTCTTTTCTTTCGTGAAGGTTTTTACCTTTTTCTTTGAAATTTTCTCAGATTTCTCTCTCTGTTTGAAGCTCTTGACTTTTTTCAAGAAAAATGTTGATGCCTTTGAATTGAGGTCTGGGGTCTCTTTTATAGTGCCCATAAATTAGTTAATTTTGTTGAAGAGATTTTTCTCTGAGTGATTTGGGAAATTTTCCCCACCGTTGGATCTTTGATCCAAGGGCTTCTGTTTTACAGAAGAAAATCTTCTTGTTTTAACAAGAACAGAAAGATTTCTTTAAAATCTTAATTCTGTTTGGCGCAAATGCCCCAGCACCGACACGTGTCGCGCAGCGCACAGCGCAGCGCATCCGCGCTGACACGTGTCGCGCAGCGCAACTGCGCTAGCGCATCCGCGCTGACACGTGTCGCGCAGCGCAACTGCCTTAGCGCATCTGCGCTGACACGTGTCGCGCAGCGCAGTGCTTGCGCAACTGCGCTAGCGCATCTGCGCTGACACGTGTCGCGCAGCTCAGTGCCTGCGCAACTGAAGCGTTGCTTCCTTTAAATAGAGCTTTGCTCTGATTGGGCGCGCCTTCTTGGACGCTGCGCTGACGTATCAGCGCCTGACATGTGTCACGTTCCGCCCGAGATTTGAAGCGTTGCTTCAAATTTTTGAATTTTGAATTTCAACAGAGCTTTGCTCTGATTGGGCGACACAAATGCCCCCCCCACCGTTGCGCTCACGTGGCGTACACGTGAGTGCAACGGTGGCAAACTCCTGATCGTTGGATCTAGGGGTGAGCTCAAGGGGCGCAAGCGCCTTATAAATAGGACCTCTGGCCCTTAGAAAAATCTTATCATTTCAAGATTTTTATTTCCAGAGCTTTGCTCTTGCTTAGAACTCCAGAGCTTTGCTCTCGTTTCCAGAACTTTAGAGTTTTGCTCTCATTTTCCAAGTTAGAAAACTTTAGGTAAAATTAATCTTAAGCTAAATTAATTTTAATTAACCAATAGAGCTTTGCTCTCACAGATCTTCTGATATAAAGAAATCCCCTTTGGGGTTTCATCAACAGAGCTTTGCTCTTATGAATCCATAGATTTACAGATATCTTGTTCATGGGTTTTAACCCATGATCAGAGCTTTGCTCATGGATCCCAAAAAAAAGCTCTTTTAGATTTGAAAAATGAGGAATCTTTTTATAAGTTTTTTCATGAATCTTTCAAGATTCCAAAATTGTTGATTCTTTTAAGTGTAAAAAAAAATTTCTGATGGACCTTTTCCACTATTACCACAGAGCCATGCTCTTTTAAGGAATCTTATTTCTCTGGGACCAGAGTTTGACAAGTGTCACTCTGTGACAGAGCTTTGCTCTGAAAGAGGAGATTTTCTCCTTGTCTCTAGGGATTCTTCCCTCCTTTTTTTTATAAATGGGAATGTTTTCCTGGGGACCGACTGACAATCTCATCCAATGATGAGGTTGTCTTATTAACTGACGTATTGTCATCCAGATTTTGTGGGTCCCTCTTTGGTCTCCTACTCACTGCGCTGCTGTGTGGTGTAATTAATTAATTTTAATTTAATTTAATTAATGCATTTTCTTTTTTAGACACCAAACGTTGGAATTACAACACTAACGGCTAAATTGTTCTTTTGCAGCGATCATGTCTCTAGACACTTCATTCCCGTTCGTCCGCTCGGAGGAGGGATTTCCCGAGGCGCCCTTGGACCGTGAAGTCCTGACCATGATTAGAGAATACGACCCAGAGTACAAGAACCTCCACCTTTGGGGGTCTTGGTATAACCAGATCATCATGGGTCGACGCAGCTTCACATGCGCAGTGCCGTCCAAGCCCATCACGGCAATTCACTACGCTACCCCACCCTCAGTGCAGTATGCCGTGGAGATGGTAGATTGGACCGCGAACAGCTTTCTTCATCCCGCTATGGATGCGGTTCCGGTTCAGCGTCCCATGGTTTTGGATATCTTAGGACGCCGTATTTGTCAAGGTGAAGCATGACCCTGAGGGCAATCATATAACCTTGGTCTGATTCCCCGTGACCCAATTGGCTATCTGCCGTGGGCCCGGTACATCCTGTCGACGAAGAAGTTGCAGTTGATAAGATTAGGACTGTACACCGTGGTCTACGTCTCTCTCTTCCAGTATCCCACGCTCCCCACCTGGTGGTTCAAGGCTTTCTTGGAGCAATGGAATATTCCCACCCACACTTTCCTTTCCATAGATCGGGAAGTGTCCATCTCTTTGGAGGAATTCGCGGAGGTATCCGGCCTACCGGTCATGGGGGAACACTATGAAGAGCTGCTCCTGACAGATGAGTACGTCTTCGGCGCTAAGCCGATGGTAAGGGGGATCACGCCGGAAAATGCTGTTCAACACCAATTCCGAGCTTGATTAAGGTGTTGAACATCTATGAATCTCTCTTTATCGAACGCGGGAGCCGCGGAGTTAATTTTTAGGATTTCATTGCTCAGTTTCTTCGTCCAAACGTCCTCTCGGCAGAAGCTGCCAAGTTTGCCACCCTTGAGGACCCTTTCGGTTTAGGTTTGGATAACCTGCCAGCGAAAGACATAGACCAAAAGGACTTTTTTCTTCCTAACTCCCCAACCATGTCTTTTGCAGAAATTGCGGCCCCTGGAATGGATGAGGAGGCCTTTTTCTTAGGATTTCTCGGACTGTGGCTGAGTTGGTTCGCGATCCCAATGCACTCTCATCGCATGCGGCCTTCTGTCTTTTACCCAGCCCACCGAATGGTAATCGGGGTAAAGGTGGCTGTGGGGATCGTTGGCTTGGCGCACCTATATCATGGCCTCAGCCGATCAGCGGATGCCAATGAGCCCGGGGTACTGCATATGGTCTTTCCGATGCACTACTTTGCATCGTGGCTCGAGCTACACACGGCGGGTGTCTTCGGCATGCATAAAATGCCTTCATTCTTTGACAAGTGCGGTTTTCCTCGCATTATACAGTTGATTGGCTCATCAATCGTGACCCCTTCACCACGGAACGCCAGGGGTTTACTGCTTCGCCCTCACACCGTTGGAGTCGGGATGTCCTTCATTGACAAGGTATTAACCATTGGAAAAGCGTCCACCACTGCGGTGCGACCATTACAGGACTCCTTTAAGGATGGAGCTTCAGTGTTGACGGCCCGGGAGACCCTCCACTTGTATTCTATTAGACCGGGCTTCCTAGTCTTCAGGCAGGGCGGTGCAGCAATCTTCATGAGATATAACCCGCATCGTTTTGCCCAACAACTGGGCTACGATCAAGGGGTACCCTTGGAAGCTTTCTTACTGGAACCTGCTGCCAATGAAGAAGGGATGGAGAACGCGTTACATCACTTCATACGCCTGAACACGGGTTCTCGTTTTTTTATCAGCACGCCGGCCTGCGCTCCACGACTCCTTAATGTATATAAAGAGTGGTACAATCATGCGACGGGGGCCGTTATAAAGGAAGAGAGACGAGTGTTGATCGATTGTAAAGAAGCACCTCCCGGCACCAACCGTAACGCTCCCTTAGTGCCAAGGACCCCGGTGGTTCCTCCTCTAAAAGATGCTGGGGGCAGACCATCGCGTGCGCAAAGTCCTCCACGTGAGTTGCCGCTCTCTGATATCACAGACGCACCTCCCGCACCCTGTGCTCCAGTGGAGACAGTGGTTGTATCCTCGCCGGAGTCTGGCGTGGGCGCGGACATCGGGACCCATCGTCCCAAAGTGGCTGCTAAGCAGAAGTCGATCCCACGTGAGCCTAGGGTCAGAGGGCAAAAGAAAAAGAAGTCGCTCTTCGCTGCGAACGTCGTGTTCGGTCAGGAACCCCATTCTCCCTATGCCGAGGGTCTGATCGAGTACGGGACTAACGAAGGATTAGTGATGCCGCCGCCGGATGATACAGACTTGGAGGCTGCTCTCGAAGCTTCAGCGTGGTTGGCGAGGCGTGACGCGTGGCTAGCTAAGCTTGCGCAATCAGGTAACTACTAGTCGCCTTTTCTTTATTGTAACATATCCTCTTCATTGCCTTTGACTAACGCTTTTCTTTCTTTCCTTTCAACAGGCATCACTGATGAAGAAGCCATTGCCGCTTCTCTGAAGACTTTCCAGGAGGAGGAACGTCTTAGAGCATCCATAGGCCTTAGTAAGTTTCGATTCATCAAGCTTTCATTTCCCTTGTGTTATGGTCGATCTAACCTTTCCCTTTTGATCACAGGAACCTCAATGCCGTTCCCTCCAAGTGACGTAGATGTTCTACCAGCTGCCGATGTTCCTGCTTCCTCTGGGCCACCGCAGGAGGTTCGTCTTGAAGAGCCGATGAAAGATGCCTTAAAGGCTCTGGAGGCATCCCTGAATGAGGAAGACGACGCCTTGAAGGAGGCGTCACAAAGGTCCATCGCGACAGCCCGGGAGGAAAGGAAGCGGCTGAGGCGTGAGGCGAAGGCGCGCAGGGCTGCCTTGGCCATGGGAGCGGGTCCCAGCACCGCCCCTCGTGCTGATAGTCCATCTGAAGAGGCCCCTGTCGCCCTATCCACTGCCCGCAGAGAGGTGGCGCGTGCAGTTCGGAGCGCAAACGGTAAATCCGCTTCAGGTAATATTTCTCTCAGAGTTTTTGTTATAAGGATTTTAACGTCATTGGTCCTTATATCTCTTATCTTGCAGGGCCAAGTCCGATCGAGGGGGAGGCGGAAACCGTTGATCCCAAAGAAATAGAGGAGGCGGTACCCGCCGAACTCGAGCCGACGGTGGGCAACATCGTTGTGGCTTTGGAGCCTGAGGTGGAGGTTGAGGGGCCTGCAGCCGAGAAGGTCATTGATGCCGAACCTGAAGTGGTGGCAGATGATATGATCATTATAACTGAGCCCAGGGTGGTGGCGGATGAGGCGCTCGAGGCCGGCGATCTCGTGGTGATGGTGGACGATACAACCGCGACTACTGAACCTGAGAGAGTAGTGGGTGAGGTGGCCATGATTCCCGAGGACGAGCCAATCGCTCCTTCTCTGGAATCTGGCAATACTCCAGTCATAGCCCTCCCCGTCTATGGTCCTCCGCCCTTTCCAGGTCTCGCGAGCACCACGACGGTTCCCATTAAGTCGGGTGATGAGGCCACGGGTGGTGGTCTCATGTCAATAGAGGAGGGAATCGCCTCCGTTTCATCCGGCAGCTCATCAGGTAAATCCCAAGTTGCTATCTTTTTTTTTTATCTTACAATCCTTTCTGACAAATTCGCATTTGTTGTAACGCAGGTGCAGCCAGTGCCGATGCTCCACTGCTTGGGGGAGCGCCTTCAACAACTACCTTGGCGGTGGTCACCTCTCAACCCTCTCTCATACTATCTAAGATGTTGGAAGGTATGGGTTTGCAATTTATTAATCCTATACTTTAGACATATAATTTGTGTACTAAAGTCATATTGTTGTGTCCCTTCAGGAGTGCTCTTTGATCATGTATATCAGATGTTGCTCCCACACTTCTCTTTCCCATCCGAACTTGCTTCTTGCCCTGGTGGCGTTGGTGAGTATGATTTCCATTGGTGTTTTTCTTCTTTCATTGATGGAGTTACCTCTAACCCCTCCCTTTTTTATTTCGACTGCAGTGCTACAGATTGAAGGAGGGGATAAAAGATCAGCTGCGCCACCGGCCCTTCCGACTTTGCCACCTGTCTCGACTGGTACAGCGACTATCACGTTGATAACTTCCCTCTCTTTATTTTTTGTACTGTTATCTGATCGCATCCTGTTTCTTTTCAGTTGTTGTTCCGGCCTCGTCGCCCTTCGAGCCTCATATTACAATGCCGTCGGGTCCTTATCTGAGGAGTCTGTTTTCAAAAGGCGCCGCGAATAGTCTGCGCATGTTGAGTGACTACGTCGAGGAACTCGACGTTGAAACTCCTACATCTGCCGCAGACTTCACTATGGTGGTTAACCCGATGCTAGCAATACTCGTGAACTTTCATGATGAGGGCATCATCGCATCCTGGGTTAACCATTGTAGGGAGATCGAGGGTTGCCTATATCAGTTGGAGTCGCCGCGTCCCGCTCCCGAGACCTTGGCTGCCAGTAATCAAAGAACAGCGTGGATTGAGCAGAGCGCTCCTTACTTCCGCCACCTCGAACAAGAAGTCATTTCAAGGCGTAAGGAGCGTGGTGAGACTTCGAGCAAATCTGCCCAACTGCATGCTCGGGTGGAGGCCAACGCCGCACGGCTGAAGGTTGTCTTTGAGGGCCTTCTGCAATATCTTTCTGAAGGTTATCATTGAGGCAACAACTTGATGTTGTCGAGCGAGATGCACCCAGCTAGGAAGCAGCCCAGAAGGCGGCGGAGGAGCAACTTTCATCTTTCTTGCAGCAGCGGGCCCAGGTGGAGGCGGAGGTGGCTGCGGCTGTCACTCAGGAGGAGGCGCTGAAGGAAGTGCGAGAGCAGCTTGTGGATTTACTAAAGACACTTCCTCCTCAGTAGCTATCCATCTTTGTATCATTTGTACTTATAGATAAAAGAATGTATATATATTTTTTTTATTCTTTGACATAATGTATCCTGTACCCAATCAAGTTTATGAATAAAAGATACACATTTTTTGTAATGTGTCATTTTCTCCGTCTTTTCTTTCTTTTACTATCAGCATATCACTTTAGCAAACATGGTTGACGGATGATTAGAACGAGTATCCTGACTTTCTTAAGAAATAGCGATGGCTTAGGCCGCAGGTTCGGATCTGCTGCCTGAGACTTTTCAACTTTATAAGCCGTGAGGGTCTCATAGAGACTTTTCTCCCTACGGATCGAGAGAATCTCGTAGGTGGGTTTTCTCCTTAGGAATCGTGAGGATTCCTAAGTGTGGTTTTCTCTTATAAGTCGTAAGATCCTATAAGAGAATTTTTCCCTCTTACGAGTCGAGAGGACCCACAAGCGGTTGTTTCCCTCCTCGTCGAAACTCGACCTTGGAGAGTGAGACCCATGAGTAGTATGCAAGAGACTATTTTGGATTGACTTGCAGGGTCCTATTGTTCAGAAAGCAAGTTTTTTAGTCCCTGCTGCCTGAGGTTTCATTTGCAAGTTGAAACGAATCGGGAATTTCCCGCGGAGACACTGGTTTCTCTGCGAGCCGACGCGAATCAGGAGGCTCTCGTCAAGGAGTGTTTGTATCCGTGAATCGAGGAGTTTGCTAGGGATTATTTGTTTCCCTAGCGCCAAGGATTATTTGTTTCCTTGGGGTTTGAAACGAGTCAAGAATTTCCCACGGAGGCGCTGGTTGCTCTGCGAGTCGACGCGGATCAGGAGGCTCTCGTCAAGGAGTGTTTGTATCTGTGAGTCGAGGAATTTGCTAGGGATTATTTGTTTCCCAAGCGCCAAGGATTATTTGTTTCCTTGTGGTTTGAAACGAGTCGAGAATTTCCCACGGAGGCACTGGTGGCTCTGCGAGTCGACGCGGATCAGGAGGCTCTCGTCAAGGAGTGTTTGTATCCGTGAGTCGAGGAATTTGCTAGGGATTATTTGTTTCCCAAGTGCCAAGGTTTATTTGTTTCCTTGGGGTTTGAAACGAGTCGAGAATTTCCCACGGAGGCACTGGTGGCTCTGCGAGTCGACGCGGATCAGGAGGCTCTTGTCAAGGAGTGTTTGTATCCGTGAGTCGAGGAATTTGCTAAGGATTATTTGTTTCTTCGGAGTTAGACTGAACCGTCGAGATTTGGCTTCGTCTTCTGGCGGAGCCTGTTGGGAAAGTACGGTTCCCTTTTTGTTTACGCCCTTGGATTGTATACAGGGATCGATGTGATCTTAACTGTAGGGCCAAAGTTTTATCATCTTCCCCCCCTTTTTTTTTATTTCCGCGATGCTCTATCATTTCAGCTTTTATATCGTGAAGGTCGCGATTGCCCAATCATTTCGGCTATTTTTCGTGGTGCCCAATCATTTCGGCTATTTATTTTATTTTTACTCGCTGCTTTTTATTGCGAGTTGCCCAATCATTTCGGCTATTTTGCATGCATGTGCGGCCTACTGACTTTTCGCCGTAAGCCGATTTCGGCATCAGCACCGCTACAACTGGGATATTAGCAGGAGCGAATCATCATCTGCTTCCGTCGATGTCGAACAAAGATGGCTTAGTGAACAGGGTTAGGGTCCTGTCGACTAAGGCTTTGACTTCATGAGCCGTAAGGGTCTCACAAAGTTATTTCTCCCTACAAGTCGTGAGGATCTTATAGGTGTATTTTCTTCTTAGGAATCGTGAGGATTCCTAAGTGTTTGTTTCCTCTGTAAGTCGTAAGGATCCTACAGGAGGGTTTTCTCCTTGTAAATCGAGGGGGCTTACAAGGGTCATGCGAACATATCCCCAGTCACGGATGGATCTTGGTTAGGGAAATGTTTATTCGCGCCCGTGGATTGTATACACGGGTCAGTATTGAGCCACTTGTAGGGCAATATCGAAAGTTGTGGGGGTTGCTTAAGCACAGGTTTAGGTCTCTGTAACTCAAGACTTTCAACTCTTATGAGCCGTGAGGGTCCCATAAGAGAGTTCTCCTTACGAGTCGTGAGGATCTCGCAAGTGTATTTTCTCCTTAGGAATCGTGGGGATCCCTAAGTGTGTTGCTCCCTTGTGAGTCGTAAGGATCTCACGCGAGTGGTTTCTCCCTACAAGGTCGAGAGGATCTTGTAAGTGTTCTTTAACGAGGTTGCGCCCTTTCAGGTTTTCACAAACACTCGCCGGTAGTCCTACTGTTTTTACTCACGGAGCCCTTTCGGGTTTTCATCCGCGTCCATTTTGGTTATGGACATACCGTTTTTTTTATTCTTTTTATTTTTATATATATTTTTTTTACGAGGTCGCGCCCTTTCGGGTTTTCACGAACACTCGCCGGTAGCCCTGCTGTTTTTACTCACGGAGCCCTTTCGGGTTTTCATCCGTGCCCTTTTTGCTTATGGACATACCGTCTTTATTTATTATATTTTTTTTATTTATATTTTTTTTATTCATTTCGTCAGCCTAAGGATGCTGCGGTATTAGTTTAAAGACGTTTCGGTCTGCTATTAGTTTAAGGATATTTCGGTCCGGCGTTGAGAGGCTGGCTACTGCTTATAAAGCTTGAGCTTAGGAAGATAGCGAGCGGACGTAGTCGTCGTCATCTATTATTGACCTAGGCTGTGGCTCATTAAGCGTAGTACTTCTTTAGGAAGCGACCGTTTATCGGCCTGAAAGGCCTTTCACCGTGCATATCTATGAGTAGATAGGCCCCGCCCTGGTAGACCTTATCTATGATGTACGGGCCTTCATAGTTTGGCTCGAATTTTCCCCGTTTGGCGCGATTAGGGATCATAGGCCTTTTGACCACTAGCACGAGTGCGCCTTGGCGGAATGTCCTCAGTCGAGTCAATCTTTCATATGAGCGCGTCATCTTTGCTTTATAAGCTTCCAAATTTTGCTGTGCTATGAGCCGGGTTTCATCAAGGACGTCAAGCTCCTCAAGCCGAAGGTGAGCATTTTCTTCGTTCGTCAGCTCATAGTGGACTGCCACTCGTAGAGAGGGTAACTCTATCTCGAGGGAGAGTACTGCTTCTGTCCCGAATACTAACGCATATGGTGTTGCGTTTGTGGCCGTTTTAAACGTAGTTCGATACGCCCAGAGAGCTTCTTACAGTCTTTCGTGCCAGTCTTTCTTATTTCGCGACACTGTTTTCTTCATGATCTTCGTCAAGATCTTGTTGAAGGCCTCAGCTAGACCGTTAGCTCGCGGATTATAAACCGAGGAATATCTCCAATCTATATTGTGCTGTTGCGCGAAGCGACTGATCTTGTGGCTTCTGTAAGCTGGCCCGTTATCGGAGATGATCCGTCGCGGAGTTCCAAACCGATATATGACGTGCGTCATGAAGAAGTGGAGGATATTCTCCGTCTTAACTTCTCTCAGCGGTATTGCCTCTGCCCATTTAGAGAAGTAGTCAGTCGTCGCTAGGATGAAACGATGTCCTCTAGACGATGCTGGTTCGATGGGGCCGACTATATCAGTCCCCCACATTTCGAATGGCCAGCTAGCCACCGTTGGATGTAATGGATTTGGATGCTGATGGATGAAGTCCCCATGGATTTGGCATGAGTGGCATTGCTTCGCATATTCGAGGCAGTCCTGAATCATCGTGGGCCAGTAGTAGCCCATGCGTTTGATCTTCAACTTCATCTTTGGGCCTGCTTGGTGAGAACCGCAGAGTCCATCATGAACTTCCTGGACGACCCTTCTCGCTTCGTCAGGTCCTAGGCATCTCAGCCACAGAGAATCAAATGACCTCTTGTATAGAGTATCATTGACGAAGGCGAAAGATAGAGCTCGTTTCATGAGCTGATGTCTTGTGGACGCTTCTTCGGGCATTCGGTGGGATTTAAAGTAGTCTATGAAGACTTCTCTCCAATCCTCAGTATTTTCCCAATCTTTTACTTGCAGGGTAGTCTGCTCGTTCGCTCCTTTTTCTTCGGATGATTCCGGAGATATTTCTGCTGGGGCAAGCACTCGACAGCTTTGTACCATGATTCTGACGTCATCGAGGTTCTCGTCAGCCAGCTCTTTAGCAAGTTTGGCCAAAGCGTCTGCTTTGCTGTTTTCCGCGCGCGGTATGTTCTCCAAAGTATAGGAGGGAATTTGGGTCAACAGTTGTTGCACCTTTTCCCCGTACTTCACCAACTCCGGTTTGCACGTTTGGTAGTCGCCGTTTACTTGACTAACGACCAGTTGAGAATCTCCGTATATGAGGAGGTTTTCAATTCCCATGTCGATGGCGATCTCAAGACCTGCTATCAAGGCTTCATATTCGGCTTCGTTATTCGTCCTCGGCTCTGTTAAGGAGAAAGCGAAGCGCATTATCCCTCCTTGTGGAGTCACGAAGATGAGGCCTACCCCCGATTTGATTATAGGGGTACTTTGTTTATGTTTTTTCATGGAAGATGCTCCATCGAAATAAAGTTCCCATTGGATATCACTATCGTGGATCGCGTCAAACGCATGTTCGTCTGGCAAATCGCAATTCAGAGGAGAATCGGCCGGTATCGGATGCTCAGCGAGGAAATCGGCGATGGCCTGGCCTTTCACTGCTTTGAGAGGTTGATATGTTATCGAGAACTCCATCAAGAGCAGAGCCCATTTAGCAAGTCGACCTGTCAATATGGCCTTTGACATTAAATATTTGAGAGGGTCCACCTTCGAAATGAGACGGACTTCATGTGCTAATGCGTAATGTCTGAGCTTTATTATCGCAAAGATTAACGCCAGGCAGTGGTTTTCAATGGGGGAGTAGTTGCTTTCTGCCCCCAATAGAACTCGACTTAAGTAGTAGAGTGCTCTTTCTTTCCCTTGGTCGTTCTCTTGTGCCCATAATGCACCTAAAGAACCTTCGAGGGCGGTTGTATAAAGAATGAGAGGCTTTCGCTTAACCGGAGCAGCCAACACCGGCGGGTTCTGCAGGTATTGCTTGATCTCGTCTAGCGCGCTTTGGCATTTTTGATCCCAGACGAACGGGGTTCCCTTCTTCATCAGGTGACTGTAAGGACGGCACTTGCCAGAGAGATTGGCTATAAATCGCCGTATGTATGCGAGCTTCCCTTGGAGAGACCGCAACTGTTTGAGAGTCCTCGGCGGAGGCATTTCCATGATCGCCTTGATCTTGGACGGATCTATTTCGATACCCCGGTGTCGGACGAAGAATCCTAAAAATTTGCCCGAGGAAACTCCGAATGCACACTTAAGAGGGTTCATCTTCAAGTTGTATTGTCGAAGGCGTTGAAATACGGTCTTCAGATGTTCGAGATGTTCCTTATATGATTTG
Source organism: Agapanthus africanus (assembly GCA_030015575.1). NCBI lineage: Eukaryota > Viridiplantae > Streptophyta > Magnoliopsida > Asparagales > Amaryllidaceae > Agapanthus > Agapanthus africanus. The sequence continues at coordinate 21,482,728 of CM057348.1, read as the reverse complement.
CTTTTAACCACGAGATTGTCGATATAGCATTCGACGATTTCGTGTATAAGGTCATCGAAGATCTTCGTCATGGCCCTCTGATAAGTAGCACCGGCGTTCTTTAAACCGAAGGGCATCACTTTATAACAGAATATACCTAAAGGGGTCCTGAAGGCTGTGTGCTTCTGGTCTTCGGGATGCATCTTTATCTGGTTATACCCCGATGAGCCGTCCATGAAGGAGAAAACCTCATGAGTGGATGTATTGTCTATCATCAGTTCGGTGACTGGCACTGGGAAATCATCCTTCGGGCAAGCTTTATTAAGATCCCGGAAGTCTACGCATATGCGCATTGTCCTATTTTTCTTTATCACCGGGACGATGTTGGCGATCCATTCAGGGTATTGAACTTCCTGGATGAAGCCAGAGTCGATCAGCTTCTTGACCTCGGCATTGATACTCATCTCAAGCTCGAGCCGCATTCTTCTCAGCGCCTGTTTGACTGGCTTGACGTCTGGGGATATTGCCAATTTGTGCACAGCAATTTCTGGATCTAGTCCCGGCATTTCGGAATAGTTCCACACAAAGCAATCTCTATGCTGTAGAAGCACGTCCTTTAACGCAGCCACCCTCTCTTTAGATAGTAGCTCGCTGACAAATGTCGGTCGCGGATCGTCTGCCTATCCCAGCTCAATCTCCTTGAGGTTATCTGCAGTAGTATGTATGCCATCTTCCAGCTCTTTTGGCGCTGGTGGGAATTCTGAGATTATCTCGTCTCTGCTGTTTTCGAAGCACCAAGGGAGCTCATCTATGTCCTCGGGCTCTTCTTTTGATAGCGTTATCATGTGACAAGTACGAATTCGCTTCCAATCCCAATGTGGAACTGGTTTTTCTTCCGTGGCCTTGGGCTCGTGCTTTTGTGGCGGCGCTACCCTCCAGTTGTTGGACAGAGCGAACTTGCCAAGCTGATACTGATATTCGACCCAATTCTTAAAGGTGAAGCAATCTTCAAAAGGATGCCCTATCACTCCGTGATAAGAGCAATAGTTTGGGTGTGAGATTTCTCCTGCTCGTTCGGGGTTTTTGGACTCCGGCAGTGTAAGCAATTGATGCTTTAGAGCAAGATCAAGTATCTTCTTCGTCTGGTCCCAAGGAAACGAGTACGCTCGTCCCATTTTCTTCATGAGGGATAGATCAATAACGCTCAACTCCCATTTGCATGGCTTCTTAGCCCTGCTTTGTTGTTGTTGAGCGCCTTTTTGGGCTTTCAACTTATTTCTGCTTTTACGCCGAGCCTTCTTTATAATAGGTTGACAAGGAGCGGCATTTTCATCCTTTACGGTCTGTTGGAGAAGGCGTTGCGTCTTGGCTTTCTCGTAGATGGCCGTCTCACGGTTGTGATCATCTCAGACTTTTTGACCAGCTTTCTTTATAAGTTTGTCCATTTGTTCCTCGAACGACGGACTGGGCTTCTTTGCATCTGGAATTTTCACTGGCTTAGGATTAGCGTCCTCCCATTGAGCATCCGCTTCTTCATCAAGGTCATACACGACGTAACAGCCGGGTAGTAACTCTCATTTCTTTGACCGGATGTATCCAAGCCCTTTTGTTTCCATTCTCCCGTTAGGCAGCTTGCGTTGAGTCCCGGGAACGTTCCAGACCCTGTCATAGAATTTGGCCTTTCTAATGGTCTGTTTGAAGGATATCCCCTGGCGTTTCAGCAGCTTCTTCAAACCCTCTGTATAATATCTGGGAAGACGGATAGGCTGAAGCCTGTCGAGCGTAGGATCCGCGCCATGCCAGATTTCTTTTTCCACCTTGGTTTCTTCAGAGCGGTAGAACAGAATTGCTTTCTCGTTTTCTCACCTGGGAGGGATATAGAACGTTTGCAGCTCTTCTACATTGTAAATATTGAGTGCATCCAGTTCTTTCTGGTGTTTAAGTGGCACTATGGCGACTTGTAGACTTTGCTCTTCGTCAGCGGACGTTCGTATTGAAGGTCGAACAGAGAATACAACACGGATCTCATCTTCCGAGTCGCTACCAAAGATCAATGTAGGAGCCGATGGTCCCGGATTGTTGTGTTGGGGCGGATCCGAATAAACTATCTCCTCTTCCTCCTCAGTATCACTGCCGAAGACAGGGATGGTGGCGTTAGCTTAGTTCTCCGGCTTGTGACACTTCTTTGTTTCTTCGAAATCCGGTAAGAAGTATTTGGCGTCTTCATAATTGCGAACCTCGTTCACAGAGAAAGGGTTCAGTTCTTCCGTCATGGTATACTCGAATCCATCCTTAAAATACTTCATACACTGATGTTGTGTAGAAGGGATGATGTTGTACTCGTGTAACCATGGTCGGCCGAGCAAAGCGTTGTAGCATGTCTTGGCATCTATGACATGGAACTTAATGTCCGTGACGAGTAGCCCGAAGCGTAGCGTCAGTATCACAGATCCAAGAGTCTTTGACGATTGGGAGTCGAACCCGGAGATGGTGATCTTGTCCCGAGCAAGGTGCTGGACGCTCATGCAGATTTCCTTCAACACCCGGACGTTGAGTAGGTTAACAGACGACCCGTTATCGATCAGGATTTTGCCTATCTTTATATCATGGCAGTATCCCGAGACATAGAGAGGGAGATTGTGTTCGCACGTCCCAAGTAGAAGGTCTTCATCGCCAAAAGTAACATCAGCCGTGTGCACTTCCTCCAATTCATCTTTCATCTTTTCCTCGGCCAGGCATGCTTGGAATTGTTCCGGGTCTTGGAGCGCCTTAATCAACGAATCTCTCGCCTCTTTTGATAGCAAAAGGGCGTCAAGAATGCTGAGCTGTGAGGGCAGCTTCCTCAGATGTGCTAAGACGTTGTAATCTACCTTATTCTTCTTTGGTGGGTCTTTGGCAGCTAGCTCTTCCACCACTTGGTCATCTAAGACGATATCTTCAGTGGCCTTTTCTTTCCCTTTATCTTTTTTGTTCGAGGGTCCAAGGTTCTTTTCGGGCAGTGTGCGATTACGTAGCCGGATATTTTCGCAAACCTTTGGTTCTTCTTCTTTTCTTGAGGCGGACTCTTTAAAGAGGGGGGCAAGTTCTAGTTCTTCATCAGAATCACTCCCGAATGTGGGCACTTGTGATCTACCGGTGTTAACCATGCAACAATCGCCAGGACTTCTTTTAAGCCTTTCGGTCATATTTCTTTGCTCTCGACGAGTTTTACGCTTTTCCCGCTTAAAGTGTTGTCGATGAGAAACATATCCTTGCCACCATCTATCGAAAGCTTTGCACTCTTGAGTGGGGTGCGAAATCTTTTGATGATATAAGCAATAGGAGGGGTGCGTTTCCATTTCACCAGTGATGTTTCCTTTAGAGGATGGTAGCTTCATGCCCATTGATATGGCCTTAGCAAACTTTTTCCTCATCTTGAATTGGCTTTTGTCGGTAGCGGAAGTGTTTAGCTCCAGCGGGATCGTCTCAGCTCTTTCATCAAGTCGCTGGCGCTTGGCCCTTTTCAATATAGCCGTCTTGCGTTCTCGATCAGCTTTACTTTTCAATCGAGCTTCGTTGAGGAATGCGTCAATTTCCTCATCTGATGGCCCCAGAACTTTTGGTTCAGGATCTGCCCCTAGCTTTTCAGTGCAAGGAGTCTCCTCCTCGTTTGTGACCGAATGGGAAATCATATGACAGCTCGCCACATATTCCTCGGATTCATCTGATGAACTTTCTCCCTCATCTTTTTCTTGAAAAACGTGATTGAGGAACTCTTGGAGCGTAATGGGAGTTCGCGCCTTTTGGTTGTATTCTTCCAATGCGTCAATTTGCTTTTGTAAGTCCGTGTGTTTGCCGCCAGGCTTCACGGGCTTCTTAGATTTCTTCTTCTTTTTTTCGAAGATATTGACGGCTGGCTGCAAGTGCTTGAACCGCCACCATGTGGCTTCAACATCCCTTCAATGACCTGCGGTTCCAACGGGTTCTTCCACTTGATCGCTGGACATGTCTGAAGATCGTTTAGCATCCTCTTTGTCTTGGTTGATAATACAACCTCCCAAGGAACTTCTTCAATGACGGAGCATGATGCCCCCGGCGTATTCGTCCCCTTAGAGGTGTGGGGCTGCGGGGAATTCACCTTCCATTTGTCAGATAACGCGAACTTTCCCTGTCGGTACTGGTTTTCAAGCCAATTCTTGAAAACGTAGCAATCTTCGATCGGATGGCCTAGTACTCGATGATAAGGACAGTAGTTGGGCTCGTTGACGTCACTTGGTTGCAACGGACGTTTTGGATCCGGCAGATTTATGAGTCTGTTGAGCAACGCCAGCTCGAATAACCTCCTCGTTTTATCGCGGGGAAAGGAATAAGGACGTCCCATCCTATCCTCAAGGGGCACGTAAGGGCGCATATTATTTTGACGAGCAACCGGCTTCGAGCCGCTCGGTTGTTGTTGAGCATTAGCGACGACGATCGCTTTTCCCTTCCCTTTGTCATTTCGGGAGTCCGGCCTTGGAAGAGGGGGTTTATGGCCCATTTGATCCATTTGCGCTAGTTTGTCAATCAAGACCTGGAAGGTAGTTGGCTTGAAAAACATCATAAATTGTGAGATGGTTGCTTGTGGATCAAGGGTTCCCACAAACATACCCACTGCGGGAGCTTCTTCAATGCGCTGCTCGCACTTTGACCATAAGTTCCGCCATCGTATAGCGTACTGAACCCACGTCTCGCCTGGTTTTACCCTGGCGTTAATCAGTGCTGTCATCGGGGTACGTTCACTGGCGCTTGCAAAACGCTGAGTAAACAGTAGCTCCATCTCCGCGAAGGTTTTGATAGAGTCGTTCGGGAGTTCAGAGTACCACTCGAACGCTGTATCCGATAAACTTCCAACAAACTGGCGAAGTAAAAGCTTGTCATCACCACCGGTATTGCCGCAGAGTGCCCTGAACTGGGCAACATGCTGGTGAGGATTGCCCGTCCCCTTGTAGACATGGAACTTGGGAATCGTATAACCTGGTGGGTATTTGATTTGATCGTACCAATTCAGATATGGCCTCCCCGTTTTCATGACCTGGCCGGCTGTTTTGGTTGCATGATGAACCCGTATTTATTGGGCGATGTACTCATCCAAATCAGCTTTGGAGATTGTATCCTCTTTAGCTGTGGACAGAGCTGGTGGAGGATTCGACGTCTCTCCCCTATCGTCTTCAAGGATGATCGGGGGATCTTCAGCAGGTGGATCTTGTTGAATCATCATACCCACCATATCCTGGAACAGGAGGGCCATTTTCTTTATGTTGGCTGCCTGCTCCGCAGCTTCTTTATCCTTCTTCTCCAGTACGCGACGAAGGAATTCAGCGTCCGTTTCTTGTTCTTGACGCTCGTCCGAGGACGTTTCAGGGGTTTCTTTTGGCCCTGTAAGTGCGGCCATAGCGTTCATCATTTCTTGGAGCTTCTGCTGCTGCTCCTGAGCCTTGGTCACTGACCTCGTGTGCGGTCTATGACCTGTTGATATGCGGCTATCTTCTTTTCCCGATGCCATGTAAACCGTATGAACTGTTATGCCCCCTGACTTGGGGCGTTTAGGTTCACCATTTTTAACTTTTGCCGCTTACGCGGGAGTTTTCTCTGGCCTCCTTCTTTTGTGGGCCGTTGAGGTTGAAGGAACCGTTGAAGGGGGCAGCCTTGCAGCTGCTGTCCCCTGCTGTTTAATAGGATGATCTTTTTCTTTTTGCACTTTCGCCTTCTTTTGTTGACGAGAGTGATCTGGGCCGATCACTGAGTCTTGAATCCTTCGCCAAACCTTGTATATTCTTGAGGACAGCCGTTGAGAGGGCTGTTCTTGCTTTGTTTCTGGGACTCTCTCCGCAGGCGGAGGAGATCTTTTCAGTGTAGCGGTTGGAGCATTCTTCCGTACCCTCCTCAGCAGTTCAAAGCTGTTCCCAGTTGGAACAGCAGCGTTGACTTCCACCACTGGAGCCGGTAGAGTTAGCCCTGAGGGGGAATTGCCCCCTGCCTTCCTCACTCGTCGCCAATGGCGACGTCGAGCATGACGAGCCGTTGGGACTGGCTCGGAGATAGAGACAGCTTCTTTTTGCCCCCTGCCTGAGTGAGGCGTCGCTGGTGTTAACCTCTCAAAGACCGAGGTTGTCTTTTGAGAGGTGATATTCAATCTATCGAAGACGGATCCTTGAGCAGGGGCAGGAGCAGGAATCGTCAGTCTTGAAAAGACTGACTCTTTGACAGGGGAAGCCGCCTTGACGACTTCTGGAGCAGTAGTCATTGCCTTCCTTGGGACAGCCAATTTAAAGTTCTGATCCAGCCTGGCGAAAACCGAAGCTGTTGGTTTGGCAGTGGGTGACCCGTTGACAGGGGCCGTCGTGGCAGTGAGTCGGTTGAAGACCGACTTCTTGTTCACCTCCGATGCAGGCATCGGCATAGAGAAGCTTGTAGGTGGGATCATAGTCCCGAAGAACAGGCCAGTGGTGGCTTGGGTCACCTGGTCTACTGGCAGAGTGAGGAAGGAAGCCACTTGGGGCCCATATGCTACACCTCCGGGGGAGGTGGAGCGTCCATTGCAGTGGCACTTCGAGCAGTTGGTGCAGTTAGAGGCCATTGAATCTTGAGTTCTGCGCCAGGCAAGAGACCAAATCTTAGTAACTTGAAATCCGAAGGCAACCATTTAACAAACCGCGATTGGTTCGCGAAGACGACACACGAAGTGTGGAGTGGAAAGAGGAATAGGTCCCACCGGGCGTGCCAGAATCTGTTCCCCTCCGAAAGGCGGCGCACAGGACTGCGACGTCCTGAAGCTGAGATTCGGGACAGATGCTATTTGGTTTTATCCGTCCACCTCTCCAAAGATGCCAAGTTGATTTATGGCACCGTGTGTCGGAGGTTTAGACGGATGCGGCCGATGTAGCAGACTTCGTCAGATTCCCCCTCGCTTGAGGGGTTTTTGATTGTGGGGACGCTTTTCCCTGCAGGCGCAAGCCCCTGCAGTTAATTACGCTACCGCATCGCGGTAACAACTTTCTCCTTCTCCAGAATTTCATTTCGTGTCGTGTGTGTTTGTTTTGTTTGTGGTTGCCCGTGGATTGTATACGGAGACTGAGTAATGCCGTCGCCCGTAGGACGTGGATTAGTCCAAATCCGTATTTACTTAGATTTGGGTTTGGTGTTTTTAGTTTAAGGATGCATTAGTCGCGTTGCGGCTAAGATCAACTCAAACGTTCGTTAAGGATACGATAGTCCTGTTTGAGACTAAGATCAACTTAACGTGATAATCCATTTAATATCTGGCCATCGGGACTCGTCACCTCTCTAACGTCGTTGAAGGATTACAACGGCAGATGTTAGAGGAGTTCAGAGATGTACCCTTGAACCAAGGTTGATTTGGAGTTTTATAGTCCGTTTGAATGTTTAAGGATACGTTAGCCGTGTTTGGGGGCTAAGATCAACTTAAACGGGATCGTTTAGATCCGGCAAAAGAGCATTTGGAGGCTCTATTGTTCCAGTTTAGGGACGTAGTGGTCCATAGGTAGTTTAGGGACGTTGCGGTCCATGCTCCAGTTTAGGGACGTGGTGGTCCATATTCCAGTTTAGGGACATGGTGGTCCATGTTCCAGTTTAGGGACGTGGTGGTCCGACATTAGTTTAAGCACGTTTCGGTCCAACATTAGTTTAAGGACGTTCCGGTCCAAATTAGTTTAAGCACGTTTCGGTCCAACATTAGTTTAAGGACGTTTCGGTCCAACATTAGTTTAAGGACGTTTCGGTCCACGAGTTTAAGGACCCCGCAATCCATATTCATGTGTGGTCGTTGGGACCCGTCGCCTCTCTGACGTCATTGAAGGATTACAACGAGAAGTGTCAGAGGAGTTCAGAGATGTACCCTTGAACCGGAGGTAAATTGATTTGAGAGAGTATTTGTGCTCAGTTCAATTTAATTTAAGGACTTACGGCCAGAATTGGGCTAAGTCCGGTTGAAAATGTTCAACAATTTATTTATTTTTAGTCTATTAGACGTGTGCTAGGGCTTTGCCCACACTTAAATAATGCATTGCATTACTTCTATTTTTTGTTTGGGCTCTGCCCATAAAAGATGCAGAGCATCAATTTCACTTGGGCTCTGCCCCCTTTTTATTGCTTTGCAATTTATTTTGGCCTGCTAGGTCTTCTGATTTGGGCCTGGCCCTTTTAGGAAATGCATTGCATTTATCAGGCGCTTTGCGCCAATCACTGAGCGCAAGCGCTTGTGGTGAGGACACGTGTCATGCTCTGGTGAGCGCAAGCGCAACAGCGCAGTGTGCTACGCTAGTGCGCTGCGCTGTTGCGCTGCTGACACGTGGCGCGCTCTGGTGAGTTGCGCCAATTCCAGAGAGCAAAGCTCTATTTTAAGAGCGCGTAGCGCAAGTTGTTCTGTAGCTGACACGTGGCGCCCTCTCAAGAGCGCAACAGTGCAGTTTGGAAGTGCAAACCACTAAGAATCTTTTAGATTCAAGAACGGAAATGCAAAGCACTATTTGATTTCTTGATCTAATTTAGATCAAAGAAAAATAAGTTTTTCTTTTTGTTTCAAGAACCAGAGGTTCATAAAAGTGCAAAGCACTATTTTTTTTATTTTGTTGTTTTCTTGTTTTTTAAAGAACCAGTGGTTCATAAGAAGTGCAAAGCGCTGTTTATTATGTAAAGAACATTGATCTGGTTTTTAGATCGATGATTTATTAAAAGAGATTTCTTTTCTCTCGTGAAGGTTTTTACCTTTTTCTTTGAAATTTTCTCAGATTTCTCTCCCTGTTTGAAGCTCTTGACTTTTTTCAAGAAAAATGTTGATGCCTTTGAATTGAGGTCTAGGGTCTCTTTTATAGTGCCCATAAATTAGTTAATTTTGTTGAAGAGATCTTTCTCTGAGTGATTTGGGAAATTTTCCCCACCGTTGGATCTTTGATCCAAGGGCTTCTGTTTTACAGAAGAAAATCTTCTTGTTTTAACAAGAACAGAAAGATTTCTTTAAAATCATAATTTTGTTTGGCGCAAATGCCCCAGCACGCGACACGTGTCGCGCAGCGCACAGCGCAGCGCCACTGCGCTAGCGCATCCGCGCTGACACGTGTCGCGCAGCGCAAAGAACAGCGCAACTGCGCTAGCGCATCTGCGCTGACACGTGTCGCGCAGCGCAGTGCCTGCGCAACTGAAGCGTTGCTTCCTTTAAATAGAGCTTTGCTCTGATTGGGCGCGCCTTCTTGGGCGCTGCGCTGACGTATCAGCGCCTGACATGTGGCGCGTTGCGCCCGAGATTTGAAGCGTTGCTTCAAAATTTTGAAATTTGAATTTTAACAGAGCTTTGCTCTGATTGGGCGACACAAGGTTATTACCTCGTGAGATTTTTCTAAAGGTAATATGATCAATTATGATAAAAGAATGTCGTAGGTAAACTTGTGGTATTTAACTGTAAATGTATAATACAAGTTGCATAGCATGGTATTTTAAATTGAAACTTGTTCTCAATATTGGTTTATGATTGCTAAACAATATATAGAGAAATGGTTGATTTGTTATTAAGAAAAGTTGGGTTTTTTTAACAAATTTAGAATCAGATGTTGGATTAACTCCACTTCCGATGAGTTTTGAAAAGAGAACTTTTTAGAATAGGAAGAGAGAGAATGAGAGGGGACTTATGAGATTAGGGTAGAGAGGAGAGGTAGAAAATGGTTTTGAGAGCTTCGTGGAGTCGTGGGATCGCCGGAATCTTCCCGAATTGTCGCCGGAACTTGACCTTGGTTAACTCCACTTGTATAACTCATTTGACTTGGAAAAATTTAAGAGTTTTGACAATTGATTTCAGAATAGAGAGGGCTAGGTATGGGGTGGTATTTATAGGATAGAATTAGGGTTTAGGGAATTAAAAATAAGAATTAATATGCATTAAAACATTGGTTTAATGGTATTTTTAATCCTCTGGTTAATTGCAGGAAAAACAAATAGAAGAGGAGTAGTGGGGGGAGGCCAAGGGTTTAGGGTTCAAAATTTAGAAGCATTTGCGACCGGGGGGGAGGGGGAGGGCGGCGGCGCTGGCCATATGGCCAATCTCGTCGGCCATATTGAGGGTGTGGGGCTTTAGATCGATGCCACGTGTCCTAATCAGTATAAATACCCTTTTGCACATGTTTATTTAATCTGAATTTTTATTTTTATGTGTATTGCACGTGTAAACTTTTGGGCTTCAAAATGTTTAAAAGAAAAATCATTAAAAAATAATATGTGGCTGGGGGGATTTAAACACAGGGGCTATGTCACCGCAGTGCAAGGCTTTACCAATGAGCTACAAGTGCTTTCTTGTTGTTCTTAAACAAGAAATACTTTTAAGTTGTTTTCAGGCTAAGATACTCCTTTCTGTACTTTAAAAAAAATTTGTACAGAAAGTTTAGGGTTGTTACATTCTACCCTCCTTATAAAAATTTCTTCCTCGAAATTTATAAAAGAAAATTGTAACAGATTCAAGAAAAAATTTGGTGATAGTGGTGGTAAAAGAAATACTAGTAGTGCCTGAAAAGTAACGAGATGATGCAAGGGTTTGAAAAAATTGAAGGGAATTACCAGTGTTACCTTGGTCTATAGCCTCAGCTTCTACGGCCGCTAATGTGTAAGCCTGACGCCGGGGTACGTTCCTCCTAACTGGAGACACATTCCTATGTCCTTCGGGCATGTTCCTCTGCCCTCCAGACATGTTACTCAGTGCCTGATGGAATTGGTGAGTAAGCTGTGTAGGAGGTCCATGTGGAGGTGGAGCTGGGAGAGCAAGACGAGGTGCAGGTGTCTGGATAGTTGGCCGCTGCGGATAGTTGATGTGTAATGGAACTGGGTTGCATCTATGAGGATATGTTCCAATACCATGAGTGGATGCACCACAAACTAAGCATAGGCCGTTCGCGCACCTGCAGTCCTTCAACAGGTGTCCATCCCTCTTGCAATAGTAGCAAAAGTTTGAACTTGATCGGTTAAATGTTACTTCCGGTCCCTTGGGTACAAACGATGTCCTGGAAGAGGCTCCTCCTGCTATCTGAGTAGCAGAGCGCTTCACACCGGCAGATTGAGATCTGCCCTTCTTCTTCACTACTGTCTCGTATCGACGGGCAGCCTTCAGAGCTAAGTCGTGGGTTCGGAAATCCCCTATAACTAATGCAGCTTGGATCTCCTGGTCCAACCCCCGCTGAAATCTTCTGGCCCTGATCTCAGCAGTCGGTATGAGATGTGCCGCGAACCTGCTCAACATAGTGAACTCAGCATCATACTCATCCACGGATTTGTTCCATATAGAGCTTTGTTGTAGGTGGATGAATTGCTGCTCCATATCAAATCGGGCAGTCTCGGGAAAATATTTTGCGTCGAACATGTCGCGAAATGTCTTCCATTCGATCGGCTGGGCAAGACGGCTTTCTTCCGCCTTCTACCATACTCGGGCGTTATCTGTGAGTTGCAGCTTCGCAACCCTTACCGAAGCAATATCTGGCACTTGTGTTGCTGCCAAATCATCTTCGATAGATTGAGCCCATTCCTCTGCTTACAAAGGGCTCTCTTTCCCAGAGAATTGTTTAGGGTGCAATGCCCGGAATTGCTTCACTCCAGGTGGTTCCGCTTCTTGACGGTTCAGTAGGATAGCGGTCTGCTGCTGCTGTCCCTCCAGAAGGCTCTTTATTGCCTCGAGCAGTACCGTCTGCTCGTTGATCGGAGCTAAAAAGGTAGACGTAAGTGGAAGAAGTGGTGGTGTGGTGTTGATGTTCACATTGGTGCTAGTATTGTTCGGAGAATTTATAACCTTGAAAGAAAAATAGGGTTAGGATAGATTCAAGGAATAGGAAATATAAAGAATTTTTTAGTTGTTGATTCTTATAATTCTTGTTATATATTGCTTAGGATTCCATACAGAACTGACCATGTATGGTATGACTTCATGCAGAACTGACCTGCATGGGCCACCAACAAAACCTGTCACGTCCCACTTCCCGGTGTACGGATAAGGAGAAGTGATGAGGCCCGCGACGTATTTACTCAGAAGTAAACACGCTAAGCGTAAATAAACAATATAATAAATGTATACAAGAAAGACATGAGATGTAAATGAACAAAAACTTATTATTTATTAAATATTATTTACAATACAACTGGAATGTAAGTACAAGACTGGAAAGCGATGCCTAAACAATGACATGAACCGAAAGTAAAAGTATATACAAGTGAACTAGAGCTCGGGGTCCTCGATGAACTGCTCCAAGTCTTCTGAGCTAGGCTTGATCTCTAGAGAGTCGGGTCCTCCTGACAAAATTCCAAAGAAAGAATAGAAAAGAAATGTCGTCAGCGAACAATCGTTCGGTAAGTCCCAAGAGGTAGAGAAGAATAGACAGAGAATAGAACATGTAAAGTATAAAAGATTATGTTCAGCCATGGTACAACGGCAATACGAAGTTATTGTTAACGTTGTTATTTTTAGATTGGTACAGAAAGTGCCAATGTATACGAGAGGAGTCTCACTATCCCGGAGACTAAGATATACGGAGTACAAGGTACCGTTCAGCCATGGTACAACGGCAATGAAGATTCAGGTTAGGTGTCTTATGGTTGCAGTCTCGTGCCACTTCTAACACCATCTGTACCAATCTACCTCTTATAAACCCCGTGATATTTTGATTGTATTGATTGTATTATATTGTCTTATATTGTAGATTGTATAAATGGATGACTTGCCGAAACCATGATATCAGTAATGGAATGGATATAATGGATGAACATGTAAATGGAGTATATCCATGCTTCGGTTCGATCAAGTTGTATAGATTGAATAGCTTGAATAGATTGAATATATGGATTCATATTGAATTGTGGTTTCATACTAGAATCACATTCAATTTGGATTGATTATATTTAGACTCGGTCTGAGTCAGATAATTAGAAAAAAAATTGAAGTCCTGAATTAGGTTTTGATGTTATCGGTAACTGCTGCACATGGACGGCAGGATTTGTGTATTTTTCCAAGACAATTACTGTATTGATAACACCGTTTATTAGGTTGTCTACCTTAGATAGGCAAGCACCCATATCTCCGGCTCCCTGAGGCTCAAGAGGCTAGTCCCGCTTAAACCTATGTTTACTAGGGTCCTTATTGTAATTTAGTATAACTTGAGGGATTTTTATGTAAAAATAGTTTTCGTATAATTTTAAAATACACCTCAAGTATTTAATTATCGTCTTTAGAGTTATCATAGATGAGTATTTTACATTTGTGCAATTTCTAGTAAATAGAACCTAGTTTCCATAGTATATGGTATTTTTTTAAAATATTGTACTTGTGTTGTATTTGGATGGTATTTTCATGTAATAGTGATTCGTTTGATTTAGAAAACTTGGAATGTTTATATAATTAAAATATATATTTTGATAATAGTTATATATATTTAATGAAAATAATTTATTTATTTTCTTGTAGAAATCTTATTTTCTAAAGAAAAATGTATAAAAATTCCATCGAGATCGAATGCTCCTTGCGGAGGTCTGCATCTCGCTCTACTAAGCCCAAGTTTGTGCGATAATCCGCACCATCCCGAACGGGGTCTCCAAAATAGGTTGTAGAGGTGAAATTGCATCGAAATGATTAATACACTTTTTGTATAGAAAACGGTTTTATAAGTTTAGGGTATTAATTTGTAAATTGTATTTTCCGTATTCTATTGTCCCAAAATAAATCATGCTATGATAGAGATATGTGTTGTGATGAGGTAGGTCATTACCTCGTGAAATATCTAAAGGAATAGCAAGGTACAAAAGTTTTAATGTCGAAATGAATAGTATGTGGTATTTTTATGTAAAAATGCGATAAATGTCACAAAATTAATTATTTTGAGGTGAAACTTGATTTTATGGTTTTTTAATTTTTGTTAAGCAATATGTAAGAATATGAAGTTATCTTGATTAAGAAAATTATAGTTTTTTTTAAAGGAAAACCGAATCGGAAGTCGGACTAACTCCGCTTCTGTCGGCTTTTAGTTTTTGAAAGTTTTTAGAATAGAGAAAAGAAGAGAAATAGAGAATTACTGGCTTTGATGAGAGGGGGTAGGTAGAAGGAGGTCTAGGATTCGTCGGTGCTTCATTTTGTTGCCGGAAACTCCTTGTATCGTTGCTGGAACTTCGTCGGAGCTTCGTCTTTCGTTAACTCCACTTGCACAACATAAGACTTGGGAATTCTTGAGAGTTTTGGCGGAGATTTGTGAGTGAGGAGGGGTGTGAAATGGAGTAGTATTTATAAGAAACATTACGATTTAGGGGTGATGAATATTGCATTAAAATTTTGCATTAAAATGGAATTTGAAAGGTTGTATTATTCTCTGTAAATGTGCAGAGTAAATAAACAATACTGGAGTTATGGGGGGAGTCCGAAGGTCTAGGGTAAAAGAAAAATTTTGGGTTTGGGCTTGGAAAATTCGGCGGCGCCAGCCCCAGATCAATTCTCAACGGTCCGATCATGGAGGTGGGGGCTTGGATTGGGGCCACGTGTCCCTGACGGTCTGAATACTAATTTGTATCTATTTGTTTTGAGTGTGACTCTTGGTTTTACGTTTTGTGCATATGAAGTCTCTTGGGCTTCTAAAAATATTAAAAGAAATTAAAACAAAAAGATAATGTGGCTGATGGGATTTGAACTCTGGTGTTTTGTCTCAGCAGTGCAAGGCTTTACCAATGAGCTACAAGTTGTTTCTTGCTGTATTAAAGAAAAAATTCTTATAGCACTCATAAGAAATCAAATACCCCAAGTGTACATTAACTTTTAATGAATTTTCTGTACATAGAAATTGAAGTTGTTACAGTCTACCCTCCTTACAAAAATTTCGTCCTCGAAATTTACAATTTAATTTAAGGACTAGTTTACAAATAAGTGGGGGTATCTTGCACACATCTCATCTTCCCTTTCCCATGTTGATTCTCCTGGTGTGTCCTTTCTCCACATCACTCAAACCATGTTGACTTCCTTGTTCCGAAGTGACTTCACTTTTCTATTCAGGATCTCAATAAGTTGTTGTTCACAAGATAAGTCTGGTTGTATAGTGAGTTCGGAGTGATCAAGTACTTGGCTGGGGTCACTCACATACCTTCTGAGTTGGGATATATGGAACACATTATGCACTCCTTCCAATGAAGTGGAAGTGCCAAGCGATAATCCACTTCACCGACTCATTTGAGTATGCCGAACGGTCCAATGTACCTTAGACTTAGCTTACCCCGTCTTCCAAAACGAATCACTTCACGATTCGAAGATATCTTCAGAAATACATGATCTCCCGACTGGAACTCCAAATGACGGCGCTTTGCATCAGCCCAGTGCTTCTGTCGATCTTAGGCTATGCGCATTCTTTCCCATAGTACGAACTACGTCAACAGTTGCTACTATCATCTCAGGTCCAAGGAGTTCTCTATCTCCAATGTCGTCCCAACTTAATGGCGATCGACACTTCCTCCATATAGTGCTGCAAAAGGTGTCATTTCTATACTTGCTTGGTAGCTATTGTTGTATGAAAACTCCACAAGATGTAGGTGATCTTCCCACGATCCTCCGAAGTCTAGCATACACGCTCTGAGCATATCCCCCAAGATCTGAATAGTTCGCTCAGACTGACCATCAATTTGTGGATGATAAGCCGTGCTGAAGTTCAGACTTGATCCCAAGCTCGCTTGCAAACTTTGCCAAAATTGTGATCGAAATCTAGTGTCACAATCGGAGACGATGCAAACCGGTACTCCATAAAGTCTCACAATCTCCTGTATGAGTTCATGGGTATCAGAGATAGTACATATTTGAAGAGTTTAAAATATTACTTAGATTCTTACTTCCATGTACTTCCTTGCTAATGTCTTAGTAGATTGGCCAACTCGAAATGGGATGAAGTGAGCCGACTTTGTGAGTCGATCCACAATAACCCATACCGCATCGTTACTCTTTGTTCTGCGAGGAAGTGCAGTCACAAAATCCATCGTGATGTGTTGCCACTTCCATTCTAGGATAGGTAACGGTTGAAGTAATCCAGCAGTCCTATGATATTCAGCCTTTACTTGCTAACACACTAAGCATTTAGCGACGCTTCTGGATACTTCACGCTTCATTCCATACCACCAGTAATTTTGATGCAGATCCTTGTACATCTTTGTACCTCCAGGATGTACTGAGTAGGGAGATCTATGAGCTTCTTTTATTAACTAGTCCCGTACAGAACCTTTTGGTACACACAATCTGCTGCCCTACCTTAAAGATCCGTCTTCATGGATGATGAAATCCGTTCTAAGTCCATTCTCGACTTGTTCTCTGATCTTTTGCAACTTAGCATCACTTGATTGAGCTGCTTTAAACTAATTGACAATGGTAGATTGAACTTGTAAGTTCATCAAACTTGAAGCGTTACCTGGCATGATCACTTCAATCTCCATCTGATGCAAGTCTTGTTGAAGCTTCCACTGTGCAGTGGGATTCAATGCTAATGGTTGGCGACTAAGGGCATCAGGTACTACATTCACCTTCCCTGAGTGATATTGCAGGTTGATGTCGAAGTCCGCCATGAGTTCTAACCATCTTCTCTATCGCATATTCAACTCTTTTTAAGTAAACATATATTTCAAGCCCTTGTGATTTGTGTATATGTTCTCTCGTTCACCAAGAAGATAATGGCGCCAAATCTTAAGAGCAAAGATTACATCCACCAACTCTAAATCATGCGTTGGATAATTGCGCTCATGAATCTTCAGCTGTCTTGATGCATAAGCTACAACCTTACCATGCTGATGTAGAACACATCCTAATCCCTTACCGGATGCATCGCAATGCACTTCAAAACCTCCAGATTGGTCCGGTATAACGAGAATAGACGTTGATGTCAATCTTGTCTTGAGTTCTATGAAGGCTTGTTCGCATGCTTCTGACCACACGAATTCTTCATCTTTACGTGTGAGCTTGGTCAAGGGTGTTTTAATCTTCGAAAATCCTTCAATGAACCTTCTGTAATATCCTGCTAGACCCAAGAAACTTCAAATATCCTTCACTGACTTTGGTGTCGGCCATTCGCTTATTGCTGAAACTTTAGCTGGATCCTCAGAGATTCCTTCGCCTGATACAATATGTGCGAGGAAACCAACTTGATTTAGCCAAAACTCACATTTGTTATACTTGGCATAGAGTTGATGTTGTCGTAGGGTTTCCAGGACAATTCGTAGGTGCTCGGCATGTTCCTTCCGACTCTTAGAATACACCAGGATGTCGTCGATGAAGATGACAACAAACCTATCTAGGTACTCCTGGAAAACTTGATACATTAGGTTCATGAATATTGCTGGTGCGTTGGTCACTCCAAATGGCATCATAAGAAATTCGTAATGACCATAGCGAGTTGTAAATGTCGTTTTATGGATATCAGACTCCTTGACCTTCACCTGATGATGACCCGAACGAAGATCTAACTTAGAGAAAACACAAGATTCATTTAGCTGATCGAACAGATCGTCGATGCGCGGGAGTGGATACTTGTTCTTTATCATTATTTTGTTCAAGGCTCTATAATCGATGCACATTCTGTATGAACCTTCCTTCTTCTTCACAAGTAGAACTGGTGATCCCCAACTTGAAGTGCTGGGACGAATCCATCCTTTCGCCAATAATTCATCCAACTGGGTTCGGACTTCCTTTAAACTTTCCGGAATTAACCGATACGGTGCTTTAATCACCGGTTGTGCTCCTGGTACTAAATCAATGTTGAATTCAAGAGCTCGATCGGGAGGCAAACCAGATATATCGTCAGGAAACACATCATCGAACTCTCGAACTACTTCTGGCTTTGATCCTTCCTCCGCTTGAATTGCCGCAATCACCGCCTTCTTTGGTTTCTCCTTGTAAGTACTTGGCTCCAGAGTACGGTCTCCACTTTTGAAATAAAAGACCGGATGGTCTGGAATATCGAATACTACCCTCCTTTGACGACAGTCAATGATAGCGTAAAATGTTCCAAGCCAATCCATACCTAGAACCACATCGAAGTTCAGTATGTCTAGCACCTTGATGTCAGCATAGAATTCTCTGCTGCAGATAACCAATGGATACAGGTTGTATCCTATTATTACTTTTAGAACGTCATTCTCTGAACTGACATTCTAGCTAGATACAAGCGGTGTGACTGGAATTGCATGAGTTCGGACGAACCGTTGCGACATAAAGCAATGAGATACTTCAGTATCGAAGAGTGCAAGTGCAGGAAGTGAGGCTACTAAGTTTGTACCTAAGTTATGTGGGATGTGTTTTAGGTATAAGGAAAAGATATATAGGTATGTCTATGAACTGAAAGAGAATTTGAAAGGGAAGTGTTACCAGTGATGACTTGGCCAGTGGCTTCAGCTTCTTCCACGGTCATTGTGAAAGTCTGTCGCCTCAGTACGTTCCTCCTTGCTAGAGGAGCATTCTTCTGTCCGTTCCTTGGTCCTTGAGATGGGTTCCGTTGAGCTTGATGGAACTGATGAGGAAGAGGTGCGGTCGGTCCATGAGGAGGTGGAGCAGGTAGTGCAAGTCGTGGAACAGGTGCCTGGATGGCTGGGCGCTGCGGGTAAGTGATTGCTAGTCTGGGTGCAGCATATGGGTTATGTCTACGAGGACAATACCTAATGTCATGAGTAGCTGAGCCGCAGACTAAGCAAAGGCAATTTGCTCGCCGGCAATCTTTCATCAGATGTCCATCCCTCCTGCAATAGGTACAAAAAGCTGGGCTAGGCTGGTTGTTTGGTACTCTCGGTCTCCTTGGCACAAAAGGTGGCCTTGAAGAGGCTCCTCCTGCCATCTGGTTGGCAGGACGCTTCATCCCGGCAGACTGAGGTCTTCCCCTCATCTTTACCACCGCCTCATATCAACGGGCCACTTTCAGAGCCAATTCATTAGTCGGAAAATCTCCTGTGGCTAATGCAGCCTGGATCTCTGGATCTAACCCTTGTTGGAATCGTCGAGCTCTGTTCTCATCCGTCAGTATTAGGTGTGCGGCGAATCTGTTAAGGTATTGTGTTAGCTGTGTAGTATGTGATATTTGAAAATCGAAATATTGAGACATATCTTACCGATTGAGCATGGTAAACTCAGTATCGTACTCATTCACTGATTTGGTCCACATCGAACCCTGTTGTAGGTGGATGAACTGCTGTTCCATGTCGAATCTGGCAGTCTCGGGGAAGTACTTTGCGTCGAACATATCGCGGAAAGTCTTCTATTCGATCGGTTGGGTGAGACGGTTTTCTTTTGCCTTCCACCAAACCTGTACATTATCAGTGAGCTGCAGCTTTGCAACTCGGACCCAAGCGACCTCTGTCACTTGTGCCACTACAAAGTCATCTTCAGTACTCTGAGCCCATTCCTCAGCTTCTGAGGGGCTCTCTTTTTCCGAAAATTGCTTGGGGTGTAAAGCCCTGAATTGCTTCACCCCAGGTGCTTCTGCCTCAGGACGGTTCATCAAAATAGCAGTCTGCTGTTGCTGTCCCTCCAGGAGACTGAGGATAACCTCAAGCAGTACTGTCTGCCCATTGATCGGAGTAGCTACGGCCGGTGTAATTGGTAGGGGAGGTGGAGTGTTGTTGAAGTTGGTGCTGGTGTTTTTCAGGGAATCCATAACCTTGAAAGAAAAATTTGGGTTAGGACAGATTCAAAATATATGAAATTGGAAGATTCAAGGAATAAGAATTGTAAAGAATATTTTCAGTTGCTGGTTCATGTGTTATATTGCTTAGGTTGTCCACGCAGAGCTGACCTGCGTGGGCCACCAACAAAACCTTTCACGCCCCGCTTCCCAGTATACGGGCAGAGGACGCGACGAGGCCGCTACGTATTTACTCAGAAGTAAACACGTTTAGTATATCTAAGCAATATAAAATAAAATGTACACAAGAGACAAAATGTAAGTGAACATCAAATTTATTTATTAACAATCTTTTTACAATACAACTGAAATGAAAATACATGTACTGAAAGCAATGCCTAAACAATGGCATAACAGAAATGAAAATGAAATGTACAAGTAAACTAGAGCTCTGGATCAAAGGTTAGCTGGTCCAAATCCTCGCTGGTGGGCTCTGTCTCCAGAAGGTCCGATCCACCTGACAACATTCTAAAGAAAGAAGAAAAGGAATGTCGTCAGTGAACAATCGCTCGGTATGTCCCAAAAGTAAGAAGAGACAGAATAGACAGAAGGAGGATGTAAATTTTAAAATTATATTATATTGTTAATGCTGTTGTTTTTAGCTTGGTACAAAAAGTGCCAGTGTATACGAGAGGAGTCTTACTATCCTGGAGACTAAGGTATACGGAGTATAAGGAACCATTCAGCCACGGTACAACGGCAATGGAGATTCAGGTTAGGTGTCTTATGGTTGCAGTCTCGTGCCACTTCTAACACCTTCCGTACTAATCTACCCCTTATAAACCCCGCGATATCTTGATTGTATTATTTGTATTGATTGTATTGTATTGTCTTATATTGTAGATTGTATAGATGGATGACTTTCCGAAACCATGATATTAGTAATGGAGCGGATATAATGGATGCACATGTAAATGGAGTATATCCATGCTTCGGTTCGGTCAAATTGTATAGATTGAATAGCCTGAATAGATTGAATATATGGATTCATATTGAATTGTGGTTTCATACTTGAATCATATTCAAGTCAGATTGATTATATTTAGACCCAGTCTGAGTCAGACAATTAGAAAAGAAATTGAAGTCCTGAATTAGGTTTTGATGTTATCGGTAACTGCTGCACATGAATGACAGGATTTATGTCTTTTTCCAAGACAATTACCGTATTTATAACACCGTTTGTTAGATTGTCTATCTTAGATAGGCAAGAACCCATATCTCCGGCTCTCTGAGGCTCAAGAGACTGGTCCTGCTTAAACCTATGTTTACTAGGGTCCTTATTGTAATTTAGTATAACTTGAGGGATTTTTATGTAAAAATAGTTTTCGCATAATTTTAAAATATACCTCAAGTATTTAATTATCGTCTTTAGAGTTTTCATAAATGAGTATTTTACATTTTTGCAATTTCTAGTAAATAGAACCTAGTTTCCATAGTATATGGTATTTTCTTGAAATATTGTACTTGTGTTGTATTTGGATGGTATTTTCATGTAATAGTGATTCCTTTGATTTAGAAAACTTGGAATGTTTATATAATTAAAATAGATATTTTGATAATAGTTATATATATATATTTAATGAAAATAATTTATTTATTTTCTTGTAGAAATCTCATTTTCTAAAGAAAAATGTATAAAAATTCCATCGAGATCAAATGCTCCTTGCGGAGGTCTGCATCTCGCTCTACTAAGCCTGAGGATGTACGATAATCTGCACCATCCCGAATGAGGTCTCCAAAATGGGTTGTAGAGACGCAATTGTATGGAAATGATTAATACACTTATGTATAGAAAACGGTTTTATAAGTTTAGGATATTTATTTGTAAATCGTATTTCCCGTATTCTATTGTCCCAAAATCAACCGTGCTATGATAGAGATGTGTGTTGTGATGAGGTAGGTCATTACCTCATGAAATATCTAAATGTATGGCATGGTATAAAAGTTTTAATGTCGAAATGAATAGTATGTGGTATTTTTATGTAAAAATGCGATAAATGTCACAAAAATAATTATTTTGAGGTGAAACTTAATTTAATGCTTTTTTAATGTTTTTTAAGCAATATGTAAGAATATGAAGTTTTCTTGATTAAGAAAAGTATAGTTTTTTAAGGAGAACCGAATCGGAAGTCGGACTAACTCCGCTTCCGTCGGGTTTTAGTTTTTGAAAGTTTTTAAAATAGAGAAAAGAAGAGAAATAAGGACTTACTAGCTCTGATGAGAGGGGGGAGATAGAAGGAGGTCTAGAATTCATCGGTGCTTCGTTTCGTTGCCAGAAACTCCTCGTATCGTCGCCGGAACTTCGTCGGAGCTTCGCCTTCATTAACTCCACTTGCACAATATAAGACTTGGGAATTCTTGAGAGTTTTGGTAGGGATTTGTGAGTGAGAAGGGGTGTGAAATGGAGTGATATTTATAGGAAACATTAGGGTTTAGGGGTGATGAATATTGCATTAAAATTTTGCACTAAAATGGAATTTGAAGGGTTGTTTTATTCTCTGTAAATGTGCAGAGTAAATAAGCAATAATGGAGTTATGGGGGGAGTCCGAAGGTCTAGGGTAAAATAAAAATTTTGGGTTTGGGCTTGGAAAATTCGGCGGCGCCAGCCCCAGATCAATTCTCGTCGGTCCGATCATGGAGGTGGGGGCTTGGATTGGGGCCATGTGTCCCTGACGGTCTGAATACTAATTTGTATCTGTTTGTTTTGAGTGTGACTCTTGGTTTTACGTGTTGTGCATGTAAAGACTCTTGGGCTTCTAAAAAGATTAAAAGAAATTAAAACAAAAAGATAATGTGGCTGATGGGATTTGAACTTTGGTGCTTGTCTCAGCAGTGAAAGGCTTTACCAATGAGTTACAAGTTGTTTCTTGCTGTTCTAAAGCAAAACAAATCCTTATAGAATTCACAGGAAATCAAATATCTCAAGTGTACATTAACTTTTAATGAATTTTCTGTACATAGAAATTGGAGTTGTTAAAGTTTATGGTTGCTAAACAATATATAATGAAATGGTTGATTTGTTATTAAGAAAAGTTGGATTATTTAACAAATTTAGAATCGGATGTCGGATTAACTCCACTTCCGACGAGTTTTGAAAAGAGAACTTTTTAGAATAGAAAGAGAGAGAAGGAAAGGTGACTTATGAGATTAGGGTAGAGTGGAGAGGTAGAGGAAGGTTTTGAGAGCTTCGTAGAGTCGTGGGATCGCTGGAATCTTCCTAAATCGTCGCCGGAACTTGACCTTGGCTAACTCTACTTGTACAACTTATTTGACTTGGAAAAATTTAAGAGTTTTGACAATGGATTTCAAAATGGAGAGAACTAGGTATGGGGTGGTATTTATAGGATAGAATTAGGGTTTAGGAAATTAAAAATGAGAATTAAAATCCATTAAAACATTGGTTTAATGGTTATTTTTAATCCTCTGGTTAATTGCAGGAAAAACAAACAGAAGAGAAGTAGTAGTGTAACACCCGAGCCCAATAATGCTATGTATATTACTAGTTGAGGGTTATTTATTGCTCATTCCAATTTTCCTGATTTTCTGGTGTTTATTGCTAAATTTTACCCGGTTAAGTCATTTTAGCACATAACAATTTTTAACTCCGAAAATGAAATTTAAGATATCCATGTTGGCCTACTCGTCGCCACTAGTCGCGTGGTAGCGTCCGCGTGTCGAGATTCCGTTCCGTTTGGCTAAACGGGCAAGTTTGGACGACTACGCGCGTGTGCAAGTGTCCGACTTGGGGGCATGCATTTTAACCATTAAACACCTCTTTTCAAAATTTGGAACCCGCTTAAAATCCTATAATTTGAATTTGGAACATTTGGGCGCAACCCGGGCGCGATTTGGAAATGTTTCATTTCGCGCCAAAAAGGGCCCGTTTCAATTTAATATAAAACTAAAATAATTTCATACGAAATATTTCCTAACAGCATAATCCCCAAAAATCCTTCAAATTTTCCCTTCTGTTTTGTTTCAGCCAATCACGAGCTCACAATCGAGCTCGTGGGCCCCTCTCCCATTCCCTATCTCTCTCTCTCTCTTCCCTCAATCTCTTCCTTTCTCTCTCCAATCTCCCTCTCTCTCTAACCTCTCTCTCTCTCTCTCTCTTCCTCTATTAATATTTCTCATGCAACAGCCGCCTCCTCCCCATTAACCCACCACGAGAGAACCCCCTCAACCCTAACCCTAGCCTCCTCGCCGTCGCCGCCCTCACCACCACGACCTCCACCGCACCCACCTACCCTCTTCCTCCCGTTCTCCCGCTCCTCCCCGCGCCTGCGACCCATTCCCGACCTCGCCTCCACCCTCGTAGACCTCGCCGTCGACGTCTCCTCTCACCGTCGACGCCTCCACGACTCCCTCTCACCCTCCTCGTCGAGACCTCGTCGTCGCTGCCCTCCTCCCCTCGCCGGAACAGTAAACCCGAGCCCTAACCCATCGCCTACCCCGCTGTTCGCCGGAGGAACGTGCCGGCGACCTCGTCGACGCCACCTCCGACCACCTCCCTCTCTCCCACGACCACCAGAGCCGACCACACTCCTCTCCAACTCGCCACAGCACACTACCCTGCACACCCGAGGCCTTCCCCTTGCTGCAGTCGCCGCCGTCGTTTCGCCGGCGATCCAGTGCCGTCGAGCCATCGTGTTTGCACCCTGTTTCTTCCCTGTAAGTTTCCTTCTCCTTCCTTTTGGTACAACACCCCCCGCTGGTCCGTATCGTGAATGCGTAGTTTTGTTTGCTAACTTTGTTGTTCTGTTTGCTGCCGGATCCGACCGTGCCGTCTGACGAACCCGACGCTCCAGCGAAGTCCCCTGGTCCGTGTGATCCCGTTGACCTCTGTTGGGACTCGATCCGTGGCCCGTGCTTCCATATCGCAGTTTCTGCCGACATCGCATCCGTATTTCGGTTTGCGGAACCGCCGAGGCAAGTATCCGAATACTTGCTTAACATGCTACAACTTAATCATCATACTATAACCACACAACTAATATAACATCGATACCTTTTATAACTTAGAATTGCTAGCCACGATTATCCGTAACCTTAAATCAATGAAATCATTGCTCGCTTTAACCGGTCTGCTATTAATTCATACTTAACTAATCAAACCAAGTAGATCATTCCTAATTCATTTGTTAAAATCATTCATGAGACAATTATTGTGCTTAGTTCAGATTCATGTAACTCCATTACGTATATTATCGATATTGTTCGTCTTGTGGCTTTTGCACCTCAAGGGTGCGTGAACCGGATTAATCAGAGAATACGAAACATCACTGTGTTTACCTAGATTAATATTGTTATTTACTGTTTCCTGCTACTGTTCATTATTGATTGTGTACCTGTTGTGAGCACTTACCGATTGCACGACATATTGGCCTGACCCTGCTACACCTGACATATACATACTTACCGACTCATCCCGTTGTACCACGACATTACTTGTTCCTGATCTCGTGCCTAATGCCGACAGACCTAACCATTCCTGCTGTCGATCCAGACAGACCTACCTTTACTTGACTTGTGTTGGCATTAGTCCTTGACTACTGAATACCTGACTGACATACATAGTTTGGGGGTATGGGGAAATCAAAGGTGAAACCGACTTGTAACTCAACAGTTCGATACATTGTTCTGATCAGTCTTACGGGCTTGGCCAGCTCCGGAGTGTTGATGCTGACATCACTCATCTATCCTACTACCTTTTACTGCTTAGCGGCACGTCTCGGATTCAGCCCCGAGAATCATGACCGTGGTCCCGGGCACGCACGGGATACTATTGAGTTACATCGACGATTCATCAATTGGTTTCAAAGACTATAGAGTAGAAAACCTGATAGGACAGTTTAGTCACTACTGCACGTTACCCTGTTTATTACTTCTTGTTGCTGCTTTATTCATGTTCATGCTTGCATTGTTTATTACCATGTTTATGCTATATACTTGATATCATGACGCGCTGACGTCTGGGTTTTGCATGGCCCAGATTCCGTGCCCTTGACGTCGACCGAGCAGGAGTACTTCAGCCAGCAGGCTGAACTGTGAGTTCTTTAGAGTTTAGTTTATTTATGTCATTTCATTTCCAGATGTGAGCCCGCATTATGGGACATACTGTTTATTCATTGTATTGGATCATTAGCTTCCGCACTTATTGTTTATTGATTCTTGTTATTATGGATTTGGACATGTATTAGTTTAGTTTATTTTACTGTTCTTGATATCTTTACAACCGTAATGTGACTGTGGATGGATACTTCCTACCCACAGGTAGCATGGTTGGCTATGTCACGTGCCCAAATCTTGCGTACTCTGGGAAGCGGGGCGTGACATGGTTTTATGGTATCAGAGCCATAGGTTAGTCGGGTTGATTCTTTTGTAGTTGGATATTGTACCCAATACACGAATCAGAATACCCGTGTTTAGGAAACATGTCCAGCCACCTTGACCGTTTTACCATCCTTGAATCATTCTTCCGGATCATGTCGACATGCAAACTTACTTTGCATTGTCAACTCGAAAACCTGATTTCTTGTTATCCCTAGGACTTGGGCGACTTGGGTGGAGTTAAGTAATTGCGGCTATGATACCGCGGCATAGCTACAATGCAGTACTCTATTTAAGTATCTTGGAGTTCTAGCCTTGATCCACATTCAGAATCTATCATCATGCTAATGTTGGGTGTTTTGAGTTCAGGATTATGACAGGTAAGAAGTTGAAGACTTACCAGAGGCGTGTGAACGAAGCCGCCATGCTTGGAGTGATAAGAGGAATGCTGGAAATCAAAGAGACAGACTGAGCTGATCCAGCAATAGCAGATTCGTTTCAGGAAGGTTTACAGATCGTTCAGCAGTCTGTAAACAACGATGGAACTAGACCAGTCGAACGAGTAGGGACTGTAGCCGATTTCAGACTTTTGGGTCCGTCTACCTTCACTGGTTTGGAGGAGCCGTTGCCAGCCGAGCAGTGGCTAGTGACACGGAGAATTTGCTGATTGCGGCACAGATTCCAGAGGACAAAGGAGTTGATGTAGTGCGCATTCAACTAGTGGATTACGCCCGAGAGTGGTGGCTTGTGGAGGAGACCCGCTTGCCCAGGCCGATCAGTTGGGCGGATTTCTCTAAAAGTTTCCTGGAGAAATTCTTCCCGCGGACCGCACGGGAGGAAATGGAAGAGGAGTTCATCGGACTAAGGCAGGATGGAGCAGCCGTGGACGTGCATGCAGCAGAGTGGACGAGACTCAGTAGTCTCGCTGGACCTTTCGCGGCCAACGATGTAGACAGCAGTTGCGGTAAGGAAGCAGTTCTGTCGGGCCAGTCGAGTTTAGGACTAGGCCGACAAACAGTGTTCTTGCAGCTATGGAAGTTAATAGTAATGAAGAGCCGGCAGTTGTCCGCGACTTTATGGATGTGTTTGAAGATATTTCGGGCTTACCGCCGAAGCGAGATGTGGAGTTTGCGATTGACCTTATTCCTGGTGCAGCGCCAGTATCAAAATCTTATTATCCGATGGCACCGGTGGAATTAGAAGAAGTTAAGAAACAAGTTGGCGAATTACTCGAGAAGGGATGGATTCGAAGCAGCAACTCACCTTGGGAAGCTCCAGTTCTCTTAGTAAAGAAGAAGGATGGCACGAGGAGAATGTGCATCGATTACCGAGAATTAAACCGGGTGACTATTAAGAACAAGTACCCGATTCCTCGCATTGGAGAACTTTTTGAGCAGCTTAGTGGCGCGAGGGTATTCTCGAAACTGGACTTGCGATCAGGATATCATCAGGTTCGAGTGAAGGCAGAAGACATTTGCAAGACGGCGTTTCGGACTCGGTATGGGCATTTCGAGTATTTAGTGATGCCCTTCGGAGTGACTAATGCACCGGCAATATTTATGGACTTGATGAACAGGATCTTTTCACCGTTCTTGGACCAGTTTATTGTGGTATTCATTGACGACATTCTGGTATATTCGAAGAGTCCGGAGGAGCATGCTGAGCACTTAAGGATCGCACTGCAAACGCTGAGACAGGAGAAATTATTCGCGAAGATGAGTAAGTGCGAATTCTGGTTGGAAGAAGTGAAGTTTCTGGGGCATGTCGTGTCGGGCGATGGAATCGCCGTTGATCCCGAGAAGATTGCAGCAGTTCGAGATTGGCCTGTTCCAAAGAATGTTGCAGAGATAAGAAGTTTTCTTGGACTCGCCGGTTACTACAGAAGATTTGTGGAGAACTTCGCTCGTTTAGCTGAGCCGTTAACCAAGCTTACGCGTAAGGAGGTACCGTTTGTTTGGACAGATGGATGTGCATTGGCCTTCGAGACGTTGAAGCAGAAGTTGATAACCGCCCCTATCCTAACCGTACCGGATGATTCAGGGGGACTGGTGATTCACAGTGACGCATCTGGAAAGGGATTGGGATGTGTTTTGATGCAGAATGGGAAAGTCGTCGCTTACGCATCGAGACAGCTGAAGACTCATGAGCAGAACTATCCGACTCACGACTTGGAGCTTGCAGCCGTGATCTTCGCCCTGAAGATTTGGAGACACTACCTTCTGGGCGAGAGAGTTGAAGTCTTTACGGATCATAAGAGTTTGAAGTATGTGTTCACTCAGAAGGAGTTGAACATGAGGCAACGCAGATGGTTGGAGCTGATGGCCGACTACGACCTTGATCTTAAGTACCACCCGGGAAAAGTTAATGTCGTGCCAGATGCACTAAGTCGGTTACCAGCAATTCAGTTATTGACGGCACAGAGAGAGATCATTGAGGAGTTTCGGAGATTTGACTTGGAGGTTGTGCTACCACGTGCTTCAGGACAGTTGATGCAGTTGCAAGTACAATCGTCCTTAGTTGAAAAGATTAAAGTGGCGCAATCGCAGGATCCTAGACTGCAAAATTTTCGAGAGCAGGTTGGAGCCGGACTACGAACCGATTTACTGATCCATGAAGACGGTTCGTTGAGATATGGTAGCCGTGTGTGTGTGCCAAAAGGAGATGTGCGTGAAGAGCTTATGAAGGAGGCACACAGTTCAGCTTACTCTGTACATCCAGGAGGGACAAAGATGTACCGAGATATTCGACAGCATTTCTGGTGGGAAGGTATGAAACGGGAAATCGCTCGCTTCGTGGCTAAGTGCTTGGTGTATCAGCAAGTCAAGGCTGAACACCAAAGGGTTGCTGGTTTGTTGCAACCACTTCCGATTCCTCAATGGAAGTGGGAACATATAACCATGGATTTCGTGACGGCTTTACCGCGGAGTCCAAAGGGCAACAATGCTGTATGGGTGATTGTCGATCGGTTGACCAAGGCAGCTCACTTTATTCCTTTTCGGGTTGGTCAATCGACAGAGACCTTGGCAGAGCGATACATGCAGGAGATTGTCAGATTGCATGGAGTACCGGTAAGCATCGTGTCCGACCGGGACACTCGGTTCTTGTCACACTTTTGGAGGAGTTTACAAGAAAGTTTGGGGACTCGATTGAAGTTCAACACAGCTTATCATCCCCAGACTGATGGACAATCAGAGAGAACGATCCAGACCCTTGAAGATATGTTGAGGGCTTGCATGTTAGACTTCAAAGGTTCTTGGGAAGATCATCTACACCTGGTGGAGTTTTCGTACAACAACAGCTTCCAAGCAACTATTCAGATGGCTCCGTTTGAGGCGCTGTATGGTCGTAAGTGCCGTTCACCTGTTTGTTGGGATGATGTTGGTGAACGAAGGTTACTAGGACCAGATTTGGTGGTGCAGACAGTCGAGAAGGTGAATACAATCAGAAAGCATATGAAGGCAGCTCAAGACAGACAGAAGAGTTGGGCCGACACGTCAAGAAGACCTCTAGAGTTCGCCGTGGGCGATTTTGTATTCCTGAAGATATCACCGACTAGAGGGGTGATTCGCTTTGGAAGTCGGGGAAAGCTTAGTCCCCGATTCGTTGGACCCTTCGAGATATTGGAGCGTGTCGGAGAGATATCGTACCGGTTGGCGTTACCATCGTCATTAGCAGGAGTTCATGATGTATTTCATGTGTCTCAACTACGGAGGTATGTTCGTGATGAGACTCATGTTTTGGATCACTCGGAGTTGACCGTTCGGGGGGACCTGACTTTTGAGGAGCGACCAGTCGAGATCAAGGATCGAAGAGAAAAGGTTCTTAAGAACAAGGTTATCCCTCTTGTGCTAGTTTCTTAGGGTAACCGATCGCATGGAGAATCTACTTGGGAGCGAGAAGACGAGATCGAGCAGAAATTCCCTCACCTTTTCCAGTAGTTAGTTATCTTGTATCCTTGGAATTTCGAGGACGAAATTCTTTTGTAATTGGGTATGATGTAACACCCGAGCCCAATAATGCTATGTATATTACTAGTTGAGGGTTATTTATTGCTCATTCCAATTTTCCTGATTTTCTGGTGTTTATTGCTAAATTTTACCCGGTTAAGTCATTTTAGCACATAACAATTTTTAACTCCGAAAATGAAATTTAAGATGTCCATGTTGGCCTACTCGTCGCCACTAGTCGCGTGGTAGCGTCCGCGTGTCGAGATTCCGTTCCGTTTGGCTAAACGGGCAAGTTTGGACGACTACGCGCGCGTGCAAGTGTCCGACTTGGGGGCATGCATTTTAACCATTAAACACCTCTTTTCAAAATTTGGAACCCGCTTAAAATCCTATAATTTGAATTTGGAACATTTGGGCGCAACCCGGGCGCGATTTGGAAATGTTTCATTTCGCGCCAAAAAGGGCCCGTTTCAATTTAATATAAAACTAAAATAATTTCATACGAAATATTTCCTAACAGCATAATCCCCAAAAATCCTTCAAATTTTCCCTTCTGTTTTGTTTCAGCCAATCACGAGCTCACAATCGAGCTCGTGGGCCCCTCTCCCATTCCCTATCTCTCTCTCTCTCTTCCCTCAATCTCTTCCTTTCTCTCTCCAATCTCCCTCTCTCTCTAACCTCTCTCTCTCTCTCTTCCTCTATTAATATTTCTCATGCAACAGCCGCCTCCTCCCTATTAACCCACCACGAGAGAACCCCCTCAACCCTAACCCTAGCCTCCCGCAGTCTCACCGCCGGCCTCCTCGAGACCTCGCCGTCGCCGCCCTCACCACCACGACCTCCACCGCACCCACCTACCCTCTTCCTCCCGTTCTCCCGCTCCTCCCCGCGCCTGCGACCCATTCCCGACCTCGCCTCCACCCTCGTAGACCTCGCCGTCGACGTCTCCTCTCACCGTCGACGCCTCCACGACTCCCTCTCACCCTCCTCGTCGAGACCTCGTCGTCGCTGCCCTCCTCCCCTCGCCGGAACAGTAAACCCGAGCCCTAACCCATCGCCTACCCCGCTGTTCGCCGGAGGAACGTGCCGGCGACCTCGTCGACGCCACCTCCGACCACCTCCCTCTCTCCCACGACCACCAGAGCCGACCACACTCCTCTCCAACTCGCCGCAGCACACTACCCTGCACACCCGAGGCCTTCCCCTTGCTGCAGTCGCCGCCGTCGTTTCGCCGGCGATCCAGTGCCGTCGAGCCATCGTGTTTGCACCCTGTTTCTTCCCTGTAAGTTTCCTTCTCCTTCCTTTTGGTACAACACCCCCCGCTGGTCCGTATCGTGAATGCGTAGTTTTGTTTGCTAACTTTGTTGTTCTGTTTGCTGCCGGATCCGACCGTGCCGTCTGACGAACCCGACGTTCCAGCGAAGTCCCCTGGTCCGTGTGATCCCGTTGACCTCTGTTGGGACTCGATCCGTGGCCCGTGCTTCCATATCGCAGTTTCTGCCGACATCGCATCCGTGTTTCGGTTTGCGGAACCGCCGAGGCAAGTATCCGAATACTTGCTTAACATGCTACAACTTAATCATCATACTATAACCACACAACTAATATAACATCGATACCTTTTATAACTTAGAATTGCTAGCCACGATTATCCGTAACCTTAAATCAATGAAATCATTGCTCGCTTTAACCGGTCTGCTATTAATTCATACTTAACTAATCAAACCAAGTAGATCATTCCTAATTCATTTGTTAAAATCATTCATGAGACAATTATTGTGCTTAGTTCAGATTCATGTAACTCCATTACGTATATTATCGATATTGTTCGTCTTGTGGCTTTTGCACCTCAAGGGTGCGTGAACCGGATTAATCAGAGAATACGAAACATCACTGTGTTTACCTAGATTAATATTGTTATTTACTGTTTCCTGCTACTGTTCATTATTGATTGTGTACCTGTTGTGAGCACTTACCGATTGCACGACATATTGGCCTGACCCTGCTACACCTGACATATACATACTTACCGACTCATCCCGTTGTACCACGACATTACTTGTTCCTGATCTCGTGCCTAATGCCGACAGACCTAACCATTCCTGCTGTCGATCCAGACAGACCTACCTTTACTTGACTTGTGTTGGCATTAGTCCTTGACTACTGAATACCTGACTGACATACATAGTTTGGGGGTATGGGGAAATCAAAGGTGAAACCGACTTGTAACTCAACAGTTCGATACATTGTTCTGATCAGTCTTACGGGCTTGGCCAGCTCCGGAGTGTTGATGCTGACATCACTCATCTATCCTACTACCTTTTACTGCTTAGCGGCACGTCTCGGATTCAGCCCCGAGAATCATGACCGTGGTCCCGGGCACGCACGGGATACTATTGAGTTACATCGACGATTCATCAATTGGTTTCAAAGACTATAGAGTAGAAAACCTGATAGGACAGTTTAGTCACTACTGCACGTTACCCTGTTTATTACTTCTTGTTGCTGCTTTATTCATGTTCATGCTTGCATTGTTTATTACCATGTTTATGCTATATACTTGATACCATGACGCGCTGACGTCTGGGTTTTGCATGGCCCAGATTCCGTGCCCTTGACGTCGACCGAGCAGGAGTACTTCAGCCAGCAGGCTGAACTGTGAGTTCTTTAGAGTTTAGTTTATTTATGTCATTTCATTTCCAGATGTGAGCCCGCATTATGGGACATACTGTTTATTCATTGTATTGGATCATTAGCTTCCGCACTTATTGTTTATTGATTCTTGTTATTATGGATTTGGACATGTATTAGTTTAGTTTATTTTACTGTTCTTGATATCTTTACAACCGTAATGTGACTGTGGATGGATACTTCCTACCCACAGGTAGCATGGTTGGCTATGTCACGTGCCCAAATCTTGCGTACTCTGGGAAGCGGGGCGTGACAAGTAGGGGAGACCAAGGGTTTAGGGTTCAAAATTTGGAAGCATTTGCGACGGGGGGAGGGGGAGCACCGGCCATCTTAAGGGTGTGGGGCTCTGGATCGATACCACATGTCCTAGTCAGTATAAATACCATTTTGCACATGTTTATTTAATCTGACTTTTCATTTTTACGTGTATTGCACATGCAAACTTTTGGGCTTCAAAAAGTTTAAAAGAAAAATCATTAAAAATAATATGTGGCTGGAAGGATTTGAACACAGAGGCTATGTCACAACAGTGCAAGGCTTTACCAATGAGATACAAGTGCTTTCTTGCTGTTCTTAAACAAGAAATACTTTTAAGTTGTGCTCAGGCTAAGGTACTCCTTTCTGTGCTTTACAAAATTTTTGTACAGAAAGTTTAGGCTTGTTACAAAACCGTCTGTGAAGTTCCAGTAAATCGGATTTTCTTTTATACTGGACATCATCATTGGCTAGATATTGATCATCCTTATCGACGCAATGGAATCAAGTTTAATGGTGAGCATGGGAATCGGCCCCCTCTTCCTGAGCCAAATAGGATAAAGGTGTTTGTGGACGTAGAGCACATCAATGTTATTTTTGGTAAGAAACATAAGCATACTATTCCGAATGAGATATCAAATAACTGGAGAAAGATATCTACATTTTATGATTTGCCGCATTGGCGTTTTCTTAATTTTCACCATAACTTGGACGTCATGCACATCGAGAAGAATATCTGTGAGCTCTTACTGGGTACCATGTTGAATACCAAATTCAGGAACATAGACACATTAGCGATACGACAATGGTTTGCTACAAAGAATTTGCGGCAAGAATTGCATCCAACTCCGAAAGAGAATGGTAAATGGGCCATTCCACCAGCAGAGCACATGATATCCGATAATAAGAAGTTGAGTTTCCTTAAGGTACTTAAACAAGTAAGGGTACCGGATGTATATTCTGTGAATATTAGTAAATGCGTAAACTTGAAAAAGAAAACTCTCGTCGGCCTGAAAATTCACAACTGTCATGTGATCATGTAGCAATTGCTTCCCATTGCTGTTAAAGCGTTACCAGATAACGACATTGTCTCAGTTGTGACTGATTTGTGTCATTTCTTCAGAGAGTTATGCTCCAAAGATTACCCGGCAAATAATTTTAGAACCCTGGAGAATAAAATACCTCGCATATTTTATAGAATGGAGATGTTATTTCCTATTTCTATTTTCACCTTAATATTGTATCTCACGGTTCACCTTGCTCAAGAGGCACGTTTAGTTGGTCCCGTGAATTATCGGTGGATGTATCCGTTCGAGAGGTAAAAATTATATAACAACTATTTACTGTTCATAATAAATTGAATATTTATAATAAAATGAATTAAATTTGTTTGCATCTGTCGGGTTCATGTACAAAATAAAACGGTACATCCGTAACAGGAGTCGTCCTGAAGGGTCGATCGCTGAAGGGTTTCTCGCGGAGGAATGTATGGCATTCTGTTCTATATATCTAGAGAGTGTTGAAAAGCATTTAATAGGCCGAGACGTAATGAGGACATGGTTGACAATAAACTTGTAACATCCTTCTCCCAGGTCCAAGAAAGGAACTGGGTAAAGTGAAGTCGGGTCACACTGTATCTGAGTAGCTCAGCATGATTCACCATTACGTTTTATTTAACTGTTCAGATGTGAACAGTTTTATCGGATAAGTATTTATTATTTTTTTCTTAACATAATTATAGAACATCTTTAAGTCAAAATTAAATATTTATTTGCGATATATACAGCATTTGGAATGCTCAATACCGTCCACCTACTAAACGAACTCGACAATGGGATATCGATAAGAAGCGACATAAACACTTTCCCACTTGATTGAAAGCACGTGTAAGTTGTAAACTATAAAAACTAAACTACAACTCATGTTGATATATGTGTGTGTGTGTGTGTACACATAATTTAATCCGTTTTACCCTAATAAGTTGAAAGAAATCCCAATGATAGACATATTTCCGAAGATATAAAAGCGCTAGCGTATGATCCAGATGATCAAGCTTAGTATCTCTCCGGTTACGTTGTTAACGGGTTTTGATTTCACACCAGAAAAAGAGATTAAAATAAAAGGTTTCAGAATTGCGGCGTCTTTGTCACATCCACCATTACTGGATATTCATCTTCTAGAGATTAAAATCCAACCACGGGAAATTTGGACTATTACGGGGTGCTTACAAAAATAATTCCGGTGTGTTATCATGAAAAGACGGTTGCCATGTTCAAGTGTCTGTGGTACGATATCCATTATGAACATACTGGATTCAGTGTTGAAAATGGCCTATTTTTACTCAATTCATCGAAACTTGCTTTTGATGAAGAGTCTTATATTCTCGCCAGCTAAGCCCGCCAATGCTTTTATGTCGCAGACCCTGGGGATTCGCAGTGGGATGCTGCTATTGTGACGAATCCATGAGACTATTACATTATGGGTGAAAGTAATATAAACGAGATTAGTTTTCCTACAATCCCGGTTATATAAGATGATGCTATTCCTATCGAATTCAACAGTAGTTTATCAAGATCAGACATAAAGCCGGAAATAGTCTCTGATGTGCCATTGGCGGTTGTAGAACCAGAAGTCTAATAAAGACTTTAAATATCTTGATATATTAGCTCGCTCTTGTATGATACTCATAACTTAAGTTACGTGAAACTTACAATTTATTGCATATTTCTTTCCACATATTATTTCATACATTTTATCTTTTTCCGCATATTATTTCCGCATAATATCTCCTACAGTTTCGAATTCTATTGTACAAGGTTTTTCAAGTTAATTTATATTATTTTCGCATTTCATTTTTTTCCCTGCATATTATTTCCACCATTTATTGCTCATGTATGATATTCTTTTCAGCAATAATTTTCACCATTACTTTTTTATCTAACATATTAAACTATATTCTGTGAAGTTGTTTTAGATATGTCAGGTTCAGATAACAGGACCGATCAGTCTACCGGAGACGAAGGACGGTCCTCTCAGAGAAAGAAACGATCTGGGAGAGGACTCACACAGGCCAGTGATATATAGAGAAGGATACCACATGCTCCTGGTAAGCCGATTGTCTACTTTGCGTTCACAGGGGACATTGTGACAAGAGCCAGAAAAGAAGTGAAAAATGATGTTGTCGATAGTGAACAGTGAGGACCGTATGCCTCATTTGTTGAAGAACAAAGATAACGAGTGGGAGGTCCTAGATTCGGATAGTGAAGCTTTAGGGCTAAAGAAAGAAGTCACTATATGGAAGATGATAGTTAGATTTCTTTATACAATTCAATACTGTACTTTTTTTTATATGCACACATGTACACACACATACGCGTATATCACACACACACACACACACATAAATACACATTTACTAAATTACTATAAAATACACATACAATAATGAATTATCCTGTTTTGCAGGCTCGGTTTGAGTTCTGGTGAGTTGGCATAAAGGTCCCCCAGACGGTTTGCGATGAATACGCGGTTTATGATAAGATGTGTAGTAATATGGCGAAGAATTGGAGAGGCCATAAGAACAAAATCTTTAGAGAGCTTAAAAACCGCGCTTCACCGAATGAGATGTATTCGATTAAGCCGGATCCAGATTGGTCCGACGAATATTGGCATGCCTTGGTCGATCATTTCTTGTACGGAGAGTTTAGGGTATGTTTTGACGATACCTTTTTACTATTTTATAGCAACTTAGTAAACAATATTTGATATAACTGCAGGAGAAGAGCGAGCGAGGAAAAGTAATTCGCGCTCAGCTGCACGATATTTATTGGGGTGGGAGTAAGAGTTCCCAGCAGGTTGCCATCGAACACGTAAGTATCGTATTTGACATTAATACGTTAAAATTATCTTAGAAATTTATGAATGAACTTTCTAGATGTTATATGCAGGAAGAAAGTCATGGTGGAGAGTCTCTTGATCGTATCAAAATCTACCAGGCTCAATTTGTACAGGACGACGTGCCTGCATCGATTGAGGCACATGGGATATATGGAAGACTCTACATATGCCGAACTTCTTAATTATTTCAGAATAATTATTGTGTAGCTTTTAGAATGGCAGTAATACATTTCTTATACAAACAAGCGGCGATGGCGACTGAGAGAAGTCAGTTGATCCAGACGGTGGAGGTGGAGCAGGAACACCCGGTTGATGACGCGTAGAGAACATTCATCGTAGATAGAGTTTTCAGGGCGTTTACGCCGGATCGTCACGGGAGAGTACAGTGTGTGTCCTCCAAGATCACTCCGCGTCAGTATAACACTCCTTTCCAGCCGACCAGGCATCCACCTCTTATGTTTCAGCCGGCAGATGAATCGCCTTCGGAGATACTGATACAGACAAGGGCTTCTAGGACCAGGATACCTGTGTTTCATGGATCTCCCCATGAGCGGACGCCGGAATCTGGTGATTCCCCACGCCGATCGATTGCCCTCCCGCTTCCGCTGTCGATCTATTTGCTGGCTGAACTCTCGAGCAAAGGCTTAATCTTATCAACGCGTACTTCCAGGCTGGGAGGCCCGTACCTCCGGTAAGTTTGATAACCCTTACATATATACACCCATACGCACATATCACAAACACACAATCATTCATACACATACACACATACACATGCATACAGACACACAAACAAACACACATGCATACATATGCACATATCACATACACACATGCATGCATATCACATATCACATACACAATCATACACACACCACGCACATATCACACACACACAAATGCATACATACACGCACAATCATACACACACATGCATACATACACACAGACACAAACACACATGCATACATACGCGCGCGCACGCACACACACACATGCATACATACACACAGACACAGAGACACGCGCGCACACACAAGCATATACACAAACAAACAAACACGCGCGCGCGCACAAGCATACATACACACACGCACACAAACAAGCGCGCGCACACACATTTGATTAATATAAAATATCTATACCAAATCATGTATTTTAAACTTTTAATCGCGGGGGCTTTACCCAGGAAATCCATGAGCGCCTTCTTCGTGATCGACTCTTCGTCCTCATGTTCGTCCTTCGTTGATTTTTTATTTCCCACTTTTGTAAATTTATGATGTTAAGATTGTAAAAGAACGCGTAGTATGTATTGTTATTGTATTTGACTAATCCATATTTGAATGGAATGGAATTTGTATTAGAATCGTTATTTGAATAGAATGGAATCGATATTAAATTGAAATAGATTGGAATGAAGATTTTCCTGACTTTTTTTTTTTACTGTAATCCACTCTATTTCGACGGAAGTGGCCCGTCGAAATAGACTATTTTGACGGCACTTTACTGTCGAAATATAAAAAAGGATTTTTAATTGATTCCTGAAACAAATTTTTAACTTAAGAAACTTATATATTTCGACAGAAATTACCTGTCGATAAAAAAACTATTTCGATGGGAATTAGCCGTCGAATTAGTTTTGATTATTGCGACGAGTTTTAGCCGTCGAAATAACCTATTGCGACACAACCTATTGCGTTTGCGTTCCTTCGTGATTATTTGGTGTCACCCGACGAAATAGACCTATTTCGACGGTAAATTGCCGTCGAAATAGCTTTCTATTTACTGTAGTGAATGCATTCAGAATTATGATTTATCCATAAGTATAAATAATTTGCATAAAAAGTTTACGAGGACGAAATAAATTCGAATAGAGGGCGTCTTATGAAAAACTTCTAAATGAACAACTGATTTGAAGGGGAACCTCGACGTAGAAATTTGAATTATCAATATTTGCATTAATTTTTAGCTCGATGTTTGTAAAGATAATTCCTATGTAAAAGATTTGTCGGGTTCAAAATGGATAAGTATTACATGTGGTCAGCATGCATGTGAGGCGTTACGAGCCAAGCATTTTGTCTTATTTGCTGCTGAGCTTTTACCATGTCAACATGCCAGCCGGTGACTCATCATTGGTTCTTATGTTAGCTACCCCATGCATTATTTGTCTTTTATATTAGTCAATGTTCTTCTTTTTCCATACCGATTCAAAAGAACCTAAATCATTATGATCCTCCCATTTCAAACTTTTCATGATGGTTCAATGAATTTAAATCTAAATAATCTAATAAAATATACTCCCCATTTCAGATTTTTTCATTATATTTAAATGAATTTACAGGTTTAATTAGCAAGGAATACCTCTCCTATTCTAAATTAATTTTTCATGACACTTCATTGAACTTAAATCATTTAAGAAAAATATATTCTCTCTTTCAAGTTACTGGTTTTTGGTCTATTATATATAGAGAGATTAAGAAACTCATAAATTTTCTTTAATAAAAGATGAAAAAAACAAAACAAAAAAAAGTTCTGTTCTGGCATAATATTAGTTCTGAACGGCAACTTAAAGAGGTAGAATTTTGAAATTCTGAATTGGTAACAGTCAATTTCCCATTAATTCCGTCTCTATGTTTTCAATGTAATTATGAGATTTTTGTCTGGTTCTAAACAGAAAAATACAGCACATTCCGCCCGGTGTCGGTATGTGAGGCGTTACCAGCTAAGCATTTTGTCTCTTCCGTTGCTGAGCTGCTTCCACGTCAACATGCCAGTTGGAGACCGATAGTTCATTGGTTCTTCTCTGCTTTGCCATGTATTATTTGTCCTTTATACAAGTCAAAGTTTCTTTTGTTACCATTAAAATTCAAAGAACTTAAAATTCTGAATTGGTAACAATCAATTTTGCATTAATTCTGCCTCGATGTTTTCAATGTAATCATGAGATTTTTGTCTGCTTCTAAACGGAAAAATACAACACATTCTGCACGGTGGTATTAGTATTTGAGGCGTTACCAGCTAAGCATTTTGTCTTTTCCGTTGCTGAGCAGCTTCCACGTCAACATGCCGGTTGAAGACGGCTAGCTCATTGGTTCTACTCTTAAGCTTTGCCATGTATTATTTGTCCTTTATACAAGTCAATATTTCTTTTTTGACCATTAAAATTCAAAGAACTTAAATCATTAGGATCCTTCCATTTCCATTTTTTCATAATAGTTCAATGAGCTGAAATCTAAATGATTTAATACAATATATTTTCCTATTTCAGATTTAATAAAATATAGTTTAATAAAATAAAATGAAAATGTCAATTTTCTAGAAGGTGCGTGAAAATTGCAGTGCACGATTTCAAGAAAATTGAAGTGCATGAAAATTGAAGTGCATGAAAATGATTTATCCATAAGTATAAAATGCATTCAGAATTATGATTTATCCATAAGATTAACACCTTATTTTTTTTATGTGAATGCAACCACAATATATTATTTGAAGAAACATCTTATTTGAAGAAACATCAAAATATTTTATGATTGATAATTCAATCATAAAACTTTATGCATCAACTTTTAGTACCATCTTTCCACAAACTTTATGCATCTCTGTTACTTCTTGAATTCAGATAAAGTTTAGAATCTTAGAAGAATTGATTCAAAACCCTTGTCTTTCAATTGTAACATCACAGGATAAGACCTTGATCGGCAGAACAATCGATCGAAGCTATGGAATGTTTTGTGATATTAGAGTGTAACTTTCAATCTGCCCTGCTAAATAATCGTTCCAATTCCTAAACCGATGCATCAATGCAAAGTCAAGCAACTATTCATTAAAATTAAATTCTTGCTCTGATATAAAGACAATGAAAACACATGTCTCCATGTCCATAGACGAAGGATAAATTGGTATTTCCTGAAACTTCCCATACGTGCCCACCAACAAAAAAAGGATCAAAATTGACAAATCTTCCATAGTTTTGCAACACATCTCTCATTTTTTTCATCTCGCTTTTATCTTCACCATAAAACTCTATCATGATCATGACTAACTTGGACTTTCCTAAGTTCATCTCAACACATCTTTAATTGTAGGGATTGTAGGGAGGGAGGGAGGGAGGGGGAAGAAGAAGAAGAGGAGGGGGGGGGGAAGGGGGGGGATGGATTTTTTTTCGCTTTGCTCCGATTCTTTTATATTATTTCTTTTTTTAGACTTGAAAGTTGTTTAAATATCCCTTAAAATGGTTGATATATCCCTATAATTAATTGTATAGAGTGGATTATATTTTGAAAATTTATCTCACTTCCTTTCGCCTTCACTAGTTAATTTGAAGTTCAAATTGGCACAAATTCTACCAAACTAACGAAAATAAAAGCTCGTACCATATATTCATCGATCGCTGTCTCGTCTTAGTAACTGTAAGATGCCTTAATCAAATACTATTTTTTCCCTTCTATTGATAATAAATATAAATTGACAATACTTAGTGGTAGAAAATCACTGCTAAGATCA
This sequence comes from Agapanthus africanus, assembly GCA_030015575.1. Classification (NCBI taxonomy): domain Eukaryota; kingdom Viridiplantae; phylum Streptophyta; class Magnoliopsida; order Asparagales; family Amaryllidaceae; genus Agapanthus; species Agapanthus africanus. The sequence goes on along the minus strand of CM057348.1, from coordinate 21,441,446 downwards.
ACTACAAATTATTCAAAATTTTCATATAATACAAAACATATTTGGTTTTTCTCAATTCCAGTTGCTAAAGGTCCATTAATCACTCCTCTCTTTTGTTCTATGATATTCTCAGTAATGTGTATTAGATATCGTAATATACCTGCTATATTTAGTATAATATATTTTGGATTTTTTTCCATACTGGTTTTTTGCACGTGCCATGCGTATGGAAAATTGATAACTTCATTATTATTTGATAATTTTACTACGGCCATGTTTGGATACACACAATCCATAGGATAATGTCACGACCCGAAAGGACATATGACCGGTACAAGGATCACGTAAAATTTAGTAGACCCCACAGTAACCCAAGTAAGCTGAATTCAGGAATCTAAACCAAATACAAGAATGAAAATAGACGTGAGCTTTTAAGAAAAGATTTATAAAATGAAATAAAACTTGTTTTGTAAAGAGTTAACGTTTGAAAAACGGACAACATCTCCTTTGTAAATCTCGAATAAAATTCCTGTACAACAACAGTAAAATAAACGCATCCCCATACGAAAGCTAACTCGACGCCCACAGCAGAGGCACAATCCATGCAAAATATATGACGTTTAAAGGCGAAGAACAACAAGCGGAAATATATAAACACTATATATAAATAAAGTTTGGCTATAATAACAATACAACGTCTAAGGTCTCGAGCAATACACCCGACCTGGTTGATTGAGTACTTCTAGGTACAAAGATAAAATACAAGGCAAATGTCGAAACAAATTCTAACCCATTTAGCTAAAAATATATATGCAATAATGCCTAAGATAAGCTTTCTCACTGTCACTATCGATTCAAGCGACCAAATATGTAAGAAACTATGGCACAACAGAGCTGAGTTGCCAACTCGTGAGCAGAATTCACATAACACGATAGAAATCACATGCATAAGCGGTGAAACAATTAATGTATGGGTAAACATATACATTACGGAAGGTAAATAAGTATGTATAGAAACTAGAATTCAAGCGATGAAAAACAATAATAATAACACTTCATGTAGATCTCGTATACCGCTATCCAAGCATGTGTAGTATACTAATATATGTAGTTATCATGGCATCATAAAATAAATCTATATCTTGCCCGATACGGATATAACAAAACTATTAAAGCATATGGAAGCATACGAGTCACGGATGTAATATGCATATCTTAAACATGAATTTAAGCATAATGAAACGATAACAATCATGTATCCATAATCGGTTCTTCCCCGCCTCGATATCGGATATCCACAAACCAGTACACCATGTATCCGTAATCGGTTCTCCCCCGTCTCGATATCGGATATTAACAAATCAGTCCACCATGTATCCGTAATCGGTTCTCCTCGGCCTCAATATCGGATATTAACAAACCATAAATATAATCATGAACTAATAACATAATCATAGATATAATCATGAACTAATAACATAATCATAGTGTGAACTGATAAAATAATCGTAGCACAAACTAATAATATAATTATAGCGCGAATGGATAACATAAACGTAGCACGAACAAATAAGATAATCATAGCGCGAATGGATAATATAAACGCAACACAAAAAATAACATAATCATAGTGTGAACAGATAACATAAAAGTAGCACAAACAAATAATATAATCATAGCTCGAACGGATAGTATAAACGTACCACAAACAAATAATATAATCATAGCATGAACGGATAACAAGTAAAGCAAGCATAGCGTGAATGAGCATTGTAAATGTATAATTACTTCCGAATAATCCAATTATACTTTAAAGTAGAATGTAACGTCGTTTGTAAATAAGGAGGCTGCGATATTTTAAAAATAGACATCCCTTTGATATCCAAGCAGCACATCTTTCGCATTATTGCTTTAAATCATGAAACGAATCATTATTTAGAAATGATTACAATCTTTGTATTTTAGTAATCTCCCAAACGGGATAAATCGTAAGACTCGGCTAGTCAGTAAAAAGCTGCATTCATCTAACCATCACCATCTCATCAAGTATGGAATCTCATCATTTACGACGATGACAAAATATTCCATTGAATTAAAATCATAAATTCATTTAGTCCGGAAACAATTTAATACGCTAAATAATAGTACTACTAAAATAGGGGGTTGCCCCTACGGATATTGAAATCCGTAGGGGCAGATTTATGTTGGCCCTACGGATTAATCCGTAGGGCTAGAAGGTTGCCGCTATGGGCCAAGACGTTCAAGAATAAAAATATTAATTCTTAATTTGGTGTTTGCCCCTACGGAGCCGCAAACCAAGGACCTACGGACACATCCGTAGGGGAAACTAAATAGCGATTTAATAAAGGACACAGATCGATCGCCTACGCCCCTTATCTCTTTCTCTCTCTCTCGATCGCGCGCGAACCAAAATCCCCAAATCATTCCCGCCGTTCTCGTCGTCGCCACCCGCCGTTCTCGTCGTCGACGTCGCCGTTCTCGTCACCACTGCCGTTCTCGTCGTCGCCACCGCCGTTCAGGTTAGTAAATCTTCAACTAAATTAAACAAATTTTTGATTATTTAGGGCTAGGGTTCATGGCTGGGGCTGGGGTTGCGGTTGGAGTTGGGGTTCGGCAGGGGTTGCGGTTAGGGTTGGGGTTAGGGTTAGGGTTGGGGTTCGGCTGGGGCTGGGGCTGGGGTTAGGGTTTGGCTTAGGGTTGCGGTTTAGCTGGGGCTGGGGTTAGGGTTAGGTTGGGGCTGGGCTGGGCTGGGGCTGGGGCTGGGTCTGGGGTTAGGGTTTGGCTTAGGGTTGGGGTTGGGGTTTAGCTGGGGCTGGGGCTGGGGCTGGGGTTAGGGTTAGGTTAGGGCTGGGCTGGGCTGGGGCTGGGGCTAGGGTTAAGTTGGGGTGGGGCTGGGCTGGGTATGTACAATATTCTAATATAATTGGGTATGTACAATGTTCTAATATAATTTGTATTTCTTGCCATCATCAAACATATAAAAGTACTAATATGAAATGGAAAATAAATAAATAAATAATCAAAGCTTTGGCATGTATGTAAAATCCCTTGTTACTTTTTCTTGGTTGCCCAACTTTGAAAATTCTTTTTATTAAATTAGACATACTCTAAAAAGAATGATATTGCAAGAATTTGACTTGGTGGAGACTTGCATCATTAATAGAAATATGAAAGTGTAAGGACGTTCTTTACCTTCGATAGGATTCGGTTGGGGTGGGGCTGGGGCTAGCTAGGGCTTGGGCTTCATCACCTGATATAGCGAAATACAAAGCGTACTTCAGTACACCCGACCTCATTGAGTTTCCTATTGAAGTTCCCGGTCAAACGGCATATGTATATTTTTATTCACCATGAAATCCCAATTATCAAGCTACCGAGGACGAAAAGCCACTTTTGTTAGTCGAGAGTCATGGTAATAGACTTGTCATTATAGATCATAGTCAATTGTTTTTCCTATCATTTTCTTTATCCAGATGCTAATCAACTTGTTAATTAGTTACTGTTTTTATAACGTATTTGTCTATATTTGTTGACAGTGGCCTTTGTTTTGGATGGACATGTTTTTTTGATGCATGTTTCAGTCATGTGAATTTATATGTTGCGTATAACGCTTTATGATATCAGTATCCTACATTTGTAGTTTTAATTGTTGATTGTTATAGATGAATGCCATTGCAATAATAGTTTTTGGTTGATGAATGCTATTGCAATGTAGGATGATCAGTTCTATCAATCTTGATCTCAATGGTTTAAAAGCATGTTACACATATAACAAGAATACACACAAACGCATCATTAGAGAGTGATTTGAGATGTTCAAGTTAAAACCAATATATGATACTCGATGATAATATGAAACCTTCATATTCTCATCGATACTCATATATGAAACTAAAAGTACCACTTAGTCCTCGTCTATCGGTTAACATACGTGCGATGCTCGTCGTGACATAGAATTATACGAAGGTTGTTAAATATCGGACGGTATACCTTGATACTAACAACCGTCATATAGTCTACGCGACGAGAAAATTCAATCGTATGGTAACCGATAGATTTGTCCCGTGTGGACAAGTTAAGAATGTATAAAGCAAACGCCTTCATTCACTTGTGTTTTCATCCGATTCGAGATATTTCGTCGGTACCTTTCCGCTGGTTCTCCGTGTACAAAGATAGATTAGATGTTCATTTCAACGTTGTTTCACAGCTTTGAAATGATTATCTATTCTATTACAGTGTACTCGGAGAACAGCGGGGAGGTGCTGCCGAAATTTACTCGAAACGGTTGAAAGCACAAGTGATGGGTGTTCGCTCTATACATTCTTAATGGGATAGAAGCCTACCTCCGACAGCCGGAACACACACATATATCAAGAATACACAACAAACACATAATTAGAGAGTGATTCGAGATGTTCAAGTTAAAACCAATATATGATAATATGAAACCTTCATATTCTCATCGATACTCATATATGAAACTAAAAGCGCCACTTAGTCCTCGTCTATCGGTTAACATACGTGCGATGCTCGTCGTGACATAGAACTATACGAAGGTTGTTAAATATCGGACAGTATAGCTCGATACTAACAACCGTCGTATAGTCTACGCGACGAGAAAATTCAATCGTATGGTAACCCATAGATTTGTCCCGTGTGGACAAGTTAAGAATGTATAAAGCAAACGCCTTCATTCACTTGTGTTTTCATCCGTTTCGAGATATTTCGTCGGTACCTTTCCGCTGGTTCTCCGTGTACAAAGATAGATTAGATGATCATTTCAACGTTGTTTCACAGCTTTGAAATGATTATCTATTCTATTACAGTGTACTCGGAGAACAGCGGGTAGGTGCTGCCGAAATTTACTCGAAACGGTTGAAAGCACAAGTGATGGGTGTTCGCTCTATACATTCTTAATGGGATAGAAGCCTACCCCCGACAGCCGGAACACACACATACATCAAGAATACACAACAAACGCATAATTAGAGAGTGATTCGAGATGTTCAAGTTAAAACCAATATATGATAATATGAAACTTTCATATTCTCATCGATACTCATATATGAAACTAAAAGCGCCACTTAGTCCCCGTCTATCGGTTAACATACATGCGATGCTCGTCGTGACATAGAACTATACGAAGGTTATTAAATATCGGACAGTATAGCTCGATACTAACAACCGTCGTATAGTCTATGCGACGAGAAAATTCAATCGTATGGTAACCCATAGATTTGTCCCGTGTGGACAAGTTAAGAATGTATAAAGCAAACGCCTTCATTCACTTGTGTTTTCATCCGTTTCGAGATATTTCGTCGATACCTTTCCGCTGGTTCTCCGTGTACAAAGATAGATTAGATGTTCATTTCAACGTTGTTTCACAGCTTTGAAATGATTATCTATTCTATTACAGTGTACTCGGAGAACTGCGGGGAGGTGCTGCCGAAATTTACTCGAAACGGTTGAAAGCACAAGTGATGGGTGTTTGCTTTATACATTCTTAATGGGATAGAAGCCTACCCCCGACAGCCGCAACACACACATACATCAAGAATACACAACAAACGCATAATTAGAGAGTGATTCGAGATGTTCAGGTTAAAACCAATATATGATAATATGAAACCTTCATATTCTTATCGATACTCATATATGAAACTAAAAGCGCTACTTAGTCCCTGTCTATCGGTTAACATACGTGCGATAATTTATTATTTTCAATGACAAACGCACACACAAAGCATATACACGGATTTTCTCCTTTGTCAGTAACTATCCCGTTCTTATATTTCTCAATATAGTCAGCATAACCTACAATTTATATGTTATACAGTCTAACATGGCCCATGAGTACGTCATAGTTAAGGACTGGATGTATGTGGATTGGAAACAACGTATGCAACCTAAGTTTGTCGCAGGAGTTGCTGCTTTCCTTGAATTTGCACGCGCACATAATAAGATCATAATAGAGAAGATTCAATGTCCGTGCGATAGATGTGGCAATAAGTACCGGCAGAAGGTAGAATTGGAAGAGCTTCATATTGTAAAACATGGGTTTACTAGACTTTATACAACTTGGAAATATCACGGGGAAGGAGAAGAATGCAGTACTGCGGCAGAAGAAAAAGGAGAACACAATAATACGGCAGGAGAAGAAGAAGAATTCGGTAATGCGGTAGAAGGAGAATACGTTAATTTATTTCCATCAGAAGAAATGGAGGATATGGTAGAGGCTGCCCTAGGTGAATCTATTCGTACCGAAGATGGCATTCCTTCCGGTCAAGGACCTTGTACGGATAAATATGAAAATTTCATGAATGATGCTAGAAAACCAATTTATGAGAATGCGAAGTATTCCACCCTCTCATGGTTCGTCCAACTTTTCCAGATTAAGTGCCTAAATGGATGGAGCAACAAGTCATTCACAATGCTTCTTTCGTTCTTGAAAGATTCTATGCCTCCGGGAAATAATGTGCCCGACAGCTGGTACGAAGCCCAGAAGATGAGGTCTGATTTGGACCTAAAGTGCGAGAAGATTCAAGCATGTCCTAAAAATCGCGTGTTGTACCGGAAAGAGAATTCAGATTTGAAAGAGTGTCCAACATGCGGAGAGGTCAGGTATAAACCAAAAGATTCTGATAAGAAGCCTGATATACCTGTGAAGATAGCACGATACTTTCCCATAACACAAAGGCTACAGAGGCTATTCAGGTGCAAGAAAACAGCCGAGGCAATGATTTGGTATCACCGTGCTCCTCCAAGTGAAGATGGAAAAATGAGCCATCCAAGAGATTCACCGGCATGGAAGGATTTCGATAGGAGGTACGCAATATTCAGTAGCGATTCTCGCAATGTCCGGTTCGGACTGGCTACTGATGGCTTCTGCCCATTCAACTATATGGCTGGAAGTCACAGCACATGGCCTGTTGTAATGATAATTTATAATCTGTCGTCTTGGTTGGCTATGGGCCAATCATACTTTATGATGCCTCTTCTTATCGACGGACCAAACTCACCGGGGAACAATATCAACGTCTATCTCCGACCTCTGATCGAGGAGTTGAAATCTTTGTTCATTGATGGTGTAGAGACATATGATGCAAACATAAATACAACCTTTATACTGCGTGCGGCTTTAATGTGGACAATTAATGACTTTCCTGCATATGGAATGCTATCAGGTTGGTCCGTACATGGTCACAAAGCATGTCCTCATTGCCATGAACACACAACATCGAAATTCTTGAATTTTAGCAGGAAGGTTTGTTATTGCGGCCATCGACGTTTCCTGCCTCCAGATCACCCCTATAGGTTAGACACGGTTCACTTTGATGGTCATCAGGAGCTTCTTGGACCTCCATCCCCATTGTCCGGAGAGGACGTGACTGCTAAATGGGATGGTTACAATAACGTGACCTTCGGGATGGATCCGACGAAACAGGTCAAACCACCATATTGGAACAAGTTAAGCATTTTCTTCGAGCTTCCGTACTGGTCTACAAATTCAGTGCGTCATTGTCTGGACGTCATGCATATAGAGAAGGGAGTATCAGAGCACATACTTAATTTGCTTCTTTGTAAAGACGGGAAATCGAAAGACAACATGAATGCTCGGATGGATCTACAAGAGTGGGGAATAAGAAGTGAATTGCACCTTAGACTGGTAGCGGGTAAACCGGGCAAGTTTGTACTTCCCAATGCCGCTTATCATATGTCACAACCGGAAAAGAAAAGATTCCTGCAGGTGTTGCATGATTTGAAAGTCCCCACAGGTTTCTCAGGATCATTCAGCAAGAAAATAAAAATTGTGAAGGGCAAGATCGATGAGCTGAAAAGTCATGATCACCATGTTATCATGGAGCACCTTCTTCCATTAGCCCTCAGGACTTCTCTCCCCGACTCGGTTGGTCTAGTAATCAACGACCTATGTTGTTTTTTTAGGGAGTTGTGTGCTAAAACACTGGAGGTTGTGACGCTGGATAAACTAGAAAATTCTATTGCGTTGATACTTTGTAAGTTTGAGCGTATTTTCCCACCGTCATTCTTCGATATCATAATACACTTGACGGTTCATCTTACAACTGAGGCGAAATTAGCCGGACCGATACAATATCGATAGATGTATCCCGTCGAGAGGTACGTGTAATTTTTCGTTTCGCGCAATTTATAAATTTATTGTTGTCCTGTATGCCCGTATTTATTTATTCAACATATTTTCGTTAGGTACCTCTACACTCTTAAGAAGTATATACGCAATAAAAATCGACCAGAGGGTTCTATCATGCAAGGTTATCTTCTTGATGAAGCAGCCACATTTTGTTCCTGCTATCTGGACGAGAACATTGAGACAAGGCTTAACCGACCACGAAGAATTCAAGACGGGCCATATGGTAAAGCCGAGTATAAGAGGGTAGACACTATATTTATCAACAAGATATACTGGTTTATCTTGCTTAATTGCGCATGTCTTGAACAAATTAGAGAGTAAGTTTTTTTGGATTAATTGTTATATCTGTGTTTGTGTGTGTATGAAATGATATAATATTAATGTCACCATTATTTGTCGAAAACATAATTCATTTTAACGAGGTACGTGAGGGGCATCCTGATTGGAATGAAGAACAATTGGAAAAATATCATCAGGATAATTTTTGTGATTGGGTCACAGATCATGTAAGTTATTCGAATAACATTTTATTGCTACCAGTTTTAATCTAAATTTGTATCGTTATGTATTTGTCGTAAAATTTGTTTTGTTAGATCCACGATCCGAACTTGTCTGCATCATTTGAGAGTGATTCAAGATGTTTAGCTCAATTTCCTAGTATGGAGGTTGCATATTACAAAGGATTTGGTGTCCTTGGATACAAATTCGAAGTTAAGGACATAGAAACATCTAGAACCACTCAGAATAGTGGGATTGCGACGGTAAGATCAGACGGTGTGATTTATTATGGGTACTTAAATTGTATACTCGGTATCCACTATCCCGGATGATCAGAACCCTTTTATATATTTCAGTGTACTTGGTACGATACGCGAACCGATACGAACAGGTGGAGAAGCAATCTTGGGACTTGGAAAGATGAATATGGATTGACCAGTGTGAACACACTTCGATTTTACGGTCAGGAAGATCCGTTTATCTTTCCGAACCAAGCGTTCCAAGTATACTACTCACAGTGTTTGAAGCATCCGGGGTGGAGTGTTGCATGCCGATGGAAACCCAGAGATGTCGACGATGTCCCAGAATACGAGGACAACGATGAGGACGAAGAAGAGAGAAGGCTTAAAGTGCTCCGACCGTCTGTTTTGAAGGACGGGTTGTCTTCGACCGATCATGAAGTTACGTGGGTTAGAAATGACATCGACGATGAAATCCAAGAAGATATGTATAATGCGCCCACGAAACGAAAAAGCTTATCTATAATGTTATATTATTACTTCACATTTTACACTTTATACATATATAGTCAATACTTTTAATGATTATCTAATGCGTCCACGAACCGTTTATCTAGATTTGATGACGATCTCGGGAGCAGCGAGGGGCGGCAGGAGCTCCAGCCGCGGCAGAGGCAGAGGCAGAGGCAGAGCGGTTCTGCCGCCCGGAGAGCTTCGTAGGGAGCTTCAGAGGGCCGGTCTTGCACCCAGATCGGAGACCCCTTCGGATGCCTCCTTCCGTGTGGATTTTGCCACACCTCCAGGTATACTGCACGCATATCCATTTTGAATGTAATATTACAGATATTCATGCCTGTTTATGTCAAAATTACTTATATTATCAATGTTTGATTGTCTAGTTGTTGGTGATGCGTCCACATCTGGGACAGAGGCCACTCCCGCTCCTCCAGGTATGTTTATATATCATATAGTGCATGTATATTGATTTAGAATGCTATATCATAAATATACACACATTTCTTTTGCTCTTACTTAGCAATATTTATTATTGTCTAGCTGTAGGTGCTGACACCACCGCACCCGCGGGTATGTTTATATATCCTATAGTGTATGCATATTGATTTAGAACGTTATATTATTGATCTACACATTCTTTTTGCAATTACTTATATAATCTATTTTTAATTGTCTAATTATAGGTGGTGCGTCCACATCTGGGACAGAGGCCACTCCCGCTCCTCCAGGTATGTTTATATATCATATAGTGCATGTATATTGATTTAGAATGCTATATCATAAATATACACGCATTCCTTTTGCTCTTACTTAGCAATTTTTATTATTGTCTAGCTGTAGATGGTGACACCACCGCACCTGCGGGTATGTTTATATATCGTATAGTGCATGCATATTGATTTAGAACGTTATATTATTGATCTACACATTCTTTTTGCAATTACTTTTATAATCTATTTTTAATTGTCTAATTATAGATGGTGCGTCCACATCTTCCGCAGGGGCCACTCCTGCCGCTTCCATACCATCCACATCGTCTGCAGGTTAGTATGAATAAATATAAAATATTTATTCATTTTACATATACTCTATAGAATAAATATGAACTTCATGGAAATTTAGCGTCAATGTTTATTTTATAGTTGGAGGGGATGCGACCCCATCCGGGACCCCGGTTGTTCCTCACCGGAGGAACTATCATCCCGCTTGTGCTGCTGCCCGGGCCCAGGCTCGTGCGATAGTCACCGGAGGTATATATCACACTTCAATTTTTGTTTAAGCTTGATTTCTTAATACAACTTTGTCTTAATATTGATTGTCTTGATATTTCGTACAGACGCTGGCCCTCCCCATCCCCAGAGGTGGACTTGAGGCCCGAATCAGTCCCATAGGCTGAGGCCTGACAGAGCTAGGGGGGAGGCAGCATTCCCCCTCTTTTTTACCCTTGAATATCGCTATACCGGTCCTCATGCCGAGAGGTTCGGCCGGTATATGGGGGACGAGAGCCGGCTCGTGAAGAACTATCCACTTCACGTTGAGTGGGGCGAGCAGCACCGGCGTTCATTCGCCCTCTTCTTTGATCAGGCTCGAGTACGTATTAATATATATTTTCAATTGATTTATCCAATATATTTATTATTAACACTTGCAATCTAATAACAATGTTTTTTTTGTATTTTCAGTTAGATTACGATTTTCAGCCTGTACCCGACCCTGATCACCCTGGGAGTGTGCTCGACCTTCATGTTCTGTACAATGGCCTGATGAAGAACATGCAGACCAAGGTCCGATACAACAGGAATGAGCTGAAGGCCGACTGCTACTCCCTGTGGATGGCGACCCCCGAGGCAGAGAGAGCGGCCCTCCTATCTACTCCGGCGTTTGCGAGAGTCGACGTAGAGACATGACCTCTATTGTGCGAATATTTCGACTCCCAACGCAAACAGGTATGTATTTTAAATGTAATTCATTGTTTAGGATATAATTTATTTTTTTGTGTTCCTTAATTAGAAAACTAAATGTTAATGCGTTGTGCAAAAACAGGCCGCTCAGAATACAGAGAACAGGAAGTCGGCGAAGAGGGGTCGCCCCACTTACACAGGTGGCTCGAGGAATATTACTCGAGCCATGGAGTTATCGGAAAATTACAATATACCGACCTTTGTGATATTCTGCAATATTAAGAGTTATTTTCTAATATTTCTAATATTAAGAGTTATTTTCTAATATTGCAGACAGCTCAGACCGTGGCGCAAGGTGGTACACCGAGCGTGCTGTCTGCATATCTTGCCGTCCACGGCACCTCGACAGATCCCGTCACGGGCGAGCTTCGATATCCCGACGTCGCTACCTAGGAGTATTGCGTAAGTGTTAATATTTATTCTACCCATATTTGAAATTTTAGTTTTGGAAGGTTTAAGTTTAAATTTTATACTTATACTTTACTGCTTAATGTGGGTGTAGGAGCGGGTGGTTGAGCAGGCCGAGGCCTCGGGGATCGATTTTACCGGACAGAGCGATCCAAGGCTGCTGACCCCAGTTCTGGACGCCGCACACCGAGGGCACCATGGAGGTTGGGAGAGAGGCCGGGGACTGGGCCCTAGCAGGGCCCATATGAGGATGGACTCCACCCCGGCCGTTACTTCCTCCGTCTCCAGTGAGCGACGTGTCCAGCAGGAACTGGAGAGCTTGAGGGCCACCGTTCAGGAGTTGAAGGAGATGCTGGTATGTATACTACTTTATAGTAAAATATCATGTCATATTATAGATATCAACATATCCAGAATTAGTACATAGCTTGAGCTTATTCGGTTTTAGACTTATGTTTGATTAATCATACATACATATGTAATTAAAATAAACAACGGTTTTCCAAACTAGATATCCAAATGGGATTTCGAAATAACTTGATAATCATACGAATTCGAATAATGCACAGTTCTTATACGCTTCTTACGCACGTTAGGTCCAGACGCGACAGGGTACACCGGCCGAGCCTCCACATGCATCTCCTTCGGCTACGGCTCCGCAAGCCACTACATCGGCTGCGGTTCCGCAGACAGCTCCTATAGCTCCACCGCCCGCTCAGACTCCCGCAGCCGCGGCTCCTCAAGCTACTACCTCGACGGCGGCTGCGCAGACCATATCGCCAGCTCCACAGGACGCTCAGACTCCCGCTCGCGCCGAATTGCATGGTTTATTGACCGAGGAGCAGGCGCGCCTTATTCTATCGTTTATCAGAGGTGGAGCTGGACCGAGTTAGGGTAGCTTTTTGATTCTTTTTTTTGAAACATGTATTTATTTATATCATACATATTGTACTACATTTTGAAACGATATTGATATTGGTTTATATTTATATCATATTCAGTATTTGGGTTTCTTTTGTATATTATATGCGTGAGATGTGATTATGAATACTGGGATTAATTTTATATTTTATTGATATATATATTATTGTGCATAGGGCGAGAAAAAATCATGCTGCCCTTTTTTTTAAAAAAATCAGATAATGTGTACCTACGGATTACTCTGTAGGTACACATGTTGCCCCTACGGTTTAAACCGTAGGGGCAAAATATCAGCATTAACTGATATTTCCCCCCTGATCTCAGTATCAGGGGGTTGGGCTTGCCCCTACGGATATGACCGTAGGGGCCAACAACATCCTCTACGAATATATCCGTAGGGGCAAAATATCAGGAATCCTGATATTTTGCCCCTACGGATATGTACCTACGCATGTATCCGTAAGGGAAAGTAATATCCCCTACGGATATATCCGTAGGTACAGCTAATATATTTAAAAAAACCGTAAATAAAATAACTTTTTACCCCCTACGGCCAACTCCGTAGGTGAAAATGGACCTACACAGAACTCCGTAGGGGCAAGTTTTTGCCCGTAGGGGCAAGTTCAGGGCTTCAACTTGCACCTACGGCGTTTGCACCTACATGTTATATTTTAGCCCCTACGGATATATCCGTAGGGGCAGTGGTTTGTCCCTACGGGTAAATCCATAGGGGCAACCCCATATTGTAGTAGTGTAGTTAACGGACATCTAGTTTACGTATACAAACACACAGCTCAAATAGTACAGACCGCTAGTTTACGTACACAAACAACAAATAGTACGAACATTTAGTCGCATACACGCATATAACATTGATTATACTATAATATGTAAGGCATGGCAAGTTCTACATGTGGCATGACAATTACTAGTAATATGTAGTGTTAGCATATGAGTCTTTGATAGTGCCCCATTAGTAATTATATAAGTGTTCTAATCTATACGTGTCATGACAGTTACTACTGATGTGTATGTGTAGTATATGAGTCTGTGTTGGTGCCGCATGATAATTATTAGTAATTGTGCAAGTGTCCTAACAATTGTGTTTGCAAAAGTATAGCAAAGGAAATGAAATATAGCATTGGTAAACTGAGCATATGAGACATGAATTATAATCAATAAAGAAGTGTTCATAATAAATTTAGATGTCGGGACGGGGGTGCTATATGTCATCCATCTGATTTCCCACTTGTAGATACTAAATCAACTCACCGATTGTGGCCCTAACTAATCAAATCACATAACCGTTATGTCTCCCCTCATTGTCTCGGGATCACCCACACTCGATGCTATAATCAATAACAATCATAAATATGGAAGGAAACCCTATCAATATCGATATAAACCCAAACAGATTAAATATGGCGCAAAAAATCAAGTTAATCAGGCAAAATAAAGTATCAAACGTCTGAAGCTAGAAGGCTCAGACGTCTCGTCGAGGCAAATAAGCGGAAGACGTCCGAAGAACAATATACAGACGTCTACCAGAAAACACAGAGGAATCTCAGAGAAAGAGCGAACTCTGAAGTTTTAGGCTCAGATGTCTGACGAATAATATAAATTTAAAACAGAAACAACGCAGACGTCTGAAGTTCAAATTCCCAGACGTTTGATGAAGAAAACCGCTGCTCGAAAAACTGGAATTTGTAAAATACTTTAAAATCAAAAGTTTTGTGTAAAACTACCCCTATAATCCAAAACAAGTTGTAACAGCAACAAATAGCTACACTGAACATACTACAACTACAATAATCAATAAAACTCCATTTGTGTAAAATTTAAAACATAAAAACATATTTTTTAAGTAGAAAATATAGTTTTCATGGGAAATAAAATTTCAAATTTGAAATCAAAGGGTTTACCTTGAAAGCAACCAATAATTCTTTTATGTAAAAACCAATCATTATAAACGAAATGTGCGGTAACACAAATATAACCCATACTCCATTTTGTAGTTTAAAGATCAGAAGTTAATGCAATTTTTCTTTTAAGATTTTCAAAAATATCTATCAAATTGGCTTTACCATCATGATTTTTTTTTAAAATATCACTTCTAAGTGTTGTTTTGGGTACTCATTGAAATGCTGAATTATATGCATTTTTTACCAATTTATCAAATTTTTCGTTTTCTGCAAAACCAAATGGTTGTTTAGCATGTATGGCATATCTTGCAAGTTCTCTTTTATTAGCATCTTACGAATAAAAAAAACTAGTTAAAAGTTAGACGACATATTTACAATCGTCTCCCGAGAAACTGCTTTTTCGTATTTGATTAAATGTCTTTTTAGATGGATAGTTCCACCTAATTTGCCACAAGTAAAATTTGCTTGGTAATGACTTTAAACTGCCCGCTCGCTTTTACTGCAACTACAACTGTTTATACTGCAAAATGTTTCCAAACATCAGAAGTTTTAGCTCTTTTATCTTTAGGGACAAAAGCTCTTACTTCAAAAACGGTAGGAGCAGGAATTTCTTCAGGGACATGAATTTGTGACGTAGCAGAGATCTTATAATTAGAAAATTCATAATTAGGAGAATAAAAATCAAAATTAGTTTGCAGCATATTAGTTAATCTGTCTCTCTTGTGAATCCATATCGATTTGTAATGAACGTCTCCGTGAAGATGATGCATCCATGTTACGTTGTGAAGATGAAGCATCCATGTTAAGGTCGGGCCGGCCCGGTCCTGCCACTTGGCGCCCGAGCCGGGCCATTTTTCGGGCCGACCCGTTAGACATCTTGACATACTGCTCACTCTATTCAATTTGTTTGTACTTTTAAATTTATTTCTTAAAATTACTTTTCTTTTTTGGAAAAACTAAAAGAACTTTTAATAAGTAAATTATTAAAACTTACCCTAGAATTTCCACAAATGATAAATATTCAATAAAAGATAAGGAACTCATGCCCAGCACTTTGTGGCTTTATATAGACAACTAGCATGGACCCTTGCGCACGCGCATGGAAAGCTTTACAGTTACAAAAAATAGTTAATGCATATTGATGATTGTTGTACAACACATGATTAAACATGCAAAAATACTCCAAACAAAAACCAAATGTAAATTCTTACAGGACTATCAACAGTTTGATCCTCCTAGACCATACATATATGCGATCATATGATTTTAATATGGTATTGAAATACATTTTGGCTCAAAACTTGCTCTATTTATCGTAACTTGTTACTTGATTGAATCTCTCATGTTCCCCTCTCGAGAATTTGAATTCGAACTGAATTATAACTTAGACATACTATTGAGTGAGGAGATTTTACATTTTTATGTATACAGTCCTCCAAAAAGGAATAGCCTTTATCAAGAAGCGGAAATAAGAAATCGAATGAAAGGCGTAACGTAAATTTTGTAGCCAGATTTTGTCCTCTTCTTGATAGCTTATATGTACCACTAGCAAGGGCCCCCCACGGAATGCACTGTATGAAATTCAAAGTCAAGAAAAGTCATATTTAAAAGTTTATTGTTATGTGATTTTTAAACTGTAATATCTCATATTTATAAACATCATATATATGTAAAATATATGAAGGATCAACTCGCAATACTTCGGCGTTTTTCTTTACCATTTTGATGTTTTTCTTGTTATAGCATATGAAAATAGCGAAAATTTTAAAAATATCTAAAAAATATTCTCGGTATTTCAATATTTTGTATGATTTAGCATAAGAAAATCACAAAATTTTAAAAAATCCCATATATTTTCTTCAAATTTTCAATATTTTATACCCATAGCCCACGAAAATTGTCAAATTTTAAAAATCATAATTTTTTGTTTTTTAAGGTTTATCAATATTTCGCTTGATATATAGCACAAGAAAATCTTGAAATTTCCAAAAATATTTTTTTTGCTTCGATTTTTCAATATTTTCTATGATATATAGAACACGAAAGCAACAAAAATTCTGAAAATTCAAAATTTCCAGCCGTCTTTCTTTTTTCAATTTTATGCATGTTATATCACATGAAAATCATGAAATTTTTCCTTTTTCTTCAGTTTTTTTAATATTTTGCGTGCTGTAGCATATGAACTTCACGAAATTTATAAAAAATCCTTTAAAAAAATTGTTTTTTCAAATTTTCAATACTTTGCACGCTTCTTGATGCAGCGCGGAACTACAAGACTAATGAACATACAAGTTATGAATAACACCCGAGATCCAAAAATTTAAATAGTTATGAAAATTAAATATTCCCCAAATAGATTCATTCCATGGGATAATAAAGTTACTAAGGTTGTGCTTGATATACGGAATAGAAGATTACTGGGAATTCTCACATTCCCGGAAATGGGATGACCGGGTATCTAATTTCAAGGAATCTTGCATTAACGGATTTGATATATTTTAATCATTCCCGGTAATATATATGTGTGCGTGTGTGTGTAAGGGGCGCGCGCAGCCAGAGGCGAGGCTGGAGGAGGGCCGGTGGAAGATGGCGAGGTCGACAACGAACGATTGGCGGAAGGCCGACGAGTGGTCGGCTGGGACGGCCAGCGACCAATGTCTGATCGGTAGTAGGCCGACTGGTGAACGATCAGCGACGGCCGGTGTCCGGCCGGCGGCGGATGTTCGATCGGCGGCGGGCTGGCCGGCGGCGAACAGCCGGCGGACGACGGACGATAGGCGGCGGGTGGCGAGGGAGGCCGGCGGAGGATGGTCATATGTTTGGTGCATTTTAATGCATATTTTATATCCATATTTATCTTTATTTTGCTTATTTAATGCTACTCCGGATTAGGAATGGTAATCAGACGAGCCAGCTCGTGTTCGGCTCGCAGAGAGCTCGTTCAAGCTTGGCCCGTTTATTAATGAACCGAACATGAGCCAAAATCTTAGCTCGCTTATTTAACGAGCCGGACATGAGCCGGCCCTAGCTCATTCGGTACCTAGCTTGAGTTCAGTAACAGCTCGAGTATATCTTTATATGCCCAAATACAATTGCATCCATGATCCATTAACCCAAAATTCATAATATAAGTCTGGTGAGTAGTGACTAGTAAGTAACTTTGTAATTAGTAGCTACCCATTAGACCTAATACCCATTACTCATTAACTTATAATATAATCTTATATAAAAAAGAACGTGAAAAAACCCTTAGAGGCTAGAGTTCAGATCCACTTCAAACTCAGAGACTTCTTTTCAATCTCAAATATCTCACATCTCTCTCTCTCTCTCTCTCTCTCTCTCTTTTCTCTCCCTATCTCTAAATTTTTTTAAAGTTTCGATTTTTAAGTGAGAGGTCACACTTTTGAAGTTCGGGATTCGATTGAGCAAGGTATTTTGAAGAACCCCTCACCATTTCTTCGTTTTAGGTGTTGTTTCTTGCGATTTCTGCATTTTATGATGACGAGAATCCGTAATATGTAGAGATGATTTCTTATTGAATTTGAGGATTTAATTGGTAGGGCTTGGTTAAATATTTCAAGATCTAAGTTAAGTGAAGCTTTTGAATTGGTTAAATATTTCGATATCTCAATTCAAATCATGATGTATTCATGGATTTGAGCAATATTGGTAACTTTAACTGTAATATTGAATACACGGGATGTTGGGGTAGTTCAAAGTGCGAATCCAACAAAATCTCAGGTGTCCCCCTAGATCATGAATTCATGTCTACTAACACAAGCAATCATTTATGAGGGCCCGTGTTTACTTACTCATGAATTATAGCCTGTTGAGTTTGAAATACTTCGACTCTAGGTTGAAGTCCCGTTGCTAACACTTGATTCGGGCCCTTGGATTACAGCCTGTTGGGTTCAAGAACACTCTTGAGATTGGTTGACATTCACCCTTGAACTTTCGTTAGATTAGTTTATCCTTATAGAGACCTTTTAGGATACTTACATGCACTTCATGTTCACTATACTTACACTTCACGACCATGCTATACTATGCTCATGTTAGTTTGCCATGATATATAGAACTGCATGTTACATAGAATTGCCATGCTTATATTAAATGACATGGTTACTCACCATATCTTCTAGTCCATTGCTTCATGATATCCATTTCCAACTTATCATTATACTTTTATCCTTCACCCCTTTCCTTGGGGACTTACCGAGCGAAAGTTCGCTGACGTGCATCCACCCATATCTTTTTTCTTTTAGATGTTCATCAAGTGAGCAAAAGACTGAGGAGATAGAAGATACTGCTGGGGATTATGACTAGATCACTACTCAACCTTAGCTTAACTCATCTTTTCTTTCAGTTTATATATACCGCATGTTTAGGCATTTCTGTTCTTGTATTTTCTTTTCAGTTGAACTCATGTATTGTAAATATATCAAGTTTGAATTTAAATAAAGTTTTTGAAGTTTAAATCTCATATTAATTTCTTATCATTTTATATTACTTATTTTATACTTAGTGTATTTACTCCGGGGAAATGACCTTCTTGGAACAAATACGTCGCGGGCTTGTCATATGCCTGTTTCCGTCCTTTAGAAAGTGGGGTGTGACACCGCTCCTTCATTAGTCGAGTTTTTGTCGACCGAGGGCTGCACTGAGGAGTAGATACGCAAGATTACGACATTTATTAGAGGTGGAGGAGCTGGACCGAGCTAGGATAGGTTTATTTATATTTTTGAGGATGGATGTACTTATTTGATATATATTGTATGTTTTGGACAATATTAGTGGTTGTTTGGATGTTTATACTGATTTTAGATTGATTTCGTATTTTGTTTGTTTATTTCTTTTATATATTATGCGTGAGATGTTGTCTATGAATAATTCTGTATTTGGTTATATGATATATATATATTATTGTGCATAGGGCAGGGAAAAAATGAGAATTCCCTTTTAATAAAAACCTAATATAATATCCCTACAGATTAATCCGTTGAGAAAACCGTTGCCCCTACGGACAAGTTTTGCTTCTACACATTTATCCATAGGGACAAATTATCAAAATATCTAATATTTTGTCCCTATGAACTCAGTAATAGTGGCAAAATTTGTCCCTACGGATTAATCCGTAGGGGCATTTATAAGGCCCTACGTATAACTCCGTAGGTACAACTATTTTATTTTTTTAATAGAAAGATTAAAAAAAGATTATGTCCCTATGGAGTAATTCATAGGGATAAATGCCCCTTAAGCCATAGAGGTAATTTTTACTCTGTGGGGACATGTTCAGGACGAACACTTACACCTACGGCCATTGGACCTACGGAGACATTTTAGATCTCTACGGATAAATCCGTAAGGGCTACCATTTGCCCTTACGGATAAATCTGTAAGGACAGGTGAATATTGTAGTAGTGATAGAAGGTAAGCTTTTGTCATTTATCTGATTAGGTAAGTTGGAAGAATTAAAAAGCAGGCATCCAGTTTCGAAAAAAGAAAAAGCAGACACACCAACCAATTTTTAGTAAAGGGATAAATGGGGCCTAAGTCGTTCATAGCCGGTTGGCTCTGAACGACAGACATAGGCTCCTATGGGTTTGTTGGGGATCTTCCCCTCCAATACGTACTGTCGAGAGAAGAAACTCGTCTTTAACATTCGAGTACGTAAGACAACAATCCATAAGAATAATTAATCAACACAGATTTTTTAACGTAGTTCGACCAACGGCTTACTCCATGGGAAAAACATGAGAATTCCATTATTATAAGAAAGAGTACAACCAATATCTTATCTTCTCCTTGGTTTGATCATCTAAAATAATAACATTTCTCAAATCTAGATTAAACCCTTAATCTCTCAATGATGATAAAATTTATGAGATCTCAGACATCTCAACTCTCTCTCACATCATCTCATCTCCCATCTGTTGATCTCACCTCAAGAGAAATGAGTTATAACCCTCAACAACATCTCTCTTGCTTTTTCCCGCCTGGCTTTTTCTCGTTCTCCATTTTACCAATTCACCTTGATGAAAGCGTCTCCCTGTTTATAGTATAGAATAATTCTTCTCCTACTTAGATTATGATTAACATAAATCTTCTTTATTCTTATCTAATAGAATGTTTCCTCTTATTTAAATTAGATCTAAATCTTTATTTAAATAATATACATATCTTAATTCTATCTGTAATATCTAACTATTTAGATTTAAACTAATCTTAATAATCTCCACCTTAGTTTAAATCTAAATAAAATCTTTGAGTATGATGCCATCTCCATATCCATTAGTAGCCCACACAGACGGATTATTTTGTCCCAATTGTACGAGTCCAATCCAGACTCCTTGTATTTCATGAATCGCAGATAGGTAATCAACTGGATATGAGACACAACTCCAACATTCTTTACCTTAACTCAAATCCATTAAGCCTAATAACTTGAGATTAATTCATTTGTTCTCATAATCCTCTTCTCCGATGTTCTCGCATATGCATCATATTCCTTCTCGGAACCATTGTACCATCTTCGATATTTCCATCTCAAGCATATGATAAGATCGTTGCTTCCGAGTACTCACGATAACTATACCATATTCTATCCCTGAGCACTCATGACCACTACACCGTACTCCACCTTGGCCCAAAACATTGGAACGCCTTATCCAGAAACATGCGAAGATGTACTTGTAATGTGTCATGTCTAGAAGTAACTCTCCACCTATCGACATGAGGTTGCACTCCTCACCATGAATTACCGTGCAAATCTCGAGCTTTCCTTGATGCTTTAACTGCTATCATATACTCAACCTTTGTTGTCGACAACGTCACAATACCCCGCAACGTTTCTTTAACTAATGGACTCAATCATCTAACGAGTATATACCCTATAGTTGATCCCTTGACCATAACAGCCACGTGCACAATCTCATCTATTTGCTCGATCAAAACTTCAATGTACTTAATACACTTTCCTAGAATTCGACATCTTTCAATCCATCAAGCCAACAACAAATAATCACCTGACTTGGTTCATACCGTAGCATATACTGCGATCCCATCACTCTTGCACATGGTATCAGGGATATCCCTTTCTTCTTTGCTAGATGGACACGTTATAGAAGAGAGTCGAAGTGGTCAACGATGGGGTACTAACCAACTAACTCCTCCTTTCTAAATCGCTTTAGAATCATCTCGATGTACATCCTTCAAGATAGCCTAAGCTGCCAGTTTCTACGTCCCGTTCTATCATGAGAATTTTATGCAACATTAAGATCTTTCGTGTCAAACTCTAATCTAAACTGATGACTCGGTTCTCTGATATGTAGCATACTCTTTGTCGGTACCACCAAAAAGAAAATATTGACTACATGAGAAAAATCTTATTGTAGCTATCCCCTCATTTTGGACATATTTTTCGGCCACCAGCTTGACCTATTTGCCCACATCCTTTCTTTCTTAATACCAACACGTAATTTATAGCCCTCGTCCACTGTGGTATATTCGTTGATATTCATGTCCGTACAACATGGCACCTATGATCATCACCGCACTATATCATTTGCTTGGGTTTTATAGTTTTGGTGATGATCATCTATCTTGGGCTTACGGTACACTAAAACATCCTCTGGCTCTGTAGATCTATCAGCGTCTCCATCATGTCTTCAAGAATCATGTAACTCTACCTTAATTGAAATCTTCTTGCACACTTTAACTCCACCATAATTGAAGTACCTTGCGCTGCAGTAACTTTGGCATCAATCCGATCTGCATAAATACGGGAATAAACAGGGCACATAAACACTCTTCGTAAATCATAAAATATAGACTCTTCAATCCATATCTTCTCTCGGATCTGAAGATATATAGCAGACGATGATAAATTCACCAAGTGACATGCATGATTAACTGCTCCTGCTCAAAAATCGGAAATTCGAATTGCACTTTCATACCACAAGCCCTCTATAATGTGTCTTAATTCATGTGCTTCGCCACCTCCCCACCTTTCTTTAGCCTCTATGAACTAAAACACCCTGATCTTTGTAGAACTTTGCGATAACTTTGGAATAAAAATCTCATAGTTGCAATAACCTGCTCTGAACAATGGACTTCTCTTATCACGTGCAATGCACGTTATTAAATTTGAAGCCTTGTCTTCTTCTGCTTCACGTTCCACCGCCAAATATCGCATGGCCAAAATCTTGCATGCTCTTACATGCTTGAGCGCACCTATTGCATGTGGAAATTGCGTAACCCAGCGCATCCATGCTACTATACCACTATGCACCACCATGCTCTCCGCTGACGAACGCAAAACACGCCGTTCTCTTTCACTACACTTGTATTTGCTTGCTTTCTTCCTTTGTTCTGCTTCACCGCTCAATTCCCGCGAGCCCTCGTGCTCAAATCCGATAGAATTCGAACACTCTCGATCGTCTAACACTAGATCCGATCTCCAAACGTCTCCGCTGACACACCTTGACCAATCTAATTTCGACAACTGGCGATCTGACACTCCGTTTGATCAAAGCATCTTCTTTATGATGCCTCTGCCGTTCCGACTTGACACCACATATACCGCCATCTCGCGAACTCGAAACTCTGATCGAACACCATGAGCTCTGATACCACTTGTTGGGAATCTTTCCCTCCGATACGTATCGTCTAGGGAAAAATCTCGTCTTTAACGTTCGAGCATGCAAGACAGCAATCCTTTAAAAAGTAATCAACACGTAGTTTTTAACGTGGTTCGACCAACGGCCTACCTCACGGGGCAAACATAAGCATTCCATTGATATAAGAAAAAGTACACCTGACACCTTATCTTCTCCTTAATTTGATCATCTAAAATAATAGTATCTCTCAAATTTAGATTAGACCCCTAATCTTTCAATATATATAAAACTTATGAGATCTCACATATCTCAACTCTCTTTCACATCATCTCATCTCCCATCTCTTGATCTCATCTCGAGAGAGAGGAGTTACAACCCTTATAAATATAAAGACTACATCTTTCTTGTCTTTTCTTATCTGGGCTTTTTCTCGATCGCCGTTTTGATAATTCTCCTTGATGAAAATATCTCCCTATTTATGGTATAGAATAATTCTTCTCCTACATAGATTAGGATTAATATAAATGTCTTTTATTCTTATCTAATATAATATTTCCTCCTATTTAAATTAGATCTAAATCTTTATTTAAATAAGATACATATCTCAATTCTATCTATAATATCTAACTATTTAGATTTAAACTAATGCAACAATCTCCATCTTAGTTTAAATTTAAATAAAATCTTTGAGTATGCTCTCATCTTCATATCCATTAGTAGCCCACACTGATGGATTATTTTGGTCCAACTTTCCGAGTCCAATCCGGACTCCCTGTAATCCACGAACCGCAGACAGGTGATCAACTGGATATGAAACATAGCTCCAATAGGGTTCCCCTGCAACTTAAACCGGGAGACCCAAGGACTGTAACTGTTGTTCACGGACCCATTAACCTCTTTACTAAAATAGTTGTTTGTTTATATGCCCAACTATAGGTCACTTATGTAATCTGTCGCTCCTCGCTTTCCAAAATAAATAAAATAAATATTAAAATAGCGAGGACGTGACGAGACCCGTGACATATCTATATCAACAAGCATACCTTCACAATATAGATACGTTAAGTGTCTGTATAAGCATTAAGGGGAAATTATACTACAAGAATTTAAAATTTATAAAGTATTTAACAATATTTATTTACAACTTCAACAAAAAGAGTCCAAATTAGAACATAACAGTCTGATATTTCGAAACAGAAGGCATTTGGAAATCTGAAGGACATAACAATCTAAAGTTCTGCTTGGGTGGAGAAGTGATCGAAGTTCTCCTCAATTGGTATCACCTCATACCTAGCCTCGACTCCTACCCCGTTATCATCTGACGATATTCCCCAGAAAAGAAAACAAAAAACATGAATGCCGTCAGCGAACTAAAGTTCGGTAAGTCCCCATTTTATAAACAAAACAATATTTGAAACAAAACATGATATACATAACACTAGGAATGAGAATAACTGTAAACAGTAAACGGTAATGTGCATGCCAAATAAGAAATATGTGTTAATCGGTGCAAGGCAATTAGAGTATCACGATATTCGATATTTCAATGTTATTAATTATAGGTATAAGTTCGATTTGTGAGAGTTTTATTATGTAAGTAGGACATTCCATAATTTCCACGGAACAACAAGATTACGAGATTCACGAGATTCAAGATTTATATGTAATGCAATATACCGTATTCTCCGATACCATGAGGAACAAGTATGATCCTCTGTTACACATAAACACCCCCATTCTTCGAGCTACCCCATATATATATATATATATATATATATATATATATATATATATATATATATATATATATAACATTAGTGTCTATTTTACATGTCATGTTCATGAGATTCAAGATTTATAATAACGGAATCATGTATTTGTTAATTATTATAAATTAAAACTATCATAATAATTATTATAAATTACAGCTAATCAAATAACAATGTAGACATAATGTACATAGAATATAAGAAAAACAGATTTATAAAGAAGAGGTATACAATATAGTTATGGATATATATGTAGCATAGCTACAGGTTAAGATGACGAGCTTCCTTGTATTCATAACGCATAGTTATGGATATATATGTAGTAGTACGAACACATATATTTAGTATATAGTCTTGTTTGGTGGCATAGTACAATAATAGGTATAGTCAAAATACATAATATGTAGTTTTTCACATTCTTGCATTGCATTACATGAGATGATTGCACACTGAGCATCATATAGTGCATGATAATAGTATTATTAATTTAATTCAATAGCTATTGATGCAGTATTTTGTGCAATACGATTGTTGCGAGAGTATTATGTTAAGTAGTTAGTCAGTTAGTAATATTACTTATAATAACCAAAATCTTTGCAACAATTTTGATATTAATTGCTTAGAAAGTCAAATATATATTTAAGAAAAGAAATAAAAATCATAATATTCGAAACATATTGCTTTTATTTCAAAATTCGAAATAATCTATAATTGGCATGAAACCATCATCAAAGTGAGTAATTTCAGCAGTTGCTGAATTTTTAAGATTCGGGGGGAGATATAATATCTATTTTATACCTTATAATCTAAGGTCTACTCAAACAACACAACTCAACCAAAAAACTTCGAAGCCCAGAAGAGATCGAGATTGAAGAGAAAGTGACGAGTGGAGGAAAGGAAGCGTACCAGATTCCGTCGATCAATCCATCAAATCTCTTTTCAAACATCGACTAAGGTACAAATTAACCTCCTTATATATTCATATTTTCGACCCTTTACTTTTGGGCTAGGGGGTGTGAGATAGAGCGCTCGGAAGTATCATCGACGTCGATTTAGAGACCTCGGTAAGTGAACGGCTTCTATGGCTACGGTTAAGGCTTTGGAAATCTTTAGGCGATGGAGTGGGCGGTGGCCGATCTTGGTTTCGAAGCCATGCTAGAGTCAGGTTTTTGCATTTCCTCTTGTTTGGGATCGAATTGTTGAGAGAAGGTTGGGAATCCTTCATTGGAGTTTTTGAAAAAGAAAAGGAAAGAAAATGACCAAGAAGAACGAGAGAGGGGGGATGCGACTGAGAGAGTGGTTTCTATTTGGGTTGGGTCCGAATTAGTTTTACCATCCTACTGTCTAAATTAGTGATAAAAAAAATTAAAGGAAAATAGAAAGTATCGCACTAAAATTCCTAAATAAAGTATGAATTATATATCTTTTAGTTGGTTCGTATAGCGTTGGGTATATATTCCTTAGTATTTTAGATTTAACAAATATTTAGACATTTTATTAATTATATGTTATATCTTTTCTTTAGAGCCATCTATTGAGAACTAAGGAGAGCCATTGGAGTTTAGCAATATCAATTTGGATTGTTCAGTTGCTGTATGTGGATACCTTTTTTTTGCTAGTTTTCATATGTTATTACTTGCTAATTGATGATGTAATCTAGATAATACGTTTATTGTATTTACCATATATAAATCAGAATGTTTTTCATATAGTGTTAAGATGTATACAACTTAGTGATTTTAATTATAATTTGTGCCTTGAACATGTGGTTGGCTATGTTTAAAAAATATAATACACACACACACATTTTATTTTGGAAATAAAAGTTGTCATATGCGTCTCGTAGGTTAATACCGGTATGAGTTAAGAAAACAAAGCGCGCGCACACACATTTTATTTTGGAAATAAAAGTTGTCATATGCGTCTCGTAGGTTAATACCGGTATGAGTTGAGAAAACAAAGTATGTTACATTCATACTAGTAGTGTAGTCTCAGTAGGATTATAACGCGTGCCGTAAGGCAACCTCACCGCGGGTCATAACATATGGTTCTCCCTACCATGATCTATTTATGGTAGCGTTTCTTTATGTCAACCGAGATAAAAGTGTTGAACGTACTTAAACGTAACCTGCTAGTTTTTTCATGCGTGAGAATTATATTTTCTTAAACATTGCATTTTTATATAAGGCTTATGCGTAAAGTAATATCACCATTACTTGTATAATTTTTTGTCATATTTTGTTGTTTTCTAATTTATTATAAATGCCTTTGACATATATTTATTTCCTTACCGAGCGTTATAGCTCATCCACTTTTGTCTGTGGCTATTAATCCCAATACAGGGTAGCTTTCTAAAGGAGTTTTAGTAGTGAGGCTAGGATGCACATCGTCTTGGCAACTTGTGGGGCTTTGCGGTTTTTCTATGAATAAATAATTTAGTAGTCTTTCTATGGAATGGTTAGAATAAACTTTATTCGAATAAAATATATCATTTAAATGATTTGTAATAAGTCCACTCTATGACTTGGAGTTCTTATTGTGGAATTTAAAACCATCATTTATGTTATTTTGGGGATGATTTTTTTATCTTATAGGGATTTTGTTGGTTGCGCCTTGCGATCTGTCATGCCCCAGTATGGATGGTACTATCTATTCTGGCAAAAGCTGCAATGTTTTGTCCTTTGGAGCGAACCGGGCTTAAGAAAAGGCAACTTCCCAGGAGATCATCCAACCTAGGATTTTCATAACCCGAGCACGCTTAACTACGGAGTTCATCAAACTCCGGAGTGCTTTTTCATCCAAAAGGCGCCTTCATAATTGAGGGTGATATCATACATTTATAATACAGTTCGGTCCTCTTTCAGAATGTGCTTCAGGGACCCAATCATATTGTTCTGAAGCGGCTTCACACTCAAATCACCATGTGTCCACAACATATCGCACTGAGTGTGGACAGAGCAGATCACCATGATGTCCGAAGACCGCACTGCTCTGGGGTATTACATTCCCTTCACGTAAGAACAATGGTTCTTCCTCGAACCACAGACTTACTACTGACGTACCCACATGGGCCACCATAAATGTTGCACCCCATACCCCAGTACGGATGGTATTGTCCGCTCTACCCGAAATCACACGGTTTTGTATTTTGGAGCGAACCAGACTCTAGAAGGGGCCACTTCCCATAAGGTCATCCATCCGAGGATTTTCCTAACCCGAGCATGCTTAACTAGGGGATTCTTCAAACTCTGGAGTGCCGGTTCATCTAAAGGGTGCCTCTGTAATTGAGGATGGCATCATTATATTTATAATGCATTTCTTTCCTCTTTAAGAATGTGCTTCAAGGACCCGATCCCATTGTTCTGAAGTGGCTCCACATTCAGATCACCATGTGTCCGCAGCAGACCGCACTAAGTGTGGACAGAGCAGATCACCATGATGTCCAAAGATCATACTGCTCTGGGATATTACATGGTCGTATTGTTGAGATCGCGGTATGTCATGCATTTGTTGGTTGTATTTATATAAGAGAATTTAGGGCATGACAGAGTTGGTATCAGAGCTTAGGCCGTAGAATTAAATGAGAATTTGACTGTAACTTATGAACTAAGAAGTTAAGGTTGTAAACGATAAACTTATGCATTAGAGTGCATGGTATATAACTTCACATGTTTGCTCCATGATATACGTTTGAATTTTTATCCTCGTCTAAAGAAATTATTTATCTTGTGAATTTTAGGAAATGGCACGTGGTAGAAGAGATGCAGTGGCTCGAGGAAGTGGTGCAGCAAATCGTAGGAGGGATGCAGCAGCTGGAAGGGTCAGGAGAACTGTCGTTCCACCTCTTGCTGATGTCACCCCTTCCATTAAGCAATCTCAAATTAGAGGTGGCGGCAGTGTCGGCAGGGTTCCAGAGATGTCTGCGAACCCGGTGACAAAACCATTGCAGGATGACCCTACAATTAATGATGGATGGAGATTTGGTCCTAAGGCTTGTAGAAGGTCTGCTCGTACTCCTAGAACAGCAAGATAAGGCCTTAAGGATGATGATAATCAATAGGGCAATGAATGTTTCGACACTTTCATGAACATACAAGCTGAGTTCATGAACAAGCAAGCGGTGTTGACCGTCGAAAACAGAGACGAACTGTGATGGATCGTCTTTCCTGAATTTGGGGGCAGATACTTGTTCCCATCAAAAATTTCTGCGCAAAAGAGCCCAAGGTATTAAATGGCAGTGATACGCTTAAGAAAATGCGAACCAGTATCTTTCGGGCTGTGTTTTGACAAACTCCTAAATTAGAAATAGCTAAATTCTGATGATATTAGAAGCATCTCGAAAAACCCTTCGATTTGATATATTATGGGCTTCATAATTCATCCGGGATCAAAACTTATGAGCAAATATGTTATGCACCGTTTCCTAATTAAAAATCAGGAAATACCTCAATGAGGTATCACGTGCTCACACGTGACCAATGGTCACGTGTTGACACGTGATGGTTAAAACTGAAGCGTAAATAAACGCTGAGAAAAGGACTCAATTGGGGATCACGAGCTCACACGTGACCAAGGGTCACGTGTCAGCACGTGACTGGCTTCGAAAGCCTTACAGTTTAGTAGAATTAAATTCTAAAAGCATCTAAATCTTTCCAAATGGAAAAGAATTATGGGGACCGTTGGATTAAAGATCCAAGGGTGATTAAAAATCACCAATTTATGGAAAAAATCTTAGACAAGGAAATATTTCCCTTAAATTTCACCGAAAATAACAAACAGAATATCTTTGGATTTAAAATCCAACGGTGAATAAAATTCACTGAATGATCTAAAGGATCATATTAATTATGAAAACAAACAAAATCTTTCAATGAAAGATTTACTAAACAAATTAATTCTTTTCTTTCTCCTATAAATATGAGCCAAGAGAAGGGAGGAAGGGATATGGAGAGTTTTGGAATCTTGAAATTTCAGAGAAAAAAGAAAGGAGAATTTAATTCTCAACAAAAGAAAACCATAGGTGAGAGAAGAAAGGGGATCAAAACTTCAAAAAAAGAGAATTTAATTCTCAAATCTAAGAGTTTAACTTTTCTGCACAAAAGAACTTAGTTCTTCCTCTGGTTGAAGATCTGCAAAGAGCACATCTCCCCATAAGTTAAGAATTTAATTCTTATCGGGTTGAGATCCTGCCATGCAGATCCAAAACTTAGAGGGGGAATTGAGTTTAGAGAATTTAATTCTCCCAAAAAAAAATTAGGGTTTAACCCTATATGAGAATTTAATTCTCCCACTCACAGGAATTTAATTCCTTCAAGATGAAACTAGGGTTTAACCCTATATGAGAATTCAATTCTCCTAAAATTACAGGAATTTAATTCCTTCAAGATGGACAGAACTAGAGTTTAACCCTAATTGAGAATTTAATTCTCTCAAATTCACAGGAATTTAACTCCTCTTAAAATGAAATTAGGGTTTCACCCTATACAAGAATTTAATTCTTTTATATATATGGGAATTTAATTCCTCTAAAAGAAAATTAGGGTTTAACCCTATATAAGAATTTAATTCTTTCATAATAGGAATTTAATTCCTCCAAAATCAAGATTAGGGTTTAACCCTACAGAGAATTTAATTCTCAAAGTAAAATAAGGAGACTTAAAAGATCTCTGTGCATGAAAAGAATTAAGGTCACGTGTCCCCACGTGACCCCTGAAAAGGTCCCTAAAAATGAGAAGGAAAAAGTTCTGAGGCAACGCCTCACGTGCTTCCACATGACCTCCAAAAACACAGAAATAAAAAGCAGAAGAAAAGAAGCTTTGGGCGCTCTCACATGTCCCCACGTGACCCATCAGCAAGTGCTTTAATTATCGATGCATAAATCCCCATCACGTGTCAACACGTGATGCTGAAAATAAAATATAAAAGAAGTGTTTAACACTTATCTGCAAAGTAAAGTAAAAGGGGGTCTGGTCCCACCTCTGTGTGCCCTCACGTGGCCCCATGTGACCTATTCCTATTTAGTGTTTAACACTAATTTAAAGAACTTATACCCAGTGTCTAACATTGGTGTTTTCTAGTGTGTAACACTAATTTGGGGATTATATTTCCAGTGTTTAACACTGTTACCTCCTAGTGTTTAACACTAACTTAAGAGCTTTAACACTGTTGTTATCTAGTGTTTAACACTAGTTTTAACCAAATTGGTTAATCTTCCAGAGGCAAGACCTCCCATTCAAAATTGAGTAAAACTCAGAGCTCTAATGTCTACTGCTCAATCACAGATAAAATATTACCAGAGCCCTCAAACTCTTATTTAGCATTGCTAAATAATGTGGGTTTGAACCCAGACAAATGTCTAATGGTCCAACGAAGGGCCAACACTTCAAATCCAATTGGACTTAGCCCAAGTTGGCCATAAGTCCTCAATTCAGATTTAACTGAGCCCATATGCTCATAATTCTAATTAATTGATCTTAGTTCCAAATTGGACTACAGATCACTTAATCCACTTTGGTTCAAGGGTACATCTCTTCACTCCTCTGATATTTATCGTTGTAATCCTTCAACGTCTTCAGAGAGGTGACGGGTCCTAACAACCACACATTTCATAGACTATGACGTCTTTAAACTGGACTGTGGGGTCCTTAAGCCCATGGACTATGATGTCCTTAACCTTGAGTGTGAGGTCTTTAAACTCACGGACTATGATGTCCTTAACCTTGACTGTGAGGTCTTTAAACTCACGGACTATGATGTCCTTAACCTTGACTGTGAGGTCTTTAAACTCACGGACTATAATGTCCTTAACCTTGACTGTGATGTCTTTAAACTCACGGACTATGATGTTCTTAACCTTGGACCACCATGTCCATAAACTGGTAATGGACCACTACGTCCTTAAACTGGTAATGGACCACCATGTCCTTAAACTGATAATCGACCGCAATGTCCATAAACTAAACAATAGAGTCTAAATGCTCTCTTGTTGGATCTAAACGATCCCGTTAAGTTGATCTTAATCTAAAATTAGACTAACGTATCCTTAACAAACGTTTAAATTGATCTTAGTCTAAAATGAGACTAATGTATCCTTACACCGAAACCCCAAACCCAAATCTAAGAAAATACGGATTTGGACTAATCCACGTTCTACGGGCGACAACATAAATTAGTCTCCGTATACAATCCACGGGCAACCACAAACAAAACAAACACCCACGACACGAGGTGACCATCTGGAGAAGGAGAAAGTTGTTACCGCGATGCGGTAGCGTAATTAGCTGCAGGGGCTTGCGCCTGCAGGGAAGAGCATTCCCACAATCAAAAACCCCTCAAACGAGAGGGAATCTGACGAAATCTGCTATATCGGCCGCATCCGTTTAAACCTTCGATATACGGTGCCATAAATCAACTTGGTATCTTCGGAGAGGTGGACGGATAGCACCAATTAGCATCTGCCCCGAATATCAGGCAAGACGAACCTACGCGGTCGCGTCTCTGTATTCGGCGGGGAACAGATTCTGGCACCCCCGGTTGGACATTTTCCTCTTTCCACTCCACACTTCGTGTGTCGTTTTCGCGAACGAATCGCGGTTTGCTAATGGTTGCCCTTGGGTTTCGAGGTACTAAGATTTGGCGTTTTGCTTGGTGCAGAAAGCAAAAGATCAATGGCGTTCACCTGCTCAAAGTGTTCCACATGCAACTGCAGCCCACGTCCAGCCTCAACTGGGGGCATAGCTTATGGTCCCCAGGCGGCTTCCCTGTTCACGATGCCGGTGGAACAGGTCACTCAAGCCACCACATGATTGTTTTTCGGGACCATGCTCCCGCCAACGAGCTTCATCGCTTCTGTGCCAACACCGGAAACTCCCAAGAAGTCGGTCTTCGATCGACTTACAGCTACTGCGGCCCCTCTCAACGGGTCGTCCAGCTCCAGCGCCTCATTCTTCGCCAGATTGGGCCAAAGTCCATGTGGGCCCATGATGAAGCCTGCAATCCCGGAGAAGGTTGCTCCGAAAAGTACAGCCATCCCTGCTCCTGAAGTCGTCAAGGCGGCTTCTCCTACCAAAGGGTCAGTTTTTACAAGACTGGCTGTTCCGGTTCCCGCTACGGTTCCTGTCCCTGCTCAAAAGTCTGTTTTCAACCAATTGGATACTGCTTCTCAAAGGACATCAGTCTTCAACAGGCTGACGCCAGCAGCAGCCCCTTACTTGGACAGGGGGCAAGAAAAAGCCATCCCCACCACCGAAACCAACTCCATCAGCTCGACACGCTCGACGTCGTCACTGGCGCTGGGTAAGGAAGGCCAGGGGCAACTCCCCTTCTGGGCTAACTCCAACAGCTCCAACGGTGGAAATTAATGCTGCTGTTCCAACCGGGAACAGTTTTGAGCTGCTGAACAAGGTACGCAGGAACTTGCCTACTGCCGTACTGAAAAGATCCCCGCCACCGGTGGAGACTGTCACAGAAACAAAGCCGGAGCAGCCCCCTCAACGGCTGTCTTCCAGAGTTTACAAAATCCGGCGACAAGTCCGAGAGTCGGTGGTGGATCAGGACTATCTCCACCGACAGAAGAAGTTGAAGGCTCGGGAGGAAGAGAACCGTCCTATCAAAACACAGAGGACGACAACCACCTGGGTGCCCGCCGCAACGGCCCCCTCAACGTCGACCGCTCATAAGAGGAGAAGGCCAGAGAAAATCCCCATGCCTGCGACAAATGTCAAAGGCACTGAGCCCAAACGCCCTAAGTCTGGGGGCATGGTGGTGCATACCGTCTATATGGCATCCAGGAAAGAGGATAGCCGCGCTTCTACAGGCCACCGACCACCCACCCGATCCATCACAAGAGCTCAGGAACAACAGCAGTAGAAGCTTCAGGAGATGCTGACTGCGATGGTCGTGCTCACAGGACCGAAAGCAAGCCCAGAGGCATCCTCCGAGAAACGCCACGAGCAGGAAACTGACGCCGAATTCTTTCGGAGAATGCTCGAGAAGAAGGACAAAGAGGCTGCGGAACAAGCAGCCAATATAAAGCAAATGGCCCTTCTATTCTAAGATATGGTGGGCATGATGATCCAGCCGGATCCCCCAGCCGAAGATCCTCCAGTAATAATTGAAGATGACAGAGAAGAAACATCGAATCCTCCTCCGGCTCTTTCGGCAGCCAAAGAGGAAACCATTTCTAAAGCCGCTCTGGATGACTACATTGCTCAGCAAATACGAGCTCACCAGGCAAATGAAATAGCCGGCCAAATTGTTAAAACTGAGCGACCGTATCCAGGCTGGAATGATCAGATAAAGTACCCGCCGGGCTACACGATCCCCAAGTTCCATGTGTACAAGGGGACAGGCAATCCCCATCAACATGTCGCTCAGTTCAGGGCTTTTTGTGGCAACACCGGCGGTGATGATAAGCTTTTGCTCCGCCAGTTTGTTAGTAGCTTGTCGGAGACGGCTTTTGAATGGTACTCAGAGCTTCCTGACGACTCCGTCAAAATGTTTACAGAAATAGAGTTGCTATTCACTCAACGGTTCGCAAGCGCCAGTGAACGCATCCCGATCACGACATTGATCAACGCCAGAGTAAAGCCGGAAGAGACATGGGTTCAATACACAATACGATGGCGGAATCTATGGTCGAAATGCAAACAGCGCATCGAAGAAGCGCCGGCGGTGGGCATGTTCGTGGGCACTCTGGATCCTCATGCAACCATCTCCCAATTCATGATGTTCTTCAGGTCAACCACGTTCCAGGCCTTGATTGACAAGTTGGCCCAAATGGACCAGATGGGTCATAAACCATCTCCTCCAAAGACGGACTCTCGAAATGAAAAAGGGAAAGGAAAAGCAACCTTCGTTGCCAATACTCAACAATGGCCGAGCAACTTAAAGCCGGTTGTTTGCCAAAACAACGTGCGTCCACGCCCATCCCTCGAGGAGAGACTGGGACGACCTTACTCGTTCCCCCAGGAAAAAACGAGGAGGCTGTTCGAGCTAGCAGTGCGCAACAGACTCATCAATTTGCCAGATCCAAAACATCCGTCGCAACCGGGTGACGTTAACAATCCTAACTATTGTCCCTACCACAGAGTAATGGGTCACCCGCTCGAAGATTGCTACGTCTTCAAAAGCTGGATTGAGAATGAATACCAACAGGGCAAATTCGCGTTGTCTGACAACTGGAAAATGAACCCACCACAACCACATGCTCAGAAAAGGATGGATACGCCGGGGGCATCATACTCTTTTATAGGGGAAGCTCCATGAGAAATTGTTCTTTCGGAAAAAACTAAAAGAATGCTGAAAGATCTTCAAACATGTCCGACCTATGACCGAAACGTCGTTAAACTACTACAAAACCACGGCGTCCCCAGACTGACGTTTAAAAAAAACGGTATGTCTATAAGCAAAATGGGCACGGATGAAAACCCGAAAGGGCTCCGTGAGTAAAAACAGCAGGGCTACTGGCGAGTTTTGTGAAAACCCGAAAGGGCGCAACCTCGTTAGAAAAAAAAGGTATGTCTATAAGCAAAATGGGCACGGATGAAAACCCGAAAGGGCTCCGTGAGTAAAAATAGTAGGGCTACCGGCAAGTGTTTGTGAAAACCCGAAAGGGCGCAACCTCGTTAAAAGACACTTGCAAGATCCTCTCGACTTTGTAAGGAGAAGCCGCCTGCGTGAGATCCTTACGACTCACAAGGGAGCAACACACTTAGAAATCCTCACGATTCCTAAGGAGAAATTACACTTACGAGATCCACACGACTCGTAAGGAGAATCCTCTTATGAGATCCTCACGGCTCATAAGATTTGAAAGTCTTAAGCTACAGGGATCTAAACCTGTTCTTAAGCAGCCCCCACAACCTCCAATACTGCCCTACAAGCGGCTCAATATTGACCCTTGTATACAATCCACGGGTGCAAAAAAATACATTTCCCTAACAAAATCCCGTCCGTGACTAGGGATATGTTTGCACGGTGAACAACCCTTGTATGTCCTCTCGACTTAGAAGGAGAAAGCACTCTTGTAAGATCCTTACGACTTATAAGAGACCATACACTTAGAAATCCTCACGATTCCTAAGGAGAAAACGCACCTACAAGATCCTCACGACTTGTAGGGAGAAATACCTTTACGAGACCTTTACGGCTTGTGAAGTCAAAAGCCGTAGTCGACAGGATCTTAACCCTGCTCGCTAAGCCACCTTTGTTCGACATCGACAGAGGCAAATGATGATTCGCTCCTGGCAACATCCCAGTTGTAGCGATGTTGATGCCTAAATCGGTATCAAATCCCAAATTCGCAGCGAAAAGCCAACAATCCACAAATGCATATGAAATAGCCGAAATGATGGGGCAACTTGCAACGAAATCGGCAAGTAAAAATGTATGCATACAAAATAACCGAAATGATTAGGCAACTCGCAATAAAAAGCAGCGAGTAAAAACAAAAAAAATAGCCGAAAAGATTGGGCGCCGCAAAAAATAGCCGAAATGATTGGGCAATCGCGACTTTCACGATATAAAAGCTGAAATGATAGAGCATCGCGGAAAAAAATTAAAAAATGAAATAAAATGAAACTTTTTGCCCTACAGGTGAGATCACATCGATCCCTGTATACAATCCAAGGGCGAAAACAAAGAGGGAACCATATCATCCCACCATGCTCTATTGAAAAGAGAGCTAAGTCTTGATAGTAACATCTGCATCCCAGAAGACCACAACAGCGTTCCTCCTTATGCCAGCAAGGTATGGAAGCGACACAACGAAACGGAGCCATGGCAAAGTCCCTGTTCCAAATCTCAACGGCCAAATCTACAGCCTGGAGACCCACAACAGCGTTCATCCTCATTCCAGCAGGATTCAGATGCGACAATCAATCATGGAGCTACGACAGAGTCCATAGTTCTAAGACTCGATGGTTCACAGACAACCTAGAGACCTTCTCGACATTCGTCTCGTTACAGCAGACACAACGTCGGCAAAGCGGAGTAACGGCAAAATCCCGGCTCTACCTCAGCATTCGTCTCGTTACAGCAGACGCAATGTCAACAACGACGTTCCTTTGCAGTCCAGCAGGATGCAGATGCAACGTCAACGAAAGACCCCATAGTCAGCAAAGCGGAGTGACGGCAAAATCCTAGCTCCACCTCAGCATTCGTCTCGTTACAGCAGACGCAATGTCAACAGCAGCGTTCCTTCGCACTCCAGTAGGATGCAGACGCAACGTCAACAAAAGACCTCACGGTCAAAGCAAACGAAGCAAAGGCAATATTCCTAGTTTCAGGGTCTTGACGGTAACTCATATAAAACCTGAAAGACAATCGGAGATCATCCCACACCAACGCGGAGTGGTCACCACCTCGACGTTCGTCTCGATACAGCAGACGAGATGTCACTACGGCATCTTTCTTCCAACAGGATTCGGACGCGCCAAAGCAAACGAAGCAAAGGCCAAATTCCTAGCTTCAGGGTCTTGACGGTAACTCATATAAAACTTAAAAGACTATCGGGGATCATCCCACACCAACGCGGAGTGATCACCACCTCGACGTTCGTCTCGATACAACAGACGAGATGTCACCACAGCGTTCTTCCTCCAGTAGGATCCAGACGCGACAATCAAACAACGGAGCTACGGCAAAATCCCTAGTTCCAAGCCTCGACGGTTCACCCGCAACCTAGAGATAATCGCGACATTCGTCTCGTTACAGCAGACGCAATGCCAGCAAAACGAAGCAAAGGCCAAATTCCTAGCTTCAGGGTCTTGACAGCAACTCATATAAAACCTGAAAGACTATCGGAGATCATCCCACACTAGCGCGGAGTGGTTATGACTCATCGGGGCTCTCCAAAATGAGCCTAACCTCAAGTAAAAAGCGGCATGGCAAAATTCCTAACGCTTGCTCTTCTGACGGTCAAACTGCCTAAGAAGATTGCTCGAAGACGTCTTGTCCAGCCCCCGAAGGGATCAGAGACACGACAGTCGCAAGGCTACTCGAACAACAAGATTGCCTATCGAGAGATACATCAGCCAACGCGACGGTACGACAGGCAAAACCCTAGTACCACAGACCCTAACGGACCTCTGTCGTAAAGAGCAAAGGTTAACTGTGACGTTAGAACATTCTTACGAGAACTTCTCGATTCGTCTTGACTCATGAGGAAATTAGCGTCCTTACGAGAACTTCTCGATTCGTCTCGACTTATAGGGAAAAGCCTTAGGCAGTGGGGATTAAAAAAAACTGTTTCCTAAGCACTGAGGCCCTGCAAGTCGGTCCAAAACGGACTCTTGCATACTATTCACGGACCACACTCTCTAAAGTCGAATCTCGACAAGGAGGGAAACAACCACTTACGAGTCCTCTCGACTTATAAGCGGGAAAATTCTCTTGTGAGATCCTTACGACTCTCAAGAGAAAACACACTTAGGAATCGTCACGACTCCTAAGGAGAAAAGACACCTACGAGATCCTCACGACTCGTAGGGAGAAAATTCTTTATGAAACCCTCACGGCTCATAAAGTTGGAAAGTCTTAGGCTACAGATCCTAACCCTGTTTCCTAAGTCATCGCTTCTTATCTCGATTTAGGGAAATCGGCATCCTTAGCAAGAACCTCTCGATTTGTTTCGACCCGCAAGGAAATCAGTGTCTTTGCGAGAATCTCTCGATTCGTCTCAACTTGCGGGGAAATTAGTGTCCTTACGCATAAAGAAAATTCTCTTGTGGGATCCTTACGAATCTCAAGAGAAAACGCACTTAGGAGTCCTCAAGACTCCTAAGGAGAAAATACACCTACGAGATCCTCACGACTCGTAGGGAGAAAAGTCTTTATGAGACCCTCACGGATCATAAAGTTGGAAAGTCTTAGGCAACAGATCCTAACTATGTTTCCTAAGCCGTCTCTACCCTATAAAGAGTTCAAGATGAACTGTTATCTACCATTTATGGGCCACACTTGCCAAAGCTACATGCCATTGAAATGGAGAAGCTACTCATGAGCATATAAACTACTTCACGCCAGAGTAAAACATAAAGAAATAGAAGGGTGCGGCTCATGGAGCTGAGGGTTTGGAACTATAACCCTTAAGAGTCGAGATTTGAGTCAATGATAAATTACGACGCTTGTGTCCGCTCGTTATCTTCTCAGATCAAGATTCTGAAAGTTATATACCAACCCGAAACTGGTCATACGCTATGCATAACTCTGCACTACTTCACCCACGTACAAACTTACATGGGCAAAGTAGTAGGGGGCATTTGTTCCCGTCAAAAATTTTTGCGCAAAAGAGCCCAAGGTATCAAATGGCAGTGATACGCTTAAGAAAATGCGAACCAGTATCTTCTGGGCTGTTTTTTGACAAACTTCCAAATAAGAAATAGCTAAATTCTGATGATATTGGAAGCATCTCGAAAACCCTTCGATTTGATATATTATGGGCTTCATAATTCATCCGGGATCAAAACTTATGAGCAAATATGCTATGCACTGTTCCCTGATTAAAAATCAGGAAATACCTAAAAGAGGTATCACGTGCTCACACGTGACCAATGGTCACGTGTTGACACGTGATGGTTAAAACTGAAGCGTAAATAAACGCTGAGAAAAGGACTCAATTGGGGGTCACGTGCTTACACGTGAGCAAGGGTCACGTGTCAGCACGTGTCTGGCTTCGAAAGCCTTACAGTTTAATAGAATTAAATTCTAAAAGCTTCTAAATCTTTCCAAATGGAAAAGGATTATGGGGACTGTTCGATTAAAGATCCAAGGGTGATTAAAAATCACCAATTTATGGAAAAAATCTTAGACAAGGAAAGATTTCCCCTAAATCTCATCGAAAATAACAAACAGAATATCTTTGGATTTAAAATCCAACGGCAAATAAAAATCACTGAATGATCTAAAGGATCATATTAATTATGAAAACAAACAAAATCTTTCAATGAAAGATTTACTAAACAAATTGATTCTTTTCCTTCTCCTATAAATATGAGCCAAGAGAAGGGAGGAAGGGATATGGAGAGTTTTGGAATCTTGAAATTTCAGAGAAAAAAGAAAAGAGAATTTAATTCTCAATAAAAGAAAACCCTAGGTAAGAGAAGAAAGGGGATCAAAACTTCAAAAAAAGAGAATTTAATTCTCAAATCTAAAATTTTAACTCTTCTGCACAAAAGAACTTAGTTCTTCCTCTCGTTGAAGATCTGCAAAGAGCACATTTCCCCATAAGTTGAGAATTTAATTCTCATCGGGTTGAGATCCTGCCATGCAGATCCAAAACTTAGAGGGGGAATTGAGTTTAGATAATTTAATTCTCCCGAAATAAAATTAGGGTTTAACCCTATATGAGAATTTAATTCTCCCAAACTCACAGGAATTTAATTCCTTCAAAATGAAACTAGGGTTTAACCCTATATGAGAATTCAATTCTCCTAAAATTACAGGAATTTAATTCCTTTAAGATGGACAGAACTAGGGTTTAACCCTAATTGAGAATTTAATTTTCTCAAATTCACAGGAATTTAATTCCTCTTAAAATGAAATTAGGATTTCACCCTATACAAGAATTTAATTCTTTTACATATATAGGAATTTAATTCCTTTAAAAGAAAATTAGGGTTTAACCCTATATAAGAATTTAATTCTTTCATAATAGGAATTTAATACCTCCAAAATCATGATCAGGGTTTAACCCTACAGAGAATTTAATTCTCAAAATAAAATAAGGAGACTTAAAAGATCTCTGTGCATGAAAAGAATTAAGGTCACGTGTCCCCACGTGACCCCTGAAAAGGTCCCCAAAAATGAGAAGGAAAAAGTTCTGAGGCAACGCCTCACGTGCTCCCACGTGACCTCCAAAAACACAGAAAGAAAAAGCAGAAGAAAAGAAGTTTTGGGCGCTCTCACGTGTCCCCACGTGACCCCTCAGGAAGTGCTTTAATTATCGATGCATAAATCCCCATCATGTGTCAACACGTGATGCTGAAAATAAAATATAAAAGAAGTGTTTAACACTTATCTGCAAAGCAAAGTAAAAGGGGGTCTGGTTCCACCTCTGTGTGCCCTCACGTGGCCCCACGTGACCCATTCCTATTTAGTGTTTAACACTAATTTAAAGAACTTATACCCAACGTTTAACATTGGTGTTTTCTAGTGTGTAACACTAATTTGGGGATTATATTTCAAGTGTTTAATACTGTTACCTCCTAGTTTTTAACACTAACTTAAGAGCTTTAACATTGTTGTTATCTAGTGTTTAACACTAGTTTTAACCAAATTGGTTAATCTTCCAGAGGCAAAGCCTCCCATTCAAAATTGAGTAAAACTCAGAGCTCTAATGTCTACTGCTCAATCACAGATAAAATATTACCAGAGCCCTCAAACTCTTATTTAGCATTGCTAAATAATGTGGGTTTGAACCCAGACAAATGTCTAATGGTCCAACGAAGGGCCAACACTTCAAATCCAATTGGACTTAGCCCAAGTTGGCCATAAGTCCTCAATTCAGATTTAACTGAGCCCATGTGCTCATAATTCTAATTAATTGATCTTAGTTCCAAATTGGACTACAGATCACTTAATCCACTTTGGTTCATGGGTACATCTCTTCACTCCTCTGATATTTGTCGTTGTAATCCTTCAACGTCTTCAGAGAGGTGACGGGTCTCGACAACCACACATTTCATAGACTATGACGTCTTTAAACTGGACTGTGGGGTCCTTAAGCCCATGGACTATGATGTCCTTAACCTTGAGTGTGAGGTCTTTAAACTCACGGACTATGATGTCCTTAACCTTGACTGTGAGGTCTTTAAACTCACGGACTATGATGTCCTTAACCTTGACTGTGATGTCTTTAAACTCACGGACTATGATGTCCTTAACCTTGACTGTGATGTCTATAAACTCACGGACTATGATGTCCTTAACCTTGGACCACCATGTCCTTAAACTGGTAATAGACCACCACGTCCTTAAACTGGTAATGGACCACCATGTTCTTAAACTGGTAATCGGCCACAATGTCCATAAACTAAACAATAGAGTCCAAATGTTCTCTTATTGGATCTAAACGATCCCGTTAAGTTGATCTTAGTCTAAAATTAGACTAACGTATTCTTAACAAACGTTTAAGTTGATCTTAGTCTAAAATGAGACTAACGTATCCTTAAACCCAAACCCCAAACCCAAATCTAAGAAAATACGGATTTGGACTAATCCACGTCCTACGGACGACAACATAAATTAGTCTCCG
Organism: Agapanthus africanus; assembly: GCA_030015575.1. NCBI lineage: Eukaryota > Viridiplantae > Streptophyta > Magnoliopsida > Asparagales > Amaryllidaceae > Agapanthus > Agapanthus africanus. The sequence continues at coordinate 21,399,170 of CM057348.1, read as the reverse complement.
TATACAATCCAAGGGCAACCACAAACAAAACAAACACCCATGACACGAAGTGACCATCTGGAGAAGGAGAAAATTGTTACCGCGATGCGGTAGAGTAATTAACTGCAGGGGCTTGCGCCTGTAGGGAAGAGCGTCCCCACAATCAAAAACCCCTCAAACGAGGGGGAATCTGACGAAGTCTGCTACATCGGCCGCATCCGTTTAAACCTTCGATATACGATGCCATAAATCAACTTGGCATCTTCGGAGAGGTGGACGGATAGCACCAATTAGCATCTGCCCCGAATATCAGGCAAGACGAATCTACGCGGTCGCGTCTCTGTATTCGGCGAGGAACAATACTATTTAGATTTATCCGTCCACCTCTCCGAAGATACCAAGTTAATTTATGGCACCATATATCGGAGGTTTGGACGGATGGGGCCGTTATAGCAGACTTCATCAGATTCTCCCTCACTTTATGAGGGGCTTTTTTATTGTGGAGATGCTCTCCCCTGCAGTTAATTATGTTACCGCGTTACGATAACCACTTTCTCCTGCTCCGGAAGTTCACTTCGTGACATGTTGTGTTTGTTTTATTTTAGGTTGCCTGTGGATTGTATACGGAAACTAATTTATGTCATCGACCGTAGGGCACAGATTAGTCCAAATTCGTATATTTTAGATTTGGGTTTGGGTCAAGAATTTGCTTGACGGGGTCCACGTTGGTAGCTTGGTTTGCCAACGGGAATGAACTTAGGACGTATTTCTCACATTTATGAGGTCCATCCATTCATGGAATATTTAGATTTGATCTAAGGATCATTAGCCATATTTGATACTAAGATCGACTTATGAGCAGTGAGCATATGAGTTTAACTGATTATTAAATCATATATGAATAGCCCATGGATAGTATACAGTAGTCATTATGGAGATAGTCCGTAGGGCAAAACATATTAGTTTAAGGACGTCGCGGTCCATCATTCCCTGTTTGGGACGAATGTTAGTTTAAGGATATTTCGGTCCAATGTTCCCTGTTTGGAATGAAGATTAGTTTAAGAATATTTCGGTCCAATATTCCCTGTTTGGGATGAAGATTAGTTTAAGGAAATTTCGATCCAATATTCCCATTTTGGGGACAAATGCTAGTTTAAGGACATTTCGGTCCAACAATCCCATATTTAGGACGAATATTTGTTTAAGAACGTTTCGGTCCGTTATCCATCTTACACACACGTGTATTTGTTACGTGGCGGAGTGAACAATAATGGCATAGAATGCGCCTAATTTGGGGTGTAATCCGATTTGAGGTGTGCACGTCAATTTGGAAGTGCATCAATGTGGGATGTAAGGAGTTGTTGGTTGTCAGGACCCACCACCTCTCTGAAGACGTTGAGGAATTACAACGACATATATCAGAGGTATGGAGAGATGTAGCCTTAAACCAAATCCCGTATTTGAGGGAAAAGATCATGGTGGATCATCTAAGGATCATTAGCTTTATTTGAGACTAAGATTATCTTAGGAAATATGGGATCAATAGCCTTTTGGATATCATCAATGAGAGATCATTAGTCATATTTGAAACTAGGATCAGTTTGGAAATCACGAGCATATAGGCTAACTTGAAGAATCAAAGAGGTTTAACCTCAGGAAACTTAGCCAATTTGGGCTAAGACTGGATTTCTGTACTACCCAACGGTGCTAAGCACTTAGTTATACAGCACTCACGTGTGTTTCACGTGAGGCGCTGAAATAGTGCTAAGCACTAGTTTTTTGTGGCGCCCACGTGTGTTTCACGTGAAGCGCTGCACTGGTGCTAAGCACTAGCTTTTTGTGGCGCCCACGTGTGTTTCGCGTAAGGCGTTGAACTAGTGATAAGCACTAGCTTTTTCAGGCCCCTACGTGCGTTTCACGTGAGACGCTATGTAACTTGGCTTTGAGTGCCCACATGCTTTTCACGTGAGGCACTGAGTGCTTTTGTAAATTTAATTTCTTAAATCTCTATTAATAGTATTTTGATCATTAACAACCACCAAGATCATTATTTTGAGGATCTGGGATCATGTTCTTTAAGAACTGAGTTCTTAATTTGTGGAAACTAAGTTCCTGGAGTATTATGAACTCCATGTTTTCCATGTTCATGTTTTCAGAGAGATTAAATCTCTTTTAATGGTGTTTTGACCATTAAAGATCACCAAAATCATTATTTTGAGGATCTTGGATCGGGTTCTTTAAAGAACTAAGTTCTTGATTTGAAGGAACTAAGTTCCTGAAGTATTATGAACTCTATATTTTTTTATGTTCTTGTATCCATGCTCTCCTCTGAATCTTTGATTCTCAAGAACAAGATCTTCCTGATGAGAATTAAATTCTCAACTTATGGGAGACTTGTCTTGTGGATCTCAGATCCAGAGAAAAGAACTATGTTCTTTAAAAGGGTTAAACCATTAGATATGATATGATAGATAAAAGAGATATTTTGATCTCTTCTTTTTTCTTTACCTAGGGCTTTTAGGAGGGAGATCTTCTTCTTTGAGAGAATTAAATTCTCTGTTCTCTTGAGAGCCTTCTGTATTTTTACAGAAGCTTATAGGGGGTCTCCTCTCCTCTTTTCCTCCTTCTCTCCTTCTTTTTGATTAATCTCTTTGCTCCTATTTATAGGAGAAGAGAAAAATCAATTTGTTGAGAAAATCTCTCATTAAGAGATCATGATTGATTTTATAATCAATCAACAATGACCTTTTAGATCAATTGGTAAATTTTATTCAACATTAGATTTTTAATCCAAAAGCTCTCTGTTTAACAGAAAAAATTTCTTATTTGTTTAACAAGATTAGGAAATATTTTCCTAAGATAGAATTTTATTTTATCATATGAATATCTTGTTCATTTAACAAGATTAGAATTTTATTCTATCATAAGATTAGGAAGATATTTTCCTAATATAGAATTTTATTCTATCTAATAGAAAAGATCCTTCTTATTTGTTTATCAAGATTAGGAAATATTTTCCTAAGATAGAATTTTATTCTATCATATGAATATCTTGTTAGTTTAACAAAATTAAAAATATTTTCCTAACCATAGAATTTAATTCTGTTTAACAGAGAAGATCTCTCTTATTTTAGGAAGATCGGGAAAATATTTCCCTCATAGAATTTACTTCTATCGGATGGTTTATGTCACGCCCCGCTTCCCAGAGTGCGCTAAGATCGGCACGTGACAGAGCCAACCATGCTACCTGTGGCTAGGAAACATCCCTCCACAGTCACATTACGGCTGTCTATAAGATATTAAGAACAGTAAAATATAAAATAAACTATCTAGTACATGTTCATATGATAGAATAAACGGGTCAAGAAATAATATGCGGAAGCAATAAATCCAATAAACAATAACATCTGGAAAGTACGTCCCAATTACGGGCTCACATCTGGAAATGAAAATATGGAAAGGAAAATAAACAAATATAAACACTAACATGCTCCTCACCGTTTGGCCTGTCGGCTGAAATACTCCTGATCGGCCTGCTGCAAAGGTAGAGGATCTGGGCCATGTAAAACCCAGACGTCAGTGCGTCATAATATCAAACAATAAAATAAGCAATCAGGATGTAACGAGATATGCAGGCAGGAATCATAAATAGTAACAAGTAAACAAGAATGTATAACAGTGAAGCATATCAGTAGCACGAATGTGGAACAGTGAAGGGTAAAAGCATATGTGACGTGCAGTGGGTAATCTGAACTAAACTACTGGGTTAACTACTCTCAATTCTGTGAAATCAATTTAATGAATCGTCGATATAACTCAATAGTATCCCGTGCGTGCCCAGGACCACGATCAAGACTCTCGGGCTAAATCCGGGACGTGCCGCTAGGCAGTAAATAGGTAACATGTACAGACGAATGATGTCAGCATCATCATCCCGGGGCTGGTTTAGCCCGTAAAACTGATCAGTATAAGCATCGAACTGTCGAGTTACAAGTCAGGTTTCATCATTGATTTTCCCATACCCCCAAGTTATGTGTTCAAGTCAGGTATTGATAAATCTGGAGCTAATACCAACACAGGATCAAGCAGGTACAGGTTTGTCTATACAGACAACAGGATATGTCCATCGGGACAACATGTCAGGATTGTCGGCATTAGAAACAGGATCAGGTATCAAGTCAAGTAATGATATATCAGGTCATGTCAGGTAGTGTACAGGTATCAAATGGGTGCCCAACAGTAAAATGTAGCAAGTATTGAATCAGGGTAGAATACGGATGACGATAAAAGCATGGGTGCACGAATATCTACCAGGGGTTACAACATGACTAAGCAGGATGAACAATATCAAACATGGGGTACTAATGTATTAATAATATGAGTTAAAGTAATATGGGGAGCAACTAGGTATGCAGAATTAATGGTATGGATACTCAAATAGACATGGATGCATAACTAACTATCAGGGATTACAACTATAGTTCCAAAACTAAATGGGATGCACATTATCTAGCATCGGGTACTAATGTATTAATAATATGAGCTAATATGATCTGTAGTTGCAGCTACATGTATATTAAATGATATGGATGCATACGGGTATCCGAAAACAGTAAAACTTTAGTATGGATGTATAATGTGATAAACGGGTAGCATTTTACTCATATGGATGCATAATACTGTAGCTAGCATGTAGCAAAATGAATTAGCATGCAACTAGATATGTAAATAATGATGTGGATGCACACGGATATCCGAAATCGGTAAAATAGTAAAATGATAATGTGGGATGAATAACTAAACATTATGTGATGTTATTATTCAAATGGGTGCAATATATTGTAGTATAGCATGTAGCAAAATCAACTTGCCTCGATGGATCACGCGACGGATACGTACGGCACGTCCGACGTCGGTAAATCGTCGCAACGCACACACGGCACGCGGAATGGGTCCAGGCAAGGCAAGAGGGTAAACACGCGAGCAAGGTACATTCACTGGATCGTCTGGATTGGCAGTGTCGACGCGACTCCGGCGATGGCTGGAAAACAAGATTTCAAGAAAAGAAAATAAAAAGAAGAAGAGAGAGGAGATTGGTGCCTGCTAGAGTTTGGTGCACAGGGGTCAGGGAGACGAGGTGGTGGTGTCGGGGTCACCGACGGCGAGGTGCAGGCGATGGAGTTTAGAAAAAGGCAGGGAATGCTAGGGTTTGGTGTGCAGGTTTGGGTTCTGGGTGCAGGGATCCATATAATAAGCCAGGATAAATTATAAACAGGAATCAAGACGGGTTTCCAGCAAGTGGGCCGGGTCAGATGCAAATACAGATACCAATTACATTATTCGCATCCAAAACACAATAAATCAAGAAATAGCCACAAATAAAGAAATACCCAAAATAGAACCGATATAAATGAACAAGGGTGTTACATTATACCCAACTACAAAAGAATTTCGTCCTCGAAATTCGAGGAACAAGAAAAGATAAACAAACATGAATCTACAAGAAGAGATCTGGAAACTTCTGTCGAAAATCGTCTTCTCGTTCCCAAGTCGATTCTCCGTGTGAGCGATTCCCCCAAGAAACAAGTACGAAAGGGATAATTTTGTTCTTAAGGACTTTTTCTCTTCGATCAACAATCAATATCGGTCGTTCTTCATATGTCAGGTCCTCCCTTACTGTCAGCTCTGAATGATCTAGCACGTGTGTATCATCTCGAACATACTTATGGAGTTGAGATACATGAAACACGTCATGAACACTCGCCAAAGATGGTGGTAAAGCCAATCAATAAGCCACTTCTCCAACATGCTCAATAATCTCGAAAGGCCCCACGAATCGAGAACTAAGCTTGCATCGACTCCCAAAACGAATCACTCCTCTAGTCGGTGATATCTTCAAGAATACTAGATCACCGACAACGAACTCTACAGGTCTTCTCGATATATCTGCCCAACTCTTCTGCCGATTCTGTGCTGCCTTCATATGATTCCGGATAGTATTAACCTTCTCTACTGTTTGCACGATCAAATCCGGTCCCAACAATCTTCGTTCTCCAATATCGTCCCAACAAACGGGTGAGCGACACCTGCAATCATACAATGCTTTGAATGGAGCCATCTGAATAGTCTCCTGAAAGCTGTTATTGTAAGAAAACTCCACCAAGTATAGATGATCCTCCCACGAGCCCTTGAAGTCCAACATGCAAGCTCTCAACATGTCTTCAAGAGTTTGGATCGTTCTCTCCGACTGGCCATCTGTCTGAGGATGATAAGCGGTGCTAAACTTCAATCGCTTCCCTAAACTCCTCCAGAAGTGCGATAAGAATCGGGTGTCACGGTCGGAAACGATGCTCACGGGTACTCCATGCAATCTCACAATCTCCTGCATGTACCGTCTGCTAATGTTTCCGTCGACTGACCAACTCAAAATGGTATGAAATGAGCTGCCTTGGTCAATCGATCAACAATCACCCAAACTGCATTATTGCCCTTTGGACTCCACGGTAAAGCTGTCACGAAATCCATGGTTATATATTCCCACTTCCATTGAGGGATCGGAAGTGGTTGCAATAAACCAGCTACCCTTTGATATTCAGCCTTAACTTGCTGACACACCAAGCACTTTGCTACAAAGTGGGCAATCTCCCATTTCATGCCTTCCCACCAGAAATGCTATCTTAGATCACGGTACATATTCGTGCCTCCTGGATGTATGGAATATGCGGAACTGTGTTCCTCCTTCATAACTTCTTCATGAATGTCTCCTTTCGGCACACACAAACGGCTACCATAACGCAACGAACCATCTTCATGACTCAACAAATCCGTTCGTAGTCCAGCTTCAACCTGTTCTCGAAACTTCTGCAATCTTGGGTCCTGTGACTGCGCTGCTTTAATATTATCGATCAACGATGACTGTACTTGCAGCTGCATCAACTTTCCCGAAGAATGCGGTAGCACGATCTCCAACTCGAATCTCCGAAAGTCTTCGATAAGCTCCTTCTGTGCAGTCAACATCCGAATTGCTGGCAACTGACTAAGCGCATCCAGCACTACATTAACTTTCCCCGGATGGTACTTAAGATCAAGATCGTAATCAGCCATCAGCTCCAAGCATCTACGCTGCCTCATGTTAAGCTCTTTCTGTGTGAACACATACTTTAGGCTTTTGTGATCGGTGAATACTTCGACCCTTTCGCCCAATAAGTAGTGTCTCCAAATCTTCAAAGCGAAAATCACAGCTGCTAGTTCCAAATCATGAGTTGGGTAATTCTTCTCATGGATCTTCAACTGCCGCGATGCGTAAGCTATAACTTTCCTATGCTGCATCAAAACACATCCCAAACTTTTTCCAGATGCGTCGCTGTGAATCACCAATCCTTAGGAACCGTCTGGTACGGTCAAAATAGGAACGGTTATCAACTTTTGCTTCAACGCTTCAAAAGCTGACGCACATTTATCCGTCCATACGAATGGTACTTCCTTCCGTGTAAGCTTGGTCAAAGGTTCAGCCAAACGAGCAAAATTCTCCACGCTGTAATATCTGGCAAGTCCAAAGAAACTTCTGATCTCTGCTACGTTCTTCGGAATCGGCCAATCCTGAACTGCTACAATCTTCTCAGGGTCAACGGCGATTCCATCTCCGGATATGACATGCCCCAAAAAAATCACTTCTTCAAGCCAAAACTCGCACTTGCTCATCTTTGCATACAATCTTTCATGCCTCAATGTCTACAATGCGATCTTCAAGTGTTCTGCATACTCTTCTAGGCTCCTCGAGTAGACCAGAATATCATCGATGAACACCACTGTAAACTGGTCTAAGAACAGTGAAAAGATTCGATCCATCAAGTCCATAAATATCGCCGGTGCATTCGTGACTCCGAATGGCATTACTAAATACTCGTAATGCCCATAACGAGTTCGGAACGCAGCCTTGCAAATATCCTCTGATTTAACTCAAACTTGATGATATCCGGATCGTAAATCCAGCTTCGAGAATACCCTCGCGCCATTAAGTTGCTCGAATAATTCGCCAATGCGAGGGATCGGGTACTTGTTCTTAATAGTGACCCGGTTTAATTCTCGATAATCGGTGCACATTCTCCTTGTGCCATCTTTCTTCTTGACTAGAAGAACTGGAGCTCCCCAAGGTGAATTACTGCTGCGAATCCAACCCTTCTCTGGCAATTCAGTAACCTGCTTCTTGACTTCTTCCAACTCCACTGGTGCCATCAGATAGTACGCCTTTGAGATTGGCGCTGCACCAGGAACAAGATCGATCGCGAACTCCACATCTCGTCTTGGTGGTAAACCCGAGATGTCCTCGAACACATCCATGAACTCTCGAACTACAGCTGGCGCTTCCTCCTTATCAACTTCCATCAACAAAAGAACGGCGCTTGTCGGCCTAGCCCTAAACTCGACTGGCCCAACAGAACTGCTTCCTCCAGTAAAACAAACTCCGGATGTCCGGGAATCTGGAAAATCACTTTCTTTGCCCTACAATCAATGTGAGCGTGGAAAGTGCCAAGAAAATCCATTCCCAAGACAATTTCATAACTGCCGGTATCGATCACCAAGAAATCTGCAAATAACTCCCGTCCATAAATAATAACTGAACGATCCTTACATTCTCTACTAGTTATGATCTTCCCATTCCCAGTGTGTATGTCCTAACAACTAGACAGGATCGTGCATGCAATCGAATGTGCGGCAATAAACTTGGACGACATAAAACAATGAGATGCACCAGAATCGAATAATGCTAATGCGGGAAAAACATGAACAAGTAGGATACCCGAAATGACTTCACCTGAAGCCAAACACTGAAGAAGATAAGCACGATAAACAGGATTCAAGCTTGCGATAAAACATGAACTGGTAATCAGTGAAACCGAGAGAAGCAAGGTAATATAACGACCATAAAATAAGGAAATGAATCAAGATTAGGACTCCAAATTACTTAAATAGGGTACCGCATTGTAACCATGCTGCAGTTCATGGGTTTAATCACATAACTCTGTTCAAGTAGCTCAAATCCTAATGTCAGAATTGAAGGAATAGGAAGGGAGAAACAATAGAGTACCAAAAGGATTTCAAGCCGAGATGCAAAGTTGTTTGCATGTCGTCACAACAAGGGGTGAAGAGAAAGATATGATTCAAGAATCACGACAGCAATATGACAGGACATGTTCCTAATTACGGGTTTTCTGATTAATGTGTTGGGTCCAATACCCAAGTACAAAAAAATCTGTAAGTGTACGGCGGCACCGCGGCTGTCAATCCGACGCCGGAATGCGGAAGTGATGATTTACTTTAACTTTTTATACCGGCACCACCACGCACTATAAACCCGGATCGTGCCATTAATCTAGTCCTAGCTAACAAGAGAGGGGTTAGAGAGATATACCGAGCGATCCGTGTCCTCTGGTCTTCTCGTCGTCGTCCCGATCTCCCGCGGAATGTCCGGTCTCCACCTCCTCGCCAGAAGGGCACCACGTCACCGGCTTCTTTTACGGGCTCCCACCTCTAGACCGAGGCAACTCGGGCACGAAGTTGGCGAGTCGACGTGCCCAAGATTTGCTGTAGATGAAGTGAAGATCTATATGTCTCATTTGGGGTTGTAGGGAGTTGCCTTTTGGTGGAGGGATTGAGATAAGCTTTTGGAGATGGTGTTATGGGATTTTTGCAAAGCCAAAAGAGAACAAAATCCCACACAAGAAATTTGGATAGCCCACTTCCTTTGTGGCCGGCCATGGCAAGGAGAATGGGGGGGAGAGTGAAAATGGGAGTGAGTAAGCCACACAATAATGCAAGAGGGAATCATTTTTGATTATGAAAAGAAATGATCACAAATCAAAACCAATACTCAAACAACCATCATGACTTCCAAAAGTCAAGTAATCATGAAGCATCATGAAGTCAAGAAGTCAAGGTCAACAAGAGCTATCATGAAGCAACAAAATGCAAAGAACACCCTCCACTAATGCTTATTTGCACAAATGCAAATAAGCCCTTCTCCACCAATCTTCGGCCAATGAAAGATACAAAGAAATATGGCCGAAACGGAAAACAAACTGGCAACTCCAAAAACTGGTCCCGTAATAAATTACAGGAAAACCCCGATACTGTGTATACACACCCGTGTCTGTATTCCGACCGAATACAAATGCAATGAGACAACATCTACACTGTACTATACTAGGATCCGGCTTAAACCAAAGCCCGCTAGTATTTTCCGCCCGATCACGATCCGCGCAATACCGCACGTATCTGATCGAACCCTGACATATCTCCATACGGCCTCTACAGCGTTTTGCCCGAAAACTTGAGCAACTGTCTGTGGGGGACTCTAAAGACTCGTCAATACTATGGCTGTGGATTTAACCACTAGCACGTCAGAGGTATTAGCCATACGTGACGGGCTACCAGCTATTGACCAAAAGGGACATCGATAAGCGAACTCATCCTGACTCCCTACTGAGCCTGTCAGAGACAATATCCGTACAGTCCGGCCCGTTCGTCTATGAGCATCGCATGGCGGGCCTAGGGGGTTGGTAAAAGTCAGACCCCCAAAAGCGGTACAAGTCGTGTCGGAGTGTAGCCCAGAACACCCTGAGATACTACTGGAATACCTACCAGTAAATCTCCTGCCTTGGCCAAGGACTTCGTGTAAGGGCTCTCCTAGACACATCGCGACCTCACCCCCAATACCGGGAGAGACGAACCCCTGAAGATCCGCTCACTGCCTCCATATGGCTCGGGACTGTACCCAACTAAAACCTGTTTGCACGTCTCCTTTGAGCATGGTAGGGTAGTAATCAAAGTACAGTGGGAACTCATACGAGACAAATGACGATTCTCAGGTCGATGAACTAACCTGTACACATGTCACTAGGGAACCGCTATCTGATGTCAGGTATAATACCAACTAGCAGGTTCCCGGCGAGTCCTGTCCGGTGTACTCATAACCCAATGAGCACCTGTATACATCTTAGGTGAACCAACTGACACCAGTGGCTTGTGAGACCGGCCACCGCCCCTCGTCGGGGTCTCGACTGTATACACTAGTCTACTCTGGAGTATCGATGCCATGCCTCGAAACTCCCACGACTAGGGACCTTTTAAGGATGTGCTTATAGACTACCAGCTCCTACGTATATGATCGCCCTCATACTGCTGGCGGTCAAGCAAGAATCCTAGGGGCTCTATCAACGTGTAATAGCGACCTGTCAGGTCACCTAAAGCAGTACACGATGATAACGGTAAACCAGATAGCATACTATCATCTTGAGTAAGACTGTCCTACCGGGATAAGTCCTCCCTCAATCATTGCAATCACGTGCCTGTGATCCAATAATTGACTCTGAGGGCACTATCTCCAACAATCTCTCACTTGCACTCAAGGCTAATTATTGCGATGTCGCATACTCACAGCCCGTGTGATACCGAACACCCAACTCCTCTACTAGTCAGTCTCAAAAAGCTCGTTTGCGAAACTATTGCAGTCGAGGAATAGCCTCAGCGAGTGGATCCGCTTTGATGTTTCTTTCTATGTCTCTCTATATCTCAAGTTCGCGGAGAAAGCCATCTCCCGAAATGAGCAATACCTGTCTTAGAATGTGTCTGGATGTCTGATGCGACCTAGCTCATAAATGAACTCCAAATCCAAACTTCTTAGACTGTATCGTCAACTGAACTTAATCAGTATCCTGCGCCATGCCTCCCTCAGTATTTCCTTGGACCACCTGTCCAAAGTACTGCCTCTCGTCAGAAGGAAAACTATAACTCTGACAACCTCCCTGTCGTCCAAGTCACCTTGGAAGCCTGGAATGATAACTGTCTCCCGAATGAGGCTGTCGTTATCATATCCCTAGAACATCCACTTATGTTCTAAAACTGCTTCTGACTGTTTCTCCAGGATTGGATCAGTGTCAACTTATTGCATCTAGTGCAAAAACAACATCTGGTGTGGTACTTGACATCTCATGATTGACTCAATTGCCTAAGCAAGTGATCTGCCAATCATGCACATCCCTCTCCCCTTTAATCTGTAAGACACCTTTAGAGAGGGTGACTCCATCACCTGCAGGTACACTACCGTGCCAGGAGTCGTCCATTCTAAATACTCTTAGAATGCTGTCTAAGTACCCAGATTGGAAAACTACCCAAATCTAGATCTAAAACCATAGATCTAGTAACCAGTATGTCTGATATAATGTTCAAGTCCCATGTGGAGAAACCACTGTGTGACGACCAAAGTATAACCGATCGAAGTATAGGAATATCACTTCCTACTCTGTGTATGTCGTCCAAATACCAGGACATCACACCCTACTACCTTCTTAACAGATCCATCCCCTATTCTGATGAAGTCAAACCTATGATTGTCACATCAGAAATAGATCTATCTCCGCTACATCTGCTTTAGTCTATAAATAGACATAAACCACCTGTCCGCCAATGCTTCCGCTGCTCCCACTGACTACGACAACCCTCTGGCAGAGTCATATAGACGTACACTTCTAAAGCTGGTTTAGAACGACGCTATACTCATCCTCCTGCTGGGTCTCGCAGCCTGGAACAACAGCAATGGCAAGTCTGGGTAAACAAGAACCTCCCTGTCACCGTCCTTAAGGCTTGCCGGAGTACCCCTCGGGTGCCTGAGGTTACCCACTTTATCTGCGGAGTGGCCAATGGAATGTGAAACCAGATTGAATCTTTAGGTTCTTATCAAATTTTCAGTAATCGTTTGCGGTTCTGGAATTACTTCCAGTTCTACCATACTCCCACTACTGTTTTCTGAAAAAATCCATTTTTGTTAAAACTGTGGCTAGTCTAGAACAATATTGCTATTGATCTTCCAGATGGTAGAAAGTCAACCCTCGTCATAGCCTGGGTCAACCCACAAACAGCCATTACAAAAACGTGCCTTGAGTTATCCAGAGTCTGGTTTTAAGCATAAGCCGGACAACTCCCCGTACCTTAACATCGTTAAGATACGAACTGTTCTATATCCAATATAGGACCAGAGGCATTAATTTAATTGAACCAGATTCAAATCATGCAACTGCCTCCAGTGCATGTTAACTAAATGGAAAAAGGCCGATCAGCGCTACTCAACTTAGGAATGCTTCCAATTATGAGTAACCTGAAAGAGAAGCAAGTTCTCTTAATCATTACTATCAACTGAATACCATACACAAGTATCTACATCTTCGATCACCTTGAAGAATCCCAACACTTGCAATACCTGGTTCTCTACTTTATTCATATACCTATAACTTCTCAAAATTCGGACCCTGTGTTTCCACGAAACACCTGTCTAAAAACTAGAGAAGTCATAAGTAAACCGAATATAGTACGAGGACCATCCCCTCTGTCCTGATGGATCCTGGACAACATACAATACTCTGTATAAGTCCATTGAGTCTGATAACTCATTCACTGTGTGTCGTAGGTTGAAAACTGTACTTATGGTTAAGAAGAATTACACCGCTGTTTAATGCTCCTTACCTAACCATCCACTGATATAGGTAAATGTCATCGACATAATTTCAAAAAGGTATATCTCACTCTATAAAAAATAGACGTACAGATATATCGATTTGAAATTGGTGCATAACAGCGGATATTCAAAACCAAATATTTGCCGACCGGCAAACAGCCCAGGTGATTTCCTCAAATATCACCAATTACAACGAATTCCGATATCTTGAGGACAATCGCCTAATTCCCAATAACTTACTCTCACTCATCATCTGAAAAACCATACAAATGTGAGAATCATACCTAGTACATACATACCCTGGAGTAAGTATCTAATCGGGAAATCAGTTTTCCTATAATCAGTACACAGTGAAACTGAAACATTGAAATGTTTCGATGGGGTATCCCGGTATTCCTAGTAATGCCTCTTCTATTATCCAGATTCACAACTGTAACCGTGTAATTCTTTGCCATCTTTCCAAATCCCTTTATATGTCTTTAGTCATTACCTTATGTACACCCCTTTAGGCCAAATGGTTTTCTTCCTTCCCTACCGTTCGGCACCAGCCTATGGTTTGGAAGAAGACTATCCAATAAGCATAATGGGTGTACTGTCATAATCCTAGGAGCACTCGTAATGCGAGAGAAGGTGAAGATAAAAGACAACCGAACAAACCTTATTCCTATTTCTCCTGAACCAGAATCCATCCCCGAACTAGAACAAGTTCCTTTCGAGTTCGTATATAACCATACGATGGAGTATCCAATAAACTGTGGATCTTCGTAGTGATACGGAGTGTCCTGGAGAAATACAAAGGTGAAATGGGAGTGGTAATGAAATACTTGGTTTGGTCGTGAATAGCAGTCGCAATTTACTTTGCCCTCCTTCTAATCCCTTTCTTTGTCTTAACTCAATACCTTCTGTATACCGTTTAGGCTAACTGGTTTTCTTCATTCCCTACCGGTCGGCTCCAGCCTAAGGTTTGGAAGAAGACTATCCAATTTGCGTAATAGGTGTACTATCTCCTAAACCAAGGAGTACTCGCAACCTGAGAGAAGGTAAAAGGAAAAGACAACTGAATAGTCCTATCCGTTTTCTCTAGAACCGGAAACCATCCTCGAATAAATTCCTTCGAGTTCGTATATAACCATACGATGGTTTTGTCCAATGGAAGTGGACGTTCGTAATAATACGGTGTGTCCTGGAGAAAAGGGTAAGTAGGAGTGGTAATGAGGTTTGCAACTCTGACAATCCAAAAGCCAGTGTTTAAGAAGGTTCGGTTAATTTTGGTCACTGAGTCATAGTCTTAGGATCGGGTCAATGGTCGCTGCCGAAGAGAGAGAGAAAAGAAACACTCAGCGTGCACTCTAACCTAGATCAGAATGGTTACCAATTTATCTAATCTGGAAACCTCCCACTGTACTGTCAAATTCTCCTCCAAACCTGAAAGAAGAATTAGTCGGGATCACCCGAGGAGTAAACCAACTCATCAGTGGGAATCGGGATCCAACTATCATCGCATGATAACGTGACGGAATCCGCTCACGTCATCACACTCCAGAAGGTATGCGCATATCTGGCAAGTTTCAGTTTCTTTAGAAACTCCCGATGTGATTTTTGCCCCATGCTCTTATGACCTTGACTTTGGCCAACAAATCATAAGTCACATGTCAAGTTCTACCCGTCATTCTCCAGGTTAATTTGAGCCTACCCGCACAAGCCCTTGACTTTGGCCAACAAGGCTATACGACTGCCCCAAACCAACGCATCTATCTATGCTGCATATGAATACCCAACAGCTACCAAACACTGTGCCTTGACTTTGGCCAACAAACACAGCTTGAATACTATTGACTACCCATATGAAACGACAGAGGGCTACGAATGGTTTCTGGCGAAAACCTTTAACGTAAAGAACTTGATATCATTGAAGGAACGGATAGCTTTTATAAAAATATAGTAACGAAAACCTTCGCTAAAGAGGTCACTCCCGGTGAAGGGATCTCGGCTCTTTCCCCGTAGAATGAGGTGCAGGATATTCCAACTGAATACCACGATGCAAAGCAAAAGTAATCGGCTATAGTGAAGTTATTGCCCTGACGCAAACTTTTGTCCAAGGGGTCACTCCCGATGAAGGGATCTCGGCCCTTGCCTCGTCGACTGAGGAGCAGGATATTCCAACTGAATATCACTGTGCAAAACAAAAGTGAACGTCCTTGCAATAACAGCTTTTTGAAAAGTGTTCCAACAACATCAATTAGGTTTGTTTTTAACTTGCATTGATCCGAATCAACGCAGTCCCATCAATTGATCACACCAATAAAGAACGAAAATAATGATGTATGTATATGCCATCCGCATTCGCCACTGGGTCCCGTCATTACCCGTTAGGTTAGTTAACTAACGACAGAGCAGGGACTGGACTAGCGCGGATGCAAAACATATACAACATCTACTAGTATATATATCAATATATAATATTTCGCTCAAGGCGTGATAAAATGCAACATCACAGAAATGTACAGCATCACAGAACAGTACAGATATCTGGGATCCCCGGGTTTCACAGAGCCGCTACTGAAACCCGACATTCCCCTGGTCGTGTGGATAGCCTGTGCAATGAAATCCTAGACCCCTACGGGCGCGGCAAGTTACCCGCCAAAACCTGAAGCGAGGCAGCCCCCTTCAACAACGTGAATGGACCACCCAGCACTTCACGGAATCCGGTAACTTGGGCACCCCTCCTGGGTCAACCTGTACCCCCTACGAGTGCGGCGAATAGCCTGCCAATTCTAGAGTAAAGCCCCCTCCGTCTCAATGCCATGAGATGCGGGCTTGTTACCCTCTAGAATCCGGCTATCCGTGCACCCCTCCGCGGGGCAATCCTAGTACAGAAAGTAAAATATACATACAACGGGTACATCGACAGCAACCTGGTCGTGCCCCAAAAGAATAATATACAGACAGGCAGTGACGGTAGTCCACATGTCGGGCGCTCACCCCGCAATATCAAATGTACATAATACAACAAAAACTGTACTAACATTGCATCCAGGCTATCCCCCACGACCAATCCGCAACATCACAGCACAATCACAGAACATCAACGTGAATGTCACGTTCGCAAATCCGTCTAACCGGGCTATGGCAGTTAGACAGGATTTACCGATCGAGTGACATTCACGGTCGCAGATATAATGTAAATACTGTGAACCAACATGTTTAAACATTTTCGATCGATCAAATTTACCCAAGTGGGCCCCAAGCACTACTGTAGCACTCAAAGAAATTTGGGCCCAAAAATAACATTCCAAAAACCCTATTTTACACTCAGTGGCTCTCTGTAAAATTTTGGGGCCATGAACAGTTCAAGTCGCGGCGGAACCGCGTCCCAAGCATGGGTTTGGCTGCGGTTCCGCGGTGATGTAGTGTGTACACGAGACCAAAATTTCACAGAATTCTTAGAATTCCCTGCACATCATTCTGCAACAATCTGAAAAAGTTTTGGAGCTAAAAAAATTTCGACAGAAACTGATGCACATGAAAACGCGGTTTTTGGAATTTTGTTCGATCGGAAATGTAAACACATTAGACAAAGCTAGACTAGGTTAATGGCGAGGCTCTGATACCACTGTAAGTGCACGGCGGCATCCCGGCCGTCAATCCGACGCCGGAATGCGGAAGCGATGATTTACTTTAACTTTTTATACCGGCACCACCGCGCACTATAAACCCGGATCGTGCCATTAATCTAGTCCTAGCTAACAAGAGAGGGGTTAGAGAGATATACCGAGCGATCCGTGTCTTTCGGTCTTCTCATCGTCGTCCCGATCTCCCGCGGAATGTCCGGTCTCCACCTCCTCGCCGGAAGGGCACCACGTCGCCGGCTTCTTTTACGGGCTCCCACCTCTGGACCGAGGCAACTCGGGTACGAAGTTGGCGAGTCGACGTGCCCAAGATTTGCTGTAGATGAAGTGAAGATCTATATGTCTCATTTGGGATTGTAGGGAGTTGCCTTTTGGTGGAGGGATTGAGATAATCTTTTGGAGATGGTGTTATGGGATTTTTGCAAAGCCAAAAGAGAACAAAATCCCACACAAGAAATTTGGACAGCCCACTTCCTTTGTGGCCGGCCATGGCAAGGAGAATGGGGGGAGAGTGAAAATGGGAGTGAGTAAGCCACACAATAATGCAAGAGGGAATCATTTTTGATTATGAAAAGAAATGATCACAAATCAAAACCAATACTCAAACAACCATCATGACTTCCAAAAGTCAAGTAATCATGAAGCATCATGAAGTCAAGAATTCAAGGTCAACAAGAGCTATCATGAAGCAACAAAATGCAAAGAACACCCTCCACTAATGCTTATTTACACAAATGCAAATAAGCCCTCCTCCACCAATCTTCGGCCAATGAAAGATACAAAGAAATATGGCCGAAACGGAAAACAAACTGGCAACTCCAAAAACTGGTCCCGTAATAAATTACAGGAAAACCCCGATACTGTGTATACACACCCGCGCCTGTATTCCGACCGAATACAAATGCAATGAGACAACATCTACACTGTACTATACTAGGATCCGGCTTAAACCAAAGCCCGCTAGTATTTTCCGTCCGATTACGATCCGCGCAATACCGCACGTATCTGATCGAACCCTGCCATATCTCCATACGGCCTCTACAGCGTTTAGCCCGAAAACTTGAGCAACTGTCTGTGGGGGACTCTAAAGACTCGTCAATAATATGGCTGTGGATTTAACCACTAGCACGTCAGAGCTATTAGCCATACGTGACGAGCTACCAGCTATTGACCAAAAGGGACGTCGATGAGCGAACTCATCCTGACTCCCTACTGAGCCTGTCAGTGACAATATCCGTACAGTCAGGTCCGTTCATCTATGAGCATCGCATGGCGGGTCTAGGGGGTTGGTAAAAGTCAGACCCCCAAAAGCGGTACAAGTCGTGTCGGAGTGTAGCCCAGAACACCCTGAGATACTACTGGAATACCTACCAGTAAATCTCCTGCCTTGGCCAAGGACTTCGTGTAAGGGCTCTCCTAGACACAGCGCGACCTCACCCCCAATACCGGAAGAGACGAACCCCTGAAGATCCGCTCACTGCCTCCATGTGGCTCGGGACTGTACCCAACTAAAACCTGTTTGCACGTCCCCTTTGAGCGTGGTAGGATAGTAATCAAAGTACAGTGGGAACTCACACGAGACAAATGACGATCCTCAGGTCGATGAACTAACCTGTACACATGTCACCAGGGAACTGCTATCTGACGTCAGGTATAATACCAACTAGCAGGTTCCCGGCGAGTCCTGTCCGGTGTACTCATAACCTAATGAGCACCTGTATACATCTTAGGTGAACCAACTGACACCAGTGGCTTTTGAGACCGGCCACCGCCCCTCGTCGGGGTCTCGACTGTATACACTAGTCTACTCTGGAGTATCGATGCCCTGTCTCGAAACTCCCACGACTAGGGACCTTTTAAGGATGTGCTTATAGACTACCAACTCCCACGTATATGATCGCCCTCATACTGCTGGCAGTCAAGCAAGAATCCTAGAGGCTCTATCAACGTGTAATAGCGACCTGTCAGGTCACCTAAAGCAGTGCACGATGATAAAGGTAAACCAGATAGCATACTATCATCTTGAGTAAGACTGTCTTACCGGGATAGGTCCTCCCTCAATCATTGCAATCACGTGCCTGTGATCCAATAATTGACTCTGAGGGCACTATCTCCAACAAAATCAAACCCGATTAACCTAAATCCTATGGCTCTGATACCAAACAAACCCTGTCACGCCCTGCTTCCCAGAGTGCGCTAAGATCGGCACGTGACAGAGCCAACCATGCTACCTGTAGCTAGGAAACATCCCTCTACTATCACATTACGGCTGTCTATAAGATATCAAGAATAGTAAAATATAAAATAAACTATCTTGTACATGTCCATATGCCAGAATAAACGGGTCAAAAAATAATATGTGGAAGCAATAAATCCAATAAACAATAACATCTGGAAAGTACGTCCCAATTACGGGCTCACATCAGGAAATGAAAATACGGAAAGGAAAATAAACAAAGCTAAACACTAACATGCTCCTCACTGTTCGGCATGTCGGCTGAAATACTCCTGATCGGGCTGCTGCAAAGGTAGAGGATCTGGGCCATGCAAAACCCAAACGTCAGTGCGTCATAATATCAAACAATAATATAAGCAATTAGGATGTAACAAGATATGCAGGCAGGAATCATAAATAGTAACAAGTCAACAGGAATGTATAACAGTGAAGTATATCAGTAACA
The DNA here is from genome assembly GCA_030015575.1 of Agapanthus africanus. NCBI lineage: Eukaryota > Viridiplantae > Streptophyta > Magnoliopsida > Asparagales > Amaryllidaceae > Agapanthus > Agapanthus africanus. Next base: position 21,379,371 of record CM057348.1, on the reverse strand, counting down.
CGAATGTGGAACAGTGAAGGGTAAAAGCATATGTGACGTGCAGTGGGTAATCTGAACTAAACTACTGGGTTAAATACTCTCAATTATGTGAAATCTATTTAATGAATCGTCGATGTAACTCAATAGTATCCCGTGTATGCCCGGGACCACGGTCAAGACTCTCGGGTTGAATCCGAGACGTGCCGCTAGGCAGTAAACAGGTAACATTTACAGACGAATGATGTCAGCAGCATCATCCCGGGGCTGGCCTAGCCCGTAAAACTGATCAGTATAAGTATCGAACTGTCGAGTTACAAGTCAGGTTTCATCATTGATTTTCCCATACCCCCAAGTTATGTGTTCAAGTCAGGTATTGATAAATCTGAGCTAATGCCAACACAGGATCAAGCAGGTACAGGTTTGTCTATACAGACAACAGGATATGTCCATCGGGACAAAATGTCAAGATTGTCGGCATTAGAAACAGGATCAGGTATCAAGTCAAGTAATGATATATCAGGTCATGTCAAGTAGTGTACAGGTATCAAATGGGTGCCCAACAGTAAAATGTAGCAAGTATTGAATCAGGGTAGAATACGGATGTACGATAAAAGCATGGGTGCACGAATATCTACCACGGGTTACACCATGACTAAGCAGGATGCACAATATCAAACATGGGGTACTAATGTATTAATAATATGAGTTAAAGTAATATGGGGTGCAACTAGGTATGCAGAATTAATGGTATGGATACACAAATAGACATGGATGCATAACTAACTATCAGGGGTTACAACTATAGTTCCAAGACTAAATGGGATGCACATTATCTAGCATGGGGTACTAATGTATTAATAATATAAGCTAATATGATCTGTAGTTGCAGCTACATATATATTAAATGATATGGATGCATACGGGTATCCGAAAACGGTAAAAGTTTAGTATGGATGTATAATGTGATAAACGTGTAACATTTTACTCATATGGGTGCATAATACTATAACTAGCATGTAGCAAGATGAATTAGCGTGCGACTAGATATGTAAATAATGATGTGGATGCACACGGATATCCGAAATTGGTAAAACAGTAAAATGATAATGTGGGATACATAACTAAACATTATGTGATGTTATTATTCAAATGGATGCAATATATTGTAGTATAGCATGTAGAAAGATCAACTTGCCTCGATGGATCACGCAACGGATACGTACGGCACGTCTGACGTCGGTAAATCATCGCAACGCAGCCACGGCACGCGGAACGGGTCTAGGCAAGGCAAGAGGGTAAACACGCGAGCAAGGTACGTTCACTGGATCGTCTGGATCGGCAGCGTCGACGCGACTCCGACGATGGCTGGAAAACAAGATTTCAAGAAAAGAAAAGAAAAGGAAGAAGAGGAAGAAGAAGAGAGAGGAGATTGGTGCCTACTGGAGTTTGGTGCACAGGGGTCAGGGAGACGAGGTGGTGGTGTCGGGATCACCGGCGACGAAGTACAGACGATGGAGTTTGGCAAAAGGCAAGGAATGCTAGGGTTTGGTGTGCTGGTTTGGGTTCTGGGTGCAGGGATCCGTATAATAAGCCAGGATAAATTATAAACAGGAATCAAGACGGGTTTCCAGCAAGCGGGTTAGGTCGGATGCAAATACAGATACCAATTATATTATTCGCATCCAAAACACAATAAATCAAGAAATAGCCACAAATAAAGAAATACCCAAAATAGAACTGGTATAAATGAACTAGGGTGTTACAGTTTAATTGGTGATATTTTTATCACAATTGGATTTTAAATCCAAGATTATCTATTAGAGAAGATCTTTCCATATTAGAAGAAAAATATTTCCCAAATAGAATTTATCATCTGATGATTTATTATCACCATTGGATCTTTGATCCAACGGCTCTGTTTAACAGAGAATATCTCGGTTTTTAGGGAAGTATCCCCATGTAGAATTTAATTCTTCTTGTTTTTAATTTGGGCGCTCACATGTTGTGCACGTGGGGGCCACTTAAGAATTTAATTCTTATTTATGATAGGCGCTCCTGTGCTTTGTACATTGGCGTCCACGTGAGGAGCACGTGCGGCGCCACCAAAGGATTTAATCCTACAAGATTGGCGCTGGCGCTGGTGTCCTCATGAGGGGAACATGAAGCGCTGCCTCAACAAAATTTTAACAGAGCTTAACTCTTTTATTATATTTAAATATTAGGAGAACAGGCTTTCATGTGCTTTGCACATTAGCGCCCATATGAACTTCACGTGCGGCCCTACCTGAGGTGATAGTTACATGCTTTGCATGTGGGTGCACGTATTTAGCACGTGGAGCTTTCCCTTTATTTTTATATGGGAACAGCAAGCTCTGAGCCAAAAAAAAATTTGGCGGGAACAAGCGGAGTTGGCTGAAAAGCAATATGAGCTTATGGAAGAGTAATCCAAGATGACAAAGAAGCTCATCAAGGTGATAGAGTCTCGTGGTGTCGACAGGATTTCCAAGACCGAAAGATGTGATTTTGAGCACCTTCGTTTCAGGACGGTTTTGACCCCACAATAGCAAAGTGGTGGCTTAAGCAAATGGAGAAACTTCTTAAGATCTTGAAGTTTCACTGAGGATAAGAAGGTGTATTTTGCTACATTTATGTTTCAGGAGGAGGCGGAGCGCTGATGGGAATCAGAAGAAGAGATTTTAGTCTCGCAAGGAGAAGAGGTGATTAGTTTGAGCAAATTTAAGTTTTTTAAGGAGAATTTCTTCCTTATTTATGTTCGTGAAAGCAAGGAAATGCAACTGTGGATGAGCATGAGGCAAAGTTCACGGAGCTATCTCGATATGCCAAAGAGTTAGTCGCAAAGGAGCACGATAAAGTTGAAATGTTTGAGAGCTGTTTAAGACCAGATATCAAGGCATTAGTGACTATCAGCTTTTGAGAGAGCTATGTTAAGGTCGTAGAGAGGGAACGCAGGGCCGAGAAGACCATCGATGCGAAACAGAAGATTCGGGAGCAAAGGAAGAGGCCACAGCCAGATAGTGGTCATAAATCTTTCAATGGGCATTTTGAGAAGCAAGAATCAGGAAGCAGGAATATTCTTCTCAGAAATCGAAAGATCCGACTAAGAAGTTTGAAGTTCCTATTCAGAAGCATTGGGGTTATGTTTCATATGTGGCAAGGATCACAGGGGTCGACCATGCCCAAATTTTAAGGGTTGCTTCCAATGCGGTAAGACTGGACACATGTCCAGAGAGTGCCCAACGAGGAATGCTATGCTTAATAAAGTGAACTAAAAGCCCAAGACCCAAGGCAGGTTGTATGCTCTTACCCCTCAGGATGCTTCAACATCCAACACCATAGTCACAGGTATATTGGTAACAATTCTATTTTAGCATAGTTATTTTATATGTTTCAATACATTCTATACATCATTACATCTCACACAATGAACACTGGATTAGCATAGAAATTAAACAAACTAACTTTCACCTTCAGGTTCTCTTTTAATATCATCATCTCCTGCTAAAGTGTTGTTTGATTTAGGGTACACATTCTTTCGTGTCACCACACTTTGCATATAGACTGCATAGTCCACCTAGTTACCTAAATTATGAATTATTGGGTTCGACACCTGCTGGCATCTTTCAAATAACTAATAAGGTTTATAGAGGATGCAACGTGATGATGGGTGATAGAACTTTGCTGGAAAATTTGATTCTCTTGAAGATGTATGATTTTGATGTGATTATTGGGATAGACTGGCTAGCCTCTTACCATGCATCAGTTGACTGCTTTAATAAGCAAGTCATATTTCAGGTTTCGGGAGAATCAGAATTCAGCTTTATAGAAAAGGTCCCATCTCTCATTTATGCATAATTTCAGCTATGTAGGTTTTATAAAGAGCGGATGCCATAGTTACTTAGCCTATGCGATAGATACACAAAAGGAGGAGGTGAAACTTGAGCTTATTCTAATAGTCCAAAAGTTTCCTAAGGTATTTCCGGAAGAGCTGCCGGGATTACTGCCGGATCGGGAGGTCGAGTTCACCATCGACCTAGCGCCGGGCACTACTGGCACACCCCGCTTCCCAGTGTACGGGCAAAGGACGCGACGAGGCCGCTACGTATTTACTCAGAAGTAAACACTCTAAGAGTATCTAAGCAATATGAAATAAAATGTACACAAGAGACAAGATGTAAATGAACAGCAACTTTATTTATTAAACATTCTTTTCACAATACAACTGAAATGAAAATACATGGAATGAAAGCAATGCCTAAACAATGGCATAATAGAAATGTAAAGGAAATATAATGTACAAGTGAATCTAAAACTCTGGATCTTCAGTAAACTGATCCAAGATAGAGAGTATATTGTTATAATGTTGTATTTAGTATTAACGCTGTTGTTTGTAGCTTGGTACAGAAGAATGCTAGTGTATACGAGATGAATCCCACTATTCTGGAGACTAAGGTATACGGAGCACAAGGAACCATTCAGCCACGGTACAACGGCAATGGATATTCAGGTTAGGTGTGTTATGGTTACAGTCTCGTGCCACTTCTAACACCTTCCGTACCAATCTACCCCTTATAAACCCCGCGATATCTTAATTATATTGTTTGTATTGTATTATAAATTGTATAGATGGATGACTTGCCGAAACTATGATATCAGTAATGGAACGGATATAATGGATGAACATGTAGATGGAATATATCCATGGTTCGGTTCGGTCAAGTCGTATAGATTGAATAGATTGAATATATGGATTCATGGATTCATGTTGAATATATACTTGAATCATATTCAAGTCAGTTTGATTATATTGAGACTCGGTCTGAGTCAGACACTTTTAAAAGAACTTGAAATCCTGATTGTTTTGGTGTTATCGGTAACTGCTGCACATGGACGGCAGGATTTATGTCTTTTTTAAAGACAATTACCGTGTTGATAATACTGTTTGTTAGATTGTCTATCTTAAATAGGAAAGCACCCATATCTCCGGCTCCCTGAGGCTCAAGAGACTGGTTCCGCTTAAACCTATATTTATTAGGGTCCTTATTGTAATTTAGTACAACTTGAGGGGTTTTATGTAAAAAAATAGTTTTGTTATACTTTCAAAATATACCTCAAGTATTTAATTATCGTCTTTAGAGTTTTCTTGGATGTTTCTTTTATTCAATGTGAAATTTCTAGTGAATATAACCTAATTCATAATATAAGGTATTTATTTGAAATATTGGAATTGTATGGTATTTTCTTGTAAATGAGATGTTTTTCTTGAATTTTGGAAATGTGGAATATTATAAATATTAAAAATAGATATTTTGATATTAATTACTTATATATTTATTTATTAAAAATATAAGTTTTATTTATACTAGAAATCATATTTTCAAAAGAAAAAATGTATTAAAAAACTTTCGAGATCGTATGCTCCTTGCGGAGGTCTGTATCTCACTCTACTAAGCCCAAAAATGTGCGATAATCCGCACCATCCCGAACAGGTTCCCCAAAATAGGTTGTAGGGGCGCAATTGCAAAGATTTATTAAATACACTTCTTATAGAAAAAGGTTTTATAAATTGAAGGTAGTTATATGTAAAGTCGTATTTTCCCAAATCTGTATTCCCAAATTCCATCATGCTATATTATATATGTGTGTTATGAGGAGGTAGGTTATTACCTCGTAAACTATCTATAGGTATAATAAGGAATTATAATAGTTTATGTCGAAACTAAACTATATGGTATTTTTCTGAAAAAGTATAATAAAAGTTACAAAAATGGTTAGTTTGATGTGCAACTTGTTTTATTAAGTTTGTTAATGTTTATTAATCAACATATAAGAATATGGTTTTATTTCGTTAAAGAAAAGTATAGTTTTTAAAGAAAACCGAATCGAAAGTTGGACTAACTCCGCTTTCATCGGGTTTTGGTTTTGAAAGTTTTTAGAATATAGAAGAGAAGAGAAATAGGGACTTACTGGTTTGTTGGACTAGAGGAGGGAAAGAGGAAGAGGTGGGAGGTGACGGTGTTTTGTTTCATCGTCGGAAACCCCTTGAGTTGTCGCCGGAAGTTCGTCGGAGCTTCGCCCTTTGCTAACTCCACTTGTACATAAAAGACTTGGGAATTTTTTATAGTTTTTATATAGAATTTTTCAGTATGAAGGGATGTAAAATGGGGTGGGTATTTATAGGACAAATTAGAGTTTAGGGGTGTGATAAAAATGCATTTAAATTTACATTAAAATGGGATTTAAAGGGGTTTTAATATTCTCTGTAAATGTGCAGAAAATAAACAACACTGGAGTTATAGGGGGAGTCCAAGGGTTGCTAGGGTTTGGTCTTCACAAAACCGGTAGCGCCAGCCCAAGATAGATCTTGGCCGGTCGGTTTGTGGAGGTGGGGGCTCGGATTGGGGCCACGTTCCCCTGACGGTCTGAATACTAATTTGCACATGTTTGTTTAGGCTGTGTCTCTTCAATTTACGTGCAGTGCACATGTGGTCTCTTAGGCTTGTTCCCTTATAAAAATTCAGAAGAAGAAGGGAAGAGGAAAATTCCCCACTAATGAAAGCATCACGTGTGAGCACGTGATCATCAACCCTTACAAAGAGACTCGGAGAGGGAAAAGGAGAAAGTACCCGCTAGTGGAGCATCACGTGCAAGCACGTGATGCATCTGTATGCAGAATAGGCAGCTCCGTTTAAAAGGTGGCAACTAAAACCTCACGTGCAAGCACGTGATCTTCTTTTCACACAAAACGTGTGGGACTCAGTTATAAAACAAACAAAGAACAAAAAGGCTCACATGTTACCACGTGATGCCTTGCCTCTGTTGGACTCCTGCATGCAAACAAACCAAATTAATTCTGTGAGAGATCACGTGGTAAACGTGATGGCTCTTATGCCTTCTAAACAGATAGAATTAAATTCTAAACAAAGGAATCAAAAGCACTACTTTGGAAAATATTTTCTTGGATCTTTCTAAACAAGAAAGATTGCACGCTGTAAAGTAGAGCGCCGTTGGATTAAAAATCCAATGGTGATTAAAAATCACCAATTTATATAAAGATTCTGTGCAAGGAAATATCTTCCTAAATTTTTCAGGAACAACAAAAGAAATATCTTCTGTAAAATAGAAGTTTTTGGATTAAAAATCCAACGGTGAATAAAATTCACCAAGTAATCTAAAAGATCATGGTGGTTATAAAATCAATCAAAATCTCTCAATGAAAGATTTGCTAAACAAACTGATTCTTTTCTTTCTCCTATAAATAGGAGCCAAGAAGAAGGAAAAAGAGAGAGAAGAAGGAGAGAGCAAAAACCCCTTGAAAGAAAAAAAAACAAAAGAGAATTTAATTCTTAAACCAAGAGTTTAACTCTTCTAAAAAGAACTTAATTCTTCCTCTGGTTGAAGATCTGCAGAAGCAGATCTCCCCACAAGTTGAGAATTTAATTCTCATCGGGGAGATCTGTCATGCAGATTCAAAACTTAGGGGGAGAATTGAGTTTAAAGAATTTAATTCTTTCAACGTAATATATAAGAATTTAATTCCTCTAAATAAAACTTGGGTTTAACCCTATAAAAGAATTTAATTCTTAAACAAAGGATTTAACTCTCCATGCACGTAAAAGAGATCAGCACCCAACATAATAAATGTCAAATCACGTGCACCCACGTGAGCCCCCCTCAATGATAAAAAAAGAACAATTGATATCAGGTCACGTGCTCCCACGTGACCCCTGAACTAGCCTCTTCAAAAAGATAAAAGGGGAGTAAACCTAAAACAGATCTCAATCTGAGGCGCCTCACGTGATAACACGTGACCCCTTCATAGTGCTTAGAACTTTCATGAGATGAAACAAGACAGTCTCTATATTTAGGGCGCCTCACGTGATATCACGTGACCCCTTTATAGTGCTAAGCACTTTCAGAAGAGAAGGGAGAATAATCAAATGCAAATGCGCCTCACGTGATCCCACGTGGCCCCAATAGTGCTCAGCACTCAGAAAAGAAAAGGGGTAATTCCAAAGAAGCTGGGCCTATTTTCAAGCGCCTCACGTGACCCCACGTCAGCGCCTTAAGCTCTTAGTGTTTAACACTACTTTAAGGCATCACGTGACCCCACGTGAGCGCCAAACATATGCCAATGTTTAACACTTCAAATAAAACAAAAGAATAAGGGGTGTCAGAGCCCACATTATTATTCAGTATCGCTGATGCAGAAATGGGATCAATCCTAAATAAAAATGATTAAATGGGCTGAGTCCAAGATTGGCCAAACCCTAAATTGACTGAGCCTATTGGCTTTAGTCCCAAACAAGATTATCAAATCTTTAATGAACATTCACTGGTTCAAGGGTACATCTCTTCACACCTCTGATATATGTCGTTGTAATTCTTCAACGTCTTCAGAGGGGTGGCGGGTCTTGGCAAACAAACACTCAATGGACCGCAACGTCCCTAAACTAAACTCTACGAACTATGATGTCCTTAAACTCATGAACTATGATGTCCTTAAACTTTATGGACTATGATATCCTTAAAATCATGGACTATGATGTCCTTAAAGTTTATGGACTGCCACGTCCCTAAACTAAACTCCACAGACTATGACGTCTTTAAACTCCATGAACTATGATGTCCTTAAACTCATGGACTATGATGTCCTTAAACTTATGGACCGCAACGTCCCTAAACTAAACCCCACAGATATGACGCCTTTAAACTCCATAGACTATGATGTCCTTAAACTTATGGACCGTAATGTCCTTAAACTAATTATGGACCGCAATGTCCCTAAACTAAAACGATATAGCCCAAATGCTCTTTTGTTGGATCTAAATGATCCTGTTGAGTAGATCTTAGTCTAAAATTAGACTAATGTATCCTCAACAAACGTTTAAATTGATCTTAGTCTCAAATGAGATTAACGATCCTTAAACCCAAACCCAAATCTAAGAAAATACGGATTTAGACTAATCCACGCCCTATGGGCGACAATATAAATTAGTCTCCTTATACAATCCACATGCAACCAAAAATAAAACAAACACACACGACATGAAGTGACCATCTGGAGAAGGAAAAAGTTGTTACCGCGATACGGTAGCGTAATTAACTGCAGGGGCTTGCGCCTGCAGGGAAGAGCGTCCCCACAATCAAAAACCCCTCAAATGAGGAGGAATCTGACGAAATCTGCTACAACGGCTGCATCAGTCTAAACCTCCGATACACGGTGCCATAAATCAACTTGGCATCTTTGGAGAGGTGGATGGATAAAACCAAATAGCATCTTCCCCCAAAATTCAGGCCGGACGTCCCAACGTCCCGGTCGTGTCTTTTCGGCGGAAAACAGATTCTGGCATGCCCGGTGGGACCTTTTTCTCTTTCCACTCCACACTTCATATGTCGTGTTTGCGAACGAATCACGGTTTAATGTGGTTGCTCCTGGAATCAAGGTACTAAGATTTGGTGTCCTTCTCCCGTGCAGAGAAAATGGCTTCCAACTGCACCAACTGCAACAGCAACTCCCACTCTGTCCTCGCTGGAGGAGTGACCTACGGGCCCTAAGAGGCCTCCATCTTCGCCATGCCAGTGGAACATGTGACTCGGGCCACCACTGGACTGTTCTTTGGGACCATAATCCCACCGGAAAACTTCAACGTCCCAATGCCGTCACAGGAAGCTCCGAAGAAGTCGGTCTTCGATCGGATTACAACTACCACGACCCCTCTCAACGGGCCGTCCAATTCCAAGTCTACCGCATCAGTCTTCGACAGGCTAAGCCTGAGCTCCAGTGTGTCCATGAAGAAGCCTGCAATACCTGAACGAGTCATCCCGAAGCGGATAGCCATTCCTACTTCGACGGACGAAGTCGTCAAAGGGGCTTCTCTCGCTAAGGGATCGGTCTTTGCGAGACTGTCCACCCTAATTCCTGCTTCAGGTTAGGTCGTCCAGACTACTTCCCCTGCCCAAAGGTCAGTTTTCGACAGGTTGGACGTTTCTTCTCAGCGGACGTCATTCTTCAATAGGCTGGCGCCAACAGCAACTCTTCACCAGAACAGGAGGCATGATGAAGCCACCCCCGTAACTGAGCCAGCCCCATCTGCAAGGCATGCTCGACGTCGCCACTGGCATCGAGTGAGGAAAGCTGGGGGCAGTTCCTCTTCTGGATTGACTCCACCAGCTCCGATGGTTGTAGTCGATGCTGCTGTTCCAACCGGGAAAAGTTTTGAACCACTCAAGTGGGTCCGCAAGAATTCTCCGACCGCTGTATTGAAAAGATCTACTCCACCTGTGGAGAATGTTACAAAGTCGATGCCGGAGCAGCCCCCTCAGCGGCTGTCTTCCAAAATCCACAAGGTCTGGCGGAGAGTCCAGGATTCTGCGATCGACAAGGATTATTCCCGCCAACAGAAGAAGATGAAGACTCAACAAGAAGAGGACCATCCCTCTGCCATGCCACGCAAAGTATCGTCTGCTCAGGTGCCTACTACAACTGCCCCCTCAACTTCAATCATCCATAAAAGAGGAGGGCGGGGAAGATCCCTATTCCTGCGATGAATCTCAAGGGCACTGAACCCAGACGCTCCAAGTCTGTGGGCATGGTAGTGCATACTGTTTATATGGCTTCCGGGAAGGAGGAGAGCCATGCCTCTGGGGGTCATCGACCACTCACCCGATCGGTAACAAAAGATCATGAGCAACAACAGAAGCTCCAGGAGATGTTAACGAAGATGTCTGCACTCACGGGACATTAGGAAAGCCCCGAAGCATCGTCGGATCAGCGCCAGGAACAAGAAACCGATGCCGAGTTCCTCCGAAGGATGCTAGAAAAGAAAGATCAAGAGACAACGGAACAAGTGGCCAATATAAAACAAATGGCGCTATTGTTTCAGGATATGGTGGGCATGATGATCCAGACAGACCCTCCAGCCGAAGATCCGTCAATAGTAATCGAAGATGACAGAGGGGAGACGTCAAACCCTATTCCGGCTTTTTCAGCAGCAAAGGAGGAAACAATCTCGAAAGCTGCACTCGATAATTATAGAGCTCAACAGATACGAGCCCATCAAGCGAACGAAGCTGCTGGCCAAGTTGTCAGAACTGGGCGACCCTATCCAAGCAGGTACGATCAGATTAAGTACCTGCCAGGATACACAATCCCTAAATTTCATGTATATAAAAGGATAGGCAACCCCCACCAGCATGTCGTCCAGTTCAGGGCTCTGTGCGGCAACAGTGGAGGTGACGATAAACTACTGCTTCGCCAATTCGTCGGCAGCTTGGCAGAGACGGTGTTCGAATGGTATTCAGAACTTCCCAACGATTCCGTCAAAACTTTTACGGAGATGGAGTTGCTATTCACCCAACGTTTCTCAAGCGCTAGCGAACGCACCCCAATCACGGCATTTATTGATCAATGCCAGGGTGAAGCCAGGAGAAACATGGGTTCAGTATGCGATACAGTGGCGGAACCTATGGTCGAAATGCGAACAACGCATAGAAGAGGCTCCTGCAGTGGGCATGTTTGTAGGAACCCTCGATCCGCAGGCGACCATATCCCAGTTCATGTTGTTTTTCAGGCCAACCACTTTCCAGGCCTTGATTGACAAGCTGGCCTAAATGGACCAGATGGGTCATAAGCTTTCCTTTTCAAAGTCAAAACCGCTGAATGAAAAGGGCAAAGGGAAAGCGACCTTTGTCGCCAACACTCAACAACAGCCGAGCAACATAAAACCGGTTGTTCGCCAAAGCAACGTGCGCCTATGCCAATCCCTCGAGGAGAAACTGGGACGTCTTTACTCGTTTTCCCGAGATAAAACAAGGAGACTGTTCGAACTGGCAATGCGCAATGGGCTCATCACTTTGCTGGAGCCGAGACACTCATCGCAACCGGTGACGCCAACCATCCTAACTATTGTCTACTATCGAGTAATGGGTCATCCAATCGAAGATTGCTACGTCTTCAAAAATTGGGTTGAAGACCAGTATCAACAGGGTAAATTCACGTTGTCTGAAAACTGGAAGGTAAATTCTCCACGATCGCACGCTCCTAAAAATATGGACACGCTGGGAGCATCATGTTCATTCATAGAGGAAGCTCCATGGGAGGTAGTTCTTTCGGTAAAAACAAAAAGAATGCTGAAGGATCTTCAAACATGCCCGGCGATCGGGTGGAAAAGCTCGCTAGAACCCGAGGTCATCGAGAGAATGCTGAAGCCACGCCCGACGCCAAGAATTGGCAGTGATAGTCAAAACGCCTAGGCCCAGCAGTCAAAGTCTTTGAAGAAAAAGAAGAAGACCAAAAAGCCCGCGCAGTTTGATGATAAGCGCACGGATCTGCAAAAGCATATTGGCACGCTGGAGGAATACAACCAGAACGCGCGGACCCCAGTCACACTCTATGAGTTTCTCAACCATATCCTTGAGAACAGAGGCAATAACAATGACGAGGGAGACGACGCGTCAGAAGAACCCGAAGATTATATGGCAAGTTGTCACATGATCTCTCACTCGTCAATAGATGATAAAGAAGCTCCTGATACAGAAAAGCTGGGGGCAAAATCGTCACCAAAATCCTTAGAACCGTCCAATGAGTTGATTGACGTGCTGCTAAACGAAGCCCGTCAGAAGAGCAAAGTTGATCGAGAACGCAAAATGGCCATACTAGAAAAAGCCAGGCGTCGACGTCAAGTGGAAGAATTCGCGGTAGGGATGGATCACAAAACACCCCAACCAAACCAAATCACACCCAAAATGGGTGTATTCCTTCGCGTGACAAATACACATGCATACAGGATGAACAATGGACCGTAATGTCCTAAAACTAGCTAAGGACTGAAATGTCCTAAAACTACCTACTGACTGAAACGTTTTTAAACTACTACAAACCCGCGGCATCCTTGGGTTAACGTGTAAAAAAACGGTACGTCCATAAGCAAAATGGGCACGGATGAAAACCCGAAAGGGCTCCGTGAGTAAAAACAGCGGGGCTACCGGCGAGTTTATGAAAACCCAAAAGGGCGCAGACTCGTAAAAAAAGGGGGGTACATCCACAAGCAAAATGGGCATGGATGAAAACCCGAAAGGGCTCCGTGAGTAAAAACAGCAGGGCTACAGGCGAGTTTGTGAAAACCCGAAAGGGCGCAATCTCATTAAAAGACACTTGCAAGGTCCCCTCGACCTTATAAGGAGAAAACTACCTGCGTGAGATCCTTACGACTCACAAAGGAGCAACACACTTAGGGATCTCCACGATTCCTAAGGAGAAATTACACTTACGAGATCCTCATGACTCGTAAGGAGAACCCTCTTATGAGACCCTCACGGCTCATAAGATTCAAAAGCCTTAAGCTACAGGGATCTGAACCTGTTCTTAAGCCATCACCTTTCCCAGACTGCCTTACAAGCGTTTCAATATTGACCCTTGTATACAATCCATGGGCACGAATAAACATTTCCCCAACAGAGTCCCACCAGCGACAAGGGATATCCTCACATGGTGAACGACCCTTGTAAGTCCTCTCGACTTATAAAGAGAAAATACTCTTGCAAGATCCTTACGACTTACAAGAAAACATACACTTAGGAATCCTCACGATTCCTAAAAGAGAAAAGACACCTGCGAGATCCTCACGACTCGTAGGGAGAAACAACTTTGTGAGACCCTTACGGCTTATGAAGTCAAAAGCCTTAGTCGACAGGATCTTAACCCTGTTTGCTAAGCCATCCTTGTTCGAACTGACAAAGGCAGATGATGATTCGCTCCTGGCAATGTCCCAGTGGTAGCGATGTTGATGCCTGAATCGGAATAAAATTCCAAGTCCTTTCACGGCAAATGATGATTCGCTCCTGGCAATATTCCAGTCGCAGCGATGCTGATACTAAAACTGGCACCAGATTCCAAGTTCCATAATCGCGATAAAAAATCAGCGAGCCAAAAATGCATATGAAATAGCCGAAATGATAGGGCAACTTGCAACAAAATCAGCAAGTAAAATATATGCATACAAAATAGCCGAAATAATTGGGCACCGCGAAAAATAGCCGAAATGATTGGGCAATGGCGACTTTCGCGATATAAAAAGCTGAAATGATAGAGTATCGCGGAAAGAAATAAAAAATGAAATAAAACTTTTTGCCCTACAGGCGAGTCCATACTGACCCTTGTATACAATCCATGGACATAAACGAAAAAGGAACCACATGTCCCCCACCAGATCCTGTCAAAAGGGAAAATCAGATCTCAACAGCAGCATCTGCATCTCAGAAGACCAACAACGGCGTTCCTCCTCATACTAGCAGAGCACGGACGCAACACCACCAATCAGGGCCACGGTGAAGTCCCCAGTTCCAAGACTCTACGGTTCACGGACAACCTAGCGTCATCCAATGACCCAATCACGGAAACACGTCATCAAATGACCCCGTCTCGGATACACATCAGCAAATGACCCCGTCGCGGAAACATATCATCAAATGACCCCATCTCGGAAATACGTCATCTAATGACTTTGTCTCGAAAACAAGTCAACCAACCCCAGGGAAATCAGTGTCCTTGGCAAAAACCTCGATTCAGGAAAATCAGCATCCTTGACGAGAGCATCTCGATTCGCGACGACCCGCAAGAAAATCAGTGTCTTTGCAGGAATCTCTCGATTCGTCTCAACTCCAAGGAAATCAGTGTCCTTGGAAAAAACCTCGATTCAGGGAAATCAGCGTCCTTGACGAGAGCATCTCGATTCGCATCGACCCGCAAGGAAATCAGTGTCTTTGCACGGTTCTCTCGATTCGTCTCAACCCCAGGGAAATTAGTGTCCTTGGCAAAAATCTCGATTCAGGAAAATCAGCGTCCTTGACGAGAGTATCTCGATTCGCGTCGACCCGCAAGGAAATCAGTGTCTTTGCAGGAATCTCTCGATTCGTCTCAACTCCGAGGAAATCAGTGTCCTAGGTAAAAACCTCGATTCAGGGAAATCAACGTCCTTAACGAGAGCATCTCGATTCGCTTCGACCCGCGAAGAAATCAGTGTCTCTGCAGGAATATACGACGTCAGCAAAACGGATCCACGGTAAAGTCCCCTAGTTCCAAATCTCGATGGTTCACAGACAACCTAGAGACTACATCGGAGCCATGGCAGAGTTCCTAGTTCCAAGTCTCGATGACAACATCTACAGCCTAGAGATCAACAACGGTGTTCTTCCTCCAGCAGGATGCATACGCGACATCAACAAACGGAGCCACGACAAAGTCCCCTAGTTCCAAATCTTGATGGTTCACAGACAACCCAGAAACAACCTCGACATTCGTCGCAATATTGCAGAATCAATGTCAACAAATGAAGCAAAGGAAGATCCCTAGCTTCAGGGTCTTGATGGCAATGAGACCTGAAAGACTATCGGAGATCATCTCACTCCAGCGCGGAGTGGTCATAACTCATCGGGGCTCCCAAACTGAGCCTAACCTCAAGTAAAAGGCGACATGGAATATCCATAACGCTTGCTCTTTCAACGGTAATATCACTAGAAGATTACTTGAAGACGTCTTGTCCAGCCCCCGAAGGGATCAGAGACACGAAAGTCGCGGGGCTACTCGAACAGCAAGATTGCGTATCGAGGAATACACCGGCCAACGCGGCCGTACGACGGGTAAAAAACCCTAGTACCACAGACCCTAACGGACTTCTATTAGTAGTAGTTAACTGTGACGTTAGGACATCCTTGCGAGAACTTCTCGATTTGTCTCGACTCGTGAGGAAATTAGTGTCATTGCGAGAACTTCTCGATTCGTCTCGACTCGTAGGGAAAAGCCTTAGGCAATGGGGATAAGGACTTGTTTCCTAAGCACTGGGGCCCTGCAAGTCGGTCCAAGATAGACTATTGCATACTATTCACGGGCAACACTCTCCAAAGTCGAATCTTGATAAGGAAGGAAACAACCACCTACGAGTCCTCTTGACTTGTAAGCGGGAAAATTCTCTTGTAAGATCTTTACGACTCTCAAGAGAAAATACACACTTAGGAGTCCTCACGACTCCTAGGGAGAAAATACACCTACGGGATCCTCTTGACTCATAGGTAGAAAAGTCTTTATGAGACCCTTACGGCTCATAAAGTTGGAGAGCCTTAGGCGACAGATCTGAACATGTCTCCTAAGCCATCGCTGCCCTGGAAGGAGATCAAGATAGATTATCTACAAAATGCATTTGCTAAAAGAGACACACCACCATGAAACAAAATATGTCTTTTATTCATAAATCCAAATGAATACAAAGTACAATCTATAAACGAATCAAAAAATACTCCCATTCAGGAGTAAGTGCAAAAGGAGAATAAAAAAAACATATATATCTTCAGGCCGGCGGACGGTGTAATAAATTCGTCAGTTCATCCTTCTTCCGCTGGGCATCGGCTTCATGTTTTATTATTGCTATAAGACGGGTCTCTGCCTGAGACTGTTGAGCCTGATACGAGGCGAGCCGACTCTCAAGCTCTTTTTCAGCAACTTTGTGAGCTTCAACCATCTCGCGAGTAAAAATAACGACTTTATCAATAGCTACCACCTCCCTGATAGCTTCTTGAAGCATCCGCCAAAGTTCATACGCACGAGTGGTCTTAGCCGTGAGTTCAGCTTGAAGTTCCCCCAAAGCATTTGAAGATCTCCGAAAATTTTCGGTTGAGCCTCTTCTTGCATGACTGCAGATTTGCAGCGCACCGTTCAATCAGCCCCCGCAAGCTCGTCTTTGCAGCCACGACCTCTGAGGGAAGGCGTGTGCACTCGAGACCATGTAAGCAAGCCTCCACTCGACGACAAAACTCAATCCAAACATGCACCAATGTTTCATCATGGTAAGTGGGGAGAAAGGGCAGAGAAATGTTGGCTTCGGCAGCAAATTCTTCGGCTGTGATCGATCTACCAGCACGAAGATCTTCGATAAGAGCCGACAAGGAATGAAGGGTTTGCTTCGCCATCCGTTCAGATGCGCGCCGGGCATAAGGGTCGGGTGGCATAATGCGAGACTCCAGTGTGATAGGAACGGGCAAAGCTGTCAAGATTCATGAACAGTCAGCGAGATTTGCAAACAAAGAATAGATGAAACAACGTCAAAACCTTACTTACCCGCAGTCATGCAAGGAGGGTTTAACAAATCCCCAGGCCCGTCGAGGATCTCAACTTCGTCGTCAGCTTCCAGAAATATAGAAGACATTAGCATCATTATACGAAATAATGATAATGCAATGAGGGGGTCAAATAACACCGACCTTGCCCAGAAGAAAGGACGATGCGTTGCAGGGATATTGCATGCGGGGCGGCCATCTCGAGCAGACGCTGAAAAGACTTTCTGGGGGATAGATCCACAATGGACGCCGCCAATCCTCGTAATTCTGAAAAGACAGAAAGATTCAGATAATGGAGAGATCATTAAAACAACATATAGAAGACTACCTTCGATACTCCTCCCGCTTTGAACTGGAGGGATAGCAGCTTCGGCAGCCTCCTCCGTACCCTCAGGCATATCACCGGGGACGTAGGCTGGTGTAACAGCTTCCAATTGAGGGGCAGAGGCCACCGCTTCAGGCTCCAATGAAGGGACAGCGGTCTCGACTACCTGTTCCACAATCTCCGGGCCGTCACCAGAAAGATCCATTAAATCTGCGGCCAATGAGGATGCCTCTTCTGGGAGAGCAAGCACCGGGAGAACATAAGCCACCAATGGAAGCTCTGCAGCAGGAATAGCAGCCGTAATGACCTCCTCCACACCTACTAGTGCCTCATTGAGGATATTTACAGAGTCCGCAGTCAGGACATGACTTGAGCTCAAATTTTCTGCCATGACCGAAGTCCCTGCAAAGTTTTTCGCAAAGATAAGGAAATATAAAATACGATACAAAAGAAAAAATACGGAAAGCGTGCATACCAATGCGCCAGGGTGCCTCCAGTATGTCTTTTTCAAGCCATCGTTCCTTCCTCAGGAAATGTGCTCGCCGGGCGTCAAACGTAGACTCATGCCCACCGGTCTTCGCTGCTACCTCATCTTCGGAGGCAGCTGAAATGGGCTACTTGAGGGCTATATCATCTTCCGGTCGCAGGGGACCCATATGAACCCTTCCCAGTGATGGAGGATCTTCGTAAAAGATAACCGGGGGGTAAGGCCTCTTCGGGACGCGCATGTTCTCAGTCTCATCCTGGGAACACCTTATAGCCTCGGCCAATTGTGCGGCTTCATCGGCAGATGAACCTGGAAAATGAAGACCATCATCCAGCTCTTGCATGGATATTGGTTCGTCTTGAACAATAGGCTCGGATTCCACCAAAAGGTCAAGCAGACCGGTGACCGTCTTCTTTCTCCTCTTCGACACGGAACTAGCGCTGGTAGAAGATCGCTTCCTTCCCTTCGGCGCTTTGGCGCGACGTTGGCCCACTTCGCCCCCGCTATCCTCTTTCGGCGACACCACTGCTGATAACGGCACTGCCGCTGGCACTTCAGTGGAAGTGTTAGTTATATGTATGCCCTAGAGGCCATTACTGTACATAGGATGTATATTGTAGTGGATGCTGGGACATATATAGGGAGGACTTTCTTGCTCGACATGATAGTATGCTATCTGGTTGCTCTTTACCTTAACGTGTATACTGATCGTCTCTCTGTTACATGTTGGTAAAGCCCTTAGGATATGTACTTGACTACCTGGACTATGATGCGGATCATACTAGTGGGGACATGGTAGTCCATAAGTACATCCTTCAAAGTCCCTAGTCGAGGGTGTATCGAGACGGGGCATCGATATACCAGAGTAGACTAGCGTATACCTTCTCGACCCATACAGATGGGCGATGGATGATCCCATATCCATTGGTGTTTGACATCAGAGATGATATACGGGTGCTCAGTAGAGACTGGGTACACTGGACGGACTCGCCGAGAACTCCCAGATGGTATTATACCTCACGTCAGATGGCAGTTCTCTGGTGACACTGGTACAGAGTAGTCTGTTGACCCGAGATCGTCATAGAGTCTTGTGTGGTTCCCACTGTGCTTTGATTTACATCTTACCACGTCCAAGAGGGCGTGCAAAACGGTGGTTTTTTGGTACAGTCCCGAGTCACATGGAGGCAATGAGCGATAGGAGGGGATTCGTCTCTCCCGGTATAGGGGGTTGATGTTGCGCTGTGTTCGATTGGCTATAACAGGAAATCCCTGGCCAGGGTTGCTGAGATTTACTGGTAAGTGTTACCAGTAGTTTCTCGAACAGTTATAGACCTCATATCGACACGACTTATCGAGCTATTGGGGTCTGACGTTTACCACCCCTAGGCGAGATATGCGACATATCAGACGATCAGACCGGACTGTACGGTAGTGTTACTGGTCGGATTCACTGGAGTGTGAGCGGGCTTGCTCGTCGATCTTCAGATCGCTCAATACCCGGGTGGCCGTTACGTTTAGCAGACCGCTTGCGGCTTGTGGGTGTTTGATATGATCATCATCTGCTGCCGGCGTATTGACGAGTCTTTAGAGTCCTACACAGAGGTTTCCTGGCTCAAGCGAAACGAAATAGGAGCGCATATGAGATATGTGCGGGACCGAGAATAATGCGTGTATGTGATACCGTATTCTATTCTCGCGATGTATGTGTCGAATGGTTGTATGCGATATAACCTAGTTATCGAATCGTAGATTGATTCGATAAATCGATACATTGGATATTAGTCGGTTATATGTGATATGACCGGATCGTTAAATCAATTGTTGATTTAATGATTTAATGTATAATTATATATTTGATATATTACTTTGCATTAACTAATATTGGTTCACTTTAAATGGATTTTCTCGCTCGGTTGTGCACATTGTATATTCGATATATTTTCGTGCACTTGATTGT
The DNA here is from genome assembly GCA_030015575.1 of Agapanthus africanus. NCBI lineage: Eukaryota > Viridiplantae > Streptophyta > Magnoliopsida > Asparagales > Amaryllidaceae > Agapanthus > Agapanthus africanus. Next base: position 21,359,496 of record CM057348.1, on the reverse strand, counting down.
ATCATGTTTGATGATACATGTTTAACTATAGTTAAGTGTAATGGATTAAGCCATGGTTAAACTAATGATTAGGGTTTTCTTTTCTTACTTATTTATTTATTTATTTATTTTGAATAGATAAGAAAAGAATGGTTGCTAATTTTGGAGTTTAGTTGAAGCTTCATGAAGCTTTGACTTTGTAACCATTCTTGTCTTCATCTTTAACCCTAACCATTAATCTAACCTTAGTTAATTCTCTACACTTGACCATGGTTCTAATATGATAAGTATTCATTTTTTTTTCCAATTATAATTAACATATCATATCATTTTTCTTCTTCTTCTTCCTTGAACTCAAGAAGAAAAGCTTAGGTCATCAATGGTGATTGATGATAAAGAGTGAGAAATCCAATTCTAAATTGAACCCACTTCCTATTTCTTCATCCTCTACCTCTTGCCAAGTAGTAGAGTGTGTTTTCTTCACAAGTTTCTTGACTTGGTGAAGTCGGAGCTTGATTTAGCGATGCCTCGACGTAGATCATCTTCGGCATGGACATCGACGACCTAGCTTGCCCATTCTCCGACGAAGCCGACGCTAGAGCCCGGATTTGATTTGGACAGCGGAGAGGACTTCGTTGCGGAGCTATGGAGGTGGAGCACCGGATCTACAAAGGTTGTATTTCCGTATTCCCTTAGTTAAGTGTTAACTAGTTATCTTTTCGCCTAGTTTTCTAGCAAACGATCCGTAGTCGGGTCTCTCGGCACCCATAATATTTGAAATTGGCATGTTCGATGCCTTGTGAGACCTCACTAGGGTGCCTAGGAACCCTACAGTGGTATCAGAGCCTAGCTAGAGCCTTAGGCGAAGTCCAGACGGAGTTTGAAGTCCGAACGAACCCGAAAACCCATTTCTAACATGCTCTCTGTCCTTTTTTGAAAACAGTGAGTTTTTCCAAATTAAAAATTGCTAAAAAATTCAGCAGGGAAAAATAAGAATTACGGTGCAAAAAGTTTCTGGTGAACAGTAAATTTCGCGGCGGATCCGCGGCAGAAGCATGGCTTCTGCGGCGGATCAGCGGCCCCTTGATGACGTCAGCCCTGTTCCTTTGCACAGTAATTCCTAGTTCAAAGAGCTGAGTTTTCTGGGAATTTTTAATATTTATTCAAGAGTTGAATTTTTCTGCTGTGTTTTTGGGGATTCGGTGTTTCGATCGGAGTATCAAATTTTGTCTGTGTGGCTTTCCGGATAAATTTTAGAATATGTTAAAAAGTTCGACCGGATATAAATACCCAATTTTTCCCCTGTCGGGAAATTTCCAAGTGTTGGATTTTTCCGTAGTTTAACGACGTTCTAAGTAGTGCAAGTAACGCGATGGTCCCTCTAGAAGACAACAAACCTTAACTCGATTATGTGACCGTCTTGAACTGCCCTTTGAACCTTCGGGTTTGGGGCAGTACGGCGTGCCACATGTGAGGCGTTGGCTTGACCCTTCTACGGCTGGACCGTCGGTACTGAGGCACGAACTGAATGTTGTTAGACTTATTTCATGTGTTGATCTGTATCGGGAAAACTTGGGTGTTCGAATGTTCAATCAGAAAGTTTAACATTTTCTAATTATCTGGAATGGGATACAATAATTGGAATTCACAAGTAGTTATGAGATAACGGAATGAATATTATAAACGTAGCAGTTTAGTCTCACTTGATCGGTTGCCACGGAATTTTGATGTGATCAAAAGTCCGTCGCAATCACGTAGCGTACGCGGATACTCGCCGAGTAAACTTAATAGACAGCCTCGCTCCATAGCCCCGACCAAGTGACTGTAGGAGAACCCCGTCGCCGAAAGCATCCGTTAGGGTGCTCGCGGTAGCGGTGTTCCGCCTTGGTGCACTTCGTCGACGGTATCAGGGGTGAGGCCGCCTACTAAAGTTTGCGACGAGTATTCGATCAGGATGTCGGGAATCTTGTTGAATTGCCCGACTCGATATTGAAAAGTGTTTTCGATAATGAGACTAAAATGCGGGGTTTATAATTGTTAGGCATGTGATGTCTAAGGTATTCATTTGATTAGGCATGCGATGTCTATGCAGATTGCGGATTCCAACTGTTGTAGTTTTACACTTTCTTTTCTATGACCGTAAGTGTAATATGTGATATCGCCGGTTTCGTTGCTATATGTCAACGACAATTGGGATGCGCATATTTACTTACGTTAATGACATGTGATGTTATGTGTTGCTGGATATGTTATATTGGATCGTCGTGATTGAATAGCCGGGGGTTTTTATGTGAGATGAGTGTTTTTCATTTTCATTCATGTAAAAACTTGTATGTAATATTCTTTTATTGGGGCGCTTCCAGGTTGCGGAAGTTGTCACCGTTTGTATATTATTTACTTTTCTGCACTAGGATAGACCCAAGGAGGGGAGCACAAGTAACCGGGTTCTGGGGTCCAGTGGGAGACCAACTCGAGGAGTCGAGTCCGGGTCTCCTAACTCCAAAATTGGTAGGGTTGCTTGCCGCTCTCGTAGGGGTCTAGGGGTGTGGGTTTGGCTATTCATCACGACCGTGGAATCCGTGTTTTATACTGGCTCGTATTGAAAACACGGACGTCCTAGTATATCCAATATTTCATATGATTCTTCTGCTGCGATATCTGTGATGTGATCATGTGATGTTCTGTGATAGATACAGTATATATGATATATTATATAGACGTTACTTATGTTTTACACCCGCGCTAGCCCTGCCCCGCTCTGCCGTTAGTTACCTAACCTAACGGTGCACGAGGGGACATCGAGGCGAATGCGGATGGCATAAGTGTACGTCGTATTTATCTGTGATGTTTAGGTACTTAAATGATGGGACTTCATTAATGAGATTAATGAAATAAAAGAAACCTAAGATGTTGTAGAATCGAATTTCAAAATAAAACAGGTAGCTACAGTTCTTGCTTTGCACAGCGGTATATATGATATATCTTGCACCTTATTCGATGAGGAAAGGACCGAGATCCCTTCACCGGGAGTGACTCCTTTAGCAATAACTGGCAGATGCTACACACTCGGTTTGTTTTTTGATTGCTTTTAAGAGTTTTTGCTTTGCACAGTGATATATATGATATATCCCGCACCTCATTCGACGAGGAAAGGACCGACGATCCCTTCACCGGGAGTGACTCCTTTAGCAAAACTAGAAAAGCCTCAAAAACACTCCATTTCAAAATTCATTCGATCCTACAACGATATCAAGTTCATTACGCAATAGGTTTTCAGAAAAACCTGTCGTAGCCCTCCGTCATTTCAGATAAATCCTGTTTAGTATTCGTGCTGCGTTTGTTGACCTTGTCAAGGCGCAGTGTGCGGTAGCTAACCAGTATTTATCTGCTTATGCATATGATGCAGATTGGGTTAGGGTAGTCGTGCGGCCTTGTTGACCTTGTCAAGGGTCGTGCGGGTGGGTTTGATTCAATCAAGAAATGACGGGTTGAACTTGACTTGCGGTCTATGGTTTGTTGACCTTGTCAAGGTCATAGATCGTTCGGGGCAAAATATTATCGGGAATTTCAAGTGTTGAAATTTGCAATGAGATTGCATACCTTCTATGAGATAGTTGGATCCCGATACCCACTACGAGTAAGAGTTACTCCTGGGAGAGTTTTATACATTACAATTAGCCGATCAAGTAGGTGTCTAGAAAGGTGTCAACGGGGTTACGCCTCTGGGAAAACGAGATTTACAGTAATTAGGTTCGTGCGAAAGCACGGGGGACCTCCCTCAAAGTACCGACACTGGCCTGGCTGAACGATTGGCGAACTTGTAGTGTGTAATTAATCCCGGCTAGTCTTTCCTTTTAGGGTTTGAAGGAAGATTTGATAAAAAGCAGTGGGAGCCATCCTGATTAGATAAAATTATAACCAATCTATTCTTGCAAGAGCGCACGCTGAGTGTTTTCTTCTCTCTCTCTCCAGGTAGCGACCATATCACGCCTTAATCAAGATAATAATACGGAATATTGACCGAACCCGCTTGTTATACTGAGCTGGGGAACGTTGGTCCCGCTCCAACTTATAATTGTTATAAGACAGAGCAGGAAATTGGGGAATACCAGATTTCCCGTACCGCCCAAACGAAGAGAGTGAATGCTGATGCATCATCTTCGGGTGTGTTCATTATACAGAGAACTGTTTCTCAGTAACCTTTACGTCCTGGGTATGTGATACCAGATCAGGATCCCAGATATGTAATATGTTACATAGGGCTACAGACAGGTAGAGAACTGAGAACGGGTGATAAGTTTCATGAGGCAGAAAACGGGGCAAATGTTGCAGCCAAGTCTGTTGGTCACTGTCACCCTGTATTACAATACATTGATTCTGAACGAATGTTATTAGATACCGAACCTGTTATGCAAAATCATATCTGTCTCTTTATTAGTAAAGAAACGATAGAATTTTGTATTGTTGGACAATGTTTTGAACATTTCCTATATCAAAAGTTGATCGGTTCAGGCACGTTATCTAAAAGCATTGATGTTCTAAATCAAACTACAGTTCTTAGTATACTGAACACACACAAGAGGAAAAGTTCAGAACTGAACGATTCCTTCTTGAGGTATTGTAGACTAGGTCAGATCAATGTGACCCGACTAGCTAGAGTTACATATAGATGCATATTTAAATCAGTTTGAATTTACATCTTGTGAAACTCGCCAGTCATGTCACAAAGATAAGATGACCATAGCTCCGTTTACTGGAAACAGAGAAAGAGTTAATGAACTCTTGGGACTGATACATGTTGATGTATGTAGGTCCCCAGTCTACACATGCCAAGACCGGTTCTTTGTACTTCATTACATTCTCTGATAAATCTCTCAAGATTCAGACATATGTTCCTGTTGAAACACAAGTCCGAACCTTTTGAGATATTCACAGAATATAAGTTAGAAGTAGAGAACCAAAATACGGGTATAAGTATTATGTCCTTTGATGTGATCAAGGAGGAGAATACTTGAGCACGGAAATCCTGGACTATTCTAAAGGAGAATGAGATTCTCTCTCAGCATTACTCCTTCGTATACACCATAGCACGATGGTATATCGGGGTGGAGCAATCACACCCTATTTGATATGGTGTGCTCTATGATGAGTACTACTGAGTTACCTATTTCCTTTTGGGAGTTATGCACTTGAGAAGCTGCATACCTATTGAATATGGTTCCAATCAAATCAGTTGTCTACCACTTCATATGTGATATGGAAAAGGAAGAGCCCATTTCTTAAGTTAGTTAAGATTTGGGGTTGTCCGGCCTATGTCTGAAAGCAAAATCCGGACAAGCTCGAGGCAAGGTCTGTAATGTAGAACTGGAAAGGTTCCAGCTATACGAACTACAGCAGATGATTTGATAGAACCAAGGGATTCAGTAGATACCAACGAACCTCAGCCTCTCCGCCGATCTAGTAGGGTTCCTCACCCACCTGAGAGACACTTCGGTTTCTCTATGACAGTGGGAGCGAGGATTGCATCATGAGATGATGACCCAACTAGTTTCGAGCTGGCCATCGAGAGTAAGACTCTGTAAGAATGGCTGGATGTTTATCGATCTGAGATGGAATCCTTATACACCAACAAAGTATGGACTTTGGTTGCTATATCTGAAGGGTTAAATCCCCATCAGGAGCAAGTATATCTTGAGAAGATTACTTGGTGTAGATGGAAAAGTTAAGACTTTCAAAGCTAGACTTGTTAAAGGTTTTCGTCATTGACCAGGCGTGGATAATGATGAAACCTTTTCAAGTAGCTATGCTTAAGTCCATCCGGATCCTACTTGCCACGGCTACATACCATGACTACGATATCTGGCGGTTGGGTGCCATGACAGCTTTTCTAAATGATGATTTAGAAGAGTGCGTCTGTAAGTACACAGCCAGAGGGCTTCGTAAACAGTGGGAGCAGCGGAAACGTGTGTAAGATGCTTTATAGGATAAAGCAGGCATAGCGGAGTTGGAACATCTGTTTTGATGAAGTAGTCAAAGAGTTTGATATCATCAAAATGGTAGATGAACCTTGTATAAACAAAAAGGTAGTAGGGAGTATGGTAGTGATCCTCGTAGAGTACGTGGATGACATACTCTTGATAGGGAAGGAGTTTCCTATGCTACGCTCGATCAATCTCCGCTTATCACAATGATTCTCCATATAGGATCAAAGTGATACCTACTAAATCCTGGATTTTGGATCTATGAGATAGATCTAATTGGATGTTAGGATTCTTACTAGTTGTAGTGAGATGGTATCAATCGATCCTGGGGAGAATCACTGGAAGGGTTCCAGGGTGATAATGACGACTGAATGTCAGTCGCAGGCATTGTCTTTACCCTCAGTAAAGGGACGGTATGTTGGAAGAGTTCCAAGCTAGATACCGTGACATACTAGACGATAAAGGCAGGATACATCGCTACTTAAGATGCTACCAAAGAGGCTGTTTGGGTGTATATTAGTTCATGAGATGAACTACGTTCCTACCATTGTGAGACAATGGAGTTGTGGCTCATGCCGAGGAACGCCGGTCCCATCAGTGATCCAGACATATTCTAAGGCAGTGTCACCTGATCGTGGAGATGGTTGATCTCCAGGGGATCGAGGTTAGGAGAGTAGACTCAGAGGACAACACAGCGGATCCACTCACAAAGGCCTGTTCCCAGAGAGAGACTTTTATGGGATGGTTGAGTATGAGATACTTCAACCACTGCTACAGATGGCCCTAGTGCAAGTGGGAGATTGTTAGTTATATGTATGCCCTAGAGGCCATTACTGTACATAGGATGTATATTGTAGTGGATGCTGGGACATATATAGGGAGGACTTTCTTGCTCGACATGATAGTATGCTATCTGGTTGCTCTTTACCTTAACGTGTATACTGATCGTCTCTCTGTTACATGTTGGTAAAGCCCTTAGGATATGTACTTGACTACCTGGACTATGATGCGGATCATACTAGTGGGGACATGGTAGTCCATAAGTACATCCTTCAAAGTCCCTAGTCGAGGGTGTATCGAGATGGGGCATCGATATACCAGAGTAGACTAGCGTATACCTTCTCGACCCATACAGATGGGCGATGGATGATCCCATATCCATTGGTGTTTGACATCAGAGATGATATACGGGTGCTCAGTAGAGACTGGGTACACTGGACGGACTCGCCGAGAACTCCCAGATGGTATTATACCTCACGTCAGATGGCAGTTCTCTGGTGACACTGGTACAGAGTAGTCTGTTGACCCGAGATCGTCATAGAGTCTTGTGTGGTTCCCACTGTGCTTTGATTTCCATCTTACCACGTCCAAGAGGGCGTGCAAAACGGTGGTTTTTGGGTACAGTCCCGAGTCACATGGAGGCAATGAGCGATAGGAGGGGATTCGTCTCTCCCGGTATAGGGGGTTGATGTTGCGCTGTGTTCGATTGGCTATAACAGGAAATCCCTGGCCAGGGTTGCTGAGATTTACTGGTAAGTGTTACCAGTAGTTTCTCGAACAGTTATAGACCTCATATCGACACGACTTATCGAGCTATTGGGGTCTGACGTTTACCACCCCTAGGCGAGATATGCGACATATCAGACGATCAGACCGGACTGTACGGTAGTGTTACTGGTCGGATTCACTGGAGTGTGAGCGGGCTTGCTCGTCGATCTTCAGATCGCTCAATACCCGGGTGGCCGTTACGTTTAGCAGACCGCTTGCGGCTTGTGGGTGTTTGATATGATCATCATCTGCTGCCGGCGTATTGACGAGTCTTTAGAGTCCTACACAGAGGTTTCCTGGCTCAAGCGAAACGAAATAGGAGCGCATATGAGATATGTGCGGGACCGAGAATAATGCGTGTATGTGATACCGTATTCTATTCTCGCGATGTATGTGTCGAATGGTTGTATGCGATATAACCTAGTTATCGAATCGTAGATTGATTCGATAAATCGATACATTGGATATTAGTCGGTTATATGTGATATGACCGGATCGTTAAATCAATTGTTGATTTAATGATTTAATGTATAATTATATATTTGATATATTACTTTGCATTAACTAATATTGGTTCACTTTAAATGGATTTTCTCGCTCGGTTGTGCACATTGTATATTCGATATATTTTCGTGCACTTGATTGTATCATGTTTGATGATACATGTTTAACTATAGTTAAGTGTAATGGATTAAGCCATGGTTAAACTAATGATTAGGGTTTTCTTTTCTTACTTATTTATTTATTTATTTATTTTGAATAGATAAGAAAAGAATGGTTGCTAATTTTGGAGTTTAGTTGAAGTTTCATGAAGCTTTGACTTTGTAACCATTCTTGTCTTCATCTTTAACCCTAACCATTAATCTAACCTTAGTTAATTCTCTACACTTGACCATGGTTCTAATATGATAAGTATTCATTTTCTTTTCCAATTATAATTAACATATCATATCATTTTTCTTCTTCTTCTTCCTTGAACTCAAGAAGAAAAGCTTAGGTCATCAATGGTGATTGATGATAAAGAGTGAGAAATCCAATTCTAAATTGAACCCACTTCCTATTTCTTCATCCTTTACCTCTTGCCAAGTAGTAGAGTGTGTTTTCTTCACAAGTTTCTTGACTTGGTGAAGTCGGAGCTTGATTTAGCGATGCCTCGACGTAGATCATCTTCGGCATGGACATCGACGGCCTAGCTTGCCCATTCTCCGACGAAGCCGACGCTAGAGCCCGGATTTGATTTGGACAGCGGAGAGGACTTCGTTGCGGAGCTATGGAGGTGGAGCACCGGATCTACAAAGGTTGTATTTCCGTATTCCCTTAGTTAAGTGTTAACTAGTTATCTTTTCGCCTAGTTTTCTAGCAAACGATCCGTAGTCGGGTCTCTCGGCACCTATAATATTTGAAATTGGCATGTTCGATGCCTTGTGAGACCTCACTAGGGTGCCTAGGAACCCTACAGGAAGCCTTTGCTTGAGCTCTAATACGCATTGGCAGCCCTACAGTGGGAAGAGCTGATTCGGTTTCTGCGACTTGCGAGATAAGAACCACGCCGCTATCCTGCAAGAGAGAGCGAACGACTGACCATGGTCGCAACGGGACGCCGGCAGCTTGAGTCGGAGCAGGAGTTTTATACTCAAAGGGTACCCGCCTTTCCTCAGCAATAACAGGGCCAACCCGGTGGCGATACCAGCCCATAAAGGAGCCCACAGATCATAAGAGATAGTCAGGTTCTGGGATCATGAACCCAGAGCCAGTGTTCAGCCGCATGAATTGATGTATGACGTCATGAATAACTCCCAAAGATGAGGTGGGTTCAACCAAAAACTCTTCAAAAGGGACGCCCTGATTATAGCCCAATTGCCGAGCGAAGCGGTGCAGATTATACCGCATGACGAGAGCCGTATCATCCCGGCGGAACACCAAATAGCCTGGCCTAATTGAATACAGATGCATGATCTCCCTAGGATTTAAAGATGGTGCTCCCCCTTTCGACGAGTCGAATAGCTGTTGGACAAGCCCCGCCGGAGCAGAAAGAACACGATCAATGAACACCATCCCTCCCTCATTAGTATATGTATTGAGCAGAACACGGAGGGCCCCAAATTGAGTCGGATCGGGAGCGGAGGCATCCACCAATCTCATAACTCGAGGGAAGGTGTAGGAGTCATAGAAGTTCGGCCGTCGATGTGCCGCGAATGCCCCCAGCACATGCATTTCGATCCAAGATGTGAAGTAATGAAGGGGGAGATTCACAACATCTACACCTGGAGTCGAAGTGTTGGCCGCAACACTTAACCCGTGATAAAGATGCGATAGTCCCGCGATACCGGCGGCCAAATTTGCCCCTTCAGCTACACGATGGGCGGGATAGAAGGTGGAAGCTCTCATAAAGCGTCGGTGCGACGGTATCACAAACCAACTGAGCCAAAGGCTGATAAAACTGACAAAGAAGGTCTCTTCATCCATGTCGGGAGTCGCAATCGAATCAAAAGGAACGACCGAAAAGATCGGGATGTAAAACTGTGGTAAATCTTCTTCTTTGACCGGCAGTTTATCCAAACCAAACCCAAAAGGGTCATCAATACTCGCAAACTTCGGGGCTTCCTTGGATAAAATATCCCCCCGAATGAAACAGGCGATAAAGCTCTCGAAAGTTACACCCCGAATGAAACAGGAGATAAAGCTCTCGAAAGTTACACCCTACCCCTCTGACTTCGCAAACAATCTGTCGAAAATACCTAGGGTCTTGATCAGACTGGGATACTTATGACGGACGGCGGTTTCGGCTGTCAGACCATCAAGCACAGCCGGCATGGTGGAGAAAACATATTCATCAGGAGGCAGCAGTTCCTCATAATGCTCCCCCCTAATGGGCAGTCCTGAAACCTCATGGAATTCATCCAATGAGATATACACCTCTCGATCCCATGGTAGGAAGGTGTTGGTAGGCAGATTCCACTGGTTTAAGAAGGCTTTGATCCACCAGACATGAGGAGCATGGTAATGGAAGAGCGATGCATATACTACCTAATATAGCCCAACCTTCTGCAGCCTTGCGTGGTGGGTAAAAATAATATAGCAAGCCCAAATAAGATAGTCCACTGGGTGCCGGGGGGTGATACCCACTTTATAGACCTGCCCACAAGGTCGAGCTTTACCTTGGCAAATCCGACGCCCCAAGATGTCTATAGTAGGCAGGGGCTGGTTAAGTATCCTAAAGGTAGAGGGCTCCAGCCGGCCCGAAAGAGTCCAATTGGTCACTTCCACTGCGTAAGCAGTCTGTGGGCATTCCATCGGCAGTATAGGGCGAAGAGGTTCCACCGGCTCCCCGCAAATAAAACTTCGGCGACCCCGGATGATGTAGCCTTACCAAGTGCCCCATAAAAGCAGATATGTCCAATCTTTATCATGAGCTATGATCATCGCCATTGTTTTTTCGTCCAACGGCGATTGTGGAAAAGCAGCGTCTGAGCGAGTAAAAGGAAAGTAGGGAAGGGAAGCCATTGTCCCTGAAATAAAGGGAGGAAAGACTGTTAATGCAACCTATACGTGCAAATATATATATTTATATATATATATATAAACAGCAAAAGAAAACGACAAGAAGCTTATTTCGTGAGATCATTGATTACAAAAACAATGGACCCCACAAAATCAGTATGACGGCTCTCCAATCACGAGGCAGGGATATCAATGAGAGAATAAAGAAAAAAGATTCTCAATAAATTCACATTGGAGTTTAATGACTTGGAACATCCTCACAAAAGAACACCCATTACAAATCCTGGAAAATCCCTTAAAAAGATTTTTCAAGAACACTGGGGAATCAAATTCCCGAAGGGCCTTCTTGAGCTTTCAGAGCTAAGCTCTTTGGTAAGGAATTAAATTCCTTTTATGCAATGGAATTAAATTCCAGAAACCACATAAAGAGGAAATGAAAAATCAAATGTCATGCCCAAGACATTGAGAGTTATTATTCAAAAATCACATCTTGGATCTCTAAGAGATGGGTTTTAGAGGAGAGCAAAGCTCTCATGATGGATTTAAAATCCAGAGCCTTTCTTTAAGAAAAGGGTTCTCTGATGTTCTAGAGCTTTACCTAAAAAGGGGTTCTTTTTGGCAGAGTAAAACTCTGAAAATTTTCAATGGACAGAGAACTAAGCTCTGAAGAGGAGAATTAATTCTCAGAAGATAGCAAAGAAGGAAGAAGATGAAGGAACGAAGCTGTTGTAGTGTCACGCCCCGCTTCCCAGTGTACGGCGAATGGGACGCGACGAGGTCCGCTACGTATATACTCAGAAGTATATACGCTAAGCGTATCTAAGCAATATAAAATAAATACACAAGAGACAAGAAATAAAAAGAACAGTAACTTTTATTTATTAACATTCTTTGTACAATGCAAGAAAGGAAATACAACTGAAATAAAAAGATGCCTAAACAGTGGCATAACAGGAAATGAAAAGTACAGAGAGGAAAAGTGTACAATGAAACTAAAGTGCTGGATCTTCGACAAACTGCTCCAAGTCTTCTGCAGATGGATCGATCTCTGCCGAGTCCGAATCACCTGACGACATTCAAAGAAGAAAGAAATAGAATGTCGTCAGCGAACAGGTCGCTCGGTAAGTCCTAAAGATAAGGGAGGAATAGACAGAGAGTAAGAGAGAGAGAGAGTAGCTTTTACAGTTGTATTATATTATTATATTGTTGTATTTAGTGTTAACGCCGTTATTTGTAGCTTGGTACAGAAGGATGTCGGTGTATACGAGAGGAGTCTCACTTGCCCCGGAGACTAAGGTATCAGGAACTCAAGGAACTGTCGGGCCACGATACAACAGCAACGAAATATATGTTAGGTGTCTTAATCTTACCGTCTCATTCCACTTTTAACACTTTCCGTACCAATCTACCCCTTAAACCCCGCGATGTCTTGTTTATATTGTTATCTTGTAAATTGTATTGATTGTAAGATTGACTGACTGACCGAAACCATGATATCAGGAAACGGTTGTAACCGTAGAGTCATGTAAATGGAATACTGAGAAACATGTAAAAAGAATATATATCCATGGTTTGGTTCGGTCAAGTTGTATAAATTGATAATTGTATTCATGGATTCATGTGTTCATATTGAATTGGAATCTTGTAGTTTATAGATTGACTTGAATCATATTCAAGTCAGATTAATCAGACTCAAACCCGAGTCAGACAATCAGAAATGTGAATCGAAGTCTTATAATTGCTAGGGTCATTAGGGTAATTTATAAAACTTGAGGGGGTTTTATGTAAAAATACTTTTATATACTTTTCAAAATACACCTCAAGTATTTATTGTTCGTCTTTAGAGTTGTAATGAGGATGGATTTTATATTGTGATATTTCTAGTGAAAATATCCTAGTTTTATAAATAAGGGTATTTATCTGTAATATTGATTTATTTGAAGTTCATGGTATTTTAATGTAAAATTTATTCTTGTGATTTTTAGAAAAAGGTGGAAAATTTATATTATAATAAAATAGATATTTAAATGATAAATATACATATATTTATACAAAAATAATTTTAATAAATGTTTTATATTCTAAAAATCTCATTTTCTTAAGATGTCGTATTTTAAACCTTTCGAGTCCGAATGCTCCTTGCGGAGGTCTGAATCTCACACTACTAAGCCCGAGGGTGCGCGATAAACCGCACAATCCTGAATGGCTTCCCCAAAAATGGGTTGTAGCGGCGCTTTGCAAAGATTGTAAAATACTAATCCTTTAGAAAACGATTTTATAAAGTAAAAGGTATTTATTTGCAAAAGTGTAAATTTTCCGTATTTTAGATTCTAGGGTTTCCTAAGTCAACTAGCCTATTTCTAAATGGTCTAAATGACAAGTCGTTAGATGCCTCAAATCGCCTCTTCACCGCCAATTGTGGCCAGGTAAGTACAAATGAGGAAAGGAGGGATCCGCTCACGAATCACCATGAGACGGGCCTTTTAAAGTTACCTTTTCTCACTTGCCTAGCCTAGACACCACAAAGTCAGGTTTAGATAAACGATCGATGTCCACAACTTATCGTGTTTTCCTAATAAGAGGTATTGATTTAAAAGTGTATCAAAGCTAAAACTTTAAAAATGATTTTATTAAGAATATGGTATCTAAATGAAAGTATTGTTTTATCGTAATTTAAGTTTTTTTAATGATATCGCTTTAGGTTGTATATGCGTGTGTGTGGAGGTAGGTCATTACCTCGTGCTCTACTTTAAATGTTTAGCAAAGTTAAGGGGTTAAATGTGAAATCAAAATATTGTGATATTTAAGTGAAAAATACGATAAATTGGAAAGGCTATCATTTCATGTGATGAAACTTGTTCAAATTGTTTGTTAAATGTTTAATAATCAAGATAAAGATGTTTAAGCATGAATGTATTGGTGAGATGTGAAATTTTATAAAAAACTGAATCGGAAATCGGATTTGTTCCGATTCCGTCGGGTTTTTTAATTTCTTATTTTAGAGAATAAGAAAGAGGGATAGAAGGGGACTTACGGGTTTCGATTAAGCAAAGGAGTGAAGGGGGGACTAGAGGGGTTGCCGAAGCGTTGCTTCGTCGCCGGTTGTTCCTAAAAATGTCGCCGGAATTTCCGCCGGAATTTCGTCGGAGTTTCGCCGCGAACTTGTTTTCAAAGTACACAACTTTTGAGAAGGTTTTGAGAGAGTGGGCTTAGGGTTTTGGAATGAGAGGGTAGAGGGTAAGGGGTGTATTTATAGGGTAGGCTAGGGTAGGGTAGGTGAAGACTTTTTAATTAAAAAAATTATAAAAATGTGGGGAAAACATTAAAAATCATAGTAATTAGGGTATATTGAATTCTCGGGAACCGATCCAAACATTTAAAGTGTGCAAGGGGGTTAGGAAGGCGAAGAGGCGAAATTTTCATTCAGGGGACTCGGCGGTCCGGCCGAGTCCGGCCGGCGGCGCCGGCCCGAGACGGCCGAGTCGGGGTGCCGGGGGGTGGGGGGTCTCCGGGTTAAGACACTGGTATATCTACTTTATAAAGTGTAGTTCAAGTTTTGGGAGTTACGGTGTTTGGACTGTTGGGCGTCTAAAGGATTTAAAACAAAACAATATAAAAATAATGTGGGGTAGGGGATTTGAACTCTGGTGGCTTGGTTCAGCAGTGCAAGGTATTACCATTGAGCTACAAGCTCCTTCTTGTAATTATTTGTGTGAAATAATTACTTAAAGAGATATCAGCAACATTAAATACTCCAAGTATACTTTGAATTTAAATCAATTCTTTGTACTTTAAAAATGGAGTTATTTAACTACTTAAGTCTTGTGCTCAGGTAATAAATACCCCTTTATGGATTTTGGAAAGAAAAATATTTTGAAAAATTTATATCGGAAATTTGGGGTTGTTACATGTAGAGACGAAACCCCTGCATTTATAAGACATGATGGAAAACGGTTCATCTTTTCCGTTCCCTAGGCAGATCCAACGATAGTATAGGTGACAGCGTTGCCCTCACATGTGAGCCACGTGAGAACAACGTTATGGGGGTTTTTGTTCCCTTATAAAATTTCAAAAGAAGAAGGGAAGGGAAAAAAATCCCACTAATGGAAGCATCACGTGTGAGCACGTGATCATCAAACCCTTACAAAGAGACTCGGAGAGGGAAAAGGAGAAAGTTCCCGCTAGTGGAGCATCACGTGTAAGTACGTGATGCATTTGTATGCAGAATAGGAAGCTCCGTTTAAAAGGTGGCAACTAAAGCCTCACGTGCAAGCACGTGATCACGTGTTACCACGTAATGCCTTGCCTCTGTTGGACTCCTGCATGCAAACAAACCAAATTAATTCTGTGAGGGATCACGTGGTATACGTGATGGCTCCTATGCCTTCTGAACATATAGAATTAAATTCTAAACAAAGGGATCAAAAGCACTACTTTGGAAAATATTTCCTTGGATCTTTCTAAACAAGAAAGATTGCACTATGTAAAGTAGAGCGCCGTTGGATTAAAAATCAATGGTGATTAAAAATCACCAATTTATAGAAAGATTCTGTGCAAGGAAATATCTTCCTAAATTTGCCAAGAACAACAAAAGAAATATCTTCTGTAAAATTAAAATCTTTGGATTAAAAATCCAACGGTGAATAAAATTCACCGAGTGATCTAAAAGATCATGTTGGTTATAAAATCAATCAAAATATCTCAATCAGAGATTTGCTAAACAAACTGATTCTTTTCTTTCTCCTATAAATAAGAGCCAAGAAGGAGGAAAAAGAGAGAGAAGAAGGAGAGAGAGAAACCCTCTTGAAAGCAAAAACAAAAAAAACAAAAGAGAATTTAATTCTCAAACCAAGAGTTTAACTCTTCTAAAAAGAACTTAGTTTTTTCTCTGGTTGAAGATCTGCAGAAACAGATCTCCCCACAGGTTGAGAATTTAATTCTTATCGGGGAGATCTATCATGCAGATTCAGAATTTAGGGGGAGAATTGAGTTTAAAGAATTTAATTCTTTCAACGTAATATATAGGAATTTAATTCCCCTGAATAAAACTGGGGTTTAACCCTATAAAAGAATTTAATTCTTAAACAAAAGATTTAACTCTCCATGCACGTAAAAGAGATCAGCACCCAACATGATAAATGTCAGATCACGTGCACCCACGTGAGCCCCCCCCCTCAATGATAAAAAAAGAACAATTGATATCAGGTCACGTGCTCCCATGTGACCCCTGAACTAGCCTCTTCAAAAGGATAAAAGGGGAGTAAACCTAAAACAGATCTCAATCTGAGACGCCTCACATGATAACACGTGACCCCTTTATAGTGCTTAGCACTTTCATGAGATGAAACAAGGCCGTCACGCCCCGCTTCCTAAAGTACGCTAAGATAGGCACGTGACATAGCCAACCATGCTACCTGTGGATAGGAATTATCCTTCCACAGTCACATTACGGCTGTAGAGATATCAAGAACAATAATAAACTATCTAACACGTGTCCATAAGCCAAAATAAAATGAGTCAAGAATAAAATAATGCGGAAGCAAAAGATCCAATACAAGAATAACTGGAAAGTATGTCCCATAATGCGGGCTCACATTAGGAATAAAAATACTGAAAAAAATAAAAGAACTAACTACTAATGAGTTCTCACTGCTCAGCCTGCTGACTGAAGTACTCCCGCTCGGACTGCAGAAAATGTACGGAATCTGGGCCATGCAAAACCCAGACGTCAGCGCGTCATAACATCAAGCAATAATATGTAAACAGGGTAGCAAGACATGCAAGTATGATCGTAAATGGTAAAGCAGGTGTAACAGTAATATAAATCAGGGCAGTGAAAGGTAGTGTGCAGTGAGTAATCTAAACTGGTCTATTAGGTTAACTACTCTTAAGTCTTTGAAATCAATTTGATGAATCATCGATGTAACTCAATAGTATCCCGTGCGTGCCCGGGATCACGGTGAAGATTCTCGGGCTGAAACCGAGACATGCCGCTAGGCACTAAAAGGAAAAGGGTAATGATGAATGATGTCCATGGCGTCATCCCAAGGCTGGCCTAGCCTCTAAAAGGTAGTGGATAACGATGGATGATGTCGGCAGTATCATCCCAAGGCTGGCCTAGCCTCTAAAACTGATCAGTAAAGGTAGCGAACTGTCGAGTTACAAGTCAGGTTTCATCATTGATTTCCCCATACCCCCAAGTTATGTGTGTTCAAGTCAGGTATTAGAATAATCTGAAGCTAACGCCAACACAGGATCAAGTAGGTTCAGGTTTTTCTGGATAGACAACAGGAAATGTCCGTACGGACAAGAAATCAGGTTTGTTGGCATTAGTAACAAGATCAGGTAACAGATAAAGCCATGGTACATCAAGTCAAGTCAGATAGTATATAGGTATCATGTCATGTCGAAAGGTGCACGGTACCATGTCGTGTCAAGTAGTAAGTGTAACAAGTCATGTCAGGGTGCACAAGATGTCATGTGGGTGCTCATAATCAAACTAACATAAACATGGGTATACAAAGCAAGCATAGGTACTAATAGAACAATAAATTAGAACATTGTAATGTGAAATGTAATCAGGTACAGACTAAGGTATACAGATGCACAGTTATGATTAGAGTTAGGGTTATGGCTCCAACATTAGTAAAATACACTTTAACAAATATGGATTGTTAAAATCTCGTTATTATGGGTTAAAAGATCTGGGGGTGCAAATGTATTTAAAACAGGTTAAAGATGCAGACGGGCGTCCGATAGGGTATAACTATAAAAGAGGGTACTATGGGCTATACAAATAATTGTTATTTGATTTAAATATTGATGTTGGTACTATGTATAGTAAACTAAAATGCAACGGGTATGTTTCAAGTTCTGAATCTAAAAGATATAGACGGAAC
Source organism: Agapanthus africanus (assembly GCA_030015575.1). Classification (NCBI taxonomy): domain Eukaryota; kingdom Viridiplantae; phylum Streptophyta; class Magnoliopsida; order Asparagales; family Amaryllidaceae; genus Agapanthus; species Agapanthus africanus. The sequence goes on along the minus strand of CM057348.1, from coordinate 21,341,588 downwards.
AACGAACTGTTAAATTGGAACACGCAAATTTAGATTCGATCTATAGGCTTAATATGAAATTAAATAAGTATAAAAATATTATGAATAGCATGTAGCAAGTTTCACTTGCCTCGACGGATCGCGATACGGTATACGGAACGTCACACATCGGCGAGAAAAGTCGCGACATGCGGACGATACGCGGAATGAGTCCAAACAACGCACAAGGAGATCGCACGGGTCAGATGTGCTCGTTGGGTCGTCGGGGTCGTCGACAGCACGACCGGATTCCGGCGATCTATAAAACAGTGAACATTTATAGAAAAAGAAAGAAAAGAAAGCAAAGAAGGATGAAGAAGAGGGGAAGAAGAGATTGAACATAAGAAAGGCTCACTGTGATTCAGAGAGGAGTCGTGAGGTATCGACGGCGTCGACGGAGCTCCGGCGAACAATCTGCAGAGAACAGCGACCCAATCACAAAAACAGAAGAAAGAAAATAAAAGCAAGGGAGAAGAAAAGAAAGAAGAAGGAGGAAGGGGGTGTGCTCGACTCACCGCTGCGTCGATCTGGAACGATGGACGGCGACGAGATCACTCCGGTGATCGTCGCGATGAGGCGGTGTGCAGGGCTCGGCTGTGCTCTCGGGCATGCTCGGTGCGCGTGCAGGGGCTCGGGGAAGGAGAGTGGAAACGGAGGTGAGGATGGTGAGGAGGCGACGAGTCGGGGTGGCGTCGTTGGGCTATGGGTGACGACGAAAAGGAGGCGGCGGCTAGGTTTAGGTTATGGGTTCGTTGATTTTAAAGAAAAGAGAAAAGAAAATATATAGAGAGAGGAAGAGAGAAAATCATGCGAGAGGAGAGAGAGGGGAGGATTCTGAGAGAGGGAGAGGAGAGAGAGATGAGAGAGGGGGGGAGAGAGAGATCGAGAGGAGAGAGAGGGGGGAGGAGATATAAAGTTGTCGGCTAGTGAGGGGAGAGAGGAAGAGAGAGAGAGAGAGATGAGGCTCGGTGGTGGATCCCGGCGCAGGAAAGAGATATTCCCATTGGCTCGTGGTGTGGGGTCGAGAGAAGAGAGAGAGCTGAGGAAAGGGTTGGAAAAATTTTAAATAAAAGATTTTAAATTTTTCAAAAAGATTTTAATCGTTAACGAAAAATATTCTGGCTATTAAAATATTATAATTGAATTTTTAAAATTTAAATAAATTGAATTTTGGTGGAATATAAAATTATTCCAAAACGCGGCCGGGTCGGGTCTAAAATTTCAGATTTGAAATCCGAAAATTTTATGCGAGTTCCAAAATTTGAAATGAAAGAGTATGTACCGAAAAAGCATACCCCCAAGAACGGGCGCACGTACGTGCGCGTAGCCTTCCAAACACGTCCGTTTCACTGAACGGGACGAGAACACGATATAAGGACGCTACCACAGGGTTAGGGGTACTATACAGGCCATGCTATGTACTTTTAAATTATTTTACGTGACTTAAATTATTGTATGCAAAATACGTGATGCTAAGGTATTCTATAACTATGAAACAACAAGCTCAAGCAAGCGGGTCGAACGTAAAGTAAACTACCATTCGCATCCAAACACGGTAAATGAAATAAACACCACAAACACACATACGGCAACAGAAATTGGTATAATTGAACTCGGTTTTTACATTATACCCAACTACAAAAAGAATTTCGTCCTCGAATTTCCAAGAACACAAAAGGATAAATGACCCACAAACTACAAGAAAAGATGGGGAAACATCTGCCGGATTTCATCTTCTCATTCCCAAGTTGACTCTCCATGTGAGCGATTACCCCAAGAAACAAGTACAAGGGGGATAACTTTGTTCTTAAGAACCTTTTCCTTTCGATCCACAATCGCAATCGGTCCCTCCTCAAAAGTCAAGTCTTCTCGTACAGTCAGCTCCGAATGATCTAACACATGTGTTTCGTCTCGAACATACTTACGGAGTTGAGATACATGAAACACATCATGAACATTCGCCAAGGATTGCGGTAACGCCAATCGATACTCCACTTCACCAACACGCTCTAAAATCTCAAAAGGTCCAACGAATCGAGGACTGAGTTTTCCTCGACTTCCGAAATGAATAACCCCTCTAGTCGGTGATATCTTCAAGAATACCAAATCACCCACGGCGAACTCTAGAGTTCTCCTCGATGTATCAGCCCAACTCTTCTGTCGGTCTTGTGCTGCTTTCATATGACTTCGGATAGTATTAACCTTCTCAACTGTCTGCACGACCAAATCCGTTCCCAACAATCTTCGTTCACTGACATCGTCCCAACAAACAGGTGAACGACACTTGCGACCATATAAAGCTTCAAATGGAGCCATCTGAATAGTCGCCTAGAAACTGTTGTTGTAAGAAAACTCCACCAAATGTAGATGATCCTCCCATGAACCCTTGAAGTCCAACATGCAAGCTCTCAACATATCTTTAAGAGTTTGGATCGTTCTCTCCGACTGGCCATCTGTTTGAGGATGATAAGCGGTGCTAAACTTCAAACGAGTCCCCAAACTTTCCTGTAAGCTCCTCCAAAATTGTGATAGGAAACGAGTGTCACGGTTAGACACGATGCTCACCAGTACTCCATGCAATCTTACAATCTCCTGCATGTACCGTTCTGCCAAAGTTTCTGTTGATTGACCAACCCGAAAAGGAATGAAATGAGCTGCCTTAGTCAAACGATCAACAATCACCCAAACTGCATTGTTGCCTTTTGGACTCCGCGATAGAGCTGTCACGAAGTCCATGGTTATATGTTCCCACTTCCACTGAGGAATCGGAAGTGGTTGCAATAAACCAGCAACCCTTTGATGTTCAGCCTTAACTTGCTGACACACCAAGCATTTTGCCACAAAGCGGGCAATCTCCCGTTTCATGCCTTCCCACCAGAAATGCTGTCGTATATCTCGGTACATTTTCGTGCCTCCTAGATGTACGGAATATGCTGAACTGTGCGCCTCCTTCATAAGTTCTTCACGAGTATCTCCCTTTGGCACACAGAAATGGCTACCATATCTCAACGAACCATCTTCATGGATCAGTAAGTCAGTTCGAAGTCCAGCTTCAACCTGTTCTCGAAACTTTTGCAATCTAGGGTCCTGCGACTGCGCTGCTTTAATATTCTCGATCAACGATGAATGTACTTGCAGCTGCATCAACTGTCCCGAAGAATGCGGTAGCACAACCTCCACATCAAATCTTCGAAAGTCTTCAATGAGTTCCTTCTGTGTAGTCAACATCTGAATTGCTGGTAACCGACTGAGCGCATCCGGCACGACATTAACCTTCCCCGGATGGTACTTAAGATCAAGATCGTAGTCAGCCATCAGCTCCAACCATTTACGTTGCCTCATATTAAGCTCCTTCTGCGTGAACACATACTTCAAGCTTTTATGATCGGTGAAAACCTCGACCCTTTCGCCCAAAAGGTAGTGTCTCTAAATCTTCAAAGCGAAGATCATAGCTGCAAGCTCCAAGTCATGAGTTGAGTAATTCTTCTCATGGGTCTTCAATTATCTTGATGCGTATGCTATAACCTTCCCATGCTGCATCAAAACACATCCCAATCCTTTCCCAGATGCGTCGCTGTGAATCACCAATCCTCCGGAATTGTCTGGCACGGTCAGAATAGGAGCGGTTATCAATCTCTGCTTCAACGTCTCAAAAGCTGACGCACACTTATCCGTCCACACAAATGGTACCTCCTTGCGCGTAAGCTTGGTCAACAGCTCCGCCAGATGAGCAAAGTTCTCCATGAACCTTCTGTAGTACCCGGTGAGTCCAAGAAAGCTTCTTATCTCTGCAACATTCTTCGGAATCGGCCAATCTCGAACTGCTGCAATCTTTTCGGGATCAACGGTGATTCCATCGCCAGACACGACATGCCCCAAAAACTTTACTTCTTCCAGCCAAAACTCGCACTTGCTCATCTTTGCATATAATTTTTCCTGTCTCAGCGTCTGCAGTGCGATCTTCAAATGTTCTGCATCCTCTCCAATACTCTTCGAGTAGACCAGAATATCATCAATGAACACCACAATAAACTAGTCCAAGAATGGTGAAAAGATTCGGTTCATCAAGTCCATGAATATCGCCGGTGCATTCGTTACTCCGAAGGGCATCACTAAGTACTCGTAATGTCCATACCGAGTTCGGAATGCCGTCTTGCAAATATCTTATGTTTTCACTCGGACCTGATGATATCCGGATCGCAACTCCATCTTCGAGAATACCCTCGCACCACTAAGCTGCTCAAATAATTCGCCAATGCGAGGGATCGGGTACTTGTTCTTAATAGTCACCCGGTTTAATTCTCGATAATCGATGCCAATTCTCCTTGTGCCATCTTTCTTCTTAACTAGAAGAACTGGAGCTCCCCAAGGCGAGTCACTGCTTCGAATCCAACCCTTCTCAAATAATTCAGTAAGCTGCTTCTTAACTTCTTCCAACTCCACTGGTGCCATTGGATAGTATGCTTTAGAAACTGGCGCCGCACCAGGAACAAGATCAATTGCGAACTCCACGTTTCGCTTTGGCGGTAAACCTGATATGTCTTCGAATACATCCATGAAATCTCGAACAACAGATGGCGCTTCATCTTTATCAACCTCCAACGATGAAAGAACACTAGTTGTCGGCCTAGCCCTAAACTCGACTGGCCCGACAGAACTGCTTCCTCCAGTAAAGATAAACTCGGGATGTCCGGGAATCTGGAAAATTACTTTCTTTGCCCTACAATCAATGTGAGCATGGAAAGTACCAAGAAAATCCATTCCCAAGACGACTTCATAGTTGCCCGTATCAATCACCAAGAAATCTGCAAAAAGCTCCCGTCCGCAAACAACAACTGCACAATCCTTACACTCTCTACTAGATATGATTTTCTCATTCCCAGTGTGTATGTCCCAGAAACTAGACAAGGTCGTACAAGTGATCGAGTGTGTAGCAATAAACTTGGATGACATAAAACAATAGGATGCACCAGAATCAAATAACGCTAATGCGGGAAAACCATGAACAAGTAGAATACCTGAAACAACTTCTCCTGAAGCCTTAGCTTCCTCAGCCGTCAGGGTAAAAGCTCGAGCTTGATTGGGTCCTTGAGTCAGCTGCTTCTGTCCCGGAAACGGTTTCTGCGGCGGCTTCTGAAGATCATCCTTTGTGCGAAGCTTCGACGGACAAGCGTTAATAGTATGATCCGCCGATCCACAAACCAAACAAAGTCCTTGCCTCCTTCGACAATCTCTTTGCACATGTCCGGGTAAATGGCAGTAGTTACAAATCATGCTCCTTCTTTGATCAATGACAGCAGGCTTCTTCATAGGTGTTACGCCACGACGGTTCACTAGAATACCTCTGTGTCCATGTGCTTGCTTCGGTGCAAAAGCCGGCTTCTGTACTGTAATTGCTGTCTGCTGTGTACTCCCAGTCTTCACAGATAGGCTCTGCTGTTCTCAGGCCGCCGTAAGTACCTGTGAGAAAGTGGTCAAACCTAGGGAGACAATCTGCCTCTGGATGTCCACATCCAAACTGCGCATGAACCTCCTTGCCCTATCAGCATCGTTGGCAACCAAAGGTCCAGCGAATCTACTGAGCCGCATCCATTCAGCTGCATGTACATCTACAGGTGCACCGTTTTGCTTTAGATTGATGAACTTCTCTTCCATTTCCTTCCGTGCAGTCCGCGGGAAGAACTTCTCCAGGAAACTCTTTGAAAAATCCACCCACTTGATCGGCTTGGGCAAGCGGGTCTCTTCCACAAGCCACCATTCATGGGCGTAATCCACCAACTGGATGCGTACCACATCCATTCTCTTATCTTCGGGGATTTGTGCCGCAATGAGTAAATTCTCCGTGTCAACCAGCCACTGCTCCGCTGGCAACGGCTCCTCCAAACCAGTAAAGACAAACGGACCCAGTCTTCTGAAATCCGCTACGGTTCCCATACGATCCACTGGTCTGGCCACAACATTGTTCACGGACTGCTGAACGGTCCGTAAACCTTCCTGTATAGAGTCAGCTTGCTGCTGGTTCAGCTCGGTCTGCCGCCTTTGGTTCTCTAACATCCCACGTATTACTCTAAGTATAGCGGCTTCGTCAACACGCCTTTGATACGTTTTCAGATTCTTGTCTGCCATATTCCTGAAATAAAAACACCCAAGGATTAGCATGATAACAGATTCAAAATGTAGATTAAGGATATGAATCAAGGCAAAAACTCCAAGTTACTTAAATAGAGTACCGCATTGTAACCATGCCGCGGTATCATAGATACAATTACATAACTCCATCCAAGTCGCCTAAGTTCTAGAGATAAACAAGGAACCAGGTTTCGAGTCGATATGCAAAGGAGGTTTGCATATCGTAAAAGTATAATCAGGAGGAAGTTAAGATTCAAGAAATGGTAAGACGGTAAGGTGGCAGGACATGTTTCCTAATCACGAGTATTCTGATTCGTGTATTGGGTCCAAATACCCAACTACGAAAGAATCAAACCGATTAACCTATAACCTATGGCTCTGATACCAAAAGAACCATGTCACGCCCCGCTTCCCAGAGCACGCTAAGATAGGCACGTGACATAGCCAACCATGCTACCTATGGATAGGAATTATCCGTCCACAGTCATATTACGGCTGTAGAGATATCAAGAACAATAATAAACTATCTAACACGTGTCCATAAGCCAAAATAAAATGAGTCAAGAATAAAATAATGCGGAAGCAAAAGATCCAATACAAGAATAACTGGAAAGTATGTCCCATAATGCGGGCTCACATCAGGAATAAAAATACTGAAAAAAATAAAAGAACTAACTACTAATGAGTCATCACTGCTCAGCCTGCTAACTGAAGTATTCTAGCTCGGACTGCAGCAAAGGTACGGAATCTGGGCCATGCAAAACCCAGACGTCGGCGCGTCATAACATCAAGCAATAATATGTAAACAGGGTACCAAGACATGCAAGTATGATCGTAAATGGTAAAGCAGGTGTAACAATAATATAAATCAGGGCAGTGAAAGGTAGTGTGCAGTGAGTAATCTAAACTGGTCTATTGGGTTAACTACTCTCAAGTCTTTGAAATCAATTTCATGAATCATCGATATAACTCAATAGTATCCCGTGCGTGCCCGGGATCACGGTGAAGATTCTCGGGCTGAAACCGAGACATGCCGCTAGGCACTAAAAGGAAAAGGGTAATGATGAATGATGTCCATGGCATCATCCCAAAGCCGGCTTAGCTTCTAAAAGGTAGTGGATAACGATGGATGATGTCGGCAGTATCATCCCAAGGCTGGCCTAGCCTCTAAAACTGATCAGTAAAGGTAGCGAACTGTCGAGTTACAAGTCAGGTTTCATCATTGATTTCCCCATACCCCCAAGTTATGTGTGTTCAAGTCAGGTATTAGAATAATCTGAAGCTAACGCCAACACAGGATCAGGAAGGTTCAGGTTTGTCTGGATAGACAACAGGAAATGTCTGTACGGACAACAAGTCAGGTTTGTTGGCATTAGTAACAAGATCAGGTAACAGATAAAGCCATGGTATATCAGGTCAAGTCAGATAGTATATAGGTATCATGTCATGTCGAGAGGTGCACGGTACCATGTCATGTCAAGTAATAGGTGTAACAAGTCATGTCAGGGTGCACAAGATGTCATGTGGGTGCTCATAATCAAACTAACATAAACATGGGTATACAAAGCAAGCATAGGTACTAATAGAACAATAAACTAGAACATTGTAATGTGAAATGTAATCAGGTACAGATTAAGGTATACAGATGCACAGTTATGATTAGAGTTAGGGTTATGGCTCCAACATTAGTAAAATACACTTTAACAAATATGGATTGTTAAAATCTCGTTATTATGGGTTAAAAGATCTAGGGGTGCAAATGTATTTAAAACAGGTTAAAGATGCAGACGGGCGTCCGATAGAGTATAACTATAAAAGGGGGTATTATGGGCTATACAAATAATTGTTATTTGATTTAAATATGGATGTTGGTACTATGTATAGTAAACTAAAATGCAACGGGTATGTTTCAAGTTCTGAATCTAAAAGATATAGACGGAACAACGAACTGTTAAATTGGAACACGTAAATTTAGATTCGATCTATAGGCTTAATATGAAATTAAATAAGTATAAAAATATTATGAATAGCATGTAGCAAGTTTCACTTGCCTCGACGGATCGCGATACAGTATACGGAACGTCACACGTCGGCGAGAAAAGTCGCGACGCGCGCACGGTACGCGGAATGAGTCCAAACAACGCACAAGGGGATCGCACGTGTCAGATGTGCTCGCTGGGTCGTCGGGGTCGTCGACGGCACGACCGGATTCCGGCGATCTATAAAACAGTGAACATTTATAGAAAAAGAAAGAAAAGAAAGCAAAGAAGGATGAAGAAAAGGAGGGGAAGAAGAGATTGAACATAAGAGAGGCTCACTGTGATTCAGAGAGGAGTCATGAGGTATCGACGGCGTCGACGGAGCTCCGGCGAACAATCTGCAGAGAACAGCGACCCAATCATAAAAACAGAAGAAAGAAAATAAAAGCAAGGGAGAAGAAAAGAAAGAAGAAGGAGGAAGGGGGTGTGCTCGACTCACCGCTGCGTCGATCTGGAATGATGGACGGCGACGAGATCACTCCGGTGATCGTCGCGATGAGGTGGTGTGCAGGGCTCGGCTGTGCTCTCGGGCATGCTCGGTGCACGTGCAGGGGCTCGGGGAAGGAGAATGGAAACGGAGGTGAGAATGGTGAGGAGGCGACGAGGTCGGGGTGGCGTCGTCGGGCTGTGGGCGACGGCGAGAAGGAGGCGGCGGTGAGGTTTAGGTTATGGGTTCGTTGATTTTAAAGAAAAGAGAAGAGAAAATATATATAGAGAGGGAGAGATAAAATAATGCGAGAGGAGAGAGAGAGGGATTCTGAGAGAGAGAGGGGAGAGAGAGAGATCGAGATAAGAGAGAGAGGGAGAGAGAGATAGAGATCGAGAGGAAAAAGAGGGGGAGGAGATATAAAATTGTCGGCTAGGAGGGGAGAGAGGAAGAGAGAGAGAGATGAGGCTCGGTGGTGGGTCCCGGCTCAGGAAAAAGATATTCCCATTGGCTCGTGGTGTAGGGTCGAGAGAAGAGAGAGAGCTGAGGAAAGGGTTGGAAAAATTTTAAATAAAAGATTTTAAATTTTTCAAAAAGATTTTAATCGTTAACGAAAAATATTCTGGTTGTTAAAATATTATAATTGAAATTTTAAAATTTAAATAAATTGAATTTTGGCGGGATATAAAATTATTCCAAAACGCGGCCGGGTCGGGTCTAAAATTTCAGATTTGAAATACGAAAATTTTATGCGAGTTCCAAAATTTGAAATGAAAGATTATGTAACGAAAAAGCATACCCCCAAGAACGGACGCACGTACGTGCGCGTAGCCATCCAAACACGTCCGTTTCACTGAACAGGACGAGAACACGATACAAAGACGCTACCACAGAGTTAGGGGTACTATGCAGGCCATGCTACGTACTTTTAAATTATTTTACGTGACTTAAATTGTTGTATACAAAATACGTGATGCTAGGGTATGTAAGTCCATGTCACGCACCCCACTAAGTCGCGGGGAGGCGGAATATATGAAAAACGATTATCAAAGCTTCGTAACACGGACTTGAGCGCATGAATCGTAATCTAAACCATTGCTAACGATATACTAGAGGTTTAACTACTCGGTACCGGAGTTATACCTCACGTTACATGTCCTTCGGGTCTTCATCGCTGTCCTCCACTCCTCGTAGTCTCCTTGGAACATCGGCAACTTCACGGCCTCCTCGAATCAAAGACGATCCACCCGAAAGCTTCTACGCCAAGCTTAATCTCAAACTTGAGATAACTAGGTTGCTTAAAGTGCTAATCTAAGCTACCTAGAGGATATAGAGTGAGGTTATGGATGTTTTAGTCTATCTAACCCTTGATCTCAACACATGAGAGGTTAGGGTTAGGGTTTCAAGAGAGAGTGAGCTTGAGGAGAGAGAAGGAGAAGATGAGAGTGAGTATAAAAATCCTTCTCGCTTGAATATATGATACATAATGAATTATCAAATAATATCAATTAATTGATTATTCACCATGTTTCATTTAATCAAGGAGAGTGATTCATCATGTGAGTCATTAGATCATTAATGAAGCATTAATGATATGATGAATCATATAAATGAGTCACACAAAGTAATCATGAAAAAGCCACCTCAACCCCTCATGTCACCACTCTTCTAGAACCTTCTCGACAAATTACGAGAACGCCCCTCCAATCCGTGAAAACACGGAAAAACTTTAGACTGTATAAATCCAATAACCTTATACTAGAATCTAGCTTAAACCAAAGCCGGCTAGTATAAACTGTCCGAAAAGTCGTACGTGCGAAAACACACGTATACATCCGAACGCTCGTCGTAAAACCATACGACCTCTATATCGTTTCGCCTGGAGCAGGGAAACTCTCTATGTGGGACTCTAAAGACTCGACACTACGCTGGCAGTGGGTTTAACCACAGACCGCAAGCAGCACTAGCTGTACGTAACGGTCCCCAGGTAGATGTCGATAAGAAGGCCGATGAGGTAAATCATCCGAACTCCCACTGAGCCTGATGTGACAATCTTCGTACAGTCCGGTCTGTTCGTCTAAGACTATCGCATATCAAGCCTAGGGGGCGGCAAGCGTCAGTCCCCTAATAGCTGTATAAGTCGTGTTGGAGCGAAGCCCATTACACCCTGAGAAGCTACTGGAACCTACCAGTATATCTCGTTTGCCCTGGCCAGGGACTTTGTGTAATGGCTCTCTGACACATCGCGATATCATCTCCCAATACCGGGAGAGACGAATCCTATCTAACCGCCACTGCCTCCAAGTGCTCGGGACTGCACCCAACTGCTACCTGTTTGCACGACTCCTTTGAGCCGTGGTAGGGTAGCAATCTAAGAACAGTGGGACACACTCGAGGCGAAGCAGCAGTGTCAAGTCTGCGGACTATGCTGTACTCATGTCACCTGGGAACTGACAACTGACGATGGGTATAATACCAACCAATCAGTTCCTCGGCGAGTCCTGTCCGGTGTACCCGTAACCTAACGAGCACCTGTATACTATCTCCAGTACGGCGTACTGATGGCTGTAGGACAGACCATTTCCCCAACTGGGATGAGAAGCGTATACACTTAGTCTACTCCGGAATATCGATGCCCTATCTAGACAATCCAACGACCAGGGACCTGTATAGGATGTTGCTTACAGACTACCCAGCCCCCACTAGTGTGACTGCCATCACGACGCTGGTAATCAAGCAAAGATCCTATGGGCTCTACTAATATGTATAAGTGATACGTTACAAGAGACATATGCACATATTAAAGTAGACACAAACCAAGTAGCATACTACCATTTTTAGCAAGACTGTATATATAACTGTGAATATCCCAAGCTTCCATTAAGTAATATACAATCTAGTATGATACAATAATGGCCTATAGGGCATATACACTAACAATCTCCCACTTGCACTAGGGCCATGAGCTGGCATATCGTAGACCTATCATCTCGAATAGCCTCTCGAACTGCGTCTGAGGAATGGCCTTTGTGAATGGATAAGCAATGTTATCCTCCGTCTTTACTCTCTTCACCTCGATCTCCCGGCGATCTATGATCTCCCTGATCAGGTGATACCGCCTTAAGATGTGTCTGGACTTCTGATGGGACCTGGGTTCCTTCGCTAAAGCAATAGCGCCGTTGTTGTCACAATACAGAGGTATTGGATCAACACTGGTAGGAACCACCTGAAGTTCTGTGAGGAACTTCTTCATCCAGACTGCTTCTTTTGCGGCATCGCAAGCAGCTATGTACTCTGCTTCCATTGTTGAGTCAGCAACGGTCTCCTGTTTGGAACTCTTCCAACAGACCGCCTCTCCATTGAGGGTAAAGACATAACCCGACATGGATTTAGAGTCATCTTTGTCACTCTGGAAGCCGGAGTCGGCAAAGGCCTCCATCTGGAGGTCTTTTCCGCCATATACTAAGAACATTTCCTTAGTCCTTCTCAGGTACTTGAGAATGTTCTTTACTGCTATCCAGTGCTTCTCCCCTGGGTTTGCATGATACCGGCTTACTACGCTCAATGCGTATGCTACATCTGGTCTGGTACATAACATCGCATACATTATAGAGCCTACCGCAGAAGCGTAGGGTATAATTGACATGCGATCCCTTTCCAAATCAGTCTTAGGAGACATCTCTTTGGAGAGGGTGATTCCGTGACAAGCCGGTAGGTTACCGCGCTTAGAATCATCCATACTGAATCTCTTTACTATGGTGTCTATGTACCTGGACTGTGAAAGTCCCAATATCCTTTTTGATCTATCACGATAGATCCGGATCCCCAGAATGTAGGTGGCATCACCCAGGTCTTTCATGGAGAATTTATGTGACAAGAATCTTTTGACTGACTGTAACATAGGAATATCATTTCCTATTAGGAGAATGTCATCCACGTACAAGACGAGGAATACTACAGCTCTCCCTACAATCTTACTGTATATGCAAGGTTCATCTGGATTTTTGATGAAGTCAAATTCTTTGACAGCATCATCAAAACAGATGTTCCAACTCCGTGATGCCTGCTTTAGACCATAAATGGACTTAAGCAGCTTGCATACTTTACCGCTGCTCCCACTCTGAATGAATCCTTCTGGCTGATCCATATAGACGCTCTCTTCCAAATTACCATTTAGAAAGGCCGTCTTTACGTCCATCTGCCAGACTTCATAATCGTGGAAGGCAGCAATAGCAAGAAGGACCCGAATAGATTTAAGCATAGCCACTGGAGAAAAGGTTTCGTCATAGTCCAAACCAGGTCTTTGACGGAAACCCTTTGCAACAAGTCTAGCTTTATAGGTTTCAACCTGTCTATCTACACCAATCTTCTTTTTGAAGATCCATTTGCATCCCACGGGTTTTACCCCATCTGGAGCAATGTCCAAAGTCCATACTTTGTTGGTGTACATGGACTCCATTTCGGTCCGCATTGCATCTAGCCATTTTACCGAGTCACCGCTCTGAATGGCTTGCTGGAAACTAGTAGGCTCATCATAGTCAATAGTGCAATCCTCTCTATCCCCGTCAATGAGAAAACCGTAGTATCTCTCGGGCGGATGAGATTGCCTACTACTCCTGCGGAGTGGCGTCGGGATGTCCCTTTCTTCTGAAACTTCTGGTTCTACCATACCTTCAGTAGTAGTTTGTGTTTCTGGAATGTCTTCCAGTTCTATTTCGCTCCCACTTGTTTCCTTTTCTAAAAATTGATATTCTAGAAAATGGGCATTACGAGAAACAAAAATCTTTTGTTCCTCTGCGTAATAGAAAAAATACCCCGTGGAGTTCTTTGGGTATCCCACAAACTTACACAGTACTGAGCGTGCCTCGAGCTTGTCCGGATGCTGCCTTTTTACAAAAGCTGGACATCCCCATGTCTTTAGGTACTGAAGACAGGGTTTCTTCCCACTCCATATCTGATATGGTGTGGTAGGCACAGTTTTGGTTGGAACCTTGTTCAAAAGATATGCAGCTGATTCTAGTGCATAACCCCAGAAAAATCGCGGTAACTCAGCTTTACTCATCATGGAACGAACCATATCCAATAGGGTTCGATTCCTCCTTTCTGATACACCATTGTGTTGTGGTGTGTATGGAGGAGTAAGTTGAGAGAGAATTCCATTCTCTTTTAAGTAACCCAGAAACTCGGCGCTTAAGTATTCACCACCTCGATCAGATCTCAGTGTCTTGATACTTTTGCCGGTTTGTTTTTCCACTTCATTCTTGTATTCCTGGAATTTTTCAAAGGCCTCGGATTTATGCTTCATTAAGAAGATATGTCCATACCTAGAGAAATCATCCGTAAAAGTAATGAAGTAGGAATAACCTCCTCGCGCATGTGTAGACATTGGACCACACACATCACTGTGTATGAGTCCTAAGAGCTCGCTTGCTCTTTCTCCGTGTCCAGTGAACGGAGTCTTTGTCATCTTTCCCATGAGACAAGATTCACAAGTGGCATAAGACAGATACTCGAACGGATCCAAGTATCCCTCTCTATGTAACTTTTTTAATCTTCTCTCATTGATGTGACCCAGTCTACAATGCCATAAGAGAGCCTGATTTGTTTCCGGAGGCTTTCTCTTAAGTGTGTTTTGGACACTGAAAATCTGAGCTTGATTTAATACGTATATTCCGTTTTCTAATGTACCTGACCCAATCAAAACTTGATTTAGGTGGATGTGAACCACATCTCTTGCAAAAGTAAAATCATATCCTTCCTTAGAAAGTAAAGGTACAGATATGATATTACAAGTCGTACCTGGTACATAAAAACAGTTACGCAGAATCAATATCTGCCCAGTTGTCAGTCCAAGATGATATTCCCCTACGGATTCAGCGTCCATGCTCATTCCGTTAGCAACTGTGAGGGTCATATCACCTATCCCGATAACCCTACGGTTTCTCAGAGCCTGTAAAGAATTACAGATGTGAGTTCCTGACCCGGTATCCAATACCCAGGAAGTAGGGTTAACTGACATACAGTTTTCTATCATAAACACACCCGAAGTTGAAGCCACAACATGCTTCGAATCCTGGCTACTGGCTTCTAAAGCCATGCAATCTTTCTGCCAATGCCCAATCCCATAGCAATAGGAATGTCCCTCAATAGGGTGGTCCAGCTTGTCATAGGCAATGGACATCTGGACAGACTTTTGCCGGTCATATAAGTCAGATTCAGTCAAATTTTTATCTAGATGTAACCTATGTGTGGTCACAGGGTCGCTGCAATTTTAAGAGAGAGAAGAAGATACTATTAGCTTGATGCTCTTGCAAGTTTAGAGTGGTTTAATTTATCTAAACAGGATGGCTCCCACTGTTTCTCGAATCCCTCCTCAAACCATAAAAGAAGAATTAGCCAGGACAATTCTCACCGTACAATACTTGCTTAACCGTTCAGCCAGGCCAGTGTCGATACTTCGAGAGAGGTTTTCCAACGCTTTCGCGAAGTTCCTTAATTAAATAACCTCTTTTCTCTGGGGGCGTAACCCCGCTGACACCTTTCTAGGCACCTACTTGGTTTATAGCATTGATCGTTAAGTGACGAATCTCCTGATAAGTAGCATGTACTCACAGTAGGATCGGGATCCAAAATATCATCGTATGATAATGTTGAAGGAATCCTACCAACATTCATCAAACTCCAAAATGGTATACTCTCTCTGCAAATTTCAGTTTCTTTTGAAATTCCCAATGTTGATTTTTGCCGCATGCTCTTATGACCTTGACGAAGGCCAACATATCATAAGTCACATGTCAAGTTCTACCCGTCATTATCCAGGTTAATTTGAACCCACCCGTACATATCCTTGACGAAGGCCAAAATAGTAGTACGACTGTCCCAAACCAATGCATCTATCTATGCTACAGATAAATATCCAGCAGCTACCAATCACTATGCCTTGGCGAAGGTCAAAATACATAGCTTGAATACTTCTGAATATTTAACTGAAATGACGGAGGGCTACGACTGGTTTTGGCAAAACCGTGAACGTAGTGAACTTGATATAATCGAAGGAACCTGATACTTTTTAAAAGGAGTGGTTAAAGCTCCGCAATTAAAAATCTGATTCTTTTAAAATAACCGAATGGTTTCTTTTAAATTTGTTCCAACGATTAAACTTTGGTTTATTTTCTTTGCATTATAATAATGCGTCCCATCATTTATCCTATCATTGCAGAAAACAACGAAAATACCACATCCTCTTATGCCATCCGCATTCGCCACGGGGTCCCGTCATCACCCGTTAGGTTACTTAACTAACGACAGAGCGGGGGCTGGGCTAGCGCGGGTGTAAAACATAAGTGACGTCTAATAGCTATCATATATAGATATTGTACATTCGTCAGACGCAATAATAAGCATTCCAGATCACAGATAAACTTTATTGGATATGCAAGTAATCCGCGTTTCTTTTGAGCCTGCAATGAAAGACGGATTACACAGTTGTGATGAATAGCCATTACCCCACCTCAGACCCCTACGGGTACGGCAAACTACCCGCCAAGTACCAGAAGTGAAGCGGTCAGCCTCAACACTTCAAAATACCCGGTAGTTTGTGCACCCCACCTTGGGTCTATCCTAGGAGCAAAAACAGTAAAAAGAAATAATACAACGGTGGCTACAACCGCAACCTGGATGTGCCCCGCAAAATAATATTACAACTTATTACAATTACATCGAATGAATTAATACAATAACCCATCACAAAACCCGGCTATTCACCACAACAATCCAATACAGTTTATATACACAAACAGATAAAATCCATTACAGAAATGTGCAACCCCCTGCCAACCGACATACTAGCAGTTAGGGGAGGTTTACGAACACATTAAACATTATAGATAAAGATCCAATTAGCAAATTGATTAGAACATCGATCGATTAGTTATATCCGTGTCTACCCCCAAAAGCAAATCATCACAGAGGCAACCTGGGCAGAAACAGTATATACAGGAAAACAAAAAACCAAAAAATATGAATTACTGTGAAACTCCGAGTCAACTCGGCGTTGACTCGGCGGCGGATCCGCGGCAGAAGCTCTCTATTGCCGCGGATCCGCGGCCGTTTTGTCGAGTTGCCTCCTCGAATTTTCCCAGATATCTTATAATTCCCTGCTGTGAATTTTAAGGTATGTCAAAAAAAATTTGCGACACTTTTAAAATTAACAGAAACTGTCAAGGATTTAGGGTTTTGTTTTTCGTGTTTTTCCGTCGATCGAACTTCTAATCAGTTGCTAACAAGCTAGTAATGGTTTAGTTGGCTCTGATACCACTGTAAGTCCATGTCACGCACCCCACTAAGTCGCGGGGAGGCGGAATATATGAAAAACGATTATCAAAGCTTCGTAACACGGACTTGAGCGCATGAATCGTAATCTAAACCATTGCTAACGATATACTAGAGGTTTAACTACTCGGTACCGGAGTTATACCTCACGTTACATGTCCTTCGGGTCTTCATCGCTGTCCTCCACTCCTCGTAGGCTCCTTGGAACATCGGCAACTTCACGGCCTCCTCGAATCAAAGACGATCCACCCGAAAGCTTCTACGCCAAGCTTAATCTCAAACTTGAGATAACTAGGTTGCTTAAAGTGTTAATCTAAGCTACCTAGAGGATATAGAGTGAGGTTATGGATGTTTTAGTCTATCTAACCCTTGATCTCAACACATGAGAGGTTAGGGTTAGGGTTTCAAGAGAGAGTGAGCTTGAGGAGAGAGAAGGAGAAGATGAGAGTGAGTATAAAAATCCTTCTCGCTTGAATATATGATACATAATGAATTATCAAATAATATCAATTAATTGATTATTCACCATGTTTCATTTAATCAAGGAGAGTGATTCATCATGTGAGTCATTAGATCATTAATGAAGCATTAATGATATGATGAATCATATAAATGAGTCACACAAAGTAATCATGAAAAAGCCACCCCAACCCCTCATGTCACCACTCTTCTAGAACCTTCTCGACAAATTACGAGAACGCCCCTCCAATCCGTGAAAACACGGAAAAACTTTAGACTGTATAAATCCAATAACCTTATACTAGAATCTGGCTTAAACCAAAGCCGGCTAGTATAAACTGTCCGAAAAGTCGTACGTGCGAAAACACACGTATACATCCGAACGCTCGTCGTAAAACCATACGACCTCTATATCGTTTCGCCTGGAGCGGGGAAACTCTCTATGTGGTACTCTAAATACTCGACACTACGCTGGCAGTGGGTTTAACCACAGACCGCAAGCGGCACTAGCTGTACGTAACGGTCCCCAGGTAGATGTCGATAAGAAGGCCGATGAGGTAAATCATCCGAACTCCCACTGAGCCTGATGTGACAATCTTCGTACAGTCCGGTCTGTTCGTCTAAGACTATCGCATATCAAGCCTAGGGGGCGGCAAGCGTCAGTCCCCTAATAGCTGTATAAGTCGTGTTGGAGCGAAGCCCATTACACCCTGAGAAGCTACTGGAACCTACCAGTATATCTCGTTTGCCCTGGCCAGGGACTTTGTGTAATGGCTCTCTGACACATCGCGATATCATCTCCCAATACCGGGAGAGACAAATCCTATCTAACCGCCACTGCCTCCAAGTGCTCGGGACTGCACCCAACTGCTACCTGTTTGCACGACTCCTTTGAGCCGTGGTAGGGTAGCAATCTAAGAACAGTGGGACACACTCGAGGCGAAGCAGCAGTGTCAAGTCTGCGGACTATGCTGTACTCATGTCACCTGGGAACTGACAACTGACGATGGGTATAATACCAACCAATCAGTTCCTCGGCGAGTCCTGTCCGGTGTACCCGTAACCTAACGAGCACCTGTATACTATCTCCAGTACGGCGTACTGATGGCTGTGGGACAGACCATTTCCCCAACTGGGATGAGAAGCGTATACACTTAGTCTACTCCGGAATATCGATGCCCTATCTCGACAATCCAACGACCAGGGACCTGTATAGGATGTTGCTTACAGACTACCCAGCCCCCACTAGTGTGACTGCCATCACGATGCTGGTAATCAAGCAAAGATCCTATGGGCTCTACTAATATGTATAAGTGATACGTTACAAGAGACATATGAACATATTAAAGTAGACACAAACCAAGTAGCATACTACCATTTTTAGCAAGACTGTATATATAACTGTGAATATCCCAAGCTTCCATTAAGTAATATACAATCTAGTATGATACAATAATAGCCTCTAGGGCATATACACTAACAGGGTATTCTATAACTATAAAACAACAAGCTCAAGCAAGCGGGTCGAACGTAAAGTAAACTACCATTCGCATCCAAACACGGTAAATGAAATAAACACCACAAACACACATACGGCAACAGAAATTGGTATAATTGAACTCGGTTATTACAAAGGCAGTCTCTATATTTTGGACGCCTCACGTGATATCACGTGACCCCTTTATAGTGCTAAGCACTTTCAGAAGAGAAGGGGGAATAAATCAAATGCAAATGCGCCTCACGTGATCCCAAATGGCCCTAATAGTGCTCAGCACTAAGAAAAGAAAAGGGGTAATTCCAATAAAGCTGGGCCTATTTTCAAGCGCCTCACGTGAGTGCCTTAAGCTCTTAATGTTTAACACTACTTTAAGGCATCACGTGACCTCACGTGAGCGCCAAACATACGCTAGTGTTTAACACTTCAAATAAAACAAAAGTGTCACGCCCCGCTTCCCAAAATACGGAATACGAGGGTGACAAGGCCAGCCATGCTCCTACGATCAAGGAAAGATCCTGTCGTAGTCACATTTCGGCTTCTAGCATTATATGGCAATCAATAAAATGCAATACGGGTAAAGAGAATGCGGTCACTAAAACTATCAAGTTTAGAGGAATCTGAGCTCAATGAAAGCAAGCAAAAGGCAGCTAACCAGGAATATCAATGTAGAAATGTAACTGGTTCACTAGTCTGGATCTTCACGGTCTCCTCGAGGTCAAGCGAATCCACCTCTATCACTGAGCATGCATACTCAGGTCGTCAGAGCGACGTAATAGCAATATTATAATAATGACATGAAACAGGCAAATAAGGTAATAACAGTGGAAGTAAAATGCTGATAATCACTATATCACTAAATGATACAAAGTATGATCTGTGTCCCTATCAGTCTCTAAGTCATGTTTGAAATCGAATAGTGGAAAGGAGGATCATGTTTAACGGGAGTCTCGTACATACCCGAGACAATGGCCCACACGCCCGGGACATAAGCCTGTCAGCCGGATCGCTAGATCCGACCTAATATATATAAGAATCGTTGTTCGAATGATCATCCACTAAAACACGGTCCCGCTAAATACGATACTCTTTCCACTTCGATTTCCCCTTTTTTCCCAGGTTTACACTATTGATGATTATGATTTAGTCATGTACAAGTATGCACCAATAGCACGGTTTTGTCACTGTTCACTGTATTAATCACTGTCACGAATCATTCATTTTTCCATTGGCGTACTTGACACTCCTAAACCAATACCATTCATGCTCGATAATGCAATGTCCACTGAATAATAACGCGCACTATCACTATGTATATGGCAGTTGGGTAAGGTATGTACATTTATGCAGTTAATAAATCATGTGTAATATGAACTATTATGCACGTCATAAGCTTACAAAAATTGTAGTAATTCATATGCTCAGAATTTAGTGAAACGATACAAATATGGTAACAAGTACACTCTGTCAGAAGTTTAGCAAAATTTGTTTCAGTACAATCGGGTTTCTGGTATTCAAGTTACAGCCATTTCAATTTAAGTGTTCGCTGTAGGAAATTCAGTTTCTGAACTAAACGTCCGTTTCGCGGCACAATATTCACCCAGTTGGGATCAGAATTTAGCGACGCTACAGTTGAATGAAATTTAGGGTTTTCGATAGAGTTTCCAACGCAATAGACGTATTCTCAGTCGCATCTTTACGTCAGAAGTTATGTACTGTTTAATCATAGGGTGTCAGTTCTGTTTCAGTTGGGGACTGCTATACGTCCTGTTCTTTTAAATTGCAGTTTAAATAGTAAACGACGATAAAAAGGGGTGAAATCACTTGAGTTATTTAGCTAACAGTTTCATCTTCAATAAAGTGTAGGGTTCCACAACATACAAGGTCAGGCGACAAGGTAGTGAGCATTACGAGATAGAAACCAACAGCCGGAGTTGCTCTGGACTACAGTCCAAAGCCGCTCTCCGAACCAATTCTCGTCATAATTTCAGTATAGGAACAATTGAGAACTTGTATAGGGTTACCGTTCGTCGAGCCGGCTTCGATTTGAGCCCTCGAACGCATCATTTCAATTGTACACAATTAATTATGATTTTAACAAGTTTCAGGTGCGGAAATTCTCAGCTTTTACAGGTGTAATTGGGGGTGATCGTTTAAGTCAGTAACAATCAAATTTTTCAGTCAAATTTCTACACAATGTTCATTATCACATGGACCAGATTATACGATCAATTTCTGTCAGTTTAAAGAAAGGTTTTTATTCAAGTTTTGCATCGAACACATACATTATTTTAAGTCGCACTAAATGTTCATGTGGAATTTGACAGTATTTCAAGTTTTAGTAAAACAAATAGCATGAAGCAAGTAGGTAACTTGCCTGGAGACGCTCTGGTGATGCACGGCAGCGGCAACTGCATGAACGCGCTACGAACGACGCGGCCAGGGTTCGTGGCCTCGGCTCACGTTCGGGTTCGTCGTCGTAGTTGCCCGGGGATGTCTCGCGATTCCTGGAAGCGGAGTGAGATGCTGTGGATCTCCTGGGGCGTGCTGGGGTCGGCGATGGTTGGGGGTGTCGCTCCGGCGATGGGCAGCAGGGGGTGAAGCAGTGGGTTTAGAGAGAGGGAGTGAGTTAGTGGGGCTCGGGTTTGATGGTACTGGTGATGGGGATGATGCTGAGGGTGTAGAGGTCGACGAGGTGGTTCAGGGCAACGGGGAGCTCGCCGGCGTGAGGGTGCAGGTGGTGGCCGAGGTGGGTGTGCAGGGGAGTTCGAGCTCGAGTGAGGGGGTGCTCGGTTGAGGGGGTGAGGCAGTGTAGGGTTCGGAGTTTTGGAGAGAGGAGCGAGGGAGGAAAGACGAGGAGAGTCGTCGTCGTCGTCGAGGATGAAGGCAGTGGGTTTTCTGTTTGAGAGAGAGAAGAGGTTTGAGAGCGAGAGTGATGAGGGAGGGAGTTGGAGACGAGGAGTGGGTTGATGAGCTCGCGAGGGGGCATGCGGCGTAGGCGACGATCGTGGGGACGTTGGCGACGTGGGCGCGACGTGGGTTGTGGAAAGGAGCGGGAAAAATGAGTTGTATTGAGGAAGAAGAATGCAACGGTTCGGGTATAGGAGTAGGCGTGGGCATGGGGGGGCTTGGGCTGGGCCGGGGTAATACATATATTTAGTTTTAATTAACCATTTTACTTGTTTAGGCCGGAAAAAGGAAGTGTGGGCTGAGAAGGGAACTTGGGCTGGGGAAGTTAATTTAAAAGGGAAAGAAATGGAGTTGGGTATGGTTGGCGCAGGCGGCAGTGAGGGAAAGGCTGGGCTTGGGCCAGTGGGGAAAGTATATGATTAATGAAGTTGGTTTGGGCTTAATTTTATTTGTCAAGGTTTAGGAAAATTAATTATCAAAAATTTAGGCAACCAACTTTTCACAAAATTACGAGGAAAAGGGGAAACATCGGGGAACCAGGAAAAATAGAAAATTTTATAGATGGGAACGGAGATTTACATCATACCCCCTTACAAAAATTCCGTCCTCGAAATTTAAAAGGAGACAATGAAATAAAAGTACTAAACAAAGAGATGTGGAAAACGTGCACGGATATCTTCCTCCCGCTCCCAGGTAGATTCTCCTGGGGAACGACCGCCCCAAGACACTCGGACTAACGGAATGACCCTGTTCTTCAGCACTTTCTCTCTGCAGTCGAAGATGGTAGTGCGATGCTCCTTATAGGATAGGTCGGTACCCAAAGTTAACTCCGAATAGTCCAGAATATGGCTCTCATCTCGAACAAAACGCCGCAACTGAGCACGTGGAAGGTATTGTGCACACCAGCTAGCGATGGAGGCAAGGCAAGTCGATAGGCCACCTCTCCTACTCACTCTAGCACCTCAAAAGGTCCGATGAAACGGGGACTGAGCTTCCTGCGACCTCCAAACCTGATAACTCCGCGGGTAGGGGAAATCTTCAGGAACACGTGATCTCCGACTTCAAATTCTAGTGCTCTCCTGCTGGTATCTGCCCAACTCTTCTGTCGATCCTGAGCCGTCTTAATACGCTGCCTGATCATTTGGACCTTGTTGACTATCTGAATAATGAGCTCGGGACCCAGTAATCTTCGCTCTCCCACATCATCCCAACACACTGGGGATCGACACTTCCGCCCGTAAAGTGCTTCGAAAGGAGCCATCTGGATGCTAGCCTGGTAACTGTTGTTATAAGAAAACTCAACTAGATGCAGATGATCTTTCCAGGAACCCTGAGAGTCCAACATGCAGGCTCTCAACAAATCCTCGAGCGTCTGAATCGTACGCTCGGACTGTCCATCCGTCTGCAGGTGATAAGCTGTGCTGAACTTGAGGCGGGTACCCAAACTCTCATGTAAGCTTCTCCAGAAGTGCGACACGAATCTGGTGTCTCGATCTGACACAATGCTGACCGGAACACCGTGAAGTCGCACTATCTCCTGCATGTATCTCTCAGCTAGTGACTCTGTCGACTGCTCCACTCGGAATGGTAAGAGGTGTGCAGCTTTCGTGAGGCGGTCGACGATAACCCAAATGGCGTTATTGCCCCTAGGGCTCCGTGGTAAGGCCGTCACGAAATCCATAGTAATGTGCTCCAACTTCCATTCTGGTATCGGAAGCAGTTGTAACAGTCCTGCTGTCCTCTGATGTTCTGCCTTCACCTGCTGGCATACCAAGCATCTGGATACGAATCGCGCAATTTCTCGCTTCATCCCGTTCCACCAAAAATGCTGCTTTAGGTCTCGAAATATCTTTGTACATCCCGGATGTACAGAATAAGCTGAGCTACGTGTCTCAGCCAGTACCTCTACTCGAACATCCTCCTTAGGTACGCAGAGTTTGCTACCGAATCTCAGAGAAACGTCTTCATGTATGATTAAGTCCGTTCTCAGCCCGACTTCTACTTGCGCTCTGAACTTTTGCAATCGAGGATCATCCGCTTGTGCAGCCTTGATGCAGCCACAAGGAAAGACTGCACCTGTAGTTGCCAGAATTGACTGAGTGCGCTCGGTGTAACGACTTCATGCTCGAGTCTCTGAAAACCTCAATAATGCTCCTCTGATTGGTCAACATCATTACCGCTGGCTTGCGACTGAGTGCATGCGGTACAACATTTACTTTCTCCGGGTGATACTGAAGGTCCAAGTCGTAATCTGCCATCAGCTCTAGCCATCGGCGCTGCCTCATGTTTAGTTCCTTCTGAGTGAAGACGTACTTTAGACTTTTATGATCCGTGTACACCTCTACTTTCTCGCCCAACAGATAGTGCCTCCAGATCTTCAATGCAAAAACCACTGCAGCTAACTCCAAATCAGGCGTAGGATAGTTCTTCTCGTGATTTCTCAACTGTCGAGAGGCGTAAGCAACCACTCGACCGTGCTGCATCAGAACACAGCCTAATCCCTTCCCTGAGGCATCACTATGTATCACCAAACCACCGGAATCATCTGATACTGTAAGAATAGGCGCCGTGGTTAACTTCTACTTCAGTGTGTCAAATGCCTGAGTACACTCCTCTGTCCACGCAAACGGTACATCCTTCCGTGTCAGCCTCGTTAACGGTTCAGCGATTCTTGAAAAGTCTTGGACGAACCTCCGATAATATCCTGCCAATCCCAGAAAGCTTTTGGTCTCGACCACTGACTTCGGCGTTGGCCAATCTCTAACAGATTCTATTTTTGCCGGGTCCACCGAGATGCCTTCGTCCGAAACGATGTGTCCCAAGAACTGAACCTTGTCGAGCCAGATTCACACTTGCTCAATTTCGCATACAGCTTCTCTTCCCGAAGAATTTGTAGAACCGTGCGCAAATGCTCAACATGTTCCTCCCGGGTCTTCGAGTAGACAAGTATGTCGTCAATAAATACAACGACAAACGTGTCCAAGTACTTTGCAAACACCCTGTTCATCAAGTCCATGAATATCGCTGGAGTATTAGTAACACCGAACGGTATCACGAGGAACTCATAGTGTCCGTATCGGGTCCTGAAAGCCGTCTTGCATACATCCTCGGCAGCCACTCTGATCTAATGATATCCAGAACGGAGATCCAACTTCGAGAATACCTTGGCCCCACTCAACTGATCGAATAAGTCGTCGATGCGCGGAAGTGGGTACTTGTTCTTTATTGTGACTTTTTTCAGCTCCCGATAATCTATACACATCTGCAGCGATCCATCCTTTTTCTTCACTAACAGAACTGGTGCACCCCACGGTGATACGCTCGGGCCGGATAAATCCCTTCTCCAAGAGTTCTTCAATTTGCTTCTTTAATTCTGCCAACTCAACCGGTGCCATTCTGTACGGGGCCTTGGAAACTGGTGCTGTATCTGGAGTCAAATCGATCGAGAATTCCAAGACACGTGGAGGTGGTAGACCTGGTAAATCTTCAGGAAATATGTCCGGAAAGTCCCGAACAATCTCTGAGGCTGGGCTCTCATCAATCTCCATAGCTGTCAGCTCCTTTGGCTTGGCTCTATACTTGGCTGGCTCCAAAGATCCGCTCCCGTCTTCGAAAACAAACTCCGGGTGATTGGGAATGCGGAGGGTCACATTCCTTGCTCAGAAATCAATAACTGCATGGAAGGTACTCATCCAATCCATCCCGATAATTGCATCATAGCTGCCTGCTCCGAGTCCTCTTCTGGATCCTCTTCCATAGGGTTTTCCTCAGGTCTTCCTCTTCAGGATCTTCATCTGGTTCCTCCTCTACCGCATTTCCCTATGGATTCTCTCCTATTGGGTCCTCTTCATCGATAGGGTCATTAATCATATTGATCTCTGGGGCTACGACATCGATTCCCTCTTCCTCGTATTCGCCGTCGTTGAATATAACCTGTGGACCAAAACACCTCGTCATCTGAACTCGCTAACATACAGTCAACGCAGGACCGAGTGTCCTCCTCAAGAAGCGGTGCTGCCCCATGGTTGGCCATGGCCAGAAAAGTAAGGGTCATGATCAAATAGTGGAACATGAAGGAAAATAACGATTAATGATGCGGACACAAGGGAAAGATAAGGTAGATAAGATTCAAAACATGAGCTTAAGTGGTGATGCACATGTAGTATATGGAAGTGAAAGTAAGGAAACCAAGTATGATTCAAGAGATCCCTAAATGGGACTGCAATCTTATTCTAAACCTGGCTCTGATACCAACAAAACCATGTCACGCCCCGCTTCCCAAAGTACAGAATACGAGGGTGACAAGGCCAGCCATGTGTTTCCCCAATCAGAGCAAAGCTCTGTTGAAATTCAAAATTCAAATTTTAAAGCAACGCTTCAAATCTCGGGCGCAACGCGCCACGTGTCAAGCGCTGATACGTCAGCGCAGCGCCCAAGAAAGCGCGTCCAATCAGAGCAAAGCTCTATTTAAGGCAAAATTAAAGGAAGCAACGCTTCAGTTGCGCAAGCACTGCGCTGCGCGACACGTGTCGGCGCAGATGCGCTAGCGCAGTTGCGCTATGCTTTGCGCTGCGCGACACGTGTCGGCGCAGATGCGCTAACTTAGTTGCGCTGCGCTTTGCGCTGCTTGACACGTGTCGGCGCAGATGCGCTGGCGCAGTTGCGCTGCCCTGTGCGCTGCGTGACACGTGTCACGCACTGGGGCATTTGCGCCAAACAAAATTAAGATTTTAAATAAATCTTTCTGTTCTTGTTAAAACAAGAAGATTTTCTTCTGTAAAATAGAAGCCTTTGGATCAAAGATCCAACGGTGGGGAAAATTCCCCAAATCATTCAGAGAAAGATCTCGTTAACAAATTCAACAAACTTATGGGCACTATATAAAGACTCCTAGACCTCAAATCAAAGGCATCAACATTCTTTGAGAAATCAAGAGCTTCAAACAAAGAGAACTCTGAAAAAGTTTCAAGAAAAAGGTAAAAACCTTCGTAAAAATAGAAGAAGTTTCTTCTAATAGATCATGGATCTAAACATAATAAATAGTGCTTTGCACTTCTTATGAACCACTGGTTCTTTAAATAAGAAAAAACAAGAAATACTTGTTTTCTTTGACTCTCATTAGATGGAAGAAAACAAATAGTGCTTTGCACTTCTTATATGAACCATTGGTTCTTGAATCTAAAAGATTCTTAAATTAATAGTGCTTTGCACTTATAAATCTGCACAGTTGCGCTCTTGGGCTGGCGCAAGCCACCAGAGAGCGCCGCGTGTCAGCATCTGAACCATTTGCACTATGCGCTTTTGAAATAGAGCTTTGCTCTCTGAAATTGGCGCAACTCACCAGAGCGCGCCACGTGTCATCAGCGCAAGCGCAGCGTACTAGCACAGCGCACTGCGCTTGCATGACACGTGTCATCACTACAAGCGCTTGCGCTCTTTGATTGGCGCAAAGCACCTGAAATGCAATGCATTTCTTTTGTTAAAGGGCTAGGCCCAAGTCAAAAAGATCTAACAGGCCAGAACAAATTACAAAGCAATAAAAGGGCAGAGCCCAAGTAAAATTGATGCTCTGCATCATTTATAAATGGGCAGAGCCCAAAACAAATTGATGCTCTGCATCCTTTATGCATAGAGCCCAAATAAAAATAAAAATAAATGCGATGCAAAAGCAAATAAAATGCTGAACATTTTCAATTGGACTTAGCCCAATCGTGGCCGTAAGTCCTCAAATTAAATTGACTGAGCAAGGCTGCTCTCTAAATCAATTTACGACCGGTTCTAGGGTACATCTCCGAACTCCTCTGACATCCATCGTTGTAATCCTTCAACGACGTCAGAGAGGTGACGGGTCCCGACGACCACACATCAATATGGACCGCGGGGTCCTTAAACTCGTGGACCGAAACGTCCTTAAACTAATAATGGACCACCACGTCCCTAAACTGGAACATGGACCACCACGTCCCTAAACTGGAGCGATAGAGCCTCCAAATGCTCTTTTACCGGATCTAAACGGTCCCGTTTAAGTTGATCTTAGCCCCAAACACGGCTAACGTATCCTTAAACATTCCAATGGACTATAAAACTCCAAATCAACTTTGGTTCAAGGGTACATCTTTGAACTCCTCCGACATCTACCGTTGTAATCCTTCAACGTCGTCAAAGAGGTGATGGGTCCCGACGGCCATATACTAAATGGACCACTACGTCCTTAAACTGGAAATGGATCTAGACGATCCCGTTAAGTTGATCTTAGTCTCAAATCAGACTAACGTATCCTTAACAAACGTTTAAGTTGATCTTAGTCTCAAATGGTGCTAACGTATCCTTAAACTAAAAACACCAAACCCAAATCTAAGTAAATACGGATTTGGACTAATCCACGTCCTACTGGTGATAGCATTACTCAGTCTCCGTATACAATCCACGGGCAACCACAAACAAAACAAACACCCACGACACAAAGTGAAATTCTGGAGAAGGAGAAAGTTGTTACCGCGATGCGGTAGCGTAATTAACTGCAGGGGCTTGCGCCTGTAGGGAAGAGCGTCCCCACAATCAAAAACCCCTCAAGCGAGGGGGAATCTGACGAAGTCTGCTACATCGGCCGCATCCATCTAAACCTCCGATACACGGTGTCATAAATCAACTTGGCATCTTCGGAGAGGTAGATGGATAAAACCATATAGCATCTGCCCCGAATCTCAGGCTAGACGTCCTCACGTCGCCGCCGTCCTTCGGAGGGGAACAGATTCTGGCACGCCCGGTGGGACCTTTTTCTCTTTCCACTCCACACTTCGTGTGTCGTATTCGCGAACGAATCGCGGTTTGTTAATGGTTGCCTTCGGATTTTAAGTTACTAAGATTTGGTCTTTTGCCTGGCGCAGAAAAAGAAATCAAGCATCGATGGCCTCTACCTGTTCGAAGTGCTCCAACTGCAGCTGCAGCTCACGTCCGGCCTCAACTGGGGGCATAACCTACGGGCCTCAAGCGGCCTCTTTGTTCACCATGCCCGTGGAGCAGATTACTCAAGCCACCACGGGGTTGTTTTTCGAAACTATGCTTCCGCCAACAAGCTTCAGCACCCCCGTGCCTATATAAGAAGCTCCTAAAAAGTCGGTCTTCGATCGACTTTCAGTTACTGCGGCCCCTCTCAACGGGTCGCCCAACACCAGTGCCTCGGTCTTCTCCAGGCTGGGCCAAAACTCCCGCGGACCCGCAATGAAGCTTGCAGTCCCGGAAAAGGTTACCCCAAAAGGAGTACCCAAACCTGCTCCTGAAGTCGTCAAGGCGGCTTCTCCTGCTAAGAGATCGGTCTTTACAAGATTGACCATCCCAACTCCCACTCCTACTCTTGCTGCTCAAAAGACATCAGTCTTCAATAGGCCAACGCCGGCAACCGCCCCACACCTGAACAGGGGGCAAGAAGAAGCTGTTTCTGTCTCTGAACCAATACCGACGATTCGTCGCGCCCGACGACGCCACTGGCGCCGGGTAAGGAAGACTGGGGGCAACTCCCCTTCTGGGATAACTCCACCAGCTCCAGCGGCGGAAGTCAATGCTGTTGTTCCAACTGGGAACAGTTTTGAGCTGCTGAATAGGGTACGCAGGAACTCACCAACTGCGGTGCTCAGAAGATCTCCTCCACCGGTAGAGACTGCCGTGGAAACAGAAAAGCCGGAGCAGCCTCCTCAATCGCTGTCCTCCAGGATCTACAAGACATGGCGATGAGTCCGAGCATCTGTCATTGATCCTAACTTCTCTCGCCAGCACAAGAAGTCGAAAGGTCGGCAGGAAGAAAATCCCCTGGTCAAGCAACGAAAGGCGACAATCGTTAGGGTGCCCTCTGCAACGGCCCCTTCAACTTCAACGGCCCACAAAAGAAGAAGGCCGGAGAAAACCCCCACGCCGGCGACAAATATCAGAGGTGGTGAACCCAAACGCCCTAAGTCAGGGGGTATTGTAGTTCATACCGTCTATATGGCGTCTGGTAAGGAGGACAGTCGCATATCTACGGGTCATCGACCACTTACGCGATCAGTGACCAAAGCGTAGGAGCAGCAGCAAAAGCTCCAAGAGATGATGAACGCTATGGCCGCACTTACTGGGCCAAAAGAAAGCCCTGAAACGTCTTCAGATGAATGCCAGGAGCAAGAAACTGACGCCGAATTCCTTCGACGAATATTGGAGAAGAAAGATAAAGAGGCTGCTGAACAAGCAGCCAACATAAAGCGTATGGGCCTCATGTCCAAGACATGGTGGGGATGATGATCCAACAAGATCCTCCGGCCGAAGATCCCCCGATCGTCCTTGAAGACGATAGGGGAGAGACGTCAAATCCTCTGCCAGCTCTGTCAACAGCTAAGGAGGAGACAATCTCCAAACCTGACTTAGACGAGTACATAGCCCAGCAAATACGGATTCATCAAGCGACGGAAGCAGCCGGTCAAGTCGTAAAAACAGGGCGACCGTATCCGGGCTAGTACGACCAGATCAAGTACCCGTCAGGTTATACGATACCAAAATTCCATGTGTATAAGGGGACTGGCAATCCTCACCAGCATGTCGCCCAGTTCAGGGCGCTTTGCGGCAACACTGGTGGTGATGATAAATTGTTGCTCCGCCAGTTCGTTGGTAGCTTGTCAGATACGGCGTTCGAGTGGTATTCCGAGCTCCCGAATGACTCGATCAAGACCTTTGCTGAAATGGAACTGCTATTTACCCAACGTTTCGCGAGTGCCAGCGAGCGTACCCCGATAACGGCATTGATTAATGCCAGGGTAAAGCCGGGCGAGACATGGGTCCAATATGCTATACGGTGGCGTAATTTATGGTCAAAATATGAGCAGCGCATTGAGGAAGCTCCTGCGGTGGGTATGTTTGTGGGAACTCTCGATCCGCAAGCAACCATCTCGCAATTTATAATGTTCTTCAAGCCGACCACCTTCCAGGCACTAATCGACAAGCTGGCGCAAATGGATCAAATGGGTCATAAACCTCCTCTTCCAAAGCCGGACTCCCGAAATGAGAAAGGAAAAGGAAAAGCGATCGTTATCGCTAATGCTCAACAGCAACCGAACATCTCGAAGCCGGTCGTTCGTCAAAATAATATGCGCCCATACGTAGCCCTTGAGGAGAGGATGGGACGTTCTTACTATTTTCCGCGAGATAAGACGAGAAGGTTATTCGAGCTGGCGTTGCGCAACCGACTCATAAACCTGCCAGATCCAAAATGTCCGTCGCAACCAAGTGACGTCAATGAGCCCAACTACTGTCCTTATCATCGAGTACTGGGTCATCCGATCGAGGATTGCTACGTCTTCAAAAATTGGCTTGAAGATCAGTACTGACAGGGCAAGTTTGCATTGTCCAACAAATAGAAGGTGAATCCACCGCAGCCCCACACCTCTAAGGGGATGAATACGCCGGGGGCAACATGCTCTGTCGTCGAAGAAGCTCCTTGGGAGGTTGTGTTATCACCAAAGACAAAGAGGATGCTAAATGATCTTCAAACATGCCCAGCGATCAAGTGGAAGAACCCGTTGGAGCGGCAGATCATTGAAGGGATGTTGAAGCCTCGTCCAACTCGAAAGATCGATGGAGGTGGCCCAAGCATTCATAACCAGTCGTCGAAATCTTCAAAGAAGAAGAAAAAGAAGTCAAAGAAGCCCGTGAAGCCTGGCGACAAGCACACGGACTTGCAAAAACAAATTGACGCGCTGGAGGAATACAACCAGAAGGCACGGACTTCCATTACATTTCAAGAATTCCTCAATCACGTCTTTCAAGAGGAAGATGAGGGAGAAAGTTCATCTGATGAATCCGAGGAATGTGTGGCGAGCTGTCATATGATTTCCCATTCGCTCACGAACAATGAGGAGACTCCTTATACTGAAAAGCTGGAGGCAGATCCTGAACCAAAAATTTCGAGGCCGTCGGATGAAGTAATTGACGCATTCCTTAATGAAGCTCTCTTAAAAAGTAAAGCTGATCGGGAGCGCGAGGCGGTCATATTCGAAAAGGCCAAACGCCAACGCCTTGACAAAAAAATTGAGATACTCCCGCTGGAGAAAAGTACACCCACTGTGGATAAAATCAAATTCAAGATGAGGAAGAGGTTTGCTAAAGCAATGTCAATGGGTATGAAGCTACCATCCTCTAAGGGAAGCGTTACTGGTGAAGCGGAAATGCACCCCTCCTATTGCTTGTATCATCGGAAGATTTCGCATCCTATTGAGGAGTGCAAAGCTTTTGATAGATGGTGGAAAGGATATGTTGCTCGCCGACAACAGGTTAAGCGGGAGAAACGCAAGACTCGCCGAGAGCAAAACAGTGCGACCGAAGGGCTTAATAGAACTACCGGCAATTGTCGCATGGTCAACGCCGGAGGATCACAAGTACTCACATTCGGGAGCGATTCTGATGAAGAGCTGGAGCTTGCCCCTCTCTTCAAAGAGTCCACTTTGGGAAAAGAAGAAGAGCCGAAGATTTGTGAAAATATCCGGCTGCGTAATCGCACGTTGCCCGAAAAGAATCTCGGACCCCCAAACAAAAAAGATAAAGGGAAAGAAAAGGTCTCTGAGGACATCGCCCTAGATGACCAAGTCATGGAAGAGCTAACTGCCAAAGACTCGCCGAAGAAAAATAAGGTGGATTACAACGTCTTAGCGGATCTGAGGAAGCTACCCTCGCAACTCAGCATTCTTGACACCCTTTTACTATCAAAGGAGGCGAGAGATTCGTTAATTAAGGCACTACAGGACCCGGAGCAGTTCCAATCTTTCCTGGACGAAGAAAAGATGAAGGATGAACTGGAAGAAGTGCACACGGCCGATGTCACTTTCGGCGATGAAGACCTTCTCTTTGGGACGTGCGAACACAATCGCCCCCTCTATGTCTCAGAATACTGCCATGATATAAAGATAGGCAAAATCCTGATCGATAACGGGTCGTCTGTTAACCTACTCAATGTGCGGGTTTTAAAGGAAATCTGCATGAGCGTTCAACACCTTGCTCGGGACAAGATCACCATCTCCGGGTTCGACTCCCAATCATCAAAGAATCTTAGATCTGTGATACTGACGCTACACTTCGGGCTGCTCGTCACGGACATTAAATTCCACGTCATAGATGCCAAGACGTGCTACAACGCTCTGCTCGGCCGACCATGGTTACACGAGTACAACATCATCCCTTCTACACAGCATCAGTGTATGAAATATTTTAGGGATGGTCTCGAGTATACCGTGATGGGAGAATTGAATCCGTTTTCCGTGAACAAAGTTCGCAAATATGAAGATGCCAAATACTTCTTGCCGAATTTTGAAGACACGGAAAGGTGTCGCAAGCCGGAGAATAAAACTAGCGCTACCATCCCTGTCTTCGGCAGTGATACCGAGGAGGAAGAGGAGATAGTTTATTCGGATCCTCCCCAATACACCAAGTCAGGACCATCCGCTCCTACGTTGATCTTTGGTAGTGATTCAGAGGATGAGGTCCATGCTGTATACTCTGCTCGACCTTCAATACGAGCAAAGTCTACAAGTCGCCATGGTGCCGCTTAAACATTATAAAGAACTGGATGCGCTCGACACCGACAGCGTAGAGGAGCTGCAGACGTTCTATGTCCCACCCAGGCGAGAAGGCAATTCTATTCTACCGCTCTGAAGAAAACAAAGTAGAGAAAGAAATCTGGCACGGTGCGGATCCTACGCTGGACAGACTTCAACCCATCCGTCTACCCAGATATTATACAGAAGGCTTGAAAAAGCTGTTGAAGCGCCAAGGGATGCCTTTCCAACAGACCGTTGGAAAGGCCAAATTCTATGACAGGGTCTGGAACGTCCCCGGAACTCAGCACAAGCTGTCTAGTGGCAGGATGGAGACGATCGGGCTCGGATACATTCGCTCCAAGAAACGAGAGCTGCTCCGCGACTGTTACGTCGTGCATGACTTCAATGAAGAAGTAGATGCTCAACGGGAGGACGCTAATCCTGAACCAGTAAAAGTTCCTGATATAAAAGTGCCCAGTCCGTCGTTCGAAGAACAAATGGACAGGCTTATAAGGGAAGCTGGTCAAAAAGTCCGCGACGATCACAATCGCGAAATGGCCATCTACGAGAAAGCCAAAATGCAACGCCTCCTTCAACAGGCCGTCAAAGATGAAAGTGACATCTCTTGTCAACCTGTTATAAAAAAGGCTCGACGTAGAGGCAGAAACAAGTCGAAAGGCCAAAAAGATGCTCAACAGCAACAAAGCGGGACTAAGAAGCCACGCAAATGGGAGTCGAGCGTTATTGATCTATCCCTCATGAAGAAAATGGGTCGAGCGTACTCGTTTCCTCGGGACAAGACGAAGAAGAAACTTGATCTTGCTCTAAAACATCAAATGCTTACACTGCCGGAGTCCAAAAACCCCGAACAAGCAGGCGAAGTCTCTGACCCAAACTATTGCTCTTACCATCGAGTAATAGGGCATCCTCTTGAAGATTGCTTCACCTTCAAGAATTGGGTTGAACATCAGTATCAGCTTGGCAAATTCGCTCTGTCTGAGAACTGTAGGGTAGCGCCGCCACAGAAGCACGAACCCAAAGCCGCAAGAACAGAACCAACTCCACATTGGGATTGGAAGCGGATTCGCACTTGTCACATGATAATAATATTAAAAGAAGGGCCCGAGAACATGGACAACCTTTCCTGGTGCTTCGAAAATAGCAACGATGAGGTGATCTCAGAATTTCTGCCAGCTCCGAAAGAACTGGAGGATGGAATACATACCACTGCAGATAACCTCAAGAAAATTGAGTTGGGGACGGCAAGTGACCCACGGACGACGTTCGTCAGTGAGCTGCTTTCTGAAGAAATGGTGGCTGCGTTAAAAGACGTCCTTGTACAGCACAAAGATTGCTTCGCATGGAACTATTCCAAGATGTCGGGACTAGATCCAGAAGTTGCTGTGCACAAATTGGCGATATCCCCAGACGTCAAGCCAGTCAAACTGGCACCAAGAAGAATGCGGCTCGAGCTTGAGATGAGTATCAACGCTGAGGTCAAGAAGTTAACTCTGGCTTTATCCAGGAGGTTCAATATCCTGAATGGATCGCTAACATCATCCCGGTGATGAAGAAAAATGGGACGGTGCGCATATGCGTGGACTTTCGGGATCTCAACAAAGCCTGCCCAAAGGATGATTTCCCGGTGCCAGTCACCGAACTGATGATAGACAACACGTCCACTCATGAGGTTTTCTCCTTTATGGACGGCTCGTCAGGGTATAATCAGATAAAGATGCATCCCGAAGACCAAAAGCATACCGCTTTCAGGACCCCTCTAGGGATATTTTGTTACAAGGTGATGCCCTTCGGTCTGAAGAACGCCGGTGCCACTTATCAGAGGGCCATGATGAAGATCTTCGATGACCTTATACACGAAATTGTCGAATGCTATATCGACGATGTCGTGGTTAAAATCAAATCATACGAGGAACATCTCGAGCATCTGAAAACTGTATTTCGACGCCTTCGACAATACAACTTGAAGATGAACCCTCTCAAGTGTGCATTCAGAGTTTCTTCGGGAAAATTCCTGGGATTCATCGTCCGACACCGAGGTATCGAGATAGATCCGTCAAAGATCAAGACGATCATGGGAATGCCTCCGCCAAGAACTCTCAAACAGTTGCGGTCTCTCCAAGGAAAGCTCGCATATATTCGGCAATTTATAGCTAACCTCTCTGGCAAGTGCCGCCCTTACAGTCACCTGATGAAGAAGGGAACTCCATTCGTCTGGGATCAAAAATGCCAGGGCGGGCTGGACGAAATTAAACAGTACCTGCAGAACCCGCCAGTGATGGCTGCTCCGGTTAAGGGAAAGCCTCTCATTCTTTATACAACCGCCCTCGAAGAGTCTTTGGGCGCGTTATGGGCGTAAGAGAATGGCCAAGGGAAAGAAAGAGCACTCTACTATTTGAGTCGAGTTCTACTGGGGGCAGAAAGCAACTACTCCCCCATTGAAAAACACTGCCTGGCGTTGATCTTCGCGATAACAAAGCTAAGGCACTATGCATTGGCGCATGAGGTCCGTCTCATTTCGAAGGTGGACCCTCTTAAATATTTAATGTCAAAGGCCATATTAACGGGACGACTCGCTAAATAGGCCCTGCTCTTAATGGAGTTCTCGATAACCTATCAACCTCTCAAGGCAGTCAAAGGCCAGGCCATCGCCGACTTCCTCGCTGAGCATCCGATAGCCGCCGATTCTCCTCTAAATTGCGATCTTCCAGACGAACATGCGTTTGACGCGATCGACGGTGGTGATACCCGATGGGAACTTTATTTCGATGGAGCATCTTCCATGAAAAAGCGCAAATAAAGTACCCCTATAATCAAATCGGGAATAGGCCTCATCTTCGTAACTCCATAAGGAGGGATTATGCGCTTCGCCTTCTCCTTAACAGAGCCGAGGACAAATAACGAAACCGAATACGAAGCTTTGATAGCAGGCCTCGAGATCGCCATTGACATGGGAATTGAAAACCTCCTCATATACGGAGATTCTCAACTGGTCGTTAGTCAAGTAAACGGCGACTACCAAACGTGCAAACCGGTGTTGGTGAAGTACGGTGAAAAGGTGCAACAACTGTTGACCCAAATTCCCTCCTATACTTTGGAAAGCATACCGCGCGTGGAAAACAGCAAAGCAGACGCGTTGGCCAAACTTGCTAAAGAACTGGCTGACGAGAATCTCGATGATGTTAGAATCGTGGTACAAAGCCATCGGGTGCTTGCCCCAGCAGAAGTACCTCCGAAATCATCCGAGGAAAAGGGAGCGACTGAGCAGATGACCTTACAAATAAAAGAACGATAAAAGGCTGAGGACTGGAGGGAAGTCTTCATAGACTACTTTAAGTCCCATCGAATGCCCGAAGATGCGTCCACAAGACATCAGCTCATGAAACGGGCTCTGTCTTTCGCCTTCGTCAATGATACTCTATACAAGAGGTCGTTTGATTCTCTGTGGCTGAGATGCCTAGGGCCTGACGAAGCGGAAAGGGTCGTTCAGGAAGTCCATGACGGACTTTGTGGTTCTCACCAAGCAGGCCCAAAGATGAAGATGAAGATTAAACGGATGGGCTACTACTGGCCCACGATGATTCAAGACTGCCT
Organism: Agapanthus africanus; assembly: GCA_030015575.1. Classification (NCBI taxonomy): domain Eukaryota; kingdom Viridiplantae; phylum Streptophyta; class Magnoliopsida; order Asparagales; family Amaryllidaceae; genus Agapanthus; species Agapanthus africanus. The sequence goes on along the minus strand of CM057348.1, from coordinate 21,304,616 downwards.
TGTGTATGCAAAGCAGTGCCACTCATGTCAAATTCATGGGGATTTCATCCATCAGCATCCAAATCCACTACACCCGACAGTGGCTAGCTGGCCATTCGAAATGTGGGGAACTGACATAGTCGGCCCCATCGAACCAGCATCGACTAGAGGACATCGCTTCATCCTGGCGACAACCGATTACTTCTCTAAATGGGCAGAAGCGATACCATTGAGAGAAGTGAAGACGGAGAATATCCTCCATTTCTTCAAGATGCACGTCATATATCGGTTTGGAACTCCGCGATGGATCATCTCCGATAACGGGCCAGCCTACAGAAGCCACAAGATCAGTCGCTTCGCACAACAGCATAACATAGACTGGAGATATTCTTCCGTTTACAATCCGCGAGCTAATGGTCTATCCGAGGCCTTTAACAAGACCCTGACGAAGATCATGAAAAAGACGGTGTCCCGAAATAAGAGAGACCGGCACGAGAGACTGCAAGAAGCTCTCTGGACGTATCGAACCACGTTCAAGACGGCCACGAACACAACGCCATACGCGTTGGTATTTGGGACGGAAGCAGTACTCCCCCTCGAGATAGAGTTACCCTCTCTACGAGTGACAGTCCACTACGAGTTGACGAACGAAGAAAATGCTAACCTTCGGCTTGAGGAGCTTGATGCCCTTGAAGAAACCCGACTCATAGCGCAACAAAATCTGGAAGCTTATAAAGCAAAGATGACGCGCTCATATGAAAGATTAACCCGACCGAGGACATTCCGCCAAGGCGAACTCATGCTAGTGGTCAAAAGGCCTATGATCCCCAATCGCGCCAAGCGGGGAAAATTCGAGCCAAACTACGAAGGTCCGTACATCATAGATAAGGTCTATCAGGGTGGGGCCTATCTACTCATGGACATGCACGGTGAAAGGCCTTTCAGGCAAATAAACGGTCGCTTCCTAAAGAAGTACTACGCTTAATGAGCCATAGCCTAGGTCAATGATAGATGACGACGACTATGTCCGCTCGCTATCTTCCTAAGCTCAAGCTTTATAAGCAATAGCCAGCCTTCTTAAGGACGGACCGAAACGTCCTTAAACTAATAGCGGACCGAAACGTCCTTAAACTAATACCGCAGCATCCGTAAGCTGACGAGATAAAAAAAAAAAAGAAGAAAAATATAATAAATAAAAACGGTATGTCCATAAGCAAAAAAGGGCACGGATGAAAACCCGAAAGGGCTCCGTGAGTAAAAACAGCAGGGCTACCGGCGGGTGTTCATGAAAACCCGAAAGGGCGCGACCTCGTAAAAAAAAGAGAGAGAAGAAAATAAAAAGAATAAAAAAAAACGGTATGTCCATAAGCAAAATGGGCACGGATGAAAACCCGAAAGGGCTCCGTGAGTAAAAACAGCAGGACTACCGGCGAGTGTTTGTGAAAACCCGAAAGGGTGCAACCTCGTTAAAAGACACTTACGGGGTCCTCTCGACCTTGTAAGGAGAAACCACCCGCGTGAGATCCTTATGACTTACAAGGGAGCAACACACTTGGGAATCCCCACGATTCCTAAGGAGAAAATACACTTGCGAGATCCTCACGACTCGTAAGGAGAACTCTCTTATGAGACCCTCACGGCTCATAAGATTTGAAAGTCTTAAGTTATAGAGACCTAAATCTGTGCTTAAGCAACCCCCACAACTTCCGATATTGCCCTACAAGTGGCTCAATACTGACCCTTGTATACAATCCACGGGCGCGAATAAACATTTCCCTAATCAAGTCCCATCCGTGACTGGGGATATATCCGCATAGTGGACGACCCTTGTAAATCCTCTCGATTTACAAGGAGAAAACCCTCTTGTAGGATCCTTACGACTTACAAGAGGAACAAACACTTAGGAATCCTCACAATTCCTGAGGAGAAAATACACCTACAAGATCCTCACGACTTGTAGGGAGAAATACCTTTGTGAGACCCTTACGGCTCATGAAGTCAAAAGCCTTAGTCGACAGGACCTTAACCCTGCTCGCTCAGCCACCCTTGTTCGACATCGACAGAGGCAAATGATGATTCGCTCCTGGTAATACCCCAGTTGTAGCGGTGCTGATGCCGAAATCGACGTCTAATTTCAGGTTTACGGCGAAAAGCCAGTAGGCCGCACATGCATACGAAATAGCCGAAATGATGGGGCAACTTGCAATAAAAAGCAGCAAGTGAAAATGTATGCATAAAAAATAGCCGAAATGATTGGGCAACTCGCAATAAAAAGCAGCGAGTAAAAATAAAAAAAATAGCCGAAATGATGGGGCAACTTGCAATAAAAAGCAGCAAGTGAAAATGTATGCATAAAAAAATAGCCGAAATGATTGGGCAACTCGCAATAAAAAGCAGCGAGTAAAAAAAAATAGCCGAAATGATTGGGCAACCCGCAACAAAAAGCAGCGAGTAAAAACAAAATAAACAGCCGAAATGATTGGGCACCGCGAAAAATAGCCGAAATGATTGGACAATCACGGCCTTCGCGATATAAAAGCTGAAATGATAGAGCATCGCGGGAATAAAACAAAAAAAAAAGAAATGATAAAACTTTGGCCCTACAGTTGAGATCACATCGATCCCTGTATACAATCCAAGGGCGCAAACAAAGAGAGAACCATACTTTCCCAACAGGCTCCGCCAGAAAACGAAGCCAAATCTCGACTGTTCATCCCAACCCCGAAGAAGCCAGTGTCTTCGGCAAAATATCTCAATTCAGGGAAACAAACAATCCTTGACGAGAGCCTCCTGATCCGCGTCGACTCGCAGAGCAACCAGTGTCTCCGTGGGAAATTCTCGACTCGTTTCAACACCAGGGAAACAAATAATCCTGGACGCTAGGGAAACAAATAATCCTTAGCAAATACCTCAACTCAGGGAAACAAACAATCCTTGACGAGAGCCTCCTGATCCGCGTCGACTCGCAGAGAAACCAGTGTCTCCGTGGGAAATTCTCGACTCGTTTCAACACCAGGGAAACAAATAATCCTTGGCGCTAGGGAAACAAATAATCCTTAGCGAATACCTCAACTCAGGGAAACAAACAATCCTTGACGAGAGCCTCCTGATCCGCGTCGACTCGCAGAGCAACCAGTGCCTCCGTGGGAAATTCTCAACTCGTTTCAACACCACGGAAACAAATAATCCTTGGCAAATACCTCAACTCAGGGAAACAAACAATCCTTTATGAGAGCCTCCTGATCCGCGTCGACTCGCAGAGCAACCAGTGCCTCCGTGGGAAATTCTCGACTCGTTTCAACACCAGGGAAACAAATAATCCTTGGCGCTAGGGAAACAAATAATCCTTAGCAAATACCTCAACTCGGGGAAACAAACAATCCTTGACGAGAGCCTCCTGATCCGCGTCGACTCGTAGAGCAACCAGTGTCTCCGTGGGAAGTTATCGACTCGTTTCAACACCAGGGAAACAAATAATCCTTGGCAAATACCTCAACTCAGGGAAACAAACATCCTTGACGAGAGCCTCCTGATTCGCATCTACTCGCAGAGCAACCAGTGCCTCCGTGGGAAATTCTCGATTCGTTTCAACACCAGGGAAACAAATAATCCCTGGCAAATACCTCAACTCAGGGAAACAAACAATCCTTGATGAGAGCCTCCTGATTCGCATCGGCTCGCAGAGAAACCAGTGTCTCCGCGGGAAAATTCCCGACTCGCCTCAACTTGCAAGATGAAGCCTCAGGCAGCAGGGACTAAAAAACTTGCTTCCTGAACAATGGGACCCTGCAAGTCGATCTAAAACGGTCTCTTGCATACTATTCACGGGTCTCACTCTCCAAAGTCGAGTTTCGATAAGGAGGGAAACAACCGCTTACGGGTCCTCTCGACTCGTAAGAGGGAAAAATTCTCTTATAGGTCCTTACGACTTACAAGAGAAAACACACTTAGGAATCCTCACGATTCCTAAGGAGAAAACCCACCTACGAGATCCTCTCGATCTGTAGAGAGAAAAGTCTCTGTGAGACCCTCACGGCTCATAGAATTGAAAAGTCTTAGACGGCAGATCTGAACCTGCGGCCTAAGCCATCGTTATCTCATGAAGAAATCAAGGTGCTTACTCTATTATCTGCCAATTATGATTATCGAGTCAACATGTTGATATAAAAAAGAAAGAAGAAAGCGACAGAAAGAACATCTGATTGGCGTTTAATCAAGCACTCGAGACACACCCATTCATGTATGTGCAAAAGACTCAGAGCGAGAAATAAAACAAGCTGGGATAAAGCTTCTTCATTAATCTTGCCAAAAAAATTCTTACAATCATAAAGCAATAAACAAGAAATATTATTACAATGGAATGACCTCAGATCCAGGGCACGGATTGAGGAAGTCAAAAGTAAGGCCATCCAGAGTTCTCCTGGCCTTTCTGATTATCCTTGTGCGCAGCCTCTCGCGCTCCTGTGTGTCAAGATCCTCGGCAAGCCCCCCCAGCCTTCGATAAGCAGCGATTATCATCGTCTGCTGGAAGACCTGATGAAGAATGTCAACGAGGCTGTCCCGTCGGTTCTTCGAGATTAGTCCCGACAGGTGCACTGAATGCACCTTGTCTTCGGCGTCATCCAGCGCATTGAGCGACATGGCCTCGTGGAACCCCGGGAGTGCTCTCCAAATCGCTCCCAGCACGACTTTCAAAAGAGCTGAACGACGAGGAAGCAGCCAACTAACGCTTGCGTGAAGGCGACCCATAACTTCCGCACACTGGGCATCTGTAAACTCCTGGTTTTGTTGACAGCCCTGTACACGGATGTCTTCATAAGTGATGAACTCGTGTAGGCTATATAGACGCACCGCCATGATACCTGAAGAAAACAGTACAGGGAGATTAGCAAATAAGAAGATACAGAAAGTTCAAAGTTAAACTCCCTGAGAGTAATGCTTTGCAGACAGGAGTGACACCGATCAAAATCAGTTATGAGGGGAATCTAAAGAAATCCCCCAAGAACTCTGAGATCGTTACTATTAAAAGATGATATGATCCATTAAATACAAAACTCCATTTTTAATTTTCATTATCCATATTCAAACTCTTAAGAATTCATCTTTCTTTTAGATCAGAGAGGTCTATGTTTTGCCAAAGATGCAAGGTTCTGTTCATAGGTTAAGAAACCCTGAAACAGATTCTTGAGAGCAAAGCTCTGTTTATGAAACCCCAATGGGGATCTCTTTAGATCAAAATATCTGTGAGAGCAAAGCTCTTTGGTTAAGATTAATTTAAAATAATTTGATTTAAATTAATTTTTACCTAAAGTTTATAACTTTGGAAATGAGCAAAGCTCTGAAATTCTTAAGCAAGAGCAAAGCTCTGTAGAAAATCAAAAATCTTGAAATGGTGAAGATTTCCTAAGGGCCATAGGTCCTATTTATAAGGCGCTTGCGCCCCTTCAGCTCGCCCCTTGATCCAACGGTCAAGAGCTTGCCACCGCTGCACTCACGTGCGCGCCATGTGAGCGCAACGGTGGGGGGACATTTGTTTCCCCAATCAGAGCAAAGCACTGTTGAAATTCAAAATTCAAATTTTAAAGCAACGCTTCAAATCTCGGGCGCAACGCGCCACGTGTCAGGCGCTGATACGTCAGCGCAGCGTCCAAGAATACGCGTCCAATCAGAGCAAAGCTCTATTTAAGGCAAAATTAAAGGAAGCAACGCTTCAGTTGCGCAAGCACTGCGCTGCGCGACACGTGTCAACACAGATGCGCTAGCGCAGTTGCGCTGCGCTTTGCGCTGCGCGACACGTGTCGGCGCAGATGCGCTAGCTCAGTTGCGCTGCGCTTTGCGCTGCTTGACACGTATCAGTGCAGTTGCGCTGCGCTGTGCGCTGCGTGACACGTGTCACGCGCTGGGGCATTTGCGCCAAACAGAATTAAGATTTTAAATAAATCTTTCTGTTCTTGTTAAAACAAGAAGATTTTCTTCTGTAAAACAGAAACCCTTGGATCAAAAATCCGACGGTAGGGAAAATTCCCCAAATCATTCAGAGAAAGATCTCGTTAACAAATTCAACAAACTTATGGGCACTATATAAAGACCCCTAGACCTCAAATCAAAGGCATCAACATTCTTTGAGAAATCAAGAGCTTCAAACAAAGAGAACTCTGAAAAAGTTTCAAGAAAAAGGTAAAAAGCTTCATAAAAATAGAAGAAATTTCTTCTAATAGATCATGGATCTAAACATAATAAATAGTGCTTTGCACTTCTTATAAACCACTGGTTCTTTAAATAAGAAAAAACAAGAAATACTTGTTTTCTTTGACTTTCATTAGATCGAAGAAAACAAATAGTGCTTTGCACTTTTTTTATGAACCATTGGTTCTTGAATCTAAAAGATTCTTAAATTAATAGTGCTTTGCACTTATAAATCTGCACTGTTGCGCTCTTGGGCTGGCGCAAGCCACCAGAGAGCGCCGCGTGTCAGCATCTGAACCATTTGCGCTATGCGCTTTTAAAATAGAGCTTTGCTCTCTGAAATTGGCGCAACTCACCAGAGCGCGCCACGTGTCAGCAGTGCAAGCGCAGCATACTAGCGCAGCGCACTGCGCTTGCATGACACGTGTCGTCACCACAAGCGCTTGCGCTCTTTGATTGGTGCAAAGCGCTGGAAATGCAATGCATTTCTTTTGTTAAAGGGCTATGCCCAAGTCAAAAAGACCTAGCAGGCCAGAACAAATTACAAAGCAATAAAAGGGCAGAGCCCAAGTAAAATTGATGCTCTGCATCATTTATAAATGGGCAGAGCCCAAAACAAATTGATGCTCTGCATCCTTTATGGATAGAGCCCAAATAAAAATAAAAATAAATGCAATGCAAAAGCAAATAAAATGCTGAACATTTTCAATTGGACTTAGCCCAATCGTGGCCGTAAGTCCTCAAATTAAATTGACTGAGCACGGCTGCTCCCTAAATCAATTTACGACCGGTTCTAGGGTACATCTCCGAACTCCTCTGACACCCATCGTTGTAATCATTCAACGACGTCAGAGAGGTGACGGGTCCCGACGACCACACATCAATATGGACTGCGGGGTCCTTAAACTCGTGGACCGAAACGTCCTTAAACTAATAATGGACCACCACGTCCTTAAACTGGAACATGGACCACCACGTCCCTAAACTGGAGCGATAGAGCCTCCAAATGCTCTTTTGCCCGATCTAAACGGTCCCGTTTAAGTTGATCATAGCCCCAAACACGGCTAACGTATCCTTAAACATTCCAATGGACTATAAAACTCCAAATCAACTTTGGTTCAAGGGTACATCTCTGAACTCCTCCGACATCTACCGTTGTAATCCTTCAACGTCGTCAGAGAGGTGATGGGTCCCGACGGCCATATACTAAATGGACCACTACGTCCTTAAACTGGAAATGGATCTAGACGATCCCGTTAAGTTGATCTTAGTCTCAAATCAGACTAACGTATCCTTAACGAACGTTTAAGTTGATCTTAGTCTCAAATGCGGCTAACGTATCCTTAAACTAAAAACACCAAATCCAAATCTAAGTAAATACGGATTTAGACTAATCCACGTCCTACGAGCGACAGCATTACTCAGTCTCCATATACAATCTACGGGCAACCATAAACAAAACAAACACCCACGACACGAAGTGAAATTCTGGAGAAGGAGAAAGTTGTTACCGCGATGCGGTAGCGTAATTAACTGCAGGGGCTTGCGCCTGCAGGGAAGAGCGTCCCCACAATCAAAAACCCCTCAAGCGAGGAGGAATCTGACGAAATCTGCTATATCGGCCGCATCCGTCTAAACCTCCGATACACGGTGCCATAAATCAACTTGGCATCTTCGGAGAGGTAGACGGATAAAACCATATAGTATCTGCCCCGAATCTCAGGCTTGACGTCCTCACGTCGCCGCCGTCTTTCGGGGGGGGAACACCATGCTCCTACGATCAAGGAAAGATCCTGTCGTAGTCACATTTCGGCTTCTAGCATTATATGGCAATCAGTAAAATGCAATACGGGTAAAGAGAATGCAGTCACTAAAACTATCAAGTATAGAGGAATCTGAGCTTAATGGAAGCAAGCAAAAGGCAACTAACCAGGAATATCAATGTAGAAATGTAACTGGTTCACTAGTCTGGATCTTCACGGTCTCCTCGAGGTCAGGCGAATCCACCTCTATCACTGAGCATGCATACTCAGGTCGTCAGAGCGACGTAATAGCAATATTATAATAATGACATGAAACAGGCAAATAAGATAATAACAGTGGAAGTAAAATGCTGATAGTCACTATGTCACTAAATGATGCAAAGTATGATCTGTGTCCCTATCAGTCTCTAAGTCATGTTTGAAATCGAATAGTGGAAAGGAGGATCATGTTTAACGGGAGTCTCGTATATACCCGAGACAACGGCCCACAAGCCCGGGACATAACCCTGTCAGCCGGATCGCTAGATCCTACCTAATATATATAAGAATCGCTGTTCGAATGATCATCCTCTAAAACACGGTCCCACAAAATACGATGCTCTTACCACTTCGATTTCCCCTTTTTCCCCAGGTTTACACTATTGATGATTATGATTTAGTCGTATACAAGTATGCACCAATAGCACGGTTTTGTCACTATTCACTGTATTAATCACTGTCACGAATTATTCGCTTTTCCATTGGCGTACTTGACACTCCTAAACCAATACCATTCACGCTCGATAATGCAATGTCCACTGAATAATAATGCACACTATCACTATATATATGGCAGTTGGGTAAGGTATGTACATTTATGCAGTTAACAAGTCATGTGTAATATGAACTATTATGCACGTCATAAGCTTACAAAAATTGCAGTAATTCATATGCTCAGAATTTAGTGAAATGATACAAATACAGTAACAAGTACACTTTGTCAGAAGTTCAGCAAAATTTGTTTCAGTACAATCGGGTTTCTGGTATTCAAGTTACAGCCATTTCAATTTAAGTGTTCGCTGCAGGAAATTCAGTTTCTGAACTGAACATCCGTTTCGCGGCACAATTTTCACCCAGTTGGGATCAGAATTTAGCGATGCTACAGTTGAATGAAATTTAGGTTTTTCAATAGAGTTTCCAACGCAATAAACAGATTCTCAGTCGCATCTTTATGTCAGAAGTTATGTACTGTTCAATCATAGGGTGTCAGTTCTGTTTCAGTTTGGGACTGCTATACGTCCTGTTCTTTTAAATTGCAGTTTAAATAGTAAACGACGATAAAAAGGTGTGAAATCACTTGCGTTATTTAGATAACAGTTTCATATTCAATAAAGTGTAGGGTTCCACAACATACAAGTTCAGGCGACAAGGTAGTGAGCATTACGAGATAGAAACCAACAGCCGGAGTTGCTGGACTGCAGTCCAGAGCCGCTCTCCGAACCAATTCTCGTCATAATTTCAGTACAGGAACAATTTATAACTTGTATAGGGTTACAGGTCGTCGAGTCGGCTTCAATTTGAGTCTTCGAACGCATCATTTCAATGTGTACACAATTAATTATGATTTTAAAAAGTTTCAGGTGCGGAAATTCTCAGTTTTTACAGGCGTAATTGGGGGGGATCGTTTAAGTCAGTAACAATCATATTTTTCAGTCAAATTTCTACACAATGTTCATTATCACATGGACTAGATTATACGATCAATTTCCATCAGTTTAAAGAAAGGTTTTTATTCGAGTTTTGCATCGAACACATACACTATTTTAAGTCGCACTAAATGTTCATGTGGAATTTGACGGTATTTCAAGTTTTAGTAAAACAAATAGCATGAAGCAAGTAGGTAACTTGCCTCGAGATGCTCTGGTGACGCACGGCAGCGGCAACTGCACGAACGCGCTATGAACGGCGCTTCCAGGGTTCACGGCCTCGGCTCGCGTTCGGGTTCGTCGTCGTAGTTGCCCGGGGATGTCTCGCGATTCCTGGAAGCGGAGTGAGATGTCGTGGATCTCCTGGGGCGTGCTGGGGTCGGTGATGGTCGGCGGTGTCGCTCCGGCGATGGACAGCAGGGGGTGAAGCAGTGGGTTTGGAGAGAGGGAGTTAGTTAGTGGGGCTCGGGTTTGATGGTACTGGTGATGGGGATGATGCTGAGGGTGTAGAGGTCGACGAGGTGGTTCAAGGCAACGGGGAGCTCGCCGGTGTGAGGGTGCAGGTGGTGGCCGAGGTGGGTGTGCAGGGGAGTTCGAGCTCGAGTGAGGGGGTGCTCGGTTGAGAGGGTGAGGGGGTGTAGGGTTCGGAGTTTTAGAGAGAGGAGCAAGGGAGGAAAGACGAGGAGAGTCGTCGTCGTCGTCTTCATCGAGGATGAAGGCAGTGGGTTTTCTGTTTGAGAGAGAGAAGAGGTTTGAGAGCGAAAGTGATGAGGGAGGGAGTTGGAGACGAGGAGTGGGTTGATGAGCTCGCGAGGGGGTGCGCGGCGTGGGCGACGAGCGTGGGGACGTTGGCGACATGGGCGCGACGTGGGTTGTGGAAAGGAGCGGGACAAATAAATTGTATTGAGGAAGAAGAATGCAACGGTTCGGGTATGGGAGTGGGCATGGGCATGGGGGCGCTTGGGCTGGGCCGAGGTAATACATATATTTAGTTTTAATTAACCATTTTACTTGTTTGGGCCGGAAAAAGGAAGTGTGGGCTGAGAAGGGAACTTGGGCTGGGGAAGTTAATTTAAAAGGGAAAGAAATAGAGTTGGGTATGGTTGGCGCAGGTGGCAGTGAGGGAAAGGCTGGGCTTAGGCCAGTGGGGAAAGTATATGATTAATGAAGTTGGTTTGGGCTTAATTTTATTTGTCAAGGTTTAGGAAAATTAATTATCAAAAACTTAGGCAACAAACTTTTCACAAAATTACGAGGAAAAGGGGAAACATCGGGGAACCAGGAAAAATAGAAAATTTTATAGATGGGAACGGGGATTTACAAAAAGAATAAGGGGTGTTAGAGCCCACATTATTGTTCAGCATCGCTGATGCAGAAATGGGATCAATCCCAAATAAAAATGATTAAATGGGCTGAGTCCAAGATTGGCCAAACCCTAAATTGACTAAGCCTATTGGCTTTAGTCCCAAATAAGATTATAAAATCTTTAATGAACATTCACTGGTTCAAGGGTACATCTCTTCACACCTCTGATATATGTCGTTGTAATTCTTCAACGTCTTTAGAGAGGTGGCGGGTCTCGGCAAACAGACACTCAATGGACCGCAACGTCCCTAAACTAAACTCTACGGACTATGATGTCCTTAAACTCATGGACTATGATGTCCTTAAACTTTATGGACTATAAGGTCCTTAAAACCATGGACTATGATGTCTTTAAACTTTATGGACCGCAAAGTCCCTAAATTAAACCCCACAGACTATGACGTCTTTAAACTCCAAGGACTATGATGTCCTTACACTCATGGACTATGATGTCCTTAAACTTATGGACCGCAACGTCCCTAAACTAAACCCCACAGACTATGACGTATTTAAACTCCGTGGACTATGATGTCTTTAAACTTATGGACTGTAATGTCCTTAAACTAACTATGGACCGCAATGTCCCTAAACTAAAACGATAGAGTTCAAATGCTTTTTTGTTGGATCTAAATGATCCTGTTGAGTTGATTTTAGTCTAAAATTAGACTAATGTATCCTCAACAAACGTTTAAGTTGATCTTAGTCTCAAATGAGATTAACGATCCTTAAACCCAACCCAAACCCAAATTTAAGAAAATACGGATTTGGACTAATCCACGCCCTACGGGCGACAACATAAATTAGTCTCCGTATACAATACACGGGCAACCAAAAATAAAACAAACACACACGACACGAAGTGACCATCATGAGAAGGAGAAAGTTGTTACCGCGAAACGGTAGCGTAATTAACTGCAGGGGCTTGCGCTTGCAGGGAAGAGCGTCCCCACAATCAAAAACCACTCAAATAAGGGGGAATCTGATGAAGTCTGCTACAACGGCCGCATCTGTCTAAATCTCCAATACACGGTGCCATAAATCAACTTAGCATCTTCGGAGAGGTGGACGGATAAAACCAAATAGCATCTGCCCTAAAATTCAGGCCGGACGTCCCAACGTCCCGGTCGCGTCTTTTCGGCGGAGAACAGGGCTTCTAAAAGTTTAAAAGAATTTTAAATAAAAAGAATGTGTGGCTGATGGGATTTGAACTCTGGTGCTATGGATCGGCAGTGCAAGATCTTACCAATGAGCTACAAGCTCCTTCTTACTGTTCTAAATCAGAACAAATACTTATAGTACTCACAGGAAATGTAAATACCCCAATTGTACATTAACTTTAAATGAATTTTATGTACACTAAAATTGGAGTTGTTACAGTCTACCCTCCTTACAAAAATTTCGTTCTCGAAATTTACAATTTATTTTAAGGACTAATTTACAAATAAGTGAGGATATGTTGCACGCATCTCATCTTCTCTTTCCCATGTTGATTCTCCTGGCGTATCTTTTCTCCATATAACTCAAACTAAGTTGACATCCTTGTTCCGAAGTGATTTTGCTTTTCTATCCAGGATCTCAACATGTTGTTGCTCACAAGACAAGTCGGGTTATACATTGAGCTCGGAATGATCTAGAATATGGCTGGGGTCACTCACATACCTTCTGAGTTGGGATATGTGGAACACGTTGTGCACTCCTTCCAATGAGGGTGGAAGTGCCAAGCGATATGCCACTTCACCGACTCGTTCGAGTATGTCGAACGGTCCAATATATCTCGGACTTAGCTTACCCCATCTTCAAAAACGGATCACTCTGCGGTTCGGAGATATCTTCAGAAATACGTGATCTCCCGGTTGGAACTCCAAATGACGGCACTTTGCATCAGCCCAGTGCTTATATCGATCTTAGGCTATGTGCATTCTTTCCCTGATAGTACGAACGACGTCAACCGTCTAAGGAGTTCTCTATCTCCGACATCGTCCCAACTTAATGGCGATCGACACTTCCTTCCATAAAGTGTTGCAAAGGGTTTCATTCCTATGCTTGCTTGGTATCTGTTGTTGTATGAAAACTCCACAAGATGTAGGTGATTTTCCCACGATCCTCCGAAGTCTAACATACACGCTCTGAGCATATCTTCCAAGATCTGAATAGTTTGCTCAGACTGACCATCTGTTTGTGGATGATAAGTCATGCTGAAGTTCAGACTTGTTCCCAAGCTCACTTGCAGGCTTTGCCAAAATTGCGATCGGAACTTGGTGTCACGATCGGAGATAATACAGGCCGGTACTCCATAAAGTCTCACAATTTCCTGTATGAGTTCATGGGTATCAGAGATAGTACATACCTGAAGAGTTTAAATCTTACTTAAATTCTTACCTCCATGTAATTTTTTGCTAATGTCTCAGTAGATTGGCCAACTCGAAATGGGATGAAGTGAGCCAACTTTGTGAGTCGATCCATAATAACCCATACCGCATCGTTACCTTTTGTGCTGCAAGGAAGTGCAGTCACAAAATCCATTGTGATGTGTTGCCACTTCTATTCTGGGATAGGTAACGGTTGAAGTAATCCAGCAGTCTTGTGATGTCCAGCCTTTATTTGCTGATACACCAAGCATTTAGCGACGCTTCTGGCTACTTCACGCTTCATTTCATGCCATCAGTAATTTTAACGTAGATCTTTGTACATCTTTGTACCTCCAGGGTGTATTGAGTAGGGAGACCTGTGAGATTCTTTCATTAACTCTTCCCGAACAGAATCTTTTGGTACACACAATCTACTGTCGTACCTTAAAGATCCGTCTTCATGGATGATGAAGTCTGTTCTGAGTCCACTTTCCACTTGTTCTCTGATCTTTTGCAACTTAGTATCACTTTCTTGAGCTGCTTTGATCTGATTGACAATGGTAGATTGAACTTGTAAATTCATCAAACTTGAAGCGTTACCTGGCATGATCACTTCAATCTCCATCTGATGCAAGTCTTGTTGAAGCTTCCACTGAGCGGTGAGATTCATTGCTAATGGTTATCGACTAAGGGCATCAGGTACCACATTCACCTTTCCTGGGTGATATTGCAGGTTGATGTCAAAGTCCGCCATGAGTTCTAACCATCGTCTCTGCCGTATATTAAGCTCCTTTTGAGTAAACACATATTTCAGACTCTTGTGATATGTGTATATGTTCACTCGCTCACCAAGAAGATAATGGCGCCAAATCTTAAGAGCAAAGATAACGGCTGCCAACTCTAAATCATGCGTCGGATAATTGCGCTCATGAATCTTCAGTTGTCTTGAAGCATAAACCACAACTTTACCGCGCTGATGTAAAACACATCCTAATCCTTTACCGGATACATCGCAATGTACTTCGAAACCTCCAGATTGGTCTGGTATAACGTGAATAGGCGATGATTTCAACCTTGAGTTGAGTTCTACGAAAGCTTGTTCGCATGCTTCTGACCACACGAATTCTTCATCCTTACGTGTGAGCTTGGTCAGGGGTGTTTCTATCTTAGAAAAGCCTTCAATGAACCTCCGGTAATATCCAGCTACACCTAAGAAACTTCGAATGTCCTTTACTGATTTTGCTGTCGGCCATTCGCTTACTGCTGAAACTTTCGCTGGATCCACAGAGATTCCTTTGCCTAATACAATATGTCCGAGGAAACCAACTTGATCTAGCCAAAACTTGCATTTGCTGTACTTGGCATATAGTTGATGTTGTCATAGAGTTTCCAGGACAATTCGTAGGTGATCGGCATGCTCTTTCCGACTCTTGGAATACCCCAGGATGTCGTCAATGAAGATTACAACAAACTTGTCTAAGGATGTCATTGCTGCCCTGTTGCCTCTTGGTGAGGGCTTGGATCCTTAGCGCGGGAGGGCATTGGGAGGCCTGCTATGGATGGACCGAGCAGGGTTGCTGCCCGGTGTCCTCTTGTTGAGGGATTTGATCCTTGGCGTCGGTGGGTAAGAAATTACCAGCCAAGGATGGACCGAGCAGGGTAGCTGCTCGGTGGCCTTTTGGTGAGGGCTTTGATCCTTGGCGTCGGTGGGTACTAAACTACCGGCCAAGGATGGACCGAGCAGGGTAGCTGCTCGGTTGATTCGTATGGTTCTATCCGACCTTCCCCAGTGTTTGAATATCGAGAAGAGTGACCGTCGCGGTCGACATGTGTTATGAACGCGTGGGGGAAAGCGAAGCGTAAGAGCCGTGACATTCCGATTTCGCCGAGAAAGGCGGGATGTCCGCCGCGTGGCAGTACAGTAGTGGAGGAAACGAGCGACTGTTGGACTCTTGGGGCGTTGTGGGGCTATAAAAAGGAGGGCGTGTTGATCACTCCTTTTTCATCCCCAAAACGTAAGAATGGACACTTTCCCTTTCACCATTCCCGAGATCATCTCCTTCGAGGACGTGTACTTGTACGACCAGTTGTGCTCCGAGGATACACGGAAGGCGGTGATCGGCCGTGTTGAGGATCATTTCGGCCGACTTCTTCCCCGGTGCTCACCCCTACTTCAGCTGTTGATGTACTCAATCTGGAGGGCGTCGCCGGGGTTGCACAACCCCTTGTCTGAGCAGCTGAAGGATGAGACAGTTGGTAAGCTGAGGTCTTTGTGCCGCTTCGGCCTGATCTCGACGAGTCGGCGGGATCTCTCAGTGCCACTCGTCCTCGAGTGTTACCAATTGAGGCATCTCGTCGATGTTCGCGGATGGCATCAGAGGCAGAGGTCCGAGGCGGCGAGGGCTCGGTTGCCGGAAATATCCTCGAAATACCACGAGCAATGTTTTCTGCACCCCCTTCCCCCGCTGCTATAATCCTCTTTTTTTTATGTAATATAAGGCTGAGGAGCCTACAATACCTTTTTTGAATCAATAAAATTCTTCTTTTCTGCAATGCTTGACTGCTTTGTCCTTCTTGTTTGTTTAAATAAAGAGAACTTAAAAAAATTTACATTGCATTGTTGAAGAATCCAAGTAGCGGCCTGCGAAGGATGGACCGAGCAGGGTAGATGCTCGGTGGATCCGGAGGTTCAGCCCGGCCTTCCTTGGTTCGTAAACATTGGGAGTGCGACCGTCACAGGCGGCACGTGTCAGGAATTCTTGGGAGAGGCATAACGTTTCAAGGAGCCGCGCGGTTCGGTATTGGATTAATCTTGGCGGATCTCAGGATTCGCACGCGAATCTGGGCCCTTAAGGATTCTGTTTGGGGTTATAAATAAAGAAGGAGATGGCAACCCTTTCGGCACCGTTTTCTTTTAAGATGACCGGGCGCATGTATTCGATCGAAAAGATCATCACCTTTGACGACGTCTCCTTGTATGATCAATCCCTGGCTGTATACACCTGAAGTATTGTTGCCCCGTCTTCCACGTTGGGCCATGGCAGGACCTCGAAGAGGATGCTCCTCTTGTTGTTGGCCGAGTAGGATGAAGCCAACTTACTCAAAGCGTTGGCTTGGGCGTTGAGCTGTCTGGGGATCTGCTCTACCTGGACTTCGTCGAAGTCCTTTCGCAGTCTTCTTACCTCGGCCAGATACTTCACCATCAGAGGATCCCGTGCCTCGAATCGGCCGGTCACTTAGCCAACGACTAGGGTTGAGTCGCTGCGGATCCGAATCATTTTCAGCCCCAGTCCGGAGGCTATGCGCAGTCCGGCCAGCAAGGCCTCGTATTCCGTCGCGTTATTTGAGGCCTTGAACCCGAGGTTCAGAGAATACTCCATTTCTACCTCATTCGGGCCCCGAATGATGAGGCTATCTCCACAGCCTTCCTCGGTCGAGGACCTGTTGACGTAAAAGATCCAATCAGGGATGGAGTTGGGCTTCCCATCGACCGAGGGTTGAGCTGCGGGGCCGGCATTGACTCCGGCTCCTTGCTGGGAATGGTGCACTCGACGATAAAATCGACCAGGGTTTGTGCTTTGATGGCCTGCCTCGGGTGGTATTTTATGTCGAACTGGGCAACTCCCACCTCCACTTCTCCAAGCGGCCAGAGGATTCGGGGGAGGCGAGGATAGCCCCCAAAGGGCGCTCGATAAGAACGAGGATGGTGTGCGCCTGGAAATAGTGCCGTAGTTTCCTTGAGGCCATGATGAGTGCCAAGACGATCTTCTCTATGGTTGGGTACCTCGTTTCTGCGTCCTTGAAGACATGGCTCACATAGTATACCGGCTTCTGGACTCCATCGACCTCCCAGACGAGAACCGAGCCTACAGCTTGGTCGGATATTGCAAGATATAGCGAAAGCTAGACCCCTTCAACTGGTCGGGTGAGCAGCGGTGGAGTCGCAAGGTGCCTCTTTAATTGGTCAAAGACGGTCTGGCACTCCTCCGACCACTCGAACCTTGGAATCTTCCTTAGAGCCTTGAAGAACGGGAGGCACTTCTCCCCGGACCTCGACATGAAACAGCTCAGAGCGGCTACCCACCCTGTCAGCCACATGATTTCGACGTTAGTCCTGGGCCCAGCCATGTTGAGGATGGCGTTGATTTTCTCCGGATTAGCTTCGATCCCGCGGTGAGTGACCATGAAATCGAGGAACTTCCCCGGTGACCCCGAATGCGCACTTGGCGGGGTTCAGTTTCATCTTGAACTTGCGGAGGATGTCAAAGGCCTCGTCCAGATCCTTGGCGTGGTCGACCGATGAAACTGACTTGACGAGCATGTCGTCGATATAAACTTCCATGTTCCTGCCGATCTGCGGTTTGAACATGCTATTGACCAAGCGTTGGTACGTAGCTCCGGCATTTTTGAGGCCGAAAGGCATCACCTTGTAGCAGTATACCCCCCGGCTCGTTGTGAATGCGATGATATTCTCGTCTGCCAGATTCATACGGATCTGGTTGTAGCCGGAAAAAGCATCCATGAAGCTAAGTAGCTCGTGGCCTGCCGAGCTGTCGACGAGCTGATCTATCCGAGGAAGGGGATAGTTGTCTTTCGGGTAGGCCTTATTGAGGTCAGTGAAGTCGACGCACATGCGTCACTTACCTCTTGACTTTTTTACCATGACCATGTTTGCAAACCATTCGGAGTAAGGCACATTCCGAATGAAGTTGGTGGCAAGGAGCCCGTCCACCTCGTCCTCGATCGCCTTCTGTTTGATCGGGGCGAACCTCCGCTTTTTCTACCGGACGGGTCGGGCCGTAGGGTCTACCCTGAGCTTGTGAGATATGATTTTGGGGTCGATCCCCGGCATGTCGGCAGGTGCCCGGGCGAATACGTCAGAGTTGTTTCTGAGGAAGTAAACCAGGTCGTCTCGCTGAGACCCTGTCAGAAGCGACCCGATCAGAACGGTTCGTTCGTCGTCCCCTTCTACGAGGAGGACCTCTGTCAGTGGCTCCACCGGGGTCCTTCGGACCTCTTTTTGCTCGTCACGGGTGTCCAGAGAACCCTTGATGTCACCCTCGCTCTCAACATCGTTGTTTGGCCGCTCAGACGAGGATGTTACGGTGAAGAAAACATTTGCAGTCCGTTGGTCTCCGTAGGCCCAACCTATCCCGCCTTGGTCGAGCAGGAATTTCATCGCCAGGTGGAAGGTCGATATCTAGGCCTGAGGGAGTTCAGTGTAGGGCGGCCGAAGAGGATGTTATAGGTCGACGGGATTCTCGCTACGATGAATTCTACAGGCACGATGCGCGTACAGCCAGCCTCCCCGATGTTAAATTGGAGAGTGATTATCCCTTCCGCCGGGATGGAGTGGTTAGTGAACCCTGACAGGACATGGGTGGTCAGCCTTAGGTCTGACGGGGTGAGTTCCATACGTAGGAAGCAGTCATAAAATAGAATGTCTGCCGAGCTTCCTGAGTCGATCAGTATCCTCTGCACTTCATAGCGGTGAACCCGAGCCGTGATCACCAGCGGGTCGTTGTGGGGCAGGGATATACCATAGAGGTCCTCATCGTTAAAAATGATCGGCTTGGCTGCCCTGGCTTTCTTCCTCAGGTGGCTGTCAGTCCCCTCAATCGGTGATGGGTGCTGAGCCTTGTCGGTATTCGCCGTACCCCCCGCTAATATGGCCATGATTTGGTCGATTGTCAATTCACCGAGAGGGGGACGTTGTTCTTGGTCACGGTCAGCTTGCCGCTTGTCCCGCAAGTATGTTGCCAAGTGCCCCGAGCGGATTAGCTCCTCGATGTAGTCTCGGAGCTACTTGCAGTTCTCCGTGGAGTGGCCCTGCGAACTGTGGAAGCCGCAGTAAGGGCCCCGGGTGCTCTTTGCCACCCTGTTCGAGACTGGGGGGAGTTTGAAGAACCTTTCGCCCTTAGCCTCCTCCAGCAGTACCATCTGGGAGACGTTGAGCGGGGTGTACTCCTGAAACTTCGGGGAGTAGGGTTTCGGCCGCTCAATCTTCTTTTCCTCTTCTCGGGCCGTTTTCTTGTGATCAGCTTGTTCCGTCCGGGGCAGATTAGAGTTCGCCTCGGATTCAAGCTGAATCTCTCGTTCGGCCTAGGTCTTTACCCCGGACATAGTCTTAGATTGCGCTAATGCAAAGAAGCGTAGCCACTCCTTGTGCCTAAGACCCGACCTGAGGGCCGTAATGACCGTCTCGTCCCGGTGTTCTGGGACCTCGAGGAGGGCGTTGTAGAAGCGGGTGACGTACCTTTTGAAGTTTTCTTTATCCCCGCTCTTTATTGTGAAGAGATGGTCGACAGTCCGCTTCTACCATCTGTTCCCAACGAAGTGGCCGAAGAATTGGGTGGCCAGCTTATTGAAGGTTGAGATTGAGCGTGGTGCGAGTCCTTGGAACGAGTCTCGTCCGGAGCGGATAAGAGTGACTGGGAAAGCGCGGCATTGGGCGGCATCGGAACAGTCCTGGAAACTCATCCTGGCTGTGAACGCGTCCAAATAGTCCTTTGGGTCGGACTTCCCGTCAAAGAGTGAGACCTTCGGGGGCTTGTTCCAGGAGGAGACATGGATGGCGAGAAGCTCCTTGGTGAAGGGCATCGGGAGCGAGTCGGCGGCATATTTAGCCTCGTCGCTTGAATGACGACCTTCCCGATCCATGCCTTCAATTTTCTTTTCGAAAGCGTCGAGTCGGCCGTGGTATCCTGATGAGTCGGCATACTCTGATTTTTGGCCTCTGATGCCGGAGACCTCTGCCTGGCCACGGCCCCGATTCTGTTCAATGATGTTCCTCAGGTCTCCTGGCGAGGTCATTTTTGAGCTGCCATGGCGAGTCCCGTACGCGCGACCCAATCGAGGGAGCGGGTGCCGGTCATGCCTGTTAGTGTATATGCCCTAGGGGCCATTATTGTATCATACTAGTTTTTATATTACTTAATGGAAGCTTGGGATATTCACATGTATATAACAGTCTTGCTAAACATGGTAGTATGCTACTTGGTTTTTCTATCTTAATATGTGAGTATACGTATTGATAGAGCTCTTAGGATCTTGCTTGACTACCAGCGTTGTGATGGCAGTCACACTAGTGGGGGCTGGGTAGTCTACAAGCACATCCTTATTCAGGTCCCTAGTCGTTGGATTATCGAGACAGGGCATCGATACTCCGGAGTAGACTAGTGTGTACGCTTCTCATCCCTGTTAGGGGAGATGGTCTATCCCACAGCCGTCAGTACGTCGTACTGGAGATAGTATGCAGGTACTCGTTGGGTTACGGGTACACCGGACAGGACTCACAGGGAACTGTTGGATGGTTTTATACCAGTCGTCAGTGAACAGTTCCCAGGTGACATGAGTACAGCATAGTCCGCAGACTTGACACTGCTACTTCGCCTCGAGTGTGTCCCACTGTTCTTAGATTGCTACCCTACCACGGCTCAAAGGAGTCGTGCAAACAGGTAGCAGTTGGGTGCAGTCCCGAGCACTTGGAGGCAGTGGCGGTTAGACAGGATTCGTCTCTTCCGGTATTGGGGGTTGATATCGCGCTGTGTCAGAGAGCCATTACGCAAAGTCCCTGGCCAGGGCAAGCGAGATTTGCTGGTAGGTTCCAGTAGTTTCTCAGGGTGTAATGGGCTTCCCTCCGACACGACTTATACCGCTATTAGGGGACTGACGCTTGCCGCCCCCCTAGGCCCGATATGCGATAGTCTTAGACGAACGGACCGGACTGTACGGAGATTGTCACATCAGACTCAGTAGGAGTTCGGATGGGTTTCCTCATCGGCCTTCTTATCGACATCTACCTGGGGACCGTTACGTACAGCTAGTGCCGCTTGCGGTCTGTGGTTAAACCCACTGCCAGCGTAGTAGTCGAGTCTCTAGAGTCCCACACAGAGAGTTCCCTACTCCAGGCGAAATGATATAGAGGTCGTATGGTTTTACGACAAGGGTTCGGACGCATACGTGTGTTTACGCACGTACGACTTTCGGACAGTTTTTACCAGTCGGCTTTGGTTTAAGCCAGTTACTGGTATCCGGTTATTGGGTTTATACAGTCTAAAGTTTTTCCGTATTTTTGCGGAAAGGAGGGGCGTTCTCGTAATTACGCGAGAAGCTTCTAGAAGATGGTGACTAAGGAGGTTTAGGTGGCATATACATTGAATGAGATTAGTGAGTCATATGGATGATTCATCCATGTCATTAATGCTTCATAATTGCTTAATGACTCATGGAGATGAATCACCACAAGATATTTATCAAGCATGGTTGTAAATCATTTTCTTTTCTTTTCTTGATAAAATAAAATGCTTGATATATATTATGATAACTCATTTTCTCTTCTCATTATTATCTTCACCTTCTCTCTCCTCAAGCTCTCCCTCTTCAAACCCTAATCCTCCCCTCTCATGTGTTGACTACAAGAATTAGTTAGACTAATTAAACCATAACCCTCACTCTATATCACCTAGCTTCTTTGATTAGCACTTAAAGAAAGTTAGTTGCCTCAAGTTTATAGGCTAAGCTTGGAGTAAAGCTCTCGGGTGGATCGTCTACTACTTCGAGAAGGCCGAGGAGGAGGTGGAGTTCGTAAAGACGAAGGACACGGTTCTTTAGGTATAATCCCTTTACATAATAGTTGTTAACTTCTATGTTTGATGTTAGTTAT
This sequence comes from Agapanthus africanus, assembly GCA_030015575.1. Taxonomy (NCBI): domain Eukaryota; kingdom Viridiplantae; phylum Streptophyta; class Magnoliopsida; order Asparagales; family Amaryllidaceae; genus Agapanthus; species Agapanthus africanus. The sequence goes on along the minus strand of CM057348.1, from coordinate 21,282,625 downwards.
CGTTTAGCTTCGATTCATGCGGTTAGTCGATATTTAAACAAAGAACAAGATCGTTTTTCATATTTCCGCCTCCCCGCAAGTCGTGGGGTGTTGTACATCGACTTACAGTGGTATCAGAGCCTCGCTAAACAATAAATAACTTACTTGCAAATTTGTATGAATTTCGAACGGAAAAAACGAAACCGGAAAAGCCCGAAATCACAAGTTTCTGTCGATTTTTAAATGAAGTCCAAAAATTTTTCAAGGATGTTCAGAAAGCTTGAAAAGACAGTAGAAGAACACCCAAGAAAATTGGGCCCCTAAATCGCCTAAAGCGCCGCGGAACCGCGGCGGATCCCACCGATCCGCCGTCGAGTTGGCGATTCAGGAACCTAATTTTCTTGTGTTGCTTCTCTGTGATATTTGGTATTTTCTGGAATATTTTATTTTTGCTCAGGTTTCAGATTTACAGAGAAGTATTGGAGCAAAATTAAAAGTGTTTAATCGATCGAAATTATACAGTATTTGCTTGTTGGATTATATCTGTGTTTGTATAATGTGTTCGTAAACCTCCCCTAACTGCTAGTATGTCGGTTGGCAGGGGGTTGCATATTTCTGTAATGGTTTTTACTATTTGTGGATATGAACTGTGTTGGACTGTTGTGATGTATAGCCGGGGTTATGTGATGGGTTGTTATTTAATTCATTTGATGTAAATGTAATTTGTTGTAATATTATTTTGCGGGGCACATCCAGGTTGCGGTTGTAGCCACCGTTATATTATTTCATTTTACTGTTTTTGCTCCTAGGACAGACCCAAGGTAGGGTGCACAAACTGCCGGGTGGGTAGTTTGCCGTACCCGTTGGGGTCTTGGGTAGGGTAATGGCTATTCATCACAACTGTGTAATCCGTCTTTTGTTGCAGGCTCAAAACAAACACGGATTGCTTGCAAATCCAATAAAGTTCATCTGTGATCTGGAATGCCTATTATTGCGTCTGACGAATGTACAATATCTATATATGATAGCTATTTAGACGTCACTTATGTTTTACACCCGCGCTAGCCCAGCCCCCGCTCTGTCGTTAGTTAAGTAACCTAACGGGTGATGACGGGACCCCGTGGCGAATGCGGATGGCATAAGAGAACGTTGTATTTTCGTTGTTTTCTGCAATGATAGGTTAATGATGGGACGCATTATTTATAATGCAAAGAAAATAAACCAAAAAGTTTAATCGTTGGAACAATTTAAAAGAAACCACTCGGTTAATTTTAAAAACAGATATTTTTAAATGCGGAGATTTAACCACTCCTTTTAAAAGCTATCAGGTTCCTTCGGTTATATCAAGTTCACTACGTTCACGGTTTCGCCAAAACCATTCGTAGCCCTCCGTCATTTCATCTGGGTATTCAGTAGTATTCAAGCTATATATTTTGACCTAACGCCAAGGCATAGTATTTGGTAGCTACTGGGTATTCATTTGTTGCATAGATAGATGAGTTAGTTTGGGACAGTCGTATTATCATTTTGGCCGAACGTCAAGGATATATACGGATGGGTTCAAATTGACAAGATAATGATGGGTAAAACTTGACATGTGACTTATAACATTTTGACCTAACGCCAAGGTCATAAGAGCATGGGGCAAAAATAAATATCGGGAATTTCTAAAGAAACTGAAATTTGCAAAGAGATGCATACCATTTGGAATTTGATGAATGTTGGTAGGATTCCTTCAACATTATCATACAATGATATTTGGATCCCGATCCTACTGTGAGTATATGCTACTTATCAGGAGATTCGTCACTTAACGATCAATGCTATAAACCAAGTAGGTGTCCAGAAAGGTGTCAGCGGGGTTACGCCCCCAGAGAAAAGAGGTTATTTAATTAAGGAACTTCGCGAAAGCGTTGGAAAACCTCCCTCGAAGTATCGACACTAGCCTGGCTGAACGGTTAAGCAAGAATTGTACAGTGAGAATAGTCCTGGTTAATTCTTCTTTTATGGTTTGAGGAAGGATTCGAGAAACAGTGGGAGCCATCCAGTTTAGATAAACTAAAAACCACTCTAAACTTGCAAGAGCATCATGCTAAAGAGTTTTCTTCTCTCTCTCCTAATTGCAGCGACCCTGAAAATGACTGGACTTAAGTTACTTTTAGAGAAAAATATACTGACAGGGCCAAACTATAAAGATTGGCTGCGGAATGTCAAAATGGCTTTGACCTATGACAAATTGGGGTACGTCCTCACCGCTACGGCACCTGCTGTCCCTGGTCCCAAATCCAGCAATGCGGATAAGGAAATCCGCAAAACCTGGGATTTAGATTGCGCGAAAGCCAAGTGCATCGTGCTTGCCTCAATGAACAATGAACATCAGAGGAGGCACGAGGATATGGACCTAGATGGCATATTTCTCCATACAAAGGAACTTTATGGAGAGCAATCTCGTATAGCAAGATACGAGACCTCTAAGAACTTGTTTCGAGCGAGGTTGGCTGTCGGGTCATCGGTAGGAGAACATGTCCTAAAGATGATCGGCTATATTGAAGATCTCGCGGATCTTGGGACGACTTTGGATAATGAGCTCTATACAGACCTTATTCTCCAGTCCCTTCCTCACACCTACACCCAGTTTATCCTGAACTTCAACATTCAAAGAAAAGAAGTTGAACTTCCGGAACTCCTGAACATGTTAAGGAGTGCAGAGGGCACCTTGCAGAAGACAAGGGAAACACCCGCTATGTTTGTTAGCGGTACATCTTCTTCCGGGTCCAAGGCAAGGGCCAAAGGAAGGAAGAAGAAGGCCGCCACCAAACCTAGAGGAGGTGTTAGTAAGGTGGGAGGGAAGGGAAAGAAAAAGTTTGCGGTACCGGTAGTTAGCCAGGATGAGTGCTTCCATTGTCACAGGAAAGGGCACTGGAAAAAGGATTGCAAGGCGTGGAACGCCAAGAACCAGGAACCGAAGCAAGCTGTAGCTTCGACTTCAGGTGTGTTTGTAATTGAGAATTGTCTGTCGATCAACTCTACTTCCTGGGTATTGGATACCGGATCAGGATCTCATATTTGCAATTCATTGCAGGCACTGAGAAACCGTAGAGTGCTGAAGGAAGGTGATATGACCCTAAAGGTTGCTAACGGAGCTAGCGTGGGAGCTGCGTCCGTCGGGGATTATCACCTAGGATTGACAAGTGGACACATTTTGGTTTTACATAACTGTTTTTTTGTACCAAGCTTAACGTGTAATATCATATCAGTTTCCTTGTTATCAAATCAAGGTTATGATTTCACGTTTGTAAGAGATGTTGTTAACATCCACCTTAATCATGGTTTGATTGGGTCCGGTACACTAAATAACGGTATATATGTTTTAAACCAACTCCAAATTTTCAATGTCCAGAACACACTTAAAAGAAAGTCTCCAGATTTAAATAAAGCTTTCTTATGGCATTGTAGACTGGGTCACATCAATGAGAGAAGGTTGACTAAGTTGCATAGAGAAGGATATTTGGACTCGTTCGAATATCAAACTTATGACACTTGTCAATCTTGTCTCAAAGGAAAGATGACAAAGACTCCATTTACTGGACATGGAGTAAGAGCGAGCGAACTCTTAGGACTCATACACAGCGATGTATGTGGTCCATTGTCTACACATGCAAGAGGTGGTTTTTCCTATTTCATTACTTTCACGGATGATTACTCAAGATACGGATTCATTTATCTGATGAAACATAAATCCGAGGCTTTTGAGAAATTCCGAGAGTATAAGAATGAAGTAGAAAACCAAACCGGCAAAAGTATCAAGACACTTAGATCTGATCGAGGTGGTGAATACTTGAGTACCGAGTTCCTAGGTTACCTAAAAGAGAAAGGAATTCTCTCTCAGCTTACTCCTCCATACACTCCACAGCATAACGGTGTATCGGAGAGACGGAATCGAACCCTATTGGATATGGTACGATCCATGATGAGTAATGCTGAGTTACCGCGATCTTTCTGGGGTTATGCGCTAGAATCAGCGGCATATCTTTTGAACATGGTTCCTACCAAGACTGTACCTACCACTCCATATCAGATGTGGAGCGGGAAGAAACCCCATCTACAGTATATTAAGATTTGGGGATGCCCAGCTTTTGTTAAAAAGCAGCATGTGGACAAGCTCGAGGCACGATCAGTAAAGTGTCAGTTTGTGGGATATCCAAAGAATTCCAGGGGATATCTATTCTATTACGCAGAGGAACAAAAGGTATTTGTTTCTCGTAATGCCCATTTTCTAGAACATCAGTTTTTAGAAAAGGAATCAAGTGGGAGCGAAATAGAACTGGAAGAAATTCCAGAACCACAAACTAATACTGAAAGTTTGGTAGAACCGGTAGTTCAAGAAGAACAGGACATTCTCGCACCCCTCCGCAGGAGTAGTAGGCCGTCTCATCCGCCTGAGAGATACTACGGTTTTCTCATAGATGGGGATAGAGAGGATTGCATCATAGATGATGATGAACCTACTGACTTCCAGCAGGCCATCCAGAGCGGCGACTCGGTACGATGGCTAGATGCAATACGGACCGAAATGGAGTCCATATACACCAACAAAGTATGGACTTTGGACTTTGCTCCAGATGGGGTAAAACCCATAGGATGAAAATGGATCTTCAAGAAAAAGATTGGTATAGATGGACAGGTGGAAACCTATAAGGCTAGACTTGTTGCAAAGGGTTTTCGTCAAAGACCTGGTTTGGACTATGACGAAACTTTTTCTCCAGTGGCTATGCTCAAATCCATTCGGGTCCTTCTTGCTATTGCTGCCTTCCATGATTATGAAATCTGGCAGATGGACGTAAAGACGGCTTTTCTAAATGGAAATTTAGAAGAGTGCGTCTATATGGATCAGCCAGAGGGTTTCAATCAGAGTGGGAGCAGCGGGAAAGTATGCAAGCTGCTTAAATCCATTTATGGACTAAAGCAGGCATCGCGGAGTTGGAACATCTGTTTTGATGAAACAGTCAAAGAATATGACTTTATCAAAAATCTAGATGAACCGTGTATATATAGTAAAGTTGTAGCTAGAAGTGTCGTATTCCTCGTCTTGTACGTGGATGACATTCTATTGATAGGAAATGACATTCCTATGCTACAATCTGTCAAAGGATTCTTGTCACACAGGTTCTCCATGAAAGTCCTGGGTGATGCCTCTTACATTCTGGGGATCCGGATCTATCGTGATAGATCCAAGAGGATGTTGGGACTTTCACAGTCCAGGTATATCGACACTGTACTGAAAAGATTCAGTATGGAAGATTCTAAGCACGGTAATCTACCGGCTTGTCACGGAATCACCCTCTCTAAAGAGATGTCTCCCAAGACTGATTTGGAAAGAGAACGCATGTCTATTATACCCTACGCTTCTGCGGTAGGCTCTATAATGTATGCGATATTGTGCACCAGACCAGATGTAGCTTACGCACTGAGCGTGGTAAGCCGGTATCAGTCAGACCCAGGGAAGAAGCACTGGATAGCAGTAAAGAACATTCTCAAGTACCTGAGAAGGACTAAGGAGATGTTCTTGGTTTACGGCGGAAAAGACCTCAGGTTGGAGGCCTTTGCTGATTCCGGCTTCCAGAGTGATAAGGACGATTCCAAGTCCATGTCAGGTTATGTCTTTACCCTCAATGGAGGGGCGGTGTGCTGGAAGAGCTCCAAGCAGGACACCGTTGCTGACTCGACGATGGAAGCGGAGTATATAGCTGCTTGCGATGCCGCAAAAGAAGCAGTCTGGATGAAGAAGTTCCAAACAGAACTTCAGGTGGTTCCTACCATAGTTGATCCAATACCTCTGTATTGCGACAACAACGGAGCTATAGCTTTAGCAAAGGAACCAAGGTCCCATCAGAAATCCAGACACATCTTAAGGCGGTATCACCTGATCAGGGAGATCATTGATCGTCAGGAGATCGAGGTACGGAGAGTTGCTTCTGAAGAGAACATTGCTGATCCATTCACGAAGGCCCTACCTCAGATTCAGTTCGAGAGGCTACTCGAGATCATCGGTCTTCGATATGCCAGTACATGGCCCTAGTGCAAGTGGGAGATTGTTAGTGTATATGCCCTAGGGGCCATTATTGTATCATACTAGTTTGTATATTACTTAATGGAAGCTTGGGATATTTACATGTATATAACAGTCTTGCTAAACATAGTAGTATGCTACTTGGTTTTTCTATCTTAATATGTGAGTATACGTATTGATAGAGCCCTTAGGATCTTTCTTGACTACCAGCGTTGTGATGGCAGTCACACTAGTGGGGGCTGGGTAGTCTACAAGCACATCCTTATTCAGGTCCCTAGTCATTGGATTATCGAGACAGGGCATCGATACTCCAGAGTAGACTAGTGTGTACGCTTCTCATCCCAGTTAGGGGAGATGGTCTGTCCCACAGCCGTCAGTACGTCGTACTGGAGATAGTATGCAGGTGCTCGTTGGGTTACGGATACACCGGACAGGACTCACAGGGAACTGTTGGATGGTTTTATACCAGTCGTCAGTGAACAGTTCCCAGGTGACATGAGTACAGCATAGTCCGCAGACTTGACACTGCTACTTCGCCTCGAGTGTGTCCCACTGTTCTTAGATTGCTACCCTACCACGGCTCAAAGGAGTCGTACAAACAGGTAGCAGTTGGGTGCAGTCCCGAGCACTTGGAGGCAGTGGCGGTTAGACAGGATTCGTCTCTCCCGGTATTGGGGGTTGATATCGCGCTGTGTCAGAGAGCCATTACGCAAAGTCCCTGGCCAGGGCAAGCGAGATTTGCTGGTAGGTTCCAGTAGTTTCTCAGGGTGTAATGGGCTTCCCTCCGATACGACTTATACCGCTATTAGGGGACTGACGCTTGCCGCCCCCCTAGGCCCGATATGCGATAGTCTTAGACGAACGGACCGGACTGTACAGAGATTGTCACATCAGACTCAGTAGGAGTTCGGATGGGTTTTCTCATCGGCCTTCTTATCGACATCTACCTGGGGACCGTTACGTACAGCTAGTGGCGCTTGCGGTCTGTGGTTAAACCCACTGCCAGCGTAGTAGTCGAGTCTCTAGAGTCCCACACAGAGAGTTTCCCTACTCCAGGCGAAACGATATAGAGGTCGTATGGTTTTACGACAAGGGTTCGGACGCATACGTGTGTTTACGCACGTACGACTTTCGGACAGTTTTTACCAGTCGGCTTTGGTTTAAGCCAGTTACTGGTATCCGGTTATTGGGTTTATACAGTCTAAAGTTTTTCCGTATTTTTGCGGAAAGGAGGGGCGTTCTCGTAATTGCGCGAGAAGCTTCTAGAAGATGGTGACTAAGGAGGTTTAGGTGGCATATACATTGAATGAGATTAGTGAGTCATATGGATGATTCATCCATGTCATTAATGCTTCATAATTGCTTAATGACTCATGGAGATGAATCACCACAAGATATTTATCAAGCATGGTTGTAAATCATTTTCTTTTCTTTTCTTGATAAAATAAAATGCTTGATATATATTATGATAACTCATTTTCTCTTCTCATTATTATCTTCACCTTCTCTCTCCTCAAGCTCTCCCTCTTCAAACCCTAATCCTCCCCTCTCATGTGTTGAGTACAAGGATTAGTTAGACTAATTAAACCATAACCCTCACTCTATATCACCTAGCTTCTTTGATTAGCACTTAAAGAAAGTTAGTTGCCTCAAGTTTAGAGGCTAAGCTTGGAGTAAAGCTCTCGGGTGGATCGTCTACTACTTCGAGAAGGCCGAGGAGGAGGTGGAGTTCGTAAAGACGAAGGACACGGTTCTTTAGGTATAATCCCTTTACATAGTAGTTGTTAACTTCTATATTTGATGTTAGTTATCGTTTAGTTTCGATTCATGCGGTTAGTCGATGTTTAAACAAAGAACAAGATCGTTTTTCATATTTCCACCTCCCCGCAAGTCGTGGGGTGTTGTACATCGACTTACAATGCCTGGGCGCAGGCGAGCTGACCAACACCTTCTCGGGAGGGACAGGGCCATGATGGGGCTCGGGGCGAGACGCTCTAGCATAAGATCTCGGAGTTAAACTGTGCGGTGCCCACCGGGTCATTGAATATGTCGGCCAGGGGGATCTGCGGCCGTCGGAGACAGCGAGGAGGTGATCGGTCATGCCAACGCGGGCAGAGTCTTCTCTTCCTCTGTAAGGGTCCCGGTCCCGCGGAGGGGGAGCGGCGACCTGGGGAGCTTGCCCGGCCGCTTGGACACAAACAAGTGCATCCACGACGGACGTGAGTCGATCTATCCGTGCGGATAGGACGTGAATAGAATTCGGGGGAGGAGGGGATTCTCCCTCTCTTCCGCTGCGGGGAGGACGATGGCTGGTGCTTGGATCATCGCGGTGACCGCTCGCCATAAAGTCGAGATCGGAAGATGAACTTTTGGTTGAGTGGAACTAGATTCTTCCCACAGACGGCGCCAACTGACAGAGCTCTGGATCTCCTTCAGATATTATCTTCCGTTGATCTACTGCGAACGCTGATGGATGGCTGAGGTTGAGTTGGAGGGTTGTTTCCTGGAGCGTGTGGATCTCAATGGGTTTTGTGTGGTTGAGGCCGAGCTACCTGCAAAGAAGTCCCGGGGTGGTTGTGCCACCGAGGACCCTCCGATAATCAAGTTAGATGGGGTATTTTGGCAAAGTAACGGCCTATTGGAGTGAAAATGGCTTACCTGAATCGTCTGAGAGAGGGGTTTATATAGCGGCAGCAATGGACAGGCGGGCGCGAGATTTACGCCGGCCGTTACGTCCCTGGCGTCACGCCCGCATGATAGGCAGGATCCCGCATTAATGACGAGACATGCTCGTTAATGGGGGATCGTGATGGCGTGGAACACGGGATCATGGACGGCGGATATCTAGCGTATGGCGAGATTTGCGGAGCCGTGACGGAGGCGCCTGTGATCAGCGCTGCGGGTCGGTCGGTGAGACCGAGAAAGATGAGCTCGGCGGGAGGCTCGGGCACGAGCGGGAGGCCGAGACATCTTGGTTCTGTAATAGCTCGGAGGCGAGCCGGGGGTAGTCTGGAAGGCCACCGAAGGTCGGGAGACTCCTCGGGCCGGAGGCCCGAGGTGTGATCCCAACTGAATTTCTTGATCCTTTCTTGTAGGTTATGGGACACGTCATCTGCAACGTGTCAGCATCCGGAGAGTCACCGATATCGAGCATCATCACGTGCTATCTTGATATATTCATGCTTCCCCTCAGTAAACAACGATAAGTATGGTATGCAATCGCCTTTGTACCCTGACTTCTCTTAAACCGAACAACAATGATCTTTCTATAGGCATAATTTAAGACAAAAATCGTATCTTATCCTAACCATCGCATTTCATCATCGTATATCTATGTCCAAAAGGTAACTAAGATGACCCAAACAAAATTAAAATCGTAAATACTGGCCCAAAAGGTTAATGATGTAGTTTGCATTAGGGTTTCAATAAAGAGAAAGATAGTTCTGAAGTAAGAAGAGAATGGATGAAATTGCAACAGTATAAATACTTAATATTACTATTAAATGAGGGTGTTAACCTAGATTCCATGTTATTATTATTTTATAAGTGTGATGCATATAATTAAATTAAATTGTCACTTCATTATTATTTTATAAGTGCGGTGCATGTAATTAAATTATCAAAGAATTTATCATAAATTTTCTTATAACCGCATGCGATGTATGAGCCAAAAACGTTAGTATATATAGAATTAAATTGGAGGCAAGTGTTGATTTTTAGAACAAAGGATGGCTAACTGCTAAAATTGTAAAATGTTCCTTCATTGTAGCCGTTATTTTCTTATTTAGCCATGTAGGTAGGTTTGACCTTGTTTCTTCTCTTTCCATCCGTTGAATGGTGTATTGAATTTGTGATCTTCATGTCAAAAAATATATCTAAATATCTTTAGATTGATCCATTTGATATTTGTTACTTCAGATATGAAAAACACATAAGTTCATTAATGGTAAATTGTTGCTCCCAACATCGCATGCAGTTCAATGGATTGAATTTTCAATATGAAATAATAGGATTGAAGCTTCAAAAATAAAAATTTATCTTATGTTTACCAACAGATCTCCCGCCTCCTAAAAGTTAAGGATGGATTTTTCGGTCGTCCATGAGACAGGTAATTAATTAAGAGAAAAAAATTAAGATTGGGAGGTTGGCCGTTGTTAATTTTATGTAAATTCCTCATATGCCCATGTCAGCTGGTAGATTTTGAGTACGCAAACTTTAAAAAAAAACTAGGGTTTGGGTAGACCAATCGCCTATAGATATATAGTTGTCTACGTGTAAAATTATATGCATTAAGATCTCTTAATTATTTTGCAGAGTTAATAGTTTTGAACGAAACCCCGAGATAAAATTTGAAATCTGAATCGCTGGCTAACTATTAATTTTACATTATTTCTGTCCTGATATTTGTAAAGGCGGTTTCTTTGTAACCATGAAATTTTTGTCATGTCACGTTCTCAACAGAAAAGTACAGCACGTGCCGCACGTTTTTTTGGCATGTGAGACGTTACTAACCATGCATTTTGTCTATTCCGCTGCTGAGTTGCTTCCACGTCAACATACCAGCTGGAGAATCCTCATTGGTTCTTCCCTCCGCTTTCCTTTGTAATGTTTGTCATTTATACAAGTCAGTGTTCTTTTTCCATAACAATTCAAAGAACTTAAATCATTATTATCCTTCCATTTCCATTTTTTCATACTAGTTCAATGAACTTAAATCTAAACGATTTAATAAAATATATTCCTCAATTCATATTTTTTTCCATGCTTTGATAAGATATATTCTCCCAACATATTTTTTTTCATGTTAGTTCAATGAATTTAAAACATTTAATAAAATATACTTATCCTTTTTTAAATCTTTTAGGAAAGTTCATTAAACTTTAAATGATTTAATAAATATAAGCCATTTATTTCAATTTACTGATTTTTTTTGGTCTATTACATTCTGATTAAGAAATATCAAAAGATTCATAACATTCTTTTTTATTAAAAAAAGAAGAAGAAGAAGAAGAAAGAAACATATAAGTACTTTCTTGTGGTTATAGAGTTTTTGAATGAGAATTTCGAGGTTGAATTTTAAAAAAATTGAATCGTTAACCATCAATTTTGCACACTAATTCTGCCTAGATATTTGTAAAGATAGTTTATATTAGATAAAAAAAAAGGAAGCAAATTAAACATAATGTTTTTAGCGACGTACATCGCACGTGCAAGATACTTGTTTCTTTGTAAAGTAAGAACACCATCCCCGAGATAACGGCTGCGAGACGAAGATATTGCATCAATAAGCGTTGATCGTGGACAAAATATATATAAATATTACATAAGAATTATACATTTCTCACAGTATTCCAGAACTAACTTCAGCAAACAAATTTAGCAGTATAAAAATAACAATGCAACGGTTTCCTTGTACTATAAATAATCAAATCACAACAAAACTTTTCTGTAAGGAAAAACAAGAATATTATCAAGCAGTTACAAATAATGCAAATTGTTAATTTTTCATGCCATCTCTAGAAATTACAAATGCGCCAAATAACACTTTTAGCGAACGCTCGATAACACAATGCTTACAAGCTGCGAAATATTGAACAATTTCAGCAATATCTCTGCAACCATTGCCATGGACCAGGTCATGCATGCATCTCCGTAACTCTTCTTATTTCAAGTAAAGTTTAGAATCTTGGACGGTTGGATATCAAACCCTTTATGTTTCCATCGATTACATATCATCGATTACATATCATCGGATAAGAACTTGATGGCTGGCCAGAAAGAACTGTCAAAGCTATTAATTATGATGCATTATTACTGCATAGCTTGCATTCTGACATGCTAACCTTTCAGCTCCTAAACCGATGCACGATGTACCCGCTCTGCAACCAGGAATAAAAAATAAATTCTTGCCCTTGATATAAAGACAATGAAAACGCATGTTTCCATGTCCAGAGCCCCAAACAATCCTTTGATCATGTAAACTAAGGATAGATTGGTATTTCCCGAAACTTCCCATACCTACCCAAAAAAAGAAGATCAAATCGAACAGCATCTCTCTCATTTTTTCTCCATCTCACTATTATCTTCACCATGCATAAAACTCTATCATGATCGAGACTTGTAACTTGGACTCCCCTAAGTCCATCTCAACCCTATATTCACGACCTACATTGTATAGATCTCTACAAAAGCATTGAATAAGAGAAAAACAAAGTATAAACACATCTTTTGATCGGAAAGACTTCGGTTTTCGAAAGGAGGAAAGGGGTGTGTGTTTGTGTGTGTGTTGGTGGTGGTGGTGGTGGTGGTGGAGGGGGAAGGGAGGGATTGGAGAGAGAGGATATGGAATTTTGGATAGAGGAATATTACTAGAGATGCATGCTCTGTCTTTAATTAGGGTTGTGAGTTCTCATGGCCAGCACTAGGTGCCTTTAAATAGAGAGTTCTGTTCACATCCCCTAGTACATTTTTCACTTTGCTCCCATTCTTTTACACTATTTCTTTATTTTTAGACTTGAAAGTTGATTAAATACCCTTTAAAAGATTGTTTATATATCTTTATAATGAGTCATATACAATGGATTATTTTTTAAGTTATATATCTCAATTCCGTTTTGTTATTAATTAGTTTGAAGTTCAAATTGGCGCGAAGACTACCAAACTAACGGAAATAACGACTCTTATGTCATGTTCTTTTATTGATGTCTGGTTTTAGTAACTGCACGATCCCTTGATCGAACACTCCTTTTTTCCCTTCTATTGATAATATGAAGTAGCTCATGAAGACAATACTTAGCGGTAGAAGATCAATGTTACAATCAACTACAAATTACTGAAAATTTTCAGATAATACAAGGATATTTTCCCATACCGGACACTCAGAGTCTTAAAGAACATGTTCATGCAAACAGGATTCACAGAAATGGGAGCTAAATCTGGTAATCCATCGTGATATATATCATGATATGTACAAGTGCTTACCATATTATAACCTTGTGTCTTGTCTTCTCTTACACTGAATATACTATCTTTATTAATATAGGCATAATTAAGGCAAGAATCATACCATTATCCTAACTATCAACTTCTCTCATCATATATCTATGCCCAAAAGATAAAATAGATATATATATATAGAGAGAGAGAGAGAGAGGATAATGTTCAATTGTCGGTAAACCGTTAATTTTGTGGCCTTGTTAGGATATCACATGATGAATTAGGAATTAATATCAAATCTTTATATTAATTAAAAGTTAATTGGAATGGAACTTCTAAATGTATGACAACTTATTTAAACGAAAACCTTGAGATAGAATTCTGAACCACTAATTATCAATTTTCGGGTTGACGTTAGCATGTGAGGCACAACTAGCTGAGAATTTTGTCTCTTTTGCTGCGGAGCAGCTTCCACGTCAACATGCCAGCTGGCGACTCATCATTGGTTCTTCCCACGGATTCCTCCATGCATTATTGTTCTTATATAATTTAATGTTCATCTTTATCCATAATAATTAATACAAAGAACTTAAATTATTATCCTCCCATTTCCATATTTTTATAATTGTTCAATGAACTTCGATAATAATAATAATGATTTGATAAAAATTTGCTTTTTTCAAATTATTGTATATATGGATAACTCAGAAGAATTTCAAGAGTATAATTTTGTAGTTAATGCACTTTATATATAAATTATTAATACCAACCCAAAACTTTTATTAAAAAATATTTCAAAATATTCAAAAAAAAATTAATAATGGAATTGATGGAGTTGTGTGAAAAAACTTCGAACCGAAACCACGAGGTAGAATTCTGAAGCTCTAATTGGCAATGTTCACATTAATTTAGTCTCAATTCTTGGAAATATAGTTTCTATGTGATTATGAGACTTATCATGTTGACGTCAGCATCTAGGCTAGACGTTACGGACCAAGCATTTTGTTTCGTTCGCTGCTGAGCAGTTTCCACGTCAACATGGCAGCTGGCCACCCATGATTGGTTTTTCCTTCATCTTCCCAATGCATTGTTGTCCTTAACACAAGTCAATGGTCTTCTTTATCCATAATAAATTAAAGATTTTAATTTACTTTTACCCTCCCATTCCCATTTTTCATAATAGTTCAATGAACTTGAATCATAATACACTATGCCCATTTTCTTGATGGTTCAATGAATTTAAAACATTTTAGTAAAATTACTTCTTCACTTAAAAATATTTCAAGACAGTTCAATGAACTCAAAACATTTAATAAAAATATATTCTTTATCTTTCAAGTTATTGGCCTTTTTGGTCTATTACATACAGATTAAAAAGGCATCATGACTTTTCTTTACAAAAGACATCATGACTTTTCTTCGGTTTTTCATTATGATATAACATATGAAAATCATAAAATTTCAAAAATCTCAACAGAAAAAAATTCCTTTTTCAATATTATGCATGCTACACGAAAATAATAAAAGTTTCAAAAATCTTAGATTTGTCTGATTTCTAATATTTTGCATTTTATAACATGAAAATCGAAAAATTTACAAAAATCCCAAAATTATTTGTTTTATAATATTTTGCACGTTCTCATACGAAAAGTGGGTAATTTTCAAACATCTCAAACTTTTCTGTTTTCTTTACTTTTTCAATATTTTACTTGCTACAACACACGAAAATTTCAAAACTCTAAAAAAAAAATTTCAATTTTCATCGATTTTTCAATATTTTGCATGTTTCACGAAAAGTGCGAAATTTTCAAAAACCTGCAAATTTTATATGCCTTTTGCTTTTCCAATATGCTTGTTATAGCCCACGAAAATCGCTATATCTTTAAAACTCTTTTTTAAAATTTGTTTTTTTAAAAAATTTCAATATTTTGCATGCTATGACACACATGATCTCGAACTTTTAAAAATCTCAATATTTTTATTAAATTCAGTTTTTCAATATATTGTTTCTTAATTCACACTTAAATCATTAAATTTTTAAAAAAAACTTTAAAAAAATTGTTCTATTCGATTTTGAACTTTTTTCGATGACATACGTATAAAAAATCTTGAAATTTTAAAAATCTCAAAATTTTCTATTTTGTTCGGCTTTAATTCTACTTTTTGTTTGCATATGAATATAGCAAAATTCTCAGAAATCTCAAAAAAATTGTCTTTTTTACTATTTCAATATTTGTATGATATAGCGTATAAAAATTGTAAAATTTTCAAATATCTCAAAAATTATGTTTTCTTCTTTTTTCATAATTTTACATGCATAGAATACGAAAATTATGAAATTTAATATCTCATAATTTTTATTTTCTTTGGTTTTCTATTAGTTCGCTTGCTCTACTTTTGGATAACTTCTTCATATCAAGAAAACAGAACACTATATGAAGTAAAAGAAGAAAAGATCGTCGATTGCTTTCAAAAAACTAACAAAATAAAGAAATCTAATCCGACTAACTAAAACTCTGGATAACTGAAAACTCCTAACATCATATGAAAATTACAAAAATTTTAAAGACCCCAAAAAAATATTATTTCTCTCTAAATTTCTGATATTTTGCACGTTGCACAAAAAAATCGTGAAATTTTCAAATAATTCCAAAAAAAATTCTGGCTTTTTAATATTTTGTTTGTCATAGCATACGAAAATCGCAAATTCTTATAAAACAACATAATTTTCAAAAGTCTTAACATTTTCTATTTCTTCTGTTTTTCTACATTATGCATAGAACACATGAAAATCTCGAAATTTTCAAACTTCCTATTTCTTTCAAAATTTTAATATTTTATATGCTATAGCACATTAAAAATGGTTTTTTGAAAAATATCAAAATTTTCTGTTTTCTTTATATTTTTTTCCACATCAAACGAAAATCATGAAATTTTCAACTCTAAATTTTTTTTCTATTTTTTCTGATTTCTCAATTCTCATCCCATTTTTAATAAGGGGAAGGCATAAGGCTTTACTCAATTCTTATCCCATTTTTATAAGCAACGCACATTGTAGATTTGGCATTCATAATAGATGAAAATAACATTCGAATTACAAGAGACATTATACTTTCCAAAGAACTAGTTGGACTTTTTCTCCTGGAATATATGTAGAATGATACAAGCAGGATTTGAAGCTCAATTGCAAGCACCTATACCACTAGGACCCTGATCTCAATATCAACAACTCACAGGCCGAAATTTTCAACTTGCTAATAAACAGCTCCTCTTTCGATTAAGCATAGCTCACCCAGTAAGAATATTCTATTCAAATCAGACAGTTAGAAAATTCTTTTCCAAATGAGAGGTCAGTTGCAAAGAATTTCCTTCCTGCTTCAATCATGTAGGCAGTCGCTTCCAACGATAGCAGCCACAGCTTCTGTACCATATAAGAAAATGAGTCTACGAAACAAAATGCTACGAAAGATCTAACTTAGATTTTACACATGCCAACTAATCCGAAGAACCTGGTTTACTAATCTGAAGAAGCAGGCATACTCTATAATATCACAAGCCAAAAAGAAATCAAGCCATAACAGACAGACCATAACACCATGGAAAACACAAGTTTTATATCTTATATTCAAAATCCAAACAAAACAAATAGTGAAAAACAACACAGTGTCGACAAAAGCTAAAAATATTGCAAGCACTTCAGAGGTTCTGCATTACCAGAAAGCAGATCGTCGTCATTTTACTTAAATGCATAAACTTTGCGGATATCCATCATCCAAACCAACATAACTGAATACGATACAAACTTAAAAAGAAGCAGTCTATATAAGGTTTTGATATGAAAACATATAAGGCTTAATTTTTAGGCCCAATATCCTTGAGAGCGCAGATCTGCTCTTCTCCCATAGCAGACATGACAGTCACCACAAGATCCTTCCCCTCAGCAAAACCATCCTTGATCTGCAACCAAAAAAAATAACATAAATAAATACATAAGGTCTTTTTAATTAAAAAATACGAGATAAATATGCAAGCAACATAATATTGCACACAAGATACCATAGTTTCTAAAGCACACAGGTATGAAGCCAACTATCCCTAGTCATTCCTAATGCCAACAAACTCAATATGACACAAACTTAGATGAGATCTTGCAGATGAGGAACCAAGTTCCATGAAGGGCCAGAAGAGAGAGAGAGAGAGAGAGAGAGAGAGAGAGAGCTTCAGTAAAGTTGGTATCTTGCATGCAAGGTCATATCTAGGTTCGAGTCTTATCAGGATAGTTGGCTTCATATCTGTAATGTGTGCTGTAATATTAGGATTTTAGAGGCATGAGCCAACCATCCCAATAGTCATTCCTAAAGAAATAAAGACAAAGATGTGGATAGTATAATCTCTTAGCCTTGTGTACCTTGCATCTAAATAGGACTAAATATACATAGGATACAAGACTATAATATTAGGATTTTCCCTATAAATGAGGGGAATATGCTTGATAACAAATATATACAAGAATATCACTAGAACATTTCTTCTAAATTTCTTTCTCAAATTCTTTCAAGATTTACAACTCTTATAAGTATGTTGAGCTTATAGTTTACTACTCCCAAAGCAAAATGTATTATCAACACCATATTTTTTTCAAAACTCATTACTTTCTGGCTCCAATGTTGTAAATCCAGAATATCCTCACAAAACGAACAAGAAACATAAAATCCGGTCCTAGATCCGGTCAAACCGGATATTCAGCGGATAAACCGGATTTCCAGTCGAATAACGGATATCCGGTCCTTATTAGGTCAAATAATTAACTTTTAACCTAGCCCATATCCCATAATATAAATATATTTTTTCTTTTCTTTTCTCTTAACAAATTCCTAAATTCCAAAGAGAGCTGCGACTTCAATCAAATCTCCATGAGGCCGAGACCATTTCTTCTCACCGCGACTGTGACTTCAACAAACTACGACTTCGACTTCAAAAAAAGACATTGCCTTCTCCGATCATCTCAAGTTCTCAACTTCAACACATCCCACAACTTCGGCGCCTGTCAAATCCCACAACTTCGGCGTCTCCACAAACTGACTTCAAGAATCGAGATTAGGGTTTTCTCTGGCGACTTTCTTCTTCTAGTTGCATGGCACTTTTATGTGTCTCTTGTTTCTCGCTATTTCTTGTTGCATATTATATGTGATTGTATCTTGCATTTCAATAGATGTTGATTCTTACTTATTTTGGATCTTGAATAACTGAGTTGTTGGTTGGGACACCTTACCATTAGACCACATATATATTGGATGTTATTAGTGTCATAATGCGTGAATAATTATATATTTATATTAAGAGGATAATGGAGGATATGTGTCATAGGAGGGAATTTCCTCCTATGGTGTCGAAAAAATACAACCTCCATGATTTTTTTCGACGATCGGCATCCATTATCATCATCTTTATCATCTAAGATGCGGTTACACCAAATTTCATGTGGTTCTACCTTTTCACCATTGAGTAAGTGGTGCAAAATTAACGGTTTACCAACAATAGAACTTTTTGCATTGCTAATTCAACAGTGAAAAAGTGATAGAACCCCATGAAATTTGGTATACCCATATCTTAGATGATAAAGACGAAGATGATGGGTGCCGGTCGTCAAAAAAAATAGTGGAGGGTGTATTTTTTCGACTCCATAAAAGGAAATTCCCTCTTATGGCTTCTTTCCTTCATTATTCTCTCATATTTTTTCGACTCCATAAGAGCAAATTCCCTCTTATGGTTCTATATAAAGTTATAAACTATATATATTATAGAATATATTAAATATATATATTAAAATATTGATAGCCGAATAAACTGGATAAACCGAGCAACCACCGAATAATCTGGTCATCCTTTATCCGCCAGCAAAACGAACGGGTACCGAATCCGGATTTTACAACCTTGTCTGGCTCAAAAAATAAAATGTAGTTTCCAGTCAAGCGTTGAAGCCAAAATTCACTCTTGAGGTGGCCAAAGGTAAAATGGGTTATAGCTTGGTCAACTCATTGATAATGAAGGCTAGGCAAAATTTACCTTCACTCACACCATGCCTCTTATATTGTCATAAGAGATTTGCTACTGATGTATAAAGCATGGTGTCGTCATCTAAAAGGCAGCATCAACTCCTTATTTACATTTCCTCGTAATCATGGTATGATGTTTTTTTCACTCCTAATATTTGTTCCAAACTCCATGTTGTTAACCCACCACGAGTTTCATATGATATTAAGATATATCCAGACATATTCTTGCATATATTCATTATTTAGCATAACCCAAACATACTTAAAAATATTTTATGATTACTCCAGTATGTATAGTTCCATTGGTGTACACATCAAGCACGCGATAGATAGATTATATTGTCCCCGTTCTCCCAGTATAACTGTAACATCAGCAACCACCTAATTAATAATCCATTAATCATGGAAATGAGAGAGCTTTAAATTAAGAAAGGAATTTAACTCGAGTGTATTGCAGCCAATGTACCTACTGTACCAAGTTGTTTTTCCTTTTGTAGATTGCATTCTAAGCCAATCTACAAGTCTGGTAAAGAGTGTATCACATGGTATATGGTCACTTCATTACAAACTACATAAAAGAATGAATTCTTTTGATATGAAGATCAAAATAAAAGGAAATTATAACCAAAGCATACCCACTAAACCAAACTAACCAGTCGCCGGCACTAAAATATAGCTAAACAATATCCTGTAGGTGAAAAGAGTGGAATAGATTCCCTAACCACAATGATGCAAATGTCAAGAGGAAATGAAAGGAATGAGATATAGAACAATAAATCCCTGCAGCGCAAGCATGATAGCAAGAAAGTAAACAAACAAACACCAATTTATTCCAAAAGCTATCCTCTATGTAGTTATCGATCATAATGCATTACTTATCGTATCAATTTATAACTAACATTGTGTTTTATTTATTTTCTTGTATATCACAATCAATAATCACACAGCCGTAGAGCCAGACTAATCAGTGATGCTATCAACTTCTAGAAAAGTTAAACCTTTAAAATTCATTAAGAAATTCAATGAGCAGAGCTTGCATTTCTCAAGTTTTTAAGAGAGTATCGATTCAGCAGAGATAACAATCACATTTCTCACTAACAAAGCAACAAGAATTCAATTTTTCCATTTACCATACGAACTCTAGAGGCTCTCAGAAGATAGAGTAAAAACAACTAAGAAAATAGTAGTTTGATAATTTCAAAAGTATGGATATTGCAAAAACATGATATCCGCTACTAGTACATTACTTACTGATTCAACCATTACTTTGAATTGCGTATCTTATCTCTCTTTCCATTTACACTCTTTAAAAGGTATGGTAAATATATTAGAAAAAAATCACTCCACTTATACCCCATTTTAGAAATAGTCTCCTCTATTATAAAATAATCAAAACAAAGCCTTGATGTACAAACACGCCACCCTTATCTAGAAGCAATTCTAAATAAATCACTTGGAGTTTAGCTTTAAAATAAACGAAGGTTGTCCCAAAATGGGATATGGCTAAGTAGATTCTTAATTTACTTTTAAAAAAACAATACATAATAAATATGGCAGCATAATAAAGAGCCACAAACGTTTTATACAACAAGATCCCAAACACTGATCCTGAATTAACATTACAGATCAATTTTGTAATGAGAAATATTACAAAAAGAACAATCACCAACAATCTAATTTAATACTGTATTTTCAAGGTAGAGATCAGTGAACAAAGTAAAATATCAGTAATTCAGTCTCAACCAACATCCTGAGGCCCTCCATATGTGAAAGTCTTTCTGATTCAGATACATAATTGATATTTAATCAGCATATATTTAAAAATATGCAGCCAAATCCAGTAATATTCCTAGAGTTGTTTATGCATTCATCCATACTCAAAAAGGAGAAGATATGTGAAGACACAAGAAAATCAAGTAACCCCCCCCCCCACCCCATAAAGTTTTATTGGTTTGTTAGAACGGGTCAAATTTGTGTTGCATCAAAACTTCACCCTAAGAAAACCATGTAGGCTAACATCATATGATTGCAATACACATATAATGGGGAAAAACCGCAACCAGATAACATTTTCACTTTCTAGACATCTAGATAGTCCAAAATAATAAACAATAAAGCACAACTACAAGGACATTACGCAGACATTTTACGACATAATCGCCTGAAACAGATAAAAAGTAGATAAATCAATTCTAGGTGCTGGGTAAGAATGATCCCTCAATTATAAAATACAGAAATGACACTAACCTGGCTAAGAAGATTGTCATCAGTAGGAAGCCTCAGGTCATCTTTGGTGTTTCCATTTTCAGTGAGAAGGCTCACCTACAAGTAGGTTTATATTAAATAATAAGCCAATGGAAGCATGCAAAGTAATGGATGTGAAAAGAAGTAGAAATTCAAAATGGAAAGTTGACATACAAAACCATCCTCAGATATGTCAATGAGCTGATAGTCAGTGCGATTCACATGAGGAACCTGCAAATATTTAATTCAATACATTAAATGCACACCAGGATTAAGCATATCAATCCTATGTTTCTCAAATAATAAGAGAGAAAATGGTTTACATCACAGTTATGGGAGGAAGGCACGATATCTTCAAGCTTCTTTGAATTAAAGATATCAATCGCCACGAAGTGACACTTTGCATGACCATGCTTGCCGGTTTTGGAGGTCGACACCTCAACAACCTGGAGCAAAAGTTGTCATATGGATGTCAGTAGATGCAAATGTACAATAGTGAACAAATTTTATTGCACAAACACATGTTTAAAAATGTGATGGGAAACCTGAACTATTTAATAGCGAACAAAAGGGCGATTCCTATGTCTTGAAATTATTAAATAGTCTTGAAATTATTAAATATCCTTAGTTTCATCCAATAGATTCCATGCAATAGAACAAGATATTAAAAAAACATAAAAAAATATTTTTTACGGACCTAATTACACACCAATACTAAATACTGCTTTGTATATCAAAGCAAAAACAACCAACTTTCACAGAAATGTTTCGCCGTTATGTGAGAGATCATGCCAACATCCCTTTGAGATAAGTCTTTCAGACACCAATTATTTCATTAAAAGTGTATAAAAAAATTCATGAATCTTCATTCAAGCACTGATAACATCATATATAGTTAAAACGTCGGTAGGTAATTTTTAGGGTAATCAGCCCATTTTGATCCAAATAACACCAGATCTTACATTTTTTAGAGGAGCTAATGATAAATCGGGTATTGGCTTTCCCAAATTCATTAACTTAAGCGAAAAAGTGACTATCAAAACTTAAGATCCTACAAAATCATCTATACAAACACCAGTATGCAAAACGACATTCAGATCAAAATCATACAGAAAAAGAGCTGAGACAACACAAATCCGAAGCATCAACTGATCAATCGATCGATAAACCCTAGATTCACGGCCCCAAAAAAAAAAAAACGAAAGGGATCAAACCTTGCAGGGCCTTCCCTTGATAACGAGGTGTCCGTTCTTGCGGATGGTTCCGGCCTGCTGCGGGTACGTCTTCGACGCGCCGGCGTCGGCCTTCGACTCGAAGTGGTGCTCCTCGTCCGACATCTTTCTTCTCCTTCTCCTCTCTACTTCTCAAACTCTTTCTCTTGATTTGTGATTTGATTTCTTCGTCGAAGGAGAGGAGCAAAGTGAGAGAGAGAGAGAAAGAGACGAGAGAAATGGGGAAAGACAGAAATATCCTTCTTCTTTATTCCTAGGGTTCCGATTGAGAAAGGTTCGAGATGATGATTCTCGACCGTTTGATTATACTCTCACTGGATCTGATCGTACGGTGCTGATATTTTCCAAAAATCTGGCTACAGGTGTATCGGATGCTTTTGTACGGGTCTCCTTTTCATTAGTTTTATGCGTAAAAGAATAATCCCAAAATGGCCCCATCCCTGCCTTACTGTTATAATTTTAGGGTCATTCATGAAAAAAATTATCCAACAAATCAGGGCCGTTCAAAATTGACGGTTAAAATATAACAGTAGTTATTTAACCGCTACTTTAAATTTAAAGCAGCGGTTAAAATTATTGATTAAAAAATTATACAACAAATCAGAACCATTCGCTACTTTAAGTAGCGGTTAAATCTAAGTAGCGGTTAAAAATCAAAAATTAATTTATCCAATAAATCAGGACCGTTCAAACTCAACCGCTATTTTAAAAAGCGGATAAAATCCAACAGGTCTTATTTAGCCGCCACTTAAAGTAACGGTGAAAAATAAATATCAAACCGCTGTTTAATTAATTTTTTTCTAACGATTGAGAAATATATCACCTGTCGATTTGGGAACCCTAGCTTACGCTAGAGCACCCTGCGTCTTCCTCAACGAAATTTTTCGAAGTGATCTTTCGATTTTGGAACCTTAGCTTCCGCCAGGGCACGTCTGCGTCTTCCTCAACAAAGTTTTTCAAAAAGGTTGTGGCAAATTTTTTACTTCTACGTTTACATTTGCTAACATGTCGATTAATCGAGCCGATGAGTGGACTATCCCTGAATTAGAAGAAGAAGATGAAGGAATAATAGTGGAAACAGACGAAAATTAATGCTTGAAAAAAAAACTCATTATTCTTATCGATTTAATAACTCCTGAAAGAAAAAATATTAAGTTTATATCGTTAACTAATGGAAGCAAATGTAAAAATGTTCCATCTCCTAAACTCAGTCCTGATAAAATAACGAAAGAGGTGTAACAAGTGATTCAAATATGAAAATTTTGAGAATACTACATGTGATTTGGTAGAACTTGAAATTGGTATGATATTCAATTCACTAGATGAGGCATGTAGATGTTATTTGGTTTATACTCGAAACATTAGATTTGCTATCAAAGTTCATTTGACTCGTTATGCAATTCGCAGTAATTCTGTAATCTTTAGACTATATGAATGTAACAAGACCGCAAAACCTAAAAAATTCAAGCTCGGTGTAAAACATAAAATATCTTTTCGGCGTTCCGGAGATATAATTATATTGGATCCAACGGCAAAGCCCGTATATTTTTTTGTTAAAAGAAAAGATTGATGGATAGTGACTTCTTACAAGAAATAGCACAACCATCTATTTATATCGTAGTCAATGGTGCAATACCTATCTTATCACAAAAGAATTTCCAAATTCGACAGAAATCAAATTCACAATTTGAAGTATAGTAGGGTTGGTCCAAACAAAATATATACGATACTAGGACAACGTCATGGCGGTGTAGAGATCTTAGTTACAGATCAAACGATATAAAGAGTGTATTAAGAAAAAAAACGTTACCAATCTATGGACGTATCGGACGCCTAAACTATATTAGTTTATTTGCAATCCATTCAAGTTGAGAAACCTAATTTTACTTACGTAGTAAAATATGACGAAAAAATTGTATCGATACCCACTTATTCGTGGATACACACTCTAAAGCTTTTTATAAAACTTTTAATGATGTAATTACTTTTGATACCATGTATCGAACTAACAAATATCAAATGCTCTTTGCCCCATTCACCGGTGTCAATTATCATTATAAATCATAAATATTTGGTTTGGCGTTACTGCAGAATAAGTCTGAAGAGTCATTCACCTGGTTATTTCAACAGTGGTTAATTACGATGAATAATAAAACACCGCCATCTATAATCATTGATCCAGATCAAATCATAACAAATGCTATTGCTAAGCTATTTCCAAATATAAGGCATCATTATTGCATATGATACATTAGTCAGAAGTATCCTGAGAAATTGCAGAGTTTATATCATCATCAGTATACCAGTTTTCAAAACGATTTCAAATGTTGCGTAGATAAAAATTTGATAGTTGAGAAATTTGAAGATAAATGGTCTGTACTACATGAAAAGTACTAAGTTGGTAGATATAAATGGCTTTCAATAATGTACGGTATAAGGAAGAAATGGATACAGCCTTCTACAATAAGAAACTTTTCTGTAGCAATGCGAACAACGAAGCGTAGTGAGAGCATGAATACTTTTTTATGCTTATTTTAATTGGAACACCACAATTAAAGAGTTTGTTATGAAAAACGAGAAGTGCGGTACAAATCCATTACAAGCGCGAGAAAAGAATGGATTTTTATACGCTATGCAAAAATAGTATGTGTGCAACAAATATACCACTGGAATTAGACGCTTCTAAAATTTACATCAAAAATATTTTTGAAAAGATTCAAGTAGAGCTCCAGAAATCTCAATTATATAATGTCACGCCCCGCTTCGCAAAATACGGAATACGAGGGGTGACAAGGCCAGCCATGCTCCTACGGTTAAGGAAATATCCTGCCGTAGTTACACTTCGGCTTCTAGCTTTACATGGTAATCAATAATCGATGCACAGGTAATGAGAAATGCAGTCACTAAATCAAAACAGATATAAAACTAACCAGATAGAGTCAAGAGAAAAATAGCGCCGACGTCGCTGATCTAGATGTCCGCAATATCCTCAAGGTACGACAGGTGCTGATCCGAGCTAACTCCACTTCTCACTCTGAGCATGCATACTCAGGTCGTCAGAGCGACACAATAGTAATAAATAGAAATACATATGTAAAAACGTGCAATGATGATGAATATGAAACAGTAAGCATGGAGTGATGACATGAGTATGAAGAAACCGGTACAGGTAAACAGTAACGAAGGTATATCGAATCAGTAAACAATGCATGACCATGTCACTAAACCTATCAGTCTCTAAATCTCACTGTCCAGGTCGCTAAATCTATCGCCAGTCCAAGTGTGAGCTTCAACCACGCAGGAGTACCCCCAACCCAAGGGTAGGGCCCCAAGGGCAAGGAAACATGGGCCCGAATCACGCACGATAATAATCAGTAACACCATCCATACAACTCCCAAAATCATGGTATATGCCGGCAATGGGACTCCCGATATTCCGTTGAACTCACACTCAAACTACCCCACACCCCGTGGTCTACATCAAACACCGACCATAAACCCAAATACTAGTTGACCCATGGCAAGTCTACGCGAGAACTGGAGACAGAATCTCCATCAAGCATGTCTCGACTGGTACCCAAGATAAATGAACTGTGTTTGACGCCTTGCCTATGATACTAATATAAGTGCTTCCATAATCGTCCAGTTATAGTTACACTTACATATGCCCCATAGGTGTCGACAATGCAATAATTTAACTGGTTCCGCTGATTGTGTACAAGTACGTGTCACTTCACTTATTCATTCACGTTTTAACACTAATGTACTTGCCACAATCTAAATCACTAATATCTATTACTGGGTAATGTACACGATCACTAGGTCATCACTGCTTCATGACCACTATTCAACGAGGATATAACCGCTACATGATATGATGAGAATGCAATTAATTATAATGCAAATATAACATAGCATTCAGTGTCATACCATTTGCAAAATTTACTATAAATCATACGTGCAGAATTAAGCAAAACAATATAAAAGGGGTAAGCAGTATGTTTAATTATCTATCCATCAAAATTGGTTTCGTGTCAATCGGGTTCAGGGTTGCTAATTATGGTCATTTCATTTTAAGTGTTCACTACGGGAAATCCAGTTTCTGAACTGAAAGTCCGTTTCATAACACGTTTTACTCTCAGTTGGAAGTATAATTAGGCGACGCTATAGTTAAATAGTATGTAGATTTTTCTGTTGTGTTTCCAACGCATCAAACAGATTATCAATAGCATTTCTGTATTAAAAGTTATGTCATGTCTAGTGTAGCTATGCAAGAGGAGTCACTGCAGAACACCTAAGTACGTTAAAATGCAAATTAAATATCAAATGATGGTGAAATAGTACGGGACCAGATTAATGTGTTAGCTAACAAAATTATCTACACGGCCATATGTGCATTTTCAATTTAAAGAAGGGGTATACAGGTGTTCCAAAGCCAGATATCCAAAACGAACGATGCCCCGGACTCAGGACCGCAAATCGCCTCAGTATTCATTGATATAACTTATCAAAATGCAAAGATTCATTATGGGGTGCTGTAGGTTTATCTGTTGGCTTCGATACGAGCCCTAGCACTCTGAGATCCAATATATAGATAATTTATTATGATTTTAACCGCTCAGCTTATCTGAGAAAAATCGGCTTTCACAAGGGTTACTGAGTTGTCGTTTTAGGGAAGCTAACCAATATTATTTTACAGCCAAATTTATATACGTCATTCGCTAACCACCCAGGGTTTCATTGGTCGTGAGTTCCACCATTCTAAAGTAGATTTTCGCTTAAGGTCTAGCGTCAAACACTAGATTAATTAGAGCAATGTAAATTTATATATAAATGTGTATCAATATATAGCATATTAGCATGTAAAGCAAGTGAGGGGTTCACTTGCCTTTGGTCGCTTGATATAGAAGCGACGCCGCTTGCGGACTTCGTCTCGACACACGAGACGATACGATACTGGACACGGCGCGTGGCTCGAGCGTGATGTGTGGAGATCCGGTACTGGGCGCGGTGGCGACGCGGGCGTGATACAGTAGTGGGCGTGGTCCTGGCTCGGTGCGTGGTGCGGGAGCGGCACGGCATGTGCACTGGATCGGGCACGGTGTGGAACGGGGGCTGGCATGACATGGCACGGAAACTGGGCACGGGGCGCGACACGTCTGGGTATGCGGTAGCACGGAGGCGGACACGACGTGGCACGGGAACTGGGTACGATGGTGGCGTGTATGTGGTGTGATGGAGACACGATGCTAGATACGGAATGAGCATGACTCGGGGCACGTAGTTGCACTGATGCGGGGCATGGTGGTCCAGGAAGATGGGCACGGTGACTGGGTCCAGAGCTCGTCGGCGGTGAGTTGCAGGTAGCGGCGATGTCGGGGAGCTCGTTGGTGAGGGGGTCGGTTTTGGACACGGGGAGATCGGTTTGGAGCTGCGGCCAAGGCGACTGGAGCTGGGTTGGAGTCGGCTAAGGCGGGTTTTTGGGGTTGCAAGGGCTCGGGAGATGGGTTGGAGCGGGAGGTTGCCGAGGCGATATGCAAGCGATGGTCGACGGGATCGGGGCTCCGGCGACGAGGGTTTCGCGTGTGAGTTGCAGGTGTACAGGGTGATGGGTTGCAGGAGTTCTCGTCGGGTGCTCGGGAGAAGGAGGTGGTGTTGTCGTGGGTTCTCACTGGGTGGTGGTAAGGTGAAGAAGTCGGCGAGATGGGGATGCCGACGAGAGTGGAGGCGGTCGGCGGTTGCAAGCGGAGGGGCAAGTTGAAGAGAAAACGAGGAGGAGTGGGGAGCTCGGAGGTCGCAAAAAGTGGTGACTGCGCGGTCGCCGATGGTGCTCAAGCGGCGATGGGGGTGCGGGTTCTTAGGTCGGTTTGAGTTGCAGTGGGTCTCGTCGTCACGGAGGAAGGGAAGAGGAGGAAAGAGAGAAGGAGAAGAGGTGGAGATGAGTTGCTGGGGAAGATGATGATGGTGAGGTGGCAGTGGGTGCTGTGGGGTTGAGTTGTGGGGAGAGCGGGAGCGAGGCAGGCAAGAGGAGCGAGTCTCATGGGAGTGGGGAAGTAGGCGCAGCCGTTAGAGCGTGGGCATGGGTCTCATGGAGCGCGAGGGGTAAGGGACATTGAGAAGATGGAGGATTTTGGCAAGAGAAGCACGCGGGGTAGTTGATGAGAGAGGAACGAGGACGTGGTCGCTGGAGTCGAGCGGGTCGCAGGGATGTGGGGTGAAGGAACGGGTCGTGGGCTTGAGGAGGGGCGAAACGGGGGAAAACAAGCGGGAAAAGGGACTGAAGAGAGGAAGAAGAAGGGAATGGGGAAGCGGGTCGGGTCGGTAGGGTAGAGTGAAGGGTTAGGGAACGGGCTGGGCCTATGGGCTTTGTAAAATTTTAGGAATTAATAAAAGGTTAGGGTTTGATAGTTAGGGTTTTAAGATTTAGGTTAGGAAATTAAAATCTAAAATTAAACTTTGGAAATTTTGGAAAAATAATAATTGTAAAAGTTTGAAATAGAAATTTTGGGAAAAATATTTATTTAAAATATGGAAGATACTTATAATAGAACTTGGTATTATATCATACCCCACTTATATAAAATTTCGTTCTCGAAATTAAAATGAACGACAAGCTAATAAAATGTGATGCGAAACACAACAAAATCAAATACTATTATGTAGAGATTTACGCAAGAGCAACTAGATGAAAATCAAATATTTATATATAAGGAATAGCGCGGTCAAAGGGACAGTCATACATAAGTACATAACTATTAACAGTGATAAATTATATATATACAAAAAATAAAATGACAATAATAAATTATAAGGAAGGATTGGCTCATAGGCCTTAAGAACCAAAACTATCTTAATAAAATTACAAATCAAGCAATTATATAATTAGTTGAGGGTACTCATACGGTAAAGTATAGGAGAAAAAATGAAAACATAGGTGACTAGTAAACAAACCAGATATCAATAATTAACGTAAAGGTCAAGACTAAACTATTTTTGCAAAAGTGTGAAGATAATACAATACAAAAGAAACTAAGATAATACCGAAATAATGATGATATACGTACAAGTAATTAAAATGCATTAGCATATAAGTTAACCATAATTTATATTTTAGTAAATAGAAAATTTAAATTGATTGGAGCATAAAAATACGTAGGTAAACGTAAATACGAAAACAGAAGATAGTTAGCATTCATATGAACAAAGAAAAGGGAATACTATATAGAAAATCAATATGGAATCCATTTTAAAGAAAACTCAAACTGCTAATAATATAAATTTTGAAAGTCAATCAATAACGAAATGATTATGAATGACACCAGTATGTCAAACTATAAAATATTAAAATAAATATTGAGTAGCAAATAGCTCAAAATGACATCC
Organism: Agapanthus africanus; assembly: GCA_030015575.1. Lineage (NCBI taxonomy): Eukaryota > Viridiplantae > Streptophyta > Magnoliopsida > Asparagales > Amaryllidaceae > Agapanthus > Agapanthus africanus. The sequence continues at coordinate 21,252,725 of CM057348.1, read as the reverse complement.
TGTACTTAAAGCAGATAAAAAGATCAAGACAAAAAGGCAAGAAGAATGGAACTTCATAATAAGAGAACGATAGTATGAAAAGCATTAGTAGGAAAACAAACTAGAAAGTAAATATGCAGTGTAAGGTAGAACTATGAAAGATTTGAAAATAGTAGAGTACTTAGAAAAGATGAGGAAAACAAACGTATCATTTTTTTTGGCATATAAATCAAGGAGTTCAACAAATACAAGAGTTAAACGAAAAGGAACAACTGAAAAGGGATATCTTTGTTGGAAGTAGGGAAGGTGATAACTTCGCGTCGATGTCTAAATCTTTGCGATCTCGTCAAGCGAGTTTGAATCCTGTGCTGGGTCCGTACCATCCTCAAACTCGAACTATGAAATAACCAAGTTACTCAAGCCGACGTGGAGAGCGTTGACGAATCTCCTCCCCGTAGCTCTTTCCTTCGAGGGCAACCATCGACAAGATACTCATCGGAGCCACAAATTAGGCACTGCCCTTTAGTATTACGACAGTCTCTCTGAAGGTGTCCTGGTCTCTTGCAATAACCACAACGTTGAGTGCTCCGCTGCTTCCGTTGCTGAGAAACAAATGGGCGCTTCATCTTCACACCTCTTCTTTGTTTAACAGGGATTCCCTTACGATTAGGGACTTGAGCCATTCACCTTCTTAGTCCTTCAGCTAAGAGATCATTTGTTCGCTCCTGGGCTTCCATCAATCCTCGCAGTACGCCCAAAATCTCGACGGCCTGACTCCGGAGAGTGGAGGCGGAAGAAGAGTCATTGGAAGCCTGGTTTTAGCTTCCGCTGCGCCACTCGGATAGGAACTTAAAATATGCAACGCGATACGATAACTTTGAAGAAACGAAGACGTGAGGATGCAACGAGTCTAATAAGAAACATAAGCATGTGTAGGATCAATAGGAAAGTGCAAGGATGAAAATGTAAAATAGATTTGAAAACTCGGGAACAGTATAAAATATAAACGGAGATAGAGATTTGCCGATCAAAACAAGATTATGCGGTAAAGTAATATTAAATCGATGATGGAAACAAAGGTAGAACCCCAAGTTACTCAAACAGAGTATAATATTGTAACTATACTGCAGTTCATAATTACAACCACATAACTGTTTCGCCCAATCAGAGCAAAGCTCTGTTTGAATTCAAAATTTAAATTTAAATTTTTGAAGCAACGCTTCAAGTCTCAGGCGCAACGCGCCACGTGTCAGGCGCAGATGTATCAGCTCTGCGCCCAAGAAGACTCGCCCAATCAGAGCAGAGCTCTATTTGCCTGAAGCAACGCTTCAGTTGCGCTGCGCTCTGCGCTGCACGACACGTGTCAGCGCAGATGCGCTAGCGCAGCGCTGCGCGACACGTGTCAGCGCAGATGCGCTAGCGCAGTTGCGCTGCGCTCTGCGCTGCGTGACATGTGTCACGCGCTGGGGCATCTGCGCCAAACTAAATTAAGATTTTTAAGAAATCTTTTCTGTTCTTGTTAAAACAAGAAGATTTTCTTCTGCAAAGCAGAAGCCCTTGGATCAAAGATCCAACGGTGGGGAAAATTCCCCAAATCACTCAGAGGTTGATCTCTTTAACAAATTTAACGAATTTGTGAGCACTATAAAAAGGACCCTAAGCCTCAATTCAAAGGCATCGAGTTTTTTCTTGAGAATTCAAGAACTTTAAACAGAAAGAACTCCGAGAAGATTTCAAGAAAAAGGTAAAGAACCTTCATGGATTAGAAGAAATTCCTTCTAAAAGACCATTAGTCTAAAAAAAAAATATAAGATCAATGATCTTTATATAAAAAAAAAGAAAACAGTGCTTTGCACTTCTTGTGAACCTTCGGTTCTTTAAAAACGATAAAAAAAATAAAAATAAAAGAATAGTGCTTTGCACTTTTATGAACCTCTGTTTCTTCGAATAAAGAAGAAATTTATTTTTCTTTGATCTAATTTAGATCAAGAACTTAAACAGTGCTTTGCACTTCCCTTCTTGAATCTAAAAAGATTCTTAGTGCTTTGCACTTCCAAGTTGCGCCGCTGCGCTCTTAAGAGAGCGCCACGTGTCGGCCATAAAACCACTTGCGCTAAGCGCCCTTAAGATAGAGCTTTGCTCTCTGGAATTGGCGCAACTCGCTGAGAGCGCGTCACGTGTCAGCAGCGCAACAGCGCATTGCACTGCGCTAGTGCGCTTGCGCTCATCAGAGCACGACACGTGTCATCACCATATGGATTTGCGCTCATTACTTAGCGCAAAGCGCAGATGCATTAAAAAGGGCCAAGCTCAATTAAGAGAAGGCCTAACAGGCTCAACAAAGCGCAAATGCATTATTTTAAGGGGCAGAGCCCAAACAAGAACAGATGCTTTGCATCATTTATAAATGGGCAGAGCCCAAACAAAATATTCAGAATGCTATGCATTTTAAAAAGGGGCAAAGCCCAAACGAAGTAGATACTTTGCAAATGGGCAGAGCCCAAAAGAAACTGATACTCTATATCTTTTGTGGGTAGAGCCTAAATAAAAAATGCAATGCAAATAAAATGTTGAACATTTCAACTGGACTTAGCCCAATTTTGGCCATAAGTCCTTAAATTAAATTGATTGAGCAAAATGGCTCTTTTAAATCAATTTACATCCGGTTCGAGGGTACATCTCCGAACTCCTTTGACATCCGTCGTTGTAATTCCTCAACGACGTCAAAGAGGTGACGGGTCCCAACGGCCACACATCGATATGGACTGCGGGGTCCTTAAACTAATAATGGACCGAAACGTCCTTAAACTAATAATGGACCGAAACGTCCTTAAACTAATAATGGACCGAAACGTCCATAAACTAATAATGGACCGAAACGTCCCTAAACTAATATTGGACCGAAACGTCCCTAAACTAATATCGGACCACTACGTCCTTAAACTGGCGATGGACCACTACGTCCTTAAACTGGCGATGGACCGAAACGTCCTTAAACTAATGATGGACCACTACGTCCTTAAACTGGCGACGGACCGAAACGTCCCTAAACTAATAATGGACCACCACGTCCTTAAACTGGCGCAATAGAGTCCGAATGCTCTTTTACCGGATCTAAACGGTCCCGTCTAAGTTGATCTTAGCCCCGAATGTGGTTAATGTGTCCTTAGATATTTAAATAAACAATAAAACTCCAAATCAACTTTGGTTCAAGGGTACATCTCTGAACTCCTCTGACGCCTGTCGTTGTAATCCCTCAACGACGTCAGAGAGGTGACGAGTCCCGACGACCAGATAATTAAATCAATCACTACGTCAAGTCGATCTTAGTCCAAAACAGGACTAACGTATCCTTGACGAACGTTTAAGCTGATCTTAGCCGCAACGCGACTAATGCACCTTTAAACTGAAAACACCCAACCCAAATCTAAGCAAATACGGATTTGGACTAATCCACGTCCTACGGGCGACGGCATTACTCGGTCTCCGTATACAATCCACGGGCAACCACAAACAAAACAAACACACACGACACGAAGTGAAATTCTGGAGAAGGAGAAAGTTGTTACCGCGACGCGGTAGCGTAATTAACTGCAGGGGCTTGCGCCTGCAGGGAAGAGCATCCCCACAATCAAAAAACCCCTCACCCTGAGGGGGAATCTGACGAAGTCTGCTACATCGGCCGCATCCGTCTAAACCTCCGATACACGATGCCATAAATCAACTTGGCATCTTCGGAGAGGTAGACGGATCAAACCAAATAGCATCTGCCCCGAATCTCAGCGCCAGGACATCGCGGTCCTGTGCGCCGCCGTTCGGAGGGGAATAGATTCTGGCACGCCCGGTGGGACCTTTTCCTCTTTCCACTCCACACTTCGTGTGTCGTCTTCGCGAACCCATCGCGGTTTGTTAAATGGTTTCCTTCGGATTTCAAATTGCTAAGATTTGGTTTTTTGTCTGGCGCAGAACTCAAGCATCCATGGATTCCCATTGCACCAAATGCGCGAAGCACCACTGCAACGGACGCTCCACCTCACCGAGAGGTGTAACATATGGGCCCCAAGCGGCCTCTTTCCTTACTCTGCCGGTAGAGCAGGTGACCCAGGCCACCACCGGCCTATTTTTCGGGACCATGGTCCCCCCTGCAAGCTTCTCTATGCCGATACCCGCACCAGAAGCGAACAAGAAGTCGGTATTTGACCGGCTTACCGCTACCATGACCCCTGTTAACGGGTCGCCCACTACCAATCCGACAGCCTCCGTTTTCAGCAGGCTAGGTCAGAACTATAAAGTGGTCGCCCCAAAGAGGGCAACGGCCGCTGCTTTGGAAGTCGTTAAAGCGGCTCCTCCCATCAGAGAGTCGGTCTTCACAAGATTGACAGTTCCCACTCCTCCCCCAGTTGGTCAAAAAGCATCAGTCTTCGATAGGCTGACGTCGACAGTTACCCCACACCCAAACAGGGGGCAACAAGAAACTATCTCGATTTCCGAGCCAGTCCCAACGGCTCGTCGTGCGCGACGTCGCCATTGGCAGCGAGTAAGGAAAGCAGGGGGCAACTCCCCCTCAGAGCTAACCCCACCTGCTCCAGCGGTGGAGGTCAATGCTGCTGTTCCAACTGGGAACAGCTTCGAATTGCTGAGGAAGGTGAGAAAGAACTCTCCGGTTGCTACATTGAAAAGGTCTCCTCCGCCCATGGAAAAAGTTCCGGAGACGAAGCAGGAACAGCCCCCTCAACGGCTGTCGTCAAAAATTTATAAAGTTTGGCGGAGGGTTCAAGACTCCGTGATTGACTCAGACCACTTCCGTCGCCAGAAAAGGGCAAAGGCGGAAAAAGACAAGAACCGCCCCATTAAACAGCAGGGGGCGACAAACGCTAGAATGCCCGCTTCAACGGCTCCTTCAACCTCAAAGGTCCATAAAAGGAAGAGGCCAGAAAAAGCTCCCATGACACTGACAAAGTTTAAAAGCGGTGAACCTAAACGTCCCAAGTCAGGGGGCATAACAGTTCATACGGTCTATATGGCTTCGGGAAAGGAAGAAAGTCGTACTTCTACGGGCCACCGACCGCTTACCCGGTCAGTGACCAAGTCTCAGGAGCAGCAACAAAAGCTCCAGGAGATGATGACTACAATGGCTGCACTCACGGGGCCAAAAGAGAATCCTGAGACGTCCTTAGATGAACGCCAAGAGGAAGAGACCGACGCTGAGTTCCTCCGCCGAATACTGGAAAAGAGAGACAAAGAGGCTGCTGAACAAGCAGCCAATATACAGCGTATGGGCCTCCTCTTCCAGGACATGATAGGGATGATGATACAACCAGATCCCCCAACTGAAGAACCCCCGATTGTCCTTGGGGATGATAAGGGAGAAACATCAAACCCTCAGCCCGTTCTATCAACAGCTAAAGAGGATACAATCTCTAAGACTGATCTGGACGAATACATAGCCCAGCAAATAAGGGTTCATCATGCGGCAGAAGCAGCCGGACACGTCGTGAAAACGGGGCGACCGTATCCAGGCTGGTATGACCAAATCAGGTACCCGCCGGGCTACACAATCCCCAAGTTTCATGTCTACAAAGGGACCGGCAATCCCCATCAACATGTGGCCCAATTCAGGGCTCTTTGCGGTAATACCGGCGGCGACGACAAGCTTTTGCTTCGCCAGTTTGTTGGAAGTTTATCTGATACGGCGTTTGAATGGTATTCTGAGCTTCCCAACGACTCTATAAAAACCTTTGCAGAGATGGAGCTACTCTTCACCCAACGCTTTGCAAGTGCCAGTGAGCGTACCCCGATGACGGCACTGATCAATGCCAGGGTAAAACCCGGCGAGACATGGGTTCAGTACGCTATACGGTGGCGAAATCTATGGTCGAAGTGTGAACAACGCATAGAAGAAGCTCCAGCGGTGGGAATGTTTGTTGGAACCCTTGATCCACAAGCAACCATCTCACAGTTCATGATGTTCTTCAAGCCGACTTCCTTCCAGGCTTTGATCGACAAATTAGCGCAGATGGACCAGATGGGCCATAAACCCCCTCTCCCGAAGCCGGACCCCCGAAACGATAAAGGAAAGGGAAAAGCGATCATCGTCGCTAATGCCCAACAACAACCGAACGACTCGAAGCCGGTTGCTCGTCCAAACAATACGCGCCCATACGTGCCCCTTGAGGACAGGATGGGACGTGCTTACTCCTTCCCCCGTGATAAAACAAGGAGGCTATTCGAGCTGGCATTGCGCAACAGGCTCATAAATCTGCCAGATCCAAAACGTCCGTCACAACCGAGTGACGTCAACGAGCCCAATTACTGCCCTTATCATCGAGTGCTAGGCCATCCAATTGAGGAGTGCTACGTTTTCAAGAATTGGCTTGAGAACCAGTACCGTCAGGGCAAATTTGCGCTATCTGACAAATGGAAGGTGAATCCTCCGCAGCCCCACACCTCTAAGGGGACGAATACGCCGGGGGCAACATGCTCCGTTATTGAAGAAACTCCCTAGGAGGTTGTATTATCAGCCAAAACGAGGAGGATGCTTAATGATCTTCAGACCTGTCCAGTGGTCAAGTGGAAGAACCCCTTTGAACCACAAGTTATTGAGGGGATGTTGAAGCCACGACCGATTCCGAAGACCGATGGTGGCAGTTCAAGTGCTCATAGTCAGCCGTCAAAATCTTCGAAAAAGAAGAAGAAGAAATCTAAGAAGCCCGTGAAGCCTAGTGACAAGTGCACAGACTTACAAAAGCAAATCGATGCGCTGGATGAGTATAACCAAAAGGCGCGGACTCCCATTACGCTCCAAGATTTCCTTGATCACGTCTTCCAAAAAGAAGATGAAGGAGAGAGTTCATCGGACGAATCCGAGGAGTATGTGGCGAGCTGTCATATGATCTCTCATTCAGTCACGAATGATGAAGAGACCTCTGGCACTGAAACGCTGGGGGCAAATGCCGAATCAGGAACCCCAGGGTTACCAGTTGAAATGATTAGCGCGTTTCTTAATGAAGCTCGGTTGAAAAGCAAGGCTGATCGAGAACGCGAGACGGCTATATTCGAAAGGGCCAAGCGTCAGCGACTTGAGGAAGGAGCTGAGATGATCCCGCTGGAGCAAAATGCCTTCAACGCTGACAAAAGCCAATTCAAGATAAAAAAGAAGTTTGCTAAGGCCATATCGATGGGCATGAAGCCACCACCCTCTGAAGAAAAAGTTACTGGCGTGATAGAAATGCACCCCTCTTATTGCTTATATCATCAGAAGGTCTCGCATTCCACCCAAGATTGCAAAGCTTTCAATGGATGGTGGCAAGGATACGTCGCCAATCGACAACGCTTTAAATGGGAAAAGCGTAAAATTCGTAGGGAGCAAAGAAACACGACCAAAAAGCTTGAAAGAACTGCCGGCAATTGTCACATGGTTAACACTACCGGGTCACAAGTGCCTACATTCGGGAGCGACTCTGATGAGGAGCTGGAGCTTGGCCCCCTCTTCAAAGAATCCACTTCGGGAAAAGAAGAAGAACCGAAGTCTTGCGAAAACATACAGCTGCGCAATCGAACATTACCCGAAAAGAACCTCGGACCCTTGAACAGAAAAGACAAAGGGAAAGAGAAGGTCTCTGAAGACATCGCTTTGGATGACCAAGTTGCGGAAGAATTAACCGCCAAGAACCCGCCGAAGAGGAGTAAAGTGGATTACAATATCTTGGCGCATTTGAGAAAGCTACCCTCACAACTCAGCATTCTCGATGCCCTATTACTATCAAAAGAGGCGAGGGATTCTTTGATTAAGGCCCTACAAGATCCGGACCAGTTCCAAGCCTTCCTAGCTGAACAAAAGATGAAGGATGAATTGGAAGAGGTGCACACAGCCGACGTCGCTTTTGGCGATGAAGACCTTCTCCTCGGGACGTGTGAACACAATCGCCCCCTTTATGTCTCAGGATACTGCCATGACATAAAGATAGGAAAAATCTTGGTCGATAACGGATCGTCTGTCAATCTACTTAATGTGCGAGTGTTAAAGGAGATTTGCATGAGTGTCCAACACCTCGCCCGGGACAAAATCACCATCTCCGGTTTCGACTCTCAATCCTCAAAGACTCTTGGATCTGTAATATTGACGCTACGCTTCGGGGTGCTCGTCACAGACATCAAATTCCATGTTATAGACGCCAAGACGTGCTACAATGCTCTGCTCGGCCGACCATGGCTACACGAGTACAATATCATCCCTTCTACACAGCATCAGTGCATGAAGTATTCTAGGGACGGCCTCGAGTACACAGTGGCAGGAGAGTTGAATCCGTTTTCCGTGAACGAAGTTCGCAAGTATGAAGATGCCAAATACTTCTTACCGAGTTTCGAAGACACGGAAAGGTGTCACAAACCGGAGAACAAAACTAACGCAACCATCCCTGTCTTCGGCAGTGACACCGAGGAGGAGGAGGATATAATTTATTCAGGTCCATCCCAATCCACCAGGCCAGGACCATCCGTTCCTTCATTGATCTTCGGCAGTGATTCAGAGGATGAAGTTCATGCTGTATTCCCTGCTCGGCCTTCAATATGGGTTTCCGCTGATGAAGAGCGAAGTCTGCAGATAACCATGGTGCCACTTGAACATTACAAAGAACTGGATTCACTCGACACCAACAGCGTAGAAGAATTGCAGACATTCTATATCCCTCCCGGACGAAAAGGCGAGAAGGCAATCCTATTCTACCGCTCTGAAGAAAACAAGGCGGAAAAAGAAATTTGGCATGGCACAGATCCCACGCTCGACGGGCTTCAGCCTATCCGTCTTCCCAGATATTATACCGAAGGTTTGAAGAAACTACTGAAGCGCCAGGGGATGTCCTTCACACAGACCATTAGAAAAGCCAAATTCTATGACAAGGTCTGGAACGTTCCCGGGACTCAATGCAAACTGCCTAACGGGAGAACGGAAACAAAAGGGCTTGGGTACATCCGGCCAAAGAAACGGGAGCTAGTAAACAGCTGTTATGCCATATATGACTTCGATGAAGAGGCGGACGCTCAATGGGAGGACGCTAATCCTGAATCGGCAAAAGTTCCTGATAAAAAACCGCCCAGTCCATCGTCTGAAGACCAGATGAGCAAACTTATAAAGGATGCGAGTCAAAAAGCCCGAAATGATCACGATCGTGAAATGGCAATCTATGAGAAAGCCAAGACACAGCGCCTCCTTCAACAGGCGGTGAGGGATGAAAATGCCGCTCCTTGTCAACCTGCTGCAAAAAGGGTTCGACGCGAAAGCAAAAACAAGTCGAAAGGCAAGAAAGGCGCTCGACAACCACAAAGCAGAGCTAAGAAGCCACGCATCAGAGAGTCGAGTGTTATTGACCTAGCCCTCATGAAGAAAATGGGTCGAGCATACTCGTTTCCTCGGAACAAAACAAGGAAAATACTTGATCTTGCTCTAAAACATCAAATGCTTACTCTGCCGGAGTCTAAACACCCTGAGCAAGCGGGCGAAGTCTCCAACCCAAATTATTGCTCTTACCATCGAGTAGTAGGGCATCCGCTTGAAGATTGTTTCACCTTTAAGAATTGGGTTGAGGATCAATATCAGCTTGGCAAATTTGCGTTGTCTGACGGTTGGAGGGTAGCGCCGCCGCAAAAGCACGAACCCGAAAACACAAGGATGGAACCAACTCCGCATTGGGATTGGCAGAAAATTCGCACCTGCCATGTGATAACAATATTAAAAGAAGGGTCCGAGGACATGAACAACCTTCCTTGGTGCTTTGAAAGCGGCAGCGATGAGGTAATCTCAGAATTTCCACCAGCACCAAAAGAGCTGGAAGATGGAATCCATACTACTGCAGATAATCTCAAGAAAATTGAGTTAGGGACGGTAAATGATCCGCGACCGACATTCGTCAGCGAGCTGCTACCTGAAGAAAGGGTAGCTGCGTTAAAAGACGTCCTTGTGCAGCATAAAGATTGCTTCGCATGGAACTATTCCGAGATGCCAGGACTAGATCCAGAGGTTGCTGTACATAGACTGGCAATATCCCCGGGTGTCAAGCCAGTTAAACAAGCACCGAGAAGAATGCGGCTCGAGCTCGAAATGAGCATCAATGCCGAAGTCAAAAAGCTAATCGACTCTGGCTTCATCCAAGAAGTTCAGTACCCTGAATGGATCGCCAACATCGTCCCAGTGATGAAGAAAAATGGAACAGTGCGCATATGCGTGGACTTTCGGGATCTCAACAAAGCCTGCCCGAAGGATGATTTCCCTGTACCAGTCACCGAACTGATGATAGACAATACGTCCACGCATGAGATTTTCTCATTCATGGACGGCTCATCAGGATATAATCAAATAAAAATGCATCCTGAAGACCAGAAACATACGGCTTTCCGGACTCCTTTGGGAATATTCTGTTACAAGGTGATGCCCTTCGGTTTAAAGAACGCCGGTGCTACTTATCAGAGGGCCATGACAAAGATCTTCGACGACCTTATACACGAAATCGTTGAATGCTATATCGACGATCTCGTGGTTAAAAGCAAATCATACGAGGAACATCTTGAGCATCTGAGGATTGTATTTCAACGCCTCCGGCAATACAACTTGAAGATGAATCCTCTTAAATGTGCGTTCGGGGTTTCCTCGGGCAAATTCCTGGGATTCGTTGTTCGACACCGAGGTATTGAAATAGATCCGTCAAAGATTAAAGCGATCATGGAAATGCCTCCGCCGAGGACTCTCAAACAGCTTCGGTCTCTCCAAGGGAAACTCGCATACATACGGCGATTTATAGCCAACCTTTCAGGAAAGTGCCGTCCCTATAGTCACTTGATGAAGAAGGGAACCCCATTCGTTTGGGATCAAAAATGCCAAGGCGCACTAGACGAGATCAAGCAATACCTGCAGAACCCGCCGGTGTTGGCTGCCCCGGTTAAGGGGAAGCCTCTCATTCTTTATACGACCGCCCTCGAAGGTTCCTTAGGCGCCTTATGGGCGCAAGAGAACGATCAAGGGAAAGAAAGAGCACTCTACTACTTAAGTCGAGTTCTGCTGGGGGCAGAAAGCAACTACTCTCCCATTGAAAAACACTGCCTGGCGTTGATCTTCGCAATAACAAAGCTTAGACATTATGCATTGGCACACGAAGTCCATCTCATTTCAAAAGTGGACCCTCTCAAATATCTAATGTCAAAAGCCATATTAACAGGGCGACTCGCTAAATGGGCCCTGCTCTTGATGGAATTTTCGATAACATATCAACCTCTCAAGGCGGTAAAAGGCCAGGCCATCGCCGACTTCCTTGCCGAGCATCCTATACCTGCCGATTCTCCTTTAAATTGTGATTTGCCAGACAGACATGCGTTTGACGCAATCGACAGTGGTGATACCCGGTGGGAGCTTTATTTCGATGGAGCATCTTCCATGAAAAAGCATAAACGAAATACGCCCATGATCAAATCAGGGGTAGGTCTTATCTTCGTAACCCCACAAGGAGGAATAATGCGATTCGCCTTCTCCTTGACAGAGCCAAGAACGAATAATGAAGCTGAATATGAAGCTTTGATAGCAGGCCTCGAGATCGCCATTGATATGGGAATTGAAAGCCTCCTCATATATGGGGATTCCCAACTGGTCGTCAGTCAAGTGAACGGCGACTACCAAACGTGCAAACCGGAGTTGGTGAAATACGGTGAAAAAGTGCAACAACTGCTGACCCAAATTCCCTCCTACACTTTGGAGAGCATACCGCGAGCGGAAAACAGCAAAGCGGACGCACTAGCCAAACTTGCTAAAGAACTGGCTGACGAGAACCTCGACGACGTTAGAATCGTAGTACAAAGCCGTCGAGTGCTTGCCCCAGCAGAAGTATCTCCGGAATCGTCTGAAGAAAAAGGATCGAACGAGGAGACGACCCTACAAATAAAAGACCATGAGAAGATCGAAGACTGGAGAGAAGTCTTCATAGATTACTTCAAGTTCCACCGAATGCCTGAAGAAGCGTCCATAAGACACCAGCTCGTGAAACGAGCTCTGTCTTTCGCCTTCGTCAACGATACTCTATATAAGAGGACATTCGATTCTCTGTGGCTGAGATGCCTAGGACCTAACAAAGCGAGAAGGGTCGTCCAAGAGGTTCACGACGGACTTTGCGGTTCTCACCAAGCAGGTCCAAAGATGAAGTTGAAGATCAAACGGATGGGCTATTATTGGCCCACGATGATTCAAGACTGCATCGAATATGCGAAGCAATGCCACTCATGCCAAATTCATGGGGACTTCATCCATCAACACCCAAATCCATTACATCCAACGGTGGCCAGTTGGCCATTCGAAATGTGGGGAACTGACATAGTCGGCCCTATCGAACCAGCATCGTCCAAGGGACATCGTTTCATCTTGGCGACGACTGATTACTTCTCCAAATGGGCAGAGGCGGTACCGTTGAGGGAAGTGAAGACGGAGAATATTCTCCATTTCTTCAAAACGCATGTCATATACCGGTTCGGAACCCCAAGAAGGATCATCTCTGATAATGGGCCAGCCTACCGAAGTCATAAAATTAGCCGCTTCGCACAGCAGCACAATATAGACTGGAGATACTCCTCAGTTTATAATCCGCGAGCCAATGGATTAGCTGAGGCCTTCAACAAGACATTGACGAAAATCATAAAGAAAACAGTGTCCCGAAATAAGAAAGACTGGCACGAGAGACTGCAAGAAGCTCTTTGGGCGTATCGGACCACGTTCAAGACAGCCACAAACACAACGCCATACGCGTTGGTGTTTGGGACAGAAGCAGTACTCCCTCTTGAAATAGAATTACCCTCTCTACGAGTGGCAGTCCACTACGAGCTGACAGACGAAGAAAATGCTCATCTTCGATTTAAAGAGCTTGACGCTCTTGATGAAATCCGGCTTCTAGCACAACAAAATCTGGAAGCTTATAAAGCAAAGATGACGCGCTCATACGAAAGACTAACCCGACCGAGGACATTTCGTCAAGGCGAACTCGTGCTAGTGGTCAAAAGGCCTATGATCCCCAATTGCGCCAAGCGAGGAAAATTCGAGCCAAACTATGAAGGCCCGTTCATCATTGATAAGGTCTACCAGGGTGGGGCCTATCTACTCATCGACATGCACGGTGAAAGGCCTTTTAGACCAATAAACGGTCGCTTCTTAAAGAAATACTACGCTTAATAAGCTACGGCCTAGGTTAATGGTAGATGACGACAACTATGTCCGCTCGCTATCTTCTTAAGCCTGAACTCTATAAGCAGCAAGTGACCTTCCTTAACGCCGGACCGGAATGTCCGTAAACTAATAGCAGACCGAAACGTCTTTAAAATAATACCGCAGCATCTTTAGGCTGACAAGATAAAAAAAATATATATGAAATAAAATAAAAACGGTATGTCCATAAGCAAAAAAGGGCACGGATGAAAACCCGAAAGGGCTCCGTGAGTAAAAACAGCAGGACTACCGGCGAATGTTTGTGAAAACCCGAAAGGGCGCAACTTCGTTAAAGAACACTTATAGGGTCCTCTCGACCTTGTAAGGAGAAACCACCCGCGTGAGATCCTTACGACTCACAAGGGAGCAACACACTTAGGGATCCTCACGATTCCTAGGGAGAAAATACACTCACGAGATCCTCACGACTCGTGAGGAGAACTCTCTTATGGGACCCTCACGGCTCATAAGATTTGAAAGTCTTAAGTTACAGAGACCTAAACCTGTGCTTAAGCAACCCCCACAACTTCTAAGATTGCCCTACAAGTGGTTCAATACTGACCCTTGTATACAATCCACGGGCGTGAATAAACATTTCCCTAATCGAGTCTCATCCGAGACTGAGGATATGCTCGCATGATGAATAACCCTTATAAGTCCTACCGACTTATAAGGAGAAAACCCTCTTGTATGATCCTTACGACTTACAGAGGAACATACACTTAGGAATCCTCACGATTCCTAAGGAGAAAATACACCTACAAGATCCTCACGACTTGTAGGGAGAAATACCTTTGTGAGATCCTTACGGCTCATGAAGTTAAAAGCCTTAGTCGACAGCGCCTTAACCCTGTTCGCTAAGCCACCTTTGTTCGATATCGACGGAGGCAAATGATGATTCGCTCCTGGCAATATCCCAGTTGCAGCGGTGCTGATGCCAAAATCGGTGTCTAATTTCAGGCTTACGGCAAAAAGCCAGTAGGCCGCTCATGCATACGAAATAGCCGAAATGATAGGGCAACTTGCAATAAAAAGCAGCAAGTAAAATATATGCATGCAAAACAGCCGAAATGATTGGGCAACTCGTAATAAAAAGCAACGAGTAAAAATAAAATAAATAGCCGAAATGATTGGGCACTGCGAAAAATAGCCGAAATGATTGGGCAATCGCGACCTTCGCGATATAAAAGCTGAAATGATAAGAGCATCGCGGAAATAAAATAAAATAAAAAAAAGAAATGATAAAACTTTAGCCCTACAGTTGAGATCACATCGATCCCTGTATACAATCCAAGGGCGTAAACAAAGAAGGAGCCATACTTCCCCAGCGGATTCCGTCAAACGACGAAGCCAAACCTCAACGGTTCATTTCAACCGAAGAAGCCAATGACTTCAACAAAAACTCATCGACTCACGGATACAAACACTCCTTGACGAGAGCCTTCTGATCCGCGTCGACCCGCAGAGCCACCAGTGCCTCCGTAGGAACCCTCGACTCGTTTCAAACCCCAAGGAAACAAATAATCCTTGGCGCTTGGGAAACAAATAATCCCTCGCAAAACTCCTCAACTCACGGATACAAACACTCCTTGACGAGAGCCTCCTGATCCGCGTCGACTCGCAGAGCCACCAGCGCCTCCGCGGGAACCCTCGACTCGTTTCAAACCCCAAGGAAACAAATAATCCTTGGCGCTTGGGAAACAAATAATCCCTCGCAAAACTCCTCAACTCACGGATACAAACACTCCTTGACGAGAGCCTCCTGATCCGCGTCGACTCGCAGAGCCACCAGCGCCTCCGCGGGAACCCTCGACTCGTTTCAAACCCCAAGGAAACAAATAATCCTTGGCGCTTGGGAAACAAATAATCCCTCGCAAAACTCCTCAACTCACGGATACAAACACTCCTTGACGAGAGCCTCCTGATCCGCGTCGACTCGCAGAGCCACCAGCGCCTCCGTGGGAACCCTCGACTCGTTTCAAACCCCAAGGACACAAATAATCCTTGGCGCTTGGGAAACAAATAATCCCTCGCAAAACTTCTCAACTCACGGATACAAACACTCCTTGACGAGAGCTTTCTGATCCGCGTCGACTCGCAGAGCCACCAGCGCCTCCGCGGGAACCATCGATTCGTTTCAAACCCCAAGGACACAAATAATCCTTGGCGCTTGGGAAACAAATAATCCCTAGCAAAATACTCAACTCACGGATACAAACACTCCGTGACGAGAGCTTCTTTGACTCACATCTCGGGCAGCAAGGATTCAAAAACTTACTTCCTGAACAATGGGACCCTGCAAGTCAATCCTAAATGGTCTCTTGCATACTATTCACGGGTCTCACTCTATGAAGTCGATTCTCGACAAAGAGGGAAACAACCGCCTACGAGCCCTCTCGACTCGTAAGACGGGTAATGGGATCCTGCAAGTCAATCCTAAATGGTCTCTTGCATACTATTCACGGGTCTCACTCTCCAAAGTCGAATTTCAATGAGGAGGGAAACAACCGCTTGTGGGTCCTCTCGACCCGTAAGAGGGAAAAACTCTCTTGTAGGATCCTTACGACTTATAAGAGAAAACCACACTTAGGAATCCTCACGATTCCTAAGGAGAAAACCCACCTACGAGATCCTCTCGATCCGTAGGGAGAAAATTCTCTATGAGACCCTCACGGCTTATGGAGTTGAAAAGTCTTAGGCAGCAGATCTGAACCTGCGACCTAAGCCATCGCTGATTATTAGGAAAGTCAAGATGCGTGCCCTACTATCCGTCAACCATGTTCGCTAAGATGATGTGCTGATAATAAAAGAAAGAAAAAACGGAGAAATGACACAAGACATTACAAAAATATGCATCCTTCATTCATAAAATTTGATTGAGTTTAGGATACATCGTACTAAAGAATACAAGATATACATATATGTTACAAATACCAACGATACAAGGAAAATTACTGAGAAGGAAGCGTCTTGCACAGATCCAGCAATTGCTCGCACACTTCCTTCCATGCCTTTTCCCGATTGGCCACCACTGCCAACTCCGCCTCCACTTGGGCCCGTTGCTGTGCGACGGAGGCAAGCTGGTCCCTGACGGCCTGATGAGTAGCCTCACGGCCTGCGATGTCACGCTCGGCAATATCGAGTGCCCGCTTCAGTCTCAGCCCATTTGAGATGCGCTCCAGAAGGCCCTCGAAGACGGCCTTTACCTCAGCGGCGTTCGTCTCAACTTCAGCTCGCAGGCGAGCAGCGTTGCTTGAAGATTCTTGGCACTCCTTCAGCCTCAAAACCACTTCTTGTTCCAGATGACGGAAATGAGAAGCGCTTTGCTCGAGCCACGTTCCCCGTTGAGTGCTCGAGGCCAAAGTCTCAGGGGACAGGCGCATTGACTCTAGCTGATGAAGGCAAGCCTCGATTTCCCGACAATAGTTAACCCAAGAAGCGACAGCACCCTCGTCATGGAAGGTAGCAAATATCGCCAACATCGGGTTAACCGTCGTGGCGAAATCCTCAGCAGACACCGGAGCCTCGATGTCGAATTCCTCGATGTAGTCGCTCAGCATGCGCAAACTATTTGCGGCACCTTTCGAAGACGGACGTCGCTGGGAAGGGCCACCCGGTATTGTAATACGAGACTCAAAAGGCACTGAAACTGAAACGACAGCTGAAAAAGACAAAATGTGATTAGATGACGATCCAATAGATATGGAGAAAATCATTGACAAGATAATTACTATACCGGTGGGAGTAGGTGGCAAGGACGGAAGGGCCGGTAGCGCAACCGATCTGTCTTCTCCCCCTTCGATTTGTAACACTGCAGTCAAGACAAGAGAGAGTTAGAAATAATTCTACCACTGGAAAAACAAAGATATCAATCAGGAACAGTACTCACCGGCGCCACCAGAGGGAGAGGCGAGTTCAGATGAAAAGGAGAAGTGTGGGACCAACGCTTGATACAAATGGTCAAAAAGAACTCCTGAAAGACACAACAATGTGAATATAGTATATGGATTATACGTTGGAAAGATGGGTTTAGTAGGTTGCAAACTCATACCTTCCAACATCTTTGACGGTGTAAGAGAGGGCTGAGGGGTAACCATCGCCAAGGCAGTCGTGGAAGGAGCTCCCTCAAATAGTGGGGCATCAACACTAGCTGCACCTGCATTACGAAAAATGAACTTGTCAGAAAAGATTGTAAAGCAAATAAAAACAACAACTTAAGGTGTACCTGAGGAGCTCCCGGCGGAAACAGAGACGACTCCCTCCTCTATCGACATGAGACCACCGCCTGTGGCCTCATCGCCCGATTCAATGGGGACCGTCGTCGTGCTCGCAAGACCGGGAGACGGCGGAGGACCGTAGACGGGAAGAGCTATGACTGGAGTATTGCCAGATTCCAGAGAAGGAGCGGTTGGCTCGTCTTCAGGAATCGTGGCCACCTCGCCCACTACCATCTCAGGCTCAATAGTGGCGGTTGTATCGTCCACCATCGCCGGGGGATCACCGGTCTCGAGCGCCTCATTCGCCGCCACTCTGAGCTCAGTTATAATGATCACATCATCTGCCACCACTTCGGGTTCGGCATCCATGACCTTATCGGCCGCAGGCCCCTCAACCTCTACCCCAAGCTCCGAAGCCACAACGACGTTGCCCACCGTCGGCTCGAGTTCGGCAGGTACTGCCCCCTCTATCCCTTCGAGATTGACGGTTTCCGCCTCCCCCTCGATCGGACTTGGTCCTGCAAGATGAGAGATGTAAAGACAAACGACATTAAGATACTTACAACAAAAACTCCAAGAGAAACATTACCTGAGGCGGATTTACCGTTCGCGCTCCGAGCTGCACGTGCCACCTCTCTGCGGGCAGTGGACAGGGCGACAGGGGCCTCTTCAGAGGGAGTATCAGCTCGAGGAACGGTGCTAGGGCCCGCTCCCATAGCCAAGGCAGCCCTGCGCGCCTTCGCCTCACGCCTCAACCGTTTCCTCTCCTCCCGAGCGGTCATGAGGGACCTCCGTGATGCCTCCTTCAAGGCATCATCGTCTTCATTCAGGGATGCCTCCAGAGCCTTTAAGGCATCTCTCATCGGCTCTCCGAGATGAGCCTCCTGCGGTGTCTCAGAGGAAACAGGAACATCGGCCGCTGGTAGAACATCTGCGTCGCTAGGAGGGAGCGGCATTGAGGTCCCTGCAATTAAAATGGAAAGGTTAGATCGACCATAACGCAAGGAAAATGAAAAATTCGATGAGTCGAAACTTACTAAGGCCCACAGATGCCCTGGCACGTTCCTCCTCCTGAAAGGTCTTCAGAGAAGCGGCAATGGCTTCTTCATCGGTGATGCCTGTTGAAAGAAAAGAAAGAAAAGCGTTAGTCAAAAATAATGAAATAACGAAGAAAATACGTTGCAATGAAGAAAAAGTGACTAGTAGTTACCTGATTGCGCAAGCTTAGCCAGCCACGCGTCACGCTTCACCAGCCATGCCGAAGCTCTGAGAGCAGCCTCCAAGTCTGTATCGTCCGGCGGCGGCATCACCAACCCGGCGTTAGTCCCATATTCGAGCAGACCCTCGGAATAGGGAGCATGAGGTTCCTGGCCGAACGCAACGTCCGCGGCAAAGAGTGACTTCTTTTTCTTTTGCCCTCCAACCCTAGGCTCGCGGGGGATCGACTTCCGTTTAGCAGCCGCTTTGGGGCGACGAGTCCCGATGTCCGCACCCACGCCAGACTCTGGCGAGGGTACAACCACTGCCTCCACTGAAGCACGGGGTGCGGTAGGTGCGTCTGTGATATCAGGGAGTGCCAGCTCACGTGGAGGACTTTGCGCACGTAATGGTCTGCCCCCAGCATCTTTTAGAGGAGGGACCACCAGGATCCTTGGTGCCAAGGGAGCGTTACGATTGGTACCGGGGGGTACTTCTTTACGGTCAATCAACACTCGCCTCTCTTCCTTTATAACAGCCCCCGTCGCATGATTGTACCAGTCTTTATATACATTAAGGAGTCGTGGAGCACAGACCGGCGGGCTAATGAAAAAACGAGAACCCGTGTTCAGTCGCATGAAGTGGTGTAACGCGTTCTCCATCCCTTCTTCATTTACAGCAGGTTCCAATAAGAAAGCCTCTAAGGGTACCCCTTGATCGTAACCCAGTTGTCGGGCAAAACGATGCGGGTTATATCTCATAAAGACTGCTGCACCGCCCTGCCTGAAGACTAGGAAACCCGGTCTAATAGAATACAAATGGAGGATCTCCCGGGCCGTCAACACTGAAGCTCCATCCTTGAAGGAGTCCTGTAATGGTCGTACCGCAGTGGTGGACGCCTTCCCAATGGTCAATACCTTATCAATAAAGGACATCCCGACTCCAACGGTGTGAGGGCGAAGCAGTAAACCCCTGGCGTCCCGTGGTGAAGGGGTCACGATTGATGAGCCAATCAGATGTAAAACGCGAGGGAAACCGCACTTGTCAAAGAATGAAGGCCTTTTATGCATACCAAAGACACCCGCCGTGTGTAACTCGAGCCACGATGCAAAGTAGTGCATCGGGAAGACCACGTGCAGTGCCCCGGGCTCATTGGCATCCGCTGCTCGGCTGAGGCCATGATATAGGTGCGCCAGGCCGGCAATCCCCACGGCCACTTTTACCCCAATGACCATGCGATGGGCTGGATAAAAGACAGAGGGCCGCATGCGATGAGAATGCATTGGGATCGCGAACCAACTCAGCCACAGCCCGAGAAATCCTAAGAAAAAGGCCTCCTCATCCATCCCAGGGACTGCAATCTCCGCGAAAGATATGGTAGGAAAGTCTGGGAGGAAGAAAGCCTTTTGGTCTATTTCCTTCGTCGGTAGGTTAGCCAAACCTAGACCAAAAGGATCATCCAGAATAGCAGATTTGACGGCTCCTGGCGAAATGACGCTAGGACGGAGGAAGCGAGCAATGAAGTCCTCAAAATTAACTCCTCGGCTCCCGTGTTCGATGAAAAGGGACTCGTAGATGTTCAACACCTTGATCAGGCTTGGGAATTGGTGTTGAACGGCATTTTCCGACGTAATCCCCCTTACCATCGGCTTAGCACCGAAGACGTATTCATCTGTCGGGAGCAGCTCTTCATAGTGTTCCCCCATGACTGGTAGGCCGGATACCTCCGCGAATTCCTCCAAGGAAATGGACACTTCCCGATCCATGGCAAGGAAAGTGTGGGTCGGATATTCCACTGCTCCAAGAAAGCCTTGAACCACCAAGTGGGGAGCGTAGGATATTGAAAAAGAGAGACGTAGACCGCGGTATACAGTCCTAGTCTTATCAACTGCGACTTCCTCGTCGACAGGATGTACCGGGCCCACGGCAGATATCCAATTGGGTGGCGGGGAATCAAACCAAGGTTATATGATTGCCCCCAGGGTCGTGCTTCTCCCTGACAAATACGGCGTTCTAGGATATCCAAAACCATAGGACGCTGAACCGGGACCGCATCCATAGCGGGATGAAGAAAGCTGTTCGCAGTCCAGTCTATCATCTCCACGGCATACTGCACTGGAGGTGGGTTAGCATAATGAATTGCCGTGATAGGTTCTGACGGCACCGCGCAAGTGAAGCTGCGTCGACCCATAATAATCTGGTTATACCAAGACCCCCAAAGGTAGAGTTTCTTGTACTCAGGGTCGTACTTTCTAATCATGGTTAGGGCTTCACGGTCCAAGGGCGCCTCTGGAAATCCCTCCTCCGAGCGGACAAACGGGAATGAAGTGTCTTCAGACATGATCGCTGCAAAAAGAGCAATGTAGCCGTCAGTGTTGTAATCCCAACGTTTGACATTGAAAGAAGAAAATGCATTAATTAAATTAAAATCAAAATTAATTAATTACACCGCACCACAGTGCAGTGAGTAGGGGACCAAAGAGGGACCCACAAAATCTAAATGACAATACGTCAATTAAGAAGACAAACTCATCATTGGATGAGATTGTCAGTTGGCCCTTGGGGGGAACATTCCCATAATAAAAAAGGGGGGAAAGAATCCCTAGAGACAAGGAGAGAATCTCCTCTTTCAGAGCAAAGCTCTGTCACAGAGTGACACTCGTCAAATTCTGGTCTCAAAAGAATTAAAATTCCTTAAGAAAGAGCTTAGCTCTATAATATTCCATCAAAAAGAAAGTTTTTGAAAAGAAATTTAAAATTAAAATTTCTGGAATCTTAAAAAAAAAAGATCCATGAAAGCTTATAGAAAAATTCTTCATTTGTTTCAGATCTAAAAGATCTACATTTGATTCAAAGAGCAAAGCTCTGTTCATGGGTTAGAACCCATGAATAAGATCTCTGTAGATCTATGGATTTGTGAGAGCAAAGCTCTGTTAATGAAACCCCAAAAGGAATTTCTTCAGATCAAAAGATCCATGAGAGCAGAGCTCTATTGGTTAAAATTGATTTAAATTAACTTAACTTAATTTTAAAATTAATTATTACCTAAAGTTTTCTAAACTTTGGGAAATAAGAGCAAAGCTCTAGAGTTCTGAAAACAAGAGCAAAGCTCTGAAATTCTTAAGCAAAGAGCAGAGCTCTGAAAATCTAAATCTAAGAAAATGGTGAGATTTTCTAAGGGTTAAAAGGCCCTATTTATAAGACGCTTGCGCCTCTTGGAATTCCCCCTCAATCCAACGGTCAGGAGGGGTTGCCACCGTTGCACCCACGTGTGCGCCACGTGAGCGCAACGGTGGGGGGGGGGCATTTGTTTCGCCCAATCAGAGCAAAGCTCTGTTTGAATTCAAAATTTAAATTTAATTTTTTTAAGCAACGCTTCAAGTCTCAGGCGCAACGCGCCACGTGTCAGGCGCAGATGTATCAGCTCTGCGCCCAAGAAGACGCGCCCAATCAGAGCAGAGCTCTATTTGCCTGAAGCAACGCTTCAGTTGCGCTGCGCTCTGCGCTGCACGACACGTGTCAGCGCAGATGCGCTGCGCTCTGCGCTGCGCGACACGTGTCAGCGCAGATGCGCTAGCGCAGTTGCGCTGCGCTCTGCGCTGCGTGACATGTGTCACGCGCTGGGGCATCTGCGCCAAACTAAATTAAGATTTTTAAGAAATCTTTTCTGTTCTTGTTAAAACAAGAAGATTTTCTTCTGCAAAGCAGAAGCCCTTGGATCAAAGATCCAACGGTGGGGAAAATTCCCCAAATCACTCAGAGGATGATCTCTTTAACAAATTTAACGAATTTGTGAGCACTATAAAAAGGACCCTAAGCCTCAATTCAAAGGCATCGAGTTTTTTCTTGAGAATTCAAGAACTTTAAACAGAAAGAACTCCGAGAAGATTTCAAGAAAAAGG
The DNA here is from genome assembly GCA_030015575.1 of Agapanthus africanus. NCBI lineage: Eukaryota > Viridiplantae > Streptophyta > Magnoliopsida > Asparagales > Amaryllidaceae > Agapanthus > Agapanthus africanus. The sequence continues at coordinate 21,230,199 of CM057348.1, read as the reverse complement.
TAAAGAACCTTCATGGATTAGAAGAAATTCCTTCTAAAAGACTATTAGTCTAAAAAAAAAAATATAAGATCAATGATCTTTATATAAAAAAAAAGAAAACAGTGCTTTGCACTTCTTATGAACCTTCGGTTCTTTAAAAACGATAAAAAAATAAAAAATAAAAGAATAGTGCTTTGCACTTTTATGAACCTCTGTTTCTTCGAATAAAGAAGAAATTTATTTTTCTTTGATCTAATTTAGATCAAGAACTTAAACAGTGCTTTGCACTTCCCTTCTTGAATCTAAAAAGATTCTTAGTGCTTTGCACTTCCAAGTTGCGCCACTGCGCTCTTAAGAGAGCGCCACGTGTCGGCCATAAAACCACTTGCGCTAAGCGCCCTTAAGATAGAGCTTTGCTCTCTGGAATTGGCGCAACTCGCTGAGAGCGCGCCACGTGTCAGCAGCGCAACAGCGCATTGCACTGCGCTAGTGCGCTTGCGCTCATCAGAGCACGACACGTGTCATCACCATATGGATTTGCGCTCATTACTTAGCGCAAAGCGCAGATGCATTAAAAAGGGCCAAGCTCAATTAAGAGAAGGCCTAACAGGCTCAACAAAGCGCAAATGCATTATTTTAAGGGGCAGAGCCCAAACAAGAACAGATGCTTTGCATCATTTATAAATGGGCAGAGCCCAAACAAAATATTCAGAATGCTATGCATTTTAAAAAGGGGCAAAGCCCAAACGAAGTAGATACTTTGCAAATGGGCAGAGCCCAAAAGAAACTGATACTCTATATCTTTTGTGGGTAGAGCCTAAATAAAAAATGCAATGCAAATAAAATGTTGAACATTTCAACTGGACTTAGCCCAATTTTGGCCATAAGTCCTTAAATTAAATTGATTGAGCAAAATGGCTCTTTTAAATCAATTTACATCCGGTTCGAGGGTACATCTCCGAACTCCTTTGACATCCGTCGTTGTAATTCCTCAACGACGTCAAAGAGGTGACGGGTCCCAACGGCCACACATCGATATGGACTGCGGGGTCCTTAAACTAATAATGGACCGAAACGTCCATAAACTAATAATGGACCGAAACGTCCCTAAACTAATATCGGACCGAAACTTCCCTAAACTAATATCGGACCACTACGTCCTTAAACTGGCGATGGACCACTACGTCCTTAAACTGGCGATGGACCGAAACGTCCTTAAACTAATGATGGACCACTACGTCCTTAAACTGGCGACGGACCGAAACGTCCCTAAACTAATAATGGACCACCACATCCTTAAACTGGCGCAATAGAGTCCGAATGCTCTTTTACCGGATCTAAACGGTCCCGTCTAAGTTGATCTTAGCCCCGAATGTGGTTAATGTGTCCTTAGATATTTAAATAAACAATAAAACTCCAAATCAACTTTGGTTCAAGGGTACATCTCTGAACTCCTCTGACGCCTGTCGTTGTAATCCCTCAACGACGTCAGAGAGGTGACGAGTCCCGACGACCAGATAATTAAATCAATCACTACGTCAAGTCGATCTTAGTCCAAAACAGGACTAACGTATCCTTGACGAACGTTTAAGCTGATCTTAGCCGCAACGCGACTAATGCACCTTTAAACTGAAAACACCCAACCCAAATCTAAGCAAATACGGATTTGGACTAATCCACGTCCTACGGGCGACGGCATTACTCGGTCTCCGTATACAATCCACGGGCAACCACAAACAAAACAAACACACACGACACGAAGTGAAATTCTAGAGAAGGAGAAAGTTGTTACCGCGACGCGGTAGCGTAATTAACTGCAGGGGCTTGCGCCTGCAGGGAAGAGCGTCCCCACAATCAAAAAACCCCTTACCCTGAGGGGGAATCTGACGAAGTCTGCTACATCGGCCGCATCCGTCTAAACCTCCGATACACGATGCCATAAATCAACTTGGCATCTTCGGAGAGGTAGACGGATCAAACCAAATAGCATCTGCCCCGAATCTCAGCGCCAGGACATCGCGGTCCTGTGCGCCGCCGTTCGGAGGGGAACAATAACTCTACCAAGTTACCCAAAACTCTACCTGATAAAATCAAAACTTGTAGCAGGACGCACTATATGAATCAAGGTCAAGAACAACAAGTTTACAATCTAGACCGAAAGGGTGGTTTAGATTGTCAAGCCCTACTCGGAAACTGTAATCCCATTCTAAACCTGGCTCTGATACCAACAAAACCATGTCACGCCCCGCTTCCCAAAATACGGAATACGAAGGGTTACAAGGCCAGCCATGCTCCTACGGTCAAGGAAATATCCTGCCGTAGTCACACTTCGGCTTTTAGCTTTACATGGTAATCAGTAATCGATGCACATGTAATGAGAAATGTAGTCACAAAATCAAAACAGATATAAAACTAACCAGATAGAGTCAAGGGAAAGATAGCACTGACGTCGCTGATTTAGATATCCGCAATATCCTTAAGGTACGACAGGTGCTGATCCGAGCTAACTCTACTTCTCACTCTGAGTATGCATACTCAGGTCGTTAGAGCGTCTCAATAGCAATAAATAGAAATACATATGTAAACACGTGCAATGATGATGAATATGAAACAGTAAGCATGGAGTGATGGCATGAGCATGAAGAAACCGGTACAGGTAAACAGTAACGTAGGTATATCGAATCAGTAAACAATGCATGACCATGTCACTAAACCTATCAGTCTCTAAGTCTCACTGTCCAGGTCGCTAAATCTATCGTCAGTCCAAGTGTGAGCGTCAACCACGCAGGAGTATCTCCAACCCAAGGGTAAGGCCCCAGGGGCAAGGGAACATGGGCCCGAATCACACACGATAATAATCATTAACACCATCCATACAACTCCCAAAATCACGGTATATGCCGGCAATGAGACTCTCGAGATTCCGCTGAACTCACACTCAAACTACCTGTTCACCGCCGAAAACCGGGAAGACATGCGTCTTGCCTGAATTTGGAGGCAGATGCTAATTGGTGCTATCCGTCCACCTCTTCGAAGATGCCAAGTTGATTTATGACACCACGTATCGAAGGTTTAGACGGATGCAGCCGATATAGCAGACTTTGTCAGATTTTCCCTCATTTAAGGGTTTTTTTTATTATGGGGACGCTTTCCTGCAGGCGCAAGCCCCTGCAGTTAATTACGCTACCGCATTGCGGTAATAACTTTCTCCTTCTCCAGATGGTCACTTCATGTCGTGGGTGTTTGTTTTGTTTTTGGTTACCCGTGGATTGTATACGGAGACCAATTTATGCCGTCGCCCGTAGGGCGTGGATTAGTCTAAATCTGCATTTTCTTAGATTTGGGTTTGGGGGTTGGGTTTAAGGATACGTTAGTCTCATTTGAGATTAAGATCAACTTAAACGTTTGTTAAGGATACGTTAGTCTAATTTTTAGGCTAAGATTAACTTAACGGGATCATTTAGATCCGACAAGAGAGCATTCGGGCTCTGTTGTTTAGTTTAGGGACTTTGCGGTCCATTGTTAGTTTAAGGACATTACGGTCCAAGGTTAAGGACATCATAGTCCATGAGTTTAAGGACCCCACAGTCCAGTTTAAAGACGTCATAGTCTGTGAAATATGTGGTTGTCGGGACCCGTCACCTCTCTGAAAACGTTGAAGGATTACAACGACAAATATCAAAGGAGTGAAGAGATATACCCTTGAACCAAAGTTGATTGGGGGATCTGTAGTCCAATTTGGAACTAAGATCAATTAATTAGATTATGAGCACATTGGCTCAGTTAAATCTGAATTGAGGACTTATGGCCAATTTGGGCTAAGTCCAATTAAGTTTGAAATGTTGGCCCTTTATTGGACTATTGAACATTTGTCTGGGTTCAACCCCCCATTATTTAGCAATGCTAAACAGGGCTTGGGACTCTGACAACATTTTGTCTTTGTCTGGGCACTGACTATTCATCATGGCTCTGGGATTTTATTTTGGATGTCACATAAATGATCAAGTTCGGAAGATGTAGTTGGGGTTCAATCAAAGGAGAGATCTTGTCTCAGAAAGACTTAGCCAATTTGGGCTAAGACTGGTTTGAGAATAGTGTTAAACACTAACATATATTTGGCGATCATGTGTTCCCACGTGATGCGCTTTAAAACAGTGTTAAACACTGGGGACAAAATGTTCAAAATAGTGTTAAACACTAAAAAGGAAGGGGTCACGTGAGGCACCTGAGATGGGGCCAGACCTCCTTTATTTTATTCTCAAATCAGCAAATAAGTGTTAAACACTTCTGATCTTCTGGCCATCACGTGTTGGCACGTGATAGATATCCATGTATTGATTATTAAAGTGTTTATTAGGGGTCACGTAAGGACACGTGAGAGCGCCCAAAATCAGTACCGCCTTTGCCTTTGTTCTCTTTGTTTTGCAGGTCACGTGGGAGTACATGAGGCATTGCCTCTGGGCTAATTCCTTCTTATTTTGGGGAGTCTGTTTAAGGGTCACGTGGGAACACGTGACCTAATCTTGTTCCTTCTTTTCTGATTATTGAGGATGGGGGTCACGTGTCAACACGTGACCCGGTTCTTTATGTGCATGGAGAGCTTTAAGTCTCTTGTTTTAAGAATTAAATTCTCTGTAAGGTTAAAACCTAATTCCTTTTTAGAGGAATTAAATTTCTATGCATGTGGAAGAATTAAATTCTTATGTAGGGTTAAACCCTAATTCTGTTTTAGAGCAATTAAATTCCTGTGAATTTGGGAGAATTAAATTCTCATATAGGGTTAAACCCTAGTTCTGTTTTAGAGGAATTAAATTCTTGTGAATTTGGGAGAATTAAATTCTTATATAGGGTTAAACCCTAGTTCTGTTTGGAGGAATTAAATTCCTATGAATTTGGGGAATTAAATTCCTTAAACTCAGATTCTCCCTCTAGGTCTTGGATCTGCATGGCAGAATCTCCCCGATGAGACTTAAATTCTCAACTTGTGGGGAAATCTGCTTCTGCAGATCTTCAACGAAAGAAAGAACTAACTTCTTATTCAGAAGAGTTAAACTCTTAAACTTGAGAATTAAATTCTCTTTTATTTTATGGAGCTTAGATCTCTTTCCCCCTTCTCACCTAGGGTTTCTTTTCTCTGAAAGGAACTTCTTTTCTCTCTTGAGAATTAAATTCTCCTCTCTTTTCTCTCTGTTGTTGTTTTTTCTCCCGAAAATCAAAATTCCAAGATCCTTTCTCTCCTCTTCTTGGCTCCTATTTATAGGAGAAAGAAAAAAATCAATTTGTTTAGTGAATTTTTCATTGAAAGATTTTTGGTTGTTTTTGTAACCAACATGATCTTTTAGATCACTCAGTGAATTTTATTCACCATTGGATTTTTAATCCAAAAGATATTCTGTCTGTTATTCTTGGTGAATTTTAGAGAAATCTTTCCTTGTATAAAATCTTTCCATAAATTGGTGATTTTTAATCACCATTGGATTTTTAATCCAATGGGGCCCTAATTTACAGAGCACCATCTTTTTTGTTTGGAAGATTTAAAGAAATATTTTCCCAGTTAGGGTTTTTGATTTCTCTTAATTAGAATTTAATTCTATTATTTCAGAAGGCTTTTAAAAGTCTATCACGTGTTGGCACGTGACTCCTTTATTTGATTATTAAATAGAATTTAATTCTATCAATTAAAGAGTTTAGGAACCTATCACGTGTTGGCACGTGACCCTCTTGATTAAACATTTTATTCAGAATTTAATTCTGCTTTTTAACAGAGCTAAGGAATCATCACGTGTCAGCACGTGACCCTTGGTCACGTGTGAGCACGTGATGCCACATTGGGGTTTTTCCTTAGTATCTTATTATATTTTTGTTTGACTAGAATTTAATCCTATAAAGCAGAGATCACAGGAAGCTATCACGTGTCAACACGTGACTCTTGGTCACGTGTGAGCACGTGATACCCCATTGGGGTATTTCCTGGCTGTTTTGTTATATTTTTGTTTGACTAGAATTTAATTCTATAAAGCAAAGATTACAGGAACCTATCACGTGTCAACACGTGACCCTTGGTCACGTGTGAGCACGTGATACCACATTGGGTTATTTACTGATATTTTATCAGGGAACAAATGCCCTCACAGCGTTGTTCTCACGTGTCTGCATGTGAGTGCAACGTTGTCACCTTTGAGACCGTTGGATCTGTCTAGAGAATAGGGGAGATGAACCGTTCCCCATCACATCCTATAAATGCAAGAGTCCCTTCAGAAGCGCCCCCACTTTTTCCATCTTCTTCCTTGCTTGTTTTTCCTCTGAGAATTTAATTCTCTTTCCCAGAGCTTAGTTCTCTGATTCAAAATATTTCCAGAGTTTAACTCTGTCAACTAATTTTTCAGGTGAGAATCTTAGACGGATGAGGAACTCCTTGTAGAAATTTGGATTTTAAATCCACACCAAGGGTTTTTCCCTTTAACAAGAACCCATTTTTAAAGTTCTTTTAAAAAGAAAACTGCTCAATTTTTAAATAATAAACCTCTTAGGGCTTCTCTGATCTTCAGGGATCGATGGTGATGCTTGTCTTCTCTCTGGAATTTAATTCCATTCCAAAGAGCTTTGGCTCTGAAAAATATTTTCTGGGAATTACATTCCTCTATTCAAAAGGAATTTAATTTCTCTAAAGAACTCAGTTCTTCCCAGAGAACTTCTTGGGGTTTTCTTGCCCTGACTTGTTCTTTGCAAAAAAGAATTGCAGTAGAGTTTTCTGGGAATTTAATTCCCCTGTTCTGCTTGATTTTCGCAGAGTCCAAGATAGGTTTCTCTTTTGGGGGAATGTGTAGAGTCATTTGAATTCATTGAGAATCTTCCCTTTATTCTCATGATGATTGCTTGGCCTCATTATTAGTAAGCCGCCTTGTTGATTTTGTGGGACCCATGTGTTTTGTAACCAATGGTCCCATAAAAAAAGTCCTCTGTCGCTTTCTTCCACTGTCTTTTTATATATATACATTTATAAACATATATATATATATATATATATATATACACATGTTAGCTTCGCTTAACAGTTTCTCCTTCTTTTATTTCAGGCACAATGACTTCTGTTCCATACTTCCCTTTCACTCGCTCGGAGGCTGTCTTTCCTCAGTCACCGTCTGACGAAGAGGTGATGGCGATGATCAGGGCTCATGACCTGAATTTCACCAATCTAATTTTATGGGGGATCTCGTACGGTCACATCATCCGCGGTCGCCGCAATTTCCTTTGCGAGATACCGACAGAGCCTACCTATCCATTCCTGCCGATGGATCATCCACGGACCGCCTTTGCTGTAGAGATGCTGAATTGGACCCCTATGGGACGGCTTGAGCCATCAACAACTGGTATTCCGAACCATCCTGTGCCGGCTATAGACATTTTAGGGTACCGCATTTGCCAAGGTGAAGCCCAGCCATGGGGACAGATTTACAAGATAGGGCTTACCCCTCGACATCCCACGGGCTACCTTCTCTGGGCCCGTTATATCCTGTCCGCCCATCGTGCGTGACTACAGAGGGTCGGACTTTATCAGGCGGTATATGCGTCTCTTTTCCACTATCAGTCTCCCCATGTCTGGTGGGTTAAGGCCTTCTTAAACCAATGGAATCTTCCCACCAACACCTTTTTTCTAGGGGACCGTGAAGTTTTAATTTCTCTGGAGGAGTTTTGCGAAATCTTAGGGTTGCCGGTTAGGGAGACGCTCTATGAAGAACTACTGTCTCCCGATGAGTATGTCTTCGAAACCGAGCCTGCCATGCTTGATGGCCTGTCGACCGAGAATGCCGTCCGCCACAAGCGCTCAAGTTTGATCAAGACTCTGAGCATTTTTGAAAAGCTATTCACAGAGTCAGAGGAGCAGGGTGTCACTTTTAAAAGCTTTATCGCCTGCTTCCTTTGCGAAGATGTCCTATCAAAGACGGCTCCGAAGTTCGCGAATATCAACGACCCTTTTGGGTTCGGTTTAAATAAGCGGCCGACTAAAGAAGAGGACTTGTCGCAGTTCTATATTCCCATTATGTCAGTGGTATCTATCGAGTCGATCGCAGCTCCTGGTATGGATGAGGAGACTTTCTTTGTGGGCTTCATCAGTGTTTGGCTCAGTTGGTTCGCCATTCCCATGCACCATCGTTTCATGAGAGCCTCGGTTATTTACCCTGCTCATCGCATTGCCGAGGGGACGCGACTAGCTGTGGCATTACGGGGCTAGCGCATCTGTATCATGGGTTAAGCGTCGCGGCCAATACCTCAACTCCAGGCGTAGATGTGGTAAATTTCTCTCTTCATTACTTTACGTCCTGGATTGAGATGCACATGCTGGGGGCATTTGCTGCGCACCAAAGACCCAGCTTTTATGACGCTTACACTTTTCCACGACTCATGCGGCTAGTAGAAGCTTCTGCTCCTGACCCAACTCAGTCTGGGGCTATTCGCGTGCTGGTTAATCCCTATGCCAATACAGGCGGGATGGTATTCAACGACCGAGTCCTCTCTGCTCCCTCAGGACCGGTTCAACAGCTCTGCGACTCGTCGAAAGAGGGGGTACCTTCTCTGAAGCCCAGGGAAGCCATGCACCTATATTCGATCAGACCGGGTTATCTGGTATTTTGTCAGAACGGTGCAGCCCTTTTTATACGGTACAACCCACACCGCTTTGCTCGGCAACTCGGCTATGAGCAGGGCGTCCCCTTTGAGGCATTTATAGTGGAGCCTAGCCCGTCGTCAGAAGTTGTTCGTGACGCCGCTCATCACTTCATGCGGCTGAACACTGGCTCCCGCTTCGTGATTCCTGAAGCTGATTATATTCCTCGATGTGTGGGGTCATTCACTGGCTGGTACTCTATCGAGGCAGTCCAATTATTTCCGAGGAGAGGAGGGTGCTCCTCGGATATAGGGCTCCCACTCCGAACCAAGCCACGGGAGTTCCGCCGCAACCGCGTGCAGCAGTTCGCCCTCCCTTGAGAGATACCAGCGTTCTGCTTATTTCGGAGGCGGCGGAAGTGGATTTAACTCCCACAGCTGGTATGCCACTGCGTACTAGAGCTCAATCACGGGCCAATAGGGCGCCAGTAGCAGTGTCATCAGCTGCGGCGTCAGCAATGGTCGTGTCGTCATCAGTAGCACCGCTGAGCGAGGACATTGAAGGCGAAGTGGGTCAACACCGTACCAAAGCACCAAGGGGAAGGAAGCGATCGTCTTTGGCGGTTAGTTCTGGGCTTAAGAGGCGGAGGAAGACGGTCACCAATCTGCTCGACTCTTTAGTGGAATCCGAGCCAATTCTTCAAGATGAACCACTAGCCATGCAAGAATCGGATGGTGGTCTACTTTTCCCGGGTTCATCTGCCGAGGAAGCCGCACAATTGGCTGAGGCTATAAGATGCTCACAAGATGAATCCGAGAACGTAAGGATCCCGAAAAGGTCTTATCCTGCCGTCATTTTTTACGAAGACCCTCCATCGATATGGCGGCTATTCATAGGCCCTTTGGAAGAATGGGGTGAGAAGGCCCTTAAGCAGGCTGTTTCAGCCGACGCCGAAGACGCACTTTCATTGTGGACTGGTGGCCACGAGTCTACTCTCGAACCTCGGCGAGCATACCTCCTCAGGAAGGAGCGTCGGCTTGAACAAGCCATACTAGAGGCTCCTTTGCGCATCGGTATGTTCATGTATCTCTTTGTAATATTTTGTATTGCTCATATACATACATACATACATACATACATACATACATATATATATATATATATATCCTTATCCTCGTACAAACTTTGCAGGGACTTTGGCGATGGCGGAGGATCCGAGTTCGAGTCGCGCTTTGACTGTAGACTCCGCCAATATCCCCAATGAAACACTAATCAGTGTGGAGGGGGTCGATACAACCGTTGTTCCTGCGATGGAGCTTCCCTCAGTGATTCCCACTCCCCAAGTGCTTGCTCTCCCGGGAGAGGCATCTTTGTTGGTCGCTGGTTCAATGGATCTTTCTGGGGGCGGCCCGGAGAATAGGGGATAGGTAGTCGAGGCTACCGTCCTTCTGCTAGAGCCTGCAGTGGCGGCTACTGCTCCTCGCTCGGAAGTCGTTACACTGGCCCACGTCCCCGATGATGTGCCTGGGGGCACGGAGGAGGCCGCCGAAGCTGCTATCCAGCCCAGAATGGGAGAAGTATCGAAGGTAGCTTTCTATATTTTACATTAATAATCTCTCCATTATCTGAACCCTTCTTTTTTTTCAGAATTGCGTGGATTGGCGGCGTCTATTGCCGATCTGTCTCCCAGGAATTCTTTTCAGCGCCTGTTGGAGATGGCCGCTCCGCAGGCGATATCTCCTCAACGCATCGTCCTCTCTTCCGGGCAAGGTTAGTGTCGTTTGCCCTCTCCTCACGGTGTTATTATTATTTCATATAATGACATTGATGTCTTCTACAGTTCTGGAAGCTGATGATGAAGTTGAGATTCTTGACGGGCCTGGGGAGCCTTCAGACCCCTCTTGCATGACTGTGGGTAAGTAAAGTCTCAACGTTGTTCCATTTGCTCTTTGCTTACAAGTCTCGCTGACTGTTTATAAATCTGAACAGGTTTGCTAGTTCTTACCACGCTAGAATCTCGCATTGTCATGCCACCCGGCCCCTATGCTCTACGTGCCTCGGAATAGATGGCAAAGCTAAGCCTCCACTCCCTGTCAGCCCTAATTGAAGACCTTCGCGCTGGCAGTCTGATCACGGCCGAAGTGTTTGCCGCTGAAGCCAACGGCTCTCTTCCCTTTCTTGCCACCTACCATAGTGAAACATTGGTGCAAGTCTGGGTTGAGTTTAGTCGGCTGGTGGAGGCTTGCTTGCATATTCTTGAATGTACACGCCTTCCTTTAGAGGTTGTGGCCGCGAAGGAGAGCTTACAGGGGCTGATTGAGCGGTGCGCTGCGAACATGATATCATGCGAGAAGAGGCTTAGCCGCAAGTTTTCGGAGAGGGAGCTGGCTTCCAAAGCGCTGAGGGAGCTTCAAGCCAATCTTACGGCCAAGACCACTAGGGCATATGAACTTTGGCGAGTGCTTCAAGAGGCTATCAAGGAGGTGGTAGCCATTGATAAGGCTGCCATTTTTACTCATGAAATGGTCGAAGCCCATAAGGTTACTGAAAAAGAGCTTGAAGGCCGGCTTGCCTCATACCAGGCCCAACAGGCTCAAGCGGAGGCCCGTCTTCTGACGATAATGAATCATGAAGCCGAGGCCCAGCGGAAAAGGGGTGAACTGGCAAATCTACTAAATCGTCCGCCGGCTTGAAGAATTGTATATTTTTTTTATTCTTCTTTTGTACATACTCCTGAATGAGAGTATATTTTCTTTTATTCTTTCATAAATTGTACTTTGTATTCATTTTGATTCATGAATAAAAGACATATTTTGCTTCATGATGGTGTGTCCCTTTTAGTAAATGCATTTTGTGGATAATCTATTTTGATTTCTCTGTAGGACAGCGATGGCTTAGGATTCAGGGTTAAGATCTGCCTCCTAAGATTTTTCAACTTTATGAGCCGTGAGGGTCTCATAAAGAATTTTCTCCCTACAGGTCGAGAGGATCTCGTAGGTGTAATTTCTCCTTAGGAATCTGTTCCCCTCCGAATGGCGGCCAAGACAGGGACATCTTGCCTGAAATTCGGGGCAGGTGCTAATTGGTGCTATCCGTCCACCTCTCCGAAGATGCCAAGTTGATTTATGGCACCGTGTATCGGAGGTTTAGACGGATGCGGCCGATGTAGCAGACTTCGTCAGATTCCCCCTCGTCTGAGGGGTTTTTTATTGTGGGGACGCTCTTCCCTGCAGGCGCAAGCCCCTGCAGGCGCAAGCCCCTGCAGGCGCAAGCCCCTGCAGTTAATTACGCTACCGCATCGCGGTAACAATTTTCTCCTTCTCCAGCTGGTCACTTCGTGTCGTGGGTATTTGTTTTGTTTGTGGTTTCCCGTGGATTGTATACGGAGACTAATTTATGTCGTCGCCCGTAGGAAGCGGATTAGTCCAAATCCGTATTTACTTAGATTTGGGTTTGGTGTTTTAGTTTAAGGATACGTTAGCCATATTTGAGGCTAAGATCGACTTAAATGTTTGTTAAAGATACGTTAGTCCGATTTGAGACTAAGATCGACTTAACTGGATCGTTTAGATCCGACAAAAGAGCATTTGGGCTCTATTGTTCCAGTTTAGGGACATAGTGGTCCATAGCATGTATGGCCGTTGGGACCCGTCACCTCTCTGACGTCGTTGAAGGATTACAACGATAGGTGTCAGAGGAGTTCAGAGATGTACCCTTGAATCGAAGTTGATTAGGGGATTTATAGTCCGATTTGGGACTAAAGTCTGTTTGAAAGTTTAAGGATACGTTAGTCATTTTTGAGGCTAAGATCATCTTAAACGGGATCGTTTAGATCCAGCAAAAGAGCGTTTGGAGGCTCTATTGTTCCAGTTTAGGGACATAGTGGTCCATAAGTAGTTTAAGGACATTGCGGTCCATTGCCAGTTTAGGGACATGGTGGTCCATTTCCAGTTTAGGGACATAGGGGTCCATTGCCAGTTTAAGGACATGGTGGTCCATCATTCCCGTTTTGGGGACAAATTTTAGTTTAAGGACGCATTAGTCCATAAGTTTAAGGACCCCACAGTCCGTATTAATGTGTGGTTGTCGGGACCCGTCACCTCTCTGAAGACGTTGAAGGATTACAACGACAAATATCAGAGGAGTTCAGAGATGTACCCTTGAGCCAATGAGTTGGTTGAAAGAGCAGATGTGCTCAGTTCAAGATGATTTGAGGACTTATGGCCAGTTTGGGCTTAGTCCAATTATGTTTGAAATATAGGCCCTTTGGGCCATTAGACATTTGTCTGGGTTCAGCCCCTCGTCATTCAGCAGTGTTAAACAGAGGTTTTGGGGCTCTGACAACATTTTGTCTTTGATTTCCTCAATTTTGAGATTCATTTGGAGGAGGGACTTTTGCCTCTGGAAAATTAGCCAATTTGGCTAAAAGTAGTGTTAAACACTTAGATAACAACAGTGTTAAACACTGGAGATAGAACTCTCAAATTAGTGTTAAACACTAAAAGACAATCAGTGTTAAACACTGGAAATATAATCTTTAATTTAGTGTTAAACACTAGAAACAATCAGTGTTAAACACTGGAAATATAATCCCCAAATTAGTGTTAAACACTAAAGACAGATGGGTCACGTGTGGACACGTGAGAGCGCCCAAAGGGGGGACCAGATCCCTTTTATTTTGTTCTGCAATTAAGTGTTAAACACTTTTCATTTCCTGGCCATCACGTGTGGGCACGTGATAGGCATTCATCCATTGGATATTAAAGGGATCTGTTAGGGGTCACGTGGGGACACGTGAGGGCGCCCTAAATGTGGAGCCAGATCTCCTTTTGTTTTATCCTCAAATCTGCGAATAAGTGTTAAACACTTTTCATCTTTATTTTAGAGGATCACGTGTTGGCACGTGTTTCGCCCAATCAGAGCAAAGCTCTGTTGAAATTCAAAATTCAAAATTCTGAAACAACGCTTCAAATCTCGGGCGCAACGTGCCACATGTCATGCGCTGATACGTCAGCGCAGTGCCTAAGAAGGCGCGCCCAATCATAGCAAAGCTCTATTAAAGGAAGCAACGCTTCAGTTGCGCAGGCACTGCGCTGCGCGACACGTGTCAGCGCAGATGCGCTAGCGCAGTTACGCAAGCGCTGCGCTGCGCGACACGTGTCAGCGCAGATGCGCTGGCGCAGTTGCGCTGCGCTGTGCGCTGCGTGACACGTGTCACGCGCTGGGGCACTTGCGCCAACCAGAATTAAGATTTTAGAGAAATCTTTCTGTTCTTGTTAAAACAAGAAGATTTTCTTCTGTAAAACAGAAGCCCTTGGATCAAAGATCCAACGGTGGGGAAAATTCCCCAAATCACTCAGAAAAAGATCTCTGTAACAAATTTAACTAATTTATGAACACTATAAAAAGGACCCCAGACCTCTTTTCAAGGGCATCAACATTTTTCTTGAAAAAAGTCAAGAGCTTCAAACAGAGAGAACTCTGAGAAAAATTTCAAGAAAAAGGTAAAAACCTTCACAAAGGAGAAGAAATTTCTTCTAATAGATCATTGATCTAAAAACTAGATCAATGATCTTCACATAATAAATAGTGCTTTGCACTTCTTATGAACCACTGGTTCTTTAAAACAAGAAAACAAAAAAAAATAGTGCTTTGCACTTTTATGAACCTCTGGTTCTTGAAACAAAAAGAAAAAACTTATTTTTCTTTGATCTAAATTAGATCAAGAAATCAAATAGTGCTCTGCACTCCTGTTCTTGAATCTAAAAGATTCTTAGTGCTTTGCACTTCCAAACTGCGCTGTTGCGCTCTTGAGAGAGCGCCACGTGTCAGCTACAGAACAACTTGCGCTACGCGCTCTTGAAATAGAGCTTTGCTCTCTGGAATTGGCACAACTCACCAGAGCGCGCCACATGTCAGCAGCGCAACAGCGCAGCGCACTAGCGCAGCGCACTGCGCCATTGCGCTTGCGCTCACCAGAGCATGACACGTGTCCTCACCACAAGCGTTTGCGCTCAGTGATTGGCGCAAAGCGCCTGATAAATGCAATGCATTTCTTTTACTGAAGGGCCAGGCCCAATTAAAAGACCAAACAGGCCTAATTAAATTGATACTCTGTATCATTTATAAATGGGCAAAGCCCAAACAAAATAAAAATGCTATGCAGGTGCCTTGCAGAGCCCAAAATAAATTGATGCTCTGCATCTTTTATAGGCAGAGCCCAAACAAAAAAAATAGAAGTAATGCAATGCATTATTTAAGTGTGGGCAAAGCCCTAGCACAGGTCTAATAGACCAAAAATAAATAAGGATGTTGAACATTTTCAACTGGACTTAGCCCAATTTTGGCCGTAAGTCCTCAAATTAAATTGACTGAGCACAGCTGTTCTCTTAAATTAATTTATATCCGGTTCGAGGGTACATCTCCGAACTCCTCTGACACCCATCGTTGTAATCCTTCAACGACGTCAGAGAGGTGACGGGTCCCGACGACCACACATCAGCATGGACCGAAACGTCCTTAAACTAATATCGGACCGAAACGTCCCTAAACTAATATCGGACCGAAACGTCCCTAAACTAATATCGGACCACCACGTCTTTAAATTGGAATATGGACCACCACGTCCGTAAACTGGAATATGGACCACCACGTCCCTAAACTGGAGCATGGACCGCAACGTCCCTAAACTACCTATGGACCACTATGTCCTTAAACTGGAACAATAGAGCCTCCAAATGCTCTTTTGCCGGATCTAAACGATCCCGTTTAAGTTGATCTTAGCCCCCAAACACGGCTAACGTATCCTTAAATATCCAAACGGACTATAAAACTCCAAATCAACCTTTGTTCAAGGGTACATCTCTGAACTCCTCTAACATCTGCCGTTGTAATCCTTCAACGACGTTAGAGAGGCAACGAGTCCCGATGGCCAGATATTAAATGGATTATCACGTTAAGTTGATCTTAGTCTCAAGCAGGACTATCGTATCCTTAACGAACGTTTAAGTTGATCTTAGCCGCAACGCGACTAATGCATCCTTAAACTAAAAACACCAAACCCAAATCTAAGTAAATACGGATTTGGACTAATCCACGTCCTACGGGCGACGGCATTACTCAGTCTCCGTATACAATCCACGGGCAACCACAAATAAAACAAACACATACGACACGAAGTGAAATTCTGGAGAAGGAGAAAGTTGTTACCGCGATGCGGTAGCGTAATTAACTGCAGGGGCTTGCGCCTGCAGGGAAGAGCGTCCCCACAATCAAAAACCCCTCACCCGGAGGGGGAATCTGACGAAGTCTGCTACATCGGCCGCATCCGTCTAGACCTCCGATACACGGTGTCATAAATCAACTTGGCATCTTCGGAGAGGTAGAAGGATAAAACCATATAGCATCTGCCCCGAATCTCAGGCCAGACGCAAAGTCCAGGCCGCCATTCGGAGGGGAACAGATTCTGGCACGCCCGGTGGGACTTTTTCCTCTTTCCACTCCACATTTCGTGTGTCGTCTTCGCGGATCATTCGCTGTTTGTTAACGGTTGCCTCTGGATTTTAAGTTACTAAGATTTGGTCTTTTGCTTAGCGCAGAACTCAAGATTCAATGGCCTCTAATTGCACCAACTGCTCGAAGTGCCACTGCAACGGACGCTCCACCTCCCTCGGAGGTGTGGCATATGGACCCCAAGCGGCTTCCTTCCTCGCTCTGCCGGTAGAACAGGTGACCCAGGCCACCACCGGCCTATTTTTCGGGACCATGATCCCGCCTACAAGCTTCCCTATGCCAATACCTGCACCGGAAGTGAACAAGAAGTCGGTCTTCGACCGGCTCACTGCTACGACGACCCCTGTCAACGGGTCGCCCACTACCAAACCGACAGCCTCTGTTTTCACCAGGCTAAATCAGAACTCTAAATTGACTGTCCCGAGGAAGGCAATGACTATCCAGAAGTCGTCAAGACGGCTTCCCCTGTCAAAGAGTCAGTCTTCTCAAGACTGACGATTCCTGCTCCTGCCCCTGCCCGAGGATCTGTCTTCGATAGATTGAATATCATCCCTCAAAAGACAACCTCAGTCCTTAAGAGGTTAACACCAGCGACGCCTCATTCAAGCAGGGGGCAAAAAGAAGCTGTCTCTATCTCCGAGCCAGTCCCAACGGCTCGTCATGCTCGACGTCGCCATTGGCGACGAGTGAGGAAGGCAGGAGGCAATTCTCCCTCAGGGCTAACTCCACCGGCTCCAGTGGTGGAAGTCAACGCTGCTGTTCCAACTGGGAACAGCTTTGAACTGCTGAGGAGGGTACGGAAGAATGCTCCAACCGCTACACTGAAAAGATCTCCTCCGCCTACGGAGAGAGTCCCAGAAACAAGGCAAGAACAGCCCCCTCAACGGCTGTCCTCAAGAATATACAAGGTTTGGCGAAGGGTTCAAGACTCAGTGATCGACCCAGATCACTCTCGTCGACAGAAGAAGGCGAAAGTGCAAAAAGAAAAAGACCATCCTATTAAACAGCAGAGGACAGCGGCTGCAAGGCTGCCCCCTTCAACGGTTCCTTCAACCTCAACGGCCCACAAAAGAAGGAGGCCAGAGAAAACTCCCGCGTCAGCGGCAAAAGTTAAAAATGGTGAACCTAAACGTCCCAAGTCAGGGGGCATAACAGTTCATACGATTTACATGGCATCGGGAAAAGAAGATAGCCGCATATCAACAGGTCATAGACCGCACACGAGGTCAGTGACCAAGGCTCAGGAGCAGCAGCAGAAGCTCCAAGAGATGATGAACGCTATGGCCGCACTTACAGGGCCAAAAGAAACCCCTGAAACGTCCTCGGACGAGCGTCAAGAACAAGAAACTGACGCTGAGTTCCTTCGTCGCGTACTGGAGAAGAAAGACAAAGAGGCTGCTGAACAAGCAGCCAACATAAAGAAAATGGCCCTCCTGTTCCAGGATATGGTGGGTATGATGATTCAACAAGATCCACCTGCTGAAGATCCCCCAATCATCCTTGAAGACGATAGGGGAGAGACGTCGAATCCTCCGCCAGCTCTGTCAGCAGCTAAAGAAGAGACAATCTCCAAAGCCGATCTGGACGAATACATAGCTCAGCAGATCCGGGTCCATCAAGCGACGGAAGCAGCGGTTCAGGTTGTAAAAACGGGGCGGCCGTATCCAAGTTGGTACGACCAAATCAAGTACCCACCCGGTTACACAATTCCTAAGTTCAATGTCTACAAGGGGACAGGCAATCCTCACCAGCACGTTGCCCAGTTCAGGGCACTCTGCGGCAACACCGGCGGTGACGACAAGCTGTTGCTTCGCCAGTTTGTTGGAAGCCTATCAGATACGGCGTTCGAGTGGTACTCTGAGCTCCCGAACGACTCGATCAAGACCTTCGCGGAGATGGAGCTGTTGTTTACTCAGCGTTTTGTAAGCGCCAGTGAATGTACCCCGATGACGGCACTGATTAACGCCAGGGTAAAACCAGGCGAGACATGGGTTCAGTACGCTATACGGTGGCGGAACTTATGGTCGAAGTGCGAGCAGCGCATTGAAGAAGCTCCCGCGGTGGGTATGTTTGTGGGAACCCTCGATCCACAAGCAACCATCTCGCAGTTTATGATGTTTTTCAAGCCGACTACCTTCCAGGCCTTGATTGACAAGCTAGCACAGATGGATCAGATGGGCCATAAACCTCCTCTCCCAAAGCCGGACTCCCGAAATGACAAGGGGAAGGGAAAAGCGATCGTCGTCGCGAATGCTCAACAACAACCGAGCGACTTGAAGCCGGTTGCTCGTCAAAATAATATGCGTCCGTACGTACCCCTTGAGGATAGGATGGGACGTCCTTATTCCTTTCCCCGCGATAAAACGAGGAGGTTATTCGAGCTGGCGTTGCGCAACAGACTCATAAATCTGCCGGATCCAAAACGTCCGTTACAACCAACTGACATCAACGAGCCCAACTACTGTCCTTATCATCGAGTACTAGGCCATCCGATCGAAGATTGCTACGTTTTCAAGAATTGGCTTGAAAACCAGTACCGACAGGGCAAGTTCGCGTTATCTGACAAATGGAAGGTGAATCCCCCGCAGCCCCACACCTCTAAAGGGACGAATACGCCGGGGGCAACATGCTCCGTCATTGAAGAAGCTCCTTGGGAGGTTGTATTATCAGCCAAGACAAAGAGGATGCTAAACGATTTTCAGACATGTCCAGCGATCAAGTGGAAGAACCCGTTGGAACCGCAAGTCATTGATGGGATGTTGAAGCCACGTCCAACTCCAAAGACCGATGGTGGTGGCTCAAACACTTGCAGCTAACCGTCAAAATCTTCAAAAAAGAAGAAGAAGAAATCTAAGAAGCCCGTGAAGCCTGACGACAAGCGCACGGACTTACAAAGGCAAATTGACGCGTTGGATGAATACAACCAAAAGGCACGGACTCCCATTACGCTCCAAGAGTTCCTCAATCACGTCTTTCAAGAAGAAGATGAGGGAGAAAGTTCATCGGATGAATCCGAGGAATATGTGGCGAGCTGTTATATGATTTCCCATTCGATCACGAACGATGAGGAGACTCCTTGCACCGAAAAGCTGGGGGCAGATCCTGAACCAAAAGTTCTGGGGCCATCAGATGAAGTAATTGACGCATTCCTTAATGAAGCTCGGTTGAAAAGTAAAGCTGATAGGGAGCGCGAGGCGGCTATATTTGAAGGGGCCAAACGCCAGCGACTTGATGAAGGAGCTGAGATGATCCCGGTGGAGCTAAACGCCTCCGCTACCGACAAAAGCCAATTCAAGATGAGAAAGAAGTTTGCTAAGGCCATATCAATGGGCATGAAGCTACCATCCTCCGAAGAAGAAATTACCGGTGAAACGAAAATGCACCCGTCTTATTGCTTATATCATCAAAAGATTTCGCACCCCACTCAAGAGTGCAAAGCTTTCGACAGATGGTGGCAAGGATATGTTGCTCATCGACAACGCTTTAAGCGGGAAAAGCGTAAAACTCGTCGGGAGTAAAGAAATACGACCGAAGGGCTTAAAAGAAC
Organism: Agapanthus africanus; assembly: GCA_030015575.1. Taxonomy (NCBI): domain Eukaryota; kingdom Viridiplantae; phylum Streptophyta; class Magnoliopsida; order Asparagales; family Amaryllidaceae; genus Agapanthus; species Agapanthus africanus. Next base: position 21,210,556 of record CM057348.1, on the reverse strand, counting down.
TGCTGGCGATTGTTGCATGATTAACACCGGTAAATCACAAGTGCCTACATTTGGGGGTGATTCTGATGAAGAGTTAGAACTTGCCCCTCTCTTTAAAGAGTCCGCTTCGAGAAAAGAAGAAGAACCGAAGGTTTGCGAAAATATCCGGCTACGTAATCGCACGCTGCCCGAAAAGAACCTCGGACCCTCGAACAGGAAAGATAAAGGGAAAGAAAAGGCCGCTGAAGATATCGTCTTAGATGACCAAGTGGTGGAAGAGCTAGCTGCCAAAGACCCACCAAAGAAGAATAAGGTGGATTACAACGTCTTAGCACATCTGAGGAAGCTGCCCTCACAGCTCAGCATTCTTGACGCCCTTTTGCTATCAAAAGAGGCGAGAGATTCGTTGATTAAGGCGCTCCAAGACCCGGAACAATTCCAAGCATGCTTGGCCGAGGAAAAGATGAAGGATGAATTGGAGGAAGTGCACACGGCTGATGTTACTTTTGGCGATGAAGACCTTCTACTTGGGACGTGCGAACACAATCGCCCTCTCTATGTCTCGGGATACTGCCATGATATAAAGATAGGCAAAATCCTGATCGACAACGGATCGTCTGTTAACCTACTCAACGTACGGGTATTGAAGGAAATCTGCATAAGCATCCAGCACCTTGCTCGGGACAAGATCACCATCTCCGGGTTCGACTCCCAATCGTCAAAGACTCTTGGATCTGTGATACTGACACTACGCTTCGGGCTACTCGTCACGGACATTAAGTTCCACGTCATAGACGCCAAGACATGCTACAACGCTTTGCTCGGCCGACCATGGTTACACGAGTACAACATCATCCCTTCTACACAACATCAGTGTATGAAGTATTTTAAGGATGGTTTCGAGTATACCTTGACGGGACAACTGAACCCTTTCTCTGTGAACGAGGTCCGCAAATACGAAGATGCCAAATACTTCTTACCGGATTTCGAAGACACGGAGAAGTGTCATAAGCCAGAGAACAAAGCTAACGCCACCATCCCTGTCTTCGGCAGTGATACTGAGGAGGAAGAGGAGATAGTTTATTCGGATCCGCCCCAACACAACGATCCGGGACCATCGGCTCCTACATTGATCTTTGGTAGCGACTCGGAAGACGAGATTCGTGTTGTATTCTCTGCTCGACCTTCAATACGAACGTCCGCTGACGAAGAGCAAAGACTACAAGTCGCCATAGTGCCACTTAAACACTAGAAAGAACTGGATGCACTCAATATTTACAATGTAGAAGAGCTGCAAATGTTCTATATCCCTCCCAAGCGAGAAAGTGAGAAAGCAATTCTGTTCTACCGCTCTGAAGAAACCAAGGTGGAAAAAAAAATCTGGCATGGCGCGGATCCTACGCTCGACAGGCTTCAGCCTATCCGTCTTCCCAGATATTATACAGAGGGTTTGAAGAAGCTGCTGAAACACCAGGGGATATCCTTCAAACAGACCATTAGAAAGGCCAAATTCTATGACAGGGTCTGGACGTTCCCGGGACTCAACGCAAGCTGCCTAACGGGAGAATGGAAACAAAAGGGCTTGGATACGTCCGGTCAAAGAAACGAGAGTTACTACCCGGCTGTTACGTCGTCTATGACCTTGATAAAGAAGCGGATGCTCAATGGGAGGACGCTAATCCTAAGCCAGTGAAAATTCCAGATGTACAGGAGCCCAGTGCGTCGTTCGAGGAACAAATGGACAAACTTATAAAGAAAGCTGGTCAAAAAGTCCGAGATGATCATAACCGTGAGATGACCATCTACGAGAAGGCCAAAACGCAACGCCTCCTTCAACAGGCCGTCAAAGATGAAAGTGCCGCCCCTTGCCAACCTGTTATTAAGAAGGCTCGACGCAGAAGCGGAAACAAATCGAAAGGCCAAAAAGACGCTCAACAGCAACAAAGCGGGCTAAGAAGCCACGCAAACGGGAGTCGAGCATTATTGATCTATCCCTCATGAAGAAAATGGGCCGAGCGTACTCGTTTCCTCAGGACAAGACGAAGAAGATACTTGATCTTGCTCTAAAACATCAAATGCTTACATTGCCGGAGTCTAAACACCCCCGAACAAGCGGGCGAAGTCACACACCCGGACTACTGCTCTTACCATCAAGTAATAAGTCATCCTCTTGAAGATTGCTTCACCTTCAAGAATTGGGTCGAAGATCAGTATCAGCTTGGTAAATTTGCTCTGTCCGACAACTGGAGGGTAGCGCCACCACAAAAGCACGAGCCCAAGGCCACGAAAGAAAAACCAGTTCCACATTGGGATTGGAAGCGGATCCGCACCTGTCACATGATAACAATACTAAGAGAAGAATCCGAGAACATGGACGGCCTTCCCTGGTGCCTCGAAAACAGCAATGATGAGGTGATCTCAGAATTTCCGCCAGCGCCAAAAGAATTGGAGGATGGAGTACATACCACTGCAGATAACCTCAAGAAAATTGAGCTGGGGACAGTAAACGATCCGCGACCGACATTTGTCAGCGAACTGCCGTCTGAAGAAAGGGTGGCTGCGTTAAAGAACATCCTTGTACAGCATAAAGATTGCTTCGCATGGAACTATTCTGAGTTTCCAGGACTAGATCCAGAACTTGCTGTGCATAGACTGGCGATATCCCCGGGCGTCAAGCCAGTTAAACAAGCGCCGAGAAGAATGCGGTTCGAGCTCGAGATGAGCATCAACGCTGAGGTCAAAAAGCTGATAGACTCTGGCTTTATCCAGGAAGTTCAATACCCTGAATGGATTGCTAATATCTTCCCAGTGATGAAGAAGAATGGGACGGTACGCATATGCGTGGACTTTCGGGATCTCAACAAAGCCTGCCCGAAGGATGATTTCCCAGTACCAGTCACCGAACTGATCATAGACAATACGTCCACGCATGAGATTTTCTCCTTCATGGACGGCTCATCAGGGTATAATCAAATAAAAATGCATCCTGAAGACCAAAAACATACGGCTTTCCGGACTCCTTTGGGGATATTTTGTTACAAGGTAATGCCCTTCGGTCTAAAGAACGTCGGTGCCACCTATCAGAGGGCTATGACGAAGATTTTCGACGACTTTATACATAAAATCGTCGAGTGCTATATCGATGACCTCGTGGTTAAGAGCAAATCATATGAGGAACATCTCGAACATCTAAAGACTGTATTTCGACGCCTTCGACAATACAATTTGAAGATGAATCCTCTTAAGTGTGCATTCGGGGTTTCCTCGGGCAAACTCTTGGGGTTCATCGTCCGACACCGAGGTATCGAAATAGATCCGTCCAAGATCAAGGCGATTATGGAAATGCCTCCGCCAAGAACTCTTAAACAGCTGCGATCTCTTCAAGGGAAGCTCGCATACATACGGCAATTTATAGCCAACCTCTCTGGCAAGTGTCGCCCTTATAGTCACCTGATGAAGAAAGGAACTCCATTCATCTGGGATCACAAATGCCAAAGCGCACTGGATGAGATCAAGCAATACCTGCAGAGCCCTCCAGTTTTGGCTGCTCCGGTTAAGGGAAAGCCTCTCATTCTTTACACGACCGCCCTTGAAGGTTCTTTAGGCGCATTATGGGCACAAGAGAATGATCAGGGGAAAGAAAGAGCACTCTACTACTTAAGTCGAGTTTTACTGGGAGCAGAAAGCAACTACTCCCCCATTGAAAAACACTGCCTGGCGTTGATCTTCGCGATAACAAAGCTCAGGCACTATGCGTTGGCGCATGAATTCCGTCTTATTTCAAAGGTGGACCCCCTTAAATACTTAATGTCAAAGGCCATACTGACGGGACGACTCGCTAAATGGACCTTGCTCTTGATGGAGTTCTCGATAATATATCAGCCTCTCAAGGCAGTGAAAGGCCAGGCCATCGCCGACTTCCTCGCTGAGCATCCGATACCCGCCGATTCTCCTCTGAATTGCGATCTTCCAGACGAACATGCGTTTGATGCGATCGACGGTGATAATACCCGATGGGAGCTTTATTTCGACGGAGCATCTTCCATGAAAAAGCGCAAACAAAGTACCCCTATAATCAAATCGGGGGTAGGCCTCATCTTCGTGACTCCACAAGGAGGGATAATGCGCTTCGCTTTCTCCTTAACAGAGCCGAGGACAAACAATGAAGCCGAATACGAAGCTCTGATAGCAGGCCTCGAGATCGCCATTGACATGGGAGTTGAAAACCTCCTCATATACGGGGATTCTCAACTGGTCATTAGTCAAGTAAACGGAGACTACCAAACGTGCAAACCGGAATTGGTGAAATACGGTGAAAAAGTGCAACAATTGTTGGCCCAAATCCCCTCTTATACTTTAGAGAACATACCGCGTGCGGAAAACAGCAAAGCAGACGCGTTGGCCAAAATTGCTAAAGAACTGGCTGACGAGAACCTCGATGACGTTAGAATCGTGGTACAAAGCCGTCGAGTGCTTGCCCCGGCAGAAATATCTCCGGAATCATCCGAAGAAAAAGGAGCGAACGAGCAGACAACCCTGCAAGTAAAAGATTGGGAAATACCGAGGATTGGAGAGAAATCTTCATAGATTACTTCAAGTCCCACCGAATGCCTGAAGAAGCGTCCACAAGACATCAGCTCATGAAACGAGCCCTGTCTTTCGCCTTCGTCAACGATACTATGTACAAGAGGTCATTTGATTCTCTGTGGCTGAGATGTTTAGGACCTAACAAAGCGAAAAGAGTCGTCCAGGAAGTTCACGACGGACTCTGCGGTTCTCACCAAGCGGGCCCAAAGATGAAGTTGAAGATCAAACGGATGGGCTACTATTGGCCCACAATGATCCAGGACTGCCTCGAATATGCGAAACAATGCCATTCATGCCAGATTCATGGGGACTTCATCCATCAGCATCCGAATCCACTACATCCAACGGTGGCTAGCTGGCCATTCGAAATGTGGGGGACTGATATAGTCGGCCCCATCAAACCAGCATCGTCTAGAGGACATCGTTTCATCCTAACGACGACTGACTACTTCTCTAAGTGGGCAGAAGCGGTGCCGCTGAGGGAAGTAAAGACGGAGAATATTCTCCATTTCTTCAAGACGCATGTCATATATCGATTTGGAACGCCAAGACGGATCATCTCCGATAATAGGCCAGCCTACAGAAGCCACAAGGTCAGTCGCTTCGCGCAACAACACAATATAGATTGGAGATATTCCTCAGTTTATAATCCACGAGCTAACGGTCTATCTGAAGCCTTCAACAAGACCTTGACGAAGATCATAAAGAAAACGGTGTCACGAAATAAGAAAGACTGGCATGAAAGACTGCAAGAAGCTCTCTGGGCTTATTGAACCACGTTTAAAACGGCCACGAACGCAACGCCATATGCGTTGGTATTCGGTACAGAAGCAGTACCCCCCCTAGAGATAGAGTTACCCTCTCTACGAGTGGCAGTCCACTACGAGCTAACGGATGAAGAAAATGCTCACCTTCGGCTTGAGGAGCTTGACGCCCTTGATGAAACCCGGCTCATAGCACAGCAAAATCTGGAAGCTTATAAAGCAAAGATGATGCGCTCATATGAAAGATTGACCCGACCGAGGACATTTCGCCAAGGCGAACTCGTACTAGAGATCAAAAGGCCTATGATCCCCAATCGCGCCAAGCGGGGAAAATTCGAGCCAAACTATGAAGGCCCGCACATCATAGATAAGGTCTACCAGGACGGGGCATATCTACTCATAGATATGCACGGTGAAAGGCCTTTCAGGCCGATAAACGGTCGCTTCCTAAAGAAATACTACGCTTAATGAACCACAGCCTAGGTCAATGATAGATGACGACGACTACGTCCGCTCGCTATCTTCCTAAGCTCAAGCTTTATAAGCAGTAGCCAGCCGATTCCTGGAGGACCGAAACGTCCTTAAACTAATGACGGACCGAAATGTCCTTAAACTAATAGCGGACCGAAACGTCCTTAAACTACTACCGCAGCATCTTCTAAGCTGACGAGATATAAAAAAATATATATATATATAAATAAGAAGAATAAAAAAAATGGTATTTCCATAAGCAAAAAGGGCACGGATGAAAACCCGAAAGGGCTCCGTGAGTAAAAACAGCAGGGCTACCGGCGAGTGTTCGTGAAAACCCGAAAGGGCGCGACCTCGTAAAAAAAAAATATATAAAAATAAAAAGAATAAAAAAAACGGTATGTCCATGAGCAAAATGGGCACGGATGAAAACCCGAAAGGGCTCCGTGAGTACAAACAGCAGGGCTACCGGCGAGTGATTGTGAAAACCCGAAAGGGCGCAACCTCGTTAAAAGACACTTATAGGGTCCTCTCGACCTTATAAGAAGAAACGACCCACGTGAGATCCTTACGACTCACAAGGGAGCAGCACACTTAGGGATCCCCACGATTCCTAAGAAGAAAATACACTTGTGAGATCCTCACGACTCGTAAGGAGAACTCTCTTATGGGACCCTCACGGCTCATAAGAGTTGAAAGTCTTAAGTTACAGAGACCTAAACCTGTGCTTAAGCAAACCCCCACAAACTTCCAATATTGTCCTACAAGTGGCTCAATACTGACCCTTGTATACAATCCACGGGCGCGAATAAACATTTCCCTAACCAAGTCTCATCCGTGACTGGGGATATGTTCGCATGGTAAACAACCCTTGTAAATCCTCTCGATTTATGAGGAGAAAACCCTCCTGTAGGATCCTTACGACTTACAGAGGAAACGAACACTTAGGAATCCTCACGAGTCCTAAGGAGAAAATACACCTACAAGATCCTCACGACTTATAGGGAGAAATACCTTCGTGAGACCCTTACGGCTCATAAAGCTAAAAGCCTTAGACAACAGGACCCTAACCCTGGTCGCTAAGCCACCTTTGTTCAACATCGACAGAGGCAGATGATGATTCGCTCCTGGCAATATTCCAGTTGTAGCGGTGCTGATGCCGAAATCGGTTTACAGCGAAAAGCCAATAGGCCGCACATGCATACGAAATAGCCGAAATGATTGGGCACCGCGAAAAAATAGCCGAAATGATTGGGCAATCGCGACCTTCGCGATATAAAAGCTGAAATGATAGAGCATCGCGGAAATAAAAAAAAGAAGAAGAAGAAGAAATGATAAAACTTTGGCCCTACAGTTAAGATCACATCGATCCCTGTATACAATCCAAGGGCGTAAACAAAGAGAGAACCATACTTTCCCAACAGGCTTCGCCAGAAGACGAAGCCAAACCTCGACGGTTCATTCTAACTCCGAAGAAACCAGTGTCTTCAGCAAAACTCCTCGACTCACGGATACAAACACTCCTTGACGAGAGCCTCCTGATTCGCGTCGACTCGTAGAGCCACCAGTGCCACCGTGGGAAATTCTCGACTCGTTTCAAACCCCAAGGAAAAAAATAATCCTTGGCGTTTGGGAAACAAATAATCCCTAGCAAAATTCCTCGACTCACGGATACAAACACTCCTTGACGAGAGCCTCCTGATTCGCGTCGACTCGCAGAGCCACCAATGCCTCCGTGGGAAATTCTAGACTCGTTCCAAACCCTAAGGAAACAAATAATCCTTGGTGCTTGGGAAACAAATAATCCCTAGCAAAATTTCTCGACTCACGGATACAAACACTCCTTGACGAGAGCCTCCTGATTCGCGTCGACTCGCAGAGCCACCAGTGCCTCCGTGGGAAATTCTCGACTCGTTTCAAACCCCAAGGAAACAAATAATCCTTGGCGCTTGGGAAACAAATAATCCCTAGCAAAATTCCTCGACTCACGGATACAAACACTCCTTGACGAGAGCCTCCTGATCCGCGTCGACTCGCAGAGCCACCAGTGCCTCCGTGGGAAATTCTCGACTCGTTTCAAACCCCAAGAAAACAAATAATCCTTGGCGCTTGGGAAACAAATAATCCCTAGCAAACTCCTCGACTCACGGATACAAACACTCCTTGACGAGAGCCTCCTGATTCGCGTCGGCTCGCAGAGAAACTAGTGTCTCCGCGGGAAATTCCTGATTCGTCTCAACATGCAAATGAAGCCTCAGGCAGCAGGGACTAAAAAAACTTGCTTCCTGAACAATGGGACCCTGCAAGTCAATCCAAAATGGTCTCTTGCATACTATTCACGGGTCTCACTCTCCAAAGTCGAATTTCGACGAGGAGGGAAACAACCGCTTGTGGGTCCTCTCGACTCGTAAGAGGGAAAAATTCTCTTATAGGATCCTTACGACTTGTAAGAGAAAACCACACTTAGGAATCCTCACGATTCCTAAGGAGAAAACCCACCTACGAGATCCTCTCGATCCGTAGGGAGAAGAATCTCTATGAGACCCTCACGGCTCATGGAGTTGAAAAGTCTTAGGCAGCAGATCCGAACCTGCGGCCTAAGCCATCGCTATTTCTTAAGAAAGTCAGGATACTCGTTCTAATCATCCGTCAACCATGTTTGCTAAAGTGATATGCTGATAGTAAAAGAAAGAAAAGACGGAGAAAATGACACATTACAAAAAAGGTGTATCCTTTATTCATAAACTTGATTGGGTATAGGATACATTATGTCAAAGAATAAAAAAATATATATATACATTCTTTTATCTACAAGTACAAACGGTACAAAGATGGATAGCTACTGAGGAGGAAGTGTCTTTAGTAAATCCACAAGCTGCCCTCACACTTCCTTCAGCGCCTCCGCCTGAGTGACAGCCGCAGCCACCTCAGCCTCCACCTAGGCCCGCTGCTGCAAGAAAGATGAAAGTTGCTCCTCCGTCGCCTTCTAGGCTGCTTCCTGGCAGGGTGCATCTCGCTCGACAACATCAAGTTGTTGCCTCAATGATAACCCTTCAGAAAGACATTGCAGAAGGCCCTCAAAGACAACCTTCAGCCGTGCGGCGTTGGCCTCCACCCGAGCATGCAGTTGGGCAGACTTGCTCGAAGTCTCGCCACGCTCCTTACGCCTTGAAATGACTTCTTGTTTGAGGTGGCGGAAGTAAGGAGCGCTCTGCTCAATCCACGCTGTTCTTTGATTACTGGCAGCCAAGGTCTCGGGAGCGGGACGCAGCGACTCCAACTGATATAGGCGACCCTCGATCTCCCTACAATGGTTAACCCAGGATGCGATGATGCCCTCATCATGAAAGTTCACGAGTATTGTTAGCATCGGGTTAACCACCATAGCGAAGTCCGCGGCAGATGTAGGAGTTTCAACGTCAAGTTCCTCGACGTAGTCACTCAACATGCGCAGACTATTCGCGGCGCCTTTTGAAGACAGACTCCTCAGATAAGGACCCGCCGGCATTGTAATACGAGGCTCGAAGGGCGCCGAGGCTGGAACGACAGCTGAAAAGAAACAGGATACGATCAGATAACAGTTCTGAAAATAAAGAAGGGTGGATTCATCAATGTGATAGTCGCTGTACCAGCTGAGGCAGGTGGCAGGGCCGGAAGGGTCGGCAGCATAGCCCGTCTTTCATCCCCTCCTTCGATTTGTAACACTGCAGTCGAGATAAAAAAGGGGGTTTAGAAGTAATCCCATCAATGAAGAAAGAAGGATATTATTGGAAATCATACTCACCAACGTCACCAGAGGAAGAAGCGAGCTCGGATGGGAAGGAGAAGTGTGGGAGCAACATCTGATAAAGATGGTCAAAAAGTACTCCTGAAAAGGCACAACAACACGACTTCAATACATAAACTATACATCTGAAAGATAAGACTAATAAGTTGCGAACCCATACCTTCCAACATCTTAGATGGTATGAGAGAGGGTTGAGAGGTGACTACCGCCAAGGCAGTCGTTGAAGGCGCTCCCTCAAGCAGTGGGACATCGGCGCTGGCTGCACCTGCGTTACAAGAAAGGTGAACTTGTCAGAAAGGACTGTAAAGTGAAGAAAAACGGCAACTTGGGGTTTACCTGAGGAGCTCCCGGCTGAAACAGAGACGACTCCCTCCTCTATCGACATGAGGCCACTGCCCGTGGCCTCATCACCCGACTCGATGGGAACCGTCGTCGTGCTCGCGCGGCCAGGAGACGGCGGAAGATCGTAGATGGGGAGAGCAATGATCGGAGCATTACCAGACTCTTGGGAGAGAGCGGCTGACTCCTTCTCGAGAGTCGTGCTCATCTCACCCGTTACTTCTTCGGGCTCCGCGACCTCCATCGGCTCATCCGCCGTCACCACGATGTCACCGGCCTCAAGCGCCTCGTCCGCCACTACCTTGGGCTCAGTTATAATGATCATATCATCTGCCACCGCTTCAGGTTCTGCATCAATGACCTTCTCGGCTGCAGGCCCCTCGACCTCCACCTCAGGCTCCAAAGCCATAACGACGTTGCCCACCGTCGGCTCGAGTTCGGAAGGTACCGCCTCCTCTGTTTCTTTGGGATCAACGGTTTCCGCCTCCCCCTCGATCGGACTTGGCCCTGCAAGATAAGGGATATAAGGACCAATGACATTAAAAATCCTTATAACAAAAACTCTGAGAGAAATATTACCTGAAGAAGATTTACCGTTTGCGCTCCGAACTGCGCGCGCCACCTCTCTGCGGGCAGTGGATAGGGCGACAGGGGCCTCTTCAGATGGAGTATCAGCACGAGGGGCGGTGCTGGGACCCGCTCCCATAGCCAAGGCAGCCCTGCGCGCCTTCGCCTCACGCCTCAGCCGCTTCCTTTCTTCCCGGGCTGTCGCGATGGACCTTTGTGACGCCTCCTTCAAGGCGTCGTCATCCTCGTTCAGGGATGCCTCCAGAGCCTTTAAGGCACCTTTCATCGGCTCTTCAAGACGAACCTCCTGCGGTGGCCCAGAGGAAGCAGGAACATCGGCAGCCGGTAAAACATCTGCGTCACTTGGAAGGAACGGCATTGAGGTTCCTGTGATTAAAAGGGAAAGGTTAGATTGACCGTAACACAAGGGAAATGAAAACTTGATGAATCGAAACTTACTAAGGCCCATGGATGCTCTAAGACGTTCCTCCTCCTGGAAAGTCTTCAGAGAAGCGGCAATGGCTTCTTCGTCAGTGATGCCTGTTGAAAGGAAAGAAAGAAAAGCGTTAGTCAAAGGCAATAAAGAGGATATGTTGCAATAAAGAAAAAGCGACTAGTAGTCACCTGATTGCGCTAGTTTAGCCAGCCACGCGTCACGCCTCGCCAACCACGCTGAAGCTTCGAGAGCAGCCTCCAAGTCTGTATCGTCCGGAGGCGGCATCACTAGTCCTTCGTTAGTCCCGTATTCGATCAGGCCCTCGGCATAGGGGGCATGGGGTTCCTGACCGAACACGACGTCCGCAGCGAAGAGCGACTTCTTTTTCTTTTACCCTCCGACCCTAGGCTCACGTGGGATCGACTTCCGCTTAGCAGCCACTTTGGGACGACGGGTCCCGATGTCTGCACCTACATCGGACTCCGGCGAGGCCACGACCACTGTCTCCACTGGAGCACGGGGCGTTGGGGCTGCATCTGTAATATCGGGAAGCGGCAATCCGTGCAGAGGACTTTGCGCACGTGATGGTCTGCCCCCGGCATCTTTTAGAGGAGGAACCACCGGGGTCCTTGGCATTAAGGGAGCATTACGGTCGGTGCCGGGAGGTGCTTCTTTACGGTCGATCAACACTCGCCTCTCCTCCTTTATAACGGCCCCCGTCGCATGATTGTACCACTCTTTATATACATTAAGGAGTCATGGAGCGCAGGCTGGCGTGCTGACAAAAAAACGAGAACCCGTGTTCAGGCGCATGAAGTGATGTAATGCGTTCTCCATCCCTTCTTCATTGGCAGCAGGTTCCAGGAAGAAAGCTTCCAAGGGTACCCCTTGATCGTAGCCCAGTTGTTGGGCGAAACGATGTGGGTTATATCTCATGAAGATTGCCGCACCGCCCTGCCTGAAGACTAAGAAGCCCGGTCTAATAGAATACAAGTGGAGGGTCTCCCGGGCCGTCAACACTGAAGCTCCATCCTTAAAGGAGTCTTGTAATGGTCGCACCGCAGTGGTGGACGCTTTTCCAATGGTTAATACCTTGTCAATGAAGGACATCCCGACTCCAACGGTGTGAGGGCGAAGCAGTAAACCCCTGGCGTTCCGTGGTGAGGGGGTCACGATTGATGAGCCAATCAACTGTATAATGCGAGGAAAACCGCACTTGTCAAAGAATGAAGGCCTTTTATGCATGTCGAAGACACCCGCCGTGTGTAGCTCGAGCCACGATGCAAAGTAGTGCATCGGGAAGACCACGTGCAGTACCCCGGGCTCATTGGCATCCGCTGCTCGGCTGAGGCCATGATATAGGTGCGCCAAGCCAGCGATCCCCACAGCCACCTTTACCCCGATAACCATTCGGTGGGCTGGGTAAAAGACAGAAGGCCGCATGCGATGAGAGTGCATTGGGATCGCGAACCAACTCAGCCACAGTCCGAGAAATCCTAAGAAAAAGGCCTCCTCATCCATTCCAGGGGCCGCGATTTCTGCAAAAGACATGGTTGGGGAGTTAGGAAGAAAAAAGTCCTTTTGGTCTATGTCTTTCGCTGGCAGGTTATCCAAACCTAAACCGAAAGGGTCATCCAGGGTGGCAAACTTGGCAGATCCCGATGAAATGACGCTTGGACGAAGGAAACGAGCAATGAAGTCCTCAAAGTTAACCCCCCGACTCCCATGTTCGATAAAAAGGGACTCGTAGACGTTCAACACCTTGATCAGGCTCGGAAATTGGTGTTGAACGGCATTTTCCGGCGTGATCCCCCTTGCCATTGGCTTAGCACCAAAGACGTACTCATCTGTCGGGAGCAACTCTTCATAGTGTCCCCCCATGACTGGTAGGCCGGATACCTCCACGAATTCCTCCAAAGAGATGGACACTTCCCGATCCATGGCAAAGAAAGTGTGGGTGGGAATGTTCCACTGCTCCAGGAAAGCCTTAAACCACCAGGTGGGGAGCGTGGGATACTGGAAGAGAGAGACGTAGACCGCGGGGTACAATCCTAATCTTATCAACTGCGACTTCTTCGTCGACAGGATGTACCGGGCCCACGGCAGGTAGCCAATCGGATGGCGGGGGATCAGACCAATGTTATATGATTGCCCCCAGGGTCTCTCCTTGCCCTGACATATACGACGTCCTAGGATATCCAAGACCATAGGACGTTGGACCGGAACCGCATCCATAGCGGGATGAAGAAAGCTGTTCGCGGTCCAATCCACCATCTCCACGGCATACTGCACCGAGGGTGGAGTAGCATAATGAATCGTCGTAATGGGCTCGGACGGCACTGCACATGTGAAGCTGCGTCGACCCATAATGATATGGTTATACCAAGACCCCCAAAGGTGGAGTTTCTTGTACTCCGGGTCGTATTCTCTAATCATAGTCAGGACCTCGCGGTCCGAGGGTGCCTCGGGAAATCCCTCCTCCGAGCGGACGAACGGGAATGAAGTGTCTAGAGACATGATCGCTGCAAATAGAACAATTTAGCCGTTAGTGTTGTAATTCCAACATTTGGCATCTAAAAAAAATGCATTAATTAAATTAAATTAAAATTAATTAATTACACCATACAGCAGTGCAGTGAGTAGGGGACCTACAAAATCTGGATGACAATGCATCATTTAATAAGACAGACCCATCATTGGATGAGACTATCAACTAATGAAAAGATCCCCAAGAGAACCTCCTCATTAATAATAAAAAATCCCTAGAGATAAGGAGAAAATCTCCTCTTTTAGAGCAAAGCTCTGTCACAGAGTGACACTTGTCCAACTCTGGTCTCAGGGGAATAAGATTCCTTAAAAAGAGCACAGCTCTATGGTAATAATGGAAAGGTCCATCAGAAAATGTCTATACCTAAAGGAATTAAAATTTTTGAAATCTTGGAGAATCCACGAAAAACTTGTGAAAATTTTCCATTTTTCAGATCTAAAAGATCCACAGATGATCTATGAGCAAAGCTCTGTTCATGGGTCAAAACTTATGAACAAGATCCCTATAGATCTACAAGTTTTTGAGAGCAAAACTCTGTTGATGAAACCCCAAAGGGGATTTATTTAGATCAAAAGATCTGTAAGAGCAAAACTCTTTGGTTAAGGTTAATTTAAGTTAATTTGATTTAAATTAATTTTACCTAAAGTTTTTAACTTTGGAAATGAGCAAAGCTCTGAAGTTCTGGAAACGAGAGCAAAGCTCTGAAGTTCTAAGCAAGAGCAAAGCTCTGGAATCAAAATCTAGAAAATGGTGAAGTTTTCTAAAGGGCTATAGGTCCTATTTATAAGGCGCCTGCGCCCCTTCAGCTCACCCCTTGATCCAACGGTCAGGGGCTTGCCACCGCTGCACTCACGTGCGCGCCACGGGAGCGCAACGGTGGGGAGGCATTTGTTTCGCCCAATAAGAGCAAAGCTCTGTTGAAATTCAAAATTCAAAATTCTGAAACAACGCTTCAAATCTCGGGCCCAACGCGCCACATGTCATACGCTGATACGTCAGCGCAGCGCCCAAGAAGGCGCGCCCAATCAGAGCAAAGCTCTATTAAAGGAAGCAACGCTTCAGTTGCGCAGGCGCTGCGCTGCGCGACACGTATCAGCGCAGATGCGCTGGCGCAGTTACGCAAGCGCTGCGCTGCGCGACACGTGTCAGCGCAGTTGCGCTGCGCTGTGCGCTGCGCGACACGTGTCAGCGCAGATGCGCTAGCGCAGTTGCGCTGCGTGACACGTGTCACGCGCTGGGGCATTTGCGCCAACCAGAATTAAGATTTTAGAGAAATCTTTCTGTTCTTATTAAAACAAGAAGATTTTCTTCTGTAAAACAGAAGCCCTTGGATCAAAGATCCAACGGTGGGGAAAATTCCCCAAATCACTCAGAAAAAGATCTCTGTAACAAATTTAACTAATTTATGAGCACTATAAAAAGGACCCCAGACCTCATTTCAAGGGCATCAACATTTTTCTTGAAAAAAGTCAAGAGCTTCAAACAGAGAGAACTCTGAGAAAAATTTTAAGAAAAAGGTAAAAACCTTCACAAGGGAGAAGAAATTTCTTCTAATAGATCATTGATCTAAAAACTAGATCAATGATCTTCACATAATAAATAGTGCTTTGCACTTCTTATGAACCACTGGTTCTTTAAAACAAGAAGAAAAAAAAATAGTCCTTTGCACTTTTATGAACCTCTGGTTTTTGAAACAAAAAGAAAAAACTTATTTTTCTTTGATCTAAATTAGATCAAGAAATCAAATAGTGCTCTGCACTCCTGTTCTTGAATCTAAAAGATTCTTAGTGCTTTGCACTTCCAAACTGCGCTGTTGCGCTCTTGAGAGAGCGCCACGTGTCAGCTACAAAACAACTTGCGCTACGCGCTATTGAAATAGAGGTTTGCTCTCTGGAATTGGCGCAACTCACCAGAGCACGCCACATGTCAGCAGCGCAGCGCACTGCGCCGTTGCGCTTGCGCTCACCAGAGCATGACACGTGTCCTCACCACAAGCGTTTGCGCTCAGTGATTGGCGCAAAGCGCCTGATAAATGCAATGCATTTCTTTTACTGAAGGGCCAGGCCCAATTAAAAGACCAAACAGGCCTAATTAAATTGATACTCTATATCATTTATAAATGGGCAAAGCCCAAACAAAATAAAAATGCTATGCAGGTGCCTTGCAGAGCCCAAAATAAATTGATGCTCTGCATCTTTTATAGGCAGAGCCCAAACAAAAAAAATAGAAGTAATGCAATGCATTATTTAAGTGTGGGCAAAGCCCTAGCACAGGTCTAATAGACCAAAAATAAATAAGGGTGTTGAACATTTTCAACTGGACTTAGCCCAATTTTGGCCGTAAGTCCTCAAATTAAATTGACTGAGCACAGCTGTTCTCTTAAATTAATTTATATCCGGTTCGAGGGTACATCTCCGAACTCCTCTGACACCCATCGTTGTAATCCTTCAACGACGTCAGAGAGGTGATGGGTCCCGACGACCACACATCAGCATGGAAACGTCCTTAAACTAATATTGGACCGAAACGTTCTTAAACTAATATCAGACCGAAACGTCCCTAAACTAATATCGGACCACCACGTCTTTAAATTGGAATATGGACCACCACGTCCGTAAACTGGAATATGGACCACCACGTCCCTAAACTGGAGCATGGACCGCAACGTCCCTAAACTACCTATGGACCACTATGTCCTTAAACTGGAACAATAGAGCCTCCAAATGCTCTTTTGCCGGATCTAAACGATCCCGTTTAAGTTGATCTTAGCCCCCAAACACGGCTAACGTATCCTTAAATATCCAAACGGACTATAAAACTCCAAATCAACCTTGGTTCAAGGGTACATCTCTGAACTCCTCTAACATCTGCCGTTGTAATCCTTCAACGACGTTAGAGAGGCAACGAGTCCCGATGGCCAGATATTAAATGGATTATCACGTTAAGTTGATCTTAGTCTCAAGCAGGACTATCGTATCCTTAACGAACATTTAAGTTGATCTTAGCCGCAACGCGACTAATGCATCCTTAAACTAAAAACACCAAACCCAAATCTAAGTAAATACGGATTTGGACTAATCCACGTCCTACGGGCGACGGCATTACTCAGTCTCCGTATACAATCCACGGGTAACCACAAATAAAACAAACACATACGACACGAAGTGAAATTCTGGAGAAGGAGAAAGTTGTTACCGCGATGCGGTAGCGTAATTAACTGCAGGGGCTTGCGCCTGCAGGGAAGAGCGTCCCCACAATCAAAAACCCCTCACCCGGAGGGGGAATCTGACGAAGTCTGCTACATCGGCCGCATCCGTCTAGACCTCCGATACACGGTGTCATAAATCAACTTGGCATCTTCGGAGAGGTAGACGGATAAAACCATATAGCATCTGCCCCGAATCTCAGGCCAGACGCAAAGTCCAGGCCGCCATTCGGAGGGGAACAACACGTGATGGGGATTTATGCATCGATAATTACAGCACTTGCTGAGGGGTCACGTGGGGACACGTGAGAGCGCCCAAAGCTTCTTTTCTTTTGTTTTTTCTTTCTGCATTTTGGGAGTCACGTGGGAGCACGTGAGGCATTGCCTCAAAGCTTCTTTTCTTCAGGGATCTTTTCAAGGGTCACGTGGAGGCACGTGACCCTAGTTCTTTTCATGAACAGTGATCTTTTAAGAATTGAATTCTCTGTAGGGTTAAACCCTAATTATGATTTTGGAGGAATTAAATTCCTATTGTGAAAGAATTAAATTCTTATTTAGGATAAAACCCTGATTTCTTTTTAAAGGAATTAAATTCCCAGATATGTAAAAGAATTAAATTCTTGATTAGGGTTAAACCCTAGTTTTGTTTTAGGAGAATTAAATTCTCAAAACTCAATTCCCCTTCTAAGTTTAGGATCTGCATGGCAGGATCTCAACCCGATGAGAATTAAATTCTCAACTTATGGGGAGATGTGCTCTGTGCAGATCTTCAACCAGAAAAAGAACTAAGTTCTTTTTTGTATAAGAATTAAACTCTTGGATTTTGAGAATTAAATTCTCTGTTTGAAGTTTTGATTCCCTTTCTTTTCTCACCTAGGGTTTTCTTTGTTGAGAATTAAATTCTCCTTTCTTTTCTTCCCTCTTGAGAATTAAATTCTCCTCTCTCTGTTTTTCTCTCCAAAAGGGTCCATCCTCTTCTCTTCTTGGCTCCTATTTATAGGAGAAGGAAAAGAATCAATTTGTTTAACAAATCTTTCATTGAAAGATTTGATTTGTTTTCGTATTTAATATAAGCCTTTAGATCATTCAGTGAATTTTATTCACCGTTGGATTTTAAATCCAAAAGATATTCTGTTTGTTATTTCGGTGAGATTTGGGGAGATCTTTCCTTATTTAAGATTTTTCCATAAATTGGTGATATTTAATTACCCTTGGATCTTTAATCCAACGGTCCCAATAATTATTTTCCATTCGGAAAGATTTGGAAGCTTTTAGAATTTAATTCTATTAACTCTAAGGCTTTCGAAGCCGGTCACGTGCTGACACGTGACCCTTGGTCACGTGTGAGCACGTGACCCCCAATTGAGTTCTTTAACGGCCGCTTGTTTATGTTGTTGTTTTAACCATCACGTGTCAACACGTGACCATCGGTCACGTGTGAGCACGTGATACCTCATTGAGGTATTTCCTTCAGCCATTTATTTTTATTTCTGTTTTAACTATCACGTGTCAACACGTGACCATTGATCACGTGTGAGCACATGATACCTTATTGAGGTAATTCCTGATTTTTAATCAGGGAACAGTGCATAACATATTTGCTCATAACTTTTGCTCCCGGATGAATTACGAAGCCCATAATATATCAAATCGAAGGGTTTCTCGAGATGCTTCCAATACCATCAGAATTTAATAGTTTCTCCTTTGGGAGTTTATCAAAATACAGGCCTGAAAATACTGGTTCGCATTTCCTTAAGCGTATCGCTGCCATTTGATACCTTGGACTCTTCTGCGCAGAAATTTTTGGCGGGAACAGAATCATGAGGATTCCTAAGTGCGTTTTCTTCTGAGAGTCGTAAGGATCTCCCAAAAGAGTTTTCTTCCTTACGAGTCGAGAGGACCCGTAAGTGATGGATGAGGTTGACATGATCCGCATTTCACGGGGTCAGGGGTTGCTCTGGCCATTTCTCACGGGTTCAAGATTGACCTTAGCCGTGTTCTATAGGACCAGGATTTGCTCTGGATGCTTTTCACGGGGTCAGGATTGGCATAGGCCGTGTTCTGCGAGGACCAGGCTCCGCTCTGGATGCTTCCCACGGGGTCAGGATTGACATAGCCGTGTTCTGCGAGGACCAGGATCCGCTCTGGACGTTTCCCACGGGGTCAGGATTGACATAGGCCGTGTTCCACGTAACCAAGATTTTTGCTCTGGATGCTTCCTATGGGGTCTGATTGACATAGCCGTGTTCTGTGAGGACCAGGCTCCGCTCTGGACATTTTCCATGGGGTCAAGATTGACATAGGTCGTGTTCCACGTGACCAGGAATTTGCTCTGGATGCTTCCCACGGGGTCTGATTGACATTGCCGTGTTCTGCGAGGACCAGGCTCCACTCTGGACGCTTCCCACGGGGTTAGGATTGACATAGGCCGTGTTCCACGTGACCAGGAATTTGCTCTGGATGCTTCCCACGGGGTCTGATTGACATAGCCGTGTTCTGCGAGGACCAGGCTCCGCTCTGGACATTTCCTACGGGGTTAGGATTGACATAGGTCGTGTTCCACGTGACCAGGAATTTGCTCTGGATGCTTCCCATGGGGTCGGTTTGACATAGCTGTGTTCTGCGAGGACCAGGATCCGCTCTGGACGTTTCCCACGGGGTCAGGATTGACAAAGGCCGTGTTCCACGTGACCAGGAATTCGCTCTGGATGCTTCCCACGGGGTCTGATTGACATAGCCGTATTCTGCGAGGACCAGGCTCCGCTCTGGACGCTTCCCACAGGGTCAGGATTGACATAGGCCGTGTTCCACGTGACCAGGAATTTGCTCTGGATATTTCCCACGGGGTCTGATTAACATAGCCGTGTTCTGCGAGGACCAAGCTCCGCTCTGGACGTTTCCCACGGGGTCAGGATTGACATAGGCCGTGTTCCACGTGACCAGGAATTTGCTCTGGATGCTTCCTACGGGGTTTGATTGACATAACCGTGTTCTGCGAGGACCAGGCTCCGCTCTGGACGTTTCCCACGGGGTCAGGATTGACATAGGCCGCATTCTACGTAACCAGGAATTTGCTCTGGATGCTTCCTACGGGGTCTGATTGATATTGCCGTGTTCTGCGAGGACCAGGATCCGCTCTGACGTTTCCCACAGGGTCAGGATTGACATAATCCATGTTCCACGTGACCAGGAATTTGCTCTGGATACTTCCCATGGGGTCTGATTGACATAGCCGTGTTCTATGAGGACCAGGCTCCGCCCTGGACGTTTCCCACGGGGTCAGGATTGACATAGCCGTGTTCTGCGAGGACCAGGCTCTGCCCTGGATGTTTCCCACGGGGTCAGGATTGACATAGGCCGTGTTCCACGTGACCAGGAATTTTCTCTGGATGCTTCCCACGGGGTCGGTTTGACATTGCCGTGTTCTGCGAGGACCAGGCTCCGCTCTGGACGTTTCCCACGGGGCCAGGATTGACATAGGCTGCGTTCCACGTAACCAGGAATTTGCTCTGGATGCTTCTCATAGGGTCTGATTGACATAGCCGTGTTCTGCGAGGACCAGGATCCGCTCTGGACGTTTCCCACGGGGTCAGTATTGACATAGGCCGTGTTCCAAGTGACCAGGAAAGGTTGACTCTCGGTTGTTTGTGCATCGTCGGGTCATGGAACTGGGAATTTTGCCGCAGCTCCAACTTGTTGATGTCATGTCTGTTGAAATGAAACGGATATTGAGATGATCTCTAGGCTGTCTGTGAACCATTGAGATTTGGTTTCTTCTTCTGATGGAGCCTGGGGAGGGAAGGTGTGATTCCTTCTTTGTTTGCGCCCCTGGACTGTATACAGGGATTGATGTGATATCACCTGTAGGGCATAAATTTCATTTTTTCAAATTTTTTTTATTTCTTTCCGTGATGCTCTATCATTTCAGCTTTTATATCTCGAAGGCCGCGATTGCCTAATCATTTCGGCTATTTTTCGCGGTGCCCAATCATTTCGGCTATTTGTTTTATTTTTACTCACTGCTTTTTATTGCGAGTTGCCCAATCATTTCGGCTATTTTTGTATGCATACATTTTTACTTGCTGATTTTGTTGCAAATTACCCCACCATTTCGGCTATTTCGTATGCATGTGTGGCTCGCTGGCTTTTTGCTGCAAGCTTGGAATTAGACACCGATTTCGGTATCAACACCGCTACAACTGGGATGTTGCCAGGAGCGAATCATCATTTGCCTTCGTCGATGTCGAACAAAGGTGGCTTAGTAGACAGGGTTAGGATCCTGTCGACTAAGGCTTTTGACTTCATGAGCCGTAAGGGTCTCATAAAGGTATTTCTCTCTACGGGTCGTGAGGATCTCGTAGGTGCGTTTTCTCCTTAGGGATCGTGAGGATTCCTAAGTGCATGGTCTCTTATAAGTCGTAAGGATCATACAAGAGTGCTTTCTCCTTACAAGTCAAGAGGGCTTACAAGCGGGTTCACTGTGCAAACATATCCCTAGTCACGGATGGGACTTTGTTAGGGAAATGTTTATTCGCGCCCGTGGATTGTATACAAGGATCGGCATTGAGCCGCTTGTAGGGCAGCATTAGAGGTTGTGGTGGCCGCTTAAGAACAGGTTCAGATCCCTGTAGCTTAAGACTTTTGAATCTTATGAGCCGTGAGGGTCTCATAAGAGGGTTCTCCTTACGAGTCGTGAAGATCTCGCAAGTGTAATTTCTCCTTAGAAATCGTGGGGATCCCTAAGTGTGTTGCTCTCTTGTAAGTCGTAAGGATCTTACGCAGGTGGTTTCTCCTCACAAGATCGAGAGGACCTTGCAAGTGTCTTTTAATGAGATCGTGCTCTTTCGGGTTTTCACAAAAGCTCGCCGGTAGCCCTGCTGTTTTTACTCACGGAGCCCTTTCGGGTTTTCATCCGTGCCCATTTTGCTTATGGACATAGCGTTTTTTTTGTTTTTTTTATTATTTTTTTGTGTCAGCCTTGGGATGCTGTAGTCCACGGTAGTTTATCGACGTCTCGGTCAACAGCCAGTTTTAGGATATAGTGGTCCATTGTTAGTTTAAGCACGTTTCGGTCCGCAAACCGGCTACTACTTATAGAGTTTAGGCTTAGGAAGATAGCGAGCGGACATAGGCGTCGTCATCTATCATTGACCTAGGCCATGACTCGTCAGGCGTATTATTTTTTTAGGAAGCGACCTTTTATTGTCCTGAAAGATCTTTCACCATGCATGTCCATGAGTAGGTAAGCTCCACCTTGGTAGACTTTGTCTATGATATACGGGCCTTCATAGTTTGGCTCGAACTTCCCTCACTTGGCACGATTAGGGATCATGGGTCTCTTGACCACTAGCACAAGTTTGCCTTGGCGGAATGTTCTTGGCCTAGTCAATCTTTCATATGAGCGCGTCATCTTTGCTTTATAAGCCTCCAGATTTTGTTGCGCCATGAGCCGGGTTTTATCAAGGGCGTCGAGCTCCTCAAGACGAAGGTGAGCATTTTCTTCATCTGTTAGCTCGTAGCGAACTGCCACTCGTAGAGAGGGTAACTCTATCTCGAGGGGGAGTACCGCTTCTGTACCGAATACCAACGCGTACGGCGTTGTGTTTGTGGCAGTTTTGAACGTAGTTCGATATGCCCAGAGAGCTTCATGCAGTCTCTCGTGCCAGTCCTTCTTATTTCGAGACACCATCTTTTTCACGATCTTCGTCAAGGTCTTGTTGAAAGCCTCAGCTAGACCGTTAGCTCGAGGATTATAGACTGAGGAGTATCTCTATTCTATGTTATGCTGTTGTGCGAAGCAGCTGATCTTATGGCTTCTGTAGGCTGGTCCGTTATTGGAGATGATCTGTCGCGGAGTTCCAAACCGATAAATGACGTGCGTCTTGAAGAAATGGAAGATATTCTCCGTCTTCACTTCCCTCAGCAGTATTGCTTCTGCCCAATTGGAGAAGTAATCAGTTGTCGCCAAAATGAATCGATGTCCTCTGGACGATGCTGGTTCGATAGGGCCGGTTATGTCAGTTCCCCACATCTCAAATGGCCAGCTAGCCACTGTTGGATGCAATGGATTTGGATGCTGATGGATAAAGTCCCCGTGAATCTGGCACGAGTGGCATTGCTTCGCGTATTCGAGGCAGTCCTGGATCATCGTGGGCCAATAGTAGCCCATCCTTTTGATCTTCAGCTTCATCTTCGGGCCGGCTTAGTGAGAACCGCAAAGTCCGTCGTGAGTTTCTTGGATAACTCTTTTTGCTTCTTCAGGTCCCAAGCATCTTAACCACTGAGAATCAAATGAACTCTTGTACAGAGTATCATTGACGAAGGCAAAAGAAAGAGCTCGTTTCGTGAGCTGATGTCTCGAGGATACATCTTCGGGTGTTCAACGGGATTTGAAGTAGTTTATAAAGACTTCTCTCCAATCCATAGCCTTTTCCTGGTCTTTTATTTGCAGGGCCATTTACTCGGTCGCTCTCTTTTCTTCGGACGACTTCGGAGATATTTCCGCCGATGCAAGAACCCGACGGCTTTGCACAATGATTCTCACGTCATCGAGGCTCTCGTCAGCTAGTTCTTTAGCGAGCTTAGCTAATGCATCCGCCTTACTATTTTCCGCACGCAGTATACTTTCCAAGGTGTAGGAAGGAATTTGAATTAGCAGTTGTTGTACTCTCTTGCCGTACTTCACCAACTCTTGCTTGCACGTTTGATAGTCGCCGTTTACTTGACTAACGACCAGTTAGGAGTCTCCGTATATGAGAAGGTTTTCAATTCCCATGTCGATAGCGATCTCGAGACCTGCTATCAAAGCTTCATATTCGGCTTCATTGTTTGTCCTCGGCTCTGTTAAGGGGAAGGCAAAGCGCATTATCCCTCCTTATGGAGTCACGAAGATGAGGCCTACCCCTGATTTGATTATGGGGGTGCTTTGTTTGCGCTTTTTCATGGAAGATGCTCCATCGAAGTAAAGTTCCCACTGGGTATCATTATCTCTTCTCTCTTCATCGATCGTGTCAAACGCGTGCTCGTCTGGCAATTCGCAGTTTAAGGGAGATTCGGCAGGTATCGGATGCTCAGCGAGGAAGTCGGCGATGGCCTTGCCTTTCACCGCCTTGAGGGGTCGATAAGTCATCGAGAACTCCATCAAGAGCAGGGCCCATTTAGCGAGTCGTCCCGTTAATATAGCCTTTGACATTAAATATTTGAGAGGATCCACCTTAGATATGAGATGGACCTCATGTGCCAACGCATAGTGTCTGAGCTTCGTTATCGCGAAGATCAACGCCAGGCAGTGTTTTTCAATGGGAGAGTAATTGCTTTCTGCCCCCAGGAGAACTCGACTCAGATAATAAAGGGCTCTCTCTTTCCCTTGGTCATTTTCTTATGCCCACAGCGCGCCTAAAGAACCTTCGAGGGCTATTGTGTACAGGATGAGAGGTTTTCCTTTAACGGGAGCGGCCAACACTGGCGGGTTCTGTAGGTATTGCTTGATTTCATCCGGTGCGCTTTGGCATTTGTGATCCCAGATGAACGGAGTTCCCTTCTTCATTAAGTGACTGTAGGGGTAGCACTTGCCGGAGAGATTGGCTATAAATCGCCGGATATACGCGAGCTTCCCTTGGAGAGACCGCAGTTGCTTGAGAGTCCTTGGAAAAGGCATTTCCATAATCACCTTGATCTTTGACGGATCTATCTCGATGCCTCGGTGTCGGACGATGAATCCTAGGAATTTGCCCAAGGAAACTCCGAACGCACATTTGAGAGGGTTCATCTTCAAGTTGTATTGCCGAAAGCGTTGAAATACGATCTTCAGATGCTCTAGATGTTCCTCGTATGATTTGCTTTTAACTACGAGGTCGTCGATATAACATTCGACGATTTCATGTATGAGGTCATCGAAGATCTTCGTCATGGCCCTCTGATAGGTGGCACTGGCGTTCTTTAGACCGAAATGCATCACCTTGTAGCAGAATATGCTCAAAGGGGTCCGGAAAGCGGTATGCTTCTGGTCCTCGGGATGCATCTTTATCTGATTGTATCCTGATGAGCCGTCCATGAAAGAGAAAACTTCATGAGTGGATGTGTTATCTATCATCAGCTCAGTGGCTGGTACTGGAAAGTCGTCTTTTGGACAAGCTTTGTTGAGATCCCGGAAGTCCACACATATGCGCACCGTCCCATTTTTCTTCATTACTGGAACAATGTTGGCGATCCAGTCAGAGTACTGAACCTCTTGGATGAAACCAGAGTCAATTAGCTTCTTGACCTCGGTGTTGATGCTCATCTCAAGCTCGAGCCGCATTCTTCTCGGTGCTTGTTTGATCGGCTTGACGTCCGGAGATATTGCCAATTTGTGTACAGCAATCTCTGGATATAGTCCTGGCATCTCGGAATAGTTCCATGCGAAGCAATCTTTATGCTGCATGAGCACGTCCTTTAGCGTAGCCACCCTTTCTTCAGACAACAACTCACTGACGAATGTCGGTCGTGGGTCACTTGCCGTCCCCAAATCAATTTTCTTGAGGTTATCTGCAGTAGTATATATCCCATCTTCCAGCTCTTTCGACGCCGGTGGAAACTCCGAGATCACCTCGCCATCATCGTTTTCGAAGCACCAGGGGAGGTCATCCATATTCTCGATCTCTTCTTTTGACAGCGTTATCGCGTGACAGGTACGAGATCGTTTCCAAGATCGATGTTGATCTGGTTCTAATCTCGTTATACGCGTCGCTTTCGGTTCATGCTTCTGTGGCGGGCTTACCCTCCAACTGCTAGATAGAGCAAACCTGCTTTGTTGATATTGGTCTTCGACCCAGTTCTTGAAGGTGAAGCAGTCTTCGAGAGGATGTCTTATTGTTCGGTGATAGGAGTAATAGTTTGGGTGAGAGATCTCGTTCGCTTGCTCGGGGTGCTTGGACTCCGGGAGTGTCATCATCTGATGCTTTACGATGAGATTGAATATCTTCTTTGTCTTATCTTGGGGAAAAGAATATTCCCGGCCCATCTTCTTTATAAGGGACGGATCCCGGCTGCTCGACTCTTGCTCGCGTGGCTTCTTAGACCCGCTGGGCTGCTGTCGAACGTTTTTCCGTTCTTTGGTTTATTTTTGCCTCTGCGCCGGGTCTTCTGTATGACGGGCTGGTGACGAGGAGCATTATCATTCTCCACGGCCTGCTGAAGGAGGCGCTGCATCCTGGCTTTCTCGTAAATGGCCATTTCACGGTTATGGTCATCCCGGACCTTTTGACCCGCTTCCCTTATTAGCTTGTCCATCCGTTCTTCAAACGACGGACTCGGCATTTTGATGGCAGGATCTCGTTTTGGTTCAGGGTCAGCGTCTTTTAACAGGGCGTCTCCTTCTTCATCGAAGTCATGTATGATGTAGCTACCATGGACTCGTTCCCGTTTCTTGGATTGGACATATCTAAGCCCGACCGTTTCCATTCTCCCGTTGGGCAACTTTCGCTGAGTTCCGGGGACGTCCCAGATCCTATTGTAGAACCGAGCTTGTCGAATAGTCCGTCTGAAGGGTACCCCTTGGCGCTTCAATAGCCTTTTCAAGCCTTCCGTGTAGTATCTAGGCAGACAGATGGGCTGGAGCCTGTCAAGTGTAGAATCCGTACCATGCCAAATTTCTTTCTCCACTTTGGTTTCCGTGGATCGGTAGAATAGGATCGCCTTTTCATCTCTTCGCCTAGGAGGGACGTAGAATGTTTGCAGTTCTTGCACACTATAAGTTTCAAGTGCGTCGAGATCTTTGTAATGCTCCCGTGGAACCATGGCAACTTGCAAATTTTGATCTTCATCAACAACGGCTTGTATCGATGGCCAAGCAGAGAATACGGTATTGACCTCATCTTCCGAGTCGCTGTTAAAGATCAACATAGGGATGGACGGTCCCAGCTTGTTACATTGGGGCGGCCCTGAATAAACTATCTCTTCTTCCTCCTCGGTATCACTCCCGAAGACCGGAATAGTAGTGATGGCTTTGTTCTTCGGTCTGTGACATCTTTCTGTGTCCTCAAAATCTGGTAAGAAGTATTTTGCATCTTTGTATTTTCGAACTTCGTTCACGGAGAATGGGTTCAGTTCTCCTGTTACGGTATACTCGAGACCATCCTTGAAATACTTCATACACTAATGTTGTGTAGAAAGAATAATGTTGTACTCGTGTAACCAAGGCCTGCCGAGCAAAACATTGTAGCATGTCTTGGCTTCAATGACATGAAACTTAATGTCCGTGACAAGCAGCCCAAAGCGTAGTGTCAATATTATAGACCCAAGCATCCATGATGACTAGGAGTCAAATCCGGAGATGGTGATTTTATCACGAGCGAGGTGCTGAACGCTCATGCAGATTTCCTTCAACACTCTCACATTGAGGAGATTGATGGAAGACTCATTGTCAACCAGGATTTTACCTATCTTGATATCATGACAGTATTTTGAGACATAAAGGGGACGGTTATGCTCGCATGTCCCAAAGAGGAGATCTTCATCGCCGAAGGTGATATCCGCCGTGTGCACTTCTTTCAGCTCGTCCTTCATCTTTTCTTCGGCGAGGAAAGCTTGGAATTTCTCTGGCTCTTGTAGTGCCTTGATCAATGAATCTCTCGCCTCTTTGGATAGCAGAAGGGCGTCGAGAATACTTAGCTGCGAAGGTAGCTTTCTCAAGTGTGCCAGAACGTTGTAGTCTACCTTACTTTTCTTTGGCGGGTCCTTGGCTGTCAGCTCTTCGACGGCTTGGTCATCAAGGATGATATCCTCAAGGACCTTTTCTTTCCACTTATCTCTTCTATTTGACCCACTGTTCGAGGGCCCAAGATTCTTTTCGGGTAGCGTACGATTGCGCAGCTGAATATTTTCATAGGTCTTCGATTCTTCCTCTTTTCCCGAGGTAGACTCTTTAAAGAGAGGGCCAAGAGTCATTTCTTCGTCAGAGTCGCTCCCGAAGGTGAGAACTTACGGGCCCCCAGCGTCGACCATGTGACAGCTGCCGGTAGTTCTTTTACGCTCCTCGGTCGTATTTCTTTGCTCCCGATGAGTTTTGCATTTCATCCGCTTGAAATGTTGCCAGTGAGCATCATATCCCTGCCACCATCTTTTAAAAGCGTTGAACTCTTCGGTGGGGTGCGCAATCTTTCGATGATATAAGCAGTAGCTAGGATGTATTTCCACTTCACCAAGAATGTTTCCTTCGGAGGGTGGCAGCTTCATTCCCATCGATATGGCTTTGGCGAACCTCTTCCTCGTCTTGAACCTGCTTTTATTAGCGGCGGATGTACTTTGATCTGACGGGGGTGTGTCAACCCTTTTGTCCAGTTGCCGGCGTTTGGCTTTTTCGAATATGGCCATCTCACGCTCTCGATCGGCTTTGCTTTTCAGAAGAGCTTCGTTTAGGAACGCATCAATCATTTCGTCTGATGGTTCTAGAAGTTCCGGCTCAGGATCTGCCCCCAGTTTCTCTGCGTAAGGAGCTTCTTCATCATCTATCGACGAGTGGGAGATCATATAGAAGCTTGCCACATAATCTTCAGGCTCATCTGACGAGTCTTCTCCATTGTCGTCGTCTCCGTCCTCAAGGACGTGGCTGAGAAATTCTTGGAGTGTGACGGGAGTCCGCGCTTTTTGATTATATTCTTCCAACGCGTCAATCTGTTTTTTCAGGTCCGTGCGCTTGTCACCAGGCTTCATGGGATTCTTGGCTTTCTTCTTTTTCTTCGAAGACTTTGGCGGCTAGGTGTGAGTGCTTTGGCTATCACCACCAATCTTTGGAGTTGGGCACAGTTTCAGCATTCCCTCGATGATGTGGGTTCCAGTGGATTTTTCCACCTGATCGACGGGCATGTTTGGAGATCTTTCAGCATTCTTTACGTCTTGGCTGAAAGAGTGATCTCCCACGGAGCTTCTTCTATGAAAAAACATGATGCCCCCGGTGTGTCCGTCTTCTTGGGAGCGTGTGGTTGTGATGGGTTCTTCCAATTCTCGGACAGGGCAAATTTGCCCTGTTGGTATTGATCTTCAATCCATCCTTTAAAGACAAAGCAATCTTCAATTGGATGGCTTACTGTTTGATGGTAGGGGCAATAATTGGGACTATTAGCCTCGCCGGGTTGCAACGGTCATTTTGGATTCGGCAGATTGATGAGCCTGTTGCGCACCGCTAGCTCGAACAATCTCTTCATTCTGTCCCGGGGAAACGAATAAGAGCACTTCATCTTCTCATTATAGAATTGCCGCCTCTCGTCTAGGCGATCAGTTAGTTTTGGGCCAATGGGCTGCTGTTGAGTATTCACAACGAAGGTCGCTTCCCCTTTGCCCTTTTCGTTCCGTGGCTCCGGCTTTGAAGGAGACGGTCTATAACCCATCTGGTCCATTTGGGCCAGTCTGTCAATCAAGGCCTGAAACGTGGTCGGCTTGAAGAACATCATGAATTGGGAAATAGTTGCCTGAGGGTCCAGAGTGCCCACGAACATGCCCACTGCCGGCGCTTCCTCGATGCGCTACTCATATTTTGACCATAAATTTCGCCATCGTATTGCGTATTGCACCCACGTTTCACCTGGCTTTACCGTGGCATTGATCAATGCCGTTATTGGGGTGCGTTCACTAGCACTCGCGAAACGCTGGGTGAATAATAGCTCCATCTCTGCAAAAGTCTTGACGGAGTCATTTGGAAGTTCAGAATACCACTCGAATGCCGTCTCCGACAAGCTACCAACAAACCGGCGGAGCAGAAGTTTATCATCACCCCCGGTGTTGCCGCACAAGGCTCTGAACTGGGCAACATGCTGATGCGGATTTCCCATCTCTTTATATACATGAAATTTAGGGATCGTATATCCCAGTGGGTACCTTATTTGGTCATACCAGCCTGGATAAGGTCGTCCAGTCTTAACGACCTGCCTAGCTGCTTCGTTCGCCTGGTGAGTTCGTATTTGCTGAGCGATGTAGTCGTCCAAGGCGGCCTTAGAGATTGTCTCTTCTTTGGCTGCTGAAAGAGCCGGAGGAGGGTTCGATGTTTCCCCTCTGTCGTCTTCAATGATGATCGGGGGGTTTTCAGCTGGAGGTTCCTGCTGTAACATCATCCCAGCCATGTCTTGGAACAAAAGAGCCATTCGTTTTATATTGGCTGCCTGCTCCGCAGCCTCTTTTTCTTTCCACTCGAGCATTCTTCGGAGGAACTCGGTATCAGTTTCTTGTTCCCGACATTGCTCCGAGGTCTCTGGATTTTCTTTTGGCCCAGTGAGTGCGTCCATTGCAGTCAGCATCTCCAGAAGTTTCTGCTGCTGTTGTTCCTGAGCCTTCGTTATCGATCGGGGAAGCGGTCGATGACTCGTAGAAGCATGACTTTCTTCTTTTCCGGAAGCCATATAAACGGTAAACGCCCCAAGTTTATATGGCTTTCTCTGGCCTCCTTCTCTTGTGAGCAGTTGAAGTCGAGGGGGCCGTTGCAGCGGGCACCCAGACGGATGACGTCTTCTGTGGTACCACGAGATGGCTCTTTTCTTGCTGAGCTTTGAGCTTCTTTGGCCGGCGAGAGTAGTCCTGGTTAATCACCGATTCCTGGACCTGTCGCCAGACTTTATAAATTTTGGAGGACAGCCGCTGAGGGGGCTGCTCCGTCTTCTTTTCTGTAGTAATCTCCATAGGTGGAGGAGATCTCTTCAATACGACAGTCGGAGCGTTCTTACGAACCCTCCTAAGCGGTTCAAAGCTGTTCCCAGTTGGAACAGCAGCATTGATTTCCACCATGGGGGCTGGCGGAGTTAGCCCAGGGGGGAGTTGCCCCCGGCCTTCCTTACTCGGCGCTAATGGCGACGTCAAGCATGTCGTGCGGATGGGATTGTCTCAGTTGTAGGGGTGACTTCGTCATGCCCTCTGTGTTGGCGAAGGGCTGTCGCCGGCGTCAGCCTCTTAAAGACCGATGTCCGTTGAGAAGCAATGTCCAATCTGTCAAAGACAGACCTTTGGGCAGGGGAAGCAGCTTTGGGACTTCGCCTGGAGCAGGAGCCGGGATGGCCAGCCTTGTGAATACTGACTTCTTGGCAGAAGAAGCCTCTCTGATGATTTCGTACGCTTGAACCGGGATGGCTATCCGCTTAAGGATGGCTGCTTCAGGTATTACGGGCTTGTTAGCGTTCTGGCCTAGTCTGCTAAAAACTGAGGCAGTGGAGTTGGGTGACCTGTTGAGAGGGGCCGCGGTAATGGTAATTCGATCAAAGACCGACTTCTTTAGGGCTTCTTGCGGCAGCATCGGGGCATTGAAGCTCATGGGTAGGATCATAGTCCCAAAGAACAGCCCGGTGGTGGCCTGAGTTACTTGGTCCACCGGCATTGTGAACAGGGAGGCCGCCTGGGGCCCGTAAGTTACACTTCTAGATGAGGCGGAACGGGAGTTGCAGTTGCAGCTGGAGCATTTTGTGCAGGTAGAAGCCATTGATCTTTTGTTTTCTGCATAGAGTAAGACACCAAATCTTAGTACCTCGAACCCAAGGGCAACCATATCAAACGGCGATTCGTTCGCGAACACGACACACGAAGTGTGGAGTGGAAAGAGGAAAAGGTCCCACCGGGCGTGCCAGAATCTGTTCACCGCCAAAAACCGGGAAGACATGCGTCTTGCCGGAATTTGGGGGCAGATGCTAATTGGTGCTATCCGTCCACCTCTCTGAAGATTCCAAGTTGATTTATGACACCACGTATCGAAGATTTAGATAGATGCGGCCGATGTAGCAGATTTCGTCAGATTCCCCCTCATTTGAGGGGTTTTTGATTGTGGAGACGCTCTTCCCTGCAGGCGCAAGCCCCTGCAGTTAATTACGCTACCGCATTGCGGTAACAACTTTCTCCTTCTCCAGATGGTCACTTCGTGTCGTGGGTGTTTGTTTTGTTTTTAGTTGCCCATGGATTGTATACGGAGACCAATTTATGTCGTCGCCCGTAGGGCGTGGATTAGTCCAAATCCGTATATTCTTAGATTTAGGGTTGGGGGTTGGGTTTAAGGATACGTTAGTCTCATTTGAGATTAAGATCAACTTAAACGTTTGTTAAGAACACGTTAGTCTAATTTTTAGGCTAAGATCAACTTAACGGGATCATTTAGATCCGACAAGAGAGCATTCGGGCTCTGTTGTTTAGTTTAGGGACTTTGCGGTCCATTGTTAGTTTAAGGACATTACGGTCCAAGGTTAAGGACATCATAGTCCATGAGTTTAAGGACCCCACAGTCCAGTTTAAAGACGTCATAGTCTGTGAAATGTGTGGTTGTCGAGACCCGTCACCTCTCTGAAGACGTTGAAGGATTACAACGATAAATATCAAAGGAGTGAAGAGATGTACCCTTGAACCAAAGTTGATTGGGGGATCTGTAGTCCAATTTGGAACTAAGATCAATTAATTAGATTATGAGCACATTGGCTCAGTTAAATCTGAATTGAGGACTTATGGCCAATTTGGGCTAAGTTCAATTAAGTTTGAAATGTTGGCCCTTTATTGGACTATTGAACATTTGTCTGGGTTCAGCCCCCCCATTATTTAGCAATGCTAAACAGGGCTTGGGACTCTGACAACATTTTGTCTTTGTCTGGGCACTGACCATTCATCATGGCTCTGGGATTTTATTTTGGATGTCACATAAAATGATCAAGTTCGGAAGAATGTAGTTGGGGTTCAATCAAAAGAGAGATCTTGTCTCAGAAAAACTTAGCCAATTTGGGCTAAAACTGGTTTGAGAATAGTGTTAAACACTAACGTATATTTGGCGATCACGTGTTCCCACGTGATGCGCTTTAAAACAGTGTTAAACACTGGGGACAAAATGCTCAAAATAGTGTTAAACACTATAAAGGAAGGGGTCACGTGGGGTCACGTGAGGCGCCTGAGATGGGGCCAGACCTCCTTTATTTTATTCTCAAATCTGTAAATAAGTGTTAAACACTTCTGATCTTCTGGCCATCACGTGTTGGCACGTGATAGATATCCATGTATTGATTATTAAAGTGTTTATTAGGGGTCACGTGAGGACACGTGAGAGCGCCCAAAATCAGTACCGCCTTTGCCTTTGTTCTCTTTGTTTTGAAGGTCACGTGGGAGCACGTGAGGCATTGCCTCTGGGCTAATTCCTTCTTATTTTGGGGAGTCTGTTTAAGGGCCGCATAGGAACACGTGACCTAATCTTGTTCCTTCTTTTCTGATTATTGAGGATGGGGGTCACGTGTCACCACGTGACCCGGTTCTTTATGTGCATGGAGAGCTTTAAGTCTCTTGTTTTAAGAATTAAATTCTCTGTTGGGTTAAACACTAATTCTGTTTTAGAGGAATTAAATTTTTATGCATGTGGAAGAATTAAATTCTTATGTAGGGTTAAACCCTAATAAATTCTCATATAGGGTTAAACCCTCGTTCTGTTTTAGAGGAATTAAATTCCTGTGAATTTGGGAGAATTAAATTCTCATATAGGGTTAAACCCTCGTTCTGTTTTAGAGGAATTAAATTCCTGTGAATTTGGGAGAATTAAATTCTCATATAGGGTTAAACCCTAGATCTGTTTGGAGGAATTAAATTCCTATGAATTTGGGGGAATTAAATTCCTTAAACTCAGATTCTCCCTCTAGGTCTTGGATCTGCATGGCGGAATCTCCCCGATGAGAATTAAATTCTCAACATGTGGGGAGATCTGCTTCTGTAGATCTTCAACCAAAGGAAGAACTAAATTCTTATTCAGAAGAGTTAAACTCTTAAACTTGAGAATTGAATTCTCTTTTATTTTATGGAGCTTAGATCTCTTTCCCCTTTCTCACCTAGGGTTTCTTTTCTCTGAAAGGAACTTCTTTTCTCTCTTGAGAATTAAATTCTCCTCTCTATTCTCTCTGTTGTTGTTTTTTCTCCAGAAAATAAAAATTCCAAGATCCCTTCTCTTCTCTTCTTGGCTCCTATTTATAGGAGAAAGAAAAGAATCAATTTGTTTAGTGAATCTTTCATTGAAAGATTTTTGGTTGTTTTTGTAACCAACATGATCTTTTAGATCACTCAGTGAATTTTATTCACCATTAGATTTTTAATCCAAAAGATATTCTGTCTGCTATTTTTGGTGAATTTTAGGGAAATCTTTCCGTGTATAAAATCTTTCCATAAATTGGTGATTTTTAATCACCATTGGATTTTTAATCCAATGGTGCTCTAATTTACAGAGCACCATCTTTTTTGTTTGGAAAGATTTAAAGAAATATTTTCCCAGTCAGGGTCTTTGATTTCTCTTAATTAGAATTTAATTCTATTATTTCATAAGGCTTTTAAAAGTCTATCACGTGTTGGCACGTGACCTCTTTATTTGATTATTAAATAGAATTTAATTCTATCAATT
Organism: Agapanthus africanus; assembly: GCA_030015575.1. NCBI lineage: Eukaryota > Viridiplantae > Streptophyta > Magnoliopsida > Asparagales > Amaryllidaceae > Agapanthus > Agapanthus africanus. The sequence continues at coordinate 21,176,511 of CM057348.1, read as the reverse complement.
AAAGAGTTTAGGAACCTGTCACGTGACGCTCTTGATTAAACATTTTATTCAGAATTTAATTCTGCCTTCTAACAGAGCTAAGGAATCATCATGTGTCAGCACGTGACCCTTGGTCACGTGTGAGCACGTGATGTCCCATTGGGGTTTTTCCTTAGTGTCTTATTATATTTTTGTTTGACTAGAATTTAATCCTATAAAGCAGAGATCACAGGAACCTATCACGTGTCAACACGTGACCCTTGGTCACGTGTGAGCACGTGATACCCCATTGAGGTATTTCCTGACTGTTTTGTTATATTTTTGTTTGACTAGAATTTAATTCTATAAAGCAGAGATCACAGAAACCTATCACGTGTCAACACGTGACCCTTGGTCATGTGTGAGCACGTGATACCACATTGGGGTATTTCCTGATATTTTATCTGGGAACACTACCCCACACCCCGTGGTCTACATCAAACATCGACCATAAACCAAATACCAGTCGGTCCATGGCAAGTCTACGTGAGAACAGGAGACAGGATCTCCATTAAGTATGTCTCGACTGGTACCCAAGATAAATGGAGTGTGTTTGACGCCTTACCTATGACACTAATATAAGTGCTTCCATAACCGTCCCATACCAGTTAAAGTTACACTTACATATGCCCCATAGACGTCGACAATGCAATAATTTAACTGGTTCCGCTGATTGTGTACAAGTACGTGTCACTTCACTTATTCATTCACGTTTTAACACTAATGTACTTGCCACAATCTAAATCACTAATATCTATCACTGGGTAATGTACACGAACACTAGGTCATCACTGCTTCATGACCACTATTCAATAAGGATATAACCGCTACATGATATGATGAGAATGCAATTAATTATAATGCGAATATAACATAGCATCCAGTGTCATACCATTTGTAAAATTTACTATAAATCATACGTGCAGAATTAAGAAAAACAATATAAAAGGGGTAAGAGGTATGTTTAATTATCTATCCATCAAAATTAGTTTCGCGTCAATCGGATTTCAGGGTTGCTAGTTATGGTCATTTCATTTTAAGTGTTCACTGCGGGAAATCCAGTTTCTGAACTAGAAGTCCGTTTCGTAACACGTTTTACTCCCAGTTGGGAGCATAATTAAGTGACTCTATAGTTAAATAGTATGTATATTTTTCTGTTGTGTTTCTAACTCATCAAACGGATTATCAATAGCATTTCTGTATTAAAAGTTATGTCCTGTCTAGTGTAGCTATGCAAGAGGAGTCACTGCAGAAACTGCAGAACACCTAGGTACGTAAAATGCAAATTAAATATCAAATAATGGTGAAATAGCACGGGAATAGATTCAGGTGTTAGATAACTAAATTATCTATGTGGCCATATAGGGCTCCGTGCATTTTCAGTTTAAAGAAGGGGTATACAGGTGTTCCAAATCCAGGCATCCAAAACGAACGCTGCCCCGGACTGCAGTTCAGGACCACGAATCACCTTAGTATTCATTGATATAACTTATAAAAATGCAAATATGAATTATGGGGTGCTATAGGTTTATCTGTTAGCTTCGATACGAGCCCTAGCACTTTGAGATCCGATATATAGATAATTTATTATGATTTTAACCGCTCAGCTTGTCCGAGAAAAATCTGCTTTCACAAAGGTTATTGGGTTGTCGTTTTAGGGAAGGTAACCAACATTATTTTACAGCCAAATTTATATACGATATTTGCTAACCACACAGGGTTTCATTGATCATGAGTTCCTCCATTCTAAAGTAGATTTTCGCTTAAGATCTAGCGTCAACACTAGATTAATTAGAGCAATGTAAATTTATATATAAATGTGTATCAATATATAGCATATTAGCATGTAAAACAAGTGAGGGGTTCACTTGCCTTTAGTCTCTTGATATATAAGCGACGCCGCTTGCGGACTTCGTCTCGACACACGAGACGATGCGATACTGGACACGGCGCGTGGCATGAGCGTGATGCGTGGAGATCCGGTACTGGGCGCGGTGGCGATGCGGGCGTGATACGGTAGTGGGCGTGGTCCTGGCTCGGAGCGTGGTGCGGGAGCGGCACGGCGCGTGTACTGGATCGAGCGCGGTGTGGCACGGGGGTTGGCACGACGTGGCACAGGAACTGGGCACGGGGCGCGACACGTCTGGGTATGCGGTGGTACGGAGGCGGGCATGACGTGGCACGGGAACTGGGTACGATGGTGGCATGTACGGGTGTGATGGCGACACGGTGCTAGACACGGAACGGTCGGAGCACGTAGTGGCACTGGTGTAGGGCATGGTGGTTCAGGAAGATAGGCACAGTGGCTGGGTCCAGAGCTCATCGGCGGTGAGTTGCAGGTAGCGGCGATGTCGGGGAGCTCGTTGGTGAGGGGGTCGGTTTTGGACATGAGGAGATCGTCTTGGAGCAGGGGCTAAAGCGACTGGAGCTAGGTTAGATTCGGCTAAGGCGGGGTTTTGTGGTTGCTAGGGCTCGGGTGATGGGTTGAAGCGGGAGGTTGCCGAGGTGATGTGCAAGCGATGGTCGACGGGATCGGGGCTCCGGCGACGAGGGTTTCGGGTGCGAGTTGTAGGCGTGCAGGGTGATGGGTTGCAGGAGTTCTCTTCGAGTGCTCGGGAGAAAGGGGTGGTGTCGTCGTGGGTTCTCGTTGGGTGGTGGTGAGGTAAGGAAGTCGGCGAGATGGGGATGCCGACGAGAGTGGAGGCGGTCGGCGGTTGCAAGCGGAAGGGCAAGTTAAAGAGAAGACGGGGAGGAGTGGGGAGCTCGGAGGTCGCAGAAGGTGGTGAATGCATGGTCGCCGACGGTGCTCAAGCGGCGATTGGGGTGCAGGTTCTTGGTGTCGGTTTGAGTTGCAGTGGGTCTCGTCGTCACGGAGGAAGGGAAAAGGAGGAAGGAGAGAAGGAGAAGAGGTGGAGATAAGGTGCTGGGGAAGATGATGATGGCGAGGTGGTAGTGGGTGCTGTGGGGTTGAGTTGTGAGGAGAGAGGGAGCGAGGCAGGCGAGGGGAGCGAGTCTCGCGAGAGTGGGGAAGTGGGCACAGCCGTTGGAGCGTGGGCGCGGGTCTCGTGGAGCGCGAGGGGTAGAGGACGTTGAGGAGATGGAGGAGTTTGGCGAGAGAAGCGCGCGTGGTAGTTGATGAGAAAGGAGCGGGGACGTGGTCGCTGGGGTGGAGCGGGTCGCGGGGATGTGGGGTGAAGGAACGGGTCGTGGGCGTGAGGTGGGGCGAAACGAGGGAAAACGAGCGGGAAAAGGGACTGAAGAGAGGAAGAAGAAGGGAGTGGGGAAGCGGGTCGGTAGGGTAGAGTGAAGGGTTAGGGGGCTGGGCCTGTGGGCTTTATAAAATTTTAGGAATTAATAAAAGGTTAGGGTTTGATAGTTAGGGTTTTAAGATTTAGATTAGGAAATTAAAATCTGAAATTAAACTTAGGAAATTTTGGAAAAATAATAATTGTAAAAGTTTGAAATAGAAATGTTGGGAAAAGTATTTATTTAAAATACGGAAGATACTTATAATGGAACTGGGTATTACATTTAATATCTAGAAAGTTCCAAAAATCGATGGGACAACCAGATATAAAGTTCACAACGTACTCAGTCCGAAGAAAGACAAGCGAAAAGTATATTATGTTCAATTTCGACAACAGGACAATTTTTCAAGTGTATTTGCAATCATTTTAAATTAACTGGATTATTATGTAAACATATATTCGAAGTTTTTATATCTAAAAGTGTGAATAATATACCATCTCAATATATTTTGTCAAGATGGACGAAAAATGTTAATCAAAATATTGTCATGACGAGTATCGTAGCACATTCGGTACAAATGACTGAAATGTCACGGTATAGTAATTTATGCAATGAGTTCAATCTAATTGCCGTGAAAGGTGCCGCGTCGGAGAATGGATACAAAATTATGCTTATGAAATTGTCCAAACTTGCGATACGAATATCTGAAATTACAATTAAAATACCGTATATGAAAGAAGACTTGGTAGATGAAGCAAGAGATGATTTGAAATTCGTGAAAGATAATATTTCAAAAATACACAATCCTTTACCATCTAATCCTATGGGTCATAGAAATAATCAGATAAAATCTTGGATAAATAATAAAAATAGTGATGAGAAAAAAAAGAGGTTACGCAGAGGATGCAACCAATTAACATTCCATAACAAAAGAACTTGTCCGATGAGACAAACATAACATGTAGAAGATATATATCCCAGTCAACCGAATCTCATGTGTCTTGAGCCGTCATGGGATTTGAACCAACCGTTTGGTTGGTCAGAATAATTTATTGTAAATGAATAATATTTGATGTAAACGAATGGTATTTGATAAACTATAACATATTTTTTTTGAGTTTTTGGTAAATGAATGACATTTGTTATAAATGAATGATATTTGATATAAAGGAATGATACTTGATATAATATTAGTTGTTTATATTGGTTGTGTCAATCAATACTATTGTTAAATTTGTTGGTGTTTATAAAAGTGTTAATTAATGATGTTAAATCTCTGGAATGTAGTTGTTAAATATGTCAATTAATTTACTTTCTGTTGGTGCAGAAAATATAACCGCTACTTAAAACAACAATTCCATAATGCGATCTCTGTTCCTGTAGTGAGTTCAAAAGATAATCGCTACTTTATGTGGTGGTTAAATAGTCTACTCCCTATTTCTATAGTGAGCTGAATATGTAACCGCTACTTTATGTAGCAGATACATAATCTGCTATGTTGGGGAAAAATATAAATGCTATTTTAACTAGCGGTTAAATAGTCTGCTATGTTGGGCAAAATATAACCGCTATTTTAAGTAGCGGTTAAATGGTCTGCTCTATGTTGATGCAGTGAGCTCAAAATATAATCGCTACATTAAGTAGTAGTTAAACAGTCTGCTCTGTTGGGGTTGCTGCTGCAGTGAGCTAAAAATATAACCACTATTTAAACTAGTGGTTTTGTTTTAAGTAGAACCAAAAAATATACTTGAGAAATCATATATCGAAATTCATATACAGAAATTTAGATCATTTACACACAAATGTACATCATTTTCTCACAAATATACATCATTTACAGAAATCAAATATCAGAATTCAGATACAAACATCAACATATTGTATATACTTATGAAATCTAAAAATTTATTGTTCAACACACAACACATAATATACACATGCAAAATCTAAATTTATTAGATCATTTGGGTAGTTTCTGATTATCTATCTCATAACACATCCTATATTTAAAATTAACTATAGTATTTATGTCACATTTTTTTGAGTTCAAAGGAAGTCCTCGCAACAAGCAATCCATGTATTTCATTACAAATACACCGTAATTGAGTGATCAAGTGTCTTTGTCTCGGATGACCCTGATTCTCACCAAATTTACAAGCCTTTGGTAAACCAATTTTGCTGGGATTTGATACACCATTCACTTTATGCCTAATAAAATAATATTGTTGCAAAAAAAATTTGTTGAGTTAAACAAATTATTACAACTTATAAGCAAATGAAAATAGTGATCGTTTTAAAATTGGACTAACCAGTACTTCACATTCAAGTTTATATAGTTTCATGACATCTTTGAACATTAGATCATATAGCAAAAAAATTTCCTTTGTAATGTACCAGACACACAAAATCTAATGATCTTCGTGATGCCTGAGAATATAAACCTGGAATTAAAATTTTAATTCATCACTATAAATCATATTTGTTGCAAATAAAACAAAAATGAGAAAAATAAAATGCAGACTTACCGTTTCACACTCTAATACAGACTTCTGGACAGGATTTTTCCATTTGACTCATTCCAGTAAGCTAGATCCGCACTTGTGGTTGCTCTTTAGTTTCTCCGCTTTGTATCCTTGAAACAATCATGGAGCATCGTCTGAAAAATAAAAAGTAGAATGAACAACACGATATTGAATATTATTTAGTTGGTGTACAAAACGTATTGAATTACAATGACTTACATAAAATTCAGCATAAAATAAGAAGCTATTGGCGGAAGATCTGCATTTGCATAACAAATCGATGTAAGCCGTTATCATTTCTCCTCTAATGCGCTTCCCAAGTCGCAGTGAGAGAAAGTCGAGAAAATATACAACTGCTCCTTCTTTTATATGAAGGAATTCAATTTCTATGGAGCTTATCAAAACATGAATATTTAGTATTTGACTTCTAAATATGAAATTATAATTAATTCATTAAAAATAAAGAAACCTTATTTTCCCTTTCTCGTCAAAGTGTTTGATCTATAGTTTCGTACGTACCTTTTTCGATTTTGAGATGTGATATTTAATTTCTTGTACGGGCTTCTTTTCTTTCTTTCTTTTTTCTTCTTCTCTGAATTTGTATAAGGCGAGAGAAAGAAAGAACTTGGCTTCTTTAGACTCCTTGATTCTTCCATTGATTCTCTTAAAATTTCTTGTCTTATTGGATCAGTCGGATCTATACCCGCTTCAATAAGCCCTTTAATTAAAGAACCACGTTTTATTTCTTCCACGACATCTGTCCGACTGCCCAGAGATGGAAAATCCATCACAATAGGTTGTTCAAACCGTAATTCCTTAGAGATATCCTCTTCCGCTTCATTTTTTAAATAGGTTTTTCTACTTCAACTTCGGAGGTTATATATTCCCAACCTATGTTCAAGTTTGTATCGGCGGCACTTAAATCAACCTCAAATTCATCAATGGTCTCCTCCTCTGTCTTTTTTCCAATCATCTCATCAACATTTTCATCCTCGGGAATTTCAACCATAAGATTTTCATCCCCTGCCTTTTTTCCGACGGTCTCCTCCCTCGCATTTGTTTCAACGGCCTTCTCAATATTTTGAACCTCGAGTTTTTAGTCCTGACATTTTCATCCCTTTTTGAGGCTTCATCCCTCCCTTTTCATCAATCTCATCCTTTAAAATTTGGTTGATCTCTTCGTGTAATCGAATAAGATTGTCGTTATCCAAAAAAGATTTATTAGGTTCAACCGAGTTCATCTATAAATAATAAGTAATAAATATCAATAATTGGATCTAATATGTTAAAGGTAATATAAAACAAACCAAAACATAAACAATAGCTACATAATCGAGAAGCAACTGACGGCTAATCTCAATATTAGGCTCGTATATCGTAGTTGGTTGACTGTGGGGGTGTATTAACTTCTTGGTAATAGTAGTGTACTAAGCGAAGTAGTCGCTAGCCACATCCTGACCTTCTCATGTACTTGCATCAAATTCAACTCCTTTTTCTTCGATATCAATTTGGGCTTCATCCCACAAATTGATATACTCCAAAATCACATTGTATACTGGTTTCTTCTTGGTTGGTTTTTCCTTCTCAGTTTGTTTAGCTTGAAAGTTAATGGGTACACTCTGAATACCGCCAAATTGTCGGATTATTCTTTCGGAATATTGCCACTGGACAATATCAAAACAAATGAGAGAAACTCGTAACAGTCCAGAGTATTTACTGAGAAGGAAAAGTCTTTAGATGCACCAACATACCCGGTGTATGGATCCCATGTGAATTGTCATTAAAAAAACGGTTGAAAATATTTATCATTATTCATAAAGAATTAAACAAATGTCGTTAAATTAAGTAATAAAATAGTAATTACCTGTAATTCATTCAAATTATCAAGTATACCCCGGTAGAAAGTTTTATGATGATGGGTAAATCGATGTGTGCGTACACCCTATTATCTAGCAAGAGGTCTACTCTCCTTGATGTTAGTATCGGAAATAGGCCAAATAACTAAAATCCCGGTATATGCCCAACATTGAATAAAAATTAATTCTTAGATTCGCTACACTTATCTTTACAATAAAAAAAATATACAACTAATACGATACCTGCAAAATTGTAAGACACTTCATTTGTGTTAATATTGTCCCTTAGCAATCTAACATGATTTGGGATTTCCTTTATTTTAAGCATGGCTACATACATATTTATGTTTATTGCATGGTCAATTATAACATGGATAGTTCTTTTTTTTAGCAAGAATTAGGACAAGGGAGGCATGGGCACACTCATATCTATGTGCCCCTCCTCCATATCTTCTCCTATTCTCCTCCTACTTCTCTCATTCTCTACACCTCTTTTTCCCATTCTCTTGGCTGCCCCCTCCCCTTTCACACACTCACGAACACTCTCACACTCACCAGAAACACAACCTCTACACTAATCAACTCAAATATCCTCCCCTTGATGCCAAGTACCACTTCTTCAAGTGAAGCCCTCATCAAACCTTCAAATGACATCCTACAAGCTTGAGCTTCTCTTCTATCTCTTCATATTGGTAAAAATCCTTATTTTATAAAGTTTTACATGTATTTAGAGTTTCAAATATCGGTTAAGTTTTTAAAAACTAGGAGTTTTAGTGAAATTTTAGTGTTCAAACAAAATCTGGTGTAGTTTGGGATTTCTGGAAAATATTTTGCGTATAGATTTGGCCCATTTAGACCACTAGAAGACCCCACCAAGAGAACGAGACCCTAACTCCCAAGCCGGGCCACAAATTGCGGTAAAACAATATATTTTGAAGGTTCAATTTTGGATTTAGATGTTGGGGTTTGGTCAGTAGATCTTATATATGATATATATGTTCTTTTTATATGCTAAATTGTCTCAGATTCCCTGAGTCAAAATCTAGAGGTGTTTTACTTAGCTTTTTGACGATGTTTTAAGGTTTTTAAACTTGATAATCCGTATTTTAAAGTCTTGATGCGTTCTTTTGTTTTAGAACAGAGAATCCGGAGTTAATTCATGGTAGTTAGCACAGGATGGCTTATGATGGGTCATAGGTTCTAACCTATGAGCGTTTGTTCGTTATATCGATATCGAATTGAATTCTTATATGCATGTGTGGTTATGTGATGGGTTTGATTGCGGAGACCTCTGAGGCGGCGACGAAGGGTAAGGCGGTCGTAGGATACGACTAGCTCGATCGAAAACAGTAAGTAGATTATATCTACGAGTGGGGAATCTGGTAGATAGCGTATAACACCCCCGTGAAACATAACTTTTATTATATCATTGAAATTACTTAAGATTCATGTCATGTACGTTAAACTTATTCGTAAATTAGTAAATTACATTAGTATCACTTAGCAGGCGTATTGTAGATGCACTTGATAGAACACAAGCACAAGTACTAATGATTGTCATGTCGCACGATCACAGACTCGCATGGACACTATACATCATTAGTACTGCCATGTCACGTAGAACTTGCCATACTTACGTATTGTAATAAGATCGACGTTATACTAGGACGATATATATACGATCATATTGGATGCGTGTACGAGACTTGGAGTCCGTACTATTTGCCGTGCGTATACGTGACACGAGGTGTCCGTATCGACCGTGGGGCTGGTGTATGAACGAGATGCCTGTTGGGGTTTGGTGCCCGCGCCGCCGAGGCCGCGACCGAGGCGGAAGCGAAAACAAAAATTTACACGAGCACCAAACACCCGTAAAACCCAGGAAACGATCCAAAAACCTAAATTAGCTAAGTAGAAATGTAAGGGTGCAGAAACTACAACTTTCAACGCGTGTCCACCCAATTGGGGAAGACCCCTCCAAGCTCGTAGCCATCGGGATCATGCTTGAAAGACGACCACCCTCGCCAAAGACGATCCACCCGAGGGAAACCGAAAGAAGTTCTAACCGATGATCCAAACTTGATAGGTGTGGATAGTCGGTGATGGAGGAATATTTCACTAAACTTTTCTCGCATATTCTCAAACTCAAGTGAGTAAGAGAAAGAAGAAGGAGAAGAGGTGAGGGTGATGGTGGCTAACACTTGCAACCATAAAGCATGAAGCAAGTCAAGAAAAAAAAATCTCACACCAATGTAGATGTGACTGGCTTGTATTTGCAACCATGGATCAATAGTGCATCCAAATCATTTTATCAATATGAAAACCCAAGTCATACTTTCCTATATGTTCACAACCATGTTTCTTGTCTCCTCACTTTACACCTCATTTCCTTTTATTTTTCTAAATAGAAAAATAAATATGAGGTGCCATTCTTTTAGAAGCATTCACGTATAAATACAGAATACTTCACCCGGTATATGTATCGCTACATATACTCGTATCCGTATAAAAATACAGATAGCACCAAAAAGAGAAAATGAATAGTGAACAATAATACTAAAAAATATGTATTAAAATACATATATAAATTATTAAATCAAAACCTGATTTAATAGTCCAGCTTAATTCTAAGCCGGCCAGTATTATCAACCACCCGATTAAAGTCCGTGTATCCCGTACACGTATTTAATCGGACCCCTACACGTACCAACGTACGGCCTCTACATCTATCGCCTAAACCGGGAAAACCCTCTGTGTGGGACTCTAAAGACTCAACAATACGCTAGCAGTGGATTTAACCATAAGCACGTCAGCAGCACTAGCTGTACGTAACGGCTGCCCAGATACTTGTCGAAAGGAGGGGTCAAAAATCAAGTATGTCCTTATCCTACTGAGCCTGAATGTGACAATCTCCGTACAGTTCGGTCTCTTTGTCAAAGAGTATCACATCTCGGGTCTAGGGGATGGATAACGTCAGATCCCTACTAATCCGATAAGTCGTGTCTGAGTCAAGCTCATCACCAACAGAGATATTACTGATCAACTATCAGTAAATCTCATCCTCCATGGCCACGGATTTCTGGTGATAGCCAACTGAACACAGCGCGACATTGACTCCTAATACCAGGAGAGACGAATCCCGGCAGTCGACCACTGCCTCCATATGGCTCGGGACTGCACCCAACTAAAACCTGTTTGCACGACTCCATTGAGCCGTGGTAGGGTAGTAATCAAAGTACAGTGGAAACTCACACGAGATAGATGACGACTTCAGGTCAAAGAATTAATCTGTACTCTGCCACCTGAGAACTTCCATCTGACGATAGATATAATACCATTTAGAAGTTTTCAGCGAGTCCGTCCAGTGTATTCACCTCCAGTGAGTATCTGTATACTATCTTAGGTGACACAACACCAATGGCTTGTGAGACCGGCCACCGTCTCTCATCGGGGTCAAGAAACGTACACACTAGTCTACTTCGGAATATCGATACCCAGTCTCGATACTCCCACGACTAAGGACATTTAAGGATGTGCTTATGGACAACACAACTCCTACATATATGATCGCCATCATAATGCTGATTGTTAAGCAACAATCCTACGAGCTTCATCAATGATGAAGACAAATCAGATAGTATACTATCATCTCGAGTAAAACTGTTATACCTGTATAGGTCCTCACTCAATTATCATAATCGCCTACTTGCGATCACAACAATTGCCTTAAGGGCACTATATCCAACAATCTCCCACTTGCACTTAAGACTAATTATTGCGGTATCGCATACCCATTGCTCGTGTGCTACCGAATACTCAATTTCTCTACTAATAAGTTTTGCAAACTATGTTTATGAAACTTAATGTGTTCGAGAAATAGATTCAGTGAGTGGATCCGCTTCAATGTTCCAATTTCATCTCTCTATATTTCAACTTTGTGAAGATCAACAATCTCCCAAAATGAGCGATACCCCGCCTCAAGAATTTGTCTGGATACTTGATGGGACCAAGTTCATAAACGAACAACTCCATCTAACAAACTTCTTGGGTTGTATCCTCTGTTGAGTTAAAACCAGCATCCTGCATCATGATTACCTCAGTATCCCTATTGGAACACTATCCAATATACTGATCCTCAGAAGAAGCTAAACTCATAACTCTGACAGTATCTCTGTCATCCAGGTCATCTTAGAAGCCTTAACCGATAACCGCTTTCGATAGGAGGCCGCTGTTATCTTATACCAAGAAAATCCTCTTATGTTCATGATCGCTTCCCTTTGTTTCTCGAGGATTGGATTAATATATGTTTATTGCAACTAGTGCAAAAGCAATATCTGGTATTGTACAAGACATTGCATGATTGACTCAATTGCCTAAGTAAATGATATATCATTCATGCAAGTCTCTCTCCTCATCAGTCTAGAAAACATCTTTTTTAGAGATGGTGACTGTTTCCCCAATCAGAGCAAAGCTCTGTTCAAATTTTCAAAATTTGAAATGAAGCAGTGCTTCATAAAAGCGCCAGCAAGCAACGCTCACGTGCAAAGCACGGGTGCGCTGGCGCTGAGAGCGCCAGCGCTCTGAAGAAGCGCTCACGTGCAGAGCACGAGTGCGCTGGCGCTAAGAGCGCCAGCGCTCCAGCACTCTGAAGAAGGGCTCACATGCAAAGCACGAGTGCGCTAGAGATAGAACTAAATGTTCCTGTTCCCGCTAAAAAAATTCTACGCAAAAGAGCCCAAGGTATCAAATGGCAGCGATACGTTTAAGAAAATGTGAACCAATATCTTCCGGGCTGTATTTTGACAAACACCCGAATTTGAAACAGCTAAATTCTAATGGTATCGAAAGAGTCTTGGAAAGCCTTCGATTTGATATATTAAGGGCCTCATAATTCATTCAGGATCAAAAGTTATGAGCAAATATGCTATGCACGTGTAATCTAAGGAAGAAAATGCGAACCGGTATTTTCCGAGCTGCATTTTGACAAACTCCCGAATGAAAAATAGCTAAATTCTGATGGTAACGAAAGCGTCTTGAAAAAGCCTTCGATTTGATATATTATAGGCCTCATAATTCATCCGGGATCAAAAGTTATGAGGCATCACGTGTCCACAAGTGACCGGGCATCACGTGCAGACACGTGACCATTTACAGGTAAAGCCTGTAAGCACCGAATAAAATAAATAATTGGAAATAATTAATCAGTGGGGTCACGTGCCAACACGTGATAGGCTCTTAAACCCTCTGAAACAATAGAATTAAATTGTAATTAAATAATTAATCAGTGGGGTCACGTGCCAACACGTGATGGGTTCCTGAGCCCTCTAAACCAATAGAATTAAATTCTAATTAATTGGTCAATCAGTGGGGTCACGTGCTAACACGTGATAGGCTCTTAAACATTCTGAACTAAAAGAATTAAATTCTAATTAAGGAAAATCAAAAACCCTAGTTGGAAAAATATTTCCCTAGATCTTTCCAAACAAAAAGATTGTGCTCTGTAAAGTGAAGCATCGTTGGATTAAAAATCCAATGGTGATTAAAATTCACCAATTTATAGAAAGATTCTATGTAAGGAAAGATTTTCTTGAAATTTGCCAAGAATAACAGATAAAAGATCTTTTGGATTAAAAATCCAATGGTGGATAAAATTCACCGAGTGATCTAAAAGATCATGTTGGTTACAAAATCAATTAAAATCATTTAATGGAAGATTAACTAAACAAATTGATTCTTTTATTTCTCTTACAAAAAGGAGCCAAGAAGAGAAGAGAAGGGATCTTTGGAATTTTGATTTTCTGGAGAAAAAACAACAACAGAGAGAAAAAAGAGAGGAGTATTTAATTCTCAAGAGAGAGAAAAACCCTAGGTGAGAAAGGGGAAAAGAGATCTAAACTCCATAAAATAAAAGAGAATTTAATTCTCAAATTTAAGAGTTTAATTCTTCTGAATAAGAACTTAGTTCTTCCTTTGGTTGAAGATCTGCAGAAGCAGATTTCCCCACAAGTTGAGAATTTAATTCTCATCGGGGAGATTCTGCCATGCAGATCCAAAACATAAAGGGAGAACTGAGTTTAAAGAATTTAATTCCCCCAAATTCATAGGAATTTAATTCCTCCAAATAAAACTAGGGTTTAACCCTATATGAGAATTTAATTCTCTCAATTTCATAGGAATTTAATTCCTCCAACAGAATTAGGGTTTAACCCTATATGAGAATTTAATTCTCCCAAATTCATAGGAATTTAATTCCTCCAAATAGAATTAGGGTTTAACACTACAGAGAATTTAATTCTTCCACATACATAGAAATTTAATTTCTCTAAAAACAGAATTAGGGTTTAACCCTACAGATAATTTAATCCTTAAAACAAGAGACTTAAAAGCTCTCCATGCACGTAAAGAGCTTGGTCACGTGGTAACACGTGACCCCCATTCTCAATGAACAGAAAAGGAAGAATAAAACTAGGTCACGTGTTCCCACGTGACCCTTAAATAGACTCCCCAAAATGAAAAGGAAAAAAGTTCGGAGGCAATGCCTCACGTGCTCACACGTGACCCTTCAAAATAAAAGGAACAAAGCCAAATGTATAATAGACTCTGGGCGCCCTCACGTGTCCCCACGTGACCCCTAATAAACACTTTAATAATTAATACATAGATACCCATCACGTGTCAACGCGTGATGGCCAGAAGATCAAAAGTGTTTAACACTTATCTGCAGATTTGAGAGTAAAATAAAGGAGGTCTGGCCCCATCTTCAGGCACCTCACGTGACCCCACGTGACCCCTTTATTTCTAGTGTTTAACACTATTTTGAGCATTTTGTCTCCAGTGTTTAACACTGTTTTAAATACATCACATGAGGACACGTGACCGCCAGATGCCCTCTAGTGTTTAACACTATTTTAAAGCCAAGCTTAGCCCAAATTGGATAAGTTTTCCAAAGGCAAATCTCCCCTTCAAATGAGCCTTAAAATCCAGAGCTATAATGTTTAGTGCTCAGCCAAAGACAAAATGTTATCAGAGCCCCCAAACTTTTGTTTAGCATTACTAAATAATGAGGGGCTGAACCCAGGCAAATGTTCAATAGCCCAACAAAGGGCCAACATTTCAAACTTAATTGGACTTAGTCCAAATTGGCCATAAGTCCTCAATTCAGATTTAACTGAGCCAATGCTCTCATAATCTAATTAATTGATCTTAGTTCCAAATTGGACTACAGATCTCCCAATCAACTTTGGTTTAAGGGTACATCTCTGAACTCCTCTGATATTTGTCGTTGTAATCCTTCAACGTCTTCAGAGAGGTGACGGGTCCCGACAACCATACATTTCATGGACTATGATGTCCTTAACTTTGACTGTGAGGTCCTTAAACTCATGGACTATGATGTCCTTAACCTCGGACTGTGGGGTCCCTTTAAACCGATGGACTATGATGTCCTTAACCTCGGACTGTGGGGTCCCTTTAAACCCACGGACTTTGATGTCCTTAACCTTGGACCACCATGTCCTTAAACTGGTAATCGACCAATATGTCCCTAAACTAAACAATAGAGCCCAAATACTCTCTTGTTGGATCTAAACGATCCCGTTAAGTAGATCTTAGTCTAAAATTAGATTAATGTATCCTTAACAAACGTTTAAGTTGATCTTAGTCTCAAATGAGATTAAAGTATCCTTAAACTCAACCTCCAAACCCAAATCTAAGAAAATACGGATTTGGACTAATCCACGCCCTACGGGCGACAACATAAATTAGTCTCCGTATACAATCCACGGGCAACCAAAAACAAAACAAACACCCACGACACGAAGTGACCATCTGGAGATGGAGAAAGTTGTTACCGTGATGCGGTAGCATAATTAACTGTAGGGGCTTGCTCCTGCAGGGAAGAGCGTCCCCACAATCAAAAACCCCTCAATGAGGGGGAATCTGACGAAGTCTTCTACATCGGCCGCATCCGTTTAAACCTTCGATATACGGTGCCATAAATCAACTTGGCATCTTCGGAGAGGTGGATGGATAGCACCAATTAGCGTCTGTCCCGAAATTCAGGCAAGACGGACCTACGCGGTCGCGTCTCTGTGTTTCGGCGGGGAACAGATTCTGGCACGCCCGGTGGGAACTTTTCCTCTTTCCGCTCCACACTTCGTGTGTCGTGTTCACAAACGAATCACGGTTTGATATGGTTGCCCTTGGGTTCGAGGTACTAAGATTTGGTTTTGAACCCGTGCAGAAAAGAGAACATCAATGGCATCTAACTGCTCCAGCTGCAACTCTCGTTCCGCCTCATCTGGAAGAGTAACCTACGGGCCCCAAGCGGCCTCCCTGTTCAAGATGCCAGTAGAGCAAGTAACTCAGGCCACCACTGGGCTGTTCTTCGGGACCATGCTCCCACCCATGAACTTCAATGCCCCAATGCCGTTGCAGGAGGCTCCGAAGAGTTCGGTCTTTAATCAGCTCACAACTACTGCGGTCCCTCTTAACGGGTCGTCCAGCTCCAACGCCTCAGTCTTTGACAGACTGGGTCAAAGCTCATTTGGGCCCATGAAGAAGCCCGCGATACCAGAAAAAGTTATCCCTAAGCGGATAGTCATTCCTGCTCATGAAGTCGTCAAGGCGGCTTCTCCTGCCAAAGGGTCGGTCTTCATAAGACTGACTATGCCGGTTCCCGCTCCAGGCGAAGTCCTCAAAGCTGCTTCCCCTACCCAGAGGTCTGTCTTTGACAGATTGGATATTGCTTCTTAACGGACATCGGTCTTCAAGAGGCTGACGCCGGAGACAACCCTTCGCCAAAATAGGGAGCATGAGGAAGTCACCCCTACAGCCGAGACAATCCCAACTGCTCGACACGCTCGACGTCGCCACTGGCGCCGAGTAAGGAAGGCTGGGGGCAACTCTCCTTCTGGACTGACTCCGCCTGCTCCAATGGTGGAAATCAATGCTGCTATTCCAACTGGGTACAATTTCGAACCGCTTAAGAGGGTCCGCAAGAACTCTCCAACTGCCGTGCTGAAAAGATCTCCTTTACCTGTGGAGAATGCTACAGAAAAGAAGCCAGAGCAGCCCCCTCAGCGGCTGTCCTCCAAAATTTACAAAGTCTGGCGACAGGTCCAGGAATCAATGATTGACCAGGACTACTCTAGCCGACCAAAGAAGATTAAAGCTCGGCAAGAAAAGAACCATCTCGTGGTACTGCAGAAGATGTCATCCGTTTGGGTGCCCACTGCAACGGCCCCCTCAACTTCGACCGCTCATAAGAAGAGAAGGCCGGAGAAAATCCCTGAGTCTGCGACGAATTGCAAGACCACTGAACCTAAACGCCCTAAGTCTAGGGGCATGGTGGTGCATACCGTCTATATGGCATCCGAGAAAGAGGAAAGCCGTTCTTCTACGGGTCATCGACCGCTTACCCGATCGATAACAAAGGCTCAGGAGCAACAGTAACAAAAACTTCAGGAGATGCTGACTACAATGGCCGCACTCACTGGGCCGAAAGAGAATCCAGAGACCTCAGAACAGCGTCAGGAACAAGAGACTGATGCTGAATTCCTCCGAAGAATGCTCGAGAGGAAAGAAAAAGAGGCCGCGGAATAGGCAGCCAACATAAAACGAATGGCTCTTTTGTTCCAAGACATGGCTGGAATGATATTACAGCCAGAACCTCCAGCTGAAGACCCCCCGATTATCATTGAAGACAACAGAGGGGAGACATCGAACCCTCCTCCGGCTCTTTCAGCAGCCAAGGAGGAGACCATCTCTAAGGCCGCTCTGGATGATTACATTGCTCAGCAAATACGAGCTCATCATGCGAGCGAAACGGCTGGGCAGATCGTTAAGACTGGACGACCCTCTCCGGGCTGGTATGACCAAATAAGGTACCCGCCAGGATATACGATCCCTAAATTCCATGTATATAAAGGGACAGGCAATCCCTACCAGCATGTCGCCCAGTTTAGGGCTCTATGTGGCAATACCGGAGGTGAAGACAAATTTTTACTTCGTCAGTTCGTCAGCAGCTTGGCAAAAACGGCCTTGGAGTGGTATTCGGAGCTGCCCAACGACTCCGTCAAAACTTTTACAGAGATGGAATTGCTGTTCACCCAACGTTTTGCGAGCGCTAGCGAACATACCTCAATCACGGCATTGATCAACGCCAGAGTAAAGCCAGGCGAAACTTGGGTCCAGTACGCGGTACAGTGGCGGAATTTATGGTCGAAGTGCGAACAACACATCGAGGAAGCTCCTACGGTAGGCATGTTCGTGGGTACTCTTGATCCACAGGCGACAATATCTCAATTCATGATGTTCTTCAAGCCAACTACTTTCCAGTCCTTGATTGACAAGCTGGCCCAAATGGACCAGATGGGCCATAGACCGCCCTCCTCAAAGACGAATCCTCGGAATGAGAAGGGGAAAGCAACCTTTGTTGCCAACGCTCAACAACAACCGAGTGGCCCGAGACCGGTTGTTCGCCAAAGCAACAAGCGGCAATCCCTTGATGAGAAGTTGAGACGTCCTTACTCGTTTCCGTGGGACAAAACAAGGAGATTGTTCGAACTAGCAGTGCGCAACGGGCTCATCACTCTACCGGAGCCGAGACACTCACTACAACCGAACGATGTCAACGATCCCAATTACTGCCCCTACCATCGAGTATTGGGACATCCACTCGAAGATTGCTACGTCTTCAAAAATTGGGTTGAAGACCAATACCAGCAGGGCAAGTTCGTGCTGTCTGAAAACTGGAAGGTAAATCCGCCATAACAGCACACCCCTAAAAGGGTGGACACGCCGGGGGCATCGTGCTCTTTTATAGAAGAAGCTCCATGAGAAGTCGCTCTTTCAGCTAAGACGAAAAGAATGCCGAAAGATCTTCACACATGCCCAGCGATCATGTGGAAAAGTCCGCTGGAACCCGAGATCATTGAGGGAATGCCGAAGCCGCGCCTGACTCTAAGAATTTGTAGTGATAATCAAAACACTCAAGCTCAGTCTGTAAGTCTATGGTAGCGCCCCGGCCGTCTTTCAGACGCCATATACGGAACAAAAACTTTTATAACTAGCGCTATCGCATACTATAACCCGGATCTGCCATTAACGCTAAACTTACAAACTGTAAAGAGGGTAGAAAGGTTATACCGAACGATCCGAGTCCTTCGTTCTTCAACCATCATCCTACGCTCCATTGCGGCTGCTCCGATATCGTCGATGTCCGATCTGCTCGTCCAGGTGGCACCACGTCATCGGATCTTTAAACGGGTTCCCGCCTCTGACTTGAGGCAACCCGGTCATCAAGTTTGCTAGAAGAGATGACCAAGATTGATGTAGAGAATGAGTAGAAGACTTTGTCTCGCTTCGTCCAAAGCCATGGACGAACGGTTAATGAAGTTGTCATTTGAGTCGGGTGATGGAATGAAATGAGCTATGAAATTTCCATACACCGAAATCTATCATCTTTTTCCCAATCAAGTGAGAGTGAAATATTCTCTTGGGCATCAAGGAGGGGCCGGCCACAATATATGGAGGGGGTGAGTGTAGGAGAGAGTGGGGGTAACCATAAGGATAAAGATCAAGAGAAAATATCCTTAGGTAAACAAGAAACATTAAAGCTAAAGCATGAGTCACTAATACACCTCATCTCACAATAAATGCTAAACAATGAATCACTAACAAAGTCACCTTCCAAGAAGCTTCCTCTCATCATCTATAAACTTCTAGAACCATGACTCACCCAAGAAAATATAAATCCGCATTTAACCGAATGTTAAATACGGCTGATAGAAAACTGAAAACTGCCAACTTCCAAAAGTGATCCCGAAACGAATTTCAGGATAACCCCGTAACTGTATAAATATACCCGCATTTGTATTACGACCGAATACAAATGCAACTGAGACAAAGATATTATATCTACTCTGTATAATACATGGATTCAGCTTAAACCAAAGCCCACCAGTATTATCTGCCCGAAATATGACACGTGCGTAAACGCACGTGCATTTTCCGAACCCTGCCATAAAACCATACGGCCTCTACAACGTTTCGCCCGAACTTGGGAAACTATCTGTGGGGGACTCTAATGACTCGTCAGTACCCTAGCAGTGGGTTTAACCACAAGCCGTCAGCGGCACTAGCTGTGCGTAACGGCTGCCCATGTACTGACCTCAAGGGAGGCCGATGAGCGAACTCACCCGGAAACCCTACTGAGCCTAACAGTGACAATGTATATATAGTCCGGTCCGTTCGTCTATGAGTATCGCATATCCGGCCTAGGGGGCTAGTAACGTCAGACCCCCAATAGCTGTATAAGTCGTGTCGGAGACAAGCCCTGAACACCCTGAGATACTACTGGAGTACCTACCAGTAAATCTCACCTGCCTTGGCCAAGGACTTGGTGTAATGGCTTTCCTAGACACAGCACGATCTCAACCCCCAATACCGGGAGAGACGAATGCCCTGCCGATCCGCTCACGAACCTCCATGTGGCTCGGGACTGTACCCAAAAACTACCTGTTTGCACGACTCCTTTGAGCCGTGGTAGGGTAGAAATCAAAGCACAGTGGGAACTCACACGAGACAAATGACGACCTCAGGTCGATGAACTAACCTGTACACATGTCACCAGGGAACTGCTATCTGACGATATGCATAATACCAACTAGTAGGTTCCCGGCGAGTCCTGTCCGGTGTACTTATAACCCAATGAGCACCTGTATACATCTTAGGTGATCCAACTGACACCAGTGGCTTGTGAGACCGGCCACCGCCCCTCGTCGGGGTCTCGACCGTATACACTAGTCTACTCCGGAGTATCGATGCCCTGTCTCGAAACTCCCACGACTAGGGACCACTATTAAGGATTGTTAGTGTATATGCCCTAGAGGCCATTACTGTATCATACTAGTTTGTATATTACTTGATGGAAGCTTGGGATATTCACAGTTGTATATACAATCTTGCTCGAAATGGTAGTATGCTACTTGGTTTGTCTCTGCTTTAATATGTGCATGTGTTTCTTTTAGCATATTGCTGATATACATATTAGTAGAGCCCTTAGGATCTTTGCTTGATTACCAGCGTGGTGATGGCGCTCACACTCGTGGGAGCTGGGTGATCTATAAGCACATCCTTATACAGGTCCCTAGTCGTTGGACTATCGAGACAGGGCATCGATACTCCGGAGTAGACTAGCGTATGCGCTTCTCATCCCAGCGTGGGAGACGGTCTGTCCCACAGCCGTCAGTACGTCGTATTTAAGATAGTATGCGGGTGCTCGTTAGGTTACGAGTACACTGGACAGGACTCGTCGGGGACTGTTGGTTGGTATTATACCTATCGTCAGTTATCAGTTCCCAGGTGACATGAGTACAGCTTAGTCCGCTGACTTGACACTGTCACTTCGCCTCGAGTGTGTTCCCACTGCACTTTGATTACTACCCTACCACGGCTCAAAGGAGTCGTGCAAACAGGTAGTTTTTGGGTGCAGTCCTGAAGCACTTGGAGGCAGTGACGGTTAGACAGGATTCGTCTCTCCCGGTATTGGGGGTTGACATCGCGCTGTGTCTAGGAGAGCCATTACACGAGTAGTCCCTGGCCAGGGCAAGCGGGATATACTGGTAGGTTTCCAGTGTTATCTCAGGGTGTTCTGGGCTACACTCCGACACGACTTGTACCGCTATTAGGGGACTGACGTTCACCGCCCCCTAGGCCCGCCATGCGATGTATCAGACGAATAGACCGGACTGTACGGAGATTGTCACATACAGGCTCAGTAGGAGTTCAGATGGGGTTCACCTCGTCAGTCTTCTTATCAACATCTACCTGGGGACCGTTACGTACAGCTAGTGCCGCTTGCGGTCTGTAGTTAAACCCACTGCCAGCGTAGTGTCGAGTCTTTAGAGTCCCACACAGAGAGCTATTCGCCTTTAGGCAAAATGAGTAGAGGTCGCATGGTTTTGCGACAGGGTTCGTTCACATCCGCGCACTTGTGCACGTTTGCTGTCCGGACAGCTTATACTAGCGGGCTTTGGTTTAAGCCGGATCCTAGTATATGATTTGGGATTGGTTTTTTCTCGTTGTATTCGTGTTCCTCGGATCACGAATACGGGTGCGTATGCACAGTTGCTTGAGACAGAGGGAGAGGACTTTGATTAGGGTTAATGACTATTGTCATTGTATTAACCCTAATGCTTATGTGTGTATTATGGTTAATTGATATTAGTTTAAATAATTATGCATGGTTATGGTTGTTGACCATTTGACCTCCTTGACTTGTTGACCTTGGTTGACACTTTGACCATCATCATTTCATTTGGAAGATGCTCTTTGATCCTTGCAATTTGCATTAAAAATGAAATGATAATGGTCATGTCTTGATTAAGCCATAACAATTATCTTACTAATTATCTAATTAAAATAATACACACATATATGTGAGAATGGTTTATTTTATTCTCATTCTATCATTCACTTTCTCTCTCTTGTTCTTCCTCTCCCTCAAGCTCTCCCCTCTCATGTGTTGAGAAACACTTGAGCTTGAGAAAAACCTCTTCTTGATAATCTTTACTCTCATCTAGGGTTCTAGGATTACCACTTCTAGCACCCTAGTTACTTCTAGCTTGGAGTTGAAGCCAAAGGTTGAGGCTTTCGGGTGGATCTTTCTTTGACGTGAGAAGACGACAAAGATGATCTCTTTCTACTACTCCAAGGAGCAAGGAGAGAAGGACATAAAGCCCTAGGTATAACCATTCTAACACTTAGCTAGTTTCTAGTTAGCTTTAGCTTGTTTTTGTTTAGCAAAGATCCTTCTTTGTCTAGTCCATGTTGCTTAAGTTGATAAAAATTTGATTTTTATTCCGTTTTCCGCCTCCCCGCAAGTACCGGGGTGGGCAACGTGGACTTACAGTGGTATCAGAGCCTAACTAAACATAAACTAGCTAGGTAGTAGAGTGTATCGAAGTTCGAATCGGAAAAATCGAAAAACCGAGTTTTCAAAACCCTAAGTTTCTGTTAAAATTTTTTCTGTTCAAAACAAAATAAATTATACTCCAAAAATCATCTCAGGGTTTTGTGAAGAAATCCACCAAAAACGATCCAGTGATTCGACCAAAGAGCCACGGTTCAGCGGCAATAGCAAGCTATTGCCGCGCAACCGCGGCCGTCTTGGCTCTTCACTGGGTCGAGTTTGGTGCAGTGTATTTCTGGCTTGGTTTTGGGATTTTTAAGATGGTTTATATGTGCCCAGGTTTTCCAGAATAGAAATTTGTTTTTGGGGGCCTATAAATCCGTATTTTTTATCGAACTTCAATACACTTTGACTAAAAGGTTATATCTATGATGTTTATATGTATTGAACGTCGGCTAATCGCTATATGTCGATTAGTCGGGATTATACATATCTGTGATCTGTGTTTGATGATGGTATGTGTATATGAATGTGTTGGATTGTCGCGGGTGAATAGCCGGGGTGGATGTGAGATGAGTGTTTCTTTTTCTTTCATTCATTGTAATATGTAAATTGATGTAATATTATTATTTGTTTGGCCGCACAACCGGGTCGGGGTTGTAGCCGTCATTGTATAATTCTTTTTACTGTTTTTGCTCCTAGGATAGACCCATGGAGGGGGTGCACAAACTACCGGGTATCTCGAAGTGCCGAGTGGCCTACTCACGGTGGTGAGGGAGGTTGCTTCGCTTCGGGTACTTGGCGGGTAGTTTGCCGCACCCGTAGGGGTCTTGGGTGGGGTATTGGCTATTCACCGCGACCGTGTAATCCGCTTTTCGTTGCAGGCTCGAACGGATTGCGGATTCCTAGTATATCCAATGTATTCATCTGTGATCTGTAATGTCTATCATTGCTATATATTTATATATGATAACTATTTAGGCGTTGCTTATGTTTTACAGCCGCGCTAGCCAGCCCCCGCTCTGTCGTTAGTTAAGTAACCTAACGGGTGATGACAGGGCCCCGTGGCGAATGCGAATGGCATAAGCGTACGTCATATTTTGGTTGTTTTCTACAATGGTAGGATTAAATGATGGGACGCATTAAAAGAACTAATGCAAGAAAATAAACCAAGTAAAAGTCGATTGGAACACTTTGAAAACCACTCGGTTCTTTTCAAAACTAAACTTTTAAACGCGGAGCTTGAACCACTCCTTTTAAAAGCTATCTCATTCCATCGACTATATCAAGTTCACTACGTTCACGGTTTCGCCAAAACCATCCGTAGCCCTCCATCATTTCAGTTAAATATTCGGTAGTATTCAAGCTATATATTTTGACCTCACGCCAAGGCATAGTGATTGGTAGCTGCCAGATATTATCTGTTGCATAGATAGAATGCGTTGGTTTGAGACAGTCGTACTGCCATTTTGGCCTACGTCAAGGGTAGGTACGGGTGGGTTCAAATTAACCGGGATAATGATGGGAAGAACTTGACATGTGACTTATGACATTTTGACCTCACGCCAAGGTCATAAGAGCATAGGGCAAAAATCCACATCGGGAGTTTCATAAGTACTGAAACTTGCTAGCGCTGCATACCATTTGGAGTGTGATGATTCTGGTAGGATTCCTTCGGTTTTATCACGCAATGATATTTGGATCCCGATCCTACTGTGAGTATATGCTACTCCTCGGGAAAACTCTCACTTAACGATCAATGCTATAAACTTAGTAGGTGTCTAGAAAAGTGTTAGCGGGGCTACGCCCATAGGGAAAAGAGGTTACTTAATTAAGGAACTTCGCGAAAGCGTTGGAAAACCTCCCTCGAAGTACCGACACTGGCCTGGCTGAACGGTTAAGCAAGTATTGTACGGTGAGATTGATCCTGACTAATCCTTTCTTTACGGTTTGAGAAGGGATTCGAGAGACAGTGGGAGCCATCCTGTTTAGACAAACTAAAAACCACTCTAAACTTTCAAGAGCATCATGCTAAAGTGTTTCTTTTCTCTCTCCTAATTGCAGCGACCATTCAACATGACCGGACTTAAGTTATTACTAGATAAAAACATATTGACATGGCCAAACTACAAAGATTGGCTCAGGAATGTCAAGATGGCAATCACTTACGACAAGCTGGGGTATCTCCTTACCACCAAAGCTCCCCCTGTCCCAGGTCCCAAAACCAGTGTCGTAGATAGGGAAATCTATAAGACCTGGGAAATAGATTGCACGAAGGCCAAATGCCTCGTACTTGCCTCGATGGACAACGGACATCAGAGGAGGCACGAGAATATGAACCTAGAGTCCATATTTCTTCATACAAAAGAACTGTATGGAGAGCAGTCTCGTATCGCCAGATACGAAGTGTCGAAGAAGTTGTTTTCGGCAAGGTTGGCCGTCGGATCATCAGTAGCGGAACACGTGCTTAAGATGATTGGCTACATAGAGGAGCCGCAGAACTTGGGACCACGTTGGAGAATGAGCTCTATACGGACTTGATTCTCCAGTCCCTTCCTTCCACTTACGCCCAGTTCATCCTGAACTTCAACTTACAGGAAAAAGAAGTTGAACTTTCAGAGCTCCTCAACATGCTGAGGAGTGCAGAGGGCACCCTACAGAAAAGTAGGGAGACATCCACTTTATTTGTAGGAGGATCTTCCTCTTCTAGATCGAGGGCGAAAGCTAAGGGTAAGAAGAAGAAAGCCCCCGCCAAACCAAGAGACGGTGTCAGTAAAGTGGATACGAAGGGAAAAGGAAAAGCAACAAAGGTAGCGGGTAAGCTGGTGGGGAAGGAAGAATGCTTCTACTGTCACAAAAGTGGTCACTGGAAACAGGATTGCAAGGCTTGGAAGGCCAGAACACAGGATTTGAAGCGAGTTGCGGCTTCAGCTTCAGGTGTGTATGTTATTGAAAACTGTCTATCAATAAACTCTACATCCTGGGTATTGGATACCGGATCAGGATCTCATATCTGTAATTCTTTGCAGGCGTTGAGAAAGCGTAGAGTTTTGAAGGCAGGTGACATGACCCTCAGAGTTGCAAACGGTGCTAGCATGGATGCTGAGGCCGTGGGGGACTATCACCTGGGATTGTCGGATGGACACTTTTTGGTTTTGCGTAGTTGTTATTATGTACCAAATGCAACCTGTAATATCATTTCTGTATCTTTATTATCTAAAGAAGGTTATGAATTTGCATTTGTAAGTAATGTAGTGAACATTCACCTTAATCAAGTTTTGATTGGGTCAGGTACATTGAACAACGGTATATACGTGTTAAACCAACCACAGATTTTCAATGTCCAGAATACACACAAAAGAAAGTCTCCAGAAATCAATAAAACTTTCTTATGGCATTGTAGACTGGGTCACATCAATGAGAGAAGGTTGACTAAGTTACATACAGAAGAATATTTGGATCCGTTCGAATATCAATCGTATGCAACTTGTCAATCCTGTCTCAAAGGAAAGATGACAAAGACTCCGTTCACTGGATACGGAGTAAGAGCGAGCGAGCTCTTGGGACTCGTACACAGCGACGTGTGCGGTCCAATGTCTACACATGCGCGAAGCGGTTATTCTTACTTCATTACTTTTACGGATGATTTCTCAAGGTTCGGACATGTCTTCTTGATGAAGCATAAATCCGAAGCTTTTGAAAAGTTCCAGGAATATAAGAATGAAGTAGAAAAACAAACAGGCAAAAGTATCAAGGCACTGAGATCTATCGAGGTGGTGAATACTTGAGTGCCGAGTTCCTGGGTTACTTAAAAGAGAATAGAATTCTCTCTCAGCTTACTCCTCCATACACTCCGCAACATAACGGTGTATCGGAGAGACGGAACCGAACCCTATTGGATATGGTACGGTCCATGATGAGTAACGCTGAGTTGCCGCGATCGTTCTGGGGATATGCGCTAGAATCAGCTGCATACCTTTTGAACCGAGTTCCCACTAAGACTGTGCCTACCACACCATATGAGTTGTGGAGTGGGAAGAAACCCTATCTTCAATACTTGAAGATTTGGGGATGTCCAGCTTTTGTAAAAAAGTAGCATGCGGACAAACTCGAGGCACGCTCAGTACTGTGCAAGTTTGTGGGATACCCAAAGAACTCCAGGGGGTATCTTTTCTATTACGCAGAGGAACAAAAAGTCCTTGTTTCTCGTAATGCCCATTTTCTGGAACATCAGTTCTTAGAAAAAGAATTAAGTGGGAGCGTAATAGAACTGGAAGAAATTCTAGAACCACGAGCTATTACTGAAAGCTTAGTAGAACCAGAGGGTTCGAAAGATCGGGACATTCCCACCCCACTCCGCAGGAGTAGTAGGCAGTCTCATCCGCCCGAGAGATACTACGGTTTTCTCATTGACGGGGATAGAGAGGATTGCATCATAGATTGTGATGAGCCTACTAGCTTCCAGCAAGCCATTCAGAGCGTCGACTCGGTAAAATGGCTGGATGCAATGCGGACCGAAATGGAGTCCATGTACACCAACAAAGTATGGACGTTGGACATTGCTCCAGATGGGGTAAAACCCGTAGGATGCAAGTGGATCTTCAAAAGGAAGATTGGTGTAGATGGACAGGTTGAGACCTATAAAGTTATACTGGTTGCAAAGGGTTTTTGTCAGCGACCTGGTTTGGACTATGACGAAACTTTTTCTCCAGTAGCTATGCTGAAATCCATTCGGATCCTTCTTGCCATTGCTGCCTTCCACGATTATGAGATTTGGCAGATGGACGTAAAGACAGCTTTTCTAAATGGACATTTAGAGGAGTGTGTCTATATGGATCAGCCAGAGGGTTTCATTCAGAGTGGGAGCAGCGGAAAGGTGTGCAAGTTGCTTAAGTCCATTTATGGACTAAAGCAGGCATCGCGGAGTTGGAACATCTGTTTTGACGAGACGGTCAAGGAATTTGGCTTTATCAAAAATCCAGATGAACCATGCATCTATTGTAGATTTGTAGCGAGAACTGTAGTATTCCTCGTTTTATACGTGGATGAAATTCTCTTAATAGGAAATGACATTCCTATACTGCAATCTGTCAAGGGGTTCTTGTCACACAGGTTCTCCATGAAAGACCTGGGTGATGCCTCATACATTCTGGGTATCCGGATCTACCGTGACAGATCCAAGAGGATATTAGGACTTTCACAGTCCAGGTACATCGACACCATACTGAAGAGATTCAGTATGGAAGATTCCAAGCACGGTAATCTACCGGCTTGTCACGGGATCACCCTCTCCAAAGAGATGTCTCCCAAGACTGATTTGGAGAGGGATCGCATGTCTATTATATCCTACGCTTCTGCGGTAGGCTCTATAATGTATGCGATGTTGTGTACCAGACCGGATGTGGCTTATGCACTGAGTGTGGTAAGCAGGTATCAGTCAAACCCTGGGGAGAAACATTGGATAGCAGTAAAGAACATTCTCAAGTACCTGAGAAGGACTAAGGAGACGTTCTTGGTATATGGCGGAAAAGACCTCCAGATTGAGGCCTTTGCTGACTCCAGCTTCCAGAGTGACAAGGATGATTCCAAGTCCATGTCGGGTTTTGTCTTCACCCTCAATGGAGGGGCGGTGTGTTGGAAGAGCTCCAAACAGGAAACCGTTGCTGACTCGACTATGTTAGCGGAATACATCGCTGCATCTGATGCCGCAAAAGAAGCTGTCTGGATGAGGAAGTTCTTGAAAGAACTTCAGGTGGTTCCGTCCATTGTTGACCCAATACCTCTGTATTGCGACAACAACGGGGCTATAGCTTTAGCGAAGGAACCCAGGTCCCATCAGAAATCCAGACACATCTTAAGGCGGTATCACCTGATCAGGAAGATCGTGGGTCGCCAGGAGATCGAGGTTCGGAGGGTTGCTTCAGAAGATAACACAGCAGATCCATTCACCAAGGCCTTGCCCCAGACTCAGTTCGAGCGGCTGATCGAGATGATAGGTCTTCGATACGCCAGTACATGGCCTTAGTGCAAGTGGGAGATTGTTAGTGTATATGCCCTAGAGGCCATTACTGTATCATACTAGTTTGTATATTACTTGATGGAAGCTTGGGATATTCACAGTTGTATATACAATCTTGCTCGAAATGGTAGTATGCTACTTGGTTTGTCTCTGCTTTAATATGTGCATGTGTTTCTTTTAGCATATTGCTGATATACATATTAGTAGAGCCCTTAGGATCTTTGCTTGATTACCAGCGTGGTGATGGCGCTCACACTCGTGGGAGCTGGGTGATCTATAAGCACATCCTTATACAGGTCCCTAGTCGTTGGACTATCGAGACAGGGCATCGATACTCCGGAGTAGACTAGCGTATGCGCTTCTCATCCCAGCGTGGGAGACGGTCTGTCCCACAGCCGTCAGTACGTCGTACTTGAGATAGTATGCGGGTGCTCGTTAGGTTACGAGTACACTGGACAGGACTCGTCGGGGACTGTTGGTTGGTATTATACCTATCGTCAGTTATCAGTTCCCAGGTGACATGAGTACAGCTTAGTCCGCTGACTTGACACTGTCACTTCGCCTCGAGTGTGTTCCCACTGCACTTTGATTACTACCCTACCACGGCTCAAAGGAGTCGTGCAAACAGGTAGTTTTTGGGTGCAGTCCCGAAGCACTTGGAGGCAGTGACGGTTAGACAGGATTCGTCTCTCCCGGTATTGGGGGTTGACATCGCGCTGTGTCTAGGAGAGCCATTACACGAGTAGTCCCTGGCCAGGGCAAGCGGGATATACTGGTAGGTTTCCAGTGTTATCTCAGAGTGTTCTGGGCTACACTCCGACACGACTTGTACCGCTATTAGGGGACTGATGTTCACCGCCCCCTAGGCCCGCCATGCGATGTATCAGACGAACAGACCGGACTGTACGGAGATTGTCACATACAGGCTCAGTAGGAGTTCAGATGGGGTTCACCTCGTCAGTCTTCTTATCGACATCTACCTGGGGACCGTTACGTACAGCTAGTGCCGCTTGCGGTCTGTGGTTAAATCCACTGCCAGCGTAGTGTCGAGTCTTTAGAGTCCCACACAGAGAGCTATTCGCCTTTAGGCAAAATGAGTAGAGATCGCATGGTTTTGCGACAGGGTTCGTTCACATCCGCGCACTTGTGCACGTTTGCTGTCCGGACAGCTTATACTAGCGGGCTTTGGTTTAAGCCGGATCCTAGTATATGATTTGGGATTGGTTTTTTCTCGTTGTATTCGTGTTCCTCGGATCACGAATACGGGTGCGTATGCACAGTTGCTTGAGACAGAGGGAGAGGACTTTGATTAGGGTTAATGACTATTGTCATTTTATTAACCCTAATGCTTATGTGTGTATTATGGTTAATTGATATTAGTTTAAATAATTGTGCATGGTTATGGTTGTTGACCATTTGACCTCCTTGACTTGTTGACCTTGGTTGACACTTTGACCATCATCATTTCATTTGGAAGATGCTCTTTGATCCTTGCAATTTGCATTAAAAATGAAATGATAATGGTCATGTCTTGATTAAGCCATGACAATTATCTTACTAATTATCTAATTAAAATAATACACACATATATGTGAGAATGGTTTATTTTATTCTCATTCTATCATTCACTTTCTCTCTCTTGTTCTTCCTCTCCCTCAAGCTCTCCCCTCTCATGTGTTGAGAAACACTTGAGCTTGAGAAAAACCTCTTCTTGATAATCTTTACTCTCATCTAGGGTTCTAGGATTACCACTTCTAGCACCCTAGTTACTTCTAGCTTGGAGTTGAAGCCAAAGGTTGAGGCTTTCGGGTGGATCTTTCTTTGACGTGAGAAAACGACAAAGGTGACCTCTTTCTACCACTCCAAGGAGCAAGGAGAGAAGGACATAAAGCCCTAGGTATAACCATTCTAACACTTAGCTAGTTTCTAGTTAGCTTTAGCTTGTTTTTTTTTAGCAAAGATCCTTCTTTGTCTAGTCCATGTTGCCTAAGTTGATAAAAATTTGATTTTTATTCCGTTTTCCGCCTCCCCGCAAGTACCGGGGTGGGCAACGAGGACTTACAAGGATATGCATATAGACCACCCAACTCTCACTTATATGATCGCCCTCATACTGTTGGTAGTCAAGCAAGATCCTAAGGGCTCTATCAAAGTGTAATCGTGATCAGTCACCTGAACCTATACACGACTGATAAAGGCAAACCAGATAGCATACTATCATCTCGAGTAAGACTGTCCTACCGGTATAGGTCCTCCTCAATTATTGTAATCACGTATCTGCGATCCAATAATTGACTTTGAGGGCACTATATCCAACAATCTCCCACTTGCACTTAAGGCTAATTATTGCCATGTCGCGTACTCACAGCCCGTGTGAAACCAACACCCAACTCCTCTACTAATCAGTTTCATAAAGCCCGTTTGTAAAACTATTGTGTTCGAGAAATAGCCTCAGTGAGTGGATCCGCCCGGATGTTTCTTTCTATGTCTCTCTTAATCTCAAGTTCGCGGAGAAAGCCATCTCCCGAATTGAGTAATACCTGTCTTAGAATATATCTGGATATCTGATGGGACCTAGTTCATAAATGAACTCCAAATCCAAACTTCTTAGACTGTATCGATAACTGAACCTAATCAGTATCCTGCACCATACCTTCCACAGTGTCCTCTTGGACTACCTATCCATAATACTGTCCCTCTTTGTCAGAGGGAAAACTATAACTCTGACAATCACTCTGTCATCCATGTCATGTTTGAAGCCTGGAATGATGACCGTCTCCCGAAGAAGGCTGCCGTCATCAAATCCATAGAACATGCACTTATGTTCTAAAACTACTTCCTTATGTTTCTCCAGGATTGGATTAATACAAACTTATTGCATATAGTGCAAAAAACAACATCTGGTGTGGTACTTGACATCTCATGATTGACTCAATTGCCTAAGCAAGTGATCTGCCAATCATGTACATCCCTCTCTCCTTTAGTATGTAACACCTTTAGAGAGGGTGACTCCATCACCAGCAGGTACACCACCATGCCAGGAGTCATCTATTCTAAAAACCATTAGAATACGGTCAAAGTACCCACATTGGGAAACTACCCAAATCCAGATCTAAAACCATAGATCTAGAAACCAGAATGTCAAATATTATATCCATATCCTGTCTGAAGAAACAATTGTGTGACGACCACAGTACAACCGTTTGTAGTATAGGAATTTTACTTCCTACTCTGTGTATGTCATCCAAATACCAGGACATCACACCCTACTACCTTCTTAACAGATCCATCCCCTATTCTGATGAAGTCAAACCCATGACTGTCACATCAAAATTAGATGATCAATCTCCGCTATAACTGCTCTAGTCTATAAATAGACATAAGCTACTTGCCCACTATGCTTCCGCTGCTCCCACTGACCATAACAACTCTCTGGCAGAATAATATATACGTGCACTTCTAAAGCTAGTTTAGAACGACGCTATACTTAACCTCCTGCCGGGTCTCATAGTCTGGAACAACATTAGCGTCAAGTCTGGGTAAGCAAGAACCTCCCCGTCACCGTCCTTGAGGCTACCGGAGTACCTCTCGGGTGTCTGAGGTTACCCACCATATCTGCGGAGTGGCTAATGGAATGTCAAACCTGATTGAATCTTTAGGTCCTATTAAATTTCCGTAATCGTTTGCGGTTCTGGAATCACTTCCAGTTCTACCATACTCCCACTACTGTTTTCTGAAAAAATCCATTTTTACTAAAACTGTGGCGAGTCAAGAACAATATCACTATTGATCTTCCAGATGGTAGAAAGTCAACCCTCGTCATAGCCTGGGCCAACCCACAAACAACCATTACAGAAACGTGCCCTGAGTTATCCAGAGTCTGGTTTTAAGTATAAGCCGGACAACTCCCCGTACCTTAACATCGTTAAGATATGAACCATTCTATATCCAATATAGAAACTTTGGCACTTATTTAATTGGAACCAGATTCTAATCATGCAGCTGTCTCCAGTGCATATCAACTTTTAATGGAGAGAGGCTAATCGGCATTACTCAACTTAGGAATCCATCCAATTATGAGTAACCTGAAAGAGAAACAAGTCTCTCAAAACTTTTACTATCATCTGAATACCAATCACAAGAATCTACATCTTCGATCTCTTTGAAGAATCCCGATACTTGCGATATCTGGTCCTCTACTTTATTCTTATACCCACAACTTCTCAAAACTTAGACATTGTATTTCTACGAAACACTTGTCTAAAAACTAGAGAAGTCATAAGTAAGCAGAACATAGTACGAGGACCTACCCCTTTGTCCTGATGGACACTGGACAACATACAATACTCTGTATAAGTCCGCTAAGTTGAATAACTCAAAACCTGTGCGTCGTAGGTTGAAAACTGTATCCAGGTGATTTCCTCAAATATCACCAATTACAACGAATTCCGATATAATGAGGATGATCACCCAATTCCCAATAACTTCCTCCCACTCATCATCTGTAAAACCATACAGATATGAGAATGAAACCTGGTAAATACATACCCTGGAGTAAGTATCTAATCGGGAAAACAGTTTTCCATTAACAATGCACTGAAACATGAAAATGTTTCGTAGGGGTATCCTGGTGTTCATAGTAATGCCTCTTCCATAATCCAATTCATGACTTTAACCATATATTTCTTTGCTATCTCTCCAAATCCCTTTATTTGCCTTTAGTCATTACTTTCTGTACACTATCGTTAGGCTAAATGGTTTTCTTCCTTCCCTACCGTTTGGCACCAGCCTTTGGTTTGGAAGAAAACTATCCAGTAAGCATAATAGGTGTACCCTCCTAAACTAAAGAGTACTCACATCTTGAGAGAAGGTGATGATAAAAGACAACTGAATAATACCTTATTCTTTTAAAGGTGAAATAGGAGTGGCGATGAAGTACGCGGTTTAGTCGTGAATGATAACAGTCGCAACTTACTTTGCCCTCTTTCTAATCCCTTTATTTTGTCTTTACATATTACCTTCTGTACACCCTACTTAGGTTAATTGGTTTTCTTCATTCCCTACGTTTCGGCACCTGCCTATGGTTTGGAAGAAGACTATCCAATAAGCGTAATAGGTGTACTCTCCTAAACCAAGGAGCCCTCGCAACCTGAGAGAAGGTGATAATAAAAGACAACTGAATAAACCAATTCTATTTCTCCTGAACCTTGATCCATCCTCGAAGGAGTCCCTTCGAGTTCGTATATAACCATACGATGGATCTATCCAATGGAAGTGGATGTCCGTAGTAATACGGGGTGTTCTGAGAAATACAAAGGGAAGAAGGAGTGGCAATGACTTATGCAACTCAGACAATCCAAAAGCCAGTATTTTAAGAAGGTTCGGTCAACTTGGTCCCTGAGTCATAGTCTAGGATCGGTCAAAGGTCGCTGCCAAAGAGAGAGAGAAAAGAAACACTCTGCGTGCACTCTAACCTAGATCAGAATGGTTATCACTTTATCTAATCCGGAAACCTCCCACTGTACTGTCAAATTCTCCCTCAAACCTGAAAGAAGAATCAATCGGGATCACCCGAAGAGTAAATCAACTCATCAGTGGGAATCGGGATCCAACTCTCATCGCATGATAACGTGACGGAATCCACTCACGTTATCACACTCCAGAAGGTATGCGCATGCCTGGCAAGTTTCAGTTTCTTTAAAAACTCCCGATATGATTTTTACCCCATGCTCTTATGATCGTGACTAAGGGCCAACCCATCATAAGTCACATGTCAAGTTCTTCCCATCATTATCTTGTTAATTTGAACCCACCCGTACTCGCCCTTGACTAAGGGCCAACAAGGCTGTACGACTGTCCCAAACCAACGCATCTATCTATGCAACATATGAACACCCCAGCAGCTACCAATCACTATGTCCTAGCTAAGGGCCAGACCAACATAGCTTGAATACTACTGACCATTCATATGAAATGACGGAGGGCTACGGCTGGTTTTTGGCGAAAAACCTTTAACGTAATGAACTTGATCTCGTTGAAGGAACCTGATAGCTTTTTATAAAAATATAGTGGCGAAAACCTTTGCTAAAGAGGTCACTCCCGGTGAAGGGATCTCGGCTCTTTCCTCATGGAATGAGGTGCAGGATATTCCACTGAATACCGTGATGCAAAGCAACATGTAATCGACTATAATGAAGTTATTACCCTGACGCAAACTTCTGCCCAAGGGGTCAGTCCCGGTGAAGGGATATCGGCTATTGCCCCGTCAAATGAGGTGCAGGATATTCCAACCGAATACCTCTATGCAAAACAAAGGAAACATCTTTGTAATAACACTTTTTAAATTGTTCCAACAACATCCAAACAGGTATGTTTTACTTTGCATTGATCAAAATCAACGGAGTCCCATCAATTAATCACACCAGAAAAGAACGAAAATAAAATGTACGTATATGCCATCCGCATTCGTCACTGGGTCTCGTCATCACCCGTTAGGTTACTTAACTAACGACAGAGCGGGGACTGAACTAGCGCGGGTGTAAAATATATACATCTAATAGTATATATACCAATATACAATAATCGCTCCAGGCATGATAATATGCAACATTACAGAAAGGTAATAAGCATTACAGAACAATACAGATAATCTGGGATCCTCGGGTTTCACAGAGCCGCTGCTGAAACCCGACGTTCCCCTGTCGTATGGATAGCCCGTGCAATGAAACCTAGACCCCTACGGATGCGGCAAGTTACCCGCCAAAACCTGAAGCGAGGCAACCCCCTACAGCAAAGTGAATGGACCACCCTGCACTTCACGGAATCCAGTAACATGAGCACCCCTCCTTGGGTCAACCTGTACCCCTTACGAGTGCGGCGAATAGTCTGCCAATTCTAGAGTGAGGCCCCTCTGCCTCTCAAAACCATGAGATGCGGACCCGTTGCCCCCCAGAACCCGGCTATCCGTGCACTCCGTCGCGGGGCAAAACTAGTACAGAAATGAAAAATATGTACAACGGGTACATCGACCTCGACCCGGTCGTGCCCCAAAAGAATATTATACAAACAGGCAGTGACGGCAGTCTACATGTTGAACGCTCGCCCCGCAATATCAAATGTACAAATAAATCCAAACTGCACTACCATTGCACACTGCTATCCACCATGACAAATCCGCAACATCACAGCACAACACAGAACATCAACGCGAATATCACATTCTAAAAGAACTATAGCAATCAGACGCGGTTTACAGATCAAATGACATTCACGGTCGGAGATATAATGTAAGTAATGTAAACTAACGCGTTTAAATTCGATCGACTAAATTTCTCGAAATGGGCCCTATGCAAATCTGCTGTACAGTAAAAAACACTGGGCCCAAATGAGCAGTTCCAGAAACCACAATTTCCAACATAGAATCCACTATAGAAAATTGACTAATTGATCTCACTTTCCTGCGGCGGATCCGCGGTTAAACCCATGCTTGGGCCGCAGATCCGCGGTGGAACAGTGATATCATTTTGTCGAATTTCTCCAGTTTTCCTTAAAAACCCTGCTCGATTTTCTGGTATGGTCAAAATGATTTTAAGACCAGTTTGAAAATTAACAGAAACTTTAATGCTAGAAATTGCGATTTTCGAAAATCCGTTCGATCGATCTTTTAAACGCGTTAGCACAAGTTAGTAAAGCTTAATGGCGTGGCTCTGATACCAAATAAGTCTACGGTACCGCCCCGGCCGTCTTTCAGACGCCAAATGCGGAACAAAAACTTTTATAACTGGCGCTATCGCATACTATAACCCGGATCTGCCATTAACGCTAAACTAACAAACTGTAAAGAGGGTAGAAAGGTTATAACGAACGATCCGAGTCCTTCGTTCTTCAACCATCATCCTACGCTCCATTGCGGCTGCTCCGATATCGTCGATGTCCGATCTGCTCGTCCAGGTGGGACCACGTCATCGGATCTTTAAACGGGCTCCCGCCTCTGACTCGAGGCAACTCGGTCATCAAGTTTGCTAGAAGAGATGACCAAGATTGATGTAGAGAATGAGTAGAAGACTTTGTCTCGCTTCGTCCAAAGCCATGGACTAACGGTTAATGAAGTTGCCATTTGAGTCGGGTGATGGAATGAAATGAGCTATGAAATTTCCATACACCGAAATCTATCATCTTTTTCCCAATCAAGTGAGAGTGAAATATTCGCTTGGGCATCAAGGAGGGGCCGGCCACAATATATGGAGGGGGTGAGTGTAGGAGAGAGTGGGGGTAACCATAAGGATAAAGATCAAGAGAAAATATCCTTAGGTAAACAAGAAACATTAAAGCTAAAACATGAGTCACTAATACACCTCATCTCACAATAAATGCTAACAATGAATCACTAACAAAGTCACCTTCCAAGAACCTTCCTCTCATCATCTAGAAACTTCTAGAACCATGACTCACCCAAGAAAAGATAAATCCGCATTTAACCGAATGTTAAATACGGCTGATAGAAAACTGGAAACTGGCAACTTCCAAAAGTGATCCCGAAATGAATTTCAGGATAACCCCGTAACTGTATAAATATACCCGCATTTGTATTACGACCGAATACAAATGCAACTGAGACAAAGATATTATATCTACTCTGTATAATACATGGATCCGGCTTAAACCAAAGCCCACCAGTATTATCTGCCCGAAATATGACACGTGCGTAAACGCACGTGCATTTTCCGAACCCTGCCATAAAACCATACGGCCTCTACAAGGTTTCGCCCGAACTTGGGAAACTATCTGTGTAGGACTCTAATGACTCGTCAGTACCCTGGCAGTGGGTTTAACCATAAGCCGTCAGCAGCACTAGCTGTGCGTAACGGCTGCCCATGTACTGACCTCAAGGGAGGCCGATGAGCGAACTCACCCGGAAACCCTACTGAGCCTAACAGTGACAATGTATATATAGTCCGGTCCGTTCGTCTTTGAGTATCGCATATCCGGCCTAGGGGGCTAGTAACGTCAGACCCCCAATAGCTGTATAAGTCGTGTCGGAGACAAGACCTGAACACCCTGAGATACTACTGGAGTACCTACCAGTAAATCTCACCTGCCTTGGCCAAGGACTTGGTGTAATGGCTTTCCTAGACACAGCACGATCTCAACCCCCAATACCGGGAGAGACGAATCCCCTGCCGATCCGCTCACGTGCCTCCATGTGGCTCGGGATTGTACCCAAAAACTACCTGTTTGCACGACTCCTTTGAGCCGTGGTAGGGTAGAAATCAAAGCACAGTGGGAACTCACACGAGACAAATGACGACCTCAGGTCGATGAACTAACCTGTACACATGTCACCAGGGAACTGCTATCTGACGATATGCATAATACCAACTAGCAGGTTCCCGGCGAGTCCTGTCCGGTGTACTCATAACCCAATGAGCACCTGTATACATCTTAGGTGATCCAACTGACACCAGTGGCTTGTGAGACCGGCCACCGCCCCTCGTCGGGGTCTCGACTGTATACACTAGTCTACTCCGGAGTATCGATGCCCTGTCTCGAAACTCCCACGACTAGGGACCTCTATTAAGGATATGCTTATAGACCACCCAACTCTCACTTATATGATCGCCCTCATACTGTTGGTAGTCAAGCAAGATCCTAAGGGTTCTATCAAAGTGTAATCGTGATCAGTCACCTGAACCTATACACGACTGATAAAGGCAAACCAGATAGCATACTATCATCTCGAGTAAGACTGTCCTACCGGTATAGGTCCTCCTCAATCATTGCAATCACGTACCTGCGATCCAATAATTGACTTTGAGGGCACTATATCCAACACAGTCGTCAAAGTCTTCGAAGAAGAAGAAAAAGAAGACCAAAAAGCCCATGAAGCCTGATGACAAGAGCACAGACCTGTAAAAACATATCGACGCGCTGGAGGAATATAACCAGAAGGCGCGAACCCCGGTCACGTTCCAAGAGTTTCTCAAGCACATCCTTGAGGACGGAAATGATGACAATGATGAGGGAGAAGACTCGTCAGATGAACCTGAGAACTATGTGGCGAACTGCCACGTGATTTCTCATTCATCAATAGATGGTGAAGAAGCTCCTGATGCATAGAAACTGGGGGCAGATCCCAAACAGGAACTCCTAGAACCGTCAGACGAGATGATTGTCATATTCCTGAACGAAGCTCTTCAGAAAAGCAAAGCTGATAGAGAGCGGGAAATGGCCATATACGAAAGGGCCAGACGTCGACGTCAAGCTAAAGAAGCTCCAGTGACGGGAAGCCATAAAATATCCCAACCGGATCGAAGCATCCCTATCGTCAGTAAAAGTAAGCTTAAAGTAAGGAAACGATTCGCTAGTGCCCTGTCAATAGGAATGAAGTTGCCCTCTTTCAGAGGAAATTCTCCTGGCAGTATACATCTTGATGAAGCAGACATACATCCTAACTTCTTCTTATACCATCAGAGGATTGCACACCCTACCGAGGAGTGCATAGCCTTTAAAAACTGGTGGCAGGGATATGTTGTCCACTGACAACACGTTCAACGAGTGAAGCGCAAGGCTCATCGGGAACAGAAAAGCACGACAGATGAGCGCAAAAGAGCTACTGGCAACTGTCACATAGTCGACACCAAGGAATCGCAAGTTATCACCTTTAGAAGCGACTCTGACAAAGAAATCGCCTCAGCCCTCTCTTCAAGAAATCCACCTCCGACATAAAAGATGCGAAGATTTGCGAGAAAATCTAGCTGCGTAATCGTACGTTGCCCGAAAAATCTCGGACCTTTCACCGAAACGTCATTAAACTACTACCAACCCGCGCCATCCCCAGGCTGACGTGGTGTTATTAAAAAAAATGGTACGTCCACAAGCGAAATGGGCACGGATGAAAACCCGAAAGGGCTCCGTGAGTAAAAACAGCAGGGCTACCGGCGAGTTTTGTGAAAATCCGAAAGGGCGCAATCTCGTTAAAAGACACTTGCAAGGTCCTCTCGACCTTGTGAGGAGAAAATACCTGCGTGAGATCCTTACGACTCACAAGGGAGCAACACACTTAGGAATCCCCACGATTCCTAAGGAGAAATTACACTTACGAGATCCTCACGACTCGTAAGGAGAACCCTCTTATGAGACCCTCACTGCTCATAAGATTCAAAAGCCTTAAGCTACAGGGATCTAAACATGTTCTTAAGCCATCACCTTTCTTAGATTGCCCTACAAGCGGTTCAATGCTGACCCTTGTATACAATCCACGGACACGAATGAACATTTCCCTAACAGAGTCCCACCAGCGACTAGGGATATGCTCACACGGTGAACAAACACTTGTAGGTCCTCTCGACTTGCAAGGAGAAAACACTCTTGTAAGATCCTTATGACTTATAAGAGAATACACACTTAGGAATCCTCACGATTCCTAAGGAGAAAACGCACCTACGAGATCCTCACGACTCGTAGGGAGAAATACCTTTATGAGACCCTTACGGCTCATGAAGTCAAAAGCCTTAGTCGACAGGATCCTAACCCTGTTTACTAAGCCACCTTTGTTCGACATCGACAAAGGCAGATGATGATTCGCTCCTGGCAATATCTCAGTTGTAGCGATACTGATGCCTAAATTGGTATCAAATTACAAGTCCTTTCATGGCAAATGATGATTCGCTCCTGGCAATATTCCAGTCGCAACGATACTGATGCTGAGATTGGCACCAGATTCCAAGTTCCACACTCGCGATAAAAAATCAGCGAGCCAAAAATACATATGAAATAGCCGAAGTGATGGGGCAACTTGCAACGAAATCAGCAAGTAAAAATGTATGCATACAAAAATAGCCGAAATGATTGGGCAACTCACAATAAAAAGCAACGAGTAAAAAGAGAAATAGCCAAAATGATTGGGCACCGCGAAAAATAGCCGAAATGATTGGGCAATAGCGATTTTCGTGATCTAAAAAGCTGAAATGATAGAGCATCGCGGAAAGAATTATAAAAAAAATGAAAGAATGAAACTTTTTGCCCTACAGGTGAGATCACATCGATCCCTGTATACAATCCAGGGGCATAAACAAGAAGGGAACCATATCGTCCCACCAGGCTTCGTCGAAGCGAAGCCAAGTCTCGACGGTTCAAAAACAACCTAGAGACAATCTCGACATTCGTCGCAATATTGCAGACACAGTGTCAACAAACGAAGCAAAGGAAGATCCCTAACTTCAGGGTCTCGACGTCAACATCGACAACCTAGAGATCACCAACGGCGTTTCTCCTTACTCCAGCAGGATGCAGATGCGGAGTCAACAAACAACCCCAGGGTCAAAACATCGAAACCATGACAAAGTCCCCTAGTTTCAAATCTCGACGGTTCATAGACACCCTGGAGATCACCAACGGCATTTCTCTTCACTCCAACCAGATGCAGACGTGACGTCAACAACCGACCTCAGAGTCGCAACGAAGCGGAGCCAGGGCAAAGTCCCTAGTTCTAAATCTCAATGGCCACATCTACGGCCTGGAGACCAACAATAGTGTGCCTCCTCATTCCAGCAGGACACAGATATTACACCATCAAACGGAGCCACGGCATAGTCCCTAGTTCCAAATCTCAACGGTTCACAAACAACCTAAAGACCATCTCAACATTCGTCTCGTTACACCAGATGCAATGTCAACAATGGCGTTCCTTTGCAGTCCAGCAGGATGCAGATGCAACGTCAACAAAAGACCTCACGGTCGAAACAAAGCGGAGTGACGGCAAAATACCAGCTCCACCTCAGCATTCGTCTCGTTACAGCAGATGCAACGCCAAAGCAAATGAAGCAAAGGTCAAATTCCTAGCTTCAGGGTCTTGACGGTAACTCATATAAAACCTGAAAGACTATCGGAGATCATCCCACAAAAGACCCCATGGTTGAAACAAAGCGGAGTGACGGAAAAATCCCAGCTCCACTTCGGCATTCGTCTCGTTACAGCAGACGCAATGTCAACAACGGCGTTTCTTCGCAGTCTAGCAGGATGCAGATGCGACGTCAACAAAAGACCCCATGGTCGAAACAAAGCGGAGTGACGGCAAAATCCCAGCTCCACCTCAGCATTCGTCTCGTTACAGCAGACGCAACGCCAAAGCAAATGAAGCAAAGGCCAAATTCCTAGCTTCAGGGTCTTGACGGTAACTCATATAAAACATGAAAGACTACCGGAGATCATCCCACATGGAGTGGTCACCACCTCGACGTTCATCTCGATACAGCAGACGAGATGTCACCACAGCATTCTTCCTCCAGCAGGATTCAGACGCGACAATCAAACAACGGAGCCACGGCAAAATACCTAGTTCCAAACCTTGACGGTTCATCAACAACCTAGAGACAACCGCGACACTCATCTCGATACAGCAGACGCAATGCCAGCAAACGAAGCAATGGCCAAATTCCTAGCTTCAGGATCTTGACGGTAACTCATATAAAACCTGAAAGACTATCGGAGATCATCCCACACCAGCGCGGAGTGGTTATGACTCATCGGGGCTCCCCAAACTGAGCCTAACCTCAAGTAAAAAGCGGCATGGCAAAATTCCTAACGCTTGCTCTTCCGACGGTCAGACTGCCTAGGAAGATTGCTTGAAGACGTCTTGTCCAGCCCCCAAAGGGATCAAAGACACGACAGTCGCAAGGTTACTCGAACAGCAAGATTACCTATCGAGGAATACATCAGCCAACGCGACGGTACGAAAGGCAAAACCCTAGTACCACAGACCCTAACGGACTTCTGTCGTAAAGAGCAGAAGTTAACTGTGACGTTAGGACATTCTTGCGAGAATCTCCCGATTCGTCTCAACCCTAGGGAAATCAGTGTCCTTGGCAACCTCCTCGATTCAGGGAAATCAGCGTCCTTGACGAGAGCATCTCGATTCGCGTCGACCTGCAGAGAAATCAGCGTCTTTGCAGGAATACCTCGATTCGTCTCAACCCCAGGGAAATCAGTGTCCTTAGCAAAATCCTCTCGATTCAGGGAAATCGGCGTCCTTGGCGAGAACCCCTCGATTCGTCTTGACCCCAAGGAAATCAGTGTTCTTGGCAAAAACCTCTCGATTCAGGGAAATCAGCGTCCTTGGCGAGAATCTCTCGATTTGCATCGACCCGCAATGAAATCAGCGTCTTTGCAAGAATCTATCGATTCTTCTCAACTCCGAGGAAATCAGTGTCCTTGGAAAAACCTTGATTCAAGGAAATCAGCGTCCTTGACGAGAGCACCTCGATTCGCGTCGACCCGCAAAGAAATCAGTGTCTTTGCAGGAATATCTCGATTCGTTTCGACTCCAAGGAAATCAGTGTCCTTGGCAAAAACCTTGATTCAGGGAAATCAGCGTCCTTGACGAGAGCACCTCGATTCACATCGACCCGCAAAGAAATCAGTGTCTTTGCAGGAATACCTCGATTCGTTTCGACTCCAGGAAAATCAGTGTCCTTGGTAATACCTCGATTCAGGGAAATCAGCGTCCTTGACGAGAGCATCTCGATTCGCATCGACCCGCAGAGAAACCAGCGTCTTTGTAGGAATACCTCGATTCGTCTCAACCCCCGAGGAAATCAGCGTCCTTGGCAAATACCTCGATTCAGGGAAATCAGCGCCCTTGACGAGAGCACCTCGATTCGCATCAACCCGCAAGGAAATCAGCGTCTTTGCAGGAATCTCTCGATTCGTCTCAACTCCAAGAAAATCAGTGTCCTTGGCAAACCTCGATTCAAGGAAATCAACGTTCTCGATTCGCGTCGACCCGCAAAGAAAT
Source organism: Agapanthus africanus (assembly GCA_030015575.1). Taxonomy (NCBI): domain Eukaryota; kingdom Viridiplantae; phylum Streptophyta; class Magnoliopsida; order Asparagales; family Amaryllidaceae; genus Agapanthus; species Agapanthus africanus. The sequence continues at coordinate 21,133,142 of CM057348.1, read as the reverse complement.
CGGTGTCTTTGCAGGAATACCTCGATTCGTTTCGACTCCAGGGAAATCAGTATCCTTGGCAAAAACCTCGATTCAGGGAAATCAGCGTCCTTGATGAGAGCACCTCGATTCGCGTTGACCCGCAAAGAAATCGGTGTCTTTGCAGAAATACCTCGATTCGTTTCGACTCCAGGGAAATCAGTGTCCTTGGTAAAAACCTCGATTCAGGGAAATCAGCGTCCTTGACGAGAGCACCTCGATTCGCGTCGACCCGCAAAGAAATCGGTGTCTTTGCAGGAATACCTCGATTCGTTTCGACTCCAGGGAAATCAGTGTCCTTGGCAAAACCTCGATTCAGGGAAATCAGCGTCCTTGGCAAGAGCATCTCAATTCACGTCGACCCGCAAGGGAATCAGTGTCTATGCAGGAATACCTCGATTCGTCTCAACTCCGAGGAAATCAGTGTCCTTGGCAAAAACCGCGATTCAGGGAAATCAACGTCCTTGACGAGAGCACCTCGATTCGCGTCGGCCCGCATAAAAATCAGTGTCTTTGCAGGAATACCTTGATTCGTTTTGACTCCAGGGAAATCAGTGTCCTTGACAAAACCTCGATTCAGGGAAATCAGTGTCCTTGACGAGAGCATTTCGATTCACGTCGACCCGCAAGGAAATCAGTATCTTTGCAGGAATACCTCGATTCAGGGAAATTAGCGTTCTTGACGAGAACATCTCGATTCGAGCCGACCCGCGGAGAAATCAGCGTCTCTGCAGAAATATACGACGTCAGCAAAGCGGAGCCGCGGCAAAGTTCCCAGTTCCATGACTCGGCGGTGCACAGACAAACTAAAGTCAACACTCGACCTCCCTGTTGAAGTAATGCTTTAACTCGGGAGTAGGCCAACTCATCAATCACTTACGAGTCCTCTCGACTTGTAAGGAAGAAAATTCTCTTGTGAGATCCTTACGACTCTGAAGAGAAAACACACTTAGGAATCCTCACGATTCCTGAAGAGAAAATACACCTACGAGATCCTCTCGACTCGTAGAGAGAAAAAATCTTTATGAGACCCTCACGGCTCATAAAGTTGAAAAGTCTTAGGCAGCAGATCTGAACCTGTTTCCTAAGCCATCGCTTCTTATCTCGATTCAGGAAAATCAGCATCCTTGACGAGAACCTCTCGATTCGTTTCGACCCGCAAGGAAATCGGTGTCTTTGCGAGAATCTTTCAATTCGTCTCAACTTGCGGGGAAATTAGTGTCCCTATGCATAAAGAAAATTCTTTTGTGGGATCCTTACGATTCTCAAGAGAAAACGCACTTAGGAGTCCTCACGACTCCTGAGGAGAAAAGACACCTACGAGATCCTCACGACTCGTAGGGAGAAAAGCCTTTATAAGACCCTCACGGCTCATAAAGTTGAAAAGTCTTAGGCAACAGATCCTAACCCTGTTTCCTAAGCCCTTCGCTACCTTATAAAGAGTTCAAGATGAACTGTTATCTACCATCTATGGGCCACACTTGCCAAAGCTACATGCCACTGAAATGGAGAAGCTACTCATGAGCATATAAACTACTTCACGCCAGAGTAAAACATAAAGAAATAGAAGGGTGCGGCTCATGGAGCTGAGGGTTTGGAACTATATCCCTTAAGAGTGGAGATTTGAGTCAATGATAAATGACAACGCTTGTGTCCGCTCGTTATCTTCTCAGATCAAAATTCTGAAAATCATATACCAACCCAAAACTGGTTATACGCTATGAATTATTCTGCACTACTTCACCCACGTATATACTTACGTGGGCAAAGTAGTGGGGGGCATTTGTTCCCACCAAAAACTTTCTGTGCAAAAGAGCCCAAGGTATCAAATGGCAGCGATACGTTTAAGAAAATGTGAACCAGTATCTTCCGGGCTGTATTTTGATAAACTCCCGAATGTGAAACAACTAAATTCTGATGGTGTCGAAAGCGTCTCAAAAAATCCTTTGATTTTATATATTATGAGCCTCATAATTCATTTGGGATCAAAAGTTATGAGCAAATATGCAGTGCACGTGTAATCTAAGAAAGAAAATGCGAACCAGTATTTTCCGGGCTGCATTTTGACAAACTCCCGAATGACAAACAGCAAAATTCTAATGGTATCGAAAGAATCTCGAAAAAGCCTTCGATTTGATAAATTATGGGCCTCATAATTAATCCGGGATCAAAAGTTATGAGGTATCACGTGCCCACACGTGACCATTTACAGGTAAAGCCTGTAAGCACTGAATAAAATAAATAATTGAAAATAATTAATCAGTGGGGTCACGTGCCAACACGTGATAGGCTCTTAAACCCTCTGAAACAATAGAATTAAATTCTAATTAAATAATTAATCAGTGGGGTCACGTGCCAACACGTGATGGGTTCCCGAGCCCTCTAAACCAATAGAATTAAATTCTAATTAATTGGTCAATCAGTGGGGTCACGTGCTAACACGTGATAGGCTCTTAAACATTCTGAACTAATAGAATTAAATTCTAATTAAGGGAAATTAAAAACCCTAGTTGGAAAAATATTTCCCTAAATCTTTCCAAACAAAAAGATTGTGCTCTGTAAAGTGGAGCATCGTTGGATTAAAAATCACCAATTTATAAAAAGATTCTATACAAGGAAAGATTTCCCTGAAATTTGCCAAGAATAACATATAAAAGATCTTTTGGATTAAAAATCTAATGGTGAATAAAATTCACCGAGTGATCTAAAACATCATGTTGGTTACAAAATCAATTAAAATCTTTCAATGGAAGATTGACTAAACAAATTGATTCTTTTCTTTCTCCTATAAATAGGAGCCAAGAAGACAAGAGAAGGGATCTTTGGAATTTTGATTTTCTGGAGAAAAAACAACAACAGAGAGAAAAAAGAGAGGAGAATTTAATTCTCAAGAGAGAAAAGAAGTTCCTTTCAGAGAAAAGAAACCCTAGGTGAGAAAGGGGAAAAGAGATCTAAGCTCCATAAAATAAAAGAGAATTTAATTCTCAAATTTAAGAGTTTAACTTTTCTGAATAATAAATTAATTCTTCCTTTGGTTGAAGATCTGCAGAAGCAGATTTCTCCACAAGTTGAGAATTTAATTCTCATCGGGGAGATTCTGTCATGCAGATCCAAAACATAAAGGGAGAACTGAGTTTAAGGAATTTAATTCTTCCAAATAAAACTAGGGTTTAACCCTATATGAGAATTTAATTCTCTCAATTTCATAAGAATTTAATTCCTCCAAACAGAATTAGGGTTTAACCCTATATGAGAATTTAATTCTTCCAAATTTATAGGAATTTAATTCCTCCAAATAGAATTAGGGTTTAACCCTACAGAGAATTTAATTCTTCCACATACATAAGAATTTAATTTCTCTAAAAACAGAATTAGGGTTTAACCCTACAGAGAATTTAATCCTTAAAACAAGAAACTTAAAAGCTCTCCATGCGCGTAAAGAGCTTGGTCACGTGGTAACACGTGACCCCCCATTCTCAATGAACAGAAAAGGAAGAATAAAACTAGGTCACGTGTTCCCACGTGACCCTTAAATAGACTCCCCAAAATAAGAAGGAAAAAAGCTCGGAGGCAATACCTCACGTGCTCACACGTGACCCTTCAAAATAAAAGGAACAAAGCCAAAGGCAGAATAGACTCTGGGCGCCCTCACGTGTCCCCACGTGACCCCTAATAAACACTTTAATAATCAATACATGGATACCCATCACGTGTCAACGCGTGATGGCCAGAAGATCAAAAGTGTTTAACACTTATCTGCAGATTTGAGAGTAAAATAAAGGAGGTCTGGCCCCATCTTCAGGCACCTCACGTGACCCCACGTGACCCCTTTATTTCTAGTGTTTAACACTATTTTGAGCATTTTGTCTCCAGTGTTTAACACTATTTTAAATACATCACATGAGGACACGTGACCGCCAAATGCCCTATAGTGTTTAACACTATTTTAAAGCCAAGCTTAGTCCAAATTGGCTAAGTTTTCCAAAGGCAAATCTCCCCTTCAAATGAGCCTTAAAATCCAGAGCTATAATATTTAGTGCTCAGCCAAAGACAAAATGTTATCAGAGCCCCCAAACTTTTGTTTAGCATTGCTAAATAATGAGGGGCTGAACCCAGGCAAATGTTCAATAGCCCAACAAAGGGCCAACATTTCAAACTTAATTGGACTTAGTCCAAATTGGCCATAAGTCCTCAATTCAGATTTAACTGAGCCAATGCTCTCATAATCTAATTAATTGATCTTAGTTCCAAATTGGACTACAGATCTCCCAATCAACTTTGGTTTAAGGGTACATCTCTGAACTCCTCTGATATTTGTCGTTGTAATCTTTCAACGTCTTCAGAGAGGTGACGGATCCCGACAACCATATATTTCATGGACTATGATGTCCTTAACCTTGACTGTGAGGTCCTTAAACTCATGGACTATGATGTCCTTAACCTCGGACTGTGGGGTCCCTTTAAACCGATGGACTATGATGTCCTTAACCTCGGACTGTGGGGTCCTTAAGCCCATGGACTATAATGTCCTTAACCTCGGACTGTGGGGTCCCTTTAAACCCACGGACTTTGATGTCCTTAACCATGGACCACCATGTCCTTAAACTGGTAATCGACCAATGTGTCCCTAAACTAAACAATAGAGCCCAAATGCTCTCTTGTTGGATCTAAACGATCCCGTTAAGTAGATCTTAGTCTAAAATTAGACTAATGTATCCTTAACAAACGTTTAAGTTGATCTTAGTCTCAAATAAGATTAAAGTATCCTTAAACTCAACCTCCAAACCAAATCTAAAAAAATACGGATTTGGACTAATCCACGCCCTACGGGCGACAACATAAATTAGTCTCCGTATACAATCCACGGGCAGCCAAAAACAAAACAAACACCCACGATACGAAGTGAACATCTGGAGATGGAGAAAGTTGTTACCGTGATGCGGTAACGTAATTAACTGCAGGGGCTTGCGCCTGCAGGGAAGAGCATCCCCACAATCAAAAACCCCTCAACGAGGGGGAATCTGACGAAGTCTGCTACATCGGCCGCATCTGATTAAACCTTCGATATACGGTGCCATAAATCAACTTGGCATCTTCGGAGAGGTGGACGGATAGAACCAATTAGCATCTGTCCCGAAATTCAGGCAAGACGGACCTGCGCGGTCGCGTCTCTGTGTTTCGGCGGGGAACAGATCCCCACCGTTGGATCAAAGATCCAACAAAGATGATAAATCATCAAGTTAACAGAATAAAATTCTGTTAAGAAAACTTTCTTCAGAATATTTCCAAACAAAAAGATTTTGCTCTGTAAATCAGAGCACCGTCGGATCAATGATCCAATGGTGATTAAAAATCATTAAAACACATAATAAATTCTGTGTAGGGAAATATTCCAAATCTTGTTAAAAACAAGAAGATTGCCTTCTGTAAATCAGAAGCCCTAGGATCAAAGATCCAACGGTGGGGAAATCCCCAAATCAATTAGAGAAAAGATCTCTTCAACTGATTCAACAAATCAGCTTGCCCTATATAAAGGCCCCAAGAGTTCAAGTCTGAGATAGAGGAACCCCCCCTCCCTAAACTTTGAGAAATTTCAAAAACAAAGAGCAAGCTCTCAGAAGAAGAAGATTTTCTTCAAGGTAAAAAAAGAACAGAGAGATAAAATCATCTCATATAAAAGAAGAATTTACTTCTTTTTCTAAGATCATAGATCTATAAGACCAAGCACTTTCACAAAAGAGATCAAAGTATCTCATCATAAAAAATAAGGGGAAGAACTTAATCTTCTTCAGATCATAGATCTATAAGACAAATTGTCTTTCAGAGATTATAATATCTCATTATAAAAGGGGGGAGAGAGAATAATTCAATTCTCTTAGGATCATACATCCATAAAGGCAAAGCCTTTTCACCAAAACATAAGAGATTGAAAACATCTCCTATAAAGTAAGAACTTTGTTCTTAAATCCATGAGACAAAGTCTCTTATAAGAGAGAAGTTAATTCTCATAGCGCAAAGCCACCTTAGCGCTCTAATTAAATCTAGCGCTCAGCGCTCCAAATCTGGCGCACAGCGCTGCAGAGCCTTAGCACTCCAAATTTACAGAAGCGCTTCGGCGCTCCAAAACTAACGCATAGCGTTGCAGAGCCATAGCGCTCCAATCAAAAGAAGCGCTTCAGCGCTCCAAAATTAACGAATAGCGTTGCAGAGCCTTAACGCTCCAAACTTCACCAGAAGCACAACGCGCTCATTGTCTGGCGCTCAGCGCCAAGCGCGCCACGTGCTCCTCACTTGTGCGCTACTTCACCAGAAGCGCAATACGCTCATTGTCTGGCGCTCAGCGCCAAGCGCGCCACGTGCTCCTCACATGTGCGCTACTTCACCAGAAGCGCAATGCGCTCATTGACTGGCGCTCAGCGCCAAGCGCGCCATATGCTTCTCATGTGTGCGCTAAATGAACATAAATTGTTCTTTAAATAATAAAGCCCCAGAGCTATAATAAGTGCTCAGCACCCAATAAAAGACAAAAAGGCTGTCAGAATCCAAACTAATGCTCAGCATTGCTAAATGTTCAGCATTTTTAACTAAGTGGGCCAAGCCCAAAGTGGCCACAAAACCCTCATTCAGATTAATTGAGCCCATATGCTCATAAATCTTTGATCTTAGTCCCAAATTGGAATACAGATCTTCCAACCAATATTGGTTTATGGGTACATCTCTTCACTCCTCTGATATTTATCGTTGTAATCTTTCAACGTCTTCAGAAAGGTGACGGGTCCCGACAACCAGACATTCCACGGACTGTGGGGTCCTTAAACTCATGGACTATGATGTCCTTAAACTTTACTGACTATGACGTCTTTAAACTGGACCGCAAAGTTCCTAAACTAAAATAATAGAGCCTAAATGCTCTTTTGTTGGATCTAAATGATCCTGTTAAGTTGATCTTAGTCTAAAATTAGACTAGCGTATCCTTAACAAACGTTTAAGTTGATCTTAGTCTCAAATGAGACTAACGTATCCTTAAACCCAAACCAAAACCCAAATCTAAGAAAATATGGATTTGGACTAATCCACGCCCTACGGGCTACAACATAAATTAGTCTCCGTATACAATCCACGGGCAACCAAAAATAAAACAAATATACACGACACGAAGTGACCGTCTGGAGAAGGAGAAAGTTGTTGCCGCGATGCAGTAGCGTAATTAACTGCAGGGGCTTGCGCCTGCAGGGAAGAGCGTCCCCACAATCAAAAAACCCCTCAAATGAGGGGAAATCTGACGAAGTCTGCTACAACGGCCGCATCCGTCTAAATCTTCGATATATGGTGCCATAAATAAACTTGGCATCTTCGGAGAGGTGGACGAATAAAACCAAATAGCATCTGCCCCCCGAAATTCAGGCAAGACGAACCTACACGGTCGCGTCTCTGTGTTCGGCGGAGAACAGATTCTGGCACACCCGGTGGGACCTTTTCCTCTTTCAACTCCACACTTCGTGTGTCGTGTTTCGCGAACGAATCTCGGTTTTCTATGGTTGCCTTTGGATGTGAAGTACTAAGATTTGGTATCTTTCTCCGTGCAGAAAAACAAAAGATCAATGGTTTCAAATTGCACTAACTGCAACAACTCTCACTCCGTCCCCGCCGGAGGAGTGACCTACGGGCCCAAAGTGGCCTCCCTTTTCACAATGCCGGTGGAACAAGTGACCCAAGCCACCACTGGGCTATTTTTCGGGACCATGATCCCACCAACGAGCTTCAGCGTTCAGATGCCGACACAGGAAGCTGCGAAGAAGTCGGTCTTTGATCAGCTTGCAACCACCACGGCCCCTCTCAGCGGGTCGTCCAACTCTAATGCCTCAGTCTTCGATAAGCTGGGTCAAAGCTCAAGTGGGCCCGCAAAGAGGCCCGCAATACCAGAGAAGGACACTCCAACTCCTGCTACAGTTGAGGTCGTCCAAGCTGCTCTCCCTACTCGAAGGTCGGCTTTCGATAGGTTGACCATTCACTCTCAGCGGACGTCTGTCTTTGACAGGCTGGCGCCAACAATAGACTCTCATCAGAACATGGGGCATGAAAAAGCTGATTCAACAATGGAGGTGGTCCCGGCCGCTCGCCATGCTCGACGTTGCCACTGGCGCCGAGTCAGGAAGGCTGGGGGCAGCTCTCCTTCTGGACTGACTTCGCCAGCCAACGATGAAAGTTGATGTTGTTGTTCCAACTGGGAACAGCTTTGAACTACTTAACAGGGTGCGCAGGAATTCGCCAACTGCCGTACTGAAAAAGTCTCATCCTCCTGTTGAAAAGATCACAAAGGCGAAGCCGGAGCAGCCTCCTCAGCGGCTGTCCTCCAAAATTTACAAAGTCTGGTGACAGGTCCAAGACTCCGTGATTGATCAAGACCACCCCCGCCGACAGAAAGAGATGAAAGTTTGGCGAGAAGGGGATCACCCTGTCAAGCCACAGAATGTGTCATCTGTTTGGATGCCCGCTGCAACGGCTCCCTCAACTTCGACCGCCCATAAAAGATGGAGGCCGGAGAAGATTTCTGCGTCTTTGGCAAATCGCAAGGACACTGAATCTAAATGCCCCAAGTCTGGGGGCATGGTGGTGCATACTATTTATATGGCTTCCGGAAAAGAGTATAGCCGTATCTCTACAGGTCACCGACCACTTACACGGTCTGTGACTAAGGCTCAGGAGCAACAACAACAAAAGCTCTAAGAAATGCTGACAGCCATGGCTGCACTCACTGGACCAAAAGCAGCCCCGGAGACACCTTTGGAGCAGCGTCATGAGCAGAAAACGGATGCCGAATTCCTTCGGAGAATGCTTGAGAAGAAGGACAAAGAGGCTGCGGAACAAGCGGCCAAAATAAAACAAATGGCCCTTTTATTCCAAAATATTGTGGGCCTGATGATCCAGCCGGACCCTCCAGCCGAAGATCCTCCAGTAATAATTGAAGATGATAGAGGAGAGACATCAAATCCTCTGCCGGTTCTGTCAGCAGCCAAGGAGGAGACCATCTCCAAAGCCATGCTCGATGATTATATAGCTCAGCGAATACGAGTTCATCAAGCGAATGAAGCAAACGGCCAAGTCGTCAGAACTGAGCGACCATATCCAGGATGGTACGATCAAATAAAGTACCCGCCAGGATACACAATTCCTAAATTCCATGTGTAAAAAGGGACAGGCAATCCCCATCAACATGTCGCTCAGTTCAGGGCTCTCTGCGGCAACACTGGAGGGGATGATAAGCTACTGCTTCGCCAATTCGTCGGCAGCTTGGCGGAGACGGAGTTCGAATGGTACTCAGAGCTTCCCAACGACTCCGTCAAAACTTTTACGGAGATGGAATTGCTGTTCACCCAACATTTCGCCAGCGCTAGCGAGCGCACCCCGATCACCGCGTTAATTAACGCCAGAGTGAAGCCAGGCGAAATATGGGTGCAATATATGATACGGTGGCGGAATCTATGGTCGAAGTGCGAGCAGCGCATCGAAGAAGCGCCTGCAGTAGGCAAGTTCATAGGGACCCTTGACCCTCAGGCGGCCATTTCACAATTCATGATGTTCTCCAAGCCAACTAATTTCCAGGCCTTGATTGACAAACTGGCCCAAATGGATCAGATGGGTCATAGACCCTCTTCTTCGAAGTTGGAATCTCGAAACGAGAAAGGGAAAGGGAAAGCGACTTTCGTCGCCAATACTCGGCAACAGCCCAGTGGTCCAAAGCCAACTGATCGCCAAGATGAAAGACGGCGATTCTTCAATGAGAAACTGAAGCGCCCTTATTCGTTTTCCCGGGATAAAACGAGGAGACCGTTCGAGCTGGCGGTGCGCAACAGGCTCATTATCTTGCCGGATCCAAAATGCCCATTGCAACCTGGTGAGGCCAATAATCCCAATTATTGCCCCTATCACCAAGTGGTAGGCCATCCAATCGAAGATTGCATCGTCTTCAAAGGCTGGATTGAGGACCAATACCAACAGGGCAAATTCGCACTGTCTGAGAATTGGAAAGTAAGCCCGCCTCAGCCGCACACTCTTAAAAGGGGGGACACATCGGGGGCATCATGCTCTTTTATAGAAGAAGCTCCATGGGAGGTCGCTCTTTCAGCCAAGACGAAAAGAATGCTGAAGGATCTCTAAACATGCCCGGCGATCAGGTGGAAAAATCCGCTGGAACCCAAGGTCATCGAGGGAATGCTGAAGCCACGTCTGACGCCAAGGATTGGTAGTGATAACCACAATGCCCATGCCCAACCGTCAAAGTCTTCGAAGAAGAAAAAGACCAAAAAGCCCGTGAAGCATGGTGACAAGCGCACAGACCTGCAAAAATATATTGACGCGTTGGAAGAATATAACCAGAAGGCGTGAACCCCGGTCACGCTTCAAGAGTTTCTCAACCACATCCTTGAAGACGGAGATAGCGACAAAGATGAGGAAGAAGACTCGTCAGATGAACCTGAGGACTATGTGGCAAGCTGCCACATGATCTCTCATTCAATAGATGGTAAAGAAGCTCCTGATGGAGAAAAACTGGGGGCAGATCCCGAACTGGAACTCCTAAGACCGTCAGACGAGATGATTGACACATTCCTGAACGAAGCTCTTCTGAAAAGCAAAGCTGATCGAGAACGCGAAATGGCCATATTTGAAAAAGCCAAACGCCGACGACTGGACAAAAGGGTTAAAAAACTCCCACCAGATCAAAGCACATCCGCCGTAAATAAAAGCAGGTTCAATATGAGGAAAAGGTTTGCCAAAGCCATATCGATGGGAATGAAGCTGCCACCCTCCGAAGGAAACACTCCTGACAGTATACACCCTAACGAAGAGGATGCACATCCAAACTACTGCTTGTACCTTCGGAGGATTGCACACCCTACTGAAGAATGTAACGCCTTTAAAAATTGGTGGCAGGGATACGTTGCTCACCGGCAGCATTTCAAGCGGATGAAGCGCAAAACTGGAACAAAGAAGCACGATAGATGAGCATAAAAGAACTGCCAGTGAATTCCACATGGTTAATTACGGAGGATCGCAAGTTCTCACCTTCGGGAGTGATTCTGATGAAGAAATAGCCCTCGGCTCTCTCTTCAAGGAATCCATCTCTGAAACAGAAGAGATGAAGACGTGCGAGAACATTCAGCTGCGCAATCGCACGCTATCTGAAAAGAATCTCGGACCCACAAACAAGGGATTGAACAAAAAGAATAAGGGGAAAGAAAAGGTCCCTGAGGATATCACCCTCGATGACCGAGTCGTCGAAGAGCTGGCAGCCAAGGACCCGCCAAAGAAAAACAAGGTGGATTACAATGTTCTGGCACACCTGAGAAAAATACCCTCGCAGCTAAGCATTCTCGATGCCCTTCTGCTATCTAAAGAGGCGAGAGATTCTCTAATCAAGGCACTACAAGAACCTGACCAGTTTCAAGCTTTCCTTGCCGAAGAAAAGATGAAGGACGAGCTGGAAGAAGTTCACACAGCCGACATCACCTTCCGTGACGAAGACCTCCTCCTCGGGACATGCGAGCATAACAGTCCTTTGTACGTCACCGGATACTGTCATGACATCAAGATAGGGAAGATCCTGGTCGACAATGGATCCTCCGTCAACCTTCTCAATGTGAGAGTGTTGAAAGAGATTTGCATGAGCATACAACATCTTGCTCGGGATAAAATCACTATCTCCGGATTCGACTTTCAGTCATCACGGACGCTTGGGTCTGTAATTCTGACGTTACGCTTTGGGCTGCTCGTCACTGACATCAAGTTTCACGTCTTTGACGCCAAGACTTGCTACAACGCTTTGCTCGGTCGGCCTTGGTTACACGAGTACAACATTATCCCTTCTACACAACATCAGTGTATGAAGTATTTCAAAGATGGACTTGAATACACTGTGACAGGGGAGCTGAACCCACTCTCCGTGAATGAAGTTCGAAAGTACGAACATGCAAAATACTTCTTGCCAGACTTCGAAGATACGGAAAGGTGCTATAAGCCGGAGAATAATCAAAAAGCTATCACCACCATTCTGGTCTTCGGGAGCGATACCGAGGAAGAGGAGGAGATAGTCTATTCAGGGCCTCTCCAATGCAACAAGCCAGGACCGTCCACCCCTATTCTGGTCTTCGGCAGCGACTCTGAGGATGAGGTCAATGTAGTATTTTCTGTTCGGCCATCAATACAAACCTTTATTGGAGATGATCAGAGTTTACAGATCGCCATGGTTCCGTAAGAGCATTACAAAGAGCTCGACGCACTTGATACTTATAGTATGCAAGAACTGCAGACGTTCTACGTCCCTCCCAGGCGAAAAGATAAAAAGGCGATCCTCTTTTATCGTTCCACGGAAACCAAATTGGAAAAAGAAATCTGGCACGGTGCCGATTCTACGCTTGACAAGCTCTAGCCCATCCGTCTGCCCAAATACTACATAGAAGGATTAAAAAGACTGTAGAGGCGCTAAGGCATACCCTTCAAACAAACTGCTCGACAAGCTCAGTTCTACAACAGGATCTGGGTCGTCCCCGGAACTCAGCAAAAATCGCCTAACGGGAGAATGGAAACAATCGGGCTTGGATATGTTCAATCCAAGAAATGGGAGCGATTCCAAGGCTGCTACGTTATATATGATTTCGATGAAGAAGGAGATGCTCTGTTAGAAGATACTAACCCTGAACCAAAACGAGGTCTCGCCATGAAAGTGCTAAGTCCGTCGTTCGAAGAACAGATGGATAAGCTAATAAGGGAAGCCAGTCAAAAGGCCCGGGATGACCATAGCCGTGAAATGGTCATTTACGAGAAATCCAGGACGAAGCGCCTCCTTCAACAGGCTATGGAGAATGACGATGCCCTTCATCGCCAGCCCGTCATACAAAAGACCCGACGCGGAGGCAAAAACAAACTAAAGAATGGAAAAAATGTCCGACAGCGGTCAAGCGGGTCTAAGAAGCCATGCGATCGAGAATTGGGCAGCCTGGATTCTTCTCTTGTAAAGAAGATGGGTCGAGCATACTCTTTTCCCCAAGACAAGATAAGGAAGATATTCGATCTTGTCATAAAACATCAGATGATGTCACTCCCGGAGTCCAAGCACCTCGAGCAAGCAGACGAAGTTTCTCACCCAGACTATTGCTCCTATCACCGAGCGATAAGACATTCTCTCGAAGACTACTTCACATTCAAAGACTGGGTAGAAGACCAGTATCAGCAAGGCAGGTTTGCTTTATCCAGTAGTTGAAGGGTAACCCCGCCACAGAAGCATGAACCGAAAGCCACGTATGCAGCGAGAGTAGAACCAGATCAATATCGGTGTTGGAAACGATCTCGTACCTGTCACGTAATAACACTGACAGAAGAAGGAGTGCCCGAGGATATGGACGACATCTCCCGGTGCTTCGAAAACAATGATGACGAGGTGATCTCAAAGTTTCCACCGATGCCAAAAGAGCTGGAAGATGGGATACATAATACTACAGATAACCTCAGAAAAATCGACTTGGGGATGGTAAATGACCCATGGCCGACGTTCATCAATGAGTTGTTGTCTGAAGAACAGGTAGCTATGCTAAGAGACGTGCTCGTGCAGTATAAAGACTGTTTCGCATGGAACTATTCCGAGATGCTGGGATTAGATCCAGAAGTAGCTGTGCACAAATTAGCGATATCTCCGGACATCAAGCCAGTCAAACAAGCGCTGAGAAGAATGCGGCTCGAACTTGAAATGAGCATCAACGCCGAGATCAAGAAGCTAATCGACTCCGGCTTCATCCAAGAGGTTTAGTACCCTGACTGGATTGCCAACATCATCCCAGTGATGAAGAAAAATGGGACGGTGCGCATCTGCGTAGACTTTTGGGACCTCAACAAAGCATGTCCGAAGGATGATTTTCCTGTACCGGTTACCAAGCTGATGATAGACAATACGTCCACTCACGAAGTCTTCTCCTTCATGGACGGCTCATCAGGGTACAATCAAATAAAGATGCATCCCGAAGACCAAAAGCATACCGCTTTCCGGACCCCTTTGGGCATATTCTGCTACAAAGTGATGCCTTTCGGTCTGAAGAACGCCGGCGCTACCTATCAGAGGGCCATGACGAAGATTTTCAATGACCTCATACATGAGGTCGTCGAATGCTATATCAATGACCTTGTGGTGAAAAGCAAATCGCACGAGGAACATTGGGAGCATCTGAAGATAGTGTTCCAACGTCTTCGGAAATACAACTTGAAGATGAACCCTCTCAAATGCGCGTTCGGAGTTTCCTCGGGAAAATTCCTAGAATTCATCATGCGACACCGGGGCATCGAAATAGACCCGTTGAAGATCAAGGCGATCATGGAAATGCCCCCACCAAGAACTCTCAAGTAACTGCGGTCTCTCCAAGGGAAGCCCGCTTATATTAGACGGTTCATAGCCAATCTTTCCGACAAATGCCGTCCCTACAGTCACTTAATGAAGAAGGGAACCCCGTCTATTTGGGATCGCAAATGCCAAAGCGCACTGGACGAAATCAAGCAATACCTGCAGAATCCGCCAGTACTGACTGCTCCGGTCAAGGGAAGGCCTCTCATCCTATACACAACAGCCTTTGAATGTTCTTTAGGCACACTATGGGCACAAGAAAACGACCAAAGGAAGGAAAGAGCCCTCTACTATTTGAGTCGAGTTCTCCTGGGGGCAGAAAACAATTACTCCCCCATTGAAAAACATTGCCTGGCGTTAATCTTTGCGATAACGAAGCTTCGGCATTATGCTTTGGCGCATGAGGTCCACCTCATATCAAAGGTGGATCCTCTCAAATATTTGATGTCAAGAGCCATATTAACAGGATGACTCGCAAAATGGGCCCTCCTCTTGATGGAGTTCTCGATAACATATCGACCCCTCAAGGCAGTAAAAGGCCAGGCTATCGCCGACTTCCTCGCTGAGCATCCTATACCTGCCGATTCATCCCTAAATTGCGAATTGCCGGACGAGCATGCCTTTTACACAATCGACGGGGAAAAAGAATAGAGTGATACCCAATGGGAACTCTACTTCGACGGAGCATCTTCCAAGAAGAAGCGAAAGCATAACTCCCTCATAATCAAATCTGGGATAGGCCTTATCTTCGTGACTCCACAAGGGATAATGCGCTTTGCTTTTTCCTTAACAGAGCCGAGGACGAATAATGAAGCTGAATATGAAGCTTTGATAGCAGGTCTTGAGATTGTTGTCGACATAGGAATCAAAAACTCTGTATATACGGAGACTCCCAGCTGGTCGTTAGTCAAGTAAACGGTGACTATCAAACGTGCAAACCGGAGTTGGTAAAGTACGGCGAGAGAGTACAACAATTGCTGACTCAAATTCCTGCCTACGCCCTGGAAAGCATACCGTGCGCGAAAAATAGCAAGGCGGATGCGTTAGCCAAACTCGCTAAAGAACTGGCTGACGAAAACCTCGATGATGTGAGGATCGTTGTGCAAAGTCGTCGGGTTCTCGCACCGGCAGAAATATCTCCGGAGTCGTTTGAAGAAAAAGAAGCAGCCAAGCAAGCGGCCTTATAGAGAGAGGACCAGGGAAAGGTCAAGGATTGGAGAGAAGTCTTTATAGACTACTTCAAATCCTATCGGACACCTGAAGATGCGTCCTCAAAACATCAGCTCATTAAATGAGCTCTGTCTTTCGCCTTCGTCAATGATACTCTGTATAAGAGATCGTTTGACTCCTTATGGCTAAGATTCCTGGGACCTGAAGAAGCAAGGAGAGTCGTCTAAGAAACTCACGACGGACTCTGCAGTTCTCACTAAGCCGGGTCGAAGATGAAACTGAAGATTAAAAAGATGGGCTACTATTGGCCCACGACGATTCAGGACTGCCTTGAATATGCGAAGCAATGCCATTCATGCCAGATTCATGGAGACTTCATTCACCAACATCCAAACCCGCTACACCCAACAGTGGCGAGTTGGCCGTTCGAAATATGGGGAACTGACATAATCGGGCCCATTGAACCAGTATCGTCCAGAGGACATCGATTCATATTGGCGACAACGGATTACTTCTCCAAGTGGGCAGAAGCAGTGCCACTAAGAGAAGTGAAGACAGAGAATATCCTCCATTTCTTCAAGACACATGTCATCTATAGGTTCGGCACTCCGCGACAAATTATCTCCGATAACGGGCCGGCCTACAGAAGTCACAAAATCAGCCGCTTCGCACAGCAACATAATATAGACTGGAGATACTCTTCGGTCTATAATCCCCGAGCTAATGGTCTGGCTGAGGCTTTCAACAAGACCCTGACGAAGATCGTGAAAAAGACAGTGTCCAAAAATAAGAAGGACTGGCACGAGAGACTGCATGAAGCTCTCTGGGCATATCGGACCACGTTCAAAACGGCCACAAACACAACGTCGTATGCATTGGTATTCGGCACTGAAGCAGTACTCCCTTTGGAGATAGAGTTACCCTCCTTACGAGTGGCAGCTCATTACGAGCTAACGGACGAAGAGAATGCTCATCTTCAGCTTAAGGAGCTTGATGCGCTCGACGAAACTCGGCTCATGGCGCTGCAAAACTTGGAAGCTTACAAAGCAAAGATGACGCACTCGTACGAGAGATTGATTAGGCCAAGAACATTCCGCCAAGGCGAACTCGTGCTAATGGTTAAAAGACCTATGATCCACAATCGTGCCAAATGGGAAAAGTTTGAGCCAAATTACGAAGGCCCGTACATCATAGACAAAGTTTACCAGGGTGGGGCTTACTTGCTTATGGATATGCATGGCGAAAGACCCTTCAGACCGATAAACGGTCGGTTCCTAAAGAAATACTACGCCTGACGAGTTACAGCCTGGGTTAATGATAGATGACGACGCTTATGTCCGCTCACTATCTTCCCAAGCCCAAACTTTATAAGTGGTAGCCAACGAAACCGTTGCAGCAACGGACCGAAATGTCCCTAAACTAAACACGGAATGAAACGTCCCTAAACTAACGACGGACCGAAATGTCCCTAAACTAACAACGGACTGAAACGTCCCTAAACTGTCGATGGACCACAATGTCCTAAAACTTGCAACTGACCGAGACGTCTATAAACTACTACAGACTACAGCATCCTAAGGCTGACAAAAAAACGATACGTCCATAAGCGAGATGGGCACGGATGAAAACCTAAAAGGGCTCCGTGAGTAAAAACAGCAGGGCTACCGGCGAGTTTGTGAAAACCTGAAAGGGCACAATCTCGTTAAAAGACACTTGCAAAGTCCTCTCGACCTTGTAAGTAGAAAATACCTGCGTGAGATCCTTACGACTCACAAGAGAGCAACACACTTAGGAATCCCCCACGATTCCTATGGAGAAAACGCATTTACGAGATCCTCACGACTCGTAAGGAGAATTCCCCTTTGAGACCCTCACGGCTCATAGGATTCAAAAGCCTTAAGCTACAGGGATCTGAACCTGTTCTTAAGCCGTCATACACCCCGAGACTGCCCTACATGCGTTTCAATATTGACCCTTGTATACAATCCACGGGCACGAATAAACATTTCCCTAACAGAGTCCCACCAGCGACTAGGGATATGCTCACACGGCGAATGACACTTGTAAGTCCTCTTGACTTATAAAGAGAAAACACTCGTGTAAGATCCTTACGACTTATAAGAGAACACACACATAGGAATCCTCACGATTCCTAAGAAGAAAATGCACCTACGAGATCCTCACGACTCGCAGGGAGAAATACCTTTATGAGACCCTTACAGCTCGTAAAGTCAAAAAGCCTTAGTCGATAGGATCTTAACCCTGTTTGTTAAGCCACCTTTGTTCGACATCGAAAGAGGCAAATGATGATTCGCTCCTGGCAATGTCCTAGTGGTAGCGATGTTGATGCCTAAATCAGTATCAAATCCCAAGTCCTTTCACGGCAAATGATGATTCGCTCCTGACAATATTCCGGTCGTAGCGATGCTGATGCTGATATTGGCATCGGGTTCCAAGTTCCATACTTGCAACAAAATAAGTAAGTAAAAGAAATGCATATGAAATAGCCGAAAAGATGGGGCAACTTGCAACAAAATCAGCAAGTAAAAGATATGCATACAAAATGGCCGAAATGATTGGGCACCGCGAAAAATAGCCGAAATGATTGGGCAATCGCGACTTTCGCGATATAAATAGCTGAAATAATAGAGCATCGCGGAAAGAAAACAAAAATACATATGAAATGAAATTTTTGCCCTAAAGATAAGATCACATCGATCCCTGTATACAATCCAGAAGCACAAACAAAGAGAGGATCATATCATCCCACCAAGCTCTTTCAAACGAAGAGTCAAATCTCAATGGCGACATCTACAGCCTAGAGATCATCAACGGCGTTCCTCCTCATTCCAGCAGGATACGGACGCGACATGCTCCAAACGGAGCCATGGCAAAGTCCCTAGTTCCAGATTTCAACGGCAACATCTACAGCCTAGAGATCATCAACAGCATTCTTCTTCATTCCAGCAGGATTCAGACACGACAATCAATCTCGGAGCCACGGCAGAGTCTCTAGTTCCAGATCTCGACGGTTCACAGATAACCTAGAGACTACCTCGACATTCATGTCGTTACAACAGGCGCAAAGTCAGCAAAGCGGAGCCGTGGTAAAGTTCTCTGTTTCAGGACTTGGCGGTGCACAGACAACCGAGAGTCAACCGCTGACCCCGTACGGCCAAAGTCAATCCTGACCCCGTATGGCTAAAGTCAACCCCTGACCCCGTACGACCAAAATCAATCCTGATCCCGTATGGCTAAAGTCAATCCTGACACCGTACGGCCAAAGTCAATCCTGATCCCGTATGGCTAAAGTCAATCCTGACACCGTACGGCCAAAGTCAATCCTGACCCCGTATGGCTAAAGTCAACCCCTGACCCCATACGGCCAAAGTCAATCCTGACCCCGTATGGCTAAAGTCAACCCCTGACCCCGTACGACCAAAGTCAATCCTAACCCCGTATGGCTAAAGTCAACCCCTGACCCCGTACGACCAAAAGTCAATCCTGACCCCGTATGGCTAAAGTCAACCGTCGACCTCCCCGTCAAAGCAACGCTTTGATTCGAGAGTAGGTCAACTCATCAATCACTTACGAGTCCTCTCGACTTGTAAGGAAGAAAATTCTCTTATGAGATCCTTACGACTCTCAAGAGAAAAGTACACTTAGGAATCTTCACAATTCCTATGGAGAAAATACACCAAAGAGATCCTCTCGACTCGTAAGGAGAAAAATATTTATGAGACCCTCACGGCTTATAAAGTTGAAAAGTCTTAGGTGGCAAATCCTAACCCTGTCTCCTAAGCCATCATTGCCCTGTAGGGAGGTCAAGATAGACTATCTACGGGCCATATTCTCCAAAGTTGAACATCGGTAAGGAAGGAAACAATCACTTACGAGTCCTCTTGATTTGTAAGGGAGAAAATTCTCTTGCAAGATCCTTACGACTCCCAGGAGAAAACACACATAGGAATCCTCACGATTTCTAAGGAGAAAATACACCTACGAGATCCTCACGACTCGTAGGGAGAAAAATCTTTATGAGACCCTCATGGCTTATAAAATTGAAAAGTCTTAGGTGACAGATCCTAACCCTGTTTCCTAAGCCATCATTACCCTGCAAAGAGTCCAAAATGGATAGCTACATACTATCTATAGGACACATTTGCTAAAATCATATGGCAACAACACAGCAAAGAGAAGAAAGCAACAGTGGGAGATAAAAAAAATATGTGTATCTTTTATTCATGAATTCAATTGAGTACAAGATGAATCATATAAAAGAATAAAAAATGGATACATGTTATTCCAAAAGATACAAAGGTAGCTACTGAGAAGGTGGCGTTTTCAATAAGTCAGCAAGTTGCTCGCGCGCTCCTTTCAACTCCTTTTCATGGTCAGCCGCTGTGGCTAACTCCGCTTCGACTCGAGCCCGATGCTGCAAACACGATGAAACCTTTTCATCGATTTCCCATTGGGCAGCTTCGAGACTCTGTGTAACCCACTCAATGAAGTCGAGCTTCCACCTCAATGCCTGCCCGTTCGAAATGCATCGCTGTAAATTGTCAAAGACGGCTCTCAGTTGCGCGGCATTCGCTTCAACTTGGGCGCGCAGCCGGGTAGTTTCACCTGAAGCCTCCTTGTGTTCCTTACGCCTCAAGGTCGCTTCTTTTTCAAAATAGCGGAGGGAGGGCACGCTCTGCTCAACCCATGCAGCCCGCTGGGAGTTCAAAGCCAACATTTCCGGAGCAGGACGCCTGAGCTCAATCTTATAAAGACAAGCCTCGATCTTCCTACAATAATTAACCCAAGACTCGACGACACACTCACTGTGGAAGTTCGTGAGCATCGCCAGCATGAGATTAATCTCAGCAGCAAAATCCGCAGCAGATGTGAAAGCCTCGGCGTCAAGATCCTCGACGAACTCACTTAACATTCGCAGGCTGTTCGCGGCACCTCTGGAAGAAGGGCGTTTAGCAAAAGGCTCTGCCGGCATGGGAATCTAAGACTCGAAGGCAGCTGGAGTCGGTGTGATTGCTGCAAAAACAAATCATAGTCAGATGTCGGCTCAAGAAATAAAGAAAATACACGAACAATGGAGTCTACTATACCGGCTGCAACAGGGGGCTGAGCTGGGAGTGCTGGTGGCGTGACAATTCTCTCGTCCCCTCCTTCAATTTCTAGTGCTGTAATCAGTTTACAGTTAGCAACGGCAGGGTCAACCGTTAAAGAAAAGAAAAGACGTTGGTTAGAGAAGATAGTCACCGGCACCAGCAGCTAGACTAATTTCCGACTGGAAGGAGAAGTGCGGGTTCAGCACTTGATACAGATGATCAAAGAGAACTCCTGCAAGGTTACGATGATACATGGTCAGTACACGAAAGATACTGTCCCCGATCTAAATTAATCGCAAACCCATACCTTCCAGCATTTGAGAGGATATAAGAGGAGACGAAGGGGCAGCGACCGTCAGAGCGGCAGCTGGTGGTGCTTTTTCAGGTGGCACAACCTCAGCGCTCACCACACCTACATTCGAAAGGAACAAAATGTCATTAGAAGGGACCCAAAGGGATTGCAAAACGAAAAGAATGCAGCGATCTGAGACTTACCAAACTGGTTATCAGCCAAAACTGCGACGGAAGCATCACCAAGCATCGTGACTTCTTCGGTCTCATTTGGGGGGACAGTTTCGACACCAGTGGCTTCATTCCCCGATTCTACGAGAGCCGTCGTGACACTCGCAATGCCGGGCGATGGCAGGGAACCGCAAGGGGAAAGCGTGGCAATTGGAGCAGTTCCGGACTCTTGGGAGAGAGTAGCCATTTCAGGCTCAGCGGTTGCCGTTATCTCGACTGCTGCCTCATCGCCAAGATTTAGCCCTGCGAGATATGATATATGAGATTCTGAAGATCAAACTTTAATAAAAGGACCCAGTGTTACGTTACCTGGAGACGGATTTTCGATTGCCTCCCGAGCCGCGCGCAAAACCTGTCTACGAACGGTAAACAAGGCGGCTGGAGCATCTTCGAAAGAAATAATGATGGATGGAATAGCACTTGAGCCTGCACCTATAGCCAAAGCGGCATCATGTTCCTTAGTTGCGCACTTTCTACGATTCTTGTCGGTCTTGGCAGAGAGAAGTGACCTCCTCAAAGCCTCCGTCAAGGAGATATCATCATCCGAACCAAGTTCTTCCTCTGGAGTCTCTACGGCGTCCGTCATCGGCTGTTTGAGCGAAGCTTCTTTCGGCAGTACTAGGGGAGCCAGGACTTCGGCAGCCGGCCTTGGGAGCGTCGCCGCATCACCACTCGCGATCGGCACTGCACTTTGGATAACCTGAGTCGAAGTAGTCCCTGCAATAAGATGGAAAAGAAGAGTTAGTTTACCCATAAAAACGGGAATGGAGGCACAGTGAGCCGAAATATACCAATGCCCAAGGAAGCATGAAGCCTTTCCTCCTCTTCAAAAGTCTTGAGAGAAGCCGCGAGAGCTTCTTCAATGGAGATGCCTGTTGAAGAAGCAGTGTCAGTCAAAGCATGATAATAAAAATGTAACAGTGAAAAGATACGACTGAAGTCTACCTGATTGTGCGAGGGTGACCAGTCCTGCTTTGTGGCTAGTTAATCGTTCGGAAGCTGCAATAGCAGCCTCGAGGTCGGTATCATCCGACGCCATGAACAAGCCTTCATTGGTCCCGTATTCGCTCAAGCCCTTGCTGTAAGGAGCATGGGGCTCTTGGCCAAATACAACGTCTGCAGAAAGTATAGACTTCTTTTTCTTCTGACGAGTGCCGGTAGCCGATAACACAAGCTTGCGCTTGGTGGGCAACTTTGGGCGACGAGTCCCAATTTCTGTACCCACGCCGGACTCAGGAGACGCCGCAACTGCCACTTCGACGGGAGCACGGGGTAGCGGTAGCTCGGGCATCTCACGTGGTACCACAACTGCAGCACTCTCAAAGGAGGACGAACGACGGTCCGTTGCTTCAAAGGAATAGCTGGATTACCAGCAGGGGCTGCACCCTTACGATCAAGCAACAACTTCTTTTCCTCCCTGATGACGGCACCCATCGTGTGATGGTACCACGCCACGTACACGTTCAACACCTTCGGGATGCAGCCTGGCTCACTGATAAAGAAGTTAAACCCAATGTTGAGCCTCATGAAATGGTGTAGCGCGTTGCGGATGCCTTCTTCTGTGGCAATCGGCTTAGCAAGAAAGGCCTCGAGCGGAACACCCTGATTATAGCCAGATTGTTGGGCGAAACAATACGGGTTATATCTCATAAACAACGCCGCATCATTCTGCCTAAACACCAGAAAGCCCGGCCTGATTGAATATAGATGAAGAATCTCCCGAGCTTTCAAGATAGAGGAGCCGTCTTTAAAGGTGTCCCGCAGTGGCTGCATCGTCTTTGCGGATTCTTTACCGATATTTAAGACCTTATCAACGAAGGTCATGCCATCCCCGACGGTGCGCGGGTGAAGGATTAAGCCCCGAGCCTCTCGCGGAGTCAGTTCCAAAATGGAAGCGTCAACTAGCCGCAGCGGGCGAGGAAAGTTATATCTTTCATCAAAGGGGGGCCTTTTGTGAACTGCAAAGGCGCCAAGCACATGCAACTCGAGCCACGAGGTGAAATAATGCATCGAGAAATTTACGGGATGCACCTCTGGTTGGGTAGTATCTGCCGCTAGGCTGAGGCCGTGATATAAATGGGCTAACCCAGCGACCCCGACGGCCACTTTCACCCCAATAACCATTCGGTGAGCTGGGTAGAAGACGGACGGCCTCATACGGCGAGGGTGCATCAGAAGCACAAACCAGCTTAGCCATATCCCGAGAAACCCTAAAAAGAACGCTTCTTCGTCAATCTAAGGAGCTGCAAGCTCTGCAAAAGAGACGACCGGGGTGTCGGGGAGAAAGAAACTCTTCTGATTCGCCTCCGCCGTCGGCAGGTTGCCCAATCCTAAGCCAAAAGGATCGTCGAGTTTGGCGAATTTCATGGATTCCTTCGACAGGACTTCCGGGCGGAGAAAACGAGCGATGAAGTCTGTGAAATTAACCCCACGGCTGCCAGATTCAAGAAATAAGCCCTCGTAGATATTCAACACCTTAATCAAACTTGGGGATTGATGTTGAATGGCATTTTCCGGGGTAAGGCCCATCATCACCGACCTGGCAGCAAAGACGTAGTCATCATGATGAAGTAGTTCCTCATAATGCTCCCCTCTAACGAGCAAGCCATAGATCTCTGAGAACTCCTCTAGAGAGATTGAGACTTCCCGATCCAATAAAAGGAAGGTGTGAGTTGGAACGTTCCATTGTTCCAAAAATGCTTTTACCCACCATGTAGAAGGCATGGAGTACTGAAAGAGAGAAACGTAAATCACGGGATACAACCCGAGCCTCAGCAACTGCAACCTCTTGGCGGACAAAATGTACCGGGCCCATTGAAAATATCCGGCTGGGTGACGGGGAGTTAATCCTATGTTATAAGGCTGTCCCCAAGGGCGCGACTCACCTTGACATATACGTCGTCCCAAAATATCCAATGCTATTTGAGGTTGTACGGGTATCGCAGCCAAAGAAGGCTGAAGGAAACCATCTGAAGTCCAATTGACCTCCTCCACAGTGTAGTTCACTAGGAGTGGGTCGGCGTAAGAGATCGCTGAAATGGGCTCCGAGGGTGTCGCGCAAGAAAAGCTCCGTCGGCCCCTGATAATTTGATTGTACCATATTCCCCATAGATGAAGATTTTTGTGCTCCGGGTCATGATCTTTTATCAGTGCGAAACTTCTTGGTCTACTGGCGCTGCAGGGAACTCGCTTTCTGAACGGACAAGGGGAAACGAAGTATCGAAAGACATAGTACCTGCACAGAAAAGAACAAAGTTAGCCGTCAATGCTACAAGTCAAGTTCGGTACTTGGTATTTTAAATCCGTACCACACTGCAATGCAGTAACAAGGAGGCCAAAGGGAACCCACACAATCTAGATGATAACTCATCATTAATGAAACAGTCTCATCATTTGATGAGACTTTCATTAAACGAGGAAATCCTCAAAGAATTCTCATTTAATGAAGATCCCTCGGGCCAAGGAGTAAATCTCCAATTAAGAGCAGTGCTCTGCAACAGACAGACAACTGTCATAATTAATCATGGGGGGAATAAAATCCCCCCCCCCAAATTTCTAAATAGCAATGCTCTGTAAGGAAGATGAAACAATTCATCAAGAAACCCTAAGAAGCAAAGCTTCTACAGAGTAAAAACTCCGAGATCTTCAAGATCTATGAACAAACTCTAAGAGTTTTCATGAAAGATTAACAAATCTATATGATTTGAAAAGAGCAAAGCTCTGTTAATGGGTTAAGAAACCCTAAGAAAGATCTCTTTAGATCTATGAAGAGTAAAGCTCTATTAAGAAACCCTAAAAAATCTATATGATTTGAAAAGAGCAAAGCTCTGTTAATGAGAGAAACCCTAGATTATTAAGATTTAATCTTTACCTAAACTTTTGACAGAGTTCTGTCCCTAAGAAAATTCTTAAAACGAAGAGCTATACTCTGAAAGAGAAATAATTCTCAGAAAAAAAAGTAAGAGGATGAACAGAGATCATCTCAAAAGACCAAGGGTCCTATTTATAGGCCTAGAGAACCGTTTCAACTTCTGAGTTGATCCAATGGTAGAGATGCTGCCACCGCTGCATTCACGTGCAGGCCACGTGAGCGCAACGGTGGAGGGAAATTTGTTTCCCTCAATCAGAGCAAAACTCTGTTCAAATTTTCAAAATTTGAAATGAAGCAGCGCTTCATAAAAGTGCCAGCAAGAAGTGCTCATGTGCAAAGCACGGGTGCGCTTGCGCTAAAAGCGCCAGCGCTCTGAAGCAGCGCTCACGTGCAGAGCACGAGTGCGCTAGCACTAAGAGCGCCAGCACTCCAGCGCTCTGAAGCAGCGCTCACGTGCAAAGCACGAGTGCACTAGCGCTACAACTAAATGTTCCCCACCGTTGGATCAAAGATCCAACAAAGATGATAAATCATCAAGTTACCAGAATAAAATTCTGTTAAGAAAACATTCTTCAGAATCTTTCCAAACAAAAAGATTTTTCTCTGTAAATCAGAGCACCATCGGATCAATGATCCAATGGTGATTAAAAATCACTAAAATACAGAATAAATTCTGTGTGGGGAAAGATTTCTCGATCTTGTTAAAAACAAGAAGATTGCCTTCTGTAAATCAGAAGCCCTAGGATCAAAGATCCAACGGTGGGGAAATCCCCAAATCAATTAGAGAAAAGATCTCTTCAACTGATTCAACAAATTAGCTTGCCCTATATAAAGGCCCCAAGACTTCAAGTCTGAGATAGAGGAACCCTCCCATAAACTTTGAGAAATTTCAAAGACAGAGAGCAAGCTCTCAGAAGAAGATTTTCTTCAAGATAAAAAAAGAACAGAGAGATGAAATCATCTCATATAAAAGAAGAATTTACTTCTTTTTCTAAGATCATAGATCTATAAGACCAAGGTCTTTCACAACAGAGATCAAAGTATCTCATCATAAAAAATAAGGGGAAGAACTTAATCTTTTTCAGATCATAGATCTATATGACAAATTGTCTTTCAGAGATTATAATATCTCATTATAAAAGGGGGGGAGAATAATTCAATTCTCTTAGGATCATAGATCCATAAAGGCAAAGCCTTTTCACCAAAACATAAGAGATTGAAAACATCTCCTATAAAGTAAGAACTTTGTTCTTAAATTCATGAGACAAAGTCTCTTATAAGAGAGAACTTAATTCTCAGAGCGCAAAGCCGCCTTAGCGCTCTAATTAAATCTAGCGCTCAACGCTTCAAATCTGGCGCACAGCGCTGCAGAGCCTTAGCGCACCAAATTTACAGAAGCGCTTCAGCGCTCCAAAATTAACGCATAGCGTTGTAGAGCCTTAGCGCTCCAAACTTCACCAGAAGCACAATGCGCTCATTGTCTGGCGCTCAGCGCCAAGCGCGCCACGTGCTCCTCACGTGTGCGCTACTTCACCAGAAGCGCAATGCGCTCATTGTCTGGCGCTCAGCGCCAAGCGCGCCACGTGCTCCTCACGTGTGCGCTACTTCACCAGAAGCGCAATGCGCTCATTGTCTGGCGCTCAGCGCCAAGCGCGCCACGTGCTCCTCATGTGTGCACTACTTCACCAGAAGCGCAATGCGCTCATTGACTGGCGCTCAGCGCCAAGTGCGCCATATGCTTCTCATGTGTGCGCTAAATGAACATAAATTGTTCTTTAAATAACAAAGCCCCAGAGCTATAATAAGTGCTCAGCACCCAATAAAAGACAAAAAGGCTATCAGAATCCAAACCAATGCTCAGCATTGCTAAATGTTCAACATTTTTAACTAAATGGGCCGAGCCCAAAGTGGCCACAGAACCCTCATTCAGATTAATTGAGCTCATATGCTTATAAATTTTTGATCTTAGTCCCAAATTGGACTACAGATCTCCCAACCAATATTAGTTCAAGGTTGCATCTCTTCACTCCTCTGATATTTATCGTTGTAATCCTTCAACGTCTTCAGAGAGGTGACGGGTCCCGACAACCAGACATTCCACAGACTGTGGGGTCCTTAAACTCATGGACTATGATGTCCTTAAACTTTACGGACTGTGGGGTCCTTAAACTCATGGACTATGATGTCCTTAAACTTTACAGACTATGACGTCTTTAAACTGGACCGCAAAGTCTCTAAACTAAAACAATAGAGCCCAAATACTCTTTTGTTGGATCTAAATGATCCTGTTAAGTTGATCTTAGTCTAAAATTAGACTAACGTATCCTTAACAAACGTTTAAGTTGATCTTAGTCTCAAATGAGACTAACGTATCCTTAAACCCAAACCAAAACCCAAATCTAAGAAAATACGGATTTGGACTAATCCACGCCCTACGGGCGACAACATAAATTAGTCTCCGTATACAATCCACGGGCAACCAAAAATAAAACAAAGATACACGACACGAAGTGACCATCTGGAGAAGGATAAAGTTGTTGCCGTGATGCGGTAGCGTAATTAACTGCGGGGGTTGCGCCTACAGGGAAGAGCGTCCCCACAATCAAAAAGCCCCTCAAACGAGGGGGAATCTGACAAAGTCTGCTACAACGGCCGCATCCGTCTAAACCTTCGATATAGGGTACCATAAATCATCTTGGAATCTTCGGAGAGGTGGACGAATAAAAGAAAATAGCATCTGCCCCCGAAATTCAGGCAAGACGAACCTACGCGGTCGCGTCTCTGTGTTCGGCGGAAAACAGTGACTCCATCACCTGCGGGTACACCACCATGCCAGGAGTAGTCCTGTCCAAGTACCTGATTGGGAAACTTCCCAAATCAACATCTAAAACCAGAATCCCTGATACATTATTCATCAGGTTTTGTACATGGCATAGACTCAATTTCCTAAACAAATGATATGGCATTCATGCCAGTCCCTCTCCTCATCAGTCTGGAAGACATCTCTTTAGAGAGGGTGACTCCATCACCTGCAGATACTCCACCACGTCTAGAGTCTTCCATTCTAAAGTACTTTTAGAATGTTGTCTAAGTACCTGATTTGGGAAACTGCCCAAATCTGGATTTAGTCACCAGAATTCCTGATATATTATCCATATCCAACGTGGAGAAAACACTTTGTGACAACCAAAGTTTGACCAATTGTAGTATAGGAATATAACTTCCTATCTGGAGTATGTCATCCAAATCCCAGACAGTACTTTCTACATCCTTCTTACTAGGTTCATCTTTTGTTTTGATGAAGTCAATCACCTTGACTGTCACATCAAAATAGATTATCCGTCTCTGCTATCATGCTTCAGTCTACGAATAGACATAAGCAACCTGCACACCTTCTGCTGCTCTCACTGGCTACGATAACCTTCTGGCAGAGTCATATACACGTGCACTTCCAAATTCCCGTTTGGAATGATGTTATAGTTTTTCATCTACTAGATATCATAGCCAAGAATAGCATTAGCACCAAGTCATATCGATATGGACTTCAGTATAGACACTGAAGTAAAAGTCACATCACAATCCACAACGGGTATTCGATGAAAACCGTTTACAATAAGTCTAGCCTTATTAGGTTAGTACCTTTCCACCTACACAGATCCCGAAAGATCTACTTGCTCCTAATCGGTTTTACCCTTTCAGGAGAACCCAGCATAGTCCAAAATCCATGACTTGCTGAAGTGCGTGGAGTCCATCTTGGATATGAAATATCTAGTTATCTGGAAGTTACCCCTTCTTATGACCCGCTGATAACAGTAGGGGGAATAGCAGTGCCAAGCCATATCTGTATGAGCTTCAGCCTAGATATTGAAGTAAAAGTCTCATCACAATCCATAATGGGTATTTGATGAAAACTCTTTATAACATGTCTAGCCTTATTAGGTTAGTACCTTTCCACCTGCACAGATCTCGAAAGATCTACTTGCTACTAATGGGTTTTACCCCTTCAGGAGCACCCGCAAAGTGTAAAATTTATAATTTTGCTGAAGTGCGTGGAGTCCATCTTGGATATAAGCATCTGGTCACGTGAAAGTTACCACTTCGTATGACCCACTGATATCTAGTAGGGTCATCATCACCATGATGCTGACCTCCATGTCACCGTCTATGAGAAAACCGAAATATCTCTCGGGTATCCGAGGTCACCTACTAAAATCTGCGAAGAGAATAATGGTTTGTCAAGTCCAATTGAATTCTTAGGTATTACTAAATTTTCGGTAACCGTTTGTGGTTCTGGAATCATTTCCAATTCTACCATACTCCCACTAGTTTCTTTTGCAAAAAGATTCCTTTTAAAAAGGTGGCGAGTCAAGAACAATATAACTATTGATCTTGAAAATGGTAGAAAAACAAAATCCTAGCGAATGCTTGGGATAATCCACAAACCGCCATTACCGAAGCGTGCCTTGAGTTTGTCTGGATTCTACTTTTAAACTGAAATCGGATAACTCCATATCTTAATATTCTCAAGATATTTAACCATTCTATAGAATCAAGGCACTAATTTAGATGGAAATATATTCAAATGTCATGCAACTGTTTCCAGTGCATATTACCTAATGGAAAAAGGCCAATACAGCGTTACTCATCATGGAGCACACCTACGGATGAGTAACCTGCGAGAGAATCAAGTTCTCGATACTATGATGGAATACTTAGTATAAGTATCAACATCTTCGATCATCTCGAAGAATCCTGATATTTCCAACGTATGGCTCTTTACTTTATTCTTATATTTATAAACTTCTCAAAATGTTTGGACCTTATATTACAACGAATGCGTGTCTAAAACCAGAGAACTCAAAGGTAAACCTGAATGAAGTAAGAGTACCAACCCCTTGTCCCAAAGGACACCGGACAACATAAATTTCCATGTATAAGTCCTAAGAGTATACTAACTCAAATTCTGTGTTTTGTAAATTGAAAACTGTATCTTGGTTAAGAATGTCTTACACCGTTATTCAATACACCTTACCTTATTCTCAACTGATAAAGGTAAATATTTATAACACAATTTTCAACATGTATATCTCACTTTATAAAATAAAGGTACAGATATTTCATTTTAAAATTTAGTGCATAACAACTGTTATTCGAAACCAAATATTTGTCGTTAAGTAAAGCCAGGTGATTTAATCCAATATTACCAATTACAACGAATTCCGATATTGAGGATCAAATCGTCCATTTCCTAATATACTACTCCTATTCATCATCTGTACCACGGTACAGATGTGAGATCCAAATCTGGTAAATACATATCTTGAAGTCAGAATTAATTGGGAAAGCAGTTCTCTTTTACAAATACATAGAAAATATGAAAAATGAAAAATGTTTCATATGGGGTGGCCAGGTATTCCTAATAATGCATTTTCCATTATCCAGATTCATGACAGTAGTCACAATTTATTTTGCCTTCACTTCAATCCTTTTATATGTCTCTACATCATACTTTCTACACACCGTCCATAGGCTAATTGATTTTCTTCTTTCTCTACCTTTCAGCACCATCCTAAGATTTGGAAGAAGATTATCCAATAAGCATAATAGGTGTACTCTCCTGATACAAGAAGCTCTCGCAACCTGAGAAAAGGCAAAGAGAAGAGACAACCGAATAATTCCTATTCAATTTCTTAAGAACATATGGTCATCCTCGACTGAAGTAACTTCTTCGATTTCGTATGTAACTATATGATAGCCATTCTTTGCAATATGATTATCGTAGTGATACGACATGTTCTGAAGAAATGCAAATGGTAAAGTAGGAGTAGCAAGATATATGTGACTTTGTCGTGAATCAAGACAAGCCAAAGCCTAAATGTGTAAGAAGGTTCGGTTAACTTGGTTCATGTGTTTTTAAGGTAAGTCATCGGTCGCTGTACCAGAGAGAGAGAAAAGAAACACTCAGTGTGCATTCTATCAAGATTATATTGGTTTTCACTTTATCTAATCAGGATGGCTCCCACCGTTTCCTCGAATTCTCCTTCAAACCCTAAAAAGAGAACTAGTCGGGATCATTTACATTTTACAAGTTCGCTTACCGTTCAGTCAGGACAGTGTTGGTACTCCGAGGGAAGTCCCTCGTGCTTTCGCACGGACCCAATTAATAACCCCGTTTCCGCAAAGGCGTAATCTCGTTAACACTTTTTAGACACCTAATAGGTTAGCTAATTATGAAGTGAAAAATCTCCCGAGGAGTAATACATACTCATCAGTTGGAATCGGGACCCAACTATCATCATGTGATAACCTGACGGAATCCACTCAAGTCACCACACTCCAGAAGGTATACGCATGCCTGGCAAGTTTCTCGTATATTTAAAACTTCCGATATGGTTTTTGCCCCTAAGACCCAAGTGACCTTGACACATTCAACATATCAAAGGGTCCTAGTCAAGCTCAATCCGTCATTATCTTGATTGCATTAAACCCACCCGTATAATGCCCTTGACACAGTCAAAATGGTTACACGGCTGTCCTAACCAATCCACACATTCATGCGACAGAAAAAGCATTACAGAGCTACCGTACACTACACTTTGACAAGGTCAAAACACGTAGCACGAATACTAAGCAATACTAATCAGAAATGACGGCGGGCTGTGGCTAGTTTTTGGCAAAAAACCTTTAACGTAATGAACTTGATATCGTTGAAGGAACCCGAGTGGCTTTGAAATGGAGTGGTTTAAGCTCCGCTTTTTAAAACTAGTAATATAAACATTTGCTTAAGAGCGAACTCCCAGTGAAGGGATCAAGGCTCTTCCCTCATAGAATGAAGTGCGGGATATTCCTAACCGAATACCTCTATGCAAAACAAAAGAATATGACTATGAGTTTTGAAGAAAACCGAGTAGTTTTAAAAATTGGTTCCGACAACATAATTTAGGTTTATTTTCCTTGCATTATATTGATAATGCATTCCCATCATTTTATGTTTCCAAGCCACAAAAGAAACAACCAAAATAACATGCTATTTATATGCCATCCGCATTCGCCAAGGGACCTGTCATGCACCGTTAGGTTACTTAACTAACGGCAGAGCGGGGGCAGGACTGACACGGATGCAAAACATATAGAAGCATCTACTAAATATATATAATATATATATATATATATCAACATCTCAGGCAGATAATAGTCATTACAGGCAGATAAAAATCATCATAAGAATGCGAACAACAATATGGAATAGCGGATAATCTAGGAGCCCCGCGTTTCATTTGAGCCATAAATGAGACGCGGCATTCCCCGGTAGTATGGATGGCCAGTGCAATGAAGAACCTAGACCCCTACGAGTGCGGCAAGTTACCCGCCAATCCTCGAAGTAAGACAACCCCAATCAACAAAGTGAATGTGCCACCCTTGGAATTCGGTAACTTGAGCACCCCTCCGTAGGTCAACCTATACCCCTATGAGTGCGGCGAATAGCCCGCTAATTCTAGAGTAAGGCCCCTCGATCTCAATGCCATGAGATGCGGGCTCGTTGCCCTCTAATACCCGGCTATTCGAGCACTCCTCCGTAGGGTAATCCTAGTATAGAAAAGAAATATATATATACCACGGTGACATCATGCTCAACCCGGTCGTGCCCCAATAAAAGAATATATAAACTGGCAGAAACGGCAGTCCACATGTCGGACGCTCACTCCGCAAAAAGCAATATACAAATGAATCTGAACTGTATATCTAACATTGCACACAAGGCTATCCATCACAACAATCCATCCATAATACCGGTGCAACACAGAACATCAACGTGAATATCATGTTCGTAAACCCGTCTGATTGTACATATAGCAACCAGTCGAATTATACCGCGCTATAATATTCATGTTCATATCAGATTTTTGCATTTTCATACCGCCCAATTTTTATCACATTGCTTATCGGTAGGTACTCTTGAGCCGTGTTTGCTAGTCAATTGCAGGATACAGGTTCTCGGCTCTAAACGGTGAAATTCATGGAAAAACACGACAAAATCCGGGTTCCTGCCAACCACAGATAAAACACGGATCTCCGCTCTTTATCCGTCTGTTGCCACACACCAGTTTAGGAGACAAAATGGCAAATCGATTGTCACCTTCATGCACAAGGCTCAATGGCAACAACAAGTTCCAACAAATCTACGCGGAGCTCAAGAAAATCTTGACAAAAAGTCCACCTTTCCCTCAACAGAAATTCTGGAAGAAATGTGGAGGTATTTTCAGAAAACACATATGCCATACTGAAGTACAAAGAAGACCAGGAAAAGCCACAAAATACGGAGGCCTAAGTCCCTACTATGGCCGCGGAACCGCGGCCTAAGCATGCTTAGGCCGCGGATCCGCGGCCGTATGGTGGCGGCAGACAAAACTTTTACAGGGGTATTTTGGTCTTTGTATTTGTGTTCTGGTGGTTGCCCTAGGTTTTCATTTCTTAGCCTATAAATAGCCCAGAACTTTGAGAAGGAAAGGGTCCATAATCTTGTATTCTCTTTTGTAAGGTTTAGTTGTGTTTCTTCTTTCTCTTCTCATCTCTTCTCCATTAAAACTTGTAATGAGCTTGGTGAGTGAAGAATGGTGAATAAAGAAGATCATTTTATTATCATGCTTGTCTTGCTTTTTCTATAATTGTTGTAATTTTAATTTGTTAACTAGTTGTTGTTATTTCTTGTTGTTTCTTTCTTCTCTCTTTTTCTTTATCCTTAATACGACCATGATGCTTACGCTCGATCCTCGCCAAGGTGAGGTCGCAAATAGCTAGTCGTTATCTTCTAATCTCTTTCTTTCTATCTTCCTCTTTTGTTTTGTTTTATTTTTCCGTATCATGATGTGTGAGTAGTTCATACTTGTTAGGGTAGGATAAGGGAAGTTTGAGAGAAGGAAATCTCTCTCACTCTTTCCTTGCCCAACAGCTTAATTCGACTCCCGTTAATTGAACCATAATCCGCTCCTTACGGCACCCTATCCTACATGATAGCGGTGATTCCGTAGTGAGACCGGTTGTGGTTGAATTAACCGGAGGTTATGGCTAAGAGCCAAGAACGGACGGACAAGCACCAAAAGGAAGAACTTATGCGTTGGAAAGCCTAGCTTATACTCGCAAGTTCCTTCCTAGTCGTGCTAATCCCCGTTATTGCCGATTACCGTAACACCGATATTAAGAGGGGCAACGAAAGATGTGGAGACTCCTAACTCAAACTAACCTAATCCTAACCCTAACAAGCTCTCTTTAAATATCAACTTAACACTTAGATAATCACAAACAAATCTGAACTCTCGGACTTAACTCGTTAAAACACATTGAAAAAGACTCCCATCTCCCTGCGGACGACCCGTACTCAACCGGCTAGCTACGAGCGAAACCGTCTTGATTGCGGTATTTAAACTAAAACTTGAACACGCGGAACAATCCCTAACAATCAAATGGCGCCGTTGCCGGGGAGACGGTAGTTTATTTCCTTGTGTAATTTCGGGTTAACTTGTGAATATAACCGAAAAACAAAACAAAAAAAAAAGAATATACATTGTAAAAAAAAACCATCTTGTTGTTTTTGATTAGTTTTTGTGCAAGTGTGCAGGAAAATACGAAGTTCGAGTTCAGTGGCCAAAGACGTCGGATAATACGGAGTTCAAGTACAGTGCCAAAGACATGGGAAGATAGACCCACATTTCGCGGCTACACCGCGACGGATCAAAACGAAGCAAACGGTCTACTGTCAAAATCTGGAGCAGGTACAGTGAGCAAATAAAAATTCAGAAAATCCAAACAAGCAGAGGACACCAACAGGAGCTCACAACAGAAAAATGGAGCCCTAAATCCACTACCTTGCCGCGGAACCGCGGCATATGCTGGCTTAGGCCGCGGATCCGCGGCCACTTGGTGGCTTCAGAGCCCCAAAATCTCTCTGTAAGTCTCTCTCTCCTTCTCTACTCCTCTGGACTCCAATAAATTGTGTTTTCTGCAGATTTCTTTGCGCAAACTCTTCTCCCCCTTCCAATAAACTGTTCTTGTGCAGGATTCTTTGTGCCGCAAATAAAAATTGTTTGCAGTTGATTTGTTACCGCTTTGCATTCTTTAATACGGACTTAAGGGGCTTGAAACCAATCCAGATTGGGTGGGGATTTCATCACCCTTCCCAGGACCCTAAAAATCACAAAAGCATATGCATTGTCCATTGTAAATTAAAAAATACTAGACTTCAGCCCTAAGGACTTCGCGCTCATTAGGAGAAGATAAACCGTGTTTAGAACCTCGCTTAATGGTATATTGTTTACGGGGTGTCTAGGAAAGTGTTAACGGCGCAACCGCCAAAAGAGAAAGGGTTATTTAATTAAGGAACTTTGCGAAAGCGTTGGACAACCTCCCCTTATCTCTGCACTTACCTGGCCTCGTGATCAGTGTATTTTTAAGCCCGTTTCTCGACACTGTTTAACTTCGACAATCAAGTTCAGGAGCAGGTCTAGTAGACCTAGGTTACCCTAGATCTAGGTGTGATTGTGCATATCTTGTTTGTGATTACTTAAGCCGTATATCCGTACATATTTCTGTAAAAAATCTTTCTAAAAACAAAAAAAAAGAAAAAATCAAAAACTTTTATAAAAACTTGCCCCTTGTCGCCAAATCCATTTTTTCAACCACCACCCATCACCTTTCTCCTTTGACGTTTTCTTACCCTCACCTTCTCCGCTTTGACTATACTAAACTCGTTTAGTGTATGTCCGCTTGGACTCGGGACACTAGCGTCCGTCTAGTCCGCATTACGTTAGTCGCTACCGACTACGCGATCGACTCCGAAGTCGATACTCCGTCCACTCCTCTTTCACCCCTTCCTTTGCCGGCCAACTCCGACGTTGACCGGAATTCTGTTCATACATCTTCACCTTCACCTTCACCAACCTCTTCTTCCGCGATGTCAGGATTTAATCCGAATATCTCTTTGACTACCCCTGGATTGGCTCCACCTCCTACGGAGACCAATATCCCACCACCACCGCCTGTTGTAGCGCCGCAGCGAATCGCGCTCCAGGATCGTTTCTATCCCACCCGTTCTGCACTTCCCACCTGCCTTTCTCTTCCTCCGGCCAATGGGGACAACTTTGAAATTAAGCCCCACTTCATCAACATGCTTCCACGTTTTCATGGGCTTGAATCTGAAGATGCCTATATCTTCATCAACAAATTTCAAAACGTCTGTGCCATGATGAAAACCACCCAGCTGTCAGACGATGCTATACGTCTACGGGTCATTCCGTTCACTTTATGCGATCTTGCTGAAAAATGGCTGTATAGAACCGCTTCCCACTCAATAACCAGCTGGGACGAGTTTGTTAAAGCGTTTCTCAAAAAGTTCTATCCGAATCATAAAACCGCAAGGATTCGAAACGAAATCAATCAATTCTCCCAGCTTCCTTCTGAACCCTTCTGGAAGTGCTTTGACCAGTACAAAGACCTTCTTGTTCAGTGTCCTCACCACGGTATAGAGAAATGGCAACTCTGCCAAACCTTATACGAGGGCCTGAACCCAGCAACGAAGCAGTTGTTGGAAACCATCTGTCAGGGCCACTTCCTATCGAAATCTGACGAGGAAGCGTGGCAGTTCTTTGACGACCTTGCGGAGCAAACGCTACAATGGGAGAGCACCAGACCGACTTCTTCTTCTACCGGTCAGTCTAGGGTAGGAATTCACCAACTTGATGTCTCTATTGCGATGAAAGCTGAAATGGCTGCAATAACAAGAAAGCTTGAAGCGATAGAGAGCAAATTTTCTTCTCCTGCTCCTGCCCCTGTTCTCCCCCTTCGTACCATTTGCGCTTGTTGTTCCGATCCTTCTCACTTGACCGAAGAGTGTCCTTACAATCCACCCTCGCAAGGACAGGATCAGGTCAATGCTGCATTTCAGCAAAGACCGAGGAATGATCCATACTCTTCCACCTACAATCCCGGTTGGAGGAACCATCCCAATTTCGCCTGGAATCAGAATCAGAATCAATTCCAAGGCAACAATTTCCAAAGGGCCCCTCCACCGCAACAACAAGCGCAACAACAAACTCAACATCAATATCAGCAGCCCTTCCAACCCCAACCTTTCCAAAATCAGACGAACAACTTTGCACCCAACAATTCTTTTCCACCAAACAACTTTGTTCCGTCAAACAACGATAAGGTTTCCTCGCTCGAAAGAAGTCTGGAGGCGTTCGTTAAACAATCGACCCAATCCACCGCCAACATCCAGTCTTCCATTCAATCCTTAGTGCAACACACTGCCGCACACGGGCAAAGCATCAAGACCATCGAGGCCCAGATTGCACAGCTGAACGCGGCCTTAAGCGAGCGAGAGAAGGGGAAGCTTCCGTCCCAGCCACTCCCAAATCCCAGTCACCCACATAATGCACATGTTGCTCTTGAACAACAGAATCATAATGTGAGTGCCGTGACCACACTGAGATCGGGAAGGATGCTGCAAAACAACATTGGCAAACGGATCAACGATGACACCCCGGCCGCTGCTTCTTCTTCTTCTTCTTCGTCTCCTGCTTCTTCGTCTTCTGAGCCTATTCTCCGTTCTTCACAAGGCTCTCCTTCCTCTTCTTCTGCTTTGAATGGACCCACTTCTCACTCCACGAAAACACCTGTTCTGGGATCCGTTCCTACTCCACAATCTCCTCCACAAGCATTAGACTCAACCAATTTTAAAAACGTCCCATTTCCAAACCGGTTGAGGTCTAATAAACAAAATCCTCAAATGGAGAAGATTCTGGAGTTATTTAAGCAGGTTAACATTAACATTCCTCTTTTAGATGCTGTCCAACAAGTCCCGTCCTACGCAAAAATCTTAAAGGACTTGTGCACGAAAAAGAGGAAGTCTCAGGTACCCAAGAAAGTTTTCTTGGCTAGTGCTGTGAGTGATGCCCTTACCCAATCTTTACCACAAAAACGGAAGGACCCTGGCTGTCCTACGATTTCAATTACTATTGGGGATAAGAACATCAACCGCGCACTATTAGATCTTGGTGCCAGTGTTAACCTGCTTCCGTATTCAGTATACGAGCAATTAGGCGTCGGAGAGCTGAAACCCACACACTGCACTCTCCAAATGGCCGACCGATCGATCACCCATCCTAGGGGTGAGCTAGAGGATGTGTTAATCAAAGTCGGGGACTTCATATTCCCCGTTGACTTCATTGTATTAGACACACAGCCTGTAGCTAACCCCCGGAATCAAATTCCGGTGATACTCGGTCGCCCATTTCTCGCAACCTCAAATGCTGTGATCAATTGTCGCAATGGTTCGATGAACCTCTCTTTTGGAAATATGACGATTGAACTCAACATTTTTAGGTTGGGGAATCAGCCCGCCGAACCTAATGCTCATATACTGGACGTCTGCTCGATCCAGGAGATCACCCCAGAAGAGTGTGAATTCGAGGAGTTTCTGTTTGATCACGATAATCTTGACACCACTAGTGCGTTTCTCTTCGAACCTGCTGCTGTTTCTGCGCCCGACAACGACTACGAGTGTTTCACGTTCTTGAACGACCTTAGCCGCGCACAACCCGAGTTTGAATCTTTCGACTTTCCGGATGAGTTACCTGAACCATCCAACTCGGTTGCCTACACTCGCTTTGAACCTTTGCCGGAGTCCTTTGAGTTCGAGACCTTTGCACCAATCTTGCCTTCCATCGTTTCACCTCCAACGCTCGAACTCAAGCCTTTGCCGTCTCACCTTAAGTACGCTTACTTAGGTGAGAACGAGACCCTCCCTGTCATCATCTCGGCTTCTCTAGCTCCAGAGCAAGAGAAAGCCCTTCTCGCGGTCTTGCACAGCAACAGGCAAGCTTTTGGCTGGTCCATGGCGGACATCAAGGGGATTAGTCCCCTGATCGTTGAGCATCACATTCATCTGATGGATGATGCCAAACCAGCCCGGGATCCACAAAGACGGCTCAATCCAGTCATGAAAGAGGCTGTGAAGAAGGAGATCGTAAAATGTCTAGATAGTGGTATCATTTACCCTATCTCTGATAGCCAGTGGGTTAGCCCCATTCATGTTGTCCCCAAGAAGTCGGGCATCACGGTCATAACTAACGAGGCGAACGAGTTAATCCCTACCCGCACCCAAACTGGGTGGCGAGTTTGCATTGATTACAGAAAACTCAACGCCGCAACGCGGAAAGATCACTTTCCGCTACCTTTCATTGACCAGATGCTTGAACGATTGGCCGGACACGAGTACTACTGCTTTCTTGATGGCTACTCCGGCTATAATCAAATTCCCATCGCCGAAAAAGACCAGGACAAGACCACATTCACTTGTCCTTTCGGCACGTTTGCATATCGTCGCATGCCCTTTGGGTTATGCAATGCACCCGCTACCTTCCAGCGGTGTATGATGGGTATCTTCTCAGACATGGTGGAAAAATTTCTGGAGATTTTCATGGATGACTTCTCCATCTTCGACGATTCCTTCAACGAGTGTTTGCTGCATCTGGACGCTGTCCTTACCCGATGTAAGGACAAGAATCTCACTTTGAATTGGGAGAAATGCCACTTCATGGTGCGCGAAGGTATTGTCTTAGGACATATCATCTCGCAAAATGGCATAGAGGTTGACAAAGCAAAGATTGAGGTCATTTCCAATCTGCCTCCTCCCCGATGCGTCAGAGATATCCGAGCCTTCCTTAGCCATGCCGGTTTCTATAGACGGTTCATCAAGGACTTTAGCAAGATTGCTAGGCCCTTGACTCTTTTGCTGGCCAAGGACACGCCATTCGACTTCAACTCGAGCTGTATGACTGCATTTGAGTCATTGAAACGCTCACTCACTTTTTCTCCCGTTCTTTCTTCACCTGACTGGACGCACCCATTCGAGATTATGTGTGATGCATCCGACTTTGCCATTGGTGCTGTCCTTGGAAAACACATCAACAAGATGCCGCACGTAATCTATTATGCGAGCCGAACCCTGAACGGCGCTCAACTCAATTATACAACAACTGAGAAGGAATTCTTAGCTGTTGTATTCGCTTTAGAAAAGTTCAGGCCCTATCTCATCGGCTCTCCAGTCATTGTCTACACCGACCATTCTGCTCTGCGCCATCTTTTTGAGAAGAAAGATGCAAAATCTCGGTTAATCCGTTGGATCCTCTTGCTTCAAGAGTTTGACCTTGTCATTAAGGACAAACGAGGATGTGAAAACGTGGTTGCCGACCATCTCTCACGACTTCCTTCTTCGCCGTCGCTTCCAATTCCGATCAATGACGTTTTCCCGGATGAACAGCTCTTGACAGTATCTTGCGAACCCTGATTCGCAGATATTGTGAACTATTTGGCCACGGGATTACTACCGACTGAATGGTCAAGTCAGGACAGACTTCGCTTCTTATCCCAAGTAAAACACTTTTACTGGGACGAACCCTATCTGTTCAAGTACTGTCCCGACCAGATTATTCGTCGGTGTGTCCCTGACGAGGAATTCAAGAGTGTGCTGTCATTTTGCCACGATCAAGCGTGTGGCGGGCATTTCGGCCCCAGAAAGACAGCTGAGAAGATCTTGCAATGTGGTTTCTACTGGCCACAACTCTTCAAAGACGCTCATGACTATTGCAAGACTTGCTCCCGATGCCAACACATGGGCCGGATATCCCGGAGGAACGAGATGTCGCTCCAACCAATCTTGGTTGTGGAGATTTTCGATGTTTGGGGGATAGATTTCATGGGGCCGTTTCTCAGCTCTTTTGGGAACTTGTACATCCTTCTCGCTGTTGATTACGTCTCTAAATGGGTCGAGGCTGTGCCCAGCCGGACTAACGACAACAAGGTTGTCGTTAGGTTCCTTAAAGAAAACATTTTCTCCCGGTTTGGGCACCCCCGAGCGATCATTAGCGACAATGGAAGTCATTTCTGCAACAAAACTTTCGAAGCCTTGATGCGGAAATACTCCATTAATCATAAGCTCTCTACGCCCTACCACCCCCAAACCTGCGGGCAGGCCGAAGTTTCAAATCGGCAAATCAAGCAGATACTGGAGAAGACGGTTTCCAAGAACCGTAAGGATTGGTCGCTGAAACTCACTGATGCCCTTTGGGCTTTTCGAACCGCTTATAAGACTGACCTTGGCATGTCTCCCTATCGGCTTGTGTACGGAAAAGCCTGCCACCTACCTGTCGAAATAGAGCATCGCGCATTTTGGGCGATAAAGGAGCTGAATCTGTCTCTCGAGGATGCGGGCAGCCATCGGAAGCTGCAGTTGAACGAACTAAGCGAGCTTAGGGATGAGGCTTACGATAACGCGGTTGTCGTTAAGAACCGAACGAAGGTGTTTCACGATAAACACCTTTTGCGCAAAACCTTCGTACCTGGTCAGCAGGTACTGCTTTACGACACCCGACTTCACTTCCATCCAGGAAAGCTCAGATCTCGCTGGAAAGGGCCGTATTTGGTGCGGAATGTGTATCCGCAGGGCGCTGTAGATTTGGAAAATCCAAAGGAAGGTTCATTTTTCAAAGTAAACGGACACCGATGCAAACCGTACCTTAGCGCCGAACCAACAGAGGAGCTCCTGTTCTTACAGGAGCCGGTTTACCCTGAATGATCTTCCTCTGCCTACCTCCAAACTTCGGTTATCCAGCCAAGAACAGTGGACACTGTTCCAAATAAGTTTGGGGGTATGTATAAACCATTTTGTATATATTTGTGTATATTCTTTTTCTTTTTCTTTAAAAACAAAAACAAAAAATTTGTGTATCGCTAACCGACAGTTTTGACCCCTCAAATGATCTCTTCATGCAACGACAGTGAGGACACTGTCCAGTTTAAGTTTGGGGGTACGCTCGGTACGCATTTCTTACCTTCGCATTCATGTGTATATTTTGCATCTGCATATTAAAATCCATAAAATCCATAAAAATCTGAAAATTTTCTAAAAAATATAAAAACTTTTTTGTCAAGTTAGCTTGTGGAAGAACTCTGATTCAACATTTCGACGGTTTTTGTTTGAAAAAATAGGAATAACTAAATCTTATGTTTAGATTCTGAAAACCTGAAAGATAACTCTCCTTTGAAGTTAACTATAGCTGATATACGTCTTTACATCACACTACACGTGTCGTGAGTTTTTGGGAATTAGATGACAAGTCTGTTATGTTTAAAAACTTTTAAACAGATAGATGATTTTCTGAGGATCAAATAGGTTTGTTCTGAAATAAGTAATGTCAAGAATAGTTTATGAAGTAAAGCGAATATGAAGGAATGTTATTGATGCCGTAATTGGAACTAAGTCTGAAAAATAACCCATCTGAAACTTGATTGGAATGATTACACACCGAACCCACTAAACACGTCTTTTATCCAAAAAAATAATTGAACTGCCGGTTATATCTCCGTTCGTATTAAATCATCTGATTTTCACGCCAAACTGTCTTTTGTTTTTGGACCTAGGTAACTTGAGTAATTAAGTCCGCTGGGGTGTTTTTACACCTAATGCCCTAAAACCAACTGGTTTGGGTGCATTGGCCCAAAACTCGCTAAGAAGCCTAGAAAGTCCAGATTAAAACAAAGTCAAGCAAGTGTTCTCTCCGAGTTAAAATTCCTAACGGTTCTTTGTGTGAGAATAATCTTGATTAAAGACAGGCTTTTATAAAAAAATTTAACGGAGATATGAAGGTTTTATTCTATGATAAAGACTATTGCACATTCACAGAGGTGTGTATGAAATGAAAACAAGAAAAAGGTGGAGTGAAAAATACGACTTAGTTTCCTGTTAAGGAAGATAGAAATTCTGAAGTTGAAACCTTACTGGAAAACGAAACTTGAAAAATACTTAACTCTTTATAAAACTTATGTGATCCTTTTAAAATTGTTATCTGGGCTTTATTGTGCGACATGATGACTTTAATCGATCCTTCTGGAACTTAACGACACTATTTGCACTGCACGTAAAGACATATAAAATCTGTAGTTAAATAAGAAGCGAGGTGTGAAAAATAAAGGTTCGGTGGTCTAGACTTAGGATTATAGAATTGTTATTTTCTAAAACAAAACTTTAGGGTTTGAATCTTAGTTATTTTACAAAACCAACTTGACCGGATTTTGTGGGTAGTATCCGCTGAAAACCCTCAGGAGACAA
Organism: Agapanthus africanus; assembly: GCA_030015575.1. Taxonomy (NCBI): domain Eukaryota; kingdom Viridiplantae; phylum Streptophyta; class Magnoliopsida; order Asparagales; family Amaryllidaceae; genus Agapanthus; species Agapanthus africanus. Next base: position 21,089,901 of record CM057348.1, on the reverse strand, counting down.
CACTCCTCCTACTAGGGACACCTAGAGGTTTAACGGCTTGTTGCACATGCTCAGTGCAATCGCGTTCCCTGCGAAAGTGAGGTTAGGAAATTTTTGTGAATAAATTAGCTTTGCTCGGGACGAGCAAATGATAAGTTTGGGGGTATTTGTTCATATCAGATTTTTGCATTTTCATACCGCCCAATTTTTATCACATTGCTTATCGGTAGGTACTCTTGAGCCGTGTTTGCTAGTCAATTGCAGGATACAGGTTCTCGGCTCTAAACGGTGAAATTCATGGAAAAACACGACAAAATCCGGGTTCCTGCCAACCACAGATAAAACACGGATCTCCGCTCTTTATCCGTCTGTTGCCACACACCAGTTTAGGAGACAAAATGGCAAATTGATTGTCACCTTCATGCACAAGGCTCAATGGCAACAACAAGTTCCAACAAATCTACGCGGAGCTCAAGAAAATCTTGACAAAAAGTCCACCTTTCCCTCAACAGAAATTCTGGAAGAAATGTGGAGGTATTTTCAGAAAACACATATGCCATACTGAAGTACAAAGAAGACCAGGAAAAGCCACAAAATACGGAGGCCTAAGTCCCTACTATGGCCGCGGAACAGCGGCCTAAGCATGCTTAGGCCGCGGATCCGCGGCCGTATGGTGGCGGCAGACAAAACTTTTCCAGGGGTATTTTGGTCTTTGTATTTGTGTTCTGGTGGTTGCCCTAGGTTTTCATTTCTTAGCCTATAAATAGCCCAGAACTTTGAGAAGGAAAGGGTCCATAATCTTGTATTCTCTTTTGTAAGGTTTAGTTGTGTTTCTTCTTTCTCTTCTCATCTCTTCTCCATTAAAACTTGTAATGAGCTTGGTGAGTGAAGAATGGTGAATAAAGAAGATCATTTTATTATCATGCTTGTCTTGCTTTTTCTATAATTGTTGTAATTTTAATTTGTTAACTAGTTGTTGTTATTTCTTATTGTTTCTTTCTTCTCTCTTTTTCTTTATCCTTAATACGACCATGATGCTTACGCTCGATCCTCGCCAAGGTGAGGTCGCAAATAGCTAGTCGTTATCTTCTAATCTCTTTCTTTCTATCTTCCTCTTTTGTTTTGTTTTATTTTTCCGTATCATGATGTGTGAGTAGTTCATACTTGTTAGGGTAGGATAAGGGAAGTTTGAGAGAAGGAAATCTCTCTCACTCTTTCCTTTCCCAACAGCTTAATTCGACTCCCGTTAATTGAACCACAATCCGCTCCTTACGGCACCCTATCCTACATGATAGCGGTGATTCCGTAGTGAGACCGGTTGTGGTTGAATTAACCGGAGGTTATGGCTAAGAGCCAAGAACGGACGGACAAGCACCAAAAGGAAGAACTTATGCATTGGAAAGCCTAACTTATACTCGCAAGTTCCTTCCTAGTCGTGCTAATCCCCGTTATTGCCGATTACCGTAACACCGATATTAAGAGGGGCAACGAAAGATGTGGAGACTCCTAACTCAAACTAACCTAATCCTAACCCTAACAAGCTCTCTTTAAATATCAACTTAACACTTAGATAATCACAAACAAATCTGAACTCTCGGACTTAACTCGTTAAAACACATTGAAAAAGACTCCCATCTCCCTGCGGACGACCCGTACTCAACCGGCTAGCTACGAGCGAAACCGTCTTGATTGCGGTATTTAAACTAAAACTTGAACACGCAGAACAATCCCTAACAATCAATTCACGATAGCATAAACTAACAAATGAACCGAAAACCACGAATTCAAAATTTTGATCGATTAAAAACTTTCCACATTGGCCCCAAACACAAACTAGTACTCAAACAAATCTGAGCCAAAACCAAATATTCCAAAAAACACATTTCCATAACCCATGGCACCTGAAAAAATTTGGGGCACAACGGCTAAAATTGGAATGCAGAATCGCGGCCAAATGGCATGTTTGGCGGCGGTTCCGCGGCCAAATTTTTGGCTTATGTGCCCAATTTTTTTCCTAGTCTCCAGTTTTGCCTGCATATAATTTTAAGGCAATTTGAACTTTAAAATTCGAACAGCAGGCAATGAAATGGAAATGCGAATCGGAAAATTCCATCGATCGAAACTCTAAACTAGTGCAAACTAGTTAGTTAAGGTTTATGGAGTGTCTCTGATACCATGTTGGGGTTCGGTGCCCACGTCACGACCGAGGCGGAAGTGAAAACAAAAATTTACACAAGTACCAAACACCCGTAAAACCCAGGATACGATCTAAAAACCTAAACCAGTTAACTAGAAATGTAAGGGTGCAGAAACTACAATTTTCGACACGTGTTCACCCAATTGTGGAAAACCCCTCCAAGCTCGTAGCCGTCAGGATCGAGCTTGAAAGTCGACCACCCTCGCCGATGACGATCTACCCGAGGGAAACCGGAAGAATCTCTAACCAATGATCCAAACTTACTAGGTGTGGAGGGTCGGTGATGTAGGAATATTTCACCAAACTTTTCTCTCATATTCTCAAGCTCAAGTAAGCAAGAGAAAGAAAAATGAGAAGAGGTGAGGATGATGGTTGCTAACACCTGCAACCATGAAATATGAAGCAAGTCAAGAAAAAAAATCTCACACCAATGTAGAAGTGAATGGCTTGTATTTGCAATCATGGATCAATAGTGCATCCAAATCATTTTAGCGATATAAAAACCAAAACCATGCTTTCCTACATGTTCACAACCATACTTCTTGTCTTCTCACTTTACACCTCATTTCCTTTTATTTTTCTAAATAGAAAAATAAATATAAAGTGTCCTTCTAGAATCATTCTCGTATAAATACGGAATACTTCACCTGGTATATGTATCGCTACATATACGCATATCTGTATAAAAATACGGATAGTACCAAAAAGAGAAAATGAATAGTGAATAATAATACTAAAATATATGTATCAAAATACATATATAAATTATTAAATCAATACCTGATTTAATAATCCGGCTTAATCCTAAACCGGCTAGTATTATCAACCGCCCAATTAAAGTCCGTGTATCCCATATATGTATTTAATCAGACACCTACACGTACCAACGTACGGCTCTTACATCTATCACCTGAACCGGAAAAACCCTCTGTGTGGGACTCTAAACACTCGACAATATGCTGGCAGTGGGTTTAACCACAAGTACGTCAGCTGCACTAACTGTACGTAATGGCTACCCAGGTACTTGTCGAAAGGGGGCTCGATAATCAAGTATGTCTTTATCCTACAGAGCCTAAATGTGATAATTTCCGTACAGTCTGGTCTCTTCATCAAAGAGTATCGCATATCGGGTCTAGGGGGTGAATAACATCAGACCCCTACTAACCTGATAAGTCGTATCTGAGTCAAGCTCATCACCAACAGAGATACTACTAATCAACTATCAGAAAATCTCATCCACCGTGGCCACGGATTTCTGGTGATAGCTGTAGGGTGTTTTTCGTCACCCCATTGAGATGGAAATACGCGTCGCTTGTCATGCGCATTACAGATTCCTCCTGCTTAGGGTAGGCTGAGCTTTATTGATTGTGGGGATCCGAATCTCCGGCAGCCGCGGACTAAGCTGACGTTAATTACCCCTTGCCTTTGGAGTGAAGGAACCTTAGATTGATAGGTCAAACCGGTCATGCGAACTCAATGTGCAGTGTGTGTGTTGTGTTTTGAGGGGGTCTTGGGTATATCGGGGGCCTCGCAGAGTTTATGGGGGTCCCGCTACCTGGATAGCGGGCTGGGGGTCAAGAGGGTTAGCGGCCCCCTTGCGGGGTGCGGGGCAGCGCCCTGTTAGAAATTTTTTCTAACGGGGAAAATGTTGTGGAGTGTGTATATATATATATATATATAAAGGAAAAGAGTGTCCAAAGGACGCGTGGGCGCCGGTGCCCGGTGCCTCAAGTGTCCGGCACGCGGGAGCCTCACGTGCCCGACACGCGGGCGTTGGACGCCAGCGGGAAAAGGGGCTTAGCCCCTATACTCGGAGTTGTACCCCCAATTGACTTTTAGAGTTAAACTCCTATAAAAAAGGACAAAGGGGTTTATCCCCTGCACTGGGAGTTGTACTCCCGGTTGACTTTTGGAGTTGAACTCCTAAAAAGAAAGATTTATTATTATTATTATATATATATATATATATATATATATATATATTGTGGAGTTAAACTCCCAAGAAATTTTCGAAGATGATGAAAAAGGACCCATTTCTTCTTCTTTGAGCCCTAGATCTTCTCTTGAGCCTTGGATCTTCCCAAAGTAGGTTTTTTGGAGATGAGTCTCCTTCTTCCTCCTCTTTGTTAGCTGGATCTTGGAGAAAAAAAGGAAGTGAGACTTAAAAATCACTCCTTTTGGGGATTTGATGGAAGATCCGAGCTCTCCTTCAAAGGTTTTATGGTGAAAAACAGTTTTTTTTAAAAGAAGAGTTAAACTCTTGATTTAATTCAAAAAATTGAAGGTTTAGAACCTTGAGGAAGGAGAAGGAGGCACAGAAACCCTAGATTTTGAGGGGAATGAATTATTCTCCTTCATTTCATTATCATGTTGTCTTATATAGGCTTACAAATTTACATATAGCCCTTTGGGCTTTACAAAATGGCATTTTGCCCATCCCATACCTTATGTGCTTATTTCTTTTTGGACATGAGCCATGGGCTTTACAAAAATTTAGCTTTTTCCAATTTATTTTACATTAATGCATGAAAATTACATCAACTTTATTTATTACGTAATTTTCTTATTGGCATTGGGGAGGCCAGCCGCTTCATGCTAGGACTTGACTTGGGCATGGGCCTACTTGGCCTGGGCTTGGGCCCGTTTGGTTTGGGGTTGACTTTGATTTTGAATTGGTCAACCGGGGTGTAAATTTTGGCCCCAACAAAGTGCCCCCATCAATAAATGCACACCGCGTATGTGGGTCATGTGCATGAAATTGATGAATCTTCTATCGCGTAGTGGTGATTTGATTTGGTTCCCGCTTTTAGAGAGGGTGGCACTGTCCTTTTTACGACATGGACTGTCGATGCTTGACTTGTCTCCGAGATGGAATGTTGCTGGTTGACATATACCCAAGGTGGAGTGTCTGTGTTGGACGTTTCCCTAAGACGGAGTGTCTGTATGTGACATTTCCTCGGCACGGAGTGTCGCTGGTCGACATTTCCCCCGCATGGAGTGTCGCTGTTCGACTTATCCCCGAGGCGGAGTGTCTGTTTGACGTTTCCCTAGCACGGAGTGTCTCTGGTCGACGTGTCCCCGGCACGGAGTGTCGCTGGTCGACGTGTCCCCGCCACGGAGTGTCTGTTTGACGTTTCCCCGGCATGGAGTGTCGCTGGTCGACTTATCCCCGAGATGGAGTGTCACTGGTTGAGTTATCCCCGAGGCGGAGTGTCTGTTTGACGTTTCCCCGGCACGGAGTATTGCTGGTTGGCATGTCCCCGGCACAGAGTGTCGCTGGTTTACGTGTCCCCGAGGCGGAGTGTCTGTTTGACATTTTCCCGACACGGAGTGTCGCTGGTCGACGTTTCCCGGCACGAAGTATCGCTGGTTGACTTATCCCTGAGGCGAAGTGTATGTTTGATGTTTTCCCGGCACGGAGTGTCGCTGGTTGACGTGTCTCCGGCGTGGAATGTCGCTGGTCAACTTATCCCCGAGGCGGAGTGTCTGGTCGACGTTTCTCTAGCACGAAGTGTCGCTGGTCGACGTTTTCCCGGCACGGAGTGTCGCTGGTTGACTTATCCCGAGGAGGAGTGTCTGTTTGACGTTTCCCCGGCACGGAGTGTCGCTGTTTTTAACGTAGAAGTTGTTGGAATTGGTTGGCCTGATTTTTTTGGGGGAAGCACCAATCTATCCGGCGGGACTTTTGAGCTTGGAAGCGCTTCCGGATAGGACATTAGTTTGATTTGTCCGATTCCTTCCTTGTTTGGCAGGACCCTTGAATTCAAGGCATTGCAGCGTGGGATTTGGAATTTAGATTTTTGTTTAGCATCAGCATCGCTACACTAGAATGTGGTACCAGGAGCGAATCATCATTTGCCGTGAGAGAATTTGGGGATTTTGGTTTTGGTTTGGCATCATTACTAGAATGTGGTACCAGGAGTGAATCATCATTTTCCATGGGAGGATTTGGATATTTTAGTTTTGGTTTGGCATCAGCATCGCTACACTGGAATATGGTACCAGGAGCGAATCATCATTTGCCATTTGAGGATTTCTCTCGTTCCCAGTTTAACGACTTAGGGGTCATCTGTTCCCAGTTTAACGACTTAAAGGTCATATGTTCCCAGTTTAATGACTTAGGGGTCTACTGGATCGAAAGTTTAGAATTTGGGGGTTGGTGTTCATATCAGATTTTTGCATTTTTATACCGCCCATTTTTAATCACATTGTATATAAGTAGGTACTTTTGATCCATGTCTGCTAAATAGTTGCAGGTTATAGGTTCTCAGCTCTTTACAGTGAAATTCAAGAAAAGTCGCAACAAATGTGGGACTAGGACTAACAAACAGAGAAATACGGGTTTCCGCACACTACCTGTATAATACCGCCTACCAGTTCAAGGAACAAATGGAAAATCATTGGGCATTTCAATGCACAAAACACAAAGGCAGCACAAGATCCAAGACTTCAACACGGAGCTCAAGGCAAGAGTCCATATCATTCTGCACTGTGGGAAATCTGGAAGGAGATTGAAGAGATTCTGAGAAACAAAGTGAATAAAACAGAAGATGAAAGTAACATGGAGAAACCCTGAAGAGATGGCCCCATGATTCCACCAAACGGCCGCGGAATCGCGGTCATGCAGTGCACGTATTGGTGGCAGTGTCGATGCTTTGACTCGGCTCTCTAGGGATAGTTTAGTAATTTCGTGTATGGATCAGAATGTAAACCTAGGGTTTTCCTATCTATAAATAAGAGAGTTCAAAACCAAATTAAGTGTGCATCTTTCAGGGTGCCTCTTTGGAGGATGCCTTTCTTTATTTTTATGCCTCTTTTTAATTTCTAGATCTAAAAATTTAAATTCCATTGTAATGCATTTTTGAGAGGTCATCAATAAAGTAAGTTTTTTTTATTTATTCATCTCGCATTCTTTTTATCGTATTTTAAATACCTGAAATTTTTAATTGTTAATCTAGTGGTAGAATTAATCTGCAATTTCTTATCTTGATCTTTATTTTAAATCTTTTAATGAGTGAGTAATTCCTCTCTTGTTAGGGTAGGAGAAGGAAGGTTTGAGAGAAGAAAATCTCTCTCACTCCTTTTTTTGCCCAATAATTTTAAATACGGACTCCCTTTAATTCAACCCCAATCCGCTCACTACGGCACCCTATCCTATATGATAGCGGTGATTCCCTAGTTAGACCGGTTGTGGTTGAATTAACCGGAGGTTAGGGCTAAGAGCCAAGAACGGACGGACAAGGACCAAAAGGAAGAAACTAAGCATGGAAAGCCTAGCTTAGACTTGTAAGTTTCTTCCTATTCGTGCTAATCCCTATTGTTGCCGATTACCCTAACACCTATATTCATAACTAAGGCATTGAAAGATGTGAGAAGATCCCTATCTCGAACTAAGCTAATCCTAACCCTAGCAAGCTTTTTATCAACTTATTCTCATTCATAGATCTTAAAACAAAACCCGACTTAATCGGATTTAACTCGTTAAAACATAAAGAAAAGGATTCCATCTCCCTGTGGATCGGCCCATACTCAACCGGCTAGCTACCAAGCGACACTGTCTTGATTGCGGTAGTTAAAAATTAAGAATATGCAAAAACGCGAACAATCAGTTGGGGTCGGCATCAGCATTGCTAACACTGGAGCACAAGTTCTAGGAGCAATTCATCATTTGCCTTTTCCTATTGGAGAGCGATGGCTTAGGAGACAGGTTTAGGTCCCTATCACCTATGGCTTTTCAATTTTATAAGCCGTAAGGGTCCTATAAAAGCATTTTCTCCCCACGAGTCGAAAGGATCTCGTAGGTGTACTTTCACCTTAGGAGTCATGGGGACTCCCAAGTGTGTTTTTCCTTTGTGAGTCGTAAGGATCCCACGAAGGTGTTTTCTTACGAGTCGAAAGGATCTCGTAAGGTTTGTTCTCCTCATGTATCGTGAGGAAACATGAGTGAGTCTTCTCAAATAGAGCATAATTCCGATGGCGGAGACCGGCCGCGGGAATGGTGATTGCGATAGGGTATGGGTGTGATGAAAATTATTTGAGCTCGTGGATTGTATACGGTAGTTAACTTGGGGACCAACCGTAGGGCTGGGAGAATTTTGGGACTTTGTTAGCGTCTGCATCGCTGCACTGGAATATGGTACCAGGAGCGACTCATCATTTGCCATTGGGACATTCAAGGATTTGAAATTTTGGTTGGCGTCTGCATCGCTGCACTGTAATATGTACCAGGAGCGACTCATCATTCGCCATTGGGACATTCAGGGATTTGAAATTTTGGTTGGCGTCTGCATCGCTGCACTAGAATATGGTACCAGGAGAGACTCATCATTCGTCATTGGGACATTCAGAGATTTGAAATTTTGGTTGGTATCTGCATCGCTACACTGGAATATGGTACCAGGAGCGACTCATCATTCGCCATTGGGACATTCAGGGATTTGAAATTTTGGTTGGCGTCTGTATCGCTGCACTGGAATATGGTACCAGGAGCGACTCATCATTCGTCATTGGGACATTCAGGGATTTGAAATTTTGGTTGGCATCTGCATCGCTGCACTGGAATATGGTACCAGGAGCGACTCATCATTCGCCGTTTTTTACCGTGATTGCTCTATCATTTCAGCCTTTCTTATCACGAAGGTCATGATTGTCCTATCATTTCGGCTATTTATTCACAGTTGCCCCATCATTTCGGCTTTATTTTCATCTTTATTTTACTCGCTGATTTTTATCGTGAGTTGCCCCATCATTTCGACTTTTTTTATTTACACATTTTCTTACATCCTCAGTTTAACGACTTAGGGGTCGAATGTTCCCAGTTTAACGACGTAGTGGTCCTCACCGTGCACTTATTCAAAAATCCTTTGACTTTGATCTCACGGCGCTTCAACGCTCTCTTTGTCCTTTTGGAGAGATGCTCACGTGTGTCCCGTAAAAACTGCGATGAACTGGGTCATTTTCTAGAGTGGGCGATTGAGCTGTTTGCCTCCAGAGGGTTTTGGTCTTTGTTCGAATGGAGTGGACGATCGTATCTTGGTTTTCTGCTAACGTATCTTTGGCTAATGAGACCACTCCCTCATTGTATTATTTTTCCACCCAATTCTTGAAAACAAAACAGTCTTCAATGGTATGACTCACCATTCTGTGATACGGGCAGTACAAAGGATCATCAGTCATGTTTGCTTCATGTGATCTTTTTGATTTAGGCAATTGCAGACCGTTATTCAGGGCGTCCTTAAATATTTTACGGACTCTGTCCCTTCTTAAAGAATAGACCTTATTCAATTTTTCTTCCAGGGGCGATTCTCCTCTCCCTCCCAACACTGGCTTTCGAGGCTAGTTGGCATTAGGCATGCCTGCTCCTCGCCTACTTTGGTCGGCAGATACATTAGAGGATTCGGTGTCCTTGGGAGGCCCACCTCTGCGATTGTCGTTCTCCGGATATTTGGACTTGTTATTATATTGGTAATTTGGACGAGATACGTGAACCTTTACTTGAACATGGATTCTATTTGAGCGAACGTCGTGATCGAGTCATCCGGTATGCTTGCATACCAATCGAAAGCAATATCGGTCAAGCTATTGACAAACTGACGGAGAAGGAGCACATCATTGCCCCCAGTATTCGCGCATGATGCTTTAAATTGGGAAATGTTCCGGTTCGCATTTCCCGTCCCATCGAACCTTTCAAATTTGGGGACGATATAACCAGTGGGAAACTCCACAAGATCGTACCGAGCAGGATATGGTCTCCCGCTACTGCTGACATCTTTTTGCTCTTTGGCTTCGGTTACTAATGTTTTGACTTTATTGGCGACCAAATCCATGATTTGATCTTGCGTTAGCGGGTTGCTGTCATCGGTAGCCAAGACATTTCCCGAGATAGGATGCGACTGACTCTCATCCGGTTCGCCCACCTTTGGATTTGAGGGAATAGGCGTCGGCTGCCTCGGGACACCGTTTCCCGGTTCATGAGCAGAGCCCTGCGCTTGATTGGGCGGTTGAGAGGCAACTTGGGCCGTGAGCTGTAAGACAACGTTTGTCAAGTCGTCAATCTTCAAGTAGAGCTTGGCCATCTCTTTGTCTTTGTTTCTGAGCTGCTTTTGGAGCTCTTGGAGAAGTTGCTGCTCTGCGGTCTTGGGATGGAAGATTGGCTCCTTTTCGCTTTCCGAGCCCGACTTCTCATGAACCGAGGGATCTTTCTGCTTATCAGCCTCACTGGAAGGGTTTTCATTACTTCCCAGAGGATGCTGGTCTTAGGAAGTGGCAGCCACATTCAAAATAGATTGGATTTGAGATGTGGTGGTCCCATCCTCGCTCTTGCTGCGCGTACCTACCATGTAAACAGTGTGGACCATATATCCAGCCATCTTTTTATCTTTGGCGGCTGATATTTTTGGACCATCGTCATGGCCCCTCCTCTTCTAGAGAGGATAGGCGACTGAAAACGGTTGGTCTGACTGGGTCCTTGGGTAGCGCTGTTCGGATCGCAGATTTCTTGACTCTTCAGGTCATGGCATTCTTCTGAACCAATTTCAATGGTTCAAAAGAGTTAACGAGCTTTACAGTCGATTCAGCTGTTGTTGCGGGGTAACCCTGTTCTTGGAACCTCATGAAGTTCAGCCTAGCAGGAACCCTAGCCCTTTTGTTGTCTCTGTATTTGAGCCTTTTCTGTCTTAGCTTCTCGATCTTAAGAGCTTGACGGGCATCCGTCATCCAGGAAGCCATCGTGAGTTGATTGACGAGGAGCTTAGAGAAGATACACGATTGAGCAGTTGTCAGGGGCACCACTGGAGCTTGCCATAGATGCCTTGTTTCTTTGTTGGTGTTGATGGCCTTGCCCCCAGCTGGGGCCAAGAAAATTCGTTCAAACACCGACTTGCGTTTGGGTAGTGGTGCCCTCGAGAGCACCACATTTGGCCTCCTGCCTTTCGAGGACGGTATATCTGTTACTAAAACTTGAGGAGCTAGGATGACGTTAGTTGGCACGAACAGAATAGAGCCAAATGGTAGCAGCGGCTCCTCCCACTGTCGCCCGAGACTGGCCGGGAGGACAGTCCCGGCATCCATTTTCATCGTGTAGAAGATAAGAGCTGTGTCGAGAGCTGGGCTTGTCTTTAGAGACATTGTTGAGGCTTGATCGCTTGAAATCCTGCATGAAAGAAGATTATTTTAGTATAAATATCAATATGTATGTTGATTGAGTTCGCATGAACGTTTACCCGAAATATGAGAGGAGAGAAATGTCCCACCGGACGTGCCAAAATCTGCAGGGTGTTTTTCGTCACCCCATTGAGATGGGAATATGTGTCGCTTGTCATGCACATTACAGATTCCTCCTGTCTAGGGTAGGCTGGGGTTTATTAATTGTGGGGATCCGAATCTCCGGCAGCCGCGGACTAAATTGCCGTTAATTACTCTTCGCTTTTGGAGCGAAAGAACCTCCGATTGACGGGTCAAACTGGTCATGTGAACTCAATGTGCAGTGTGCGTGTGTTGTGTTTTGAGGGGGTCTTCGATATATCAGGGGCCTCGCATAGTTTATGGGGGTCCCGCTACCCGGATAGCGGGCTGGGAGTCAAGGGGTGTGCAGCCCCTTTGCGGGGTGCGGGGCAGCGCCCCGTTAGAAATTTTTCCTAACGGGGGAAAGTGTTGTGGAGTGTGTATATATATAAAAAAAAAAGGGAAAATAGCGTCCAAAGGACGCATGGGCGCTAGTGCCTCACATACCCAACACGCGCGCGATGGGCATCAGGGCCTTACACGGGCAGCATGTGGGCGCTGGGCGTCGACGCCTCATATGCTTGGAACGTGGGCGCTGGGCGCCTGCGGGAAAAAGGGGCTTAGTCCCTATACTGGGAGTTGTACTCCCAATTGACTTTTGGAGTTAAACTCCTAAAAAAGGACAAAAGGGCTTAGCCCCTGCACTGGGAGTTGTACTCCCGATTGATTTTTGAAGTTGAACTCCTAAAAAGAAAATTTTATATATATATATATATATATATATATATATATATATAGAGAGAGAGAGAGAGTTAAACTCCCAAGAGATTTTCGGAGATGATGAAAGGGGACCTTTTTCTTCTCCCTTGAGCCCTAGATCTTTTCTTGAGTCTTGGATCTTCCCAAAGTATGGTTTTTGGAGATAGGTCTCCTTCTTCCTCCTCTTTGTTGGCTGGATCTATGAGAAAAAAGGAGGCGAGACTTAAAAATCACCATTTTTAGGGATTTGATGGAAGATCCGAACTCCTCATCAAGGATTTTATAGTGAAAACTGTTTCTTTTTAGAAAAAGAAGAGTTAAACTCTTAATTTAATTTAAAAAAAGGTTCAGAACCTTGATGAAGGAGAAGGATGCACAGAAACCCTAGCTTTTGAGGGGAATGCATTATTCTCCTTCATTTCATTATCATGTTGCCTTATATAGGCTTACAAATTTACCTATAGCCCTTTGGGCTTTACAAAATGGCATTTTGCTCTTCCCATGTCTTATGTGCTTATTTCTTTTTGCACATGAACTATGGGCTTTACAAAAATTTGGCTTTTTGCCCATTTATTTTACATTCATGCATGAAAATTACATCAAACTTATTTATTACATAATTTTCTTCTTGCAATGGGGGAGGCCAACTGCTTCATGTTCGGGCTTGACTTGGACATGGGCCCACTTGGCCTGGGCTTGAGCCCTTTCGGCTTGGGGTTGACTTTGATTTTGACTTGGTTAACCAGGGTGAAAATTTTGGCCCCAACAATAGCCAACTGAACATAGCGCGACATCGACTCCTAATACCAGGATTGACGAGTCGCTGGCAGTCAACCATTGCCTCTATGTGGCTCGGGACTGTACCCAACTAAAACTTGTTTGCACGACTCCTTTAAGCCATAGTAGGGTAGTAATCAAAATACAGTGGGAACTCATACGAGACAAATTACGACATCAGGTCAAAGGACCAACCTGTACTCACGCCACCTGAGAACTTCCATCTGACGGTAGATATAATACCATCTAGAAGTTCTCGGCGAGTCCGTCCAGTGTACTCATCTCCAGTGAGCATTTGTATAAGGTGACACAACACCAATAGCTTGTGAGACCGGCCACCGTCTCTCGTCGGGGTCTAGAAACGTATACACTAGACTACTCCGGAATATCGATGCCCGGTCTCGATACTCCCACGACTAGGGACATTTAAGAATGTGCTTATGGACAACCCAGCTCCCACATATATGATCACCATCATAATACTGGTTGTCAAGGAAAAATCCTACGGGCTTCATCAATGATGAAAACAAAGCAGATAGTATACTATCATCTCGAGTAAGACTATTATACTTGTATAGATCCTCCCTCAATTATTATAATCGCCTACTTGCGATCACAATAATTGCCTTGAAGGCACTATATCCAACAATGTCCGCACCAGTGCTATGTTTGTACGTAACTAGATGTCCGTACTGTTGATATTCCATTGTTATGTATGTACGTAGACTTGATATACGTACCAGTTATACTCTGTGTTTGGGTACGTAGATTAGATATCCGTACCGATCATTATTATGATATGGGATAATGGAATATTTGATGGTTATTGTACGAGATGAGATTCCGTACGAGATGATTAGCTGGATATGGACCTATTTTTACCTGACTTATGGAGACTTACTATTTTACCCGTTTGGGAGATTCTACTGATATGTTGGTATTACCCACTTTCTAAAAACAACGATTCGTTTCATTTTTTAAAGCGATAATGAAAGGATGTGCTATTTGGATTTCAAAGGGGTATATATGTGTTTTAAAAATATCGCAGCCTCCTTATTTTCAAACGTTTCGTTCTATTTTAAAACATATAAGTGGGAATATTAGAATGAATTACCTATTTACTGTTCTTTCACGCTACACCCACTTTACATGTCATTCGCTCGTGCTTTATTTTCCGTATTCGTTATGTTACGCTTTATGATTTTTGTTACGCTTTATGATTTCCGCTACGCGTTATATATTGTTGATGTTATTCCTTAGTAGTATGGGACACTGATATATATATGATATATCGCTACGCTTATATTACTGGCTTATGCTATAATATGTTACCCGTCTGTGCTATGCCTAATTCACACAGACTAAAAGGGTACGAGTTTGACAAAATTTATATTATTGTGGATATGATGTGATACGATACCAATCCTATGAGGTTGAATATATATATAAATAAAGGAATAAAAGAAGATAAAGATGATTCGGACACGGTGGATATAGCTGGGGATCCATTAAATGTGTGTGTGTGTGTGTGTGTGTGTGTGTGATCAATCCATAAGGGATTGAGGCAGGAAGAGACACGATATCGCCCGGTGATATATGTGTGATCAATCCATGAGTGATTGAGGGTAGTTGACACATGATTTCTCTATGAATATTATATATATGAGTGATCGATGTAGATGCCATGCACTGAGATAGATATTATATATGTGAGGGATTGATATAGATGCTCTACACTGATGAGATATATTTTGCTATGTATAGTAGCCGGACATGACTGGTCCACGAGACAGTACCTGAATATTATTTTCATACATTGATGTATTCTAAAAAGGTTTTCAAAAGAGCTATAGTCTCACTATTTTTCACATGTCTAGGATCAATATAAAGTTTTACAAAAGAAAACCCCTTTCTAAATAAATCATTTTCAAAAGGCGGGACGTATACTTTAAACGAGATGCATATCTTCTTCACAAAACAACGCCCGCTATATATATATATATATATATATCACGGTTATTTCGAAAGGATTTCATATATATACATCTTCCGGCTACTCTTATATAGTTGTGTATGGATGGGTGTTATATATATGTATTATAGGCTTGATTGTGTTCTGGTTGGTCGTGTACTATAAATATTACACTACGGCTATGATGATCGTGATTTGACACCGTTGTGTATGTATGTATATGTGTGTGCACGCGCGCGCGCGCAGTGTGTTATCGACGATGGATGATTATTAGCGTTTCATTTCACAATATTATATTTATTTCCTGAATTCACACGCTTTCGGATGCTTTTGGTTACATTGCGACCGTAGCGGGTTAGATACCGATTACTTGATATTGACATGATAACAACACAGAGATTCATATTCCACATGCTAGGATAGCGTTACACGAGTTATGCATGAGGACATTTTATCTTATATTCTATCACTCGAACTCTAATTTCGATGCGTGCTTATTTACCCTCCATGATATACACCTTATTCATGCTTTAATTGGTTCTCCACTTATCCGTGCGATTTCTAACTTGTTATGTAATTCTATTCACGAGTTGGCAACTCACCCCATTGTGCTATAGTTCTTTGCAGGTTTAATCGCTTGAATCCGTAGCGGATTTTTAGGCATGCTTGCTATCTTTTGGACGTGGTTGCGCATATTTGGTAGAATTATTTTTGTATCGGCTTTTGCCTTGTATCTATTTGTATCTAAAAGTACTCTATCAAAAAACAAGTCTAGTTTTTTCGAGACCTTAGAGCTATATATTTTGTTGTTTTCGGACTCGTGTGGAGTCGACTTGATGTATATTATGTTGTTTACTTTCCGCTTTTTTATCCTTCGCCGTTTGGCGTCATATATTATTGTGTGGTTGTAATTCTGCTATTGGGCGTTGATTTAGCTCCCGTATGTGGGATGCTGCTATATTTATTATCATTGTATTGGTTTTTTTCAAAGTTTACAACGGAGGTGTTGTCCGTTTTTTAAACAATCTTTCGAAACAAACTTTATTTTTTATAAAAAAAAATTCTAGAACTTCAGCTATACCTATTACTATCTATTTCCTTATAAATGGTTTAGATTTCTGGTTTTGGCTTACTTGAGTTACGATAAGATTCACTTGACTTCATGTAATTCTTGTGCCAATCATGTGCTCTTTTCGGGTCGTGACAATTTTAGTGAAATTCTAATTTAAAAACTTCACTTTCGAAATTAGGGGTATTTTTGGTAAGGTTTAACTTCTCAAGCTATTCAGTAAAAATCAAGTTTTTAGGATTATTATCGATTTTTTTAAAAGAAATGCCTATTCTGTTAAAAGTTCATGGTATTTTAATAAAAATAATTAGTCTACCAATTTCATGATATTTTATTAAAAATTATGATTCAGAAAGATTCATGGTATTTTAATATAAATATCACTTAGAAAAGTTTATGGCGTTTTAAGGAAAATACTATTTTTCCAAAATTCGTGGTATTTTAGTGAAGATATAAATTGTTAAGAGTTGATGGTATTTTTGTGAAAAAAGTTATTTTAGTGAAAATATGGTTTTAAAATTATACCATCAATTTTATTTAAAAATAACCAATATATAAAAATTTACTATGATTTTTCCATATTTTTAACAATTAGAGAAAAATTATCGATAACCTTTATTTAAAACCGATGAATAATTATATTTATACACGTAAAAATTGTCCTAGTCATGATAGTTGCTTGAAAACATAGTTTCATATGTCCAAGGATGAAAAGGGGTTGTCCATTACCCTGTGATTTTATCGTGAAGGATAACCGCTAAAAGTTCATTATTTACTTAGGGTTTAATATCATCATAAATCGTAAAATAGATAATTTAGTTAAAACCTCATAATTAGGTCCTGAAATTTTTTCTACAGGTAGATATTATCATAATGAAGATAACAGAGGATCAAGTGTTGAGAGATCCTATCTGAAATCAGCTAGGAAAATAAAAATTGGTGAGCGTCGGGTTGTACGAAAACAGATGTATCTTGAAGCCAAAAATTTTTTGCCTCTAGGACTTGGTTCAAAGTGTAGAAGACTCAAAAAGAAATCTTTGAAAAGTTTTTGGGAATTTTGTGTCGAAAGGGTTTTTTTCCAGGATTTTAGAAGCCAAGAGATGCTTTTATAGGATTTTTGGGATTAAAAATCACTATTTTTTCCCTAGCCGCTAAAGGAGCCGACTAGATTCGCACCGTCCACGTACGAGATCCAATGACCCAGTTGTGTCGCTCGTGAGCTGGCGCGGGCCTCCTGCTTGGCGTTGACGCTGCTGATCTGGGCCGTATCAAAGACGCCGTTTATATATATATATATATATATATATTCTTTATTAAAAACCGTCGGCAGGATTTGAACCGTTGGTTTTCATATCCAACGGCTCATATTAATTCCCTCTCGAAAAATTAATAAAAATTCGTCTTTAGTATTTAAAAATATTTTAAAATTAGTTTTGGCTTTTAAAAACCATTTAAAAATATTTTAAAATTTGGAAAAATTATAGAAAATATATTTTGATATTTTCTTCCATTTGCAACCAAATTTGGTCCAAAATAACTCTCTTTGTCGGTTTTAAAAACTTTTCCTTTCGATAAAAATTCCATTTAAAGTCTTAAAAATTCCCAAAAATTCATAAGAATTACTAAAAATAATATTAATTCATTTTAATTATAGAAAAATGCTTTTAAAGTGTTACCAATAGAAGCAGTAAAATAATTGTTTTGATCTTGAGAAAAATTATAAGACACTTTTATTACGTATCCATGGTACACGGTCGTTACGGAGCGTGTAGGGAATAATGTCATGCAAATGATGTACAAAACATAAGATTTTGTGCATTGAACCATTTTCTCCAGATTAGCATTAGTCCCGAGACTACTAAAAGTCTCATATACCCACGTCGCAAGTACAACACCGTCTTTCCTTTTCTTCTTCGGGGATCAACTTCTAAAACGTCGTAAAAATGTTTGAAGGAACTCATACATACTTCATAAACAATTAGAGAACTTATGACCGGGAGACCGAGAATACATGATACGTCTTGAAGAGTGATCGATACATCTCTAATGGGTAAATAATAAGTGTTCGTCTCGGGTCGCCATCTCTCAACTAATGTAGATATCAATGATAGGTCATGTTGTTGGTGGCCAACTTTACGATACTCACCAAAACCTCATTCGTTTAATAATTCAATATGTTGATCTGTTAGAGGCCATTGTGCAGACATGCTCGTAGATTCGAGCACAACAAGATTTCGTCCATCTTTACCATTCCAAATAGCTTCGGAAATATGATTTGCTTGATTATACAATACAACATTCTTCATGGAGCCGGTGTTGTATTGAATAGGTGATGTTTGAGATGCTGATTGCTGGGTAGGATTGACTACATTCACTTTTGATTGTATTTTTCTTCTTTTGCTATGTTCTTGGAGTTCTTCTCTACGAATATTTTTTGGCGGAGGAGGAAATTTATCCATCTTTTGTGTAGCCCTCTTCGGTGTAGCCCTCTTGAATGTATATTTGTTTACATGCCTTTATAACTACATAATAAATCCTAAATATATTAATAATAAGACCAAATCCTAAACTAATAAAGTCGTTGATTTATGTTATAAAATCGATCCAAGAAATATGAAAATACCTAGCAAAATCGCAATTCAAATCACAGAAAAAAAACCCTAATTTACATATAAAAACTCTAACAAAAATCCCAAAAAAAAGAACAAACCCTATACTAGTTAAATTAATTAATTCCCCTTATGAGATCGATCCACGAATTAAGAGAATGCCTGAAAGAATCGCAGCTCCAATCACAGCAAAAATCGTCCAATTTCGATGTCTGACCGCTGAAACCGTGCTGAATCTGCCCGGACGATGGCACTTTTTATTAAATAGAAATCCCTACTTAGCGGTTAAATGTAAACTGTTCGATTTTAACTACTAGTTAAAATAGCGGTTAAAATTAACGGTTCAGATTTGTTGGATATACCAATTTATCCCATGCTATATATTGTTCCATCCAGATAATTTTATGATAATTTATTGGAGAATTGGTAACGAAGTTCTCAAATTAAAACAGCATACAATATACCAAACAAGCAAAAAAAAAAATTCTTACACCAATCATCTGCAAAATTCTATTGCACAAAAGCCCAATGTGATGCCATTGTCGCCAATCGGCATGAACATGTACAGACTCGGAATAACTACTTACTCCAAGTCGTATCATCGCATGATATAATAGATCTCATAATCATCAACAAAACGAACAATTGACCAACCATTATTAACATCTGCGATAGAAAAAAATCCCATACAAGAAAATCGCGAAACAGCTGTCGCTAATACTTGCACAGGATAACTGGCAACACAGACATCTCTCCCATATGGTCAGCTTCTAAATTACATCACGATGAAAATTTCGAGAACTAAAACCACAGTTCTAATATTGAAAGCTTAATTTCTGGGACCAATGTCCTTGAGAGCACAGATCTGTTCTTCGCCCATCGCGGACATGACGGTCACCACCAGATCCTTTCCTTCAGCAAAACCATCTTTAATCTGCATCAAGGAAACGATAGAGTGATTATAATATGTTAGAGCTCATAAAGGATGCGTATAAAGAGAACTCACATAAAAACTACATGTGTTTATTTCTATTTCTTCTATCAAATGCTGCAACACTAACCAACTAGGCTTTTAGCTTAGTTGGTATCAATTTCCTCACATTTTCCTCTCCAACGTGAGAGGTCACAAGTTCAAAATCCGATGGGGGTTAAATTCAAAACAAAAAAATGCTGCAACACTAGCTATCAATCAACATCAATAAATAGACAAAAGGAAAAAAGAGAGATTCTATTATGGGGTGCACATGAGGAAGGTATCCCTATTCATACACAGTTGCGGAAAAGGTTTATGGAAAGGGAATAATTTTACTGCATAAAAAGAAGAAGAAAGCTAATATTCTATAGATTAATTGTCGCATCAAAAGATAAAAGCATCGAATTTTATTAGACGTCTGATCCAACATTAAAGAAATACACATCACTATCTTCTGTACGGGTGGAACCAATCCCGGGAGCTATTTTATCTCATAAACCATAACAAACAAAAACTAGCTAATACAATTGTCCCACCATTAACGAACAAGAGCTGCAAGCAGTTCTAGTAGAAACTAAGATCCTTTCATATAATACCTGTAAATGCCACCTAAAATGGATTGAAACTAAGATCCTTTCATATAATACCTGTAAATGCCACCTAAAATGGATTGTTTAATATTGAAAAAAGAAGCTACTAATCGTGTGTATTTGTTAATGTTCACTAGTCTGATGTACTTGTAATTGCAGCTAAAAATAGATTATTTAAATGTTTAATATTGCAAACTTCAAACTGCTAAAAAAAGGTAAGCAGATCATTCTAGTCTACTCACAGAAAGACAACCGTAGATTTTATACTCTACAGAAAGTAGCTTGTGCATTCCCAAAGTAATAATTGTCACCAACTTGATAGAATGTACACTCTTGCCAACCCACAAAAGATGTGTGTTGCAAATTGAAAAGTGCTACGAGCACCAGGATAAGTTCGGAATTGTTTTTATAAAATAAACTTTCTCCAAGGATTGAAAGTAGAGGTTTACAGTGCTGCGCAATTTTAAGCTGCGCAACGCCGCGCAACGCCGCGCAAGAACTTGGAAGGGGGCCAGCAGGCCCCACCGAAAACGTGTGCCCTCACGCCTCTTCGAGAGTTGTTGCGTAGAGCTGCGCCGCACAACTTTTCTCTTGAAAGTAATGCATTATTCAGATGACATGAGATTCTTTTCTTAGTAAAGAAAAAAAAGTCCCCGAGATTAAACCACCCATAATTTAACAGAAGAATGTTGCAAATTACAAGTGGTACAAGAATTTAACATATGGTGTCGTGAGTTATAGAAGCTCTCCCTGAAAAATGATTAAATGAAGAATACACGAGTGAAAATCTAGAGATCTTTTTTTATTTCTAAAGAAGCAGATAGCTGTTCCAAGAGATCAAGCCGTCAATTGCTCATCCAAAAGAAAGTTCAGACACCAACCAAAAAGAAAGATGCTTGTTGTGAAATGCAAGTGATGGATACTAAGCCATGGGTTATGAGATTAGGTTACTAAATGAAGTTTTCTAAGGAATGAAGAGTGCCTCGTTCAAGATTAAGAGATATTTTTTTCCTAAACCAAGGTATTTGTTCCCCGAGATTAACCAATAAAAGATATTCAATGCAAATTGCAAATGGTACAAGTAATGCAAGAAACAGTAATATTGAATTAGCTTTCTCTGAGCCATGAGGTATGAAAAATGCATTATTTCAAATAGAGAACCTTTTCTAAACAATGTTGTTCCCCAAGTTTAACAAAAGTCTCATATTTAACAGAAAGAATGGTAGACTTAGCATGATACTATATGTGTCCATCAAACGAACTTTCTCTGAGAAATGAAGAATGGGTGATAGGATAAGACTCCAGATCTTGTAGGCAGGCATCTCCTATGAATAGAGCTAAACCAACGCTATTATTTATCAGCAATACAGATGCAGATGAGTGTGAAGTTGTGGAAAGTGTCAAAGGTTCATGAAGAGATCGATCACGTCAGAGGTATTCTCATGCATAAAAATTGTAAACCGCTAGGACCAGGTGATTACTATCCAACAATAAAGATGCAGATGAGTGAGAAGTTGTGAGAAGCGTCAAGGAAGTGAGGATATCTAGATATCCCACCTCAAAGCTTGTACTGATGATCATGTCCCCAACTGATCAGTGGAAAGGACTAACTCAGACAGCTTCAGCCCGAACTAGGTCTAAGAAAGTAGTACTATCCTTGCATAAGTATGTCTCTTGATGCTAACGTCCAATTATCAAGGTGAATAGTGAAGTGTCACCGTACGTTGGCTATGGTTTTTCTTAAATGTTAGCACTTTGGATAATACATTACATGGTGCTATAAGGTAAGTGGAGGCTAAACAGTTGGGAATTAGAGTGTCAAATTCCATAGCAATCGGATTCAAAGAAAAAGGTACCCAAGTTCCAAAGCAAGGACAGCATAGTTAACCTTAGATAGTCAGGCACACTAAGTATGTGACTTCCTTTATTATTAGTACGCCAAGCCTCCAACAACTTGTTCAGCATCACAACCCATTGCAACAAAAGAGGCCAAGGACTTTTTCATCAAGGGTGTATTTGGTTGCTTGCAGTTGGAAAAAAATGCATTTGCACCTATGTGTAGATCCAACTACGGCAGTCACGATGTCATTCCTTTGTTAGGTTAGAACATAGTTTTAACTACATGTTTTGTAAAATTTGCGATCGTCTGGATATTGCAACACAATAGCTATACTTTATTTATTTTTTTGTTCCACACATGTAGTTGCAGAAACGCTCAATTCGAGTGTAGTTGCTCAATTCGTGTGTAGTTGTAGCTACATGTTTCCTAATTAAATTGTTATTGTTGTTCCAACTGCATGTTGGAGCAACTAGTTGAAACCAAACACAAATATTTAGATTTTGGAGTAGCTGGAACCACGTGGGGCTCCAAATACACTCAACCAAACAGCCCCTAATTGAAATCACAAGTAATGGGTCAAGGTAAGGAAGTAGAAACAAATGCAATTGCACAACAAAATAGTTTCAGCTGGATCAACTATTAACCAACTATTTGTAAGGGTTTTTTTTATATAAACCCCCTTAAATCTGGGTTAAAATTTGAAATACCCCCACAAATATTCATAT
The DNA here is from genome assembly GCA_030015575.1 of Agapanthus africanus. Classification (NCBI taxonomy): domain Eukaryota; kingdom Viridiplantae; phylum Streptophyta; class Magnoliopsida; order Asparagales; family Amaryllidaceae; genus Agapanthus; species Agapanthus africanus. The sequence goes on along the minus strand of CM057348.1, from coordinate 21,067,189 downwards.
TGTCTATATAAAACATCCCTTACATCTTCATTTTTTTTTCAAAAAACCTCCCAAAACCGGCTGTTAAATGTAACGGGGGAGGGTATAATGACTGAAATACCCCCCAGAGGATTATACTGTCCAAATTTGTGTTATATCACCATTTCAACTTCTCTCCTCCAAACTTTCACACCTCTCCATTCATGGATTTCCTGAATCAAACTCAGATTTGTAAAGGTTTGAACCTAGTCCAAGGCATCATCACTTAAGGAAAGTGATCCTACAGAAATGATGCTAATTCTAAGCAATCACCCTAGAAGCTTCAAACGAAAGCTGAGAAGCTTTAGGATGAGAATTTAAAGAAATATACAGTGAGAAGGAAAAAAGAAATGAGAGATAAGTCAGAAGACGTGAAGTGAGAAATGAAGTAAACAGCTGTAACCTTTGATGGAGATGAGCCAATAGCCTTAAAAGGGACAAAGATATGAAGGAGGAAAGGATGTAGGAGAAAGTGGTGCAAGGACCTTGAATGGGTTTGGGAGAATGGCTTTAATGGAGAAAGTAGGAGAAGAACAAGGGCAATATGGGGAACCCAACATTTTATTTCATTAAAAAAATAATTTTTTTATATTTAACACTGAAGTAATGGTTTGAGGGGGTTTGAAAACAACTAAAGTTCTGCGGGGGTATATCAAATCAACCAAGATTTAAGGGGGGTATGTCGAAAACCCCCATTTAGAAAACATTTCAGCTGGTTATTAAGGAAACAGCCAGCTTTTCACAGAATTATTGCTCTGATGAAAACAGCATGAATACCTATGTAAAAATAGTGTGTATTAGATGTTTACTCTATAACATTGACAAAATATACCTGCATCATATAATTCCTACGAACTAATGGTGGCTATTAACAAGATGATTCTGACAATATTTCATATCAAAAAGATTAGGGAACTTTGAATTAGACAGATCAAGTCTGCCTATGGTGATTGCTTAGAAATTAGCATCGTTTGCCAATCATATGATACATAGTCAAGGGAAAAGTCGCTAACCTGGCTGAGAAGAGTATCATCAGTTGGAAGCCTCAAATCATCTTTAGTGTTTCCATTCTCAGTCAAAAGACTCACCTGCAATGCAAAAATAGGATTTAGCGCAAGTGGTAGACCTAAGGAACAAGTCTTTAGCATGATCCCAAAATATGCATTAAAGAATGAAATAAAATGGACATACAAAACCATCTTCAGATATATCAATGAGTTGATAGTCGGTGCGATTAACATGAGGAACCTGAAAATATTAAATAATAAATTTATTCTCTCAACCCAAGCATATAAGTGATACTTCAGCAAAGTTTAAAACTGATTTACATCGCAGTTATGGGAGGATGGGACAATATCTTCAAGCTTCTTAGAGTTGAAGATATCTATAGCCACAAAGTGACACTTGGCATGACCATGCTTGCCCGTTTTGGAGGTTGAAACCTCAACAACCTGCAAAAAAATATACCATTAAAACTAATGCAATGATAATTCTTCATGACCAGCATGGGAGAATGGGACAATAAGCAAGCATATCCCCATGCGCATAAGAACAACCCAATAAGCTAACGACATAGTCCTCTCAATAGTATGTAATACAAACGAAAAATTAAACCAACAAACACGAAGAAGGGGGGAGGCAGATTCAATCACATTATAACTATATGATCTCTTCATTAAAAAAAATCACTACAATGTATAGATGGTCGATCAACATTCAATTTGCTAAGCGGAAAAAACAAGTCAGTTTTTGCCTTGTATATGCAAAAACATCATCTGCTCATTAAATATTATACTTCAAACTATTACAGACCCTCACACTAAGATTAGATAAGCCAAAAGTATGTATTTGGGTATGCAAAGCAACAAAAGTGCTTCACAACTCTCATTTTACCATCAGCTAATGGAAGATGAAGCACAACATAAGAATAGGTTAAGCAGTTTGTACACTGTTATAGAATATGAATGTGGTAATTCGACGCTCGCGTCATATTTAATGACAAGAACAATTAAACCCTGAATACAGGTGAACAATCAAAATATGGAATACTATTCCATATAGGCAGATGGCAACACACAAAATCTGAAGACAAAGGTACATAAACTAAAAACAGGTTAATTTATCAGGCTGTGGCATGATAAAGTGTGAGGTTGGACAAGGTGGTGTTTGACCTAAAGGTCCATATAGGCAGATAGCAACACACACAAAAAGGTAATATCTAGAGAAGAAAAACTTGTGTATTCCATTATAATGTTATAGTGCAAGAAATTTGAAATCAGACCATTGTCATGTGGTCAAGATTCTAAATATCAGAAATCGGAGGATATCGGAATCGTATCGGCTATGTGTTTCCTATATCATATACAGCTGATATATCGGCCGATATCACCATATCAGGTAATATAACTGCCAAAATTTATCGTTTTTATTGTATCGTGAAAGGTCCAGATACAATATATCAGCTGATATATCGACTGATATAACTGATATTTGATTCAATGCCCGTGGTTTTTACTATAAAGGGGTTTTATGTAAAAATTGGTCTAGTTAATGTGTTTAATAATTCCAGATGTTATTTCTACTTGTTCTAATTTGATGATTGTCAATTTACTTTATATAGTTTATTCCGTTTTATCCCCTACTATAGACTATCCAACTTTTGAAGAAGAAATTATGAAGTTTTGGGGTACACAGGTTTTTTCCTTATTTTTTGCCTAAATTTTTACCTCTCACACACAAAAAAGGAAAAACGCTAGTGGAGCTATCTAAAATGTTCTGGCTGGGTCGCAGTGCCGAAACCTAAACAAACACTTTCTAAGCTTTTACCGCTATATTCTCTCAGTTCTCTTTCAGTTTGCATGAGAGTCTCCATTTGTAAACCCATACTATGTGAGTATCTTGCAGTGAAGTGGCAAATTTATACTTTTTTGAGAGATTACTAGAGTTTTGATGGTGTAGGAAGTTCCCAGTATGATCAAATCAAAGGAAATACATTAGCACAATCAAAACGATCAGCAGATATCCACACTATAATAAGATCATAGATCTATTCATTCTACACATCAACAATCAATCTGAAGAAATAAAGAATCAAACTAATAGCAGAAGAAACAAAAGGGATCAAACCTTGCAGGGCCTGCCCTTGATGACGAGGTAGCCGTTCTTGCGGATGGTTCCGGCCTGCTGCGGGTACGTCTTCGACGCGCCGGCGTCCGCCTTCGACTCGAAGTGGTGTTCCTCGTCCGACATTTTCGCTCCTCTTTCTCCTCCTCCGCCTCCGATTCGATTCGATTCGATTCGAGAAGAAGGAAGAAGATACGCAAGCGAAAGAGGCTGAGACGCAGATATTTTAGGGTTTCGTAACGGGTTTGTTCATGCCGGATATTAGTGGAAATTAACCGGATCCGATAGGGTTTAGAGATGCATGTATGTCCGACCCGAACCACAATAACTTAAATGTGACTAAAAGTAATGCAGATATTATTAAGACCAATGAGCAGTGGCTCAGTTGGTATGGGCACTTTCCCTCTTGGGAAAATTATGGGATTCGAACCACAGGAACCCTAAAAGGGGAAGTGACCATAAATTAACGATTTCGGGACAAATTCATGGGTCCCCGGATGCGTGCGTGTTGTGTGCTTGTGGGTGGTTTGTGTGTGTGTGTATTGTGTGGCGCGTGTTTAGGTTAGGACTTACGGACCAGTGCCAAAACAAAAAAAATTTAAAAAGTGGATTAAGAAAATATCTCATTGCAAAAACTTAAAATTTGGCCCGTAAAAAACTCACGGACATACAGAGTCATGTTAGGGTATATAAAATAGTAAAAATGTGGCTGTGAACTTCACTTAGGTTTTACCGTTTGGGTCCCTCCCAAACTTAAAAAGTGGGAATGATGAGGCTCGATATCGGTGGCTCTCCAGATGCTGACATGTTGCAGATGACGTGTCCCAGAACCTACGAGAAAGGGTCAAGAACTTCAGTTGGGATCGCACCTCGGGCCTCCAGCCCGAGGAGTCTCCCGACCTCCGGTGGCCTTCCAGACCACCCCCCGGCTCGCCTCCGAGCGATCACAGAACCAAGATGCCTCGGCCTCCCGCTCGTGCCTGAGCCTCCCGCTGAGCTCATCTTCCTCGGTCTCACACAGACCGACCCACAGCACTGATCACAGACGCCTCCGCCACGGCTCCACGAATCTTGCCATGCGTGAGATATCCATCGTCCACGATCTCGCGTTCCACGCCATCACGATCCCCCATTAACGAACCTGTCTCGTCATTAATGCGGGATCCCGCCTATCATGCGGGCGTGACGCCAGGGGTGTAACGGTCGGCGTGATTCTCGCGCCCGCCTGCCCATTGCTGCTGCTATATAAACCCCTCTCTCAGACGATCGAGGTAAGCCATTTTTACTCCACTAGGCCGTTACTCTGCCAAAATACCCCGTCTAACTTGATCGTCGGAAGGGCCTCGGTGGCACAACCACCCCGGGACTTCCTTGCAGGTAGCTCGGCCACAACTACTCAACACCCATTGAGATCCACACGCTCCAGGAGTCAACCCTCCAACTCAATATTAGCTGTCCATCAGCGCTCGCAGCAGATCAACGGAAGATAACATCTGAAGGAGATCCAGAGATCCATCAGTTGGCACCGTCTGTGGGAAAGAAATTCCACTCAACCAAAAGTTCATCTTCTGATCTCGACTACATGGCCAGCGGTCACCGTGACGATCCAAGCACCAGCCGTCGGCCTCCCCACGGTGGAGACGGGGGAGAATCCCCTCCTCCACCAAACGCCATTCACGCCATATCCGCTTGGATAGATCGACTCACGTCAGTCGTAGATGCGCTCGTCCGTGTCCAAACGGCCGGGCAAGCTCCCCAGGTCGCCGCTCCCCCTCCGCGGGACCGGGACCCCCACAGAGGGAAAGAAGACTCTGCCCACGATGGCACGACCGATCACCGCATCGCTATCTCCGGCGGCCGCAGATCCCCCAGGCCGACATATTCAATGACCCGGTGGGTGCCTCACAGTTTAACTCCGAGGTCTTATGCCATCACGCCTCGCCCCATCGTTCCCCCGTCCCTCCCAATGAGGTATCGGTCAGCTCGCTTGCACCCAGGCATGACCGGCACCCCCTCCCTCGACAGGGTCGCGCGCACGGGACTCGCCACGGCAGCTCGAAAACGACCTCGCCAGGAGACCTGAGGAACGTCATCGAACGGAATCGAGGCCGTGGCCACGCAGAGGTCTCCGGTAGCCGAGGCCAAAAATCGGAGTATGCCGACTCATCGGGGTACCACGGCCGACTCGATGCCCTCGAAAAGAAGATTGAGGGTATGCATCGGGAAGGTCGTCATTCGAGCGACGGGGCTAAATACGCCGCCGACTCCCTCACGAAGCCCTTCACCGAAGAGCTTCTCGCCGTCCATGTCTCCTCCCGGAACAAGCCCCCGAAGGTCTTACTCTTCGATGGGAAGTCAGACCCGAAGGACCACTTGGACGTGTTCACAGCAGGGATGAGTTTCCAGGACTGTTCCGATGCCGTCCAATGCCGTGCTTTCCCAGCCACTCTCATCCGCTCCGGACGAGACTGGTTCCGAGGACTCACGCCATGCTCGATCCCAACCTTCGACGAGCTGGCCACCCAATTCGTCGGCCACTTCGTTAGGAACAGGTGGCAGAAGCGGACCGTCGACTATCTCTTCACAATAAAGAGAGGGGACAAAGAAACCTTCATAGGGTACGTCACCCGCTTCTGCAACGCCCTTCTCAAAGTACCAGAACACCGGGACGGGACGGTCATTACGGTACTTAAGTCGGGTCTTAGGCACAAGGAGTGGTTATACTCCTTTGCATTAGCACAACCTAAGACCATGGCCGAGGTAAAGGCCTGGACCGAACATGAGATCCAGCTGGAATCCGAGGTAAACGCCAATATTCCCTGGACAGAACAAGCTGATCACAAGAAAAGGGGCCGGGAAGAGAAAAAGAGGCTTGAGCGGTCAAAGCCCTACTCCCCGAAGTTTTAGGAGTACACCCCGCTCAATGTCTCCCAGACGGTACTGCTGGAGGAGGCTAAGGGCGAGAGGTTCTTCAAACTCCCCCCAGTCTTGCGCATGGCGGCAAAGCGCACCCGGGGCCCCTACTGCGGCTTCCACAGGTCGCAAGGCCACTCCATGGAGAACTGCAAGTAGCTCCGAGACTACATCGAGAAGCTAATCCTCTCGGGGCACCTGGCAACGTACTTACGGGACAAGCAACAAGACAACCGTGAGCAAGAACAATGTCCGCCTCCTGGCGAGTTGACGATCGGCCAAATCATGGCCATATCAGCGGGGGGTACGGCGAATACCGACGAAGCTCAGCACCCCTCACCGGTCAAGGAGACTAACAGCCATCCGAGGAAGAAGGCTAGGGCAACCGAGGCGATCGTTTTTAACGACGAGGACCTCCACGGTATATCCCTACCCCACAACGACCCGCTGGTGATCACAGCTCGGGTCCACCGCTACGAGGTGCAGAGGATACTGGTCGACTCTGGAATCTCGGCAGACATTCTATTTTACGACTGCTTCCTACGTATGGGACTCGCCCCGTCGGACCTAAGGCCGACCACACACGTCCTGTCAGGGTTCACCAACCACTCCATCCTGGCGGAAGGAGTAATCACTCTACAGTTTAACATCGGGGAGGCTGGCCATACGCGAACAGTGCCTGTGGAATTCATCGTAGCGAGAATCCCGTCGGCCTACAACATCCTCCTCGGCCGCTCTACACTGAACTCCCTCAGGGCCCGGATACCGACCTACCACCTGGAGATGAAATTCCCGCTCGACTAAGGCGGGATAGGTCGGGCCTACGGAGACCAACGGACTGCAAAGGTTTGCTTCACCGTAACATCTTCATTTGAGCGGCCAAACAACGATGTTGAGGCCGAGGGTGACATCAGGGGTTCTCTGGACACTCGAGATGAGCAAAAGGAGGTCCGAGGGACCCCGGTGGAGCCATTGACTGAGATCCCCCTCATAGAAGGGGACGGCGAACGAAACATTCAGGTCAGGTCGCTTCTGACAGGAACTCAGCGAGACGACCTAATTCATTTCCTCAGAAACAACTCTGACGTGTTCGCCTGGGCACCTGCTGATATTCCTGGGATCGACCCCAAAATCATATCTCACCAGCTCGGGGTAGATCCTACAGCCCGACCCGTCAGGCAGAAAAAGCAAAGCTTTGCCCCAATCAAACAGAAGGCGATCGAGGACGAGGTAGACAGGCTCCTTGCCACCAACTTCATTCGGAATGTGCCTTACTCCGAATGGTTGGCAAACGTGGTCATGGTCAAAAAGTCAAGCGGGAAGTGGTGCATGTGCGTCGACTTCACCGACCTCAACAAGACCTGCCCAAAAGACAACTATCCCCTCTCTTGAATAAATCAGCTTGTCGACAGCTCGGCAGGCCACGAGCTATTTAACTTCATGGACGCCTTTTCCGGCTACAATCAGATCCGTATGAATGCGGTATACGAAGATCTCACCGCATTCACAACGGACCGGGGGGTATACTGCTACAAGGTAATGCCCTTTGGCCTCAAAAACGCCGGAGTTACGTACCAACGCTTGGTCAATCGCATGTTCAAACCGCAGATCGGCAGGAACATGGAAGTTTATGTCGACGACATGCTCATCAAGTCCATCTCATCGGTCGACCACACCAAGGATCTGGGCGAGGCCTTCGACGTCCTCTGCAAGTTCAAGATGAAATTGAACCCCGCCAAGTGCGCATTGGGGGTCACCGGGGGAAAGTTCCTCGGTTTCATGGTCACTCACCACGAGATCGAAGCTAACCCGGAGAAAATCAACGCCATCCTCAACATGGTCACGCCTAAGACTAATGTCAAGATCATGCGGCTGACATGGCGGGTAGCTGCTCTGTCACGTTTCATGTCGAGGTCTGGACAGAAGTGCCTCCCGTTCTTCAAGGCTCTAAGGAAAATTCCAATGTTCGAGTGGTCGGAGGAGTGCCAGACTGCCTTTGACCAATTGAAGAGGCACCTTGCGACCCCACCGCTGCTTACCCGACCGGTTGAAGGGGACGAGCCATCGCTATATCTGGCGGTATCCGACCAAGCAGCTGGCTCAGTGCTCGTTCGAGAGGTCGACGGAGTCCAGAAGCCGGTATACTATGTGAGCCACGTCTTCAAAGACGCAGAAACGAGGTACCCAGCTATAGAGAAAATCGTCTTAGCACTCATCGTGGCCTCAAGGAAACTACGACACTATTTCCAGACGCACACCATCCTCGTCCTCACCGAGCACCCTTTAGGGGTCATCCTCACCTCACCCGAGTCCTCTGGCCGCTTGGAGAAGTGGAGGTGGGAGTTGTCCCAGTTCGACATAAAATACCGATTAAGGCAGGATATCAAAGCACGGGCCCTGGTCGATTTTATCGTCGAGTGAACCATCCCCAGCAAGGAGCCGGAGTCAACGTCGGCCCCCACAGTTCAACCCTCGGTCGATGGGAAGCCCGACTCAGTCCCTGATTGGATCCTTTAAGTCGATGGGTCCTCGACCGAGGAAGGCTGTGGTGCCGGCCTCATCATTCGGGGCCCGAACGATGCAGAAATGGAGTATTCTCTAAAGCTCGGGTTCAAGGCCTCAAATAACATGGCGGAATACGAAGCCTTGGTGTCCGGACTGTGCATAGCCTTCGGACTAGGGCTGAAAATGATTTGGATCCGCAGCGACTCCGCCCTAGTCGTCGGCCAAGTGACCGGCCGATTCGAGGCAAGGGAGTGTCTGATGGTGAAGTATCTGGCCGAGGTAAGAAGACTGTGAAAGGACTTCGACGAACTCCAGGTAGAGCAGATCCCCAGACAGCTCAATGCCCAAGCCGGCGCTTTGAGTAAGCTGGCTTCATCCTACTCACCTAACAACAAGAGGAGCATCCTGTTCGAGGCTTTGTCACGGCCTAGCATGGAAGATGGGGCAACAATACTTCAAGTGTATACAGCCCGGGAAGAAGACCGGGACTGGAGAAAGCCTCTTGTGGAATTCTTGAGGGAAGGTACGCTCCCAGAAGATCGGGGAGAAGCCCGTCGTCTCCGAGCCAGAGCTCGCCATTTCGCCTGGAGCAATGGGAACCTCTACAAGAAGTCCTTCACTCAGCCCCTGTTGCGGTGCGTTGACCCTTACGAAGCCGACTACGTCCTCTGTGAGATCCACAAAGGGGTCGGCGGCGCGCACCAAGGGCCCGCACCTTAATCCAGAAGGCATTGCTCCAGGGGTACTACTGGCCGACCATTCATCAGGACGCCCAGAAGCTGGTCAGGAGATGCAAAAGCTGCCAACTCCATGGGAGCATACCTTGCCTTCCTGCTACTGACCTAACCGCCCTAACCTCCCCGTGGCCGTTTGCTCAGTGGGGAATGGATATGATAGGCCAGTTCCCTACCGGTACGGGCGGACACAAGTACGTCCTTGTCGCGGTGGACTACTTCACAAAGTGGATCGAGGCCATTCCCATCAGGAAACCGGACCCCGCCATGACTATTAAGTTCCTGCAGAACAACGTGATACTTTGGTTTGGCATCCCGAGGTGCATCATCACCGACCAAGGAACAAATTTCAAAAACGAAAGAGTTAAGGAATTTTGCAGCGAATATCACATCCTTATGAAATTTGCCACGGTCGCATATCCCTAATGCAACGGGAAAGCTGAGGTCACTAATCGGGACGTCCTATGAGGTCTTCGGACACGTCTAGAAGGACGCCAAGGCAGTTGGGTCGAGGAATTACCCTGGGTCCTATAGGCCCTGCGCACGTCGAAGAAAACACCCACCGGGGAAACCCTTTTCAGCCTCTGCTATGGAACCGAGGCAATGGTCCCAGCGGAGATCGGGCTCCCCAGTCACCGGGTCGAGCATTTCAACGATGAAGCAAACACCTCGGCACTCCGAACTAACCTGGACGTCTTGTTGGAGAAACGAGACCGGGCTCAGATCAGAGCTGCCGCCTATCAACAACAGACCGCCCGCTACTACAATGCGCAAGTCAAGCGTCGCTTCTTCAAGGCCGGAGATTTAGTCCTAAGGCGGAACGAGTTCGTCGACCAAGGTAGACTGCATAAGTTTTTCCCAAAATGGGACGGTCCTTTCCTCGTTTCCGAGGTACTGCCCGGCGGAGCCTACCGTTTGCAAGATGCCGAAGGACGCAAATTTCCACGACCTTACAACGCTGAGAATTTCAAGCTGTACCAATGAAAAGAATATCTACGAGTGTGTATTTCTTCTTTCACAAAGGCAATGTAAATCTGTCTAAAGTTCTTTCTATTTAAATAATAAGAAGGGAACACTAGAACATTGCAAAAAGAAGAGTTTTATTCATTCAAAAGGTACTGCGGGCTCCTCAGCCTTACAGGAAAATAAAAAGAAACATTTACAACAGAGGTGGTACGGGATCGAGGAAGTGCTCCTGGTGATACTCGGAGTAGATTTCCGCCAGGCGAGCCCTAGCCTCTGCAGCCCGTTCCTGCCGATGCTGCACGCGAACCCGGGACGCCACAGAAGCACCCGACGCTCCGCCCTCTGGGCCTTGGCTCATGATGTACCTCATTTTGAAGCACTCCAGAATGAGATCCAAGGATCGGTCGTGCCTGGATTTCGAGATGAGGCCGAGCAGGAAGATCGAACGCACCTTGTCGAGTGCCTCATCCAGAAGCTTCTCGGTGATGGGGTTGTCCAACCCCGGGGACCTCCTCTAAATCGCGTACATCAACAAATGAAGCAGGGACGACCTCCGAGGGAGAAGCCGGCTGACGTGATCCTCGAGGCGCTGAACGACTCCCCGGTACCCATCCTCAGCCAGGGATTGCTCATACAAGGAGACGTCGTCAAAGGTGATAATCTCTTCGATCGAATACGTACGACCAGTCATCTCAAAAGAAAATGATGCCGAAGGGGCTGCCATCTCCTTCTCTATTTATAACCCCATACGGAATCCTTGAAGGCCGAGATTCGCGTGCGAATCCTGGGATCCGCCAAGATTAATCCAATACTGTGTCGCCACGTAGCAAGAACTGATGCAGCTTCCCGAAACGTTACACCTCCCCTAAGAATTCCTACCACGTGCAACCTGCGATGGTCGCCCCTCCTGGTTCACGAACCAGGGAAGGTCAGGCAAAACCTCCGGATCCACCGAGCAGCTACCCTGCTCGGTCCATCCTTCACAGACCGCTACTTGGATTCTTCAACAAAGCAATGCAAATTCTTCTAAGTTCTTTTTATTTAAACAAATAAGAAAGACACGAAAGAGCATTGCAGAAAAGAAGAATTTCATTAATTCAAAAAGGTATTGTGGGCTCCTCAGCCGTACATTGAAAAAGAAAAAGAAAAAAATTACAGTAATGGGGGAAGGGGGTGCAGGAAACATTGCTCGTAGTACTCGGAGTAGATCTCCGCCAACCAAGCTCTCGCCGCCTCGGACCTCTGCCTCTGATGCCGTCCACGAACGTCGGCATGATGCCTCAGTTGGTAGCACTCGAGGACGAGTGCCATCGAGCGATCCCGCCGAGATCAGGCCGAAGCGACATAGAGACCTCAACTTATCAACCGCCTCGTCCTTCAGCTGCTCGGACAAGGAGTTGTGCAGCCCCGGTGACGCCATCTAGATTGAGTACATCAACAGCTGGAGGAGGGGTGAGCGCCGGGGAAGCAGTCGGCCGAAATGGTCCTCAATGCGACTTATGACTACTTGCACCGTATCCTCGGTGCAATACTGGTCATACAGGTACACGTTCAGGAAAGTTATGATATCGGGGATGGTGAAAGGGAAAGTGTCCATTCTGACATTTTGGAGATGGAGAAAGGAGTGCACAACAAGCCCTTCGCTTTATAGCCCCACTGCGCCCTCAAGAATCCAACAGTCGCTCGTGTCTTCCACGACTGTACCGCCACACGGCGGACATCCCGCCTTTCTCGGCGAACTTGGAACGATGCGGCTCTTACGCTTCGCTTCCCTCCACGCGTTAATGACACGTATCGACCGCGACGGTCACTCTTCCCAACGTTCAAACACCGGTGAAGATCGGACAGAACGTCACGACTCAACCGAGCAGCTTCACTGCTCGGTCCATCCTTGGCTGGTAATTTCTGCAGGGTTACCTAGGACGGCAGTAAGGTTTCGGGAGGCATCGTCCAGACCAAATTCAAAAATTTTCCGTTCTAGCTAACCCTAACTTAGAATCGTTAACTAGAAATCGGACGTAATGAAATGCAAATTACTTTGCAAGTAAAGTGAATACGGAATACAACCTTTGTAGACTGGTCCTTCACTTTAAAAGCTCCGTGCAGTAGTCCCTTCGCTGCGAGTTGTGATCTCCCGAACTCAAGAAAGGGTTGCCATGGAGAAAAGAACAAGCTTGCTTCGAAGTCTTCGAGGCCGAAGATGATCTACGTCGAGGAGACACTAGCTCATGCTACCTCTTCACTAATGGTGAGATTAGTGAAGCAAACACCCTAAACTAAATGGCAAGTAGTAGAGGATGATGAAGTAGGAAGTGGGCTCACTTTAGATTTATTTTTCTCACAAGGTTTCATCACTTATCATAAATCAAGAGAGCTCAAAAATGAGGAAGAAGAAGATGAAGTGATGAACAAAGGGATAAGGTTAGAAATGCAACCATGGTTAGCATATGTCATGCACTAACCATTGTAGAGACTTAACCATAGCTATGAGTTAAGGTTGGGTTGTAAAATATCTTAAGCTAGACAAACAAGTGGACTTGGTCAATGGTTATCTAGTTTGCACAAAATATCAACCATGACAAAAACTAAATATTTGAATTACTTAATAAATATAAAACCTAACATAAACCCTGGCATGGTATAAGTCTCATACACCCATGTTGCATGTGTAACCAAGCATGACACACTAATATATATCACATATATAATAAATGTGCATAAAGAAAACAATACATTTAACATATATCACATATATATCAATGTATCATCAAGTGAGAAAATGAATACTTAAGTGAGCTAATTTTAGTTAATGTAATGTAATATATCAAATATATAATTATATACATTGAATTATTAAATCAACACTTGATTTAATAATCCGGTCATATCACATATAATCGACTAATATCTAATGTAACATCTTATCGAATCAACACTTGATCCGATAACCCGGCTATATCACATATAACCAATCGATACATATATCGCGAGAATAGAATGCGGTATCTCATATCGCATTAATCTCGGTCCCGCACATATCACATATGTGCACCTACTCCATTTCGCATGAACCAGGAAACATCTGTGTAGGACTCTAAAGACTCGTCAATACGCCGGTAGTAGGTGATGATCATATCAAACACCCACAAGCTGCAAGCGGTCTGTTAAACATAACGGCCACCCGGGTATTGAGCGATCAGAAGATCAACAAGCAAGTCTGCTCACTCCTGCGAATTCAATCAGTAACACTACCGTACAGTCCGGTCTCTTCGTCTGATATGTCGCATATCTCGTCTAGGGGTGGTAAACGTCAGACCCCGGTAACTCGATAAGTCGTGCCGATGTGAGGCTCATAAAGCAGCCCTGGCCAGGGACTTCCTGTTATAGCCAATCGAGCACAGCGCAACATCAACCCCCAATACCGGGAGAGACGAAACCCCTCCTATCGCTCATTGCCTCAATATGATTCGGGACTATACCCAAAAGCCACCGTTTTGCACGTTCTCTTGAATGTGGTAAGGTGGAAATCAAAGCACAGTAGGAATCACACAAGACTTTATGACGATCTCAGGTCTACAGACTAATCTGTACCATTGTCACCAGAGAACTGCCATCTAACGTGAGGTATAATACCATCTGGGAGTTCTCGGCGAGTCCGTTCAGTGTACCTAGTCTCCACTGAGCACCCGTATACTGTCTCTGATGTCAAACACCAATGGATATGGGATCATCCATCGCTCATCTATATGGGTCGAGAAGCTATACGCTAGTCTACTCTGTTATATCGATGCCCTGTCTCGATACACCCACGACTAGGAACATTTGAAGGATGTACTTAACGACTACTCTGTCCCTACTAGTATGATCTGCATCATAGTCCTGGTAGTCAAGTACTCATCCTAAGGGCTTTATCAATATGTAACATAGAGACAATCAGAGTACATGTTAAGATAAAGTGCAACCAGATAGCATACTATCATGTCGAGCAAGAAAGTCCTCTCTATATATGTCCAAGCATCCACTATAATATACATCGTATGTACAGTAATGGCCTCTAGGGCATACATATAACTAACAATCTCCCACTTGCACTAGGGTCATCTGTTGTAGTATCCAATATCCAACAATCAGCAGTGGTTGAAGTATCTCATACTCAACTATCCCATAAAAGTCTCTCCTGGGAATAGGCCTTTGTGAGTGGATCCGCCGTGTTGTCTTCTGTGTCTACTCTCCTAATCTCGATCTCCCTGGAGATCTACCATCTCTCCATGATCAGGTGATACTGTCTAAGAATATGTCTGGATCACTGATGGGACGGGGGTTCCTAGACAGAAACCACAACTCCATTATCACACAATGGAAGGAACGAAGTTTATCTCATGAACTTATATATATACCCAGACTGCCTCTTTGGCGGTATCGTTGGTAGCAATGTATCCAGTCTTTATCGTCTAGTTTGTCACGGTATCTAGCTTAGAACTCTTCCAACATACCGTCCTTCCACTGAGGGTAAAAACAATGCCTGTGACTGATATTCAGTCGTCCTTACCACCCTGAAAGCTATCCAGTGATTCTTCCCAGGATTGATTGATACCATCTCACTACACCTAGTGAGAATCCTAACATCCACTTAGATCTATCTCATAGATCCAAAACCCAGGATTTAGTAGGTATCAACTTGATCCTATATGGAGAATCCTTGTGATAAGAGGAGATTGACCGGGCGTAGCATATGAAACTCCTTTCCTATCAAGAGTATATCATCCACGTACAATACGAGGATCACCACCATACTCTCTACTACCTTTCTGTATATACAAGGTTCATCTACCATTTTGATGAAGTCAAACTCTTTGACTATCACATCAAAACAGATGTTCCAACTCCGCGATACCTGCTTTAACCCATTAAAGCAATTTGCACACGTTTCCGCTGCTCCCACTGTTTACGAAGCCCTCTGGCTGTGTACTTATAGACGCTCTCTTCTAAATCACCATTTAGAAAAGCAGTCATGACACCCAACCGCCAGATATCGTAGTCATGGTATGTAGTAATGACAAGTAGGATCCGGATGGACTTAAGCATAGACACTAGAAAAGGTTTCATCATTATCCACACCTGGTCGATGACGAGGACCTTTTGCAACAAGTCTTAGCTTTGAAAATCTCAACTTTTCCATGTACACCAAGTAATCTTCTCAAGATATACTTGCTCCTGATGGGGATTTAACCCTTCAGATAAAGCAACCAAAGTCCATACTTTGTTGGTGTATATGGATTCCATCTCAGATCGCTTAGCATCCAGCCATTCTCACAGAGTCACCACTCTTGATGGCCTGCTCGAAACTAGTTGGGTCATCATCTCATGATGCAATTCTCGCTCCCACTGTCATAGAGAAAACCGAAGTATCTCTCAAGTGGATGAGAAACCCTACTAGATCGGCGGAGAGGCTGAGGTTCGTCGGGAACTATTGAATCCTTCGGTTCTACCAAATCATCAGCTGCAGTTTGTATAGCTGGAACTCCTTCCAGTTTTACCTCATGACCACTAATTTCTTCACAAGAAATTCCCTTTCCAAAAGGTGGTATGCTGAGAAACAAAACACCTTTTGCTTCTCAGTGCGGTAGAAGATATCCCCTTGCTAATGCTAGGGATATCCAACAAACTTCCACAGAACTGACCTTACCTCGAGGTTGTCCGGATTTTGCTTTTAGATATAGGCCGGACAATCCTAAATCTTATCTTACTTAAGAAATGGGCTCTTCCCATACCATATCTCATATGGAGTGGTAGTCACCTGATTTGGTTGGAACCCTATTCAATAGGTATACAGCTTCACAAGTGCATAACCCCCAAAAGGAAATAGGTAACCCAGTAGTACTCATCATAGAGCACACCTTATCACATAGGGTGCGATTGCTCCGCCCCAATATACCAATGTGTTGTGGTGTATACGGAGGAATAATGCTGAGAGAGAATCCCATTCTCCTTTAGAATAATCCAAGAATTCCGTGCTCAAGTATTCTCATCCCTGATCACATCAAAGGACATAATACTTATACTTGTTTGGTTCTCTACTTCTAACTTATATTCTTTGAATTTCTCAAAAGGTTCAGACTTGTGTTTCAACAGAAACACATGTGCGAATCTTGATAGATCATCAGTGAATGTAATGAAGTACAAAGAACCAATTCTAGCATGTGTAGACAGGGGACTTACATACATCATCATGTATCAATCCCAAGAGTTCACTAACTCTTTCTCTGTTTCCATTAAACGGAGCTATGGTCATCTTATCTTTGTAACATGACTGGAAATTTTCACAAGATGTAAGTTCAATCTGATTTAAATATGCATCTTAATGTAACTTAGCTAGTCGGGTTGCATTGATATGACCTAGTCTAGAATGCCTCAAGAAGTATTCGTTCATTTCTGAACTCTTCCTCTTGTATGTGTTCTGTATATTAAGAACTGTGGTTTGATTCAGAACGTATATGCTTTTAGATAACGTGCCTGAACCGATCAACTCTTGATATAGGAAAATGTTCAAAACATTATCCAACAATAATAAATTATATCCTTCTTTACTAAATAAAGAGACTGATATGATGTTGTATATCAGGTTCGGTATCTAATAACATTCGTTCAGAATCAATGTATTTGGTAATACAGGATGATAACTGCCAACATACTTAGCTGCAACACTTGCACCATTTCCAACTCTTAAAACTTATCACCCGTTCTCAGTTCTCTACCTATCTGTAGCCCATGTAACATATTACATATGTGGGATCCTGATCCGGTATCTAATACCCAGGACGTAAAGGAAACTGAGAAACAGTTCTCTGTAATGAACACACCCAAAGAAGATGCATCATCATGCACTTTCTTCATTTGGGCGGCATAGGAATCCTGGTAATCCCCTATTTCCTGCTCGGTCTTTTAACAATTATAAGTTGGAGTGGGACCAACGTTCCCTAGCTCAGTATAACAAGCGGGTTCGGTCCATTTGGGCTCTATTGTTTAGTTTAGGGACATTGCAGTCCATTGTTAGTTTAAGGACATTACGGGTCCAAAGTTAGTTTAAGGACATCTCGGTCCAGTTTAAAGACATCATAGTCTGTAAAGGTTAAGGACATCATAGTCCATGAGCTTAAGGACCCCACAGTCCGAGCTTAAGGACATCATAGTCCATGGACTTAAGGACCCCACAGTCCGAGGTTAAGGATATCATAGTCCATGGGCTTAAGGACCCCATAGTCCGTAGTTTAAAGACGTCATAGTCTATAAAGTTTAAGGACATCATAGTCCATGAGTTTAAGGACCCCACAGTCCTTGGAATGATTGGTTATCGGGACCCGTCACCTCTCTGAAGACGTTGAAGGATTAAAACGACAAATATCAAAAGAGTGAAGAGATGTACCCTTGAACCAAAGTTGATTGGGAAATCTGTAGTTGGATTGATTTAAGGATTGTTAATCTCGTTTGAGATCAAGATTAACTTAAATACTTATTAAGGATACGTTAGTCTAAATTTAGACTAAGATCTACTTAACAGGATCATTTAGATTCAACAAAAGAGCATTTAGGCTCTATTGTTTAGTTTAGGGACATTGCGGTCCAAGTTCAGATGCAAACATGGGTTTGGCAATGCACTAGATAGTTATTGGTCATCGGGACCCACCACCTCTCTGAAGACGTTGAAGAATTACAACGACATGTATCAGATGTGTGAAGAGATGTACCCTCGAACCAAAGTTAATTGAAAGGGCTCTGGGAATTATTTTGAATGTCATATGAGATGACCAATTTTTGAAGACAAAAGTGTGTTTGAGGTTCGGTCAAAAAGGGGGTACTGCCTCTGGAAAACTTGGCTAATTCAAGCTAAGATTGGCTTGGATATAGTTTAAACACTAGAGTAAACTCAACTATCACGTGCTCCCACGTAATGCGCTTAGAATATTGTTAAACACTAGGGATGCAGCGCACAAAATAGTATTAAACACTAAAAAGGAAGCGCTTACGTGGGGTCACGTGAGGCGCTTGAGTGTTGGGCCAGACTTCCCTTATTTTATTCTCAGAATATTCAAATAAGTGTTAAACACTTTTAGTCTTCATGGCCATCACGTGTGGGCACGTGATGTGTACCCATGCACTGGATATTAAAAGGATTTGCTAGGGGTCACGTGGGGACACGTGAGGGCCCCCATGCATTGGACTTTAATCCTTCAATTCTTTCCATCTTTGAAATAGTATTTTGTCAGGGGTCAAGTGGGAACACGTGAGACACCCAAAATCTGTTCTTCCCTTCTTATTTTGAGGAGTTTATCCAAGGTCACATGGGAGCACGTGACCCTATCTCATTCATTCTTTTCTGACCATTGAGGGGAGAGTCACGTATTGCCACGTGATCAGGTTGGATACTGACTTCTTTTACGTGCATGAAAAGTCTAAGTCTCTTGTTTAAGAATTAAATTCTTTTGTAGGGTTAAACCCTAATTTTATTTAGAGGAATTAAATTCCTATGTATTTGGAAGAATTAAATTCTTTTATACCCAATTCTCCTTCTAAGTCTTGGATCTGCATGGCAGAATCTTCCCGATGAGAATTAAATTCTCAACTTATGAGGAGATCTGCTTCTGCAGATCTTCAACCAGAGGGAAGAACTAAGTTCTTATATTAAGGGTTAAACCCTATCTTTGTTGGAGAAATTAAATTCCTATGTGTTTTGTGGGAGAATAAAATTTTCTGAACTTAGGTCCTCCCTTAAGTTTTAGATCTGCATGACAGAATCTCCCCGATGAGAATTAAATTCTCAACTTATGGGAAGATCTGCTTCTGCAGATCTTCAAACAAAGGAAGAACTAAGTTCTTATTCAGAAGAGTTAAACTCTTAATTTGAGAATTAAATTCTCTTATAGGGTTATGGGAGCTTATAGAATGATCTTTTTCTCTCTCTTACCTAGGGTTTCTTCCTTTTCTCAAGAAATCTTCTTTTCTCTCTGAAGAATTAAATTCTCTTCTTTTTTCTCTCTATTGTTGTCTCCTTTCTTTTTTTCTTCTTGGCTCCTATTTATAGGAGAAAGAAAAGAATCAGTTTATTTAGTCAATCTTTCATTGAAAGATTTTGATTGATTTTGTAACCAACATGATCTTTTAGATCATTCAGTGAATTTTATTCACCATTGGATTTTTAATCCAAAAGATATTTTGTTTGTTGTTCCTGGCAGTTTTTTAAGAAAATCTTTTCTTGTATAGAATCTTTTTATAAATTGGTGATTTTTAATCACCATTGGATTTTTAATCCAACGGTGCTCCACTTTACAGAGCGCAATCTTTTTGTTTGGAAAGATCTAAGGAAATACTTTTCCAATTAAGGTTTTTGATTTCCTTTAATTAGAATTTAATTCTATTAGTTCAGAAGATTTAAGAGCCTATCACGTGTTAGCACGTGACCCCACTGATTGACCATTTAATTTAGAATCCAATTCTATTAGTTCAGAGATCTTTAGGAACCCATCACGTGTTAGCATGTGACTCCCGGTCACGTGTGGGCACGTGATGCCCCGTTTGGGGTTTTCATTCCTTTAACTCAGAGAGTTTTAAGACCCTATCACGTGGTGGCATGTGACCCACTGATTAAGTATTTAACCAGAATTTAATTCTGTTATTTTAAAGAACTTGGGAACTCATCACGTGTCGGCACGTGACCCCTGGTCACGTGTGGGCACGTGATGCCCCATTGGGTTTTTTTCTTGCTGTTTCATTATACGTTTAATTCTTTTCAGTGGGTTTAAAGGCCCATCACGTGTGGGCACGTGACCCCATTTGATCAGGATTCAATTCTTATCATTTCAGAGCCCTCAGGAAGCCATCACGTATCGGCACGTGACCCCCGATCACGTGTGTGCATGTGATGCCCCATAGGGGTTTTTCCTTGTATTTTATGAGGGAACAAATGCCCCCATAGCGTTGTTCTCACGTCTTTGCACGTGAGTGCAACGCTGTAACTTTTGTGGCCATTGGATCTGCCTAGAGAACAGGGAAGATGAACCGTTTCCTATCATGTCTTGTAAATGCAAGGGTCTCTTCAGCAGCGCCTCCACTCCTTCATCTTCTCCCTTTTTTTTATGTTTACATGCGTTCTTTATTAAGCTCTGTTACGCTATTGTTGGTGCTCATGTGTTTGGCGTGTGAGGCACTGCTTGATGGGTCATTTCGTCTCCTTGCACTGATTTCAACGAGTCACCTCTTTTCATTTCCAACGTTCTCCCCTTTTTCCGGTCCTTGGGAATAGTTCCACCATGCACAACATTTTCTGTGCATAGCATTGAATGCTCCCCTTTATAAACCGAAGCCGTGCCTTTCTTTCTCTCTTCAAAGAAAAACCCATTTAGACCTTAAGGTGATCATCTTTGAGAAACCGATCAAGTGTTATGGCTTGCAACCGCCCCCACGCTCGTCGGCAACCATGGGAGGTGCCCATCGAGGAGATGATTCCTCGTTTTGCTGCGCGGCTAGTGGATCCTCTTCTTACTGATGCCGAATGTGATGCGGTGATGTACGAACTCTCAATTCGTAGGGGTTCTCCCCTTCCTATGGGTTCCATTTGGCTGTGGATGATCTTTTCGTCCGTACTTACCGATATTCCTCCTCATCCGGCAGAGATGACCCTAGTAACCCTCGATACGGCGGAGGACAAGATCGAGTGTTTCTATGAGGCACGCTTGATTACTCGGGCTCTGAAGGATTGCTCGATCCATCTACTAGGTCAGATAAGAGCTCGGCGGGCTGTTATGTCCGCTTTCACCGATGAGCATGGCGCGAATCGGTGGGGAGCGACTCCTCGCGAAAACCATCGCTTCGATGTATTGGAGAAGGCAGAGAGGGAGCTGGAGAATTTTGTTTTTTGTTTTGTTAACCCTTGTATCACCGATCCTTTGTTTGGTGACCTTTTGCCTGTAGCGTAGTATATTTAAATCAATGTATCCCTCTTATCATTGGCTGTTGAATGCTTTCTACTGAATTTTTTCTTTTCGTCATATATTCGCACGTGCATCCCACCTGAGTACATGAGCGTTATACTTGACCCCTGGGAATTTCTTTTAGGTGCGAACATCGTCGTTGTGTTGTCTATAAATCAGCGCGTTCTAGATACCATAGGCATATAGTCATGAACGCATACTTAAAGGGATACCTACTGAAGACTTTCCTTGTTGCCAGAAAGAGAAGATAGTTTGTGCGTGTTTTGGATTGAGGATTGGCATCGAATGGAGGTCTGCCCACACGGGTTTGAATGCATCTGGATTCCTTCCGACATCTTAAACCTAAGATCAAGTCTGCGAGGACGTATCGAACGGTGCATGGCCAATTACTAAGACCACTTATGCATATGAAATTTGGCGGGTGCTTCAAGAAGCTATCAGAGAGGTGGTAGCTATTGATAAAGCCGTCATTTTTACTCGCGAGATAGTTGAAGCCCACAAAGTTACCGAACAGGAGCTTGAAAGTCGGCACGCCTCGTACCAGGCCCAACAGTCTCAGGCGGAGGCCCGTCTCGTAGCGATAACAAATTATGAAGCCGAGACCCGGCGGAAGAAGGATGAACTGACGACTCTATTAAATCGTCCGCCGGCTTGAAAAATTGTATATTTTTTCTTTTATTCTTCTTTTGTACATACTCCTGAATGAGAGTATTTTTTTTTATTCTTTCATAAATTGTACTTTGTATTCATTTTGATTCATGAATAAAAGACATATTTTGCTTCATGGTGGTGTGTCCCTTTTAGTAAATGCATTTTGTGGATAATCTATTTTGATCTCCTTGTAGGACAGCGATGGCTTAGGAGTCAGGTTCAGATCTGCCTCCTAAGGCTTTCCAACTTTATGAGCCGTGAGGCTCTCATAAAGGTATTTCTCCTTACGAGTCGTGAAGATCTCGTAAGTGTATTTTCTCCTTAAGAATCGTGAGGATTCCTAAGTATATTTCTCTTGAGAGTTGTATGAATCTCATAAGAGAGTTTTTCTTGCTTACGAGTCGAGAGGACTCATAAGTGATTGTTTCCTTTTTTGTCGGAGAGTGTGGCCCGTAGAAAATCTACCCTAACCTCTCTGTGAGGCAACGATGGCTTAGAAGACAGGGTTAGGATCTGCCACCTAAGACTTTTCAACTTTATGAGCCGTGAGGGTCTCATAAAGAATTTTCTCCCTATCGGTCGAGAGGATCCCGTAGGTGTATTTTCTCCTCAGGAATCATGAGGATTCCTAAGTGCGTTTTCCCTTGAGAGTCGTAAGGATCTCACAAGAGAATTTTCTCCTTACAAGTCTAGAGGACCCATAAATGATTGATGAGTTGACTTGCTCCCGAATCAAAGAATTGCTTTGATGGGGAAGTCGAGGGTTGACTTTATCCGCATTTCACGGAGTCAGGAGTTGACCTTATCCGTATTTCACGGGGTCAGGGGGTTGACTTTATCCGCATTTCACGAAGTCAGAGGTTGACCTTATCCGCATTTCACGGGGTCAGGAGTTGACTTTATCCGCATTTCACGGAGTCAGGGGTTGACCTTATCCGCATTTCACGGGGTCGGGGGTTGACTTTATCCGCATTTCACGGAGTCAGGAGTTGTTCTGGACGTTTCCCACGGGGTCAAGATTGACATTAGCCGTGTTCTACGGGACCAAGAGGTGCTCTGGACGTTTCCAACGGGGTCAGGATTGACATTAGCCGTGTTCTACGGGACCAGGATGTGCTCTGGACGTTTCCCACGGGGTCAGGATTGACATTAGCCGTGTTCTACGGGACCAAAATGTGCTCTGGACGTTTCCCACGGGGTCAGGATTAACATTAGCCGTGTTCTACGGGACCAGGATTTGCTCTGGGCATTTCCCACGGGGTCAGGATTGACATTAGCCGTGTTCTACGGGACCAGGATTTGCTCTAGGCGTTTCCCACGGGGTCAGGATTGACATTAGCCGTGTTCTAAGGGACCAGGATTTGCTCTGGGCGTTTCCCACGGGGTCAGGATTGACATTAGCCGTGTTCTAAGGGACCAGGATTTGCTCTGGGCGTTTCCCACGGGGTCAGGATTGATATTAGCCGTGTTCTACGGGACCGGGAGGTGCTCTGGGCGTTTCCCATGGGGTCAGGATTGACATTAGCCATGTTCTACGGGACCAGGATTTGCTCTGGACGTTTCCCATGGGTCAGGATTAACATTAGCCGTGTTCTACAGGACCAGGATTTGCTCTGTCGGTTGTCTGCGAACCGTCGATGTTTGGAATAGGGACTTTGCCATGGCTCCAAGGTTGATTGTCGCGTCTGAATCCTGCTGGAATGAGGAGGAACGCTGTTGGTGATCTCTAAGCTGTCTGTGAACCGTCGAGATTTGGCTTCTTTTTCTGATGGAGCCTGGTGGGAAGGTATGTTTCTCTCTTTGTTTGTGCCCCTAGATTGTATACAGGGATCGATGTGATCTCACCTGTAGGGCAAAAAGTTTCATTTTATATATTTTTCTTTCCGCGATGCTCTATCGTTTCAGCTTTTATATCACGAAAGTCGCGATTGCCCAATCATTTCGGCTATTTGTTTTATTTACTCGTTGCTTTTCATTGCGAGTTGC
This sequence comes from Agapanthus africanus, assembly GCA_030015575.1. Lineage (NCBI taxonomy): Eukaryota > Viridiplantae > Streptophyta > Magnoliopsida > Asparagales > Amaryllidaceae > Agapanthus > Agapanthus africanus. The sequence continues at coordinate 21,043,308 of CM057348.1, read as the reverse complement.
CCAACCATTTCGGCTATTTTGTATGCATACATTTCTACTTGCTGATTTTGTTGCAAGTTGCCCCATCATTTCGGCTATTTCATATGCATTTATGGCTCGCTGACTTTTTGCCGTGAGTTTGGGATTTGATACCGATTTAGGCATCGGTATCGCTACAACTGGGATATTGCAAGGAGCGAATCATCATTTGCCTTTGTCAGTTCGAACAAAGGTGGCTTAGCAAACAGGGTTAGGATCCTATCGACTAAGGCTTTTTGACTTTACGAGCCGTAAGGGTCTCATAAAGGTATTTCTCCCTACGAGTCGTGAGGATCTTGTAAGTGCGTTTTCTCCTTAAGAATCGTGAGGAGTCTTAAGTGTATGGTCTCTTATAGTTCGTAAGAATCTTACAAAAGTGTTTTCTCCTCATAAGTCGAGAGGACTTACGAGGGCTGTTGGCCATATGAGCATATCCCCGGTCTCTGGTGGGACATTGTTAGGGAAATGTTTATTCGTACCCGTGGATTGTATACAAGGGTCAATATTGAACCGCTTGTAGGGCAGTCTGTGGGTTGTGATGGCTTAAGAAAAGGTTCAGATCCCTGTAGCTTAAGGCTTTTGAATCCTATGAGCTGTAAGGGTCTCAAAGGGGAATTCTCCTTACGAGTTGTGAGGATCTCGTTAGTGTAATTTCTCCTTAGGAATCGTGGGGATCCCTAAGTGTGTTGCTCCCTTGTGAGTCGTAAGGATCTCACGCAGGTATTTTCTCCTCACAAGGTCGAGAGGACCTTGCAAGTGTCTTTTAACGAAATCGCGCCCTTTCGGGTTTTCACAAAACTCGCCGGTAGTCTTGCTGTTTTTAATCACGGAGCCCTTTCGGGTTTTCATCCGTGCCCATTTCGCTTATGGACATACCATTTTATTTTTTTATTATTATATATATTTTTTGTCAGCCTTGGGATGCTGCGGCCCGTAGTAGTTTATAGACGTCTCGGTCAATAGCCAATTTTAGGACATAGTGGTCCATTGTTAGTTTAAGGACGTTTCGGTCCGTTGTTAGTTTTAGGACATTTCGGTCCGTCGTTAGTTTTAGGACATTTCGGTTCGTTGTTCGTCAACTACTTAAAGAGTTTGGGCTTAGGAAGATAGCGAGCGGACATAGGCGTCGTCATATATCGTTGACCTAGGCCGTGACTCGTCAGGCATAGTATTTTTTCAGGAATCGACCGTTTATTGGCCTGAAAGGTCTTTCACCATGCATGTCCATGAGTAGATAGGCTCCACCCTGGTAAACTTTGTCTATGATGTACGGGTCTTCATAGTTCGGCTCGAATTTCCCCCGTTTGGCACGATTAAGGATCATGGGTCTCTTGACCACTAGCACGAGTTCGCCTTGGCGGAATGCTCTCGGCCTAGTCAATCTCTCATATGAGCGCGCCATCTTTGCTTTATAAGCCTCCAGATTTTGTTGCGCCATGAGCCGGGTTTCGTCAAGGGCGTCGAGCTCCTCAAGCCGAAGGTGAGCATTTTCTTCGTCTGTTAGCTCGTAGTGAACTGCCACTCATAGAGAGGGTAACTTTATCTCGAGGGGGAGTACCGCTTCTGTGCCAAATACCAATGCATACGGCGTTGTGTTTGTGGCCGTTTTGAACGTAGTTCGATACGCCCACAGAGATTCATGCAGTCTCTCGTGCCAGTCCTTCTTATTTCGAGACAACGTCTTTTTCACAATCTTTGTCAAGGTCTTGTTGAAAGCCTCAGCTAGACCGTTAGCTTGGGGATTATAGATCGAAGAGTATCTCCAGTCTATGTTATGCTGTTGTGCAAAGCGGCTGATCTTGTGGCTTCTATAGGCTGGCCTGTTATCAGAGATAATCCGTCGCGGAGTGCCGAACCGGTAAATGACGTGTGTCTTGAAGAAATGGAGGATATTCTCCGTTTTCACTTCTCTTAGCGGTATTGCTTCCGCCCACTTAGAGAAATAATCAGTTGTCGCCAATATGAACCGATGTCCTCTGGATGATGCCGGTTTGATGGGCCCGATTATGTCAGTTCCCCACATTTCGAATGGCCAGCTAGCCACCGTTGGATGTAGTGGATTTGGATGCTAGTGGATAAAGTCCCCATGAATCTGGTATGAGTGGCACTGCTTCGCGTATTCGAGGCAGTCTTAGATTATTGCGGGCCAATAATAGCCCATCCTTTTGATCTTCAGCTTCATTTTCGGCCCGGCTTGGTAAGAACCGCAGAGTCCGTCGTAAGTTTCTTGGACGACTCTCCTTGCCTCTTCAGGTCCTAGGTATCTTAGCCATAGAGAATCAAATGATCTCTTATACAGAGTATCATTGACGGAAGCAAAAGATAGAGCTCGTTTCATGAGCTGATGTCTTGAGGACGCATCTTTAGGCGTTCGACGGAATTTGAAGTAGTCTATAAAGACTTCTTTCCAATCCTTAGCCTTTTCCTGGTCTTTTATTTGTAGGGTCGTTTGCTAGGTAGCTCCCTTTTCTTTGGACGACTCCGGAGATATTTCTGCCGGCGCAAGAACCCGACGGCTTTGCATAACGATCCTCACGTCATCGAGGTTCTCGTCGGCCAGTTCTTTAGCGAGCCTGACTAATGCATCCGCTTTGCTATTTTCCACACGCGGTATGCTTTTCAGGGTGTAGGAAGGAATTTGAGTCAGCAGTTACTGCACTCTCTTGCCGTACTTCACCAACTCTGGTTTGCACGTTTGATAGTCGCCACTTACTTGACTAACGACCAGCTGGGAGTCTCTGTATATGAGGAGGTTCTCGATTCCCATGTCGACAACGATCTCAAGACCTGCTATCAAAGCTTCATATTTGGCTTCATTGTTCGTCCTCGGCTCTGTTAAGGAGAAGGCAAAGCGCATTATCCCTTCTTGTGGAATCACGAAGATGAGGCCTACCCCAGATTTGATTATGGGGGGCTTTGTTTGCGCTTCTTCATGGAAGATGCTCCATTGAAATAGAATTTCCACTGGGTATCATTCTCTCTCCTCTCCCCGTCGATCGTGTCAAACGCGTGCTCGTCGGGCAATTCATATTTCAAAGGAGAATCGGCAGATATCGGATGCTCAGCGAGAAAGTCGGCGATAGCCTGGCCTTTTACCGCCTTGAGAGGTCGGTATGTTATCGAGAATTCCATTAAGAGTAGGTCCCATTTAGCGAGCTGTCCCATTAATATGGCCTTTGACATCAAATATTTGAGGGCATCCACCTTTGATATGAGATGGACCTCGTGTGCCAACGTATAGTGTCTGAGCTTCGTTATCGCGAAGATCAATGCCAGGCAGTGTTTTTCGATAGGGGAGTAGTTGCTTTCTGCCCCCAGGAGAACTCGACTCAAATAGTAGAGGGCTCTTTCCTTACCTTGGTCGTTCTCTTGTGCCCACAGCGCACCTAAGGAACCTTCGAGGGCTGTTTTGTACAGGACGAGAGGTTTTCCTTTAACGGGAGCGGCCAGTACTGGCGGATTCTGCAGGTATTGCTTGATTTCTTCCAGTGCGCTTTGGCATTTGCGATCCCAGACGAACGGGGTTCCCTTCTTCATTAGGTGACTGTAAGGACGGCACTTGCCGGAGAGATTGGCTATAAATCGCCGGATATACGCGAGCTTTTCTTGGAGAGACCGCAGTTGCTTGAGAGTCCTTGGCGGAGGCATTTCCATAATCGCCTTGATCTTTGACGGGTCTATCTCGATGCCCCGGTGCCGTACGATGAATCCTAGGAATTTGCCCGAGGAAACTCCGAACGCACATTTAAGAGGGTTCATTTTCAAGTTGTACTTCCGAAGGCGCTGAAACACGGTCTTCAGATGCTGTAAATGTTCTTCGTATGATTTGCTTTTAACTACGAGGTCGTCGATATAGCATTCGACGATTTCATGTATGAGGTCATTGAAAATCTTCGTCCTGGCCCTCTGATGGGTGGCACCGGCGTTCTTTAGATCGAAAGGCATCACCTTGTAGCAGAATATGCCCAAAGGGGTCCGGAAAGCGGTATGCTTCTGGTCCTCGGGATGCATTTTTATTTGATTGTATCCTGATTAGCCGTCCATGAAGGAGAAAACTTCCTGAGTGGACGTATTATCTATCATCAGCTCAGTGACTGATACTGGAAACTCGTCCTTCGGGCAAGCTTTGTTGAGATCCCGAAAGTCCACACATATGCGCACCGTTACATTTTTCTTCATCACTGGGACGGTGTTGGCAATCCAGTCAGGGTATTGAACTTCTTGGATGAAGCCGGAGTCGATTAGCTTCTTGACCTCGGTGTTGATGTTCATCTCAAGCTCGAGCCGCATTCTTCTCGGTGCTTGTTTGATCGGCTTGACGTTCGGAGATATCGCCAATTTGTGCACAGCAATCTCTGGATCAAGTCCTGGCATCTCAGAATAGTTCCATGCGAAACAGTTTTTATACTGCATGAGCACGTCTTTGAGCATAGCCACCTTTTCTTCAGATAACAGTTCACTGACGAACGTTGGCCATGGGCCGTTTGCCGTCCCCAAGTTAATTTTTCTGAGGTCATCTGCAGTAGTATGTATCCCATCTTTCAGCTCTTTTGGCGCCGGTGGAAATTATGAGATCAACTCACCTTCATCGTTTTCAAAGCACCAAGAGAGGTCATCCATATTCTCGTGCACTTGAGCTTTGTTGGGCCTCTTGTTGTGAAAATCCGCTTCGGTTTTGGGAGGAACCGCTATATCAGAATCAGTCTTGGGGTAAGTCCCCTTCACCTGCTTCCACACTTTATATATAGATGAGGAAAGTTGTCGCATGGAGCGAACTGGTTTCTGCTCTCGTGGGATCTCTATGGGCTGCGGAGACTTCTTCAAAATTGCGGTAGGAGAGCTTTGTCTGACCCTTCACAACAATTTGAAGCTGTTGGAACAACAACATTCACCACTGGGGTTGAAACAGGACCATACGGAGAATTACCCCCAGCTCATTTGTATGACGCTGATAACGACGTCGACCGTTTCTTACGGCCGGGATTTGATTGGCTTCAAGATTTTGCCAAGCCTGCCCCCTGTTTCCTTTGAGAGCTTGAATATTCTGCCCCTTATGTCGACCTTGGTCCTTGGCATGTGCCAGTTGTTTGAGGACTGATTCCGTCGGCAAAGCTGCTGCTTGGGGAACCAGCCTGTGGAAGACAGACTTCCTCTGGCCTTCCTCCATCGGCGTTGAGGCACCGGGGATTGGAGGTGGGAGCATCGACCTAAAGAGAAGCCCGTTGATTTCTTGAAGAGCCGGATCGCAGAGATTTGAGGCTGTAAATGGCCCATACTTGACTCTACCAGATATGACAGAGCCTGAGTTGCTAAGGTGGGAGCAAACGCCATTCTTCATAGAGACGAAACGCCGACTTCAATATCCACTCACCTAAGGGCAACTAAAAAAACATACACACCACGATTATCTGATCACGGGAAAAAACCGACACACGAAATGTGGAGTGGAAAGAGGAAAAAGCCCCACCGGGCGTGCTAGAATCTGTTCCCCGCCGGAAGACGGGACCGGGACGTTGGGACGTCCGGGCCTGAATTCCGAGGGCAGATGCTATTTGGTGCTATCCATCCACCTCTCCAAAGATACCAAGTTGATTTATGACACCATGTATCGATGGTTTAAACGGATGCGGCCGATCTAGCAGACTTCGTCAGTTTCCCCCTCAGTGAGGGGTTTTTGATTGTGGGGACGCTCTTCCCTGTAGGCGCAAGCCCCTGCAGTTAATTATGCTACCACATCGCGGTAACCACTTTCTCCTTCTCCAAATGGTCACTTCGTGTCGTGTGTGTTTGTTTTGTTTTTGGTTGCCCGTGGATTGTATACGGAGACTAATTTATGTTGTCGCCCGTAGTGCGTGGATTATTCCAAATCCGTATCTTCTTAGATTTGGGTTTGGGGTTAGGTTTAAGGATACGTTAGTCTCATTTGAGGCTAAGATCAACTTAAACGTTTGTTAAGGATACGTTAGTCTAATTTTAGGCTAAGATCAACTTAACGGGATCATTTAGATCCAACAAAAAAAGCATTTGGGCTCTATTGTTTAGTTTAGGGATATTGCGGTCTATTGTTAGTTTAAGGACATTATGGTCCAATATTAGTTTAAGGACATCTCGGTCCAGTTTAAAAACATCATAGTCTATAAAGGTTAAGGACATCATAGTCCATGAGCTTAAGGACCCCACAGTCCGAGGTTAAGGACATCATAGTCCATAGGCTTAAGGACCCCATAGTCCGTAGTTTAAAGACGTCATAGTCTATAAAGTTTAAGGACATCATAGTCCATAAGTTTAAGGACCCCACAGTCCATGGAATGATTGGTTATCGGGACCCGTCACCTCTCTGAAGACATTGAAGGATTACAACGACAAATATCAAAGGAGTGAAGAGATGTACTCTTGAACCAAAGTTGATTGGGAAATCTGTAGTTGGATTGATTTAAGGATTGTTAGTCTCGTTTGAGATCAAGATCAACTTAAATGCTTGTTAAGGATACGTTAGTCTAAATTTAGACTAAGATCTACTTAACAGGATCATTTAGATCCAACAAAAGAGCATTTAGGCTCTATTGTTTAGTTTAGGGACATTGCGGTCCAAGTTCAGATGCAAACATGGGTTTGGCAATGCACCAGATAGTTATTGGTCATCGGGACCCACCACCTCTCTGAAGACGTTGAAGAATTACAATGACATGTATCAGAGGTGTGAAGAGATGTACCCTCGAACCAAAGTTAATTGAAAGGGCTCTGGGAATTATTTTGAATGTCATATGAGATGACCAATTTTGGAAGACAAAAGTGTGTTTGAGGTTCAGTCAAAAAGGGGTACCGCCTCTGGAAAACTTGGCTAATTCAAGCTAAGATTGGCTTGGATATAGTGTTAAATACTAGAGTACACTCAGCTATCACGTGCTCCCACGTGATGCGCTTAGAATAGTGTTAAACATTAGGGATGCAGCGCACAAAATAGTGTTAAACACTAAAAAGGAAGCGCTCACGTGGGGTCACATGAGGCACTTGAGTGTTGGGCCAGACTTTCCTTATTTTATTCTCAGAATATTCAAATAAGTGTTAAACACTTTTAGTCTTCATGGCCATCACGTGTGGGCACGTGATGGGTACCCATGCACTGGATATTAAAAGGATTTGTTAGGGGTCACGTGGGGGACATGTGAGGGTGCCCATGCATTGGATTTTAATCCTTTAGTAATTTCCATCTTTGAAATAGTGTTTTGTCAGAGGTCACGTGGGAACACGTGAGACACCCAAAATCTGTTCTTCCCTTCTTATTTTGAGGAGTTTATCCAAGGGTCACGTGGGAGCACGTGACCTTATCTCATTCATTCTTTTCTGACCATTGAGGGGAGAGTCACGTGTTGCCACGTGATCAGATTGAGTACTGACTTCTTTTACGTGCATGAAAAGTTTAAGTCCCTTGTTTAAGAATTAAATTCTTTTGTAGGGTTAAACCCTAATTTTATTTAGAGAAATTAAATTCCTATGTATTTGGAAGAATTTAGTTCTTTTATACCCAATTCTCCTTCTAAGTCTTGGATTTGCATGGCAGAATCTCCCCGATGAGAATTAAATTCTCAACTTATGAGGAGATCTGCTTCTACAGATCTTCAACCAGAGGGAAGAACTAAGTTCTTATATTAAGGGTTAAACCCTATCTTTGTTGGAGGAATTAAATTCCTATGTGCTTTTTGGGAGAATAAAATTTTCTGAACTTAGGTCCTCCCTTAAGTTTTAGATCTGCATGACAGAATCTCCCTGATGAGAATTAAATTCTCAACTTATGGGGAGATCTGCTTCTGCAGATCTTCAACCAGAGGAAGAACTAAGTTCTTATTCAGAAGAGTTAAACTCTTAATTTGAGAATTAAATTCTCTTATAGGGTTATGAAAGCTTATAGAATGATCTCTTTCTTTCTCTTACCTAGGGTTTCTTCCTTTTCTCAAGAAATCTTCTTTTCTCTCTAAAGAATTAAATTCTCTTCTTTTTTCTCTCTGTTGTTGTCTCTTTTCTTTTTTCCTTCTTGGCTCCTATTTATAGGAGAAAGAAAAGAATCAGTTTGTTTAGTCAATCTTTCATTGAAAGATTTTGATTGATTTTGTAACCAACATGATCTTTTAGATCACTCAGTGAATTTTATTCACCATTGGATTTTTAATCCAAAAGATATTTTGTTTGTTGTTCCTGGCAGTTTTTTAGGAAAATCTTTACTCGTATAGAATCTTTCTATAAATTGGTGATTTTTAATCACCATTGGATTTTTAATCCAACGGTGCTCCACTTTACAGAGTGCAATCTTTTTGTTTAGAAAGATCTAAGGAAATACTTTTCCAATTAAGGTTTTTGATTTCTTTTAATTAGAATTTAATTCTATTAGTTCAGAAGTAAGAGCCTATCACATGTTAGCACGTGACCCCGCTGATTGACCATTTAATTTAGAATTCAGTTCTATTACTTCAGAGATCTTTAGGAACCCATCACGTGTTAGCACGTGACTCCCGGTCACGTGTGGGCACGTGATGCCCCGTTTGGGGTTTTCTTTCCTTTAACTCAGAGAGTTTTAAGACCCTATTACGTGGTGGCACGTGACCCACTGATTAAGCATTTAACCAGAATTTAATTCTGTTATTTTAAAGAATTTGGGAACTCATCACGTGTCGGCACGTGACCCCTGGTCACGTATAGGCACGTGATGCCCCATTGGGTTTTTTTTCTTGCTGTTTCATTATACCTTTAATTCTTTTCAGTGGGTCTAAAGGCCCATCACGTGTGGGCGCGCGACTCCATTTGATTAGGATTCAATTCTTATCATTTTAGAGCCCTCAGGAAGCCATCACGTGTCGGCACGTGACCCACGATCACGTGTGTGCACGTGATGCCCCATTGGGGTTTTTCCTTATATTTTATGAGGGAACAGCTACGACAGGTTTTTAAGAAAACCTTTTGCGTAATGAACTTGATATCGTCGTAGAATCGAGTGATTTAAAATGGAGTGTTTTTTAGGTTTTTACTAGTTTTGCTAAAGAGGTCACTCCCGGTGAAGGGATCTCGGCTCTTTCCTTATCGAATAAGGTGCAGGATATTTCACAAATACCACCATGTAAAGCAAAAACCATAAAAGCAATCAAAAAACAAACCGAGTTTGTAGCAACTGCTAGTTTCGCTAAAGAGGTCACTCCCGGTGAAAGGATCTCGGCTCTTTCCTTATAGAATAAGGTTGTTTCCCTAATCAGAGCAAAGCTCTGTTTGAATTTCAAAAATTCAAAAAAATTACAGCAATGCTTCAGATTCCTTGCGCTGCGCGCAACGCGCCACGTGTCAAAAGCTGACACGCCAGCGCTGCGCCCAAGGCAGCGCACCCAGTCAGAGTAAGGCTCTATTTAAAATAAAAATAAAGGAAGCAACGCTTCAGATGCTTTGCGCTCTGCGCTGCGCGACACGTGGCAGCGCAGTTGCGCTAGCGCAGTTGCGCTGCGCTACACGTGGCAGCGCAGTTGCGCTGCGTTCTGCGCTGTGCGACACGTGTCAAGCACAGGTGTGCTTGCGCCAACTGTGTCAGCATTTAAACAGAAAAATTCTGGAAAGATCTTTCTAATTTTATTAAAACAATAAGATTCTCTTCTGTAAAACAGGAGCCCTTGGATCAAAGATCCAACGGTAGGGAAAAATCCCAAAATCACTCAGAGAAAGATCTCTTTAATTGATTTAACAAATCAATTGGCACTATATAAAGGCCCCTAGACTCCAAGTCTAAAACACATTGAAAGGGATTGACACAGAGAGAACTCACAGAAATCTTCTGAAAACTTTGAGAAAGAACTCAGAAAAAGAAAAAGGTAAACCTTTGAAAAGAAGAATTTCTTCTAAAAAGATCAATGATCTAAAAACAAGATCAAAATCTTAAATAAAAAAGAAAAGAAAAGATCAAATAATGAGAATAAAAAAAGAAGTAATAAACTTCTTTATTAGATCTTTTGATCTATATATAAAGGCACAGCCTTTTGATGAACCATTGGTTCTTTAAATCATGAGGTAAAATCTCTTGAAACATTCTTTGATATAAATTTGATCAAGAAATTAAACAGTGCTCTGCACTTGTAAAATTGGCACTGTTGCGCTCTTGGGTTGGCGCAAGCCACCAAAGAGCGCCACGTGTCAGCCCCAGAACTAACTGCACTTTGCGCTTCACAAAAATGAGCATTGCGCTCTTGGATTGGCGCAACTCACCAGAGCGCTGTTCGCACCATAATATTGTATTATTATATTCCCCATTCTTATTCGTTTTATAAATAAACATGTGCTTTTGATGCATGTCTGCTACATGTTACAGGTTACAGGTTCTTGGACAGAAAACAGTGAAAACAATGAAAAGACAATGCAAAAGTGGACTTTGACCAACAAACAGAAGACTCTTGATCAAGCCTACATCAAAGATAAAGTTCATAATGTACAAGGCAACGCAAGGTCCAAAATTACAAAGCGAACGGTTAAAAATCCATTGCAAATTGTTCACTGGAGATCTGGATCCAACATAAAAGCCCAATTGATAAAAGAACCACAGAATATTGAAGCCCAGAAGACCCAGAAGCATACCAAAACTTTTCAACACACACTCTCACCAATGGGCTGCGGAACCGCGGCCCAAACCCACTCATGCCGCGGTTCCGCGGCCATCTGGTGCCCGGGCTTCGATAATTTTTACCAAAATATTGGGCGGCGCTGAATACTTAACCTAAGGGCAAATTTGTAAATTTAGACATGCGAATCAAAATGTAACCTAGGGTTTCCTATTCTCTATAAATAGAAACTCTAAAGCTTGTATTCTTTGTATGCCTCCTTTTAATAATAAATTTCAGAATTCTTTATGAAGAGCATCGGTGCCTCTTTTCAATTCATGAATTCAGATCTGATAACCTGCGTTGATGTTTAGAGAGAGCCATCTGTAAGTAGTTTTATTTAATTGCTCTAGTTTAGATTTTAATTCTTCACCCTAGGTAGATTTAATTCATTGCCGTAGATAATTGTTTAGAGTTAGCTTTGGGGAAGGCTTTTGAGAGATGAGATCTCCCATCCCTTTCTTACCCATAATATATTCTCAATAGGATTCCATGCATACACGCACACACCGCGCCCTACGGCACCCTATCCCTCGAGGTAGCGGTGATACCGTAGTGTAAATGCCCTGTTGCATGCGTTTTCTATGGAGGTTAGGGTAAGAATCTCTAAAGGAAGGACAAGAACCTAGAGGAAGGAACACCTTCCCGAATGGATCTAATCCCCTTTATTGATAATTACCATAACTCCTCTTAGATCCTAAATTGGGTATAGAAAGCGTTGAGATTTACTTGCATTTCCAAACCATCCCTAAACCTAACCCTAGCAAGACTAGATCTAGATAATCGTAGTATAGAATAATTAGGTTTTAGATTTAATAATCAATCCGAACACCCTTCGGAATTAACTCGTAAGAGCGAATAGGAAATTCACAACATCCCTGTGGACCGACCCGTACTCACCGGCTAGCTACATGCGACGCCGTTCTTGATTGCGGTAATAGATAGTTTTTGAGATCAATCTTATGGCGCCGTTGCCGGGGATGGCGTAAAATTTCCTTTTTGCAATTTCGGGTTAATCTTAAATTAAAAAATCATAAAAATCTAAAAAATCCAAAAATTATAAAAATATATCAATTGTTATTTTTTGGAAAGGGTACTTTGTTGTGTGAATCTTGCAGGAACAAATTTGGATCTGGAAATATTCAGAAGGCGAAACAGAAAACATCTTATCTGAACAGCAGGGGATTAATCCAACAGAACAATAGAAGAAAAAAGAAGGGCTAATTCAACAAGAAGACCGCGGATCCGCCGCGGTAACCAAGCTTCAACCGCGGAAACGCGGTTCTTTAGAGGAATTAGAAACCCTAAATTTTTCTTGGGTTCCGAGCCGACTTCCCCACCGCGAAACCGCGGTGGGAACCTCCCTTTGGCCGCGGAAGGGCGGTAATCTCTCGGCATCATCTGGCAAAATTTTTTCTGTAAGCTCCGCTCTTTCTCTTCTGTAAATCTTGATATATCCTCTGTAGATTTGCCTGCAGGATTTTTTGTGGTTTAAAAATATATTCCCTTCCAAATAACGATCTTGTGCAGGATTTTTGGGTCCCGCTTAAAATAAAAATTGATTGCAAGTAATATTTTTCTGTTGCATATCTTTTATCAACAATCTTTTTGCAACAATTTCCAAATAAAGAAAAAGGAAAAAGGACAAATTTTTATTAGAAAACTTGCCAACTTTTGCCGCAAATAAATCCTTGCACCACCCAACCTTCTTTCTTTTCCCCTTTCTTCTAACATGAGTACCCCACATAATAAATCACTAGCCGAACTTTGGTATCCCGAACCTAATTTTGCGTCGTACGTCAATTTGTTTGGTCAGTTTAAAGACGATCCTTCCTTGCCTAAAATATCTTTGAAAGATTAAATAGAGGCGTCTAGGAGAAACAGTTCGACTTTTCAACCCATTTTGTGTCAACCAAGTCAACCTTTACCACCTCCATATGTTGATACCACTTTTTCAAGTCCTTCTGTCACTCCTAAGCCGATGTCCATTGCTGAGCATATTGCTCAATCTCGCAGCCGATCTTTCACCCCTCTCCACTCATCTAGTTCTAGGGGCCCGCACGATTATTCACCTTTTTATCCACATGTTGACCCTACCCCTGCCCAACCATCCACTTCCTACCAGTCCTACCCGACTTTCCCACCTTCACTAGACATTGATTCTACACAGCCTTATGGGAGTTTCACGTATCCAAACAGTTTTGAATCTTTTACCGAAACCCCCTTACCACCCAAGTCTAGTTTGGAACAGTCGTTGGAGGCGTATATCGCAGCAACAAACAAAATGGTTAGGAATGTGAAAGCATCCATGGCCGCTCTTATGCAACCTACTGAACCGGTAGCTAGTTTCCAACTAGCTCCAAATTTTCCAATGTATGAGGAGGCGGTTGGACAGAGTGAGAATTTGAGAGGAGCAAGTGAGTTCTACACATTCCCAAATCAAACCTACCCTTACCCAATTGAAGCCCACAACTCCGGTTTTTCATCGATTGTCCCAAATGCTTCGCAAGTTACAAACAAAACATCAAACGAGTTGTGTGACCTTGTAGTGCTTGATTTGCCAAATTGTGAATAACCCCTTTCTAATGAAACTACACTTAATCCTTTCGATCTTTACACCTCCACTCTAGAACCTAAATCGATAAATATCCATGCTTTTGATGAGGTATCTAAAGAAATTGATTTTCGCTTGATTGAGGATATAGACGCCGGGAATATTTCGGATGATGAACCTGTCGATTTGATTGAAATTTTATGTTCAACTCATCATCCCGAGTCATTAGATATTTCTCCCGAACTTCATATGCGTCTTGATGTTGATGATAATGGCATGGATGAGTTGAATTTTGAGGAGAATTATAAGGAAAGTATTGAGGAGAGTTTTGAGGATAATATTGAGGTTGAATCATTTTTGTTTGATATGTCTGATTTTCCAATTCATCCTCCTGAACCTTTAACTGTTATATCACCCTCCCTCCTTTCCATCATTCCGACCACGCTTGAAGACTGTGAGCTTGAAAAATTTTCCTTTGAATCTGACACAGTTCTCACAGCCGATAACACTTACGAGTGTTTCACCTTTTCGGACGATGTTGATGACTCATCGCCCGAGTTTGAGTCCTTTACATTTTTAGATGAGTTAGTTGAACCATCAGACTCGGTTGCTTACAGCTGTTTCGAACCATTGTTGGAATCTTTCCAATTCGAGACAGTTTACTACGGTGAGAATGAGACTATCCCTAATTCACTCCCTTTCGTCCTTCCTATCGTTCCGACCGTACAAGAGACCGTTATGCTTTCATCTCCAATACCAAGTTCGGCGTACCCATGCTTTCTTGCGAATCTTGAGGGATTTGACCACATTTCTCGACGGGTTGATAGGTTAGCACAATCGCTTTTAACACATCGGTCATCACAAATTGTGCTAATTTATTCACTCAATTTACACCCTCAAGATCGTGCTACCCTTCTTTCTCTTTTCCACCTTTCTTCTCCTCCACCGAGACCATATTCCACTCTTCTTCCCATACGGTCTTGTGTGCTTCTCATTTCTTTTCTTTCCACTCCATTCTTTCACCAACTCTACCATTACCACGATAAGATTTTTGAATGGTTGGTGCTAACCTTTGGCTTATGTAAGGCCAAGCTTAAGTTTGGGGGGAACCTTGTTGTATATATGTATATATATTTTTGTTTTCTTTTTTCTATAAAAAATAAAAAAAAATTCAAAAAAAAAAATAAAATAAAATAAAATTATAAATAAATAAACAGGGGAGTGCCGACATTTTGACCCTCTTGGTGTAGCATGACAGTGAGGACACTGTCAAGTTCAAGTTTGGGGGTATGCTCGGTAAGTTTTCTTCCTTCGCATTCATATGTACATTTTGCATTTGCATACTTATTTGAAAATCCATAAAAATTGAAAAATTTCAAAAATTATAAAAATTATTGTATTCAATTTTGGCTAATTGACTTGAGTTTGACAGATAGGTTAACTAGCTAAGAACAACTAGATCTTTGATGTAGTAAATTAAAAATCCTAAAAATAACCTTCCTTAAAGTTTAACGGTAGAAAGTATATGTCTTTGTAGTTTATTTAGAAATAGGCAAATTTTGAGTTCACTTCTTGGGCTAAGTTAAAATAAAGGAAGAGTATTGATACTTTTATTAAAATATAAGTTTGAAAAATAATTCCTAGTTTAAGTCTAAATTCTGAAAATGTATACCCTACAATTTGCACAATCACGCACCTTGAAACTTGGAATAGTAGAGGAGACCTTGAAATGCTCTTGTCTAAAGTCTTTAGTACAATGAAAATAAAAGAAAAAAGTGAATAAACAAAAAAAATGGACACTGGTTTTTGTGATTACTTAAGGCTGCAAAAATAGAAAAATATTTAGCGGGGGTGCTTCATCACCTAGTGCCTTAGACCAACTGGTTTGGGAGTCACTGCTAAAAGCCTTGGGTGTTGCAAGACTAGGAATTACGCTTTAAAGTGCAAACGCATTTTGTAATCGGTCGTTGGTACCTCAAGAAGTATTAACGATCGCATGAAGGATGTGTAAGAAAAATTCATTTAAATTCACCAATTAATAAGTACTTTGGACAACGGACAAGAGTACGATTGCTTGATTTGAATTTCCAAGTATAGGGGTAATTTATACACACACGTAGGGGTATGTGATTGGGATTTAGATGAGAGATAGGGGTGAAGAATAGAACTTGTATCTTTAATAGAGTTGATAGAAATTCCTAAGTAGAGATGGAACCCTACAAGGAAAACTTAAGAAATGCCGAAAGCTAAGTAAGTCTATAGAACATATGTAATCTTAAGTTAAATAAAGAGAAAGTGTGAATAATATGGGTGGATAGTTTACGAGTCGACGATAATAGAATTCCTTGTTAGAAAACCTAGTTGGAGAACAAAAGTCGAAAAGCCGAATTGATAGGATTTTGTGGGTAGTATCCGCTGAAAACCCTCAAGAGACAACACTCCTCCTACTAGGGACACCTAGAGGTTTAACGGCTTGTTGCACGAGCTCAGTGCAATCGCGTTTCCCTGCGAAAGTGCGGTTAGGTTTTTTGTAGAGAATAAAAATAAGTTTGCTCGAGAACGAGCAAAAGATAAGTTTGGGGGTATTTGTTCACACCATAATATTGTATTATTATATTCCCCATTCTTATTCGTTTTATAAATAAACATGTGCTTTTGATGCATGTATGCTACATGTTACAGGTTACAGGTTCTTGGACAGAAAACAGTGAAAACAATGAAAAGACAATGCAAAAGTGGACTTTGACCAACAAACAGAAGACTCTTGATCAAGCCTACATCAAAGATAAAGTTCACAATGTACAAGGCAACACAAGGTCCAAAATTACAAAGCGAACGGTTAAAAATCCATTGCAAATTGTTCACTGGAGATCTGGATCCAACATAAAAGCCCAATTGATAAAAGAACCACAGAATATTGAAGCCCAGAAGACCCAGAAGCATACCAAAACTTTTCAACACACACTCTCACCAATGGGCCGCGGAACCGCGGCCCAAGCCCACTCATGCCGAGGTTCCGCGGCCATCTGGTGCCCGGGCTTCGATAATTTTTTACCAAAATATTGGGCGGCGCTGAATACTTAACCTAAGGGCAAATTTGTAAATTTAGACATACGGATCAAATGTAACCTAGGGTTTCCTATTCTCTATAAATAGGAACTCTAAAGCTTGTATTCTTTGTATGCCTCCTTTTAATAATAAATTTCAGAATTCTTTATGGAGAGCATCGGTGCCTCTTTTCAATTCATGAATTTAGATCTGACAACCTGCGTTGATATTTGGAGAGAGCCATCTGTAAGTAGTTTTATTTAATTGCTCTAGTTTAGATTTTAATTCTTTGCCCTAGGTAAATTTAATTCATTGCCGTAGATAATTGTTTAGAGTTAGCTTTGGGGAAGGCTTTTGAGAGATGAGATCTCTCATCCCTTTCTTACCCATAATATATTCTCAATAGGACTCCATGCATACACGCACACACCGCGCCCTACGGCACCCTATCTCTCGAGGTAGCGGTGATACCGTAGTGTAAAGGCCCGGTTGCGCGCGTTTTCCATAGAGGTTAGGGTAAGGATCTCTAAAGGAAGGACAAGAACCTAGAGGAAGGAACACCTTCCCGAATGGATCTAATCCTTTTTATTGATAATTACCATAACTCCTCTTAGATCCTAAATTGGGTATAGAAAGCGTTGAGATTTACTTGCATTTCCAATTGAGATTTACTTGCATTTCCAAACCATCCCTAAACCTAACCCTAGCAAGACTAGATCTAGATAATCGTAGTATAGAATAATTAGGTTTTTAGATTTAATAATCAATCCGAACACCCTTCGGAATTAATTCGTAAGAGCGAATAGGAAATTCACAACATCCCTGTGGACCGACCCGTACTCACCGGCTAGCTATATGCGACGCCGTTCTTGATTGCGGTAATAGATAGTTTTTGAGATCAATCAAGCGCGCCACGTGTTAGCAGCGCACTAGCGCAGCGCACTGCGCTTGCGCTCACCAGAACGTGACACGTGTCACCATCACATGAGTTTGCGTCTTGCGCTCCTCAATTGGCGCAGAGCGCCTGACAAGCCACGTGGGGCGCTGTCAGAACATTTAATGCAATGCATTATCAAAGGGCAGAGCCCAATAAAAAAAGGAGACTATCAGACCAAACAAGAGTGCTATGCACTATTAAAAGGGGCATAGCCCAATTAAAAGAAAAAAAGTTTAAACAAACCAAAATAAAATGCTTTGCATTATTTTAAAAGAGGGCAGAGCCCAAACAAAGGCCTAACAGGCCAAACACAAATAAAATGTTGAACACTTTCAACTGGACTTAGCCCAATTCTGGCCGTAAGTCCTCAAATTAAATTGAACTGAGCACAAATGCTCTTTCAAATCAATTTACACCCGGTCCAAGGGTACATCTCTGAACTCCTCTGATATTTGTCGTTGTAATCCTTTAACGTCGTCAGAGAGGTGACGGGTCCCGACAACCACACATCGATACGGACTGTGGGGTCCTTAAACTCATGGACTAATGCGTCCTTAAACCAACAATACGGACTGTGGGGTTCTTAAACTCATGGACTAATGCGTCCTTAAACCGATAATACGGACTGTGGGGTCCTTAAACTCATGGACTTATGCGTCCTTAAACTAATATTCGTCCTCAAAATGGGAATTTTGGACCACCATGTCCCTAAACTGGCAATGGATCACTATGTCCCTAAACTGGAACAATAGAGCCCAGACGCTCTTTTGTTGGATCTAAACGATCCCGTTAAGTTGATCTTAGTCTCAAACTGGACTAACGTATCCTTAACAAACGTTTAAGTTGATCTTAGCCTCAAATACGGCTAACGTATCCTTAAACCAAAACCCTAAACCCAAATCTAAGAAAATACGGATTTGGACTAATCCACGTCCTATGGGCGACGACATAAATTAGTCTCCGTATACAATCCACGGGCAACCACAAACAAAACAAACACCCATGACACGAAGTGAAATTCTGGAGAAGGAGAAAGTTGTTACCGCGATGCGGTAGCGTAATTAACTGCAGGGGCTTTCGCATGCAAGGAAGAGCGTCCCCACAATCAAAAACCCCTCAAGCGAGGGGGAATTTGACGAAGTCTGCTACATCGGCCGCATCTGTCTAAACCTCCGATACACGGTGCCATAAATCAACTTGGCATTTTCGGAGAGGTGGACGGATAAAACCAAATAACATCTGCCCCGAATCTCAGGCAAGTCGTCCATGTCTTGGCCGCCATTCGGAGGGGAACAGATTCTGGCACGCCCGGTGGGACCTTTTCCTCTTTCCACTCCACACTTCGTGTGTCGTGTTCGCGAACGAATCGTGGTTTGTTATGGTTGCCTGTGAATTCGCGATATTTAGATTTGGTATCTTTCTCCGTGCAGAAAACAAAAGATCAATGGCGTCTACTTGCACGAAATGTTCCAACTGCAACTGCAACTCTCGCTCTGTCCCGTCCGGAGGAGTGACTTACGGGCCCCAAGCGGCCTCCATCTTCGCTATGCCGGTGGAACAGGTCACTCATGCCACCACTGGATTGTTCTTCGGGACCATGCTCCCACCTATGAGCTTCAATGCCCCGACACCATCACCCGAAGCTCCTAAAAAGTCGGTCTTTGATCGGCTTGCAACTACTGCGGCCCCTCTCAACGGTTCGGCCGATGTCAAGCTAACAACATCAGTTTTCGATAGGCTGAGCCTGAACTCCAATGGGCCCGCCAAGAAGCCCACGATAACTGAAGCGGCCATCCCAAAGCGGGTAGCCATTCCTGCTCTCGAGGTCACTAAAGAAGCTTTTTCCGTCAAGGGATTAGTCTTTGCGAGGTTGGCCACCCCGGCTCCCGTTCCTACTCATAGGTCTGTCTTTGACAGATTGGACGCTACTCAACGGACATCAGTCTTCAAGAGGCTGACGCCAGCAACAGCCCTTCTCCAAAACATGGGGCATAACGAAGTTGCCCCTAAAGCTGAAACAATCCCAACGGCTCGACACGCTCGACGTCACCACTGGCGCCGAGTAAGGAAGGCTGGGGGCAACTCTCCCTCTGGGCTAACTCCACCAGCCCCAACGCTGGAAGTCAATGCTGCTGTTCCAATTGGGAACAGCTTTAAATTGCTGAACAAGGTGCGCAGGAATTCTCCTACCGCCGTACTGAAAAGATATCCTCCATCCATGGAGAATGTCGCGGAAGCAAAGCCAGAACAGTCCCCCCAGCGGCTGTCCTCTAAAATCTATAAGGTCTGGCACCAAGTCCAAGACTCGGTGATTAATCAAAATTTCTCCCGCCGGCAGAAGAAGCTGAAGGTCCGACAGGAAGAAAACCGTCCTGTTAAGCCACAAAAGATGACGACTACTTGGGCGCCCACGGCAGCGGCCCCCTCAATGTCAACCACTCAGAAAAGAAGGAGGCCAGAGAAAGCCCCTGTAAACATGGCAGACCACAAAGACGATGAGCCTAAACGCCCCAAGTCTGGGGGCATGATGGTACATACTGTCTACATGGCGTCCGGGAAAGAGGACAGCCGTATATCCACAGGTCATAGACCGCTTACGCGATCGGTGACTAAAGCTCAGGAGCAGCAGCAGAAGCTCCAAGAAATGATGACTGCGATGGCCGCACTCACTGGGCTAAAAGAGAGCCCAGAAGCATTCTCGGATCAACGCCAGGAGCAAGAAACCGACGCCGAGTTCCTTCGGAGAATATTGGAAAAGAAAGACAAAGAGGCTGTGGAACAAGCAGCCAACATAAAACGAATGGCCCTTCTGTTCCAAGACATGGTGGGTATGATGATCCAGCAAGATCCTCCTGCTGAAGATCCTCCGATCGTCCTTGAAGACGACAGAGGAGAAATGTCGAATCCTCCACCGGCTCTGTCAACAGCCAAGGAGGAGACAATTTCCAAAGCTGCCCTGGATGAATATATAGCTCAGCAGATACGAGTTCACCAGGCAACTGAGACAGCCGGTCAGGTCATTAAAACGGGGCGACCATATCCGAGCTGGTATGATCAGATCAAATACCCGCCGGGCTACACGATCCCAAAATTCCATGTCTACAAGGGGACAAGCAATCCCCATCAACATGTTGCCCAGTTCAGGGCTCTTTGTGGCAACATCGGCGGCGATGATAAGCTCTTGCTTCGCCAGTTCGTCGGCAGCTTATCGGAGACGGCGTTTGAATGGTACTCCGAGCTTCCGAACGACTCTGTCAAAACTTTCGCTGAAATGGAGTTGTTGTTTACCCAGCGTTTCGCTAGCGCCAGCGAGCGTACTCCAATAACAGCTTTGATCAATGCAAGAGTGAAGCCGGGCGAAAGCTGGGTCAATATGCAATCCGGTGGCGGAACTTATGGTCGAAGTGCGAACAGCGCATCGAAGAAGCGCCAGCGGTGGGCATGTTCGTGGGCACCTTAGATCCTCATACAACTATTTCACAGTTCATGATGTTCTTTAAACCAACCACGTTCCAGGCCCTGATCGACAAGCTAGCTCAAATGAACCAGATGGGCCATAGACCGTCTCCTCCAAAGCCGGACTCTCGAAACGAGAAGGGGAAAGGAAAACCGATCGTCGTCGCCAATGCTCAACAACAGCCGAGCAACTTGAAGCCGGTTGTCCGTCAAAATAATATGCGTCCACACGTACCCCTCGATGAGAGACTAAGACATCCTTACTCGTTTCCTCAAGATAAAACAAGAAGACTGTTCGAGCTGGCATTGCACAACAGACTTATCAATCTGCCGGATTCAAGACGCCCGTTGCAGCCAAACGACGTCAATGATCCCAATTACTGTCCCTACCACTGAGTATTGGGCCATCCAATCGAAGATTGCTACGTCTTCAAAAACTGGATTGAAGACCAATACCAACAAGGCAAGTTCGCATTATCTGAAAAATGGAAGGTGAAACCGCCGCAACCTCATACCCCTAAAAAGGTGAATATGCCGGGGGTAACGTGCTCCCTTGTTGAAGAAGCTCCGTGGGAGGTTGTGCTTTCAGCCAAAACCAAGAGAATGCTGAATGATCTCAAGGCATGCCCGGTGATCAGGTGGAAGAACCCGCTAGAACCCCAGATCATCGAAGGGATGCTGAAGCCGCTCCCAACTCCAAAGATCGGTGGTGATGGCCCAAGCACTTGTACCCAGCTGTCGAAATCTTCAAAGAAGAAGAAAAACAGATCCAAAAAGCCTGTGAAGCCTGGCGACAAGCGCACGGACTTACAAAAACAGATTGACGCGCTGGAGGAGTATAATCAGAAGGCACGGACTCCCATCACGCTCCAAGAGTTCTTCAGCCACGTCTTTCAGGAGGAAGATGAGGGAGAAAGCTCGTCGGATGAATCTGAGGGTTACGTAGCGAGTTGTCATATGGTCTCCCACTCATTTACAGACGATGAGAAAACTCCTTGCACTGAGAAGCTGGGGGCAGATCCTAAACCGGGACTTCCGGGGCCATCAGATGAAGCAATTGATGCATTCTTCAACGAAGCTCTGTTGAAAAGTAAAACTGATCGGGAACGCGAGACGGTCATATTTGAAAGGGCCAAGCACCGGCGACTAGACGAAAGAGTTGAGATACTCCCGTCAAATCAAAAGACATCCATCACGGATAAAAACAAATTCAAGACGAGAAAAAGGTTTGCTAAAGCCATATCAAAGGGGATGAAGCTACCACCCTCTGAAGGAAACATTGCCGGCAAAGCAGAAATGCACCCTTCCTATTACTTGTATCATCAGAAGATTTTGCACCCCACCGAAGATTGCAAAGCTTTCAATAGATGGTGGCAGGGGTATGTTGTTCATCGGCAACATTTTAAGCGGGAGAAGCGCAAAACTCGTCGGGAGCAAAAAATTACGACCGAGGAGCTTAGAAGAACTACCGGCGATTGTCGCATGGTTAACGCCGGGGAAGCGCAAATTCTCACATTCGAGAGCGACTCTGACGAGAAAATGGCTCTTAGCCCTCTCTTTAAAGAGTCCACCCCGGGAAAAGAGGAAGAGCCGAAGGCCTGTGAAAATATCCGGCTGCGTAATTGTACGCTACCCGAAAAGAATCTCGGACCCTCAAATAAAAAAGATAAGGGAAAAGAAAAGGTCTCTGAGGATATCGCCCTAGATGACCAAGTCATGGAAGAGCTAACCACTAAGGACCCGCCAAAGAAAAATAAGGTGGACTACAACGTTCTGGCACACTTGAGGAAGTTACCCTCGCAACTTAGTATTCTCGATGCCCTCTTACTATCAAAAGAAGCAAGAGAATCATTGATAAAAGCGCCGCAGGAGCCAGAGCAATTCCAAGCTTTTCTCGCCGAAGAAAAGATGAAGGACGAGCTAGAGGAGGTACACACGGCTGATATCACCTTCGGCGACGAAGACTTTCTCCTTGGGACATGCGAGCACAATCGTCCTCTCTATGTCTCAGGATATTGCCACGATATAAAGATAGGCAAAATCCTGGTCGACAATGGGTCTTCCGTCAATCTTCTCAACGTGCGAGTGTTGAAAGAAATCTGCATGAGCGTCCAGCACCTGACTCGGGATAAGATCACCATCTCTGGGTTCGACTCTCAATCATCCAGGACTCTCGGGTCTGTGATACTGACGTTACGCTTTGGGCTACTTGTCACGGACATTAAAGTCCACGTCATAGACGCCAAGACATGCTATAACGCTTTGCTCGGCCGACCCTGGTTACACGAGCACAACATCATCTCTTCTACACAGCATCAGTGTATGAAATATTTTAAGGATGGTCTCGAGTATACCGTAACGGGAGAGTTGAACCCATTCTCCGTGAACGAAGTCCGCAAATATGAAGATGCAAAATACTTCTTACCGGATTTCGAGGACACAGAAAGATGTCACAAACCGGAGAACAAAGCTAACGCCACCATCCCTGTCTTCGGGAGTGATACTGAGGAAGAGGAAGAGATGGTTTATTCGGATCCACCCCAGCACAACAAGCCAGGACCGTCCGCTCCTATGCTAATCTTTGGCAGTGACTCGGAAGATGAGGCCCATGCTATATTCTCTGCTCGGCCTTCAATACAAATTTTCGCTGATGAAGAGCAAAGTCTGTAAGTCGCCATGGTTCCACTTAAACATCATAAAGAACTGGACGCGCTTGATACCTATAGTGTAGAAGAGTTGCAGACGTTCTATGTCCCTCCCAGGAGAGAAGGCGAAAATGCAATTCTATTCTACCACTCCGGGGAAACTAAAGTGGAAAAAGAAATCTGGCACGGTGCGAATCCTACGCTTGACAGGCTTCAGCCCATCCGTCTGCCTAGATATTACATGGAAGGATTGA
The DNA here is from genome assembly GCA_030015575.1 of Agapanthus africanus. Classification (NCBI taxonomy): domain Eukaryota; kingdom Viridiplantae; phylum Streptophyta; class Magnoliopsida; order Asparagales; family Amaryllidaceae; genus Agapanthus; species Agapanthus africanus. Next base: position 21,019,771 of record CM057348.1, on the reverse strand, counting down.
AAAGGCTATTGAAGTACCAAGCGATACCCTTCAAACAGACCGCTCGAAAAGCCAAGTTCTATGACAAGATCTGGAACGTTCCCGGAACTCAGCACAAATTGCCCAATGGAAGAATGGAAGCAATCGGGCTTGGATATGTTCGGTCCAAGAAACGGGAGCTACTCCGCGACTGCTATGTCGTGCATAACTTTGATGAAGAAGGGGATGCTCAATGGAAAGATGTTAACCCTAAACCAGGAAAAGTCCTCGACGTAAAAACACCCAGTCCGTCGTTCGAAGAACAAATGGACAAGCTAATAAGGGAAGCTGTTCAAAAAGTTTGAGACGACCACAACCGCGAAATGACCATCTACGAGAAAGCCTGGACACAACGCCTCCTTCAACAGGCTGTGAAAGACGAAAATGCCGCTCCCTGTCCACCTGTTGTAAAAAAGGCCCGACGCAGAGGCAGAAACAAGTCAAAAAGCGGAAAAGGCATTCAGCAACGACAAAGCGGGACCAAGAAGCCACGCAGTCGGGAATCGAGCGGTCCAGATTTGTCTTTTATGAAGAAAATGGGTCGAGCATACTCTTTTCCTCAAGACAAGACAAAGAAGATACTTGACCTAGCTATAAAGCACCAAATGCTTATGCTTCCGGAGTCCAAGCACCCTGAACAAGCAGGCGAAGTCTTACACCCGAACTATTGCTCTTATCACAGGGTAATAGGACACTCTCTCGAAGATTGCTTCACCTTCAAGAACTGGGTCGAAGATCAGTATCAGCTTGGCAAGTTCGCTCTATCTAACAGCTGGAGGGTAACGCCGCCACAGAAGCATGAACCCAAAGTCGCGAGAGCAGAACCAGATCCACATCGGTCTTGGAAGCGAGCTCGTACTTGTCATATGATAACAATATCAAAAGAAGAGCCCGAGAATATGGATGATCTTCCTTGGTGCTTTGAAAATAGCAATGACGAGGTGATCTCAAAATTCCCACCAGCGCCAAAAGAGCTGGAAGATGGAATACATACCACTGCGGATAATCTCAAGAAAATTGAGTTGGGGACGGCGAATGACCCGCGATCGACATTCATTAGTGAGTTGTTGTCTGAAGAGAGGGTGGCTGCACTAAAAGACGTGCTTGGGCAGTATAGAGATTGCTTCGCGTGGAACTATTCCGAAATGCCAGGACTAGATCCAGAAATTGCTGTGTATAAATTGGCGATATCCCCGGACGTTAAACCAATCAAATAAGCACCGAGAAGAATGCGGCTCGAGCTTGAGATGGGCATTAATGCCAAAGTCAAGAAGCTGATCGACTCTGGGTTTATTCAGGAAGTTCAGTATCCCGATTGGATCGCCAACATCGTCCCGGTGATGAAGAAAAATGGGACGGTGCGCATCTGCGTAGACTTTCGGGATCTCAATAAAGCCTGCCCGAAGGACGATTTTCCAGTGCCAGTCACCGAGCTGATGATAGATAACACGTCCACTCATGAGGTTTTCTCCTTCATAGATGGCTCATCAGGATATAATCAAATAAAGATGCATCCCGAAGACCAGAAGCACACCGCTTTCCGGACCCCTTTGGGTATATTCTGCTACAAAGTGATACCCTTCGGTCTAAAGAACGCCGGTGCCACCTATCAAAGGGCTATGACAAAGATCTTCGATGACCTTATACATGAAATCGTCGAATGCTATATCGATGACCTCATGGTAAAGAGCAAATCATCCGAGGAGCATTTAGAGCATCTGAAGACCATATTTCAACGCCTTTGACAATACAACTTGAAGATGAACCCCCTCAAGTGCGCATTCGGAGTTTCCTCGGGCAAATTCCTGGGATTCATCGTCCGACACCGAGGTATCGAGATAGATCCGTCAAAGATCAAGGCGATCATGGAAATGCCTCCGCCAAGGACTCTCAAGCAATTGCGGTCTCTCCAAGGGAAGCTCGCGTACATCCGGCGATTTATAGCCAACCTTTCAGGCAAGTACCGCCCTTATAGTCATCTGACGAAGAAGGGAACCCCTTTCGTTTGGGATCACAAATGCCAGAGCGCGCTGGACGAGATCAAGCAATACCTGCAGAATCCGCCAGTGTTGGCTGCTCCGGTTAAGGGAAAGCCTATCATTCTTTATACAACCGCCCACGAAGGTTCCTTAGGCGCATTATGGGCACAAAAGAATGACCAAGGGAAAGAAAGAGCTCTATATTACTTAAGTCGAGTTCTCCTGGGGGCAGAAAATAACTACTCCCCCATCGAAAAACACTGCCTGGCGTTGATCTTCGCGATAACGAAGCTCAGGCACTATGCGTTGGCGCATGAAGTCCATCTCATTTCAAAGGTGGACCCCCTTAAATATTTGATGTCGAAGGCCATATTGACAGGGAGACTCGCTAAATGGGCCTTGCTCTTAATGGAGTTTTCGATAACCTATCAGCCTCTTAAGGCAGTGAAAGGTCAGGCCATCGCTGATTTCCTCGCTGAACATCCGATACCGGCCGATTCTCCCTTGAATTGCGAGCTGCCAGACGAACATGCGTTTGATGCGATCGACAGTAGTGATACCCGATGGGAACTTTATTTTGATGGAGCGTCTTCCATGAAGAAGCGCAAACAAAGCACCCCTATAATCAAATCAGGGGTAGGCCTCATCTTCGTAACTCTACAAGGAGGGATAATGCGCTTCGCTTTCTCCTTAACAGAGCCGAGGATGAACAATGAAGCCGAATACGAAGCTTTGATAGCAGGCCTCGAGATCGCCATCGACATGGGAATCGAAAACCTCCTTATATACGGAGATTCTCAACTGGTCGTCAGTCAAGTAAATGACGACTATCAAACGTGCAAACCAGAGCTGGTGAAGTATGGCCAGAGAGTACAGCAACTGCTGACTCAAATCCCCTCCTATATGCTGGAAAGCATACCGCGTGCAGAAAATAGCAAAGCGGACGCACTAGCTAAGCTCGCTAAAGAACTGGCCGGCGAGAACTTTGATGACGTAAGAATCGTAGTACAAAGCCGTCGGGTGCTTGCCCCAGCAGAAATATCTCCGGAATCATCCGAAGAAAAGGGAGTGACTGAGCAAATGGCTATGCAAATAAAAGACCAGGGAAAGGCTGAGGATTGGAGAGAAGCCTTTATAGACTACTTCAAATCCCGTCGAACGCCTGAAGATGCGTCCTCAAGATATCAGCTCATGAAACAAGCTCTGTCTTTTTCCTTCGTCAATAATACTCTGTACAAGAGGTCGTTTGATTCTCTGTGGCTGAGATGTCTGGGACCTGACGAAGCGAAAAGAGTCGTTCAGGAAGTTCACGACGGACTCTGCGGCTCTTATCAAGCAGGCCCGAAGATGAAGTTGAAGATTAAACGGATGGGCTACTATTAGCCCACGATGATTCAGGACTGCCTCGAATATGCGAAGCAATGCCACTCATGCCAGATTCATGGGGACTTTATCCATCAGCATCCAAATCCACTACACCCGACGGTGGCAAGCTGGCCGTTCGAAATGTGGGGGACTGACGTAATCGGCCCCATCGAACCAACATCGTCCAGAAGACATCGATTCATTTTGGCGACGACTGACTACTTCTCCAAATGGACAGAAGCAGTACCGCTGAGGGAAGTGAAGACGGAGAATATCCTCCATTTCTTCAAGACGCACATTATTTATCGGTTTGGAACTCCGTGACGGATCATCTCCGATAACTGGCCAGCCTACAGAAGCCACAAGATCAGCCGCTTCGCGCAACAGCACAACATAGACTGGAGATATTCCTCCATTTATAATCCCCGAGCTAACGGTTTAGCTGAGGCTTTCAACAAGACCTTGACAAAGATCGTGAAGAAGACGGTGTCCCGAAATAAGAAGGACTGGCACGAGAGACTGCAAGAAGCTCTCTGGGAGTATTGAACTACGTTCAAGACAGCCACGAACACAACGCCGTACGCGTTGGTCTTCGGTACAGAAGCAGTACCCCCCCTCGAAATAGAATTACCCTCTCTGCGAGTGGCAATCCACTACGAGCTGACGGATGAAGAAAATGCTCACCTTCGGCTTGAGGAGCTTGATGCCCTTGATGAAACCATGCTCATAGCGCAACAAAATCTGGAGGCTTATAAAGCAAAGATGACGCGCTCATATGAAAGATTGACCAGACCGAGGACATTCCGCCAAGGCGAACTCGTGCTAGTGGTTAAAAGACCTATGATCCATAATCGCGCCAAGCGGCGAAAATTCGAGCCGAACTATGAAGGCCCGTACATCATAGACAAGGTCTACCATGGTGGAGCCGATCTACTCATGGATATGCACGGTGAAAGACCTTTCAAGCCCATAAATGGTCGCTTCCTGAAGAAATACTACGCCTAATGAGTTACGGCCTAGGTCAATGATAGATGACGACGACTATGTCCGCTCTCTATCTTCCCAAGCCCAAAACTCTATAAGTAGTAGCTGGCCAACGGACCAAAACATCCTTAAACTAATGACGGACCACTACGTCCTAAAACTAGCTGACGACCGAAACGTCTTTAAACTACTACCGCAGCATCCTCAGGCTGACGAGATAAAAAAAGGAATAAAAAAAATAAAAAATAAAAAATATAATAATAAAGACGGTATGTCCATAAGCAAAATGGGCACGGATGAAAACCCGAAAGGGCTCCGTGAGTAAAAACAGCAGGGCTACCGGCGAGTGTTCGTGAAAACCCAAAAGGGCGCGACCTCGTTAGAAAAAAGAATAAAAAGAATAAAAAAAAAGACGGTATGTCCATAAGCAAAGTGGGCACGGATGAAAACCGGAAAGGGCTCCGTGAGTAAAAACAGCAGGGCTACCGGCGAGTGTTTGTGAAAACCCGAAAGGGCGCAACCTCGTTAAAGGACACTTACAGGGTCCTCTCGACTTTGTAAGGAGAAACCACCCGCGTGAGATCCTTACGACTCACAAGGGAGCATCACACTTAGGGATCCTCATGATTCCTAAGGAGAATTACACTTGCGAGATCCTCACGACTCGTAAGGAGAATTCTCTTATGGGACCCTCACGGCTCATAAGATTTGAAAGTCTTAAGTTACAGAAACCTTAACCTGTTCTTAAGAAACTCCCACAACCTTCGATATGGCCCTACAAGTGGCTCAATACTGACCTTTGTATACAATCCACGGGCGCGAATAAACATTTCCCTGACTAAGTCCCACCCGTGGCTAGGGATATGTCCATATGGTGAACAACCCTTATAGGTCCTCTCGACTTATAAGGAGAAAACCCTTTTGTAAAATCCTTACGACTTACAGGGGAACATACACTTAGGAATCCCCATGATTCCTAAGGAGAAAACACATCTACGAGATCCTTACGACTTGTAGGGAGAAATACCTTTGTGGGACCCTTACGGCTCATAAAGTCAAAAGCCTTAGTCGACAGAATCCTAACCCTGTTCGCTAATCCACCTTTGTTCGACATCGACAGAGGCAAATGATAATTCGCTCCTGGCAATATCCCAGTTGTAGCGATGCCGATGCCTAAACTGGTATCAAATCCCAAGCCCTTTCATGGCAAATGATGATTCGCTCCTGGCAATATTCCAGTTGTAGCGATGCTGATGCTGAGATTGGCGTCAGATTCCAAGTTCCACACCCGCGATAAAAAAAATCAACGAGCCATACGTGCATACGAAATAGCCGAAATGATGGGGCAACTTGCAATAAAAAGCAGCAAGTAAAAATGTATGCATGCAAAATAGCCGAAATGATTGGGCAACTCGCAATAAAAAGCAGCGAGTGAAAATAAAATAAATAGCCAAAATGATTGGGCAACTCGCAATAAAAAGCAGCGAGTGAAAATAAAATAAATAGCTGAAATGATTGGGCACCGTGAAAAATAGCCGAAATGATTGGGCAATCGCGACCTTCGCGATATAAAAGCTGAAATGATAGAGCATCGCGGAAATAAAATAATAATATGAAAATGAATGAAACTTTTGCCCTACAGGCGATATCATAGCAATCCCTGTATACAATCCAGGGGCGCAAACACAGAAGGAAACATATCTTCCCCCCATGCTCCATCAGAAAACGGAGCCAAGTCCTGACGGTAACTCATATAAAACCGGAAAGACCACCAGAGATCATCTCAACCCGAGGAAACCAGTGTCCTTGGCAAATAGCTCAATTCAGGGAAACTAGCGTCCTTGATGAGAACTTCTTGATTCGCGTCGGCCCGCAGAGAAACTAGCGTCTTTGCAGGAACACCTCGATTCGTTTCAACTCCGAGGAAATCAGTGTCCTTGGCAAATACCTCGATTCAGGGAAACTAGCGTCCTTGATGAGAGCTTCTTGATTCGCGTTGACCCGCAGAGAAACTAGCGTCTTTGCAAGAACACCTCGATTCGTTTCAACCCCAGGGAAATAGTGTCCTTGGCAACCTCCTCGATTCAGGGAAACCAGTGTCCTTGATGAGAGCACCTCGATTCGCGTCGACCCGCAGAGAAATCAGTGTCTTTGCAGGAGCACCTCGACTCGTTTCAACCCCAGGGAAATCAGTGTCCTTGGCAGCCTCCTCGATTCAGGGAAACCAGTGTCCTTGACGAGAGCACCTCGATTCGCGTCGACCCGCAGAGAAATCAGTGCCTTTGCAGGAATACCTCGACTCGTTTCAACCCCAGGGAAATCAGTGTCCTTGGCAACCTCCTCGATTCAGGGAAACTAGCGTCCTTGATGAGAGCTTCTTGATTCGCGTCGATCCGCAGAGAAACTAGTGTCTTTGCAGGAGCACCTCGACTCGTTTCAACCCCAGGGAAATCAGTGTCCTTGGCAACCTCCTCGATTCAGGGAAACCAGTGTTCTTGACGAGAGCACCTCGATTCGCGTCGACCCACAGAGAAATCAGTGTCTTTGCAGGAATACCCCGATTCGTTTCAACTCCGAGGAAATCAGTGTCCTTGGCAAATACCTCAACTCAGGGAAATTAGCGTCCTTGATGAGAGTTTCTTGATTCGCGTCGGCCCGCAGAGAAACCAGTGTCTTTGCAGGAATACCCCGATTCATTTCAACCCCAGGAAATCAGTGTCCTTGGCAAATACCCTGACTCAGGGAAATTAGTGTCCTTGACGAGAGCTGCTCGATTCGTCTCGACTCGTGAGGAAATTAGTGTCTTCGCGAGGACTTCCCGATTCGTCTCGACTTGCAAGATAAAGCCTTAGGCAGCAGGGATTAAAAAACTTATTTCCTAAGCACTGGGACCCTGCAAGTCGGTCTAAAACGGTCTCTTGCATACTATCTACGGGTCTCACTCTCCAAAGTCGAATCTCGACAAGGAGGGAAACAACCGCTTACGAGTCCTCTCGACTCGTAAGAGGGAAAATTCTCTTATAAGATCCTTACGACTTATAAGAGAAAACGCACTTAGGAATCCTCACGATTCCTAAGGAGAAAATACACCTACGAGATCCTCTCGATCCGTAGAGAGAAAAGTCTTTGTGAGACCCTCACAGCTCATAAAGTTGAAAAGTCTTAGGCAGCAGATCTGAACCTGCGTCCTAAGCCATCATTACCTCTTGAAGAAGCCAGGACAAGATGCTCGCGCTAGTATCTGTCAACTATGTTTACTAAGGTAGCATGCTAATAATAGAAGAAGGGAGAAAGCACAGAGATGACAGAAGACATTGCAAAAAAAAATGTGTATCTTTATTCATGAGTTCAATCAAGTACAAGGCGAATCGTATAAAAGAATAAAAGAATGGATACATCTTATTCAAAAATTACAAGTATATAATTGATACAAAGGCAGCTACTGGGAAGGAAGCGTTTTAAATAGCCCTATCAATTGCTCGCGCACTTCCTTCCATGCCTTCTCCTGACCGACCGCCACCGCCAATTCTGCTTCCACTTGAGCCCGCTGCTGCAAGAAGGATGAAAGCTGCTCCTCAACTGCCCGCTGAGCTGTTTCGCGTCCTTAGGCATCACGCTCAGCGGTATCGAGCTTCTGCTTCAGTGTTAGCCCATCAGAAATACTTTGCAGAAGACCTTAGCCTTCACCTGGGCAGCGTTCGCCTCAACCTCAGCACGCAGGCGAGCAGTTTCGCTTGAGGTCTCTTGGCATTCCCTCAGCCTTAAAGCCGCTTCTTGTTCCAAATGGCGGAAGTAAGAAGCGCTTTGCTCGATCCATGCCGCTCGTTGAGTGCTTGCGGCTAAGGTCTCGGGGGCAGGACGCATAAACTCCAGTTGAGGCAGGCGGGTCTCTATTTCCCTGCAGTGATTAACCCAAAACTCGATGACGCTTTCATTATGAAAATTTACAAGCGCCGCCAACATCGGGTTAACCTCCGCAGCAAAATCTGCGGCAGATGGGGGAGCGTCTGCGTCAAGCTCTTCGACGTATCCGCTCAGCATGCCCAAGCTCATCGCGGCACCTTTTGAAGATGGACGTCTCAAGAAGGGGCATGCCGGCATCATGATGTGAGGCTCAAAGAGGGCCGGAACCGGAACGACAGCTGAAAAGACAAAACGCAATCAGATGACGGTTCAAGAAATATAGGAAAGTCATCAATGAAGGAGTATACTATACCAGCTGCAGCAGGCGGTAAGGCCGGGAGGACCAGTGGCGCGGCTGATCCCTTATCTCCTCCTTCGATCTGTAGCACTGCAGTCAGGGCAAGGAAGAATCAGAAATAATTCCATTACTGAAAAAAGGAAGGATATTAATTGAAAACCATACTCACCGGCGCCACTGGAGGAAGCACGCTCCGACGGGAAGGAGAAATGTGGGTGCAACACCTGGTAAAGGTGATCAAAAAGCACTCCTGCAAAGATGCAGTAGTACAACATCAATACATGAATTATGCAGCCTAAAGATGAAACTGATGGGTTACAAATCCGTACCTTCCAACATTTGCGATGGCGCGAGAGAAGGTAGAGAGGTAGCCACCGTCAAGACAGTAACTGACGGCGCTCCTTCGAACAATGGAGCATCAGCACTGGCCGCACCTGCGTTAAAAACAAAGATAAACCTGTCAGGAAGGATGGCAAGATAAAAAAAGGGACGTTAACCCGAAATTTACCTGATGAGCCGCCAGCTGAAACGGAGGCGTCTCCCTCCTCCATCGACATGAGTCCATCTCCCGTGGCCTCATCACCAGACTCTACGGGGGCCATCGTCGTGCTCGCGAGGCCAGGAGACGGCGGAGGACTGTAGATGGGGAGAGCAATGATCGGAGAATTTCCAGACTCTTGAGAAAGAGCGGCCGGCTCTTCTTCGGGAATCATACCCGTCTCGCCCGCTACCCCCTCGGGCTCGGCGGTCATAGCCGTCTCGTCCGCCGTTGCCATAGGGTCGTCAGTCTTAGCCGCTCCCTCCGCTGCTGCCTCAGACTCGGCCGTAGCAGCCGTCTCATCTGCCGCTATCTCGGGCTCGGCATCGGCGGCCTTCTCAGGTATAGTAGGCGTGACCGTTTTGTCAGCCACTAGCTCGGGTCCAGCAACCCCGGCTACGTCACCCACCGTTGGCTCAGGTTCAGCTAGTGCCTCCCCCACTGTCCCCTCAGGCTCGACGGTTTCCGCCGCCCCTTCGGTTGGACTTGGCCCTGCAGGGCAAGATATATGAGAACCGATAGGTTTACAATTCTTACAATAAAGTCTCGAAAGACACGTTACCTGAGGTAGATTGATCGTTGGCCTCCCGAGTTGCACGCGCCGCCTGTCTACGAGCGTTAGACAGGGCGACCGGGGGCTCCTCGGAAGGAGAAGCAACGGGAATAACGGCACTTAGGCCTGCTCCTACGGCCAAAGAAGCTCTGCGCTCCTTCGCCTCGCGCCTCAAGCGCTTCCTCTCTTCACGGGCCGTCACGACAGACCTCTTGGAAGCCTCCAACAAGGTGTCGTCGTCCGCGTTCAAAGTTTCCTCCAGAGCCTTCAAGGCATCCATCATCGGCCTTTTGAGTCGGGTCTCTTGCGGCAATTCTGAAGAGGCCGAGACATCGGTAGTTGGCTCGGGAAGAGTCCCCGCATCGGCTTGCATAATAGATCACGCGGTCCCTGCAATAAGACAAAGAAAAGGTTAGATTGACCATAACAAAGGGGAATAAAGACTCAATGAACCGAAATGTACCAAGACCTAAGGATGCTCTGAGTCGTTCCTCCTCTCGAAAAGTTTTGAGGGAAGCAGCGATAGCTTCTTCAGTTGAAATGCCTGTTAAAAAAAGGGGAAAGAGGGAAAAGGGTTAATCAAAGATAGTGATAAAAGCATGATGCAATAAAAAAAATACGACTAGTGATTACCCGATTGCGCAAGCTTAGCTAGCCATGCATCGCGCCTTGCCAATCGCTCTGAGGCTGTGATGGCGGCCACCAGATCAGTGTCGTCTGGCGGTGTAAATATCCTTTGTTGGTCCCGTACTCACCTAAGCCCTCGCTATAGGGAGCATGAGGTTCCTGACCGAACGCAACGTCGGCAGAGAGGATTGACTTCTTCTTCCTCTTCTGCACGCGAGCCCCGGGTGCACCCAAAATCAACTTACATTTCGTGGGCACCTTGGGACGACGGGTCCCAATGTCCGAACCCACGCCGGACTCCGGCGAAACTATGTTCACCGTCTCCACTGGAGCACGGGGCGCTGGGGGCGCGTCCACGGTATCACGAGGCAGCAATCTGCACGGAGGGCTAAGCACGCGCGGTGGCCCAGCTCCAGCATCTTTCAGCGGAGGAATGACCGGGGTCCTTGGCTTCAGGGGAGCCTTGCTGTCGCGGCCGGAAGGCGCACCCTTGCGGTCGACCAACATGCGCTTCTCTTCACGGATGACTGCACCCATGGCATGCCCATACCAAGCCACGTACACGTTGAGTATCCGTGGGACGCAGCTCGACTCACCGATGAAGAAGTAGGAGCCCGTGTTCAGCCGCATAAAGTGGTGTAACACGCTCCGTATCCCCTCCCTGGTGGCCGCGGGCTCTTCCAAAAACGCCTCCAGCGGGACCCCCTAGTTATAGCCTAGTTGCTGGGAAAACCGATTGGGGCTGTACCTCATGAAGAGCGCCTTATCATCCTGCCTGAACACCAGAAAGCCCGGCCGGATGGAGTATAAGTGCAGGATCTCCCAGGTTATCAATACAGAGACCCCGTCTTTGAAAATATCGTGCAGCGCCAACACTGTCTTGGAGGTATCCAGGCCAACGGTAATCACCTTGTCTTGGAAAGACATTGTCGCTCCGACCATGTGCGGACGGAGAAGCAACCCCCTAGCCTCCCGCGGAGATGGATTCACTATAGAAGCTCCGACTAACCGCATGACTCTCGGAAGTCTGCACTTCTCGTAAAAGGAGGGGCTCTTGTGAATCCCGAATACTCCGAGCACATGCAGTTCCATCCATGAAGTAAAATAGTGCATCGGGAAATTGGCGGGTTACACCCCGGGTTCATTCGCGTCCGCCGCCACGCTTAATCCATGATACAGGTGAGCCAGCCCGGCGATTCCGATCGACAATTGTATACCAACCACCATCCGGTACGCTGGGTAGAAGACGAACGGCCTAATGTAGCGTGGGTGCATGGGAAGCGTGAAACAGGACAGCCATAATCCCAGAAAGCCGAGGAAGAAGGTCTCTTCGTCAATGCCCGGGGCGGCGATTTCCGATAAGGGCATGATGGCAGCGTCCGGAAAGTAAAAACCTTGTTGGTCATTCTCCAATGCTGGTAGGCGATCTAAGCCAAAGCCGAAGGGGTCGTCGAGCTTGGCAAACTTTTCATTCCGCTGTGAAAGAATCTCCGGTCGAAGAAAGCGGGCAATAAAATCTACAATACTGACTCCCTGGATTCCTGATTCCAAGTAGAGACCCTCATATATATTCAGCACCCTCACCAGACTTGGAAACTGGTGTTGAATAGCATTCTCCGGCGTCAAATCAAATACCAGCGGCCTGGTGGCGAAGACGTACTCATCTGGAGGAAATAACTCCTCATAATGCTCCCCCCTCACCGGCAAACCAGATATCTCAGCAAATTCTTCCAGGGGGATGGAGACTTTCCTGTCCGTCAAGAGAAAAGTATGAGTGGGGATGTTCCATTGGTCCACGAACGCCTTAACCCACCACGTTGGAGGAGCAGGATACTCAAAAAGCGAGGCGTAAACGGCAGGGTACAAACCGATCTTCATCAGATGCGTCTTCTTCTCCGACAAGATATACCTCGCCCACTGCAAATATTCGGCCGATTGTCGCGGGGTCAATCCGAGGTTATAAGCCTGTCCCCAAGGGCGCACCTCACCCTAGCATATGCGTCGCCCCAGAATATCCACGGCCGGCGGCGGCTGCACGGGAATAGCACCAATTGAAGGCTGGAGGAGATCCTCCGAGTTCCAATTCACAACCTCCACGGCATAGTTCACCGGGGGTGCATCAGCATACGGGATCGACGAGATTGGCTCTGAAGGCGTCGCACAGGAGAAGCTTCGGCGACCCTTGATGATTTCGCCGTACCACCTACCCCACAGGTGAAGGTTCTTGTGCTCGGGGTCATGATCCTTAATCAGAGCGAAAATCTCTCGGTCCACCGGCGCATCAGGGAATCCTTCCTCTGAGCGAACAAACGGGAATGATAGGTCAGCAGACATGTTCCTACGAAGGGATAGAAATCAGCCGTCAGTGTTATAATTCCAACGCTTGGCATTTTTAAAATTTATACCATACCGCAATGAGGTAGGTAAGGGACCAAAGGGGGACTCACAAAATCTAGATGACGATGTGTCAGTTAATAAGACAGCCCCATCATTAGATGAGACTGTCAATTAATAAGGAGATCCCCAAACGAATATTCTCATCAATGAGAGATCCCTAGAGACAAGGAGAAAATCTCCTCTTTCAGAGCAAAACTCTGTCACAGAGTGACACTTGTCAAACTCTGGTTTCAAGGGAATAAAATTCCTCAAAAGATTAAAAGAGCTTAGCTCTGTGATAATGATAGAAATATCCATCAAAGGAAAATTAATTCTTAAAAATTAAAAATTAAAAAAAAATTGGGATTTTAAAGATCCATGAAAACTCTCAAGTGTTCTTCATTTTTAGATCAAAAGATCTATATTTTGCTAAAGAGCAAAGCTCTGTTCATGGGTTAAGAAACCCTGAAACAGATTCTTGAGAGCAAGGCTCTGTTGGTGAAACCCCAAAGGGGTTTTCTTTAGATCAAAGATCTATGAGAGCAAGGCTCTGTCAATTAAAATTAATTTAATTTAATTAAAAAAATTTACCTAAAAGTTTTAAGAGTTTAAATCTCTTGGAGTTCTTGAAAATAGAGAGCAAGGCTCTGAAGTTCTGAGATTAAAAATCTTGAAGATGGTGATCATCTGTTGAGGACCAAGGGTCCTATTTATAGGCGCTTGCGCCCCTTCAACTCCTCAGTTGATCTGACGGTTGGGATCTTGCCACCGCTGAACTCAAGTGTGCGCCACGTGAGCGTAACGGTGGGGGGGGGGGCATTTGTTTCCCCAATCAGAGAAAAGCTCTGCTTGAATTTCAAAAATTCAAAAAAATTGAAGTAACGCTTCAGATTCCTTGCGCTGCGCGCAATGCGCCACGTGTCAAAAGCTGACACGCCAGCGCTGCGCCCAAGGCAGCGCACCCAATCAGAGCAAGACTCTATTTAAAATAAAAATAAAGGAAGCAACGCTTCTGATACTTTGCGCTCTGCGCTGCGCGACACGTGGCAGCGCTAGCGCAGTTGCGCTGCGCGACATGTGGCAGCGCAGTTGCGCTGCGTTCTGCGCTGCGCGACACGTGTCAAGCGCAGGTGCGCTTGCGCTAACTGTGCCAGTATTTAAACAGAAAAATTCTGGAAAGATCTTTCTAATTTTATTAAAACAATAAGATTCTCTTCTGTAAAACAGGAGCCCTTGGATCAAAGATCCAACGGTAGGAAAAAATCCCTAAATCACTCAGAGAAAGATCTCTTTAACTGATTTAACAAATCAATTGGCACTATATAAAGGCCCCTAGACACCAAGTCTAAAACACATTGAAAGGGATTGACACAGAGAGAACTCACAGAAATCTTCTGAAAACTTTGAGAAAGAACTCAGAAAAAGAAAAAGGTAAACCTTTGAAAAAAAGAATTTCTTCTAAAAAGATCAATAATCTAAAAACAAGATCAAGATCTTAAATAAAAAAGAAAAGAAGAGATCAAATAATGAGAATAAAAAAAGAAGTAATATACTTCTTTATTAGATCTTTTGATCTACATATAAAGGCACAGCCTTTTGATGAACCATTGGTACTTAAATCATGAGGTAAAACCTCTTGAAACATTCTTTGATATAAATTTGATCAAGAAATTAAACAGTGTCCTGCACTTATAAAATTTGTACTGTTGTGCTCTTGGGTTGGCGCAAGCCACCAAAGAGCGCCACGTGTCAGCCCCAGAATAAACTGCGCTTTGCGTTTTACAAAAATGAGCTTTGCGCTCTTGGATTGGCGCAACTCACCAGAGCGCGTCACGTGTCAACAGCGCACTAGCGCAGCGCAATGGCGCAGCGCAATGGCGCAGCGCACTGCGCTTGCGCTCACCAGAGCATGACACGTGTCACCATCATATGAGTTTGCGTCTTGCGCTCCTCAATTGGCGCAGAGCGCCTGACAAGCCACGTGGGGCGCTGTCAGAGCATTTAATGCAATGCATTATCAAAGGGCAGAGCCCAATAAAAAAAGGGGACTATCAGATCAAACAAGAGTGCTATGCACTATTAAAAGGGGCAGAGCCCAATTAAAAGAAAAAAAGGTCTAAACATACCAAAATAAAATGCTTTGCAATATTTTAAAAGAGGGCAGAGCCCAAACAAAGGCCTAACAGGCCAAACGCAAATAAAATGTTGAACACTTTCAACTAGACTTAGCCCAATTCTGGCCGTAAGTCCTCAAATTAAATTGAACTGAGCACAAATGCTCTCTCAAATCAATTTATACCCGGTCCAAGGGTACATCTCAGAACTCCTCTGATATTTGTCGTTGTAATCCTTCAACGTCGTCAGAGAGGTGACGGGTCCCGACAACCACACATCGATACGGACTGTGGGGTCCTTAAACTCATGGACTAATGCGTCCTTAAACCAACAATACGGACTGTGGGGTCCTTAAACTCATGGACTAATGCGTTCTTAAACCGATAATACGGACTGTGGGGTCTTTAAACTCATGGACTTATGCATCCTTAAACTAATATTCGTCCTCAAAATAGGAATTTTGGACCACCATGTCCCTAAACTGGCAATGGACCACCATGTCCCTAAACTGGCAATGGACCACTATGTCCCTAAACTGGAATAATAGAGCCCAAATGCTCTTTTGTCGGATTTAAACGATCCCGTTAAGTTGATCTTAGTCTCAAACTGGACTAATGTATCCTTAACAAACGTTTAAGTTGATCTTAGCCTCAAATACGACTAACGTATCCTTAAACCAAAACCCCAAACCCAAATTTAAGAAAATACGGATTTGGACTAATCCACGTCCTACGGGCGACGACATAAATTAGTCTCCGTATACAATCCACGGGCAACCACAAACAAAACAAACACCCACGACACGAAGTGAAATTCTGGAGAAGGAGAAAGTTGTTACCGCGATGCGGTAGCGTAATTAACTGCAGGGGCTTGCGCCTGTAGGGAAGAGCGTCCCCACAATCAAAAACCTCTCAAGCGAGGGGGAATCTGACGAAGTCTGCTACATCGGCCGCATCCGTCTAAACCTCCGATACACGGTGCCATAAATCAACTTGGCATCTTCGGAGAGGTGGACGGATAAAACCAAATAGCATCTGCCCTGAATCTCAGGCAAGACGTCCATTCTTGGCCGCCATTCGGAGGGGAACAAAGGTACTGGATATTCTACAAGGAATACCGCTATGCAAAGCAAGAACTAGAGCTACCTGTTTTCGAAACAAGTTTCTACAACATCTTTAGGTTTCTTTTATTTCATTAATCTCATTAATGAAGTCCCATCATATAAGTTACCTAAGCATCACAGATAAATATAACGTACGCTTATACCATCCACATTCGCCTCGATGTCCCTTCGTGCACCTTTAGGTTAGGTAACTAACGGCAGAGCGGGGCAGGGCTAGCGCGGGTGTAAAACATAAGCAATGTCTGTATAATATATCACATATACTATATCCAGTATCTATCTCAACATATACAGTAATCATAAATCGCAGCAGAACACAACATATGAAATATTGGATATACTAGGATTTCCTGGTTTTATTTTAAGCCTGTATAAAACATGGATTCCATGGTCGTGATGAATAGCCGAACCCACATCCCTAGACCCCTACGATAGCGGTAAGCAACCCTACCAATTCTAGAGTTAGGAGACCCGGTCTCAACTCCTCGAGATGGTCTCCCACTAGACCCTAATACCCGGTTACTTGTGCTCCCCGCCTTGGGTCTATGCTAATGCGGAAAAGTAAATAATATACAATGGTGATATCATCCTCAACCCGGAAGTGCCCCAATAAAAGAATATTACATACAATGAATTTTACATGAATGAAAATGAAAAACTCTCATCTCACATAAAACCCCCAACTATTTAAACACGACGATCCAATATAACATATCACAGCAACGCATAACATCACATGTCATCAACGTAAGTAAATATGCGTATCCCAATTGCCATTGACATATAGCACCGAAACCGGCGATACACCATATATTACACTTATGGTCACAGAAAAGAAAGTGAAAACTACAACAGTTGGAATCCGCAACCACCTTAGACATCATAAACCCAAAATATCTCATACTTTGGATTTCATGCCTAACAAAATGAATTCCTTAGACATCACATGCCTAACAATTATAAACCCCGCATTTTAGTCTCGATATTCAAAACACCTTTTAATATCTAGTCGGGCAATTCAACAAGATTCCCGACATCCTGATCGAATGCTCGTCGTAAACTTTAGTAGACGGCCGCACCCCCCGATGCCGTCGACGAAGTGCACTAAGGCGGAATACCGCTGCCACGAGCACTCGAACGGATGCTTTTGGCGATGGGGTTCTTCTACAGTCACTTGGTCGAGGCTATCTAATAAGGTTACCCGGCGAGTATCCGCGTACGCTACGTGATTGCGACGGACTTTTGATCACATCAAAATCCCGTGGCAACCGATCAAATGAGAATAAATTGCTAGATTTATAACATTCAAATTAGTTATCTCATAACTACTTTTGTGGATTCCAAATATTGTATCCCATCACATGATACCCGGACGATGTTAAACTTTTTGATCGATTCATCAAAGTCCCACAATTTCCCGGCAGCTCAACACTTGAGCACAGTTCAATAATACTCAGAATATGCCACAGTACCTATGCACCAGCCGTAGAAGGGCAGATCCAAGCCTCACTCATGTCGCCACGGAACTGCGGCAAACCCTAGGGTATGACCGCGGTTCCGCGATCCAAAAAGTCGAGTTAGGGTTTCATTCTTTTAGATGGTTCATAGAATTACTTGCATATTTTTCCGAATACGTTAAACTTGGAAAAATGGGTTTTTGACATTCGGTCGAACTTTTAAATTTCGTCTAGACAACATGTGAATAACCCGAAACAATGTTAAAACTACAAATACGAAACACTCCGAATTGTTTATAGTGTAAGATTACATCTCATGCAAAATTAGCAAAAACAAACAACACCTGAAACATCAAAACCAAGTCACTGGAACACAGTAAAAATTCAGGCAAAACCAAGAAAAAGTGGCCGGCCCCATACCTCATGATCTCGGCCAAAAACCGAGCAGACACCCTGAAATTTTGACTGTGTTCATGATATATCCCATATAACACTCTGCACTTGTTTAAAAAAAATTTTGACAACTATTTAAAATCGACAGAAACTTCATTTTGGCGTTTCAAGTTTCGGAGTATTTCGGTTTCGTAATCTTAACAAAATCCGTCTAAATTTCTAGCATGGCTCTAATACCACTGTAGGGTTACCTAGGACGGCAGTAAGGTTTCGGGAGGTATCGTCCATGCCAAATTCAAAAATTTTCCGTTCTAGCTAACCCTAACTTAGAATCGTTAACTAGAAATCGGACGGAATGAAATGCAAACTACTTTGCAAGTAAAGTGAATACGGAATACAACCTTTGTAGACCGGTCCTTCACTTCAAAAGCTCCGTGTAGTATTCCCTTCACTGCGAGTTGTGATCTCCCGAACTCAAGAAAGGGTTGCCATGGAGAAAAGAACAAGCTTGCTTCGAAGTCTTCGAGGTCGAAAATGATCTACGTCGAGGAGACACTAGCTCATGCTACCTCTTCATTAATTGTGAGATTAGTGAAGCAAACACCCTAAACTAAATGGCAAGTAGTAGAGGATGATGAAGTAGGAAGTGGGCTCACTTTAGATTTATTTTTCTCACAAGGTTTCATCACTTATCAAAAATCAAGAGAGCTCAAAAATGAGGAAGACGAAGATGAAGTGATGAACAAAGAGATAAGGTTAGAAATGCAACCATGGTTGGCATATGTCATGCACTAACCATTGTAGAGACTTAACCATAGCTATGAGTTAAGGTTGGGTTGTAAAATATCTTAAGCTAGACAAACAAGTGGACTTGGTCAATGGTTATCTAGTTTGCACAAAATATCAACCATGACAAAAACCAAATGTTTGAATTACTTAATAAATATAAAACCTAACATAAACCCTAGCATGGTATAAGTCTCATATACCCATGTTGCATGTGTAACCAAGCATGACACACTAATATATATCATATATATAATAAGTGTGCATAAAGAAAACAATACATTTAATATATATCACACACACACACACACACACACCCCCCCCATATATATATATATCAATGTATCATCAAGTGAGAAAAATGAATACTTAAGTGAGCTAATATTAGTTAATGTAATGTAATATATCAAATATATAATTATACATTAAATTATTAAATCAACACTTGATTTAATAATCCGGTCATATCACATATAACCGACTAATATCTAATGTAATATCTTATCGAATCAACACTTGATCCGATAACCCGGCTATATCACATATAACCAATCGATACATATATCGCGAGAATAGAATGCTGTATCTCATAACGCATTAATCTCGGTCCTGCACATATCACATATGTGCACCTACTCCGTTTCGCATGAACCAGGAAACCTCTGTGTAGAACTCTAAAGACTCGTCAATACGCCGGCAGTAGGTGATGATCATATCAAACACCCATAAGTGCAAGCGGTCTGCTAAACGTAATGGCCACCAGGGTATTGAGCGATCAGAAGATCAACAAGCAAGCCTGCTCACACTCATGCGAATCCAATCAGTAACACTACCGTACATTCCGGTCTCTTCGTCTGATATGTCGCATATCTCGTCTAGGGGTGGTAAACGTCAGACCCCAGTAACTCGATAAGTCATGCCGATGTAAGGCTTATAACGGGTTGAGAAACTACTGATAACACTTACAAGTATATCTCTAAAGTAGCCCTGGCCAGGGACTTCCTGTTATAGCCAATCGAGCACAGCGCAACATCAACCCCCAATACCGAGAGAGACGAAACCCCTCCTATCGCTCATTGTCTCCATGTGATTCGGGACTATACCCAAAAGCCACCGTTTTGCACGTTCTCTTGAACGTGGTAAGGTGGAAATCAAAACACAGTGGGAATCACATAAGACTCTATGACGATCTCGGGTTTACAGACTAACCTGTACCAGTGTCACCAGAGAACTACCATCTGACGTGAGGTATAATACCATCTGGGAGTTCTCGGCGAGTCCGTTCAGTATACCCAGTCTCCACTGAGCACCCGTATACTGTCTCTGATGTCAAACACCAATGGATATGGGATCATCCATCGCCCATCTACATGGGTTGAGAAGCTATACGCTAGTCTACTCTGGTATATCGATGCCCTGTCTCGATACACCCACGACTAGGAACATTTGAAGGATGTACTTAACGACTACTCTGTCCCTACTAGTATGATCTGCATCATAGTCCTGGTAGTCAAGTACTCATCCTAAGGGCTTTATCAACATGTAACATAGAGACAATCAGAGTACATGTTAAGATAAAGTGCAACCAGATAGCATACTATCATGTCGAGCAAGAAAGTCCTCCCTATATATGTCCAAGCATCCACTACAATATACATCGTATGTACAGTAATGGCCTCTAGGGCATACATATAACTAACAATTCTTACCCACGATGCTAAGGATCAAAACCCTCGCCAAGGGGCAACCGGGCAGCTACCCTGCTCGGTTATCCCCGACTGGTAGTTCCCTACCCCACGACGCCGGGGATCTAAGCCCTCGCCAAGAGGCAACCGGGCAGCAACCCTGCTCGGTCTATCCTTAGCAAGCCTCCCTATGTCGTCCCGCGCTAAGGATCAAAGCCCTCACCAAGAGGCAACCGGGCAGCTACCCTGCTCGGTTATCCCTGGCAGGTAGTTCCCTACCCTACGACGCCAGGGATCTAAGCCCTCACCAAGAGGCAACCGGGCAGCGACCCTGCTCAGTCCATCCTTAGTAGGCCTCTTTATGCCCTTCCGCGCTAAGGATCAAAGCCCTCACCAAGAGGCAACCGGGCAGCTACCCTGCTCGGTTATCCCTTGCTGGTAGTTCCCTACCCCACGACGTCAGGGATCGAAGCCCTCGCCAAGAGGAAATCGGGCAGCAACCCTGCTCGGTCCATCCTTAGCAGGCCTCTCTATGCCCTCCCGCGCTAAGGATCAAATATCTCGCCAAGAGGCAACCGGGAATTAATCCTGCTCGGTCCATCCTTAGCAGGCCTCCCGATGCCCTCCCGCGCTAAGGATCAAAGCCCTCACCAAGAGGCAACCTGGCAGCAACCCTGCTCGGTTATCCCTGGCTGGTAGTTCCCTACCCCATGACGCCAGGGATCTAAGCCCTCGCCAAGAGGCAACCAAGAAGCAACCCTGCTCGATCCATCCTTATCAGGCCTCCCTATGCCCTCCCGCGCTAAGGATCAAAGCCCTCACCAAGAGGCAACCGGGCATCTACCCTGCTCGGTTATCCCTGGCTGGTAGTTCCCTACCCCACGATGCCAGGGATCTAAGCCCTCGCCAAGAGGCAACCAAACAGCAACCCTGCTCGGTCCGTCCATGTCTAAGCGATCTCCACCTCGACTTTGGGGCCATGGAGATACCGTCCCTTCACTAGTCTTTGCACACTTGGCAAATGATCGAATTCAACTCGACGTGCGATCGCTAGACGAAAAACCGACCTTACATGAAAGCAGTACCATGCAAATACAAATGTTTACCACAAACAAAAGGAAAATGCGCACGCAAAGAAACTACAAAAATATTTTTTATTCATAAAAAGTCGGAAGTCTTTACAAGGTATTATGGGCTCCCTAGCCTAACAAAACGCCCGGAGGCTTACAAAATTTCAGCGCAAAAAGAAAGGAGACGAAGAAGTTCAGGCCTTAGGGCCGGGGAGAACCTCGACGAGCCGCGCATCCACTACGACAAATGAGACGGTATCTTCAGGGTCGGCATCCACGGCGGGGGATTTGACACCGGGAGCCGGAGCGACCGACTTGTCCCCCACGCTCCCACCAGGGGCCTTGTCCCCCGGGACGTTTCCAGGGATGTTCCCCTACGCATCATCCTCATGAGAGTACTCCTCCTGGAGCTTGCCGTTAGGAAACTCCGGCATCTGGGCCTTGACAGTGTCGAGGGCATCGTGCCAAATAAAGTCGGCGGCAGCAGCAAGGTCGGCATAGAACAGGTCCGACTTCTTATAGCTCTCCACCGCCTTCGACGCCGAAACTCGGCATGCTTCGTCCCCTCCTTCACCGCCTCATTCTCCCTTTAGAGGGCATTCGCTGTCTTCTTCAAGGTGGCGACGAGCACCTGGGAGTCTTCCAACTGGGCTTCAGCGGCTCGGGTGGCCTCTTGGCACCGGGCGACCTCCCGACTTCCGGCGGCCACCCGGTCTTCCAGGGCAGTGATCCTCTCCATCCTCGCCTCTAGCTTCATCCTTGAGCTCTCCTTGCGGCCTGCGGCCTGCATCGCCAGGGTTATCTCCCCGTCCTCCATGTTGACAACGAGGGCGACGTGCTGGAGGACCTAAAGAAAAGAAAAAGGGTTAAAGAGGAAAGGGAGTTACCCAATCACAAGAACAAAAAATGCTGAATAAAGAACCAGATGGAGTGCGAACACTAACCTGCACGGCCTCTTGAGCTATGGCCGCCATTTGGGCCCGGAGGGTCCCCTGAGGGATTCTGCCCCCGGCCGACCTCTCCATCTCAGAGAGCAGGCTATCAGCGATGGAAATCCCCGAGGGCACCTCGAAGCGAAGCTCCCCATCGTCCACGAGGATTGGGGAAGCCGGGGAGCGGGGCTCCGTCCTGTGAAACCTCTTAAGGAGCGACGCAGGAGAACCAGTCTCGCCTCCCTCCTCGGGAGCCTGGGGCTCTTCCTCCCGAGCACGCTTTTGAACCGGCGCACGGCTGGACTCGGGGGCCCGGGGCGCACTTGGGCGCCTGGATGGAGCGGCCACCGGCGGAGCCGGAACCGACGACGGGCGAGAAGGGTCGGCGCCTCTGGCCTTCTTCCCCTTCTTCACGTCAACCACTGCCGCCCAAAATTTGCTCAGGTCTATGGGTCCTACATGAGGCAAAAATACAAGGAGTCAGCAATGCCAGGAAAAACGAAAGAATGCACAAGTCTAAACAGGTCACCTAAGAGCTCTTAACTTACCCGCGTAATAGGCGGGGCTGAGCCCGGCCCAATTGAGGGCCCGCTCAGACAGCAGCACATCAGCCCGAGGGAGGGGCTCCCACTTCGACACCGCCACCGTATCGGGATCATTCGACCGACTCACCCGCGGACAACTGGCCCCTTGCCACTGGGTGGGCACAGGCCAATCCTTACCCTCAGATGGCGCAATAAAGAAAAACTTCTTCCATTCGTGAATGGAAGAAGGTAATACGACGACCCCCGACCCGGCGGCGTCCCCCCGTTGTTTTCTAAGAGAGAGGTATACCCAGCTCGGCTCGCCCCTACAAGCGCCAGGGTGGTTTTTGTAGCAAAGAGAAGAAACGAGGAGGCTCAGGCTGAAAGGAATCTGACTCAATCTCAACCGGACCGGGAACCCGAGGAGGATCCTCCAAGAGTTCGGCACTAACTGGCTCGGGGCTAACCCAAAACAATTCAACGCCGCACTCACCTCGGGGGGGAGGGGGGAGGGGGGAAGGCAGACGCAACCCGGCCCAAAAAGCCTCTACGTACAAGGCAATCTTCTTACCCTGTCCTAGTTTGCCCTCTCCCCCTCCTCGGCCAGACGAAGCGAATAGCCGGGAGGAATGAGGAAACGAGTCTTGATGTTGACGAGCTCCTCCGCACACCTCAGCGAGGATCGCAAGCCAAGAACACCCGTGACCTATGCTCTGGGGACCGCCCCCGTTACACGACCCCGAGGGAACTCCAACTCAGAGGGGAAATAGAAAGAAGTAGAAGAGGTAGCTTCAGAAGACTCCCTAGACTCTACCCGGACTACATCTATAGACTCCTCGGAAGAAGACATCTACCATGATCAAAAGGAGGTGTCCTCGGGAGACCAAACACAAGGAATCCGAACTGAGGAGAAGAGCGCCGAGCTAACACGACTAGGGACGAGAAAATTATGAAGAGGTATGGGCCCTGATGGGGATCCCATCTCTTTTTATAGCTGCCGGCGTATGCATCCTATGGCTCCGATCGCCTCCCGCCAAAACAACGTTTCGCAACCAACGGCCGACAACGTTCCACCTGTCGCACTCACATTGGACGCGTCCCTTCGAGCACGGAAATGCCTACGGCACGTCTCTCCAGCCAACCAGCGCCAGACACGTAGGCTGTCACTTCGACGAACGTACACACGATCTGGTGCTTCCCCTTTAATGCGAGATCACTCCCCTGATCTGCTGGCGTCACCAAGAAAATACCACTCTCTTCCCGGGAATGCGCGCCAACGATATCTTCGAGTGAGAGCTCACCCCGAGTGATCGATCAGACCACTCTCGACCCGACCCAGGAACGGGTCGAGATGAGAGTGGGGGGCTAATGATGAGGCTCGATATCAGTGGCTCTCCAGATGCTGACACATTGCAGATGACGTGTCCCAGAACCTACGAGAAAGGATCAAGAACTTCAGTTGGGATCGCACCTCGGGCCTCCGGCCCGAGGAGTCTCCCGACCTCCGGTTGCCTTCTAGACCACCCTCTGGCTCGCCTCCGAGCTATCACAGAACCAAGATGCCTCGGCCTCCCGCTCATGCCCGAGCCTCCCGTCGAGCTTATCTTCCTCGGTCTCACCCAGACCGACCAATAGCACTGATCACAGGCGCCTCCACCACGGTTCTGCGAATCTCGCCATGCGTGAGATATCCACCGCCCACGATCCCGCGTTCCACGCCATCACGATCCCCCATTAACGAGCCTGTCTCATCATTAATACAGGATCTCGCCTATCACGCGGGCGTGACGCCAGGGGCGTAACAGCCGGCGTGATTCTCGCGCCCGCCTGCCCATTGCTACCGCTATATAAACCCCTCTCTCAGACGATCGAGGTAAGCCATTTTTATTCCACTAGGCCGTTATTCTGCCAAAATATCCCGTCTAACTTGATCGTCGGAGGGTCCTCGGTGGCACAACCACCCCGGGACTTCTTTGCAGGTAGCTCGGCCATAACTACTCAACACCTATTGAGATCCACACGCTCCAGGAGTCAACCCTCCAACTCAATATCAGCCGTCCATCAGCGCTCGCAGCAGATCAACAGAAGATAACATCTGAAGGAGATCCAGAGATCCATCAGGGACCCATCCAAAAAGTAAACTATGAGCAAAGTTTACAGCCAGCCAACTTGATTGTGAACTTCACAACCATATTATCCTCATATAAAATTTAGCTTGTCGCGCTCTTCATAATTTTGAAGTTATGGATTTTAGGCAAGAATAAACACTTCCGTATATGTGGTTTGTCCAAAGCTCGGGCCGTTTCATGGGTCACAACATGAATAGAGTTTTGCTATGATAGAAAAAGAAGATTTGTGTATTCCTCATCTCACTTTGTCATTAATTTTTTTCCTTATATTTTGGGAAACTGTCGCTAGAGAGAAGGGTATCAAATCATACACTAGTACACATCTCTCTCCTTTAAGTTTTAGGTTGTGCTTAGCACATGAAATTGAGAATTACCGGGATCCTTCCATTCCGGAGAATAGGATGGCCGGACATCTAAATCCAAGAAATCTTGAATTAACGTACTTAGTATACTTTAATCATTCCCGGTAATATATTTATGTGCAACCGTCGATCGGCGGCGAGCGGATGGCGGCAAGGCCGACGATTAACGATTGATTGGCAGCGGGCCAGTGAGCAGCCGACAACGGGCGGCAGGGCCGGCGACGAACTACGGCCGACAGGCGGCGAACATCCGACCTGTGGCCGAACGTCTGATCGGTGGCCAGACGGCCGGTGAACGATCAGTAATGACTGGCGACCGACCGACAGCAAACGCCCGATCGGGCGGAGGGCTGGCTGGCAGTTGACTGGTGGCAAACGGATGATCGGTGGTAGGGGCTGACTAGCGGACGACCGATGATAGGCTGCAGGGCCGGCCGACCGGCAGGTGGCGAAGAAGGCCGGCGGTTGATGGTCATGGCTCATTTCATGTTAGATGGGTCTATTTCGTGGTAATTTAGGTTAGACAAATATTTTTGGGAAAATATAATTACCATGAAATGAGGTCATTTGATTACCATGGTAATCCTATATTTTCAGGAATATCTTTTACAACTAAATAATCATGGTAATATTTCTGTTGGATTTAATTCATTATGTGGGTGAAAGTGAAAGTTTCCAACTTGTAATTACATACTTTGGTAACTTCATTAGGAGATGAAGGAGTTACATGTTTTGATAATTTCTTTGGGAGATGAAAGGTTACAAGAGAGCTTTCATTGCGAAGGTTGCATGGAGAGAGGCTTCATTGGAATGTTACATGGAGAGAAAGGCCAAGGGTCATTTTCATTCTCTATAAATAAGGGTGCTTGGCACACTCTTGTTTAAGCAATTCCTCCTCCACCCTTTCTACTAAAGAAAAAATCCATTCAAAAGGTAGAATTCTCCAAGTCCACTATAGAGCTTTTGGTAAGCGCACATCAGTTAGCTCTGTCCGCTGTTCCTGGAAGCGATTCATTCTTTGGATTCTTGCACTGGAGTAGCCGAATTATTGTAACGATTTTGAAATCACTGTACAAAATTTTTCTTTTTAATGTACAGAAGAGAGTATAACAGTCTGAGTTTAAAAGCAAGAACCCACTTGTAGCTCACTGGTAAAGCCCTTGCATTACTGTGATATAGCCTGTGTGTTCGATCCCCATCACCCACAATTATTTTTTCTGATTTTTCTTTTTAACTTTTTGGAAGCCCAAAAGTTTGCACGTGCAATACACAGAAAAATGAAAAATTAGAAAAATCAAACATGTGGAAAATGGAGTAAACACTGAGAAATACACGTGACACAAATCTCGAGACCCATCAACCTAAATCGACCGGCGGAAAACCCATCAAGACCGGCGCTGACGGTTCATATGGAGCCAAGTGTCCCCGGGCTTTGCACACGCACCCTTTCACCTACGCCTAACTCCACCGCACTGTTTGATTTCTCTGCAATCAAACATACACCCTTCCTTTCACAATTAAACCACATTTTAATACTTTTTAATCCACATTTTCAATTCCAAAACCCTAATTCCCCACTATAAATATCACCTCACATTTTGGCTCAGCACCATTCTAAAATTTCTAACTAAAAATCTCAAAAGTTCCTAGGTGCAAGTGGAGTAAAGAGGAGTTAGCAAGCGATTAATTTCCGACGGAGATCGAAGCAATATCCGGAGCTCCCGCGACACCCCAAAACTTTACTACTCTTTCTCCCGCTCTTCTTAGCATAATCAAACGGTAAGTCTCTCCCAAACCCCCTTCCTCTTCTTTGAAATTCTTTTTAATCAAAATCGGTAAAAGTGAAGTTAATACCGATATCTATTATTTAAACCCTAAAAACTCCCCTTTTTCTTATATATTGTTCATCCAAATTCTTACACAATACTTGTAATCTTAATACCAAATGTTTAGAATAAATTTTAACCAAGAAGATCATGTATGATAACTTTAATTTAACATTTTCATTTAAATACCATGAACTTTAATATCATCTCTTATAGTTTTTCTTAAACATGCCTTTTGGAAAACTTCACTGGGTAATGACCTACCTCTCACGTATACACTTGGTTCCATAGCACGATACCTCTTTTGTATGAATTTTTATTTCGAGGAAAATATTACATTAAAATACCGTATAAATCTAAAACCAGATTTCTTTTAAAGCGGTATTTTCTATTCTTTGCGATTACGCATCTACAACCCTCTTTAGGAGACCCGCTAATGGATGATGCGGATTATCGTACATCCTTGGGCTAGTAGAACGAGATGCAGATCTCCTCACGGAGCATTCGGTCTCGAAAGGATTTAAATATGGTTTTTAAGAAATACGAATTTTCTAAAATAAAATAAAATTATTTTTAAAATTAAAATTATATAAAAATTACAAATCCATATTTTCAAAATATAATAAACTTACATTTTTCTAAAAAATGAAAGAAGACTAAGTTTCAATAAAATATCATCAAGTTACCAAAAGACAAGTTTTACAATAAAATACAATGAACTTCCAAGGTTAATGGATTATCACTAAAATACCTCAAATTCTTAAAACTCATGCTCATGAAAACCCTAATAATATAAATAACCCCTCGAGATTTATTTTTAACTATATTATAATATTTTTCATAAAACCCCCTCGATTTATATAAAACAATATTTAAGGACTTTAGTAAATATAGGCTTAAGCGGGATTAATTCTCTTGAGCCCTAGAGAGCCGGAGAAAGTGAGTGCTTGCCTATTTAAGGTAGACAACATAACGAAGTTATCAATGGTAATTGTCTTGGAAAAAGACACAAATCCTGTCGTCCATGTGCAGCAGTTACCGATAACTCCCGAACCTAATTCAAAATCTAAATCAGTTTACAAGTGTCTGACTCAGTCAGAGTCCAATTCAAACCTGAATCTAAAACCAAACACGAATACTTGATCATGAATACTTGAATTCAAACATCAAAAGCAAACATGAATACTTGATCATGAACTTGAACACACGAAATCAATATCAAACTCAAACAGGTATACTTGACCCTTGATCATGAATCAGAACACTTGAACTTGACTAAATCAAAACATGAATATTAGAACACTATGGCTTGACTCGAACCATGACTACAACTTAACATGAATACATGAATACTTGATATCGACATGGACTCAATGTTGCCACTTGATGTATTCATGGATTCGAGCAAGGACTGTAAATTTATCGGTAATGTAGAATACACGATGTGTTGGGGTAGTTCATGCGTGAATCTAACCAAATCTCAGGAGTCCCACTAGATCATGAATCCATGTCTACTAACACAAGAAAGCTATCATGAGGGCCCGTGTTTTCTTGCTCCTGGATTACAGCCTGTTGAGTTTGGAATACTTCAACACTAGGTTGAAGTCCCGTTACTAACATTTGATTCGGGCCCGTGGTTCCTTACCCCTGGATTACAGCCTGATGGGTTCGAGAACACTCTTGAGATTGGTTGACATTCACCCTTAAACTTACGTTAAATTAGTGTACCCAAGTAGAGACCTGTTAAGACACTTACATTCACTTTATGTTCACCATACCTACATTACACGACCATGTTATACTCTGCTCATGTTATTCTGACCATAATAGATATGTAGATAGAACTGCATGATAAATATAATTGCCATGAACGACATGCTTAAACACTATATTTCATAGTCAAAATTGTTTCATGATATACACTTTCTTTATCGTTATACTTTATACTTCACTTCATTCCTTGGGGATTTATCGAGCGAAAGTTCGCTGACGGGCATTCCACCCACCTTTGTTTTCTTGGAATGTTCTTCAGATACTGTGGAGACTGAAGAGGTAAACATCTCAGAGGAGAAGCATAATCAGATAGCGACCCAGGTCTAGACTAGTTATCTTTTTCTCAGTTTATGTATGCCACCTGTTTAGACATTTCTTTTCTTGTATTTTCTTTCAGTTAAAATCATGTATTGTAACTGAATCTAATTGAATGTAAATAAAGTTGTTGAATTTTTTATGTTATTTTCTTGTCATTTTATATTGCTCATTTACGCTTAGCGTATTTATTCTGAGAATCGACTTTCTCAAAATAAATACATCGCGGGTTTGTCACATACCCATTTCAGTCTACTGGGAAGAGGAGCATGACAATTATTCTTTAAGCTCAACATCTCAGGATGCACAACAGTTCCATCTAATTACAGTCATCATCATCCAATCAGAAAAGTTTTATAATCTTTGGTTTTCTGTTCATTTTTTCCCTCTACTCCAACATTCTTAAAGCATAATTCTCTGCAAATGGATACTACTAAGCCAATGGGCATTGACTGTTTGAAGCTTGAGAGCTTCGATGGAGCTGACTACAATACGTGGAGGCATAAGATTACCTTTGGGATGCAACTCCTGAAAATTTACTATGTCATAATTAAAGAAAATCCAGACTTTGATCAAGATGAATAAGGGAGGGACAACCAAATGGGATTGTGATGATCACTTTTGCAAGAGTTGTCTTCTCAACTGCATGGCGGACCATCTTGCAGATGCTTATACTCACAAGGCAATTGTTAAAGTGATTTGGGAGTCTCTGGAGTAGCAGTATAAGGACAAGGAGAAACTATCAAAGACTCATCTTATTGACAAAATTTTAGACTTCAAATTTGAAGAAGACAAAGAAGTTCTTCATCAGGTAAAGGAACTTGAAAAGTTGTTATGAAATTAAATGAAGAAAAAATTAAATTGTGCAGCACTTTCATGACCAGAGCAATTATCAACAAACTTCCAGCTTCTTGGATGTCTTTCTCTACTGACATGCATCGGAGGAAGAAGCAAGTTTCTCATGAAGACTTGAAGAGATACATTCGCATAGAAGATGAGGTCTGAACTTGTTCCAAGAATGAGTTGCTTGCCAAACAAAAGGCTGCTGCAAATATATTCTTTGCAAAATCTGAAGGAGGTGGACCTAACAAGCAGAAAAAGAAACCTTGGAACAAGAATCAAAAGAACCTTAATGTGCCTAAACAAGAGTTCAAGAAGACTGGTCACTGCTTTAACTGTGGCAAGAAGGGTCACTGGGCCAAATCTTGTAGGCCGCCTAAGAAGGAGAAGGACTCTGTCAACCAAGTTGCTGATGTTCAAGACTTTGTTGCCATGATCTGTCAGGTAACACATGTTAACTCTTTTGACTGATGGTTGGACACCGGTGCTACCTGTCATGTCTGCAACAACAAGGAGATGTTTACCACCTACTCCGCTGTCCAAGATGATGTGTCTATGGCTGATCATTCTTCTGCTACTGTTCTTGATAACGGGACTGTTGTAATTTCTTTTACCTCTGGCAATACTCTTACTCTGAAGAATGTGAAGTATGTTCCATCAATTGCAAAGAACCTAGTTTTTGGAAGTCTGCTATATGATGCTGGGATGCGTCTGGACTTTCAAGGAGGTAAAGTTGTTCTGTCTTACAATAAAACTTATTTTGGTAATGCATATCGCACCAATGGTCTGTATAAGATAAGCATTGTATATTTTCCAGCAGTCAATGAAATTTCTTCTTCTGAGTACTTTACCGTCTTATGCCACCATAGACTTGGCCATGTTAATTTTAGAAAATTACTTAACATGAAGAAATTAAGACTTATAACCATCTTTGCGGGTGATAAACCTAAGAAATGTGAAGTTTGTGTGCAAACCAAAATCACAAGAAGGTCTTTTCCTAGTGTAACTAGAAATACCGATGTATTGGACTTAGTGCACTATGATACCTGTGATTTCGAGAATTTCATGACCAGGGGTGGCATGAAGTACTTTATCACCTTCATTGATGATCGCTCGCGCTTCTGCCATGTCTATCTGCTTAAATCTAAAGATAAAGCCTTTAGCAAGTTTGTGGAGTTCGAACTCGAGTTGAGAAACAGCTTGGTAGACTGGTGAAAAAGCTTAGAAGTGACAGAGGTGGCGAGTACCGATCCAAGAAAGCAGGAACTTGCTTCAAGGAACATGGAATAGTTGCAGAAACTACTGCACCTTATTCTCCACAGTCCAATGGTATTGCAGAAAAGAAGAATCGTACCTTTACCGAGATAGTGAACTCTATGTTGATTACTTATGGACTTCCCACCTGGTACTGGGGTGAAGCCTTGCTGATGGCTAACTAGATCCTGAACATAGCACTATACTCAAAAACTGATATCACATCACATGAACTCTGGTATGGTTATCATCCTTCTTTGAATAATTTTATAGTGTGAGGATACTTAGCATATGTAAGGGTTCCAGATATTAGGAGACCTAAATTGGGACCAAGAGCAAACAAATATGTGTTCTTGGGTTTTGCTAGAGATAGTGATACTTGTAGGTTTCTTGATCTTGGTATCAATTCTATCATAGAAGCCTGTGATGCTGGGTTTTTTTAGGACAAGTTCATCAAAGATAAGAATCTCTCTCTCAAAGATGTTCCTGAAAATGCTCGAGAAGATGAGTCTCCTACCATTATTCCAGAAGTTCAGGCAACACTAGAAGTTGTCCCTCCAGAAGTTGAAGTTCTTTCTAATACTGATGTTGCTGCTGATGATGAAACCCCAGAAAGTTTCGAACCTCCTTCCAAGCGAACAAGAAAGGCAAAGAACTTTGGAAAAGATTTCATTACTTTCCATGTAGAAGGTGATCCATAGACTTTTGAAGAAGCAATGGAGTCTCATGATGCACTGCTTTGGAAGGAAGCAGTGGATGATGAGATGAACTCCTTGATCCAAAATGGGACATGGGAGATTGTAGATTTACCAAGAGGTGCAAAACCAGTTAAATGCAAGTGGATTTTTAAAAGGAAGCTGCGTACCGATGGTAGTATTGAAAAATACAAAGCCGGATTGATGGCTAAAGGATTTACTCAGAAATAAGGCATCCGATTCTTCGACATCTATGCTCCACTATGTCGCATAACTACCATTCAGGTATTGATCTCCGAACAGCTATTCAAGGTCTTGTGATACATCATATGGATGTCAAGACTGCATTCTTGAATGGAGATCACATTGAGGAAATCTACATAGAGCAGCCAGAAGGCTTCATTACACAAGGTATGGAAACTAAAGTATGCAAGCTAATTAAATCTCTCTATGGTTTAAAATGGGCTCCAAAGTTATGGCATGAGAAGTTTGATGGAATCATCAGAAATGATGGATTCCAAGTCGGTGAATCTGACAAGTGCCTTTAAATCAAGTACGTTGAAGGAAAGGTTGTAGTTATCTGTCTTTATGTTGATGATATGCTGATCATCGGGATTGACTTGCAAATAGTTGCTTCTACAAAGAAGTTTCTCTCGACACAGTTCGGCATGAAGTATCTTGGAGCTGCTGATACGATACTGGATATCAAGATTCTGAGGACAGAGCTTGGCTAGGCTTGTCTCAGTCTCACTGCATAGAGAGTATGCTGAAAAGGTATGGATATTTTAATTTGCCTATGAAATCAGTACCTTATAACTACAACAGAAAGCTTCAAGCAAATACTGGAAGACCAGTAAAGTAGCTGGAATATTATAGGGTTATTGGCAGTCTGATATATGCAATGAGTTGCACAAGGCCAGATATTGCTTTCGTTGTTGGCATGCTAAGCAGATTTACTAGCAATCCAGGAAAAGCGCATTGGGATGCAATCTAGAGGTTGATGCGGTATTTGAAGGGTACTATGAAATTAAGCTTATTCTATTCTGGTTATCCGGCTATTCTTGAATGCTTCTCATATGCTAGTTGGTGCTCAGAGCCAAATGAGTGCAGATTAACTAGTGGTTTTATTTTCACCTGGGAGGTGCTGCTATCTCATGGAAATCCAAGAAGCAGACTATTATTGCACAATCATTTATGGAGTCTGAATTTTATTCATTAGCTTCTGCCGAAGATGATGCTGAGTGGCTCAGCAATCTTCTCAAAAATCTTCCATTAAAAGAACATCATGGTGCAGATATCACTATATATTGTAATAATCAGGCAACGAGTGCTGTGGCAGCTAACTCGATATTCTATGGAAGGAAGCGGACTATTCGTCTGAAGCATGACTATCTGAATGAGTTGACAAGTCACGGAGTCATATCAGTAATAGATGTCTGATCTTTTGAGAATATTGCAGATCCTATGACTGAAGATCTGAAAGGATAATCTGTTGTAAAAGCATCCATGTCACGCCCAACTTCCCGGTATACGGGCGGAGGACGTGACTGGTCCGCGACGTATTTACTGTGAAGTAAATACACTAAGCGTATCTAAGAAATATAAAAATAAAAGCACAAGAGACAAGATATAATAAAATAGCAACTTTATTTATTCACATTCTTTCTGTACAATGCATGGAAATGTAAATACATCTGATGAAAACAATGCTTAAACAATGGCATAATAGAAAAAGAAAAGTACTGGAATGAAATGTGTAAGCTAGAGCTCTGCGTTTTCAATAATCTGGTCCAAGTCCTCGATGCTGAGCTCCGTCTCTAGAAGGTCCGAAACACCTGACGACATTCAAAGAAGAAAGAAAGAGAATGTCGTCAGCGAACAAATCGCTCGGTAAGTCTCAAAGATAAGGGAGAAATAGAAAAGAAGAAAGAGAGCGTGTGTCTTTTAAAGTTGTATTATATTATTATAATATTAATGATGTTATTATCGTAAGTTTAAGAGTGAATGTCAACTAATCTCAAGAGTGTTCTCAAACCCAACAGGCCACAGTCCAGGGGTAGGGAACCACGGGCCCGAATGATATGTTAGTAGCGGGACTTCGACCGTCGCCGAAGTATTCCAAACTCAACAGGCTACAGTCCAGGAGCATGGAAACACGGCCCTCATGATTACTTGCTTGTGTTAGTAGACATGGATTCACGATCTAGGGGGATTCTTAAGCTTCTGTTGGATTCACGAATGAACTACCCCAATACCCCGTGTAGTTAATTGTATTGATAGTATTGTATTGCATTGTAATGTCTTGTAAATTGAATTGTATAATTGGATGACTTGCCAAAACCATGATATCAGTAAATGGATGTAACTGTAGAATCATGTATGTAACTGGAGAATCATGTAAACTGGATGATCATGTAAAATGGAATGTATATCCATGGTTCGGTTCAGTCAAGTTGTATAGATTGATAGATTGAATATATGGAATAATGGATTCATGGATTCGTGTTGAATTGTAATATTGTAGATTGTAGATTGTACTTGAATCATATTCAAGTCAGATTACAGAGAGACTCAATCTGAGTCAGACAATTAGAAAAGTAAATTGAAGTCCTGATTGTTTTGATGTTATCAATAACCACTGCACATGGGCGGCAGGATTTGTGTCTTTTTCAAAGACGATTACCGTGTTGATAACACCGTTTGTTAATTTTCTACCTTAGATAGGCAAGCACCCACTTCTCTAGCTCCCTGAGGCTCAAGAGATTGGTCCCGCTTAAACCTATGTTTACTAGGATCCTTAGGGTAATTTATAGAACTTGAGTGGGTTTTATGTAAAAATACTTTTATATACTTTTCAAAATACTCCCCAAGTATTTAGTTATCTTCTTTGAAGTTATCATGAATGTAGATTTTATACATGTGACATTTCTAGTAAGAACGACCTAATTTCCATAATATATGGTATTAACTTGTAATATTGATCTAGCATGGAATTCATGGTATTTTAATGTAAAGTGATTCTTGTGATTTTTGAAAAGAGTTGGAATATTTATATTATTTGCAAAATAAATATTTTAATGGTACTTATATATATAAATAATTTTAATATATATTTATTATTTCTAAAAATCTCATTTTCTTAAGATGTCGTATTTTACATCTTTCGAGACCGAATACTCCTTGCGGAGGTCTGCATCTCGTACTACTAAGCCCGAGGATGTGCGATAATCCGCACCATCCCGAACGGGTTCCCCAAATGGGTTGTAGCGGCGCTTTGCAAAGATTTGTGTCAAATACTAATCATTAAGGGAAATGGTTTTATTAGTAATGGTATTTATTTGAAAAGGTGTCGTTTTCCCGTATTCTATGTTTTCGAGGGTATTGTGCTATGTTTCATATGAGTGTGTGAGAAGGTAGGTTCGTTACCTCGTGATCTACTTAAAGGTATAGCAAGTTTAATGGTTTAAATGTCGAAAATGAAACTATTTGGTATTTTAATGAAAAAGTACGGTAAAATGGAAATAGCAATTTCTTTTGATATAGAACTTTTTCAATATGATTAGTTAGTATTTAATAGTCAACATGTAATGGTTTAACAAGATTGTACTAAAGGAAAAGCGAGATTTTAGGAAGAACCGAATCGGAAATCGGATTTGCTCCGATTCCGTCGGGTTTTAGAATTTCGTATTTTCAGAAAGATTAGAGAAGGGGAAAAGTAGAAATTACTGGTTTAGGACTTAGAGGAGAGGAATAAGAGTCGGGAGGAGGCGGCGGTGCGTCGTTTCATCGCCGGGATCTCCTAAGGTTGTCGCCGGAAATTTGCCGGAGCTCTGCCTCTCACTTCTTCCAAAGTACACTATGGTTTCTATGGATTTCTTGAGAGTTGGCTCAAAATTTTAGGGTGAAGGGGTAGTGTTTAGGGGTGGTATTTATAGGGTTAGGTTAGGGTTAGGGTAGATGAAGAGTTTAATTCAAAAAATGTATTAAAAATATATTAAAATGTAATAAAAGTGAAGTAATTGAGGTATTAAGAGGTCTCTGGAAATGGTCTGAGGATAAAATTTTGCAGGTATACAGGGGAGATGAAAAGACACATTTTTCATGTTGGGGTCGTCGCCGGAATCGGCCGACTCGGCCGTGACTTGGTCGGAGGCCTGAGTCAGCCGAGTCGAGGCCGAGTCAGGCGGCCTGAATCCCCCCCGACGGTTCATCTATTCTCTGGCAATGTTACATTTTTGGGTGTGGTGGGGTTTTTGTG
The DNA here is from genome assembly GCA_030015575.1 of Agapanthus africanus. Lineage (NCBI taxonomy): Eukaryota > Viridiplantae > Streptophyta > Magnoliopsida > Asparagales > Amaryllidaceae > Agapanthus > Agapanthus africanus. The sequence continues at coordinate 20,983,593 of CM057348.1, read as the reverse complement.
AGATATGCACGTGTAAACCCTTGGTATTCTAAAGGTTTAAAATAAAACAATATTAAAAATAATGTGGGGTATGGGATTTGAACTCTAGTGGCTTGGTTCAGCAGTGCAAGGTATTACCAATAAGCTACAAGCTCCTTCTTGTAATTATGGAGCTAACTAATTACTTAAAATAATAACAGTAAATATAAATACCCCAAGTATACATTAATTTTTAAGCAAATTTTGTACACTAAAAATGGAGTTGTTACATTATTTTAACTTGTAATTAAAAAGAAAATTAATTACTTATATCTTGTGCTCAGGCTAAAATACCCCTTTCTGGATTTTTGAAAAAATTGTACAGAAAATTGTACAGGAAATTTAGAGTTGTTACATTCTACCCTCCTTATAAAAATTTCGTTCTCGAAATTTGTAGAAGGAAAGTGTAACAAATTTTAGGACATTTGGTGACTGGAGTACTTGATAGTGTAAAATAACAAGGTGGTACAAGGGTTTGAAAGGGTTGAAAAGAATTACCCGGGTTATCCTGGCCAAACATCTCAGCTTCTATGGCCGCCAAATTGTAAGGCTGGCGTCTCGACACGTTTCTTCGTGCATGCTGGTACAATGCTGATTGTCGAGATAAAGGTGGTCTACGTGGAGGTGCTGCAGGAAAAGTTAACCGAGTAGATGGAGCTTGGATAGCTGGTCTAGCTGCGGAATTAGGATTAGTTCGGTTGTGTGGGCAAGTTCCTATGGTATGTGAGGATGATCCACATATCAGGCAAAGACCGTTTGCTCGTCGGAAAACCTCCATCAGATGTCCAGCTCTCTTGTAGTAGGTACAAAAGGTTGGGTTGGACCTGTTGATTGGTACTTCCAGTCTCCTTGGTATAAATGATGGTCCTAATGCGGTTCCTCCTGCCATCTGGTTGGCAGGGCGCTTCACTCCTGTAGACTGAGGTCTGCCCCTCGCCTTTATCACTGCCTCATAACTGCGGGCAGCTATCAGAGCCTCTTCATGAGTCGGAAATTTCCCTGTGGCTAGTGCAGCCTGGATTTCCGTGTCCAAACCTTGTTGAAATCGACAGGCTCTGATCTCATCCGTCGGTATCAGGTGTGCCGCAAATCTGTTACGGTCTTGTGTAAGCTGTGTAGTATGTGATATTTTAAAAAATTCAAATTACTGAAACATATCTTACCGACTGAGCATGGTGAACTCAGCGTCATACTCATCTACTGACTTGATCCATATCAAACCTTGTTGCAGATGAATAAACTGTTGTTCCATGTCGAACCTAGCAGTCACAGGGAAGTATTTCGTGTCGAACTTATCGCGGAAAGTCTTCCATTCAATGGGCTGATCAAGACGACTTTCTTCCGCCTTCCACCAGTTTCGTGTATTGTTCGTGAGCTGTAATTTTGCCACACGAACCCAAGCTATTTCTGGCACTTGTGCCGCTGCCAGATCATCTTCTATACTCTGAGCCTATTCCTCAGCTTCAAGTGGACTTCCCTTTTCTGAGAACTGTTTGGGGTGTAATGCCCTGAATTGCTTTACCCTAGGTGCTTCAGTCTCGGGACGGTTCAAGAGCTGCTGCTATCCCTCAAGGAGGCTGCAGATTGCCTCAAGCAGAACCGTTTGCTCATTAGGTGGAGTAGGAACGACAGGTGTGATTGGTAGTGGTGGTAGAGTATTGTTGAAGTTGGTGCTTGTGTTGTTTGGTGAATCCATAACCTTGAAGAAAAATTTGAGTTATGACAGATTCAAAATATTTGAAATGATAAGATTCAAGAAACATGAATTGTAAAGAATATTTTAGTTGCTGGTTCTTGTGTTATATTGCTTAGGTTGTTCACGCAGAACATAACTGCATGATAGAGTTTCATACAGCTCTGACCTGCATGGGCCACCAACAAAACCCGTCACGCCCCGCTTCCCGGTATACGGGCGGAGGACGTGACTAGTCCGCGACGTATTTACTGTAAAGTAAATACGCTAAGCGTATCTAAGCAATATAAAAGTAAAAGCATAAGAGACAAGATATAATAAATCAACAACTTTATTTATTCACATTCTTTCTGTACAATGCTTGGAAATGTAAATACATCTGATGAAAACAATGCCTAAACAATGACATAATAGAAAAAGAAAAGTACTGGAATGAAATGTGTACAATGAAGCTAGAGCTCTGGGTCTTCAATAATCTAGTCCAAGTCCTCGATGCTGGGCTCCGTCTCCAGAAGGTCCGAAACACCTGAAGAAATTCAAAGAAGAAAGAAAGAGAATGTCGTCAGCGAACAAATCGCTCGATAAGTCCCAAAGATAAGGAAGAAGTAGAAAAGAAAAAAGAGAGAGTGTAGCTTTTAAAGTTGTATTATATTGTTATAATGTTAATACTGTTATTATCGTAAGTTTAAGAGTGAATGTCAACTAATTTCAAGAGTGTTCTCAAACCCAACAGGCCACAGTCGAGGGGTAGGGAACCATGGACCCGAATGATATGTTAGTAGCGGGACTTCGACCGTCGCCGAAGTATTCTAAACACAACAGGCCACAGTCCAGGAGCATGGAAACACGGGACTTCATGATTGCTTGCTTGTGTTAGTAGACATGGATTCATGATCTAGGGGGACTCTTGAGCCTCTGTTGGATTCACGAATGAACTACCCCAATACCCCGTGTACTTATTGTATTGATAGTATTGTATTGCATTGTAATGTCTTGTAAATTGAATTGTATAATTGGATGACTTGCCGAAACCATGATATCAGTAAATGGATGTAACTGTAGAATCATGTATATAACTGGAGAATCATGTAAACTAGATGATCATGTAAATGGAATGTATATCCATGGTTCGGTTCAGTCAAGTTGTATAGATTGATAGATTGAATATATGGAATAATGGATTCATGGATTCGTATTGAATTGTAATATTGTAGATTGTATATTGTAGATTGTACTTGAATCATATTTAAGTCAGATTATAGAGAGACTCAATCTGAGTCAGACAATTAGAAAAGTAAATTGAAGTCCTGATTGTTTTGATGTTATCGGTAACTGCTGTATATGGGCGGCAGGATTTGTGTCTTTTTCAAAAACGATTACCGTGTTGATAACACCGTTTGTTAATTGTCTACCTTAGATAGGAAAGCACCCACTTCTCCGGCTCCCTTAGGCTCAAGAGATTGATCACGCTTAAACCTATGTTTACTAGGGTCCTCAGGGTAATTTATAGAACTTGAGGGGGTTTATGTAAAAATACTTTTATATACTTTTCAAAATACTCCCCAAGTATTTAGTTATCGTCTTTGAAGTTATCATGAATGTAGATTTTATACATGTGACATTTCTAGTAAGAATGACCTAATTTCCATAATATATGGTATTAACTTGTAATATTGATCTTGCGTGGAATTCATGGTATTTTAATGTAAAGTGATTCTTGTGATTTTTGAAAAGAGTTGGAATATTTATAATATTTACAAAATAGATATTTTAATGTTACTTATATATATATATATATATTTATATAAAAATAATTTTAATATATATTTATTATTTCTAAAAATCTCATTTTCTTAAGATGTCGTATTTTAAATCTTTCGAGACCGAATGCTCCTTGCGGAGGTCTGCATCTCGCACTACTAAGTCCGAGGATGTGCGATAATCCGCACCATCCCGAACGGGTTCCCCAAATGGGTTGTAGCGGCGCTTTGCAAAGATTTGTGTCAAATACTAATCATTAAGGGAAATGGTTTTATTAGTAATGGTATTTATTTGAAAAGATGTCTTCCCGTATTCTATATTTTCGAGGGTATTGTGCTATGTTTCATATGAGTGTGTGAGAAGGTAGGTCATTACCTCGTAATCTACTTAAAGGTATAGTAAGTTTAATGGTTTAAATGTCGAAAATGAAACTATTTGGTATTTTAATGAAAAAGTACGGTAAAATGGAAATAGCAATTTCTTTTGATATGGAACTTTTTCAATATGATTAGTTAGTATTTAATAGTCAACATGTAATGGTTTAATAAGATTGTACTAAAGGAAAAGCGAGATTTTAGGAAGAACCGAATCGGAAATCGGATTTGCTCCGATTCCGTCGGGTTTTAGAATTTCGTATTTTCAGAAAGATTAGAGAAGGGGAAAAGTGGAAATTACTGGTTTAGGACTTAGAGGAGAGGAATAAGAGTCGGGAGGAGGCGGCGGTGCGTCGTTTCATCGCCGGGATCTGCTAAGGTTGTCGCCGGAAATTTGTCGGAGCTCCGCCTCTCACTTCTTCCAAAGTACACTATGGTTTCTATGGATTTCTTGAGAGTTGGCTCAAAATTTTGGGGTGAAGGGGTAGTGTTTAGGGGTGGTATTTATAGGGTTAGGTTAGGGTTAGGGTAGATGAAGAGTTTAATTCAAAAAATGTATTAAAAATATATTAAAATGTAATAAAAGTGGAGTAATTGAGGTATTAAGAGGTCTCTGGAAATGGTCTGAGGATAAAATTTGCAGGTGTACAGTGGAGATGAAAAGACACATTTTTCATGTTAGGATCGTCGCCGGAATTGGCCGACTCGGCCGTGACTCGGTCGGAGGCCTGAGTCGGCCGAGTCGAGGCCGAGTTGGCCGATTTCCGGCTGAGTCAGGCGGCCTGAATCCCCCCCCGACGGTTCATCTATCCTCTGGCAATGTTACATTTTTGGGTGTAGTGGGGTTTTTGTGAGATATGCACGTGTAAACCCTTGGTATTCTAAAGGTTTAAAATAAAACAATATTAAAAATAATGTGGGGTATAGGATTTGAACTCTGGTGGCTTGGTTCAGCAGTCCAAAGTATTACCAATGAGCTACAAGCTCCTTCTTGTAATTATGGAGCTAATTAATTACTTAAAGTAATAACTGTAAATGTAAATACCCCAAGTATACATTAATTTTTAAGCAAATTTTGTACACTAAAAATGGAGTTGTTATATTATTTTAACTTGTAATTAAAAAGAAAATTAATTACTTATATCTTGTGCTCAGGCTAAAATACCCCTTTCTGGATTTTTGAAAAAATTGTACAGGAAATTTAGGGTTGTTACAATCCACTAGGATGGGCTTGAAGCCAATGCAAGGAAAGTCTATGTATTTACTTTGAGTCAACTTTTAGTTCAAAACTTAGCTGCTAATTTTTTTTGATTTTTAGTTTAAAAGTGCATAAAATTGTGTATACGGATATGGCATCCATGATCCTATCGTGAGCGAAGGTTAGTTATATAAAACCTTAATAAATCCAACACTTCGGAAGTGGGGTGTTAATAGGAGCACACCTAAAGAATTTACCTATGCTAAGGTGGAGTTTTGGCCGACTCCTATGGAAACTACTGAGTAGTTTCTAGAGCCTTATGTAGAATTTATGATAAAGCACATGACCACTAGCATGCTACAAAATAACTATAAAAGTGATATCATAGTTCAAAACATGACTACTATGGATATGCACTCAGATGAAGTTTGTGTGTGATCGTTGAATAGCATGTACACTATTTGATAGGGCTCGATATAGGTGATCTCCCAGATCATGACACGTGGCAGATGACGTGTCCTGGAGCATGCAAGAAAGGACCTACAGGGGCCGACCAAACTGCTCCATGCCCGTTCTACCGACGAGGCTGGCTCGCCTCCGAAGCCCAGCACAATTGGCCTCCTCGGCCTCACAGCTCGTTCCCGAGCTACCGCAGAAACAAGATGCCTCGGCTCTCCTACTCGTTCGTGAGCTCTCTTGCCGAGGTCATCTTCCTCGGTCCATCGACCGACGGCACCGTTCATAGGTGCAACCACCATCCCGCGAATCTCACCATGCGCGAGATCTCTGCCGGCCACATCCCACGTTTCACGCCACCACGATCCCCCATTAACAAGCTTGTCTCGCCATTAATGGGAGGTCCCGCTCATCACGCGGGCGTGACGTCGGGAGCGTAATGGCCGGTGTGATTCTCGCGCCTGCTGCACCTGCTACCACCACTATTTAAACCCCTCTTTCAGACGGCCAAGGTAAGCCAATTCTAATCCACTAAGCCGTTGCTCTGCTCGGATTACCCCACTAACTTGATCGTCGAAGGGTCCTCGGTGGTCCAACCACCCCGGGACTTCCTTGTAGGTAACTCGGCTCAACAACTTCAAACCCATTCAGATCCACACGCTTCAGGAGTCTACCTCCAGATCAAATCGTAGCCACTCATCGCCGCCATCAGCAGATCAACGGGAAGCAACATCTGAAGGAGATTCCACCCTTCATCAGCTGGCGCCGTCTGTAGGAATACTTTGATTCCATAAAAACAAAAGTTCGCCTCCCGATCTCACACCAATGGCGAGCGATCATCAAGACGATCCAAGCGCCAACCGTCGCCTCCCTCTCAACGGAGGCACAGACGAGCCTCCTCCGCTGAATGCCATCAACGCCCTCGTCGGTCAGATAGACCGACTCGCATCCTTCATGGAGGCGCTCGTCCGCGTCTAAATGGGGGGGGCAAAATCTTCAGGTCACCGCTCCCCCACCTCGGGATCAGGACCCCTACAGAGGGAGAGAAGATTCAGCCCGCATCGGCACGGCCGATCGCCGCTTCGCTGCCTCCCACGGCCGCGGATCCCCCGAGCCAGTACGTTCTGCGACCCGCTGGGCACCCAACAGCTCGACACCGAGGTCCGTCGCTAGAGCGCCCCACCGCGAGGTCTTTCGCGCGTCTGTCCCTCCTGAGGAAATGTCGGTCAGCTGGCCTATCACCAGGCATGACCGACACACCCTCCCCCGACGGGGCCGCACAGACGGGGCTTGTCAAGGTAACTCAAGAGCCACTTCACCCGGAGATTTGAGGAATCTCATTGAGAGAAACCGCGGCCGAAGCCAGACGCAGGCTGCCAATAGCAGGGGCCTGGGATCCGAATGAGCCAAGTCGTCGGGGTACCATGGCCGACTCGACGTCCTCGAGAAGAAGATCGAGAGTCTGCATCGGGAAGGTCACTATTCGAGCGACGGGGCTAAGTATGCCACCGAATCGCTCACAAAACCGTTCACCGAGGAGCTGCTCGTCGTCCACGTCTCCTCCCGCAACAAGCCTCCAAAGGTCTCCCTCTTCGACGGTAAATCTGACCCGAAGGACCACTTGGACGTGTTCACTGCGGGAATGAGCTTCCAAGACCACTCCGATGCCGCCCAGTGCCGAGCTTTCTCGGCCACTCTCATCCGTGCCTGGCGAGACTGGTTCCGAGGACTCGATCCGCGCTCGATCTCAACCTTTGACGAGCTGGCCACACAATTCCTCGGCCACTTCGTTGGGAACAGGCGGCAGAAGCGCACAGTCGACCACCTCTTCACGATTAAGAGCGGGGACAGGGAGACGTTCAAGGCTTACGTCACCCGTTTCTACAACGCCCTTCTCGAGGTCCCAGAGCACCGGGACGAAACGGTCATCACGGCCCTAAGGTCTGGTCTTAGGCACAAGGAGTGGTTACGCTCTTTTGCACTGGCGCAACCTAAGACCATGGCCGAGGTAAAGGGCTAGACCGAGCGCGAGGTCCAGCTCGAGTCCGAGGTGAACGCAAGCCTCCCCCGAGCAGAGCAAGCTGACCAGAAAAAGAGGGCAAGGGACGAGAGAAGAGCACCGAAATGGCAAAAGCCCTATCCTCCAAAGTTCCAGGAGTACATGCCGCTTAATATCTCCCAGACAGTACTACTTGAGGAGGCCAAGGGCGAAGGGTTCTTCAAATCCCCCCCGATCCCATGCTCAGCTTCGAAGCGAACCCGAGGCCCCTACTGCGGCTTTCATAGGTCGCTGGGCCACTTAACGGAGAGCTGCAAACAACTCCGAGATTATATTGAAGTGCTCATCCGTTCGGGGCACCTCGCAGCGTACCTGAGAGACAAGCGACAAGCTGACCGCGAGCAGGAACAGCGTCCCCCTACAGCCGAGCTGACCATCAGCCAGATCATGTAGTGTCAGCGGGGCATACGTTTGGTACCCCCGAAGCTCGGTACCCCATGCCGAGCACAGATACCAACAGACGTATGGGGGGCTCAAGCTGCATGAATAAAAGCATCTACTAGCATGTATTTTCTTTCCAAAGCAATGTACCATCTTCCTAAGATCTTTTGTTTATACAATAAAAGGATCAATAGAGCATTGCAGAAAAGAAAAAGAATTTTATTCATTCAAAAGGTACTATATGCTCCTCAGCCGTACACAAAAATGAAAAAAATAGTATTATAACAGCGGGGGAATGGGGTGCAGAGAGCACTGCTCGTGGTACTCTGAGCATATCTCCTCCAGCCGAGCCCTCGCAGCGTCTAACCTCTGCCTCCGATCCCCCTCGCGAGCTTCGGCGTCGAGCCTCAACTGGTAGCACTCATGGACGAGCGCTTCTGAGCGGTTTAGCCGACTCGCGGAGATTAGGCCGAAGCGCCTCAGAAAGCTTAGCTTGCCTATGGCCTCCTTGAACAGCATTTCGGATAAGGGGTTGTAAAGCCCCGGCGACGCCCTCCAGATGGAGTACATCAGCAGCTGAAGGAGGGAGGACCGCCGGGGAAGCAATCGGCCGAAGTGGTCCTCAATCCTGCCTATCACCAACTGCACCGTGTCCTCAGTGCAGTACGGGTCATAGAGGGAGACATCCTCGAAGCTTACGATGTCTTCGATGGTGAAGGGGAAGTCCTGCATTTTCTGCGTTTCGGGTGTGAGGAGGAAGCAAACAACAATCCCTCCGTTTTATAGCTAACGACGCATGGGAGTCCAACAGTCGCCCGCTTCACCCGCAACGCAGGCACCACGCGGTAAGCGTCGCGCCTCCCCATACGAAACCGAAACGATGAGACTCCAGCGCTTCGCCTTCACAGCGCCCTCACAACACGTGTCTTGAATGCTGTCCTACTCCTCGGTGCTCACATGGGAAGGTCGGACAGAGCCTCACCAAGAGGCAACTGTAACAACCCTAATTTTCCTATGAAATTATTTCAAATATTTTTCCAAAATCTATAAAGGGGTATTTTAGCTTGAGTACAAGATATAAGTAATTATTTTGCTTTTTAATTACAAGTTAAAAAATGTAAAAACACCATTTGTAGTGTATAAAAATTTGCTTGAAAATTAATGTATACTTGGGGTATTTACATTTTCTGTAACTACTTTAAGTAATTAAATAACTCCATAATTACAAGAAGTGTAGCTCATTGGTAATACCATGCACTGCTGAACCAAGCCACCAGAGTTCAAATCCCATGTCCCACATTATTTTTAATATTTATTTTGTTTTAAATTTTATAGAAGCCTAACAGTCAACACGTGATAACTCCAGAATTTTCCAGTACACATGAAAAACTAAATATACCAGAGGCTACACCAGACGACCCCTACCTCCCTGACCTTCGACTCAGTCCGACTCGGCCGACTCGGACGGCGGACCGACCGACTTAGGCCGGCGCCGCCGGCCTGACTCGGCCGGACGGCCGAGTCCCCAACATCAAAGTTGGGGTTCTTCATCTTCTAAACCCCCCTGTACACTTCATTTTCCTAGATCAGTTCCAGAAAATTCATAAAGCCCTATTTACTTCATTTTATTACAATTTATTACATTATTTTTACATTTTTTCAATTTAACTCTTCATCTACCCTAACCCTAGCCTAACCCTATAAATATCACCCCTACCCTCTACCCCCTCACCCCTAACTCTGAGCCAACTCTCAAAAATTCTCAAGAAATCTTGCGTGCTTTGAAATCGAGCACGAAGCGAAGCTACGACGAATTTTCCGGCGAACTTCCGACGATCATTTTAGGAGCTCCCGGCGACGAAGCGACGCACCGGCGACTCCTTCCGTTCTATCTCTTTCTCCTAGTTGTCCAACCCGTAAGTTCCAATTTTCTATCTCTCTTTTCTATTCAAAAAATTCGGATTTACAAAACCCGACGGAATCGGAACAAATCTGATTTCCGATTCGGTTTCTTCATAAAACTTCACTTCTCGTTAATACAATTATACTTAAACTCGCTCATGTTGACTATTAAACACTAATCAACCAAATTGATCAAGTTTCATTTCATAAAATGATGGCTATTTCAATTTATCGTATTTTTTACTTAAATACCACATTGTTTTAATTCTACATTTATCTCCATTAAACTTGCTATACCTTTAAGTAGACCACGAGGTAACAACCTACCTCCTCACACACTCATATGCAACATAACACGATACCCTTGAGAATTTAGAATACGGAAAAACAAACATTTTCATTTAAATACCATTTACTTAATAAAACCATTTCTAAAAGATTTAGTATTGATACATCTTTACAAATAAATACCAGTTATTATGAAAATAGAATAAGGTTGTGGGCATTCAGTCATTTATCTAAGCCTGACTTTATGGTGTCTAGGCTAGACAAGTGAGAAAGCTAACTTTAAAAGGCCTGTCTCACGGTGATTCGTGAGCGGATCCCTCCTTTCTTCACTTGTACTTACCTGGCCACAATTGGCGATGAAGAGGCTATTTGAGATATCTCACAATTTATCGCTTTGGACCAGTTAGGACCAGTCTAGTTGACTTAGGAGACCCTGGAACATAGAATACGGAAAACGACACTTTTTCATTTAAATACCATAATTAATAAAACCGTTTTCCTTAATGATTTAGTATTTATATAAATCTTTGCAAAGCGCCGCTACAACCCATTTTGAGGAACTCGTTCGGGATGGTGCGGATTATCGCACATCCTCGGGCTTAGTAGTGCGAGATTCAGACCTCCGCAAGGAACATTCGGTCTCGAAAGATTTAAAATACGACATCTTAAGAAAATGAGATTTTTAGAATATAAAATATATATTAAAATTATTTTTGTATAAATATATGTATATTTATCCTTAAAATACCTATTTTGTTATGATATAAATATTCCACTTTTTTCAAAATCACAAGAATCAATCTTACACTAAAATACTATGACTTCCATACAAAACCAATATTACAAATAAATACCTTTTATTATGAAATTAGGATATTTCCACTAGAAATATCACAATATAAAATCTACATTCATTACAACTCTGAAGACGAATAATAAATACTTGGGGTGTATTTTGAAAAGTATATAAAAGTATTCTTACATAAAAACCCCTCAAGTTCTATAATTTACCCTAAGGACTCTACTAAATATAGGTTTAAGCGGGACCAAGCTCTTGAGTCTCGTTAGAATCTAACTTGAATATGATTCAAGTACAGTCTACAATCTACAATCACAATCTACAATTTATAATATTACAATTCAACATGAATCCATGAATCCATTATTCCATATATTCAATCTATTAACTTGACTGAACCGAACCATGGATATACATCCATTTACATGATTCTCCGGTTACATCTGTTTACTGATATCATGGTTTCGGTCAGTCATCCAATTGTACAATCTATACAATTTACAATACAAGACAATACAATAAAACAATACAATTAAGATAACACTATGGGGTTTATGGGGTAGACTGGTACGGAATATGTTAAAGGTGGTACGAGGTGGTCACTTAAGACGTAATTACATCCATGCCGTTGTTCCGTGGTATTATCGACGGAGCCTTGTACTACAGGTTACCAAAGTCCCCGGTGTAAGTGGGACTCCTCTCGTATACACTGGCATCTTCTGTACCAAGCTACAAACAACATCGTTAACACAACATCATAACAATATAATACAACTTTAAAAGCTACTCTCTCTCGCTTTCTTCTTTTCTACTTCTCCCTTCTCTTTGGGACTTACCGAGCGATCTGTTCGCTGACGACATTCTCTTTCTTTCTTCTTTGAATATCGTCAGGTGATCTGGACACTTCAGAGATCGAGCCCAGCGCTGAAGACTTGGATCAGTTCAGTGAAGACCCCGAGCTCTAGTCATTGTACATATTTCCTTTCAGTACTTTATATTCCTGTTATGCCATTGTTTAGGCATCGTTTTTTATTCAGTTGTATTTACTTTTCATGCATTGTACAAAAGAATGTTAATAAATAAAGTTGCTGTTTTATATCTCTTGTGCTTTACTTTTATATTGCTTAGATACGCTTAGCGTATTTACTTCATAGTAAATACGTAGCGGACCAGTCGCGTCCGCTTCGCCGTATACTGGGAAGCGGGGCGTGACAACAACCGAGCAGCTTTACTGCTCAGTCCTTCCTCATGGAGCTAAGCCCTCAACAAGAGGCAGCCAAGCGGCTACCCTGCTCGGCTATCCCTGGCCGGTAGCTTCCCTACCCCACGACGCCAGGGATCAAAGCTCTCATGAAGAGGCAGCCCTGCAGCTACCTTGCTCGGCTATCCCTGGCTGGTAGCTTCCCTACCCCACAACGCCAGAGATCTAAGCCCTCACTAAGAGGTAGCCCTGCAGCTACCCTGCTCGGCTATCCCTGGCCGGTAGCTTCCCTACCCCACAACGCCATAGATCTAAGCTCTCACTAAGAGGCAGTCCTGCAGCTACCCTGCTCGGCTATCCCTGGCCGGTAGCTTTCCTACCCCACAACGCCAGGGATTTAAGCCCTCACTAAGAGGTAACCCTGCAGTTACCCTGCTCGGTTATCCCTGGCTGGTAGCTTCCCTATCCCTGGCGGGTAGCTTCCCTACCCCACAACGCCAGGGATCTAAGCCCTCACTAAGAGGCAGCCCTGCAGCTACCCTGCTCGGCTATCCCTGGCTGGTAGCTTCCCTACCCCACGACTCCAGGGGTCAAAGCCCTCGCCAAGAGGCACCGGGCAACAACTCTGTTCGTCCATCCTTAAGGACCCAAAAGCCCTCGAAAGAGGCAACCGCTTAGCACCAACCGTGCTCGGTTATCCCTGGCATCCCACCAGGGATCAAAGCCCTCGCTAAAAGGCACCGGGCGGCAACCCCGCCCGGACATCCTTAGTAGGCCTCCTACGCCCCTCCCGCGCTAAGGATGAAAAGCCCTCGAAAGAGGCAACCGCTTTGCATCAACCGTGCTCGGTTATCCCTGACACCCCACCATAGATCAAAGCCCTCGCCAAGATGCACCGGGCGGCAACCCCGCTCGGGCATCCTTAAGGATCAAAGCCCTTGCCAAGAGGCACCGAGCAGCTACCCTGCTCGGCCATCCTCAGCAGGCCTCTCACGGCCCCTCTCACGCTGAGGATCAAAACCCTTGCCAAGAGGCACTAAGCAACCACCCTGCTCAGCCATCCTCAGCAGGCCTCTTACGGCCCCTCCAGCGCTAAGGATCAAAGCCCTCGCTAAGAGGCACCTAGCAGCTACCCTGCTCGGCACCATCCTCAGTTGGCCAATTATGGCCCCTCCAACAACTAAGGACCATGAACTCAACAAGAGGCATACAGTCTATCAACATCTTAGCGATCTACACTTCGACTTCGAGGCCATGGAGATACCGTCTTACCGCCTGCCTTGGAACACTTGGCAAGAAAGCAGACTCAAGTCGACACGTAATCGCCAGACAAAGAGACGACACAACAGAAAGGCAGTCCCACGTAGATACAAGTGTTCAAACAAAAAGAAGAAAAATACGCATGCAAACAAGACTGCAAGAAAAATACCTTTATTCGCAAAAGTTAAACCTTTTACAAGGTATTGTGGGCTCCCCAGCCTTACAAAGTGCCCGGAAGCCTACCAAATTCCCGAGGAAACAAATAAAAAGAAAAAGAAATAAAAGACGACGGGCCTTAGGCCTCCGGGCCGGGCGCATTCTCGGGAAGCCCAGCGCCCGCCGCAGAGGTCTCCGCGTTGCCCTCACCGGGTATCTCCTCCTCGGCCTCGCCCCCGAGGTCCTCCCCCTGCTCCTCATCCCCGCGAGGATATTCGGCCCGGAGATCCTGGTCGGCGAACTCCGGCATCCGAGCCTTGACGGCGTCGAGGGCCTCATGCCAGATGGCGGTGGTGGCCGAGACTAGGACGGTGTAAAATTCTTCCGATTTCTGGAAGTTCTCCACCGCTTTCGCTGTCAAGAGGTCGGCTCATTTCGCCGCCTCTACCGCCACCCCCAGCTCCTTCTGGAGGGTGCTCACCGACTTCTTCATGGTGCCGACGAGCGCCTTAGAGTCCTGAAGCTTGGCCTCGACAGCTTGGGCGGCTTCGCGGAGCCTGGCAGCCTCCTGCTTCGTCGCCGCCACTTCCTGCTTCCCGTCCGCCGCCTCCTGCTTCGCGGCCACTAGCTCCTGCTTCCCGGCCGCCACCTCGGCCTCGAGAGCGGCGACCCTCGTCGTCGCTGCTTCCAGCGCCCGCCTCGAGCTCTCCCTCAGCGAGGAGGACTCGCCCGAGGCTCGGACCGCCGGGCCTATCTCTTCCTCCACCATCCGGATAGCAAGAGCGACGTGATGGAGGACCTAGGGAAATAAGAAAGGGGTCAGAAAGAATAAGGATCACCAAGTCTCACGAAAGATGAAACGAGCAAAGTACGAGTACTAATCTGCATGGCCTCCTGGACGATGGACGCCAGTTGCCCCTTCAGACTTCCCCCGGGGACCATGCCCCCGGCCGACCTCTCCATGTCGTGCAGAAGGCTGTCGGCGACAGAGAGCCCCAAGAGCACCTCAAAGCGGAGCCCCCCATCATCTACCAAGATCGGGGAGGCCAGGTCCTGCGGGGCTGCGTGGGGGAACCTCTTGAGAGCCGGCGGCAGCGGACTGGTCTCTGCCTCCGAGGCCGGGGCTTCCTGCCCCCGGGCCCTCTTTCGGGTCGGCGCCTTGCTGGGCTCTGGGGCCCGATCCGTGCTCGAGCGCTGGTGCTGGACGGATGCCGGAGGAGCCAGGGTCGGCGCCTGACGGGAAGAGCTGGCCCCTCTAGCCCTCGGCCCCTTCTTCGGCCTGCGCATAGTCGCTCGAAGGTGACTCAAATCCATGGGTTCTGTACAAGATGAGATAAAATGGGGTCAGTGACACAAGCAAAAATCAAAATAAATACAAGCCTAACTTACCGACGAACTGGGCAGGGCTGAGCCCGGCCCAACTAAGGGCCCGCTCAGAAAGCAACACATCGGCCCGAGGAATGGGCTCCCATGCCGCCACTCTCACCGCGTCGGGGTCATTGGACGAGTTTCCCTGCCAGCACCTATTCCTAGACCACTGGACGGGTACGAGCCAGTCCTCACCTTCTGGCGGCCCGACGAAGAAAAACTTCTTCTTCCAGTCATGGATGGAAGAAGGCAGGACGACGACTCCCGACCCGGGTGCACTCCCCCGACGTTTCCTAAAGGAGAGATAGACCCACCTCGGGTCGCCAGCGTGAGAGCCGGGGTGACTTTTGTAGATAAGAGAGGAGGCAAGGATGGACAGATCGAAAGGGACCATCTGCAATTTCAAGCGGACCAGAAACCCAAGGAGAATCCTCCAGGAGTTCGGCACTAACTGGCCCGGGGAAAACCCGAAGTAAGACAGCGCTGCAGCGACCTCGGGAGAGAAGGGCAAGCGCATTCCGGCCCAAAAGGATTCCAGGTACAGGGCAATCTCTTTACCCCGCACCTGATCTGCCCTCTCTCCTTCCTCGGCCAAACACAGAGTATACCAGAAGGGATATGGAAGTGGGCCCGAGCGGTGGCAAGATCCCCCTCGTACCTCAACATGGAAGGCACACCAGGGGCATCCGCCACCTCCACAGGGGATCCGCCCCTGACACATAACCACGGGGAGAGGATTTGACCCCCGCTCCCCGGGAAGACTTCGACTCGGTGGGAGAATCCCTAGAATCTACCCTACGACATCTATAGACTTACCAGAAAAAGACATCTAACCTGACTGAGAAGCCCTCGGGAAAGCAGAAGTTCCGACCTAAGATGAGAGCGCCGAGATTACGAGATGAAAGATGAGGGAAATATGAAGAGAGATAGGCCCCGAAGAGGGCCCCATCTCTACCTATAGCCTCCGGCGCCCGCATCCAACGACGATCGTCGACTCCCGCCAAAAAAACTCTTCACATTCGACGACCCAGATCGCTCCACCTGGCGCGCGCTCATTGGACAACATCTCATCAGACGCCAGAGGCCTGCGGCTCGTCGCGTCTGCCAACCAACGCTCGACACGTGGGCCGCCGCTTCGTCAAAAGTGTGCACGATCCGGCGCCCCTCTTTAATGCAAAAGATCTCGCTCTGATTCGCCTGCGTCATCCAGAAAAAGACAACGGATTGCCCGGGGACACGCCCGACGATATCTTCGGAAGATAGTTAACCTCGGGTGACCCGGTAGACCACTCTCGACCCGACCCGTCAGTTGGTTGGGATGAGAGTGGGAGGCTAATGATGGGGCTCGATATCGGTGATCTCCCAGATCATGACACGTGGTAGATGACGTGTCCCGGAGCATGCAAGAAAGGACCTACAGGGGCCGACCAAACTGCTCCTATGCCCATCCTACCGACGAGGCTGGCTCGCCTCCGAGGCCCAGCACAATTGGCCTCCTTGGCTTCACAGCTCGTTCCCGAGCTACCGCAGAAACAAGATGCCTCGGCTCTCCCGTCGAGGTCATCTTCCTCGGTCCATCGACCGACGGCACCGCTCACAGGCGCAACCGCCATCCCGCGAATCTCGCCATGCGCGAGATCTCCGCAGGCCACATCCCACGTTCTACGCCACCACGATCCCCCATTAACGAGCATGTCTCGCCATTAATGGGAGGTCCCGCTCATCATGCGGGCGTGACGTCGGGAGCGTAACGGCCGGCGTGATTTTCGCGCCTGCTGCACCTGCTGCCACCACTATTTAAACCCATCTTTCAGACGGTCAAGGTAAGCCAATTCTAATCCACTAAGCCGTTACTCTGTTTGGATTACCCTACTAACTTGATCGTCGGAGGGTCCTCGGTGGTCCAACCATCCTGGGATTTTCTTGTAGGTAACTCGGCTCAACAACTTCAAACCCATTGAGATCCACACGCTTCAGGAGTCTACCTCCAGATCAAATCTCAGCCACTCATCGCCGCCATCAGCAGATCAACGGGAAGCAACATCTGAAGGAGATTCCACCCTCCATCACTATTGGTGTAAGACTTAGCTCACCAATAGCTTAACTGATTTTCAAATGATCTAATTGGAGATTCGAGTCCTAGCAATATCTTCGTTATGCACATGAAACTAAAGCCATCTAAGTCAAATTTGAAACTTGTGGGGGATTGTTGGATTTAATTCATTATGTGGGTGAAAGTTTCCTACTTGTAATTACATACTTTGGTAACTTTCTTGGGAGATGAAGGAATTACATGCTATGATAATTTCTTTGGAAGATGAAAGGTCACAAGAAAGCCTTTATTGGGAAGGTTATATGGAGAGAGCCTTCATTAGAATGTTACATGGAGAGAAAGTTCAAGGGTCATTTTCATTCTCTATAAATAAGAGTATTTGTCACACTCTTATTTAAGCAATTCCTCCACCACCCTACCGTCTTTTGTACTAGAGAAAAAATCCATTCAAAAGGTAGAATTCTCCAAGTCCACTATAGAGCTTTTGGTAGGTGTACACCAGTTAGCTCTGCCTGCTGTTCCTGGAAGTGATTAGTGCTTGGGATCCTTGCACCGGAGTAGCCGGATTATGCTTTAAGCTCAGCATCTCAGGATGCACAGCAGTTCCATCTAGTTACAGTCATCATCATCGTCCAATCAGGAAAGTTTTATAATCCATGGTTTTCTGTTCATTTTTCCCTTTTACTCCAACAAATTCATGGCAATCTAAGATTACCGTCTAGATTACCTCTTACCAAACGCATAGGTTCCAACCATTCATATTTTAGGATGTAATGACCGCTGATTAGGTGGATCAAAATGGCTCCAAATTAACAACTCTTGCATGATATGTGACGGAAATCATGTTTTATTAGTGCGGTGGGTTCAGGGAATTTTGGGTGGTGATTCCGACATGGGAAATTTGCAAAGAAAACACTTTACAATTAATTGAATTTCGAATCGAATTGAAAATTGAGGAAGGGGGGAAACCTCTTCTTATAGGCAATTTGGCAGTGGTGAACAAAAATTGATTTCAACGAACTGAGCATGATAAAAGAGGCCAATAAAGTTATATTCCAAATCTCATAACGACCTGGCATCAGCTGAATTTCTCAATAACAAGGAAGAAAGAGAAAGCAGGTGTATAGTGCTACAAGTAAATCCTACTCGCAATCCGTCGATACATGGAGAGCACCACTCTAAGTCATTCTAAAGCCTCACGCGAACACACTATTATAGGGCCAAAAAAAGGGGATCATTTAATTTTGAAATTGATGAGTGACGTGGCTTTTTACTTTTTCAAGGAAATCAAACATAAAAACTTTATTGATTTATGTGCAATGTACGTAATTAAATACAACGTCATCATTATTTTACAACTGTGATGCACGTAATCAAATTGTCATGTCATTATCGTTTTATAAGTGCGATGCAGGCAGGTGGTTAAATTAATAAAGAAATTTATCATAAAAGTTTCTATACTTACGTGCAAGCAACGCACGTGCCAAAAACGCTAGTGTGTGCATAGGGGAGTGATCTATTGCAAACCGGTCCTTATTTTTTAAAAAAGGAGACCCTCGATCCATGACATATTTGAACGGACCGAACCGTTCAAGTTGAACACCCTACCCTCAAATGTGTGTATACAAAATTAAAGGATTTGAAGACCTCTAACCCATGTATCGAACGAGTGCAAAATGAATGTCTTTCAATATATCAACATAAACTCCATCTAATGTATTAGTTAGAGGTATTCAATTCCTTTGATTTTTCACTCACATACACTTAAAAGTAGGATGATCAATTTGAATGGTTCGGATCGTTCAAATATGTCGTCGTACGAGAGTTCCCGTTTTTTAAAAACGCAAACAGCATTGCAACTGACCAATCTCATATGCACACACCAAACTCAAAATGTGCACGCCTCTACTGCCAAATGAATCTAAACCTGCCATTTTCTATTCGCCTTGCAATAGGCGTGAATTGTGTAGGCTGATTTTTCTAAGGAGATATATGATTTTTGTTCTCTCCACTGTCCCTTTCTGTGAAATGAAATTCAAATCTCCTTGACAATGCCATATTGTGCCTATGCTTATTTTAGCAAAATATTCAACAGACTCGTATATTTCAAAATTTGCAATTGAATGAAATTCAAAAAGTCTTGACTGGCTACCTGCTTCCTGGAACCTGGTGGAGTCAAAGTTCAAAAATAGTTT
Source organism: Agapanthus africanus (assembly GCA_030015575.1). Classification (NCBI taxonomy): domain Eukaryota; kingdom Viridiplantae; phylum Streptophyta; class Magnoliopsida; order Asparagales; family Amaryllidaceae; genus Agapanthus; species Agapanthus africanus. Next base: position 20,964,431 of record CM057348.1, on the reverse strand, counting down.
AGGGGCGTTAGGTTTAAATAAGACTAGGTTATGACTCCTACGGTAAGAATTTACTCTAAAAAATTAGGTGTCTCTGGTCCGCTTCCTAAAAAGATTGTGTAATGACTGTGAAATCCTTATACTTTTCTTGTATTTTTCTTCTTTAGTAAAACCTTTTTCATTGAATCAAGTGTGTATAAATTAATTTTCTTTCTATTTATATGCATGCTGAATTCTTGTATCTCCTGATTATCACATTTTATTGTTATTTCGTAGGCTAAATTTAAATTGCATAGACAAAATATATGACATGATATTTATTTACCTTTATTTATTTTACTATTATTAAAATAATTAATTATCTTATAGAATATCATATATATTTCTTAAAGTATTTTTTATTAAGTTATTTTTCCTTAAAACAATTAATTATCTCAACTTATTAGGATAAAATTTTTATTATACTGTTATTATTTTTTTTGTTAAGATTAAATAAAAAATATTTTTCTACTTCTCTAATAAATATTTCTTTCTTTTGTTCTGCAGTAAAAACAAAAACACTATGACTCTAAAAATTCTTCTGCGTCTCTGTCATCTCCGATCTGAAGCCCAACGACGAGAAAATCGAACGAAGGGAGACAATAACTCACCCCTCGTCTCGGTCTAATTAAGCTATCCTTAAGGAACAATCCTAAATCGTACATTTATCCTAACTTCCCTCGTTTTCTTCTCTACATCTTTTGTTACAAACTTCTCCGAACTTGATATGCATACTTTTAACGGTGTCTAAGAGTACATATTTTAATCTATCTGGCTAGCTACTAATTATAAATATTAGTAATATAAATTGAATAACACTTTACGTAAATATTATTATTCTACATTATAACCTGATTTTTGATGACCTTTCATTGTAACTATATACAAAACTGTAACTTCCTCAATATACTATATATACTTAGAGAATAATGGAGAAAAGATGCCATAGGAGGGACTTTCCTCCTATAGCGTCGAAAAAATACACGCTTTCTCGTTTTTTCCGCCGATCGGCACCCACCATTTTCATCGTTATCATCTAAGATGTGGATACACCAAATTTCTTATGATTCTACAACCATTTCACCGTTGATTTAGCAATGTAAAAAGTTCTATTGTCGGTAAACCGTTAATTTGAACCCACTAAATCAACGGTGAAAAAGTTGTAGAATCACATGAAATTTGGTTTACCCACATCTTAGATGATGAAGATGAAGATGGTGGATACCGATCGTCAGAAAAAACAAGAGAGGATGTATTTTTTCGACGCCATAGAAGTAAATTCCCTCCGCCTCTTTCCTCCATAAACCTCATATACTTATTACCAGAGCTATGGTTAAGTTGTTGATAGATTAATAATCGATTGGCTTTTCTATGTATTTAAACAATATTATATTATATTACACTGTACATTGGAGCTGTAGTTATATTATATTATTATATTTATAAATTAACAAGTAAGTTTTTATTCTTGTTTATGTTCACAATGCACTCGAAGAAACCAGGCCTTATTTCGACCGGAGGATTGTTTTGACGCGCATCTCCTGTCGAAATAAGCCGTCCATGACTAAAAATTTGTTGATTTCGGTCAACACCTATTTCGACGCGAGACCAGCGTCGAAATAAATGTTGACTGAAATCAACAACTCTACTCGTGATATATCCTCTTTCCCCTCCTAAAAAATAATCTTTATACAATTTTCCTCCCTAAAATTTTTCCCCCTTCTCTCCTTTTCCACCGACATGCCTCCTCCATCCTCCGCCTCCGATAGAGCCCTCCGGCCGCTTCCGAGCCCCCTCCTCTCTGAGTACCTACGGTCTCTCGCCTCCACCTTCATCCACCAGCCTCCGAGCCCCTTTTCCTATCCTCTTCCACCACTTCGCCTTTAGCCGCCTCCGAGCCCCTTCCTTTCCGAGCTCCGGCCTTTGATCTACCGCTACTGAGCCGGCCCCTCGCCTCTGACGCCAAATCAATGAGTAGTTTTCTTAATTTAGTTAATTTGTTGATTTTTTGTTAAATTTAATTAATTTGAGGGTTGGTGTTAGAATTAATTTCATGGTTAATTTTAAGGTTAGGGTTAGGGTTAGTATTTTATTAATTTTAATTAATTTTAGGGTTAGTGTTAGGGTTAATTTTATTTAGGGTTAGGATTAATTTTATTTAGGGTTAGGGTTAATTTTAGGATTAAGGTGAGGGTTAGGGTTAATTTAGGGTGAGGGTTAGTGTTAATTGAGTTAATTTGTTATTAATTTTAGTTAATTGGGTTAGGGTTAAGCTGTTGTTAATTTCAGTTAATTATAGCCAGGAGAATATATATATATATTGTTGTTATTTATAGAGAAAGGAAATACTAAGCTGAACATTTGTAATTAAAAAATTTGTGTGATTGTAAGGTTGACGTTGGCATGATTGCTCTTGTTTCTTCGTATTCTATATGCGTTTAGTCTTCGGTACACAATTCTGCTCCTTTTAATTATTAAACACTAAATTTAGACTAAGTCATCATACCTAGATTAAGTCACCCATTAAATATTAATTAACCCGAAAACAACGTTGTCCTAATATAAATACTTGACATGACAATAACCAATTAGCTATATGCGTATTTTCTTTCACGGGTTATAATCAATTAATCATCATTACTTAAACAAACAATCGATGTCAGGTTCTTCATCCGTCCCTCCAAGAGGAAGGACTGTCATCGATGGATGACATCAAGAGAAGCATCCCTTACACCGTAGTGAAAGCTCTACACACGAGGATAGACTATGCTGGTTACGAAGGCAGTCTCTATCGATTACGGGAGGTATGAACTGGCCGATCAAGATCGATCACGAAATCCTTCGGCTCTTGCACTTAACCGTATTGGATGCGCTCCCGTCCCCCTGAAGAAGTAACCTATGACCACCATAGCGAAGCAAATCGTCGTCTCCACTTCTTTCATTCTACGGGTCTTCTTTCTGATCGCGCTATCGAGTACTCCGCAAGCGTTCTCTACCGCATCTTTATGCAACCATCTCGAACTCACACAAGATGTTGCGGTAGTTGATGACGCCATTACAGAGCGGATCAATTCTGTTGTTGCAGAGCTCATTATTGAAGAGAATTTATTTCTAAAATATTACTGATGAATTCTGGTGTTACTGTTCTCGCTATCTATTTTGTTTGCGATATTTGCGTGTCTGTTGTGAATGTGTTTGTACTATGTGTGTGTAATATATTGTGAATAAACATGTGTTTATGTGAGAGAGAGTGTGAGACTTACCTTTATGTAATATTCGTTGTATGAATGCGTGTTTATTTTAATGAATCCAGATACTTCGTTAATAATATCAATTGTTTGAGCAATTTACCATTCAAACTGGAAATTCCAAAACCCTAGACTAAATACTTCAATAATTGATGATATTGAAACGATAACAATCAAAACCAATTTATTTAAGTACATGATACTCGATGATGACTGTTTACCGCCGGAAACCGGACTAAAATGTTGGAAGGATGTCTAACCTGAATGCGGGAGCAGATACTATATGGAACATATCCGTCCACCTCTCCGAAAATACCAAGTTGATTTATGACACCCTATATCGGAGGTTTGGATGGATGCGAGCATTGTAGATTTTTCCTCATATGTGAGAGGTTTATTGATTGTGGGCCATTTTTTCCTGCAAGCGCAAGTCCCTGCAGTTAATTACGTCATCGCAACGCGATAACAACTTTCTCTACTCCATAAATCTTTGTGTGTCATGTTTTTTTGTTTATTTGGGGTTGCTCTTGGATTGAGTACGGAGACTAATTTATGCTGTCTCCCGTAAGGCGTAGCATTTCTTATCTTGATGAGGTCCATCAGTTCTCAGGATATTTATTTTTATCTAAGGTTCGTTAGCTTTATTGTAGACTAAGATCAACTTAGGTTCTGATTAAGGATTGTTAGTCGTGTATGAGACTAGGTCATCTTAAATATTTTAATTAATGATCATTAGTTTTGTTGTAGACCAGGATCAACTTAATTAGGAAGCATAAGCTTCTATACATGGCGTATATTAGCTAAATATCTAAGCTATGGCTTGTTGTTCATGTGCGCACGTGCATCAAGATGCGCACGTGCTTCGCACTGGGGATCCATGCTTTTCCCTTTCGGAGGGGTATACATTAATATGGGGTATGCATCCATATGTGGTACGCATGGGATGCGCATGCAGTTTCATTCAAGAAGTGTGCACGTGGGTATTACGTGATGTGCACTTGACTGAATTCAAGTAATGCGCACGTGTGTATCACGTGACGCACATGCATCTTTGTCTGTGGGGGTGCACACGTGAATATCATGCGACGCGTATCTGTATGAAGTGCGCATGTGGATATCACGTGACGCGCATCTGTATAAAAGTGCGCACATGCATATCGCGTGTTGCGCACGTCCATAGTTCACATCCTAAGCCAGGGTGTGCACTATGATGCAGAAAACTTTGGCTTTGAAAAAGATTGAGATCTCTATTGTTTGATTTAAAGTGGATTCATATGACACATTTAAATTCAATAAAAGTAAAAACTTTCAAAAGAAGCACTAGTTTCGATCTGTGTTTTTTGTGATCTTCCTTTTACAAGGTTTTATTTAAAGTGTTGGCTCTTAGAATAGATTTCTCATGAAAGCAATGACTTTTTGTATGAGAAAGATAAATTCTAAGATCGTTTGATTTTTATTTTATTTTGAGAAGCATTGGCTTCGTTATGAAAATCACTTGCTTTTTATAAAAGAGAGAGCATCCTCTTCTTTTTATTACCTAGTTGACTAGAGTTTCTTCTTCTTTGAGAATTTCGGTTCTTTTTTTAGAGGGGAGAACAAAAGCTCAGAGAATCCAAAAAAAAATCCAAAAGTCCCCTTTCATTATGGTAGGGTTCCTATTTATAGGAAAGGAATTGTTAGGGTTTGTTCCCAACAATCAGGTGAGTTTTGATCTCAATTTAATCCTAATTGATTCATATCAATGAAAAGTGACATGCGCACCATTGGATCATTGACCCAAAGATCAATTTTGATTATTTTTGTCAAGTTTGTTATTAAAAAAATAGATTTCAAATTGATTTATATCAATTTAGGATGCATGCGCACTATTGGATCATCGATCCTAAGATAAATTTTAATTGTTTTTGTTAACTTTGTTAACTGATAGAAGATTTTCTTCTAGAAATGATTTAACCAAGTACATGCAATGGCCTTTGCCATGCGCATGTTCCTTGCACATGTTGCATCGCATGCGATGACTTTTGCTATGCGCACGTGCCTTGCACGTCTTCTCATTGCATGCGATGGTTTAAACTATGCACGCGTCGCATCGCATGATAGGTGCGCATCTATTATATGTGCTTTAAAATTAGGTGCGAACAAATGCCCTCCACTAGTTTGCCTACGTAAGTATGTACATGGGTTAAGTAGTATACTGCTAGAGATTTGATGGCTTAGAAAACATGTTTATATCCCTGCCAACTGAGACTTTTTCTATCTTCATAAGCCGTAAGGGTCTCATGAAGTTATTTCTCCCTATGAGTCAAGAGAATCTCATAGGTGTACTTTCTCCTTAGGAACTGTGGGGGTCCTTAAGTGTACTTCACTTTTGTGAGTCGTAAGGATCTCATTCAGGTATTTTCTACCTACGAGTCGAGAGGACACGGAAGCGGTTTCTTCTCCTTATTGGTAGCTTGGTTAACCAATGAAGGATGTCTTACGTGCAACCTTGTCAAATGTGGCCTATGGATAGTATATGGTAATCAGTATGGCGACAGTCCGCAAGGCACCGATGGCTTAGGAGACATGTTTAGATCCCTTCCAACTAAGACTTTTCAATTTTATGAGCCGTGAGGGTCTTACAAAAGTATTTCTCCCTGCGAGTCGAGGATCTCGTAAATGTATTTTCTTCTTAGGAGTCATGGGGATTCCTAAACGTCTTTTTCCTTTGTAAGTCGTAAGGATCCTACAAGGGAGTTTTCTGCTTATGATTTGAGAGAACCCATAAGTGGTTTCTTTATTCCATTATTTGTGCTGAAGTACTTGGCTTAGTTTATATACTCGTCCCGGAGTGGTAGTTTATCCTCTTTTGATGAATAAATTTGGCCTAACGTTAAACATACATAACCCTTGTTAACCCAAGAGTCCGTTAGGTTTGTGGTACTGGGTGTAGTCCATCGTACTGTTGCGTCAGCTGATTTCTTCTCGGCTCACATCCACTCAGGTCGCAGTTTCGAGTAGCTACGCACTTGCCGTATCTCCTATCCAATTAGACGCAGGGATACAACGTCTCAAGTAATTTTCCTAGGCGAATGTGCAGATGGTCATCAGATGATTCAGTGTTAGGCATCACCATGGCGCTTTATATTAAGGTTAGGCTCTGTCTGGAGCCCCGGGAAGTCATTACCGCACTCTTCCGAGGTGGGACGGCGTCCAATGGTCTTTGTATCCATTGAGACCTGTTTCCTTCCTTCAGCGAAACATGGCAAAACATGCTGCTCTTTTCAAATATTTGTGCCCGTGGATTGTCTACAGGAGTCGATACTGACATACCTGTAGGGCAACAAATTTTTTTTCCACGCGATACTCTATCATTTCAACTTTTCTTATCGCAAAAGTCACGATTACCCAACTATTTTGGTTTTTTTTAATTCCCAGTTTAGCGAATTTTGGGTTAAGAATTTGGAACATAGGAGTTTGGGTATCGTTCGGTATCGGTATCACTAACACTGAAGCGTAAATGCCAGGAGCGACTAATCATTTTCCATTGTCTGTTCCGACAAGGATGGGTTAGAAAATAGGTTTAGGTCCTTGCTAACTAAGGCTTTTTTGACTTTATGAGCCGTAAGGGTCTCATAAAGGTATTTCTCCCTAAGAGTCGAGAGGTTCTCGTAGGGGTATTTTCTTCTTAGGAGTTGTGAGGACTCCTAAGCGGTATTTCCTCTTGCAAGTTGTAAAGATCTTACAAGAGTATTTCTCCTTACAAGTCGTGAAGACTCACAAGTGTTGTTCACCATGTCAAGGAATATCACTCGCCTTTGGTGGGACTTGGTTGGGAACATATTTATTTACGTCCGTGGATTGTATACAAGAGTCGATATTGGACCACTTGTAGAGCATAAACTTTGTGGGGTTATGATGGCTTAAGAAACAGGTTTAGATCCATGTATCCTAAGGCTTTTGAATTCTATGAGCCGTGAGGGTCTCATAGGGGGATATTCTCCTTACGAGTCGTGAGGATCTCGTAAGTGTATTTTCTCCTTAAGGATCGCGAGGATTCCTAAGTGTATCGCTCCTTTGTGAGTTATAAGAATCTCACGCAGGTGTTTTCTTTTTACAAGGTCGAGGGGGTTTGGCAAGTGTATTTTCCTTTCTTTTTATAAGTCTACGCCCTTTTGGGTTTTCACAAGCTCGCCGGCAGTCATGTTGTTTTTACTCACGGAGCCCTTTCGGGTTTTTATATGTGCCCATTTTGCTTGTGGACATGCCATTTTTTTAACGAATGTCTCGTTGGTGGAGTTTCATCGCCGGTGGGACTTCAAGGTAGCCTCGCCGGTGGGACTTGGGAGAGATATGGATCGTTTATGCCCGTGGATTATATATGGTGATCAATATGGAGATCTACCGCAGGGCAACACGTTAGTTTAGGGACGTTGCGGTCCATTGGGGACTTAGACCGTCCGTCATTCTAGCTTAGGGACATAGGGGTCGGTGGGGGATATAGACCGTTCGTCATTCCAGTTTAGGGACCCAGGGGTCCGTGGGGGACATAGACTATCTGTGCCCATGGATTGTATACGGTTGGTTATACGATCCATGCTATAGGGTGCAGTGTATTTGGGGTACCATCATCCGGTAGGGCTTTTAGAGTCTTGATTTTAGGAAGATAGCAAGCGTACACAAGCGTCGTTATCTATCATTGACCCGAATCGCCACTCTTTAAGTGTAGTATTTCTTGAGAAATCGACCGTTTATTGGCCGAAGAGGTCTTTCGCCATGCATGTCTATCAGCATGTATGCTCCACTTTGATAGACATGTTCTATGATGTAGGAGCTTTCATAGTTGGGCTTGAACTTTACCCGTTTTGTCCGGCTGGGAATCATCTGTTTTTTGAACACCAATACGAGTTTGTCTTGATGAAATGTTCTCGGTCTAATTAATCTTCCATATGCCCGAGTCATCCTTACTCTGTAGGCTTCGAGACTTTGTTGTGCTCCAAGACGGGTTTCATCCAATGCGTCAAGTTCTTCAAGCCGAAAGTGAGCATTTTCCTCATCAGTGAGCTCCTGTTGAATCGCCATTCGTAAAGAAGGGAGTTCAATCTCTAACAGGAGCACCACTTCCTTTTCGAACACCAATGCATAGGGTGTCGTTTTCATGGCCATCTTGAACGTCGTTCGGTAGGCCTATAGTGCTTCCTGTTGCTTGTCGTGCCAATCTTTTTTATTTTTGGACACCATCTTCTTTATGAGTTTGGTTAAGGTCTTATTGAAAGCCTCAGCTAGACCGTTGACCCTTAGCCCTGAGGTTATAGAGGAAGAACCGGAGGAGGGATGTCGGCAAGCACGGCAGCAGGAATCATCCGGAGCCAGAGGGAGCCCATTAGGAGGGGAGACCCCCTGCGGATCGAGAGTTCATATGCCGCTGAGTCACATTCGTCATCGGTAAGGAGGGGATCCACCAATCGTGCGGCAAAGCGGAGGATCATCTCCTCGATAGGAACTTCCCATAGCTGTCGACGAGCATGAGGGTGGTTGCAGGCCATGGCACCCAGTTGTTCCTTAAGATAAATCGCACTAAATTGAGAAGAAATTTCTCTGTGAAGAGAAAAGAAGGCCATGGCCTCAGGTTATAAAGAGGGGCATTAAATGCTGCGCATGAAGAATCCTGCATGGTGGGACTATTTCCGAGACCAAAAAAAGGGAAAGCATTGGAAATCAAGGAGATGGGACTATTTCCAAGGCTCCTTTTTAGCATTAAATGCTGCACACAGAGAATATGGCATGAAAAATTAAACAGTCCCATCAAAGGGACCCCACGTGCGGAGCACGTGAGCACCAAACTTGACGTGTACTGAAAAGTGAAATAGTGCTTTACCCACTAAACACATCAGCAGCAACAGTAGCAAAAGTGACAAAATTCCGCAAAAAAATGGGGCATGCAAACACAGAAGGGCACGATAAAACTTATCATTCATACTTTAAAAAGTTCATACAAAATAAAAAAGGGGGGAAACGATTACAACGGCAAGACCTCAGACGCGGGGCACGGATTGAGAAACTCAAACTTGGCTTTGTCCAAGAGCCTCCAATCATTTCGAACCATCCGAGTATATTTTCTCTCGCGGTCACAAGCGTCGGGGTCCTCACGAATGTCTTCTACCCTCCGATAGGCAGCAAGTATGGCCGACTGCTGAAAAGCCTGGTGCAAGAAATCAATGAGGTTGTCTCGCCTCCTCTTCGAGATTAGGCTCATCAGGTACACCGAATGTACCTTATCCTCGGCGGCGTCCAATGCCCTGAGCGGCACGATGGTGCAAAAGAGAGGGAGCGCCTCCCAGATCGCTAGCACGATGAGTCTCAGAAGAGAAGAGCGGCGAGGGAGTAGCCGACCATTGTACTCGTCGAAGCAGCTCATGATCTCAGCACATTGAGCGTTGGTGAACTCCTGGTTCTGGCTATGGCTCAGTGCACGAATATTCCCGTAAGAAACGATTTCGTCAAGATCGTACATATGGGCATCCATGATACTTGAAATAAAGATCATGAGAATCTATTACAAACCTTTTCTTCTGAGTTGTGAAGAAGATGACTCAGGGCGGTAAAACCCATGAAGTTCTTTAGGAAGAACTTAGTTCTTCATGGGAATTAAATTCCTTTTTGAAAAAGGGAATTAAATTCCCATAAAAGTTCTGTTCCAGAGCCGAAGCTCCTTGGGGATGGAATTAAATTCCATAAAAAACAACCGACATCTCATCTCCCTAAAAGATCAGATGAACCTTAAGAGATCTATTGTTTGAAGATTAAATGGTTTTATATTCCTGTTGAAGAACTTGAAGAAAATGGGTTCATGTTAAAAAGGTGAAACCCTTGATGTGGATTTAAAATCCAGAGAGTTTTATGTATGAAAGTTCTTCGTTCGTTCAAGAGTATTACTTGAGGAAAAGGGGATCCTTCGACAGAGTTAAACTCTGGAAAAATTTTGGAACAGAGAACTAAGCTCTGGAAAGGAGAATTAAATTCTGAGAAAGAGAAGTATGCAAGGAGGAAGATGAGCAAAGTGGAGGCGCTTCTGAAAAGACATGGGCATTTATAGGATGAGATGGAAAACGTTTCATCTACCCTACTCCCAAGGAAGATCCAACGGTCACAAAAGTGACAGCGTTGCACTCACGTGCAGACACGTGAGAGCAACGCTGTGGGGGCATTTTTTCCCTGATTAAAAATCAGGAAAAGATTCAGAAGAGGCATCACGTGCTCATTCGTGACCAGTGGTCACGTGTTGGCACGTGATGGTTAAGCAGCGGCACAGAGCATATTTGTTCTCTAATTAAAAGTCAGGAAGAAGCTTCAGAAGAGGCATCACGTGCTCACACGTGACCAGTGGTCACGTGTTGGCACGTGATGGTTAAGCAGCGGCCAGAGAACAGAGCGCAGAAGAAAAGAAGCCCATTCCAGGGGTCACGTGCCTACACGTGACCAGGGGTCACGTGCTCACACGTGACCAACGGTGACGTGGCCACACGTGACCGGCTTTAAAAGCCTTATTCTTTAACAGAATTAAATTCTGAAGAAAGATTCTTCAAATCTTTCCAAAATGAAGAAGAATTATTTGAAACCGTTGGATCAAGAATCTGAAGGTGATTAAATATCACCAATTTATGGAAAAATCTTGGACATGGAAAGATTTTCCCTAAATCTAACCGAAATAACAAAGATATATCTTTGGATTTAAAATCCAATGGGGAATAAAATTCACCTAATAATCTAAAGGCCCAGATTAATGATGAATATAAATCAAATCTCTCAATAAACAAATCAAATCTTTCAATGAAAAATTCGCTAAAACAGATTGATTTTTTTCCTTCTCCTATAAATAGGAGCCAAAAAGGGGGGGATAGAAAGAGAGAGAGATACATACAGAGAGATATAGAGCCTTGGAATCTTGAAAATTCGGAAGGAAGAATTTGATTCTCTGCAAAAGAAAAACCCTAGGTAAGAAAAGAAAAGAGAGGCTTCAAAAGAGAATTTAATTCTCAAAAGAGTTTAACTCTTATATAAAGAAAAGAACTTAGTTCTTTCTCTGGTTAAGGATCTGCAAAGTGCACATCTCCCCATGAATTGAGAATTTAATTCTCATTGGGTTGAGATCCTGCCATGCAGATCTAAAATATAGAGGAGAAATTGAGATTTGAGAATTTAATTCTCACAGAATGAAAGGAATTTAATTCCTTTAAGATAAAATTAGGGTTTAACCCTAAGAATTTAATTCCTTCAGAATAGACAGAACTAGGGTTTAACCCTAATTGAGAAATTAATTCTCTCAAATTTACAGGAATTTAATTCCCTTAAAAAGAAATTAGGGTTTCACCTTATACCAGAATCTAATTCTTTACATATATGGGGAATTTAATTCCTACAGAAAAGAAATTAGGGTTTAACCCTATATAAGAATATAATTCTTCAAAAGAAAGAAGGAATTTAATTCCTCTGAAGTTTATTACTAGGGTTTGACCCTATGAAGAATTTAATTCTTAAAAGATGAACAGATCTTTAAAACATGCAAAGAGTCAGAGTCACGTGCTACCACGTGACCCCTGCAAAGACCCCACAGAAAAGAGGTTTGAGGCAACGCCTCACGTGCCCCATGTGACCCCTGGAGCACACAGAGAAAAAGGCAAAAGAAACAGAAAAGAGCTCTAGGGCGCTCTCACGTGCTACCACGTGACCCCTTGGCTGAAGCTCTAACAGACAAACACCCAAATTCTCATCACGTGACAACACGTGATACTTCAAAGTATTCAATACTTTTGACAGAACAAAATAAAGGGAAGCAGGGAGCTCTCACGTGCTACCACGTGACCCCTCTTGCCTTAGTGTTTAACACTAAATTAAAATCTCTGTATCCAGTGTTAACACTGATTTGCTCTAGTGTTCAAACACTAATTTGCAGTGTTTAACACTGAATTTTATTTAGTGTTTAACACTAATTTAAAATCTCTGTTCCCAGTGATTAATACTGATTTGCCTTAGTGTTAAACACTAATTTGAAATCTCTATTGCCAGTGTTTAACATTGATTTGCTTTAGTATTTAACACTAATTTGAAAGCCTTGTTGCTAGTGTTTAACACTGACTATCTTTTAGTGTTAAACACTAACTTGCTAATCTTGATCTCAGTGTTCAACATTGTTGGTCTTTAGTGTTTAACACTAGCTTTAGCCCAATTGGCTAAGTTTCTAGAGGCAAAGCCTCTCTTTCAATGAACCAACAGAAGGCCAATACTCCAAACATGATTGGACTTAGCCCAAGCTGGCCATAAGTCCTCAATTCAAACTTAACTGGGCTAATGAGCTCATAATATTATTAATTGGTCTTGGTTCCAAATTGGGCCAAAGACTATTTAATCTACCTTGGTTCAAGGGTACATCTCTTCACTCCTTTGATACTTGGCGTTGTAATTCCTCAACGTCTTTTAAGAGGTGACGGGTCCCGATGACCATACATTGATACTGACTATGGGGTCCTTAAAATCATGGACTATGATATCCTTAACTTTGACCGTGATGTCTTAAAACTAATGCCGGACTGTGGAGTCCTTAAATCCACGGACTATGATGTCCTTAACCTTGACCGGAATGTCTTAAAACTAACAACGGACTATGATGTCCTTAACCTTGACCGTGATGTCTTAAAACTAACGTCGGACTGTGGAGTCCTTAAATCCATGGACTATGATGTCCTTAACCTTGACCGCAACGTCTTAAAACTAACATTGGACCGCAATGTCCTTAAACTACCTATTGACCGCAATGTCACTAAATTAAACAACAAGGCTCCCTTAATTGCTCTTTTGTTGGATCTAAACGATCCCGTTAAGTTGATCTTAGTCTGAAAATTAGACTAACGTATCCTTAACAAACGTTTAAGTCGATCTTAGTCTCGAATGAGGCTAACGTATCCTTAAACCCAAACCCCCAAACCCAAATCTAAGATAATACGGATTTGGACTAGTCCACGCCCTACGGACGACGACATAACTCAGTCTCCGTATACAATCCATGGGCAACCAAACATAAAACAAACACACACGACACGAAGTGATCATCTGGAGAAGGAGAAAGTTGTTATCACAATACGGTAGCGTAATTAACTGCAGGGGCTTGCGCCTGCAGGGAAGAGCGTCCCCATAATCAAAAATCCCTCAAGCGAGGGGGAATCTGACGAAGTCTGCTACATCGGACGCATCCGTTTAAACCTTCGATATGCGGTGCCATAAATCAACTTGGCATCTTCGGAGAGGTAGACGGATAGCACCAATTAGCATCTGCCCCGAATTTCAGGCAAGACGTCCGTCGCGCCGTCCTATTAGGAGGGGAACATGGCCGCATCCGTCTAAACCTCCGATACACGGTGCCATAAATCAACTTGGCATCTTCGGAGAGGTAGACAGATAAAACCAATTAGCATCTGCCCCGAGTTTCAGACAAGACGTCCCCACGTCGTCTTGGCCGTCTTTCGGAGGGGAACAGTCCATCCTTATCTGATTGTATCTGGAAGATCCATCCATAAACGAAAAAACCTCATGAATGGATATGTTGTCGATCATTGTTTACCGCCGGAAACCGGGAAGATTGACGTCTTGCCTGAATCTGGGGGCAGATGCTATTTGGTGTTACCCGTCCACCTCTCCGAAGATGCCAAGTTGATTTATGGCACCGTGTATCGAAGGTTTAGACGAATGCGGCCGTTGTAGCAAACTTCGTCAGATTCCCCCTCGTTTGAGGGGTTTTTGATTGTGGGGATGCTCTTCCCTGCAGGCGCAAGCCCCTGCAGTTAATTACGCTACTGCATAGCGGTAACCACTTTCTCCTTCTCCAGATGGTCACTTCGTGTCGTGTGTGTTTGTTTTGTTTTCGGTTGCCCGTGGATTGTATACGGAGACTAATTTATGTTGTCGCCCGTAGGGCGTGGATTAGTCCAAATCCGTATTTTCTTAGATTTGGGTTTGGGTTGGTTTAAGAATCGTTAATCTCATTGATACTAAGATCAACTTAAACGTTTGTTAAGGATACGTTAGTCTAATTTTAGATTAAGATCAACTTAACATGATCATTAGATCCAATAAAAGAGCATTTAGGTTCGATTGTTTTAGTTTAGAGACATTGCGGTCCAGTTTAAAGATATCATAGTCTGTAAAGTTTAAGGACATCATAGTCCATGAGTTTAAGGACCTCATAGTCCATGGTAGTTTAGAGACATCATAGTCCGTAAAGTTTAAGGACATCATAGTCCATGGAATGTCTGGTTGTCGGGATCCATCACCTCTCTGAAGACGTTGAAGGATTACAACGACACATATCAGAGGGGTGAAGAGATGTACCCTTGAACCAATATTGGTTGGGAGATCTGTAGTCTAATTTGGGACTAAGATCAAATATTTATGAGCATATGGGCTCAATTAATCTGAAGTAGGGTTCTGTGGCCACTTTGGGCTCGGCCCATTTAGTAAAAATGTTAAATATTTAACAATGCTGAGCATTGGTTTAGGCTCCGGCAAGCTTTTTGTTTTTTATTGAGTGCTTAGCACTTATCATAGCTCTAGGGCTTTATCGTTTAAAGAACAGTTTATGTTCTCTTAGCGCCCACGTGAGGAGCACGTGGTGCGCTTGACGCTGAGCGCCAGTCAATGAGCGCAGAGCGCTTCTTGATTTGTTGAATCAGTTGAAGAGATCTTTTTTCTAATTGATTTGGGGATTTCCCCACTGTTGGATCTTTGATCTTAGGGCTTCTGTTTTACAGAATGTAATCTTCTTGTTTTTTAACAAGATTGGGAAATATTTTTTCATGCGGAATTTATTCTGCACCATTGTGATTTTTAATCACCATCGGATCATTGATCCAACGGTACTCTGATTTACAGAGCAAAATCTTTTTGTTTGGAAAGATTCTGAAGAATGTTTTCTTAACAGAATTTTATTCTGGTGACTTGATGATTTATCATTTTCGTTGGATATTTGATCCAATGGTGGGGAACATTTAGTTCTAGCACTAGCGCACTCGTGCTCTGCACGTGAGCGATTCTTCAGAGCGCTGGCGCTCTTAGTGCTAGCGCACCCGTGCTCTGCATGTGAGCGTTGCTTGCTGGCGCTTTTATGAAGCGCTGTTTCATTTCAAATTTTGAAAATTTGAACAGAGCTTTGCTCTGATTGGGGGAAACAAATTCCCCCCACCATTGCGCTCACGTGGCCCACACGTGAGTGCAGCGGTGGCAGCATCTCTGCCATTGGATCAACTTAGGAGTTGAAACGGTTCTCAGTGCCTATAAATAGGACCTTTGGCCCTTAAGATGATCTCTGTTCATCTTCTTTCTTGTTTTCTGAGAATTAATTCCCCTTCAGAGCATAGCTCTTTGTCTTGAGAATTCTTAAGAGTCAAAGCCCTGCCCAATTTTTTGGTAAGATCCGAACTTATTAATAGAGCTTCGCTCTCCTTAGATCATAGATCTAAAAAACATCTTTTGGGTTTTACCCATTAACAGAGCCATGCTCATTTTTAGATCATAGATCTTCAAGCTATATAATCTTTTTATTTTAGGGTGATTTTAACCTATGAACTGAAACATTGTTCGTGAAAAACTCTTAGAGTTTGTTCATAGATCTTGAAGATCTTGAAGTTTTTAGTAAAAGCTTTGCTTTTAGGGTTCTTGATGGATTGCTCCATATTCCTCGCAGAGCCTTGCTCTTTAGAATTTTTGGGGGGAATTTTATTCCCCTCATAATTGATTTCGACAGGTGTCACTCCTGTCTGCAGAGCGTTGCTCTCGAGGAGTTTAACTCCTTGGCCTGAGGGGCCTTTCATTAAATGAGAAATCCTTTTAGGATTCCCTTCTTAATTGCATAAAATTAAATTTGTTGAGTGTTTTAATCTGCACTCGTTTTCTTCATGTGGATATCAAGAGTTGTTTAACTCCTCTTATCTATTTTAATAAGCTTTTTCTTAATCAGTCTGTCCACTAACTCTCACTGATTTTCTTTTTCAGACGTTATGGCCGCTCATTTGTATGATCTCGACGAGATTATTTCTTATAGAGACATTCGCGCACTGGGCCACTGCCAGAACCAGGAGTTCACCAATGCTCAGTGTGCTGAGATCATGAGTCGCTTCAACGAGTACAACGGTCGACTACTCTCTCGTCGCTCACCTCTTTTGAAGCTCATTGTGAGAGCTATCTGGGAAGTACTTCCTTTATTCTATTAAGGCATGCCACTTAAGGCATTGGATGATACCGAAGATAAGGTGCACTCAGTGTACCTGATGGGCCTAATCTCAAAGAAAAGACGAGACAATCTTGTTGATATTCTTCATCAAACTTTTCAATAGGTGGCGATAATCTCTGCCTATCGGAGGGTGGAGGACATCAGCGGAAATCCCGACGCCTGCGAGCGCGAGAGGAAGCACACGAGAATGGTAAGAGAGGCCAGAAACATTTTGGACGGCCTCACTTTTGAATTTCTCAATCCGTGTCCTGGATTTGATGTTTTACCATTGTAAACATCTTAATGATGCTTTTATTTACTATCTTTATCAATGTAAGAATTTTCCGAAGTATGAATGACAAATTTTTCGTTTCCTTTCCTTTATTTTCTGTATTAAATCTTTTCGTATGAATGGGCGTGCTCTGGATATTTAACTGAATACGAATCGATCGTTTCATTTGTTGTTTTGAATGGTATGTAGTTGACGCCTATAGATTAGGCCTTTGGTTATTTGACTCGGCACGGAGCAGTTTACGCATTCCTGAGTAGCACCTCCATTCCCATGGCATGTAATCTTGGCAAAAGTGGTCTCTAGATAGTATGTAGCTGTCCATCTTGGACTCTTTGTAGGGTAGCGATGGCTTAGGAAACATGTTTAGATCTGCTGCCTAAGACTTTTCAATTTTATGAGCCGTGAGGGTCTCATAAAGATTTTTCTCCCTACGAGTCGAGAGGATCTCGTAGGTGTATTTTCTCCTTAGGAATCGTGACAATTCCTAAGTGTGCTTTCTCTTGAGAGTCGTAAGGATCTCACAAGAGAATTTTCCCCCTTACAAGTCGAGAGAACTCTTAAGTGGTTGGTGAGTTGACTTGCTCCCGAGTCAAAGCATTGCTTCAATGGGGAGGTCGAGGGTTGACTTTGGCCGTGTTTCACGGGGTCAGGATTTACTTATTTCCACGACGGGGTCATGTGCTGACGTATTTCCGCGACGGGGTTATTTGCTGACGTATTTCCGAGACGGGGTCATGTGCTGACGTATTTTCGCGACGGGGTCTTTTGCTGACGTATTTCCGCGATGGGGTCTTTTGCTGACGTATTTCCGCGACGGGGTCATAGATGACGTATTTCCGCGACGGGGCCATGTGCTCCCGAGTCAAAGCATTGCTTCAACGGGGAGGTCGAGGGTTGACTTTGGCCGTGTTTCACGGGGTCAGGATTAACTTATTTCCGCGACGGGGTCATGTGCTGACGTATTTCCGCGACGGGGTCATTTGCTGACGTATTTCCGAGACGGGGTCTTTTGCTGACGTATTTCCACGACGGGGTCTTTTGCTGACGTATTTCCGCGACAGGGTCATGGATGACGTATTTCCGCAACGGGGTCATGTGCTGACGTATTTCCGCGACGGGGTCATTGGATGACGTATTTCCGAGACGGGGTCATTTGGATGACGTATTTCCACGACGGGATCATGTGCTGACGTATTTCCGCGATGGGGTCATTGGTTGACGTGTTTCCGCGACGGGGTCATGTGCTGACGTATTTCCGCGACGGGGTCATGTGCTGACGTATTTCCACGACGGGGTCATTGGATGACATATTTCCGCGACGGGGTCATGTGCTGACGTATTTCCACGACGGGGTCATTGGATGACGTATTTCCGCGACGGGGTCATTTGATGACGTGCTCCGCTTTCTGCGGTGTCGGGAATGACTCTAGGTTGCCTATGAACCATAGAGTCTTGGAACTGGGGACTTTGTCGTGGCTCCGCTGTTGGTGTCGCGTCTGTATCCTGCTGGAGGAAGAACGCTGTGGTGACATCGCGTCTGCTGTATCGAGACGAACGTCGAGGTGGTCTCTAGGTTGTTGGTGAACCGTCGGGACCTGGAACTAGGGACTTTGCCATGGCTCCGCTTGATTGTCGTGTCCGCATCCTGCTGGAGTGAGGAAGAACGCTGTTGTGGGTCTGCAGGCTGTAGACATTGCCATCGAGACTTGGCTCTCTTGCTGATGGAGCCAGATGAGGAAATGTAGTTCCCTTTTTGTTTATGCCCATGGATTGTATACAGGGGTCAGTATGGACTCGCCTGTAGGGTAAAAGTTTCATCATCATATTTTATTTCTTTCTGCGATGCTCTATCATTTTAGCTTTTTATATCGCGAAAGTCGCGATTGCCCAATCATTTCGGCTATTTTTCGTAGCGCCCAATCATTTCGGCTATTCTTTTCTTTTTACTCGCTGTTTTTTATTGCGAGTTGTCCAAACATTTCAGCTGTTTTTATATGCATATATTTTACTTGCTGATTTTGTTGTAAGTTGCCCCATCATTTCGGCTATTTCATATGCATTTTTGGATCGCTGATTTCTTGCCGCGAGTATGGGACTTGGGATTTCATACCGATTTAGGCATCAGCGTTGCTGCGACTGGAATATTGCCAGGAGCGAATCATCATTTGCCGTGAAAGGACTTGGGATTTGATACCGATTTAGGCATCAGCATCGCTACCACTGGGGTATTGCCAGGAGCGAATCATCATTTGCCGTTGTCGGTTCGAACAAAGGTAGCTTAGCAAACAGGGTTAGGATCCTGTTGACTAAGGCCTTTTGACTTTACGAGCCGTAAGGGTCTCATAAAGATTTGTCTCCCTACGAGTCGTGAGGATCTCGTAGGTGCACTTTCTCCTCAGGAATCGTGAGGATTCCTAAGTGTGTGTTCTCTTATAAGTCATAAGGATCTTATAAGAGTGTTTTCTCCTTATAAGTCGAGAGGACTTACGAGGGTTGTTCGCCGTGTGAGCATATCCCTAGTCACTGGTGGGACTTTGTTAGGGAAATTTTTATTCGTGCCCGTGGATTGTATACAAGGGTTAATGTTGAAACGCTTGTAGGGCAAAATCGGGGTATATGACGGCTTAAGAACATGTTCAGATCCCTATAGCTTATGGCTTTTGAATCCTATGAGCCGTGAGGGTCTCATAGGGGGTAATTCTCCTTACGAGTCATGAGGATCTCGTAAGTGTGTTTTCTCCTTAGGAATCGTGGGGATTCCTAAGTGTGCTGTTCCTTTGTAAGTCGTAAGGATCTCACGCAGGTATTTTCTCCTTACAGGGTCGAGAGGACCTTGCAAGTGTCTTTTAACGAGATTGCGCCCTTTCGGGTTTTTACAAACTCGTCGGTAGCCCTGCTGTTTTTACTCACGGAGCCCTTTCGGGTTTTCATCCGTGCCCATTTTGCTTGTAGACGTACCCCCCCTTTTTTACGTCAGCCTGGGGATGCCGTGGGTTTGTGGTAGTTTAAAGACATTTTGGTCAGGCGTAAACAGCCATTTATTAGCCTGAAGGATCTTTCGCCATGCATATCCATGAGCAAGTAAGCCCCACCCTGGTAGACTTTGTCTATGATGTACGGGTCTTCGTAGTTCAGCTCAAATTTCTCCCGTTTGGCACGATTGGGGATCATAGGTCTCTTGACCACTAGCACGAGTTCGCCTTGGCGGAATGTTCTCGGTCTAATCAACCTCTCGTATGAGCGAGTCATCTTTGCTTTGTAAGCTTCCAAGTTTTGCTGCGCCATGAGCCGGGTTTCGTCAAGGGCGTCGAGCTCTTCGAACCGAAGATGAGCATTTTCTTCATCCGTTAACTCGTAATGAACCGCCACTCGTAAGGAGGGTGGCTCTATCTCCAAGGGGAGCATTGCTTCAGTGCAAAATACCAATGCATACGACGTTGTGTTTGTGGCCGTTTTTAACGTGGTCCGATATGCCCAGAGAGGTTCATGCAGTCTCTCGTGCCAGTCCTTCTTATTTCGAGACACCGTCTTCTTTATGATCTTCGTCAAGGTCTTGTTGAAAGCCTCAGCTAGACCATTATCCCGGGGATTATAAACCGAAGAGTATCTCCGGTCTATATTATGTTGCTGCGTGAAGCGGCTGGTTTTGTGGCTTCTGTAGGCCGGCCCGTTATCGGAGATAATCCGTCGTGGAGTGCCGAACCGATAGATGACGTATGTCTTGAAGAAATGGAGGACGTTCTCCGTCTTCACTTCTCTTAACGATACTGCTTCTGCCTACTTAGAGAAGTAATCAGTTGTCGCTAATATGAACTGGTGTCCTCTGGATGATGCTGGTTCGATGGGCCCGATTATGTCAGTTCCCCACATTTCAAATAGCCAGCCAGCCACCGTTGGATGTAGCGGATTTGGATGCTGGTGGATAAAGTCCCTGTGAATCTGGCATGAGTGGTGCTGCTTTGCGTATTCGAGGCAGTCTTGGATTATTGTGGGCCAATAGTAGCCCATTCTTTTGATCTTCAGCTTTATCTTTGGGCCGGCTTGATGAGAACCGCAGAGTCCGTCATGAGTTTCCTGGACGACCCTCCCCGCCTCTTCTGGTCCCAGGCATCTTAGCCATAGAGAGTCGAACGATCTCTTGTAGAGAGTATCATTGACGAAGGCGAAGGATAGAGCTCGTTTCATGAGCTGATGTCTTGAGGACGCATCTTCAGGTGTCCGACAGGATTTGAAGTAGTCTATAAAGACTTCTCTCTAATCCTTGACCTTTTCCTGGTCCTCTATCTGTAGGGCTGCTTGCTTGGTCACTTCCTTTTCTTCAAACGACTCCGGAGATATTTCTGCCGGTGCGAGAACCCGACGGTTTTGTACAACGATCCTCACGTCATCGAAGTTTTCGTCAGCTAGTTTTTTAGCGAGTTTGGCTAACACATCCGCTTTGCTATTTTTCGTACGCGGTATGCTTTTCAGGATGTAGGAAGGGATTTGAGTCAGCAGTTGTTGTACCCTTTCGCCGTACTTCACCAACTCCGGTTTGCATGTCTGATAGTCGCCGTTTACTTGACTAACGACCAGTTGGGAGTCTCCGTATATGAGGAGGTTTTTGATTCCCATGTCGACAGCGATCTTAAAACCTGCTATCAAAGCTTCATATTCCGCTTCGTTGTTTGTCCTTGGCTCTGTTAAGGAAAAGACAAAACGCATTATCCCTCCTTGTGGAGTCACGAAGATAAGGTTTACCCCAGATTTGATTATGGGGGAGCTGTGCTTTCGCTTCTTCATGGAAGATGCCCCATCGAAGTAGAGTTCCCATCGGGTATCGTTTTCTCCTCTCTCCCTGTCGATTGTGTCAAACGCGTGCTCGTCTGGCAATTCGCAATTTAGGGGTGAGTCTGCAGGTACTGGATGCTCAGCGAGGAAGTCGGCGATGGCTTGGCCTTTCACTGCCTTGAGAGGTCGATAAGTTATTGAGAATTCCATTAAGAGTAGGGCCCATTTAGCGAGTCGTCCCGTCAGTATGGCTCTTGACATCAAATACTTGAGTGGATACACTTTTGATATGAGGTGGACCTCGTGCGCCAATGCGTAGTGTCTGAGCTTCGTTATCACGAAGATTAACGCCAGGCAGTGTTTTTCGATGGGGGAGTAATTGTTTTCTGCCCCCAGGAGAACTCGACTCAAATAGTAGAGGGCTCTCTCTTTCCCTTGGTCGTTCTCTTATGCCCATAGCGCGCCTAAGGAACCTTCAAGGGCGGTTGTGTACAGGATGAGGGGCTTTTCCTTGACCGGGGTGGTCAGCACCGGTGGATTCTACAGGTATTGCTTGATTTCTTCCAGTGCGCTTTGGCATTTGCGATCCCAGACGAACGGAGTCCCTTTCTTCATTAGATGACTGTAAGGATGGCACTTTCCGGAAGATTAGCTATGAACCGCCGGATATATGCGAGCATCTTTTGGAGAGACCGCAGTTGCTTGAGAGTTCTCAGCGGGGGCATTTCCATAATCGCCTTGATCTTTGACGGGTCTATTTCGATGCCTCGATGTCGTACGATGAATCCTAGGAATTTGCCGGAGGAAACTCCAAACGCGCATTTGAGCGGGTTCATCTTTAGATTGTATTTCCGAAGACGTTGGAAAACTATCTTCAGATGCTCCCATTGCTCTTCGTGCGATTTTCTTTTTACCACGAGGTCATCGATATAGCATTCGACGATTTCATGTATGAGATCATCGAAAATCTTGGTCATGGCCCTCTGATAGGTGGCGCCGGCGTTCTTCAAGCCGAAAGGCATCACTTTGTAGCAAAATATACCCAGAGGAGTCCGGAAAGCGGTATGCTCAGGTTTTCGGGATGCATCTTTATTTGATTGTACCCTGATGAGCCATCCATGAAGGAGAAGACTTCATGCGTGGACGTGTTGTCTATCATCAGCTCGGTGACCGGTACGGGAAAGTCATCCTTCGAACATGCTTTGTTGAGGTCCCGGAAATCTACACAGATGCGCACCGTCCCATTTTTCTTCATCACTGGGACAATGTTGGCGATCCAGTTGGGGTATTGAACTTCTTGGATGAAGCCGGAGTCGATTAGCTTCTTGACCTTGGCGTTGATGCTCATCTCAAGTTCAAGACGCATTCTTCTCGGTGCCTATTTGACTGGCTTGACGTCCGGAGATATCGCCAGTTTATGCATAGCTATTTCTGGATCTAACCCCGACATCTCGGAATAGTTCCATGCGAAGCAGTCTTTATACTGCATGAGCACGTCTTTGAGCGTAGCCACATTTTCTTCAGATAACAGCTCGCTGACGAACGTCGGCCGAGGGTCGTCTGCTGTCCCCAAGTTAATTTTTTCTGAGGTTATCTGCAGTAGTATGTATCCCATCTTCCAGCTCTTTTAGCGCCGGTGGAAACTCTGAGATCACCTCATCATTATCATTTTCGAAGCACCAGGAGAGGTCATCCTTATTCTCGGGCACTTCTTCTTCTGTCAGCGTTATTACGTGACAGGTACAAGACCACTTCCAAGACCGATGTTGATTCGGCTCTACTCTTGCTGTATATGCTGCTTTCGGTGGATGCTTCTGTGGTGGGGTTATCCTCCAACTGCTGGATAAAGCGAATCTGCCTTGCTGATACTGGTCTTCTACCCAGTCTTTGAACGTGAAGCAGTCTTCGAGAGGATGTCCTATCGCTCGGTGATAGGAGCAATAGTCTGGGTGATGAACCTCACTTGCTTGTTCGGGGTGCATGGACTCCGGAAGAATAAGCATCTGATATTTCATGATAAGACCGAATATCTTCCTTATCTTTTCTTGGGGAAAAAAATATGCTCGACCCATCTTCTTTATAAGAGACGGATCTTGGCTGCCCCATTCTCGATCGCGTGGCTTCTTAGCCCCTCTTTGCTGCTGTCGAACGTTTTTTCCGTTCTTCAGTTGGTTTTTGCCTTTGCGTCGATCCTCTTTGTGACGGGCTGGAGATGAAGAGCATCGTCATTCTCCGCAGCCTGCTGAAGGAGGTGTCGTGTCCTGGCTTTCTCGTAAATAGCCATTTCGCGGTTGTGGTCATCCCGGACTTTTTGACTCACTTCCCTTATTAGCCTGTCCATTTGTTCTTCAAACGACGGACTTGGCACTTTCATGGCGGGACATCGTTTTGGTTCAGGGTTAGCGTCTTCTAACAGAGTATCTTCCTCTTCATCAAAGTCATGTATAATGCAGTAGCCATGGAATCGCTCCCGTTTCTTGGATTGAACATATCCAAGCCCGATCGTTTCCATTCTCCCGTTGGGCAATTTTCGCTGAGTTCCAGGGACGTTCCAGATCCTATTGTAGAACTGAACTTGTCGAGCAGTCTGTTTGAAGGGTACGCCTTTGCGTCTCAACAGCCTTTTTAATCCTTCTGTGTAGTATCTGGGCAGACGGATGGGCTGGAGTCTGTCAAGTGCGGAATCGGCACCATGCCAGAATTCTTTCTCCACTTTGGTTTCCGTGATTGATAAAAGAGGATCGCCTTTTCATCTCTTCGCTTGGGAGGGACGTGGAATGTTTGCAGCTCTTGTACACTATAGGTATCAAGTGCGTCAAGTTTTTTGTAGTGCCGCTGCGGAACCATGGCGATCTGCAAACTCCGATCATCTCCAGTGAAGGGCTGCATTGATGGACGGACCGAGAACACTGCGTTGACTTCATCTTCAGAGTCACTGCCAAAAACCAAAATAGGGGTAAATGGTCCCGGCTTGTTGCATTGGGGCGGCCCGGAATAGACTATCTCTTCGTCCTCTTCGGTATCGCTCCCGTAGACCGGAATAATAGTGATAGCCTTCTGCTTATTCTCCGGCTTATGGCATCTTTCTATGTCTTCGAAGTCTGGTAAGAAGTACTTTGCATCTTCGTATTTCCGAACTTCATTCACGGAGAATGGGTTCAGCTCTCCTGTCACGGTGTACTCGAGACCATCCTTGAAATACTTCATACACTGATGTTGTATAGAAGGGATGATGTTGTACTCGTGTAACCAAGGCCGGCCGAGCAAAGCGTTGTAGCAAGTCTTGGCATCAATAACGTGGAATTTGACGTCAGTGACGAGTAGCCCAAAGCGCAACATCAGTATCACAGATCCGAGCATCCATGATAACTGGGAGTAGAATCCGGAGATAGTGATCTTATCCCGAGCGAGGTGTTGAACGCTCATGCAAATTTCTTTTAACACCCTTACATTCAAGAGGTTGACAGAGGACCCGTTGTCGACGAGGATCTTCCCTATCTTGATGTCGTGGCAGTATCCGGCGACATATAAGCGGCGATTGTGTTCGCACATTCCAAGGAGGAGGTCTTCATCGCCAAAAGTGATGTCAGCAGTGTGAACTTCTTCCAGCTCGTCCTTCATCTTTTCTTCTGCAAAGAAAGTTTGAAACTGGTCAGGCTCTTGTAGTGCTTTGATCAGAGAATCTCTCACCTTTTTGGATAGCAGAAGGGCATCGAGAATGCTTAGCTGTGAGGGTATTTTCCTCAGGTGCGCCAGAACGTTGTAATCCACCTTGTTTTTCTTGAGCGGGTCCTTGGCTGCAAGCTCTTTGACAACTCGATCATCGAGGGCGATATCCTCAGGGATTTTCTCCTTCCCCTTGTGTTTTCTGTTCGAACCTTGGTTGACAGGTCTGAGATTCTTTTTAGGTAGCGTGCGATTGCGCAGCTGAATGTTCTCACATGTCTTCATCTCTTCTGTTTCAGGAACGGATTCCTTGAAGAGAGGGTCGAGGGCTATTTCTTCGTCAGAGTCGCTTCCGAAGGTGAGAACTTGCGATCCCACAGAATCAACCATGTGACAATTGCCGGCAGTTCTTTTATGCTTATCGGTCGCGCTTCTTTGCTCTCGATGAGTCTTGCGTTTCATTCGCTGAACGTGTTGTCGGTGAGCAACATATCCTTGTCACCAGTTTTTAAAGGCCAGGCACTTTTCGGTAGCGTGTGCAATCCTCTGATGGTATAAGCAGATGTTAGGATGTATTTTTGCTTCATCAAGATGTATACCGCCAGGAGAATTTCCTCTGAAAGAGGGCAACTTCATTCCCGTCGACAGGGCTCTAGCGAATCGTTTCCTTGTCTTGAACCTGCTTTTATCTGCGGCAAACGTGCTTCGATCTGGTTGGAATGCTTCGACCTTTTCATTCAGTCGCCGGCGTCTGGCTTTTTCGAATATAGCCAGTTCGCGTTCTTGATCATTCTTGCTCTTCTGACGAGCTTCGTTCAGGAATGCATCAATCATCTCGTCTGACGGCTCTAAGGGTTTTGATTCCGGTTCTGGATCTGCCCCCAGTTTCTTTGCATCAGGTGCTTCTTTACCATCCATCGACGAGTGAGAGATCATATGGCAGCTTGCCACATAGCCCTCAGTTTCATCTGCCGAGTCCTCTCCCTCATCTTCGTCGCTATCTCCACCTTCAAGACTATGGTTGAGAAATTCTTGGAGTATGACCGGAGTTCGCGCCTTCTGATTATATTCTTCCAATGCGTCAATATGTTTTTACAGGTCCGTGCGCTTGTCATCAAGCTTCTCGGGCTTTTCGGCATTCTTCTTCTTCTTCTTCGAAGACTTTGATGGCTGGGAATGGGCGTTTTGATTATCGCTACCCATTCTTGGCGTCGGGCGCGGCTTTAGCATTCCCTTAATGAGTTCGGGCTCCAGCGGACTTTTCCACCTGATCGCTGGGCATGTGTGAAGATCTTTCAGCATTCTTTTCGTCTTAACTGAAAGAGTGACCTCCCATGGAGCTTCTTCTATAAAAGAGCACGATGCCCCTGGTGTGTCCACCTTTTTAGGAGCGTGAGGTTGTGGCGGGTTCACTTTCCAGTTTTCGGATAATGCGAACTTGCCCTATTGGTACTGATCTTCGATCCAACTTTTGAAGATGTAACAATCTTCGATTGGATGACCCAATATTCGGTGATAAGGGCAGTAAGTAGGATTGTTAACGTCGCCTGGTTGCGTTGGGTGTCTTGGCTCCGGCAGAGTGATGAGCCTGTTGCACAACGCTAGCTCGAATAACCTCTTCGTCTTATCTCGAGGGAATGAGTAAGGGCGTCTCATCTTTTCTCCAAGGGATCGCTGTCTATCATTTTGGCGATCAGCTGGCTTTGGACCACTAGGCTGCTGTTGAGCATTGGCGACGAAGGTCGCTTTCCCCTTCCCCTTTTCGTTTCGAGGCTCCATTTTCGAAGAAGATGGTCTATGACCCATCTGATCCATTTGGGTCAGCTTGTCAATCAAAGCCTGGAAAGTGGTTGGCTTGAAGAACATCATGAACTGGGATATAGTCGCCTGCGAATCAAGAGTACCTACGAACATACCTACCGCAGGCGCTTCTTCGATGCGCTGCTCGCACCTCGACCATAGATTCCGCCACCGTATCGCGTACTGAACCCATGTTTCGCCTGGCTTCACTCTGGCGTTAATTAGTGTGGTGAGCGGGGTGCGCTCGCTAGCGCTTGCGAAACATTGGGTGAACAGCAATTCCATCTCCGTAAAAGTTTTGACAGAGTCGTTGGGAAGCTCTGAGTACCATTCGAACGCCGTCTCTGCCAAACTGCCGATGAATTGGCGAAGCAGTAGCTTATCATCCCCTCCAGTGTTGCCACAGAAAGCTCTGAACTGAGCGACATGTTGATGGGGATTGCCTGTCCCTTTGTACACATGGAATTTCAGAATTGTGTATCCTGGCGGGTACTTTATCTGATCTTACCATCCTGGATATGGTCGCCCAGTTCTGACGACTTGGCCGGTTGCTTCATTTGCTTGATGAACTCGTATTTGCTGAGCTATATAATCAACGAGCATGGCTTTGGAGATGGTCTCCTCCTTGGCTGCTGACAGAGCCGGCAGGGGATTTGATGTCTCTCCTATATCATCTTCAATTATTACTGGAGGATCTTCGGCTGGAGGTTCCGGCTGGATCATCAGGCCCACCATATCTTGGAATAAAAGGGCCATTTGTTTTATGTTGGCCGCTTGTTCTGCAGCTTCTTTTTCCTTCTTCTCAAGTATTCTCTGAAGGAATTCGGCATCCATTTCCTACTCATGACGTTGCTTCGAAGATGTCTCCGGGCCTGCTTTTGGTCCAGTGAGTGCAGCCATAGCCTTCAGCATTTCTTGGAGATTTTGTGTGTTGTTGCTCCTGAGCCTTAGTCACAGACCGTGTAAGTGGTCGGTGACCCATAGAGATATGGCTATCCTCTTTTCCGGAAGCCATATAAACAGTATGCACCACCATGCCCTAGACTTGGAGCGTTTAGATTCAGTGTCCTTGCGATTTGCCAAAGACGCAGGGATCTTCTCCGACCTCCTTCTTTTGTGGGAGGTCAAAGTTGAGGGAGCCGTTGCAGCGGGCACCCAAACATATGACATCTTCTGTGGCTTGACAGGGTGATCCCCTTCTCGCCGAACTTTCATCTTTTTCTGTCGGCGGGGGTAGTCTTGATCAATCACGAAGTCTTGGACCTGTCGCCAGACCTTATGAATTTTGGAGGACAGCCGCTGAGGGGGCTGCTCCAGCTTCGCCTTTGTAGCGCTCTCCACAGGTGAAGGAGATCTCTTCAGTACGGCCGTTGGAGAGTTCTTACGGACCCTCCTGAGTGGTTCAAGGCTGTTCCTAGTTGGAACAGCAACTTCAATTTTCACCGTTGGAGCCGGCGGAGTCAGTCCAGAAGGGGAACTGCCCCCAGCCTTTCTCACTCGGTGCCAGTGGCGACGTCGAGCATGTCGTGCGGCCGGGATCACCTCCGCTGTTGGATGAGCTTCCTCATGCCCCCTGCTTTGAGGAGAGGCTGTTGTTAGCGCTAGCCTGTAGAAGATCGACGTCCGTTGAGAGGGGATAGTCAGTCTTGCGAAAGCCGACTTTCGACCAGGGGAAGCGGTCTTAGCGATTTCGCTTGGAGCGGGAATCGGAACGGCCAATCTTGTAAAGACCGACCTCTTAACAGGAGAAGCCTCTTTGAGGACTTCAGGAGCAGGAATGGCTATCCGGTTTGGGATAACTCCTTCTGGTATTGCAGGCTTTTTCATGGGCCCACCTGACCTTTGGTCCAGTCTGCTGAAAATTGAGGCACTGGACTTGGACGACCCGCTGAGAGGAGCCGTGGTGGTTGCAAGCGATCAAAGACCGACTTCTTCGCAGTTTCCTGTGACGGCATCTGAACGTTGAAGCTCATTGGTAGGATCATGGTCCCAAAGAATAGCCCAGTGGTGGCTTGGGTCACTTGTTCCACCGGCATTGTGAAAAGGGAGGCCGCTTGGGGCCCGTAGGTTACTCCTCTAGATGAGGCGGAATGAGAGTTGTTGCAATTAGTGCAGTTTGAAACCATTGATCTTCTGTTTTTTTTGCACGGAGCAAGATACCAAATCATAGTACTTCAAATCCAAGGACAACCATATCAAACACGACACATGAAGTGTGGAGTGGAAAGAGGAAAAGGTCCCACCGGGCGTGCCAGAATCTGTTTACCGCCGGAAACCGGGAAGACTGACGTCTTTCCTGAATCTGGGGGCAGATGCTATTTGGTGTTATTCGTCCACCTCTCCGAAGATGCCAAGTTGATTTATGGCACCGTGTATCGAAGGTTTAGACGAATGTGGCCGTTATAGCAGACTTCGTCAGATTCCCCCTCGTTTGAGGGGTTTTTGATTGTGGGAACGCTCTTCCCTGCAGGCGCAAGCCCCTGCAGTTAATTACACTACCGCATAGCGGTAATCACTTTCTCCTTCTCCAGATGGTCACTTTATGTCGTGTGTGTTTGTTTTGTTTTTGGTTGCCCATGGATTGTATACGGAGACTAATTTCTGTAGTCGCCCGTAGGGCATGGATTAGTCCAAATCCGTATTTTCTTAGATTTGGGTTTGGGTTGGTTTAAGGATCGTTAATCTCATTGATACTAAGATCAACTTAAATGTTTGTTAAGGATACGTTAGTCTAATTTTAGACTAAGATCAACTTAACATGATCATTTAAATCCAACAAAAGAGCATTTGGGCTCGATTGTTTTAGTTTAGGGACATTGCGGTCCAGTTTAAAGACATCATAGTCTGTAAAGTTTAAGGACATCATAGTCCATGAGTTTAAGGACCTCATAGTCCGTGGTAGTTTAGAGACATCATAGTCTGTAAAGTTTAAGGACATCATAGTCCATGGAATGTCTGGTTGTCGGGACCCGTCACCTCTCTGAAGATGTTGAAGGATTACAACGACACATATCAAAGGAGTGAAGAGATATACCCTTGAACCAGTATTGGTTGAGAGATCTGTAGTCCAATTTGGGACTAAGATCAAAGATTTATGAGCATATGGGCTCAATTAATCTGAAGTAGGGTTCTGTGGCCACTTTGGGCTCGGCCCATTTAGTAAAAATGTTAAACATTTAACAATGCTGAGCATTGGTTTAGGTTCCGACAGCCTTTTTGTCTTTTATTGAGTGCTGAGCACTTATCATAGCTCTGAGACTTTATTGTTTAAAGAACAGTTTATATTCTCTTAGCGCCCATGTGAGGAGCACGTGGTACGCTTGACGCTGAGCGCCAGTCAATGAGCGCAGAGCGCTTCTTGTGAAGTAGCGCACACGTGAGGAGCACGTAGTGCGCTTGGTGCTGAGCGCCAGTCAATGAGCGCAGAGCGCTTCTTGTGAAGTAGTGCACACATGAGGAGCACGTGGTGCGCTTGGCACTGAGCGCCAGTCAATGAGCGCAGAGCGCTTCTTGTGAAGTAGCGCACACGTGAGGAGCACGTGGCGCTGAGCGCCAGTCAATGAGCGCAGAGCTCTTCTTGTGAAGTAGCGCACACGTGAGGAGCACGTGGCGTGCTTGGCGCTGTGCGCCAGTTAATGAGCGCAGTGCGCTTCTTGTGAAGTAGCGCACACGTGAGGAGCACGTGGCACGCTTGGCGCTGAGCGCCAGTCAATGAGCGCAGAGCGCTTCTTGTGAAGTAGCGCACACGTGAGGAGCACATGGCGCGCTGGGCACTGTGCGCCAGTTAATGAGCGCAGTGCGCTTCTTTTAATTGGAGCGCATAGGAGCGTTGCGGCGCTTCTGATTTGGAGCACTCAGACTCTCTTTAGGAAACTTTGGTAAGTTCCGCGCTCTGAGGATTGAATTCTCGTTCATAGAAGACTTCGTCTCATAGATCTAAGAAACTAAGTTCCTATTTTAATAAGAGATTTTTGTGATCTCTTCTGTTTTTGTGAAAGATTTTGTCTTTATTTTGTAGATTTATGATCTAAAGAGAATTAAGTTCTTCCCTCCCCACTTTTATGATGAGATTTTATCATCTCTTTTATGAAAGACCTCGGTCTTATAGATCTATGATCTAGTAGAAGAAGAAATAGTTTCTTCTTCTTCTTCCATGAGATGATTTTATCTCTCTGTTTATTTACCTTGAAGAAATTGTTGTTCTTCCGAGAGCTTGCTCTCATCTTTTCTTTGAAATTTCTCAAAGTTTATGGGGGGGGGGTTCCTCTATATCAGACTTGAAGTCTTGGAGTCTTTATATAGGGTAGGCTGATTTGTTAAATCAGTTGAAGAGATATTTTCTCTAATTGATTTGGGGATTTCCCCACCATTGGATCTTTGATCCTAGGGCTTCTGTTTTGCAGAAGGTAATCTTCTTGTTTTTTAACAAGATTGGGAAATCTTTTTTCATGCGGAATTTATTCTGCACCATTGTGATTTTTAATCACCATCGGATTATTGATCCAACGGTGCTCTGATTTACAGAGCAAAATCTTTTTGTATGGAAAGATTCTGAAGAATGTTTTCTTAACAGAATTTTATTCTGGTGACTTGATGATTTATCATCTTCGTTGGATGTTTGATCCAACGGTGGGGAATGTACCCCTCCGAATGGCGGCCAAGACATGGACATCTTGCCTGAGGTTCGGGGCAGATGCTATTTGGTTTTATCCGTCCACCTCTCCGAAGATGCCAAGTTGATTTATGGCACCGTATATCGGAGGTTTGGACGGATGCAGCCGATGTAGCAGACTTCGTCAGATTCCCCCTCGCTTGAGGGGTTTTTGATTGTGGGGACGCTCTTCCCTGCAGGCGTAAGCCCCTGCAGTTAATTACGCTACCGCATCGCGGTAACAACTTTCTCCTTCTCCAGAATTTCACTTCGTGTCGTGGGTGTTTGTTTTGTTTGTGGTTGCCCGTGGATTGTATACGGAGACTAATTTATGTTGTCGCCCGTAGGACGTGGATTAGTCCAAATCCGTATTTACTTAGATTTGGGTTTGGTGTTTTAGTTTAAGAATACGTTAGCCCCTTTTAAGGCTAAAATCAACTTAAACGTTTGTTAAGGATACGTTAGCCTAATCTCTAAACTAAGATCAACTTAACAGGATCGTTTAGATCCGACAAGAGAGCAATTGCTCTATTGTTCCAGTTTAGGGACATAGTGGTCCATTTAATGTATGGCCGTCGGGACCCGTCACCTCTCTGACGACGTTGAAGGATTACAACGACGGATGTCAGAGGAGTTCAGAGATGTACCCTTGAACCGAAGTTGATTGGGGGATCTATAGTCCAACTTGGGACTAAAGTCTGTTTGAAGGTTTAAGGATACGTTAGCCATATTTGAGGCTAAGATCAACTTAAACGGGATCGTTTAGATCCGACAAAAGAGCGTTTGGAGGCTCTATTGTTCCAGTTTAGGGACGTAGTGGTCCATAGGTAGTTTAAGGACATTGCGGTCCATTGCCAGTTTAGGTACATGGTGGTCCAGCTCCAGTTTTATGGACGGATATTGGTTTAAGGACACATAAGTCCATAGGTTTAAGGACCCCACAGTCCGTATAGACGTGTTTAAGGACGCATTAGTCCATTAGTTTAAGGACGCATAAGTCCATGGGTTTAAGGACCCCACAGTCCGTATGGGTGTGTTTAAGGACGCATTAGTCCATTCGTTTAAGGACGCATAAGTCCATGGGTTTAAGGACCCCACAGTCCGTATTAATGTGTGGTTGTCGGGACCCGTCACCTCTCTGACGTCGTTGAAGGATTACAACGATAGGTGTCAGAGGAGTTCGGAGATGTACCCTTGAACCGGATGTAAATTGATTTAAGAGAGCAGTCTTGCTCAGTCAATTTAATTTGAGGACTTACGGCCATGATTGGGCTAAGTCCAGTTGAGAATATTCAACGTTTTTATTTATCTTTAGCCTATTAGACCTGTGCTAGGGCTTTGCCCCTGTTTAATAATGCACTGCATTTTCTTTTGGCTTGCTAAGCCTTTTTGATTTGGGCTTTGTCCCCTTTAAATGATGCACAGCATCTGTTTTTGTTTGGGCTCTGCCCTTTTTAAAATAATGAATTGCATTTTATTAGGCCTGTTAGGCCCTTTTTAATTGGGCTTGGCCCTTATGTAAATAATGCAGTGCATTAATCAAACTGACAGTGGCCATGTGGCCTGTCAGGCGCTTTGCGCCAATTATTGAGCGCAAGCGCATGTGGAGGTGACACGTGTCACGCTCTGGTGAGCGCAAGCGCAGTGCGCTGCGTTGTTGCGCTGCTGATACGTGGCGCGCTCTGGTGAGTTGCGCCAATTCAGAGAGCAATGCTCTATTTTTTAAAAGCGCGTAGCGCAAGTTATTCTGGTGCTGATACGTGGCGCTTTCTGGTGGCTTGCGCCAACTCAGGAGCGCAACAGTGAGATTTACAAGTGCAAGGTACTGTTTTAATTTTTTGATCCAATTTTGGATTCAAGAAAAGAATCTCTAAGATTCCAGAACCAATGGTTCATGAAAAAGCAATGCTTTTGTCATTATTTATTTTTTATTGAAGATCAATGATCTTGTTCTTAGATCAATGATCTATTCAGAAGAAATTCTTCTTTTTTAAAGGGTTTTACCTTCTTTTTCCTTCTGAATTTCTTCTCAGAGTTCTTTAGAGTTCTCTCTCTGTTTCTATAGTTTTTCTATTCTCTGTGTTCTTGTTGTTGATGATCATGTGTTTTTGAGTTGGGGTCTAGGGGCCTTTATATAGTGCCCATTAATTGGTTAAATTTGTTAAAAAGATCATTCCCTGAGTGATTTGAGGAATTTTCCCCACCGTTGGATCTTTGATCCAAGGGTTTCTATTTTACAGAAGACAATCTTCTTGTTTTAACAAGAACAGAAAGATCTTACTGGAATTTTAATTCTGTTTGGTGCAAACGCACCAGCGCTTGACACGTGTCGCGCTGCGCAGAGCGCAGCGCAACTGCGCTGACACGTGTCGCGCAGCGCAGAGCGTAGCGCATCTGAAGCGTTGCTTCCTTTAATTTTGTTTTAAATAGAGCCTTGCTCTGATTGGGCGCGCTACCTTGGGCGCTGCGCTGGCATGTCAGCTTTTGACACGTGGCGCGTTGCGCGCAGCGCAAGGAATTTGAAGCGTTGCTTCAATTTTTGAATTTTTTTGAAATTCAAACAGAGCTTTGCTCTGATTGGGGGAACAGGGAACATTTAGTTCTAGAGCTAGAGCACTCGTGCTCTGCATGTGAGCGCTGCTTCAGAACGCTGGCGCTCTTAGTGCCAGCGCACCCGTGCTCTGCACGTGAGCGCTACTTGCTGGCGCTTTTATGAAGCGCTGCTTCATTTCAAATTTTGAAAATTTGAACAGAGCTTTGCTCTGATTGGGGGAAACAATCATCAACTCCGTGATAGGCATGGGAGAATCATCTTTCGGGCATGCTCGGTTGAGATCTCGGAAGTCCACGCATATCCAAACTGTCCCATTCTTCTTTATTACAGGGACGATGTTGGCGATCCAATCTGGATACTGTACTTCATGTATAAAGCCACAATCTATGAGCTTATTGACTTCGGCATTGATGCTTATCTCAGGCTTGAGTCGCATACTTCTTGGCGATTGCTTAACAGGCTTCACTTCTGGTTTTATGGCCAGCTAGTGCACAGTTATTTTTGGATCTAATTTCAGCATCTCGGAGTAGTTCTAGGCGAAACAATCCTTGTATTCCACAAGTAAATTCTTCAGAGAAACCATATGTTCTTTAGATAGCAGCTTGCTAACAAATATTGATCTCGGATCATCCTCCGTTTCCAAGTTTATTTCTCTCAGCTCATCCGCTGTGGTATGGATTCCGTCTTCCAGCTCTTATGGTGCTGGCGACAGTTCCGAAATTTCTTCCTTTTCTTTTGTGAGACATTCGAAGAGTTGAATCATATCTTCATCCTGTCCTTTGGTTGAGAATTTTACCATGTGACAGGTATGGGTTCGCCTCCGCTTTCTTGTCCGAGCCGGTCCCAATCTGATGGCATAAGTCTTCTTTGGCTCGTGCTTCTATAGCGGATCCATCCTCCAGCATTCAGATAACACAAATCTGCTTCGTTTGTACCGGTCTTCAACCCAATCCTTGAACATGAAGCGTTCTTTGATCGGGTAACTTGTCACCTGGTGATATGGGCAATAATCTGGGTGATCGACTTCATTTTCCTGTTGAGGCCGCCGAAGTCTCGGAAGTGACAGCATCTGATATTTCACGACAAGGGCGAATATCTTTCTCATCTTATTTCAAGGAAAATAATATTTTCGCCCCATCTTTTCTAGCAAAGAGGGACTATAGCCGGTCTCTCTCTGATGGACTGAATCCTGGGATTATTTCGCTGCCTTTGAGGATTGACAGCGATCATCGCCTTACTTCTATCTTCATTATCTCGGAATTTTCCTCCTGAGAAGGAAAGTGGAGACAGCCGAGATTGGGGAGACTCATATCTCATTTCTTCTACAACTTGCTCATGTAGGTATTGTTGCATGGCCATTTCATATTCGGCTATCTCGTGGCTTTGGTTGTCCCAGCTAGCCTGACAGGCTTTTCTTATCATTCTGTCGATTTGCTCTTCTTGCAATGGGCTTGGACTCCTTTGCACAGATCCTTCTCCTCGCTTAGCTGTGTCTTCTTTTGGCAGATTGTCATCACTTGAGAGTATTACCATGCGGCTACTATGGGTTTTCCATCACTTCTTGGGTTAGATATATCCCAAACCCGTAGTATCGAACTTTCCGTCAGACTTGGGTCCATGAGTCCCTGGTGTTTCCCAGCTTCTCTTGTATAATCGGGCCTGTCAAACGGTCTGTTCGGTTAGTATCCTTTGTCGCTTCAAGAAGTCCTCAAAACTCCTGACGCGGTATCTTGGCATGAGGACGAGCTTCAGTCTATCAAGACTTGGATCGAGTCCTTCCCATATTTCTCTTTGTATTCTGGTTTCTTCTGACTTATAGAAAAGGATTGCTCTTTTTCCCCTATGCCTGAGAGGTACGTAGAAAGTCACCAGTTCCTCCACATTATCAACATTGATGGTGTCAAGCTCTTTATAGTGTTGAGATAGGGCCATGGTAATCTGTAAGACCTGATCATTCTCGTCAAGAGTCTTTACCCACGGATGAGTAGAAAACACGGCATTGGTCTTTTTTTCTGAGTCGTTGCCGAAGACTGGGATGACGATTGATGAAGTTGGTTGATCACTTTCCGCCCGTGGTCGTCCTGAGAATACTATCTCCTCGCCTCCTTTAGAATCGCTTCCAAAGATTGAGACATTGGCCATCTGCTCTTGTTTGTCTTCCGGTTTGCCGCACTTTTCTGTATCTTCAAAGTTTGGCAGGCAGTACTTGGCGTCTTCATATTTTTGCACCTCGTTTACCGAAAAGGGATTGAGTTCCCCTACAACGACGTTCTCTTTGCTATCTTTAAAATACTTCATATACTAGTGTTGTGTAAAAAGGATAATATTGTACTCGTGTAGCTAAGGCCTACCGAGCAAGGCTTTATAGCATGCTTTGACTTCAATAACATGGAATTTGATGTTCGCAATGAGCTGCCCAAAGCGGAGTGTCAAAATGATGGACCCCAGTGTCTGTGAAGATTGTGAACCGAACCTAGAAATAGTGATCTTTTCGCGGCCGAGATATCGAACATCCACGGACAGTTCTTTAAGCACTTTGAGATTCAATAAGTTGATCGAAGACCCATTGTCAATGAGTATCTTATTTATCCTTCGGTCTACACAGTATCCAGCCTCGTAAGCGGTCAGTTGTGTTCGAAGGTCCCTAGCAACGAGTTTTCTTCACTATCGACCATATTAACTTCTGCGAGCTTGCCTTTCATATTTTCTTTCGCAAAGAATGCTTGAAAGTGCTCAGGCTCTTGCAGCGCCTTGATGAGAACATCCCTAATGTCACACCCTGCTTCCTAGTGTAAGGAGAAGAAGACGTGATGGGCACGCGACGTATTTACTCAGAAGTAAACACGTTAAGCGTAAATAAGCAATATAAATAAATGCATAAGAATGATAAGAGATGTGATATAAACAACAAATTTTATTAATATTCATTCTTTATATACAACTGAAAAAAAAATACAATGATAGAAAAGCAATGCCTAAACAATGGCATACAAAATGAAATAAGTACAAGGAAATCTAGAAGTCTGGCTGCTCTGAGAACTGGTCCAAGTCGTCCTGGCTGGGCTCTGCCTCCTGAAGATCCGGTCCTCCTGACGAACATTCCAAAGAAAGAAAGAGACAGGAATGTCGTCAGCGAACTAGCGCTCAGTAAGTCCCAAAAGTAAGAATGGAATAGAACAAGTAAAGAGAAAGAACTGATAATTTATATAGGTATATGTTTGTTATATTAACGTAGTTTTTTATATCTTGGTATAGAAGGTATCAGTGTATACGAGAGGAGTCCAACCATCCCATGGACTATGGTAACAGGTAAGTACAAGGCCCCATCAAAACCCACGGGACAACGGCACGAGAGTTCAGGTAGTGCCTTTTAGTGTCCATCATCGTGCCACTTGTAATACATTCCGTACCAATCTATCCCATTAACCCCGTAATGTATTGTATTGAATTATAGTTATCAGACTTGCCGAGACCATGGATACAAGTTGTTCATGTAATCAGGTTCAGGATGTAAACAAGTAGGCATATAATCAAGTCAAGTTATAGTCATGGTTCGGTCAAGTCAAGTCATGTTTGCATATTGATCTTGTTCTGGTATTCAGGTTCAGGTTCAAGTATACAAGTTAAGGTTTGGATTCATGTTTGAACTGTATTGAGTTTGGATTCATGTTTGAATTAGATTCTGATTTGGATTAGACTCAGATTGATTTGGACTCAGACTTGAGTCAGACACTTAGAACTGATTTGGATCCTGAATTAGGTTTGGGAGTTATCGGTAACTGCTGCACATGGACGGCAGAATTTATGTCTTTTTCTAAGACAATTACCATTGATAACTCCGTTAAGTTTTCTACCTTAAATAGGCAAGCACTCACTTTCTCCGGCTCTGCGAGGCTCAAGAGAATTGATCCCGCTTAAACCCATATTTACTAAGGTCCTTAAATGTAATTTTATATAACTCGAGGGGGTTTTATAAAAAATATTTTATATACTTTCAAAATAAATCTCGAGTATTTATTTATATTATTTAGGGTTTCCATAATTGTAAATTTTAAGAATGTGAAGTATTTTAGTGATAATAATTTCACTTGGATAGTTCAAGGTATTTTACTGTAAAACTTGACTTTTGGATAACTTGAAGGTATTTTGATGAAACCTGTCATTGTTTTATTTTTTTAGAAAACATGGAATTTTATTATATCTTGAAAATATGTGGTTTAATAATATTTATATAATTATTAAAAATTAATTTTATTATTAAATAGAAAATGTCGTTTTCTTCAAAATCGTATTAAAAATCTTGCGAGACCGAATGCTCCGTGAGGAGGTCTGCATCTCACTCTACTAGCCCGAGGATGTGCGATAATCCGCACCATCCAATAACGGGTTCCCAAGATGGGTTGTAGAGGCATAATCACAAAGAGTTTAATAATGCTATTTAAAAGAAAATCGTTTTTTTATAGTTGATGGTATTTTAATGAAATATTGTATTTGCCACAAAAATATGTTCAAAGAGTATCGTGCTATGTAAACATGTGTGTATATGAGGGGTAGGTCATTACCCCGTGAAGTTTTCTAGAGGTATGATTAAGCAAAGTAATAAAATATGGTAGATAAAAAGTTCATGGTATTTTCATGTAAAAGTGAGATTTAAGCAATTTAACATGATATTTTAGAGTGAAAGTTGGTTCTAAACATTGGTTTTATGTTAACAAGTAAGGAGTAGGAATATGCACGAGCAAGGATTAAGAAAAAGTGTAGTTTCTAGGGTTTTATAATAAGATGTCGGTATAACTATACTTACTGACATGTTTTATGAAAAGATATAAGTCGATGTTGCACATCCCACTATGGTTTGTGGGGAGGCGGAATTAGTAAACAACGATTTTTGAAGCAAACAACATCGACCTAAAACCCGGATCTTATATGAAAACCTTAACTAACTAAACTAATTAGGAGGTTTAACTACTATGAAAGAAATTATACCTCCTTGAACCAAGTCCTTCGGGTCTTCGTTGTCCTTC
The DNA here is from genome assembly GCA_030015575.1 of Agapanthus africanus. Classification (NCBI taxonomy): domain Eukaryota; kingdom Viridiplantae; phylum Streptophyta; class Magnoliopsida; order Asparagales; family Amaryllidaceae; genus Agapanthus; species Agapanthus africanus. Next base: position 20,925,171 of record CM057348.1, on the reverse strand, counting down.
TTTGCTCCTCTCCTTAGCTCCTAGGTAGCTTGATACGTACTCGGTCGCCGGTCTCCTCTTCGTCAAAGAAGATCCACCCGAGGGCCTTTAGTCCAAGCTTCAACCTCAACTATGAGGTAACTAAGAAGTCTAGTTTGCTAGAATAGACTACTAAGTAAATGTAGAGAATGATCTATGGAGTATTTTGTCTCAAAAGCCCTATGGTTCACAACTCATGTGAGGGTTAAGGCTTGAGGAAGAAGGAGTAAACTTGGAGAGAGAATGAACTAAAGAAAATGAGCTAGCTTTTGTGAAGATAAGAGAATGGCTAAGTCAATGCAATAATTCAAGCATGGATTATTTCTCAAGTAAAATAATCAACTATGCTTGAATAGTAAAACCAAATGAATAAATAATTCACCAAGCCATGCTTTCATCCATGCCTCAAATATCTCCAAATTCCACTTCATTAATCCATTTCTACAAATGGATAAATCTAATAATGAGGTGTCTCCTTCTAGAAGCATGTATTGTGAAATTACAAGAATGCCCTCACCGTATATACATACCCGTATGCGTATTCCGAAAAATATGAATACATCGAGACGAAAATAATCCAACAATATAATACTAGGATCCGGCTTAAACCAAATCCCACTAGTATTATCCGTCCGAACATCATCCGTGTAGCCAGTATACGTATGTGATCGAAACCCTGCCGTAAGACTATACGACCTCTACATCGTTTCGCCTGAACCAGAGAAACCCTCTGTATGGGACTCTAAAGACTCGACAGTATGCTGGTTATGGGTTTAACCATAAGTCCGTCAGCGACACTAGCTGTACGTAACGGCTACCCAGGTACATGTCGAAAAGAAGGTCGACGAGCGAACTCATCCCAACCCCTACAGATCCTGTCTGTGACAATCTTCGTGCAGTCCGGTCTGTTCGTCTGAGAGTATCGCATGTAAGATCTAGGGGGTGGAAAACGTCAGACCTCTAATAACCAGACAAATCATGTCAGTGTGGTTCAAGACCATCTGAGAATCTACTGGTCCAACCACCAGTAATTCTTAATCCGTCCTGCCCAGAGACTTATGGTGTTGACCAACCGATCACAGTGCGACATCGACTCCCTATACCGGGAGTGACAAATCCCTAACAGTCGCTCACTGCCTCCATGTGGCTCGAGACTGTACCCAACTAAAACCAGTTTGCACGATTTAGTAGAGCCGTGGTAGGGTAGTAATCAAAGCACAGTGGGAACTCACACGAGATAAATGACGACCTCAGGTCGACAGACTATCTGCACTCATGTCACCAGAGAACTGCTATCTGACGCTAGGTATAATACCATCTAACCAGTCCTTGGCGAGTCCTGTCCAATGTTGTCACGCCCGGCTTCCCGGTATACGGTCAGGAGACGTGACTAGGCCCGCGACGTATTTACTCAGGAGTAAATACGCTAAGCGTAAATAAGCACTATAATATAAATGTACATAAGAAAAACATGAGATGTAAATGAACATCAACTTTTTATTTATTAAATATTCTTTACAATACAACTGAAAAGTAAATACAATGTGGAAAGCAATGCCTAAACAATGACATGAACTGAAAGTAAAAGTATATACAAGTGACTAGAGCTCCGGGTCCTCGATGAACTGTTCCAAGTCTTCTGAGCTGGGCTCAATCTCTAGAGAGTTAGGTCCTCCTGACAACATTCTAAAGAAAGAATGGAAAAGGAATGTCGTCAGCGAGCAATCGCTCGGTAAGTCCCAAAGAGAGATAGAAATAGACAGAACAGGTAAAGAGAATATACTAGTATAATATATGATTGTTATGTTAATACTGTTAGTTGTAGCTTGGTACATGTTCCCCTCCGAACGGCGGCCTGGACTTTGGGGCGTCCGTGCCTGGGGTTCGGGGCAGATGCTATTTGGTTTTATCCGTCTACCTCTCCGAAGATACCAAGTTGATTTATGGCACCGTGGATCGGAGGTTTAGACGGATGCGGCCGATGTAGCAGACTTCGTCAGATTCCCCCTCGCTTGAGGGGTTTTTTGATTGTGGGGACGCTCTTCCCTGCAGGCGCAAGCCCCTGCAGTTAATTACGCTACCGCATCGCGGTAACAACTTTCTCCTTCTCCAGAATTTCACTTCGTGTCGTGTGTGTTTGTTTTGTTTGTGGTTGCCCGTGGATTGTATACGGAGACTGAGTAATGCCGTCGCCCGTAGGACGTGGATTAGTCCAAATCCGTATTTGCTTAGATTTGGGTTTGGTGTTTTTAGTTTAAGGATACGTTAGTCGCGTTGCGGCTAAGATCAACTTAAACGTTCGTTAAGGATACGTTAGTCCAGTTTGAGACTAAGATCAACTTAACGGGATCGTTTAGATCCGACAAAAGAGTGTTTGGGCTCTATTGTTCCAGTTTGGGAGATTCATAGTCCAATTTGGGACTAAAGTCTGTTTGGAGGATACATTAGCCATTTTTGAGGCTAAGATCGACTCAAACGTTTGTTAAGGATACGTTAGTCCAGTTTGAGACTAAGATCAACTTAACGGGACCGTTTAGATCCGACAAAAGAGCATTTGGGCTCTATTGTGCCAGTTTAGGGACGTGGTGGTCCATATTCCAGTTTAGGGACGTGGTGGTCCGATATTAGTTTAGGGACGTTCCGGTCCGATATTAGATTAGGGACGTTTCGGTCCGATATTAGTTTAAGGACGTTTCGGTCCAATATTAGTTTAAGGACGTTTCGGTCCACGAGTTTAAGGACCCCGCAGTCCATATCGATGTGTGGTCGTTGGGACCCGTCACCTCTTTGACGTCGTTGAGGAATTACAACGACGGATGTCAAAGGAGTTCGGAGATGTACCCTCGAACCGGATGTAAATTGATTTAGAAGAGCAATTTTGCTCAGTCAATTTAATTTAAGGACTTATGGCCAAAATTGGGCTAAGTCCAGTTGAAATGTTCAACATTTTATTTGCTTTTGCATTGCATTTCTTTTTTTATTTTTATTTGGGCCTTGCCCAGAAAGGATGCAGAGCATCAATTTGTTTTGGGCTCTGCCCTTTTAGGAATGATGCAAGGCATCAATTTTATATGGGCTCTGCCCTTGTATAAAGGATGCAAAGCATCAATTTATTTGGGCTCTGCCCATTTATTGCCTTGCAATTTATTTTGGCCTGTCAGGTCATTTTGATTTGGGCCTGGCCCTTTAGTAATGCATTGCATTTGTGCAAAGCACTGTTAATTTGAGAATCTTTTAGATTCAAGAACCGATGGTTCAAAAAAAGAAGTGCAAAGCACTATTTGATTTAGATCTAAGAAAAAACAAGTTTTTTCTGATTTTTCTTATCTCAGAGAACCAAAAGTTCATAAAAGTGCAAAGCACTATTAATTTAAGAACCTTTTAGGTTCAAGAACCGATGGTTCATAAAACAAGTGCAAGGCACTATTTGATTTAGATATAAAAACAAGTTTTTCTTGTTTTTCTTGTTTTTCTTATCTCAGAGAACCAATCATGAAAGTGCAAAGCACTATTAATTTAAGAACCTTTCAGGTTCAAGAACCGATGGTTCATAAAACAAGTGCAAGGCACTATTTTATTTATTTATTTATTTATCGTTGAAGATCTATGATCTTGTTCATAAGAGAATTTTCTCTTCTTTTAAAGGTTTTTACCTTTTTTTTTTATTCTTCAAGAGTTCTCAAGAGTTCTCTTCTCTTTTTTTTTAGCCAGATCTTCCTCCTTTTGAAATGAGGTCTAGGGTCCTTTTTATAGTGCCCATGAATTAGTTATAATTTGTTACATAAATCGTTTTCTGAGTGATTTGGGTAATTTTCCCCACCGTTGGATTTTCGATCCAAAGGCCCCTGCTTTACAGAAGAAAATTTTCTTGTTTTAACAAGAATAGAAAAGATTTATTCTGTTTTGCGCAACTCCCTCAGCGCGTGACACGTGTCGCGCAGCTGTGCTTGCGCAACTGCGCAGACACGTGTCGCGCAACTGATTTTTTTTTTTTTGCTTGCGCAGCTGCGCGCTGACACGTGTCGCGCAGTTGTGCACTGCGCAGCTGCGTGACACGTGTCGCGCAACTGCGCAGTTGCGCAGTTGCGCTGACATGTGTCGCGCACTGCGCAGCTGCGCACTGCGCAGCTGCGTGACACGTGTCGCGCAGCTGTGCAGTTGCGCAGTTGCGCACTGCGCAGCTGCGCTGACACGTGTCGCGCACTGCGCAGTTGCGCAGCTGCGCTGACACGTGTCGCGCACTGCGCAAATTTTTTTTTTTTTTTTGGCAGAGCTTTGCTCTGATTGGAGAAAGAACAGAAGCATTGCTTCTTTTTCCACTTTGGAATTTAAACAGAGTTTTGCTCTGATTGGGATAAACAAATGCCCCCCCACCGTTGTGCTTACGTGGCCTCCTAACGTGAGCGCAGCGGTGGCAGACTCCGAACCGTCGCGCCATCTCTTGGAAGCTGAAAGGGCACTTGATGCCTATAAATAGGACTTTTGGTCTCTTAGATGATTCTTATCTCTAAATTTTGCTTTCAGAACTCAGAGCCCTGCTCTTTATTTTCAAGAACTTTAAGAGTTAAATTCTTAAAACTTTTAGGTGAAAATTTTAATTAGTGTTAAATTAAATTAATTTTCATTGATAGAGCCTCGCTCTCAATAGATCCCTGATCTAAAGAAAACCTATTTAGGGTTTCACTTAGCAGAGCTTTGCTCTACAGGTCTTAAAGGGATCTAAAGAGAACTAAAGGAGACCCTACTAGGGTTCCATAGAGCTCTGCTCTCTGAAAGATTTTCCCTAGATTTTCTTAATTCATTAATGGAGCTTTGCTCCTCCTAAATCATATAGAAGAACTCTTAAGAATTCTTCATGGATCTTGGAACTTAAAGATGTCATTTTATTCCTCAGTGCATTATATCGTTTTGCTTAATCAGTCTTCCTGATAATTCTGTTGATTCTCTTTCACAGGAACAATGAACGCCCACATGTACGCTCTTAACGAGATCATCTCTCATGAGGACATCCGCCGACTTGGCCGCTCTCAAAATCAGGAGTTCACAAACGAGGAGTGTGCTGAAATAATGAGTCGCTTCGACGCATGCAATGGTCCACTGCCTCCCCGCCGTTCCTCTCTTCTTAAACTTATCGTGGGAGCTATCTGGGAAGCGCTTCCCCTATTCTGTTCCGGTGTGCCGCTTAAGGCGTTGGATGCCGCTGAGGACAAGGTGCACTCTGTGTACCTATTGAATTTTATCTCGAAGAGACGGCGAGACAGTCTTATCGACCTCTTGCACAAGGTCTTTCAACAGTCTGCCATACTCGCTGCTTATCGGAGGGTGGAAGACATCGGAAGGGACCCTGACGCTTGTGCTCACGAAAGGAAGCACACTAGGATGGTCTGCGGGGCTTGGAAAGTCATAGATAGGATCGCTTTTGAATTCCTCGATCCATGCCCTGGATCTGAGTTTATTCCATTGTAAATTTCGTTTATTGTTTTTATGACTGTAAAAACTTCGGGCAATATTAATGGAATTTTTTTTTATCCCAGCTTGTCTTTATTATATGTCTTTGTCCTGAGTCTTTTTGCCCATGCATGAATGAATACGTCTTGGACGCTTGATCAAACGTAAATCGGGTGCTCTTTCTGTTGCTTTTCCTCTTTCTCAGCATGTCGTCACAATTAGCAGGTAATAGAGTAAGCTTCTTGATTTCTTTATGAGATAGCGAGGGCTTAGGCCGCAGGTTCAGATCTGCTGCCTAAGACTTTTCAACTCTATGAGCCGTGAGGGTCTCATAGAGACTTTTCTCCCTACGGATCGAGAGGATCTCGTAGGCGGGTTTTTTTCCTTAAGAATCGTGAGGATTCCTAAGTGTGGTTTTCTCTTGTAAGTCGTAAGGATCCTACAAGAGAATTTTTCCCTCTTACGAGTCGAGAGGACTTGTAAGCGGTTGTTTCCCTCCTTGTCGAAGTTCGACGTTGGAGAGTGAGACCCGTGGATGGTATGCAAGAGACCGTTTTGGGCCAACTTACGGGGTCCCAATGCTTAGGAAACAGGCTTCTTTTATGCCCACTGCCTAAGGCTTTATCTCACGAGTCGAGCCGCCTCGACAATTTTTCACAAGTCGAGACGAATCGAACGTTTCTCGCAAGAACATCTTAACGTCGCATTTAACCTCTACTCTTTACGACAGAAGCCCGTTAAGGTTGGTGGTACTTAGGGTTTTGGCCATCGTACCGTCGCATAAGCTGATATAGTCCTCGATAGGCAATCGTGCTGTTCGAGTAGCCCTGCGACTGCCGTGTCTCTGATCCCTTCGGGGGCTGGACAAGACGTCTTCAAGCAATCCTCCTTGGCAGTTTGACCGTCGGAAGAGCAAGCGCTAGGAATTTGCCATGCCGCTTTTTACTTGAGGTTAGGCTCATTTTGGAGAGCCCCGATGAGTCATAACCACTCCGCGCTGGTGTGGGATGATCTCCGATAGTCTTTCAGGCTTTATATGACTTGCCGTTAAGACCCTGAAGCTAGGAATTTGGCCTTTGCTTCGTTTGCTGGCATTGCGTCCTCTGTATCGAGACGAATGTCATGGTGGGAACTAGGGATTTTGCCGTGGCTCCGTTTGTTTGATGACGTTGCGTCTGCTGTGTCGAGACGAACGTTGGGGTGACATCTCGTCTGCTGTATCGAGACGAACGTCAAGGTGGTGACCACTCTGTGCTGATGCGAGATGATCTCCGATTGTCTTTCCGGTTTTATGTGAGTTACCGTAAAGACGTTGAAGCTAGGAATGTGGCCTTCGCTTCATTTGCTTTGTCATGTCTGAATCCCTGCTGGAGGAAGAACGCTGAGGTTGACATTTCGTCTGCTGTATCGAGACGAACGTCAAGGTGGTGACCACTCTGTGCTGGTGCGAGATGATCTCCGATTGTCTTTCCGGTTTTATGTGAGTTACCGTAAAGACGTTGAAGCTAGGAATTTAGCCTTCGCTTCGTTTGCTCTGGTGTGTCCAAATCCTGTTGGAGGAAGAACGCTGGGGTTGACATTTCGTCTGCTGTATCGAGACGAACGTCAAGGTGGTGACCACTCTGTGCTGATGCGAGATGATCTCCGATTGTCTTTCCGGTTTTATGTGAGTTACCGTAAAGACATTGAAGCTAGGAATTTGGCCTTCGCTTCATTTGCTTTATCATGTCTGAATCTCTGCTGGAGGAAGAACGCTGAGGTTGGCATTTCGTCTACTGTATCGAGACGAACGTCAAGGAGGTGACCACTTTATGTGAGATGGTCTCCGAATGTCTTTCCGGTTTTATGTGAGTTACCGTAAAGACGTTGAAGCTAGGAATGTGACCTTCGCTTCGTTTGCTTACACTGCATCTGGTGTATTGAGACGAATGCTGAGGTGGAGCTGGAATTTTGCCATCACTCCGCTTTGTTTCGACTAAGGGGTCTTTTGTTAACTTTGCATGTACACCCCGCTGGGCTGCGAAGGAACGCCGTTGTTGATATTGCGTCTGTTGTAACGAGACGAATGCTAAGGTGGAGTTAGGATTTTGCCGTTACTCCGCTTTGTTTCGACCGTGAGGTATTTTGTTGACGTTGCATCTGCCACCAGCTGGACTGCGGAGGAACGCTGTTGTTGACATTGCGTCTACTGTATCGAGACGAATGCTGAGGTGAAGCTGGGATTTTGCCATCGCTCCGCTTGATGGTGTAACATCTGTGTCCTGTTGGAATGAGGAGGCACACCGTTGTTGGTCTCCAGGCTGTAGACGTGGCCATTGAGATTTGGAACTATGGACTTTGTCATGGTTCCGTTTCGTTGCGATTCTGAGGTCAGTTGTTGACGTCATGTCTGCATCTAGTTGGAGTGAGGAGAAACGCCGTTGGTGATCTTTAAGTTGTCGATATTGACGTCGAGACCCTGAAGTTAGGGACCTTCCTTTGCTTCATTTATTGACATCGTGTCTGTAATATTGCGACAAATGTCGAGATGGTCTCTAGGTTATCTATGAACCGTCGAGATTTGGCTTCGCTTTCTGGTGGAGCCTGTTGGGAAGGTATTGTTCCCTTTTTATCAGTGCCCCTGGATTGTATACAGGGATCGATGTGATTTCACCTGTAGGGCAAAAAGTTTTATTCTTTCATTTTTTTTTATTCTTTCCGCGATGCTCTATCATTTCAGCTTTTATATCGCGAAGGTCGCGATTGCCCAATCGTTTCGGCTATTTTTCGCGGTGCCCAATCGTTTCGGCTATATTATTTTTTTTTACTCGCTGCTTTTTATTGCGAGTTGCCCAATCATTTCGGCTATTTTGCATGCATACATTTTTACTTGCTGATTTTGTTTGCAAGTTGCCCCATCATTTCGGCTATTTCGTATGCATTTTTATTTTGGCTTGCTGATTTTTTTCTTTTTTTTTTTTTTTTTGGGCGAGTAGAGGATTTGGGATCTGATACCAATCTTGGCATCAGCATCGCTGCGACTGGAATATTGCCAGGAGCGAATCATCATTTGCCGTGAAAGGACTTGGAATTTGATACCGGTTTAGGCATCAGCATCGCTACCACTGGGATATTGCCAGGAGCGAATCATCATTTGCCTCTGTCGATGTAGAACAAAGGTGGCTTAGCGACCAGGGTTAAGGTCCTGTCGACTAAGGCTTTTGACTTTATGAGCCGTAAGGGTCTCACAAAGCTATTTCTCCCTACAAGTCGTGAGGATCTTATAAGTGTATGTTCTCCTTAGGAATCGTGAGGGTTCCTAAGTGTATTGTTCCTCTCTAAGTCGTAAGGATCCTACAGGAGGGTTTTCTCCTTGTAAGTCGAGAGGATTTACAAGGGTTGTTTTCCATGCAAACACATCCCTAGTCTCAGATGGGACTTAGTTAGGGAAATGTTTATTCGCGCCCGTGGATTGTATACAAGGGTCAATATAGGACCACTTGTAGGGCAATGTCGAAAGTTGTGGGGGTTGCTTAAGCACAGGTTTAGGCCTCTGTAACTTAAGGCTTTCAAATCTTACGAGCCGTGAGGGTCCCATAAGAGCCTTCTCCTCACGAGTCGTGAGGATCTCGCAAGTGTATTTTCTCCTTAGGAATCGTGGGGATTCCTAAGTGTGTTGTTCCCTTGTGAGTCGTAAGGATCTCACGCAGGTGGTTTCTCGTTACAGGGTCGAGAGGACCCTATAAGTGTTTCTTAACGAGGTTGCGCCCTTTCGGGTTTTCACAAACACTCGCCGGTAGTCCTGCTGTTTTTACTCACGGAGCCCTTTCAGGTTTTCATCCGTGCCCATTTTGCTTATGGACTTACCCTTTTTTTTTTTTTTTTTTACTTTTATTTTTTTTTTCTTTCTCTTTTTTTTTACGAGGTCGCGCCTTTTCGGGTTTTCACGAACACTCGCCGGTAGCCCTGCTGTTTTTACTCACGGAGCCCTTTCGGGTTTTCCTCCATGCCCGTTTTGCTTATGGACATACCTTTTTTTTTTCTTCTTTTTTTTTGTTTTTTTTTTATCTTGTCAGCCTAAGGATGCTGCGGTATTAGTTTAAAGACGTTTCGGTCTGCTATTAGTTTAAGGACGTCTCGGTCCGCTATTAGTTTAAGGACATTTCGGTCCATTGCAAGTTTTAGGACATTGTGGTCCATCATTAGTTTAAGGACGTCTCGGTCCGTTGTTAGTTTAAGGACATTTCGGTCCGCAGCCAGTTTTAGGACATAGTGGTCCATTATTAGTTTAAGGACGTTTCGGTCCACAGCCACTTTTAAGACATAGTGGTCCATCGTTAGTTTAACGACATTTCGGTCTATCGTTGCCATATTTGAGGCGAGTTTCTAGTTTATGGACTTTTCGGTCCATGAGTCCTTCTCCATGAATGAACATGATGCTCCCGGCGTATCCATATTTTTCGGAGCATGCGGTTGTGGCGGGTTCACCTTCCAAATTTCGGACAACGCGAACTTGCCCTGTTGGTATTGGTCTTCAACCCAGTTCTTGAAGACGTAGCAATCCTCGATCAGATGACATACCGTTTGGTGGTAAGGGCAATAATTAGGATTATCAATATCGCCTGGCCGCAACGGACGTTTTGGACTCGGCAGATTGATGAGTCTGTCGCACACTGCCAGCTCGAACAGTCCCCTTGTTTTATCTTGCGGAAACGAGTAAGGACGTTTCAACTTTTCCTGGAGGGGTTGCCGCTTGTTGCTTTGGAGAGCAACCGGCCTAGGGTCACCTGATTGTTGTTGAGTGCTGGCGACGAGGGCCGTTTTTCTTTTTCCTTTATCCTTTTTGTTCGCTCCGTTGTTTGCAGGGCCGGGATTCTTTCCGAGTAGCATGCGATTGCATGGCTGAACGTTCTCGCAGCTTCTTAATTCCTTTATTTTTGAAATAGATTCCCCGAGGGAAGAGTTGGGGCTAGCTTCTTCGTCAGAGTCGCTTCCAAAGGTGATAATTTGTGATCCCTTGAAGTCGGCTATATGACAGTCGGCGGTGGCTCTTTTGCGCTCATCTATCGCATTTTTCTGATGTCCACAAGCTTCACACTTTGTCCTGTCGAAGTGTCGCTTTTGAGCGACATACCCTTGCCACCAACAGTTAAAGGACTCGCAGTCTTCGGTAGGATGTATGATCTTCTGATGATATAAACAGAAGTTAGGGTGCATCTCTGCCTCAGCGAAAGAATTTTCTTCAGAGGGCGGTAGCTTCATTCCTACTGATAGAGCTTTGGCGAACCGTTTCCTCGTCTTGAATTTGTTTTTACCTGCAGTGTATGGCTTTTGATTTGACAGGAATACCTTGGTTCTTTCCAGTATGGCCATTTCATGCTCTTGATTGGCTTTTGCTTTCAGACGAATTTCATTTAGGAAGGCATCGATCAACTTGTCTGACGGCCGCGGAATTTCTGTTTCAGGGTCCGCCATTGATTTCTCAGCGCAAGGATCCTCCTCATCATCCGTCAGTGAATGAGAAATCACATGACAAGTTGCTACGTAGTCTTCGGATTCATCCGATAAGTTTTCTCCATCGTTTTCATCCTCGACGAAAGAACAAGTTGCCCCCGGCGTGTCCGTCTTCTTTGGAGAGTGCGGCTGTGGTGGGTTTACCTTCCAGCTTTCAGACAGCGCGAACTTGCCTTGCAGGTATTGATCCTCGATCCATCCCTTAAAGACGAAACAATCCTCAATCGGGTGACTTACCGTTTGGTGGTAAGGGCAATAATTGGGATTATTAAGATCGCCTGGCTGCGACAGACGCTTTGGACTCGGCAGATTGATGAGTCTGTTACGCACTGCCAGCTCAAACAGTCTTCTCGTTTTATTCTGAGGAAACGAGTAAGGACGTCCTAGCCTCTCTTCGAGGGATGGGCGTGGACGCGCGTTGTTTTGGCGAACGACCAGCTTTGAGTTGCTCGACTGTTGTTGAGCATTGGCGACGACGATCGCTTTCCCTTTTCCTTTCTCATCTCGGGAATCGGGTCTTGGAGGAGACGGTTTATGGCCTATCTGGTCCATTTGGGCTAATTTGTCAATCAAGGCCTGGAAGGTGGTCGGCCTGAAGAACATCATGAATTGTGAGATGGTCGCCTGCGGATCGAGAGTTCCCACAAACATGCCTACCGCAGGTGCCTCTTCTATGCGTTGTTCGCATTTCGACCATAGGTTCCGCCATCGTGTTGCGTATTGAACCCACGTTTCGCTTAGCCTTATCCTGGCATTTATTAGTGCTGTTATCGGGGTGCGTTCACTAGCACTCGCGAATCTTTATGTAAACAGCAGTTCCATCTCTGCAAATATTTTGACAGAGTCGTTAGGTAGCTCCGAATACCATTCAAAGGCTGTTTCTGCTAAGCTGCCGACGAATTGACGTAGCAACAATTTGTCATCTCCTCCAGTATTACCGCATAAGGCCCTGAATTGAGAGACATGCTGATGCGGATTCCCTGTCCCTTTATATACGTGGAATTTAGGGATCGTATATCCTGGCGGGTAACTGATTTGGTCATACCAGCCCGGATACGGTCGTCCGGTTCTAATAATTTGCCCAGCCGCTTCATTCGCCTGATGAACCCGGATCTGCTGAGCTATATATTCGTCTAGGTCAACTTTGGAGATTGCCTCTTCCTTGGCTGTTGATAGAGCCGGCGGAGGATTTGACGTTTCTCCCCTGTCGTCTTCAAGGACGATCGGAGGATCTTCAGCAGGAGGGTCCGGCTGTAACATCATCCCTACCATATCTTTGAAGAGGAGCGCCATCTGTTTTATGTTTGCCGCCTGCTCTGCAGCTTCTTTGTCCCTCTTTTCGAGGACTCTGCGTAAAAAGTCAGCGTCAGTTTCTTGTTCTTGACGCTCATCCGAAGACGTTTCAGAGCTTTCTTTTGGCTCAGTGAGTGCAGCCATTGTAGTCATCATTTTCTGAAGCTTTTGTTGTTGCTCCTGGGCTTTCGTCACGGATCGGGTGAGCGGTCGGTGGCCCGTAGAAGTGCGGCTTTCCTCCTTTCCAGAAGCCATATAAACAGTGTGCACCACCATGCCCCCAGACTTGGGGCGTTTGTGTTCGGTGTCTTTGCGATTTGCCGAAGACACAGGGGCTTTTTGCGGCCTCCTTTTTTGAGTGATTGCAGTTAAGGGAGCCGTTGTAGTGGGCACCCAAGTAGCTTTTGCTTTTTGTGGTTTGATAGAGTAATCCTTCCCCTGCCAAACCTTCATCTTTTTCTGTCGTCGGAGGCAGTCTTGATCGATCACCGACTCTTGGACCTGTCGCCAGACTTTGTAAATTTTAGAGGACAGCCGTTGAGGGGGCTGCTCTAACTTCTTCTCTGGAGTATTCTCCACAGGTGAAGGAGTTCGTTTCAACATCGCAGTAGGAGAGTTTCTGCGCACCTTGTTGAGCAGTTCAAAGCTGTTCTTGGTTGGAACAGCAGCATCGATCCTCACCATCGGAGCTGACGGAGTTATCTCAGAGGGGGAGTTGCCCCCAGCCTTTCTTACTCGACGCCAGTGGCGACGTCGGGCATGTCGTGCTGATGGGGTTGTTTCCACTATAGGGGTGACCTCCTCATGCCCCCTGTGTTGGTCAGAATATACTGGTACCAGCTTTTTAAAGATCGACGTCCGTTGAACGGGGACGGCCAATTTGTCAGAAGCGAACTTCTGAACATGGGAAGCAACCTTGGTGATTTTGCCAGGAACGGGAGTTGGAATGGCTATCCGCTTCGGGATAACGCCTTCTGGTATGGCAGGCTTCTTCATGGGCCCGATGGAGCTCTGGCCTAATCCATTAAAACCTGAAACAGTGGAGTTGGGTGACCTATTGAAAGGGGTCGCGGCAGTGGTAAGTCGATCGAAGACCGACTTCTTTGGAGCATCTTGCAATGCCATTGGGGCGTTGAAGCTCATTGGTGGGAGCATGGTCCCAACAAATAGTCCAGTGGTGGTTTGAGCCACCTGCTCCACCGGCGTTTTGAAAAGGGAGGCCGCTTGGGGCCCATAAGTCACTCCTCCAGTAATGACGGAGCGAGAGTTGTTGCTGCAGGTGATGCAGTTCGAAGCCATTGATCTTCTGTTTTCTGCACGGAGCAAGACACCAAATCTTAGTACCTTGAATCCACAGGCAATCACAGCAAACCGTGATTTGTTCGCGAACACGACACACGAAGTGTGGAGTGGAAAGAGGAAGAGGTCCCACCGGGCGTGCCAGAATCTGTTCCCCTCCGAACGGCGGTCTAGACATGGCGTCCATGCCTGGGGTTCGGGGCAGATGCTATTTGGTTTTATCCGTCTACCTCTCCGAAGATACCAAGTTGATTTATGGCACCGTGGATCGGAGGTTTAGACGGATGCGGCCGATGTAGCAGACTTCGTCAGATTCCCCCTCGCTTGAGGGATTTTTTGATTGTGGGGACGCTCTTCCCTGCAGGCGCAAGCCCCTGCAGTTAATTACGCTACCGCATCGCGGTAACAACTTTCTCCTTCTCCAGAATTTCACTTCGTGTCGTGTGTGTTTGTTTTGTTTGTGGTTGCCCGTGGATTGTATACGGAGACTGAGTAATGCCGTCGCCCGTAGGACGTGGATTAGTCCAAATCCGTATTTGCTTAGATTTGGGTTTGGTGTTTTTAGTTTAAGGATACGTTAGTCGCGTTGCGGCTAAGATCAACTTAAACGTTCGTTAATGATACGTTAGTCCAGTTTGAGACTAAGATCAACTTAACGGGATCGTTTAGATCCGACAAAAGAGTGTTTGGGCTCTATTGTTCCAGTTTGGGAGATTCATAGTCCAATTTGGGACTAAAGTCTGTTTGGAGGATACATTAGCCATTTTTGAGGCTAAGATCGACTCAAACGTTTGTTAAGGATACGTTAGTCCAGTTTGAGACTAAGATCAACTTAACGGGACCGTTTAGATCCGACAAAAGAGCATTTGGGCTCTATTGTGCCAGTTTAGGGACGTGGTGGTCCATATTCCAGTTTAGGGACGTGGTGGTCCGATATTAGTTTAGGGACGTTCCGGTCCGATATTAGATTAGGGACCTTTCGGTCCGATATTAGTTTAAGGACGTTTCGGTCCAATATTAGTTTAAGGACGTTTCGGTCCACGAGTTTAAGGACCCCGCAGTCCATATCGATGTGTGGTCGTTGGGACCCGTCACCTCTTTGACGTCGTTGAGGAATTACAACGACGGATGTCAAAGGAGTTCGAAGATGTACCCTCGAACCGGATGTAAATTGATTTAGAAGAGCAATTTTGCTCAGTCAATTTAGTTTAAGGACTTATGGCCAAAATTGGGCTAAGTCCAGTTGAAATGTTCAACATTTTATTTGCTTTTGCATTGCATTTCTTTTTTTATTTTTATTTGGGCCTTGCCCAGAAAGGATGCAGAGCATCAATTTGTTTTGGGCTCTGCCCTTTTAGGAATGATGCAAGGCATCAATTTTATTTGGGCTCTGCCCTTGTATAAAGGATGCAAAGCATCAATTTATTTGGGCTCTGCCCATTTATTGCCTTGCAATTTATTTTGGCCTGTCAGGTCATTTTGATTTGGGCCTGGCCCTTTTAGTAATGCATTGCATTTGTGCAAAGCACTGTTAATTTGAGAATCTTTTAGATTCAAGAACCGATGGTTCAAAAAAAGAAGTGTAAAGCACTATTTGATTTAGATCTAAGAAAAAACAAGTTTTTTCTTATTTTTCTTATCTCAGAGAACCAAAAGTTCATAAAAGTGCAAAGCACTATTAATTTAAGAACCTTTTAGGTTCAAGAACCGATGGTTCATAAAACAAGTGCAAGGCACTATTTGATTTAGATATAAAAACAAGTTTTTCTTGTTTTTCTTATCTCAGAGAACCAATCATGAAAGTGCAAAGCACTATTAATTTAAGAACCTTTCAGGTTCAAGAACCGATGGTTCATAAAACAAGTGCAAGGCACTATTTTATTTATTTATTTATTTATCGTTGAAGATCTATGATCTTGTTCATAAGAGAATTTTCTCTTCTTTTAAAGGTTTTTACCTTTTTTTTTATTCTTCAAGAGTTCTCAAGAGTTCTCTTCTCTTTTTTTTTTAGCCAGATCTTCCTCCTTTTGAAATGAGGTCTAGGGTCCTTTTTATAGTGCCCATGAATTAGTTATAATTTGTTACATAAATCGTTTTCTGAGTGATTTGGGTAATTTTCCCCACCGTTGGATTTTCGATCCAAAGGCCCCTGCTTTACAGAAGAAAATCTTCTTGTTTTAACAAGAACAGAAAAGATTTATTCTGTTTTTCGCAACTCCCTCAGCGTGTGACACGTGTCGCGCAGCTGTGCTTGCGCAACTGCGCAGACACGTGTCGCGCAACTGATTTTTTTTTTTTTTTGCTTGCGCAGCTGCGCGCTGACACGTGTCGCGCACTGCGCAGCTGCGCTGACACGTGTCGCGCACTGCGCAGCTGCGTGACACGTGTCGCGCAACTGCGCAGTTTTTTTTTTTTTTTGGCAGTGCTTTGCTCTGATTGGAGAAAGAACAGAAGCATTGCTTCTTTTTCCACTTTGGAATTTAAACAGAGTTTTGCTCTGATTGGGATAAACAGTACAAAATATGCCAGTGTATACGAGAGGAGTTCAACTATTTCATGGACTAAGATATACGGAGCACAAGGAACCGTTAAGCCACGGGACAGCAGCAACGGATATTCAGATTAGGTGTATTAAAGTGACCATCATCGTGCCATTTTTAACACATTCCGTACCAATCTACCCCTTAAAAATCCCGTAATGTTTATTGTATTGTTTATAGCTGTAAGATTTGTTGAAACCATGATATCAATTGCTCATGTAAACAGATAAGGATGTAAACGAATAATCATGTGATCAAGTCAATGTATATCCATGATTCGGTCAGTTCAAGTCATGTTGATATAGATGGTATTCTGGTATTCATGTTCAAGTTCCAGTATATATGGATTCATGATGTATTGGAGTTATATTTAAATTGTTTTCAAGTATGGATTGTTTTCAGATTTGACTGAGACCCTGTCTGAGTCAGACGCTTAAAAAGAATTTAATTCCTGAATTAGGTTTTGGAGTTATCGGTAACTGCTGCATATGGACAGTAGGATTTATGACTTTTTCCAAGCCAATTACCATTGATAAGCGCATTTTAGTTTCCTACCTTAAATAGGTAAGCACCCACTTTCTCCGGCTCCCTGAGGCTCAAGAGAATTGGTCCCGCTTAAACCTATATTTACTAAGGTCCTTATTGTAAATTAATAAACTTGAAGGGGTTTTATGAAAAATAGTTTTGATAAACTTTCAAAATAAACCTCAAGCATTTATTTATCGTATTTAGGGTTTTCATGGATATAATTTTTAAAAGTGAAGTATTCTAATGATTATAAACCTAGATTGAATAGTATAGGGTATTTTAGTGTAAATTGGAATTGTATATACTTATGATGGATTTGTGATTCCTATGTTTAGAAAACATGGAATTTATTATATATATTTAAAATAGATATTTTTATAATATATATATATATATAATTATTAAAAATAGATTTTATTTATTAAATAGAAAATCACGTTTTCTTAAAAATTGTATTAAAAATTCCATCGAGATCGGATACTCCGTGAGGAGGTCTGCATCTCGCTCTACCAGTCCCAAAGATGTGCAATAACCCGTACCATCCAAATCGGGTTCCCCAAAATGGGTTGTAGAGGCTTAACTGCAAGGAATTTAATTAAAACAATCTTAAAGAATATGGTTTTATTAGTTCAAGGTATTTTATTGTAAAATTGTATTTATCCCACAAAATATTGTTCCAAAAGCCATCGTGCTATGTCATGATGAGTGTTGTGATGAGGTAGGTCATTATCTCATGAGTTTTCTAAAGGTAATATGAGCAAATATGGTGAAAGATGTCGAATAGAAAGTTTGTGGTATTTAACCGTAAAAGTGAAATAAAAGTTGCATAGCATGGTATTTTAAATTGAAACTTGTTCTCAAAGTTGGTTTATGGTTGTTAAACAATATATAAAGAAATCGTTGATTTGTTATTAAGAAAAGTTGGGTTTTTTAACAAATTAGAATCGGATGTCGGATTAACTCTACTTCCGACGAGTTTTGAAAAGAGAACTTTTTGAGAGGTGAAAAGGATAGAAGAGAAGGGACTTACTGGATTAGATGAGAGGGGGAAGGTAGAGGAAGGGTTTGAGAGCTTCGTGGAGTCGCAGTGTCGCCGGATTTGTCTCGAGTCAGCGCCGGAAGATAACCTTGGGCTAACTCCACTTGTACAACTAATTTGACTTGGAAAAATTTGAGAGTTTTGATGATAAATTTCAGAATGGAGAGGGCTACGTATGGGGTGGTATTTATAGGATATAATTAGGGTTTAGAGAATTAAAAAGCATTAAAACATTGGATTAATGGGTGATTTTAATCCTCTGTTTAATTTTAGGAAAAACAAACAGAAGAGTAGTAGTGGGGGGAGGCCAAGGGTCATGTGTGCAAAGTTTGGGGCTATTTGCAACGAGGGGGGCGGCGCTGGTCATATGGCTAATCTCGCCGACCATCTTGAGGGTGTGGGGCTTGGGATTGGTGCCACGTGTCTAGGTCTGTTCATACATCATTTCCATATGTTTGATTTCTAAGACTTTTCATTTTTACGTGTATTGAACGTGTAAACTTTTGGGCTTCCAAAAAGTTTAAAAGAAAAATCATTAAAAATAATATGTGGTTGATGGGATTCGAACACAGGGGCTATGTCACAGCAGTGCAAGGTTTTACCAATGAGCTACAAGTGCTTTCTTGCCGTTCTTAAACAAATTAAATACTTATAGCATACTCAGGTTTGCAAATACTCCATTTAATACTTTAACTTTAAAAAAATTTCTGTACATTAAAAACAGAGTCGTTACAGGTGTACTCACACCCTGTGAGCACCTGTATACAATCTTAGGTTCACCTCACCAATTGCCGCGGGACCAATCCATCGCCCCTCGTCAGGGTCTAGATAAGTTTACACTAGTCTACTCTGGAGTATTGATGCCCAGTCTCGATACTCCTGCGACTAGGTACACTTTAAGGATGTGCCTATCGACTACCCAACTCCCACAAGTATGATTGCCATCACAACGCTGGTAGTCAGGCAAAGATCCTACAGGCTTTATCAACATGTATACAAGATATGAAATACATAGTAAAACACATCACATGTTAAGATAAAGACAAACCAAATAGCCTACTATCATATCGAGCAAGATTGTCCTGTACATACATATCCCTAGCATCCTATACAATGAAGGCCTCTAGGGCATACATATCCAACAATCTCCCACTTGCACTAAAGCTTGTAATTAGCGCAATAAGTACCCACCGTCAGCACTAGAGCCAGTTGCTGGCGTACCGTATGTCCAACATCTCGAACTGGACTTGAGGAATGGCCTTAGTGAATGGATCTGCCGTGTTGTCTTTTGTGTCCACTCTCTGCACCTTGATCTCCTGGCGATCCACGATCTCCCTGATCAGGTTATACCGCCTCAAGATATGTCTGAATTTCTGATGGTACCGTAGTTCCTTTGCCAAAGCTATGGCTCCGTTGTTATCGCAATACAAAGGTATTGGATTAGCAATGGATGGAACCACCTGAAGTTCAGAAATGAACTTCCTCATCCAGACCGCCTCTTTTGCGGCATCGTTAGCAGTTATATACTCAGCTTCCATCGTTGAGTCTGCGACGGTGTCTTGTTTGGAACTCTTCTAACATACCGCCCCTCCATTGAGTGTGAACACATAACCCGAGACGGATTTAGAGTCATCCTTGTCACTTTGGAAGCTAGAGTCGGTAAAAGCCTCGATCTGGAGGTCCCCATTATCGTATACCAAGAACATCTCCTTAGTCCTCCTCAGGTACTTGAGAATATTCTTTACCGCTATCCAATACTTCTCACCGAGGTTTGACTGATACCTGCTTACCACACTAAGTACGTAAGTTATGTCTGGTCTGGTATATAACATCGCGTATATTATAGATCCTACCGCCGAAGCGTAGGGTATAATGCTCATGCGAGCCTTCTCTTCATCAGTTTTTAGAGACATCTTTTTGGAGAGGGTGATTCTGTGACAAGCGGGTAAATTACCACGCTTGGAATCTTCCATATTAAACCTCTTTAGTATAGTGTCAATGTACCTGGACTGTGAAAGTCTCAACATTCTTTTAGACCTATCACAATAGATCTTAATCCCCAGAATGTAGAAGGCATCACCCAAGTCTTTCATGGAGAACTTCTGTGACAAGAAGAGCTTGACTGATTATAGCATCGGGATGCCATTCCCTATCAGGAGTATGTCGTCAACGTACAGTACGAGGAAGATTACCGCTCCTCCTACAATCTTCCTATAAATGCATGGTTCATCTACATTTTTGATAAAGTTAAATTCTTTCACCATCTTATCAAAGCAGATGTTCCAACTCCGCGATACTTGTTTTAATCCATAAATGGATTTAAGCAACTTGCACACCTTTCCACTGCTCTCACTGTCTAAGAAACTCTCTAGCTGATCCATGTAAACACTCTCTTCTAAATTTCCATTTAGAAAAACCGTTTTCACATCCATCTGTCAGATGTCATAGTTATAGAAGGCAGCAATGGCAAGCAGGATCCGAATGGATTTAAGCATAGCCACTGGAGAAAAGGTTTCATCATAGTCTAATCCTAGTCTTTGACGAAAACCTTTTGCAACAAGTCTAGCTTTGTAGGTTTCCACTTGTCCATCTGCACCAATCTTTTTCTTGAAGATCCATTTGCATCCAACTGGTTTTACGCCAGGAGGAGCAACTTCCAAAGTCCATAGTTTATTGGTGTGCATGGATTCTATTTCGGATCTCATAGCATCCAGCCACTTCACCGAGTCTTTATTCGCGATAGCCTGCTGAAAATTAGTAGGCTCATCATCATTGATAATGCAATCCTCTCGATCCCCATCTACGAGAAACCCATAGTATCTCTCAGGCGGATGAGAAAACCTACTAGATTTGCGAAGAGGCGTAGGTTCGTCGAGCTCTATTGAAACTTGAGGTTCTACTAAGTCCTTGGCAGTGGTTTGGAGTTCTGTAATTTCTTCCAGTTCTACTGTGCTCCCACTAATTTCTTTTGCAAGAAATTCGCTTTCTAAAAAGACTATGTGGCGAGTGACAAACACATTTTGTTCTTCAGTGTGGTAGACAAGATATCCCCTTGAATTCTTGCTGTATCCCACAAACTTGCACAAAACCGATCATGCCTCGAGTTTGTCCGGATTTTGCTTTTTGACAAAAGCTAGACACCCCCCATATCTTAAGATACTTGAGACATGGTTTCTTCCCACTCCACATTTCATATGGAGTGGTAGGCATAAATTTGGTTGGAACTTTATTCAATAGGTATGCTGTTGATTCCAGCACAAAACCCCAGAAGGAAAGTGGCAACTCAGCACTACTCATCATGGAATACACCATATTGAGTAGCGTGCGATTCTTTCTCTCTGACACACCGTTATGCTGAGGTGTATATGGAGGAGTAAGCTGAGAGAGAATTTCATTCTCTTTTAAGCATTCAACAAAACTGGTACTTAAGTATTCTCCACCCCGATCAGATCGAAGTATCTTGATACTTTACCAGTTTGTTTCTCTACTTCATTTTTATACTCCTTAAATTTTTCAAAGCCCTCGGATTTATGCTTCATTAAGAACACATGTCCATACCTTGAGAAATTATCAGTAAAAGTGATGAAGTAGGAGTGACCGCTTTGTGCATGTGTAGACATCGGACCACATACATCGCCGTGTATAAGTCCTAAGAGCTCAGTGGCTCTTTCTCCGTGTCCAGTGAACGGAGATTTGGTCATCTTTCCTTTGATGCATGATTGACAAGTTGCATATGATGTATATTCAAACGAATCTAAATATCCATCTTTATACAACTTAGTCAACCTTGTTTCATTTATATGACTAAATCTACAATACCATAAGAAGGCTTGGTTTGAATCTGGAGCCTTTATTTTGAGTGTGTTTTGGATATTGAAAACTTGATGTTGATTGAGTATGTATATGTCATTTTCCAGTGTACTAGACCCAATCAGTTCTTGATTTAGGTGAATGTTCATGACATTTCTTTCAAGTGCAAAATTATATCCTTCATTAGATGATAAAGATACTGATATAATATTACAAAACATACTTGGTACACAAAAACAGTTATACAACACCAAAATGCGCCCACTAGTCAACCCCAGGTGATAATCATCTACCGCAACAACATCAACATTTGCTCCGTTGCCAACTCGGAGAGTTATATCACCTGCCTTGAGTATCTACGGTTTCTCAAAGCCTGCAAAGAATTACAGATGTGAGAACCGGAACCGGTATCAAGTACCCATGATGTAGGGTTTACTGAAAAACAGTTTTCGATTACGAACACATCTGAAGTAAAAGTACCATCTTTCTTCATGTCCTTGCCATTGTCTTTGAAAGCCCTACAATCCTTCTTCCAGTGCCCATTCTTGTGACAGTAGTAACATTCATCCTTATCCGCTTTTACTCTCCCCGATTTGTTCGTTCTCTACACCTTTTTGACACCTCCTTTCCGCTTGGGGTGATCTTCTTCTTCTTCCCCTTAACTTTCGCTTTGGATTTAGAAGAGGATGATTCGCCAACAATAAGAACAGGTGTCTTCTCCTTTTTCAAGGAGCTCTTCGCTAACCTCAACATGTTGAGGAGTTTTGGAAGATCAGCTTCCATATCGTGCATGTTGAAGTTCAGCACGAACTGAGAGAAGGTGTGAGGAAGAGACTGTAGAATCAAGTCAATGTATAACTCGTTTTCCAGCACCCATCCTAGGTTTGCGAGTTCCTCAATGAGACTGATTATCTTTAGGACGTGCTCTCCTACAGGTGATCCTGGAGCTAATCTCATCTGGAATAACTTCCTTGAGGTCTCGTACCTTGCGATACGAGAGTGCTCTCCATACAAATCCTTGCAATGGAGAAAAATGGATTTGATATCCATATCCTCGTGCTGCTTCTGGAGTTCATTATTCATGGACGCCAGGACGATGCACTTAGCTTTCTCGCAATCCAGATCCCAAGTTTTGCGGACCTCTTTGTCCGTAACTGAGGAATCTGGTCCTGGGACAGGGGGAGCAGTACTGGTGAGGATGTATGCCACTTTGTCATAAGTAAGTGCAATGGTGACGTTCCTCAGCCAATCTTTATAGTTTGGTCCAGTCAGTGTATTTTTTTCAAGTAGTAGTTTGAGTCCCGTCATAGTTGCTGCCAGAGAGAGAGAAAAGAAACACTCAGCGTATGCTCTTGCAAAATTACATTGGTTTATTATCTTATCTAACCAGGACGACTCCTACTGTTTTCTCAAATTCTTCTTCAAACCCTAAAAGAAGAACTAATCAGGATTAATCGCACGTCACAATACTTGCTTAACCTTTCGGCCAGGCTAGTGTCGGTACTTCGAGAGAGGTTTTCCAACGCTTTTGCGAAGTTCCTTAATTACATAACCTCTTTTTCCTGGAGGCATAACCCCGCTAACACCGTTCTAGACACCTACTTGGTTTATAGCATTGATTGTTAAGTGAAATAATCTCCCAAGAGTAATCTTACTCATTAGTGGGATCGGGATCCAACTATCATTGTGTGATGACCTAGATGGAATCCACTCTAGTCACCACACTCTATAAGGTATGCTAAACCTGCAAGTTTCCTTTGTATTTGAAACTCCCGATGTGATTTTTGCCCCAAGCTCTTATGACCTTGACGAAGGCCAACAAATCATAAGATGCAAGTCAAGTTCTTCCCGTCGTTGTCCTGATTAATTTAGACCCACCTGTACTCGCCCTTGACGAAGGCCAATAAGGTTGTACGACTGGCCTAAACTAATGCATCTATCTATGCTACAAACAAGCAACACACCGCTACTATTCACTATGCCTTGACAAAGGCTAACAAACATAGCATGAATATGATGCTGCTCATTTGAAATGACGGAGGGCTACGGCTGGTTTTTGGCGAAAACCGTTAACGTAATGAACTTGATATAGTCAAAGAAACTTGATAGTTTTTGAAAAGGAGTGGTTTAAGCTCCGTTTTTAAAAAGTGCTTTTTGAAGAAAACCGAGTGGTTTTGTAATTGTTCCAACGACATCAGATTTTAGGTTTATTTCCTTGCATTAATCAATATTAATACGGTCACATCAATTAACCTTATCATTACAGAAAAGAAACGAAAATAGAACGTACACTTATACCATCCGCATTCGCCACGGGGCCCCGTCATACATAGTTAGGTTACTTAACTAATGGCAGAGCGGGGGCTGGACTAGCGCGGGTGCAAAACATAAGCAACGCTTATATATATATATATATATATATATATATATATATATATATATATATATATAGCCATTTGTCTCACGCAATAATAAGTATTCCAGATCACAGATGAATATATTGGATATACTAGGATTTCCGTGTTTTGTTTAAGCCCAGAATGAAAGACGGATTCCACGGTCGTGATGAATAGCCAAACCCCACCCTAGACCCCTACGGGTGCGGTAAACTACCCACCAAATTTCCGAAGTGAAGCAAGCTCTCTCAATAAAATGAGTAGGCCACTCGGCAGTTCAAGAACCCGGTAGTTTGTGCACCCCACCTTGGGTCTATCCTAAGTGTAAGAAACAGTAAATGAAATAATACAACGGTGGCTACAATCTCAACCCGGATGTGCCCTGCAAAAAAATATTACATCACATTTACAAATTTACATGAATGAAAGAAAAGAAAATACTCTTCTCATATCCCCCGGCTATTCATCCACGATGATCCAATACTCCATATACACAAACTATCACCAAATCACAGATATGTGCAACCTCCACTAATCGACGTATAGAGATTAGCGGACGTTTAGCATCATATATACAAACACAGAATCATATTAACTAAGAACTTTAGAATTTCGATCGATAAACCAAATCCGTGTCTACCCCATGCATAAACCAGTACACAAATAATTTTGGGTAGAAATCACATATGCCAAAAATCACAATTCCACAAATAAGACCCACATAAGAAACTCAGACCGAGTCGGCCTTAACTCAGCCGCGGAACGGCGGCAAAACACACTATTTTGCCGCGGTTCCGCGGCGGTCTTGGGGACTTACGATCTCGTTTTTCTTATGTGTTCTTAGAAATGCCTGCTTGTATTTTTAAGCCTACTGAAATAATTTTTAGACCAGTTTTAAAAAATGATAGCAAGCAAGGTTTTTGATCGTGATTTCGTGCAATTTTCGTCGATCGAATTTCTAATTACTTGCTAACTAGCTAGTCAAGGTTTAGTAGGCTCTGATACCATATAAGTCGATATTGCACACCCTATTATGGTTTGTGGGGAGGCGGAATTAGTAAAAAACGATTTTTGAAGCAAACAACATCGATCTAAAACCTAGATCTTATACGAAAACCTTAACTAACTAAACTAACTAGGAGGTTTAACTACTATGAAAGAAATTATAGCTCCTTGAACCAAGTCCTTCGGGTCTTCGTTGTCCTTCTTTACTCCTCTCCTTAGCTCCTGGGTAGCTTGATACAAACTTGGTCGCCGGTCTCCTCTTCGTCAAAGAAGATCCACCCGAGAGCCTTTAGTCCAAGCTTCAACCTCAACTATGAGGTAACTAAGAAGTCTAGTTTGCTAGAATAGACTACTAAGTAGATGTAGAGAATGATCTATGGAGTATTTTGTCTCAAAAGCCTTAGGGTTCACAACTCATGCGAGGGTTAGGGCTTGAAGAAAAAGGAGGAGTAAAGTTGGAGAGAGAAAGAACTAAATAAAATGAGCTAGCTCTTGTGAAGATAAGAGAATGGCTAAGTCAATGCAATAATTCAAGCATGGCAAAACATTTCGCACTTAGTTGCAATAATTCAAGCATCGAGGAGATGGAGACGGAGCAGGGACACCCGGTTGATGACGCGCAAAGATCATTCACAGTAAATAGAGCTTTCATGGCGTATTGACCGGATCACCACAAGAGAGTTCAGTGTGTGTCCTCCAAGATCTCTCCTTCCTAGTATAACGCTCATTTCAAGCTGCATGGGCATCCACCTCCTAGGTATGATCGGGCAAACGATAAGGCATCGGAGACGTGGTGCCTGACCAGGACCCTTAGTATGAGGACCCCTGTGTTTCATGGATCTCCCTGGGATTGAACGCCGGAATACGGCGGTTCCTCACGCCGATCGGCCCTCGCACCCCTGTTTGCTCCCACTACCGATCAATTTGCTGGTTGGATAGTCGAGCAGAGGCTTAATCTTATCAACATGTATGTTGAACGAGGGATGGAAGTACCTTTGGTAAGTTCAATAACCCTAACATAATAATATATAAATATATAAATAACGTATTTACTAAATTATGTATTTTAAACTTTTAATCGCATGGACTTTACCCTGGAGATCCAGGTGCGCCTCCCTCGTGATCGACTCTCCCTTCCCATGATCGTCCTCCCTTGTGATTTCATTCCCCACTTTTGCAAATATATGATTTTAGGATTGTACTGGAATGGATGTTCGATTGTAATCGATATTTGGAAGATAATTTATATTTGAATGGAATGGATATTGGATTGGAATAGATTTGATTTTTTATTGTAATCGATATTTGAATCGAAATTGGATTGTATCCTATATTTGAATCGAAATTGGATTTTATTCGATAATTGAATCGAAATTGGAATGCAAATGGAATTCCAGATTTCCTGTTTTCAAATATTTTTTCTGCTGATATGGTTTATTCCGATGGTTTTTAGCCGTCGAAATAAGTTATGTTCGCGTCGAAACATAGTAAAAAGATATTTTAAAATTTTTTGTATAATATTTTATTCTTTTAAAATATAGTTTGTTTCGACGGGGTTTATCCGTCGGAATAAACTATGTTTCAACGCGTCATTAGCGTCGAAACAGTGTAGTTTATTTCGACGCGTTTCATGCGTCGAAATAAACTACAGCGACGCGACTTGTCACGACGACGGTCTTTCATCGCTATCTAGAGGCCTCGTCGAAATAAGGTTATTTCGACGCGATATACGCGTCCAAATAACCTTCATTTTCCTTTTCCTGTAGCGGTGGCTTCGTAATTTAAGCTTCATTTTGAGATTGATCTCTCGTACCCGCAGAAGTGGACTAGGAGTGTATTGTCATTTAAATATGTCATTTTCATAATACTTAAATTCATCTATTGAATAATTGGTTAGGATTTGCAGCAAGGCTTCGTTCCATTTTTTTTCAGGCTGATAACTATTTATAATCTGTAGCCATTTTGCGCAAGCAATATCCCTTGAATATTTTAAATTAGACGGCAATTGCATGAAGGAAACTTGATAGAGAGACATGTACATTTTGAATGTACCCATCTGTATTTAAAGTGAGATAGGCTTTTTTTTCTTCTTTTCTTTTCATCTCCAATGCATCAAAACTGAAGTACCAGGATCCTTCTAGTGATACATGAACTTATATCTCCTGCCTTTTTTTAAGGATTAAATAATCAATAATTTTGGTATCCTATGCTTTGTCACCCACTGACTATATGGCTTTCTACCATTATTGACATTGCCATTGCAACCACCAGAAACAGCCACCAACAACCTCACCAACATATTTATTTTTCTACAGTGAACATCTCTGCTGACTGTTTTTGTTATTAACATAATTATTGCTAGTTAATACCAATATTAAACAAAACCAATGTAAATAACACAAGTATTTTATCTTTAATTAAACTTAAACAATTACTAGTAGATAGCAAGTAATGAGCAATAATTATTATAATCTAAACATAGAAAAGTGATACATAAAATATTATTATTAAAGTTCGTGAATTACAAATCGTGAATCTTGTGAACATGATATGTATAAGGGCCAGTTTGGTTCAAGGATTTGTGAGGATTTTGCGCTACTTGTATTCTTAAATCCAAAAAAAAAGTGAGATTAGGTAAATTCTTGTTTGGTTGGAGAATTACTATTTTTTGGATTCCTTTGTTTTTTGAATCCTACTTTTTTTTGTTTGAATTTTGCTGGATTCTCACTATTCATGTGGGGCCCTCCGTACTTTATTTATTAAAAAAAAACCTCCTCTCTCTATCTCTCTCTTTAATTCTCAAATCCAAATCTCACTTATTTTTTTCCCAATCAAACAAGAATTACAAAGATCTATAAATCTAATACTAGGAATACAATACCATCCAAACACAAAATTAGCTAATCCAGATTTTTTCAATTGTACTATTTAGGAATCCAAATTTCACAATCCTGCTACCAAACAGCCCCTAATAGACATCAGTGTGTGTGTGTCATGGGGATGGAGTAGCTCGAAGAATGGGGTATTTATGTGTAATAGGGATCATACTTGTTTCTCATGGTACCGGAGAGTACAATACATTGTATTACATATAAATTTTGAATCTCGTAAATGTCGTGTTGCTGTTGTTCCGGGATTTACGGAATATTCTAGTTACATAATAAAACTCCTACAAATCAAGGTTATACTTATAATTAATAACAATGAAATATCGAATATGGTGATACTTTAATTATCTTACACTGATTAACACATGTTAGTTATTTGACATGCACACTACTGCTTACTGCTCATAGTTATTCTTATGACTAGTATTATGTATATCATGTTTCGTCTCAAATATTATTT
Source organism: Agapanthus africanus (assembly GCA_030015575.1). Taxonomy (NCBI): domain Eukaryota; kingdom Viridiplantae; phylum Streptophyta; class Magnoliopsida; order Asparagales; family Amaryllidaceae; genus Agapanthus; species Agapanthus africanus. Next base: position 20,896,954 of record CM057348.1, on the reverse strand, counting down.
TTTATAAAATGGGGACTTATCGAACTTTAGTTCGCTGATGGCATTCCGGTTTTCTTTTTTTTTTTTGAGGAATGTCGTCTGTAACGATCTTGAAATCCATGTACACATGTATTATTCCAATGCTAATAAAAAGGCGTATTTCTGTTCTGGTATCGAGTTATAAGTAATTCTTGATAAATAAATGCAAGAAACAACTTGTAACTCATTGGTTAAGTCTTTACACTGCTTTCCCATAGTCCGTGTGTTTGAATCCTTGCAGCACAATTAATTTATTTTAAATTCTTTTTTTCGTCATGAAATCCTGAAAGTTTTACGAGCGATTCACGGTGTTGTGAAAAGTTCTAGACAAAACAATAGATATTTTTGGACCGATTCTACTGAACCGAGATGAAGACCAGAGACTCGAGCACAGAGCTCGAGTAGTGTTAGTGTATATGCCCTAGAGGCCATTACTGTATCATACTAGTATGTATATTACTTGATGGAAGCTTGGGATATTCACAGTTGTACAGACAATCTTGCTCAATATAGTAGTATGCTACTTGGTTTGTCTCTGCTTTAATGTGTACTTGTGTGTTTATTTATTATATCACCTATACGCATTAGTAGAGCCCTTTGGATCTTTGCTTGATTACCGGCGTTGTGATGGCGATCACACTCGTGGGGGCTGGGTAATCTACAAGCACATCCTTATACACGTCCCTAGTCGTGGGAGTACCGAGATAGGGCATCGATACTCCGGAGTAGACTAGCGTATGCGCTTCTCATCCCAGCACGGGAGACGGCCTGTCCCACAGCCGTCGGTACGTCGTACTTGAGATAGTATGCGGGTGCTCGTTGGGTTACGAGTACACTGGACAGGACTCGTCGGGAACTGATGGTTGGTATTATACCTATCGTCAGTTATCAGTTCCCAGGTGACATGAGTACAGCTTAGTCCGCTGACTTGACACTGTCACTCCGCCTCGAGTGTGTTCCCACTGTTCTTTGATTACCACCCTACCACAGCTCTTTTGAGTCATGCAAACAGATAGTAATTGGGAGCAGTCCCGAAGCACTTGGAGGCAGTGACGGTTAGACAGGATTCGTCTCTCCCGGTATTGGGGGTTGACATCGCGCTGTGTCTAGGAGAGCCATTACACAAGTAGTCCCTGGCCAGGGCAAGCGAGATATACTGGTCGGTTCCAGTGCTATCTCAGGGTGTTCTGGGCTTCACTCCGACACGACTTGTACCGCTATTAGTGGTCTGAGGCTTGCTGCCCCCCTAGGCCCGACATGCGATGTATCAGACGAACAGACCGGACTGTACGGAGAATGTCACATTCAGACTCAGTAGGAGTTCAGATGGGTTTTACCTCGTCAGTCTTCTTATCGGCATCTACCTGGGGACCGTTACGCACAGCTAGTGCCGCTTACGGTCTGTGGTTAAACCCACTGCCAGCGTAGTGTCGAGTCTTTAGAGTCCCACACAGAGGGTATTCGCCTCTGGGCAAAACAGGGTAGAGGTCGCATGGTTTTGCGGCAGGGTTCGTTCTCATCCGCGCACTTGTGCACGTTTGGAGTCCGGACGGATTATACTGGCAGGCTCTGGTTTGAGCCAGATACTGGTATATGTTTTGGGGTTGCTTTTATCTCTCAGTATTCTTGTTCCTCGGAACGAGAATGCAGGTGTGTATGCACAGTTGCTTGAGGCGGAGGATGAGGTCTTTCATTAAGGTTTCGGAACGGGTGCGTATGCACAGTTGACAGTTGTCTTTTTCCAAACCTTAATGGATTTATGATTTATCAATTAATAATAGTAATTAAATGAAATAATGTTATGGTTGATTTTGTTGACTTGTTGACCATGGTTGACTTGTTGACCATGGTTGAATGTTGACCATCATCATTGCTTTGCAAGGATACTCCTTGATTCTAGCTTACATTCATTTAATGAAGTGATGATGGTGGTCATTCCAAATACAACCATCAACTATTTCATTTTGATTTATTATTATTAATTAGATAAATCATTTTCCTTTTGTTATGGTTGCAAGACGAAAATTGCTCATTCTATCATATTGATTCTCTCTCCTCACTTCATCTTCTTCTTCCTCAAGCTCAAGGAGAATCCTTCTCATGTGTTGAGAATCCCTCTCCTTGAAAAGAAAACACCCCATAGATACACTCTACTCTCTCTAGGGTTCATGGTTTAGCAAGCCGGAGATCCTAGTTCACTCTAAGTTCGAGAAAGAGCCCGAAGGTTGAACCCTCAGGTGGATCCATTATTGACGGAAGAAGGCTACGAGGAAAGAACCATCAACCTCTACTAGGTTTCAAGAAGAAGGAGTTCAAGTTAGGTATAACCACTTTGCCGAGTAGTTAACTCTTCTTTGCAAGTATGCTAGTTTAGTTTAGCAAAGATCCGGCTTTTACGGTCCATCTTACAAAGTTTAGAAAAAATTTTGTTTTACCGTTTTCCGCATCCCCGAAAGTACCGGGAGAGGTAACGTGGACCTAACAGTGGTATCAGAGCCTAACTAAACTTAAACTAGCTTGGTAGCGAAGTGTATGGAAGTTCGAAACGGAAAAATCGCAAAACCGGAAAATCAAAAACCCTAAGTTTCTGTTGAAATTTTTTGTGCTCTAAAAGTAATATGTTTTACTCCTAAAATCGGCTCAGGGTTTTGTGAGAACACCCACCAAAAACGATCCCATGAATCCTTCAAACCGCCGCGGATCCGCGGCCTCAGCTATTCTTATTGCCGCGGATCCGCCGCCGTTTGGGCTCTTCATGTGATCGTGTTTTGTGCAGTGTTCTTCTGGTAGGGTTTTGGGATTTTTCAAATATGTTATATGTGCCCAGATTTTCCAGAAAAGAAATTTACTTTTGGGGTCCTATAAATCCGTATTTTTTTTTTCGAACTTCGCTACACTTTGGCTATATTGGTTATATCTGTGATGTTTGTATGTATTGAACGTCAGCTAATCGCTATAAGTCGATTAGTCGGGGTTATACATCTCTGTGATCTGTGTTTGATATTGGAATGTGTATATGAATGTGTTGGACTGTCGCGGGTGAATAGCCGGGGTGGATGTGAGATGAGCTTTTGTTTTTCTTTCATTCATTTGTAATATGTAAATTGATGTAATAATATTATTTGTATGGCCGCACAACCGGGTCGGGGTTGTAGCCGTCATTGTATAATTCTTTTTACTGTTTTTGCTCCTAGGATAGACCCATAGAGGGGTGCACAAACTACCGGGTACTTGGCGGGTAGTTTGCCGCACCCGTAGGGGTCTTGGGTGGGGTTTTGGCTATTCACCGCGACCGTGTAGTCCGCTTTTCGTTGCAGGCTCAAACGGATTGCGGATTCCTAGTATATCCAATGTATTCATCTGTGATCTGTAATGTCTATCATTGCTTTATATTTAGGCGTTGCTTATGTTTTACAGCCGCGCTAGCCCAGCCCCCGCTCTGTCGTTAGTTAAGTAACCTAACGGGTGATGACGGGACCCCGTGGCGAATGCGAATGGCATAAGCGTACGTCATATTTTGGTTGTTTTCTGCAATGGTAGGATTTAAATGATGGGACGCATTAAAAGAACTAATGCAAGAAAATAAACCTAAAAGACGTTGTTGGAACAAGTTTTTCAAAAAGTTGTTATTACAAGGACGTTCATCTTTTTGTTTTGCATCGAGGTATTCGGTTATGAATGCCCAGCACCTCAATCGACGAGGCAAGGGCCGAGATCCCCTCATCGGGAGTGACCCCTTGGACAAAAGGTTTGCGTCAGGGTAATAACTTCACCATAGTCGATTATTCTTGCTTTGCATCGAGGTATTCATCTTACGAATGCCCAGCACCTCACTCGACGAGGAAAGAGCCGAGATCCCTTCACAGGGAGTGACCTCTTTAGCAAAAGTTTTCGCCACTATGTTTTCAAAAGGATGTATCACGTTCCTTCAACGATATCAAGTTCATTACGTTAACGGGTTTTTCGCCAAAAACCCAGCCGTAGCCCTCCGTCATTTCTTATAAGTTATATTTAGTATTCGTGCTGCGTTTGTTTACTGTGTCAAGGCGCAGTGAACGGTAGCTAAGTGTAGCTTATTTGCTGGATACAATGTGATTGGTTAGGACATTTGTAGAACCTTGTTGACTGTGTCAAGGGTTATGCAGGTGGGTTTAATGCAATCAAGATAATGACGGGATGAACTTGACTAGGACTTTTTGATTTGTTGACTGTGTCAAGATCACTTGGATCCTAGGGGCAAAAACCGCATCGGGGTTTCAAAAGAACTGAAACTTGCAGATTTCGCATACCTTCTGGAGTGTGGTAGCTAGAGTGGATTCCATCTAGGCTATCACACAATGACAGTTGGATCCCGATCCCACTGATGAGTTGGATTACTCTCGGGAAATTACTTTCACTTAACGATCAATGCTATAAACCTAGTAGGTGCCTAGAAAGGTGTTAGCGGGGCTACGCCCCCAGGGAAAAGAGGTTCTTGAATTAAGGAACTTCGCGAAAGCGTTGGAAAACCTCCCTCGAAGTACCGACACTAGCCTGGCTGAAAGGTTAAGCAAGTATTGTGACGTGAATTAAAACCCGGCTAGTTCTTCTTTTAAAAAGGTTTTAAGAAGAATTTGAGTAAACAGTGGGAGACATCCTGGTTAGATAAATTAATAAACCAATCTAATCTGGCAAGAGCATACGCTGAGTGTTTCTTTTCTCTCTCTCCAGGCAGCAACCTTTTCACGCCCTAATCAAGATAATAAAATGTATCGCTTGACCGATCCGAATTCTTATTCGGGACTGGGGAAAGTTGGTTCAGCTCTAACTTGTGACAACAGTCATGAGTGTGAGAATGGGAAAGGGGATTGTATGGATTTCCAGGATACCCAGTTGAAGGAGAAGCATGGTTTTGCATCTACTTCAGGTGTTCTTGTAATTAAGAACTGTTTTACGGTCAGCCCTACCTCCTGGGTACTTGATACCGGATCAGGATCTCATATCTGTAATTTATTGCAGGGACTGAGAAAAAGTAGGAAAGTTGCACCGGGTGATATGTCGCTCAGAGTAGCGAACGGAGCACAAGTTAATGCGGCAGCCGTCGGTGAATATCACCTAGTATTGCCAAATGGCAAGACTATGATTTTGAACGATTGCTACTATGTACCCTCCATGGTTTGCAACATCATATCAGTTTGTTTACTCGATAAAGATGGATATAACTTTGTTCTTGAAAAGAATATCATGAACATTTACCTTGATAAGGTACTGGTTGCAGAGGGTACACTGTGTAATGGTATCTACGTTCTAAATCAGAATACAGTTCTCAACATACAAAACACACGCAAGAGGAAGAATTCAGATACGAATGAATCCTACTTGTGGCATTGTAGACTTGGTCATATCGGAGAGAAAAGACTGAGTAAGTTGCATAAAGATGGACTCTTGGATACGTTCGAGTTTTCATCTTATGAAACTTGTCAGTCTTGTCTCAAAGGAAAGATGACCAAATCTCCGTTCACCGGACATGGAGAAAGAGCAGCAGAGCTCTTGGGACTCGTACATAGTGATGTATGTGGTCCGATGTCTATACATGCAAGGGGTGGGTTCTCGTACTTCATCACATTCACTGACGATCTCTCTAGGTTCGGATATGTGTATCTGATGAAACACAAATCTGAAGCTTTTGAGAAATTCAAGGAATTCAGAAACGAAGTAGAGAACCAGACTGGCAAAAGTATCAAGATCCTCCGGTCTGACAGGGGAGGGGAGTACTTAAGCACGGAATTCCTAGATTACTTAAAAGAGAATGGTATTCTCTCTCAGCTTACTCCTCCTTATACACCACAGCACAACGGTGTTTCGGAGCGAAGGAATCGTACCCTATTGGATATGGTTCGCTCCATGATGAGTAGTGCTGAGTTACCTCTTTCATTCTGGGGATATGCACTTCAAACTGCAGCACATCTATTGAATCAAGTTCCATCCAAATCCGTGCCTAAGACTCTGTATGAAATATGGAGTGGTAAAAGTTTGTATCTTAAACGTATTAAGATTTAGGGTTGCCCAGCTTATGTCAAAAAGCAGAACCCAGACAAACTTGAGGCACGGGCAGTTTTGTGTAAGTTTGTGGGATACCCAAAAGATTCAAGTGGGTATCTATTCTACCATGCAGAGGAACAGAAGATAATTGTTTCAAGAAATGCCACATTTTTAGAAAAAGAATTTCTTGTTAAAAACATTAGTGGCAGCACGGTAGAACTGGATGAAATTCCAGAAACACAAGCTTTAACAGAAAATTTGGAGGAACCGCTACATTCAATAACCCCAAACGAACCTCAGCCACTCCGCAGATCTGGTAGGATTTCTCATCCGCCCGAGAGATACTACGGTTTTCTCATAGACGGGGATCGAGAGGATTGCATCTTGGAAGAAGATGACCCTACCAGTTTCAGGCAGGCCATTATCAGTAAGGACTCTGATAAGTGGCAGGAAGCAATGCAATCCGAAATGGAGTCCATGTACGCCAATAAAGTGTGGACCTTGGATATTGCTCCACCTGGGGTAAAACCCGTTGGATGCAAATGGATCTACAAAAGGAAACTTGGTGTAGATGGGCAGGTGGAAACCTATAAAGCTAGACTCGTTGCAAAAGGTTTTCATCAAAGACCTGGTTTGGACTATGATGAAACTTTTTCTCCGGTGGCTATGCTCAAATCCATTCGGATCCTATTTGCCATTGCTGCCTTTCATGACTATGAAATCTGGCAGATGGATGTTAAAACGGCTTTCCTAAACGGTTGTTTGGAAGAATGCGTTTACATGGATCAACCAGAAGGTTTCGTAGACAGTGGGAGCAGCGGAAAGGTGTGCAAGTTGCTTAAATCTATTTATGGATTAAAGCAGGCATCGCGGAGCTGGAACATCTGTTTTGATGAGGCAATCAAGGAATTTGATTTCATCAAGAACGAAGATGAACCCTGTGTATATAAGAAGATTGTAGGACGAACTGTCGTATTCCTAGTCTTGTACGTGGACGACATTCTTTTGATAGGAAATGATATTCCTATGCTACAATCGGTCAAGCTATTTTTGTCACAAAGGTTCTCCATGAAGGACCTGGGTGATGCCTCGTACATTCTGGGGATCAAGATCTATAGAGATAGATCCAAGAAACTTTTGGGACTTTCGCAGTCCAGGTACATAGAGACCGTACTAAAGAGATTTAGTATGGAGGGTTCCAAGCGCGGTAACATACCCGCATTGCACGGAATTATCCTCTCCAAGAAGATGTCTCCTAAGACTGACGAGGAGAGGGTTCGCATGAGCACTATACCCTACGCTTCGGCGGTAGGATCTATAATGTATGCGATGCTATGTACAAGACCAGATGTAGCTTACGCGTTGAGCACGGTAAGCCGGTATCAGTCAGACCCAGGGGAGGACCATTGGACAGCAGTGAAGAACATTCTCAAGTACCTGAGAAGGACTAAGGAGATGTTCCTGGTTTACGGTAATGGAGACCTCAGGGTCGAGTCCTTTACCGATTCAAGCTTCCAGAGTGACAAAGATGACAGCAAGTCTGTCTCGGGTTTTGTGTTTACCCTCAACGGAGGGGCGGTATGTTGGAGGAGTTCCAAGCAGGATACCGTCGCAGACTCGACGATGGAGGCTGAATACATTGCTGCAAGCGATGCCGCAAAAGAGGCGGTCTGGATGAAGAAGTTCATTAGTGAACTTCCGGTGGTTCCGTCCATTGTTGACCCAATACCTTTGTATTGCGATAAAAATGGGGCTATAGCTTTAGCGAAGGAACCGAGGTCCCATCAGAAATCCAGGCACATCTTAAGGCGGTATCACCTGATCAGGGAGATCATTGATCGACAGGAGATCGAGGTGCGGAGAGTGGACACAAAGGACAACACTGCGGACCCATTCACAAAGGCTTTACCCCAGACTCAGTTCGAGCGGCTGATCGAGATGATAGGTCTTCGATACGCCAGTACATGGCCTTAGTGCAAGTGGGAGATTGTTAGTGTATATGCCCTAGAGGCCATTACTGTATCATACTAGTATGTATATTACTTGATGGAAGCTTGGGATATTCACAGTTGTACAGACAATCTTGCTCAATATAGTAGTATGCTACTTGGTTTGTCTCTGCTTTAATGTGTACTTGTGTGTTTATTTATTATATCACCTATACGCATTAGTAGAGCCCTTCGGATATTTGCTTGATTACCGGCGTTGTGATGGCGATCACACTCGTGGAGGCTGGGTAATCTACAAGCACATCCTTATACACGTCCCTAGTCGTGGGAGTACCGAGATAGGGCATCGATACTCCGGAGTAGACTAGCGTATGCGCTTCTCATCCCAGTACGGGAGACGGTCTGTCCCACAGCCGTCGGTACGTCGTACTTGAGATAGTATGCGGGTGCTCGTTGGGTTACGAGTACACTGGACAGGACTCGTCGAGAACTGATGGTTGGTATTATACCCATCGTCAGTTATCAGTTCCCAGGTGACATGAGTACAGCTTAGTCCGCAGACTTGACACTGTCACTCCGCCTCGAGTGTGTTCCCACTGTTCTTTGATTACCACCCTACCATGGCTCTTTTGAGTCGTGCAAACAGGTAGTAGTTGGGAGCAGTCCCGAAGCACTTGGAGGCAGTAACGGTTAGACAGGATTCGTCTCTCCCGGTATTAGGGGTTGACATCGCGCTGTGTCTAGGAGAGCCATTACACAAGTAGTCCCTGGCCAGGGCAAGCGAGATATACTGGTAGGTTCCAGTGCTATCTCAGGGTGTTCTGGGCTTCACTCCGACACGACTTGTACCGCTATTAGGGGTCTGACGCTTGCCGCCCCCCTAGGCCCGACATGCGATGTATCAGACGAACAGACCGGACTGTACGGAGAATGTCACATTCAGACTCAGTAGGAGTTCAGATGGGTTTTACCTCGTCAGTCTTCTTATCGGCATCTACCTGGGGACCGTTACGCACAGCTAGTGCCGCTTGCGGTCTGTGGTTAAACCCACTACCAGCGTAGTGTCGAGTCTTTAGAGTCCCACACAGAGGGTATTCGCCTCTGGGCAAAACAGGGTAGAGGTCGCATGGTTTTGCGGCAGGGTTCGTTCTCATCCGCGCATTTGTGCACATTTGGAGTCCGGACGGATTATACTGGCAGGCTCTGGTTTGAGCCAGATACTGGTATATGTTTTGGGGTTGCTTTTATCTCTCAGTATTCTTGTTCCTCGGAACGAGAATGCAGGTGTGTATGCACAGTTGCTTGAGGCGGAGGATGAGGTCTTTCATTAGGGTTTCGGAACGGGTGCGTATGCACAGTTGACAGTCGTCTTTTTCCAAACCCTAATGGATTTATGATTTATCAATTAATAATAGTAATTAAATGAAATAATGTTATGGTTGATTTTGTTGACTTGTTGACCATGGTTGACTTGTTGACCATGGTTGAATGTTGATCATCATCATTGCTTTGCAAGGATACTCCTTGATTCTAGCTTACATTCATTTAATGAAGTGATGATGGTGGTCATTCCAAATACAACCATCAACTATTTCATTTTGATTTATTATTATTAATTAGATAAATCATTTTCCTTTTGTTATGGTTGCAAGACGAAAATTGCTCATTCTATCATATTGATTCTCTCTCCTCACTTCATCTTCTTCTTCCTCAAGCTCAAGAAGAATCCTTCTCATGTGTTGAGAATCCCTCTTCTTGAAAAGAAAACACCCCATAGATACACTCTACTCTCTCTAGGGTTCAAGGTTTAGCAAGCCGGAGATCCTAGTTCACTCTAAGTTCGAGAAAGAGCCCGAAGGTTGAACCCTCAGGTGGATCCATCTTTGACGGAAGAAGGCTACGAGGAAAGAACCATCAACCTCTACTAGGTTTCAAGAAGGAGTTCAAGTTAGGTATAACCACTTTGCCGAGTAGTTAACTCTTCTTTGCAAGTATGCTAGTTTAGTTTAGCAAAGATCCGGCTTTTACGGTCCATCTTACAAAGTTTAGAAAAAATTTTGTTTTACCGTTTTCCGCATCCCCGAAAGTACCGGGAGAGGTAACGTGGACCTAACAAGTAGGACTCGCCCCAAGCAGCCCTAATCCCAGTTTGAGCAGCCAAACAGTGAGCCCCCGTGCTCTGCCTGCGGTGTTGCGTCCTTTTGGCTCCTGTCTCTTCGTTTTCATCACCCAAAACTCCCCAATTAACACAGAGAGCTGCCAACCCCTTCATTTACCCTATCAACACTCTTTTAATTCATTTTAATTCTCTTTTTTAATTCACTATACCCCCATTCTCTTCCCTATAAATACTAGATTTTCCTTGCTTCCTCCCCCCTCTGAAAATTACTCTCAAAATTCTATCTCTCAAGTTCTATATAAGCCAAGAAGTCAAGCTCTCAAGTTCCTTCAACCTCGCTTCTTCCGTGTGTCGTCGGTCTCAGTTCTTCCAACCGAGACTCCTTCTTCCTCTCTTTCAACTCTTTAGAACAAGTGTAACCCGTAAGTCCCCTCTTGATCTCTCTCTTTTGTTCCTTTTCTCTCCTCATCAAATAATACGGATTTTTAGTATACTAAGTTTAACCTGAAAACAAAAAAAATAAACTTATCATTCTACTACCCTTGCAAACCATGTCTCATTTATTCATGTGAATTCTATATTCTTTAAAGTGGACTTTTGACTTGTTTAAACAAAATTGATTAATATCTTGTTACATCTGGATTGTAAAGAATGCAAGGTAACAGATAAATACTGTGTTTATTTATTTTTGTTCGACACTAATTTTTGTAATATGTTAATGTAGATAACGTACGGGGTAACGATTTACCCTACACTCATGTTGAATCATAATCCGATTTAACCTTGCACTAAAATTAATAGTTATATGTATACCCTAGAAGCTATTACTGTACATACGATGTATATTGTAATGGATGCTTGGACATATATAGGGAGGACTTTCTTGCTCGACATGATAGTATACTATCTGGTTGTACTTTATCTTAACATGTACTCTGATTGTCTCTATATTACATGTTGATAAAGCCCATAGGATATGTACTCGACTACTGGGACTATGATGAGATCATACTAGTGGGGCCACGGTAGTCGACGAGTATATCCTATAACTGTTCCTAGTCGAGGGTGTATCGAGACAGGTCATCGATGCACCAGAGTAGACTAGCGTATACGCATCTTGACCCATATGATGGGTTATGGATGATCCTCATATCCATCGGTGTTTGACATCAAGGATGGTGTACGGGTGCTCAGTAGAGACTGAGTACACTGGACGGACTCGCCGAGAACTCCCAGATGGTCTTATACCTTACGTCAGATGGCAGTTCTCTGGTGACACTGGTACAGGTTAGTCTGTAGACCCGAGATCGTCATAGAGTCTTGTGTGATTCCCACTGTGCTTTGATTTCCATCATACCACGTCCAAGAGGGCGTGCAAAAAGGTGGCTATTGGGTACAGTCCCGAATCACATGGAGGCAATGAGCGATAGGAGGGGATTCGTCTCTCCCGGTATAAAGAGTTGATGTTGTGCTGTATTCGATTGGCTATAACTGGAAATCCCTAGCCAGGAGTGCTGAGATTTACTGGTAAGTATTATCAGTAGTTTCTCGAACTGTTATAGACCTCATATCGACACGACTTATCAAGCTACTGGGGTCTGACGTTTACCACCCCTAGGCGAGATATGCGACATATCAGACGACGAGACTGGACTGTACGGGAGTGTTACTGATTGGATTCGCAGGAGAATGTACATGCTTGCTTGTTGATCTTCTGATCGCTCAATACCTGGGTGGCTGTTACGTTTAGCTGACCGCTTGCAGCTTGTGGGTGTTTGATATGATCATCACCTGCTACCGGCGTATTGACGATTCTTTAGAGTCCTACACAGAGGTTTCTTGACTCAGGCAAAACGGAGTAGGGGCACATATGTGATATGTGCATGACCGAGGATAATGCGATATGAGATACCGTATTATATTCCCGCGTTATTTTGATATGAGCCGGATCATCGGATCAAGTGTTGATTCGATAAATCGGTACATGATATATTAGTCGGTTATATTCGATATAACCGGATTATCGGATCAAGTGTTGATTCGATAATTTAATGTATAATTATATATGTGATATATTAAATTACATTAACTAATATAAGCCCACTAAAAGATTCATTTTCTCACTCGGGTAATACATTGATATATATGCGATATATGTTAATTGTATTATTTTCTTTTGTTACAAAATATATTATATATGTGATATATAATATTGCAATATGTTATGATAACTAATGCAACATGATTAGTGGAGATTAAACAAGGTTAGGGTTTGATTTGGGTTAGTCCATTCATGAACCTTCTAGAAGGTTTTCTTTTGTTTTGTGCTAAGATATTATGGTTGATATTTTAGTGACTCATGGTTAACTCAACCCAAACCCTTCACCCTTTGTTAACTCTCTACATTGGTTTGCCTTATCATTTAGCAACCATGGTTGCATAAGTTATTATGATTACATATTCATTATTCATCATAAATGATTATTGATCTTCTTCTTCCTTGAGTTCTTCATGGAAAAGTTTTCTAGCTTTTTCAAAGGTAATGAAAATGAGTGACAAATAGAAAACAAATGAGAGCATAAATCCTACTTCATCATCCTCATCTATCCTTGCCATTTAGATGAGGGTGTTCACTTCATTTAGTGAGTGAGAGCTTGTGTTAATGAAACTTCAAGGTAGATTATTTTTGTTATCGAAGATCGGAAGCAAGCTTGCATCTTTCTCTTCGTGGAGCCTCTCGAGAGTCCGGAACATGATGATCGCAGCGAAAGGACCTCAACACGGAGCTTATGATGTGAACGACCGGATCTACAAAGGTTGTAATCCCTCTCACTTAGTGTTAAAGTGTTTAACATGCTTGTTTTCGCCTAATCTCTAGTTTAAATATCTTGTTAAGGGTTGTTCGGCACGTCTAAATTTTAAATCGGGCATGGTTGATACCTCGTAGACCCTTGTGAGAGTGCATAGTAACCCTACAGTGGTATTAGAACCAAGCTAGAGCTTTAGGCGAAGTCTAGGCGAAGTTTAAAGTCCGATCGAACTCGTAAACCCCGATTTATACCCTTTTCTGGAAATTTTGTAAAAACGTGATTTTTTCTGCATTAAAAATACTTAAAAAAATCAGCAGGGAATTATAAGGTTTATGGTGAAACACGGGCCCACGACACCATCAAGTCGCCGCGGAACTGCGGCAGGAACCTGCTTCCCGCGGCGGTTCCGCGTTCCCGCGGCGGTTCCGCGGCCGTACTCTGGTGTTATGGACACGTGTCTTCACAGTAATATCTTTAATTATTTCCTGATGATTCTGGGTGTTTTTAATCTTACTCAAGTGTTGAGTTTTCTGGGTTGTATTGGGGACTCGTTGATTCGATCGGATAATTTAACTTCGTTTAGTTTGTCCGGGTAATTTTTAGAACGTGTTAAAAAGTTTGAACGGATATCAATAACTCACTTTTTCCCCTGCCGGAAAATTTCCAAGTGTTGGATTTTTCCGTAGTTTAAGAACGTTCTAAGTCGTGCATGTAACGCGGTGGACCCTCTAAAGACAACAAACCTTAATTCGATTATGTGACCGTCTTGAACTGCCTTTGAACCTTAGGGTTTGGGGCAGTACGGCGTGCCACATGTGAGGCGTTGGCTTGACCCTTCTACGGCTGGACCATTGGTACTGTGGCATGTGATGGATGTTTTAAAACTAATTTCAAGTGTTGAGAACTATTTGGGAAAACTTGGGTGTTTGATTATTCGATCGGAAATTTTAACATTGTCTATTTATCTGGAATGTGATACAATATTTGGAATCCACAAGTATTTATGGGATAACTAATTTGAATGTTATAAATCTAACAGTTCAGTCTCAGATCATCGGTTGCCACGGGATTTTGATGCGATCAAAAGTCCGTCGCAATCACGTAGCGTACGCGGATACTCGCCGGGTAAACTTAATAGACAACCATGCCCCATAGCCCCGACCAAGTGACTGCAGGAACCTCATCGCCAAAAGCATCCGTTTGGGTACTCGCGGCAGCGGTGTTCCGCCTTAGTGCACTTCGTAGACGGCATCGGGGGTGCGGCCGTCTACTAAAGTTTGCGACGATCATTCGATCAGGATGTCGGGAATCTTGTTGAATTGCCCGACTTGATATTGAAAAGTGTTTTCGATAATGAGACTAAAATGCGGAGTTTATAATTGTTAGGCATGCGATGTCTAAGGAATTCATTTGGTTAGGCATGCAATGTCTAAGGTGGTTGCGGATTCCAACTGTTGTAGTTTTACACTTTCTTTTATATGACCGTAAGTATAGTATGTAGTTGTATCGCCGGTTTTCATTGCTATACATCGACGACAATCGGTGTATGCATACTTACTTACGTTGATGACATGTGATGTTATGTGTTGCTGTGATATGTTATATTGGATCGTCGTGTTTGAGTAGCCGGGAGTTTTATGTGAGATGAGAGTTTTTCATTTTCATTCATGTAAAATTCATTTGTATGTAATATTCTTTTATTGGGGCACTTCCGGGCTGAGGATGATGTCACCATTGTATATTATTTACTTTTCCGCATTAGGTAGACCCAAGAAGGGGAGCATAAGTAACCGGGTTCTAGGGTACAGTGGGAGGCCATCTCGAGGAGTCGAGACCGGGTCTCCTAACCCTAGAATTGACAGTGTTACTTGCCGCTCTCTTAGGGGTCTAGGGATGTGGGTTTGGCTATTCATCGCGACCGTAGAATCCGTGTTTTATACAGGCTCGTATTAAAATCACGGACGTCCTAGTATATCCAATATTTCATATATGTTCTTCTGCTGCAATGTTCTATGATGAGATCATATTACTGCCTGAGACGAATGTTTATATTATATATATGAGATATATATTATATATTGTTGATTTTGTTTCATATCTGATGTTTGTGAAGCATAATAAAATGGGACTTCATTAATGAGATTAATGAAATAAAAGAAACCTAAAAATGTTGTAGAAACTTGTTTAAAAACTGGTAACTCTAGTTTTTGCTTTGCATAGCGGTGTTCCTTGTAGAACATTCAGCACCTTATTCGATAAGGAAAGAGCCAAGATCCCTTCATCAGGAGTGACCTCTTTAGCGAAACTAGCAGATGCTGCATACTCGGTTTGTTTTTTGATTGCTTCTATAGTTTTTGTTTTGCATAGTGGTATTTGTGAAATATCCTGCACCTTATTCGATGATGAAAGAGCCGACGATCCCTTCACCGGGAGTGACCTCTTTAGCAATACTAGAAAGGCCTCAGAAACATTCCATTTAAAAATTACTCGATTATACAACGATATCAAGTTCATTACGCTCATGGTTTTCTTAAAAACCTGCGTAGCCCTCCATCATTTCAGATAAGTACTACTTAGTATTCGTGCTGCGGTAGTTTGGCATGCGTCAAGGCGTAGTGTACGGTAGCTAACTAGTGCTTATCTGCTAGCATACGATGCAATTGGATTAGGGTATTCGTACGACGTTGTTTGGCATGCGTCAAGGGTTGTGCGGGTGGGTTTAATTCAATTAAGAAATGTACGGGTTGAACTTGACTAGCGGACTATCGGTTGTTTGGCATGCGTCAAGGTCATAGCACGCTAGGGGTAAAATATTATTGGGAATTTCAAATGTTGAAATTTGCAATGAGATTGTATACCTTCTATGAGATAGTTGGATCCCGATACCCGCTGCGAGTAAGAGTTACTCCTGGGAGAGTTTTACACATTACAATTAGCCGATCAAGTAGGTGTCTAGAAAGGTGTCAACGGGGTTACGCCCCTGGGAAAACGAGATTTACTTTAATTAGGTCTGTGCGAAAGCACGGGGAACCTCCCTCAAAGTACCGGCATTGGCCTGGCTGAAAGATTGACGAACTTGTAGCGTGTAATTAATCCCGGCTAGTCTTTCCTTTTAGGGTTTGAAGGAAGATTTGACTAAAACAGTGGGAGACATCCTGATTAGATATATTAGATAACCAATCTAAATCTTGCAAGAGCATACGCTGAGTGTTTTCTTCTCTCTCTCTCTCCAGGTAGCGACCATATCACGCCTTAATCAAGATAATAATACGGATGTATTGACTGAACCCGCTTGTTATATTGAGCTGGGGAACGTTGGTCCCGCTCCAACTTATAATTGTTATAAGACAGAGCAGGAAATTTGGGGATTACCAGAATTCCCGTACCGCCCAAATTAAGAAAGTGCATGCTGATGCATCTTCTTCGGGTGTGTTCATTACACAGAACTGTTTCTCAATGTCCTTTACGTTTTGGGTATTTGATACCGGATCAGGATCCTACATATGTAATTTGTTACATGGGCTACAGATAGGTAGAGAACTGAGAACGGGTGATAAATTTCATGAGGTAGAAACGGTGCAAGTGTTGCAGCCAAGTCTATTGGTAGTTATCATCCTGTATTAGCAAATACATTGATTCTGAGCGAATGTTATTAGATACCGAACCTGATATACAACATCATATCAGTCTCTTTATTAGTAAAGAAGGATATAATTTTGTATTGTTGGATAATGTTTTGAACATTTCCTATATCAAGAGTTGATCGGTTCAGGCACGTTATCTAAAAGCATTGACGTTCTAAATCAAACCACAGTTCTTAGTATACAGAACACACACAAGACGAAGAGTTCAGAAATGAACGAATCCTTTTTGAGGTATTGTAGACTAGGTCATATCAATGCGACCCGACTAGCTGAAGTTATATTTAGATGTATATTTAAAATTAGTTTACATCTTATAAAACTTGCCGGTCATGTCACAAAGATAAGATGACCATAGCTCTGTTTATTGGAAACAGAGAAATAGTTAGTGAACTTTTGGGATTGATACATGATGATGTGTGTAAGGTCCTCTGTCTACATATGCCAGGACCGGTTCTTTATACTTCATTACATTCTCTGATGATCTCTCAAGATTCAGACATATGTTCCTGTTGAAACACAAGTCCGAACCTTTTGAGATATTCACAGAATATAAGTTAGAAGTAGAAAACCAAAAACGGGTATAAGTATTATGTCCTATGATGAGATCAGGGAGGAGAATACTTGAGCACGGAATTCCTGGACTATTCTAAAGGAGAATGAGATTCTCTCTCAACATTACTCCTCCGTATACACCATAGCACGATAGTATATCGGGACGGAGCAATAGCACTCTATGTGATATGGTGTGCTCTATGATGAGTACTACTGAGTTTCCTATTTCCTTTTAGGAGTTATGCACTTGAGAAGTTGCATACCTATTGAATAGGGTTCAAATCAAATCAGTTGCCTACCACTTCATATGTGATATGGAATGGGAAGAGCCCATATCTTAAGTTTGTTAAGATTTGGGGTTGTCCGGCCTATGTCTAAAAAGCAAAATCCGGACAAGCTCGAGGAAAAGTCAGATCTGTGGAAGTTTGTTGGATATCCCAAGCATACGCAAGGGAATATCTTCTACCTAACCGAGGAACAAAATATGTTTTGTTTCTCATCATGCCACCTTTGTGAAAGGGAATTTCTTGTGGAAAATTAGTGGTCATGAGGTAGAACTGGAAGGAGTTCCAGCTATACAAACTACAGCAGATGATTTGATAGAACCAAAGGATTCAATAGATTCTAACGAATCTCAGCCTCTCCGCCGATCTAGTAGGGTTCCTCACCCACCTGAGAGATACTTCGGTTTCTCTATGACAGTGGGAGTGGGGATTGCATCATGAGATGACGATCTAACTAGATTCGAGCAGGCCATCAGGAGTGGGACTCTGTAAGAATGGCTGGATGCTTAGTGATCTGAAATGGAATCCTTATACACCAACAAAGTATGGACTTTGGTTGCTTTATCTGAAGGGTTAAATCCCCATCAGGAGCAAGTATATCTTGAGAAGATTACTTGGTGTACATGGAAAAGTTGAGACTTTCAAAGCTATGCTTAAGTCCATCCAGATCCTACTTGCCACTGCTACATACCATGACTACGATATCTGGTGGTTGGGTGTCATGACGACTTTTCTAAATGATGATTTAGAAGAGAGCGTCTATAAGTACACAGCCAGAGGGCTTCGTAGACAGTGGGAGCATCGGAAACGTGTGCAAGTTGTTTTATGCGATAAAGTAGGCATCGCGGAGTTGGAACGTCTGTTTTGATGTGGTAGTCAAAGAGTTTGACTTCATCAAAATAGTAGATGAACCTTGTATATACAAAAAGGTAGTAGGGAGTATGGTGGTGATCCTCGTAAAGTACGTGGATGGCATACTCTTGATAGGGAAGGAGTTTCCTATGCTACGCTCGGTCAATCTCCGCTTATCACAAGGATTCTCCATATAGGATCAAAATGATACCTCCTAAATCCTGGGTTTTGGATCTATGAGATAGATCTAATTGGATGTTAGGATACTTACTAGTTGTAGTGAGATGGTATCAATCGATCCTGGGGAGAATCACTGGAAAGGTTCCAGGGTGATAAGGACGACTGAATGTCAGTCGCAGGCATTGTCTTTACCCTCAGTGGAAGGACGGTATGTTGGAAGAGTTCCAAAATAGATACCATGACTTACTAGACGATTAAAGGCAATATACATTGTTACCAAAGGTGCTACCAAAGAGACAGTCTGGATATATAAGTTCATGAGATGAACTTCGTTCCTACCATTGTGTGACAATGGAGTTGTGGCTTTAACCAAGGAACCCCCGTCCCATCAGAAATCCAGATATAATTCTTAGATAGTATCACCTGATCATGGAGATGGTTGATCTCCAGGGAGATCGAGGTTAGGAGAGTAGACATAGAGGACAACAGCGCGGATCCACTCACAAAGGCATTTTTCCCAGTAGAGACTTTTATGGGATGGTTGAGTATGAGATACTTCAACCACAGCTAATTATTGGGTATGTGATGCCATAACAAATGGCCCTAGTGTAAGTGGGAGATTGTTAGTTATATGTATACCCTAGAGGCCATTACTGTACATACGATATATATTGTAATGGATGCTTGGACATATATAGGGAGGACTTTCTTGCTCGACATGATAGTATGCTATCTGGTTGTACTTTATCTTAACATGTACTCTGATTGTCTCTATGTTACATGTTGATAAAGCCCTTAGGATATATACTCGACTACTGGGACTATGATGAGATCATACTAGTGGGGCCACGGTAGTCGACGAGTACATCCTATAACTGTTCCTAGTCGAGGGTGTATCGAGACAGGGCATCGATGCACCAGAGTAGACTAGCGTATACGCATCTTGACCCATATGATGGGCGATGGATGATCCCATATCCATCGGTGTTTGACATCAAGGATGGTGTACGGGTGCTCAGTAGAGACTGGGTACACTAGATGGACTCATCGAGAACTCCCAGATGGTATTATACCACACGTCAGATGGCAGTTCTCTGGTGACACTGGTACAGGTTAGTCTGTAGACCCGAGATCGTCATAGAGTCTTGTGTGATTCCCACTGTGCTTTGATTTCCATCATACCACGTCCAAGAGGGCATGCAAAAAGGTGGCTTTTGGGTACAGTCCCGAATCACATGAAGGTAATGAGCGATATGAGGGGATTCGTCTCTCCCGGTATAAAGAGTTGATGTTGTGCTGTGTTCGATTGGCTATCACTGAAAATCCCTGGCCAGGGTTGCTGAGATTTACTGGTAAGTGTTATCAGTAGTTTCTCGAACTGTTATAGACCTCATATCGACACGACTTATCAAGCTACTGGGGTCTGACGTTTACCACCCCTAGGCGAGATATGCGACATATCAGACGACGAGACCGGACTGTACGGGAGTGTTACTGATTGGATTCGCAGGAGAATGTACAGGCTTGCTTGTTGATCTTCTGATCGCTCAATACCTGGATGGCTGTTACGTTTAGCTGACCGTTTGCAGCTTGTGGGTGTTTGATATGATCATCACCTGCTACCGGCGTATTGACGATTCTTTAGAATCCTACACAGAGGTTTCTTGACTCAGGCAAAACGGAGTAGGGGCACATATGTGATATGTGCAGGACCGAGGATAATGCGATATGAGATACCGTATTATATTCTCACGTTATTTTGATATGAGCCGGATCATCGGATCAAGTGTTGATTCGATAAATTGGTACATGATATATTAGTCGGTTATATTCGATATAGCCGGATTATCGGATCAAGTGTTGATTCGATAATTTAATGTATAATTATATATGTGATATATTAAATTATATTAACTAATATAAGCTCACTAAAAGATTCATTTTTTCACTCGGGTAATATATTGATATATATGCGATATATGTTAATTGTATTATTTTCTTTTATTATAAAATATATTATATATGTGATATATAATATCGTAACAAGTTATGATAACTAATGTAACATGATTAGTGGAGATTAAAAAAGGTTAGGGTTTGATTTGGGTTAGTCCATTCATGAACCTTCTAGAAGGTTTTCTTTTGTTTTGTGCTAAGATATTATGGTTGATATTTTAGTGACTCATGGTTAACTTAACCCAAACCCTTCACCCTTGGTTAACTCTCTACATTGGTTTGCCTTATCATTTAGCAACCATGGTTGCATAAGTTATTATGATTACATATTCATTATTCATCACAAATGATTATTGATCTTCTTCTTCCTTGAGTTCTTCATGGAAAAGTTTTCTAGCTTTTTCAAAGGTAATGAAAATGAGTAAGAAATAGAAAACAAATGAGAGCATAAATCCTACTTCATCATTCTCATCTATCCTTACCATTTAGATGAGGGTGTTCACTTCATTTAGTGAGTGAGAGCTTGTGTTAATGAAACTTTAAGGTAGATCATCTTTGTTATCGAAGATCGGAAGCAAGCTTGCATCTTTCTCTTCGTGGAGCCTCTCGAGAGTCCGGAACATGATGATCGCAGCGAAGGGACCTCAACACGGAGCTTATGAAGTGAAGGACCGGATCTACAAAGGTTTTAATCTCTCTCACTTAGTGTTAAAGTGTTTAATATGCTTGTTTTTGCCTAATCTCTAGTTTAAAGATCTTGTTAAGGGTTGTTCGGCACGTCTAAATTTTAAATCGGGCATGGTTGATGCCTCGTAGACCCTTGTGAGAGTGCCTAGTAACCCTACAAAAATACCATCAAAATAGATTATCGACTATCCTCTTTCTTTTCGTGTTTGCCTTCACAACTCTCTTTAGGGGAAATCTGTTATAGATGGTGCTGGTTAAAATACGTCTTGGGTCTAGCAGAATGAGACGCGGAGCTTTTCATGGTGTACTGTCTCGAAAGGAAAAATCGATTTAAAACAAATAAAAAAATTTCTATAAAATTAAAATAAAATAAAAGATGATAAAATTAAATTAATTGGGATAGTACCCATATTTTATGATTGTATTTGGTTTAAAAAGAAAACAAGTTTTAAAATTAGATTTTTTAAGAAAATGCCCTTAACTTTTAAAAGGTTAGGTTTTTCACTAAAATACCCTAATTTATCATAAGTATATTTTTTTTATCAAAACACCCTTGACAATCTAAATAATATTTGTATCAAAACATTCTCGAGATTTTAAAATATAATATTTTACATAAAACCCCTCGAAAATTTAATGGCTTATTTTACATAAATACTATGAAGTTTCTAAATACCATCTTTGCACATAAATATCTTAGAATTTCTAAGACTGGTATATGTTAAGTATTTAGGAAGCAGATGGGTTTAAGTAGCTTATTTTTCTCTTGAGTCTCGGAGAGCCGGAGACAATGAGTGTTACCACTTGCCTATCTCACTATTTAAACAAAATCAATTCATACCGTCTTAAAATGTAAATTGGTTTTAATAATTGGCTCGTAATCTGAATCACATCTGTTATCATATTGGACATATGCCATGTATCACATGCTTGAATCACATGATAAACCTATTACGTGTTTGAACTTGACTTGACCCGAACCATGAATACAACTTGACTTGAACACTTGGACTTGACTTGAATATTTAGACTCGACTTGAACTTGAATTGTACTATCTTATGTATTCATGGATTCAGGCAAGACTTGTAACTAAATCTATAAATTAAAATACACGGGGATAAGGGGTAGTTTGGTAAATAATGTATGACGTGGCACGAGAGTTCACTAAAAATCACCTAACTTGACTATCGTGTGCCATTGTCCCCCGGGTTTGAATGGGCATTGTACATCTACGTATTGTTGGTCTGTGGGTTTGACAGACCACTCTCGTATACATGCATAATTTCATTATCAAACTATAAATAATTACGTTAGAATAGAATAAACATGTTTATACCTTAACATGTTTATATTTAACTGCTACCTTTACTTGACCGCTATTACATTAGAATTCATACTTTACATACATGCATATCCTTTATCACTTTTATTTCCATATCTTTTTGGAACTTACCGAGCGCAAGTTCACTGACGGGTATTCCACCCATCTCTTTGTTTCCTTGGAATGCTTGTCAGGTGATCTAGGGACTGAGGAGATTGAGCCGAGTCAGGAGGACTACTTTCAGCTTCCAGCGAAGATCGACTACTAGTTTCCTTCAGCATTTTATTTTTCAGTATGCCACTTATTTAGGCATTTTCATGTTATTTTTATTTCTGATTTAGACATCTTATCTATGTTTTGAAATTGTGGAAGTTGAATGTAACTAAAATAGTTGTTAAAAAAATTTATTCTCTTGTTAATTCTTGTTATGTTGTTATATTGCTTATGAATGCTTAGCGTATTTATTACGGGAAATGAGCTTCTCGAAATAAATATGTATCGGGGCTTGTCACATGACCGTTAATGTCCTTTGGGAAACGGGGCATGACAGATTTTGTTGGTGACCCATGCAGGTCGGTTCTGCATGAACGTCATAAGCAATGTATTATAAGAATTATGAAATTCAACAACTTTTGCATTCCTTGCAATTCAAATTCTTTGAATCTATTCTAATCCTTCTTTTTTATATCAAGGTGATGGATTCCCCCAACCACACAAACATCAACAGCGATACACCACCACCACCACCATCTACTGCTGCAACTCCATTTAATAAACAGATGGCGCTTCTAGAGGCTATCAAGAGCCTACTTGAGGGCCAACGGGAGCAGACTGCTCTCCTTCATCAAAGACTAGTTCTTCCTGAAGTAGAGACACCAGGTGTGAAGCAGTTATCGGGCGTTGCACCCGAAAAAATTCTCAAGGAAAGAAAGCCCGATTGAAGCTGAGGAATGGGTTTACGGTATAGAAGATGACCTGACGACAGACCAAGTTCCAGATGCGGCTTGGATTCATGTAGCGAAACTTCAGCTTATAGATAATGCCAGGGTCTGGTTGAAGGCTGAAGAGAGGTGTCTTACGCAGCCTATCGAGTGGAAGACTTTTCACGATCTCTTAGACGCCAAATATTTTCCGGAGGCTGCTCGATTCAAGATGGAGCAACAGTTTATCCACCCGCAACAAGGATCCATGTCGGTCAAATCGGTAGATGAGTACGATGCCGAATACACAATGCTCGGCAAGTTCGCTGCACACCTGATCCCTACAACTAAGATCCGAGCCAGACACTTCCAGCAAGGCTTAGACCTCGAGATTCAAGCTTCCCTAGAAACAAGAGATTATCCGACTCACGAAGCAGCTTTGAAGGTAGCCTATTACTATGAGGCCGTTGTCAAGAAGAAGGGAAGGCTACAATCGGCCGGTGTGAAATGCCCAGTTAGCCAGATTACTGGAGGAGCCTCTTCGAGACCAACTTACACAACGCCACCTAAAAGGTCGGGAGGATCGTTTCACAGCGCTAGTCCAAATGTCTATCATTACTACAAGAAGACGGGACACCAGGCAAAAGATTGTAGACGAGCTAACAGTCTTTGTTTGGCTTGTGTATCATCTACTCATGCCATGGGAGCATGCCCACAATACCGAAGTGGCACAGAACCTGCACCAAGACCCGCCGTACAAGCACCACCAAGACCAGATATTCAAGAACCTACTTCCCGTCTAGCACTCCCTACACCACCTCAGCGCGGACCGCCAGCACAACCTTAACGACAAGTGTAACATCAGATACAGAGAAACGTGCCACAAGCTTAGAGGAACGTGCCACAGGCAAGGAAGAATGTGCCGAGGCGGCAGGATTTTACTATGTCGGTCGAAGAGGCCGAAGCCACGGGACAGGTTATCACTAGTAAAATTCTTTCCATCTTTTCAGCCATTACAATTTCTAGCATACTTTTATCCTTTCCTGTACCTAAACCTATCTCACGCAACTTAGGTACTATGCTATTAGCCATCCTTCCTGTACTCACACTCTTCGATACTGGGGCTTCGTATTGCTTTATATTACAGCGGTTCATGAGAACTCATACGATCCCAGTAAAGCCTCTCATTTCAAGATGGAACGTCAGTTCAGGGAACTGCGTTTTGAAGGCAACCATGAGATTTGATCAGTGTCCAGTTGTAGTCCGCGGCCGAGAATTCTACGCAAATTTCAAGTTACCGGACATACCAAACTTCGACATAGTATTAGGAATGGATTGGCTAGGAGTATTCTATGCTACCATTGCCTGCCGCCAAAGGAGGGTAGTGTTGGAAATACCAGATCACCCAGTCCTCTATTTCAAAAGTGAAGACAGAACATTAGAGCCAAGCAGCTACAGAGCCAAACCGAAGGTAGCAGCGATTTCCTCTTTACAGGCTGAAGGAGACAAGCCCGAGATAGTTCGAGGATATTTTCCCTGAAGATATATCAGGTTTGCCTCCCGATCGAGCTCTTGAGTTTAGTATTGATTTACAACCTGGTGCGCAACCAATATCTAAGGCTCTGTATCGATTAAGTCCGGATGGGTTAAAAGAAATCCGTATTCAGTTAGAAGAACTTCTACAGAAGGGTTGGATCAGACCCAGTACTTCGTCTTAAGGATCCCCAGTGTTACTAGTACAGAAAAAGGAGGGTACTTATCGGATGTGCATTGATTATCGGACGCTGAATGAGGTCACCATCAAGAACAAGTATCCGCTACCACGCATCGATAGCATCTTCGATCAGCTGAGTTGATCTTATGTCTTCTCTAAATTAGATATTCGTTCAGGCTATTACCAAATGAAGGTCAAAGAGTTCGATATTCCGAAGACGGCGTTCATGACCCGGTATGGCCATTATGAATATCTTATAATGCCGTTCGGAAAGACCAATGCCCCAGCCATCTTCATAAACCTGATGAACCTGGTTTATCATGAGTATCTAGACAAGTTCGTTGTCATCTTCATCGATGACATCTTAGCCTATTCGATGACTCGGGAAGAACACGTCGAATACTTACGCACGGTTGTGGAGACATTGCGACAGTATCAACTCTACGCCAAGTATATCAAGTGTGAGGTTTGGCTAGACAAGGTCGGTTTTCTCGGGCACATCGTATCAGGCGAAGGTATCTCGATAGACCCCGTTAAGGTGTCAGCTGTCAGCAATTGGCCGACCCTAAAATCAGTTAAGGACATAATGTAACAACACTAAATTTCCTGTACAACTTTCTGTGCAATTTTTTCAAAATTTAAAGAAAGGGGTACTTTTGCCTGAGCACAAATTAAATATTTGTTTTGCTAATTAATAGCAAGAAGGAGCTTGTGGCTCATTGGTAATACCTTGCACTGCTGAACCAAGCCACCAGAGTCTAAATCCCATACCCCATATTATTTTTAATATTGTTTTATTTTGAATTTTTAGAATACCAAAAGTTTACACATGCATATCTCACAAAAACCCCACCACACATGAAAAGTTAACTGTACCAGAGAGTTCACCAACCGACGGAACGCCCTCCGACCGCCGGACTCGGCCCAGATCGACCGAATCGGCCGGCGGACCGGCCGACTCGGGCCGCCGCCGCCGGCCGGACTCGGCCAGACCGCCGAGTCCCCAACATGGAAGATGTGGCTTTTCAGCTCCCCTATATGCTTGCACACTTTAAATTATTGGATCGGTTCCAGAGAACTTTTAAAACACTATTTACTCTATTTTATTATATTTTTAATACAATTTATCACATTTTTTCATTTTAACTCTTCATCTACCCTAACCCTAGACTAACCCAATAAATACCACCCCTAAACACTACCCCCTCACCCCAAAATTCTGAGCAAACTCTCAAGAAATTCCTAGAAACCCTAGTGTGCATTTGAAGTGAGCAAAAGGGGCGAAATTCTGGCGAACTTCCGACGGCGATACGAGGAGTTTCCGGCGAGGAAACGACGCACCAGCGATTCCCCTCTCTACCTCTATCCTCTATCTTTCTTGTTAACCCGTAAGTCCCACCTTCCCCCTTCTCTACTCTTTTCGAAAATACGGAATTACAAAACCCGACGGAATCGGAGCAAATCCGATTTCCGATTCGTTTTCTTTCTAAAACTCTCACTTTTCTTTAATACAATCTTGTTAAACCATTACATGTTGACTATTAAACACTAACTAATCATATTGAACAAGTTCCATATCAAAATAAATTGTTATTTCCATTTTACCGTACTTTTTCATTTAAATACCATATAGTTTCATTTCGACATTTAAACCATCATAAACTTGCTATACCTTTAAGTAGATCACGAGGTAATGACCTACCTCCTCACACACTCATATGAAATATAGCACAATACTTTCGGGAATATAGAATACGGGAAAACGACATATTTTCAAATAAATACCATTACTAATACAACCGTTTTCTAAAAGATTAGTATTTTACACAAATCTTTACAAAGCGTCGCTACAACCCATTTAGAGAACCCGTTCGGGATGGTGCGGGTTATCGCACATTTTCAGGCTTAGTAGTGCGAGATGCAGACCTTCGTAAGGAGCATTCGGTCTCGAGAGATTTAAGATACGATATCTTAAGAAAAATATGATTTCTAGAAATATAATATATTAAAATTATTTTTATAAATAAATAAATAAATATATATATATATATATATATATATATAAAAGTAACATTAAAATATCTATTTTGTAATAATATATATTCCAACTCTTTTCAAAAATCACAAGAATCACTTTACATTAATATACCATGAATTCCATACAAGTCAATATTACAAATAAGTACCATTTATTATGAATTTAGGATATTTTCACTAGAAATATCACAATTATAAAATCTACATTCATGATAACTCAAAAGACGATAACTAAATACTTGGGGAGTATTTTGAAAAGTATATAAAAGTATTTTTACATAAAACCCCCTCAAGTTCTATAAATTACCCTAAGGACTCTAGTAAACATAGGTTTAAGCGGGACCAATCTCTTGAGCCTCAAGGAGCCGGAGAAGTGGGTGCTTGCCTATCTAAGATAAACAATTTAACAATGGTGTTATCAATACGGTAATCGTCTTTGAAAAAGACACAAATCCTGCCGCCCATATGCAGCGGTTACCGATAACATCAAAACCATTAGGACTTCAATTTACTTTTCTAATTGTCTGACTCAGACTGAGTTTCATTAATAAACTGACTTGAATATGATTCAAGTACAATCTACAATCTGAAATCTAATAGTACAATTCAACATGAATCCATTCAATCTATATTGACCGAACCGAACCATGGATATACTTCCATTTACATGATTCTCCAGTTACATCCATGATTCTATAGTTACATCCATTTACTGATATCATGGTTTCGGTAAGTCATCCAATTATACAATTTATACAGTTTACAATACAACTATACAAACAAGACATCTCAGGGTTTAAGGGGTAGATTGGTACGGAAGGTGTTAAAAGTGGCACGAGACTGCAAGATTAAGACGTAATTACATCAATGACGTTGTTCCATGGTATTATCGACGGAGCCTTGTACATTCCGTTTGCCCTAGTTTCTAGCATATAGAGACTCCTCTCGTATACACTGGCATCCTTCTGTACCAAGCTACAAACAACAGCGTTAACACTACATTATAACAATATAATACAATTTTAAAAGCTACCTTCTTATTCTGTCTATTATATTTCTCCCTTATCTTTGGGACTTACCGAGCGATCTGGTCGCTGACGACATTCTCTTCTTTCTTCTTTGAATGTCGTCAAGTGATCTGGACACGTCAGAGATCAAGCCCAGCGCTGAAGACTTGAACCATTTTGTTGAAGACCCAGAGTTTTAGTTCATTGTACACTTTTATTTCAATACCTTTCCTTTTCTGTTATGCCATTGTTTAGGCATTGCTTATTTCAGTTGTATTTACATTTCCATGCATTGTAAAGAAAGAATGTGAATAAATAAAGTTGTTGTTTTATTATATCTTGTCTCTTGTGCATTTACTTTTATATTGCTTAGATACACTTAGCGTATTTACTTCACAGTAAATACATAGCGGCCTCGTCGCGTCATCTGCCCGTATACTGGAAAGCGGGGCGTAACACATAAGGAGTTTCTTAGGCTTAGCTGGGTATTACCGACGTTTTATCGAAGGATTTTCAAAAATTACAGAACCGTTGACAAAGCTCACTCGAAAAGATGAAGCATTTGTGTGGTCGGAAGCATGTGAATGAGCTTTTGTGGAACCGAAGTCTAGATTGACCTCTGCACCTGTCCTCACTATTCTGGACAGATCTGGGGGTTTTGAAGTTCACTGTGATGCTTCAGGGAAGGGTTTAGGATGTGTGATACATCAGCATGACAGAGTTGTAGCTTTCACGCCAAGACAACTAAGGACCACGAGCGCAATTATCCCACACATGATCTAGAACTGGCAGCTGTTATTTTCGCTTTCAAGATTCGGCAGCATTACTTATTAGGAGAGCAAGTTGATATCTAGACCGACCACAAGAGTCTAAAGTATGTTTTTACTCAGAAGGAGCTTAACATGCAACAAAGAAAATAGCTAGAACTCATGCCAGACTTCGACATCAAACTTCAATACCATCCAAGGAAGGTAAATGTGGTCGCAGATGCTTTGAGTCATCAGTCGTTGGCGATGAATCTCACCGCACAGTGGAAGTTACAACAGGAGCTTCATGGACTAGAGGTTGAAGTGGTAGTGCAAGGAATTACATCATCCATGATGAATCTGCAGATTATGTCCACGCTTGTAGATCAGATTAAAGCAGCTCAAGCAGGAGATGCTAAGTTGCAGAAGATCAAAAAACAAATAGAGAATGGCATTCGATCCGACTTCATCATTTACGAGGATAGTTCCATGCGGTATGTGAACCGATTATGCGTGCCTGCTGGCACTGTTCAAGAAGAACCCATGAAGGAAGCTCATACCTCTCCTTATTCTGTACACCTTGGTGGTACGAAAATGTACAAGGATCTTCGTCAGCACTATTGATGGCACGACATGAAAAGAAAAGTTTCTCGGAGTTGGCAAAGTGCTTAGTCTGTCAGCAAGTGAAGGCCGAGCATCACAGAACTGCCGGTCTATTTCAACCGTTACCTATTTCAGAGTGGAAATTGCAGAACATTACCATGGACTTCGTGAATGCTCTCCCTTATAGCACAAAGGGTAATGACGCAGTTTGGATTATTGTGGATCGATTCACCAAGTCTGCCCACTTTATTCCATTCCGACTTGGCCAGTCAACAGAAATTTTAGTAAGGAAGTACATGGAGGTAAGACAAATCTAAAGTAATATTTTAACCTTCAGAATGTATCCAAATTTGTCTTGATACCCATGAATCATATAGGAGATCGTGAGACTTCATGGAGTACTAGTTTGCATCGTCTCCGGTCGAGACACCAGATTTCGATCCTAGTTTTGGTAGAGTCTTCAAGCCAGCCTGGGCACGAGTCTGAGTTTCAGCACTGTTTACCATCCTCAGACAGAAGGACAATTTGTGCGGACCATTCAGATCCTAGAAGATATGTTAAGAACCTGTATGCTTGACTTCGGAGGATCGTAGGATAATCAGCTACATCTCGTTGAGTTTGCGTACAATAACAGTTACCAGGCCAGCATTGGGATGGCCTCGTTTGCAGCACTTTACGGTCGAAAGTGTCGCTCTCCTCTAAGTTAGGACAATGTGGAAGATAGAGAACTTCTTGGACCAGAGATGATTGTGACGACAGTGGATGTAGTACGCACGATCAGGGAAAAGATGCGTATAGCCCAGAACAGAAAAAAACATTGGGCAGATGCGAAGCGCCGACACTTGGAGTTCCAGCATGGAGATCATGTGTTCCTTAAGATCTCTCCGAAAAGAGGATTGATTCGTTTCGGTAGACGGGAAAAGCTTTGCCCTAGATACATCGGGTCGTTCGATGTTTTGGAACGGGTAGGAGATGTGGCGTACCGTTTGGCGCTGCCATCATGATTGGAAAGAGTGCACAATGTATTTCAAATATCTCAGCTATGCCGTTATGTGAGCGACCCCAGTCAAATACTTGATCACTCAGAACTCACCGTGCAGACCGATCTGACTTGTGAGCAACAGCCAGTCGAGATATTAGATCGGAAGGAGAAGATTGTTCCCCTCCGAAAGACGTGCAAGAAAGACGTCTTGCCTGTGATTCGGGGCAGATGCTATTTGGTTTTATCCGTCCACCTCTCCGAAGATGCCTAGTTGATTTATGGCACCGTGTATCGGAGGTTTGGACGGATGTGGCCGATTTAGCAGATTTCGTCAGATTCTCCCTCGCTTGAGGGGTTTTTGATTGTGGGGATGCTCTTCCCTGTAGGCGCAAGCCCCTGCAGTTAATTACGCTACCGCATCGCGGTAACAACTTTCTCCTTCTCCAGAATTTCACTTCGTGTCGTGAGTGTTTGTTTTGTTTTTGGTTGCCCGTGGATTGTATACAGAGACTAATTTATGTCGTTGCCCGTAGGACGTGGATTAGTCCAAATCCGTATTTTCTTAGATTTGGTTTTGTGGTTTTGGTTTAAGGATACGTTAGCCATATTTGAGGCTAAGATCAACTTAAACGTTTGTTAAGGATACGTTAGTCCAATTTGAGACTAAGATCAACTTAACAGGATCGTTTAGATCCAACAAAAGAGCATTTGGGCTCCATTGTTCCAGTTTAGGGACATAGTGGTCCATTGCCAGTTTAGGGACATGGTGGTCCATTGAATGTATGGCCGTCGGGACCCGTCACCTCTCTGACGACGTTGAAGGATTACAACGACAGATATCAGTGGAGTTCAGAGATGTACCCTTGAACCAAAGTTGGTTGGGAGATCTATAGTCCAGTTTGGGACTAGAGTCTGTTTGAAGATTTTGGTTTAAGGACACGTTAGCCATATTTGAGGCTAAGATCAACTTAAACGTTTGTTAAGGATACGTTAGTCCAATTTGAGACTAAGATCAGCTAAATGGGATCGTTTAGATCCGACAAAAGAGCATTTGGGCTCTATTGTTCCAGTTTAGGGACATAGGGGTCCATTGCCAGTTTAGGGACATGGTGGTCCATTGCCAGTTTAGGGACATGGTGGTCCAATAAAATGTATGGCTGTCGGGACCCATCACCTTTCTGGAAACGTTGAAGGATTACAATAACAAATATCAGAGGAGCTCAGAGATGTACCCTTTAACCAATGTGGATTAAGTAATCTGTAGCCCAATTTGGAAACTAAGATCAATTAATTAGATTATGAGCACATTGGCTCAGTTGAGTCTGAATTGAGAACTTATGGCCAATTTGGGCTAAGTCCAATTAAGTTAGAAATATTGGTTCTTGTTGGACCATTAAACATTTGTCTGGGTTCAAACCCACATTATTTAGCAATGCTAAACATTTTCATCTTTGATTTTCTCAGCTTTGAGATTCATTTGGAGGAGGGACTTTTGCCTCTGGAAAATTAGCCAATTTGGCTAATAGTAGTGTTAAACACTAAAGAACAACAGTGTTAAACACTGGAGGTAGAACTCTCAAATTAGTGTTAAACACTAAAAGACAATAAGTGTTAAACACTGGAAATATAATTTTCAATTTAGTGTTAAACACTAGAAACAATCAGTGTTAAACACTGGAAATATAATCCCTAAATTAGTGTTAAACACTAAAGAAAGAGGGGCCACGTGTGGACACGTGAGAGCGCCCAAAGGTGGGACCAGATCCCTTTTCTTCGTTCTGCAATTAAGTGTTAAACACTTCTTCATCTTTTGAGCATCACGTGTTGACACATGATGGAGATTTACGCACTGATCATTAAAGCACTCGCTAAGGGGTCACGTGGGGACACGTGAGCGCGCCCAAAGCTCATATTTCCTTTGCTTTTTCTATCTGTGTTTTGTAGGTAACGTGGGAGCACGTGAGGTATTGCCTCAAAGCTTTCCTCCTTCTCATTTCTGGGGATCTCTTCAGGGGTCACGTGGGGACACGTGACCTTGGTCTTTTGCATGCATGGAGATCTTTTAAGTCTCTTTATTTTAAGAATTGAATTCTCTGTAGGGTTAAACCCTAATTATGATTTTGGAGGAATTAAATTCCTATGGTGCAAGAATTAAATTCTTAAGTAGGGTTAAACCCCAATTTCTTTTTAGAGGAATTAAATTCCCATATATGTTAAAGAATTAAATTCTTATATAGGGTTAAACCCTAGTTTCATTTTAGGAGGAATTAAATTCCTGTTGATCTGAGAGAATTAAATTCTCAATTAGGGTTAAACCCTAGTTCTGTTTTAGGAGAATTAAATTCTCAAAACTCAATTCCCCTTCTAAGTTTAGGATCTGCATGGCAGGATCTCGACCCGACGAGAATTAAATTCTCAACTTATGGGGAGATGTGCTCTGTGCAGATCTTCAACCAGAAGAAAAACTAAGTTCTTTTTTGTATAAGAGTTAAACTCTTGGATTGAGAATTAAATTCTCTTTATTGAAGTTTTGATCCCTTTTCTTTTCTCACCTAGGGTTTTTCTTCGTTGAGAATTAAATTCTCCTCTCTCTGTTCTTCTCTCCAAAAAGGTCGATCCTCTTCTCTTCTTGGCTCCTATTTATAGGAGAAAGAAAAAATCAATTTGTTTTGTGAATCTTTCATTGAAAGATTTTAATTGATTTCATATTTAATATGAGCCTTTAGATCATTCAGTGAATTTTATTCACCGTTGGATTTTAAATCCAAACATATTCTGTTTGTTATTTCTGGTGAGATTTTTTGGGAAATCTTTCCTTGTCTAAAATCTTTCCATAAATTGGTGATTTTTAATCACCCTTGGATCTTTAATCCAACGGTCCCCATAATTATTTTCCATTTGGAAAGATTTAGAAGCTTTTAGAATTTTAATTCTATTAACTGTGAGGCTTTCGGAGCCAGTCACGTGCTGACACGTGACCCTTGGTCACGTGTGAGCACGTGACCCCCAATTAAGTCCTTTTCTCAGCGTTTATTTACGCTTCAGTTTTAACCATCACGTGTCAACACGTGACCATCGGTCACGTGTGAGCACGTGGCACCTCGTTGAGGTATTTCCTTCAGACGTTTGTTATTTTATTTCTGTTTTAATTATCACGTGTCAACACGTGACCATGGGTCACGTGTGAGCACGTGACCCCCAATTGGGTCCTTCTTCAGCCGTTTGTTTTTTATTTCTGTTTTAACTATCACGTGTCAACACGTGACCATTGGTCACGTGTGAGCACGTGACACCTCATTGAGGTAATTCCTGATTTTTAATCAGGGAACAGTGCATAGTATATTTGCTCATAACTTTTGATCCCGGATGAATTATGAAGCCCATAATATATCAAATCGAAGGGTTTTTCGAGATGCTTCCAATACAATCAGAATTTATCTGTTTCCCATTCGGGAGTTTGTCAAAAAACAGCCTAGAAAATACTGGTTCGTATTTCCTTAAGCTTATCGCTGCCATTTGATACCTTGGACTCTTCTGCACAGAAATTTTTAGCGGGAACAAATGCCCCCCACTAGTTTGCCCACATAAGTATATACGTGGGTGAAGTAGTGCAAAGTTATGAGTAACCATGGAATTGAGGGCTTAGGAGACAAGTTTAGGGTCCTTGTAGCCTAAGACTTTTCAACTTTATGAGCCGTGAGGGTCTCACAAAGACTTTTCTCCCTACGGATCGAGAGAATCTCGTAGGTGTATTTTCTCCTTAGGGGTCGTGAGGACTCCTAAGTGTGTTTTCTCTTATAAGTCGTAAGGATCTTATAAGAGAATTTTTCCTCTTACGAGTCGAGAAGACCCGTAAGCAGTTGTTTCCCCCTTTGTCGAGATTCGACTTTGGAGAGTGTGACCGGTGGATAGTATGCAAGAGACCGTTTTGGATCGACTTGCAGGGTCCCAGTGCTTAGGAAGCAGTTTTTTTAATCCCCGCTACCTAAGGCTTTTCCTTACGAGTCGAGACGAATCAAGCATTTCTCGGAAAGACACTAATTTCCTCACGAGTCGAGACGAATCGAGCATTTCTCGCAAGAATATCCTAACATCACAGTTAAGCTCTGTTCTTTACGACAGAGGTCCGTTAGGGTCTGTGGTACTTAGGGTTTTGTCCGTCGTACCGCCGCATCGGCTGATGTATTCCTCGATAGGCAGTTTTTCTGTTCGAGTAGCCTTGCGATTGTCGTGTCTCCGATCCCTTCTGGGGCTGGACAAGACGTCTTCAAGCAATCCTCCTAGGCAGTTTGACCGTCGAAAGAGCAAGCGTTAGGAATTTTTCCATGCCGCTTTTTACTTGAGGTTAGGCTCATTTTGGAGAGCCCCGATGAGTCATAACCACTCCACGCTGGTGTGGGATGATCTCCGATAGTCTTTCAGGCTTTATATGACTTGCCGTTAAGACCCTGAAGCTAGGAATTTGGCCTTTGCTTCGTTTGCTGGCATCACGTCTGCTGTATCGAGACGAATGTCGCGGTTGTCTCTAGGTTGCTGGTGAACCGTCGAGGTTTGGAACCAGGGATTTTGCCAAGACTCCTTTTGGTGATGTTGCGTCTGCTGTGTCGAGAGGAACGTCGAGGTGGTGACCACTCTACACTGGTGCGAGATAATCTCCGATTGTCTTTCAGGCTTTATATGACTTGCCATTAAGACCCTGAAGCTAGGAATTTGGCCTTTGCTTCGTTTGTTGGCACTGCGTCTGCTGTATCGAGACGAATGTCGCGGTTGTCTCTAGGTTACTGGCGAACCGTCGAGGTTTGGAACTAGGGATTTTGCCGTGGCTCCTTTTGGTGATGTTGCGTCTGAGTCCTGTTGGAGGAAGAACGCTGGGGTGATATCGCGTCTACTGTATCAAGACGAACGTCGAGGTGGTGACCACTCCGCATTGGTGCAAGATGATCTCCGAATGTCTTTCAGGCTTTATATGACTTGCCGTCAAGACCCTGAAGCTATGAATTTGGCCTTTTGCTTCATTTGCTTTGGCGCGTCCGAATCCTGCTGGGGAAAGAACGCTGGGGGTGACATTTCATCTGCTGTATCGAGACAATCGTCGAGGTGGTGACCACTCCGCATTGGTGCGAGATGATCTCCGAATGTCTTTCAGGCTTTATATGACTTGCCGTCAAGACCCTGAAGCTAGGAATTTGACCTTTTGCTTCATTTGCTTTGGCGCGTCCGAATCCTGCTGGGGGAAGAACGCTGGGGTGACATTTCACCTGCTGTATCGAGACGATCGTCGAGGTGGTGACCACTCCGCGCTGGTGCGAGATGATCTCCGATTGTCTTTCAGGCTTTATATGACTTGCCGTCAAGACTCTGAAGCTAGGTGTTCCCTGATTAAAAATCAGGAAAAAGCTTCAGAAGAGGCATCACGTGCTCACACGTGACCAGTGGTCACGTGTTGGCACGTGATGGTTAAGCAGCGGCCAGAGAACAGAACGCAGAAGAAGAGAAGCCCATTCCGGAGGTCACGTGCTCACACGTGACCAGGGGTCACGTGGCCACACGTGACCGGCTTTAAAAGCCTTATTCTTTAACAGAATTAAATTCTGAGAAGAGATCTTTCGAATCTTTCAAAAATAGAGAAGAATTATCTGAAACCGTTGGATCAAGAATCTGAAGGTGATTAAATATCACCAATTTGTGGAAAAATCTTGGACATGGAAAGATTTCCCCCTAAATCTAACCGAAATAACAAAGAGATATCTTTGGATTTAAAATCCAATGGTGAATAAAATTCACCTAATAATCTAAAGGCCCATATTAATGATGAAGATAAATCAAGTCTCTCAATAAGCAAATCAAATCTTTCAATGAAAGATTCACTAAAACAGATTGATTTTTTCCCTTCTTCTATAAATAAGAGCCAAAGGAGAGAGTTATAGAGGGACACATATACAGAGAGAGAGAGAGAGCCTTAGAATCCTGAAAATTCAGAAGAAAGAATTTGATTCTCTGCAAAAGAAAAAAACCCTAGGTAAGAAAAGAGAGGCTTCGAAAGAGAATTTAATTCTCAAAAGAGTTTAACTCTCATAAAAAGAAAAGAACCTAGTTCTTTCTCTGGTGGAAGATCTGCAAAGTGCACATCTCCCCATGAATTGAGAATTTAATTCTCGTTGGGTTGAGATCTTGCCATGCAAATCTAAAATATAGAGGAGGAATTGAGTTTTGAGAATTTAATTCTCACAGAGTTATATGAATTTAATTCTTTTGAGATAAAATTAGGGTTTAACCCTATATTATAGGAATTTAATTCCTTCAAAATGGACAGAACCAAGGTTTAACCCTAATTGAGAACTTAATTCTCTCAAAGTCACAGGAATTTAATTCCCTTAAAGAAGAAGAAATTAGGGTTTCACCCTATGCCAGAATTTAATTCTTTACATATATGGGGAATTTAATTCCTACAGAAAAGAAATTAGGGTTTAACCCTATCTAAGAATATAATTCTTCAGAAGAAAGTAGGAATTTAATTCCTCTAAAGTTTATTGCTAGGGTTTAACCCTTTGAAGAATTCAATCTTTGAAAGATGAACAAATCTTTAAAACATGCAAAGAACCAAAGTCACGTGCTACCACGTGACCTCTGTAAAGATCCACAGGAAAGAACTTTGAGGCAACGCCTCACGTGCTCCACGTGACCTCTGAAGCACATAAGGAAAAAGCAAAAGAAAAGAAGCTCTAGGGCGCCCTTACGTATCACCACGTGACCCCTAATGAGCATTCTAACAGACCAGAGCGTGGGCCTCCATCACATGCCCACACGTGATGGCCATCAGAATTAAAAGTGTTAAACACTCACCTGCAGAATAAAATAAAGGGAATCAGAGCGCTCTCACGTGTCCACACGTGACCCCTCTCTCCTTAGTGTTTAACACTAATTTGAAAACTTTGTTCCCAGTGTTTAACACTGATTTTCTTAGTGTTTAACACTAATTTGAAATCTCTGTTCCCAGTGTTTAACACTGATTTGCTTTAGTGTTTAACACTAATTAGAAAACTCTGTTCCCAGTGTTTAACACTGATTTGCTTTAGTGTTTAACACTAATTTGAAAGCCCTGTTGCGAGTGTTTAACACTGATTACCTTTTAGTGTTTAACACTAGTTTGTTAATCTTATTCCCAGTGTTCAACACTGTTGGTCTCTAGTGTTTAACACTAGTTTTAGCCCAACTGGCTAAGTTTCTAGAGGCAAAGCCTCTCCTTCAATGAACCAACAGAGGGCCAATATTCTAAACATGATTGGACTTAGCCCAAAATGGCCATAAGTCCTCAATTCAAACTTAACTAGGCTAATGGGCTTATAATATTATTAATTGGTCTTGGTTCTAAATTGGGCCAAAGACTATTTAATCTACCTTGGTTTAAGGGTACATCTCTTCACTCCTTTGATACTTGACGTTGTAATTCCTCAACGTCTTCAAAGAGGTGATGGGTCCCGATGACCACACATTGATACGGACTGTGGGGTCCTTAAACTCATAGACTATGAGGTCCTTAACCTTGACCGGGATGTCTTAAAACTAACACCGGACTGTGGAGTTCTTAAAATCCATGGACTATGAGGTCCTTAACCTTGACCGGGATGTCTTAAAACTAACACCGGACTGTGAAGTCCTTAAAATCCATGGACTATGAGGTCCTTAACCTTGACCGGTGTAGGGTGTTTTTCGCCACCCCATTGAAATGGGAATACGCGCGGGCTTGTCAGGCGTACTACAGATTCTCCCTGCCTAGGGTAGGCCGGGGTTTAATGATTGTGGGGATCCGAATCTCCGGCAGCCGCAGACTAAGCTGCCGTTAATTACCCCTCACCTTTGGGGCGAGGGAACCTCCGATTAACGAGTTAAACTGGTCATGCGAACTCAATGTGCGGTGTGCGTGTGATGTGTTTTGAAAGGGGGGTTTTGGATATATCGGGAGCCACGCAGAGTTTTTACAGGGACAGTGTCGTGGAGCACGTGAGTGTGCAAATATGTAGACATATGTATATGTATATGTATGTACATAAAAAGAGGGGGAAAGACATCCAAAGGATGCGTGGGGCCAGCGTCTTGAGCGCTGTGCGCTTAGATGCTGTGCGCTCAAGCGCAAGCGCTCCACGTGTTGGCACGTGGGCGTTTTGCGCTTGAGCGCGAGCGCAAGCGCGCCACGTGTCGGCACGTGGGCGCTTTGCGCTCGGGCGCAGTGCGCATGAGCGCAAGCGCGCCACGTGTCGGCACGTGGGCGCTTTGCGCTCGAGCGCAGTGCGCCTGAGCGCAAGCGCGCCACGTGTCGGCACGTGGGTGCTTTGCGCTCGAGCGCAGTGCGCCTGAGCGCAAGCGCGCCACGTGTCGGCACGTGGGGGTGCTTTGCACTCGAGCGCAGTGCGCCTGAGCGCAAGCGCGCCACGTGTCGGCGCGTGGGCGTTTTGCGCTCGAGCACCGGGCGCTGGCGAGAAAAAGGGGTTTTTAGTCCCTGAACAAGAAGCTATGCTTCAGAAAGGAAATATTTATTATATATGTATATGTAGATATATGGAGTTAAACTCCTGAAATGTTTTGGTTGATGAAAGGGGGTCTTCTTCCTCCTCCTCTGTTGGCTGGATCTTGATGATCAAGAGATGTGAGATCTAAAAATCTCTCCTTTGTGAGATCTAATGGTGGATCCAAGTTCCCCTTTGCGGGTTTTGTGGTGGAAAACTACTTAGTTTTGGAAAAGAAAGAGTAAAACTCTTGATTTAATTCAAAAGAAATGAGAAGGTTTAGAACCTTGGAGAAGGAGCAGGAGGCACAAAGAACCCTAGTTTTTAGGGGAATGAAAAATTGTTTTTTTTATTCATCATGTTGCCTTTTATAGGCTTACATATTTGCATATAGCCCCTTGGGCTTTACAAAAATGGCATTTTAGCCATCTCATGGCTCATGTGCCATTTCATTTTTGCACATAAGCCATGGGCTTACAAAATATTGGCTCTATGCCCATTTTGTTTACATTCATGCATAAAAAATTACATAAAAGTTATTTATGACATGATTTCGTTGTTGGCATGGGAAGGCTGGCCGCGGGCTCGACTTGGGCATGGGCCCACCTAGCTTGGGGGTTGACCTTGACTTTGACTCGGTCAACCGGGGTGTAAATTTTTACCCCAACAAATTGCCCCCATCAATAAATGCACACCGCACATGTAGGTCGTGTGCATGAAATTGATGGATCTTCTTTCATGTGGAGGCGACTTGCTTTGGTTCCCACTTTTTGGGATGCACTGCCCTTTTTACGACGTGGACGGTCGACACTTGATCCGTCTCCGAGATGGAGTGTCTATGGTAGACGTTTCTCTGGCCCAGAGTAATTTGGTAGACGTGTCCCCGGCACGAAGTGTCTGCTTGACGTTTCCCCGGCACGGAGTGTCTGCTTGACGTTTCCCTGTTACGGAGTGTCTGTTGTAGGGCGTTTCTCCGAGACGGGGGGCCTGTTGTAGGGCGTTTCCCCGAGACGGAGTGCCTGTTGTAGGGCGTTTCCCCGAGACGGAGTGCCTGTGGTAGGACGTATCCCCGGTACGGAGTGCCTGTTGTAGGGCGTTTCCCCGAGACGGAGTGCCTGTGGTAGGGCGTTTCCCCGAGATGGAGGGCCTATTGTAGGGCGTTTTCCCGAGACGGAGTGCCTGTGGTAGGGCGTTTCCCCGAAACGGAGTGCCTGTTGTAGGGCGTTTCCCCGAAACGGAGTGCCTGTGGTAGGACGTATCCCCGGTAAGGAGTGCCTGTGGTAGGGTGTTTCCCCGAGACGGAGTGCCTGTTGTAGGGCGTCTCCTCGAGACGGAGTGCCTGTGGTAGGATGTATCCCCGGTACGGAGTGCCTGTTGTAGGGCGTTTCCCCGAGACGGAGTGCCTGTGGTATGGCGTTTCCCCGAGACGGAGTGCCTGATCGAATTTTCCCCAGCGTGGAGTGTCGGATTGACTTTTCCCCGGCACGGAGTGTCGCTGATGAACTTTTCCCCGGCACGGAGTGTCGCTGATCGACTTTTCCCCGGCACGGAGTGTCGCTGATCGACTTTTCCCCGGCACGGAGTGTCGCTGGTTGACTTTTCCCCGGCACGGAGTGTCGCCGATCGACTTTTCCCCGGCGCGGAGTGTCGCTGGTTGACTTTTCCTCGGCGCGGAGTGTCGCTGATCGACTTATCCCCGGCACGGAGTGTCGCTGGTCGACTTTTCCCCGGCGCGGAGTGTAGCTGGTTGACTTTTCCCCGGCGCGGAGTGTCACTGATCGACTTTTCCTCGGCGCGGAGTGTCGGGTTGACTTTTCCCCAGCACGGAGTGTCGCTGATCGACTTTTCCCCGGCGCGGAGTGTCGGGTTGACTTTTCCCCGGCACGGAGTGTCGCTGATCGACTTTTCCCCGGCGTGGAGGGTCGGTGGTTGACATTTCCCAGGCACGGAGTGTCGCTGATCGACTTTTTCCCGGCGCGGAGTGTCGGGTTGACTTTTCCCCGGCACGGAGTGTCGCTGATCGACTTTTCCCCAGCGCGGAGTGTCGGTGGTTGACTTTTCCCCAGCACGGAGTGTCGCTGATCGACTTTTCCCCGGCGCGGAGTGTCGGTGGTTGACTTTTCCCCGGCAAGGAGTGTCGCTGATCGACTTTTCCCCGGCGCGGAGTGTCGGTGGTTGACTTTTCCCCGGCACGGAGTATCGCTGATCGACTTTTCTCCGGCGTGGAGTGTCGGTGGTTGACTTTTCCCCGGCGCGGAGTGTCGCTGATCGACTTTTCCCTGGCACGGAGTGTCGGGTTGACTTTTCCCCGGCACGGAGTGTCGCTGATTGACTTTTCCCCGGCGCGGAGTGTCGGTGGTTGACTTTTCCCCGGCACGGAGTGTCGCTGATCGACTTTTCCCCGGCGCGAAGTGTCGGTGGTTGACTTTTCCCCGGCAAGGAGTGTCGCTGATCGACTTTTCCCCGGCGCGGAGTGTCGGTGGTTGACTTTTCCCCTGCACGGAGTGTCGCTGATCGACTTTTCCCCGGCACGGAGTGTCGGTTGATTTGATTCTGAGGCGGAGCATAATTCCGGCAGGGAAGGTAGATATCCCGAGGCGAAGCATGATTTCGACACGGGGTAAATTCTGGGACGGAGCATAATTTCGCCATAGAGGTTATTGGTTTGATTTGATTTGGGTTGACATCGGCATCGCAAC
Source organism: Agapanthus africanus (assembly GCA_030015575.1). Taxonomy (NCBI): domain Eukaryota; kingdom Viridiplantae; phylum Streptophyta; class Magnoliopsida; order Asparagales; family Amaryllidaceae; genus Agapanthus; species Agapanthus africanus. The sequence goes on along the minus strand of CM057348.1, from coordinate 20,855,348 downwards.
ACTGGAATATAGTACCAGGAGCGAATCATCATTTGTCTTTCAGAGGATTTGGGAATTGGTCTGTCGGCATCTGCATTGCTGCACTGGAATAATGCCAGGAGCAACTCATCATATGCCCCGGGACGATTTGGATTTGGTTTTTTTTTTGTTTGGCATCTGCATTGCTGCACTGGAATAATGCCAGGAGCAACTCATCATGTGCCCCGAGAGGATTTGGATTTGGTTTGTTTGGCATCTGCATTGCTGCACTGGAATAACGCCAGGAGCAACTCATCATGTCCCCCGAGAGGATTTGGATTTGGTTTTTTTTTTGTTTGGCATCTGCATTGCTTCACTGGAATAATGCCAGGAGCAACTCATCATTTGCCCCGGGAGGATTTGGATTTGGTTTTTGCTTGGCATCAGTATCGCTACGCTGGAATATGGTACCAGGAGCGAATCATCATTTACGCTTTCTTATCAAGAAGCGATGGCTTAGGAGACAGGTTTTAGGTCCCTATCACCTAAGACTTTCAATTTTGTGAGCCGTGAGGGTCTCACAAAGCATTTTCTCCCTACGGGTCGTAAGGATCCCGTAGGTGTATTTTCTCCTTAGGAGTCGTGGGGACTCCTAAGTGTGTTGCTCCTTTGTAAGTCATAGGGATCTCACGCGGGAATTTTCTCCTCACAAAGTCAAGAGGACTTTGCGAGTGCATTTCATGCCTTTTTTTTCTTTTACGAGTTTGCGCCCTTTCGGGTTTTCACAAACTCGCCGACAGTCCTGCTGTTTTTACTCACGGAGCCCTTTCGGGTTTTCATCCGTGCCCATTTCGCTTGTGGACATACCGTTTTTTTTTTGGAGAGATCGGGATTGTTTTACGCCCGTGGATTGTATACGGTTTTGCAGGATGTATGATCCAGACCGTAAGGCCAGGAGAATTTTGAGGAATTGGATTTTGGTTGGCGTCTGCATCGCTGCACTGGAATGTAGTACCAGGAGCGGCTCATCATTCGCCGTTGGGGTATGGGAGTTGGAATTTGGTTGGCGTCTGCATCGCTGCACTGGAATGTAGTACCAGTAGCGACTCATCATTCGCCACTTGGGGGTTGGGGAGCGATGGCTTAGGAGACAGGTTTAGATCCCTGTCACCTAAGACTTTTCAATTTTATGGGCCGTGAGGGTCCCATAAAAGCATTTTCTCCCTACGAGTCGTAAGGATCTTGCAGGTGTATGTTCTCCTTAGGAGTCGTGAGGACTCCCAAGTGTGTTTTTCCTTCGTGAGTCGTAAGGATCCCACGAAGGTTTGTTCTCCTCATGTATCGTGAGGACATATGAGTGGATTTCTCTCGTTCCCAGTTTAATGACTTGGAGGTCGACTGTTTCCAGTTTAACGACTTAGAGGTCATCTTTTTCCAGTTTAACGACTTAGAGGTCATCTTTTTTCAGTTTAACGACTTGGAGGTCATCTGTTTCCAGTTTAAAGACTTAGGGGTCTATTGCGCCCAGTTTAACGACTTAGCGGTCATCTGTTTCCAGTTTAATGACTTAGAGGTCATCTGTTTCCAGTTTAACGAATTGGAGGTCATCTGTTTCCAGTTTAACGACGTGGTGGTCATCTGTTTCCAGTTTAAAGACTTGGAGGTCATCTGTTTCCAGTTTAACGACTTGGAGGTCATCTGTTTCCAGTTTAAAGACTTAGAGGTCTGCCGTTTCCAGTTTAACGACATAGAGGTCATCTGTTTCCAGTTTAATGACTTGGAGGTCATCTGTTTCCAGTTTAACGACTTGGAGGTCATCTGTTTCCAGTTTAAAGACTTAGGGGTCTATTGTGCCCAGTTTAACGACTTAGAGGTCATCTGTTTCCAGTTTAACGACTTAGAGGTCATCTGTTTCCAGTTTAACGACTTAGAGGTCATTTGTTTCCAGTTTAACGACTTGGTGGTCATCTGTTTCCAGTTTAAAGACTTGGAGGTCATCTGTTTCCAGTTTAACGACGTAGAGGTCATCTGTTTCCAGTTTAAAGACTTAGAGGTCATCTGTTTCTAGTTTAACGACTTGGAGGTCATCTGTTTCCAGTTTAACGACGTGGTGGTCATCTGTTTCCAGTTTAAAGACTTAGGGGTCTATTGTGCCCGGTTTAACGACTTAGCGGTCATCTGTTTCCAGTTTAATGACTTAGAGGTCATCTGTTTCCAGTTTAATGACTTGGAGGTCTTCTGTTTCCAGTTTAACGACTTAGAGGTCATCTGTTTCCAGTTTAACGACTTAGAGGTCTACGGATGGCGAGCTTGGAATTTTGGGGTAGGGGCCGGCATCAGCGTTGTTGACCCTGAAGCACATGTGCCAGGACATATGAGTGGGTCTTCCCAATGGAACACAATTCCGAGGGCGGAGACCAACCGTTGGACTGGTGATTGTAATGGGGCATGGGTATGCTGAGAATTATTTGAGCCCGTGGATTGTATACGGCAGTCAATTTAGGGACCGGCCGTAGGGCTGAAAGAATTTTGGGAAATTGGATTTTTGTTTGGCGTCTGCATTGCTGCACTGGAATAATGCCAGGAGCAACTCATCATCCGCCCTTGTTTTTTTGTTTTTTTTTTTTTGTTTTACTGCGATCGCTCTACCATTTCAGCTTTTCTTATCGCGAAGGTCGCGATTGCCCTATCCTTTCGGCTTTTATTCGCGGTTGCCCAATCATTTCGGCTTTATTTTCATCTTTATTTTACTCGCTGATTTTTATTGCGAGTTGCCCCATCATTTCGGCTTTTCTTTATTTTTCTTTTATTTACACATTTTTTTATTTACACATTTTTTTTACATTCCCAGTTTAACGACTTAGAGGTCGACTGCTCCCAGTTTAAAGACTTAGTGGTCTACTGTTCCCAGTTTAACGACATGGTGGTCCTTTTTGCTTATCCCAGCTCCTTGAACTTTGATCATGGCGGAGCTGTGTTGATGACCTAGCTCTGTGGCTTGCCGATACATCCGAGGATTGTGAGATTTTTCCAAGTTTATATTGGTCCTCTGCCCAATCTTTGAAAATATAGCAGTCTTCGATGGTATGACCTACCACTCTATGATATGGGCAGTATATGGGATTGCCGGTCATGTTCATTTCCTGTGGCCTCTTTGGAACAGGCAGTTGCAGACCGCTGTTCAAGGCGTCCATGAATATTTTGCGGACTTCCTCCCTCCTAAAGGAGTATACCTTCTTCTTTCTCTCCATTGGAGTAGGTGCCTTTACTGATGCTGGTCCTCGAGGCCGATCGGTCTTTGGTTCGCCCCTTTCAGATAATGGCACATGTCTGGGAGGATTAGGTTCCCGAAAGGCTTCGGTCTCCATTTGCATGAAATCGGCGGTCGTAGCTTGACTGTTTGCTAACGCGCCTTTAGACAGTTCTATCTCTCCCGTCCTGTATTGCCTTTCGACCCAATCTTTGAAGACGAAGCAGTCCTCGATGGCATGACCTATCACCCTGTGATAGGGGCAATATTCTGGGTCGTCGGTCATATTCGCCTCTTGCTGTCTCTTTGATTCCGGCAGTTGTAGACCGTTTCTTAGGGCGTCCCTGAATATCTTGTGAACTTTTTCCCTTTTGAAGGAATAGACCTTTTCCAGCTTCTCTTTCAGAGGCGATTCCCCCCCGGCGTATGTATCGGAGGGACTGGAGGCTGATTGCGGCCGTTTTTCACGAAGACGCTCCGTTGTTAGGTTGAAGGGGATATCAGTTGGCTGCCTCCGGGTATCAATCCCTGGCTCATGAACCAAAATTTGACCCTGCTGTAATTGCAATCGGGCGACTTGGGTCGCGAGATCTGCCACGACGTTTGCCAGCTCGTCGACTTTGGAATAGACCTCGGCCATCTTCTCATCCCTGTCCTGAAATTGCCTTTGAAGCTATTGGAATAATGCTTGTTCTGTAGTTCCGGCTATGACAACCGGGTAATCTTTATTGCCTGAGCTCAATTCCGCAGGAACTATGGGCTCCTCTGGCTTATCGGCCTGAGCGGGCTCTTCATCATTTAGATCGAGCCAATGCTGGGTAGCGTCAACCATATCATCACCATGGCTGTAAAGAAGAGGAGGGTTCGTTTCTTCATGTCCTGCCATGTAGACAGTGTGGATAACACACTCAGCCATTCTTTCATCACTGGCAGCTGGTTTCGCGGAGCGGTCCGGGCTTTGGAAATTCATAAATTTTAACATGGCCAGAGCCCTAGCCCTTTTGTTGGCTCTATATTTGAGCCGCTTCTGGCTCAGCTTCTCTGCCTTAAGCGCTTGGCAGGCTTTTGCTCTTCGGGAAGCCGCCATAGGCCGAGTGATGGGGATGCTTGAGAAGACATCTGCCCGCGTGTCCGTCGAAGGTATCGCCTGGGTTTGCCCACGACGTCTGGCAACTTCTTTTGTTCCGATGGGTTTGCCCCCAGTTGGGGCCATAGAAAGCCGTCCAGACACCGATTTGCGTTTGGGTTGGGATGCCTTCGAGACCACCACATTTGGCCTCTTACCTTTCGAGGCCGGTTTGTTTGCCACCGGGGCTTGAGGAGCCGGGATGGCGCCAACAGGTATGAATATAATAGAGCCGAATGGTAGCAGCGGCTCCTCCTATTGTCGGCCGAGACTGGCTGGAAGGACCGTCCTGGAGTCTATCTTCATCGTGTAGGAGACGGGAGCTGAGTTCATCATCGAAGACATTGTTGGAAAGTGATTGCTTGAAAACCTTCATGAAAAAGCATTATTTTAGCATAAATATAGACATGTATATAGATTGAGTTCGCATGAACGCTTAACCCGAAATATGGGAGGAGAGATTGGTCCCACCGGCCGTGCCAGAATCTGCAGGGTGTTTTTCGCCACCCCATTGAGATGGGAATACGCGCGGGCTTGTCAGGCGTACTACAGATTCCCCCTGCCTAGGGTAGGCCGAGGTTTAATGATTGTGGGGATCCGAATCTCCGGCAGCCGCGGACTAAGCTGCCGTTAATTACCCCTCACCTTTGGGGTGAGAGAACCTCCGATTAACGGGTTAAACTGGTCATGCGAACTCAATGTGCGGTGTGCGTGTGATGTGTTTTGAAAGGGGGGTTTTGGATATATCGGGAGCCACGCAGAGTTTTTACAGGGACAGTGTCGTGGAGCACGTGAGTGTGCAAATATGTAGACATATGTATATGTATATGTATGTACATAAAAAGAGGGGGAAAGACATCCAAAGGATGCGTGGGGACAGCGCCTTGAGCGCTGTGCGCTTAGGTGCTGTGCGCTCAAGCGCAAGCGCGCCACGTGTCGGCACGTGGGCGTTTTGCGCTTGAGCGCGAGCGCGCCACGTGTCGGCACGTGGGCGCTTTGCGCTCGGGCACAGTGCGCCTGAGCGCAAGCGCGCCACGTGTCGGCACGTGGGCGCTTTGCGCTCGGGCGCAGTGCGTCTGAGCGCAAGCGAGCCACGTGTCGGCACGTGGGCGCTTTGCGCTCGAGCGCAGTGCGCCTGAGCGCAGTGCGCCACGTGTCGGCACGTGGGGGCGCTTTGCGCTCGAGCACAGTGCGCCTGAGCGCAAGCGCGCCACGTGTCGGCGCGTGGGCATTTTGCGCTCGAGCGCCGGGCGCCTGAGCGCAAGCGCGCTACGTGTCGGCGCTTGGGCATTTTGCGCTTGAGCGCCGGGCGCTGGCGAGAAAAAGGGGTTTTTAGTCCCTGAACAAGAAGCTATGCTTCAGAAAGGAAATATTTATTATATATGTATATGTAGATATATGGAGTTAAACTCCTGAAATGTTTTGGTTGATGAAAGGGGGTCTTCTTCCTCCTCCTCTGTTGGCTGGATCTTGATGATCAAGAGATGTGAGATCTAAAAATCTCTCCTTTGTGAGATCTAATGGTAAATCCAAGTTCCCCTTTGCGGGTTTTGTGGTGGAAAACTACTTAGTTTTGGAAAAGAAAAAGTAAAACTCTTGATTTAATTCAAAAGAAATGAGAAGGTTTAGAACCTTGGAGAAGGAGCAGGAGGCACAAAGAACCCTAGTTTTTGGGGGAATGAAAAGTTTTTTTTTTATTCATCATGTTGCCTTTTATAGGCTTACATATTTGCATATAGCCCCTTGGGCTTTACAAAAATGGCATTTTAGCCATCCCATGGCTCATGTGCCATTTCATTTTTGCACATAAGCCATGGGCTTACAAAATATTGGCTTTATGCCCATTTTGTTTACATTCATGCATAAAAAATTACATAAAAATTATTTATGACATGATTTCGTTGTTGGCATGGGAAGGCTGGCCGCGGGCTCGACTTGGGCATGGGCCCGCTTGACCTGGGCTTGGGCCCAGCTAGCTTGGGGGTTGACCTTGACTTTGACTCGGTCAACCGGGGTGTAAATTTTTACCCCAACAACCGGGATGTCTTAAAACTAATGCCGGACTGTGAAATCCTTAAATCCTCGGACTATGATGTCTTAAACCTTGACCGGAATGTCTTAAACTAACAACGGACTATGATATCCTTAACCTTGACCGTGATGTCTTAAAACTAACGCCGGACTGTAGAGTCCTTAAATCCACGGACTATGACGTCCTTAACCTTGACCGCAACGTCTTAAAACTAACATTGGACCGCAATGTCCTTAAACTACCTATTGACCGCAATGTCACTAAACTAAACAACATGGCTCCTTTAATTGCTCTCTTGTCGGATCTAAACGATCCCGTTAAGTTGATCTTAGTCTAAAACTAGACTAACGTATCCTTATCAAGCGTTTAAGTCGATCTTAGTCTCAAACGAGGCTAACGTATCCTTAAACCCAAACCCACAAACCCAAATCTAAGATAATACGGATTTGGACTAGTCCACGCCCTACAGGCGACGACATAACTCAGTCTCCGTATACAATCCACGGGCAACCACAAACAAAACAAACACACACGACACGAAGTGAAATTCTGGAGAAGGAGAAAGTTGTTACCGCGATGCGGTAGTGTAATTAACTGCAGGGGCTTGCGCCTGCAGGGAAGAGCGTCCCCACAATCAAAAACCCCTCAAGCGAGGGGGAATCTGACGAAGTCTGCTACATCGGACGCATCCGTTTAAACCTTCGATACATGGTGCCATAAATCAACTTGGCATCTTCGGAGAGGTGGACGGATAGCACCAATTAGCATCTGCCCCGAATTTCAGGTAAGACTTCCATGTCTTGGCCGTCTTTCGGAGGGGAACAGATTCTGGCACGCCCGGTGGGACCTTTTCCTTTTTCCACTCCACACTTCGTGTGTCGTGATTCGCGAACCAATCGCGGTTCGCTAATGGTTGCCCTCGGGTTTCAAGTTACTAAGATTTGGTCTCTTGCTTGGCGCAGAAATCAAATAGCAATGGCGTTCAACGGCTCAAATTGCTCCAACTGCAAATGCAACCGACGCTCCGCCTCATCTGGAGGTGTAGCTTATGGACCGCAGGCTGCTTCCCTATTCACTATGCCTGTGAAACAAATAACTCAGGCTACCATCGGTCTGTTCTTTGGGACCATGCTCCCGCCGGTGAACATTAACATCCCAGTGCCCGTACCGGAAGCTTCAAAGAAGTCGGTCTTCGATCGACTTGCTACTCCCACGGCCCCTCTCAACGGGTCGTCCAATTCCAACTCCTCGGTCTTCACCAAACTGAGCCTGAACTCTGATGGGCCCACCAAGAAGCCCATGAACCCTGAAATGGCCGTCCCGAGGAAGACAGCTACTTCTGCTCCTGAAGTTGTCAAGGCGGCTTCTCCTGTTAAGGAGTCAGTCTTTTCAAGGCTGTCTATTCCGGCTCCTGCTCCTACTCGAGGGTCTGTTTTTGACAGAATGGACATCGCCACTCAAAGGACATCATCAGTCTTTAAGAGATTGGCACCAACGGTGCCTCATCCGGACAAGGGGCAAAACGAAATTATCCCTACCGCCGAGACAGTCCCCATGGCTCGACACGCTCGACGTCACCACTGGCGTCGAGTAAGGAAGGCCGGGGGAAACTCCCCCTCAGGGCTAACTCCACCCGCTCCAGTGGTGGAAGTTAATGCTGTTGTTCCAACTGGGAACAGCTTTGAACCACTAAGGAGGGTACGTAAGAACTCTCCAACTGCTACGCTAAAAAGATCTCCTCCACCTGCGGAGAAGGTTACAGGAACTGTAAATCCCCGTTCTCCATCTATAAAATTTTTCCTGTACTTTCCAAATCCCGTATGTCTCCTGTTTTTCGTCGTATTTTGTGGGCAATTGGTTACTCGAGATTCAAGGTTTAACTTAATCAAAACCCTAGATTTATTTTCCAATTAAAACCCAGCCCAATTGGAATTCCCCATTTAAAATTTAAAACTTAAATTCAATCAAAACCCAGCCCAAACCATTATTAAACTAAAGAAAATAAATATAAAATCCCTAAATTAAACCCCAAACCCTTTACAAAATACCCTTAGCCCATTCAAAACTCTTTTAAAATAAACCCTAAGCCGGCCCTTTCTATTTATCCCCCAGCCCGTTTCTTTTCCCCGGCCCACACTTCATTCTCAGCCACTTCATTTTTAAGGAATTATTTTCTTAAACGGGCCCGGCCCACTCCCTCCAGCCCGCTTCCTCATCACCAGACCCGACCCGACCCCTCCTATTCACTCTCTCCCCCAACGGCTACCCATTTTCCCGCTCCTCCTTCAATCCGCGACCCGCCTCCTCCGCCGTCGCTCACGCCCATGCCCTCGCAGTGCCGTTGCCGTCGTTTCCTATCATAACCTCACCTCTCTCTTCTCTTTCTTTTTGAAATCCCTGACTCTCCCCATTCTCCAAACCCACCGAGCACCCAAACTTTCCTTGAACCCACTGCACCCCACCGCCGGCGATCACCCACCTCTTCGATAACCCCTCGACAACCCTCGCTCACTCCTCCTCCACCAACCTTCTCCCTCTACGACTCCACTCTCCATCAACACGAGCACACACACCTGCCGAGCATCCCCTGCACACAACCCCACACCTGAGTTCGGCCCCTCTTACACTCGACGACGGCGAGCCCCCAACTGACCTGAACCATGTCGTCGACACCTCCACTGAAACTCCGCATCGTTATCACTATAGCCTCACCATCTCTCTCTCCCTCTCTAGAAACCACACCCAAAATCACCCAAACCCATTTCCAAACATTTCACTGTTGCACTTCGCCGGAGCGCCGCCGTCGACCATCGTCAATCTCAGCACTACTCAAGAGATCCACAGAGCCTACTCTACACTTCCAGCGTGCACAAGACGACTCCGGGAAACTCCGACGTAAAACCCGTGTCTCGAACCAAGCTCGCGAGAATCCGTTACACGGCGTACGTCACGCGTCCGTGACGCCACTGCTGCCGTACGACCCCGAGACGTTTCCAGGCAAGTGTTTACTTGCTTCATGCTAATATATTAGTGGTATAAACCTAAAATATCTAGTTTACGGATTTGCCGATTACCGATACATAATGTGACCTATGTGTTCGATGCTAATCTCCCATGAAAATGATTGTTTATTTTGACGGAAACTGATATTTTCTGTTGGCCCATAGGATGATAAATATAGTGTAGGAATCTCGCTGGAAAATACGATTATTAGTGACAAAAATTGACACCCCCAAATACGCCGTTAAAACTAATATTTTTCTCGTATCTGAAAGCGAATAAAATCACCATAAATTACATATATACTGGAAAGATGCGTTCGAGGGCTTAAATCGAAGCCGACTCGACGAACTTTAACCCTATGTAAAATTCTAATGATTTCTGTTCTGTAACCGTGATGATAATTAGATCGGAAAGCGACTCTGGACTGCAGTCCAGAGCGTTTCTGATTATCGTGTACTGCCCCAAGACCTGTGTCACTGTGTTTCCCGAAGTCGTGTGTTACGGAACTCTACAGTAGATTAAATATAATTCTGTTAGTTAAAAAAAACTGGTGGTTCCATTCCGATTCATCGTTGTATGCTATTTTAAACTGTATTTAAAAGGGCAGAACGTATAACTGTCCAGAACAGATTCTGAAATGACACACTGAGGTTAAATTGTGTATAACTTTTAACGTACAGATGCGATTGAGGATCCGTCTGTTGCGTTGAATACTCTATTGGAAACCCTAGATTTCATTCAACAGTAGCATCACTAAATTCTGAGCCCAATCGGGTGAAATTCGTGTCGCGAAACGGACGTTCAGTTCTGAAACTGAATTTCCAGCCGCGAGCACTTAAAATGAAACAGCTATATCTTGAAAACCGGAATCCCGATTGAACTGAAACAAATTTTGATGAATTTCTGACTGAGTGTTCTATTTATCTTACTTGTATCATTTTGCTGAATTCTTAACATATTAATTTATGCAAATTATTTTAATTAATGACATGCATGTTGATTCATAACATACAGAGCTTATTGGTAGCATACAATACATATATCATACCCTTGCCATATACTCAGTGTTAGTGCGTGTGGACATTGCATTATCGTGCGTGATAGACGTTGGTTTAGGAGTGACGAGTACACCAATGGAAAGTGAATATTCGTGACAGTGATTGATACAGTGAACAGTGATAAAACCGTACCATTGGTATACTCGTACACGAGTAAATCAAGATCATAACTAGTGAGAACCTGGGGAAAAAGGGGAAATCAAAGTGGAAAGAGTATCGTATTTAGCGGGACCGTGTTTATAGGATGATCATTCGAACCGTGATACTGATACATGTAGGGTAGGATCTAGCGATCCGGCTGACAGGGTTATGTCCCGGGCATGTGGGCCGTTGTCTCGGGTATGTACGAGACTCCTGTTAAACATGATCCTCCTTCCACTAAGTGATTTCAAACATGACCTAGAGACTGATAGGGACACATAACATATTCTGCATCATATAGTGACATAGTGATTACTTGCATTGTTCTTACACCAGTATTACCTCATATACCTGTTTCATCTTATTATAATAATATTGTTATTGTGTCGCTCTGACGACCTGAGTATGCATGCTCAGATTCCGCGGGAGGACCAGCACAGGAGACGGATCTACCCTTCGAGTTCACAGAGATATAGTCTGGTGTACTCCCTATCTTTACTGCTTTTCATAGAGTGATCGTGAGATTGAACTTGGTTAGTAATTGCTCTTGTTATCTGTAATTTGTGAACAATGGAATTTTAATATAATAAATTAGTGATGTGATTTCTTTAGTACTGTTCTTTACTTACTGATTACCATGTAATGCTAGAAGCCGAAGTGTGACTACGGCGGGATGATTCCTTGACCGTAGGAGCATGGCTGGCCTAGTCATCCCTCGTTTCCCGTATTATGGGAAGCGGGGCGTGACATGGTTTAGTTGGTATCAAAGCCTATGTTTAGTATCAAGGAATAACATTAACTATACTGTATTACGTTATTCTTGTTTCACTACTCTTAATTTTCATCCTTGAATCTGATCCTATCCTTTTGAATCTTCCAGTGATATTACGTCCCCGAACGACCCCTCCTCGGACTCCAGCTCTCAGGACCGCACGGAAAGAATACTTAGTGCACTGACCACCCTCGCGGAAGCTCAGGAGAGGAAGACAGATTTACTCACTGAGGGACTGAGGGCGATTACCGCCGCAGGAGGACCCTCCGCACTTATTACCGCCCCCGAGGGTGCTACTCCACCAGCTTATCATGCTAGGGCTGGTACCGTATCAGACTTCCAACGGTTACACACAGCTGCATTCACAGGGCTAGCTGAACCCCTTGAGGCTGAGCAATGGCTGGTAAACATGGAGAATTTATTGACAGCCGCCAGGGTTCCAGAGGAAGACAGAGTGGATGTGATAAAGATTCAATTAGAAGACGAAGCCCGTACATGGTGGTCGGTGGAAGAAAGCAGACTTGATGAGCCGATTGAATGGAGCAAGTTTAAGGAGTGCTTCCTAGATCATTATTTCCCTCCCACAGCCAAGGCAGAAATGGAAGAAAGGTTTATTCTTTTGAAGCAGAATGGACGCCCAGTGGACGTATATGCGGCAGAGTTCAACCGTCTGAGCCGCTTTTCTCCATACATGGTCAAATCAGAGGCCACCAGGGCCAGACGCTTCCTTCAGGGGTTAGATTTCGAGTTGCAGCAGTTGATTGCATCGTTAGATTTGCAGACTTTCGCACAAGTACTCAACGCGGCGAGAGTTCAGGAGCAATTGATTAACAAGTTCAGAAGATCCCCAGTCGTTCCAGCACGTACCCACGCGCCTTCTCGAGGAGCCATACCGGTTCACAGAGCAGGAACGACACAAATGAAGCGCCCGTTCGTACCACAGCATCGTCCCCAGAGACAGGGCATAGTTTGCGGCTATTGCGGTAGAGGAGGGCATACCCAGAAGGACTGTCACCGTGCCAAGGGACAGTGCTTGATTTGCGGTTCCAGTCAGCACAGGATCAACAGTTGCCCTGAGCGAGCAGAGATACAGGGAGGTTCTGGACCGTCACAGCAGAGGCCGCAGGAGCAGAGGCAACCCTTTACAGGTCGCGGTCAGGGACGGGCTTTCACCTTGACCGCCGAGCAGGCAGAGGCGTCAGGAGACGTGGTTACAGGTACTCTACTCGTACATTCCTTGCCAGCTAGAGTACTATTTGATTCGGGAGTATCGCATTGTTTCTTGTCTGAGCATTTCACTAATACACACTCAATACCACATGAACCACTAACCAAGAGATGGGAAATTCATACGGGTAATGGCATTATTATATCTAGTCGAGAATGTAGATTATGCCCAGTTGTAGTGTGTGGCACGGAATTCTATGCGAATTTCCTTCTGATCGGGACAGGCAGTTACGACGCAATTCTCGGGATGGATTGGATGAGCACTTTCCATGCAGTTATCGATTGTCGTGCAAGGAAGGTGATCTTCCGCATCCCCAATCACCCGGAGTTTATTTTCGAAGGCGGAAGCCAGTCTTTGGAGCCAGCTAAGTACAGAGCAAAGCCTAAGGAGCTGACAGCTATGGAGATTGATAAGAGCCCAGCCCCAGAAATTGTTCGGGACTTTCTGGACGTATTTCCCGAAGATTTACCTGGTCTACCACCTCCTCGAATCTTGGAGTTCTCAATTGATTTGATTCCAGGTACAGCCCCAGTATCCAGGGCCCCATACAGAATGGCACCAGTTGAGTTGGCGGAATTGAAGAAGCAGGTTGAAGAACTATTGGAGAAGGGATTTATTCGGCCAAGCGCTTCACCGTGGGGTGCACCAGTCCTATTAGTAAAGAAGAAGGATGGATCGCTGCAAATGTGTATAGATTATCGAGAGCTGAACAAGGTCACAATAAAGAACAAGTACCCAATACCGCGCATTGACGACTTATTCGATCAGCTAAGTGGAGCTAAGGTATTCTCGAAGTTGGACCTCCGTTCTGGATATCATCAAATCAGAGTAGCAGCCGAGGATGTATGCAAGACGGCTTTTAGGACCCGATACGGACATTACGAGTTTCTTGTGATGCCGTTCGGTATTACCAATGCCCCAGCAATATTCATGGACTTGATGAACAGAGTGTTCGCAAAGTACTTGGACACGTTTGTCGTTGTATTTATCGACGACATACTTGTCTACTCGAAGACCCGAGAAGAGCACGCTGAACATTTGCGCACGGTACTACGAATTCTTCGGGAAGAGAAGCTGTATGCGAAGCTGAGCAAGTATGAATTCTGGCTCGACAAGGTTCAGTTTTTGGGACATATCGTCTCGGGCGAAGGCATCTCGGTGGACCCGGCCAAGATAGAATCTGTCAGAGATTGGCCAACGCCGAAATCAGTGGCAGAGATCAGGAGCTTTCTGGGATTGGCAGGTTATTAAATGAGATTCGTCCAAGATTTCTCAAGAATCGCTGAACCATTGACGAGGCTGACACGGAAGGACGTACCGTTTACGTGGACAGAGGAATGCACTCAGGCATTTGACACACTGAAGCAGAAGTTAACCACGGCGCCTATTCTTACCGTACCAGATAATTCAGGTGGTTTGGTGATACACAGTGATGCCTCAGGGAAGGGTTTAGGTTGTGTTCTAATGCAGCACGGCCGAGTGGTTGCTTACGCCTCTCGACAACTGAGAAATCATGAGAAGAACTACCCCACGCATGACTTGGAGTTAGCTGCGGTAGTCTTTGCTTTGAAGATTTGGAGGCACTATCTTTTGGGTGAGAAAGTGGAGGTTTACACGGATCATAAAAGTTTGAAGTATGTTTTCACTCAGAAGGAACTGAACATGAGGCAGCGTCGATGGCTAGAGCTAATGGCAGATTATGATTTGGACCTTCAGTATCACCTGGGGAAGGTCAATGTTGTACCAGATGCGCTCAGTCGCAAACCAGCGGTCATGATGTTGACCGATCAGAGGAGCATTATTGAGGATTTCCAGAGACTTGAACTTGAGGTCGTTACGCCGAACGCACTCAGTCAATTTTGGCAACTACAGGTGCAATCTTCCCTAGTGGATCGCATCAAGATTGCACAAGCGGATGATCCCCGATTGCAAAAGTTCAGAGAGCAAGTAGAAGCTGGACTGAGAACGGATTTGATTATACATGAAGATGGCTCTCTGAGATTCGGTAGCAGACTCTGCGTACCTAAAGGAGATGTTCGAGAAGAAGTTTTGGCTGAAGCACACAATTCAGCTTATTCTGTGCATCCAGGAGGTACAAAAATGTATCAGGACCTAAACCAGCACTTTTGGTGGAACGGAATGAAGCGGGAAATTGCGAGGTTTGTATCCAGATGTTTGGTATGTCAGCAGGTGAAGGCGGAACATCAGAGGATAGCAGGATTGTTACAACCACTGCCGATACCAGAATGGAAGTGGGAGCACATTACCATGGATTTCTTGACGGCCTTACCACGGAGCCCTAGGGGAAATAACGCCATTTGGGTTATCGTCGATCGTCTCACAAAAGCTGCACACTTTCTACCTTTCCGAGTGGGACAGTCGACAGAATCACTGGCAGAAAGATATATGCAGGAGATTGTGCGACTTCACGGTGTTCCAGTCAGCATTGTGTCAGACCGGGACATGAGATTCTTGTCGCACTTTTAGAAGAGCTTACAGGAGAGTTTGGGAACCCGTCTTAAATTCAGCACAGCTTATCACCCACAGACGGATGGACAATCCGAGCGTACGATTCAGACGCTCGAGGATATGTTGAGAGCTTGTATGTTGAACTTTCAGGGTTCCTGGGAGGACCATCTGCATCTAGTCGAGTTCTCTTATAACAATAGTTATCAGGCTAGTATCCAGATGGCTCCTTTTGAAGCACTATACGGGCGGAAGTGTCGATCCCCAGTATGTTGGGATGATGTAGGAGAACGAAGATTACTGGGCCTCGAACTCATTGTTCAAACAGTTGACAAGGTCCAAATGATCAGGCAGCGTATTAAGACGGCTCAGGATCGACAAAAGAGTTGGGCAGATACCAGCAGAAGGGCTTTAGAATTCGAAGTCGGAGATCATGTGTTCTTGAAGATTTCCCCTACTCGTGGAGTTATCAGGTTCGGAGGAAGAGGAAAACTTAGTCCTCGCTTTATCGGACCTTTTGAGGTGTTAGAGCGAGTAGGAGAGGTGGCCTATCGACTTGCCTTGCCTCCATCGCTAGCTGGTGTGCACAATACCTTCCACGTGTTACAGTTGCGGCGTTATGTTCGGAATGAGAGCCATGTCCTGGACCATTTGGAGCTAGTTTTGGGTACCGATCTGTCATACGAGGAGCAGCCCACTACCATTCTCGACCGCAGAGAGAAAGTGCTGAAGAATAAGATCATTCCTTTAGTCCGAGTGTCTTGGGGTGGTCGTTCCCCAGGAGAATCCACCTGGGAGCGGGAGGAAGACATCCGTGATCGTTATCCACATCTCTTTGTTTAGTACATTGTATTCTTGTATCCTTGTTAAATTTCGAGAACAAAATTTTTGTTAAGGGGGTATGATGTAAATCCCCGTTCTCCATCTATAAAAATTTTCCTGTACTTTCCAAATCCCGTATGTCTCCTGTTTTTCCTCGTATTTTGTGGGTAATTGGTTACTCGAGATTCAAGGTTTAACTTAATCAAAACCCTAGATTTATTTTCCAATTAAAACCCAGCCCAATTGGAATTCCCCATTTAAAATTTAAAACTTAAATTCAATCAAAACCCAGCCCAAACCATTATTAAACTAAAGAAAATAAATATAAAATCCCTAAATTAAACCCCAAACCCTTTACAAAATACCCTTAGCCCATTCAAAACTCTTTTAAAATAAACCCTAAGCCGGCCCTTTCTATTTATCCCCCAGCCCGTTTCTTTTCCCCGGCCCACACTTCATTCTCAGCCACTTCATTTTTAAGGAATTATTTTCTTAAACGGGCCCGGCCCACTCCCTCCAGCCCGCTTCCTCATCACCAGACCCGACCCGACCCCTCCTATTCACTCTCTCCCCCAACGGCTACCCATTTTCCCGCTCCTCCTTCAATCCGCGACCTGCCTCCTCCGCCGTCGCTCACGCCCACGCCCTCGCAGTGCCGTTGCCGTCGTTTCCTATCACAACCTCACCTCTCTCTTCTCTTTCTTTTTGAAATCCCTGACTCTCCCCATTCTCCAAACCCACCGAGCACCCAAACTTTCCTCGAACCCACTGCACCCCACCGCCGGCGATCACCCACCTCTTCGATAACCCCTCGACAACCCTCGCTCACTCCTCCTCCACCAACCTTCTCCCTCTACGACTCCACTCTCCATCAACACGAGCACACACACCTGCCGAGCATCCCCTGCACACAACCCCACACCTGAGTTCGACCCCTCTTACACTCGACGACGGCGAGCCCCCAACTGACCTGAACCACGTCGTCGACACCTCCACTGAAACTCCGCATCGTTATCACTATAGCCTCACCATCTCTCTCTCCCTCTCTAGAAACCACACCCAAAATCACCCAAACCCATTTCCAAACATTTCACTGTTGCACTTCGCCGGAGCGCCGCCACCGACCATCGTCAATCTCAGCACTACTCAAGAGATCTACAGAGCCTACTCTACACTTCCAGCGCGCACAAGACGACTCCGGGAAACTCCGACGTAAAACCCGTGTCTCGAACCAAGCTCGCGAGAATCCGTTACACGGTGTACGTCACGCGTCCGTGACGCCACTGCTGCCGTACGACCCCGAGACGTTTCCAGGCAAGTGTTTACTTGCTTCATGCTAATATATTAGTGGTATAAACCTAAAATATCTAGTTTACGGATTTGCCGATTACTGATACATAATGTGACCTATGTGTTCAATGCTAATCTCCCATGAAAATGATTGTTTATTTTGACGGAAACTGATATTTTCTGTTGGCCCATAGGATGATAAATATAGTGTAGGAATCTCGCTGGAAAATACGATTGTTAGTGACAAAAATTGATACCCCCAAATACGCCGTTAAAACTAATATTTTTCTCGTATCTGAAAGCGAATAAAATCACCATAAATTACATATATACTGGAAAGATGCGTTCGAGGGCTTAAATCGAAGCCGACTCGATGAAATTTAACCCTATGTAAAATTCTAATGATTTCTGTTCTGTACCCGTGATGATAATTAGATCGGAAAGCGACTCTGGACTGCAGTCCAGAGCGTTTCTGATTATCGTGTACTGCCCCAAGACCTGTGTCACTGTGTTTCCCGAAGTCGTGTGTTATGGAACTCTACAGTAGATTAAAGATAATTCTGTTAGTTAAACAAAACTGGTGGTTCCATTCCGATTCATCGCCGTATGCTATTTTAAACTATATTTAAAAGGGCAGAACGTATAACTGTCCAGAACAGATTCTGAAATGACACACTGAGGTTAAATTGTGTATAACTTTTAACGTACAGATGCGATTGAGGATCCGTCTGTTGCGTTGAATACTCTATTGGAACCCTAGATTTCATTCAACAGTAGCATCGCTAAATTCTGAGCCCAATCGGGTGAAATTCGTGTCGCGAAACGGACGTTCAGTTCTGAAACTGAATTTCCAGCCGCGAGCACTTAAAATGAAACAGCTATATCTTGAAAACCAGAATCCCGATTGAACTGAAACAAATTTTGATGAATTTCTGACTGAGTGTTCTATTTATCTTACTTGTATCATTTTGCTGAATTCTTAACATATTAATTTATGCAAATTATTTTAATTAATGACATGCATGTTGATTCATAACATACAGAGCTTATTGGTAGCATACAATACATATATCATACCCTTGCCATATACTCAGTGTTAGTGCGTGTGGACATTGCATTATCGTGCGTGATAGACGTTGGTTTAGGAGTGACGAGTACACCAATGGAAAGTGAATATTCATAACAGTGATTGATACAGTGAACAGTGATAAAACCGTACCATTGGTATACTCGTACACGAGTAAATCAAGATCATAACTAGTGAGAACCTGGGGAAAAAGGGGAAATCAAAGTGGAAAGAGTATCGTATTTAGCGGGACCGTGTTTATAGGATGATCATTCGAACCGTGATACTGATACATGTAGGGTAGGATCTAGCGATCCGGCTGACAGGGTTATGTCCCGGGCATGTGGGCCGTTGTCTCGGGTATGTACGAGACTCCTGTTAAACATGATCCTCCTTCCACTAAGTGATTTCAAACATGACTTAGAGACCGATAGGGACACATAACATATTCTGCATCATATAGTGACATAGTGATTACTTGCATTGTTCTTACACCAGTATTACCTCATATACCTGTTTCATCTTATTATAATAATATTGTTATTGTGTCGCTCTGACGACCTGAGTATGCATGCTCAGATTCCGCGGGAGGACCAGCACAGGAGACGGATCTACCCTTCGAGTTCACAGAGATATAGTCTGGTGTACTCCCTATCTTTACTGCTTTTCATAGAGTGATCGTGATATTGAACTTGGTTAGTAATTGCTCTTGTTATCTGTAATTTGTGAACAATGGAATTTTAATGTAATAAATTAGTGATGTGATTCCTTTAGTACTGTGCTTTACTTACTGATTACCATGTAATGCTAGAAGCCGAAGTGTGACTACGGCGGGATGATTCCTTGACCGTAGGAGCATGGCTGGCCTAGTCATCCCTCGTTTCCCATATTATGGGAAGCGGGGCGTGACAGGAACGAAGCTGGAGCAGCCCCCTCAATGGCTGTCCTCTAAAATTTATAAGGTCTGGCGGAGAGTTCAAGATTCTGTAATCGACCAAGGTCACTCTCGCCGGCAGAACCGTCCTGTTGAACAGCAAAGGACGACAACCGCCAGGGTGCCCGCTGCAACGGCCCCCTCAACTTCAACGGCCCACAAAAGAAGAAGGCCAGAGAAAATCCCCACGCCTGCGGCAAATGTCAAAGACAGTAAGCCTAAACGCCAAAAGTCTGGGGGCATGATGGTATACACTGTCTACATGGCGTCTGGTAAAGAGGACAGCCGTACATCTACGGGTCATAGACCGCTTACACGGTCAGTGACCAAAGCTCAAGAGCAACAGCAGAAGCTCCAAGAAATGATGAATGCGATGGCCGCACTCACTGGGCCAAAAGAAAGCCCCGAAGCGTCCTCTGATCAACGGCAGGAGCAAGAAACTGACGCTGAATTCCTTCCCAGGATACTGGAAAAGAAGGATAAAGAGGCTGCTGAACAAGCAGCCAATATAAAGCGAATGGCCCTCCTATTCCAAGACATGGTGGGTATGATGATCCAACAAGATCCTCCTGCTGAAGATCTTCCGATCGTCCTTGAAGACGACATGGGAGAAACGTCAAATCCTCCACCGACTCTGTCAACAGCCAAGGAGGAGACAATCTCCAAAGCTGACTTGGAAGAATATATAGCTCAGCAGATCCGGGTTCATCAGGCGACTGAAGCAGCCGGTCAGGTCGTAAAAACGGGACGACCATATCCAAGCTATTACGATCAGATCAAATACCCACCGGGCTATACAATACCGAAATTTCATGTCTATAAGGGGACGGGCAATCCCCACCAGCATGTTGCCCAGTTCAGGGCGCTTTGCGGCAACACCGGCGGTGATGATAAATTTTTGCTTCGCCAGTTCATCGGTAGCTTGTCAGAAACGGCGTTCGAATGGTACTCTGAGCTCCCGAACGACTCCGTCAAAACATTTGCAGAGATGGAGCTGCTATTTACGCAGCGATTCGCGAGCGCCAGCGAACGCACTCCGATAACGGCATTGATTAATGCCAAGGTGAAACCAGGTGAGACGTGGGTCCAGTACGCTATATGCTGGTGAAACTTGTGGTCAAAATGCGAACAACGCATCGAGGAAGCGCCCGCGGTGGGCATGTTCGTGGGTACCCTAGATCCTCATGCAACTATTTCACAGTTCATGATGTTCTTTAAGCCAACCACGTTCCAGGATTTGATCGACAAGTTGGCCCAGATGGACCAGATGGGTCACAGACCGCCTCCCCCGAAGCCGGAACCTCGGAATGACAAGGGTAAAGGGAAGGCAACCTTCGTTACGAACGCTCAGCAGCAACCCAGTGCCCCAAAGCTGGCGGATCAACTGAAAGAAAGACGGCGGTATTATATTGAGTAAATGAAGCGCCCCTACTCATTCCCGCGGGATAAGACGAAGAGGCTATTCGAGCTGGCGGTACACAACAGGCTTATCAACTTGCCAAACCCAAGGCGACCGCTGCAACCCAGCGAGGCGAATAACCCCAATTATTGCCCTTACCATCAAACGGTAAGCCATCCGATTGAGAATTGCTTCGTCTTCAAAGGATGGATTGAAGATCAATATCTACAGGGCAAGTTTGCGCTGTCCGAAAATTGGAAGGTGAACCCGCCACAACCGCACACTCCTAAGAAGACGGACGCGCCGGGGGCAACTTGCTCTTTCATTGAAGAAGCTCCATGGGAAATCGTGCTTTCAGCAAAAACTAAAAGAATGCTGAATGAGCTCTAGACATGCCCGGCGATCAGGTGGAAGAACCCGCTAGAACCCCAGATCATCGAAGGGATGCTGAAACCACGCCCAACTACAAAGATCGGTGGTAATGGCCCAAGTACTCACACCCAGCCGTCGAAATCATCAAAGAAGAAGAAGAAGAGATCCAAAAAGCCAGTGAAGTCTGGCGACAAGCGCACGGACTTGCAAAAGAAGATTGACGCGCTGGAAGAGTACAACCAAAAGGCGCGGACTCCCATCACACTCCAAGAGTTCCTCAATCACGTCTTTCAGGAGGAAGATAATGGAGAGAGCTCGTCGAATGAATCCGAGGGACACATGGCGAGTTGTCATGTGATCTCCCACTCGTTTACGGACGATGAAAAAACCCCTGGCACTAAGAAACTGGGGGCAGAGCCTGAACCGGAACTTGGGTGGCCGACAGACGAAATGATCGACGCTTTTCTGGATGAGATTCGTCTGAAAAGTAAAGCCGATCGGGAGCGTGAGACGGCCGCATCAGAAGGAGCCAAACGGAGGCGTCTAAACGAAAGATGCGAAGCACTTCTGCCGGGTCAAAAAACATCCGATGCGGATAAAAACATATTCAAGACGAGAAAAATGTTTGCCAAAGCCATGTCAATGGGAATGAAACTACCACCCTCGGAAGAAAACACACTCAATGGGGCGGGGAGGCACCTTAATTACTGCTCGTATCATCGGAAGATTTCACACCCCACTGAGGAGTGCGACGCTTTTAAGACATGGTGGCAGGGATATGTTGCTCACGGGCAACATTTTAAGCGGATGAAAAGCAGAACTCGTCGGGAGCAGAGAGGTACAACCGAAGGTCACAAAAGAGATACCGGTAACTGTTACACGGTCAACGCCGGAGGATCACAAGTTCTCACTTTTGGGAGCGACTCTGATGAGGAAATGGCTCTGGGCCCTCTCTTTAAAGAATCCATCTTAGGGAAAGAGGAAGAACCAGCGGCCTGCGAAAACATTCAGCTGCGCAATCGCATGCTTCCAGAGAAGAATCTCGGACCCGCAACTAGAAAAGATAAAGGAAAGGAAAAGGTCGCTGAGGATATCGCCTTAGATAACCAAGTCATGAAAGAGCTGACTGCCAAGGACCCGCCCGAGAAGAGTAAGGTGGGCTACAACGTCTTAGCGCACCTGAGGAAGCTACCCTCGCAGCTCAGCATTCTTGACGCCCTCTTATTATCAAAAGAAGCGAGTGATTCATTAATCAAGGCGCTACAAGAGCCCGAGCAATTCCAAGCCTTCCTCGCCGAAGAAAGGATGAAGGATGAATTGGAAGAAGTGCACACGGCCGATATCACTTTCGGTGATGAGGACCTTCTTCTTGGGACGTGCGACCACAACCGCCCCGTATACGTCTCTGGATACTGCCACGATATCAAGATAGGCAAAATCCTGGTAGATAATGGGTCCTCCGTCAATCTTCTTAATATTCGGGTGTTGAAGGAAATCTGCATGAGCGTTCAGCACCTCGCTCGGGACAAAATTACCATCTCCGGTTTCGACTCCCAGTCATCACGGACTCTCGGATCTGTAATATTAACATTACGCTTCGGACTACTCGTCACTGACATTAAGTTTCACGTCATTGACGCCAAGACCTGCTACAACGCCTTGCTCGGTCATCCTTGGTTACACGAGTACAACATCATCCCTTCTACACAACATCAGTATATGAAATATTTCAAGGATGGTTTCGAGTATACCGTAACAGGAGAGCTGAACCCGTTCTCCATAAACGAAGTCCGCAAATACGAAGATGCAAAGTACTTTTTGCCAGGTTTCGAGGATACAGAGAGGTGTCGCAAACCGAAGAACAAAGCCGCCGCCACCATTCCTGTTTTCGGGAGTGATACCGAAGAAGAAGAAGAGATAGTTTACTCTGGGCCGTCTCGACGCAACAACCCGGGACCGTCCGCCCCCATATTGATCTTCGGAAGCGATTCGGAAGATGTGGTTAATGCTGTATTCTCCAGTCGACCGTCAGTACAAGAATTCCCTGGTGACAATCGGAGTCTGCAAATTACCATGATTCCGCGGGAGTACTACAAAGATCTTGACGCGCTTGAAGCTTACAATGTGCAAGACCTGCAGACGTTCTACGTCCCTCCCGGGCAAAAACGCGAAAAGGCAATTCTATTCTACCGCTCTGAGGAAACCAAAGTGGAAAAAAAAATCTGGCACGGCGCAGATCCTACGCTTGACAGGCTTCAGCCCATCCGTCTGCCCAGATATTATACAGAAGGCTTGAAGAGGCTGTTGAGGCACCAGGGGATATCCTTCAAACAGACCGCTCGAAAGGCTAAGTTCTACAACAGAATTTGGGATGTCCCTGGGACTCAGCGCAAATTGCCCAACGGGAGAACGGAAACGCTTGGGCTTGGATATGTGAGATCCGGGAAACGGGAATGAGTCCACGGTAGCTACGCCATATTTAACTTCGAACTTACCAGAAAACGCCGATCCTTTATCAAGACTAGATCCCGCAATCAAAGTGCCGAGTCCGTCATCTGAAGAGCGAATGGACAAGCTTATCAGGAGAGCGGGTCAAAAAGCTCGAGACGACCATAACCGCGAGATGGCCATCTACGAGAAAGCTAGGACGCAACGCCTTCTTCAACAGGCTGCCGAAGACAAAGATGTTCCTCCCTGTCAACCCGTTGCGCAAAAGGCCCGACGCAGAGGCGGAAGTAAGTCAAAAAGCGGAAAAGGGGGTCGACAACGACAACGCAGGATCAAAGAGTCATGTGATCGGGTATTGCGCGGTCTGGATTTGTCCCTCATGAAGAAGAGGAGTCGAGTGTATTCTTCCCCTCAAGACAAGACGAAGAAGATACTCGATCTCGCTTTAAAGCATCAAATGATTACACTTCCGGAGTCTAAGCATCCTGAGCAAGCTAACGAGGTCTCTCATCCGGGCTATTGCTCTTATCACCGAGTAATAGGACACCCTATCGAAGACTGCTTCACCTTCAAGAACTGGGTCGAAGACCAGTACCAGCAAGGCAGGTTGGCTCTATCCAGCAGCTGGAGGATAATGCCGCCACAAAAGCACGAACCCAAAGCCACAAGAGCAGAACCAGATCCACATCGATCTTGGAAGCGAGCCCGTACCTGTCATATGATAACAATATCAAAAGGAGAGCTCGAGAATATGGATGACCTTCCTTGGTGCTTCGAAAACAATGACGACGAGGTAATCTCAGAATTTCCGCCAGCGCCAAAAGAGCTGGAAGATGGCATACATACTACTGCAGATAAGCTCAATAAGATTGAGTTGGGAACGGCAAACGACCCGCGACCGACATTCGTCAGCGAACTGCTATCTGAAGAAAAGGTGGCTGCATTAAAAGACGTGCTTATGCAGCATAGAGATTGCTTTGCATGGAACTATTCCGAAATGCCAGGACTAGATCCAGAAATAGCTGTCCATAAATTGGCGATACCCCCGGACGTTAAGCCAGCCAAACAGGCGCTGAGAAGAATGCGGCTCGAGCTTAAGATGAACATCAACGCCGAAGTCAAGAAGCTGATCGACTCTGGGTTTATCCAGGAAGTTCAGTACCCGGATCGCCAACATCGTCCCGGTAATGAAGAAAAATGGGACAGTGCGCATATACATGGACTTTCGAGATCTCAATAAAGCTTGCCCGAAGGACGACTTCCCAGTACCGGTCACCGAGCCGATGATAGATAACACGTCCACTCATGAGGTTTTCTCTTTCATGGACGGCTTATCAGGGTATAATCAGATAAAGATGCATCCCGAAGACCAGAAGCACACCGCTTTCCTGACCCCTTTGGGAATATTCTGCTACAAGGTGATGCCTTTCGGTCTAAAGAACGCCGGTGCCACCTATCAAAGGGCCATGACGAAGATTTTCGATGACCTTATACATGAAATCGTCGAATGCTATATCGACGACCTCGTGGTTAAAAGCAAATCATACGAGGAACATCTCGAGCATCTGAAGACTGTATTTCAACGCCTTCGGCAATACAACTTGAAGATGAACCCCCTCAAATGCGCGTTCGGGGTATCCTCAGGCAAGTTCCTAGGGTTCATTGTCCGGCACCGGGGTATTGAGATAGATCCGTCGAAGATCAAGGCGATCATGGAAATGCCACCGCCAAGGACTCTCAAACAATTGCGGTCTCTCCAAGGGAAGCTTGGGTACATCCGGCGATTTATAGCCAATCTTTCAGGCAAGTGCCGCCCTTACAGTCACCTGGTGAAGAAGGGAACCCCGTTCGTCTGGGATCACAAATGCCAGAGCGCGCTGGACGAAATCAAGCAGTACCTGCAGAATCCGCCAGTGCTGGCTGCTCCGATTAAAGGAAAGCCTCTCATCCTTTATACAACAGCCCTCGAAGGTTCCTTAGGCGCATTATGGGCACAAGTGAACGACCAAGGGAAGGAGAGAGCGCTCTACTATTTAAGTCGAGTTCTACTGGGGGCAGAAAGCAATTATTCCCCCATCAAAAAGCACTGCCTGGCGTTGATCTTCGCGATAAAAAAACTCCGGCACTATGCATTGGTGCATGAGGTCCGTCTTATATCAAAGGTGGACCCCCTTAAATATCTAATGTCAAAAGCCATATTGACAGGGAGACTCGCTAAATGGGCCCTGCTCTTGATGGAGTTTTCAATAACCTGTCAGCCTCTTAAGGCAGTGAAAGGCCAAGCCATCGCTGACTTCCTCGCTGAGCATCCAATACCTGCCGACTCTCCTTTGAATTGCGAGCTGCCAGACGAACATGCATTTGACACGATCGACGGAAGTGGTACCCGATGGAAACTCTATTTTGATGGAGCGTCTTCCATAAAGAAGCGCAAACAAAGCACCCCTATAATCAAGTCAGGGGTAGGCCAAATCTTCGTGACCCCATAAGGAGGGATAATGTGCTTCGCCTTCTCTTTGACAGAGCCGAGGACGAACAATGAAGCTGAATACGAAGCTTTGATAGCAGGCCTCGAGATCGCCATCGACATGGGAATTGAAAACCTCCTCATATACGGAGACTCCCAACTGGTCGTTAGCCAAGTAAACGGCGACTACCAGACGTGCAAGCCAGAGCTGGTGAAGTATGGCGAGAGAATACAGAAACTCTTGACTCAAATTCCCTCCTATACTTTGGAAAATATACCGCGTGCGGAAAATAGCAAAGCGGACGCATTGGCCAAGCTCGCTAAAGAACTGGCCGACGAGAATCTCGATGACGTCAGAATTGTGGTACAAAGCCGTCGAGTACTTGCCCCAGCAGAAATATCTCCGGAATCACCCAAAGAAAAGGGAGTGACTGAGCAAATGACTCTGCAAAGAAAAGACCAGGAAAAGGCTGATGATTGGAGAGAAGTCTTTATAGACTACTTCAAATCTCGTCGAGCGCCTGAAGATGCGTCCTCAAGACATCAGCTTATGAAACGTGCTCTGTCTTTCGCCTTCGTCAATAATACTCTGTACAAGAGGTCATTTGACTCCCTGTGGTTGAGATGCCTGGGACCTGACGAAGCGAAAAGATTCGTTCAGGAAGTTCACGACGGACTTTGCGGTTCTCATCAAGCTGGCCCAAAGATGAAGCTGAAGATCAAACGAATGGGTTATTATTGGCCCACAATGATCCAGGACTGTCTCGAGTATGCGAAACAATGCCACTCGTGCCAAATTCATGGGGACTTCATCCACCAGCACCCAAATCCTCTACATCCAACGGTGACTAGCTGGCCGTTCGAAATGTGGGGAACTGACATAATCGGCCCCATCGAACCAGCATCATCCAGAGGACATCGCTTCATCCTGGCGACGAATGATTACTTCTCCAAATGGGCAAAAGCAGTACCGTTAAGGGAAGTGAAGACGGAGAATATTCTCCATTTCTTCAAGACGTACGTCATTTATCGGTTTGGAACTCCGCGACGGATCATCTCCGATAACGGTCCAGCCTACAGAAGCCACAAGATCAGTCGCTTCGCACAACAACACAACATAGACTGGAGATATTCCTCAGTTTATAATCCCCAAGCTAACGGTCTAGCTGAGGCTTTCAACAAAACCTTGACAAAGATCGTGAAGAAGACGGTGTCCCGAAACAAAAAGGACTGGCACGAGAGACTGCAAGAAACTCTTTGGGCTTATCGGACTACGTTCAAAACGGCCACGAACACAACGCCATACGCGTTGGTATTCGGTACAGAAGCGGTACTCCCCCTCGAGATAGAGCTATCTTCTCTACGAGTGGCAGTCCACTACGAGCTGATGGACGAAGAAAATGCCTACCTTCGGCTTGAGGAGCTTGACGCCCTTGATGAAACACGGCTCATAGCACAGCAAAATCTGGAGGCTTACAAAGAAAAGATGACGCGCTCATATGAAAGATTGACCAGGCCGAGGACATTCCGCCAAGGCGAACTCGTGCTAGTGGTCAAAAGACCTATGATCCCCAATCGCGCCAAGCGGGGAAAATTCAAGCCGAACTATGAAGGACCGTACATAATAGACAAGGTCTACCAGGGTGGAGCCTATCTACTCATGGATATGCATGGTGAAAGGCCTTTCAGGCCAATAAACGGTCGCTTCCTGAAGAAATACTACGTTTAATGAGCCACAGCCTAGGTCAATGATAGATGACGATGACTATGTCCGCTCGCTATCTTCCTAAGCTCAAACTTTATAAGCAGTAGCCGGCCTTCTCCTGAACGGACCGAAACGTCCTTAAACTAACAGCGGACCGAAACGTCCTTAAACTAACAGCGGACCGAAACGTCCTTAAACTAACGACGGACCGAAACGTCCTTAAACTAACAATGGACCACTATGTCCTAAAACTGGCTGTTGACCGAGATGTCGATAAACTACGGTGGATTGCAGTATCTCGAAGCCGATATAAAAAAATATAAAAAAAAAAGAGAAAAAATAAAGACGGTATGTCCATAAGCAAAGTGGGCACGGATGAAAACCCGAAAGGGCTCCGTGAGTAAAAACAGCAGAGCTACCGGCGGGTGTTTGTGAAAACCTGAAAGGGCGCAACCTCGTTAAAAGACACTTACAGGGTCCTCTCGACCTTGTAAGGAGAAACCACCCGCGTGAGATCCTTACGACTCACAAGGGAGCAACACACTTAGGAGTCCTCATGATTCCTAAGGAGAAATTACACTTGCGAGATCCTCACGACTCGTAAGGAGAACTCTCTTATGAGACCCTCACGGCTCATAAGACTTGAAAGTCTTAAGTTACAGAGACCTGAACCTGTTCTTAAGCAACCCCCACAAACTTCGATATTGCCCTACAAGCGGCTCATACTGACCCTTGTATACAATCCACGGGCGCGAATAAACATTTCCCTAACCAAGTCCTACCCGTGACTGGGGATATGTTCGCATGGTGAATAACCCTTGTAAGTCCTCTCGACTTACAAGGAGAAAACCCTCTTGTAAGATCCTTACGACTTATAAGAGAACATACACTTAGGAATCCCCACGATTCCTAAGGAGAAAACACACCTACGAGATCCTCACGACTCGTAGGGAGAGATACCTTTGTGGGACCCTTACGGCTCATGAAGTGAAAAGCCTTAGTTGACAGGACCCTTAACCCTGTTTACTAAGCCACCTTTGTTCAACATCGACAGAGGCAAATGGGGATTCGCTCCTGGCAATATCCCAGTTGTAGCGGTGCTGATGCCGAAATCGGTGTCTAATCCAAAACTTGCGGCGAAAAGCCAGTAAGCCACACACGCATACGAAATAGCCGAAATGATGGGGCAGCTTGCGACAAAATCAGCAAGTAAAAATGTATGCATGAAAAATAGTCGAAATGATTGGACAACTCGCAATAAAAAGCAGCGAGTGAAAAATAAAATAAATAGCCTAAATGATTGGGCACCGCGAAAAATAGCCGAAATGATGGGGCAATCGCGACCTTCGCGATATAAAAGCTGAAATGATAGAGCATCGCGAAAAAAGAAAATAAAATAAAAGGTAAATTTATGCCCTACAGGTGATGTTACGTCAATCCCTGTATACAATCCAGGGACGCAAACAAAGAGGGAGTCACACTCCTTCTCCCCAGGTTTCATCGAAAAAAAGAAGCCAAATCTCGACGAGCCACAAAGATCGTTTCAACATTCGTCTCATTGCGGACACAACATCAAGCAAAGCGGAGCAGCGGAAACTCCCAGTTCCATGATTCGGCGGTGTACAGATCACCGAAAGTCAAATCCCAACTCCGTGAAATGCGGATACAATCAACAAAATTCCTGGTCACGTGGAACGCAGATAACGTCACTCTTTGACCCCATGGAAAACATCCAGAGCGGAGCCTAGTCCTCTCCAAACACGGCAGCGAACCCGTGTGAAGTATCTAGTGCAAAATTTCTGGTCACGTGGAACGCGGATAACGTCACTCTTTGACCCCGTGGAAAACTTCCAGAGCGGAACCTAGTCCTCGTCAAGCACAGCAGCGAACCCGTGTGAAGCATCTAGTGCAAAATTCATGGTCACGTGGAACGCGGATAACGTCACTCTTTGACCCCGTGGAAAACGTCCAGAGCGGAACCTAGTCCTCGTCAAGCACAGCAGCGAACCCGTGTGAAGCATCTAGTGCAAAATTTCTGGTCACGTGGAACGCGGATAACGTCACTCTTTGACCCCATGGAAAACGTCCAGAGCGGAGCCTAGTCCTCTCCAAGCACGGCAGTGAACCCGTGTGAAGCATCTAGTGCAAAATTCCTGGTCACGTGGAACGCGGATAACGTCACTCTTTGACCCCGTGGAAAACGTCCAGAGCAGAGCCTGGTCCTCGCAGAACACGGCAGTGAACCCATGGGAAGCATCCAGAGCAAAATTCCAGGTCACGTGGAACGCGGATAACGTCACTCTTGACCCCGTGGAAAACGTCCAGAGCGAAGCCTGGTCCTCGCAGAACACGGCAGTGAACCCGTGGGAAGCATCCAGAGCAAAATTCCCGGTCACATGGAACGCGGATAACGTCACTCTTTGACCCCACGGAAAACGTCCAGAGCGGATCCTGGTCCTCGCAGAGCACGGCAGTGAACCCGTGTGAAGCATCCAGAGCGGAGCCTAGTCCTCGCCAAGCACGGCAGTGAACCCGTGTGAAGAATCTAGTGCAAAATTCCTGGTCACGTGGAACGCGGATAACGTCACTCTTTGACCCCGTGGAAAACGTCCAGAGCGGAGCCTGGTCCTCGCAGAACACGGCAGTGAACCCGTGGGAAGCATCCAAGGCAAAATTCCTGGTCACGTGGAACGCGGATAACGTCACTCTTTGACCCCGCGGAAAACGTCCAGAGCAGATCCTGGTTCTCGCAGAGCACGGCAGTGAACCCGTGTGAAGCATCCAGAGCGGAGCCTAGTCTTCTCCAAGCACGGCAGTGAATCCGTGTGAAGCATCTAGTGCAAAATTCCTGGTCACGTGGAACGCGGATAACGTCACTCTTTGACCCCATGGAAAACATCCAGAGCGGAGCCTGGTCCTCGCAGAACACGGCAGTGAACCCGTGGGAAGTATCCAGAGCAAAATTTCTGGTCACGTGGAATGCGGATAACGTCACTCTTTGACCCCGTGGAAAATGTCCAGAGCGGATCCTGGTCCTCGCAGAGCACGACAGTGAACCCGTGTAAAGCATCCAGAGCGGAGCCTAGTCCTCGCCGAACACGGCAGTGAACCCGTGTGAAGCATCTAGAGCAAAATTCCTGGTTACATGGAATACGGATAACGTCACTCTTTGACCCCGTAGAAAACGCCCAGAGCGGAGCCTGGTCCTTGCCGAACACGGCAGTGAACCCGTGTGAAGCATCCAGAGCAAATATCGGACTGTGGAGTCCTTAAAATCCATGGACTATGATGTCCTTAACCTCAACCATAATGTCTTAAAACTAACGATCAACCACCATGATTCTAGACTGAATTTACCTTGGTTCAAGGGTACATCTCTTCACTCCTTTGATATTCGTCGTTGTAATTCCTCAACGTCTTCAAAGAGGTGACGGGTCCCGGTAACCACACATCGGACTGTGGAGTCCTTAAATCCACGGACTATGATGTCCTTAACCTTGACCGTGATGTCTTAAAACTAACATTGGACTGTGGAGTCCTTGAATCCACGGACTATGATGTCCTTAACCTTGATCGTGATGTCTTAAAACTAATATTGGACTGTGGAGTCCTTAAACCCATGGACTATGATGTCCTTAACCTTGACCGTGATGTCTTAAAACTAACATTGGACTGTGGAGTCCTTAAATCCACGGACTATGATGTCCATAACCTTGACCGTGATGTCTTAAAACTAACACCGGACCGTGGAGTCCTTAAATCCACAGACTATGATGTCCTTAACCTTGACCGTGATGTCTTTAAACTACGGTACCTTGAAAAACATCCCAAAGCAACCCCTGACCCCGTGAAACACGGATAAAGGCGACCGCACCCAGCACTTGCGGGTCCTCACGACCTGTGGGGAAGAAAACTCTCTTGTTAGATCCTTACGACTCCCAAGGGAAAACCCGCTTAAGAATCCTCACGATTCTTAAGGAGAACTTACACCTACGGGATCCTCTCGACCTGTAGGGAGAAAAACTCTTTATAAGACCCTTACGGCTCATAAAGCTCAAAAGTTTTAGGAGGCAGATTTTAACCCTGAATCCTAAGCCATCATTGTCCTGCAAAGAGATCAAGATAGATTACCCACAGAATTCATTCAAGTAGAAGAGACACATAATTGAAAAAAAATGTCTTTATTCATAAACCAAAATGGATACAAAGTACAATTCATGAAAAAGAAAAAAAGAATATACTCTCATTCAGGAGTATGTACAAAAAGAAAGGAAAAGATACAAGTTTTCAAGCCGGCGGGCGATTTAGCAATTTCGCTAGCTCATCCTGCTTTTGCTGGGCCACAGCTTCTTGATTCAGGATCGCCAGAAGACGAGCCTCCGCCTGAGCCTGCTGGGCCTGATACAAGGCAAGCCGGCCTTCGAGCTCTTTCTCAGTAGCCTTGTGGGCCTCAACCCTTTCGCGAGTAAACACGACAGCTTTATCGAGGGCCACCACCTCTTTGATAGAATCTTGAAGCACTCGCCAGAGTTCATACGCTCTGTTGGCTTTGGCTGTAAGACTGGTGTGGAGCTCGTTCAGCGCTTTAGAGGCCAACCCCCTCTCCGAGAATTTGCGGCCGAGCCTCTTCTTGCACGACACCATGTTCGCCGCACATCGCTCTATCAGACCACGCAAGCCCGCCTTCGCAGCCGCAGCCTTTGAAATAGGACATGTACGCTTAAGACCGTATAAACAAGCCTCCAGTCGACGGCAATAGTCGAACTAAAACACGCGCACATCGCCTGTTATGGGAAGCAACAAGAAAATTTTCTGGGTATATCCTATCAAGCGTGCATGTGTGACTATATGATATTCGAAAAGAAATAATGCCCGAAGCTCTGATGTGCATGCAACATAATGATAGTACTCGCAATTAAAGAAAGTTCTCATGGGAGGAATATGAAGCTCATTTACGCAGGCAAAACATACGCACGTGAGCAACAAACTTGATATGCGCTGAAAAGTAAAATGGTGCCTCACACGCCGAACTCGTCAGCAGCAACAATGACAATATAACAAAATCCCAGAAAGAAGGCATGCAAACACAGAAGGGAAGGAAAAACTTATCACTCATACTTTAAAAGTTCATAGAAAAACAAGAAGAGACAATTACAATGGCAAGACCTCAGATTCGGGGCATGGATTAAGAAACTCAAAAGTGACTTTGTCCAAGATCTTCCAGGCATTTTGAACCATCCTAGTATGTTTTCTCTCGCGATCACAAGCGTCGGGATCCTCACGGATGTCTTCCACCCTCCGATAAGCAGCAAGTATGGCCGACTGCTGAAAAGCCTGATGCAAGAGATCAATGAGATTGTTTCGCCTCCTCTTCGAGATTAGGCTCATCAGATACACCGAATGCACTTTATCCTCGGCGGCATCCAATGCCCCGAGCGGTACGCCGGTGCAAAAGAGAGGGAGCGCCTCCCAGATCGCCAGCACGATGAGTTTCAAAAGAGAAGAGCGACGAGGGAGTAACTGACCGTTGTACTCGTCGAAGCGGCTCATGACCTCAGCACACTGAGTGTTGGTGAACTCCTGGTTCTGGCTGCGGCCCAGTGAGCGAATATTTCCGTAAGAAATGATTTCATCAAGATCATACAAATGGGCATCCATAATACCTGAAATAACGACCATGAAGACTCATTACAAACTTCTTCATTGATTACAGAAGGACAACCCAAGGCAAGAAAACCCTAAGAAACCTCCATGGGAAGAACTGAGTTCTTCAAAGAAATTAAATTCCTTTTTGAAAAAGGGGAATTAAATTCCCAGAAACATTTTTTGGGATGGAGTTAAATTCCATGGATTTGAACCGCCACCATCATCTCCCTAAAGATCATATGAACCCTAAGAGATCTACTGTTCGAAGATTAAATGGTTTTCTATTTTTGTTGATGAACTTGAAGGGGAAAAAATGGGTTCATGTCAAAAGGGGTGAAACCCTTGGTGTGGATTTAAAATCCAGAGAGTTTTTGAAAAATATATATAAGGGTTCCTCGATCGTTCAAAGAGCACTACCTGGAGAGATGGGTCTTCCCTGAACAGAGTTAAACTCTGAAGATTGTGGGGCAGAGAACTAAGCTCTAGAAGAGGAGAATTAAATTCTCAAAGGAAGAATGTTAGCAAAGGAGGAAGATGAAGCAAAGAGGAGGCTCTTCTGAAAGGACATGGGCATTTATAGGATGGGATGGGAAACGGTTCATCTCCCCTACTCCCAAGGCAGATCCAACGGTCACAAAAGTGACAGCGTTGCACTCACGTGCAGACACGTGAGAACAACACTGTGGGGGAATTTGTTCCTTGATTAAAAACCAGGAAAAAGCTTCAGAAGAGGCATCATGTGCTCATACGTGACCAGTGGTCACGTGTTGGCACGTGATGGTTAAGCAGCGGCCAGAGAACAGAACGCAGAAGAAGAGAAGCCCATTCCGGAGGTCACGTGCTCACACGTGACCAGGGGTCACGTGGCCACACGTGACTGGCTTTAAAAGCCTTATTCTTTAACAGAATTAAATTCTGAGAAGAGATCTTTCGAATCTTTCCAAATTAGAGAAGAATTATCTGAAACCGTTGGATCAAGAATCTGAAGGTGATTAAATATCACCAATTTGTGGAAAAATCTTGGACATGGAAAGATTTCCCCCTAAATCTAACTGAAATAACAAAGAGATATCTTTGGATTTAAAATCCAATGGTGAATAAAATTCACCTAATAATCTAAAGGCCCAAATTAATGATGAAGATAAATCAAGTCTCTCAATAAGCAAATCAAATCTTTCAATGAAGATTCACTAAAACAGATTGATTTTTTTCCTTCTCCTATAAATAAGAGCCAAAGGAGAGAGTTATAGAGGGACACATATACAGAAAGAGAGATATAGAGCCTTGGAATCCTGAAAATTCAGAAGAAAGAATTTGATTCTCTGCAAAAGAAAAAAACCCTAGGTAAGAAAAGAGAGGCTTCAAAAGATAATTTAATTCTCAAAAGAGTTTAACTCTCATAAAAAGAAAAGAACTTAGTTCTTTCTCTGGTGGAAGATCTGCAAAGTGCACATCTCCCCATGAATTGAGAATTTAATTCTCATTGGGTTGAGACCCTGCCATGCAGATCTAAAACATAGAGGAGGAATTGAGTTTTGAGAATTTAATTCTCACAGAGTTATAGGAATTTAATTCCTTTGAGATAAAATTAAGGTTTAACCCTATATTATAGGAATTTAATTCCTTCAAAATGGACAGAACCAATGTTTAACCCTAATTGAGAACTTAATTCTCTCAAAATCACAGGAATTTAATTCCCTTAAAGAAGAAGAAATTAGGGTTTCACCCTATACCAGAATTTAATTCTTTACATATATGGGGAATTTAATTCCTACAGAAAAGAAATTAGGGTTTAACCCTATCTAAGAATATAATTCTTCAGAAAAAAATAGGAATTTAATTCCTCTAAAGTTTATTGCTAGGGTTTAACCCTTTGAAGAATTCAATTCTTGAAAGATGAACAAATCTTTAAAACATGCAAAGAACCAAAATCACATGCTACCACGTGACCCCTGTAAAGATCCACAGAAAAGAACTTTGAGGCAATGCCTCATGTGCCCCACGTGACCTCTGAAGCACATAAGGAGAAAGCAAAAGAAAAGAAGCTCTAGGGCGCCCTCATGTGTCACCACATGACCCCTAATGAGCATTCTAACAGACCAGAGCGTGGGCCTCCATCACGTGCCCACACGTGATGGCCGTCAGAATTAAAAGTGTTAAACACTCACCTGCAGAATAAAATAAAGGGAATCAGGGCGCTCTCACGTGTCCACACGTGACCCCTCTCTCCTTAGTGTTTAACACTAATTTGAAAACTTTGTTCCCAGTGTTTAACACTGATTTTCTTAGTGTTTAACACTAATTTGAAATCTCTGTTCCCAGTATTTAACACTGATTTGCTTTAGTGTTTAACACTAATTAGAAAACTCTGTTCCCAGTGTTTAACACTGATTTGCTTTAGTGTTTAACACTAATTTGAAAGCTCTGTTGCGAGTGTTTAACACTGATTACCTTTTAGTGTTTAACACTAGTTTGTTAATCTTATTCCCAGTGTTCAACACTGTTGGTCTCTAATGTTTAACACTAGTTTTAGCCCAACTGGCTAAGTTTCTAGAGGCAAAACCTCTCCTTCAATGAACCAACAGAGGGCCAATATTCTAAACATGATTGGACTTAGCCCAAGATGGCCATAAGTCCTCAATTCAAACTTAACTAGGCTAATGGGCTTATAATATTATTAATTGGTCTTGGTTCCAAATTGGGCCCAAAACTATTTAATCTACCTTGGTTCAAGGGTACATCTCTTCACTCCTTTGATACTTGACATTGTAATTCCTCAACGTCTTCAAAGAAGTGACGGGTCCCGATGACCATACATTGATACGGACTGTGGGGTCCTTAAACTCATGGACTATGAGGTCCTTAACCTTGACCGGGATGTCTTAAAACTAACACCGGACTGTGGAGTCCTTAAAATCCATGGACTATGAGGTCCTTAACCTTAACCGGGATGTCTTAAAACTAACACCGGACTGTGGAGTTCTTAAAATCCATGGACTATGAGGTCCTTAACCTTGACCGAGATGTCTTAAAACTAATGCCGGACAGTGGAGTCCTTATATCCTCGGACTATAATGTCTTAAACCTTGACCGGAATGTCTTAAAACTAACAACGGACTATGATGTCCTTAACCTTGACCGTGATGTCTTAAAACTAACGCCGGACTGTGGAGTCCTTAAATCCACGGACTATGACGTCCTTAACCTTGACCGCAACGTCTTAAAACTAACATTGGACCGCAATGTCCTTAAACTACCTATTGACCGCAATGTTACTAAACTAAACAACAAGGCTCCTTTAATTGCTCTCTTGTCGGATCTAAACGATCCCGTTAAGTTGATCTTAGTCTAAAACTAGACTAACGTATCCTTAACAAGCGTTTAAGTCGATCTTAGTCTCAAACGAGGCTAACGTATCCTTAAACCCAAACCCACAAACCCAAATCTAAGATAATACGGATTTGGACTAGTCCACGCCCTACGGGCGACGACATAACTCAGTCTCCGTATACAATCCACGGGCAACCACAAACAAAACAAACACACACGACACGAAGTGAAATTCTGGAGAAGGAGAAAGTTGTTACCGCGATGCGGTAGCGTAATTAACTGCAGGGGCTTGCGCCTGCAGGGAAGAGCGTCCCCACAATCAAAAACCCCTCAAGCGAGGGGGAATCTGACGAAGTCTGCTACATCGGACGCATCCATTTAAACCTTCGATACATGGTGCCATAAATCAACTTGGCATCTTCGGAGAGGTGGACGGATAGCACCAATTAGCATCTGCCCCGAATTTCAGGCAAGACTTCCATGTCTTGGCCGTCTTTCGGAGGGGAATACTAGGAATTTGACCTTTTGCTTCATTTGCTTTGGCGCGTCCAAATCCTGCTGGGGGAAGAACGTTGGGGTGACATCTCGTCTGCTGTATCGAGACGAAAGTCGAGGTGGTGACCACTCCGCGCTGATGTGGGATGACTTCCGATTGTCTTTCAGGCTTTATGTGACTTGCCGTCAAGACCCTGAAGCTAGGAATTTGGCCTTTTGCTTCATTTGCTTTGGCGCGTCCGAATCCTGCTGGGGGAAGAACGCTGGGGTGACATCTCGTCTACTGTATCGAGACGATCGTTGAGGTGGTGATCACTCCGCGCTGGTGCGAGATGATCTCCGATTGTCTTTCAGGCTTTATATGACTTTCCGTCAAGACCCTGAAGTTAGAAATTTGGCCTTTTGCTTCATTTGCTTTGGCGCGTCCGAATCCTGCTGGGGGAAGAACGCTGGGGTGACATTTCATCTGTTGTATCGAGACGAAAGTCGAGGTGGTGACCACTCCGCGCTGATGTGGGATGACCTCCGATTGTCTTTCAGGCTTTATATGACTTGCCATCAAGACCCTGAAGCTAGGAATTTGGCCTTTGCTTCATTTGCTGGCATTGCGTCTGCTGTAACGAGACGAATGTCGAGGTGGAGCTGGGATTTTTCCTTCACTCTGCTTTATTTTGACCATGAGGTCTTTTGTTGACGTTACTTCTGCATCCTGCTGGGCTGCGAAGGAACGCCGTTGTTGACATTGCGTCTGCTGTAACGAGAAGAATGCTGAGGAGGAGCTGGGATTTTGTCGGCACTCCGCTTAGTTGACCATGGGGTCTTTCCTTGACGTTGCATCTACATCCTGATGGACCACGAATAGGGGTGTAAACGAGCCAAACTCGAGCCAGCCAAGCTCGGCTCGAGTTCGGCTCGTGGTTCTTTTTGTCGGCCCAAGTCCGGCTCGTTTAGTTAATCGAGCTAGAGATGCTCGGCTCAAGTCCGGCTCAATTAAACATGCCCAGCTCCTGTTCGGTTCATTTGTGGCCCATTAACTAAACGAGCTGAGTTCACGAGCCGAGCTCAACCGAGCTCGTTTAGAGCTCGTTTGTGAGCTCGGCTCGTTTTCAGCTCATTTACTCATATTAATAGTATCTTCCAAGAAAAACACATAATTAACAATAATGCTTAAAACTCAGGGTTTTGAGATATGGAAAAATTAAAAAACATTAACATCTAGGGCATTGAATGGGTCTAAGTGCTGGGTTTTATGTTTATCTCAGTACACTTTATATACTGTCATTTAATTGAATTAAGTGTTCTGAGAGTTGTATAGAATCTGCTATATATTACATATTACTGTTTTTTTTCAAACTGTGTAATCCAGCCGAACCCGAGTCAATACCGAACGAGCCTGGCTGAGCTCGAGTCCGGCTCGTTTAATAAACGAGCCAGGCTTTCTGGCTCATGTCCGGCTCGTTAATAAATGAACCGAATTTGAACGAGCTGATACCGAGCCGAACCTTAATCGAACCCGAGCTGGCTCGTTCAATTACCACCCCTAACCGCGAAAGAACGCCGCCGTTGACATCTCGTCTGCTGTATCGAGACGAATGCTGAGATAGAGCTGGGATTTTGCCGTCACTCCGCTTTGTTTCGACCGTGAGGTCTTTTGTTGACGTTGCATCTGCATCCAGCTGGACTGTGAAGGAACGCCGTCGTTGACATCTCGTCTGCTGTATCGAGACGAATGCTGAGATGGTCTCTAGGTTGTCTGTGAACCGTCAAGATTTGGAACTAAGGACTATGCCGTGGCTCCGTTTGATAGTGTAACATCTGTGTCCTGCTGGAATGAGGAGGCACACCGTTGTTGGTCTCCAGGCTGTGGATGCGGCCATTGAGATTTGGAACTAGGGACTTTGCCATGGCTCCGTTTCGTTGCGACTCTGAGGTTGGTTGTTGACGTCACGTCTGCATCTGGTTGGAGTGAGGAGAAACGTCGTTGGTGATCTCTAAATTGTCGATATTGACGTCGAGACCTTGAAGCTAGGGATCTTCCTTTGCTTTATTTGTTGACATTGTGTTCGCAATATTATGACAAATATCGAGGTTGTCTCTAGGTTGTCTATGAACCATTGAGATTTGGCTTCGCTTTCTGATGGAATCTGTTGGGAAGGTATGGTTCCCTCTTTGTTTGTGCTCCTGGATTGTATACAGGGATTGCTGTGATATCGCCTGTAGGGCAAAAAGTTTCATTCACTTTTTTTTATATTATTATTTTATTTCCGCGATGCTCTATCATTTCAGCTTTTATATCACGAAGGTCGCGATTGCCCAATCATTTCGGCTATTTTTCGCCGTGCCCAATCATTTCGGCTATATTTTTTTTTACTCGCTGCTTTTTATTGCGAGTTGCCCAATCATTTCGGCTGTTTTTGTATGCATACATTTTTACTTGCTGATTTTGTTGCAAGTTGCTCCATTATTTCGGCTATTTCATATGCATTTTTTTTGGCTCGCTGATTTTTTCTCGCGAGTAGGGGATTTGGGGTCTGATACCAATCTCAGCATCAGTATCGCTGCGACTGGAATATTGCCAGGAGCGAATCATCATTTGCCGTAAAAGGACTTGGAATTTGATACCGTTTTAGGCATCAGCATCGCTACCACTGGGATATTACCAGAAGTGAATCATCATTTGCCTTTGTCGATGTTGAACAAAGGTGGCGTAGCAGACAGGGTTAGGATCCCGTCGACTAAGGCTTTTGACTTCATGAGCCGTAAGGGTCTCATAAAAGTGTTTCTCCCTACGAGTCGTGAGAATCTCGCAGGTGCATTTTCTCCTTAGGAATCGTGAGGATTCCTAAGTGTGTGTTCTCTTATAAGTCGTAAGGATCTTACAAGAGTGTTTTCTCCTTATAAGTCGAGAGGACTTATAAGGGTTGTTCACCATATGGACATATCCCTAGTCGCTGGTAGGACTCTGTTAGGGAAATGTTCATTCGTGCCCGTGGATTGTATACAAGGGTCAATACTGAACCGCTTGTAGGGCATTATCAAAGGTTGTGGGGGTTGCTTAAGAAGAGGTTCAGGTCTCTGTAACTTAAGACTTTCAAATCTTATGAGCCGTGAGGGTCCCATAAGAGAGTTCTCCTTACGAATCGTGAGGATCTTGCAAGTGTAATTTCTCCTTAGGAATCGTGAGGATCCCTAAGTGTGTTGCTCCCTTGTGAGTCGTAAGGATCTCACGCGGGTGGTTTCTCCTTACAAGGTCGAGAGGACCCTGTAAGTGTCTTTTAACGAGGTTGCGCCCTTTCGGGTTTTCACAAACCCTCGCCGGTAGCCCTGCTGTTTTTACTCACGGAGCCCTTTCAGGTTTTCATCCGTGCCCATTTCGCTTATGGACATACCGTCTTTTTTTTTATTCTTTTTATTCTTTTTTCTAACGAGGTCGCGCCCTTTCGGGTTTTCACGAACACTCGCCGGTAGCCCTGCTGTTTTTACTCACGGAGCCCTTTCGGGTTTTCATCCGTGCCCATTTTGCTTATGTACGTACCGTTTTTATATTTTATTTTTTTCGTCAGCCTGAGAATGCTGCTGTAGTAGTTTAAAGACGTTTTGGTCGTTTGCAAGTTTTAGGACATTGCGGTCCATTGTTAGTTTAACGACGTTTCGGTCTATATCCAGTTTTAGGACATAGTGGTCCATTGTTAGTTTAACGATGTTTCGGTCTATTGCAAGTTTTAGGACATAGTGGTCCGTTGGGCTTTCTCTATGAATGAGCATGATGCCCCCGGCGTATCCATCTTTTTCGGAGCATATGGTTGTGGTGGGCTCACTTTCCAGTTTTTGGACAGCGCGAGTTTGCCTTGTTGGTATTGGTCTTCAACCCAGTTTTTGAAAACGAAGCAATCTTCGATCGGATGACTTACTGCTCGATGGTAGGGGCAGTAATTAGGATCGTTGACATCGCCTGGCTGTAGCGGACGTTTCGGACTCGGCAGATTGATGAATCCGTTGCGCACTGCCAGCTCAAACAGTTTCCTCGTTTTATCCTGGGGAAACGAGTAAGGACGTCCCAGTCTTTCCTCGAGGGATGGGCGTGGACGCATATTGTTTTGGCAAACAACCGGCTTTAAGTTACTCGGCCGTTGTTGAGTATTGGCAACGAAGGTTGCTTTCCCTTTGCCCTTTTCATTCCAAGACTCTGTCTTTGAAGGAGATGGTCTATGACCCATCTGGTCCATTTGGGCCATCTTGTCAATCAAGGCCTGAAAAGTGGTCGGCTTGAAGAACATCATGAATTGGGATATGGTCGCTTGAGGGTCGAGAGTACCTACGAACATGCCCACGGTAGGAGCTTCTTCGATACGCTGCTCGCACTTTGACCATAGATTATGCCACCGTATCGCATACTGGACCCAAGTTTCGCCTGGCCTTACCCTGGCGTTGATCAATGCCGTGATCGGGGTGCGTCCGCTAGCACTTGCGAATCTTTATGTAAACAGTAGCTCCATCTCCGCAAATGTTTTGACAGAGTCGTTAGGTAGCTCCGAATACCATTCAAAGGCTGTTTCTGCTAAGCTGCCGACGAATTGGCGAAGCAGCAATTTGTCGTCGCCTCCAGTGTTGCCGCAAAGAGCCCTGAATTGAGCGACATGTTGATGTGGGTTCCCCGTCCCTTTATATACATGGAACTTAGGAATCGTATATCCCGGTGGGTAACTTATTTGGTCATACCAGCCCGGATAGGGTCGTCCAGTCTTGACAACTTGGCCAGCCGTTTCGTTCGCTCGGTGAGCTCGTATTTGCTGAGCTATATAGTCGTCTAGTGCTGCTTTGGAAATGGTTTCCTCCTTGGCTGCTGAAAGAGCCGGCGGAGGATTAGATGTCTCCCCTCCGTCGTCCCCAACAATGATTGGAGGGTCTTCAGCTGGAGGGTCCAGATGTAATATCATCCCTACCATATCTTGGAAGAGGAGCGCCATTTGTTTTATGTTAGCCGCTTACTCTGCGGCTTCTTTGTCCTTCTTTTTGAGGACTCTACGTAGGAAGTCAGCGTCAGTTTCTTGTTCGTGGCGCTGTTCTGATGATGCCTCCGAGCTTTTTTTTGGCCCGGTAAGTGCGGCCATTGCAGTCATCATTTCCTGAAGCTTCTGTTGTTGCTCCTGGGCTTTTGTCACGGATCGGGTAAGCGGTCGGTGACCTGTCGAAGCACGGCTTTCCTCATTTCCGGAAGCCATATAAACAGTGTGCACCACCATGCCCCCAGACTTGGGGCGTTTGCACTCAGCGCTTGTACGGTTCGCCATGTTCACAGGGGCTTTTTGCGGCCTCCTTTTCCTTTGAGTGATTGACGTTGAGGGAGCCGTTGTAGTGGGCACCCAGTCAGCTGTTGCTTTTTCTGGCTTGACAGAGTAGTCTTTCTCCTGCCGAACCTTCATCTTTTTCTGTCGGCGGAGATAGTCTTGATCAATCACCGACTCTTGGACACGTTGCCAAACTTTGTAAATTTCAGAGGATAGCCGTTGAGGGGGCTGCTCCAGCTTCGCCTTTGGGGATTTCTCCATAGGTGGAGGAGATCTTTTCAGCACAGCCGTTGGCGAATTCCTGCGCACCTTGTTAAGTGGTTCAAAGCTGTTCCCGGTTGGAACAGCAGCGTCAACTTCCATCGCTGGAGCCGGCGGAGTCAGTCCAGAAGGGGAATTGCCCCCAACTTTCCTCACTCGGCGCCAGTGGCGACGTCGAGCATGTCGTGCGGATGAGATCACCTCCGTTGTTGGATAAGCTTCTTCATGCCCCCTGCTTTGAGGAGAGACTGTTATTGGTGATAGCCTGTCGAAGACTGACGTCCGTTGAGAGGGGATAATCAGTCTTGCGAAGGCCGACTTTCGAACAGGGGAAACGGCCTTCATGACTTCACGTAGAGTAGGAGCTGAAACGGCCAGTCTTGTGAAGACCGACCCCTTAGCAGGAGAAGCCGCCTTAAGGACTTCAGGAGTAGGAATGGCTATCAGTTTTGGGATAACGCCTTCTGGTATTGCAGGCTTCTTCATGGGCCCGCTGGAGCTCTGGCCCAGTCTGTTAAAAACTGAGGCATTGGACTTGGGCGACCCGTTGAGAGGGGCCGCAGTAGTTGTAAGCCGATCAAAGACCGACTTCTTCGGAGCTTCTTGCGATGGTACAGGAGCACTGAAGCTTGTTGGTGGGATCATGGTCCCGAAGAATAGTCCAGTGGTGGCTTGAGTTACCTGCTCCACCCGCATCTTGAAAAGGGAGGCCGCTTGGGTCCCATAAGTCACTCCTCCAGCAAGGACGGAGCGAGAGTTGCAGTTGCAGGTAGTGCAGTTTGAAGCCATTGATCTTCTATTTTCTGCACGGAGCAAGACACCAAATCTTAGTACCTCGAATCCACAGGCAACCACAGCAAACCGCGATTCGTTCGCGAACACGACACACGAAGTGTGGAGTGGAAAGAGGAAGAGGTCCCACCGGGCGTGCCAGAATCTGTTCCCCTCCGAAAGACGCGCAAGAAAGACGTCTTGCCTGTGATTCGGGGCAGATGCTATTTGGTTTTATCCGTCCACCTCTCCGAAGATGCCTAGTTGATTTATGGCACCGTGTATCGGAGGTTTAGACGGATGCGGCCGATTTAGCAGATTTCGTCAGATTCCCCCTCGCTTGAGGGGTTTTTGATTGTGGGGACGCTCTTCCCTGCAGGCGCAAGCCCCTACAGTTAATTACGCTACCGCATCGCGGTAACAACTTTCTCCTTCTCCAGAATTTCACTTCGTGTCGTGGGTGTTTGTTTTGTTTTTGGTTGCCCGTGGATTGTATACGGAGACTAATTTATGTCGTCGTCCGTAGGACGTGGATTAGTCCAAATCCGTATTTTCTTAGATTTGGTTTTGTGGTTTTGGTTTAAAGATACGTTAGCCATATTTGAGGCTAAGATCAACTTAAACGTTTGTTAAGGATACATTAGTCCAATTTGAGACTAAGATCAACTTAACAGGATCGTTTAGATCCGACAAAAGAGCATTTGGGCTCCATTGTTCCAGTTTAGAGACATAGTGGTCCATTGCCAGATTAGGGACATGGTGGTCCATTGAATGTATGGCCGTCGGGACCCGTCACCTCTCTGACGACGTTGAAGGATTACAACGACAGATATCAGAGGAGTTCAGAGATGTACCCTTGAACCAAAGTTAGTTGGGAGATCTATAGTCCAGTTTGGGACTAGAGTCTGTTTGAAGATTTTGGTTTAAGGACACGTTAGCCATATTTGAGGCTAAGATCAACTTAAACGTTTGTTAAGGATACGTTAGTCTAATTTGAGACTAAGATCAGCTTAACGGGATCGTTTAGATCCGACAAAAGAGCATTTGGGCTCTATTGTTCCAGTTTAGGGACATGGTGGTCCATTGCCAGTTTAGGGACATGGTGGTTCAATAAAATGTATGGCTGTCGGGACCCATCACCTCTCTGAAGACGTTGAAGGATTACAACGACAAATATCAGAGGAGCTCAGAGATGTACCCTTGAACCAATGTGGATTAAGTAATCTGTAGCCCAATTTGGAAACTAAAATCAATTAATTAGATTATTAGCACATTAGTTCAGTTGAGTCTGAATTGAGGACTTATGGACAA
Organism: Agapanthus africanus; assembly: GCA_030015575.1. Lineage (NCBI taxonomy): Eukaryota > Viridiplantae > Streptophyta > Magnoliopsida > Asparagales > Amaryllidaceae > Agapanthus > Agapanthus africanus. The sequence goes on along the minus strand of CM057348.1, from coordinate 20,810,709 downwards.
TTTGGGCTAAGTCCAATTAAGTTAGAAATATTGGCTCTTGTTGGACCATTAAACATTTGTCTGGGTTCAAACCCACATTATTTAGCAATGCTAAACATTTTCATCTTTGATTTTCTCAGTTTTGAGATTCATTTGGAGGAGAGACTTTTGCCTCTGGAAAATTAGCTAATTTGGCTAAAAGTAGTGTTAAACACTGGAGGTAGAACTCTCAAATTAGTGTTAAACACTAAAAGACAATCAGTGTTAAACACTGGAAATATAATCTTCAATTTAATGTTAAACACTAGAAACAATCAGTGTTAAACACTGGAAATATAATCCCCAAATTAGTGTTAAACACTAAAGAAAGAGGGGCCACGTGTAGACACGTGAGAGCGCCCAAAGGTGGGACCAGATCCCTTTTCTTCGTTCTGCAATTAAGTGTTAAACACTTCTTCATCTTTTGAGCATCACGTGTTGACACGTGATGGAGATTTACGCACTGATCATTAAAGCACTCACTAAGGGGTCACGTGGGGACACGTGAGCGCGCCCAAAGCTCATATTTCCTTTGCTTTTTCTATCTGTGTTTTGTAGGTAACGTGGGAGCACGTGAGGCATTGCCTCAAAGCTTTCCTCCTTCTCATTTATGGGGATCTCTTCAGGGGTCACGTGGGGACACGTGACCTTGGTCTTTTGCATGCATGGAGATCTTTTAAGTCTCTTTATTTTAAGAATTGAATTCTCTGTAGGGTTAAACCCTAATTATGATTTTGGAGGAATTAAATTCCTATAATGCAAGAATTAAATTCTTAAGTAGGGTTAAACCCCAATTTCTTTTTAGAGGAATTAAATTCCCATATATGTAAAAGAATTAAATTCTTATATAGGGTTAAACCCTAGTTTCATTTTAGGAGGAATTAAATTCCTGTTGATCTGAGAGAATTAAATTCTCAATTAGGGTTAAACCCTAGTTCTGTTTTAGGAGAATTAAATTCTCAAAACTCAATTCCCCTTCTAAGTTTAGGATTTGCATGGCAGGATCTCGACCCGATGAGAATTAAATTCTCAACTTATGGGGAGATGTGCTCTGTACAGATCTTCAACCAGAAGAAGAACTAAGTTCTTTTTTGTATAAGAGTTAAACTCTTGGATTGAGAATTAAATTCTCTTTATTGAAGTTTTGATCCCCTTTCTTTTCTCACCTAGGGTTTTTCTTCGTTGAGAATTAAATTCTCCTCTCTCTGTTCTTCTCTCCAAAAAGGTCGACCCTCTTCTCTTCTTGGCTCCTATTTATAGGAGAAAGAAAATAATTAATTTGTTTTGTGAATCTTTCATTGAAAGATTTTAATTGATTTCATATTTAATATGAGCCTTTAGATCATTCAGTGAATTTTATTCACCGTTGGATTTTAAATCCAAACATATTCTGTTTGTTATTTCTGGTGAGATTTTTAGGGAAATCTTTCCTTGTCTAAGATCTTTCCATAAATTGGTGATTTTTAATCACCCTTGAATCTTTAATCCAACGGTCCCCATAATCCTTTTCCATTTGGAAAGATTTAGAAGCTTTTAGAATTTTAATTCTATTAACTGTGAGGCTTTCGGAGCCAGTCACGTACTGACACGTGACCTTTGGTCACGTGTGAGCATGTGACCCCCCCAATTGAGTCCTTTTCTCAGCGTTTATTTACGCTTCAGTTTTAACCATCACGTGTCAACACATGACCATTGGTCACGTGTGAGCACGTGACACCTTATTGAGGTATTTCCTTCAGAAGTTTGTTATTTTATTTCTGTTTTAATTATCACGTGTCAACACGTGACCATTGGTCACGTGTGAGCACGTGACCCCCAATTGGGTCCTTCTTCAGCCGTTTGTTTTTTTTATTTCTGTTTTAACTATCGCGTGTCAACACCTGACCATTGGTCACGTGTGAGCACGTGACACCTCATTGAGGTAATTCCTGATTTTTAAGCAGGGAACAGTGCATAGTATATTTGCTCATAACTTTTGATCCCGGATGAATTATGAAGCCCATAATATATCAAATCGAAGGGTTTTTCGAGATACTTCCAATACCATCAGAATTTAACTGTTTCCCATTCGAGAGTTTGTCAAAAAAACAGCCCAGAAAATACTGGTTCGCATTTTCTTAAGCGTATCGCTGCCATTTGATACCTTAGACTCTTCTGCACAGAAATTTTTGGCGGGAACAAATATATTGAGAAACAAGTCGGTTAAGCTAGTTCGAGTAATGTGGCGAATGGATTCACCAGGAGAATCCACCTGGAAACGCGAGGATGACATGCGTACACGATACCCTCATTTGTTTGAAAATTAGTTCCTTATGTAAATTTCCAGGACGGAATTTTTCTAAGGAGGGTAAGATGTAACGGCCCTAAAATCCTTGTACACTTGTATTATTCTAATATTAATAAAAGAGCGTATTTCTATTATGGTATTGAATTATAAGTAATTCTTGATAAATAAATGCAAGAACCAATTTGTAGCTCATTGGTTAAGTCTGTACACTATTGTCCCATAGTCCGTGTGTTTGAATCCTTACAGCACAATTATTTTATTTTAAATTCTTTTTGTCGTTATGGAATCCTGAAAGTTTTACGGGCGATTCACGGAGTTGTGAAAAGTTATAGACAAAACAATAGATATTTTTGGACTAATTGTATTGAACCAAGACGGAGACTCGAGACTCGAGCACAGAGCTCGAGTTGGACCCGCCCCAGGCGGCCCCAAGATCGGTTTTAGCGGCCAAACAGTGAGCCTGCATGCTCCGCCCGTGGTGTTGCATTCTTTTGTCTCCCATCTTTTCGTTTTCATCTCCCAAAACTCCTGAATTAACACAAAGAGATGACATCCCCTTCGTTTATCCTATTAACACTCTTTTAATTTATTTTAATTCTCTTTTTTAATTTACCATACCCCCATTCTATTCCCTATAAATACTAAGTTGTCCTAACTTCCTCCCCCCTTTGAAAATTACTCTCAAAATTTTATCTCTCAAGTCCTATTCAAGCCAAGAAGTCAAGCTCTCAAGTTCCTTCAAGCTTACTTCCTCCATATGTCGCCGGTCTCGGTTCTTCCTACCGAGGCTTCTTCTTCCTCTCTTTCAACTCTTTAGAACAAGCAAAATTTGTAAGTCCCCTCTTGATCTCTCTCTCTCTCTTGTGTTCCTCTTCTCTCCTCAACACATAATACGGATTTTTAGTATGCTAAGTTTAACTTGAAAACAAGAAAAATAAACTTATCATTCTACTACCCTTGTAAACCTTGTCTCATTTATCATGTGAATTCTATATTCTTTAAAATGAACTTTTGAATTGATTAAACAAAATTGATTGATATCTCACTTGTTACATCTAGATTGTATAGAATGCAAGGAAACAGATAAATACCATGCTTATATATTTTTGTTCAATACTAGTTTTTGTAATATGTTAATGTAGATAATGCACGGGATAAAGACCTATCCCACACTCACGTTGAATCATAATTCAGTACTAATATTTTTGTAGCGAAATTCTAAGATTTAACCTTGCACTAAAATACCCTCAAAATAGATTATCGGCTATCCTCTTTCCTTTGCATGTTTGCCTCCACAACCCTCTTTAGGGAAACCCTGTTATGGATGGTTCTACTTAAAACACGTCTTAGGTCTAGCAGAGTGAGATACAGAGCTCTTCACGGAGCGAGGTTTCGAAAGGAAAAGTGGATTTAGTAAAAAATAAATAAAACAATTTCTATAAAATAAAAATAAAAGAAAAGATGATAAAATTAAATTAATTGGGATAGTACCCATATTTTATCATCGTATTTGGTTTTAAAAGAAAACAAGATTCACAATTAGATTTTTCAAAAAAATACCCTTAACCTTTAAAAGGTTAGGTTTTTCACTAAAATACCCTAATTTATCAGAAGTATTTTTTTTTATCAAAATACTCTCAAAAATTTAAATAATATTTGTATCAAAATATTCTCGAGATTTTAAAATATAATATTTTACATAAAACCTCTCGAGAATTTAATGGCTTATTTTACATAAATACCATGAAGTTTCTAAATGCCATCTTTGCATATAAATACCTTAGAATTTCTAGGATTAATTGTAGGATTTCTAGGCATACGCACAAGGGTCTACGAGGCATCAACCATACCCAATTTAAAATTTAGTCGTGCCGAACAACCCTAAATGAGATCTTTAAACTAGAGTTTAGGTGAAAACAAGCATGTTAAACACTTTAACACTAAGTGAGAGGGATTACAACCTTTGTAGATCCGGTCCTTCACTTCACAAGCTCCGTGTTGAGGTCCCTTCGCTGCGATCATCATCTTCCAGACTCTCGAGAGGCTCCACGAAGAGAAAGATGCAACCTTGCTTCCGATCTTCGATAACAAAGATGATCTACCTTGAAGTTTCATTAACACAAGCTCTCACTCACTAAATGAAGTGAACACCCTCATCTAAATGGCAAGGATAGATGAGGATGATGAAGTAGGATTTTTGCTCTCATTTGTTTTCATATTCTCACTCATTTTCATCACTTAGGAAAAACCTAGAAAGCTTTTCCATGAAGAAAGAAGGAAGAAGAAGATGAATTATCATTTATGATGAATAATGAAATGTTGTCATAATCATTTATGCAACCATGGTTAACTAAACCTTTGTAGAGATTTAACTAGGACTAGGGTTTGGGTTGAGTTAAAGATGAGTCACTTAAAATATCAACACAAATATTATTTCCAAAACAAAAATGAAAGCTTCTAGAAACTTCTAAAAAAGTTTAACCCAAATCAAACCCTAACCAAGTTTAATCTCCACTAAACATGTTGCATTAATAATTATAACATGTTACAATATTATATATCACATATATAATATTTATTGTAACAAAATAAAATAATACAATTAACATATATCGCATATATATCAATGTATTACCCGAGTGAGAAAAAGAATCTTTTAGTGAGCTAATATTAGTTAATGTAATTTAATATATCATATATATTATTATACATTAAATTATCGAATCAACACTTGATCCGACAATCCGGCTATATCGCATATAACCGACTAATATCTCATTTACCGATTCATCGAATCAACACTTGATCCGATGACCCGGCTGATATCAAATATCGCGAGAATAGAATACGGTATCACATATCGCATTATCCTCGGTCCTGCACATATCACATATGTGCCCCTACTCCGTTTTGCCTGAGTCAAGAAACCTCTGTGTAGGACTCTAAAGAATCGTCAATACGCCGGCAGTAGGTGATAATCATATCAAACACCCACAAGCTGCAAGCGATCAGCTAAACGTAACAGCCACCCAGGTATTGAGCGATCAGAAGATCAACAAGCAAGCATGTACATTCTCCTATGAATCCAATCGGTAACACTCCCGTACAGTCCGGTCTCGTCGTCTGATATGTCGCATATCTCGCCTAGGGATGGTAAATGTCAGACCCCAGTAGCTTGATAAGTCATGACGATATGAGGTCTCTAACAGTTCGAGAAACTACTGATAACACTTACCAGTAAATCTCAGCAGCCCTAGCCTGAGATTTCCAGTTTTAGCCAATCGAACACAGCTCAACATCAACTCCCTATACCAGGATAGACGAATCCCTTCCTATCGCTCATTGCCTCCATGTGATTCGGGACTGTACCCAAAAGCCACCTTTTTGCACGCCCTCTTGGACGTGGTATGATGGAAATCAAAGCACAGTGGGAATCACACAAGACTCTATGACGATCTCGGGTCAACAGACTACTCTGTACCAGTGTCACCGGAGAACTGCCATCTAACGTGAGGTATAATACCATCTGGGAGTTCTCGGCGAGTCGTCCAGTGTACCCAGTCTCTACTGAGCACCCGTACACCATCCTTGATGTCAAACACCGATAGATATGGGATCATCCATCGCCCATCATATGGGTCAAGATGCGTATACGCTAGTCTACTCTGGTGTATCGATGCTCTGTCTCGATACACCCTCGACTAGGAACAGTTATAGGATGTACTCGTCGACTACCGTGGCCCCACTAGTATGATCTCATCATAGTCCCAATAGTCGAGTACATATCCTAAGGGCTTTATCAACATGTAACAAAGAGACAATCAGAGTATATATTAAGATAAAGTACAACCAGATAGCATACTATCATGTCGAGCAAGAAAGTCCTCCCTATATATGTCCAAGCATCCACTACAATATACATCGTATGTACAGTAATGGCCTCTAGGGCATATATATAACTAACAATCTCCCACTTACACTAGGGCCATCTGTTGTGGTATCACATACCCAACAATTAGCTGTGGTTCATACTCAACCATCCCATAAAAGTCTCTACTGGGAAAAAGGCCTTTGTGAGTGGATCCGCGCTGTTGTCCTATGTGTCTACTCTCCTAACCTCGATCTCTCTGGAGATCAATCATCTCCATGATCAGGTGATACTGCCTAAGAATTATATCTGGATTTCTGATGGGACGGTAGTTCCTTGGCTAAAACCACAACTCCATTGTCACACAATGGTAGGAACGAAGTTCATCTCATGAACTTATATATATCCAGACTGCCTTTTTGGTAGCATCCTTGGTAACGATGTATCTTGCCTTTAATCATCTAGTAAGTCACGGTATCTAGCTTGGAACTCTTCTAACATATCGCCCCTCCACTGAGGGTAAAGACAATACCTGCGACTGACATTCAGTCGTCCTTATCACCCTGGAACCTTTCCAGTGATTCTCCTCAGGATCGATTGATACCATCTCACTACAACTAGTGAGTATCCTAACATCCAATTAGATCTATCTCATAAATCCAAAACCCAGGATTTAGGAGGTATCACTTTGATCCTATATGGAGAATCCTTGTGATAAGCGGAGATTGACCGAGCGTAGCATAGGAAACTCCTTCCCTAACAAGAGTATATCATCCACGTACTCTACGAGGATCATCACCATACTCCCTACTACTTTTTTGTATATACAAGGTTCACCTACCATTTTGATGAAGTCAAACTCTTTGACTACCACATCAAAACAGACGTTCCAACTCCGCGATGCCTGCTTTATCACATAAAACATCTTGCACACGTTTCCGCTGATCCCACTGTCTATGAAGCCCTCTGGCTGTGTACTTATAGATGCTCTCTTCTAAAACATCATTTAGAAAAGCAGTCATGACACCCAACCACCAGATATCGTAGTCATGGTATGTAGCCGTGGCAAGTAGGATCTGGATGGACTTAAGTATTGCTTTGAAAGTCTCAACTTTTCCATGTACACCAAGTAATCTTCTCAAGATATATTTGCTCCTGATGGGGATTTAACCCTTCAGATAAAGCAACCAAAGTCCATACTTTGTTGGTGTATAAGGATTCCATCTTAGATCGCTAAGCATCCAGCCATTCTTACAGAGTCTCACTCCTGATGGCCTGCTCGAAACTAGTTGGGTCATCATCTCATGATGCAATCCTCGCTCCCACTGTCATAGAGAAACCGAAATATCTCTCAGGTGGGTGAGGAACCCTACTAGATCGGCGGAGAGGCTGAGGTTCGTTGGAAACTATTGAATCCTTTGGTTCTACCAAATCATCTGCTGTAGTTTGTATAGCTGGAACTATTTCCAGTTCTACCTCATGACCAATAATTTCTTCACAAGAAATTCCCTTTCACAAAGATGGCATGCTGAGAAACAAAACATCTTTTGTTCCTCGGTTTGGTAGAAGATATTCCCTTGCAAATGCTTGGGATATCCAACAAACTTCCACAGAACTGACTTTGCCTCGAGCTTGTCCGGATTTTGCTTTTTAGGCATAGGACGGACAACCCTAAATCATAATACACTTAAGAGATGGGCTCTTCCCATTCTATATCATACATGAAGTGGTAGGCAACTGATTTGATTGGAACCCTATTCAATAGGTATGCAGCTTCTCAAGCGCATAACACCCAAAAGGAAATAGGAAACTCAGTAGTACTCATCATAGAGCACACCATATCACATAGGGTGCTATTGCTCCGCCCCGATATACCGAGGTGCTGTGATGTATTCGGAGGAGTAATGCTGAGAGAGAATCTCATTCTCTTTTAGAATAGTCCAGGAATTCCGTGCTCAAGTATTCTCCTCCCTGATCTCATCAAAGGACATAATACTTATACCCGTTTATGGTTCTCTACTTCTAACTTATATTCTGTGAATATCTCAAAAGCTTCGGACTTGTGTTTCAACAGGAACATATGTCTGAATCTTGAGAGATCATCAGAGAATGTAATGAAGTACAAAGAACCGATCTTGGCATGTGTAGACAGGGGACCTTCATACATCAGCATGTATCAATCCCAAGAGTTCACTAACTCTTTCTCTGTTTCCAATAAACAGAGCTATGGTCATTTTATCTTTGTGACATGACCGGCAAGTTTCATAAGATGTAAATTCAAACTAATTTAAATATGCATCTAAATGTAACTTGGCTAGTCGGGTCGCATTGATATGACCTAGTCTACAATACCTCAAGAAGGATTCGTTCATTTCTGAACTCTTCCTCTTGTGTGTGTTCCGTATACTAAGAACTATAGTTTGATTTAGAACGTCTATGCTTTTAGATAACGTACCTGAACCAATCAACTCTTGATATAGGAAATGTTCAAAACATTATCCAACAATACAAAATTATATCCTTCTTTACTAATAAAGAGACTGATATGATGTTGCACTTCAGGTTCGGTATCTAATAACATTCGTTCAGAATCAATGTATTCTGGTAATACAGGATGATAACTACCAACAGACTTGGCTGCAACACTTGCACCATTTCTATCTCATGAAATTTATCACCCGTTCTCAGTTCTCTACCTATCTGTAGCCCATGTAACAAATTACATATGTGGGATCCTGATCCGGTATCAAATACTCAGGACGTAAAGGATATTGAGAAACAGTTCTGTGTAATGAACACACCCGAAGAAGATGCATCAACATGCACTTTCTTCGTTTGGGCGGCACGGGAATTCTGGTAATCCCCTATTTCCTGCTCTGTCTTATAACAATAATAAGTTGGAGCGGGACCAACGATCTTTAGCACAGTATAACAAGCGGGTTCGGTCAATATATCCGTATTATTATCTTGATTAAGGCGTGACATAGTTGTAACCAGGAGAAAGAGAGAAGAAAACACTCAGCGTGCGTTTTTACAAGATTAGATTGGTTATCAATTTATCTAATCAGGATGTCTCCCACTGTTTTAGTCAAATCTTCCTTCAAACCCTAAAAGGAAAGACTAGCCAGGATTAATTACACGCTACAAGTTCGCCAATCTTTCAGCCAGGCCAGTGCCAGTACTTTGAGGGAGGTTCCCCGTGCTTTCGCACGAATCTAATTAAAGTAAACCTCGTTTTCCCAGGGGCGTAACCCCGTTGATACCTTTCTAGACACCTACTTGATCGGCTAATTGTAATGTGTAAAACTCTCTCAGGAGTAACTCTTACTCGCAGCGGGTATCGGGATCCAACTATCTCATAGAAGGTATGCAATCTCATTGCAAATTTCAACACTTGAAATTCCCAATAATATTTTACCCCAAGCCTCCTATGACCTTGACAAAGGCCAACAAACCATAGGCTGCTAGTCAAGTTCAAACCGTCATTTCCTGATTGAATTAAACCCACCCGCACGGCCCTTGATAAAGGCCAACAAGGTCGCACGACTACCCTAATCCAATCTGCATCATATGCATAAGCGGATAAGTACTATTTAACTACCGCACACTACGCCTTGACAAAGGCCAACAAACGCAGCACGAATACTAAACAGTTCTTATCTGAAATGACGGAGGGCTACGACAGGTTTTTAAGAAAACCCTTTGCGTAATGAACTTGATATCGTTGTAGAATCGAGTGATTTTTTTTAATGGAATGTTTTTTAGGCCTTTTCTAGTTTTGCTAAAGAGGTCACTCCCGGTGAAGGGATCGTCGACTCTTTCCTCGTCGAATAAAGTGCAGGATATTTCACAAATATCACTATGCAAAGCAAAAACTATATAAGCAATCAAAAGACAAACCGAGTTTGTAGTATCTGCTAGTTTCGCTAAAGAGGTCACTCGCGGTGAAGGGATCTCGGCTCTTTCTTTATCGAATAAGGTGCTGGATGTTCTACAAGGAACACCGCTATGCAAAGCAAGAACTAGAGCTACCAGTTTTTAAACAAGTTTCTACAACATCTTTAGGTTTCTTTTATTTCATTAATCTCATTAATGAAGTCCCATTTTATTTTGCTTCACAAGCATCACATTTGAAACGAAATATGCAATATAACATATATCTCATATATATAATATAAACATTCGTCTCAGGCAGTAATATGATCTCATCACAGAACATTGCAGCAGAAGAACATATATGAAATATTGGATATACTAGGACGTCCGTGTTTTCAAAACGAGCCTGTATAAAACACGGATTCCACGGTCGCGATAAATAGCCAAACCCATATCCCTAGACCCCTACGAGAGCGGCAAGCAACACTTCCAATTCTAGGGTTAGGAGACCCAGTCTCGACTCCTCGAGATGGTCTCCCACTGGACCCTAGAACCCGGTTACTTGTGCTCCCCGCCTTAGGTCTACCTAATGCAGAAAAGTAAATAATATACAATGGTGACATCATCCTCATCCCGGAAGTGTCCCAATAAAAGAATATTACATACAAATGAATTTTACATGATTGAAAAAGAAAAACTCCCATCTCACATAAAACCCCCGGCTATTCAAAACGCGGCGATCCAATATAACATATCACAGCAACACATAATATCTTATATCATCAACGTAAGCAAGTATGCGTATCCCAATTGTCGTTGATGTATAGCAACAAAACCGGCGATACACCACTTACTATGTTTACGGTCACAGAAAAGAAAGTATAAAACTACAACAGTTGGAATCCGCAACCTCTTTAGACATCGCATACCTAACCAAATGAATTCCTTAGACATCGCATGCCTAACAATTATAAACCCCGCATTTTAGTTTCATTATCGAAAACTCTTTTCAATATCAAGTCGGGCAATTCAACAAGATTCCCGACATCCTGATCGAATGCTCGTCGCAAACTTTAGTAGACGGCCACACCCCCAGATGCCGTCGACGAAGTGCACTAAGGCGGAACACCGCTGCCGCAAGCACTCGAACGGATGCTTTTGGCGACGGGGTTCTCCTACAGTCACTTGATCGGGGCTATGGGGCGTGGCTGTCTATTAAGTTTACCCGGCGAGCATCCGCGTACGCTACGTGATTGCGACGGACTTTTGATCGCATCAAAATCCCGTGGCAACCGATCATCTGAGACTAAACTGCTATGTTTATAACATTCAAATTAGTTATCTCATAACTACTTATGGATTCCAAATATTGTATCACATTCCAGATAAATAGACAGTGTTAAATATTCCGATCGAATAAACAAACACCCAAGATTTCCCAAATAGCTCAACACTTGAGCGGAGTTCAAAAAGTATACATCACATGCCACAGTACCAATGGTCCAGCCATAGAAGGGTCAAGCCAACGCCTCACATGTGGCAACGCCGTACTGCCCCAAACCCTAAGGTTCAGAGGCGGTTCAGACGGTCACATAAACGAGTTAAGGTTTGTGTTCTTCTAGAGGGTCCACCGCGTTACTTGCATGATTTTCCGGAAGTTTCAAACTCGAGAAAAATTCCAACTTTTGAAAAATTTTCCGACAGGGCAAAAAGTGAGTTATTGATATCCGTTCGAACTTTTTAACAGTTTCTAAAATTATCCGGGAAAAAACTTAAACGAAATTATATTATCCGATCGAATCAACGAGTCCCCAATACAACACCGAAAACTCAACTCTTGAGTGGAATTAAAAATTCCCAGAATAGTGCAAAAGAAACTAGGAATGATACTGTGAAGTACTGGGCCCCAATATTACTATTCCGCCGCGGAACCGCGGCCACGTGCGTGGTTTGGTCGCGGTTCCGCGGTCACGTGATCGAATCAATGGTCCGTACTTCACAGTAATTCCTCTATTTCCCTGCATGATTTTCTGGATATTTTTAATATGAAAAAATCAACAGTTTTGAAAATTTTCCAAAAACTAGGTTAAAATGGGGTTTTGGGGTTCGATCGGACTTTAAACTTCGCCCGGACTTCGCCTAAAGCTCTAGCTTGGCTCTGATACCACTGTAGGGTTTCTAGGCACACGCATAAGGGTCTACGAGGCATCAACCATGCCCGATTTAAAATTTAGCCGTGCCGAACAACCCTAAACGAGATCTTTAAACTAGAGTTTAGGTGAAAACAAGCATGTTAAACACTTTAACACTAAGTGAGAGCGATTACAACTTTTGTAGATCTGGTCCTTCACTTCATAAGCTCCGTGTTGAGGTCCCTTCGCTGCGATCATCATGTTCCGGACTCTCGAGAGGCTCCACGAAGAGAAAAATGCAAGCTTGCTTCCGATCTTTGATAACAAAGATGATCTACCTTGAAGTTTCATTAACACAAGCTCTCACTCACTAAATGAAGTGAACACCCTCATCTAAATGGCAAGGATAAATGAGGATGATGAAGTAGGATTTTTGCACTCATTTGTTTTCATATTCTCACTCATTTTCATCACTTAGGAAAAACCTAGAAAGCTTTTCCATGAAGAAAGAAGGAAGAAGAAGATAAATTATCATTTGCGATGAATAATGAAATGTTGTCATAATCATTTATGCAACCATGGTTAACTAAATCTTTGTAGAGATTTAACTAGGGCTAGGGTTTGGGTTGAGTTAAAGATGGGTCACTTAAAATATCAACACAAATATCTTTTCCAAAACAAAAATGAAAGCTTCTAGAAACTTCTAGAAAAGCTTAACCCAAATCAAACCCTAACCATGTTTAATCTCCACTAAACATGTTGCATTAATAATTATAACATATTACAATATTATATATCATATATATAATATTTATTGTAACAAAATAAAATAATACAATTAACATATATCGCATATATATCAATGTTTTACCCGAGTGAGAAAAAGAATCTTTTAGTGAGCTAATATTAGTTAATGTAATTTAATATATCATATATATTATTATACATTAAATTATCGAATCAACACTTGATCCGACAATCCGGCTATATCGTATATAACCGACTAATATCTCATTTACCGATTCATCGAATCAACACTTGATCCGATGACCCGGCTGATATCAAATATCGCGAGAATAGAATACGGTATCATATATCGCATTATCCTCGGTCTTGCACATATCACATATGTGCCCCTACTCTTGCCTGAATCAAGAAACCTCTGTGTAGGATTCTAAAGAATCGTCAATACGCCGGCAGTAGGTGATGATCATATCAAACACCCACAAGCTGCAAGTGGTCAGCTAAATGTAACAGCCACCCAGGTATTGAGCGATCAGAAGATCAACAAGCAAGCCTGTACATTCTCCTGCGAATCCAATCGGTAACACTCCCGTACAGTCCGGTCTCGTCGTCTGATATGTCGCATATCTCGCCTAGGGGTGGTAAACGTCAGACCCCAGTAGCTTGATAAGTCGTGTCGATATGAGGTCTATAACAGCTCGAGAAACTACTGATAACACTTACCAGTAAATCTCAGTAACCCTGGCCAGGGATTTCCAGTTATAGCCAATCGAACACAGCACAACATCAACTCCCTATACCGGGAGAGACGAATCCCCTCCTATCGCTCATTGCTTCCATATGATTCAGGACTGTACCCAAAAGCCACCTTTTTGCATGCCCTCTTGGACGTGGTATGATGGAAATCAAAACACAGTGGGAATCACACAAGACTCTATGACGATCTCGGGTCAACAGACTACTCTGTACCAGTGTCACCGGAGAACTGCCATCTGATGTGAGGTATAATACCATCTGGGAGTTCTCGGCGAGTCCGTCCAGTGTACCCAGTCTGTACTGAGCACCCGTACACCATCCTTGATGTCAAACACCGATGGATATGCGATCATCCATCGCCCATCATATGGGTCAAGATGCGTATACGCTAGTCTACTCTGGTGTATCGATGCCCTGTCTCGATACACCCTCGACTAGAAACAGTTATAGGATATACTCGTCGACTACCATGGCCCAACTAGTATGATCTCATCATAGTCCCAGTAATCGAGTACATATCCTAAGGGCTTTATCAACATGTAACAAAGAGACAATCAGAGTATATGTTAAGATAAAGTACAACCAGATAGTATACTATCATGTCGAGCAAGAAAGTCCTCCCTATATATGTCCAAGCATCCACTATAATATACATCGTATGTACAGTAATGGCCTATAGGGCATACATATAACTAACAATAATATATGTTAAGTATTTAGGAAGCAGATGGGTTTAAGTGGCCTATTTTCTCTTGAGCCTCGGGGAGCCTTCCGGAGACAATGAGCGTTACCACTTGCCTATCTCACAATTTAAACAAAGTCAATTCATACAGTCTCAAAATATAAATTGATTTTAATAATTGACTCATAATCTGAATCACATTTGTTGTCATATTGCTCTTATGCCATGTACCGTATGCTTGAAACACATGAATAAACATATTACATGTTTAAACTTTACTTGACCCGAACCATGAATATGACTTAACTTGAACACTTGGACTTGGCTTGAATACTTGGATTCGACTTGAACTTGAATTGTACTCTCTTGTGTATTTATAGATTCGAGCAAGACTTGTGACTAAATCTATAAATTAAAATACGCGGGGATAAGGGATAGTTTGGTAAAGAATGTATGACGTGGCACGAGAGTCCACTAAAAATCACCTAACTTGAATCTCGTGAGTTGTTGTCCCGTGGGTTTGACTGGGCCTTGTACTTCTACGTGATGTTGGTCCGTGGTGTAAGTCGACGTTACACACCCCACAAGATGCGGGGAGGCGGAATAGGTAAAACAATCATTTTGTTCAAGGTAACATCGACAAACTTTACGGATCTTTGCTAAACCCTAACTAACAAACTATCTAGAAGTGCTAAACTACTATGATAGATGATTATACCTCAAGATACTAGTCCTTCTTGTTCTTGTTGTTCACCTCCTCGTCGGCCTCCTCGATGTAATAGAAGATCCACCCGAGAGTTCCTCCTTCAAGCTTTAACCTCCAATTTGAGGTAACTAAGTGGCTAGGATTGCTAATTCAAGTGACCTAGAGGATATATAGATGGATTAAGAATCTATTAGTCTTTCTAACCCTTGGGATCTCAACACATGAGAGGATTAGGGTTAGGTTGAAGAAGAGGAGAGCTTGAGGAGAGAGAGTGTGTATGTGAGAATGAAATGAATTATTACTCATTTGTGAATATATGAAGCATGATAATTATCCAAATAATAATATACAATAATAACAACCATGCTTCATTAACTCACTTTGGATGAATCATCTCATGAGTCATTAAAACATTTAATGCAAATAACACATCACCTCTCCACCTCATTTAGTTTAATTCATAAATGAATTAAAACTAAATGAGTCACCTTTCTTCTAGAAGCTTTTCGAGTAATTACGAGAATGCCCCTCCAATCCGTATTTACGAAAAACACGGATATACTGAGACTGCATTAATCCAATAATCTTATACTAGAATCTGGCTTAAACCAAAGCCCGTTAGTATAATCTGTCCGAACATCATACGTGCACAAGTACACGTATATGTCCGAACCCTGTCGTAAAACCATACGACCTCTATATCGTTTCGCCTGAAGCAGGGAAACCCTCTGTGTGGGACTCTAAAGACCCGACACTACGCTGGCAGTGGGTTTAACTACAGGCCGCAAGCGGTACTAGCTGTACCTAACGGTCCCCAGGTAGATGTCGATAAGAAGGTCGATGAGGAAACCCATCCGAACTCCTACTGAGCCTGATGTGACAATCTCCGTACAGTCCGGTCTGTTCGTCTAAGACTATCGCATATCGAGCCTAAGGGGGCGGCAAACGTCAGTCACCTAAAAGCGGTATAATTCGTGTCGGAGTGAAGCCACACCTTGAGAAGCTACTGGAAAACCTACCAGTAAATCTCGCTTGTCCTGGCCAGGGACTTTGCGTAATGACTCTCCAAACACAGCACGATATCAACCCCCAATACCGGGAGAGACGAATCCTATCTAACTGCCACTGCCTCCAAGTGCTTCGTAACTGCACCCAACTGCTACCTGTTTGCACGACTCAGTCGAGCCGTGGTAGGGTAGCAATCTAAGAACAGTGGGAACACACTCGAGGCGAAGCAGTAGTGTCAAGTCTACGGACTATGCTGTACTCATGTCACCTGGGAACTGTTAACTGACGACGGCTATAATACCAACCAATAGTTCCCTGCGAGTCCTGTCCGGTGTACCCGTAACCTAACGAGCACCTGCATACTATCTCCAGTACAACGTACTAATGGCTGTGGGACAGACCATTTCCCCTGCTGGGACGAGAAGCGTATACACTAGTCTACTCCGGAGTATCGATGCCCTATCTCGATAATCCTACAACTAGGGACCTGAAAAAGGATGTGCTTGTAGACTACCCAGCCCCCACTAGTGTGACTGCCATCACAACATGGTAGTCAAGTAAGATCCTATGGGCTCTATCAATATGTATTCGCGATATGCTAAAAGAAAAATATACACATATTAAGATAGATATAAACCAAGTAGCATACTACTATGTTGAGCAAGACTGTTAAAACAACCATGAATATCCCAAGCTTCCATTAAGTAATACACAAGCTAGTATGATACAATAATGGCCCATAGGGCATATACACTAACAATCTCCCACTTGTACTAGGGCCATGTACTGGCGTATCGCAGACCTATCATCTTGAATAGCCTCTCGAACTGTGTCTGAGGTATGGCCTTTATGAATGGATCTGCAGTGTTCTCCTCTGTAGCAACTCTCCGGACCTCGATCTCCCGGCGATCTATGATCTCCCTGATCAAGTGATACCGCCTCAAGATATGTCTGGACTTTTAATGGGACCTGGGTTCCTTCGCTAAAGCTATAGCCCCGTTGTTGTCACAATACAGAGGTATTGGATCAACAATGGATGGAACCACCTGAAGTTCTGTTAAGAACTTCTTTACCCAGACCGCTTCTTTTGCGGAATCAGAAGCTGCGATATACTCTGCTTCCATCGTCGAGTCAGCAATGGTGTCCTGCTTGGAACTCTTCCAGCACACCTCCCCTCCATTGAGGGTAAAGACACAACCTGACATGGACTTGGAGTCATCCTTGTCACTCTAGAAGCTGGAGTCAGCAAAAGCCTCGATCTGGAGGTCTTTTCCCCCGTAAACCAAGAACATATCCTTAGTCCTTCTCAGGTACTTGAGAATGTTCTTTACTGCTATCCAGTGCTTCTCCCCTGGGTCTGACTGATACCGGCTTACCACGCTTAGTGCGTAAGCTACATCTGGTCTGGTGCACAACATCGCATACATTATAGAGCCTACCGCAGAAGCGTAGGATATAATCGACATGCGATCCCTTTCCAAATCAGTCTTGGGAGACATCTCTTTGGAGAGGGTGATTCCGTGACAAGCCGGTAAATTACCGTGCTTAGAATCTTTCATACTGAATCTTTTCAGTATAGTGTTGATATACCTGGACTGCGAAAGTCCCAACATCCTCTTAGATCTATCACGATAGATCTGGATCCCCAGAATGTAAGAGGCATCACCCAGGTCTTTTATGGAGAACATGTGTGACAAGAATCCTTTGACAGATTGTAGCATAGGAATGTCATTTCCTATCAAGAGAATGTCATCCACGTACAAGACGAGGAGTACGACAGTTCGTGCTACAATCTTACTATATATACATGGTTCATCTGGGATTTTGATAAAGTCATATTCTTTGACCGTTTCATCAAAATAGATGTTCCAACTCCGCGATACTTGCTTTAGTCCATAAATGGACTTAAGCAACCTGCACACTTTCCCGCTGCTCCCACTCTGATTGAAACCTTCTGGCTGATCCATATAGACGCACTTGTCCAAATTTCCATTTAGAAAAGCCGTCTTTACGTCCATCTGCCAGATCTCATAATCGTGGAAGGCAGCAATGGCAAGAAGGATCCGAATGGATTTGAGCATAGCCACTGGAGAAAATGTTTCGTCATAGTCCAAGCCACGCCTTTGACGAAAACCCTTTGCAACAAGTCTAGCCTTATAGGTTTCCACCTGTCCATCTACACTAATCTTCTTTCTGAAGATCCACTTGCATCCTATGGGTTTTACCCTATCTGGAGCAAAGTCCAAAGTCCATACTTTGTTGGTGTACATGGACTCCATCTCGGTCCGCATTGCATCCAGCCATCTTACTGAGTCTCCGCTCTAGATGGCCTGTTGGAAGCTAGTAGGTTCATCATTATCAATGACGCAATCCTCTCTATCCCCGTCTATGAGAAAACCGTAGTATCTCTCAGGCGGATGAGACGGCCTACTACTCCTGCGGAGGGGTGCGGGAATGTCCTGCTCTTCTGGAACTTCTGGTTCTATCAAGCTTTCAGTAGTAGCTTGTGGTTCTGGAATTTCTTCCAGTTCTATTGCGCTCCCACTTATTTCCTTTTCTAAAAACTGATGTTCTAGAAAATGGGCATTACGAGAAACAAAAACCTTTTGTTCCTCTGCGTAATAGAAATAATACCCTTTGGAGTTCATTGGATATCCCATAAACTTACACTGTACTGATCGTGTCTCGAGTTTGTCCGCATGCTGTTTTTTAACAAAAGCCGGACATCCCCATATCTTGAGATACTGAAGATAGGGTTTCTTCCCGCTCCACATCTGATATGGTGTGGTAGGCACAGTCTTGGTAGGAACCCTGTTCAAAAGATATGCAGCTGCTTCTAGTGCATAACTCCAGAAAGATCGCAGTAACTCAGCATTACTCATCATGGAACGTACCATATCCAATAGGGTTCGGTTCCGTCTTTCCGATACACCGTTATTTTGTGGAGTGTATGGAGGAGTAAGCTGAGAGAGAATTCCTTTCTTTTTTAGGTAACCCAGGAACTCGGCACTTAAGTATTCGCCACCTCGATCAGATCTCAGTGTCTTGATACTTTTGCCGGTTTGGTTTTCTACTTTATTCTTATATTCTCGGAATTTCTCAAAAGCCTCGGATTTATGCTTCATCAAGAAAATGAATCCATACCTAGAGTAATCATCCGTAAAAGTAATGAAATATAAAAACCGCCTCTTGCATGTGTAGACATTGGACCACATACATCGCTGTGTATGAGTCCTAAGAGCTCGCTCGCTCTTACTCCATGTCCGGTGAATGGGGTCTATGTCATATTTCCTTTGAGACATGATTTACAAGTGGTATAAGATTGATATTCGAATGGATCCAAATATCCTTCTTTATGTAACTTAGTTAATCTTGTCTCATTGATATGAACTAGTCTACAATGCCATAAGAAAGCCTGATTTATATCTGGAGACTTTCTTTTTAGTGTGTTCTGGACATTGAAAATTTGTAATTGGTTTAACACGTATATACCGTTATCTGGTGTACTGGACCCAATCAAACCATGATTAAGGTGGATGTTAACAACATCGCTTACACACGTGAAATCATAACCTTCTTTTGATAACAACGATACTGATATGATATTACACGTTAAACTAGATACACAAAAACAGTTGCGCAAAACCAAAATATGTCCACTCGTCAATCCAAGGTGATAATCCCCTACGGACACAGCATTCACGCTAGCTCCGTTAACAACCTAGAGGGTCATATCACCAACCTTCAGCACTCTACGGTTTCTCAGTGCCTGCAATGAATTGCATATATGAGATCCTGATCCGGTATCTAATACCCAGGAAGTAGAGTTGATTGACCGACAATTTTCAATTACAAACACACCTGAAGCCGAAGCCACAACTTGCCTAAGGTCCTGGTTCTTGGCAATCAAAGCTTTAAAATCCTTCTTCCAATGGCCTTTCCTACGACAGTAGAAGCACTCGTCCTTTGCTACTACCGGCACTGCAACCTTTGCCTTTCCCCTGGCTTCCACCTTACCAACACCTCCTCTCGGTTTGGTAAGGGCCTTCTTCTTCCTTCCTTTGGCCCTTGCCTTGGACCTGGAAGAAGAAACACCACGAATAAATATAGTGGGTGTTTCTCTTGCTTTCTGCAAGGTGTCCTCTGCACTCCTTAACTTGTTGAGGAGTTCTGGAAATTCAACTTCTTTACCTTGAATGTTGAAATTCAAAAAAAACTGAGCGTAGGTGGAAGTAAGGGACTGGAGAATCAAGTCTGTATACAGCTCGTTCTCTAATGTTGTCCCGAGATCCATGAGCTCCTCTATGTAGCCAATCATCTTGAAGACATGTTCCCCAACAGATGATCCGACGGCCATCCTCGATTGAAATAAGTTCTTCGAGCTCTCGTATCTAGCTATACGAGATTACTCTCCATACAGTTCCTTAGTGTGGAGCAATATGGATTCAAGATCCATATTCTCGTGCCTCCTCTGATGTTCATTATTCATAGAGGCAAGCACGATGCATTTGGCCTTCGCGCAGTTAATCTCCCAGGTCTTGTGGATTTCCTTATCCACGACACTGGATTCTGGACCTGGGACGCAGGCGCCTTAGTAGTAAGGACATACCCCAATTTGTCATAGGTAATTGCCATCTTGACATTCCGGAACCAATCATCTTGAATACCAACCAACAGTTCCCTGCGAGTCCTGTCCGGTGTACCCGTAACCCAACGAGCACCTGCATACTATCTCCAGTACAACGTACTAATGGCTGTGGGACAGACCATTTCCCCTGCTGGGACGAGAAGCGTATACACTAGTCTACTCCGGAGTATCGATGTCATATCTCGATAATTCTACGACTAGGGACCTGAAAAAGGATGTGCTTGTAGACTATCCAGCCCCCACTAGTGTGACTGTCATCACAACGCTGGTAGTCAAGTAAGATCCTATGGGCTCTATCAATATGTATTCGTGATATGCTAAAAGAAACATATACACATATTAAGATAGATATAAACCAAGTAGCATACTACTATGTTGAGTAAGACTGTTAAAACAATTGTGAATATCCCAAACTTCCATTAAGTAATATACAAGCTGGTATGATACAATAATGGCCTATAGGGCATATACACACACACGTGGGTTAGACGGACTACTTTCGTATATACGCATACTTTCATTATCAAACTACAAATAACCACGTTATAATAAAATAAGCATGCTTATACCTTGACATGCTCATGTTTAATTGATACCTTTACTTGACCTATATTATATTAGAATTCATATTCTACTTACATGCATATTCTTTATCACTTTTATATCCATATCTTTTTGGGACTTACCGAGCGTAAGTGCGCTAATGGGCATTCCCTACATCTCTTTGTTTCCTTAGAATGTTCGTCAGGTGATCTATGGACTGAGGAGATCGAGCCGAGTCAGGAGGACTACTCTCAACTTGCAGCGAAGACCGACTGCTAGTCTTCTTCAGCATTTTATTTTTCAGTATGCCACATGTTTAGATATTTTCATGTTATTTGTACTTTTGATTCAAACAACTTATCTATGTTTTAAAATTGTGGAAGTTGAACATAAATAAAGTAGTCGTTTGAAAATTTTTATTCTCTTATTAATTCTTGTTACGATGTTATATTGCTTATAAACATTTAGTGTATTTATTGCGGGAAATGACCTTCTCGAAATAAATATGTCACGTGCTTGTCGTGTGACCGTTACCGTCATTTGGGAAGCGGGACGTGATATCGTTCAACGACAGTGGGACAGAAGACGAGGATAGGTACGAGGCGGTACCAATTGAGCGGAACTTCGATCACTTCTCCACCCAGGTAGAACTTTAGGTTGTTTCCTCCAGATTTTTGCATGCCTTCTGTTTCGAAAAATCAGATCGTTATATTCTAATTTAGACTCTTGTTTGTTAAAGTTGTAATAAGTATTGTTGGATTCATTTTCAAAGTTTTAATGTTTAAAATTCTTGTATCAATTCTCATGTTAGTGCCTATACAGACACTTAACGTATTTATAGCGAGAAAGAGTGCTTCTCGCTGTGAATACGTTGCGGGCCTCGTCAGCTCTCGCTCTCCGTCTTTTGGAAAGCGGGACGTGCCAGGTTGAATCTTAATTATTGCGAAAGAAAAGACAAAGAAGACTTTAGATTAGATCTTAACAAAAAGTCCTAGAGTTGGATTATGATATCCTAGACTTTAGATCATCGAATGATTTCCATTCTATTGCTCTATAAAATGAGATAATAAAATCTTTACTAGCTAAAAACTCAGGTGAGTTGATGTACTATCATTTTATTTTTTCCTAATAAATATTTAAGGAGATAAATTATCAGTTTTGAAATGATCCATATGAATAATATCACCATGACGAAAGGCTTCATGCACAACACTTTACTAAGCAGCTCTTACACAACAAGAAATAAAAACGAAGTTTTGAGACCCACTCATATAGATAGGACCCATTACTCTTATCTTTTTTGTTTCTTGTTGGGTATAACTCGCTTAGAAAAATGTTGTGTATGAACAATTTCTTTTAGTAATTACAATATATTAAATAATTCCTGCAATAATTTCTTTTACTAAGCGTTGGCTGGCATTTAGCGTTAATCATGATAGTTTTCTGACCATAGTTTGTTGCCGAACCTAAAACTTTCAGAGAGTTTTATAATAATAAGCCCCTTTTACTATTATTTATGAAACACTAATTTGCATACAAATAAAGCTAGTCTGCTAATATGGCAAGATAGCAATAATACTAAAAATTTCATGAATTAGAGAGTTCATAAGCTTCACGCAATCAGACAGCAAAATCCTCAAAATGAATTCATATAAGTTTCAGTAAGTTTCAAAGTTTCACCTTATATTTCATCAAAACTGTGTTAGGTGGTTCTCTTTAAAAGGAAAAAAAAAAAGAGGAAAATTAGGCACAAATGCATCTTCATTATCCAACTACAAAACACAAGAGTTCAGCTCAACCTTCACTTCAAAGGGGAATTCCCAATCTTTTTCAATGCTTTAAAATTTCCATACAAGTGTACTTTCCCAACAGATATACAATGACTTGAATTTTAAGCCCTAAAACTAACAATCAACCACTAATTAGTGTTATATTACATTTTATAACAATCAATACTTCTCTCTCTAACCATGGTTAATCGTGCTGTTTACTCCATACTTAGTTTAATTGGGATATCATTTTCCTCCTCCTGTCGTGGCCATTTTTGAGCTTGCAAAGCTTAATTTTCAACAAATTTAAGTCATTTTTTCCATCTTGCTCAACTTAAGCAAACTTTGAATCATCCCTAGTCCACCAAATATATTTCTAATTTATATACTATTCAAACATCTTTTTCATGAAGTTGTTGCAAAGCAAAATTAGGAGATGCATCCTTTACTCCTTCATGATGTATACAGGTAAAGCAATTAGGCCCCTCTCCCTTGTACTCAATTGAAATATAGTAGGTGAGAAAATCTAAATGAGGGTAAATTGACAAAAAAAAATCCTATGACAAACTTTTCGCTTCAAACAACCCCTGGCTTAAAGAATCTTGTCAAAAGACCCCTCACAAACTTTTCCGCCGGTAAAACCTCGCTTGCTGCAATATCTGTATAGTTTCTTGCAATATCTGTATAGTTTCCTGCATCTTGCAGGAAACTATACAAATACGCAGATAACTAATTATTGCAGAAAACTATACAGATATTGAAGCCAAGGGGTTTTTGACAGTGGAAAATTTCGTTAGGTTTTTTTTGACAAGATTCTTTGGACCAGGGTTTTTTTTCTTTTACAAGAGAAAAGTTTGTCAGGGTTTCCTTTAGCAACTTTCCCTTAAAATTGTAATACCCCATAGCAGTGCGGTCTTCGGACATCATGATGATCTGCTCTGTCCACACTCGGTGCGTTCTGTTGTGGACACATGATGATCTGAGTGTGGAGGAGCTTTAGAGCAATGGGATCAAGTCCCTAAAGCACATTACGAAAGAGGACCGAACTGCATTATAAATGTAATGATACCACCCTCAATTACGGAGGCGCCTTTTGGATGAACCGGCACTCCGGAGTTTGAAGAACTTCGTAGTTAAGCGCGCTCAGGCTAAGAGAATCCTAGAATGGATAACCTCCTATAAAGTGATCCTTTCTCGAGTCCAGTTCGCTCCAAAGACAAACCGTGTGGTTTCGACCAGAGCCGATAGTACCGCCCGTACATGCAAGCCTCTCAGTAGTAGGTCTATGGTTCGATAACGAACTATTGTTCTTAGATGGGGGAATGTAATACCTTAGAGCAGTGCGGTTTTCGGACATCATGATGATCTGCTCTGTCCACACTCAGTGCGGTCTGTTGCGGACACATGGTGATCTGAGTGTGGAGTCTCTTCAAAACAATAGGACCGGGTCCCTGAAGCACATTCCGAAAGAGGACTAAACTGTATTATAAATGTAATAATATCACTTTCAATTACGGAGGCGCCTTTTGGATGAACTGGCACTTTGGAGTTTGAAGAACTCCGCGGTTAAGCATGCTCGGACTAGGGAAACCAAGGATGGGTGACCTCATGGGAAGTGGCCCTTTCTCGAGTCCGGCTCGCTTCAAAGAACAAAACAGTGCGGTTTCGGTCAGAGCGCACAATAACATCCATACCAGGGCCTTGGGGTGTGACAAAAATAAACACTTGGAAATGGACTTTTTTTGCTCAATGAATACTTATAATGTGATTCAAATTACGGCAAATTGTCAAAAAAAAAAAAAACATCAAGTGCTTTTTTCTGTTGTCAAAAAACCCCCAGTCTCGAAACGATAGTCAAAACCCCTCCGGAAATTTTTCTTGCAGTGTCTACATAGTAGTCTGCTATATCTAACCAATTCATATAAACTATTTAGATATCGCGGGAAACAGTTAAGATATCACAAGCAACTGCTCAGATATCACTGGCTACTGTTTAGATATCGCAAGAAAATAGATATAGCAGGAAACTATTAGATATCACGGGTAAGTGTAACGTCTTAAGATGCGATTAGTGTTAATTAAGCGGTAATGCGGGTTTTCTGTAAAAAGTTTACCAATTCGGGTTTCTCACATTTTATAACAATTAATTAATATTTTAATTATTAATTGTTTTGGCTTTCACACACGTGTGTATGTTAATGTGAGGGTTTGTTTGTGCTAATCTAGTTTAGTGACCATGACAGCTTAACCTAAATCCTAATCCTTTCTTTGCTTTAATCCTAAATCCCTTGATATTTGTGAAGAGATATTTCTTTTGTTGTTTTGGATTGGGAGGAGGTGGCATGGTGACTCACTTGAGAGCATGGTTTGCATTAATGGAGAGTTAATGCAATTGGTGCACTCACCCCTTACACTCACCTCTCTCTATCTCTAACTCACTCACACTCTCACTCTCTTTCATTTTTCTCTATCTCTCATTATTTTTTATTTGCTTCAACTCTCAACTGAACACTTAAGCATTCCTTCACTAAACTTCACTAAACTTCATAAAATTTTCACCAAATCACTTCTGAAGCCTTGTTTTGCCTCTTTGATGCCTTGGAGCTTGGAAAGCTTGGATTTTTAAGCTTATGGGAGTAGATAATGATCTCTATCTGTTCTCTAGGTGGTTTTTGTGTTGTGTAGCTTGTTAGTTTTAGTTTAGAATGCTTAAAGTTTCGTTTCGTGCAAATATCGTTTTTTTAGTGTCATGGTGTGATATATGTGTTCTGCTGTGACCCGGAGTATATACTAAAAAATCTAGCAATATAGTAGTGTTGTACTAGAGACCCTGAGCCTACACCTGAAGCACGAACCCCTAGGCTCGGACCTTGGCCGGCGACGCAGTGGGGAATTCCGGCGAGCTCGGTTATTTGGAGGAGTTGGGTTTTGGTTTTTGGTAGGTAGCTGTCTGTAGTTGCTTAGGTGTGTTTGGTCTTGCTTGATTTTTATGTTTTGATAGTATATAAAATCTGGAATCACTTTGCTAGTTTCTTGTGTTACGACTACGCGTGTTACGTTATACGACACGGCACGTGTATTTTGTGTAGCTTTTGCTCTTGGGTTGGTTTCGTAGTGTCGCTACGCACGTTAGCCACTAGACGAACACTTGAGAGTATGTTTGGAGTTGGTGCGTCGGTCAAACGTAGTGAATACGTGTTATTGGTCAATTTCTAATATACACTTGTTGTATTGTTGTTTTATGATCTTTAGGTTCGCAGGCGAGGACTTCGGACGCTGCGGAGAAGGGAAAGCGAGTGGTTGTCTTTACTTAGCCCAAGATCATCTGTGAGTAGATTTAATATCTACAGGGGAATCGCCCGCATGGCGTTATGCGTCTGGGCTAGATATGATATGATGTTAGCTGCATGTTTATTTGCATATATATAGATTGTGCATAGACTTCATTGCATATCATTACTTCTTGTTCTTAGACTTGTACCCATTGGACACTGCACTATTATTGACGGTTCATGTCGCACGAGCACTGATTGTATGCCACACACACCGTCGATAATTGTCATGACACGCACAATATACATACCTATGTGATATTATATGGTTAGTGACATTTAGACATTTATTCATGTCCTTTATGCATATGACATATAGCATACATGTATACCTACATGCTTACACATATGCCTTACTATACCTACATGTTAGCTACACATATACCTATATGGTAGGGTACCATTAGTGACAGGTATATATACACATATGAGATATAGCAACATGTACATCTTGCATATATAATTACATGTGCACCAATATATCTTGTTATAGCTACATGTTCACCTATATATAATGTTGCGTTGGATTTTGGATATTAGAAACCACATGATATATTTAATAACTTGTTGCGGTTAAATAGCGGTTTTTCCTTTATATGCTCATATTACTGTTTATGTTGTGTATATTATATTTCATGGATTTTCGTATTGAGATATGTATTTCCTATGATGTTTTCTGGATTTGAGGACCGTGGTAGTTCATTAAATTATGCATTGTTTGAAAGACCCGGTTTCTCTTGATATGATATTTCAGTGCGTCCACCATGAGATTTCTCGGTTCCGAGATTGTGATATTTACCCGATGCGAGGAGTGGAGTGGGCCGTATACGGGTACATGGTGGGGCCCGGAGGTACCCCGGATCAAGAAGATCGCAGATGATAGCGATGAGCTCGAGGCAGGGGAGTACTACCTCCCGGTGATTTCATTTGGTTTCGGCGGTGATCTTGGGGATACCGATCGAAAGTTATGTACGGACATGCCTTGCGAATTTCGGGTGGTGTTGACACTCAGGTTTCATAAGATGTACGTACATGACATACAGGGTCAGTCCTGGGGACGGCGCCTGGCAGATTTGAGTTTTTATGTGTCGATACTGGACACTAGTTTTCACGATGTTTTCTGGTTTTACTTTCGATGATATATATGAGTGGTATGGGACACTAGTTTTCACGATGTTTTCTGGATGTTTTACTTCCGATGATATATATCAATGGTATGGGACACTAGTTTTCACGATGTTTTCTGGATGTTTTACTTCCGATGATATATATCAGTGGTATGGGACGCTGTGATATATATATATATATATATATATATGATTTATGCAAGTATTCATATTCTTTACTCGATATTGATGTTGTACATTAGTTTTCATGTTGTTTTCGGGTATCGATGTTTGACACTTATGAGGGCCGATCTCAGGGCCGATATGAGGGCCGATCTCAGGGCCGATTTGAGGATATTGGGATTTGGATTGTCTTGATGGACACTGGTCCTGCCACGATGAGGTTTTTCCGTGAAGATGACATATTTTATCCCATATTCCGCATTTATTTTATATGCATTGTTTCATATATTAGTAGTAGTAGATAGAGTACCTTTCATGACTTTTGCATATACATATTGTCATATTATTGCTTTGTTCCCCTCCGAAAGACGGCGCGACAGACGTCTTGCCTGAAATTCTGGGCAGATGCTAATTGATGCTATCCGTCTACCTCTCCGAAGATACCAAGTTGATTTATGGCACCATATATCGAAGATTTAAACAGATGCGTCCGATATAGCAGACTTCATCAGATTCCCCCTCGCTTGAGGGGTTTTTGATTGTAGGGACGCTCTTCCCTGCAGGCGCAAGCCCCTGCAGTTAATTACGCTACCGCATTGCGGTAACAACTTTCTCCTTCTCCAGATAATCACTTCGTGTCGTGTGTGTTTGTTTTGTGTTTAGTTGTCCGTGGATTGTATACGGAGACTGAGTTATGTCATCGCCCGTAGGGCATAGACTAGTCCAAATCCGTATTATCTTAGATTTGGGTTTGGGGGTTTGGATTTAAGGATACGTTAGTCTCGTTTGAGACTAAGATCGACTTAAACATTTGTTAAGGATACGTCAGTCTAGTTTTTAGACTAAGATCAACTTAACGGGATCGTTTAGATCCAACAAAAGAGCAATTAGGGGAGCCCTGTTGTTTAATTTAGTGGCATTGCGGTCAATAGGTAGTTTAGGGACATTGCGGTCCATTGTTAGTTTTAAGACGTTGCGGTCAATGTTAAGGACGTCGTAGTCCGTGGATTTAAGGACTCCACAGTCCAATGTTAGTTTTAAGACATCGCGGTCAAGGTTAAGGACGTTATAGTCCGTTGTTAGTTTTAAGACATTCCGGTCAAGGTTAAGGACGTCGTAGTCCGTGGATTTAAGGACTCAACAGTCCGATGTTAGTTTTAAGACATTACGGTCAAGGTTAAGGACCTCATAGTCCATGAGTTTAAGGACCCCATAGTCCATATCAATGTGTGTGGTTATCAGGACCCGTCACCTCTTTAAAGACGCTGAGGAATTACAACGCCAAGTATCAAAGGAATGAAGAGATGTACCCTTAAACCAAGGTAGATTAAGCGATCCATAGTCCAATTTGGAAACTAAGATCAATTATTATATTATGAGCCCATTGGCTCAGTTGAATTTGAATTGAGGACTTATGGCCATCTTGGGCTAATTCCAATTATGTTTGGGATATTGGCCCTCTGTTGATTCATTGAAGGAGAGGCTTTGCCCATGGAAATTTAGCCGATTGGGCTAAAACTAGTGTTAAACACTAGAGGCCAACAATGTTGAACACTGGGAAAAGATTGGCAAGTTAGTGTTAAACACTAAAAGATAATAAGTGTTGAACACTAGGAAAAGAGTTTTCAAATTAGTGTTAAACACTAAGAAAATCAGTGTTAAACACTGCAAATAGAGTTTTCCAAATTAGTGTTAAACACTAAGGAGAATCAGTGTTAAACACTGGATACAGAGGTTTCAATTTAGTGTTAAACACTAAGGTAAGAAGGGTCACGTGGTAACACGTGAGAGCGCCCTTCTTCTCTTTATTTTGTTCTACAGATAAGTGTTTAACACTTTCAGTTCTGAAAGCCACCACGTGCGGGCACGTGATGGGGCACATGCTCTGGTTTATTAGAATGCTCATTAGGGGTCACGTGGTGACACGTGAGGGCGCCCCAGAGTTCTCTTTTATTTTGCTGTTTCTTTATGTGCTTCAGGGATCACGTGGGGCACGTGAGACATTGCCTCAAAGTTCTCTTTTATATATCTTCGCAGGAGCCACGTGGTAACACGTGAGGTGTCTACTTCAGAGCTCTATTCTGTGGGCCTTTGCAGGGGTCACATGGTAGCACGTGACTCTGCATGTTTTAGAGTTCTGTTCATAGGGTTAACCCCTAAACTTTAGAGGACTTAAATTTTCTGTTTTCTTCTGAAGAATTATACTCTTAATAGGGTTAAACCCTAATTTCTTTTCTTAAGGGAATTAAGTTCCTGTGAGTTTGAGAGAATTATATTCTCAATTAGGGTTAAACCCTAGTTCTGTTCATTTTGAAGGAATTAAATTCCTATAATATAGGGTTAAACCCTAACTTTATCTCAAAGGAATTGAATTCCTATCATTTTGTGAGAATTAAATTATCTAAATTCAGTTCCTCCTCTGTGTTTTAGATCTGCACAGCAGCATCTCAACCCAATGAGAATTAAATTTTCAATTCATGGGGAGATGTGCACTTTGCAGATCCTCCACCAGAGAAAGAACTAAGTTCTTTTCTTTTTTATATAAGAGTTAAACTCTTTTGAGAATTAAATTCTCCTTCGAAGCCTCACTTTTCCTTTCTTACCTAAGGTTTTCCTTTTTGCAGAAAAATCAAATTCTTAGAGTCTTCAGGCTCTATATATCTCTCTCTCTCTCTCTGTATGTCTCTGTATCTCCTCTTTCTTCTTTCTCCTCTCTTTTTTTTTTAACTCTCACTTTTGGTTCCTATTTATAGGAGAGGGAAAAAAATCAATCAGTTTTAGTGAATCTTTTATTGAAGGATTTGATTTGTTTATTGAGAGATTTGACTTACATTCATCATTAATCTGGACTTTTGGATTATTAGGTGGATTTTATTCACCATTGGATTTAAAATCCAAAGGTATCCCTTTGTTATTTCGGTTAGATTTAAAGGGAAATCTTTCCAAGTCTGATATTTTTCCAAAAATTGGTGATATTTAATCACCTTTAGATCTTTAATCCAACGGTTCCAAATAACTCTTTTCTACTTTGGAAAGACTTGAGAGATCTTTTCTCAGAATTTAATTCTGTTAAATAATGAGGCTTTGAAAGCCGGTCACGTGTGGCCACGTGACCTCTGGTCACGTGTAGGCACGTGACCCTTGGAACGGGCCTTTCTTCTCCTTTTGCGTTCTGTTCTCTAGCCGCTGCTCAGCCGTCACGTGCCAACACATGATCCCTGGTCACGTGTGAGCACGTGACCTTTTCTGGAGCCTTTTCTTGAATGAACTTTGTGCTGCCGCTTTGAACGTCACGTGCCAACACGTGACCACTGGTCACGTGTGAGCACGTGATGCCTCCTCTGTAGCTTTTCCTGATTTTAAATCAGGAAACATGCTTCATATATTAGTTGTACCTGATAGAGTACCTTTCATAACTGTTGCACACATATGGCCACTTATTGTTATTAGCTTGCAACGATAGATTCGCGCGGTACGTGCATACTTGCGATTACCTGCATATGTTATTTACTATTCACGAGTTGGCAACTCACCCCCGTTGTGCCACAGTGTTTTGCCAGTAGTCCCTCAGGGCAGTCGAGACAGGGCTTTCTTCCTATCGTATCATCTTTCGCAGCGGATATCGCTACGGCTGACAATGTGCAGTTTTGCTATAGGTGGGTTTTCCGGTTATCCGATGTTGCTCTTTGTATATTCGTGGTACCTAGTACTCTCTATCTACTACTTCATGTAATGACTTAGAGACGAGTTGTGAGAACGATATTGTATTTTTTTAGTGACTCTGGTTGTTGTGCTCGTTGGAGCTGGCCTTTTATGCAGTTTTATCCTTATTGCTGTTTTCACTTTATATTGTCCTTTTTCTTCGCCGCGGCTTCGTATATTTGTTGTGGTGGTTGTTTTCCACTTTTGGGCGTGGATTTGCTCCCGTTGGGGATACTTTACTTATATATTATGTTGTACCCTTTTTGGGGCTAGTTTTTACAAAGGAGGTGCTGCCAAATTTTTAAAGTAAATAAGTTTGGATTTTAAAGAATTTTATTCGAGATTTCCAAAAGGTTTAAACAATGTTCTTATTACTTACTACTTTGATGGTTTAGATTTGCTGGGTTTTTGGCTTACTTAGATTGCGTTACGCCTGTGGACGTTGTGTAGTTTAAGGGCCGTCACGTGTCAATTTCGGGTCGTGACGGTAAGGGTTTTTTGACAACTAAAAACCTTTTTAAGGGGATTTTGAGTACTGATTGGTGGCCTTTGGGGTTTTTGACAAAGGAAAAAGGTGCTTGGGTTTTTTTGACAATTTACCCTTCAAATTAAAGTTTAATAAAGATGCCCATGTGTAAATGGATCTCCACACGTATCAAGGACCAATTCAATAATCGACGAAGAAACATGAGTCGTCTTATATCTCCACCTACAACTGTTCTTTCCTTGTTTACTTCAGCCCACCAAGTGTTGCTTCAACTTTAAATCATTATATATATCCAAATAAACTACGAACTTTCAGCACATCACCACCCCCAATATCTCAACCACCCTCACCTTCTCACTTCATCAAACACCTTCACCACCATGACCATTGATTCTCATCATGGCTTGCCTTCAGGCCATGGCCAGACCGTTTGCGTCACCGGAGCCGGTGGCTTCATCGCCTCGTGGCTCGTCAAGCTCCTCTTGGAGAGAGGCTACACCGTCAAAGGAACCGTCAGAAATCCTGGTATGCGCTAGTTCTGCGTTTTCCTCGACTTCTCTTTAATTTAGTTAATTAGCAGCCGAAACTCACAGTTGATTTAGGTCAATAGTAATTTTATGCTTATTAAACTTCTTGGTGTGTTTTTCTAGGGGACCCTAAGAACGGTCATCTAAGAGCACTGGAAGGGGCCTCGGAGAGGCTGATATTGTGCAAGGCCGATCTCTTAGACTCCGAGGCTCTTCGTGCCGCCATCGACGGCTGTCACGGCGTCTTTCACACCGCGTCGCCGGTTACCGATGATCCTGTATGTGCCGCAATTGTCAAGATATCACTACAAAACCCATCTTTCTTTTCATTTATCGATTGATAGAATTAGTGATGAGTGCAGGAGTTGATGGTGGAGCCCGCGGTGAGAGGGACGAAGTACGTGATCGATGCTGCGGCCGAGGCTGGAGTCCGGCGCGTGGTGTTCACGTCGTCCATCGGTGCGGTCACGATGGACCCCAACCGCGGACCCGAGGTGGTTGTGGACGAGTCATGCTGGAGTGATCTTGAGTTTTGCAAGAACACCAAGGTTTAATTCTCTCTATTTAACCTCTTACTGCTGCTGCTGCTAAAAATAATAATACTGATGATAAGAAACAAAAATACCATGTAGTTTTAATTGCAACTTCTGAATCTAAAATTCGTTTGGTTGGATGCAATAATTCATCTTTGCTAAAACATATAGATCAATGTCATTGCTGTATTCAATTCAAAGCATCTTATGCAAAGGGGGAAAAAGAACATATCAATTATGTACGCCTGCAGCCTATCTGCGTGTCTATTCGGTCACTGAGGATACCAAGTTTATGTTGCAGAATTGGTATTGCTACGGAAAGGCAGTAGCCGAGCAGGCTGCACGAGACTTGGCAGCAGAGAAAGGGGTCGATCTTGTGGTCATCAACCCGGTGCTAGTGCTCGGTCCGCTCCTCCAACCTACGATAAATGCCAGTGTCATGCACATCCTCAAATATCTGGACGGTTCGGCCAAGACATATGCTAACGCCGTACAGGCCTACGTGGACGTGCGTGACGTTGCGGAAGCGCACATTCGAGTGTTTGAGGCCCCGGAAGCCAAGGGCCGGTACCTATGCACGGAGAGCGTTTTACATAGAGGCGACATAGTCCGAATCCTCGCCAAGCTCTTTCCAGAGTATCCAATTCCTACCAAGTAAGTATCTCTATTTCTACTAGGCTTCTTTTGTGAAAAATCATTGGATTCAATTTTTTGAAGAAGGAAGGGGGGAAGAAGACACAAGCATGACATATAATGACCTCATATCTGTTTGAGAAATAAAACTATCAAATTGAAGTTGGTGACTCCATTTTCTCAAAGCAGGCCTCATTTCTCTTTCACTAAAAATCAAAATAGAAAATGGGGATAGTGACTTATCTTGGCATATTCCAACCTGGAAATACAAAAGTTCAGGGGTTATGTCCATATCACCCTTTTCTAATATGTGGTGCAGTCCAAGAATCCCCATCGGCCGGCCGCCATGTCTATTTTGCATCTTAATCCATTCCGAAACATTTCTATAATTGCTTGTCTACATGATACTATAAAGCACAATAGACACGACAGTAAAAACATAAGATAACAAAGTGTACATTAGAGTATTAAAATGTTGACGAAAATAGTATAAGGTATTAATCGGCAGAAGTGGCAGTGATTACTATGCAATTTAAAGTCTTACAAATGTGCAAAATATGAAATGATTAAAGTGGTGGTCCGTGAACCTAGAGGACAAACAACCATGATGCATTCTCAACAATTTGTGCCCAGACACTACAATTGGCAGGTGGTCCCTAATCTTTCTTCTAGTGATCCCTACCCCCCCCCCACCCAACACCACCACACACACACACAAAAGCCTCCACTATCATAATCCACTGCTCTCCAAGAGCAGCAGCAGCCAGCAATATCCACATCATGAACATAATCAACATACCCCACATAAAAATATAAAGCAATATCATGATGTATATATTTTTTGATAATTATATCATGATACATATTGCATAGAGCTTTTTAATTCTTGTGTCCACCAACTTTTGCTCCTCCATAAAGAAGAGGAAAGAAAGAACTGTTTGGGTAATGGTGCTTACCTATGTAGCATGGGTTCGGATACGGATCCGGGATACGATACGGATTAGCGGATTGGCGATTTTCCAAAATCCCTAGGATACGGGATACGTTTTTATACCGATTTTAAATTAACTAAATATGAATATATATTAATGTATACATACTAATATATACTAATATAGATAAATAATATCATTATGTTAGATATTCAATGCACTTTCAAACATGTGTGTGCCTTAATTTTCGAGAGAATGATAAAATGCGTCGATTCAAAAGAAGTTGATGAGACATTTACAAGTCCGAGAGTTCCGAGAGTTTCGGACTCCGATATGCGATCGGGGACGATACGTGAGGCATATATAAGTATCCGTGCTTCATAGGTGCTTACCCAACTACGCCAATTATTAATATAATTTCTATGGTATTTTATCAATTGAGAGTAGATGATACAAGTTCTTTCATTAGAACAAGGAAGAAAATCAACAACCCCCTTACACCGAGATTTTTCAACCAAACTCAAATAAATTTTCCTATTCAATTCCTTTTCTCAAAGGCATATCCTATGGTGGTGGGTAGCACATCCAATCAAAGTATAGGGTTCCTGCCAACCATGAAGAATAATTGAACCACCAAAAAGTTCATTGAACCTTAAGTTGTTCTCTAAACATTATTCTTTCATTAATGTTCATGCCTCAAGACTCCACACTATACACAATTAAGACCAATGTCTTACCTCAGCTACTGTAGTTAAAAATGTTGATGACGAGCTCACCATGATTTTGATCGATTATCTTCCTCCAAATCCCCTCTAGGCTGAAGAAAATATTCATAAAGTAAATTATCACAGTAACGATATAAAATTATGTTTAACTTTCAGATACAAATAAAATAAATCCGAGAGAACGCATCCCTACCCGTTGCCCTCTTCTAATATTATTTATTTCGAGCGAACGATCATTAAACGGCTAACCAAGAAATAAGGAAGGAAACCATAGGATAGGTTTAATACTTTCAGAGTTTATCGTGTAGGTGATTCGGTTGCAAGTCTTTTGTCTTCTTTGCTTACTAAGGAAACAGATTTTCAACCTTAGTTAGTTTAACCCACTTCATTATCTGACATCAGAATTTATTTGTTTATGCATGAAAATGATGTTTTAACCTAGTTGAGTACACTATAAACAACATTATTTTAATAAATAAAAGATATACGAGCGTTTTCCCTAACGACAACTACATGTATGGTGCAGGTGCTCCGATGAGAAGAACCCTCGAAAACAACCATACAAGTTCTCGAACCTGCGACTTCAGGATTTAGGCCTACAGTTCAGGCCGGCAACACAATCCCTTTATGAAACTGTGAAGAATCTCCAAGAGAAAGGCCACATCCCTATCATTTCCCCAAAGCCATCATCGCTTCAGATCTAATGTTATGGGGATCAAACTTCTGAACTAAATTTGATGGGTTACTTGTTGTATTGATGTCCAGATTAAGTTTTATGAGATCGTTTCGGAATGACTGATATGATAATCAGCTGCACTCTGAGATATCTTTGGCCTAAGTAAATGTAAAAATCGTACATTGTTTCAGGGGGAACTATAACTCAGTAATTGGATATCATGTATGTTACTCATGTTGCCTTGTGCACTCTACTCAAAATCGACAATAAAAACTCATGCGTGGCAATACAATTCTTAGTACTTGAACAACATTTACCCCTGATGAGTAATGGTATAAGAAGTGCAGCATCTATCCCTTGTTATCATTGATTTAACCATGATGGAACACAAGATTTGCACCAAGTTACTGGCAAATGTTCTCCGATGCTTCGCCAGTTTCTTTTTTAAGTCCATATCGTTTTAATGATTTATGAACATATTAACACTGTTAAAAAAATCAATCCTGCATACACGGGCATGTGTGCGTGCAACACACACACACTATGCAACACACTAGTTTGGATACAATATTTTTTTAGTTTTACCATAATATCATTTCTTTCATTAATAAAACTATTTCTATAATTTTAGAATTTACTTTATGGTTGGTTGCTAAAATGTTTGTATCTTGGCGTGTATAATTTTGATATGAAAATCTTCAGTTTTAAATAGTCCGTTGGTGGCAACAAAATAATATACAATTTTTCTATCCTATCAACGATTATATCTCCTTAATACAATAAAATCATTAGATTAATTATTGGTATTTTATTTAGTTTGCAAATATATATATATATATATATATATATATATATATATATATATATATATATATATATATATATTGTGCCGAACAGAATTTGCTGTTGGTTGAACCATAAATATATGGTAGCACATTTTTAGTAAAAGAATAAGTAAAATCCCTGTCAAATCTTTAAACACACACACACGCGCGCGTATCCAAAATACGAATAAAATCCCAACCCGTCCCTCTATCTCTCTCTCTCTCTCTCTCCAATCCAATAAATATAAAATTAATCCCCCCACGGTGTTATCACCCTCTCCATCTCTCTCATCTCTCTCTCTTTAACTCTTTATATATATATATATATATATATATATATATATATATATATATATATATTTTACCCCATCATCATCATCATCATCTCTCTCTTCATAATATTTTCTCCTTTTTCCTCTAAAATAACTGATCAACCTACGCCTCCATACCCGAGCTCGCTCCTCCCTCGTCACCCGAGCTCCTCGCCCTCGTCGACTTCGACCTCTCACCGACACATCACCATCATCGTCCCCACCTTCTCTATCTCCTATCGAACCCAACTCTAGCCTTCTTCATTGTCACGTCCCGCTTCCCAGAGTGTGCAAACTACGGCACGTGACAGAACCAACCATGCAACTTGTGGTCAGAAAATATCCCTCTACGGTCACATTATGGTTGTCTATAGGATATCAAGAACAAAAAATATATAAACTATCTAGTACATGTTCATTTGTCACAATAAAAAGAGTCAAGAAAATGTATAAACGAAAACGAATTAAATCCAATAAATATCTGAAACTTGTCCCAATATGGGCTCACATCAAGGAAATAAAATTGCGGAAAATAAACTAAACTAAACATCTCTAAATAACACATATTCAATTCCTCACTGCTCGGTTTGATAGCTAAAGTACTCCTTTTCAGCCTGCGATAAAGATAGAGGAACTGGGTCATGCAAAATGCAGACGTCAGTGCGTCATAATATCAAAATAACAGTAATAATCAGGATGTAACAAGATGTGTAATCATGGATATAAATCACAATATAAATATAAATAGTAAGGTACGTGTATGTATGTGAGGTATAACTTAAAACTGGACTCCTAGGTTATCTATTCTAACAGTCTTCGAAATCAATTAATGTAATCCTTATCGTAACCCATCAGTCTATACCCCGTTCATTCCCCACGGGACCACAGTAACAGGATTATTCCGTAATACCCGGAAAAACGGAAAACAAGATATTTCGTAACACCCGGAAAAACGGCAA
Organism: Agapanthus africanus; assembly: GCA_030015575.1. NCBI lineage: Eukaryota > Viridiplantae > Streptophyta > Magnoliopsida > Asparagales > Amaryllidaceae > Agapanthus > Agapanthus africanus. Next base: position 20,772,742 of record CM057348.1, on the reverse strand, counting down.
ACATGTAATTATTCCGTAATACCCGGAAAAACGGCAAACAGGATATTCCGCAACGCCCGAAAAAATGGCAAACAGGATATTCCGTAACGTCCGGAAAAACGGCAAATATGTAATAATAGTCTTTTGAGTTATATTTCGGTTACATTCTTGATTTCCCCTTTAACCCCAGATTTGTGTTCAAGTCAGGTAGTGCCAATATAGATCTAATGCTAATACAGGATCAAGCAGGTACAGGTTTTCGTCTATACAGATAACAAGTAACGTCTGTTGGAACAACAAATTAGGATGCATATGTGTCTATCTGTAAAAACCTTTTATACGTTCATGACTACGCATGATGCAATCTAGATAACACGTTGTACCAATATAATAGTATAATGATATCATGATGTTCCGGCATGTAATTAGATATGTTATTATCAGTACGGATACAAACGGATATCGAAAAACGGTAAAACTATAACATTGGATGCATAATTAAAACACATGTATTATTTTTATTCATATAAATAGATATATTATAGCATAGCATGTTGCAAGATAAACTTGCTTGATCGAATCTCACGACGAGATACGTACATCACGTTCGACGTCGGATAAACGTCGCGATGCAGCCACGCGCATACAGGACTGGACTTGGCTATTCAAAGATGTGACCATGCTAGATGACGACAATGACTGGGTCGCGCGGATCGTCGGCAACGTGCACGACTCAGGCGACGGTCAAGAGCCGGGAAAGCAAGAAAGAAGAAAGAAAAGAAAAGAAAAGAAAGAAAGAAGAGGAAAATGAATAGGTTGTGTTTTCTCTGGGTTCTAGGACAAAGACGAGGACACGAGGAGGTGACGACGGCGACGATGGCTGCCGTCGACGACGGATAACGACGAGGGCAGTGGGGATTTTTGCTGCTTGAAATCTGTCGGGGGCTGTAGGGATGGTTGTGGTGGCGGCCTGAGGTGTCGGGAAGTCGAGGGAGGTGAGGAGAAGGAGGAGGTAATGGTGGTTGGCGACGACGAGATCTCCGGTGATGAGGTTGGGTTTTAGCGGTGCAGGGATCTTTTCGGGTTTTGGGTGCAGGGTGTTCTCGGGTCGTGGGTCGTCGGGTGCAGGAAGCTCAGGTAGAGTAAGAAGAGGGGAGGAGGTGATGATGAAGACGACGACGAGGTGAGAGTGATCGGCGGTGAGGGGTTTTTGGGTTTCTTGGGTTGCTGGGGTCGGTTTGCAGGGATAGGGTTGCAGCGGTTGTCGTCGGTAAAGGAAGAGGAGAGGAGAACGTGGTTGAGGTCGTGAGGGTGTGGAGGTGACGGTGACGATGAGGTTAGGATGGTCGCGGCGAAGGTTTGGGTTCGAGTTGGGTTAGTAACGGGAGGCTAGGAAATAAGTAGAGCAAGGAGAGGGGTTGTATAATTAGGGTATATTATAATATAAATATTTATAATAGAGAGAGACGGAGTGAACAAGGAGAGGGAGAGAGGGGGGTTAAAGAGAGAGAGAGATTGGGAAGAGAGAGAAAGACTGAGTGAATATTTAGTTAATAATAATATATATTATATATGTATAAACTGTTAAGATGTAAAAATATTATAATATATTTTCTAGTATTTATATAGCTAATACAAAATACTTCGAAAAATACCCGGATCTCTTCTAAAATTCTACTTTTAAAATATGAATAATTTACGTATCAGCCAAAACCATAATGTGATATCCGGCTAAATAAAATGTATACCCCTAAGAATGGATATACGTAAATACACGTAGCGATCCAAATGAATCTGTTTTAGCAATCTGGACAGAAATACGATATATGGATGCACTCACAAGATATGGGGTGTGATAACCGGCCATGCTAGACATTAAAATATATGTTTGGTTATAATTTGTATTATTTAAAAATATACGCCGATACTAAATGTATTATACAAGTGTATATCAAATCTAAATGTGCACGGATCCTCTGTACTAGCAAAAATATAACGTAATCTTGAATCATAATGGGTTTCAAGCATGAGGGTCGGATCGGATACTAACCACAGATACCAAATGCACTACCCGCACCCAAAACGATAATAATCAAGAAATAGTCCCAAGATTAGGAAAAATACCCAAATCAAATATGGTATAAATGAACCAGGGTGTTACATTATACCCAACTACAAAGAATTTCGTCCTCGAAATTTCCAGAACAAGAAAAGACAAGAAAACATGAATCTAAGAAAATATGTGTGGAAACTTCTATCGAATCTCGTCTTCACGTTCCCAAGTTAATTCTCCGTACGAACGATTCCCCTATGAAACAAGTACTAGAAGGATAATCTTGTTCTTGAGAACCTTTTCTCGTTGATCCACAATCGCCATCGGTCGTTTTTCATATGTCAAGTCCTTCCTTACTGTCAGCTACGAGTGATTTAGGACGTGCGTCTCATCTTGAACATACTTGCGGAGTTGAGATACATTCGCTAAGGATGGTGGTAAAACCAATCGATAAGCCACATCTCCAACGTGCTCGATAATATCGAAAGGCCCTACGAATCGAGAACTAAGCTTGCCTCAACTACCAAATCGAATCACTCCTCTGGTCGGTGATATCTTCAGGAATACAAGATCACCAACTGTGAACTCCAGAGGTCTTCGTTCTGTATCGGCCCAACTTTTCTGTCGATCTTGTGCCGCCTTCATATGGTTTCGGATCACGTTGATTTTCTCCACGGTTTGCACAATAAGATCCGGTCCCAATAATTTTCTTTCTCTAATATCGTCCCAACAAACGGGCGAGCGACGCTTGCGACCATATAATGTTTCGAATGGAACCATCTGTATAGTCGCCTGAAAACTGTTATTATAAGAAAACTCCACCAAGTGCAAATGATCCTCCCATGAACCCTTGAAGTCTAACATGCATGCTCTCAACATATCTTCAAGAGTTTGGATCGTTCTTTCGGACTGGCCATCAGTTTGAGGGTGATAGGCTGTACTAAATTTCAAGCGAGTCGCCAAACTTTTTTGTAGACTCCTCTAAAAGTGTGATAGAAATCAAGTATCCCGATCTGAAACGATACTCACGGGTACTCCATGCAATCTCACAATCTTCTGCATGTACCGCTCTACCAAAGCCTCCGTCGACTGACCAACTCGAAATGGTATAAAATGGAGCTGCCTTGGTCAATCGATCGACAATCACCCAAACTGCATTATTGCCCTTTGGACTCCGTGGTAACGCTGTCATGAAGTCCATGGTTATATGTTCCCACTTCCATTGAGCAATTGGAAGTGGTTGCAATAAACCGGCCATCTTTTGATGTTCAGCCTTGACTTGCTGACACACCAAACACTTTGATACATAACGAGAAATCTCCCTTTTCATATCTTCCCACCAGAAATGTTGTCGTAGATCTCGGTACATTTTCGTGCCTCTCGAATGTACAGAATATGCGGAACAATGAGCCTCCTTCAAGACTTCTTCACGAATATCTCCTTTCGGCACAAATAAACGACTTCCATATTATAACGAACCCTCTTCATGAATCAACAAATCTGTTCGAAATCCCGCTTCTACTTGTTCTCGAAATCTTTGCAATCTTGGATCGTGCGACTGTGCTGCTTTAATGTTATCGATCAAGGATGACTGTACTTGCAACTATATCAGCTGTCCGGAAAAATTCAGTAGTACGATCTCCAACTTGAATCTTTGAAGATCAGCTATAATCTCCTTTTGTGCAGTTAACATCCATATTGCTGGCAACCGACTTAGAGTATCCGACACTACATTAACTTTCCCCGGATGGTATTTTAGATCAAGATCATAGTCAGCCATCAGCTCCAACCATTTACGTTGTCTCATGTTAAGCTCTTTCTGTGTGAACACATACTTTAGGCTTTTATGATCGGTAAATACTTCTACCATTTCGTCCAATAAGTAGTGTATCCAAATCTTCAAAGTAAAAATCACTGCTGCTAACTCCAAATCATAGGTTGGATAGTTCTTCTCATGGGTCTTCAATTGTCTCGACGCGTAGGCTATAACCTTCCCATTATGCATTAGAACGCATCCCAAGCCTTTCTCAGATGCGTCACTGTGAATAACCAACCCTCCGGAACCATCTGGCACTGTCAAGATAGGAGCGGTGGTCAATCTTTATTTCAACGCTTCAAAAACTGACGCACACTTCTCGGTCCATTCGAACGGTACCTCCTTTCGTGTTAGCTTGGTCAATGGTTCTGCTATTCGAGCGAAGTTCTCAACAAATCTTTTATAATATCTAGCAAGCCCAAGAAAACTTGTGATCTCCGTTACGTTATTTGGAATTTGTCAATCATGAACTGCCACAATCTTTTCAGGGTCAACGGCAATTCTATCTCCGGATACAACATGACCCAATAACTTCACTTCTTTGAGCCAAAATTCGCACTCGCTCATCTTAGCATATAACTTTTCTCGTCTCAACGTTTGCAGTACGATCCTCAAGTGTTCTTCATGCTCTTCTTTGCTTCTCGAATAAACCAAAATATCGTCAATAAACACCGCTACGAAATGATCCAGATATGGTGAAAAGATTCAGTTCATTAAGTTCATAAATATTGCCGGTGCGTTAGTAACTCCAAATGGCATCAGTAAGTACTCGTAATGCCAATATCGAGTTCGAAACACTGTCTTGCAAATGTCTTCTTTCACCCGAATTTGATGATACCCTAATCGCACAACCAACTTCGCCAATACTCTCATGCTACTGAGTTGATTGAATAGCTCGTCGATACGAGAGATTGGGTACTTATTCTCAATAGTTACTCGATTTAAATCTCGATAGTCAATACACATCCTCCGCGTGCCATCCTTCTTCTTGACTAGAAGAACTGGAGCTCCTCAGGATGAATTGCTGTTGCGAATCCAACCCTTCTCTAGTAATTCGGCGACCTGTTTCTTTATTTCTTCTAATTCCACCGGTGCCATAGGGTAATACGCCTTTGAAATCGGCGCTGCTCCAGGAAAAAGGTCAATCGTGAACTCCACATCTCGTTTCGGCGATAAACCCGAGATGTTTTCGAACGCATCCATGAAATCCCGAACTGCTATCAGCGCTTCATCTGCAACTTGTTTACGAACTTCACCTTTCAGTAAACGGTTTCCTTCATCATGAATTTGCAAGTTTATTCTAAGACTTGTGGGTTATTAACCCACCACTCTTCCGCTGTGCTACTTTGATAATTTGAGGCGGGTCTGTCAAAATTTCTTCAATCAAATATCTTACATCTAATCGTCCTTGAAGCGGTCTGTACCAACTCCCGCTGGGGTCAATCTCGAACTACTGCAATCATCAAAACTTCTCCTGTGGTTTTCCTTATTCTTCGAAACACAAACGGATTGGTTCTTACGGGACGAGAGAAAAGATATATCGTGGCTGCTGAATTCAAGCTCGCGATAAGACATAAACTTGTAAGCAATGACGCCGAGAGGAAACAAGGTAATACAACGACCATAAGTCAAGAAAATGAATCGAAATAGAACCCCAGGTTACCTAAATAAAGTACCGCATTGTAACCATGCCGCGGTACATGGTTATAACTATATAACTCAATTCACGTCGCCCAAATCCTACTATTAGAATCGAAGGAATAAGAAGGGAGAAACAATAAAGAATCAGGAGGATTTCAAGTCGAGACGTAATATCATTTTCATATCGTCGAGACAAAAGAGTTCAGGAAAAGATAAGATTCAAGAATTTGAAAGCCAAGACAATAATGTGGCAGGACATATTCATAATTCCGGTTTTCCTGGTTAGTGTATTGGGTTTAATACCCAACTACAAAAGAACCAAACTCGATTAACCTAAATCCTATGGCTCTGATACCAAACAAAGCCTGTCACACCCCGCTTCCCAAAGTGCGCAAACTACGGCACGTGACAGAGCCAACCATGCTACATGTGGGTAGGAAACATCCCTCCACAGTCACATTACGGCTGTCTATAGGATATCAAGAACATAAAATATATAAACTATCTAGTACATGTCCATTTGCCACAGTAAAAAGAGTCAAAAAAATGTATAAGCGAAAACGAATTAAATCCAATAAACAACATCTGAAACTTGTCCTAATATGGGCTCACATGAAGAAAATAAAACTGCGGAAAATAAACTAAACTAAATATCTCTAAATAACACATGTTCAATTCCTCACTGCTCGGCTTGATGGCTAAAATACCCCTGTTCAGCCCGCGATAAAGATAGAGGAAGTGAGCCATATAAAACCCAGATGTCAGTGCATCATAATATCAAAATAGCAGTAATAACCAGGATGTAACAAGATGTGTAATCATGAATATAGATCACAACATAAATATAAACAGTGAGGTACGTGTGTGTGTATGATGTGTAACCTAAAACTGAGCTTCTAAGTTATCTATTCTAAAAGTCTTCAAAATCAATTATGTAATTCTCATCGTAACCCATCAGTCTATACTCCGTTTATTCCCTACGGGACCACGGTAACAGAATTATTCCGTAACGCCCGGAAAAACGGCAAACAGGATATTCCGTAACGCCCGGAAAAACGGCAAAAATGTAATTATTCCGTAACGCCCGGAAAAACGGCAAACAAGATATTCCGTAACGCCCGGAAAAACGGCAAACATGTAATAATAGCCTTTTGAGTTACGTTTCGCTTACATTCTTGATATCCCCTTTATCCTCAGATTTGTGTTCAAGTCAGATATTACCAATATAGATCTAATACCAACACAGGATCAAGCAGGTACAGGTTTTCGTCTATGCAGACAAAAAGTTACGTCCGTCGGGACAACAAGTCAGGATTATTGGCATTAGTAACTAGATCCAAGTAATGAGTCAAGTAGTGGGTCGTGAACATGCCATGTGATGCATATATATCAGATAGATACCCAAATATAAAACTGTAACGAATATCTAAACACGGTAAGTACGACGGATATCAAGGTGCATATGTGTCTATCTGTAATAACCTTTTATACGTCCATGACTACGCATGATACAATCTAGATAACACGTACCAATATAATTGTATAATGATATCATGATATTTCGGCATGTAATTAGATATGTTGTTATCAGTACGAATACGAACGGATATCGAAAAACGGTAAAACCATAACATTGGATGAAAAATTAAAACACATGTATTATTTTTATTCATATAAATAGATATATTATAACATAGCATGTTGCAAGATAAACTTGCCTGATCGAATCTCACGACGGGGTACGTACGTCGCGTTCGACGTCAGATAAACGTCGCGATGCAGCCACACGCGTACAGGACTGGACTTGGCTACTCAAAAACGTGACCATGCTGGATGACGTCAATGACCGGGTCACCCGGATCGTCGGCGACGTGCGCAACTCCTGCGATGGTCAAGAACCGAGAAAGAAAGAAAGAGAAAGAAAGAAAGAAGAGGAAAAGGAATGGGTTGTGTTTTTTCTGGGTTCTGGGACAGAGACGAGGACACGAGGAGGTGACGACGGCGACGATGGTTGTCGTCGACGACGGGTAATGGCGAGGGCACTGGGGATTTTTGCTCCTGGAAGTCTGTCGGGGGCTGTATAGATGGTTGTGGTGGTAGCCTGAGGTGTCAGGAAGTCGAGGGAGATGAGGAGAAGGAGGAGGTGACGGTGGTTAGCGACGACGAGATCTCCGACGATGAGGTTGGGTTTCAGCAGTGCAGCGATCTCATCGGGTTTTAGGTGCAGGGTGTTCTCGGGTCGTGGGTCATCGGATGCAGGGAGCTCAGGTAGAGGAAGAAGAAGGGAGGAGGTGATGATGAAGATGACAGCGAGGTGAAGGTGACTGGTGATGAAGGTTTTTTGGGTTGCTGGGGTCGGTTTGCAGGAATGGGGTTGCAGCGGTTGTCGTCGGTAGAGGAGGAGGAAAGGAGAAGGTGGTTGAAGTCGTGAGGGTGTGGAGGTGACGGTGACGATGAGGTTAGGATGGCCACGGCGAAGGTTTGGGTTCGAGTTGGGTTCGTAGCGGGAGGCTGGGAAAGAAGTAGAGGAAGGAGAGATGGATTGTATAATTAGGGTATATTATACTATAAATATTTATAATAGAGAGAGACGGAGTGAACGAGGAGAGAGGGGGGTTAGAGAGAGAGATTGGGATGAGACAGAGAGACGAAGTGAATATTTAGTTAATAATAATATATATTATATATGTATAAACCCGTTAAGATATAAAAATATTATAATATATTTTCTAGGATTTATATAGCTAATACAAAAATACTCCGAAAATACCCGGGTCTCTTCTAAAATTCTACTTTTAAAATATGAATAATTTACATATTAGCCAACACCATAATGTGATGTCCGGTTAAATAAAATGCATACCCCCAAGAACGGTTACACGTAAATATACGTAGCGATCCAAACGAGTCCGTTTTAGCAATCTGGACAGAAATACGATATATGAATGCACTCACAAGATATGGGGTGTGATAACCGACCATGCTAGATATTAAAATATATGTTTGGTTATAATTTGTATTATTTAAAAATATATACCGATACTAAATATATTATACAACTGTATATCAAATCTAAATGTGCACGGATCCTCTGTGCTAGCAAAGATATAACGTAATCTTGAACCATAATGGGTTTCAAACATGCGGATCGGGTCGGATACTAACCACAGATACCAAATGCACTATCCGCACCCAAAACGATAAAATCAAGAAATAGTCGCAAAATTAGGAAAAATACCCAAATCAAATATGATATAAATGAACCAGGATATTACATTCATCCCCTTCACCACCCTCGACGAGGACCCATTGTCAGCACTCACCCGGAAGCCCTCACCGTCGTAGCCATCACCCTTCACATTCGTCGCCGATCTTTTTAGCCCGCCGGACTCAAACACCAACCCGACCCCAATCTCCACATTCAAAACCATATCTCCTGCAGCTCCTCAACTCCCTTACCGGTGCCTCATATCCATCACCGCCCTCGTCATCTTCCCTCTCCCCTGCTCACCCGAGACCCCTCGCTATCACTGCAATCATCATCATCGATCAACCTCACCGGCCTCCCCAGCAACTTCACCCTCTTCTCCAGAGACCGAGAAACCCAATTCCAGATCGTCGTCAGCATCTTCATCTCATCGCAGCAAACCCAGATCGCCGAAGCCGAGCCCAAGTCCATCGAGATCTCTAACCGTGTTCCCTAATATCAAGGTTGGAGTTTGCATTCCATCGTGTCGTATTTTTCCCATATCCGAGGCAAGTATTCTTGCTTTACTTTTGGTCGATGCACATCGGCAACCCTCATGTGTGTATATATGTTTTCTGCACTGTTAAAATAGAAGGAAAACTATTAGTATTCAATTATTTCGTATTGTCACGATGATATAGATTTTTATGCAATAAAGTGATAAAAAGAAAATTAACAAGTATAGATCAAAAATGAAATTTATTTTAAATACAAATAAAAGTTTAGAATTGCTAACCTATCTCATATAAGCATCTTGCTAGCTAGTCTGTAATTACTTTATATACATATCAAGGATAACGGTAAAAGCAACATTTGTGACTTGTGCTAGCTTGTGCATATTGTGACTTGTGCTAGCTTGTGCATCGCTTTCATGCTGTTACTATTACCATATTAAGATTACATTTGATATGTCATGATTATTCATTACTCAAGTCCATTTTATTTAAGAACGAGATCTCTAATTAGGATACTGAACTACATGCCATGACACACTACTATTTACCAATTTTATTTATGTATAATTACCATATCACAAATTCCAGTCTTTTCAGCATTCTTAATTAGTGATTTAGTTATTATTATAGTAGATACAAACACGCGAGGTGTTGGGATAGTTTGAGTATGCGTTTATACAACAGAATCTCAGGAGTCCCATGCCGACAGCTCGTAACGGGCTATATCGGTTGTATGTTATTACAGCTCGTATCGGGCTATATCGGTCGCATATTATTACAACTCGTACCGGGCTATATCGGTCGCATGTTCATCTCAAAGTTGGGCCCGTGTTTCCTAGCCCATGAGGCCCTACCCTTGGGTTAGGAATACTTCTGCAGAAGTTGACGTACACACTCAGACTCACGATAGGTCAAACTACCTTTTAGTGATCAGTCAGGTTATGATTTAACCTGTTTACATGTCTATTTCATAGTTTTAATATGTGTGTGTTTCTATTTGCGCACACGGGCTTCACTGCACTCATATATTCATATTATCATACCACACATACACCTTATACGTTGAGTACTTGCTGGGATATTCTAACATCTCTGAGATTTGTCATCTCAGGTTTAGAGGCGGATTTTTCAGGCTGGGCAGGATTGGGGCGACTATCGGAATCTTGCTGAAGAACAGTAGCCGTATGTTTATTTCCTTTTAGTTAGTATTTAGCATGTGCGCCCCTGTGGGACATTAAGGCTTTTATATCTTTTCGTATTTTATTTTTATTTCGAATCTATTGTATTGGATCTTTATTTGCATCGATTATCTGATGGGCCTATTTTTAGTATTCCTTATGGTTTCGTTGCAGCATGATTATCAGTGTTATCTTTCCTGTTGGTAGATATTATGTTTGACGGGTTAGCTAGACAGCCTTTATGTGACTATGGAAGGATCTTTCCTTACAGTACGTAACACGGCTGGCCTTCGTTGCTTTCCGTATTCCGTATTTTAGGAAGCGGGACGTGACACTATCTTCAGCCCCTCAAATTCTTTTGTCTGTAGAATAATTAGATAACTCGGCATCGATAAACTCTACCAGAATAATCTTCTATGCCACTGAAGCTAGTTTCCAATTTATAACTTTAGTATCGACTCTAAGCATTACTGTTCTGTTAAATATATAAAAAATCAAGACACCCAAAGCATAAAGAACCTAGTCACAGAATTGCTAAAGCTTGAAGTGTTGCTGGTTCTACGAAGTACATATTTCCAAATTCCATATCCTGCTCTTGTCTACATGAATCAAAACCAATGATAAACCAACAAAGAATGAAATAAACTTGCCAAAAGAACAGTATTTGGTGAAGAGAGATTCACGCAAGAGAGACCACCCTACTTTTGTTTCTGAGTCAGATAGTAAACCTCCATTTTCTAACAATTAACAATCCCACTTGTTGCTTGTTAGAGTCAAATCAGGAAATCGAACCAACATTGAAATGAGGGCAGGTTAAGAAGAAACTTAATTAGAGTAGCTACTAGCTACTGAATGTCATTTGATATGGCACTTGATATCTCATATGTTTTTCCCATGCATGTCTCCAGAATCTAAATCTTAGTGATGATAACTTCTCTTCACTCTGTTCCAGCATGGCATTTCATGTAGATCATTTCGACATAACATGAAATTTCAAGCATACCAACTTCTATAGTTTTAAGTTTTTCAGGTTCAGCATACATTGTCCCTGAAGATACTAGATGGTCATAACTAACTTCCGTTTATGTTATAATTAGTACACTACAATCTGTTTCACTGCAATCTAAACAAAATGTACATTAACAAAATGTACATCAGGGAAAGCAGTAGGCATGATATTATCCGCATCAGCTTGGTTTCTGTCCCAGTATCTTTAAGTGACTATGGAAAAAGTTTCCAGATTTCTCTAGCATATCAGAATACAAAATCTATTCAACCATTGGCAAGCAATCAAAGTATTGAACCACCATGAACTACCAAAATTTGAATATTGCAGTAAATGGCCAATTGATTAATTAGCACAATGTCTGAAAATATGAGACCAATATGGAGAATCATAAACAAACCCTGCATCGGTAGACCACTTGGCTGTAAAGATGAGAATTTATGGTTTCAACTTTATATGCTAACCCCTGGCATGAACCCCTTCAATTTGAAAACTCTATGAACAACAATATATTTAAACTTCGTTTGGAGCCCTCATTTGCTATTCATTGATTCTACACACATGTTTTATTTCCTACTAATTCAGGGAAGTGGCTAGGTAACGGACAAAGGAAACCGCAAAAGCTAACAAAAGATTCACATTACAATAAGGTGATTCAACAATGGACCAATAAACTAGAGCTACATTCACTTCACAAGGTGATGGTTCACAACATATACTGCCCGAACTATAATATGGATCAAACTCTTCGATTAGGTTGCATTATCAAGTGTTATGTGACAACAGTGCATTGAGAGTCTCCATGAGGGTTGTGGGTATGTTAATTCTCCTTGTTCTCAAGCATGCAAGAAGAACAAAGAAAACCGAAACCAGACAACTCAATGAGCCTTGTTTCAAATCTGAGTTCAAAACACAAAATAATAGTTAACTTCAAATCTTCCCTAAGCAGGGCTCGAACTAATCAATTTATAAAATCTGGGTCAAGGCAATTAGAGATGACACCATTTACTCCCGATGAATATATCATTCTTGTTATTGTCACTCTCATATGTATCAGCAAATAAACTGACGTTAAAACATGAACCAACTAAGAAAAAAGTGGCGATGGCTATGGATCCGGATGTTTGTACTCATAGGAACCAAAGATGATGGCCAATAGATATGATATGGTAACCAGCATTGATATGAATATATAATACAATTGAAAGTGACAGAGGAAGAATGAGAATGCCGGTACACCCTATGGCATGTGAGGGATAGATAAGTCATTAGCTCAAAGCTTGGCTAACACATTTAGACAAATCCTGTATCTTATTTGGAAGAGGATGAGAGTTATCAACAAACTTCAAAAATAAATTGATCGTTAGAATGGTTAGCCAAGAATTTGTCTAGCACAACAATAATTATCTTGCACATGTGTGACAGTTGTACGAAATTATATTGCAATGTTTGACCCAGTGTTTCACAATCTATAGGCCAGGCTATAAAAAGTGTAGAAGCATATTATTGACGCGGGTATTGTTAGAGTTTGAAGTTGAAAAATATGGGGATAAAAACTAGCAGAAGGATACATTTCTCACCGGTAAAGAAGGTTGTGCTGCTACATACTTGACAGATATCTGAAATCAAAATATATTGGAAACTCCACATCTCCAATAGAAAGGACAATGATTCGACAAATTCAAATACCACATGCTACTTCCTTATTTAGCTTTGACACGTCACAATGTAGCCGAATGTGGTATGTTCAACTCAAATGAAGAAGGCTTCAAAGCAAAATTGACCAAAACTTATGGCTAGTTAACGCGAAATCAACACCAATCACTAAAGAATGCAACCCAAGAGGGAAACAACATTTCCAGTCATAAGCATCACCAAGGAACTATACAACCTAGAGAAAATATTCAAAAGAGCGAACACTCATTAACAAACGTGCACACACGCACACAAGCAAGGAAAAACACCAGCAGAAGCAGCAATTAAGGGCTATCCATTCAATCAACTTAACAACCAACAAGAAAACAACTGAAGTGTAATCTTTACAATTTAGCACTCATTTCTAACATGTTCTTTCATTGTTTTAAATCAAGCGGTAAAACATCAAGTCTAGTGCATCATTCCATGTAGATGTCAATCAAGTAAACCACCAACACATGGCATATCGACAAACTAAAGCCACAAAAACCAACAGTTCTAATCACAACCAACAACAACCCCTAACAAACAACCAAATCAAGAACTAGGGTTTGAAAGTGTAAGTCTGAGGGAGCGAAATCGGACCTCTTCGCGACCCGTCATTGTTGTCAAGCAGCCTCTGGACCTTCTTCTTCGCGCAATACTGACGATCGAAATGCTTCACCTGAAATCGATCACAAATATATATAAAAACACCCAATTTGGATAAAAAATTCAAGAAAGATGAAGGGTGAAATGGGAAACTACCCAAGTGGGTCGGCACTTCTTCTCGAACTCAGCCTGGGTTTCCTGCACTCGCCGGGGTAGAGGAGGCCGACGGTGGCGACGTCGGTGGGTTTCTTGCCGGCTTCTCTCTCTAAGCAAGAGTAGAATGCGTCTCGAGCCTGCAGAATTGGGCATTTTTAGTGAGAGAAAGTGCATTCTAGAGATAGAGAGAGAGAGAGAGAGAGAGAGGTTACTTTGTAGCAAGAAGCTCTCCCCTTTGCGAGAACATCAGCCATCATTCTTGAGCTTTCTTTGCTTCTCTCTGTCGAAAATTGAAATTTGATTTCAGAGGTTGAAGAGAGAGAAATAGAGTGTTGAGGATGAGGGAAGCTTGAGCCCCAAGCAATAAAGGGTCCATATTCTCTTTGCTGGGCCGGGTTTGAGACGAGCCCATGACGACTGAACTGGGTAAAGTGGCCCGTTTATGAGTTGGGTTGGGTTGGTATCGAAACAAATCAAGTCCCCGATCAATGCATCAAGTTCCTGGCCCATTGGGTTTTAGCGTGATTTCATGGTTTATTCCGAATAACAGCAATACACTTTTAAAAAAAGGCTAATTTAATGAAAACTCCCAACAGATTTGGACCATTTTAACAAAATTAACATCACCTTTGAAACTACCATGACTTGATAGTCAGCGTTATTGTTCATGTCAAATGACTATTTTACCATTTTCACCATATAAGTAATTAATTATAATTACATTTTAAATAATTTTAATAATTATTAAATAATATTAATTAAATAATTAATAGATTTTAGGAGGAGCCAGAGGAGGAGGGGTCGGAGCCAAAGTGAGGGGCCGGCGCCAGAGGAGAGGAGGGGGCAAGATGATGATGATTTTGGTGGGGTGGGAGGAGGGGGAGGGTAGAGGATGGGTAAAGGGGATGAGGAGGTGGTGGTGGAGGCGATGGATTGCGTCGTGGAGGGACTCGGCGGCGGAGGTGGCAGATACTACTACAAATAGGGGTTGCCCCTACGGATAAATCCGTAGGGGCAACCCACTGCCCCTACGGATATATTCGTAAGGGCACATAAATACGCCGTAGGTGCACACGCCGCAGGTGCAAGTCTTAGCCTTAAATATGTCCCTACGGTGAAATATTTGCCCCTACGGCTTAATGCGTAAGTCTACTTGTCCCTACGGATTTCACCGTAGGGACAACATATTTATTTAATTTATCGGTTTATAAAATAAAATAGTTGCCCCTCCGGAGAAATCCGTAAGGACAAAAATATGCCCCTACGGCTTAAGGCGTAGGTATAGATGTGTAGGGGCAAAATATCAGGTATCCTGATATTTTGTCCCTACGGGTAAATTTGTAGGGGTAAAGCTATGCCCCTACGGATTACTCCGTAGGGACAAGCCTAATCCATGTTACCGAGTCCATAGGGTCAAAATATCAGGTATCCTGATATATTGCCCTACGGATAAATGTGTAGGGGCAAAGTTGGACCCTACGGATTAAACGGTAGGTGCAATATTTGTACCTACGGATTAATCCGTAGGGACATATTATCAGGTTTTTTTATAAAAAAAAGGGCTGCATGTTTTTTCCTCGCCCTGTGCACAATAATATATACATCATATATGAAAGTAATCAACAAGCAGAATATATACGGCAATATTCATAATCAACATCTCACGCATAATATATAAAAGAAATCAACAAGCAGAATATGATATCAATCTAAATCAATATGAACACCACCAATATCGTCCAAAATATATATAATATGTATCATATAAGTAAATACATGTTTAAAATATAAAAATCAAAAAGCTACCCTAGCTCGGTCCAGCTCCACCTCTGATAATCGTCGTAATCTGGCGTATCTGCTCCTCGGATAAACTCTGAGTCAACAACTCGACAATGCGGATGGTGCGGAAGTCTGAGCGGGCTGTGGAGCTGGCCTGCGCAACCGCAGCCGAGATAGTGGCTTGCGGACCCGCAGCTGCGGGAGTCTGAGCGGGCTGTGGAGCTGTAGGAGCCGAAGGAGATGCATGTGGAGCCTCAGCCGAAGTACCCTGTCGCGTCTGTTCAGTTTTGCGTGTAATAAATGAGTAAGAACTGTGTATTAGTCGAATTCGTATCATTATCAGGTTATTGCGAAACCCCAATCTATGAATATTTAGGGACTTAGGCCTCGTTTGGATATCTAGTTTGGAAAACCGTAGTTTATTTTAATTACACAGTTCTATGTATATATGATTAATCAAAGCTAAGTCTGTTCCCCGCCGAAAGACGCGGACGAAGACGCGGCGGGCGTCTCGCCTGAATTTCGAGGCAGATGCTAATTGGTGCTATCCGTCCACCTCTCCGAAAATACCAAGTTGATTTATGGCACCATGCATCGAAGGTTTAAACGGATGCGGCCGATATAGCAGATTTCGTCAGATTCCCCCTCATTTGAGGGGGTTTTGATTGTGGGAACGCTCTTCCCTGCAGGCGCAAGCCCCTGCAGTTAATTACGCTACCGCATCGCAATAACCACTTTCTCCTTCTCCAGATGGTCACTTCGTGTCGTGTGTGTTTGTTTTGTTTTTTGTTGCCCGTGGATTGTATACGGAGACTAATTTATGTTGTCGCCCGTAGGGCGTGGATTAGTCCAAATTCGTATCTTCTTAGATTTGGGTTTGGGGGTTGGGTTTAAGGATACGTTAGCCTTATTTGAGGCTAAGATCAACTTAAACGTTAGTTAAGGATACGTTAGTCTAATTTCTAGACTAAAATCAACTTAACAGGATCGCTTAGATCCAACAAGAAAGTATTCGGCCTCTGTTGTTTAGTTTAGGGACATTGCGGTCGATTACCAGTTTAAGGATATGGTGGTCGATTACCAGTTTAAGAACATGGTGGTCCAAGGTTAAGGACATCATAGTCCGTGGGTTTAAAGGGACCCCACAGTCCAAGGTTAAGGACATCATAGTCCATGGACTTAAGAACCCCACAGTCCAGGTTAAGGACATCGTAGTCCATGGGCTTAAGGACCTCACAGTCCAGGTTAAGGATTTCGTAGTCCGTGAGTTTAAGGACCCCACAATCCAGTTTAAAGACGTCATAGTCTATAAGATGTATGGTTGTCGGGACCCGTCACCTCTCTGAAGACGTTGAAGGATTACAACAACAAATATCAGAGGAGTAAAGAGATGTACCCTCGAACCGGTGTGAGTTGGTTGAAAGATCTGTAGTCCAATTTGGGACTAAGATCTGTTAAGTATTTATGAGCAGATAGGCTCAAGTAAATATAAGTTGAGAACTTATGGCCAAATATTGGGCTAAGTCCAATTATTGGGCCTTTATTGGGCTTTGCCCTTTTGATTATGTTGAGCATTAGATCTTGGCAAAAAATCTTTTCTTTTGTCTTATATTGAATACAAAGCATTCATCAGAGCTCTGACTCATTAAAGAACAATTTGTGTTCAGTCAGCGCAACCTATGGTGCGCTAGGCGCTTTGCGCCAATGCAGTGTGCTTCTGCCACGTGGCGCACATGTAAGGGACAAGTGTTGTGCTCTGCGCTAGGCGCTAGATGATGAGCGCAGATGCCTGTTTGTGAGCGCTGAGCACTGGTCCATGAGCGCATTGCGCTTTTAATTTAATGGCGCACACGTGAGTGACACGTGGTGCGCTTGGCGCTGAGCGTCAGCCCATGAGCGCAGTGCGCTGTTTCAGAAGCGCAAAGCGCATGTTGTATACGTGGTTGACACGTGGCATGTTTTGGCGCTGAGCGCCGGTCCAAGGAGCGCAAAAGCGCAGTTCATGAGTGCAAGGCACTTTCCAATAGCGCAAAGCGTATTTGATCAAATTTATGATCAGAGAACAAGTTTATGTTCTTTTTAAAGGAGGTTTTGCCTCAAGATTCAAGAACAAAAGTTGTTATTTATAAAAAGACGCTGCCTTTATAGATCAATGATCTGTGAGTGAAGTAAATACTTCTTTTTGTTTTTATGATGAGATCTTTTGATCTCTTTTTTATCAAAGACCTTGGTCTTTATAGATCTATGATCATTTTTAGAAGATAGTTCTTCTTTTCATGAGATGATTTCATTTCTGTGTTCAAGAATTATGTTCTTTACCTTGAAGAAATGATCTTCTTTTGCTAAAAGCTTGCTTTTCTTTCTTTGAGTTTTCTCAAAATTTGAAGGGGGGTTTCTCTATCTCAGACTTGAAGTCTTGGGGCCTTTATATAGGGCAAGTTGATTTGTTAAATCAGTTAAAGAGATCTTTCTCTGATTGATTTGGGGATATTTCCCACCGTTGGATCTTTGATCCTAGGGCTTCTGTTTTACAGAAGGCAATCTTCTTGTTTTTAACAAGATCGAGAAATCTTTCCATAACAGAATTTTAATTCTGATTAATTAATGATTTATCATTATTATTAGATCTTTTGATCTAAGGGTAGGGAACTTTTAATTCCAGCGCTAGCGCACCCGTGCTTTGCACGTGGTGCGCTGCTCAGAGCGCAGCGCATTTTGCGCTAGCGCACTTTGCGCTTGCGCACCTGTGTTTGACATGTGGTGCGCTGCTCAAAGCGCAGCGTAGCCTGCGCTAGCGCACACGTGCTTTGCACGTGACGTGCTGTTTAGGGCTCAGCGCACTTGGCGCTGCATCTGAAGCGTTGCTTCACAATGTTTTAACTCTTGGTTTTGAGGCATTTGTTACATTCTTTGCATGTGGAGTTTTTCCCTTCATTTTTTATTTTATTATTATTTTTTTAGAAGGGAGCAGGTTGTGAGCCAAAATTTTGGCGGGAACAAATGCCCCCTACTACTTTGCCCACGTAAGTATGTACGCGGGTGAAGTAGTGCAGAGTTACGCATAGCCACAGAATTAAGGGCTTAGGAGACAAGTTTAGGGTCCTTATAGCCTAAGACTTTCTTTGTCTTCATAAGCCGTAAGGGTCTCAAGAAGGTTTTTCTCCTTACGAGTCGAGAGGATCTCGTAGGTGCAAATTCTCCCTAGAAATCGTGAGGATTTCTAAGTGTTCATTACCTCCGTGAGTCGTAAGGATCTCACTCGTGTATTTTTCCTTACGAATCATGAGGACCCGTAAGTAGCTTCTTCACTTCAGCGGCGAATGTGGGTTTGGCAAATGTGGCCCATTAATGGTAGATGACATTTCATCCCGAACTCTTTAAAAGGTAGCGATGGCTTAGGAAGCAGGTTCAGTTCTGCTACCTAAGACTTTTCAACTTCATGAGCCGTGATGGTCTCATGAAGACTTTTCTCACTACGACTCGAGAGGATCTCGTAGGTGTATTTTCTCCTTAGGAATCGTGAGGATTCCCAAGTGTGCTTTCTCTTGAGAGTCGTAAGGATCTCACAAGAGAATTTTCCCTCTTACAAGTCGAGAGGATCCGTAAGCGGTTGTTTCCCTCCTTGTCGAGATTCGACTTTGGAGAGTGTGGCCCGTGAATAGTATGCAAGAGTCCGTTTTGGACTGACCTGCAGGGCCCAAGTGCTTAGGAAACAGGTCCTTATCCCCATTGCCTAAGGCTTTTTCCTACGAGTCGAGAAGTTCTCCCAAAGACACTAATTTCCTCACGAGTCGAGGCGAATCGAGCAGTTCTTGCAAGAATATCCTAACGTCACAGTTAACCTCTGCTCTTTACGACAGAGGTCCGTTAGGGTCTGTGGTACTAGGGTTTTGTCCGTCGTACCGTCGCGTTGGCTGATGTATTCCTCGATGGGCAATCTTGCTGTTCGAGTAGCCTTGTGACTGTCGTGTCTCTGATCCCTTCGGGGGCTGGACAAGACGTCTTCAAGCAATCCTCCTAAGCAGTTTGACCGTCGGAAGAGCAAGCGTTAGGAATTTTACCATGCCGCTTTTTACTTGAGGTTAGGCTCATTTTGGAGAGCCCCGATGAGTCATAACCACTCCGCGCTGGTGTGGAATAATCTCCGATAGTCCTTCAGGTTTTATATGAGTTGCCGTCATGACCCTGAAGCTAGGAATTTGGCCTTCGCTTCGTTTGCTGGCATCACGTCTGCTATATCGGGACGAATGTCGCGGTTGTCTCTAGGTTGCTGGTGAACCGTCGAGGTTTGGAACTAGGGATTTTGCCGTAGCTCCGTTGTTTGATTGTCGCGTCTGAATCCTGCTGGAGGAAGAATGCTGTGGTGGCATCTCGTCTGCTGTATCGAAACGAACGTCGAGATGGTGACCACTCCGCGCTGGTGTGAGATGATCTCCGATGGTCTTTCAGGTTTTATATGAGTTGCCGTCAAGACCCTGAAGGTAGGAATTTGGTCTTCGCTTCGTTTGCTTTGGCGTGTCCGAATCCTGTTGGAAGAAGGACGCTGTAGTGATATCTCGTCTGCTGTATTGAGACGAACGTCGAGGCGGTGACCACTCCGCGCTGGTGTCATCTCTGATAGTCTTTCAGGTTTTATATGAGTTGCCGTCAAGACCATGAAGCTAGGAATTTGGCCTTTGCTTCGTTTCGTTTCGACCGTGAGGTCTTTCGTTGACGTTGCATCTGCATCCTGCTGGATTGCGAAGGAACGCCGTTGTTGACATTGCGTCTGGTGTAGCGAGACGAATGCTGAGGTGGAGCTGGGATTTTGTCGTCACTCCGTTTTGTTTCGACCGTGAGGTCTTTTATTGACGTTGCATCTGCATCCTGCCGGACTGCGAAGGAACGCCGTTGTTGACATTGCGTCTGGTGTAACGAGACGAATGCTGTGGTGGAGTTGGGATTTTTCCGTCACTCCACTTTGTTTCGACCGGGAGGTCTATTATTGACGTTGCGTCTGCATCCTGCTGGACTGCGAAGGAGCGCCGTTGACATTGCGTCTGCAATATTGCGACGATTGTCTAGATTGTCTCTAGGTTGTCTATGAATCGTCGAGATTTGGAAATAGGGACTATGCCGTGGCTCCGTTTGGTGATGTTGCATCTGAGTCCTGCTGGAATGAGGAGGAACGCTGTCGTGGGTCTCTAGGCTGAAGATGTGGCCGTCGAGACTTGGAACTAGGTACTTTGCCATGGCTCCGTTGTTTTGACCGTGAGATCTTTTGTTGACGTTGTATCTGCATCCTGCTGGACTTGCAGGAACGCTGTTGTGGGTCTCCAGGCTGTAGATGTAGCCGTCGAGATTTGGCTCTTCTTCTGATGGAACCTGGTTGGATGATATGATTCCCTCTTTGTTTGTGCCCCTGAATTGTATACAGGGATTGATGTGATATCACCTGTAGGGCATAAATTTTATTTATATTATTATTTTTTTTTCTTTCCGCGATGCTCTATCATTTCAGCTTTTATATCAAGAAGGTCGCGATTGCCCAATCATTTCGGCTATTTTTCTTGGCGTCCAATCATTTCGGCTATTTATTTTATTTTTACTCACTGCTTTTTATTGCGAGTTGCCCAACCATTTCGGCTATTTTGCATGCATACATTTTACTTGCTGATTTTGTTGCAAGTTGCCCCATCATTTCGGCTATTTCGTATGCATGTGTGGCTCGCTAGCTTCTTGCTGCAAGCTTGGAATTAGACACCGATTTCGGCAACAGCACCGCTATAACTGGGATATTGCCAGGAGCGAATCATCATTTGCCCCCGTCGATGTCGAACAAAGGTGACTTAGCGAACAGGGTTAGGATCCTGTCGACTAAGGCTTTTGGCTTCATGAGCCGTAAGGGTCTCATAAAGGTATTTCTCCCTGCGAGTCGTGAGGATCTCGTAGGTGCGTTTTCTTCTTAAGAATCGTGAGGATTCTTAAATGTGTGGTCTCTTATAAGTCGTAAGGATCTTATAAGAGTGTTTTCTCCTTATAAGTCGAGAGGGCTTACAAGGGTTGTTCACCATGTAGACATATCCCTAGTCACGGATGGGACTTTGTTAGGGAAATGTTTATTCGCGCCCGTGGATTGTATACAAGGGTCAATATTGGGCCGTTTGTAGGGCAATATTGGAGGTTGCGGTAGCTTCTTAAGAACAAGTTCAGATCCCTGTAGCTTAAGACTTTTGAATCTTATGAGCCGTGAGGGTCCCATAAGAGGGTTCTCCTTACGAGTCGTGAGGATCTCGCAAGTGTAATTTCTTCTTAGGAATCGTGAGGATCCCTAAGTGTGTTGCTCTCTTGTGAGTCGTAAGGATCTCACGCAGGTGGTTTCTCCTTACGAAGTCGAGAGGACCTTGCAAGTGTCTTCTAACGAGATTGTGCCCTTTCGGGTTTTCACAAAACTCGCCGGTAGCCCTGCTGTTTTTACTCATGGAACCCTCTCGGGTTTTCATCCGTGCCTTCTTCGCTTATGGACATACCGTTTTTTTATTCTAACGAGGTTGTGCCCTTTCGGGTTTTCACAAAACTCGCCGGTAGCCCTGCTGTTTTTACTCACGGAGCCTTTTCGGGTTTTCATCCGTGCCCATTTTGCTTATGGACATACCGTTTTCTTTTTTTTTTCTTTTTTCTTTTTCTTTTTATTTTTTTACCACGTCAGCCTGAGGATGCCGTGGGTTGGTAGTAGTTTAACGACGTTTCGGTCATAAGTCAACGTACGATTACGCAGCTAGATTTTCCCGCAAATCTTCGCATGTTTTGTGTCGGAGGTGGATTCCTTGAAGAGAGGGCTGAGAGCGATTTCTTCGTCAGAGTCGCTTCCAAAGGTGATAACTTGCGATCCCTTGGTGTCGGCTATGTGACAGTTGCCAGCAGCTCTTTCGCGCTCATCTGTCGTGCTTTTCTGTTTCCGACGAGTCTTGTGCTTCACTCGTTGAACGTGTCGTCGATGGGCAACATATCCCTGCCACCAGGTTTTAAAGGCTATGCACTCCTCGGTAAGGTGTGCAATTCTTTGATGGTATAGGCAGAAGTTAGGATGTATGTCCGCTTCATCAAGACGCATATTGTCAGGGGAATTTCCTTTGAAAGAGGGCAACTTCATTCCTATTGCCAGGGCCCTAGCGAATCGTTTCTTTACTTTAAGCTTGCTTTTGCTGGCGATAGGGATGCTTTGCTCCAGTTGGGGTGTCTCGACCTTCTCCTCCAGTCGTCGGCGTTTGGCTTTTTCGAATATAGCCATTTCACGCTCTCGATTGGCTTTGCTTTTCTGACGGGCTTCGTTCAATAGCAAGTCGATCATCTCGTCAGACACTTCCAAGGGTTTCGGCTTCGATCCTGCCCCCAGCTCTTTTGTGCTGTCTTCTATCGCCGAGTGCGTTTCTTCATTAGTTAATGCCGAATGAGAGATCATGTGGTAACTTACCACATAGTTCTCGGATTCTTTTGACGAGTCATCCCTGTCGTTATTATCGTCATCTCCGTTTTCAAGGATATTGTTGAGAAATACTTGGATTGTAACCGGGGTCCGCGCCTTCTGGTTGTATTCTTCTAGAGCATCAATCTGTTTTTGCAGGTCTGTACGCTTGTTATCAAGCTTCACTGGCTTTTGGGTCTTTTTCTTCTTTTTCGAAGACTTTGACGGTTGGGTGTGAGCGCTTTGACTATCACCACCAATTTTTGTAGTTGGGCGCGGTCTCAGCATTCCCTCGACGATCTTGGGTTCCAGTGGATTTTTCCACCTGATTGCCGGGCACGTTTGGAGATCCTTCAGCATTCTTTTTGTCTTTGCCGAAAGAACAACTTCCCATGGGGCTTCCCTTATGAATGAGCATGATGCCCCCGGCATGTCCACTTTTTTAGGGGCGTGAGGTTGTGGCGGGTTCACCTTCCAGTTTTCGGATAATGCGAACTTGCCTTATTGGTATTGGTCTTCAATCTAGCCTTTGAAGACGAAGCAATCTTCGATTGGATGGCTTACTGCTTGGTGGTAAGGGCAGTAATTAGGATTGTTAATATCACCTGGCTGCAACGGACGTTTTGGATCCGGCAAATTTATGAGTCTGTTGCGCATTGCCAGCTCGAACAGTCTCCTCGTTTTATCTTGGGGAAACGAGTAAGGATGTCCTAGTCTCTCCTCGAGGGATGGGCGAGGACGCATATTGTTTTAGTGAACAACCGGCTTTAAGTTGCTCGGCTGTTGTTGAGTATTGGCGAAGAAAGTTGCTTTTCCTTTCCCTTTTTCATTTCGAGAGTCCGTCTTTGGAGGAGATGGTCTATGACCCATCTGGTCCAGTTGGGCCAGCTTGTCAATCAAGGCCTGGAACGTGGTCGGCTTGAAGAACATCATGAATTGGGAGATAGTCGACTGAGGGTCAAGGGTTCACATGAACATGCCCACGGCAGAAGCTTCTTCGATGCGTTGTTCGCATCTCGACCATAGGTTCTGCCACCGGATTGCATACTGCACCCACGTCTCTCCCGGCTTTACTCTGGCGTTGATCAATGCCGTGATCGGGGTGCGTTCACTGGCGCTTGCGAACCATTGAGTGAATAGAAACTCCATTTCTGTAAACGTTTTGATGGAGTCGTCGGGAAGTTCAGAATACCACTCGAATGCTGTCTCCGACAAGCTACCAAAGAATTGGCGAAGCAGCAGTTTGTCGTCACCTCCGGTGTTGCCGCAGAGAGCCCTGAACTGAGCGACATGTTGATGGGGATTGCCCCTCCCCTTGTACACATGGAATTTAGGAATCGTGTATCCTGGCGGGTACTTTATTTGATCATACCAACCTGGGTAGGGCCGTCCAGTTCTGACGACTTGGCCAGCCGCTTCATTCGCCTGGTGAGTTCGTATTTGCTGAGCAATGTAGTCATCCAGAGCGGCCTTGGAAATGGTTTTCTCTTTGGTTGCTGAAAGAGCCAGAGGGGGGTTCGATGTCTCCCCTCTGTCGTCTTCAATGATGATCGGAGGGTCTTCAGCTGGAGGTTCCGGCTGTAACATCATCCCAGCCATGTCTTGGAACAAGAGAGCCATTCGTTTTATATTGGTTGCCTATTCCGCAGCCTCTTTTTCTTTCCTCTCGAGCATTCTTCGGAGGAACTCGGTGTCAGTTTCTTGTTCCCGACGCTGCTCCGAGGTCTCTGGATTTTCTTTTGGCCCAGTGAGTGCGGCCATTGCAGTCAGCATCTCCTGAAGCTTCTGCTGTTGTTGTTCCTGAGCCTTGGTCATTGATCGCATAAGCGGTCGATGACCTGTGGAGATATGGCTATCCTCTTTTCCGGATGCTATATAGACGGTATGCACCACCATCCTCCTAGACTTAGGGCGTTTAGGTTCAGTGGTCTTGCGATTCGTCGCAGACTCAGGGATTTTCTCTGGCATTCTCCTCTTATAAGCGGTCGAAGTTGAGGGGGCCGTTGCAGTGGGCACCCAAGTAGCTGTCGCCTTTTGTGGCTTGACAGGATGGTCCTCTTCTCGCTGAACTTTCACCTTTTTCTGTCGGCGAGAGTAATCTTGATCAATTACCGAGTCCTGAACCTGTCGCCAAACTTTGTAAATTTTAGAGGACAGCCGCTGAGGGGGCTGCTCTAGCTTCACCTTAGTAGCGTTCTCCACGGATGGAGGAGACCACTTCAGCGTGGCAGTCGGGGAGTTCTTGCGAACCCTCCTAAGCTGTTCAAAACTATTCCCAGTTGGAACAGCAGCATTGATTTCCACCATGGGAGCTGGCGGAGTTAGCCCACAGGGGGAGTTGCCCCCGGCCTTCCTTACTCGGCGCCAGTGGCGACGTCGAGCATGTCGTGCGGATGGGATTGTCTCAGCTGTAGGGGTGGTCTCGTCATATCCCCTGTTCTGGTGTGGCGCCGCTGGTACCAGCCTCTTGAAGACCGACGTCCGTTGAGTAGCGGTATCCAATCTGTCAAAAACAGATTTTTGAGCAGGAACGGGATCCGGAGTGGGAGCCGGAACAGTCAATTTTGTAAAGACAGACCCTTTGGCAGGAGAAGCCGCCTTGACGAGTTCAGGAGCAGGGATGGCTATCCTCTTCGGAATAACCTGTTCTGGAATTGCGGGCTTCATCATGGGCCCACATGAACTTTGGCCCGATCTGGCGAAGACTAAGGCGCTGGAGCTGGACGACCCGTTGAGAGGGGCCGCAGTAGTTGTAAGCCGATCAAAGACCGACTTTTTGGGAGTTTCCTGAGTTGGTATAGGGGCGCTGAAGCTCGTTGGCGGGAGCATGGTCCAGAAAAACAATCCAGTGGTGGCCTGAGTGACCTGTTCCACCGGCATCGTGAACAGGGAGGCCGCTTGGAGCCCGTAAGCTATGCCTTCAGATGAGGCGGAGCGTGAGTTGCAATTGCAGTTGAAACACTTCGCGCAAGTAGACGCCATTGTTTTCTGCACCCAGCAAGACACCAAATCTTAGTACCTCGAACCCAAGGGTAACCATATCAAACCGTGATTCGTTCGCGAACACGACACACGAAGTGTGGAGTGGAAAGAGGAAAAGGTCCCACCGGGCGTGCCAGAAGCTGTTCCCTGCCAAAAGACGCGGACGAAGACGCGGCGGGAGTCTCGCCTGAATTTCGGGGCAGATGCTAATTGGTGCTATCCGTCCACCTCTCCGAAGATGCCAAGTTGATTTATGGCACCATGCATCGAAGGTTTAAACGGATGCGGCCGATGTAGCAGACTTCGTCAGATTCCCCCTCGTTTGAGGGGGGTTTTATTGTGGGGACGCTCTTCCCTGCAGGCGCAAGCCCCTGCAGTTAATTACGCTACCGCATCGCAGTAACCACTTTCTCCTTCTCCAGATGGTCACTTCGTGTCGTGTGTGTTTGTTTTGTTTTTGGTTGCCCGTGGATTGTATACGGAGACTAATTTATGTTGTTGCCCGTAGGGCGTGGATTAGTCCAAATCCGTATCTTCTTAGATTTGGGTTTGGGGGTTGGGTTTAAGGATACGTTAGCCTTATTTGAGATTAAGATCAACTTAAACGTTAGTTAAGGATACGTTAGTCTAATTTCTAGACTAAGATCAACTTAACAGGATCATTTAGATCCAATAAGAAAGCATTTGGCATCTGTTGTTTAATTTAGGGACATTGCGGTCGATTACCAGTTTAAGGACATGGTGGTCGATTACCAGTTCAAGGACATGGTGGTCCAAGGTTAAGGACATCATAGTTCGTGGGTTTAAAGGGACCCCACAGTCCAAGGTTAAGGACATCATAGTCCTTAGGCTTAAGGACCCCACAGTCCAGGTTAAGGACATCGTAGTCCATGGCCTTAAGGACCCTACAGTCCAGGTTAAGGGCATCGTAGTTCATGGGCTTAAGGACCCCACAGTCCAGGCTAAGGACATCATAGTCCGTGAGTTTAAGGACCCCACAATCCAGTTTAAAGACGTCATAGTCCATAAGATGTATGGTTGTCGGGACCCGTCACCTCTCTGAAGACGTTGAAGGATTACAACGACAAATATCAGAGGAGTAAAGAGATATACCCTCGAACCGGTGTGAGTTGGTTGAAAGATCTGTAGTCCAATTTGGGACTAAGATCTGTTAAGTATTCATGAGCAGATAGGCTCAAGTAAATATAAGTTGAGGACTTATGGCCAAATATTGGGCTAAGTCCAATTATTTAGCTTTTATTTTGGCTTGGCCCTTTTGATAATGTTGAGCATTAGATCTTGGCAAAAATTCTTTTCTTTCGTCTTATATTGAATGCAAAGCATTCATCAGAGCTTTGGCTCATTAAAGAACAATTTGTGTTCTGTCAGCGCAACCTATGGTGCGCTAGGCGCTTTGCGCCAATGCAGTGTGCTTCTGCCATGTGGCGCACATGTAAGGGACAAGTGTTGCGCTCTGCGCTAGGCACCAGATGATGAGCGCAGATGCCTGTTTGTGAGCGCTGAGCGCTGGTCCGTGAGCGCTGAGCGCATTGCGCTTTTAATTTAATGGCGCACACGTGAGTGACACGTGGTGCGCTTGGCGCTGAGCGCCAGCCCATGAGCGCAGTGCGCTGTTTCAGAAGCGCAAAGCGCAAGTTGTATACGTGGTTGACACGTGGCATGTTTTGGCGCTGAGCGCCGGTCCAAGGAGCGCAAAAGTATAGTTCATGAGTGCAAGGCACTTTCCAATAGCGCAAAGCGCATTTGATCAAATTTATGATCAGAGAATAATTTTATGTTCTTTTTAAAGGAGGATTTGCCTCAAGATTCAAGAACAAAAGTTCTTATTTATAAAAAGGCGCTTCCTTTGTAGATCAATGATCTGTGAATAAAGTAAATACTTCTTTTTGTTTTTATGATGAGATCTTTTGATTTCTTTTTTATCAAAGACCTTGGTCCTTGTAGATCTATGATCTTTTTTAGAAGATAGTTCTTCTTTTCATGAGATGATTTCATCTCTGTGTTCAAGAATCATGTTCTTTACCTTGAAGAAATGATCTTCTTTTGCTAAAATCTTGCTTTTCTTTCTTTGAGATTTCTCAAAGTTTGTAGGGGGGTTTCTCTATCTCAGACTTGAAGTCTTGGGGCCTTTATATAGGGCAAGTTGATTTGTTAAATCAGTTAAAGAGATCTTTCTCTGATTGATTTGGGGATATTTCCCACCGTTGGATCTTTGATCCTAGGGCTTCTGTTTTACAGAAGGCAATCTTCTTGTTTTTAACAAGATTGAGAAATCTTTCCATAACAGAATTTTAATTCTGATTAATTAATGATTTATCATTATTATTAGATCTTTTGATCTAAGGGTAGGGAATTTTTAATTCCAGCTCTAGCGCACCCGTGCTTTGCACGTGGTGCGCTGCTCATAGCGCAGTGCAGCCTGCGCTAGCGCACACGTGCTTTGCATATGGCGCGCTATTTAAGGCTCAGCGCACTTGGCGCTGCATCTGAAGCGTTACTTCACAATATTTTAACTCTTGGTTTTGAAGCATTTGTTACATTCTTTGCATGTGGAGTTTTTCCCTTCATTTTTTATTTTATTATTATTTTTTTATTAGGGAGCAGGTTGTGAGCCAAAATTTTGGCGGGAACAAAGTCTACAACCAAATAAGCTCAGGCTACGTACTAATATTGGATATGTTGCTATATATAATATGGCATAATATTTTACTATTAACTAGTATACATACCATCATCTCCTTCAACTCTTGGACAGTGGCCTTCAAGGTGTCAAGTTCTTGCTCTAGACGTCGCTCACGGGAGATAGAGGAAGTAACCGCCGGAGTGGAGTCCAACCTTATATGGGCCCTACTAGGACTCAGTCCCCGGCCTCTCTCCCAACCTCCGTGGTGCCCTCCGTGTGCGCCGTCTAGGACGGGGGTCAGCAGCATCGGATCGTTCTATCCAGTAAAATCGATCCCCGATGCCTCGGCCTGCTCAACCACCCGCTCCTACACCCACATTAACCAGTAAAATATAAGTATATCATTTAAATTTGAACTTTTCAAAACAAAAATTTCAAATAGGGGTTGAATAAATATTAGCACTTACGCAATACTCCTGGGTAGCAGTGTCGGGATATCGAAGCTCGTCCGTGGCGGGATCTGTCGAGGTGCCGTGGACGGTAAGATACGCGGACAGCACGCTCTGTGTACCGCCCTGCGCCAGGGTCTGATCTCTCTGCAATTCGCCAAAAATTTATATTTATTATAAAATAACTCTTAAGTTCACATTATATTAAAATAGATCTATTGTAATTTACCGATACCTCCATGGCACGAGTAATATTCCTCGAGCCACCTGTATAAGTTAGGAGACTCCTCTTTGCCGACTTCCTATTCTCTTTATTTTGATCCGCGTGTTTCTGCACAACACATTCAGATTTAGTTTTCTAATTAAGCAACACAAAAAAATAAATTATATACTAAACAATGAATTACATTTAAAATACATACCTGTTTGCACTGAGAGTCAAAATATTGGCACAATAGAGGCCATGTATCTACGTCGACTCTCGCAAAGGCCGGAGTATGTAGGAAGGCCGCTCTCTCTGCCTCGGGGGTCGCCATCCACAGGGAATAACAGTTGATCTTCAGCTCGTTTCTATTGAATCAGACCTTCGATTGCATGTTCTTCATCGGGCCATGGTACAGAGCGTGAAAATCGAGCACCCTCCCAGGGTGATCAAGGTCGGGTACAGGCTGAAAATCGTAATCCAACTGCAAATACAAAAAACAATGTTATTAAATTGCAAGTGTTAATAATAAATATATTGGATAAATCAAATGAAAATATATATTAAAACCCGAGCCTGATCCCAGAAGAGGGCGAATGAGCGCCGGTGCTGGTCGCCCCACTCAACGTGAAGTGGATACTTCTTCATGAGGCGGCTCTCATCCCCCATATACCGGCTGAAACTCTCGGCATAATCGCCGGTATAGCGATAATCAGGGGTAAAGAAGAGGGGGAACGCTGCCTCCCCCTGGCTCTGTCGGACCTCAGCCTGTGAGACCGATTCGGGCCTCGAGTCCCCCTCTTGGGATGGGGATGCCCCGCGTCTACAAGAAATATCAAGACAATCAATATTAAGACAAAGTAGTATTAAAAAATCAAGATTTAACGAAAATTGAAGTGTGATATATACCTCCGGCGACAGAAGCACGAGCCTGGGCCCGGGCAGCAGCACGAGCGGGGCGATAGTTCCTCCGGTGAGGAACAGCCGGTGACCCGGACGTGGACGCATCCTCTCCAACTAGAAAATAAATATCGATATAATTACATGAATATTTAAAGGATATGTAAAATGAATAAATATTTTATATTTATTCATACAAACCTGCAGACTGAGCGGAGGGTATGGAAGTGATGGGAGTGGCCCCTGCACCAGGAGTGCCCCCTGCACCAGACGTGGACGCACCACCTATAATTAGACAATCAAACATTGACTATATAAGTAATTACAAAAAGAATGCGTATATCAATAATATAACATTCTAAATCAACATGTATATACTATAGGATATATAAACATACCCGCAGGTGCGGTGGTGGGCTCTGCCCCTGATGTAAGTACGTAAGAGCAAAAAGAATGTATGTATATATATGATATAGCATTCTAAATCAATATACATGCACTATATGATATATAAACATACCTGGAGGTGCGGGAGTGGCCTCTGTCCCTGATGTGGACGCACCAACAGCTAGACAATCAAACATTGACTGTGTAAGTAATTTTGACATGAATATGCATGTATATCTATAATATTACATTCAAAATGAATAGGGGTGTAACATACCTGGAGGTGCGGGAGTGGCCTCTGTCCCTGATGTGGACGCACCACCACCAACTAGACAATCAAACATTGACTATGTAAGTAATTTTGACATGAATATGCATGTATAACTATAATAGATATTACATTCAAAATGAATATGCGTGCAATATACCTGGAGGTGTGGCTAAGTCCACACGGAAGGAGGCATCCGAAGGGGTCTCCGATCGGGGTGCAAGACCGGCCCTCTGAATCTTCCTACGCAGCTCTCCGGGCGGCAGAATCGCTCTGCCTCTGCCTCTGCCGGTGCCACGGCTGGAGCTCCTGCCGCCCCTCGCTGCTCCCGTCGTCGTCATCAAATCTAGATAAAACGGTTCGTGTACGTATTAGAAAATCATTACATGTGCATGCTATATATGTATAGATCGTAAAATTTGAAGTAATAATATAACATTACTGATAATCTTTTTCGTTTCATGGATGCATTAGACATATCTAGTTGGATTTCATCATCGATATCATTTCTAACCCACGTAACTTTATGATCGGCCGAAGACAACCCGTCTTTCGAAATAGACAGTCGGAGCACTCTAAGTCTTCTCTTTTCTTCATCCTCATCGCTGTCCTCGAATTATAGGGTATCATAAACATCCCTGGGTTTCCAACGGCATACGATGCTCCATCCCGGATGCTTCAAACACTGTGAGTAGTATATTTGGAACGCTTGGTTCGGAAAGATAAACGGATCTTCCTGACCGTAAAATCGAAGTGTGTTCACACTGGTCAATCCACATTCATCTTTACAAGTCCCAAGATTGCTTCTCCACTTATCCGTATTGGTTCGTGTATCGTACCAAGTACACTGAAATATATAAAAGGGTTCTGATCGTCCGGGATATTGGATGACGAGTATACAATTTAAGTATCCATAATAAATCACACTATCCGATCCTATCGTCGCAATCCCACTATTCTGAGTGGTTCTAGCTGTTTCTATATTCTTAACTTCGAATTTGTATCCAAGGACACCGAATCCTTTATAATATGCAACCTCCATACTAGGAAACTGAGCTAAATATCTTGAGTCACTCTCTAATGATGCAGACAAGTTCGGATCGTGGATCTAACAAAACAAATTTTACGACAAATACATAACGATATAAGTTTAGATTGAAACTGATAGCAATAACATATTATTCGAATAACTTACATGATCTGCAACCTAATCGCAAAAATTATCCTGATGATATTTTTCCAATCGTTCATCGTTCCAATCAGAATGCCCTTTACGTACCTCGTTAAAATGAATTCTGTTCTCGATAATAAATTATGACATTAATATTATATCATTTCATACATACAAATACAAATATAACAATTAATACAAAAAAACATACTCTCTAATTTTTTCAAGACATGCGCTATTGAGGAGAATAAACCGGTATATCTTGTTGATAAACATAGTGTTTACCCTCTTATAATCGGCTTTATCATATGGCCCGTCCTGAATTCTTCGAGGCCGGTTAAGTCTCATCTCAATGTTCTCGTCCAGATAGCGGGAACAAAATATGGTTGCTTCATCTAGAAGATAATCTTGCATGATAGAACCCTCTGATTGATTTCTATTGCGTATATACTTTTTAAGAGTGTAGAGATACCTAAACAAAAATATGTTAAATAAATAAATACGGGCATACAGGATAATATTAATTTTACTAATTGCGCGAAACGAAAAATTCCACGTACCTCTCGACAGGATACATCCATCGATATTGTACCGGTCCGGCTAACTTAGTCTCAGTTGTAAGATAAACCGTCAGGTGTATTATGATATCGAAGAATGACGGTGGGAAAATACGCTCAAACTTGCAAAGTATCAACGCAATAGAATTTTCTAGTTTCTCCAGCATCACAATATCCAGTGTTTTAGCGCATAATTCTCTGAAAAAACAACATAGGTCATTGATTATTAGACCAGCAGATTCAGAGAGGGAAGTCCTGAGGGCTAATGGGAGAAGGTGCTCCATAATAATATGTTGATCATGACTTTTTAGCCCATCGATCTTGCCTTTCACAATTTTTATTTTCTTGCTGAATGATCCTGAGAAACCTATAGGAACTTTCAAATCATGCAACACCTGCAGGAATCTTTTTTTCTCCGGGTGTGACATATGATAAGCGGCATTGGGAAGTACAAACTTGCACGGTTTACCCGCTACCGGTTTAGAATGCAATTCACTTCTAATTCCCCAGTCCTGTAGATCCATCCGAGCATTAAGGTTGTCTTTCGATTTCCCGTCTTTACAAAGAAGCAAGTTGAGTGCGTACTCGGATACTCCCTTCTCTATGTGCATGACGTCTAGACAATGATGCACTAAATTTGTTGACCAGTACGGAAGCTCGAAGAAAATGCTTAACTTGTTCCAGAATGGCGGTTTGACCTGTTTTGTCGGATCTATCCCGAAGGTTACATTATTGTAACCATTCCACTGAGCAGTCACGTTCTCTCCGGACAATGGGGCTGGAGGTCCACGAAGCTCCTGATGACCATCAAAGTGAATATCGTCTAACCTGTAGGGGTGGTCTAAAGGTAGGAAACGTCGATGGCCGCAATAACAAACCTTCCTGCTAAAATTCAAGAATTTCGATGTTGTATGTTGATGGCAATGAGGACATGCTTTATGACCATATACGGAACAACCTGATAGCATTCCATACGCAGGAAATTCATTAATTGTCCACATTAAAGCTGCACGCAGTATGAAGGTTGTATTTTTATTTGCATCGTAAGTGTCTACACCATCAATGAACAAAGATTTTAACTCCTCGATCAGAGGTCGGAGATAGACGTCGATATTGTTTCCCAGTGAGTTTGGTCCGTCGATAAGAAGAGGCATCATAAAGTATGATTGGTCCATAGCCAACCAAGACGAAAGATTATAAACTATCATTACAACGGGCCATGTGCTGTGGCTTCCAGCCATATAGTTGAATGGGCAGAAGCCATCACTAGCCAGTCCGAAGCTGACATTGCGAGGATCGCTACTGAATATTGCGTGCCTCCTATCGAAATCTTTCCATGCCAGTGAATCTTTTAGATAACTCATTTTTCCATCTTCACTTGGAGGAGCACGGTGATGCCAAATCATTGCCTCGGCTATTTTCTTGCACCTGAATAGCCTCTGCAGCCTCTGTGTTATGGGAAAGTATCGTGCTATCTTGAGAGGTATATCGGATTTCTTATCAGAATCTTTCGGCTTATACCTGGCCTCTCCGCATGTTGGACACTCTTTTAAGTCTGAATTCTCTTTCCGGTACAACACGCAATTTTTAGGACATACTTGAATCTTCTCACACTTCACACCCAAATCAGACATCATCTTCTGGGCTCCGTACCAGCTGTCGGGCACATTATTTCCCGGGGGCATAGAATCTTTCGAGAATGAAAGAAGTATTGTGAATGATTTGTTACTTCATCCATTTAGGCACTTAATCTGGAAAAGTTGGACGAACCAAGAGAGAGTGGAATACTTTGCATTCTCATAAATTAGTTTTCTAGTACCATTCATGAAATTTTCATATTTATCCGCACGCGGTCCTTGACCGGAAGGAATGTCATGTTCGGTACGAATAGATAGGGAGGCCTCTACCATATCCTCTATTTCTTCAGATGGAAAGAAATTACCGTCTTCTTTTTCTGCCGCATTACCATCTTCTACTTCTTCTCCTGCCGTATTATCGTCTTCTCCTTCTTCTTCCGCCGCATTACTGTGTTCTTCTCCTTTCCCGTGATATAGCCAAGTTGTATAAAGTCTAGTAAAACCATGTTTTATGATATGCAGCTCTACCAATTCTACTTTCTGCCAGTACTTATTCTCACATCTATCGCACGGGCAGAGAATCTTCTCTATCACGATCTTATTATGTACGCGTGCAAATTCAATAAAAGCAGCAACTCCTGCGACAAACTTAGGTTGCATATGTTGTTTCCAATCCACATACATCCAGTCCTTAACTCTGACATACTCATGGGCCATGTTAGACCGTATAACATATAAATTGTAGGTTATGATGACTATATTGAGAAATCTAAGAACGGGATGGTTGCTAACAAAGGAGAAAATCCGTGTATATACTTTGTGTGTGCGTTTGTCGTTGAAAAGAATAAATTATCGATAATCAAAGTTAGATTTGAGGATACCCATGTATGAGTTGTATTCTATATATGTGTGTTTCAATTTATGATTTCGCTTAAGCGTAGGGTTGTTAGTGTGTATGTGCTGTGTGTGCGTTTGTTGTGTATTCGTGTTGTATGTGTGTGTTTTGGCTGTCGGGGGTAAGGCTTCTATCCCATTAAGAATGTATAGAGCGGACACCCATTTGCTTGTGTTTTCAACCGTTTCGAGTAAATTTCGGCAGCACCTCCCCGCTGTTCTCCGAGTACACTGTAATAAAATAGATAATCATTTCAAAGTTGTGAAGCAACGTTGAAATGAACATCTAATCTATCTTTGTATACGGAGAACCAGCGGAAAAGTATCGATGAAATATCTCGAAATGGATGAAAACACAAGTGAATGCAGGTGTTTTCTTTATACATTCCTAACTTGTCCACACGGGACAAATCTATCGGTTATCATACGCTTGAATCTTCTCGTCACATAGACTACACGACGGTTGTTAGTACCGAGCTATACCGTCCGATATTTAACAACTTTCGTATAGTTCTATGTCACGACGAACATCGAACGTATGTTAACCGATAGACGGGGACTAAGTGGCGCTTTGAGTTTCATATATGAGTATCGATGAGAATATGAAAGTTTCATATTATCATCGAGTATCATATATTGGTTTTAACTTGAACATCTTGAATCACTCTCTAATGATGCGTTTGTTGTGTATTCGTGTTGTATGTGTGTGTTTCGGATGTCGGGGGTAAGGCTTCTATCTCATTAAGAATGTATAGAGCGGACACCCATTCGCTTGTGCTTTTAACCGTTTCGAGTAAATTTCGGCAGCACCTCCCCGCTGTTCTCCGAGTATACTGTAATAGAATAGATAATCATTTCAAAACTGTGAAACAATGTTGAAATGAACATCTAATCTATCTTTGTACACGGAGAACCAGCGGAAAAGTACCGACGAAATATCTCGAAATGGATGAAAACACAAGTGAATGCAGGTGTTTGCTTTATACATTCCTAACTTGTCCACACGGGACAAATCTATCGGTTATCATATGATTGAATCTTCTCGTCACATAGACTACACGACGGTTGTTAGTACCGAGCTATACCATCTGATATTTAACAACCTTCGTATAGTTCTATGTTACGACGAATATCGAACGTATGTTAACCGATAGACGGGGACTAAGTGGCGCTTTGAGTTTCATATATGAGTATCGATGAGAATATGAAAGTTTCATATTATCATCGAGTATCATATATTGGTTTTAATTTAAACATCTTGAATCACTCTCTAATGATACGTTTGGTGTGTATTCGTATTATATGTGTGTGTTTCGGCTGTCGGGGGTAAGGTTTCTATCCCATTAAGAATGTATAGAGCGGACACCCATTCGCTTGTACTTTCAACCGTTTCGAGTAAATTTCAGCAGCACCTCCCCGTTGTTCTCCGAGTATACTGTAATAGAATAGATAATCATTTCAAAACTGTGAAACAACGTTGAAATGAACATCTAATCTATCTTTGTACACGGAGAACCAGCGGAAAAGTACCGACGAAATATCCCGAAATGGATGAAAACACAAGTGAATGCAGGTGTTTGCTTTATACATTCCTAACTTGTCCACACGGGACAAATCTATCGGTTATTATAGATTGAATCTTCTCGTCACATAGACTACACGACAGTTGTTAGTACCGAGCTATACCGTCCGATATTTAACAACCTTCGTATAGTTCTATGTCACGACGAACATCAAACGTATGTTAAGCGATAGACGGGGACTAAATAGCGCTTTGAGTTTCATATATGAGTATCGATGAGAATATGAAAGTTTCATATTATCATCGAGTATCATATATTGGTTTTAACTTGAACATCTTGAATCACTCTCTAATGATGCGTTTGTTGTGTATTTGTGTTGTATGTGTGTGTTTCGGATGTCGGGGGTAAGGCTTCTATCTCATTAAGAATGTATAGAGCAGACACGCATTCGCTTATGCTTTTAACCGTTTCGAGTAAATTTCGGCAGCACCTCCCCGCTGTTCTCCGAGTACACTGTAATAGAATAGATAATCATTTCAAAACTGTAAAACAACGTTGAAATGAACATCTAATCTATCTTTGTACACGGAGAACCAGCGGAAAAGTACCGACGAAATATCTCGAAATGGATGAAAACACAAGTGAATGCAGGTGTTTGCTTTATACATTCCTAACTTGTCCACACGGGACAAATCTATCGGTTATCATATGATTGAATCTTCTCGTCACATAGACTACACGACGGTTGTTAGTACCGAGCTATACCATATGATATTTAACAATCTTCGTATAGTTCTATGTCACGACGAATATCGAACGTATGTTAACCGATAGACGGGGACTAAGTGGCGCTTTGAGTTTCATATATGAGTATCGATGAGAATATTAAAGTTTCATATTATCATCGAGTATCATATATTGGTTTTAATTTGAACATCTTGAATCACTCTCTAATGATGTGTTTGTTGTGTATTCGTATTGTATGTGTGTGTTTCGGCTGTCGGGGGTAAGTCTTCTATCCCATTAAAAATGTATAGAGCGGACACCCATTCGCTTGTGCTTTCAACCGTTTCGAGTAAATTTCGGCAGCACCTCCCCGCTGTTCTCCGAGTACACTGTAATAGAATAGATAATCATTTCAAAACTGTGAAACAACGTTGAAATGAACATCTAATCTATCTTTGTACATGGAGAACCAGCGGAAAAGTACCGACGAAATATCTTGAAATGGATGAAAACACAAGTGAATGCAGGTGTTTGCTTTATACATTCCTAACTTGTCCACACGGGACAAATCTATCGGTTATCATACGATTGAATCTTCTCGTCACATAGACTACACGACGGTTGTTAGTACCGAGCTATACCGTCCGATATTTAATAACCTTCGTACAGTTCTATGTTACGACGAACAT
Source organism: Agapanthus africanus (assembly GCA_030015575.1). Lineage (NCBI taxonomy): Eukaryota > Viridiplantae > Streptophyta > Magnoliopsida > Asparagales > Amaryllidaceae > Agapanthus > Agapanthus africanus. The sequence continues at coordinate 20,734,733 of CM057348.1, read as the reverse complement.
CGAACGTATGTTAACCGATAGACGAGGACTAAGTGGCGCTTTGAGTTTCATATATGAGTATCGATGAGAATATGAAAGTTTCATATTATCATCGAGTATCATATATTGGTTTTAACTTGAACATCTTGAATCACTCTCTAATGATGCGTTTGTTATGGTTTTACGTTTGCGTTTCAATATTAAGGGTTTGAAATTTCATGTTTAGGGTAAATTTTTCTTGCGTTTACGAAAAAGTTATACGTTTACGTTATCATTGAGTATCCTACTGCAATGAATTAGTGCACCCTAAACCCTAACCCTAAATAACCCAAATGAACCAAATTAACCACAATTATCCATAATCGTTACCCTAACACAAATTATTCCAAACTTAACCCAAATTAACCTAATTAACCTTAATCAACCCAAACTTAACACAATTTACCCAAATTAACCTAATTAACCCCAATCAACCCAAACTTAACCCAATTTACCCAAATTAACCCTAATTAACACCCTAACCCTTTCAAATTATCACTAATTAACCCAAATTATGTTGGAGATAGTGCCCTCAGAGTCAATTATTGGATCACAGGCACGTGATTGCAATGATTGAGGGAGGACCTATGCCGATAGGACAGTCTTACTCAAGATGATAGTATGCTATCTGGTTTATCCTTATCATCGTGTACTGCTTTAGGTGACCTTATAGGTCACTATTGCACGTTGATAGAACCCCTAGGATTCTTGCTTGACTGCCAGCAGTATGAGGGCGATCATATACGTGGGAGCTGGGGTCTACAAGCACATCCTTAAACGGTCCCTAGTCGTGGGAGTTTCGAGACAGGGCATCGATACTCCAGAGTAGACTAGTGTATACAGTCGAGACCCCAACGAGGGGCGGTGGCCGGTCTCACAAGCCACTGGTGTCAGTTGGTTCACCTAAGATGTATACAGGTGCTCATTGGGTTATGAGTACACCGGACAGGACTCGCCGGGAACATGCTAGTTGGTCTTATACCTGACGTCAGATAGCAGTTCCCTGGTGACATATGTACAGGTTAGTTCATCGACCTGAGATCGTCATTTGTCTCGTGTGAATTCCTACTGTACTTTGATTACTACCCTACCACGCTCAAAGGAGACGTGCAAACAGGTTTTAGTTGGGTACAGTCCCGAGCCACATGGAGGCAGTGAGCGGATCTGCAGGGGTTCGTCTCTCCCGGTATTGGGGGTGAGGTCGCGCTGTGTCTAGGAGAGCCATTACACGAAGTCCTTGGCCAAGGCAGGAGATTTACTGGTAGGTATTCCAGTAGTATCTCAGGGTGTTCTGGGCTACACTCCGACACGACTTGTACCGCTTTTGGGGGTCTGACTTTTACCAACCCTCTAGGCCCGCCATGCGATGCTCATAGACGAACGGACCGGACTGTACGGATATTGTCACTGACAGGCTCAGTAGGGTGTCAGGATGAGTTCGCTCATCGACGTCCCTTTTGGTCAATACATGGTAGCCCGTTACGTATAGGCTAATACCTCTGACGTGCTTGTGGTTAAATCCACAACCAAAGTATTGACGAGTCTTTAGAGTTCCCCACAGACCGTTTTCTCAAGTTTCGGGCGAAACGCTGTTGAGGCCGTATGGAGATATGGCAGGGTTCGATCAGATACGTGCCATATCTCATCGATACTCATATATGAAACTCAAAGCGCCATATCTCACCTTGCATCATCTTGGCTCACTCATTGATTTTTCTCTTGCTCTCAATTTTTCTCTCATTCCTCAAGAGAGGGGGCTGGCCAAATGAGGATAGGGGCTGTCCAAAAATATGGGGTGGGATTTGATCTCTTTTCCTTGCTACAAAATTCATTAGTCATCACAAAAGTTCACTACATCTCCTTCTCCACTAAAACCATGGCAACTTCAACCCCAAAGAGACATAGAGCACTACACTTATTCTACAGCAATTCTTGGGCACGTCGGCTCGCTAACTTCGTGCCCGAGTTGCCTCGGTCCAGAGGTGGGAGCCCGTAAAAGAACCCGGCGATGTGGTGCCCTTCCGGCGAGGATGTGAAGACCGGAGATTCCGCGGGGAGATCGGGACGACGACGAGAAGACCGAAGGACACGGATCGCTCGGTATATCTCTCTACTCCTTCTCTTGTTAGCTAGGATTAGATTAATGGCCCGATCCGGGATTCAAAGTGCGCGGTAGTGCCGGTTCTAGTTTATAGAAAAGTTTTATATTCCGCATTTTGGCCTCGTTCAGACGGCCGGGGCGCCGCCGTGCACTTACACTGGTATCAGAGCCACGCCATTAACCTAGTCTAGCTTGCTGTAACGTGTTTACAAGTTCGATCGAACGGATTTTCCGAAAACCCGATTTCAAATGCATCAGTTTTCTGTCGATTTGTTTTTGGCTCGAAATTTTTTTCAGTATATTGCAGAAATACGTGCAGGGAATTATAAGCATTCTGTGAAAATTTGGTCGCGTGAACTCACTATTCCACCGCGGAACCGCGGCCAAACCCATGCTTGGGCCGCGGTTCCGCTGCCACATTTACTGTTCACTGCACCAAAATTTCACAGAGAGCTTCTGAGTTGAAAATGGGGTTTTTGGAATATTCTTTTTGGGCCCAGATTTTCTTTGAGTGCTACAGTAGTGCTTGGGGCCCACTTCGGTAAATTTGATCGATCGAAAATTTTAAACATGTTGGTTCACGGCATTTACATTATATCTTCGACCGTGAATGTCATTTGATCGGTAAATCCTGTCTAACTGCTATAGCCCTTTTAGACGGATTTGCGAACGTGACATTCACGTTGATGTTCTGTGTTGTGCTGTGATGTTGCGGATTGGTCGTGGGGGATAGCCTGGATGCAATATTAGTACAGTTTTCGTTTTATATATACATTTGATATTGCGGGGCGAGCGTCCGACATGTGGACTGCCGTCACTGCCTGTTTGTATATTATTCTTTTGGGGCATGACCGGGCTGAGGTCGATGTACCCGTTGTATGTATATCTTACTTTCTGTACTAGGATTACCCTGCGGAGGGGTGCACAGATAGCCGGGTTCTAGAGGGCAACGGGCCCGCATCTCATGGCATTGAGACGGAGGGTGCTTTACTCTAGAATTGGCGGGCTATTCGCCGCACTCGTAGGGGGTACAGGTTGACCCAAGGAGGGGTGCCCAAGTTACCGAATTCCGTGAAGTGCTGGGTGGTCCATTCACATTGCTGAAGGGGGCTGCCTCGCTTCAGGTTTTGGCGGGTAACTTGCCGCGCCCGTAGGGGTCTAGGATTTTCATTGCACAGGCTATCCACACGACCAGGGGAACGTCGGGTTTCAGTAGCGGCTCTATGAAACCCGGGGATCCCAGATATCTGTATTGTTCTGTGATGCTTATTACATTTCTGTGATGTTTCATTTTATCACGCCTTGAGCGAATATTATATATTGATATATATACTAGTAGATGTTGTATATGTTTTGCATCCGCGCTAGTCCAGTCCCCGCTCTGTCGTTAGTTAAGTAACCTAACGGGTGATGACGGGACCCAGTGGCGAATGCGGATGGCATATACGTACATCATTATTTTCGTTCTTTATTGGTGTGATCAATTGATGGGACTGCGTTGATTCGGATCAATGCAAGCTAAACAAACCTAATCTGATGTTGTTGGAACATTTTTTAAAAAAAGCTGTTATTGCAACGACGTTCTCTTTTGTTTTGCACAGTGGTATTCGGTTATGAATATCCAGCACCTCAGTCGACGAGGCAAGGGCCGAGATCTCTTCACCGGGAGTGACCCCTTGGACAAAAGTTTGCGTCAGGGCAATAACTTCACTATAGCCGATTACTTTTGTTTTGCATTGTGGTATTCAGTTGGAATATCCTGCACTTCATTCTACGGGGAAAGAGCCGAGATCCCTTCACCGGGAGTGGCCTCTTTAGCAAAGGTTTTCGTCACTATATTTTTATAAAGCTATCCGGTTCCTTCAACGATATCAAGTTCATTACGTTAAAGGTTTTTCGCCAAAAACCATTCGTAGCCCTCCATCATTTCAGACGGGTAGCAAGTAGTATTCATGCTATATTTGTTGGCCTTAGTCAAGGCATAGTGTATGGTAGTTGCTTGTTACCTTTCTGCTGCATAAATAGATGCGTTGGTTTGGGACAGTCGTATAGCCTTGTTGGCCCTAGTCAAGGGCTTGTACGGGTGGGTTCAAATTAATCTGGACAATGACGGGCAGAACTTGACATGTGACTTATGATTTGTTGGCCTTAGTCAAGGTCATAAGAGCATGGGGTAAAAATCACATCGGGAATTTCTAAAGAAACTGAAACTTGCCAGATATGTGCATACCTTCTGGAGTGTGATAACGTGAGCGGATTCCGTCACGTTATCATGCGATGATAGTTGGATCCCGATTCCCACTGATGAGTTGGTTTACTCCTCGGGTGATCCCGACTAATTCTTCTTTCAGGTTTGGAGGAGAATTTGACATTACTGTGGGAGGTTTCCTGATTAGATAAAGTGATGACCATTCTGATCTAGGTTAGAGTGCACGCTGAGTGTTTCTTTTCCCTCTTTCTTTGGCAGCGACCATTGACCCGACCCTAGACTATGACTCAGTGACCAAGTTGACCGAACCTTCTTAAACACTGGCTTTTGGATTGTCTGAGTTGCAGACCTCATTGCCCCTCCTACTTTTACCCTTTTCTCCAGGACACCCCGTATTACTACAAACGTCCACTTCCATTGGATAAAACCATCGTATGGTTATATACGAACTTGAAGGAACTTGTTCCAGATTCGAGGATGGTTTCCGGTTCTGGAGAAAACGAATAGGACTATTCAGTTGTCTTTTCCTTTTACCTTCTCTCAGGTTACGAGTGCCCCTTAGATTAGGGGATAGTACACCTATTACACAAATTGGATAGTCTTCTTCCAAACCATAGGCATGTGCCGACCGGTAGGGAATGAAGAAAACCAATTAGCCTAACGATGGTGTACAGAAGGTATTAAGTAAAGACAAACAAAGGGATTAGAAGGAGGGCAAAGTAAATTGCGACTGCTATTCACGACCAAACCAAGTATTTCATTACCACTCCTACTTTACCTTTGTATTTCTCCAGGACACTCCGTATCACTACGAAGATCCACAGTTATTGGATACTCCATCGTATGGTTATATACGAATTCGAAAGGAACTTGTTCCAGTTCGGGGATGGATTCTGGTTCAGGAGAAATAGGAATAAGGTTTATTCGGTTGTCTTTTATCTTCACCTTCTCTCGCATTGCGAGTGTTCCTAGGATTAGGACAGTACACCCATTATGCTTATTGGATAGTCTTCTTCCAAACCATAGGCTGGTGCCGAAAGGTAGGGAAGGAAGAAAACCATTTGGCCTAAAGGGGTGTACAAAAGGTAATGACTAAAGACATATGAAGGGATTTGGAGAGATGGCAAAGAAATATACGGTTACAGTTGTGAATCTGGATAATGGAAGAGGCATTACTAGGAATACCAGGATACCCCTACGAAACATTTCAATATTTCAGTTTCACTGTGTACTGTTAAAAGAAAACTGATTTCCCAATTAGCCCTTGCTCCAGGGTATGTATTTACCAAGTGTGATTCTCACATCTGTATGGTTTTACAGATGATGAGTGGGAGTAAGCTGTTGGGAATTGGGTGATCATCCTCATTATATCGGGATTCGTTGTAATTGGTGATATTTGAGGAAGTCACCTGGGTTGTTTGCCGGACGACAAATATTTGGTTTTGAATGTCCGTTATAATGCACCAATTTCAAATTGATATATCTGTACGTCTATTTTTATAGAGTGAGATATACCTTTTTGAAATTATGTCCATGATATTTACCTATATCAGTGGATGGTTAGGTAAGGAGCATTAAACAGCGATGTAATTCTTCTTAACCATAAGTACAGTTTTCAACCTACGACACACAGGGAATGAGTTATTAGACTCAGAGGACTTATACAGAGGATTGTATATTGTCCAGTGTCCATTAGGACAGAGAGGATGGTTCTCGTACTATATTCTGTTTACTTGTGACTTCTCTAGTTCTTAGACATGTGTTTCGTAGAAATACAAGGTCCAAGTTTTGAGAAGTTATAGGTATAAGAGTAAAGTAGAGAACCAGGTATTGCAAGTATCGGGATTCTTCAAGGTGATCGAAGATGTAGATACTTGTGTGTGGTATACAGTTGATAGTAATGATTAAGAGAACTTGCTTCTCTTTCAGGTTACTCATAATTGGAAGCACTCCTAAATTAAGTAACGCTGATCGGCCTCTCTCCATTTAGTTGACATGCACTGGAGACAGCTGCATGATTTGAATCTGGTTCCAATTAAATCAGTGCCTCTGTTTCTGTATTGGATATAGAACGGTTCATATCTTAACGATGTTAAGGTACGGGGAGTTGTTCGGCTTATGCTTAAAACCAGACTCTGGATAACTCAAGGCACGTTTCTGTAGTGGCTGTTTGTGGGTTGACCCAGGCTATGACGAGGGTTGACTTTCTACCATCTGAAAGATCAATAGTGATATTGTTCTTGACTCGCCACAGTTTTAATAAAAATAGATTTTTTCAGAAAACAGTAGTGGGAGTATGGTAGAACTGGATGTGATTCCAGAACCGCAAACGATTACGGAAGATTTGATAAGAACCTATAGATTCAATTTGGTTTGACATTCCATTGGCCATTCCGCAGATATGGTGGGTAACCTCAGGCACTCGAGAGGTACTTCGGTATGCTCAAAGACGGTGACAGTGAGGTTCTTGTTTACCCAGACTTGCCATTGCTGTTGTTCCAGACTGTGAGACCCGGCAGAAGGATATGTATAGCGTCGTTCTAAACTGGTTTTAGAAGCGTACGTATATATTATTCTGCCAGAGGGTTGTCGTAGTCAGTGGGAGCAACGGAAGCATTGGTGGACATGTGGCTTATGTCTATCTATAGACTAAAGCAGATATAGCGGAGATAGATCATCTATTTCTGATGTGACAGTTATAGGTTTGACTTCATCAGAATAGGGGATGGATCTGTTAAGAAGGTAGTAGGGTGTGATGTCCTGGTATTTGGATGACATACACAGAGTAGGAAGTGAAATTCCTATACTACGGTCGGTCATATTTTGGTTGTCACACAGTAGTTTCTCTACATAGGACTTGGATAATATATCAGACATTCTGGTTACTAGATCTATGGTTTTAGATCTAGATTTGGGTAGTTTCCCAATCTGGGTACTTAGACAGCATTCTACAGGTGTTTTAGAATGGACGACTGCATGCATGGTAGTGTACCTGCAGGTGATGGAGTCACCCTCTCTGAAGGTGTCTTACGGACTAAAGGGGAGAGGGATATGCATGATTGGAAGATCACTTGCTTAGGCAATTGAGTCAATCATGAGATGTCAAGTACCACACCAGATGTTGTTTTTGCAATAGATGTAATAAGTTGATATTAATCCAATCCTGGAGAAACGGTCGGAAGCAGTTTTAGAACATAAGTGGATGTTCTAGGGATATGATAGCGACAGCCTCATTCAGGAAACAGTTATCATTCCAGGCTTCCAAGGTGACCTGGACAACAGGGTGGCCGTCAGAGTTATAGTTTTCCCTCTGACGAGGGGCAGTATTTTGGACAGGTGATCCAAGCAGATACTGAGGGAGGCATGGCGCTGGATACTGATTAAGTTCAGTTGACGATACAGTCTAAGAAGTTTGGATTTGGAGTTCATTTATAAGCTGGGTCCCATCAGATATCCAGACATATTCTAAGACAGGTATTGCTCATTTCGAGAGATGGCTTTCTCCGCGAACTTGAGATATAGAGAGATATAGAAAGAAACATCAAGGCGGATCCACTCACTGAGGCTATTCCTCGAACGCAAAAGTTTCGCAAACGGGTTTTGTGAGACTGACTAGTAGAGGAGTTGGGTGTTCGGTATCACACGGTTTGTGAGTATGCGACATCACAATAATTAGCCTTGAGTGCAACTGGGAGATTGTTGGAGATAGTGTCCTCAGAGTCAATTATTGGATCACAGGCACGTGATTGCAATGATTGAGAGATGACCTATGCCGATAGGACAGTCTTACTCAAGATGATAATATGCTATCTGGTTTATCTTTATCATCGTGTACTGCTTAAGGTGACCTTACAAGTCACTATTGCACGTTGATAGAACCCCTAGGATTCTTGCTTGACTGCCAGCAGTATGAGGGCGATCATATATGTGGGAGCTGGGGTCTACAAGCACATCCTTAAACGGTCCCTAGTCGTGGGAGTTTCGAGACAGGGCATCGATACTCCAGAGTAGACTAGTGTATACAGTCGAGACCCCGACGAGGGGCGGTGGCTGGTCTCACAAGCCACTGGTGTCAGTTGGTTCACCTAAGATGTATACAGGTGCTCATTAGGTTATGAGTACACCGGACATGACTCGCCGGGAACATGCTAGTTGGTCTTATACCTGACGTCAAATAGCAGTTCCCTGGTGCCCTGGTGACATGTGTACAGATTAGTTCATCGACCTGAGATCGTCATTTGTCTCGTGTGAGTTCCTACTGTACTTTGATTACTACCCTACCATGCTCAAAGGAGACGTGCAAACAGGTTTTAGTTGGGTACAGTCCCGAGCCACATGGAGGCAGTGAGCGGATCTGCAGGGGTTCGTCTCTCCCGGTATTGGGGGTGAGGTCGCGCTGTGTCTAGGAGAGCCATTACACGAAGTCCTTGGCCAAGGCAGGAGATTTACTGGTAGGTATTTCAGTAGTATCTCAGGGTGTTCTGGGCTACACTCCGACACGACTTGTACCGCTTTTGGGGGTCTGACTTTTACCAACCCCCTAGGCCCGCCATGCGATGCTCATAGACGAACGGACCGGACTGTACGGATATTGTCACTGACAGGCTCAGTAGGGTGTCAGGATGAGTTCGCTCATCGACGTCCCTTTTGGTCAATACCTGGTAGCTCGTTACATATAGGCTAATACCTCTGACGTGCTAGTGGTTAAATCCACAACCAAAATATTGACGAGTCTTTAGAGTTCCCCACAGACCGTTTTCTCAAGTTTCGGGCGAAACGCTGTAGAGACCGTATGGAGATATGGCAGGGTTCGATCAGATACGTGCGGTATTGCACGGATCATGATCAGACGGATAATACTAGCGGGCTTTGGTTTAAGCCGGATCCTAGTATTGTACAGTGTAGATTTTGTCTCTTTGCATTTGTATTCAGTCATAATACAAATGCAGGTATGTATATACAGTAGCGGGGTTTTCCTGTAATTTATTACGGGATCAGTTTTTTGAAGTTGCCAGTTTGCTTTCCGTTTCGGCCATTTTCCTTTGTTTCTTTCATTGGCTGAAATTTGGTGGAAGGGGGTTATTTGCAATTGTGCATTTAACAAAGGAGAAGACTTTTGCATCATGATGGTTTCATGATGGTGCACCATCCATTCACTTCTTTTGACTTCATCATGGCTTGACTTTTGTGTTGACATTGGTTTGATGATGGAGGGTTATGATGATGGATGTGAGACTTGCTTTTTCCCTTACACTCAACCTTGCATCATCGTGGCTTACTAATTGATTTTTCTCTTGCTCTCAATTTTTCTCTCATTCCTCAAGAGAGGGGGCCGACCAAATGAGGATAGGGGCTGTCTAAAAATATGGGGTGGGATTTGATCTCTTTTCCTTGCTACAAAATTCATTAGCCATCACAAAAGTTCACTACATCTCCTTCTCCACTAAAACCATGGCAACTTCAACCCCAAAGAGACATAGAGCACTACACTTATTCTACAGCAATCCTTGGGCACGTCGGCTCGCCAACTTCGTGCCCGAGTTGCCTCAGTCCAGAAGTGGGAGCCCGTAAAAGAACCCAGCGATGTAGTGCCCTTCCGGCGAGGAGGTGAAGACCGAAGATTCCGCGGGGAGATCGGGACGACGACGAGAAGACTGAAGGACACGGATCGCTCGGTATATCTCTCTACCCCTTCTCTTGTTAGCTAGGATTAGATTAATGGCCCGATCCGGGATTCAAAGTGCGCGGTAGTGCCGGTTCTAGTTTATAGAAAAGTTTTATATTCCGCATTTTGGCCTCGTTCAGACGGCAGGGGCGCCGCCGTGCACTTACAAATTAACCCTACCCTCTAATTAACCCTAGCCTCTAACCCTAAACCTGAACCAAACCCTGACCCTAACCTTAATTACCCTAACCCTAAGCCCAACTAATTAACCCTAACCCTAGCCCCAACCCCAACCGAACCCTAACCCAAACCTCAACCCCAACCCCAACCGAACCTGAACCCCAACCCCAACCCCAACCTAACCCCAACCCCAACCCTAACCCCAACCGAACCCTACAGAACCCGATGCCTAACCCTAACCTTCAGGCCCCCACCCGAATCCTGCAGAACCAAGAACCCTAGACCTAACATCATCAAAATTATAAGTAATTGGAGATTTACTAATCTGTAGCGGGTGGTGGAGGAGACGACGGAGGAGACCGGTGGTAGACGACGCAATCGGCGACGACTCGTGGGCGGCGGCGACGAGGATGTTTTGGGAACGAGGGTGGTGGCGGGCCGCGGGCGGAGGGCGGTGGCGACGAGGAAAAAATTGAGACGCGGGAACGAGATCGAGACGCGGGGGAGAGATTGAGAGAGAGAATTTTGGGAATGAGATCGAGGCGTAGGGCTTTTCTGTGTCTTTTTATATTAAATACCCATTTATATGCCCCTACGGACTTCACCGCAGGTTATTTTTTTGCGGCTCCGTAGGGCCAAACAACAAATTACGATTTAATATTTTTAAATTAAAATGTAGGGCACCGTAGGGACAACCATGGGGACCTACATATTAGTCCGTAGGGGCAATAAAAAGTTGTCCCTACGGATTCCTGTAGCCGTAGGGACAACCACATATTGTAGTAGTGGGAGTGGAGGCGATCAGAGGAGGTGGCAGGATTGGTGTAATACCCCATAGCAATGCGGTATTTGGACATCATGGTGAGATACTCTATCCACATTCAGTGCGGTCTATTGCGGACACATGGGGATTTGAGTGTAGAGTCATCTCAGAATAATAGGATCGGGTCCCTGAAGCGAAAGAGAAACGAACTGCATTATAAATGTAATGATACCATCCTCAATTATGGAGGCGACTTTTGGATGAACTGGCACTCCGGAGTTTGAAGAACTCTGTAGTTAAGTGTGTGCTTGTGCTTGGGAAATCCTAGGATGGGCGACCTCCTGAGAAGTGGCCCCTTCTCGAGTCTGGTTCGCTTCAAAGGACAAAACTGTGCGGTTTTGGCCAGAGCGGACAATAACATCTGTACTGTGTTTGTAGCTCGAAGACGAACTATTGTTCTTAGGTGGGGGGATGTAATACCCCAGAGCAGTGCGGTTTTCGAATATCATGGTGATATGTTTTGTCCACACTTAGTGCGGTCTGTTGTGGACACATAGTGATCTAAATGTGGAGCGGCTTTAGAGCAATGGGATCGGATCCCTGAAGCACATTTCAAAAGAGGACCGAACTTCATCATCCACAAAGATAGATCTTTACGGTATGAAAGTCGTTTATGCGTGCCAACCGGCTTTGTTCGAGAAAAACCGATGAAGGAAGCTCACGGTGCACCCTATTCTGTACACCTAAGCGGCACGAAGATGTACAATAATCTACGGCAACACTACTGATGGCACGGAATTAAGCGAGAAGTTGCTCGCAGTGTAGCAAAGTGTTTAGTATATCAACAAGTAAAGGCTGAACATCACAGAACCACTGGTTTACTTCAGTCGTTACCAATCCCAGAATGGAAGTGGCAATACATTACCATGTACTTCGTAACTGCTCTCCCACGCAGCACAAATTGTAACGACGCGGTTAGGGTTATTGTGGATTGACTCACCAAGTTGGCCCACTTTATTCCATTCAGAGTTAACCAATCAACCGAGACGTTGGTAAGAAAGCACATGGAGGAGATCATAAGATTACATGAGGTACATATCTGTCGTCTCTGACCGAGATACTAGATTCCGATTCTAGTTTTGGCAGAATCTTCAAGTTAGCCTAGGAACGAGTCTGAACTTCAGCACGGCGTATCATCCCCAAATAGATGAACAGTTCGGACAAACAATTTAGATCCTGAAAGATATACTGAGATCCTGTATGCTAGACTTCGGAGGTTCGTGGGAATATCACCTACACTTTGTGGAGTTTTTATATAACAACCGTTACCAGGCAAGCATTGAGATGACACTATTCGTAGCACTCTATGGACGTAAGTATCGTTCCTCGCTGAGTTGGGATGACGTTGGAGATCGTGAACTCTTTTTCCCAGAGATAATTGTGGCAACTGTCGATGTAGTTCGTACGATCAGGGACATGATGCGCATAGCTTAGGACAGGCAGAAGCATTGGTCAGACGTAAAGCGCCAATACTTGGAGTTCCAACCCGGAGAACATGTGTTTCTAAGATCTCTTCGAACAGAAGAGTGATACGATTTGGCGAGCGGGGCAAACTTAGTCCAAGATATAGCGGACCGTTCGATATACTTGAACGAGTTGGAAAAGTGTCGTATCGCTTGGCACTACCACTCTCATTGGAAGGAGTGCACAATGTGTTCAACATATCTCAGCTATGACAATATATGAGCGACCCCGGTCATATACTTAATCACTCAGAGCTCACTGTTCAAACCGACTTATATTGCGAGCAGCAACCAGTCGGGATCTTGGATCGAAAGATGAAGACATTACGGAATAAGGAGGTGAACTTGGTCCGAATTATGTGGAGAAAAGATTCACCTGGAGAATCAACTTGGGAAAGAGAATACGATATGCGCATATTCTACCCATACTTATTTGTAATGCAATTCTTATATTAAATTTCGAGAATGAAATTTTTCTAAGAAGGGTAGACTGTAACGACCCTAATTTTCATGTATAAAATTTCAAGTTCAATGAATCCATGAAGGGTGGTTTCTGTTTTGATTTAAGCGTTATAAGTTTAAATGTTCAAAAGAAAGCATGAAATACCTTATAGCTCATTGGTTAAGACTTTCCGCTACTGTCCCATATCATGCGTGTTCGAATCTCATCATCCCCAAATATTTTATTATTTTTGTTTTCAACGTTTTAGAAGCCCAAGATTTTGCACGAGTATTACATGGAGTTACGAAAAGTCTTACAAGAAAAGATGTGCGTTGTTGGACTCATCAAAACGACCTGAGCCTACCACCCAAGACCCGACCCTGGACTCCCCAACTTGGCCGAGCCAAGGCCGAGATCGGAGGCCCCCATAACCTCAAAAACCTCCATCTTTTGCACGGGCAACTATTCGACTCCCCGCTGCCTGTTTTAATACCCCGAAACTCCCAAATCAATACAGAAACCCCCAGCACTTGAATTGCCTTATTTACACCATTTAATCCCAATTTTAATTTTTTTTAATCGTAGCCCTCTTCACTTCTCCTATAAATACCATCCAATCTCCAAGCTCTCTCCTATTCAGAAATCTCTAGCAAAACTATCTCAAAATTTTCTTTCAAATCAAGTGGAGTTAGCTCGATTCAAGTCGTTCTTTCGAAAACCGAAACCGTTCTTCGATCCTCAACATTCCCTTGATGCTACCATGGTTCCATGACGGCCTCCTTTTCTCTTCCTCTCTTTTCAAAGCTTAAAAACAGTAATTCCCCTTCCCTTTCCATCTTTTCATCTCAAACGCTGCTTAAAAGGATATCGACTTAAAACGGATTTAACATTAGAATATTTTTAAAAAATGAATTTTATCACCTTCGTCATGCTAATTAAATTACACTAATCTTTTTAACAACCTTAAAATAATATTCATCTAATTAACTTTGAACGTGTTTAGAATTTCATGTTAAATAAAACGTATATCGAACTTTACATTAAAATACCATAAACTTTATATGTACCTTTTGATCGTTATCATGACATATATCTCTAGAAAACTCACAGGGTAATGACCCACCCCTCTCACACTCACACATGGCATCATGACGTGAATCCTATAAACTCGTATTTTCATGTTAAAGAAAACCATTTCAATAAAATACCTTAATGTTTACAACTCAAGCTTTTAACGATACCTTTTCTCGGTATCGCGCCCCTACAACCTTTTAAGGGGAACCATTACAAGAGTCGAGCTGGTTATAGCACCTCATGGGTTTTAATAGGTGAAATCCGAGCTCTTCACAGAGTATTGATTTCTACGGAAAAGAACTAATTAAAACTAAATAAAATTGTTTTATGACCTAAACAAGATAATAAGCTTCCAAGATAATCATGGGCTTAAGCGGTATCAAATTCTCTTCAGCCTCAGGGAGATAGAGATGAGTGCTTGCCCATCTCATATGATTAAAAGAAAAAGGAAGTATCATCCCGGCAACTGTCTTTGAAAAAATCACAAATACTACCGTCCATGTGTAGGGGTTGCCCGATACTTCTGAATGCTCAAAACAGTTTTCTAAAGATCAAATCCTTTTTCCAATCAACTAAGACTTGGATTCGAATCCAACTCAATCAAATCAAACTCAAACAAATCAAACGCGAATCTGACTTGAACTTAAACTCGAACTAAATCTACTCGAACTAACTTGACTCGACTCAGGATTTCAACTGACATGACTCGCATTCTACTGGACTTCATTCTTCACCTTTTGCAATCTATGGTTTCGATTAAGACATATTATAATCAACCAATCAAATCAACTAAATCAATCTAACAGTTATAATCTATTATACTCGGGGTGTTTGGGGTAGTTACAAGTGTAAATCCAACGGAACTTCAGGAGTCTCGTACTAACCTGTTCGAATTCTATTTACTCAAATTTTAGTCGGGTCGACTCCTCTACGGCTTGGAGTCCTGACGATAACACATGAAATGAGCCCGTGTTTCCTTATTCCTGGGGCCCCACTCTTGAGCTTATGAATAATTCTACGGTTGCATTGACATTTACACTTGGACTTAACGTCAACATAGTTACCATATAGAGACCTATATGATATATACTTATGTTCACTTCCACACATTTTTACTCGTCATTTATATTACTTCGTTTTATGCTATACCTATCACTTTTCACATTTACCTTACCTTTGGGACTTACTGAGCGTTAGTTCGCTGAAGGGCATTCCACCCACCTTTATTTTCTTGAAATGTTCATCAGGTACTGTTGAGATAGAGTAAGTGGACGCCACGAAGGAGGATTGCGATCCGATCACTACTCAAAATTAGCTTAGCTTATCTTTGCTTTCAGTTTATATATGCCACTTGTTAAGGCATTTCTGTTCTTATATTTCCTTTTCAGTTGAAATCATGTATTGTAAATGTTTCGAGTTTGAATGTAAATAAAGAAGTTTATTGAAAAAATTTCAGTCTCCATTTATTCTTGCATTGTGTAGTTTTGTTTCACTACGCTCAACATATTTATTTAGGGAATGATCTTCTCTGAATAAATATGTCGCGGGCTCTCCACATCACCGTTTCCGTCAACTGGGAAGTAGGGCATGACAAGGACAAAACTGTGTGGTTTCGGCCAGAGCGGACATCCATACCGAGACGTGGGGCATGACAATTGGAGAGCAAGGGAGGGAAGAAGAAGAGCAAGAAGAAGATGGTGGTGGTGATGGTGATGGGGCAGCAGAAGGAAGGGGGAAAGGGCAGGGGAGTTGGGGTTGGGGAAAGGGGCAGGGGATTGGGTCGGGGTCAGGGGGATGGGAAGGTTAAGGAGGAAGGAGTCGGAGGCGGCGGTGATGATGATGATGATGAAGGTGGTTGTGATGATGAAGATGATGAAGAAGAAGATGGTGGTGGTGATGATGAAGATGGTCGTGGTTGTCAGGGACAGGGGTCGGAGTTGGCGGTGGGTTCGATGGTGATATGGTCGTCGCCAGAGATGGTGAGAGGGTGGAGGATGAAAGAGGATGAGGGTTGGGGTTTTATTTTTTATTTTTATTTTTTGAAATTAGGGTTCGAATCATAATAGGGGTATTTTAGGGTTTTTACCAAAAATTTGCTGGCATGGCAACTTAAATGATGTGGCACAGACGGTGCTGACGTATCATTGTTAAATTGGTAGTTTCTTAATAGTTTTTTTCAAAGATAATGGCAGTTTTGTTAAAGTGACCCAAATTTGTTAAAGTGGGCCAAAGGTAATGGTAGTTTTATTAAATTGAAAGAGAGGTTTATAATATATATATTTGCAAGCATGCATGTTAGATAACCATCTTCGGTGTTAATTTGGTCCGGATCAAGCACAATCTAAATCCAATTCCATTTATGTATCTACCCCTAATTTATCAAACAATTTGATTTTTTTAGTAGACCGTTATCTAATTACCGCGAGGAAGACTTGAAATCTATACCTCGATCCTGCTTAGTTGCAAGAGGCTTAATCACATCATTCATCCAATTAATTATAGGGTGGCGATATTCTCAAACCCTATTTAATAAATTCATATCAAAACTTGTATATGGATAAAATTAACCCCAACTACATCATCTTTTAATTTTTGTCTCATCCTAAATCATATCCCATCGCTCCTCCCCTCGCCGTGTCGTCGTCCTCGACCTCTCCTCCAACCTCACCGGCCACATCCCCTCCCCTCCCTTTCCATCTCCTTCCTCTCCTACCTCCGTCTCCTCAACCTCTCCAAAACAGCCTTCACCCTCTCCTCCAACCCGATCCTCTAGCTTCGACGTTTCTCAACCCTAGTGGATCAGCTGGCTAAGATTGGTGATGATGCTCCGTAACATTTCAGAAAATATAAAATATTATTTTTGGAATTTAATATTAAAATAATATATTTCGCGAAAATTACCCGATTTGCGAAATTGGGGTTTTCGTAAAAAGGTATAAATATATACCAATAATTGTAAAATAATTAAAAATTAAAATGATTTATTCATTTAAAAATATATTTATCGGATTCGGCATTTTTAAAAGTTTATTTTATGCAGTTTAGACAAAACCCAATTAGTGCACTGCTAATCGCGATTAAGCCAAATCCGTGTTTCTACAATTTTCCATGGCTAGTACACCATGGCATGTTACGTTTTGATTACACGTTGTTTCCTTGTATGGTTTTTAGGGTATTATGTGTTTTGGTATTAAAAAGAAAAGAAAAGAAAATGAGAAAGGGTAAAAGAGTAAAAGATTAAGAGAAAGGGGTGAGAATAAGAGAAGAGAGAGGGGGGGGGAAGCCACATTTCCTCCCCATTTCTTTTCTTCTTCTCCTTCTTCATCTTCACCTTCCCTCCACCTTCACCCCAAGAAACCATCTCAAATCCTTCATCCAAACACTAAACCCCTTCCATTAAAAATGACCCCCCTTTTCATCCTCTACAAAATGGACCAAGCAAAATTGGATTTTGATGACATTGGGAAGCTAAAGTTTTTCTTGAGTTGCATCCATGAGGTATAACTTCTTCCATTTAGTTAGTTTTGAGTTTTCTTGTATTCTAGTTAGTTTAGAAGTTGATTTAGGTTGATTGTTGTGAAGTTAGAAATCCCTAGAGAGGGTTTGGGTAATTGTGTAGAATTGATGATATGTATGTAGGGTGTTTTTTGTCACCCCATTGAGATGGGAATGCGCGCACGCTTTTCAGGCGTACTACAGATTCCCCCTGCCTAGGGTAGGCTGGGGTTTAATGATTGTGGGGATCCGAATCTCCGGCAGCCGCGGACTAAGCTGCCGTTAATTACCCCTCGCCTTTGGGGCGAGAGAACCTCCGATTAACGGGTTAAACTGGTCATGCGAACTCAATGTACAGTGTACGTGTGTTTTGTTTTGGAGGGGGGTTTAAATATATCGGGAGCCACGCAGAGTTTTTACGGGGAGTGTCGTGGAGTATGTGTGTATGCACATATGTATGTGTGTGTGCGCATATGTATACATATGTGTGTGTGTGTGTGTATATATATATATATATGAGAAAAGAAAAAAAGAGGGGGAGAAGGCATCCAAAGGATGCGTAGGGGCAGCCCCTTGGGCGCTGTGCGCCTAGGTGCTGTGCGCCCAGGCGCTAGAGTGCCATGTGTCGGCACGTGGGCGCTCTGCGCTTGAGCGCAGGGCGCTTGAACGCAAGCGCGCCACGTGTCGGCACGTGGGCGCTTTGCACTTCAGCGCCTGACGCTCGAGCACAAGTGCGCCACGTGTCGGAACAGGGGCGCTTTGCACTTCAGCGCCTGACGCTCGAGCACAAGTGCGCCACGTGTCGGCACAGGGGCGACTTGCGCTCGAGTGCAAGCGCGCCACGTGTCGGCACCGGGGCGACTTGCGCTCGAGCGCAAGCGCGCCACGTGTCGGCACGGGGGCGACTTGCGCCTGAGCGCTGCGCTTGAGCGCAAGCGCGCCACGTGTCGGCACCGGGGCGACTCGAGCGCTTGCGCTTGAGCGCAAGCGCGCCACGTGTCGGCATGGGGGCGACTTGCGCCTGAGCGCTGCGCTTGAGCGCAAGCGCGCCACGTGTCGGCACCGGGACGACTTGCGCTCGAGCGCTTGCGCTGTAGTGCAAGCGCGCCACGTGTCGGCACGTGGGCGCTTTGCGCTCGAGCGCTGAGCGTGCCACGTGTCGGCACGCGGGCACTCTGCGCTTGAGCACCGGCAAGAAAAAGAGGCTTTTAGCCTAAAAAAATTCTCGGAAGAGAAATCAGAAAGGAGTTGGACTCCTGAGTGTTTTTTTTTGGGTTTGGTGAAAGGGGTTCTTCTTCCTCCTCCTCTGTTAGCTGGATCTTGAAGATCAAGAGATGTGAGATCTCTAAATCTCTCCTTTTGGGGATCTAAAGACAGATCCAAGTTCCCCTTTGTGGGTTTGGTGGTGAAAAACTATCTTGTTTTTGAAAAGGAAGAGTAAAACTCTTGATTTAATTCAAAAGAAAGAAGAGGGTTTGAGACCTTTAGAAAAGGAAAAGAAATACAAACCCTAGGTTTTTTTGAGAGAATGAAAGTATTCCTTTATTCATCATCATGTTGCCTTTTATAGGCTTACATATTTACATATAGCCCCTTGGGCTTTACAAAAATGGCATTTTGCCTATCCTATGGCTCATGTGCTATTTCATTTTTGCACATAAGCCATGGGCTTACAAAATATTGGCTTTATGCCCATTTTGCATACATTCATGTATAAAAAATTACATAAAAATTATTTATTATATGATTTTGTTGTTGGCATGGGGAGGCTGGCCGTGGGCTCGACTTAGGCATGGGCCCGCTTGACCTGGGCTTGGGCCCACCTAGCTTGGGGGTTGACCTTGACTTTGACTTGGTCAACCGGGGTGCAAATTTTTTCCCCAACAAATTGCCCCCCATCAATAAATGCACACCGCACATTTGAGTTGTGTGCATGAAATTGATGGATCTTGAAGCTGGACTTCGAGGTGGAATATCATTCCGGGGGCGGAGCATCATCCCGGGGAGCATGATTCCCGGAAATCGGAGCATCATTCTGATTCGCGGAGCATAATTCCAAGGTCGGAGTATCCCTCGGGGAGCGTGATTCCCGGGGATCGGAGCATCATTTGGATTTGCGGAGCATAATTCCAAGGCCGGAGCATCATTCCGAAGAGTCGAAGCATAATTCCGAAGAGTAGAGGCATGATTCCAAGAATCGGAGCGTCATTCCGAAGAGCGAGGCATGATTCCAAGAATCGGAGCATCATTCCGAAGAGCGAAGCATGATTCCAGGGATCGGAGCATCATTCCGATGAGCGAAGCATGATTCCAGATATCGGAGCATCATTCCGAAGGGCGGAGCATGATTCGAGGGGATCGGATCATCATTCCGATGAGCGGAGCATGATTCCAGGGGATCGGAGCATCATTCCGATGAGCGGAGCATGATTCCAGGGTTCGGAGCATCATTCCGAAAAGCGGAGCACGATTCCAGAGATCGGAGCCTCATTCCGAAGAGCGGAGCATGATTCCAGGGGATCGGAGCATCATTCCGATGAGTGGAGCATGATTCCAGGGTTTGGAACATCATTCCAAAGAGCGGAGCATGATTCCAGGATTCGGAGCATCATTCCGAAGAGCGGAGCATGATTCCAGGGATCGGAGCATCATTCCGATGAGCGGAGCATGATTCCGATGAGTGGAGCATGATTCCAGGGGATCGGAGCATGATTCCGATGAGCGGAGCATGATTCCAGGGTTCGGAGCATCATTCCGAAGAGCGGAGCATGATTCGAGGATTCGGAGCATCATTCCGAAGAGCGGAGCATCATTCCAGGGATCGGAGCATCATTCCGATGAGCGGAGCATGATTCCAGGGGATCAGAGCATCATTTCGATGAGCGGCATACATTCTGACCGAAGCATAATTTCGAGGCAGAGGTTGATTCCCAGGCGAAGCATAATTCCGATGGGGAACGCAGATAATCCGAGGCGAAGCTTGATTTCGACACGGGGTGCACATTCTGAGACGAAGCATGATTCCGACGCAGAGCTTGCTGGTTGACTTGATTCCGAGATGGAGCATAATTCCGACAGGGAAGGCAGATATGCCAAGGCGAAGCATGATTTCGGCACGGTGTATATTCTGAGACGGAGCATAATTCCGGCGCAGAGCTTGTTGACTGACTTGATTCCAAGACGAAGCATTATTCCGGCGAGGAGGTTGTTGGTTGATTCCTAGCCGAAGCATAATTCCGACAGGGAAAGCAGATACACCGAGGCAAAGCTTGATTTCGACGCGGGGTACACTCTGAGACGAAGCATGATTCCGACGCAGAGCTTGTTATGGTGTGATTTGAATTGGGTTGACATCAGCATCGCTACACTGGAATATGGTACCAGGAGCGAATCATCATTTGCCATGAGTGGATTTGGGAATTGGATTTCTGTCAGCATCTGCATTGCTGCACTGGAATAATGCCAGGAGCAACTCATCATTTTCCCCGGGAGGATTTGGGAATTGGTTTTTGCTTGGCATCAGTATCGCTACACTGGAATATGGTACCAAGAGCGAATCATCATTTGCGCTTGCTTATCAGGAAGCGATGGCTTAGGAGACAGGTTTTAGGTCCCTATCACCTAAGACTTTCAATTTTGTGAGCCGTAAGGGTCTCACAAAGCATTTTCTCCCTACGGGTTGTAAGGATCCCGCAGGTGTATTTTCTCCTTAGGAGTCGTGGGGACTCCCAAGTGTGTTGCTCCTTTGTGAGTCATAAGGATCTCACGCGGGAGTTTTCTCCTCACAAAGTCGAGAGAACTTTGTGAGTGCATTTCGTTCTCTTTTTCACGAGTTTGCGCCCTTTCGGGTTTTCACAAACTCGCCGGCAGTCCTGCTGTTTTTTCTCACGGAGCCCTTTCGGGTTTTCATCCGTGCCCATTTTGCTTGTGGACATACCTTTTTTTTTATTTTTTTTAAAATTATTTTTGGTGGGACTTTGAATGTGGTCTCACCGGTAGGACCTGGGAGAGATTGGGGTTGTTTTACGCCGGTGGATTGTATACGGTTTTGCAGGATGTATGATCCAAACCGTTGGGCCGGAAAAATTTTGGGACTTTGTTGGCGTCTGCATCGCTGCACTGGAATATGGTACTAGGAGCGACTCATCATTCGCCGTTGGGGTATGGGATTTGTAATTTGGTCGGCGTCTGCATCGCTGCACTGGAATATGGTACCAGGAGCGACTCATCATTCGCCGTTGGGGTATGGGATTTGTAATTTGGTCGGCGTCTGCATCGCTGCACTGGAATATGGTACCATGAGCGACTCATTATTCGCCATTGGGGTATGGGATTTAGAATTTGGTCGGCGTCTGCATCGTTGCACTGGAATATGGTACCAGGAGCGACTCATCATTCGCCATTGGGGTATGGGATTTAGAATTTGGTCAGCGTCTGCATCGCTGCACTGGAATATGGTACCAGGAGCGACTCATCATTCGCCATTTGGGGATTGGGGAGTGATGGCTTAGAAGACAGGTTTAGATCCCTATCGCCTAAGGCTTTTCAATTTTATGGGCCGTGAGGGTCCCATAAAAGCATTTTCTCCCTACGAGTCATAAGGATCCCGCAGGTGTATTTTCTCCTTAGGAGTCGTGAGGACTCCTAAGTCTGTTTTCCCTTTGTGAGTCGTAAGGATCCCACAAAGGTTTGTTCTCCTTATGTATCGTGAGGACACATGAGTGGGTCTTCTCAATGGAGTATAATTCCAAAGGCGGAGACCAGCCGCGTAACTGGTGGATGCGGTGGGCATGGGTATGCTGAGAATTATTTGAGCCCGTGGATTGTATACGGTAGTCAATTTAGGGACTAACCGTAGGGCCGGGAGAATTTTGGAAATTTGAATTTTTATTGGCGTCTGCATCGCTGCACTGGAATATGGTACCAGGAGCGACTCATCATTCGCCTTTGTTTTGTTTGTTTTTTTGTTTTATTTTGTTTTTGTTTTACCGCGATTTCTCTATCATTTCAGCTTTTATTATCGCGAAAATCGCGATTGCCCTATCATTTCGGCTATTTATTCGCGGTTGCCCCATCATTTCGGCTTTATTTTCATTTTTATTTTCACTCGCTGATTTTTTTTGCGAGTTGCCCCATCATTTCAGCTTTTCTTTATTTTTCTTTTATTTACACATTTTTTGTTTATTTACATATTTTTTTTACATTCCCAGTTTAACGACTTAGAGGTCGACTGTTCCCAGTTTAATGACGCGGTGGTCGATTGTTCCCAGTTTAATGACGTGGTGGTCGATTGTTTTCAGAGAGAGGCAGATATCTGAGAGAATCAGTTTCACGAAGAACTTAGGTCTCCGTTTGTATGAAATTGGCGGTCGCAGCTGGACTGTTTGTTAACACGCCTTTAGACAGTTCTATCTCTCCTGCCTTGTATTGTTTTTCGACCCAATCTTTGAAGACGAAGCAGTCCTCAATGGCATGACTTATCACTCTATGATAGGGGCAATATTTGGGGTCGTCGGTCATATTCGCTTCCTGCGGTCTTTTTGACTCTGGCAGTTGTAGACCGTTCCTCAGGGCGTCTTTGAATATTTTACGGATTTTGTCCCTTCTGAAGGAATAGACCTTGTCCAGCTTCTCTTTCAGTGGAGATTCTCCTCCCTCTCCGAACACTGGCTTCCGAGGCTGGTTGGCACTAGGCCCGCTTATCCCTCGCTTATTTCGGTTAGCCGAAGTGTTGAAAGACTCAGAATCGTCGGGATTTCCGCCTTTGCGATTATCGTCCTTTCGGTTTCTCCAGGACCTATTGTTATTTTGGGAATCCGAGGAGGACTCCTGCTTCGAGCGCTCCAGCATCTGAACTTTCCTGGTCAGCTCTTGGAATGTTTTGAGACCCGCGGTACATAGAAACAGGGCCATCCAGTTGTTGAGATTTCCGACAAGGAGACTGACAGATTGGTCCTGTTCTATCGGCGGTTCGCATTTGACGGAGAGATTGCGCCATCGTGTTATAAAATCCGTGTTGCTTTCATTGTTCTTGGGCTTGGTCCTTACGAGCTCGGCAATGGTGATCTTATCGCTAACGCTCATGAACCTCTGCCGAAATAGAGACTCCATTTGGATGAAAGTTATGACGGAGCCATCCGGTATGCTCGCGTACCAGTCGAAAGCAACATCGGCCAAGCTATTAACGAACTGGCAGAGGAGAAGCGCGTCATTGCCCCCAGTATTCCCGCATGAGGCTTTAAAGTGGGCGATGTGTTGATTCGCATTTCCCGTCCCATCGAATCTTCCGAATTTGGGGATGACATAGCCGCTAGGAAATTCTACCAGATCATACTGAGCAGGATATGGTCTCCCACTACTGCTGATATCTTTTTGCGCTTCGGCTTCAGCTACCAATGATTTGACTTTGTTGGCAACCAAATCCATGATTTGATCTTGAGTTAGCGGGCTACTGTCATCGGTAGCCAAGACATTTCTTGAGATAGGATACGACTGGCTTTTGTGCGGTCCGCCCACCTTTGGATTTGGGGGAATATGCGTCGGCTGTCTTGGGACACCGTTTCCCGGTTCATGAGCAGAGCCCTGCGCTTGATTGGGCGGATGAGAGGCAATTTGGGCCGTAAGCCGTAAGACGACATTTGTCAAGTCGTCAATTTTTGAGTAAAGCTTGGCCATCTCCTTGTCTTTGCTTTTGAGCTATTTTCGGAGCTCTTGGAGAAGTTGCTACTCCGCGTTCTTGGGACGGAAGATTGGCTCATCTTCGCTCTCCGAGCCCGACTCCTCATGGGCCGAAGGGTCTTTCCGCCTATCATCCTCATCGAGAGGGTTTTCATCACCTAGCGGAGGCGACTGTTCTTGGCAAGCGGCAACCACATTCAAGCCAGATTGGATTTGAGATGTGGTAGCCCCGTCCTTGCTCTTGCTGCGTGTGCCCACCATATAGACTGTGTGGACCACATACCCAGCCATTTCCTCATTTTCGGTGGGGTAACCCTGTTCTTCGAACCTCATGAGGTTCAGCCTAGCAGGAGCCCTAGCTCTTTTGTTGGCTCTATATCTGAGCCTTTTCTGCCTTAGCTTCTCAATTTTAAGTGCTCGGCGGGCCTATGTTTCCTGGGAAGCCACTGTGAGTTGATTAGCGGGGAGCTTAGAGAAGACACCCGATCGAGCAGTTGTTAGGGGCACCGCCGGAGCTTGCTCAAGACGCGCTGCAGCTTTGTTGGTGTTGATGGCCTTGCTCCCAGCTGGGGCCAAGAAAATTCGTTCAGACACCGACTTGCGTTTGAGTTGAGGTGCCCTCGCGACCACCACATTTGGTCTCTTGCCTTTCGAGACCGGTTTTTCTGCCACCAGGGCTTGAGGAGCTGGGATGACGCCAACTGGCATGAACATAATAGAGCCGAATGGTTGCAGCGGCTCCTCCCATTGTCGCCCGAGACTGGCCGGAAGGACCGTCCTAGAGTCTATCCTCACCGCGTAGGAGACGGGAGCTGAGTTCATCATCGAAGACATCGTCAAAAGGTGATTGCTTGAAAATCAGCATGAAAAAGTATTATTTTATTATAAACATAGACATGTATATTGATTGAGTTCGCATGAACGTTTAACCCGAAATATGGAAGGAGAGATTGGTCCCACCGGGCGTGCCGGAATCTGTAGGGTGTTTTTCGTCACCCCATTGAGATGGCAATGCGCGCGCGCTTATCAGGCGTACTACAGATTCCCCCTGCCTAGGGTAGGCTGGGGTTTAATGATTGTGGGGATCCGAATCTCCGGCAGCCGCGGACTAAGCTGCCGTTAATTACCCCTCGCCTTTGGGGCGAGGGAACCTCCGATTAACGGGTTAAACTGGTCATGCGAACTCAATGTGCAGTGTACGTGTGTTTTGTTTTGGAGGGGGGTTTAAATATATCGGGAGCCACGCAGAGTTTTTACGGGGGTCCCGCTACCCGGATAGCGGGCTGGGGGTCAAGGGGCTAGCAGCCCCCTTGCGGGGTGCGGGGCAGCACCCCGTTAGAATTTTTTTTCTATCAGGGACAGTGTCGTGGAGTATGTGTGTATGCACATATGTATGTGTGCGCGCGCATATGTATACATATGTATATATATGTATATATGTATATATATATATATATGTATGTATGTATGTATATATATGTATGTATGTATATATATAAGAAAAGAAAAAAGAGGGGGAAAAGGCATCCAAAGGATGCGTGGGGGCAGCACCTTGGGCGCTGTGCGTCTTGGTGTTGTGCGCTCAGGCGCTAAAGTGCCACGTGTCGGCACGTGGGTGCTCTGTGCTTGAGCGCTGGGCGCTTGAGCGCAAGCACGCCACGTGTCGGCACGGGGACGACTTGCGCCTGAGCGCTTTCGCTGGAGCGCAAACGCGCCACGTGTCGGCACCGGGTCGAGTTGCGCTCGAGCGCAAGCGCGCCACGTGTCGGCACGGGGGAGACTTGCGCCTGAGCGCTTGCGCTTGAGCGCAAGCGCGCCACGTGTCGGCACCGGGGCGACTTGCGCTTGAGCGCTTGCGCTGTAGTGCAAGCGCGCCACGTGTCGGCACGCGAGCGCTTTGAGCTTGCGCGCTGAGCGCGCCACGTGTCGGCACGCGGGCGCTCTGCGCTTGAGCACCGGCGAGAAAAAGAGTCTTTTAGCCTAAAAAAATTTCTCGGAAGAGAAATCAGAGAGGAGTTGGACTCCTGAGTGTTTTTTTTTTGGTTTAGTGAAAGGGGTTCTTCTTCTTCCTCCTCTGTTAGCTGGATCTTGAAGATCAAGAGATGTGAGATCTCTAAATCTCTCCTTTTGGGGATCTAAAGACATATCCAAGTTCCCCTTTGTGGGTTTGGTGGTGAAAAACTATCTTGTTTTTGAAAAAGAAGAGTAAAACTCTTGATTTAATTCAAAAGAAAGAAGAGGGTTTGAGACCTTCAGAAAAGGGAAAGAAATACAAACCCTAAGTTTTTTTGAAAGAATGAAAGTATTCCTTTATTCATCATCATGTTGCTTTTTATAGGCTTACATATTTACATATAGCCCCTTGGGCTTTACAAAAATGGCATTTTGCCTATCCTATGGCTCATGTGCCATTTCATTTTTGCACATAAGCCATGGGCTTACAAAATATTGGCTTTATGCCCATTTTGCATACATTCATGTATAAAAAATTACATAAAAATTATTTATTACATGATTTTGTTGTTGGCATGGGGAGGCTGGCCGCGGGCTCGACTTGGGTATGGGCCCGCTTGACCTGGGCTTGGGCCCACCTAGCTTGGGGGTTGACCTTGACTTTGACTCGGTCAACCGGGGTGCAAAATTTCCCCCCAACAATGTAGTGGCTGTTAACAAGACTTGAGTGGTGTCTTTACTGACCTAGAACAGAAAATAGAACCCAAACACGAACTTAGAACTTTCCGACATTGGTAAATTTGACGGTTTGTGAGTGTATTTAGAGATCTGGGATGATCCGGGGACTTTGTAAATAAAGTTCCCTTGACCATGAGACGTGCAGGCAACCATGAATCATCCCCTGAAACCTGAGCCCCTACCCTCATATTCTCGCCGCAGATTTATTCATTTTGGCCGCAAATTGGGGCCACATTTTGGTGAAATTTGATGAATTTTGGTTGGTGAGTCCCTTAGGTGATATGTAGAGCAACTCTATATGCAAAATTCCCTAGTTTGGCCTAGGGTGAAATCTGGGAGCACATTGGGGTGATTTTGCTTATGTTTTCCGTATTTTGTAAACTTAGGTTTTGTTGTTTGGATTTGTTTTTGGTTGTTGGGCGTTTGTACGTCAACAACAAGGTTTGTTTGATTGTTTTGCATGCGTAGGCTATAGGTTCTAATCTATGAGCATACCGTGTGCCGTATTTGTTTTCCGCACTTGATTTTAATAGCGATTGCGAATATGTTTTATTGTAGATACCTTCGTGTGGATTCCGAGACGATGGAGCGTGGCGTCATTGACTTCGGCGAGCAAAGACCAGGTGAGTAGATCTATATCTACGGGGGAAGTCGGGTGGATGGCGTATATCACCCCCGCAAATTATAAATGGAAACCGATCTATAAGATACAATCGTAGAAACCTAGATTAGGAAACTAGGGATATGTTTTAAAAGATAGTTAGAGATGATATTAGTGAAAATATATATATTGAGATATGAGAAAAATTTAGGGATATGAAAAGTGAATGTGAATCACGACTTAATAATATGTAGTTGCAATAGAATAGGTATGAGTTTTAGGATAGCCTGACACTTAATGCATAAGGTAGAATGTTTTTATAAAATTGACTTGATATGAGATATTAATGTGATGGAAAAGTGTATACGATGTGATATGTCGACTTGGTGTGATATGTCGTTATATGGATACGAGTCGATATGTGATAATTGATATCTTTGCCGGTCCCATGATCTGAGATTGAAACGGATGTGACCTGAGAGATTGGTATATACATATTTATATAGATAATGTTGTGAATCTCGAGTGATAAGCCGTACGTGACGTGAGGTCTGTACCCTCCTTGTCGTATAGGTTGTTAGGATCCCAAATTGTTTATTGACGCTGTACGATGAGTTACCGTACATGATGAGTTAATTGATGATTGATCATTACCCTTGACTAGAGGAGGCCGATTGATAGAGTCACCGACTCGGTCATGTTAGATACGTATACTTTATACCTTCTAGCTGCCGATTTACTTTATGCTATATTCATGTCATTACCATTGCATTTCATATACCTGTGCTAGTACATCTGCACCATTATCGATGATTCGTATGTCACACTTACACAGATTTGCCGGCTCACACACTTCTTCATCGATAATTGTCATGTCACTACACAGTAGAATTGCTGTATCATGATATGACTCCTTACATAATTTACTTGCTATAGTTACATATACACTTTTATACGATATTGCATTTGACCTTGGAGAAATGGGAAACCGCAAGATACATTTTTAAAGTGGATTTATTTAAAAGAGCGGTTTTCCCTTGATATGTGCATATTACTGTTCCATGTTGCATTATATACAGATATGCTGATATTTCTATTATATGTCGCATACATCATGCTTTATAATTATACGCATTGAGATACACTATTTTCATGAGATTTCTGAATTTGAGAACTGAGGTTATTTCAAAAGAAAGCATGTATTGTTTTAAAAACCCGGTTTCTCTTGATATGATATTTGTATAGTCCACCATGAGTTTTCTCGGCTCGTGAGCGATATCCTACACCCGATTTGAGGAGGAGGAGGAACCGTCTGCGGGTGCATGGTGGACCCGGTATGGTACCCTGGGGCGAGAAGGTCGCAGATGATGGTGTTGAACCCGGCAGTGGGATCTTTACCTACCGGTGATAGTATTTGGACCTGGCGGTTATCCGGAGGATACCGACCGGAGTCATGAGATGGATACAGGCCAGTCCGAATAGCCGGAGCCTGAGATATGAGGATTTACATGTCGATACTGGACACGGGTTTCATGATATTTTCGAGTGTCGATGCTGGACACTCAGGTTCCATGATTTGTTGTGTTATTGATGGACACACATTCTTTGATATCCTCATACTTTTACATGCATATGCTTTTATGATGTTTCGAGTGGACGAGATCCACATGCATACTGGCATTGATTATATTATTGGATGATATCCACTTGCATACTTGCATTTATTTATTGTTGGCACATTTTTACATACGGTCACTCTAGATATCATAGTATTACTTTTATGATATATAGGAAATCGTTATTTTATTCGATTTCTACCTGTTGATATTTTCTACTCACGAGTTGGCAACTCACCCCCGTTGTGCCACAGTTATTGTAGGTTGACCGCATGGATCGGTAGCGGCATAGTTGGCGCACAGCTTGATTTTTGGAGATTTGCCTTGGTAGATGGGACATTTGTATCGTGCCCACTCTCATATTTATATTTCATATTGTATCTAGTCAACTCTATCAGTCAAAACTAGTATTTGTATAAAAAGTAAGACTTAGTGAGGCTTGTAATTGCGAAATATGAGTGATGAGTGTTATATTCGCTTTTTGGGTCGATGTCTTGCTTTATTTATTACCTTTTGTGTTGATCTTCGCCGATTGGACGTCGTATACTTGTTATATTACTTGCGCGGTTGTGATCTGCCGTTTGGCTAAGAGCTAGCTCTCGCTTGGGGATGCCTTTTATATTATCATGTATTTGTGGTTTTGGATCAAAATATACAAGGGAGGTGCTGCCCAAATTTTTAAAAGACGAACATGTTTTACAACAAGTAGGATAAACTTGCATTGTGATGTTCCCTTTTCTATGCATTTAAAAAATCACTTTTCCTTATTATACCTTATTTCAAAACTGCACCTCTTTTATTTCTTTAAAAGGTTTAGATTTATGAGTTTCAGCTTACTTGGATTACGTTACGCCTTTAGACGTTGCGTGATTTAAGTGCTGGTCACGAGCTAATATCGTAACATGCTCACGAGTGGTATTTCCTCAGATCACGACACGTGGCGGATGACATGTCCCGAAAGCAACGGAGGTAGAATAAATGAGATGCATTAGAGCGTTCTTCGGGACCTCGTCTCCGAGGACGCATCCGATCTTTCGGAGACCTCTCTGAGTACTTTCCACATTCACCTAGCAAACAGCCAACAACTCGTCTCCGAGCAATCCAGCGAGCTTCCTTAGCCTTCTTGTTCGTCTCCGAGCCATCTGACAAGCCAAGCTTCCTCGGTCTCCTTGCTCTTCTCCGAGCCATCAGACAGGCCGGGTTTCCTCGGCCTCCCTGCTCATCTCCGAGCCTTCTGACAGGCCGAGCTTCCTCGGCTTCCCTGATCAACCGAGAGCGCGAAACCCAAGCGCCCCCGCAATGGCTCCGCGTATCTCGCCAGGACGAGATATCCGCCTCCCCATGTTCCATGTCCCACGCTAGCGCATCCCCTAATTAATGGGCGTATCCCGCCATTAATGCGAGGATAACGCAGGAGCGTAACTGACGGCGATGATCTCGCTCCTGCTCGCTCCACGCGACCACTATATAAACCCTTTTTTCAGACGACTCAGGTAACTGGAACTCAACCCAATAAGTCGCTACGCTGCTCTTATTCTCCAACACTAACTTGATCGTCGGAGGGTCCTATGGTGGTTTCCCATCCCGGGACTTCCTTTGCAGGTAGCTCGGCCTCAACAACTTCCAACAACCCATTGAAATCCACACGCTCAACAACCCCCAAAACAAATCTCAGCCGCTAAAAACAGCTCGCTACTAGATCGACGGAGAACAACATCTGAGGGAGATCACAACCTCCATCAGTTAGCGCCGTCCGTGGAAAGTTTCTCGGGTTCATGGTTACCAACCGAAAAATCGAAGCGAACCCAGAAAAGATCAGCGCCATCTTCAACATGGCAACGCCCAAGAGCAATGTCGACATCATGCGCCTCACGGGAAGGGTGGCTGCCCTGAGTCGCTTTATGTCCAGATCCAGAGAGAAGTGCCTCCCGTTTTTCAGGGCCTTAAGGAAAATTCCTAAGTTCGAATGATCCGAGGAATGCTAGAACACTTTCGAGCAACTCAAGGCGCACCTAGAAACTCCCCCGCTACTCACCCGACCAGTCAAGGGCGATGGGCTATTATTATATCTAACCGTCTCCGACTAGGCTGCAGGCTCGGTACTTGTCAGAGAATTTGAAGGCATATAGAGGCCGGTTTATTATGCGAGCCATGTTTTCAAGGACGCGGAAACGAGATACCTGGCCATAGAGAAAATAGTCCTGGCACTTGTCGTCGCCTCTAGAAAACTTCGACATTATTTCCAAGCGCACACAATCCTCGTCCTCATCGAGCGACCTTTTGGGTCTATTCTCGCCTCCTCCGAGTCGTCAGGTGTCTGGAGAAATAGAGGTGGGAATTGTCCCAATTCGATATCAAGTACCGCCCACGACAAGCCATCAAAGCGTAGGTCTTAGCAGATTTCATTGTTGAATGCACTATTCCCGCTAAAGAAGGAACAGCAGCGCAAGGCCCTGAACTACGCCCCTCGGTCAAAGAGGTACCTGACGCCATCCCGGACTAGGTGCTCTTTGTGGACGGATCATCTGCTGAGGAGAGGAGCGGGGCTAGCCTGATCATCCACGGCCCGGACGAAGTGGAAATGAAATACTCTTTAAAGCTCGGGTTCAGAGCGTCGAACAACGCCGCGGAATACGAGGCTTTGTTGGCAGGACTGCGAATCACCTCCGGGGTAGGGCTGAAGACCATCAGAGTTTGCAGCGACTCCACACTGGTCGTCGGCCAAGTAATCGGACGTTTCGAATCCCGGGAGCCACTCATGATAAAATACCTGGCCAAAGTAAAAAAGCTTCGAAAAAATTTCGACGAAGTTCAAGTGGAGCAGATTTCCAGGAACTTGAACACCCAAGCCGATGCCTTTAGCAAGCTCGCTTCTTCTTATTCGGCCAACCATAAAAGGAATATCCTCTTCGAAGTCTTACCACGGCCCAGTATAGAAGACGGAGAGGTAACACTCCAGATCTACACAACCCGGGAAGAAGGCCGAGATTGGAGAAAGCCCCTCGTGGAGTTCATAAAGGACGATGTACTTCCCGAAAACCGAGGAGAAGCTCGCCGGCTTCCGGCCAAAGCATGACATTTCGTCTGGAGCAACGGAAACCTGTACAAGAAATCATACACCCAGCCTCTGCTCCGATGCATCAACCCCCACGAGGCTGACTACGTTCTGCGAGAGATACATGAAGGGGGCGTCGAAGCACATCAAGGGACCCGAACCCTGGTCCAAAAGGCACTACTTCAAGGGTATTATTGGCCGAGATTACACCAGGATTCCGAGAAGCTGGTCAGAAGATGCAAGAACTGCCAACTCTTCGGCAGCATACCTCGTTTCCCCACTACCGAGCTAATGCCACTCGGTTCCCCTTGGTCGTTTGCACAATGGGGGATGGATATGGTAGGCCAACTTCCTACCGGCATAGGCGGGAACAGATACTGTTGGATATATGTATGCCCTAGAGGCCATTATTTGATAGTGGATGTATTTTTACATGTATATATATATTCAGGGGACTTTCTTGCTCGACATGATAGTATGCTATCTGCTTACTCTTTATCCTGACATGTTCACTTGATCATGCTTTTATTAATTTGGTACATGTTGATAAAGCCCTGAGGATATTTGCTTGACTACTGTGATTATGATGCAGATCATACTAGTAGGATGTGTGTAGTTTATAAGCATATTCTGAAATGTCCCTAGCCGTGGGTGTATCGAGATGGGGCATCGATATTCCAGAGTAAACTAGCGTATACGATTCTTGACCCATGTGATGGGCGATGGATGATCTCATATCCATTGGTGTTTGACACCAAGATTGTATACGGGTGCTCAGTCGAAACTGGGTACACTGGACGGACTCGCTGAGAACTCCTATGTGGTATTATATCTATCGTCGGATAGCAGTTCTCAGGTGACACAGGTACAGGTTAGTCTGTAGACCTGAGATCGTCATAGAGTCTTGTGTGTTCTCCCACTGTGCTTTGATTTCCACCTTACCACGGCTCTACCGAGTCGTGAAAACAGGTGGCTTTTGGGTACAGTCCCGAGACACATGGAGGCAATGAGCGATAGGAGAGGTTTCGTCCCTCCCGGTATTGGGGGTTGATGTTGCGCTGTGCTCGATTGGCTATATCAGCAAGTCCCTGGCCAGGGCTGATGGGATTTACTGATAAGTGTTATCAGTACTTTCTCGATCTGTTATAGGCCATACATCGGCATGACTTATTAAGTTATTGGGGTCGACGATGCCATCCCTAGACTCGATATGCAGCATATTTGACGAAGAGACCGGACTGTACGGTAAGTGTTACCGGTTGGCTCGACAGGAGTTTTGACAGGTTCGCTTGTTTTTTCTTCTGCTCGCTCAATATCCGGGTGGCCGTTACGTTTATCTGACCGCTTGCGGCTTGTGGGTGTTTGATATGATCATCACCTACTGCTGGCGTATTGACGAGTCTTAGAGTCTCACAAATGGGTTACCTAGCTCAGGCGAAACGATGTGGGGTGCATATGGTGATATGCGCGGGTGCCTGATTAAATGCGTGTATATGATACCGCATTACAATCTGGCAGTTTCTATTGGTCGGGTCGTATGTGATATGATCGGTTTATTAAATCAATTGTTGATTTAATATTAATGACCATTAGCCTTTTTACTTAAAACCTATTTCTTTATGATGCATGCATGAGTGTATGTATATGTTTATATGGATGCACACATGCAAGCATATATGTGTCATGGTTGATGATATATCGGTGGTGGCAATGCAAGACTCACATGGTTGCATATTTATGTATTTTGTTTATTTGAGAAAAGCAAAACAGCAATTAAATCATGGTTGACTATTCAACCCTCATTTCTTGTGTTGACAAAGTCAATACCATGGTTTCATTGCCCATGGTTTTAGCCCATGGTTTTGTTTAAACTCATGTCACAAAATATCTAGATATTTTGTAACCATAGTTAAGCATGGCATACTCTCATTGACTTAGGATTATGTTAGGTTATTATTGATTATTATTCACTTGAGTCAAGTTTAGCCACCATCTCCTTCTTCCTCTCTCTTCTCAAAACTTTCTAGGGTTTTAAAAGAAAGAGAAAGAATTAAAAAGAAAATGTTTTTGAGTGAGATCCAAACCCACATCACCATTCTACTTTAGTCTAGCCCACTAGTGTGGAGTGTTTGCTTCATCTTCATCCTTAATCAAGTGGAGCTTGGAGCTTGAGCAAAGGGACTCCGGGTGGATCGTCGTAGACAACGAAGGATTCAAGCGGACCGGTTCAAATTCTAATTTATCCAAGGAGTCAAAGCGGAAAGTCTACAAATGTTGTATTACTATTCTCTTAGTGTTAGACACTAGATCTAGTATGTGATACTATTTTGTTACTCTTTTTTTCTAGTTTGATCCTAGGTTAGTTTGCTTAGCACCCTAAAATTTTAATTGTAGTATATTTGATGCAAGACAAACCCTTGTGTGGTGCTAGGTAAACCCAACAGTGGTATCAGAGCTACTAAGTATTAGATGTCGACCTATGGGGGGTTCTCACTGTGTGACAATGTGGCAAAATATAGGATCTTACCCACAGGGTGTCCCGAGACCGGAAGGTGTTCCGGCAGGTTGTAGTCCTCGCGAGGGGGCATACGTAAAAAGTAGCTGCTGAGGGATCCGTTGGTGCCACGGCGACCCCATTGGATGGGGTGGCTGCCTGACCAACAGTGGTATTAGAACCAAGTTAGAGTTTTAGAGTAACCTAGAAGACGTTAAAAAACTTCGAACGAGCATCGATTACCCCGAAAATTGTTCTCTGGAAATTTTTCAAAATGTTGGAATTTTTCACATTAAAAATATTCAGAAAATCATGCAGGTAATTCTATGGACTCTCTAGAAGAACGATACCCTAACTTGATCAAATGACCGCGGAACCGCGGCAGAAGCATGCCTTTGGCGGCGGTTTCGCGGCGCCATTTATGAGGCTCGGGTCGGCCCTTCTACGGTTGGTTCATAGATACTGTGACATGCTTTTGGATATTTTTAATACTGCTCAGGTGTTGAGCTTCTCTGTGGTTTTTTGGGTAATTGATCGATCGATCAAATGGTTTAATATCGCCTAGTTTATTTGAATGCAATATAATAATTGGAATCTTCACTTATTGGTTTTGTGAAAATTAATTATCGCTTGTAAATTTATCATTTCGGTCACGGATGGAATCGGGAATCTTGTTGAATTATCCGGTTTCTTTTGAAAAGGTGTTTTCATTACTGTGACCCAAATGAAAGATTTGAAGTGCTATGCATGAAATCCAGAATATGAGATATTCCGGGTTTATGATGCCTAAGGATAGTGACGATTCCAAATATTGTAGATTGGCATTCTATTCTGCAACCGTAAATGTAGTATGTGGTGTATCGCCAGTTTCGTTGCTATATGTTAACGAAAATTGGGGTATGCATACTTGCTTACGTTGATGACATGTGTTGTTATGTGTTGCTGTGATATGATGTATAGGATCGTCGTGATTGAATGGCCGGGGGTTTTATGTGAGATGAGAGTTTTCCTTTTCATTCATGTAAAATTCAATATATGTAATATTCTTTTATTGGGCCACATCCGGGTTGAGGATGATGTTACCTTTGATGTATATTAATTACTTTTCCGCATTAGGATAGACCCAAGGTGGGGAGCACAAGTGACCGGGTTCTAGAGTCCAGTGGGAGGCCATCTCGAGGAGTCGAGACCGGGTCTCCTAACTCTAGAATTGGTAGGGTCACTTGCCGCTCTCGTAGGGGTTTAGGGTGTGGGATTGGTTATTCATCACGACCGTGGAATCCGTATTTTCTATCGTTGTCTAAATACAAAATACGGAAATCCTAGTATATCCTATATGTTCATATATGTGCTTCTGCTGTTGATATTTTGTGATGTGATCACTTTATATGATGAGACGAATGGTATTATTATATATATGATATATAATAAGCGTTGCTTATGTTTTACATCCGTGCTAGTCCCGTCCCGCCATGCCGTTAGTTAAGTAACCTAACGGTGGCGAATGCGAATGGCATAAGCATACGTTCTATTTTCATTTTTTTTCTGTGATGGCTTAAGGATTTAAATGATGGGACTACATTAATATGATTAATGTAAAGGAAAATAAATCTAAAAGATGTTGTAGAATCGAATTTGAAACCCACTCGGCTTTTTATGAAAAAGCTACATTTCAAAATGCGGAGATTAAGCCACTCCTTTTTGAAAACCATTTGATTCTACAACGATATCAAGTTCAAAGCGTTAAAGGTTTTCTTAAAAACCATCCGCAACCCTCCGTCATTTTAGGAAGTAGAGTACTTAGTATTCGTGCTACGTATATTGATTATAGTTAAGGCGTAGTGTACGGTAGCTAAGTGATGTCTTCCTACATAGCATATGATGCGATTAATTAGGACATTCATATAATTATGTTGATGATAGTCAAGGGTCATATGAGTGGGTCTAATTAATCAAGAAATGATGGGTAGAACTGGACTAGTGCTTATGATATGTTGATTATAGTCAAGGTCATGAGTGCCAGGGGTAAAAACCATATCGGGAGTTTCAAGAGTTGAAATTTGCAATGAGATTGCATACCTTCCATATGATGGTTGGATCCCGATCCCACTGTGAGCAAGAGTTGCTCCCAGGAGAGTTTTGCACTTTACAATTAGCTAACCCATTAGGCGTCTAGAAACGTGTCTACGGGGCTACGCCTCTGGAAAAACGAGATTTATTTTAATTAGGTCCGTGCGAAAGCACGGGGAACCTCCCTCAAAGTACCGACACTGGCCTGACTGAACGGTTAGCGAAATTGTAGAATGTAATAAATCCTGGCAAGTTTTCTATTTAAGGTTTGAAGGAAAATTTGATAAAAAGCAGTGGGAGATATCGGTTAGATAAGATAATAAACCAATCTGATCTTTGCAAGAGCTTTTGCTGAGTGTATTCTTTTATCTCTCTTAATGGCAGATACCAATGACAGGACTTAAGTTTCTACTAGAGAAAAATAAACTGAATGGGACCAATTATAAAGACTGGCTGAGGAACATTAACATTGGCCTAACTTATGATAAGGTATCATATGTCCTCACAGCTCCAGCCCCACCCATCCCAGGCCCTGAATCTTCAGTTGCGGAACGGGAGATCCGCAAAACATGGGATATTGACTGCATAGTCACAAATTCGTGATTCGGCAATAATTCGGCGAGGTCGAAAATTCGGATTAGGAGAACTATTCGGAAAAAATCGGCAGGTATTCGAGAAAGATTCGGTAAGTGTTCAGGAAATGTTCGGGAAGGATTTCGAGCAAAAAATTAATATAAAATTAATATACGAGACGCTAGATTTTGATTTCGTGAATTATTTGCTGTTTTTTGAATAATTCGCGAATAATTCGGGAATTATTCGCGAATAATTCGGCATGTTCGGTGATGGCGAATAATTCGCCGATTTAATCAACACACAGTTTTCAGCACACAACACACAGTTTTCAGCATACAACACACTAATAAAAGAAAATTTTCAGATATAAATGAAGCTTTTCTTTGGCATTATAGACTTGGTCATATTAACGAAACGAGACTAAACAAGCTACATAAAGATGGATATTTGAATCCTTTTGAATATAAATCTTATGCGACTTGTCAGTCTTGTATCAAGGGTAAAATGACCAAAACTCCGTTTACAGGATACGGAGAAAGGGCCACTGAGCTCTTAGGCCTCATACATAGTGATGTATGTGGGCCAATGTCTACACAGACTAGAGGCGGTTTTTCTTACTTCATAACATTTACTAATGATTTCTCAAGTTTCGGTCATGTGTTTTTAATAAAGCATAAGTCTGAAGCTTTCGAGAAATTCACTGAGTATAAACTTGAAGTAGAAAAACAAACCGGATTGAGCATCAAGATATTTCGATCGGATCGAGGTGGAGAGTATCTCAGTACAGAGTTCTCAAATTTTCTAAAAGAGAATGGGATTCTCTCTCAGCTCACTCCTCCTTACACACCACAGCACAACGGTGTGTCAGAACGATGGAATTGGACCCTATTAGATATGGTACGTTCTATGATGAGTGATGCTGAATTACCTGTCTCATTTTGGGGACATGCATTAGAGACTGCAGCGTTTTTATTGAACAGGGTTCCAACCAAAGCCGTGTCTACCACACCATATGAGATATGGTATGGGAAGAGACCATCTCTTAAACGTGTTAAGATTTGGGGTTGTCCGGCCTATGTCAAAAAGCAGAATCCGGACAAACTCGAGACACGGTCAGTCATGTGTAAGTTTGTGGGATATCCAAAGAATTCATATGGATATCTTTTCTACCAGAAGGAGGAATAAAAAGTGATTGTTTCTCGACTTGCCACATTTTTAGAAAATGAACTTTTTACAAATATTGATGGAAATGTGGTAGATCTAAAAGAGGTTCTGGAGACATAAGTTACAAACGACGACCTGGTTGAACCAGATGTTGCAACAGAGACTAATGAAGCTCAGTCACTCCGTAGATCTAGTAGGACTTCTCGCCCACCGGAGAGGTACTACGGCTTCCTCATTGATGGTGATAGAGAAGATTGCATTATGGAGGATGATGGTCCTGTTAGTTTTCAGTAAGCTATCACGAGTGGTGACTCTGTGAAGTGGCTGGATGCCATGAGATCCGAAATGGAGTCTATGTACACCAACAAAGTATGAACTTTAGACGTTATACCCCTTGGGGTAAAACCCGTAAGGTGCAAATGGATCTTTAAAAGAAAGATTGGTGTAGATGGGCAGGTGGGGCAAGACTTGTGGCGAAAGGATTTCGTCAAAGACCCGGTCTGGACTATGACGAAACTTTCTCTCCCGTAGCCATGCTTAAATCCATCCGGATCCTACTTGCTATTGCTACTCACTACGACTATGAAATCTGGCAGATGGACGTTAAAACTGCATTTCTAAATGATGATTTAGAAGAAGCGTTTATATGGATCAGCCAGAGAGCTTCGTTGATAGTGGGAGCAGCGGGAAAGCATATGGATTGCTTAAATCATTTATGGATTAAGGCAGGCATCACGGAGTTAGAACATCTGTTTTGATGATATTATCAAAGATTTTGATTTCATCAAAAATCCAGATGAACCTTGTATTTACAAAAAGACTGTAGGGAGAACTGTCGCATTCCTCGTATTGTACGTGGATGACATTCTTCTGATAGGAAATGATGTTCCTATGCTACAGTCGGTCAAATCATTCTTATCACAAAGGTTCTCCATGAAGGACTTGGGTGATGCCACGTACATATTGGGCATTCGGATCTATAGGGATAGATCCAAAAGGTTATTGGGATTGTC
This sequence comes from Agapanthus africanus, assembly GCA_030015575.1. Taxonomy (NCBI): domain Eukaryota; kingdom Viridiplantae; phylum Streptophyta; class Magnoliopsida; order Asparagales; family Amaryllidaceae; genus Agapanthus; species Agapanthus africanus. Next base: position 20,695,305 of record CM057348.1, on the reverse strand, counting down.
CCAAACCAGGTACATCAACACCATCCTAAAGAGGTTTAGTATGGAAAACTCTAAGCGGGGTGCCTTACCCGCTTGCCATGGAGGCACTCTCTCCAAGGACTTTTGCCCAAAGACTGATGAAGAGAGAGCTCGCATGAGCATTATTCCCTATGCTTCAGCCATAGGATCTATAATGTATGCGATATTGTGTACACACCCTAATGTAGCTTATGCATTAGGTGTAGTAAGCAGGTATCAATCCAACCCAGGAGAGAATCACTGGACAGCTGTGAAGAACATTCTTAAGTACTTACGAAGGACTAAAGAATTGTTCTTGGTGTATGGTAATGGAGATCTCCAAATGGAGGCCTTTACCGATTCGAGCTTCCAGAGTGATAAGGACGACACCAAATCTATCTCTGGGTTTGTATTTACCCTCAACGGAGGGGCGGTATGTTGGAAGAGTTCCAAACAGGATACCGTTGCAAACTCTACGATGGAAGCTGAGTACATTGCTGCAAATGATGCCGCCAAGGAAGCCGTCTGGATGAGGAAGTTCTTCTTGGAGCTAGGAGTAGTTTCAACCATTATTGATCCAATACCATTGTATTGCGACAATAATGGGGCTATGGCGTTAGCCAAGGAGCCTAGGTCCCATCAGCGATCCAGACACATCCTGAGACGATTTCATCTGATCCGGGAGATAGTTGATCGCCGCAAGATCGAGATTCGGAGAGTAGATATACAGAATAACACCGCGGATCCACTCACCAAGGCCCTCCCTCAGCCGCAGCATGAGCGACTTTTTGAGATGTTGGGTATGATATACACCAATAATTGGCCTTAGTGCAAGTGAGAGATTGTTGGATATATGTATGCCCTACAGGCCATTATTTGATAGTGGATATATTTTTACATGTATATATATATATATATATATATATATATATATATATATATATATATATATATTCAGGGGACTTTCTTGCTCGACATGATAGTATGCTATCTGCTTCTTCTTTATCCTGACATGTTCACTTGATCATGCTTTTATTAATTTGGTACATGTTGATAAAGCCCTGAGGATATTTGCTTGACTGCTGTGATTATGATGCAGATCATACTGGTGGGACGTGTGTAGTTTATAAGCATATCCTGAAATGTCCCTAGTCGTGGGTGTATCGAGACGGGTATCGATATTCCAAAGTAGACTAGCATATACTATTCTTGACCCATGTGATGGACGATGGATGATCCCATATCCATTGGTGTTTGACACCAAGATTGTATATGGGTGCTCAGTGGAGACTGGGTACACTGGACGGACTCGCTGAGAACTCCTATGTGGTATTATATCTATCGTCGGATAGCAGTTCTCAGGTGACACAGGGACAGGTTAGTCTGTAGACCCGAGATCGTCATAGAGTCTTGTGTGTTCTCCCACTGTGCTTTGATTTCCACCCTACCAAGGCTCTACTGAGTCGTGCAAACAGGTGGCTTTTGGGTACAGTCCCGAGACACATGGAGGCAATGAGCGATAGGAGGGGTTTCGTTCCTCCCGGTATTGGGGGTTGATGTTGCGCTGTGCTCGATTGGCTATATCAGCAAGTCCCTGGCCAGGGCTGATGAGATTTACTGATAAGTGTTATCAGTAGTTTCTCGATCTGTTATAGGCCATACATCGGCATGACTTATTGAGTTATTGGGGTCGACGATGCCATCTCTAGACTCGATATGCAGCATATTTGACGAAGAGACCGGACTGTACAGTAAGTGTTACCGGTTGGCTCGACAGGAGTTTTGACAGGTTCGCTTGTTTTTTCTTCTGCTCTCTCAATACCCGGGTGGCCGTTACGTTTATCTGACCGCTTGCGGCTTGTGGGTGTTTGATATGATCATCACCTACTGCCGGCGTATTGACGAGTCTTAGAGTCCCATAAAGGGGTTACCTAGCTCAGGCGAAACGATGTGAGGTGCATATGGTGATATGCGCGGGTGCATGATTAAAGGCGTGTATATGATACCGCATTATAATCTGGCAGTTTCTATTGGTCGGGTCGTATGTGATATGACAGGTTTATTAAATCAATTGTTGATTTAAAATTAATGACCATTAGCCTTTTTACTTAAAACCTATTTCTTTATGATGCATGCATGAGTGTATGTATATGTTGATATGGATGCACACATGCAAGCATACATGTGTCATGGTTGATGATACATTGATGGTGGCAATGCAAGACTCACATGGTTGCATATTTATGTATTTTGTTTATTTGAGAAAAGCAAAATGGCAATTAAATCATGGTTGACTATTCAACCCTCATTTCTTGTGTTGACAAAGTCAATACCATGGTTTCATTGCCCATGGTTTTAGCCCATGGTTTTGCTTAAACTCAAGTCACAAAATATCTAGATATTTTGTAACCATAGTTAAGCATGGCATACTCTCATTGACTTGGGATTATGTTAGGTTATCATTGATTATTATTCACTTGAATCAAGTTTAGCCACCATCTTCTTCTTCCTCTCTCTTCTCAAAGCTCTCTAGGGTTTTAAGAGAAAGAGAAAGAATTAAAAAGAAAAGGTTTTTTAGTGAGATCCAAACCCACATCACCATTCTACTTTAGTATAGCCTACTAGTGTGGAGTGTTTGCTTCATTTTCATCCTTGATCAAGTGGAGCTTGGAGCTTGAGCAAAGTGACTCCGGGTGGATCGTCGTGGACAACGAAGGATTCAAGCGGACCGGTTCAAACTCTAATTGATCCAAGAAATCAAAGAGGGAAGTCTACAATGATTGTATTACCGTCCTCTTAGTGTTAGACACTAGATCTAGTATGTGATATTATTTTGTTACTCTAGTTTTCTAGTTTGATCCTAGGTTAGTTTGCTTAGCACCCTAAAATTTTAATTGCAGCATGTTTGATGCAAGACAAACCCTTGTATGGTGCTAGGTAAACCCAACAGATACATCCTCGTCGCAGTGGACTATTTCACGAAATGGATAGAGGTCGTACCCATCAGGAAACCGGACGCCACCTCTATGATAAAGTTTCTGCAGAACAATATAATTTCTCAATTTGGGATCCCGAGGTGCATAGTTACCGACTATGGGACCAACTTCGAAAATGATAAAGTTGGGAAGTTTTGCAACGATTACCACATATTGATGAAGTTTGCCACAGTCACACATCCTCAATGCAACGGGCAGGCTGAGGTAGCCAACCGAGACGTCATCCGCTGTCTTAGAGCCCGCTTGGAAAGAAGGCAGGGCGGCTGGGTCGAAGAACTGCCACGGATGCTATGGGCGTTGCGGACATCGAAGAAAACATCCACGGGAGAAACCCCATGTCACGCCCCGTTTCCCAGAGTACGCTAAAATTGGGCACGTGACATAGCCAACCATGCTACCTGTGGGTAGGAAGTATCCATCCACAGTCACATTACGGCTGTAGAGATATCAAGAACAAGATAAAACTATCTAAAAACATGTCCATAATCCAGAATAACAGGAGTCAATGATAAATGAATGCGGAAGCAAATGATCCAATACAATAACTGAAAAGTAAGTCCCATAATGCGGGCTCAAATCTGGAAATAAATACAGGAAATAAAACTAACCACTACAGGACTCACAACTCAGCCTGCTGGCTGAAGTACTTCTGCTCGGACTGCGACAGTGGTACAAAATCTGGGCCATGCAAAACCCAGACGTCAGCGCGTCATGTCAACCAGTAATATAATATGAAAATGTAACAGGCAATGCAAAATAAGCATGAATAAAGCAATAATGTGAAACAAGCAGTACAGGGTAATGTGCAGTGGGTAACTAAACTGTTCTATCAGGTTTTCTATTCTAAAGTCTTTGAAATCAAATTGAGTAATCCTCCATGTAACTCAAAGGATATGTCCCGTTACCCTCCGGGACCACGGATCAGGAATATGTGAACCAATAATGGCTCTGTCCCGTTACCCCCCGGGACCACGGATCAAGTAATACCCTTTTAAGTTACACTTTAGTTTACACTTTTGATTTCCCCATACCCCCAAGTTATATGTGTCAGGTCAGGTATTCAGTAATCAAGAACTAATGCCAACACAGGATCAGGTAACAACAGGTTTGTCTGGATAGACAACAGGAATGGTCCATGAGGACTACATGTCAGGTTTGTTGGCATTAGGCACGAGATCAGGTAACAGGTCAGGTCATGGTACATCAGGTCAAGTCAATAGTAAACGGCACAATACCATGTCAGGTGTAACAATATATATCATGTGTAACAAAGTCAAGTCAAGATGTAACAATATCGTGGGTGTGCTCACAACAGATATATAATCGATCAGGGGATTTACAGCAAGAAATAAGCAATAAATTAAACAACAATAAGCAGTTCATTCAATCACAATAGTGCATTAATATAGTGCGGCCGTTTTATTATATTAACAGGTTTTGAGCACCCTTAGTGGTGCAACAGTTTAAATGATGATGCAATACAGTTATATCAAGCCTTTGAATACGAATATCCGAATGTAATAGAACTACATGGGAAAGTGCTACAATCTATTAAACGGTAAAATGTGATTAACAGGTAAACTTGGTTCTTAGGTTAAAAGTGGCAAACTGTAATTTCCATGTTTAACAGTAAAATGATATAATGCAATTTTGTAACCGAAATGGAAAACGATTATACCAAGCTAATTTTACAGGTTTAGGGTGTCACTACATATATAAATATATTGTATAGCATGTAGCAAGGGGTACTTGCCTCGACGGGTCGCGAACCGGGAAAAACGGAACGTAACGTCGGCGGGGAAACTCGTGAGGTGCGCACGGTTCACGGATTGAACCCAAACAACGAACAATGGAACCACACGGATCGGGGTACCTCGCTGAAACGTCGGGACACGTCGTCGGCATCGTCGGATTCCGGCCAAAATTATGAACAGTGAAAAATCAAGTTTGCGACAAGAAAGAAAGGAAAGTTAAAGAAGAAAGGAAGGAGGGTGGAGAAGGGAAGGATACTCACTGTGGGTTGAAGGGGGTCGTGACGGTCGACGGCATCGACCGGGCCCCGGCGGTGAACAGTGATCGCGGGAAAAACTGCCGATTACGAAAGCATTAGCCAAGAAGGAAGGAAGAAGGGAAAGAGGAGGGAAGTATCTTACAAGGTGTTCTGGAGTGGTCGGGTGATCGTCGGCGATGACCAGGGGCGGCGCAGGTGGTCGCCGGTGGCCGCAGAGAAGCTGCGGGGGGAGGGTTGCAAAGGGTCGCTGTTCTGGTCGGGGGTGCACCGGGAGAAGGAGGATGATGGTGAGGGAAAGACGACGAGGAGATCGTCGGCGGCGAGACGCTGGAACGGCTGCAGGTGTCGCGACGATGGCTGCAGCGGCGAGGGCAGGGGTCGCGGCTGAGGGTGCAGGTGGTTGGGCACGCGGAAAAAAGGAGGAAGAGGGCTGTGGGTGAGACGAGGAGGTGCGGGCGCAGGCGACGGTGGTGCCGGCGTCGGGGTTGCGGCGGCGATTGGTGAAGGTGGCTAGGGTTCTCGCGAGGGCTCGATGGGTTAGGTTACGTGAAGGAAAAAATATAAATGAGTGGGAGAGAGAGATATATAGGGGGAGAGAGAGAGATACAGGAGAGAGAGACGGGGGAGAGAGAGGAGAGAGATAGGTAAGGGGCCCACTGGTTTAAAATTTAGTGATATGATTGGATGGAAAAAATTTAAAGGATAAATTTCTTTAAAGATTTATCAGATTTACGAACAGTAAAATCATTCTGTTATCTTGAAATATACTTATGGTTTTAAATATTAAATTTTGGAATTTTGGCGCAAACTAAAACATTTCCAAATCGCGCCTGGATTGGGTCCAAAAATTCGAAATTCAAATAATAGGATTTTAAGCGGGTTCCGAATTTTAAAATGATATGTTTTATGATTAAAAAGCATACCCCCAAGTCGGACACCTGTACGCGCGCATAGCCGTCCAAACTCGCCCGTTTCACCGAACGGGACGAGAACACGATGCACGGACGCCACCACGGGGTTAGGGGTGTCAAGTAGGCCAAGATGACTATTTTTAATTTTATTTTAGATGCTAAAATTTGTTATATGCAGAAATGAATTTACCGGGTAAAATTTTACAGTAAGTGACAAACAGACGGCTAAATGAAATGAGTACCACATTAATGCTCAAACAGGTAACAGAAAAATAGTAGTATTGGGCTCGGGTGTTACATTATACCCAACTACAAAAAGAATTTCGTCCTCGAAATTCCAAGAATACAAGATAGAAAACTACAGAAAAAGGTGAGGAAACTTTTGCTGGATCTCATCTTCTCGCTCCCAAGTGGACTCTCCATGCGACCGATTACCCCAAGAAACGAGCACAAGGGGGATAACCTTGTTCTTAAGAACCTTTTCCCTTCGATCCATGATTTCAACCGGTCGCTCCTCAAAAGTCAGTTCTTCCCGTACTGTTAACTCCGAATGATCCAAGACGTGTGTTTCATCTCGAACATACCTTCGTAGTTGAGATATGTGAAACACATTGTGCACACCCGCCAAGGACTGCGGTAACGCCAAACGGTACGCTACCTCTCCAACGTGCTCCAATATCTCGAAGGGTCCAACGAATCGAGGACTAAGCTTTCCTCGACTCCCAAAACGAATCACCCCTCTAGTCGGTGATATCTTCAAGAATACCAAATCACCCACGGCGAACTCTAGAGGTCTTCTTGACGTGTCAGCCCAACTCTTCTGTCTATCTTGAGCTGCCTTCATATGCTTTCTGATGTTAACATTTTCAACTGTCTGCACCACCAAATCTGGTCCCAACAATCTTCGTTCACCGACATCATCCCAACAAACAGGTGAACGGCATTTACGACCATACAAAGCTTCAAACGGAGCCATCTGGATAGTTGCCTGAAAACTGTTGTTGTAAGAAAACTCCACCAAATGTAGATGATCCTCCCAAGAATCCTTGAAGTCCAACATGCATGCTCTCAACATGTCTTCAAGAGTTTGGATCGTTCACTCCGACTGGCCATCAGTTTGAGGATGATAAGCTGTGCTAAACTTTAATCGAGTCCCCAAACTTTCCTGTAAACTCCTCCAGAAGTGTGATAAGAACCGAGTGTCCCGATCGGACACGATGCTCACCGGTACGCCATGTAATCTTACAATCTCCTGCATGTACCGCTCTGCCAAAGTCTCCGTTGATTGACCAACCCGGAAAGGAATAAAGTGAGCTGCCTTGGTCAATCGATCAACAATCACCCATACAGCATTGTTGCCTTTTGGACTCCGCGGTAAAGCCGTCACGAAATCCATGGTTATATGTTCCCACTTCCACTGAGGAATCGGAAGTGGTTGCAATAAACCAGCAACCCTTTGGTGTTCAGCCTTGACTTGCTGACACACCAAGCACTTAGCCACGAAGCGAGCAATCTCCCGTTTCATGCCTTCCCACCAGAAATGCTGTCGAATATCACGGTACATCTTTGTGCCTCCTGAATGTATAGAATAAGCTGAACTGTGTGCCTCCTTCATAAGCTCTTCACGAACATCCCCCTTTGGCACACACAAACGGCTACCATACCTCAACGAATCATCTTCGTGGACCAGTAAATCTGTTCGTAGTCCAGCTTCAACCTGCTCTCGAAACTTTTGCATTCTAGGATCCTGCGATTGTGCTGCTTTAATTTTCTCAATTAAAGACGACTGTACTTGCAATTGCATCAACTGTCCCGTAGAACGCGGTAGCACAACTTCCAAGTCAAATCTTCGAAAATCTGCAATGATCTCCCTCTGCGTAGTTAACACCTGAATTGCTGGTAACCGACTAAGCGCATCCGGCACGACGTTAACCTTTCCGGGATGGTACTTAAGATCAAGGTCGTAGTCGGCCATCAACTCCAACCATCTACGCTGCCTCATATTCAACTCCTTCTGAGTGAACACATACTTCAAACTCTTGTGATCTGTAAAAACTTCGACTCTCTCGCCCAAAAGGTAGTGTCTCCAAATCTTCAAAGCGAAGATCACGGCCGCAAGCTCCAAGTCATGAGTTGGATAATTCTTCTCATGGGTCTTCAATTGTCTTGATGCATATGCTACGACCTTCCCATGCTGCATCAAAACACATCCCAATCCTTTCCCAGATGCGTCGCTGTGAATCACCAATCCTCCGGAATTGTCTGGTACGGTCAGAATAGGGGCAGTTATCAACTTCTGCTTCAACGTCTCAAAAGCTAGCACACAATTATCTGTCCATACAAAAGGTACCTCTTTGCGCGTAAGCTTGGTCAACGGTTCTGCCAGACGAGCGAAGTTCTCCACAAATCTCCTGTAATATCCGGCTAATCCAAGGAAACTTCTTATCTCGGCTACATTCTTTGGAATCGGCCAATCTCGAACTGCTGCAATCTTTTCGGGATCGACGGCGATTCCATCGCCCGACACAACATGCCCCAGAAACTTCACTTCTTCCAGCCAAAATTCGCACTTACTCATCTTCGCATACAATTTCTCCCGTCTCAAAGTCTGCAGTGCGATCTTCAAATGCTCAGCATGCTCCTCAAAACTCTTCGAGTAAACCAGAATATCGTCAATGAATACCACGATAAACTGGTCCAAGAACGGTGAAAAGATTCGGTTCATCAAGTCCATGAATACTGCCGGCGCATTCGTTACTCCGAAGGGCATCACTAGGTACTCGTAATGTCCATATCGAGTTCGAAACGCCGTCTTGCAAATATCTTCTGCTTTCACTCGGACCTGATGATATCCGGATCGCAAATCCAGCTTCGAGAATACCCTTGCGCCACTAAGCTGCTCAAAAAGTTCTCCAATGCGAGGGATCGGGTACTTGTTCTTAATAGTCACCCGGTTTAATTCTCGATAGTCGATGCACATCCTTCTCGTGCCATCCTTCTTCTTTACTAGAAGAACTGGAGCTCCCCAAGGCGAGTTACTGCTTCGAATCCAACCCTTTTCAAGCAATTCAGCAACCTGTTTCTTTACTTCTTCCAACTCTACTGGCGCCATTGGATAATATGCTTTAGATACTGGCGCTGCACCAGGAATAAGATCAATTGCGAACTCCACGTCTCTCCTCGGCGGTAAACCCGATATATCTTCAAACACGTCCATAGAATCACGAACAACAACCGGCTTTTTACTTTTATCAACTTCCATAGATGCAAGAATGTTGTTTGTCGGCCTAGCCCTAACTCGACTGGCCCGACAGAACTGCTTCCTTACCGCAACTGCTGTCTGTTGCAAACTCCCTTTCATCCCAAATAAACTTCTGTTGTTCCCGAGCTGCCGTAAGAACCTGTGAGAAAGTGGTCAAACCCAGGGAGACAATCTGCCTCTGGATGTCCACATCCAAGCTGCGCATGAACCTTCGTGCCCTGTCTGCATCGTTGGCGACTAAAGGTCCAGCGAATCTGCTGAGTCTCATCCACTCTGCTGCATGCACGTCCATGGGTGCTCCATTCTACCTTAGCCCAATAAATTTCTCTTCCATTTCCTCCCGTGCAGTCCGCGGGAAGAACTTCTCCAGGAAACTCTTAGAAAAAATCCGCCCACTTGATTGGCTTGGGCAAGCGGGTCTCCTCCACAAGCCACCACTCTCGGAAGTAGTCCACTAACTGAATGCGTACCGCATCAATTCTTTTGTCATCTGGAATCTGTGCCGCAATCAGCAAATTCTCCGTGTCAACTAGCCACTGCTCGGCTGGCAACGGCTCCTCCAAACCAGTAAATGTAGACGGACCCAAACGCCTGAAGTCTGCCACGGTCCCTACTCGGTCAACTGGTTTAGCTCCAACGTTGTTTACAGACTGCTGAACGATCTGCAAACCTTTCTGGAACGAGTCTGCTTGCTGCTGGATCAGCTCGGTCTGTCTCTTCTGATTTTCCAGCATTCCTCTTATCACTCCAAGCATGGCGGCTTCGTCCACACGCCTCTGGTATGTCTTCGATTTCTTACCGGCCATAATCCTGAACTCAAAATACCCAACATTAGCATGATGATAGATTCAATATATAAATCAAGGCTAGAACTCCAAGATACTTAAATAGAGTACCGCATTGTAACTATGCCGCGGTATCATAGCCACAATTACATAACTCCATCCAAGTCGCCTAAGTCCTAGAGATAACAAGGAATCAGGTTTTCGAATCGATATGCAAAGGAAGTTTGCACATCGTAAAAGATATAATCAGGAAGAATGCGATTCAAGAATGGTAAAACGGTCAAGGTGGCAGGACATGTTTCCTAAACACGGGTATTCTGATTCGTGTATTGGGTACAATACCCAACTACAAAAGAATCAACCCGACTATCCTATGTCTCTGATACCAAAAGAACCATGTCACGCCCCGCTTCCAAGAGTACGCTAAAATTGGGCACGTGACATAGCCAACCATGCTACCTGTGGGTAGGAAGTATCCATCCACAGTCACATTACGGCTGTAGAGATATCAAGAACAAGATAAAACTATCTAAAAACATGTCCATAAACCAGAATAACAGGAGTCAATGATAAATGAATGCGGAAGCAAATGATCCAATACAATAACTGAAAAGTAAGTCCCATAATGCGGGCTCAAATCTGGAAATAAATGCAGGAAATAAAACTAACCACTACAGGACTCACAACTCAGCCTGCTGGCTGAAGTACTCCTGCTCGGACTGCGACAGTGGTACAGAATCTGGGCCATGCAAAACCCAGACGTCAGCGCGTCATGTCAACCAGTAATATAATATGAAAATGTAACAGGCAATGCAAAATAAGCATGAATAAAGCAATAATGTGAAACAAGCAGTACAGGGTAATGTGCAGTGGGTAACTAAACTGTTCTATCAGGTTTTCTATTCTAAAGTATTTGAAATCAAATTGAGTAATCCTCCATATAACTCAAAGGATATGTCCCGTTACCCCCCGGGACCACGGATCAGGAATATGTGAACCAATAGTGGTTCTGTCCCGTTACCCCCCGGGACCACGGATCAGGAAAATGTGAACCAATAGTGGTTCTGTCCCGTTACCCCTCGGGACCACGGATCAGGAAAATGTAAGAGTCACGAATGGCTCTGTCCCGTTACCCCCTGGGACCACGGATCAAGTAATACCCTTTTAAGTTACACTTTAGTTTACACTTTTGATTTCCCCATACCCCCAAGTTATATATGTCAGGTTAGGTATTCAGTAATCAAGAACTAATGCCAACACAGGATCAGGTAACAACAGGTTTGTCTGGATAGACAACAGGAATGGTCCATGAGGACTACATGTCAGGTTTGTTGGCATTAGGCACGAGATCAGGTAACAGGTCAGGTCATGGTACATCAGGTTAAGTCAATAGTAAACGGCACAATACCATGTCAGGTGTAACAATATATATCATGTGTAACAAAGTCAAGTCAAGATGTAACAATATCATGGGTGTGCTCACAACAGATATATAATCGAACAGGGGATTTACAGCAGGAAATAAGCAATAAATTAAACAACAATAAGCAGTTCATTCAATCACAATAGTGCATTAATATAGTGCAGCCGTTTTATTATATTAACAGGTTTTGAGCACCCTTAGCGGTGCAACAGTTTAAATGATGATGCAATACAGTTATATCAAGCCTTTGAATACGAATATCCGAATGTAATAGAACTACATGGGAAAGTGCTACAATCAATTAAACGGTAAAATGTGATTAACAGGTAAACTTGGTTCTTAGGTTAAAAGTGGCAAACTGTAATTTCCATGTTTAACAGTAAAATGATATAATGCAATTTTGTAACCGAAATGGAAAACGATTGTACCAAGCTAATTTTACAGGTTTAGGGTGTCACTACATATATAAATATATTGTATAGCATGTAGCAAGGGGTACTTGCCTCGACGGGTCGCGAACCGGGAAAAACGAAACGTAACGTCGGCGGGGAAACTCGCGACGTGCGCACGGTTCACGGATTGAACCCAAACAACGAACAATGGAACCACGCGGATCGGGGTACCTCGCTGAAACGTCGGGACATGTCGTCGGCATCGTCGGATTCCGGCCAAAATTGTGAACAGTGAAAAATCAAGTTTGCGACAAGAAAGAAAGGAAAGTTAAAGAAGAAAGGAAGGAGGGTGGAGAAAGGAAGGATACTCACTGTGGGTTGAAGGGGGTCGTGACGGTCGACGGCGTCGACCGGGCTCCGGCGGTGAACAGTGATCGCGGGAAAAACTGCCGATTACGAAAGCATTAGCCAAGAAGGAAGGAAGAAAGGAAAGAGGAGGGAAGTATCTTACAAGATGTTCTGGAGTGGTCGGGTGATCGTCGGCAACGACCAGGGGCGGCACAGGTGGTCACCGGTGGCCGCAGAGAAGCTGCGGGGGGAGGGTTGCAAAGGGTCGCTGTTCTGGTCGGGGGTGCACCGGGAGAAGGAGGATGATGGTGAGGGAAAGACGACGAGGAGATCGTCGGCGGCGAGACGCTGGAACGGCTGCAGGTGTCGCGACGATGGCTGCAGCGGCGAGGGCAGGGGTCGCGGCTGAGGGTGCAGGTGGTTGGGCACGCGGAAAAAAGGAGGAAGAGGGCTGTGGGTGAGACGAGGAGGTGCGGGCGCAGGCGACGGTAGTGCCGGCGTCGGGGTTGCGGCGGCGATGGGTGAAGGTGACTAGGGTTCTCGCGAGGGCTCGATGGGTTAGGTTACGTGAAGGAAAAATATAAATGAGTGGGAGAGAGAGATATATAGGGGAAGGAGAGATACAGGAGAGAGAGACGGGGGAGAGAGAGGAGAGAGATAGGTAAGGGGCCCACTGGTTTAAAATTTAGTGATATGATTGGCTGGAAAAAATTTAAAGGATAAATTTCTTTAAAGATTTATCAGATTTACGAACAGTAAAATCATTCTGTTATCTTGAAATATACTTATGGTTTTAAATATTAAATTTTGGAATTTTGGCGCAAAGTAAAACATTTCCAAATCGCGCCCGGGTTGGGTCCAAAAATTCGAAATTCAAATAATAGGATTTTAAGCGGGTTCCGAATTTTAAAATGATATGTTTTATGATTAAAAAGCATACCCCCAAGTCGGACACCTGTACGCGTGCGTAGCTGTCCAAACTCGCCCGTTTCACCGAACGGGACGAGAACACGATGCACGGACGCCACCACGGGGTTAGGGGTGTCAAGTAGGCCAAGATGACTATTTTTAATTTTATTTTAGATGCTAAAATTTGTTATATGCAGAAATGAATTTACCGGGTAAAATTTTACAGTAAGTGACAAATAGGCGGCTAAATGAAATGAGTACCACATTAATGCTCAAACAGGTAACAGAAAAATAGTAGTATTGGGCTCGGGTGTTACACCCCATCCAGCCTTTGCTACGGTACCGAGGCAATGGTTCCCGCGGAAATTGGACTGCCTAGTTACAGGGTAGAACACTTTGACGACGAAGCTAACACCTCAGCGCTCTGAAGCAACTTGGACGTCCTACTGGAAAGGCGGGATCGAGCACAAATCAGGGTAGCCGCCTATCAGCAGTAAACCGCCCGCCACCACAATGCCCGAGTTAAACATCGAGCCTTCAAGACGGGAGATCTGGTCTTATGAAGAAACGAGTTTGTAGACCAAGGGAGACTACATAAGTTCTCCCCGAAGTGGGACGGACCATTCCTCGTAACAGAAGCTTTACCCGGTGGAGCGTACCGCCTGCAGGACGCCGGGGGCGTAATTTTCTTCGGCCTTATAACGCCGAGAAACTTAAGTTGTATAAATAAACAAGTACTCTCTTTTTAAATAATGTAATTCCTATTGGTATTTAACTAAGTCTCCTAAGCTAGGTCCTCTCGCAGAAGAGATCTCTTATGTTCCTTTTCTCGGTTCCGAGAATCCTAGGTTTTTTAAGAAAGAGCATAAAATGTACCCAAGGGGTAAAAAGAGACGATGCACCTCAACAAAAAAGAAATTTATTTATTAAGATATATTATGGGCTCCCCAGTCTTACAACAATTACAACAAAGGAGGGCGAGAATTAAGAAAAAATTGTCGATGGTATACCGAAGAAAGCTCCTCCAACCGAGCCCAAGCAGCCTCGACCCACTCCTTCCGACGGTACTCTTGGACCTTAGAAGCCACGGACTCCCCGGGATTCCCGTCCGCTGAGCAAGATGTGACGACCAACTTTTGCTGGAAACTCTCAAGAAGGAGCTCCACCGAGCGATCCCGCCTACTCTTTGAGATCAGACCAAGCCCGTAGACAGTGTGCATTTTATCAAACGCCTCATCTATTAACTGCGGAGACAGTGTGTTGTACAGACCCGGGGAATTCCTCCATATCGCATAAATTAGCACCTGAAGGAGAGGAGATAGCCGGGGAAGCAGGCACCCACAATGGCCCTTTAGACGGCCTATCACCGCCTCGTACGTCTCCTCGGAACGATCAAGGTTGTAAAAGTATACATCATCACGAGAAACGATCTCCCTGATAGTATACACGCGGCCGGTCATCTTCAGAGGATGCAAGACTAGGAAGAAACCAACATGCCTTCGGTATTTATTGCCTCAACAAGAATCTTCCAACGGCCGAGATTTACTTACACAAACGACGCGAATCACGGAATATTGCACATTCCCGATAAGGAACGGCCATGTGTCACCCATGATGGTCACCCTTCCCCTGCTTTACGGGTCAAGGGAGGGTGAACGACGCCCCAAGAAAATACTAGAGAGTCAACAAAGCCCTCCTCACGAGGCCGCCGAGCAGATTCCTACTTGGCCCATTCGCGGCGGGTAGCTTCCTGCCCGACAAACACTGTGGATCAAAAGTCCTCCTCATGAGACGGCCGGGTAGCTTCCTGCTCGACTCATCCACAAAGGGGTAGATTCCTGCCCTACAAAGAAGTGAATCTAACGCCCTCATCACGAGGCGGCCGGGTAGCTTCCTGCTCGGCCCATCCGCAACGGGTAGATTCCTGCCAAACAAACGTTGTAGATCAAAAGCCCTCCCCATGAGGCGGCCAGGTAGCTTCCTGCTCGGCTCATCCACAAAGGGTAAATTCCTGCCCTACAAAGAAGTGGATCCAAAACCCTCATCACGAGGCCGCTGAGCAGATTCCTGCTCGGCCTATCCGCAGCGGGTAGCTTCCTGCCCAACAAACGCTGTGGATCAAAAGCCCTCATCACGTGGCGGACGGGTAGCTTCCTGCTCGGCTCATCTATAGAGGGTAGCTTCCTGCCCAAACAAAAACTGTGGATCCAAAGCCCTCACCATGAGGCGGCTGGGTAGAATTGAGTGACGCCGACCTTCCTACACTTGGCTATCAATCGATTCATACTCGATGCGCGATCGCCACCTCGACTCCGGGGAAAGGGAGGATACCGACCTTCCTACGCTTGGCTATCAATCGATTCATACTCGATGCGCGATCGCCACCTCGACTCCGAGGAAAGGGCGGACATCGGCCTTACACTAGCAAGATAAAGAGACTTACGAGCTAAAGTACTTGCAGAATGATCAGATATTTGAGCGAAGAAAAGGTACACTTTATTCATGATCAAAATTATGTACAAAGGTATTGTGGGCTCCTCAGCCTTACAAAAATGCCCGGAAGCTTACAAAAATCTAAAAAATATATATATACAAGAAAATCATGGAAGGGGGATAGCTCAGACCGCCCGCTCGGCTGGGATCTCTCCTTGCTCAACGCCACCATCAAGGGCCAAAACGGCAACCTCGGGCTCGGCGCTTCCGCCAACAGCCTCGCCTCCTGCAGCTTGCTCAGCGCCTCCCCCCTGCGGCTCTTCCTCGGCGAGAAGGAACTTAGAACGGAGCTTGCCATTGACAAACTCCGGCATAGATTCCTTGACGGCGTCGAGGGCCTTGTGCAACCAGACGGCCGCGGATTCGGCGAGATCAAGGTAAAACTGATCGGACGCCTTGTAATCCTCCACGACCTTCGCCACCCGGCTCTCGGCAAGATTTGCTGCGTCCAAAGCCGCTAGAGCATCCTTCTTGAAGGCGTTCCTCGAACTTTTTATGGAGTTGTAAAGGCCGTTTGTCTCCTCTATCTTGGTTTGAATAGCCCAGTTGGATTCGGTTAGAAGACGATGAGACTCCTTCAGCTTGGAGTTCGTCAGCCCTTCGGCGACCAATCTCGAATCAAGAATGGTTGCCTTCTCCTCCGCTTGCTGCAATTGAAGGCGAAGCTCTTCCTCCCATGAGGAGGATTCACCCGCCTTCTTCATTGCCGGGGCTATCTCCTCAGACTCGATGTGGACGAAGAGCGCACAGTACTGGAGGACCTGAGGAAAACAACAAACATGTTAGAAAACTGAAACCGAACTTGAGGGATTCCTTAAGAAAGAAACTACCGACTTGAACCGCCTCCTAGGCAATCGTGCCCACTTGGGCCTTCATGGTTCCCCGAGGAATCTTGGTCCCCGCCGTCTTCTCTATGTCCGCCAGCAAGCTGTCGGCCACGGATAGCCCTGAGGGCACCTCAATGTAGAAGTCGCCCTCCTGCACTTGGATCCCGGTAGGGGGCTGCCGAGAGACCACCCGCTTCTGTCTCTTGAGAGGAATTTCCTCGGCGGGGGGAGATTCCTCCTCCCTCACCCTGGGTGCTGGGTCCCGCACATGCTTCTGATCCTCCTCCCCTCCCCCCCCCCCCCCCGTAGCGCTCCTCCGAGACTGAGGATGCTGCGGAAGGCCTGGCCGAAGGAGTTTGCCTCGGGGCCGCGCTTGGACCGGGTCGGGACAAGCTGGTGCCGCCGGCTTTTCTTCTCTGGGCCTTCGCGGCCATGGCATCCATGATTTTTGATCAGTTCATCGGCTCTGCAAAAAAAGAACACACAGGAGAAAAAGGCCAGAGACATTGAAAAGGCAAAGAAACCTAAGCAAAGTCTAAATAGATCGTCAAAAATCCTAACTTACCAAGAAAACGCACAGGACTGAGCCCAGCCCAGCTCAGTACCTGCTCGGAAAGCAGGACATCGGCCCGCTGGATCGGTTCCCACTGGGACACTACTCTCGCCTTGGGGGAAGTCGACTGCTTTGCCCTCGGGCAGTCGACACTGTGCCTCTGTGTGGGCACATGCCAATCCTCGCCCTCTAGTGACCCAACGAATACGTACTTCCCCTTCCATTCATGGATGGAAGAAGGGACAACCACTACTTCCGACCCGGCCGTCCCACCTTTACGTTTTTAAAACGAAAAATACATGCAGCTCGGCTCCTCCTTACTGGTACCGGGATGATTTTTATAACAAAGAAAAGACAAGAGGAGGGTCAAACTGAAAGGGATCTGATCAAATTTTAACCGGACCAGAAATCCGAGGGCAAGATGGAAGCAATGAAGCACCACACAAACCTCTGGTGAGAAGGGCAGGCACATTCCTGCCCGGAATGCTTCCAGATATAGGGCAATCTCTTTGCCCCGCACCTGGTTTGCCCATTCACCCTCTCTAGCCATACAGAGTGAATAATTGGAAGGAATATGGAATCGAGTCCGGATGTCGGAGAGCTCGACCATGCGATTCAAGACGGAGGGCGCATCACGAGTATTCCCGATGCGCACCTTGGGAGCCCTTGTCGCCGCCCGACGTCGAGTGACTCGGGCAGCCCTGACCCTAAGGGCCGAGTCCGACACAGAAGACACTGTAGAAGAAAAACCCTCTCGGCTATCTGAAGCCGAAGAAGAAGAAGACCCACTGGATTCGGCCCTGACAACTGGAGCCTCATCGTCCAACTCTACCCCTACTACATCTATAGACACCTCGGAGGAAGACATGTCACCTGATTCAAAGAAAGGGACTCACCGAGGAAAAATCAACGGAAGATCCGATCTATGCGGAGGAACTCCGAGCAATCTTCAAACAGCGAAAGAAAATTAAAGCAAAGTGTTGACCTTAAGATGGTCCCCTCCTATTTATACACCCCAAAGAGAACATCCTACGGTCCAGATCGATTCTCGCCAAAACGAAACGCCGCGCCTAGCGGCAGTCAAGGCTCTATATGGCGGTCGACCATTGGGGACGTCTTTTCGATTGCAGAAGTCAAAGACATCCTGTCTTGCCCGCCAACCGACGTCTGACACGTGGCATGTATCCCAACTGACGATCGAGTGAAACGGCGCCTCATTTTTAAAGCGCAATCATTTTGCTGATCCGCTGACGCCATCGGGGATACGCACGAAAATTTAGGCGCACGATGAGACGACGCGTGGGCCCAAAGAACGCCATGTCGTTCCCGGGCGATCCACACTATGATTCTACGCACCAAACTGAGCAAAAGAAAACCAAGCAGGCCACTCTCGACCCGACCAATGAATAAGTCGGAACGAGAGTGGGGGGCTAATGATAATGCTCATAAGTGGTATTTCCTCATATCACGACACGTGGCGGATGACGTGTCCCGAAGGCTACGGAGGTGGAATAAATGAGATGGATTGTGGGCGTTCCTCGGGATCTCGTCTCCGAGGATGTATCTGACCTTTCGGAGACCTCTCTGAGTACTTTCCACATTCACCTAGCAAACAGCCAACAACTCGTCTCTGAGCAGTCCAGTGAGCTTCCTTAGCCTCCTTGCTCGTCTCTGAGCCATCTGACAGGCCGAGCTTCCTCGGCCTCCCTGCTCGTCTCCGAGCCTCCTGACAGGCCGAGCTTTCTCGGCTTCTCTGATCAACCGAGAGCGCGGAACCCAAGCGCCCCCGCAACGGCTCCGCGTATCTCTCCAGGACGAGATATCCGCCTATCCACGTTCCGCGTCCCCCATTAATGGGCGTATCCCACCATTAATGCGAAGATAACGCAGGGGCGTAACCGACGGCGATGATCTCGCGCTTGCTCGTTCCACGCGACCACTATATAAACGCCTCTTTCAGACGACTCAGGTAACTGGAACTCAACCCAATAGGTCGCTATGCTGCTCTTATTCTCCAGCACTAACTTGATCGTTGAAGGGTCCTACGGTGGTTTCCCTCCACGGGACTTCCCTTGTATATAGCTCCGCCTCAACAACTTTCAACAACCCATAGAGATCCACGTGCTCAACAACCCCCAAAATAAATCTCAGCCGCTAAAAATCGCTCGCTACCAGATCGACGGAGGACAACATCTGAGGGAGATCACAGCCTCCATCAACTGGCAGCGTGTTCGAAGGCGAGATCGGCGACGTCAAGTACCGGCTCCCGACAAGGATCTCGATGCCCTCAACTCGATTTCGTCGTAGGATGATATTAGTAACATGATGGAGGAGGTTGATCGCGTTGCCGACGAGCTCGTGAGGCTGCAGATCTTCGTGCGAGGCTGCGGATCTTCACAATCTCGCTGGCGACGACCATCCTGTGATCGACATAGGGGCAGTGCTACATCGATGCGGTGAACATGATCCGGATCAGGATCAAGATGATGGATATCATAAAAAGCCAAAAATTAAATGGTGGTGAAGTTGGGATTAATTTTGTCCATAGACAAGTTTTGGTTTGGATCAATAAGTTTAGCAATATCAACATGGTAATTATATATGGTTAAAACTAATCCATAACCTAAATCATACCAGCCTTTGGACATTTTTTTTCTCTCGAAAAAGAGCAGAGTTTAAAAAGCCCATTTCATAAACGTTAATATTGAAAAAAGTAAAGAGAATTCCTCAGTTAACCAGCAAATGACAAAAGGTTTAAAATATTTACCAAAAAGCAGAAGAAAAATAGGAAAGAAGCAAAGTTCAAGAAATAGCAGCTCTCCGAGTGAAAATCATCATCAGTTAGGGTTTGATCCCACGTATCATCCTATAGCTCTGGTTCTATCGCCATTTTCCTCTTTCACAATGATTTTGCAGACTTCCCCGCACCAAGATTAAAATTAGTAATGGTTTTGAAAACATTTTGCACGCAATCAACAGTTTTGATAATAAGGATATAGCTAACAATACATGATGCCCAGCTTGAGAAAAACATAAATTAAAACATGGCACATAGAAGAGAAAAAGATTTATGACTTCAGCAAAAACTGGTTGAATTGTATATCATTGTATGAGCTAAAAATTAAGCGCACTAGGTTAATGAATTGGTTACTTTCTCGACATGCCAAGCTCCTTGGTCCATTTCGTAAGAGAGAGACTGCCAGAGGTGCTTGGAATTAAACCACAAATCTGAACACCACTGATAGCCCCCGTTGCACTTAGCAAAAATCAATCTCTTTGTGCACTAAACAGCACACTTGACTCAATCAGCATGAGAATACTAAGCGATAAAAGAAGGAAAATCTCTAAAGGAACACTGTAAAACAGATATGGATAGAATCAAAACAAGAACTAAGGTTTAAGAATCAGACGCTGCCGGAATCTAGACTATCGATATTAGGCCAACACCACATCCAAGCAGTCATCTATGTCCATATATATAAATAAATAGAGCAGAAAGTGATCACCAGAAACACAATCAAAAGGACCGCCCAATACAGACTCTCCCAAATGGGAAATATCTAAAATTATTGAAGAGGATCGTTATTTTTATTTTTGTCAATGATCTCCCAATTAAAAAAAAACTACATAATAAAATAGAATTTAAGGATCTTGGTTTAGCTAAACCCATGTATAATAATATATTTATATAGTACGTCAATTCTACATTTTAAAATGATAATTAATAATTAGTACGAAGTCAATAGAAGAACGTCATAAAGAAACACAAACCATAGACATGAAGACATTAGGAATTAAGTGTGGAATGTACTTTTCATAGTACAAAAAACGGTCCCGCCTCATGTCTTGGAAACTTGAAAGTCTCTGTTGCTTGTACTATATTAAATCTTCACTGACCCAAAACAAATCCAAACAAAGTGTACTTACAAAACTTTGCTGTCTCTCTTGCACTATACATACATACATACATACATACATATACATACCTATATTTATATATTCTCATCTCTCAACATTTTTTGAAACAAATGTTGTGCATTCACATATTCTCAAAAGAAATAAATAGAGTTGAAAGAATCTTTAAAATTAAAACACTTCAAGCTATACGATCTTCAACGTATAGTACAAGCAATAGAGATTCGCAATTACTATTAATGTACAGTCTCCTTATAAGAGATCATATGCCACACTTCTGCGTTCAGAGTTCTGTCGCATGCTTAATTTCTCAAGAAACTGATGATGGCTTGGAACTCGAGATTCGCAATTCGGCTTGAGCTTAATAATTAAATCCTGGAAATAAAACAGAATATTCAACATTATATGTGCCGTGTATACCTACAATTAATTTAGTTCTTAAAATGCAGAGTGAAGGCACAAACCAATGTATTACAAACATAAAAGCACAAAATTTAACAAGAATTTCTCGCTCACCTAGCTGGAGACAAGCATGGGTCGTTGGGGTCGGTGTATTCAGCAGCCTGTGTGTGAAGAACCTCTCCGATGAGGGTAAATTCTTCTTCATTCTGCTGAAAATAAAATTTATCAGATTTGCTGGAGATGAACAAGCACGCAGAAAACAATTGCATGGGTGATAGATGCGCCCATGAACACTAGCCAAAACCCGTACTGCATACACAACATGCAAGCAGCCACGTGCACCTGAAACACATACATTCATGAAGATACACATAACCAGCAGCATCCAAGCATACGTGGGCGCGCACGTACAGAACATAACATGCATGAAAACAGCAATTCAAAAACATTCAGGATGTGGCAGGGTGTGTGTGCGCGCCTGCGTGCGCATTCAGGAGACGGCAGGAACGTGTGTGCACACATGTGTGTGTGTGCGCACACGTATATATGAGAGTGTGTATACATACGCGCGCATGTGAATGCGTGCACAATATATACACAATATATACGAAAACCATTAAAGATGACGAACTTAAGAAAACAGTATGCTCCAGAAAAAAGAAAAAAATTTGATTAGTGGTTTAACCCAAACCACCATTATTCTCTGGATTTTTAGGAATAAACCATTGAGCAACTTCTTACAAATTTTTATATATTTTGCCCTTCAAAACCTATAATTTTTAACAATTTCTGTACATTAGTTCTGGGGTATAAACAGGGAATTCTCTTTTAGATTCACCAGGGTAAATTTATAGTTCCCATCTTGCTCTTTTCCGAACTTTAATAGACAATTTGAAACAATGTTCGAAATAACGATAGCGTATAGTCAAGCGTTCCACTACTGAATAGCGAAAAACGCAAACAACGTTGCACATAGTGTAAGCTACATGAATTATTAATTATCACTACTATTAATAATTATTATTATATTATTTACAATAAATTATATATTATATAGATAAAGAACATACAACAAAACATGACATTATTTTCTTAATTTTCAAACTTTGAGTTCATATGTATGATTCATAATTATATTAAACATATCAAAAATCATTCAAATAATCTCTAATTGAGAAACTTGTCTGCTAGATATGATTTCAAATGGAGAGTTTAGAACTTCAATAAGACCGTCTTCATATAATTTAAGATTAGATAATTAAATCTTAAGAACTTGATGTTGGGGTCAAAAATTACATCCCGGTTGACCGAGTCAAAGTCAGTCAGCCCCCAACCAAGCGGGCCCAAACCCAAGTTAAGACCAAGTATGGAAGGGGCCGGCTCCATGCCAAGAGTAAAGCAATAAATTAGTTCAATACAATTTTTTAGAAATAAATGTATGTAAAATGGACAGAAAGCCAAAATTTTGTAAATTTCATGACTTATGTGCAAAAAGAAATAAGCATATAAGGCACGGGGTGGCAGAAGTGCCATTTGGCAAAACCCAAGGGGCTATATGTAAAGTGTGTAGCCTATAAAGAGAAACATGATGAAAAAGTCAAGAACAACTTTTATTCTCTCAAAAAAGAAATTAGGGTTTATGCCTTCATCTCCTTTCTCTCAAGTTCTTCATTTTCTTTTCATTTCTAATTAAATCAAGAGTTTACCTTTTCTTTTTCCAAAAAGAAATAGTTTTTAACCATAAAACCCTCAAAAGGGAGTTCAGATCTTCCATCAAATCTCTAAAAAGGAGATTTTTAATCTCACCTTCCTTTTTCTCCAAAATCCAGGAAAAGGAGAGGTGGAGGAAGATGGCCCATCTTAAAAACTCCCACTTTGGGAGGATCCGATACTCCTGGGAGAAAAATGGGCCCCCTTTGATCATCTTCGAAGATCTTCGAGGAGTTCAATTCTAAAATTCAAATTCTCAAAGGAGTTTAACTCCACATCCAGACCTTTTAGGTGTTAAACTCCAAATCCAAGCATTTTACGAGTTTAACTCCAAATCCACGTCCAATTTCTTACATAGGAGTTTAACTCAAAATCCAAATTTTTTGGGAGTTTAAATTCAAATCTATGCATGATTCCTGTTTAGGAGTTAAACTTCTAGCTCAGGGGCTAAGCCCCTTTCTCTGCTGGTGTTTCCAGCGGTCGCGTACCGCGTACGTGACCCGCTGGCGTCCAGCGGTTGCGTGACACGCACGTGATCCGTGGACGCCCAACGTCTACGCGTCCCGCACATGACCCGCGGACGCCCACGCGCCACGCACGCGTCCTTAGGACGCTTCTCATCCCTCTTTTTTTCTCACGCTCCCCACTAAAAATACCCCCGTTAAAAAAACTTCTAACAGGTCGCTGCCCCGCATCCCGCAAGGAGACTGCTAGTCTCCTTGACCCCCAGCCCGCTATCCGGGTAGCAGGACCCTCGTAAACTCTGCGAGGCTCCCGACATATCCAAAATCCTTCAAAACACAAGACACGCACATGACATATTGAGTTCGCATGACCAGTTTGACCCGTCAATCGGAGATTCTCTCACTCTAAAAGTAAAGGGTAATTAACGGCAGATTAGTCCACGGCCGCCAGAGATTCGGATCCGCATGGCCAATAAATCCCGGCCTATCTTAGACATGCGGAATCTGTATACGTTTAACAAGCGCGCGTATTCCCATCTCAATGGGGTGACGAAAAACATCCTACACATGAATAGAAAATATTATGTGAAAACAGCATATACATAGTGTAGCGTATACTATTTGTTAAAAAGTGTAAGCTATTTGTTAAAAAAACATAACTACTTTGTATTTAAACTATTTGCTGATACTACGTAGCGAAGAGGCTAAGTTATGTTACGTAGCGTAAAATAGCGAGCTACGTAGCGAGCTATTTTAAACATTGATTTGAGATGAACATGGATGGTTCTGTTCTTAAATGATCAAAACAGAATGCGTATATTTCCCCCCTACAGAATAACCTGAGATATTTAAGATTGAATACTAAAATACAGAGAATGCAAGATGAAATTTCATAAAATGATTATTGTTGAGAAAGTTGATAAAATTATATAAACCATCTAAAACCCAAATCGAAGTGGGAACTTTATTATTAGGAATATGAAACTTTGACTTTAATCTCTGGTGTCATCAATATGTTTACGTGAGCTATAAATTCTATGACACTTCCAAAAATAATATTTGACATGTATCCTTCAATAGTATTAGATATAAATCCAATGCAAGAAAGACAATCTTATATTGGAATTACACGCAGAATATCATCGATTAATGGAACACTATCGATGGATCAGTACGAAACATATTATCCCTTTGTTTGGGGGGGGGGGGGGATGCTGTCAATCCTCTTCTCAACATGGTAGAAACAAAACCGTTTATTTGTAGACACATTTAGACAAAAATCTTTCTAACCTTATTGTCAGTCTTCATAGTTGTTTTCATGACAAATGAGCTATACAAACTCTCCATGAGTTGTGTGGACCTATTGAATCGCACAACTACCAATAAAAAGGTACTCAAAGAGTATTCGGGAAAATATGGACTTCGATCTTTGGCAGCCAATTAAGCAGTCAAGCTATCTCGACTACCCATGATAACAAATTATAGGTATGGGAGATTTTACCCACAGCGATTTATAGTCATAATGAGTATCGATCTATAGCCAATACCAAGTGTGCGTAAGATATTGATTACTGTCTATTCTTCTATTTATACATTACATAGATATGCATAGATCACGGGCTCTTGTATCTCCATGTTCTTGTATTTGGCTAACAATGACAGGCTACACTCGGCTTCTACAACCTAACATATTCCTACCAAATCAATTTTAAAAAATGAATTAATAGGGGATGATTACTTATCGGTCTTGACACCCAATTTGGTCGGATATGCTTCAAAATTGCCAGCAACGCAATGCTGAATAAAAATCATTAGAACCAGTGCAGCTATACCAAAATGAGCTCATATATGAGCACATCTCCAGGTTGAAAAATGCGTTGAAGATTAACCGCGTTGTCATTTGAATTGTAAAAACAAATGGCAGAAAAAATTATTGATTCTGATTCCTCACTTAGCATTTTGTTATCAAAGGGTAAGAAGACGTCAGCGACATATCTACCAAAGGATGAAATGTTCAGGTTGATCGCGAGAATTTCTTGTAGATGTTCATTGACTTCTATTCTTGGGTGGATACCACATCGGATAAGTGTGTGATGCTCTGTAACTAATTTAGATGGGTTATTAAAAAAATACTTAAATTTGGGTGTACTATGGATTCCTTCCGTTCATATTTCTTATGAATTTACATTTGCGGGAAAATAAGATTCCTGCCATAAACATCATGCTATGTACTCTTTAAATCACAAACACCATATTAGTCCATATATATGATTTAAAAACATCAGAAAAAGGGTCACATGTAGAAAGAAATTTGGCAAATTGCTTACCTCGAAGGTTACCAGGATGGATAATTTCGAACTTCTGCATTTCCATCTCGTAGAACCACATTAAGATTTCTAGATGAGCAAAATTAATGATGAGATCCCTCTTTCACGAGCACCTTAATTGTTTAACCTGAAGCAATTTGAATCATGACATATGAAGTTAAACAGTTATAAACTAAACAATTAATATGGGGGTCAGAATCTCCGTCAGATGTTGTCCTCCGTCGATCTTATGGCCAGCAGAATTGAAGGGCTATGATTTGGAGAGAGAGTGTGAATTTCAATGGGTGGTTGATTGATTTTGACGCCGAGCTACCAGCAAAGAAGTTCCGGGGTGAAAGACCACCGTAGAACCCTCCGACGATCAAGTAAGTACCGGAGAATATTCAGGCAGAGTAGCAGCATATTGGAATGAATTTGAGTTACCTGAATCGTCCGGAGGGGTTTATATATGGGTCGCCTGAGGGTGAGCCGATGCGAGATTCTCGTCGTCCGTTCCGTCCATGCGTAACGTCCGCATTGATGGCGAGATGCGCTAGCATGGGATGCGAGACGTGAAGTAACGGAGATCTCATCGTGGCGAGATACACGGAGCCGTTACGGGGACGCCCGTGCTTTATGGACGCTGAGAAATTTCAGCTATAGGATAGCTCAGAGACGAGTAAGGATGCTGAGAAAGTTTGGCTATATGATTGCTCGGAGACGAGCTATTGGCCGTTAGTTAGGCGAAGAGGGAACGTATTCAGGAGAGGCTTACCGAAGGTCGGATACTATCTTGAAGAAAAGACGCCAAGGAATGTCCCCCTTACACGGTGCTTATCTCAGCTCCGTAAATTTCAAGCAGTTAGTTGATGCACGTGGGAGACCTGCTATCCGTCACATGCTTTGATCTGGAGAATCCTTACTCGTGAGCACCATCATTACCCCCCACACTCGTTCCGACCTATTTATGGGTCAGGTTGAGAGTGGATTGTTTGGCCTTCTATCTTCGGCCTTTCGCCAAGCGATCTACGCGGTGGATTGTCCTGGAACATCGTGGCCACGTGGCGATCTTCGAGTGCTCTAATCTTCGAGCGTATCTTTGGATGATGTCAGCGGATTATTGATGGGACGGCGCTATTAAGTCGATGTCATTTTGCCCACCCGAATCGTCGTGGTGTCAAGCTGACCGTCGATTTTAAGCCAATCGGAGGCATCTGGACGGCGGAGGTGAGACGTCGCTTCAGCCGATCGGTTCCGTGTGAAAGAAAGGCATCCAATTGTCGGCTACCGTGTGGCACCACATGTATCATTGGGCGCGACGCTTCGTTTTGGCGGAGAATATCTAGGCCGTAGGATGGCCTTCGTTGAGAGTATAAATAGGAGCAGTTTGCCTCCAGGAAACACTTTTGTTCATTTGTTTCCTGTTGTCTTTGGATTACTCGGCGCTCCCGCTCTTAGATCGGCTTTGCAGTTCAAACCCTGCTTCAGCTCTTCCCATCTTTGAATCAGGTCAGATGTCTTCCTCTGATCCATTAGTAGATGTAGTTAGGGTAGAGTCAGACGATGAGGTCTTGTCCTCTGAAGCCGAGTCTAGTGGGTCTTTTTCGTCTTTCTCAGCTTCTGATAGCCGAGGAAGTTCTTCTGCTGTGTCGGGTTCACCCTAAGGGGGGGCGATCCTTCTGTTCCCCGACGCCAAGAGGCCAAGAAGACCCTTAAGGTGTGCATCGATAACACTCGTGACACTATCTCGGTGCTGAACAGGTTGGATGAGTTTTCCGACATACGAGCTTCCTTCCACATTCTTTCTAGCTTCACGCTTTGTTTGGTCAGGGAGGGTGAACAGCCAGATCAGATACAAGGTAACGAGATTTCCCTGTACCTGGAAGCATTCCGAGCAGGGATGCGTCTTCCCTTTTCGCCCGAGATTTGTGCAGTCCTTCATTATTTCCAACTCGTCCTAGGCCAGTTAGCACCAAATTCGTGGAGGGTTCTCGGATTCCTGGTACGACTCAAAATCGATAACATCCCCCTTAATCTAGGGCTCCTCTTGGACTTTCTTTACTACAAGAACCATTCAGGTACCCGTAAGGACGAGAGGAATTGGGTATATTTTTCTTTTAAGAAGCACAAGGGTATGGCGGCCGGTTCAGGGGTAGTGGTCGTCTTTTCTTCCAGCCATGAGTGGAAAGAGAAGTTAATCTTCATCGGACCCCGAAAGGAGAGGACTAGCCGGTGCACACCGAGTAGCATAGGGCGGATTGCCCGAAGGCCAAGTTGTCGAAAGCCCCGAAGGCGGGGGTCTGGCCTGCTTTCCGAGCAGGTCCTGAGTTGGGCAGGACTCAGTCCTGGCGCTTTTATAGGTAAGTTATGTCTCAACCAATCAATTTAGGCTTGATATATCTTTCTTTTTTCTTTACTAATACTTTTTTGTTTCCCCTCGCAGAGCCTATGGCTCGGTCAAAAATTATAGCCGTCTTGACCGCCAAGACACAAGGCAGGAAGGGCAGCAGTGCAAGCTCGTCCAAACCTGCGCCGAGCGGGACGGCCCGCCAGGGGCCTGCAGCAAAGACGTCCGTCCCTCCGCCAGTTCTTGAGAAGCGCAGGAGCGGGCAGAAACAAGCCTAGGAACAGATTCCTCGGGTGAGGCCGGAGGCGCCTTCTTCCGCCGAGTCTCCGACCAAGAGGCTCAAGAAGGTGATTTCCTGGTTGTCTTTGGCCAGGGTACATATTCAGGAGGACGACTTCCGTCTCGAGGTGTCGTCGGGGCTATCTGTGGCCGACAGCCTGCTGGCGGACATGGAGAAAGCGGCGGGGGCCAATATTCCTCAGGGCACCATGAAAGCCCAGATTGCTGCGATAGCCCCGAAGACCATCCAGATTACCGAGCTCCTTAAAATTTTCAAGTAATTTTTCCTATGTTCCGTCCCTCATGGATGCTGTTTGTTTCCTTCTGCAGGTTTTTTATCACTGTGCCCTCCTGGTTGTCATGGAGATCGAGGAGGTTGCCCCTGCAATAAAAAGGACAGGGGAGACCATTTCACGCAAGGAAGATATCCTCGCCAAGATGAAATAAGCCGAGGACAACGCCGCCTCCTTCTAGTTGTGGCTGGTCTCAAAGGAGGTGAAGGCCGTGAGGTTGAACGAGTCCATTCGACCTCTGACGGGGTCCAGCCAGGCCCTCTAGGCCCAGGTCGGCGAAGTGAGTGAGCTCTTTGATGCGATGAAGAAGCCGAGAAACTCATCTAATAAGGTTCCTCAGCGGCTAACGAAACGGCGAAAAAGGCCGAGGAGAGGGCGGAAAAGGCTGTGAAGGACTATAAAACGTCTGACCAGTTCTATCTCGGCCTCGCCGACTCTGCAGACGTTGGGTTGCATAATGTCCTTGACGTCGTTAAGATTGCGCCCGGGCTCGATGACCAGGAGCTCCACGTAAGGTACCACCTCCTCGAGGAAGAGCCAAAGGGGGAGGCACCGAGCAGACGTGCGGCGATAAGACCTTGGATGAGAAGACGACTTGAAGCCGCCACTCTCTCTTCTCTCCCTTTTTTGTTTTCCTTTGTAAACCTTTGGGCAATTTTGTAAAGCTGAGGAGCTCATAACACCTTGTACATCAATTTTGAGATTAATGAAGTATTTTTGCTCATTTGTAATGTGTCCTAAGAGAGAATTTTTATTTTTATTTTTCCAAGTGGGTAGACCGGTGCCCCCTTCATCCCGGAGACGAGGTAACGTGAGTCGAATAAAAATTAGGTTTATTCTTCCAAGTGTAGGAAGACCAGTGTCCCCTATTCATCCCGGAGACGAGATACCGTGAGTCGAGCGAACACTAGGCAAATCCAGAATAAACTTTCCAACTCTATATAGATCTATATCCATCTAAAAACTCTGGAAACTTTGCAAAGCTCGGTATTATCCCCTCTAGATAGATCTGTGTCCCCTCTTCACCTCGAAAACGAGGTAATGCGAGTGGAACAAGAGTTGGACCAGCTGTCGATTTTAGGCGAGCTTTCCTTACTTGGGTTACGCAGGAGTCTGTCTAGTTCAAGCATGTGTAAGGGTAGGAGTCTATCCAACAGCCTCCCAAGTCATGCCGAGCTGGAATCTACTCGCTGTGAATTGGCCGGGTAGGAAGTGGCCCCGTGGCCTTGTGAGAGGGATTCGAATCCATAGTTCGGACCGAACAGGAATCTGCTCGTTATGGTGGGCGTGCCTTAGGAACGAGTAGGAATCTACCCGCAAGAGAACTTGGGACCACTCGCTGTGAATTGGCCGGGCATGAATCTGCCTAGCGCACTCGTGAGAGAGCTTCGGATCCATAATTCTGGCCGAGTAAGAATCTGCTCGCTATGGATGGGCGTGACTCGAGGATCGGCAGGAATCTACCTGCATGAGGAATTGGGATTCACAGATTAGGTCGAGTGAGAATCTATTTGCTGTGAATTGGCCAGGCAGGAAGCTGCCTAGTAGCCTCGTGAGAGAGTTTCGGATCCATAGTTCAGACCGGGTAGAAATCTGCTCGCTATGGATAGACGTGCCTCGGGGATGAGCAGAAATCTACCCGCACGAGAACTTGGGATTCATAGTTTAGGTCGAGCAGGAATCCACTTGCTGTGAATTGGTCGGGTAGGAATCTGCCCAGCGGCCTCGTGAGAAGGCTTCGGATCTTTAGTTTAGGCCGAACAGGAATCTGCTCGTTATGGATGGGCGTGTCTCGGGGACGAGCAGGAGTCTACCCGAACGAGGACTTGGGATTTACAGCTTAAGTCGACCGGGAATCCACTCGCTATGAATAGGTCGGGCAGGAAGCTGCCCAACGGTCTCATGAGAGGGCTTTAGATCTATGAAATGTCGGATCACCGTGATGTGGACATTTGCGCTTCCCTGATCCACAGGGCCACATACTGTCTGGCAGGTATCCTGGAACCCGCACGCATGTTCTGGTGGCGTCGTTCAATCTGCCCGGATCCGCGTGAAATGGAAGCGGCCAATGGCAGGAAGCCGTGTAGCGACGCCTTATCCGATGGATGTGATGCTCCATAATTCGCACCTTGGCGAGAGATGATCTTGAGCGTAAGGGAATTTTTGTTGAGGCTATAAATAGTAGGGTCTCAGCCTCTCCTCAGCACTTCCACTCATGTGCTTTTAATTGTCTTGCTCGGTTTCGCCCCTTGTTCTCCTTCCGACCTTCATAATCAATTCTTTTTCTCATAGCCGGCTACACGTACAACATTCGAGAGATCGTCTCTCGCGACGACATCTATTATTACGACCAATACGGCTCTGTTGACACATACGAGGCTGTGATAGGTCGGCTGTAACACCAATATGGACGATTACTTTCACGCCGATCCTTTCTCCCGTGTGTGCTTGTCCATGCGATCTGGAGGTCCTCCCCCGGCCTTTTTAGGGCATTTGTCTTAACAAGCGCTGTACGAAGCCGTCAATAAGATGTGCACGATCTATGAGTTGGGCCTAATCTCGAAGAGCAGGCGAGATCGTTCGATAGATCTCCTGCACCGATCTTGACACTGAGATTGATCATAGCTTCATGTGCGACGATGGGAGTCTCCAACGATACCATAGCGGTTTGAGTTCATAGACACAGGCAGAGTGAGCGATGGGATGCTTCCTGAGATCGGCTGGCGGTCTTTTGGTTTGAGTACCACGACCAATGTGTTCAAGAGTCTCTTCCTTCTTTGCAGTAATTGTTAAGCGACAAAATAGTGTTCTCTTTTGCAAGCCCAGGGAATTTTTGTAAGGTCGAGGAGCCGAGAATATCTCTTATTAATGACTTTTTCTTTGCTCAGAATATCAGAATATCGGAAACTTTCTGTAGGGTGCTTTTCGTCACCCCATTGAGAAGGAAAATACGCGTCGCTTATCGGGCGTATACAGAATCCCCCTGCCTAGAGTAGGCTGGGGTTTATTGATTGTGGAGATCTGAATTTTCGGCAGCCGCGAACTAAGCAGCTGTTAATTACCCCTCGCCTTTGAAGCGAAGGAATCTCTAATTAACGGGTAAAACTAGCTATGCGAACTCAATGTGCAGTATGCGTATGTGTGCGTCTTAAGGGGTTTTGGATATATCTGGGGCCTCACAGAGTTTACAGGGGTCTTAAGGACATGTGGGTGTTGGGCGCCGACGCCTCACACGCCCGGCACGCGGGTACTGGGTGCCGGACGCCTCACGTGCCCGGCACGTGGGCACTGGGTGCCTGCAGAAAGAAGGGGCTTATCTTTGAAATGAGGAGTTGAACTCCTGAAAAGGAATTTTATCTATGAAGTTAAACTTCAAAAGATTTTGAGTGGAGTTAAACTCCCAAAAAGGATTTTTATTTATGGAGTTAAACTCCAAAAGATTTTGAATGGAGTTAAACTCTTCAAAAAGGGTTTTATTTGTGGAGTTGAACTCTAAAAAATCTTGACAAATGGAGTTGAACTCGCAGAAATCTTTGGAGATGATCAAAGGGGACCACTTTTCCCCCCCTTTAGCCCTAGATCTTCTTTTGAGCTTTGGATCTTTCCGAATTGGGGTTTTTTGGAGATGAGCCTCCTTTTTCCTTCTCTCTTTTGGCTGGATCTTGGAGTAAAGGAGGCGGCACTTAAAAATCTCCCATTTTAGAGATTTGATGGAAGATCTGAACTCCCCTTCAAGGGTTTTGTGGTGAAAAACTGTTTCCTTTTAAAAAAAGAAGAGTTAAACTTTTGATTTAATTCAAAAAAAAGGAAGAAGGTTTAGAACCGAAGGAGAAGGAGGCACCGAAACCCTAGCTTTTGAGGGGAATGAATTCTTGTTTTTCATTTCATTATCATGTTGCCTTATATAGGCTTATAAGTTTACACATGGTCCCTTGGGCTTTACAAATTGGTATTTTGCCCATCCCATGCCTCATGTGCTTGTTTTTTTTTGCACATTATCCATGGGCTTTACAAAACTTTGGATATTTGCCCATCTATTTTACATTTATGCATGAAAATTACTTCAACCTTATTTATTACATAATTTTCTTCTTGGCATGGGGGAGGCTAGCTACAGGACTGACTTGGGCATAGGCCCACTTGATCTGGATTTGGGCCCACCTGGCTTGGGGTTGACTTTGACTTTGACTTGGTCAACCGGGGTGTAATTTTTGACCCCAACACTTTCATTTCTGTTTTCCAAGTGTAGGTAGATCGGTGCCCCTCCTTCATCCCGGAGTCGAGATAAGATGAGCGGAGCGAGGCTTAGGTCGGTTACCTACAGGTGCACCCACGTTTTATTTACCTGAGTAAAAGGGCTGTCCTGAGATACTTGCTTCCGAGCCGAGCTGAAAATAGCATGTAGGCTCATGAGAGGGCTTCAGACCTTCAGTTAGGTCAGGCATGAAACTACCCGTTGTGAATGGGCACGACGGGCAAAAAGCTGCCCGCCAGCCTTGTGCGGTGTCTTAGTTTGGAATCAAGAGAAACGGTCCGAATTGCAGAGAATTAAGAATCTATATTTTTAAAGGGAGTACAAGTTTAACAATACAATTTAAATTTTTCTGCATTATATAGTCGTGGAAGGTTACTTCCTAAGGAATCTTGGAGACGGTTTGCTCCTCCGGGCAATACCTCGGTCACGAGGAAGGGGCCATTCCATTTCGGGGAGAACTTGTGTAGCTTCTTTTGGTCCTCGAATTCGTTGCGTCGGAAGACTAAGTCTCCTGATTTGAACGCTCGGTGTTTGACCCGAGTATTATAGTACCGGATGGTCTACTGCTGATATGCGACCATTCTTATTTGTGCCCGGTCTCTCTTCTCCAGCAGGATATCCAGGTTGCTTCGAAGGGCCAAGACGTTGGCTTTGTCGTCAAAGTGTTCGACCACGTAACAGGGTGGCCGATTTCCACGGGGACCATTACTTTGGTGACATAACAGAGACTGAACGGGGTCTCCCCCGTAGGTGTCTTCTTAGACGTTCGCAATGCCCAGAGTACCCAGAGCAGTTCTTCAACCCATCCGCCTTTCCTTCCTTCTAGGCGGGCTCTAAGCCCCTGGATAACACCTCGGTTTGGTATCTCATACTGCCCGTTACACTGGGGATGAGCGATCGAAGAGAACTTCATCAGTATGCAGTAATCGTTGTAGATTTCTCTGACTTTGTTGTTCTCGAAGTTGGTGATTATGCACCTCGAAATTCCAAACCTTGCAATTATGTTGTTTTGAAGGAACTTCACTGTGGAGGTGGCGTCTGGCTTTCTAATCGGTGTAGTTTCGATCCATTTTGTAAAGTAATCTACGGCGATGAAAATATACTTGTGCCTCATATGCCCCCACCGGGTGAATGACCAAGGGGAGCTCAGCGACGTCATCTCTGTGGCCGGTAGCCGAGGAAAGCTGCCAAAAAAGTTGACACGCCTTGCACCTCCAGCAGCGTCTTTTGCATCGGCATGGATCGTTGGCTAATAATTGCCTGCAGCAACGTCTTTTGGATCAGATTGTGGGCTCCTGATGTGCGCCGCCAACTTCTTCGTGCATCTCTTGAAGAACGTATTCAGTTTCATTGGAATCGATGTATCTGAGCAGAGGTTGGGTATACAACTTTTTATATAAGTTGCCTTTGCTCCACACAAAGTGACTAGCTTTCATACAGAGCCTGCGTGCTTCCGTTCGATCTTTGGGGAGCGTTCCATCCTTGAGAAATTCCACTATGGGTTTTCTCCAATCCGGGGTATATTTCTAGGTAGCGTAGATCCAGTGTATCACTTCTGTATTTTCGACGTTAGATGGCGACAGGACATCAAAGAGTATGTTCCTCCTGAGGTTGGCCGAATAGGAGGAGGCGAGCTTGCTCAAGACGTTGGTTTCGACATTCATACTCCGAGAAACCTGCTCCACTTAGATTTCGTTGAAACTTTTCCTTAGCCTTTTCACCTCAGCAAGGTATTTCATCATGAGGGGTTCTCGGGCTTCGAATCGTCCGATCACTTGCCAGATTACCAACATGGAATCGCTGCGGACTCTAATTTTCTGTAGCCCCACCCATGAGGCAATTCTTAGACCCCCAGTAGGGCTTCTTACTCCGCGACGTTGTTCAAGATCTTGTATCCGAACCGCAGAGAATACTCCATCTCGACTTTGTTTGGGTCACGGATGACCGGTTCGGCTTCACTTCCTTCCTGTGTGGAGGAACCGTCCACATAGAGCACCCAGTACAGAATGAAACCGAGCTTTTCTTCGACTGAGCTTTGTAGGCCCAGATCCCATGCCGGCGCCTCCTCTGTTGGGATTGGTGCATGTTGGGGTAAAAATTTACACCCCGGTTGACCAAGTCAAAATCAAAGTCAACCCCAAACTAAGTGGGCCCAAGCCGAAGTCAAGTGGGCCAATACCCGGGTCGAGCCCGAACATGAAGCCGCTGGCCCCCCATGCCAAAATAAAAATTTTGTAATAAATAATTTTGGTGTATTTTTTATGAATAAATGTAAGAAAATGGGCATAAAACCAAATTTTTGCAAAACCCATGGTTCATGTGCAAAAGAAATGAGTACATGAGGAATGGGGCAAAATGCCATTTTGTAAAGCCCAAAGGGCTATATGTAAAGTTTGTAGCCTATAAAGGCAAACATGATGAAAATATTTAAGACAGCTTTTCATTCTCTAAAAAAAACTCTAGGGTTTTTGTGTCTCCTTCTCTTTTCTCAAGGTTCTAAACCTTCTTTTTTTTGAATTAAATCAAGAGTGCAGGTTCTGTTGGGGTAGCTGTTCCCCGGGATTGGTAATCAGTCTCGCTATTGACGTTCGTCCTCTTCCAAAAATAAATAGTTTTTCACCACAAAACCCACAAAGGGGAGCTCAGATCTTCCATTAGATCTCAAAAAGGAACATTTTTAAATCTCACTCCCTCTTGTTCTCCAAGATCCGGCCGACAGAAGAGGAGGAGGAAGACCTATCTCCAGAGATCCCATTTTGGGAAAGATCCAAGGCTCATGGGAGAAGAAATGGGTCCCCTTGAGCATTTACAAAGATTTCTTGGAGTTTAACTCCACAAATCAAAGTTTCTGGGAGTTTAACTCCATAAGAATAAATTGACAATAATAATACATATTTTTTAAAAGAGTTTAACTCCCAAAAGTCAATTGGAGTACAACTCCCAGTACGGGGGGCTTGCGCCCAGTGCCCGCGTGCCACGCATGTGAGGCGCTGGCATTTTGTGCCCAGCGCCCGCATGCCACGCACGTGAGGCGCCCAGCGCCTTGCGCCCAACGCCTTGCGCCCAACGCCTGCTGTCGCGCACGTGAGGCCCAGCGCCTTGCGTCCAACGCCCGCGTGCCGCGCACGTGAGGCGCTGGCGCCTTCTCCCACGCATCCTTTGGATGCCTTTCCTTTTTTATATACACACACACACATACTCCACAACACTGTCCCCGTTAGAAAAAAAATTTCTAACGGGACGCTGCCCCGCACCCTGTAAGGGGGCTGCTAGCCCCCTTGACCCCTAGCCCGCTATCCGGGTAGCGGGACTCCCGTAAAAATTCTATGGGCCCCTGATATATCCAAAAGCCCTTCAAAACACAACACTGCATGTTGAGTTCGCATGACCTGTTTGACCCGTCAATCGGAGGTTCTCTCGCTCCAAATGCAAAGGGTAATTAACGGCAGCTTAGTCCGCGGCTGCCGGAGATTCGGATCCCCACAATCAATAAACCCCAGCCTACCCTAGGCAGGGAAAATCTGTAATGCGCCTGACAAGCGCGCGCGTATTTCCATCTCAATGGGGTGACAAAAAACACCCTACAGATTCTGGCACGCCCGGTGGGACCTTTCTCTCCTCCCATATCTCAGGTCAAGTGTTCATGTGAACTCATTTAACATATATGCCGATATTTGTACTGAAATAATGTTTTTCCGTGCAACAATCAACTTTCAACGGCAATGTCTCCTAAGATGGATCCAGCTTCTGATGCAACCCCGATTTCGTACGTGGTCAAGATCAATGCTCGTGTGGTTCTCCCCGCAAGCCTTAGTCAACAGTGGGAGGAAATGCCCCACCAGTTTGGTTCCGTCATCATTTACCCTGCCGGAAGCGCTCATCTGGAAGAAATCCCCGCAAAACAGGTGGCTAAGCCGGTCTCAAGGGGCAAGAGGCCGAATATTGTGATCGCTAAGGCACCAAGATCAAAACTTAAGACGGTGTCTGAACGATTCTCTGGTGCTCCAGCTGGGGGCAAGGCATCCGGTACAAAGGGCAACATCAAACGTTGCGGACGAGCTGAGGCGATGAATCCAACAAATGCACAATCAGGCGTATCTCCAAAGTCTTACATCGCCCGGTCTACGGCGGCTTCCCGAAGAGCTATAACCAGCCAAGTGCTCAAAACAGAAAGGTTGAGACAGAAGCGGCTCAGGTATCGAGCCAACAAGAGGGCCAGGACTCCGACCAAGTGGAATCTTATGAGATTCCAAGAGCGGAGTCATCCTGCGACGATGGCTGAGTTGACCGCAAAAGTCAGCAATTCTTTCGAACCTCTGAAGTGGGTTCAGAAAAACGCCATGACCGCCAGAATCAAGAAAACGACAGTCCGAACGATGTTGCAAAGAGACGTGTCCCAGCCCCGATAGAGAAAGCATGACACCATCTCTTCAAGTGTCTATCAGATGCTCTGTGCCGCATGACAGCAGCAGGGAAAATCCAGAAAAGAAGCGCCGGCGCCATTCAAGAACCTGGTTAGGCCAGCCGCTTTCAGTCGATTTTCCGTTACCGAAACAGGAGGGCCACGACAGCGATCCGTGAAATCAGCTGCCGGTAATAAAAAGACAGCGGGATATATTATCCATACGGTTTATATGGCGGGCGTGCGTCCCAGCGACAACTTGCGCAGCAAAAGCAAGGATGGGGCCACCACATCTCAAGCCCAATCTGGATTGAATGTGGTTGCCGCTTCGCTTCCACTGGATGAGGCCGATAGGCAGATTGACCCATCGGTCCATGTAGAGTCAAGCTCGGATAGCGAGGAAGAGCCGACGTTTCACCCCAGGACCGCAGAGCAAGAGCTGCTTCAAGAACTCCGAAAACAGCTCAGGAGTAAAGATAAAGAGATGGCCAAGTTTTACTCCAAAATCGACGACTTGACGAATGTCGTGATGCAGATCACGGCTCAAATCACCCGGACACCTCCCAATCAAGCAAAATTCTCTACTCATGAGCCGGATGATGACAACCCGAAGCAACCGATGCTTGTCCCCTTGGGTCAAAGATTGGGCGAGCCGAACGAAAGCCGGCTACATTCTGCTTCTGGGGATGCCTTGGCCCCAGATAGCACCATCCCACTAACACAAGATCGGATAATGGATTTGGTCACCAGCAAGGTTAAAACATTGGTGGCCGAAGCCGAAGCTCAGAAAGAAATTAGCAGTAGTGGGCGGTCATATCCCGCACAGTACGATCTGATTGAATTCCCCAGCGGCTACGTCATTCCTAAGTTCAGAAGATTTGACGGGACGGGAAACGCGAATTAGCACGCCGCCCACTTTAAAGCGTCATGCGAAAATACAGGGGGCAACGACGCACTTCTTCTTCAATTCATCAACAGCCTGATCGGTGTCGCTTTCGACTAGTACGCAAGCATACCAGACGGGTCCATCACTACCTTTGCCGAAATGGAGTCTCTGTTTCGGCAAAGATTCATGAGTGTTAGTGACAATCTCCATTGCTGACCTTATGAGGACCAAGCCAGGAAAGAATGAAAGCAACACGGACTTTATTGCCCGGTGGCGCAACCTCACTTTCAAGTGTGAACCGCCGCTAGAGCAGGACCAGTCTGTCAGCCTCCTCATTAGGAATCTTAGCAATTGGATGGTCTCATTCTTGTGTTCAGCAGGCCTTAAGACGTTGCAGGAGCTGACCAAGAAAATCCAAATGCTAGAACGCTCGAAGCAAGAGCCTACTCCGGACTCTCAGAGAGACAAGACTTGAAAGAGCAAGAGGGACGACAACCGTAGAAGTGGAAATTCCAGCAACACCAATGTCTTCAATACGTCCGACAATGAAGACAAGCGAAAGGCGAGCGAATACAAAACCAACCGGTCTAGAAAGCCAGTGCTGGGAGGAGAAGGACCTTCCCTAGAGGAGAAAAATAACAAGACTTACTCTTTCAGAAGGGACAAGTCCATAAGATATTCAAAGATGCCTTGAACAATGGTCTACAATTGCCGGAGTCGAAGAGACCCCACGAAGCAAAAATGACCGACAATCCCCTGTATTGCTCGTACCACAGAGTAGTGAGCCATGCGATTGAGAATTGCTATATTTTCAAAGACTGGGACGAGAAGCTGTACAAGACTGGAGAGATCGAGCTGTCCAAGAATGTGTTGGTGAGCAATCAAGTTGCAACCATCAACTTCATACAGACAGAAGCTGAAGCCATCTGGGAGCCGACAGCTGAACCCGCTGCTCTGAGAAATGAAACTGACTCACCGCAACCTTCGTGGAGTACGTACATATCTAATAAGACGAAGAAAATGCTAAACCTACTTCGGAAAGAGCCCAGAACAGAATGGAAAGGGCAAAAGGAGCCCACCGTTCCAGCTGTCAATTCGGCTCCATCAGGCTCAAAATCCAAAAAACTCAAGAAGAAGAAAAGTGCAGCTCGACGCGAAAAAGAGTCTGCAGGGAGATCGACCATTCAAAAATATAATGTTTCTCTCGAAGACTATGAACAGAAGGAAAGAACTCTAATTCAATTGAAAGAGTTCTTCCCTGTAGAAGCGGTTGAGATTTTGGAGGAGTTAGAAGAAGATTCCAATGAAGAGATCCCTATAGTGATCTGCTACATCATCCATCTGGGCAGCGACTCTGAGGAGGAGCTCTGTTTTCCCGAAGAGGACGAGGAGCTCGCCACAAAGGCCAATCAAATCCAGCTCAAAAGCGGAAGGGCTCTACTGCCAAATCAAGGCAACGCCCCAAAAGAGAAGGAAAAGCAAGTCATTAATGAAGAAGACGACGGAGAGCCGGCTCATGAAAATTCGAGTCCTTCCTCAGTGGACTATAATGCGTTGGCTCATCTCCGGAAGCTTCCGTCTCTCCTGAGCATCTACGATGCCTTGGTCCTATCTAAGGAGCTTAGAGATGTTCTTATCCACGCTCTACAAAACCCTGAGCAGTATCAGGCTCGCTTTGCAGAGATTAATATGAAAGAAGCCTGACAAGCGTGCGTATTCCCCAGCCTACCCTAGGCAGGAAGAATCTGTAATGCGCCTGGCAAGCGTGCGCATATTCCCATATCAATGGGATGACAAAAAACACCCTACAGTGTATTTGACCACAAAGTCGGTTAGGACTCGGGCTTTGATAGCTTGCCTCGGTCGGTCGATCTGCGACAACTCCCATTGCCATTTCTCCAAGCGGCCCGATGACTCGAGGGAACCGAGGATGTTCCCCAGAGGCCAGTCGGAGAGGACGATTATCATATGAGCCTGGAAATAGTGCCAAAGTTTTTGGGAGGTGGCGACAAGCGCCAAGACTATCTTTTCGATGGCCGAGTATTTTATCTCCGCGTCCTTGAAAACGTGGCCGACGTAACAAACCGGCCTATGTATTCCCTCGAATTCTTTGATGGGTACTTATCTTGAAAGCTCATGCCCGCGGTGTACGTGTCCAAATGGTCTTTCAGGTCAGACATCCTGTCGAAGAGAGCCACTTTGGGCAGTTTATGCCGGGATGAGACCCCCTCCCTAAGTAACTGCTCAGTGAAGGGCTTCGTGAAAGAGTCTGCGAAATACTTTGCCGATCTGCCGAGTGAACGGGTGACGAGCCGCATGTCCTCGATTTTCTTCTCAAGGACCTCGATTCACTGCTAGTAACCCAATGATTCTCCGTAATCAGAGTGCATTCTGTCTCTATTTCGGGCTTGGGCGATGGAGCGGCTTCGGTTTTGCTTTATCACGTTCCTCGGATCCTCGGGGTTCTTAGGGTGTACCCTTCGTGGAACCCTGGCATGCGCTATGTGTACGGCCTCGATGACTATGGTGATATCGGTCTTCTCTAGAATCAGGCGATTTGACCGATGTCACTTCGGAGGGCGAAGGAGCACAACGAGCGTTGAAGCAACAGTTCGGTTAGTCCTGAGATCTCGGCGTTGGACTGTCCGGCGTCCAACGAGTCATAGAATCATTTCTCGTATGGGGGTCGCGACTGCCGGAATCGGCACGCCGGTGTTCCATGGTGTCAGGATTGGCACGAGCGAGACCGAAAACCTGAACGCATCCATCGGTCGCCTTGTGCACGCCGCCGTTTTAGGTACTAGGGGCCGGCGGTTTGCCGGGCATGGCTGTCAGTTTGAACACGAGCAAGCACGTCCACAATTGCTGTCAGTCGGTCGATCCGTGCCGTTAAGCCTTCGACGATGTTGGGAAGAGTAGTGGAATAGCCCCCGCCTCCGTTGCGGAGGAGGGGATGGCCCGTGCTGGGATCTTCATTGCGATGATCGTTGGCCATCGAATTGAAAGTGGAAGAGTAACTTTTTGGGTGGAAAAGTTTCTCGTTCCCACAGACAGTGCCAACTGATGGAGATCGGAATCTCTCTCAGATGTTGTCCTCCGTCGATCTTGGGGCCAGCGAGGTTGAAAGGCTTTGATTTAAAGAGAGTGAATCTCAATGGATGGTTGATTGATGTTGACGCCAAGCTACCTGCAAAGAAGTCCCGTTGTGGGAGACCACCGTAAGACCCTCCGACGATCAAGTAAGTACCCGGGATTATTCAGATAGAGTAACGGCGTATTGGAATGAGTTCGAGGACCTGAATCATCTGGAAGAGGGATTTATATAGGGGTCGCGTGATGGCGAGCCGATGCGATATTCTCACCGTTTGTCCCGTTCATGCGTAACGTCCGCATTGACGACGAGATATGCTCATTAATGGCGAGATAAGCTAGCGTGGGATGCGGGATGTGAAGCAGCGGAGATCTCGTCGTGGCGAGATAGACGGAGCCGTTACGGGACACCTGTGCTCTATGGACGCTGAGGAATTTCAGCTATAGGATAGCTCGGAAACGAGTAAGGAAGCTGAGAAAGTTCGGCTATATGACTGCTCGGAGACGAGCTATTGGCCGTTG
This sequence comes from Agapanthus africanus, assembly GCA_030015575.1. Classification (NCBI taxonomy): domain Eukaryota; kingdom Viridiplantae; phylum Streptophyta; class Magnoliopsida; order Asparagales; family Amaryllidaceae; genus Agapanthus; species Agapanthus africanus. Next base: position 20,653,527 of record CM057348.1, on the reverse strand, counting down.
GTTAAGCGAAGAGGGCACGTATTCAGGAGTGGCTTCCCAAAGGTTGGATGTTCTCTCAGAGGCGAGGCGCCGAGGAATGTCCCCCTTGCACTGTACTTATCTCAGCTCCGTAGATTTCAAGTAGCTAGTTGGTGCACGTGGAAGACCTGCTATCCGCCACGTGTCTTGATCTTGGGGATCCTTACTCGTGTGCACCATCACAGATAAATCAGTGAAATTTCAATATATGAGATAAAACTTTATAAAGCACGAAGGAATTCAAAACAAGGGGATAACGCGAGGAAAGGAAGTTAATTTGTACACTATTAAATATAAGAGCTTGAGTACTTTTATTTTTATATTGATTTCAAAGAATATGTATAAATTAACAAGTTTATGAAGGAAAGGTCATTAAACGAATCCATACAAAATGGGATAGAAATCACCTAGACGGAGGCATATTTGACCTACAATTATCAGAAATGAAATTGTATAAGGTAATTCAATTAGTGATTGTAAGGAAAGAAAATCGTTTATGATCTTGCCACTTATACCACTTTCCATACTCCCGATAGATCGTCTACTGAGAGTTTAAATAGAAATTCAGGACAAACTGCAACTAACAACAAGAACAACGTATTTTTGATGCATCAGGAAAGGTAGACTGAAGCCCTTTGGTCTCTTTCGGGTAATGCTAGGTGGCCTATAACATGCGGTCTCCAAAGTTACATGGACTCTTACCATGAAATCACTTCCGCTGAAAACGGGATGTCAAGAGAGGAAAGATTATATTGCCAATTAAAGACTTGAAAATAACATCGTTGCCGACTTTTAATACATGGAAAGTAAGATAAGAGAGTAGATTGAATGATGACAAAGGGATTGAGATTTGAATATGGCCTCATGCCAGGAGGTCTTTTTAAAGAAATTATTGGCACTAATTATAAGACATGAATTGGGGCACATATAGTTCGAAAACATCAAAACGAGAGGAGTATGATCATGAGGAAGGATTTTACGAGGGGAACGCTGCAGAGGATGAGAGAAAAGAGAGACAACAGCTTGTCGATGTAGGAGACATGACAAACTAGAGACAAGATCCAGTGTAGTACTTGGCGAGGAGGCGAAGCTCCACAGCATAGAGGGAGTTATCATTGGAGGTAAGAGCTAGGCATTGTATGTCATAACGTAAAAGATGATGGTGTGGTTGGACTAAAAGGCAAGGTTATAAAAAGTGCTAGACGGTGCTGAACCGTTCGGATATCGCCTAACGTCAAGACGGACGCTTAAGCACCGTCTAGATGATTTTAGTATTTTTAGTTAAATATAATTACGGATGGAGAGAAAAGTTTTTCCCAAGAGAAAAAATGATAGATTTGAGAATTTAATAGGGTTTGCTTAGTATTTTTTTTTTTGGTAAAAAAGACACATTCTAGTTATGACATTTGCAATAAAAGATCTAATGAATAAGCAGATACATCAGTTTACGAGCCCACCTAGATGGGAATTGTTCGACCTATAATTCTCTAGATTGTTTGTTTCAAAGGAAAAAAAATGATTTACCGGCGTAGAGAAGACGAGAGGATCACTGTGCCGTAAAGATGCAGAAGTCGTCCTTGTGTGGGCAACGAAGACGTTTTGGTCCTTAGCGGTACGCTTTCAATCTGTACCGGATCATGACGGTGCAAGGCGGGCGTGGAAATTGCCAACAGTAAGCACCCAATCCAATCTAAAAATAAATGTTCGCAAAGGAGTTTTCAAGTTAAAACTTATGAGCGAAGAAGAAAAGATAATCTTCTATTATTTTTTATTGGTATATATAGAGATGGTTAGTTTACCTGCAGGATCCCACCAAATCTTGATTTGACGGCTAAAGAATCCCCAGGCGCCTGAGAGATAAATTTATTTTTCTTTTTAATATTTAAAACCTACAACAATCATCCCTCCCAATAAATATCTTTAAGAAAATGAGAAAAAATAATATTTACATATACAGGTATAACTTTCATGCATCCAGTACGGGTGGCTTCTGGCCTTAAATCTACATGACATTATGTCTTATCATGAGAAAATCACAGTGGCCTAAGACCTTGAACTAGGCCCTTTATCAGAAAAAAACATAAGCATGCATTAAGATGCATTAAGGGCTTACTATATTTGGTGGTGGATTGGTGCATTAATTTGGCTATGTTTCCCATACCGACTCATGAGAACACATACGGATAAACTCCCATAACCGCGGCCACATAGTGATTCTCACGTATAGATGGATCCTCTAAGTAATATAAAAGATCGGAAGAACCTCGCTCTAGATCTCAGATCCATTTAGAGTTCTAAGACTCATCCTTAACCGACCTCCCTGTGGAGTGACTCTACTTTAGGGTGAGGTTTATGCGTGCCTAGCTCTGTTGTGAAGTCTTGTTCCATAAGTATATATGAGTGTTCACTAATGTTGCACATGTTCACTTTGTTACTACCTTTAAACTTCCTTCTGAGGGTCACCCATCACTAAAGTAGGGTTCCTATCGTCGATGCTTTTATATATTTAGGTTTAATCCCACCTTTTTGGCTAAATACAGGACAATAGACCTTGTTAAACCTTTCGTAAAGTGGTCGGCTAAATTGTGCTCTGATTATACAAAATCTAATGTAAGGTAATGGCTTTATATCCATTTTATTGATTCATATCTCATTTGCAAATCTCAATTTAATTTTAAATTTATGACTTTCTACTTAAGCAATCAAATACAATATTTATTATCACAATGAAAAAAATAGCAGGAAAAGGTTCATGTACAATTAAAATACGGTTATTTACTGAAAACTCCCAACGGGTTTGGGACAGAATCAGAAAACCACCAATACCTTTGAATGATCAAAAAACTACTGAACTTAAAGGTGCCACATCAGTACCGTATGTGCTACCTCACTTAAGTTGCCACGGCAGCAAAAAAATTTAAAAACCCTAAATTATCCCCTATTTAAACCCTAACCCTAATTTACAAAACTAAAAAATAAAAATACAGAAATAAAAAAACCTCTCTGCCTCCTTCCTAGCCATCACCAACAGCGACAGCGGCAACTCATCTCTTTTCATCCCACTACCGCCGCCGCCGCCATCATCAATAATGCTGCTGCCGACAACACCGCCGCCACCTTCTTCCTCTCCTTTTCAACCAACTACTGCCGCCATCAACACCAACATCATCAACAACAACACCGTCACCATCTTCTTCTTCGCTACCATGACCATCACCATCATCTTCCTTCTCTTCTTCAATCCGCCACCACCATCATCATCAACATCACCACCACCATGTTCATCTTCTTCTTCGTCATCTTCTTCAACACCACCATCTCTGCCGTCGGCGTTAATCCCTGCCGGCACCCTCCCCCTTTCCTCCCGCTCAGCCACTCTGATCCCCTTCCTCCCCTTCTCGTCCCTCCTTCCAGCCTCCTCCCCTGCCCCTGTCCCCTCCCTTCAGCCCTCGCAACCATGACCACCATCTCTTGACCTCCCCTGCCCCATCTCCGAGCCCCTCCCCCTTCCCCTCCCCTCCCTCCCAAAAAAATAAAATAAAATAAATTACTAATTTATTTAATTAATAGTTAATAATTATCTTAAAATAAATTACTAATTTATTTAATTAATAGTGAATAATTATCTAAAAATATTATTAATATAGTTAATAAGTAATCATTTGTTTATGATAGGAGCAAAATGGTCCTTTAGTGTGAAATTTAACACCGTTAACTCAAGATAGTTTTTTGAACATTTCAAAAGTATTGGTAGTTTTTTAGTCTAGCCTAAAGCTGTTGAGAGTTTTCAATAGACAAGCCATTAAAATATAAGTAAATCTCTAAACCATCCAGCTTCAGTGAATGTAGTGTGAAGTGCAATTAGCTCTGATTTCATAGTACTTCTAACAATAACAATTTGTTTATTTAAGCCCCATATTACAGTAGCTTCTTCTAGCATCGATATATAGCCAAATGTAGACTTAACATTCCAGGAATCAGTTACCCAGTTAGCATCACTATAACTCTCGATCACATCAGGATATCCAGTGTAAAGTAAGCAAAAATTTAAGGTGCATGTAAGATACTTAAATTCTCTTTAAAAAGTATTTCAGTGTTCAAAGTTAAGATTACTAGTGTATATACCAAGTCTGTTTACAGTAAATGCAATGCCATGTCCGCTCCTATTAGTCATACTTATGTTGAGAGACAGGTTCTCCTAATTCTTTTATAATATGATACTAAAATCATAAGCTGTGATAATAGTTAAAATTTCTAAGCATCTTTTCAGTTTAATGTTTTAAAGTCAAGTAATTTCCTTGATCATTTCTAGAAATTTTCATTCCTCAAATCATATTAGTTTCTCCTAAAATTTTCATATCAAATTTGTTTGATAAATAGTTTTTGACATCATCAATCACTTTTGACCAAAATCCGAATATCAATATATCTTCTACATATAAATATAAAATCACATAATCATCATTTGAAACTTTGCAATACACACATTTGTCAGATCAATTTATTAAAAATCCATAATCCATAATCCATAACTACTTTCAAATTTCTCATGTCATTGTTTAGAAGCTTGCTTAAATCCGCATAAAGATTTAATTAACCTACATGCTTTATTTTCTTGACCTTTAATGATAAATCCATATATATATATATATATATATATATATATATATATATATATATATAATCCATTTGGTAAATTATCCAACTCACCATTTAAAATTGCAGTGTTAAAATCCATTTGGTAAATTATTAGATTATGGATAGAAGCTAATTAAAGCTTACATGGTTCTATAATAATAAGCTTAATTATAGGAGTATATGTATCAAAAAAGTCATTTTCTTTCTTTTGATTATAACCTTAGTTATTTGCCCAGCTTTATGCTTTTCTGCTCTTTCATCAGATCTAAGTTTCTTTTTAAATATCCACTTGCATCTTACGGGTTTGTTTCCGGAAAGCAGTTCAATTAAAATTCAAGTTTTTTCAATTAAAATTCAAGTTTTTTTCAATAACATTTTATTTCATTATCTAGCACCTCTGGAGGAGAAGATGCGAGAAAACCGGCTAACATGATTTGGTCATGTGCAACGCAGACCTATGAAAGTATCAGTTTGACGGATAGATACTCTCGATATAGGCAATGTCAAAAGGGTGAAAGAGAGATTGAAGAAAACATGGATGGAGGTGATACGAAAAAATATGGTTGCCAAAGGCCTAAATAAAAGTATATTGTTCGATAGGAGTGAGTGGAGGCGCCAGAGGATTCATGTGCTGGACCCGGCGTGATTCTCATGTTGGTTCATGTAGCCTACTCCATATGCTTGGAATAAAAGGCTCAGATGTTTTTGTTGTTATCTATTGCCTCCTTCCAAAAAGATGGTTCACCCTATGACATTACTTCCTCATAAGGGTTAGGATCATCCTCTACAGAAAAGATAAAGAAGTTCTCTCCAAAATTCTTCTCAATTCGATTTGTTTTACTGTTCCTTGGTTTTGGCTCTTCTAATGTTTCAATATTAAAGGTCTGATTTGCTTATTGGCTAGGTATCTTTAAAATATATACATCCAATTATAGTGTCCTTTGATACGATCTCGTTGACTTCAGAGTTAATAACCAAAAACTATTATCGATGCTATATATTCAAATTAAGCATATCAGATGAAATTGCATCTACGGTTTTAGGTTCTATCTTTTCCTTTTTAACTCCGAAATACTCATCTAAGCAAAACAACCCCAAACCTTAAGATGGTTTTGCCTGGGAGATCTCTTCTTCCATAATTTATATTTAGTTTTATCTAACTTCTTATATGATGCTCTATTAAATATATAATTAGGAGTTAAAAAAGCTTCACCCCAAAAGTTTTCAGATGCTCCTAATCAGGAGTGGAGCCAAAAGGGGGCGGGTTAGGGCCCGGGCCTGGATAAAAATTTGCAGAAATACAATATTAGGCATTATTAAAATCACTTCATGCCTGCATGCTATAAAATGTGAGCTATAAAAGATGTAAATTAAGTATTGAGCAACTAGCATGTAAGGTTTTATATCTAATTTCTTTGTAAGTCTGTATCTATCATAATTGTTATCAATCAAAACATCTTAAACCTGCTATAACAATTCTAATTTTATAATAATTTCTTTCCTTTTGAACAAAGTGATATAATTGATGTCAACAAAATGATATTCGATATCAATATTACAAATAATTACTTTCTTCTTATAACTTTAAACCTATGTAAATTTCTATAAGCTTTCATAAGAAATTATAGTAGGGAGTCTAGGGAGTTGAGAAAAAATATATGACAACCTTTTATTTATTTTATTTTTCTTTTAGAGAATAGGCAAGCATCTTAAACATAGTTGCGCTAGCTATTCTAATTCGATGAGACGAAATAAATTGCTTAATCTTTTCTCTCTCACATCACTAATTAATTCTAATTAAGTATATGAAATATGTAGAACTCTCACATCTAAATAAGTATAAAAACTAAATGTTTATATATAAGCTTTGTGTATTTAAATATATATTTTTTGTTCAGCCCCCCGATTGTCAATTCCTGGCTTCATCCCTATCCCTAAGTTAATTAATTAGCCATTGACCATATCCATTTTTCCTTTCAGCAACCACATTGCAAGAGTTGTCACTTCACAAAATAACGTCATACCATTAGAAGTATGCTTTTCCCCACGGATCCAAGGATCTTGAAATGCTTATCTAGTTGATTTTCAACTTTCGCTTTATAGACTTTAAACCTATCTAAGACTTCCTCTTTAGTTTTAAGCAAATAAATATAACGATATCTAGAATGGTAATCGATGAACTTACAAAATATTGTTTACCATCTCTAGTAGGAATCTTCGAATCACAAACATAACTATATATCAATCAAAGAAGATCCACTATGGTTTTTCTCGGGATAAAAAAAATGTCACTAGGTGTAGCTTCAAAACTGGAAGTTACCTATACCAAATACATAAAAGTTACACCCATAATATATACATACATATATATATATATATATATATATATAGAGAGAGAGAGAGAGAGAGAGAGAGAGAGACATATAGAGAGAGACACACACACACACACACACACACACACACACACATATATATATATATATATATATATAAGAATAATGAAGGAAAGAAGCCCTAGGGGGCTTTTTCATTAAGCGGAGTGAAAAATTTATATCCTCTATCATTTTTCTAAAGATCAGTATCCATCTTCATCATATAAGAAGTGGATGCACCAAATTTCCTATGATTCCACTATTTTTTCACCGTTGAATTAGCAATGTAAAAAGTTCTATTGTCAGTAAACCGTTAATTTTGCACCCACTAAATCAACCAAGAAAAAATGATGGAATCACATAAAATTTTGTGTATCCGCATCTTACATAATAAAGATGATGATGAGTGCCGATCATTGAAAAAAATTATGGAGGGCGTATTTTTCGATGTCATGTATAGGAGGAAATTCTCTCTTATGACACATTTCCTCTCTCTCTCTCTCTCTCTCTATATATATATATATATATCGATCGATCGAGAGAGGTTAATGGAGGAAAGAGGCCATAGGAGGGAATTTCCTCCTATGCCATCGAAAAAATACACCCTCCCTCATTTTTTTCGATGATCGGCATCCACCATCTTCATCGTTATCATCTAAGATGTGGGTACACCAATTTTCATGTGATTCTACAACTTTTTCACCGTTGATTTAATGGGTTCAAAATTAACGGTTTACCGACAATAGAACTTTTTACATTGCTAAATCAACGGTGAAAAGGTTGTAGAATCACATGAAATTTGGTGTACCGACATTTTAGATGATAACGATGAAGATGGTGGGTGCCGATCGGCGAAAAAAATGAGAGAGAGTGTATTTTTTCGACGTCATAGGAGGAAATCTCCTCCTATGGCATCTTTCCTCCATTAATTATATATATATATATATATATATATATATATATATATATAGAGAGAGAGAGAGAGAGAGAGAGAGAGAGAGAGAGAGAGGCCATAGGAGGAGATTTCATCCTATAGCGTCAAAAAAATACACCCTCCATCATATTTAGACGATTGACACCCATTATCTTTATCTTTATCATCTAAGATGCGGATACACCAAATTTGATATAATTCTACCACCTTTTCACCGTTGAATTAGAATGTAAAAAGTTCTATTGTCAGTAAACCGTTAATTTTGCACCCACAAAATCAACGGGGAAAAATTTGTAGAATCACATGAAATTTAGTGTATCTACATCTTAAATGATAAAGACGAAGATGATGGGTGCCGATCGTCATGAAATATGATAGAAGGTGTATTTTTCCAACGCCATAGAAGAAATCCCCTCTTACGGTCTTTCCTCCGTTATATATATATATATATATATATATATATATATATATATATATATATATGAGAATAATGGAGGAAAGAGGCCATAGGAGTCCTCCCATGGCGTCAAAAAAGCACAACCTTCCTTATTTTTTCCGACGATCGGCACCTATCATCTTCATCGTTATCATCTAAGATGTGGATACACCAAATTTCATGTGATTCTATAACTTTTTCACCGTTGATTTAGTGGTTCAAAATTAACGGTTTACCGACAACATAACCTTTTACATTGCTAAATTAACGGTGAAAAAGTTGTAGAATCACATGAAATTTGGTGTACCCACATCTTAGATGATAACGATGAAGATAATGGATGCCGATCGTCGGAAAAAATAAGGGAGGGCGTACATTTTCGACGCCATAAGAGGAAATTCCCTCCTATGGCATCTTTCCTCCATTATTCTCTCTCTCTCTATATATATATAGGGTAATGATCCAGTGAGACGCTTTTTTATGTGAGACAAATAAGACGCACTCTATAACATCCTACCTCCCATGTATTTCACCGATCCATACCGTTCACCGTGATCCGCATGTCATGCATACCCTATGTATCAATTTTCATGAGATTCCTATAATTCTAGCACATGCGATCAAGTGAACGAAAAATGAACGACTCTCGGTAATCTGAAAAATTATATCATCGATTGTGCGTGCTAGAAGTGTAGGAATCTCATAAAATTTGATACGTAGGGTATGTGTGACATGCAGATCACGGAGAACGGTCTGGATCGGTGAAATACACGGGGGTAGGATGTTATAAAGTGCGTCTCATTTGTCTCACCTAAGAAAGTGTCTTACTGGATCACTACCACACACACATATATATATATGCTCATTTATTTACAAATAAAAGGATTGTTTTAAAGATATTTATTTTGGGAGGAAGATTGTGGGATATTTATAAATAAAAGAAAGAATATATATCATAACCACCTAGAGATTTTTTAGTCACCTAATCTAGAATTTGATTGAATCCTGATTAACTAATTGTCTCTATATATAGATATAAAAAATAATAACACATTATATTTTCCCCTTCTCTCCAAAGTCTCTCTTATTCAATATTCTTACCCAAACATTTATTTTTAGATTACATTAGGCGTGCTTACTATTGGCAATTTCTACGTCCGCCATACATAGTCATGATCCGGTTAAGAAGGGAAGCATACCGCTAAGGACCGGAACGGCTTGATTGCTCACATATGAGCAGCTTCTTCTGCATCTTTAGGGCAGAGAGAGATCCTCTCGTCTTTCCTAAGCCGGTAAAACATTTGTTTATATATTTTCTTTAGTATAAACAATCTACAATTCTAGATCCAACAATTTAAAGATACAGAAGCTACCCTTGTACAGCCAACCAACACTTTCTGATTTTCAATCCAGTTGCCAATAGTAAGCACATCCAAGGTAATCTAAAAATAAGTGAGTGGAAAGGAGTTTTGAAGAGGTGAAACTTCCAAAAGAGAAGAAAAAGTTAATGTTATATATATATATATATATATATATATATATATATATATAGAGAGAGAGAGAGAGAGAGAGAGGAAGCTGATCTTATGATGCCGGACCTCAATTTTTATTTTGAGGCCAAACTTTTAAACACAACCCTCCGTGTTTTTCACCAATCAGTACCGGTCACATTGATCTACTTGTATTAGATAGGTTATGTATAAGGTTTTATTAGATTTGGAGTTCTTTAACACGTCCATCAAGCGATCTTATTTTTCATGTATCGTAAATCTGTCAATTTTTTAATCTATTTGATGGATTAGTTAGAGATCTCCAAATCTCGTAAAATTTGAGACATAACCTATCTACCATGTGTAAATCACGATGATTGGTGCGAATCGGTGAAAAACACAACATATTGTGTGTTTAAAAAGTAAATCTCAAAATAAAAAATAAGACCGGACCTCATAGAATCAGCTTCATATATATATATATATATATATATATATATATATATATATATAACCAGGATGCCGCAAAATTCTAGATTTGGTGGCTAAGGATTCTCCACGTGGTTATCATAACCATTTGAGAGAGGTATTTATTTCTTCTTTAGTTTCTAAAAATCCACCATATTACACCATCTAAGCATGATCCTTGAATTATTCCATATAAAATAGGATCGAAATCTCCTAAATAAGGAAAATAAAAAAAAAACGACATATCTTAACCATACAATTAAAACATGAAATCTCTTTAAAATAAGGTAATCAAATTAGCAAAAGGAAAGAAAATCATTCATGATTATGCCATCTTTAACAAAATTAAAGAACTGTTCATGAAAATCTACATAAAGAGGAGCATTTTTAAAATGTATAAAGCCAAGAAACACAAGAAGCAAATGAACCAGTATGGTTGGCAAGTGTCGACATAATGTATCGGCGAGGACATCATGAAAACATAGGGATTAAACACCATTGTCGAAAACTGAACTGTCTTTGCCCTAATATCTAAAGAAGAAGTTATGATTATCTCTTACATTCCTATGTAAATATTATCTCATATGAGTGATTTTCCCCCACTTCTATAGTGTATATATCTTGAAAGAAATTGCAATGGCAAGGGGAACATGGAAAAAGGGGAAAAGAAAAAAAAAGGAAGAAAGAAAGCACACAAAGAGAATTAGAAAAGATGAAAATGTGCATTTGACATCCGAAGTTGAAACCTAGAGTTAGATATCACACCGAATGGAAACAAAGGATGCTACAACCAAAACACTTCAAGAATATAGAAATACAACAAGTCGGAACATGAAAGAGGCAAGAACAAATAACCAATGAGAGTTATACCGTAAAAGGGAAATTTCAAGCTGCACAAATCTGTCACAAGAAAGAAGGAGAAAGAAGATACGGAAGAGATGTAAAACATAGCCTGATCACTTTTCACAAGTTTAATTCATAATTCCAATTGATGCAGCATTGCTTTAGAATATTTAAGCATGCCATACATGATTAAAAGATTGGCATCTGATAGTGAACTCGATCCTAACCAAATTAAACTACTAATTATACCTGATTCTATAAAGGACACAAATTGCATGTATTCAATCCCCAGATAAGGAATTGATATGCTTATTTTTTGCCTCTCGGATTAATCCTCTCATGAATAGGACGGTGGTAACCAATAAGTAAGAGGTTTGGATATATGAACAAACAAATTGTATGTTGCCTAAAGAAAACAACATGAAACCTAGCTAACAAATATCAATCTCATACACAATTTAAAGAAATAATTATAAGAAGATCAGAAGTAACATCAATAGCATCATCTACATTTATCTCTACCTCAAGGTAAAGAAATAAGAAGAAGAAGAAGAAGAAGAAGAAGAAGAAGAAGAAATCGAGTATAAAAGAGGATCAATGATAGATCTAGCAAGCAGCTGTAGATTTTATGATGAAAACACACAGATCGATCTCATGGAATATGCTACTGTAGCAACATATATTATTGCATATGACTAAAACAAATATATGAAGAGTTGAAGAGGTACCTTGGATGAAACCAAAAATAGCATCTGCACCCAATTATTGATCTTGATCTTCAAACTCGTGCAAAAATTGAAAGAAGATAAGGGTTTATGACGGTTACAAGGTGAATATTTCCAAAAAAGGAAAGTGAGCAAGATAGAGAAAGAAGAAGACCTGGTCAACAGTAGCATACATACAAACACAAAGTATTGATTGAGGGCATGTACCTTCATCCTCATCCTCTCTCTCTTTTGCGTCCTCAAAAGTCACGCTTCCATGCTGATCTAATCTTTAGTTTAACTTAACACGACAACCTAAAACAAGATCTTTGAGAAATAATCAACTATCACTATATAATAGTGACAAATTTTTGCAGAAGAGTGGTACCATCAAATCATGGAATCATGAACCATATGTGCTTTGATATTCGAGCCTCAAAGCCAAAGGGGATCAGAGTTTTAGGCAGGCAGCCCCAAAAACTTCTGACACGCGTGCTATCAAGCTAGCTACCTGGTAATTTCTACATGTATAACTTCATATACACAAATGATACATAATCAAGAAAAATATAAAGTAGTATAATCAAGAAAAAGAAAGCGCAATCGTCAAAGGACTATGGAGAGGGGGTGCGGGGAGGGGGGAGGGAGCTGACAGAAAGAGACGTGAGCACGCAACAGAAACGGCATCACACGTCCTGATGCCGAATTGCCGCTGTGTGCTCACTCTCTTCTGTCAGCAGCAGCACCGCCACCACTGTTATAGAAATCAGATCATTAATAATAGAGAGAATTAAACAATTAGTTAAGCAAAAATCAAGAGCAGAGATCAATGAAGAAATCGATTGCTCTTTCTGTCAGCTAGCAGATCTCTTAGTTTTTAGAGATCCATCTTGAGACTTGAGATGGCCGCCGCCGCCTCCTCCTCAAACTCATCTTATCTCAAATTTTCAGCGATCTAGGGTTCCTTAAAGAGAAGGGGAACACCCCCTACCCCCACCCCACCCCCTCCTCTTATCATGATATGCACGTGTCGCACGACCATGCTTTTTTACCCGTGAAAGACGAGAGCGAGAGAGAGAAGAGAGAGAGAGAGAGAGAGAGAGAGAGATTTTCACCATAGAGCGGAAAGCAATGGTTGCTAGTGGATCCTATCCTTCCTGATATTCTTTATTAATTAATTACTAGTAAATAGAGGTTTACGGCGATACCCCGTATCACTAATTCAGCATTTCCAAAGATTTCGTTTTCCTTTTGGTAGGTTTTTTTTTGCACTTGCCATGCACTTGAAGATATTTTGAAATCTCTTTTCCCCGGTATTTTCATTTTTACAAAAAGATGATAATTATTTAAACTTCCCTAACTTCCGAGTATGCTACAAGTTCAAGATCTATAGTTGCAGTTGCGTCTTTGAATTTCTCAAAGATTTTAAGTTCAAGATCTGTAGTTGCAGTTGCGTCTTTGAATTTCTCAAATATAAAATCTTGATCATGGCAGAGTGGGTTGTCAAGAATTAAGATATTTTTTCCTTTTTCTAAATTTCACATCAAATTAATATCGGGGATGCCATGTGCCACCCTTGTGTTTGTGCATAGTAGAGAAAAATAAATAGAGAAAGGATATATGTAATTCTTATAAATGCACAATTGAAATTTAGCAAGTGTATAATCGAATATTAATTTTAACATCCTAACAACAAATTCCTTTTAATGACAGCTAAGATTTTATTTTTTTTCCTTCTAATTTTGTTAATCTTCGTATTTGTACATAGACTTTCATTACACCGCCTGATATATTTTTGCCGAAAATGCTCTTGACGTGAGACTTTTTCTTCCGAGCAAGGGCGGGTCCTAAAAATGCATGTGATCCCTTTTTTCAGGCTATTTTCCAACGACATCATCAAGTAATGTGCCTGCACCTGATCATAAAATCATCTAATTTATATTTATGTATGTATGGCTTAAATTTTTTTTATCGTTTATTAAGGCAAAACTTATTTTAGGTTTTGTCAACAAATATCGAAACACCATGTGACAAAAATTAGGCTAAATTTGAGGAAACACCTCTAACTTTTGTCTCAATTGTAGCAACTACTTCTAACATTCTAAAACTTGCATTTTGCCTTCTCAATTTTAATATTTAATCCAAATATTGAAATATAAAGAAAAATATATATTTTTAATATTAAATGTTCAAGGGCGTTTTTGCAATAAATTATGTTGAGAAAGGACAAAGTGCAGGTTATAGAACATTAGGGATGTTTATTAATGCTATTTAGACAAATGATAGGGATATTCCTACAACTTAGACAAAAGATAGAGATATTTACTGAAATCAGCCTACCAATTAATATCGCTTTTCCTGTATATTGCAAATTTCTTGTATTCAATATATTTTATTAGCTTTTATACCATACAAAAATTGCGTTCAATTAGATTTTATTAGCTTCTAATTTTTTAATATATATATTTTGTATGTTTTGCTAATTAATGGCTATGTGACCTGCGGTATATGTCATCCCGTTGTTGCATTACGCAGAACATGACAAGGATAGAGCAAAAAGGCCGGACCTGCATGGTTTCAGCTGCCAGTGTTCACTCCGATAACTGCAACCCATTCAATCAAGGTAAAAAAAGAGGGGTTTTCTATATGTAACCCTAAAAAATTACTTATTTCTAATATCACCCTCAAAATTTGGATATTCCATATATCACCCTCAAAACAGACAAGTTATCGAAAAATCGCCCCTTAAACATACAAGATATCCAAAACAAACCCTCAAAATATTGTACTTATCCAAAAAAAAAACACCTCCGTTAGTTTTTAATGTCAGATTTTTTAACTCAAGTTGGGTTATCTTATGTTGGACTGTGGATTTATGAAATAAAAAATCACTGTTAGCTTATTTTTTTCTTATTCACCTCTCTTAATATCTTCTCTTTTTTTCTTCCTACGTTCACTATATTAACCAGTGATTCCTTGGCAAAAACTGAGCTGTGCTTCACTTTTGCACAATTAATGATGAAAAATTAAAAAAAATTAAAAAATTGTGGCCTGCGATATATGTAAACCTGTTGTTGCATTAGTTGCATTAGGCAAAACTTGACGAGGATAAAACAAAAAGGTTGGACTCCACATGGTTTCAGTTGTCCTTCAGAGTTGGTCCTGATAACTACAACCCATTCAATCATTGTAAAAAAGAGGTTTTTTTTTCTATATTCACCCTCAAAACTAATTTATTTCGGCTATAAAACTTCGATATTCCATATATCATACCAAAACACACCTTTAAATTAATATTTTTATCCAAAAAATCACCTCCGTTAGTTTCCAACGCGGAATTTTTCAACTCGAATTTGATTGGCTTAACTTGGTTTGTGGGCTGAAATAGAAAATCACAATTAGTTTATTTCTCTCTTATTCTCTTGAATATCCTCTCTTAATGTTTTTCCCCCAAATTCATTTTATTCAATCCATCAGATTGTGTAAACCCCTTGATTTCTTGACAAAACCAAAACGGGACTTCACCTTTGCACCTTTAATATTGAAAGAAGAGTTATTTTCATTGTTTAGGAGTATTTCATCCGAAAATTAGCTTTGTGCAGAAATTTGGATAAATCAACAAATTTCGAGAGACGATATACATAATATCAAACTTTTGGGGGTGATATTAGAAATAGGCAAGTTTCGGGCTGATATATAGAAAAAAAAATCTAGAGAGAGAAAGCCATGTGGACTGAGTCAGTAGGATATATTTGAACAACTCATCTAATATGACAAATATATAAAGGGGAAATTGTTTCTAACCTCGGTTTTAAAGATTGACTTATTTCAGAACCATGTATTTTCAAAATTGCGTGAAAAAATATGTAAAGTGTTATAGAATTTTAAAGGGAAGTTTCAAATGGGTATTATTGGAAATACATACACAAATACATTTACAAATCAGGGTTTAGTTTTAAAACAAACTCAAAGCATGTTTTTGGGCTTTTTTACAAAATTTTGGAACTTTGTAGGTTTTAAAATATGTCATTCTTTAAAATTGGGTATAGAAACAATTTTACCAAAATATTTGAGAGGGAATTTACGAAATATTTACCCATCTTTGGGGGGGGAGACGTACCAATTTGGGCATTGTGAGCTGTCGAGAGGGTACCAGTATAATTGATGGTCCAACGAACGTGAGCCGTACGATCGTCCACTTCCCAGCTCGAGACTGATGTGGGCCCCACACCTGTCGGTGCTCGTGTGGGGGGCCGGGGCGACAGCACCAAGACGGGACCGCAGCAGCTGCAGTACAGATGCCCAAATAATTAATATGTTTTATATTAGGGCTTTTGACTTATAGCGCTTTAAAACATAGCAAATTCCTTTCTAGCCCCCCCAAAACTTTATATTTCTTTTTTATCCCCAAAACTAATACGATACATCATTTTACCCCATTTACAATTTCCGTCAGAAAACCCCCCGATAAATTTAGCCTTTACTTTTCTCCACAGATTTTAGCTTTACTATTTACCCAAAGACAACAAGTAAGGCCGTAGAATCATTCAAGTTTTTCATAGGTAGAGAAAGATGTTGATGATCCGTCTGATTTCATGGCAGATTTTGAAAAAAAAGTGCAGAAGAAGCCTAAATCCTTATATCAATTTGGGGCGGAAATTGAGTATTTCCAAAGTAAAAGTGAGGTTGGGATATTTTAAAGAAAAACAAATGTTATGCCGTTAAAAGTTAGCGGAATTCGTAAAGGGGATAAAATGATATATTTTATTAGTTTTGGGGTAAAAAGTAAATATCAAGTTTTTGGATAGAAAGTAATTTGTTATGTTTTGGGGGCCTACAAGTGTGAAAAAAACCCCTTTATATTATTATTATTATGACATATTTTAAACTTGTACTGCACTTTCTTTCTTAGACCATGTCCAAGTACTTGTTCTGTTAATTTCTGGGAGTTTGAGATAGATATCTCCACTTAATTCCGCCTCTTTCGTCTTTTATTTTTTTAATCTATACTATTTTTTATAAATTTTAAATTTCTTTTATATCTTTATTTTGTGTATTGAACTGTTTAGCGTCAGGATTATTAATCAACATCGCACTATGCATTTTTATATCTTATCTTTGTCTGAAGTGTCCCATTTGTATACGGCTATTGCATGAATAAAGTTTTGTGGATCGAGGTTATCTGGGTCGGGTCGTTGCTGTGTTTTATCACGATTTAATGTGAATCTTTATTTTTCACTATGCTACAAAACTAATTTGTGAAGAGAAAAGGGTTGAACCATCATCCCCTTGGCCTGCCAAATGTCAAATGTTATCAATTTGGTTGCTTTCACTTTAGGTGCGTAGATACAAAACATATGATCAAACCAGCGGAAATAACATATATCTACCATAAAAATTTACATATACACCTGATCCGAATGATGAGATCATCATCCTCACCACGTCACGTTGTAGATCTGGTTTCTTACGCCTCCACACAACGGCCGGAAGGAAATCACACTTTGAGAAAGCGAGAATCACCCACGTGATCACCCCGCAAGTCAACAGTAGTAGAATAAGATGAAGGAAACAACGGCTCTCTTGATTCTCTCTAGAAATATTGTATGTCTCATATCAAACCCTAGCCTTCCATATATGACTATATAGGGTACCTACTCATATGGACGGATATTGGGCCGGTTTGGATTTAATGGTTAACATACTCCCACTCGCACATTTTAGTAGATGCCATCCATATCTCCCTGAGCGAGTTCCCTGAACCATTAATTTTTTGAATCAATTGTCTTCCTGAGAATCTTCGCATTCTCTTCCTCGTTCTTACCCATACATGTTAGTGCGGCGTGGACCGTTGAAAATCAGCAAGCGGGTAGTCTTGTAGCCAAATCCGTTAGAACTGACATAAGAATCTTCCTTAAAGAAAACAACATAAACCAAATATATGTTTGGCTCGCGAAAGCTCTTATCCTAATCCGATCAGACATGTCTGTTCAAGTACCTTCGATCCCTCTCGAAAACGTGCTTGAACACCGCGGTCTTCCCTTGATTCATCGCACTCTTAAACTTTGCCACCATGACATCAATAAGAATTGCGCTTGCGATACAATCAGGAAACATTTCAATCGATCTTCCTCCGGCTCTGAATATCTAGGTATGCTATTCACCCGCTTTCCTAACACTGCCCCGTATGTGCGGAATATTATCATCGCATCAGGAAACAACAGCAAAAGTAGCAGATGCTCATAACATGTCTATCCAAACAGCCCGGTGTCGCTAAGAGTGTATAGGTTGCTCGTCCTTCCGTGAAGAAGGTCGTCATATGGGCTCACATAGTGAGGGAGATTGGATCCATCCCTCAACCTCCTTATGCGTACGATCCAAGTGCACGTCGTATGGTAACGTGCTACGGTATAAAATTCTCTCTCTGAAAGCATACGCCATTAAAGTTATACCGTACGGACCCAATTATAATCACATTATGATTGACTTCCCAGCCATATCACCCTGTAATATGCCTGGGATCTTCCGACAAGCTTACACCCCGTGCGACGAGTCAGACCCCTAATCTGGCTATATGTAAACAGGTAAAGTGGCCATGGGATAACCACTTCAGTCGCTCGGCCTATAGCACATGGCAAGCTCATCCTGAACCGGTCAGGACGACTCTATTAAGTGCACCCACTGTCGCCGTACCCAGTATGCAACAATACAGTCATTGCTCCGAGCAGATGATATTTAGCACTTAGTTACACTTTCGTATGGTTCCCTAGTATAAAGGGGATCTCTCATATGAGGGAGAGTTTCTGCCTGCTGACGTATTTTTATTAAATGTGTGTCTTGCACACATCGTGTAGCCCGTACACTTCATGTACCTTGTACACTTGTACTCTATGTCTGAAATAGTCAAACAAAAATATATACATATCCATCCCAAATCATAAAAAAAGAAATTAACACGTAATCAATCTCAAAATATGCATCTATAAAAAGTCGCCATCCGTAATAATAATGTCAAACACAATAGTAAAGTCTATCAAGCTATCTGAAATGCAATACCTCACCTAGGACGAAGCCCAAACCCACATAGCGTTACTCGGCTATTTTCTTCGTCATCGGATCCCCAATCATCTGACCTGAAGGAAGACCCTATAGTATAGACCACTTTCTCATGTCATTAACTCATTGACGAAGTATCATTAGATCTGTGAGTGCTTCAACTTGTCATATATATGGGATCGTTTGAGTATGCTATCGTTGACTTGATGTCACGATAAAGAGACCCTGTTTTCCTTGCGTGCGGAATCACGCGCAGACTCCCGAAGAATTACTTTAGCCTAGCAACCTCTTCGGCGCTACTGAGATAGCTGCATATTCCACCTCCATGGTGAAAAAACTACACAATCTTCTTCTTGCTACTCCAATTGATGGCCCTACCATTATGTAAGAAAGCACATGCAGATGTGGATGTACGCATACCCAGATTGCCGGCCCAGTCGGAATTTGTATGTTCACATAACCGCAAGCTTGATTTCTCATTGCGCAAGGTATAGTGGGTCGTCTCATATAAATACCTGAAAATCTTCATCATTTCATCCCAACAAGCAGATCCTAATATTAAGTACAATCAATAAGGGTAATATATTTGGTTAAGTACACACTATGTATACATTTGACTAGAGACTATGTAAATACTCAGTTCCTTGTATTTCCCCCCCCCCCCCAATTTTTCCTAATTATTTTCATATCTTTTTATATATATTTTTTATTTTTTTCCTAATCTAAATCCTTACACCCTAACCCTTCACGAGCCCAGCCCAAACCCGACACGACCCGACCTGTTACCCCACTTCCTCTTCTTCTTCTTTCTTTTCCCGCCCTTTTCCTCAACGTTCCTCCCCCTTCCTCGAGACCGTCGCCTTGTGACCTGCGCCCACCTCCACGACAACCCCGCCCTCGATCTCAACCGCCTTCGAGATCCCCGACGCCCATCTCTCCACCCTCTCGCTTCCCCCCTCTCTCCCCAACGCCCCCCCTCTCTCGCGCTCGCCCCCGAGACCTCTTCACCCATGCCCCACTCGATCCTAACCCTCGAGATCCCTTCCTTCGAATTCCCCTAATTCTCAATTTCTCCCTCTCCCTCTCTCTTATTCTCTTTCTACCTCTCTCTCATCCCCCTCCAAGCACTCACCGGTGATCTCTCCACCGCCGACGCACATCCCTGCTGCCACCTCCACCGCCACCAACACTTTTAGCTCACCACTTCCACACCTCTGCTCCACTACCTCCTTACACCAGAGCCTCCTCTTTTTGAACCCAACCCCCCATTTCACTGCCTGCAGCAACCGCCACCGTCATCGACCTAAACCGCTACCTCTGACCAATCCCAGCACCATTAGCACCTCCTCTGCTACCTCCTCCGACAACCACCACCACCCTCGCCTTCACCACCGCATCCCCACAGCCTCCATCATGACACTTAGTCGACCCCTTGCCACCGCCACACCATCACTGTGCCATCATCGAGGCCGCGACCGTGCCCACTACCACACCATCTCCGTGCCCAGTGGTGCCCAACACCACGTCTAGTGTCGTGTCTCCTCTGTTCCACTACGTGCCCCGATCCAATACACACACCGTGCCCAGTAGTGCCTAGCACCGTGTCCAGTACCGTGTCGTGCCGTTCCACACCCGCACCACGCACTAAGCTAAGACCGTGCCCACTACTATGTCACGTCCGCATTGTCCAAGAGTCCAGTACCGGATGCACGCGTCATGCACCGTGTCCAGTATCGCATCGTCTTGTGTGTCGAAACGAATCCCGCATGTGGTGTCGCTTCTATATCAGCGACCGAAGGCAAGTGAAACCCCTCACTTATCATAATATAATTCTTTTAAGCGTTAAGCAATGCAAATTTGTAATAACTAGTTTAGATCATAACTGTCTTCGACATTGCATAGCGAACAGTAGTGCCGTCTTATTGATGGGAGCTTGACTAGGTCATTTTTTACCATGTTAGTAATGCATAGATAATATATGGATAACATTTAATTCATCTGATTAAAGGAAACTCGTGTTTCGATCGTTTGTCGAATGCAACCCTAAATATCTGATGCGAACCGTGAATGATAACTAAATCAAATATGGCGGAACTTCTTATAGATAGATCCGTTTACTAATAACGAACATCATGCCGGGGTTGAAAATAGTGAAGTTTACATCAAGTAATGACGCCCACAAAAAGGCGACGTTGAATTTGAAATTCATCGCATATGCCTCGTTCTAAAATCGATGTTAAACTGAATACAACTCGTAACCTAATATTCTAGGGCTCGTATAGAAGCAAACGGATGAACCTACAGCACTCCATAGTCGATCCCTCAATTTTTATAAGCCGTGACAAGGAAAACTGCGGCGATTCAAGGCTCTGGACTGCAGTCCAGAGCTAGAATATTTACCTTTACTCATTTTAGAATGCATGTTTCTCACTGTTAAAATGCACAAGTGTGCTGAACCATACATAGAAGCATAGAGGATTGAATTATCTTTCTAACGGTACTGGTCTCACTTCATTCCAGTATCGTTTGATATTTATAATACCTTTTAAACTGTCGAAGTGTACCGTAGTCCCAAACAGGGACAGAATGGATGTTCCGACCTTTCACAGAACATATCTCCCAGCACACAGTGGATATTGTCGATCCGTCTGTGAGTTGGAAACCTAATTAAAAGATCTAAATTTCACTCAACTGTGGTTTTGCCTAATTATTATTCCAACAGGGTGAAAAATGTATCGCGAATTGGACTTTCAGTTCAGGAACTGAATTTCCAGCGATGAAAACTTAAAATGAAACGACCGTATTTCGAAAACCTGAAATCCGATTGACCTGGAACCAATTTTTGTTAGATTGCAGTTTGAGTTTACTTTTTACCTCTTTTGCAACATTTTCTATATATATGATCGTGTATATTAATATATTTTTCTGAAATCATAAGGTGCATAGTGTTTCATATCGTGTATGACTTGCTATATTGCATCATTCTTGTATTTTACCCGACCGTGATACCTTCAGTGATAGCGAACATTCATAGTTACTTATAGCGAACTTTGAATTGTCGAACGTAAGTGGTATTGGATTAGCTGTATTAAGCACGCCAGTGATAAGTGATTGATTAGTGAAAATGAACAGTGCAGTGAAATAAGTAAGGCCGTGATTTGGCGCGTGCTAGTATACAATTAATCCTATACTTATAGTTATTGTGACCTGGGAAAATGGGGAAATCAAGGTGGAATTATATATATATATATATATATATATATATATATATATATATATTAGGTCGTGGGCCTAGCGGCACGGCTGCAAGATTATGTCCCGGGCAACAGTAAACCGTAGTCTCGGAAACGCATGGGACCCTTGTTAAACACGAGCACCCTTTTCCACCAATTGATTTTAATTGACTTAATGACTGATAAGTAGTGACATACACATTGCCTGGTTTTCTGACATGATGCATTTACTGCATAGTTCATTTCACTTGATATTTCTTATTCTCATGTTACTGTATTCTGTCGTGTATTTCACGTTTAATAACATTGTACACACAATATATATTTATTGTTATATGTGTCGTCCTGACGACCTAAGTGTGCATGCTCTGAGGACGAAGTGGACCCAGCCCAGGAGCAGGATCTGCCATTCGAGATCGCAGAGGTTTAGACCGTGACATCAGTGCCATCCCTTTTTTCTTGCTATAAGTACACTGCTATTTTTTTGGTTAGTTATTTCTTTCATGCAAATAAATGTATCGTAAACTCTATTATTTTAATGTAATACAGTTGTGAACTGTGAATTTCCTTACTCTAGTACTGTGTTTACTGATTACCATGTAATGATAGAATCCGAAGTGTGACTACGGCGGGATTATTTCTTGACCGTAGAAGTATGGCTGGCGTAGTCACCCATCGTATTTCGTATTTTGGGAAGCGGGGCGTGACAGACTATGCAAAATGGAATCTACAAAATCTGTCTCTCTACGTCAAGAGACTTATAGTAAAGATAAAGGCAAAAAACCTATGATCAATAGTAACTGGAGTAATCAATTGGAGAGTGATCGTGTTAGCTGAATCATTTTAAGACATACTTCATATGAGTCTCCGAAGACAAACATAGTATGCTCTTGAAACGGCTTCTCATGAATCCAATTTCCTAGCACGAACTCAACATCTCACGTAACCTCTTTAGCGAGAAACAACCACTCCAAGTGGCATTCGTTGTCCCCAAGTCCCTTTTGGTCATGACAATATCGTTCACAACAAATTCTCTGAACTTACAGTTGTTGAATTCACTCATCGTCAGTATCTATCTGATACAGATTGATGATATCAAACCAACAACTGTCTGGATAAGTATTTCAATCCATAAATGGACTCTCTAAGTTGACTCGAGTCATGTTGGCGTTGAAATCCATAGGCTGATCTCCCAGATCTTCTTATCTAAATCTCTATCGAGAAAATAATCTAAGTCCCCAGTACTAGTTCAAGATCTTTATGTGTAACGATTAGTTAGGAAAGGTGAAATAGACACAAGTATCAACCTGGGTGAAAAGTGTCTATTCAGTTTCTATCTATGCTAGGTGAATCCCTTCGCCAATAAGCGTGTTTTGTATCTCTCTACAGTAGGAGGTCTCTAGAACCTACTCTTGCGATATCTATAGATTCTACGAAAGAATACATCTAACCTGGAGAAGAGGGATTCTCGGGAAACAAAAGCAGAAGAAAGAAGACGAGCGCCGAGCAACCAGTACTTAGAGCGAGGAAATATGAAGGAGTAGGGGGCCCTGCAGTGGGCCCCACCCCTATTTATCACCGCAATCGCCCTCATCCAACGGCGCCCTTCATCTCCCACCAAAGCGCCTCCTCGCGTCCAACGGCTCCGATCTCTCCACTTGTCGTTCCCACACTGGGTCGCATCCCATCAGACGCCGCAGGTCTGCACACGTCGCGTCGGCCAACCGACGCTTGACACGCGGACCGTCGCTTCAGTGACAGGATGCACGAACCGGCGCGCCTTCCTTAAATGCAGAGATCTCGCCCTGATTCGCTGGCAGAAAAGACAGCTGACAGCCCGGGGATGCGTCCCGACGAAACCTTAGGAAGGAGCTCCCCCCGAACGGCCCGGCAGTCCACTCTTGACCCGACCCGTCGGCTGGTCGGGACAAGAGTGGGGGGATAATGATGATGCTCTATGTCAGCGATCTCCCAGATCAGGACACGTGGCAGATGACGTGCCCCAGAACTCAGAAGAAAGGGCCCACGGGGGCCGACCAGGCCACCCTTATACCCGACCTGCAAGCACAAGCTGGCTCACCTTAGAGCCCCCTACAAATTAGCCTTCTCGGCCTCTCAGCTCGCCCCGAGCTACCACAGGACCAAGATGCCTCGGCCCTCCCGCTCGTTCCCAAGCTCTCCCGCCGAGGCCATCTTCCTCGGTCCCTCCGACCGACCAACTCCACCATTCACAGGCGTAACCGCCGCTCCGCAAATCTCGCCATGCGCAGACTCTCCGCAGGCAACATCCCACGTTCCACGCCATCACGATCCCCATTAACGGGCGATCCGCTTATTACACGGGCGTGACATCGGGAGCGTAACTGCCGGCGAGATTCTCGCGCCTGCTATTGCGTGCTGCCGCCACTATCTAAACCCCCATCACAGAGGGGTCAAGTAAGCTTTTTTCACCCCACTTAGCCGTTACTCTGCTCGGATCTGGTGCTAACTTGATCGTCGGAGGGTCGTCGGTGGTACCAAACCACCCCGGGACTTCCTTGCAGGTACTCGACGCAAACTCCTCAAAACCACCAATCTCCTTAAAACCCATTGAGAGCCACACGCAACAGGAGATCACCTCCAAGATCCACCGGGAGATCGACGGAAAACAACATCTGACGGAGATCCGAAAAGGACCTCCATCATACCTAGAGACCATAAAATCTCTCCAAAAGAGAACAAATTAAAAATTAAATTTTTTTCTTCTTCTTTTACACAAAATCCAAAAAAAAATTTTGATAAAAAAAATACTCCCACTATCGTTACATGGACAATTCGTATCACGAAATTAATATGTATACATCAAAGGTGTCATTAAAAATTAGATCTAATCTATTGTGACATATGATGCAAAAATTCGATAGATTTTTGAAGACCTGTCAAAAAACAATAACCCAAAAAACACAGATCTCTCTTAAAACAGTTTAAAAAATTTTTGATCTAAATTTAGATTAAAAAACGCATCTTTTTTGTGGCATTTTTTTTAAAATAACAGATCCTTACATCTACGTACGTGGGCATGCATGGCTCTGATACCAATGTTCAGTTTAGATGCGTAGATAAAAAAACATATGATCAAAGCAGAGGAAATAATATGTATCTACTCTAAAAATTTACCGATATACCTGATCCAAATGGTGGGATCGTTATTCTCGTCCACGTCACGCTATAGATCCGGTCACATGCGCCTTCATGCAACTGCCGCAGGGAAATCACAATTTGAAGAAGCGAGAATCCTCACGTGATCCCGTAAGCGAACCGTAGTAAAATAGGATAAAGAAGGAGACGACGGTTCTTTTGATTTTCTTTTTAGAAATATTGTATGTCTCCTCTCAAACCCTAACCTCCCATATATGATTATATAGGATACCCATTCATATTGGCCGGTTTGGACCCAATGACTAACAGGTAGCTTAGTGCCAAGGTTCGAGAATTGGTAAAGGAGTTGGTGATGATGACGACAATGAGGAAAGAGAAAAGACTTGAAGGTAGTAACAAGTTGGAAGCGGCAATGATCGACGGCCGTCTTCGTCAGTTTTGTCGTCGATGAAGATGGTAGTTATGATATCGAAGTGCGAGCGCTAATGACAATGATGATGACCATAATAGCGCATCAATGATGGTAGATTTGGTGTCATGTAATGGTAATAATGACAAATAAAAGTTGTGAAGATATTGACCACATATATATGGTGAAAACGTCAACATTAATGGTGCCATCTTGAAAAACTATGAACGATGCCAGAACAACTACGGAGGAGATAAAAGCGATATTAAGAAGGCCATGACAATGGCATGCAGCGGCAAGAATGGTAGCGGGTATCTTTTTTAGGGAATTTCTTTGGTGCTTCCTTGCATGAGCTTCTTAAATCGTGCAGCGGAAACGAATTGACGGTAGAGCCAATTATAAATGGACACATGTCGGTCATCAAAAACTTATGGGTCAATCAATCAAATCTCTCTCTCTACCATACACAACATCTGGGGCTTATGGGTGATTCCATTCCAGATTAAGATCATCTGCTCTTGAATTTTCAAGAGCACGGTGCTTTTGCTCTCTCTCGGCCATTGAATCTCTTTTTGACCCCACACAAATCAAAGGCCACCAGTTAGACCGTAATTCCCGGCTGTCGGATCTGCTTGTATGGCAATATAAGCAAAGGATCCGGATTCTCTAATTCCCAAGTAAAGATATACTATCTATGTTCCACCGAATGTGTATTGATAATTTAGTAATTAAAATATAATTAATTATGATATGCTAATCTCTTAGCCTTAATAATTGTATTTTCCTTTGGAAACCCCCTTTTTTTTGGTTCATTAACAGCTGATTAATGAATACCGGTGCCATTACACCAGATTATCAAAAGAACATCTATTTTATTTTAAGCCCTATTAGCTATGCTTATCAAGTAGATCGCAAACAAATTATCTTACGAGTCTAAACAGAGTATAAATAAAAATATATAGATCTAACTAATTGTAAATATTATATCCAAATTATATTTTTCTGTTTCAATCATATGTTGATTTTGGAAAATAATAGACGTCATTTGTTTCAAAAAATATTTCTTTCTCCCCATTTTCCGCATAACTAATAAATTATGAGTTAATTGCTACATAATACCCTACTGTTTCATCTACTTAATTTGATTTATTTATCTTATTGATTTTTCGCTCCACTTATATAATCCTAAAATACAAGTCGTTAATATTTTGTTCCCCTCGGTTGACCAACAAATCAATCACTATTTTAAACAAAATCCATACAGTTTGTAATTTAGGGTATCTAAGTGCATCGAAAAAATCAATAAGTATATAAATGCAAAGTAGATGAAATATTGGGGTATTATTTAGCAATTAACCCATAAATTATTTACAATTTTGAAATACTGAACAGAAGGTCAAGTATGAACAAAAGATGAAGTCATCCAAAATCAAAAGATTAAATTAAAGATGTAAATTATTATTTTAATTTTATTATCAATAGTTGAAGTAACTGCCGCTAAGATCATTTAGAAATGCTAAAAGATACCATGTTGATAAAAGTTTAGCATTACTTATTTTCAATGTTTGTTAGAAATATCACTAACAGCTTTGAAAATTTAACATCATATTTGTGATCTATTAAGCGCTTCAAAATGTAGCAAACAGTCATCTGAAATTTTGTATATTTCTTTTTAAGGGAAAATTGTTTCCGTACACAGTTTCAAAATCTGATTTATTTTTAAACCAATAAAATTTTAAAATTGTGAAAAAACCCAAAAATATAATTTACCATTATTTTAAACCCAAACTTTGATTTGTGTATGTATTTTATATGGATTGTCTATAATATCCTTTTAAGATTTTCCAAAATATTAGAAGATGAGATTTTTATGCCAGGAATTTAAAATGAGAGGTTTATGGTTGTTCTTTATTAGTTTTTCTTTTTTATTATTTACCATAATTTCTTCTTTTAGCCCATTTTCATTCTTCTTTATTATTTCCTTTTTATTATTTTTTGACCTAATTTTTTTCTCTTAATCCATCTTCTTTCTAAATCTTATCGGGAAAAAGGTTTTAGCTATCGTATCTTCGATTTTAAGTTAAGAAATTAATGATTTCACTCGAAATCGTTGAAATTTTTTGGATAAGATCACTTCTCTCATTGACAAGCAAAAGACGAATAAATAGTATAAATCTGAAGAGATTGAGGGTAGCGGCCTCAAGCTCTGACTATAAAAGCAAGGTTGAGATTTGGGTAACTGAAAATTAGAAACGAAAAAATACAAATTGAGAATGGAGATTAGACTTAGGGGTCAAATTTTAATACGCATTCAACTTTTCTATTGAAGCTTGAATAGGAAAGATCGCTTTGTTATTTGAGGAAGACAAAGAAGGAGTATTAGCAATGAAGAAGAAAAGGACAAGATCTCTCATTTATTATACATATTTTTTAGAAAATACTTTATCATATAAGAATAAAGGTAATTTTGGGATTTTTTGAAAAATATCCTTATAATTATACGTATAAATCATTTTGGGGTTCAGTCTTTTGTATTTTTAAATTATTGGGATTTTTTTTGACTATTTTAGAAATAGGTGGGTTTTGAAACAAGTCATTTCTAAAAATCAAGCTCGGAAACAATTTTCCCTTCTTTTAACAGGATTTGTATTAGTTTGCAGGAACACTTAAGTTTGTCACAAAATATTGTTTGGGTTTTCGATTTATATCTTTTAGCGGTATGTATCCACTGTCCCAAATTTTGAATTATCTTATACTAGTATTTATGCATGTGCAGATCTTCTTTTATCCTGACCAAAGATCCATATCTATTATCTTAACTTAAAATTCTCTAGAGGGTACTAATCCTTAAAAACAACAAAATGATGTAAAGAAAACTTACAATAACAACAATATTAAATATTTCATCCGATTTTCATAAGATCATACTAGAAAAAAAATGCAACTACTTTCACAATTTCACAATCCTAACAAACTCCCAATTTATTATGGTATTCAATTACAACTTGGAGAACAACTCCTATTTTCTATTTCCATGTCATCTCAAACCCGAGAATCATGGGCCATTTGAAATTCCACCAAATCGCGGCAAGAATAGGATCAAACCAATATAAACAACAATAAGGAGCTTTATTTGGCAATATGAAAATGATATTGGAAATATTGATGAACAGTGATCGCTGTGTTAAATCCAACCTCACATCACAGGCATATCAAAAGAGGAGAGGACTGACCAAAACGCTGAATTTTAACAATTGTGAAAACTAATTTATTTCTTTTCGGCTAGGACGGAAAAGAAATAAGGAAAAAAAACCTCAAATATTTCTCACAAGAAAAAGGTTAGGGTCTCTCCTATATCATTAACAAAGCTCATCACTTTTGACTCTCGAAATTATTTTACATTAGATTTTCTTTCAAAAAAAATTGCTCGTTTGCTCACCAACCGTTTGATAAAATTCCAAAACTATTTTTACTTTTCTTGTTCACAATTGCTCTCGACTACGTGCAAATCTTAAAACCCCATTAATGCTCTTGCAATAATATGCAAAATTACATGAGGATTCACATTCATCACCACCAACGGCAGAGCCGGAGCTTTGGAGTTCATCATTTTGTATCTTCTCGGTAAGATTTTTTTCCTTTATTTGCCGGCAGAGGTCGTAATCCAATGGGGATTCAAGATGATTTTGAAAATGGTGGACATGGATGAAGGTCACAGTTGGTAGTTGCGGTGATGTTTTTTTCCCCTAGCGTCCCTCCTAACGCCTCTCTTACCGGCGACTTCACGTACAAATGCCCCACCTACCAGCGATCCTCCTACTGCCCCTCCTACCGGCAACCCTCCTAACGCCCCTCCTACCATGGCCCTTCCTACCGTCCCTCCTACTACAGGACCCCCACCATTCCCAACAGCTGCAGCGCCACAGGACCCGCTGTCTATCCCTATTAGCGGGGTAGCATATCCTTCTACCCAAGCCACTCCTCCAACCACGAATACTCCTTCTACACAAGGTATATATTTATCTATTCATTTTTAATTTTCTATTAAAATAATTCTATCGAATCATCTAACAGTTTACTGTTTGTAGTCATGCATGGTACTAACAGGACGGGGTCTAGCGTCGATTCCAGCATCACGCCGGGGATGTCAGGTATAATCATTATTTCTTAAATCTTTTAAATAACAATTGTAATTTAAATTTATCAAATTTTATATACATACGCTAAATATTATAATATTGTGTCCTTATATCTATCTTTTTTCAGGCTCCACTAGTGTAAGGACGAAGGGTCCTACTGGGTTCTCCTCCTCCAGACCAGCCCCATGCGCTGCTCCATGGACGCTAGAGTGGACCGCGTCAGGTGTGTCCGTTAGTGAGTACTCGACCAAGTGGGGGGATTATATGTGTAATACCCGGTTCCTTTATATACACCAATATCCGTATTTTATAAAATGGGTTTTACTTACAAATCTATTTACTTATATCTACAAATTATTTGTAGTATTTTTAAATCCCCAACCATTTTTATTTTCCATATATATATATATTTCCCTTTCCCTTAACCCAAATCCCACAGCCCAAGTAAATAAATAAAAAGAAATTTATTTTAATTAAACCCAGCCCAAACAATAAAACCAACAATATATATTCTCCTCAGCCCATTTTCTTTTTCTAAACTAAACCTTTCGGCCCATCCATTTTTCTCCCGATATACTAATTAAACTCCTTCCCTCAGCCCAGCAAACCCAGCCCACTCCTTTATTTCTTCTTAATTTCCCAGCCCGGCCCCTTTCGTTTTCTTTTCTTTTTATTTTCCGGCCCAGCCCACCTTCACCCTCACCCGCTTCACTCAGCAACCCGACCCGCTTCTTAAAACTCCTCCTCTTCCCCAACGTTCCCCCCCCCCCGTTGCACTTTTCCCGCTCATTACTGCGCATCCACCCACGTCGCCAACGCTCGCGGCTACGACGCCCACGCCCACGCTCGCGCCGTGCCCTGCTCCTCGCGCCCATGACGCGCGCGTTTCCCCTACGACCCGCTCCCCAACGGTTCGCTCCTCCTTCTCCCTCACACCCTCGAACCCACTTCTCTCTCCCTCTCAAAACTCTCACCCACTCGAGTCCCTGCACACTCGCTCCCGCCGGCGACGAAGACGACTACAGACCCCTCTTCCTTCATCACCTCACCCTAACCTCCTCCTAAAGCCCTCACCTTCACCTCAACAACTCAACCACCACAGAATCCCTGCACACCCAACCCACTGCACCCGAGCACGGCCACCGCCGGCACCCCGACGACGCCGACGAGCTCCCCACTGCCCCGAGCCGCCTCGTCGACCCGAGCTCCTCCTCCTCACCACCACCAAGCCCACCTTCTCTCTCCTCCTCCCACCGCACTTCCCTCTCTCACTGCACCCTCACTGTCCCTGCGTCACCGGAACTCCGACCCTCTCCTCGAGCACCTTTCGCCTACGCCCGTAGCTCTCCCCTGCTCCGGCCAACCAACGCCGCTCTTCGCTGCCCCCAAAACAGACACGAGCTCACCCTGAGCCGCTGCCGTCGCCGCTGCCGGTGCCGAGCCACGACCCGTACGTGATCTCTCCTCGTCGCTGATGCTGGACTTAACATCGTCACGGTCTTGACCGTCACCTCCGGTTACCGTCGCCTCCAAGCTCCAGTTGCACCACCAAGCTCAAGCCAAGCCCAAGCCTATCCGAGACTCGTCGTGTTGTTGCTACTTCGTGCCCGTGCCGTGTCACCACTGTCTTCGCTGCCATGCCATCAATTCGTCATCGAAGGCAAGTATTCTTACTTGCTACATGCTAACCTATTCATGTTATAAACTCAAATCGTATAAATTGCAATTTTACAATTCATGATAACTGTATGATATACCTGTTCGATGCATGATCCCAATGAAAATACTCACCTAATTTGACGGAATTAGATTGTTCATGTTGGCCTATGTAGTGACGAATATCTTGTATAAATCTCACTGGATAATACGACTGTTAATGACTAAAACGATTACCCCCAAATATACCTGTAAATCTGGAACTTTCCCGTATCTGAAAACCGCTAAAATTACCATAAATTATGTACATACTGGAATGATGCGTTCGAGGGCTTAAGTCGAAGCCGACTCGACGAACTATAACCTTGTGCAAATTTCTTTTGGTTTCTGTACCGATATTGTGACGATACTTGGGTCGGAGTGCGACTCTGGACTGCAGTCCAGAGCGACTCTGGTTATTGCTTGCTGTTCCGTAATGTGTACCACCTTGTTTCCTGAACTCGTATGTTGTGGAACTCTGCAGTTTATTAAAGGTGAACCTGTTAGATAAATAACACAAGTGGTTTCATTCCATTTCATCGTCGTTTGCTATTTAAATTGTAAATTAAAAGGGCAGGACGTATAACAATCCAGAACAGATTCAGAAGTGACAAACTAGCGATAAACAGTGTGTAACTTTCGACGTACTGACGCGATTGAGAATCCGTCTGTTGCGTTAAATACCCTACTGAAAACCCTAGATATCATTCAACTGTAGCGTCACTAAATTATGATCTCTACTAGGGTTAAAATGCGTTTCGAAACGGACTTCCGATTCTGAAACCGGATTTCCAGCAGCGAACGCTTAAAATGAAATGTCCGTATCTAGTGATCCTGAAACCCGATTGACGTGAAACTAAATTTGCTGGATAGATAATCAAACATACTATTTATTCCCCGTTCATTGTTTCGCTAAACTGTATACGTATGATTTATGATAAATTATGCAAGTGGTAGAATACTTATTTATGACATCTTAATCATGCTTTACATACTGTTTCCTCATCATATCATACGTATGTCACTGCATTGATAACCTAGTGATCATGTGCATTATCCAGTGTTAGGTATTAGTGGTGATTGTGGCAAGTACGCTTGTGTTCGTGCATGAGTGGATAAGTGAAAGTGACACGTACTTGTACACAATCAGTGAACCCTTTTATTCTATTGTATTGTCGACGTCTGTGGGACGCGTGTAAGTGTGACTATAAGTGGTATGGGACACTTATGGAAGCTCTTGCATGGGTATCACAGATAAGGCACCAAACACTGCCCATTTATCTTGGGTATTAGTCGGGACGTGCTTGATGGAGATCCTGTCTCCAGTTCTTGCGCAGACTTGTCATGGACCGACCGGTATTTAAGATTATGGTTGGCGTTTGATGTAGACCACGGGGTGTGGGGTAGTTTGAGTGTGAGTTCAACAGAATCTCGAGAGTCCCATGCCGGCTTATATATATGGAGATATATGGAGATATATGGAGATTTACAGAGTACATGATTATTACCGTGAGTTATATTTTGGGCCCGTGGTTCCTTGCCCTTGGGTCCTACCCTTGGATGGAGGACACTCGCGAGTGGTTGACTCTCACACTTGGACTGACGATAGGCTTAGTGACCTGTACAGTGAGACTTAGAGACTGATAGGGATAATGGCATTGATATACATTACTTACTGTGTTGACATACCTGGCATACTATTTTACTGCTTTACCGTTCACCTGATCTATTAAACACTTCATTGGTTACTCCATGTTCATATCTTTACCGTCGTGATTTATTGTTATATATCTATTATCACTGTTTGAGTTGTCACGTGCATCTATATATTTATATTGCTATTGTGTCGTTCTGACGACCTGAGTATGCATGCTCAGTGTGAGGAGTGGATCTAGCCGGGACCAGGACCAGACGTGCATCGCGTACATCTTGATCAGCTATCCAGAGCTATACTTTTTTTACTTCCATTAGGTCAGTTCTTTGCATTTATTATTGTTTCAGTTACTGCATTTCTCATTACCTGTGCGTTGTTTACTGATTACCACGTAAAGCTAGAAACCGAAGTGTGACTACGGCAGGATATTTTCTTGACCGTAGGAGCATGGCTGGCCTTGTCAAACCCTCGTATTCCGTATTTTGGGAAGCGGGGCGTGACAATATGGGAGCGGAGATCCGTAACTACTATAGGTACCCGCTCCATATTAGTTGGAGCCCATGCCAGATCAATTATATTCGACATTTTTTTGCAGCGACCATGATATCACATACCCTTTTATACATTTAAATTTAATCATCGTTATATATATATATATACTTATTTGTTTAAAATTTTGTAATTTCTGATCCAGGGACATTACATATTCATCGGCATCATCAGCGAGTATAGCATTCCTACGCCGTTCGATGCACATCGGGCCATAGATCGGGTCATATTTGAGAGCCAGGTTATCAAGAGGAGACGCCGATATGAAGTAAGCACGAATCATACATTCCATGGGCCGCGACGAGTGAGGAGGAGCGGGAGGCGATGATGGAAGCCATTTTTCGGGATGCCCTGAGAGAGGATTGGCAGCTGCTGGTCACGTATTACGAGCGGGATGATGTTCGGGTGTAAATTTAATTTTTAAGATTATTATAATATAACATGAAATCATATTTTTTGATATATAATATTATCTTATTTATATTTGCAAGACGGCATCGGTTCGCAACAGAGAGAACCAGAACAACGGCGTCAGAGAACGCGCTATCTCGATCCAAAGAAAGCGGTCGCAGGCTGGCGTTCAGCACTAACTCGTTAGTATTTCTGCGTTTAAGAATATATGTTTTCTTTATCGCAAATTATTTATTGAAATAAATCCTAATTTTATCACCGAAAAAGAAAGACCCTGTCAACTACACTGTTGCCGGGGAATGGTCCGCGTTACACAGGGGCACGGCCAAGTACATGGTAAGTTTCATATAATTAAGTCAATACTGTATTTAAGTTAACACGTTTATATATATATATATATATATATATATATATATATATATATATATATATATATATATATATATATCTTCTTCTCACACCCAGTTTTAGGAGAGGACAGACGCCTTAGGATTTGGCCTCGACGACTCGATTATCGTAATTGTCCCTGTTCTGGATTTGATATCCGGCGGACATCACGGTGGTTATGAGCACGGGATCGGTCCTAGGGTCCACCGACACTTGCCAGGCGTCCGTCCATCCACGTATACGCTGTGACCAAGACGCAAACAAATGCGGTCGCTGCGTCGCAGAAGGAGATTCGTCGGCTCCAAGATCGGATAGAGCAGCAGAATGTGCGAGTAAATACGCTTGAGGTGCAGATCGAAAAGCTGAGACGGTCGAACGCAGAAACCATCAGGCAGGCCATACGAGAAGAGTTTGGGAGTATATTTCAGGTCACGGGACGATGGAGCTAGATCGTCCCAACGACCATAGATTATTGATTTTTTGATACAAGCATTTGATTTGTTGATACAAACATTTGTTTTATTAGTTTATTGATTATTTGTTTGGTGTATATATTTTGTTTATAATTGCATTTGATTCTAATCATATTACTTCTTTATTGTTATAATTGCATGAGATTTGGTCATATTATTATCACCTATTGCTGGTTGTAATTGAAAGTAGCGTGCGTAGGACTCGCAGATTTATGTTTTAAAAAAAATTAATAATCTATTTGATCATGATTTTAACCGTGACCAAATAATATATGGTCACGGTTTTAACCGTGACCACAGGATATAGTAACAGTTACCCGCTAGTAGCAGATAATCTTCACTATGGTTTTTCCTTATGGTCACGGTTTAAACCGTGACTACAGGATCTATATAGTCACGGTTACCTGCTATATATTATGGTTTAATTTTTGGTCACGGTTTAAACCGTGATCATAAATTGGTCACGGTTATAACCATGACCATATATATGGACACCACACAAATTTCATTTAGTTGTATGAACTGTTTTTGGTAACGCCATGTATATGGTCACGGTCCTAACCGTGGCTAAAAAAAATATGGACACGGTTAAGGGCGTGACTAGGTTTCTCGTGACGGAGTTTTAAGGGACGGGTGTGTCACGGTTAAAACCGTGACCAAAGCCATACTCGTAGTGTCTTTTTCATTAATTAAAGAAAAAAAGAGAAAATTCTATTATAAAACTTGTCTCAAAACATGCCAACCCATACTCTCCTGTTCATGAATTTACCCTTTTTTCCCCTTTTAATAAAGTAGCCCAATTCTTTTTTCCAAAAATAACTCCAATTATTAATAGGAGTATATTGTTTAAAAGTAGTTTGAAAGAGTTGATATATATACACTATAATAAATAATACATATAATTTCAGATACATCTCACTAAATTAAATTTCATACAGGTATTTACCTTATTAAATTCACAATAAAACTTTTCTAAATGTACTAAATTCCATCAGTCTTATTCGTTTTATTATGTATACTCGAATAATTATTTTGCAAATGAGCTATATTATAATACTTAGTCCATATGAATCCCATATGCAAAAATGTTATTTTATCTCTACTATTATAACCACAATTCTTAAAGTCTTGATAGAGTTCCAATTTCCACTGACCACTACACTTGAGAAGAGAACAAGCCTACACTTGACTTTTATGTTTATTTAAAAAAATATTGAAAGAAAGCCAAAAAATTGAGCTCTTATAAAAACCAATTCTTTCCTCGCCTATCTAACTCATCGTATAGAGCCCCACATCATCTTCCTAACTCAGTATCCATTCTCAAAATTTTTTATGGCCAATGAAAAACTCTATTCCTTTTTCAAATGTAAAGGATCCTATGGTGAATGCGAAGATTAATGTTAAAAAGATGATACATCCAAAACTCTATCACAATGCTTCGTTCTTGAAGTGGTCTTCGAAGCTGAAATTTATTTCACTCATATTGGTAAGTGTTCGATTAATAAAAATTTGATTTATAATGCTGGGAAGTTGATTCACTTTTTCACATGACTCTTTGACATCGAAAAATCATATTGGTGGTCATTTATGAACTTTCATTTGTTTCACACCACATGCATTCGCACGTGCAAAATACCGATACCTTAAATACATGTATCTCCATGATAATCTTGTCTTCATGGTAGGTTGCTTTGTTTGATAGTTGAAAAGTTACCCGTTCAATTTCTACTACTAGTGGATAAAGTTTCGATGCAAATAAGCAAACTAGTAGGCTCTGATTAGATTTAATTTTTCTAATTTTAACTTTTATAAAGAATTATATATATTATTTAATTGGAATCATGTTATGTGCGCGCTCAAACAAAAATGTCTGCATCCATCCAAGACCAGCGGTGGTGGGCAACACAAAAATAGTAGGACAAAGTCGATTAATTATGGTGATATTAGTATAATATAAAAAGGAGGGGAATAAAAACAATATAAGAAAAACAACATTTTATACAAACAT
Source organism: Agapanthus africanus (assembly GCA_030015575.1). Taxonomy (NCBI): domain Eukaryota; kingdom Viridiplantae; phylum Streptophyta; class Magnoliopsida; order Asparagales; family Amaryllidaceae; genus Agapanthus; species Agapanthus africanus. The sequence continues at coordinate 20,616,472 of CM057348.1, read as the reverse complement.
ATGATGGGATATGATAAAATATAAATGTTGGGAAATGCCATGAATGGAAATTGGCTAGGCAATGACCAATCAAGTGAGGTTAGGTGGAAGAGATATATAGCTCATTGAAATGAGTTAATTATTATAGGACAACAATTCCTCAACAAATCTTTGGTTTTTATCCACGTCTCCTCTGCTTGTCTTTCTATCTTCAAAGTGATGATGGGAGAAGCCTTGCATCATTTCTTATTAATATGTTAATGCCTAGCAGGAAAGACAATCATTTTAGGGCCTATTTGTGAATGGAGTCAGGTTTTCAAAACTGCAGTTTCATAAAGTTAGTAAAATTTAACTCCAAAATGCTAACGAAACGTTATTTGTCAACCATTTTGGAGTTAAGATAACTGTAATTATCTCAACCCAGAACTTGAGATAACTATAGTTATCTGAACTCCAATCTGACTAAAGTTTTATAAATTTTATTTTTAAAGTTTGGGGCTTACAAAACACAATTTCTATTTTCTTTACATCTGCTTAAAAATAAACCAAAGTTATCCTTGCTCTATATCCAAACAGGGCCTCAACGAAAACAATAAAGAAATAGAAAAACATCGCTTCGACAAAATGACATATATGGAGACTTGCATCGCTTTGACAAAATGACATATATGGAGACTTGCAGGTACCAAAATTATTTTTCATGTCAAATTCATACCTTTCTACAATGATGAACTTATACATGGTATTAGTACAAAAATGGATTGCCCCTACCGGATGAGAATATTCATAAGCGCAATTTTAGTTTGCCCCTACGGTTTCCAACATAGAGAAATTGCCTCTACTGTTCCCACCGTAGAGAAAGATATACAATAAAAATTAATTTAAAAAATAACATTTGTAACTGCTCCAACAGTGCCGCAAGAGAACTCCATGCAGTGGGGACCGTAGGGGCGAAGTAAAAGCATTAAACACTACTACAAATAAGGGTTGCCCCTACGGATTTATCCGTAGGGGCAACCCACTGCCCCTACGGAGATGTGCGTAGAGGCGAAAAAAGACCCCGTAGTTGCAAAGGTCGCAGGTGCAAGTTGAAGCCCTGAACTTGCCCCTACGGGATAAATCTTGTCCCTACGGATTTCTGTGTAGGTCCTGTTACACCTACGGAGTAAGCCGTAGGGTAAAAAAATTTATATTATTTACGGTTTTTTTAAATATATTAACTGTACCTACGGAGATAGCCGTAGGGCCATGTACTATCCCTACAGATACCTACGTAGGTACTTATCCGTAGGGGCAACATATCAGGATTCTTGATATTTTGCCCCTACGGATAACTCCGTAGGGGCGAAGCAATGGTCCCTACGGACATATCCGTAGGGGCACTCCCAACCCCCATGGTACTGAGATCAGGGGGGAAATATCAGTTACTGCTGATATTTAGCCCCTACGGATATATCCATAGGGGCAACATGTGTACCTACGGATTAATCCGTAGGTACACATTATCTGTAGTTTTTTTTAAAAAAAGGGCTGCCTGATTTTTCCCGCCCTATGCACCATAATATATAAAACAATAAAATATAAAATTAATCATCACACAACATATATCGCAGTATTCATAATCACATCTCACGCATATAATATACAAAAGAAACCCAAAAACTGAATATGATATAAATATAAACCAATATCAATATCGTTTCAAAATGTAGTACAATATGTATGATATAAATAAATACATGTTTCAAAAAATAAGAACCAAAAAGCTACCCTAGCTCGGTCCAGCTCCACCTTTGAATAACGATAGAATAACGCGCGCCTGCTCCTCGGTCAATAAACTCTGCAATTCGGCGCGAGCGGGAGTCTGAGCGGCCTGTGGAGCTGGCGATGTGGTCTGTGCAGCCGCCGTCGAAGTAGTCGCTTGCGGAGCCGCGGCTGCGGGAGTCTGAGCGGGCGGTGGAGCTATAGGAGATGTCTGCGGAACCGCAGCCGATGTAGTGGCTTGCGGAGCCGCAGCCGAAGGAGATGCATGTGGAGGCTCGGCCGATGTACCCTGTCGCGTCTGGACCTAACGTGTGTAATAAGCGTGTAAGAACTGTGTATTATTCGAATTCTTATCATTATCAAGTTATTTCGAAACCCCGTTTGGATATCTAGTTTGGAAAACCGTAGTTTATTTTAATTAGATATATATGTATGATTAATCAAACCTAAGTCTACAACCAAATAAGCTCAGGCTACGTACTAATATTGGATATGTTGATATCTATAATATGACATGATATTTTACTATTAAGTAGTATACATACCAGCATCTTCTTCAACTCCTGAACGGTAGCCTTCAAGCTCTCCAGTTCCTGCTGGACACGTCGCCCACTGGAGACGGAGGAAGTAACTGCCGGGGTGGAGTCCAACCTCATATGGGCCCTGCTAGGGCCCAGTCCTCGGCCTCTCTCCCAACCTCCGTAGTGCCGTCCATGTGCGGCGTCCAGGACTGGGGTCAGCAGCCTCGGATCGCTCTGTCCGTTAAAATCGATCCCCGAGGCCTCGGCCTGCTCAACCACTCGCTCCTACACCCACATTAAGCAGTAAAGTATAAGTATAAAATTTAAATTTGAACCTTCCAAAACTAAAATTTCAAATATGGGTAAAAAAGAGGGGGAATGCTGCCTTCCCCCTAGCAACTGTCAGAACATTATATTTAGCACATACTGGTCTATAAAATTGACAAGAAATACCAAAGTCAACAAATTCAAAGCCTTACCTACAGAGATAGCAGATGTGCTCCTCTGGTATCTACATGTATCAAAATTTGAATAATATTAATTAATTTCAGTACATACATATTAACAAGATAAACTCTCATATAGCGCTGCTTACACATAAGACTGGGAGTGAACAAGCTCTTGTAGATCATCAGGCGCAAATCTAATCTCATCAAGCAACACATGATAATGAGTTGGACGCGTGGTGCTCTATTTCTCATAAGTGCATGCTGCGTGAATAAATATTGTGTTAATTCCAAACTAAATACAAATATAACAAGCTTATCAATTATATAGTATTCAATTTGATTTCAAACAAATACCAAATAAGAATTTATTGTACAGGTCCACGACTTACGATCATTCCCGCATGCGAGCACATATAAAAATCATAGTTTCTAGGATGACAAATTTTATTGTCAACTACTGTCACCACCTACAGCTAGACAATAATAAAAATTACTATCTAAGTAAGAGCAAAAGGAATGTGTGTATATTTATGATATAGCATTCTAAATCAATATACATGCACTATATGATATATAAACATACCTGGATGAGCGGGAGTGGCCTCTGTCCCTGATATGGACGCATCACCAACAACTAGACAATCAAACATTGACAATATAAGTAATTTTGACATAAACATGCATGAATATCTATAATATTACATTCAAAATAGATATTAGAGAACGCACCTGCAGTGAGAAGTGGTAAAAGTATCACCCAACAAGGGTGTAATTTACAGAATCGGTTGAAACTCTTGAAAGTCATAGAAGAACCCGACCTGCACAAATCTGATGTATACTTTCCATTGGACACTAAGAAGTCTCTAAAAGGAAAAGCCAATGTGAAAGTCATCATTAGTTCATATCAGAAGATTGATACTGAAACAGAGAACAAGGAATATCATTTTCTTCTTCTTCTGCCACATTACTGTCTTCTCCCTCTTCTTCTGCCACATTACTGTCTTCTCCTTCTTATTATGTGCGCGTGTAAATTCAATGAAAGCATAAACTCCAGTGACAAACTTAGGTTGTATACGTTGTTGCCAATTCACATACATCCAGTCCTTAACCCTGACGTACTCATAAGCCATGTTAGACTGTATCATATAAATTGTAGGTTATGATGACTATATTAAGAATATGGATTAATAGTGGGTAGGAAAAGTATTTCTCAAATGGATTTTGCATCTGAAAACCATAAACTACTAAGTAATAGCATATATAATTTTTTTAGTATAAAGGTTGTTATTTTAAGTTTTCCCTTATTAAATCAAATTTGTTTCACGTATCGAGGAATATACCAAAACGTGCACAGGCATGCAATGTCTTGGTTTCTAGTGTGTGATCCACCATACACAATAAAACACAATACAATATTTCGTATAGTGATATGATCTAACTGCCTTTATAAACTACAAGTGTACAGAAAATTATGATAAGAAACCATAAGAAAGGGTCGTAGCCATGCATAACCTTGAATCTATATACCAAATCGTGCACAAGCATGCAATTATTGTCACCTTGCCTTGGAATATAAAATATCTTGGAAGACTATAAACGGAGCATTTAAATCTTGATAACTTTTGACTTCAATATATATTTTTCTCAAGTACCATGAAATATACTTTCTCCGTATAAACCGTTTTCAGGAAGATGGATTAACAATGACAAATTATCCATATTAGAAAAACACGGTATTACCCTTCTTAAGATAATACATTGTATAAGCACACCATAGCCCAGAACATGTCCTTCTATCTACGCAAAACATAAACAGCATATAGCAATAAAAGGAAAAGAACCACCATATCGGAGATGAAAGACAGAGAATTCAAGCACTGTTTCATACCTTTAGAGCACGCTGCCAAAAGAAACAGAAAGACAATAGAACAGATTATCACATAGGAATTGATAGATAAATAAACAATTAACTTATGCTGCTTAAAGAAGATGTGACATGTTATTATAATTTCTTTTGGGAGAACCTGGAAATATGAAATGGAAGGGAAGACATAGAAGTAGAGGGGTTTTCTTTTGGGGGAAGGAGATGAGAAATAGCCCATAAAAGATGAAAGTTGATTGCCTTAAAACTTAGATATAAATCTATCAAAATACAATATTAGAGTTCTGAGAACCTTGCCTTGAAATTTATGCTTTATTACTAACAACTATCATATCAAGTATCATGGTTCATGGAAAAAATATTATTAAAATAGAAAAATTCATAAAGAAAAAAGTGTTTCGAAAGAACTTATACCTCATATCACTTCTGAGCCTGCTCAAGTTTTCGCTGGACAAGGTAAAATTACCCTAGGTTGTGTAAAGCAGCCCCTACTCTGCAAAAGCAAGAAACCTTAAAGAATGACAAATGTGTCCATCATCCAATTTAGATGACTAAAAAGGTAAAAATACATAAAATCATATATTAAAAAACAGAATTACTATATCTGTTCTACACATATAATGTAAGTATATATCATTAAAAAAAAGTCAAAAAGGCTTAAAGACCCTTCACTGAACTTCATTAATAACTATTTATACAAATTATTAGATTTAACATTAGTTACTTACTAAGCATACATGTCTACAAGGTTAGAAAATAAAATAAATTTCAACTGAAATAATATATACACCGTACGTCATCAGAACCAAACACTTCCTTCAGAATAGTTATGGCTTCTAAATATAATGGCTCAGCTTTATCAATTGCTTTCCTTACCCTGTAAAGTTCTGCTTACAATACCAAGCATACATCAATAGATAAGCTTAAAACAATTAAGAAAGTCAAATTTCTTGACAAGACACTGGCTTCTCTTGTTTAAAGGACATTTTATTGCTAAAATCAGTTAAAGGTTATAACGAAAAGAAAAAGAAAGAATGTTATAATCCTATGTTCAAATTTATTTCCAAAATCATATGATAAAAGCAGATAAAGCAACTTAAGTTGCATCATCCTAGATTCCTAATTCAATTCTTACAATTAACGAAGGAAAAACAGCATGTAAGATATGCTAAGATAAAGGTAGGTAGCATATATATACATTAAGCTCCACAAATATATTTTATAATTCTTGAAACTTCAACTGCTTAACAGTGTCTAGCTCGCTCAGTTATAGTTTTCCTACATCGCTTCTTTGTTTTTGGGCTATGTCAAAAACCTATGCTAGATTTCTTACTTTCAAAAAATGGTAAAATTCATGTCTACCAAACAATTTTCCAAACTCATTTTGTTAATGGAAGAGTAAATGAGGTAACTTCTTAGGTATTTTTTCTTCTTTCAACATTACATAAACAAACACATAAAGTAACTTCCAAAATTACTTCCATAAATGTTTTTATTAAGTTTTTTTAAGAGCATCCCATACTCGCAATTATCCAAACAGGTCCTAAATACAACTGATGCCTGACTGATTATCACAGTTATTAGTCAGGAAATTACAACTGAACCATCAATTTCAACTTCCTCTTCTACCACTTCCAAAACCTAATCCCACCCCACCGGAAATTATTCCCAACGCTGGTTGCATACGCCAAGACGAGAGAGAAATGGAAGTGTGTGCCCCCCCCCACCACACACACACACACACATGAAAAAACAAAAACCAGCACCCCAAACCACCACACACACACACCATGAACCCTAACCCCAACCCCAGCCCCAGCCCCAGCCCCAGCCCCAGCCCTAACCCCAACCCCAACCGCAACCCTAGCCGAACCCAACCCCAACCGCAACCCGAGCTGAACCCCAACCGCAACCGCAACCGCAACCCCTAAAATAATCAAAAATTACTTTAATTGAAGATTTAATTACTTACCTGTTCGGTGGAGGAGACAGTCGACAATCGACGACGAGGAATAACGGCGACGAGAACGGGAACGAGATCGGGAACGAGAGAGAGAGAACGGCGACGAGATCGGTGAGATTGGCGACGAGATTGGCGAGATCGGCGACGCGGCGACGAGAAAAGGGGATTTGGGAGGTTTAAGGATAATCGGGCACGAGCGAGGAGAGAGGATAATCGGCGCGGAGGGGATGGTCCCAAACTCGAAGCCTAAGCCTTTGAAGAAAGTAGAAGCTTAAGGATACATAGGTCCACCTCTATTGGTGGATAGCGATGAGTACAACAATCTAATAATGTTTGTCGCGGCTAAGTTTTGAATCTGTCCGGGAAGCACCGTTCTGTTGGCTATGCATGCAATATTTGTTAAAAAAAAAATCTCGTTTTTTATATCTGGCTACCAGACTGTGATATTACAAAAAAAAAAAAAAAAACCGCAACAAGTATTAGAAAAATAAGAACATAGGACCATGTCATTATTGTCAAATTAAAACCCGTTGATATCTTTTTTTGAGAAAATTCATTGAGCAGAGAAGTGTTGAATGCAAATGACATTTGACTTTTCTATGCATCACATGTGATCCAACGCCACCTAACGAAGGTTTGTGATGACCATAATAACCATCTTTAGCAACAAAAAAGATAATGCAGATATATAAATATTAGGAACAAAATAGATATATAATGCAGTGATGATAGATTCAACCATATTCATTTTGGTTAACAGGAAGTAATTAGGGAGAAGTTAGAAATAGATGAGAGAGAGAGACCGAGCGAGCGATCGTGTGTGTGTCATGAGTGTAAATAGGAGTGAAAGCGGAGGGCACTAAACAGAAGGAAGCACGGATCTCGTTTTGTCGTTTTGGCGGGTCTTGCCGACTCCTACGCTTACGGCTGTCTTCATATAAGAGGATGTCATTAGGCACGTTTATGAATATCAAAAACACATTTAACTTTAATTTCTATATATTAGCTTGGATTACAATATAAAAATACGAGGAAAAAAACAAAAAAAAAAAAACCAATACCTTAATGCTAGCTAATCCCAATCTTAATCTTGACTATACTAGTCCATACATTCATGAGCTAGGATAACATAATAGGTTTCTTAATTTTGTCATCAAACCAACCCCAATCCTAACCCTAACCCTACCACCAGCCCCAGCCCCAACCCCAGCCCTAACCCCCTGCCGAACCCCAACCCCAACCACAGCCCCAGCCCTAGCCCGAGGCCCAGCCCCAACCCTAACGCCAACCGCAGCCCTAGCCGCGGCCCGAGCCCCAGCTCCAACCGTAGCCTTAGCCGCAGCCCGAGCCCGAGCCCCAACCCCAGCTCTAGCCCAAGCCCCAGCCCTAGCCCGCAGCCCCAGCCCCAGCCCCAGCTCCAGCCCGCAGCCCCAGCCCCAGCCCCAGCTCCAGCCCGCAGCCCCAGCCCCAGCCCCAATCAAAAATTTGAGTAATTGAAGATTTCGTTACCTGTGCAGAGGCGACGACGAGAACGGAGATGAGCCGGCGCTGGCGACGACGAAAGCAGGCGGTGGTTACGACGAATCGGCGGCGCTGGCGACGACGAGAACGACGATCGATCGTCGGGAACGGGGGTTTGAGAATTTGGGTTCACGCGAGAATTAGGAATAATGAGCGTAGGGATCGATCTAAGCTTTTAACTTAAATCCCTAGTTAGATACCCCTAGGGATAAGTTCGTAGGTTCTTGGTTTGCGGCTCCGTAGGGGCAAATAACAATTTAAGATTTAATAATCTTTAAATAAATATGTAAGGACCGTAGGGGCAACCTTTTGGCCCTACGGATTAATCCGTAGGGCCAAACTAAAATTGTCTCTACGGATGCCGTTATCCGTAGGGGCAACCCCCTATTTTAGTAGTGAAAAAAAAGATAATGTTCTTTCCCATGCCTAAATTCGCTTCCCCCATAAAAATTTCCTCCCGCACCCTATCCTCCTTCCTCGTAAACGATCACCTCTCTAAAGATAAACGTCTAACCTGAATTTCGGGGCAGATACTAATTGGTGCTATCCGTCCACCTCTCCGAAGATACCAAGTTGATTTATGACACTGTGTATCGAAGGTTTAAACGGATGCGGCCGATGTAGCAGACTTCGTCAGATTCCCCCTCATTTGAGGGGGTTTTGATTGTGGGGACGCTCTTCCCTGCAGGCGCAAGCCCCTGCAGTTAATTACGCTACCGCATCGCGGTAATAACTTTCTCCTTCTCCAGATGGTCACTTCGTGTCGTAGGTGTTTATTTTGTTTTTTGGTTGCCCGTGGATTGTATACGGAGACTAATTTATGTCGTCGCCCGTAGGGTGTAGATTAGTCCAAATCCGTATTTTTTTAGATTTGGGTTTGGGGGTTGGGTTTAAGAATACGTTAGTCTCATTTGAGACTAAGATCAACTTAAACGTTTATTAAGAATACGTTAGTCTCATTTTTAGGCTAAGATCAACTTAACGGGATCGTTTAGATCCAACAAGAGAGCATTTGGGCTCTGTTGTTTAAGGACATCTCGGTCTATTGTTAATTTAAGGGCATCTCGGTCCAAGGTTAAGGACATCATGGTCCGTGGGTTTAAAGAGACCCCACAGTCCGAGGTTAAGGACATCATAGTCCATGAGTTTAAGAACCCCACAGTCCAGTTTAAAGACGTCGTAGTCTGTGAAATGTGTGATTGTCGGGACCCGTCACCTCTCTGAAGACGTTGAAGGATTACAACAACAAATATCAAAGGAGTGAAGAGATGTACCCTTGAACCAAAGTTGATTGGGAGATCTGTAGTCCAATTTGGAACTAAGATCCATTAATTAGATTATGAGCACATTGGCTCAGTTAAATCTGAATTGAGGACTTATGGCCAATTTGGGCTAAATCCAATTAAGTTTGAAATTTTGGCTTTTTGTTGGGCTATTAAACATTTGTCTGGGTTCAACGCCCCATTATTTGGCACTGCTAAACAGGGGTTCTGACAACATTTTATCTTTGTTGAGTACCGAGCACTCATATGCCATATAGAATGATCAATTTTAGAAGGCAAGGATGTACTTGAGACTCAGTAAAAAGAGAAGTCTTGCCTCAGAAGGACTTAGCCAATTTAGGCTAGGATTGATTTGAATATAGTGTTAAATACTAACATATACTAGATGGTCACGTGCTCCCACGTGATGTGCTGAAAATAGTGTTAAACACTAAGACAAAACGCTCAAAAATAGTGTCAAACACTAAAATTGGATTGGTCACGTAGGACCCAGTCTTCCTTTGTTTTGTTCTCAGAGTATTCAAAGGTGTCAAACACTTAAGTCTTCACAGCCATCACGTGTAGGCACGTGATAGGCACCCATGCACTGATTTATTAAAGAGTTTTACCAGGGATCACGTAAGGACACGTGAGGGCGCCCAAACTCGATTTTGCCTTTGGCCTTGTTCCTTTTATTATGAGAGTCGCGTGGGAACACGTGAGGCATTGCCTCCGAGCTTTTTTCCTTCTCATTTTGGGGGATCTGTTTAGGGGTCACGTGACCTAGTTTTATTTTTTCTTTTCTGATCACTGAGGATTGGGGTCACGTGTCACCACATGACCAAGTTCTTTACGTGCATGGAGAGCTTTCAAGTCTATTTGTTTTAAGAATTAAATTCTCTGTAGGGTTAAACCCTAATTCTGTTTTAGAAGAATTAAATTCCTATGTATGTGAAAGAATTAAATTCTTATGTAGGCTTAAACCCTAATTTCATTTAGATGAATTAAATTCTTATGAATTTGAGAGAATTAAATTCTCATGCAGGGTTGAACCCTAATTTTATTTGGAGGAATTAAATTCCTATGAAATTGAGAGAATTAAATTCTCATATAGGGTTAAACCCTAGTTTTATCTTAGAGGAATTAAATTCCTATGAATTTAGGAGAATTAAATTCTCATATAGGGTTAAACCCTAGTTTTATTTGGAGGAATTAAATTCCTATGAATTTGGGAGAATTAAATTCTCTAAACTCAATTCTCCCTCTAAGTTTTGGATCTGCATGGTAGAATCTTCCCGATGAGAATTAAATTCTCAGCTTATGGGGAGATTTGCTTCTGCAGATCTTCAACTAGAGGAAGAACTAAGTTCTTTTGTAGAAGAGTTAAACTCTTAGATTGAGAATTAAATTCTCTTTTTGTTTTATGGAGCTTAGATCTCTTTCCCCTTTCTCACCTAGGCTTTCTTTTCTTGAGAATTAAATTCTCCTCTCTTTTCTCTCTGCTGTTGTTTTTCTCCAGAAAATCAAAATTCCAAGATCCAAAAAAAATCCTCCTTCTCTTTTCTTCTTGGCTCCTATTTATAGGAGAAGGAAAAGAATCAATTTGTTTAGTGAATCTTTCATTGAAAGATTTGGTTGTTTTTGTAACTAACGTGATCTTTTAGATCACTCAGTGAATTTTATTCACCACTGGATTTTTTAATCCAGAAGATATTCTGTCTGTTATTCTTGGTGAATTTCAGGGAAATCTTTCCTTGTATAAAATCTTTCCATAAATTGGTGATTTTTAATCACCATTGGATTTTTAATCCAACAGTGCTCCATTTTACAGAGCACCATCTTTTTTGTTTGAAAAGATTTAAAGAAGTATTTTCCCAGTTGGGGTCTTTGATTTCCCTTAATTGGAATTTAATTCTTTTAGCTCAGAAGGCTTTTAAAGCCCATCACGTGTTGGCACGTGATCCCAATGTTTGATCATTGAAATAGAATTTAATTCTATCAATTAAAGAGTTAAGGGACCTGTCACGTATTGGCACGTGACCCTCTTGATTAAACATTTTATTCAGAATTTAATTCTGCCTTTTAACAGAGCTAAGGAATTATCACGTGTCAGCACGTGACTCTTGGTCACGTGTGAGCACGTGATGCCCTATTGGGGTCTTTCCTTAGTGTCTTATTATATATATTTTTTTAATCCCTTTTGGTGGGTTTCAAAAGCCCATCACGTGATGGCACGTGACTCCACTAATTGCCTGCTTGGTTATAATTTAATTCTATTACAACAGAGTTCCAAGAACCCATCACGTGTCAGCACGTGACCCTTGGTCACGTGTGAGCACGTGATACCCCATTGGGGAATTTCCTGATATTTTATCAGGGAACAATGTATTTATTGCAATTTTGAAAAAAAAAGTTGTTTAGTGAAAATAGCAATATTTAAGGATATTTTGTGTCATTTTGAATTTTTTTTGTTAGGGTAAGGGTTCAAAGTTATGGTATTTTAGTGAAAAAAACAATAGGTAAAGGTATATTATAGTAATTTACTTGTTCTCGTTGGATCACGAAATTTCCGATCTATTGATACAGGTAAGAATTTAGTTAAAGTTAAAGTTGGCTCTTTTAATAAATTTCATAAGCCCTGAATTTCAATAAAAAATGAATTTGAATGTTGTTGTGAATGTTGTTTATTTTCCCGGCCTTCGTGCCAAGTTATATACCGTCATTCATGCCATATTACCGGCCTGCGTGCCGTGTATTTCATTGTATCCCAATTTGGGAAATTTTATAAATACAGAGGAATTGCTGCCGAAATTTTCAAAAACGTATTACCTACACACACCACACAGCACACACAAAGCATACACATACAACACGCACACACAACACATATACACAAAGCACATAGATAAGTAACAACCTTAAACCTAAGAGAAATCATAAATTAAAACTTAGATAATTTATCAAACTAAATTACGTGCCTTAGTCCCTGTCTATCGGTTAATATATATTCGATATTCGTCGTGACATAAAACCACACGAAAATTATTAAATATCGGACGGTATCGTTCGGAACTAACAACTGTCGTGCAGTCTATATGACGAGAAAATTCAATCGTATGATAACCAATAGATTTGTTCAGTTTAGAAAAGTTAGGAATGTATAAAGCAAACACTTGCATTCATTTGTATTTTCATTCGTTTCGAATTATTTCGCCGCCGTCTTTGCGCTGGTTCTTCATGTACAAGAGAGATTAGATATTCATTTTAATATTGTTTTACAGCATTGAAATGGTTATCTATTCTATTACAGTATACTCAGAGAACAATGGGAAGGTGCTGCCAAAATTTTCTCGAAACGGATGAAAATACAAGCAAATGGGTGTCTGCTTTATACATTCTTAATGGGATTGACGCTTTACCCCGACAGCCGAAACACATACATACAATACGAATATACAACACACACATACACGCTAACAACCCTACACTTATGTGAAATCAATAATTGAAAAACACATACATATAGCGCATTCACACTAACACACATAAACAAAGCATACACTACACTACTTTCTTCCATTCTCTTCTTTGTGAATAACCATATCGTTCTTAGATTTCTTAATGTAGGCACTATCAAAAACCATTAAAATTTATATGTTATACAACCTAACGTGGCCCAAGAGTACATCGGAGTTAAGGACTTGATGTACGTAAATTGACAATAACGCACGAACACTAAGTTTGCCATAGGAGTTGGTTCTTTCATCTAATTTGCACGCGAACATCATAAGGATATTTTGGGGAAGATCCTTTGTACGTGCGACAGGTGTGGGAATAAGTTGTACTAGAAGATAGAACTCATGGAGCTTCATATCGTTAAGTATGGTTTTATCAGATTTTATACTACTTGGCTATATCACGGGAAAGGAGAAGAAGAAAAAGAAAACGGTAATACGGCGGAAGAAGAATAAGAAAACTTCTTTTCAAAATACAAAATGGAGGATATGATAGAAGCTGCTCTCAGTGATAATAATCCTACCGAAGAAGTTATTCCTTCCGGTCAAGTACAGCGTGCGGGTAAGTATGAGAAGTACATGAATGATGCCAGGAGACCAATTTATGAGAATGCAAAGTATTCCACACTATCATGGTTCGTCCAACTTTTCCAAATTAAATGCCTAAATAGATAGAGCAATAAGTCATTCACGATACATCTCAAATTCCTAAAAGATTCTACGCCCTCAGGAAAAACATGCCCGAGAGCTTGGGTCTAAACTGTGAGAAGATTCATGTATGTCTCAAATATTGCGTGCTGTACCGGAAAGAGAATTCAGATTTGAAAGTGTGTCCCGCCTGCGAAGAGGACAGGTATAAATCGAAAGTATCTGATAATAAACCAAATATACATGTCAAGATAGCACGATACTTTCTCATAACACAGAGGCTGTAGAGGCTATTCAATTATAAGAAGACAGCGGAGGTAATGACTTGATATCGCCGTGCTGCCCCAAGCGAAGACGGAAGAATGAGTCATCTAAGAGATTCGCTGGCATAGAAGAATTTTGATAGAAGGCACCCAACATTTAGTAGTGATCCTTACAATATCAGGCTCGAACTGGCTAGCGATGGCTTCTGCCCATTCAACCATATAGGTGGAGCCACAACAAATGGCCCGTTGTAATGATAGTTTATAATCTGTCGCCGTGGTTGGTTATGAATCGGTCATATTTTATGATGCCTCTTCTTATTATAGGACCGAAATCACCAGAAAACAATATTAACATTTACCCCCGACCTCTGATTGATGAGTTAAAATCCTTATTCATAGATGGTGTGGAGATTTACGATGCAAACATATATACTACCTTCACGATGCTTGCGGCTTTAATGTGGACAATTAATGACTTTCCTACGTATGGAATGTTATTAGGTTGGTCCGTATATGGTTACAAAGCATATCCTTACTTCCACCAAGATACAATATCGAGACGGTTGAATTATAGCAACAAGGTTTGTTATTGTGGTCATCGGCATTTCCTACCACTATACCATCCCTACAGATTTAACGATACTTATTTTGATGGTCATTAGGAGCTTCTTGGGACTCCAACCCCATTTTCTAGAGAGAACGTGATTGCTCAGTGGAATGGTTACGATAACGTGACTTTCGGGATAGATCCGGCAAGATAGGACACTCTACCCTACTGTAACAAGTTAAGCATTTTCTACGAGCTACCGTACTGGTCAACAAATTTAGTGCGTCATTGTCTGGACGTCATGCACATCGAGAAGGGAGTATCCGAGCATGTACTTAATTTGCTTCTTTGTAAAGATGGAAAATCGAAAAACAGCCTCCGTGCTCGAATGGACCTTAAGAACCAGGAAATTAGAAGTGATTTGATTTCTAAACCGATAGCGGATAAACCAAGAAATTTTCTACTTCCTAATTCCGCGTATCACATGTCATAACCGGAGAAAAAAAGATTTCTGCAGGTGTCACATGATTTGAAAGTTCTCGCAGGTTTCTCAGGATCGTTTAGTAAGAAGATAAAAATTGTGAATAGTAAGATCGATGGATTGAAAAGCCATGATCACCATATTAATATAGAGCATCTTCTCCCATTAGCCCTCAGGACTTCCCTTCCTGAATCGGTTGGTCTAGTACTTAACGATATTTGTTGCTTCGTTAGGGAATCATGCGCAAAAAATTTTGAGGTTGTGGCGCTGGAGAAGCTAGTAAATATGACTCCCCTGATACTTTGGGAGCTTGAGCAAATTTTTCCGCCGTCGTTCTTCGATATTATAGTATACCCGACGATTCATCTTGCAATCGAGCCTAAGTTTGCCGGACTGGTACAATATCGATGGATGTATACTGTCAAAAGGTACCTTGAATTTTTCGGTTCACATATTTTATAAAATTTTTACTATGTTGTACATATGCTTGTATTCTTTTATTTAACATATGTTTCTTTAGATACCTCTATATTCTAAAAAATTATATACGCAATAAAAATCAACCAGAGGGTTCTATCATGCAAGATTATCTCTTAAATAAAATAACCACATTTTGTTCGCACTATATGAATGAAGACATTGAGACGAAGCTTAACAAGTCTCGGAGAATTCAGGACGGACCATACGGTAAAACTGATTATAAGAGAGTAGAACCCATGTTATCAACAAGAAACATCGGTTTGTCATTCTCAATAGCTTATGTCTTGATGAAGTTAGAAAGTAAGCACGTTTTTCATTTAATGGTCTCTCTCTCTCTCTCTCTCTCTCTCTCTCTCTCTATATATATATATATATATATATATATATATATATATATATATATATATGCAATAATATAATATTGACGTCAAAATTTAATATTGATAACAGAATTCATAATAATGAAGTATGTGAGGGGCATCCTAATTGTACTGATGATCGGTTAGAAAAATATCATTAGGACAATTTTTGCGACTGGTTTGCAGATCATCTAAGATGTTCGAATCTCATGTTTTTGTGACTAGTGTTAATCTAAATTTATATCATTATGTATTTACCGCATAATTTGTTTTGTCAGATCCAAGATCCGAACATATTTGTATCATTAAAGAGAGACTTAAGATGTCTAGCTCAGTATCCTAGTATGGAGGTTATATATTATAAAGGATTCGGTGTCCATAGATACAAATTTGAAATTAAGAACATAGAAAAATCTCGAACCATCCAGAATAGTGGAATTGCAACCGTAGGATTGGATGATGTGGTTTATTATAGGTACTTACATTGCATACTTGATATCCAATATTCCGGACGATCACAACCGTTTTATATATTTCAGTGTATTTGGTACGATACACGAACCGATACGAATAGGTGGAGAGACAATCTCGGGACTTGAAAAGATGAATATAGATTGATTAATGTAAACAAACGTCAATTTCACCGTGAGACCGGTCCATTTATCTTTCTGCTATAAGCATTTCAAGTATACTATTCAAAGTGCTTGAAGCATCCGGGATGGAGTGTCGTATGCCGATGGAAACCCAGGGATATTTATGATGTCCCAGAATTCGAGGATCACATAGACGACAACGATGAGGAGGAAGATGAAAGGCGACTTAGAGTCCTCCAGCCGTCTTTCTCCATAGACTGGTGTTTACCGCCGAAAACAGAGACGAACTGAGATTGATTGTCTTGCCTGATATTTGGACATATCCATCCACCTTCCCGAAAATACCGAGTCGATTTATGGCACCGTATATCGGAGGTTTGGACAGATGCGACCGATGTAGTAGACTTCATCAGATTCCTCCTCATTTGTAAGAATTTTTTTTATTGTGGGGGCGCTCTTCCCTGTAAGTGCAAGCCCTTATAGTTAATTACGTAATCGCGTTGCGATAACAATTTTCTCTTACTCTAGTATTTCATTTCGTGTTGTGTTATGTTTGGTTTATTTTGGTTGCCCGTGGATTGTTTACGGAGACTAATTTATGTCGTTGCCCGTAGAGCGCGGATTAGTCTAAATCCGTATATTTTAGATTCTGGTTTGAACTTAGGATGTATGTATTTCGCCGATTCAAAGAATATTTTGTTTTATTTAAGGATCGTTAATCTATTTTTTTTAGATTAAGGTCAACTTAAATATATGGGCATTTGGGCTCAATTTATTTTAACTAAGAATACGTCGGTCCTTTTTGAGACTAAAATCAACTTAGCAACATTTTAAGGATCATCTTTTTATATTTAACATCCAACAACAGAATTGTTCACCGCCGAAAGATACAGACCGAGACATTGGGACGTCTGGCCTGAATTTTGGGGGCAGATACTATTTAGACTTCTCCATCCACCTCTCCAAAGATACCAAGTTGATTTATAACACCATATATCGGAGGTTTGGACAGATACGACCGTTGAAACGGACTATATCAGATTCCCCCTCATTTTTATGAGGTTTTTTTTTATTGTGGTGACGCTCTTTCCTGCAGGCGCAAGCCTCTGCAGTTAATTACGTTACCGCATTGCGATAACCACTTTCTCCTTCTTCAACAGTTCATTTCGTATCGTGTGTATTTTTGTTTATTTTGGTTGCCCGTGCATTGTATACGGAGACTAATTTATGTTTTCGCCCGTAGGGCGCGAATTAGTCCAAATCCGTATATTTTAGATTTGGGCTTGGGTCAAGGATTTGTTTGACAGGGTTTTGAACTTAGGTTATATATTCCTTTGGTTCAAAAATATTTTGTTTTATTTAAGGACCATTAATCTAGTTTGAGATTAAGATCAACTTAAATGTATGAGCATTTGGATTCAATCTATTTTAAACTAAGAATACATTAGTCCTGTTTAAGACTAAGATCAACTTAGTAATATTTTTAAGGATCATTAAATTTATTAAGATCCAAAGCACTTAGGCTCAATTGTAAGAGAGACTTAGACAATTTGGGCTTACTCAGTCTTCTTTTGTTCTGTTCAGAAGTGCTAAATACTTATTTGGGCTCTGTTTGTTCAGCCCCCTTTTTATGCAAAAGTGCTAAACACTTACTTGACGTTCTGACACTCACATGAATATCATGTGAAGCATTCAATTATGGGTGTTGCCCAATCAATGCTAAGCACTCAGCCGTTTCGGCTGTATATTGAGTGCTAAGCACTTTTTATATGGCGCCCACGTGAGGAGCACATACGGCACTGGACACTGCCCAATCAGTGCTAAGCACTTAACCGTTTTGGCTATATATGGAGTGCTAAGCACATTTATTCAGTGCTCACGCTTGTTTCACGTGAGGCGCGGGCCTTCTGGTTTGGGCGCTCGCGTGTTTTCACGTGAAGCGCTAGGCACTGTTAAAAGGGCGCCCACGTGGGAAACACGTGAGGTGCTAGTTTTTTTCTTCTTCCATTTTTAGAGATTAAACCTCTGTTAATAGTATTTTGACCATTAATGGTCACCAAGATCTTCGTTTTGAAGATCTGTGATCAGTTTTTTTTTTAAGAACAAAGTTCTTTTATAGATTCTTTTTCTTTTTCTTTTTCTTTTGGACCTAATTCTTTTCTGAATCTTTGATTCTCAAGAATAAGATCTTCCCAATGAGAATTAAATTCTCAACTTGTGAGAGACTTATCTTGTGGATCTCTGATTCAGCGAAAGAACTAACTTTTTTAAGAAGGGTTAAACCCTTAAAATAGGTAAAAGAGATATCTTGATCTCTGTGTTTTCTTTACCTAGGTTATTTTTAAAGGGAAGTCTTCCTCTTTGAGAATTAAATTCTCTGTTGTTTTGAAAACTTTATGTGTTTTTTTTAGAAGCTTATTGGGGGAGTTTCTCCTCCTGAGACTTGAAGTCTCGGGTCCTTTATATAGTAGAAGCAAATTGTTAATTGGTTTTGAGAAAATCTCTTATCATGAAATTCAAATTGATTTAATTGGTCTCAAAATTGAGTTGGGGAATTTTACCCACCGTTGGATCTTTGATCCAAGGGTTTCTGTTTTACAGAATATGTTTTCTTATTTTTAACAAAATTGGGGAAATATTTTCCCATATACGTAATCTATTCTGTAAAATGGTGATTTTTTTAATCACCATTGGATTTTTAATTCAAGAGTTCTCTATTTTATAGAATATGTTTTTTTGTTGTTAACAAGATTGGGGAAATATTTTCGCATATACAGAATTTATTCTGTAAAATGACGATTTTTAATCACCATTGGATTTTTAATCCAAGGATTCTCTGTTTTACAGAAAGCTGTCTTTTTTAGTTTAGAAAGATTGAGAGAATATATTCCCAAAATAGAATTTTATTCTATTATTGGATCATTGAACCAACCGAGAGTATCTTTCTTATTTAGAAAGATTTGGGAGATATTTTCTCCTAAAAGAATTTAATTCTATAATTTGATAATTTATCATCTCCGTTGGATGTCTGATCTAACGGCTCTGTTTAATAGAAAGTATCCCAGTATTTTTAGAGAAATATCCTTTGCACAATTTAATTTTACTTGGTTTTAATTTGGGCGCCGGTGCTCACGTGTTCTGCACGTGGACGTCGCTTAAGAATTTGATTCTAGGCGCTCATGTGCTTTACACATTGGCGCTCACGTGAGAAGCACGTGCGGCGCCATATAATAATTTAATTATTATATAATAAGCGCTCATGTGCTTTGCACATTGGCGCCTACGTGAGTTTCACGTGCGACGCCACCATAGGATTTAATTCTAAGGGGTTTGCGCTGGCACTGGCGTCCTCGTGAAGGGCACGTGAGGTGCTGTCTCAAAACTTAACAAAGCTTAGCTCTTTTTTAATATTGTTTAAATTTTGGCGGGAACAAGAGTATTTGGGCTTTGTTGCAAGTAATTTCAGAGACTTAGCCAATTTGGGCTTGGTCTACTCTTTTTTTTATTCAGAAGTGCTAAATACTTATTTGTGGCTCTGTTGTTTAGCATTGGGCTTTCTCCCTTTATTCAGATGTGCTAAGCACTTATTTGTGGCTCTGGTGCTCACGTGTGTATCATATGAGGCACTCAGGCATGGGTGCTGCCCAATCAGTACTAGGCAGTTTAGTCATTTTGACTAAATTTATAGTGCTCAACACTTTTATACAACGCTCATGTGGAAAGCACATGAGACACCAAGTCCTTTGTTTTAGGTGCTCACGTGGAAGCACGTGAGGAGCCGAGTTCTTTGTTTTCGGCGCTCACATGGGAAGCACGTGGGGTGCCGAGTTCCATTTGTTTTGGGCGCTCACGTGTGTTTTACATGATACACCAAGTTCTTTTCTTTTTAGAGAATAAATATCTGTTAATAGTATTTTGACCATTGATGATCACCTAGATCTATGTTTTGAAGATCTGGGATCTTTTTTTTATTGGAGAACTGTGTTCCTCTGTTTCTTTTATAAGAACTAAGTTCTTAGGGTTAAACCTTATTTGCAAAGAAATTAAGTTCCTAGAAGATATGTTCTCTTCTTTTCTTTTCTTTTTTAAGCTAGTTCTTTCTCCTAGATTCTGAGTTTAAATAACAGAATCTCTCCGATGAGAATTAAAATCTCAACTTGTGGGAAGATTTGCTTTGTAAATCTCAGATCAGAGAAAAAACTAAGTTCTTTTATGAAGGGTTAAACCCTTTTTTTTACTTGTATTATGCAAAAAAGATATATTTAATCTCTTTTTTCTTTACCTAGTGTTTTAAAGAAGGAAAATCTTCTTTCAAGAGAATAGAATTCTCTGTTGCAGCCTCTAACTTTTTATTTTTTTTAGAAGCTTATGGGGAGAGTTCTCACTTTTTTTAGACTTGAAGTCTCTTATCATTTATATAGGAGATGCAAATAGTTAAATAGTTTGAGAAAATCTCTCATTTGAGAGATACCAATTGATTTAATTGGCCTCAAAAATTATTTGGGGGATTTTATCTACCGTTGGATATTTGATCTAAAGAATTTCTGTTTTATATAATATATATTCTTGTTTTTAACAAGATTAGGGAAATATTTTCCCATATACAGAGTTTAATTCTGTCAAACGCTTAGGATCATATCCATAACCCACAAATACGTTAGCGGTACTAGCTGCATATAACGGCTACCCAGGTATTGATCGAAAGAAGGTCAACGAGCAAGCTCATCCGAGCCCTGCAGAGTCTATTAGTGACAGTCACTGTACAGTCCGGTCTCTTCGTCTGAGAGTGTCGCATACTGAGTGTGGGAGTTGGATATCGTCAGACTCCTAATAACCCGATAAGTCGTGCCGATCATTAACTCATAACCACTCAAGAAACTACTGATAACACTTATCAGTAAATCTCATCTGCCTTAACCAAGAACTTATGGTTATAGTCGATCTGGCACAGCACGACCTCGACTTCGTATACCGAAAGAGACGAAATCACTTCGATCGCTCACTGCCTCCATATGCTTCGGAACTATACCCAACTAAAATCTGTTTGCACGACTCTTTAAAGCCGTGGTAGGGTATTAATCAAAGTACAGTGGGAACACACACAAGGCACTATGACGATATTAGGTCTACAGACTATCTTGTACTCATATCACTAAAAAACTGCTATCTGAAAATAGGTATAATCCGATCTTGGGGTTCTCTGGTGAGTCCGTCCAGTGAAACTCATTCTACAATGAGAACATATATACAATATTTAGTGTCAAACACCAACGGCTATGGAATCAATCATCGTCCCGGTCTGGGTCAAAAGACATATACACTAGTTTATTCTAAAATATCGATGTCCAGTCTCGATACTCATACGACTAGAAATATTTAAGAATGTGCTTATGGACTACCCAAGCCCCACTAGTATGATCCCTATCATAATTCTGGTAGTCAAGAAAAAATCTTAAGGGTTTTATCATTATGTATTAGCGATATGTGATAATGAGTAAAACGTATACATATGGATGATAAAAATAAACCAGATAACATACTATAATCTCAAGTAAGATTGTTCTCTGTATATGTCCTTCTTCGATTACAATAATTGTCTTGAGGTCACTTATATCCAACAATAACGACGTCCACTCTCCCACTTAGGGAGACGGTAGCCCAACGCATTCATTAATAAGTTCAATTAATGTGAGCTACTGTCTCACTGGACTAGTTGTGAGCCTCCTTAATTAATGCCTTATTGGCGTAGTGTAGTATTGGTAGATATTGTTATACGAACCAGAGTGGACAAAAAATGAACCAAGCATACTAGCCTACCATGATTACATAGAACAAATCTTTAAAATATATAATTTCATTAAAAAAACCACCATTCAAAGACTTACACACACAAAGCCTCTATACAGGCATAATATGATAAAATCAAATCTAATAAAATCTTTCATAACTTATTCGATCAAATTTAAGTAAATCTAATCTAACTAATTTAAATCTAAATCAATTAAATCTTAACTAAATCATATCTCAGTCAATTGTTTCTCGCTCGACCTGCTCTTACTCGGGCTAGACTCATTTGTTCAGCTTTCAACTCCACCATCATTCTCTCCCGCTTAAATTAAACTCGCCCTCAAGTTTATCTTGATGAGCGGTAGGATTTATGGTGAGCGCCATGAGATCTCTTCTTTCGTTTTTCCAATTTATCTTACAAATATCATCTTTAACCTTGAGATCAAAGAAAACTATAACGACCAAAATCTATGATTTTCTTTTTGTTGAGAGGAAACAACAAAGAGAAACAAGAACCATGCTAAACGGTCAACCACGCAAAACGTGATATACAACGAAAGATAAAATAATGCAAGAAAAAGATAATCATACCAGAAAGAGACACAATATTTGTTTATGAGGTTCACCTATAATATGGCTAGTCACCGGCAGAGCGGAATCTGCAAAACTTCCACAAATTCTTTTGTCAAGATTACACCAAGAGTAAACCCTAGTAGATTTCTTTCAAATCACCATGATCTCTCTTAGCCGTCACCCTCTACCTATTTTCAATGGCCTCCCTTTGATGGCATCATAATTTTCTTTAATGAGAAACCCTATTTATAGCAAAACCCTAATCCCACTTGAATTAAGATTAAACAATATTACGAAAATACCCTGTCGAAAATACCATGTGCGTCATGAAACTCCTTTGAGCCGGCTCAACATAATTATGAGCCGTCTCTTATGAACAGAGGAGAATTGGTAATTTCAGACATGCTGTGAGCCTGCTCAACATAATTATATATAAGCCGTCTCAAGATAGGGTCGAGCCGGTTCAGAAGAAACTCCACGATATCAACATTCTCCCACTTGGAGATTCTTCCATCTTAACTTCTAAAAAACTAGTGGACTTAACACGATTTCGTTACCCGCTCTTTCCTCATAAAATCTTCTCGGAGAGGTTCAACAATCTGCAATAGAAATCCAATTTATCTCTTACTACAATCTTAATGAACATATCTGCATGATTCTTTTCTACCGCGATCTTCTGCAATGCCAACTCACTATCTTCCAACGCTATACGTATGAAGTGATACTGCACCATGATGTTCTTTGTCTTAGAACGACATGCAGCATTCATGGCCAAATGTATTGCACTTTGACTATCACTTCATAAGGTATTGAGCTTCTGTTTCCTACCCAACTCTACGAGTAACCCTCATAATCATATCATCTCTTTGCCGGCTTCTGTGATGACCACATATTCGGCCTTTGTCGTTGACAACGCAATAATCTTTTTCAACTGAGAAATCCAATTTACTGTTATTCCTCCAACTGTAAATACATAATTTGTTTTGTTTCTCCCACTATCTTGATCACCTGATTGGTCTATATCAACATAACTTTGCACATTGAGTGTATCACCCCCGAAACATAAGCAATGAGTGGATATTCCTCTGACATATCTCAATATCCATTTTACTGCATTTCAATACTCCTTCTCCGGGTTTTGCATGTACTTACTTACAACTACAACTGCTTGTGCAATATCTTGTCGTGTACTCACCATTACATACATCAAACTCCTAACCGTCGATGTATATGGCACTCGTGCCATGTCATCTTTCTGCTCTTAAGTTGTCGGGCACAACTCTTTGTAAAGTTTGAAGTACTTCGCTAAAGACGTACTTACCGGTATTGTTTTGTCCATGTTGAACCGCTTAAAAATCTTCTCCATGTAGTCCTGTTGCGACAGCCACAGCTTTCGTTGCTGCCTATCTCTAATGATCTTCATGCTCCGAATTTGCTTGGCTGCTCCCAAATCCTTCATGCAAAATTGTTCAGCCATCAGCTTTTTCAGACTTTGAATTTTCTTGAAATTCAGACCTGCCACCAACATATTATCCACATATAGTGATAAAATAATGTAGTCGTCATTCTTAAATGTATGAATGTAAACACAATGATCTGAATCATATTTCACAAATCCTGACTCCAACTTGAATCGATCAAACTTGATATACCATTCCCTTAGAGCTTGCTTAAGGCCATATAAACACTTTCATAGTCTACAAACCAAACTTTCCTTCCTCTTAACCTAGTATTCTAATGGCTAAATTTTCTCCTCCAAATCTCCAAGAAGGAACGTTGTTTTCACATTTAGCTGTTCTAAGTGCAAATCTTCCACTGCCACCATACTAAATATAATCCAAATTGAAATCATCTTCACCACTGCGAAAAATATCTCTAATAGTCTATTCTATGATATTGCGTATATCCCTTCACTATCTCCCTTCACTACCAAGAGAGCTTTGCATCGCTTCATACCATCGGTCTCATTCTTAATTCTGTACATCCAACTATTCAGCAATACCTTTCTGAAAGTGCCTAGCACCCTTGCCGCTACAACCACGAACAATACGGAATCGAAAAACAAAAATTTTATGGGGAGCACTAGAAACTAATCCCTAGCGATCGTTCCAAACACTAAACTAGAAAACAAAGTATGCAAGCTTTAAGGAATACAATCTTTGATGCGTATCCATTCAATCATGGAAGACCCCTCCAAACTCATCGTAGACTGTCGGGAACAAGCTTGAGAGGTGACCGCCCTTGCGGAAGATGATTCACCCGAGAGAACCGATCCAAGTTTCAGCTTCACCTAGTGAAGCCACCGATGCGCCATGCTTGCTAGAAATGGAGAGTGAGCATATAGAAAATTTCCACTATTATTCTCTCTCTAAAACTAATTCTTAAGAGAGCAATGAGAAAGGAGGAGGGGGATGAACAGGTAACTATAACACAAATTGAGCTAAGTATTGGATACATGAGAGAATGGCTTCATAATATTTTTCCACCATCAAATAAAAATATCACAACCATTTAGTATAAACAAATGAAGCTCATCCCTTTCTACATTCTCTCAACCATACCCAAAGCCACCTCATTCTCCATCTCATTTCCAATCGATTTTCTTAAAAAATCAATAATGAGGTGTCCTCGTTATAGAAGTATTCTGTATAAATATGGAATACAACCCGGTATACGTATCGAAATACATACACACGTGTCCGTATAAAAATATGAATAGCCAAGAGAGAGAATGAATAGTGAACATAATACTAGAATATATATATATATATATATTAATTATTTAATCAAAACTTGATTTAATAATCCGGTTTAATCCTAAACTGGTTAGTATTATCAGTCGTCCGATTAAAATCTGTGTAGCTAGTACACGTATTTAATCGGGCCCCTGCACATACCAACATACGGCCTCTACATCATATCGCCTGAACCGAGAAAACCCTCTGTGTAGGACTAAAGACTCAACAATACGCCGACAGTGATTTACTGGATAAATCTAAAACCACAAGCACGTCAACGATACTAGCTGTACGTAACGGCTATCCAGGTATCTGCCAAAAGGGAGGTCGACAGTCAAGTCTGACCATACCCTACTGAGTCTGAATGTGACAATCTCCGTACAGTCCAGTCTCTTTATCTAAGAGTATCGCATAACGGGTTTAGGGGATGGACAATGTCAGACCCCTAATAACCCGATAAGTCGTGTCGGAGTCAAGCTCATCACCAACCGAGAAACTGCTGAACTCCTATCAGTAAATTTCATCCACCGTGGCCACGGATTTAGGGTAATGGCCAACTGAACACAGAGTGATATCGACTCCTAATAGTAGGAGAGATGAATTCTTGACAATCGCTCACTGCCTCCATATGGTTCGGGACTGTACCCAACTAAAACCTAGCTCGCTATTTTGCGCTATGTACCGTAGCTTAGTCTATATGCTACGTATCTTTAGAAAAAAGTTTAAATACGAAGTAGCTTATTTTTTCTTCAAATAGTTTATGCTTTTAACAAACAGTCGCTGCGCTATTTTCATATAAGATTTTCTATTAAAATTCTTAAGATTTTAGTATCTAATTCTAAAGTATATGAAGACGGTTTCATTGAAATTATAACATCTCAATTTGAAATCATATTTAGTAGCCATGTTTCTCAAATAGAGATTATTTAATTGATTTTTGATAGGTTTAATACTTGTATGAATCATATATATAAACTCAAGAATTGAAAATTTGGAAAATATTGTTTTTTGGGGAATTTTGGAGAGCAGAAAAACTGCAACCGCAAAACATATTATTATATTACTTATTGTTTTATGTTCTCAGGCTAATTTTATATCTTTATGATAATATAATTAATTGTAAATGAGATGATCATAGTAATAATTAATAATTCATATAGTTTATGCTATGCACAACGCTTTTTGCGATTTTCGCTATTTAATAGTGGAACATTATACTATACGCTATCACTATTTTAAACTCTGTGATAGATAATTATAAAATTTGTTTCTTTTTAATCAAAATTTAGGGGACATTTAAATTTGCTAAAGAAAATCCATTGGCTTAAATAGATTTTTATGGTTCACATTGTACATTGCTAAATCATTATCAATTGATTATCTTTATTATATCATCCTCATCATCATCATGATGACTGTTTTCACTCAATATATATATATATATATATATATATATATATATAAATATATATATGGGAAATTACCTTTTCTATCCATTTTGACATCCTACCTCGTCGTACCAAGAGAATGAGAGATAGCAACATGAAGCCTACATAGAGTCATATTGTCTAACAAGTAGTGATATCTCTTGGATAATATGGCGGTGGGATACCAATATGGATAGAAAAACTATTTTCCATATATATTGGACAATTTGTACTCAAATTGAGATTCCTTTGGATTTCAATTTGGACCATTTCTTGAGAAAAATTATTTTCCACATATATTGGACGCCGTCTTAGACTCAAGTGTTTAAAGTTTCCATGCTATTAATTTAATATCATCATTATCACAGTTAATGGCAATCAGTGGTTTAGACTTAAACTACAAAGAATATAAAGAAGATTTTTTTACCACTCTACTTTCTTTCCGTAATTGGATGGAGCAATAAATTTTGTCTAGGCTCTGAAAGTCTCACAAGAGCAGAACATCGCTACATAAAATTGATTTAGGTATATTTTCTTTCTTTTTCTAAAGTTTATATGATATCATAATTTTCTACTTAAATATGAATATATGTTACATGCAACAATAAGACCTAAATTAATCATGTCATTCATGCGACGATAATGTAAATGTCATAATCTATCATACTATCGAGGAAACCAATCAACAATATAAACAAAACTAGCATATTTATTAATTAGACTCAATTTGAATATCTTATTACACGCATAACCCATTACCACAAATATTCCACTCTTGGTAATTACAATTTTATCGGACACGAATACAACTTTAAAATCATGTTTACGTAGCAAACTTACAGACATTAAATTCTAACGAATTTCGGAAAAATACAACACTTCAGTCAATTTCATTGACTTATCCGAAATGAATTTTAAATTAACCGTTCCAATACTTTTAACTGTTGCAGTCGATTCACTGCCTAAGAAAAGTTGATGGCTATCACTTTCTTTCTTGAAAATTACAAATATAGATCGAGTATTTGTTACTTTCCTAGCGGCACCCGAATCAAGATACCAATCTATGTCACTTCCAATCACATTGATTTCAGAAATCATTGTGATGAATTCATCTTTCGTTTCCGATTTCTTCTCTATTTTGAGAAATTGATAATCTTTCCAAAAGTTAGAGAACTTATGAAAAATTTCAAGAATATAAAATGCATTAATGAAAAAAAAGTTTAGATGCTTGTTTAGCTAAAATTTTCCACTCATCCAAATCTACATTTTTATGCTTTGAATCAAATTCTTTCCATAAATCATCTTCATATTTCGGTGCAGTGGGAATCAGAGTAGTGAGTACGTAGTCAGATTTGACAAGGTTGAGACTAGTCATCTTTATCGTTAATGTTTTCGGCGCCATTGATGAATACGAAATATCGCTTTAAATTGTTGTTGCAAAATTGGGTTTGAAATTAATGACAAGAAAAAACACAAACATAATAGATTGGGTCGAGTCACGTAATCGCTATCTTTAAAGTAATGTTCGCTCCCCTACAATGCAATGGAGATTGATACGATTTGCTTCTAGAATACAACAACCCTATCTTATGTTTACAAACTCCTGCGTTGCATCCACGGGGAATTGCCCCGAAAAATTTGATCTTTATGAGTACCAAAAAATAAATAAAGAAAAGAAGAGAAGAGAATGGGTTATTATGCTTCTTTTTTTGTGTATGGAACAAAGAAAACAAGTTTGTTTAAATAGGAGTGAAGGGATGCGAATGGAATACTTTCATCATTTGAATTCAAAATCAAATTTCTCATAACTATCATAACTAGCATAACTCCCATAACTACTCTCTCCAATAAATTGTGTGTGAGGGAGGGGGAGGGAAAGATTTGCCTCCAACAAAATGGATGAGAGTTTTGAATTCAAATAAAATCTCATCCCATTAAATAATTATAAATCCAAAAAAATATATTTTTTTAATTTATTGAAATTACCCTATAGTATAAATAATATGATATATACTAGCAAATGAGACCTAGGTTGTGCTTGGTACATGAAATAGAAGATTACCGGGAATCTTTGCATTTCCAGGAATGGAATGAACGAGCATCTAATTCTAAGAAATCTTGTATTAACGTGCTTGATATATTTTAATCATTCTCGATAATATATGTGTATGCAACAGTGGACCTGCGGCGAGGCCGACGACGAACGGACAATCGGCAGCGGTTCGGTAAGCGGCTGGCCGGAGGACGACCGGCGGTGAATGTCTGATCGGTGGCTGGCAGGCCGGTGGACAATCGGCGATGACCGTCTGCCGGCCGATCGGCGATTGTAACAACCCTATTTTTCTACACCAAAATTTTTCAAATATTTTTTTCAAAAATCCACAAAGGGGTATTTTAGCATAAGCAAAAGATATAGATAATTATTTTGTTTTTAATTACAAGCTACAAGAATGTATTTTTAGTGTACAAGAAATTACTTTAAATTTAATGTATACTAGGAGTATTTATTCTTGCTGCTATCAGTTTAAGTAATTAAATACCACAATAATTACAAGAAGGAGCTTGTAGCTTACTGGTAATACCTTGCATTGCTGAACCAAGCCACCAGAGTTCGAATTCCATGCCTCACATTATTTTTATAATTATTTTGTTTTAAATTTTTGGAAAGTCAACAGTCAAACCATCATAACTCTCAAAATTTATACTGCACATAAAAAGTTAGATATGCTATAAATCCCCCCAGGAAAAACCCCATCTTTCGACGCCCTGACTCGGCCGGCGGACCGGCCGACTCGGGCCGGCGCCGCCGGCCGTACTCGCCCGGACCGCCGAGTCACCTGAATGAAAATTTCCCCTTTTGACGTAGTCAACCCCCCTGCACAAACTAATTTCCTAGATCGGTTACCAGATTCTCAATAAATCACTTTTATTTCGAAATTTAATGATTTTTTAATATATTTTTTATATTTTTTAATCAAAACCCTAACCCTAGCCTAACCCTATATAAACACCCCTACCCTCTACCCTTTCACCCTACATTCCTAAGTCCACTCTCTAAAAATCTCAAGAGAACTCGGTACATTAGAAAACGAGCGAAAGGCGAAGCGCTGCCGAAATCGACGACGAATTCCGGCGATCGTACTAGGACCCTTCACGACGTTTCGACGCATCGACAACCCACTACCTTCCTAGCACTCTCTAACGTGTCCAAAACCCGTAAGTCCCCCTCTTTCTATCTTCCTTTTCTTTTAAGAAAAATATGACTTTTTAAAACCCGACGGAAATCGGAACAAACCGATTTCCGATTCGGTTTTCTATCAAAACTCACTTGTCACAAATTACATAATGCTTAAACATATTCATGTTGACTATTAATCACTTAAAAATCAATTTGGATAAAGTTTTTCACATGAAATGATAACGTTTCCATATATCGTATTTCTTTCACTTAAATACCACAATGTTTAGTTATCACATCTAACCTTTAACAATTGCTATACCTTAACGTAGATCACGAGGTAATGACTTACCTCCACACACACGCAATTACAACCCTAATTGATATCATCAAAACTTAAAATACGATAATACAAGACTTTGCATTTAAACACCATTTTCTTTATAAACCTTTTCTAAATGTTCTAAGTTGTTTACAATTTTAAAACAAAATCTTTTAATAGGAAAATACGATATGTCATGGACATCGATCGTTTATCTAAACTGACTTTGTGGTGTCTAGGCTAGGCAAGTAAGCTTGGGTAACTTTAAAAGGCTCGTCTCACGATTCGTGAGCGGATCCCTCCCTCCTCACTTGTACTTATCTGGCCACAATTGGCGGTGAAGAGGTGATTTGAGGCTTCTAATGACTTATCATTTAGACCCTTTAGAAATAGGCTAGTTGGCTTAGGAAACCCTAGAAACTAAAATACGGAAATTTACACCTTTTACAGATAAATACCTCATCTTTATAAAACCATTTTTTCTAAATGACTAGTATTTATTAAATCTTTGCAAAGCGCCACTACAACCCACCTTTGGGGAACTCGTTAGGGATATTACGGTTTATCGTGCACCCTCGAGCTTAGTAGTGCGAGATTCAGACCTCCGCAAGGAGCATTCGGTCTCGAAAGGTTTAGAATACGACATTTATGAAAAATGAGATTTTGGAAAATAAAATACTTATTTAAAATTATTCTTGTATTTATATATATATAATTATCATTTAAATGCCTATTTTGTTATAAGATAAAGTTTCCACCTTTTCCTAAAAATTACAAGATTAAAAGTTACATTAAAATACCATGAATTTTCAAATAAGTCAATATAATAATTTAATACTTTTATTAGGATATATTCACTAGAATAACACAAATAAAATTTACACTCATTATAACAATAAAGACGAATAATAAATACTTGAGGTGTATCTTGAAAACTATACAAAAGTACTTTTTTTACATAAAACCCCCTCAAGTTTTATAAATTACAATAAGGACCCTAACAATTATAGAACTTCAAATTACATTTCTTTTAGTCTGACTCGGGTTTGAGTCTGATTATCTCTGACTTGAATATGATTCAAGTCAATCTATATTCTTTAATATTCCAACTCAATATGAACACATGAATCCCAGAATCCAGTTAACAATCATTACATCTTGACTGAATCAAACCATGGATATACTTCCATTATTCCGTTATTCCATTTACCTGATTATGCAGTTACAACATGTTTACTGATATCATGGTTTTGATCAGTCATCCAACTTATACAATACAATACTATAATACTGTCATAACATTACGGAGTTTAAGGGGTAGGCTGGTACGGAATATGTTAAAGGTGGCACGAGGTGGTCACTTAAGACGTAATTACATCCATGCCGTTGTTCCGTGGTATTATCGACGGAGCGTTGTACTACAGGTTACCAAGGTCCCCGGTGTAAGTGGGACTCCCCTCGTATACATTGTCATCTTCTGTACCATGCTACAAACAAACAACAACGTTAATACAATATTACAATATTATAATACAACATTAAAAGCTCTTTCTCTCTCTCTCTCTCTCTCTCGTACTTTCTGTCTATTTCTCCCTTATCTTTGGGACTTACCGAGCGACCTGTTCACTGACGACATTCTATTTCTTTCTTCTTTGAATGTCGTCAGGTGCTTTGGACCCAGCAGAGATCGAGCCCACCGGTGAAGACTTGGAGCAGTTTCACGAAGACCCCGAGCTCTAGATATTGTATCTTGTTCTTTTCAGTATTTTCATTTCCTGTTATGCCACTGTTTAGGCATTGCTTTTCATTTCAGTTGTATTTACTTTTCATACATTGTACAAAAGTATGTTATTAATAAAGTTATTGTTATTTCTATATCTCTTGTCTCTTGTGATTTACTTTTATATTGTTTAGATACGCTTAGCGTATGTACTTATGAGTATATACGTAGCGGGCCTCGTCGCGTCCCCTTCGCCGTACACTGGGAAGCGGGGCGTGACAGCGATAAGCCGGACGGCGGACGACCAACGATGGGCGGCGAAGCCGGCCGGCCTGCGGGTGGCAATGGATACCAGCGGCGGAGGGTCATGGCTCTTTTCATCTTAGACGGGAATGTTTCATGGTTATCTTTGATAGACATATGTTTTTGGAGAATATGATTATCATGAAACGCGGTCATCTGATTATCATGGTAATCCTAAAATTCCGGAAATACCGTTTACATCTAAACAAATACGGTAATATTTCATGATAATTTAGAATAAGCACTTAAATTACCTTCTATCAAGCGCATAAGAGGATGGAGGTTCAAGCATTTCCGGTTTCTAAATAAAATAGAAGGGTTAATTTTAATTTGCTTTTAAAATATATTGATTGGACTGATCACTGATGAGAAGTACCACTCACTCTCAGTTATAATATTAACTAGTATATTATATTATTAAACTACAAATGGATGCTACAATATTACTAATTAGTCCTTGACAAATTAAATGGAGGCTGGTTCTGAATGTGGGTGGGGTTGCTTGACAAATTAAATGGAGGCTGGTTCTGAATGTGGGTGGGGTTGCGGGCGGGGGCGAAGGAAGAAACTGACGGAGCGGAACGATAGGTTGGGGATGGATGAGGGATTTTAAAATATCGGATTTCCTGGATCTTTTCCTCCATAGGCTTCGGAATGGCAAAGTATAGTAATTTATGCTCATGCATCATATGGTATGATCATGCATCGTATAGTAATTTATTCAAGAGATGACGCCCACAAATCAACTTGTGCTTATCAAGTTGGGTTTTATATACTATTTGAGTTTGTCTAGAGGTGCAAGGACCATGTCCAAGTACATAACATCTATATTAATTGTATTGACTAATTAAGCAACAAATAATAATAATTAGCAAAATTGAGTGAGACAAACTTGGCACCTTCCTCCTCTAATTGGGGAAGTAAATTTTATAATATGTAACCCATTTCTATCTAGGTTGCGAATCGGTTGGTTTTAAAGAAGTCTGTTTTTATATCAAAGTTTGACGATAAACATTTGTATTGGTATATATGGATAATAGATCAATTGGAAAATCGATAGAGCGTTATAAGCTGTGGCACGACACTAATGATCGATGATGATGATGAGTATTCAATGATGGATTATGGACATAGTTAGATATGGAGAGTGAATATGGTCTTAAAATGGATAGCGGAATCATGTCATACCTCTTAATTGTTGGACACAATTATAGATTTGAGCAAAAACAAAAGTTGCTTGGTGCATGCATGAATACCAATCAAAGATGAATCAAGAGAAGTTTGGTTGGATGTGAGTCGCTGGGGCCATGATTCATCTAATGATATGGACTTTCAATAAATGAGGGTAACGCTTCGGTTTATTTGAGCAAGTTTGGACTTTGACAATTCTCATTTCATTTATTTATTTATTTTCGGGAAAAGTTTCCGCAAGTTTCTTGCCTACAGGACCCTTCCCAACTTGATCTATGTTTTGTCGTGGAAGAGTTTTTGTTACTTTCATACTCCTCTCTCCTTTATTTGTGTTGGTAACAAGTCCGATAGCTGTGTGGGGATGATGACGACGTTGATTGAACCGGAGCTTTTGACACGCTTCTTACATACTATCCATCCCAACTTGATCTATGCTTCTTTGTCGTATTTGCCGGACTCTGGCACTCTTTGAAACTTCCATCTTCTTTATCCGTTTTGCTAACAGGTCCAACGGTAGTTAAATCAAGCAAAAAGGTAGAAAAGGAAAAAATTCCAAATTTTATGAAGAGAAGGAAAAGTTATTGGTTCATAGATTCAAACCACATTGGCTTTAGCAATTCTTATATAGTTTGTTTCTATGTATATTTCATCTTTATTTTAAAATTTTTATTAAAATGCTAACCAGATATCAAAACAAAAACCATCAACACTGCATGCTACTTAATTTTCTAATAGCCCAACATCTTCACGGAGCAAAGAATAACTAGAATATGAGACATGCAATATGCTCGTGAATATAACTTTGAGAATTGTTCATGAAAGGAGGGTTGTATATTTTACTTAAGCTTCCGTTTCTCTAATCTACCATAATCATTCCACATATTCTAGATAAATGATGATTTAGTTTCCCTGATATGTTTCAAATTTCAATTAGGAAAGAAAAAAAGAAAACAAGGTTTATATATTGATTAATTTGAGAAGATTATAAAGCATATATAAATAATAAATATGGCGACTATGGGTAACCGGTGTTTTTTTTACCATTTTCTATTTTTCAACAATAGAGGATGAGAGAGAATCTCAATCTCGGTAAGAGTATTTCTTCTCATCTTTTGAGAGAGAGAGAGAGGGGTTTAAGATGACATATCTAAAGTTTTTTTTTTACCGCAACGAAACCTACCGGTTCTATGTGTTCCTCTTCAAAGCACTAAATAGAAGACCCGGATTTGATCCCCCTCCCCCACAAACTCCTCTTGCCCAGCATGGGCTATGTCTCCGCACGACATATCTAAAGTTAAAAAGAATAAAATAAAGATTCTATTTATAAAGGTAAAGATGTTTTACTACATATATGTGAAATTCTCCTACTTAGTAGGTAAATTTCTTAACTTGATTGGCATTTATAAGAGAAATTCAATATTAATGCCATTGGTAGCCCATGTTGTTGGGTCTAGGGACCACTGAAGGGAGGTATAGTTATTGATGAGTAATCCATGCATTAACAATTACAACAATTAAGTATGTAAAGGGAAAAATAAACAAGAAATGGATTTATGATGCATGATATAAGATTTAGCAAAACTGAAAACAGAAGTAACAATTTTCCAATTTAATGTACATATGTTAAAAAAGGGTCTTTTCTCCCCTCTCAAAATGCGGCAAGCTATGAAGCAAGTAATCATTGAAAATCAGACAGAGTTTTAAGTCAACCCTTAACCAATGTCAATTAAATTTAAAGCCAATACAACTTTTGGTTTAAAAGGTGGTGTATTTAAAGTCCAAAACCGATACATGGTTGCACATTCCCATGTACCAGAGAGATTTTAGCGGAAGAATGGTAAAGATCTTCAATCAAAATGAAGAAAATTTATGCAGTGCAAAAAATTCACTGGATGAGCGTGTGAAGAAATTTATTAAATATAAAAGGAAGCACGGAAGGAAAAAAAAGGTAAAAGGAAAAAGGAGGAAAATGAATGTGTCAGACTCCAATAAAACTAAAAGACATTTATTAAATACAAAAAGAAGCAAGGAAGAAAAAATAAAAAATTAAGAAGGGGTAGCCTGCTGAGACTGTAAAAGGTCCTCCACAGGTGAA
Organism: Agapanthus africanus; assembly: GCA_030015575.1. Taxonomy (NCBI): domain Eukaryota; kingdom Viridiplantae; phylum Streptophyta; class Magnoliopsida; order Asparagales; family Amaryllidaceae; genus Agapanthus; species Agapanthus africanus. The sequence goes on along the minus strand of CM057348.1, from coordinate 20,580,908 downwards.
CAGATCGGCGGCCCGTTACCATTCGACCGTCGAGAGCGGAATGTAGTTTATGCTCTATGGGGCCGGCCTCACGCTGCTCTCTCTGCTCTCTCTCTCTCTCTCAACCCAACTACATACAAGCGGGCACCGGACGCAAAAGTCAACATGACCCAGCATCCAACACCACATTAAAGCCCCACTCTGTTACAAGCTCAGGCTGCCATTACTACAATATCCACTTGTCCCTACGGATTTAGCCGTAGGGGTAAACCGTAATCCCCACGGATTAATCCGTAGGAGCATTAAATAGCTCCATGGAACTAAAGGCCGCAGGTAAAAGTATTTGCCATGAACATGTCCCTGCGGAATAAATATTGTTCCTACGGGATAATCCGCAGGGGCAATTCGCCCTACGGGATAATCCGTAGAGGCATAATCTTCTTAATTTATTTCTTTATAAAATAAAATAATTGCCTTTACGGAATTCTCCGTAGGGCCTTCTAACGACCCCTACGGTGTAATCCGTAGGGGCACGTTTTGCCCATGTTACTAAGTCCGTAGAGACAAAATATCAGATATTCTGATATTTCGTCCCTACGGATAAATGTGTAGGGACAACTGTTTTCCCTACGGATTAATCCGTATGGACATTATATTTCAGTTTTTTTAAAAGGGGGGACTTCCTCTTTTTTCCTCGTCCCGTGCACAATAATATATATATTATAAAGCAAAATACAGAAATATTCATAAATATCTCACGCATAATATATAAAAGAAATAAACAAACAGAATATGAAATTAATCTAAAATCATTGTAAATATCCAAACAACCACCGATATCGTTCAAAACATACAATATGTATCAAATAAGTACATCCATCCTCAAAAATATAAATATATCTATTCTACCTCGGTCCAGCTCCTCCACCTCTAATAATCGCCGTAATCTGGCGTATCTGCTCTTCGGTGCAGCCCTGGGTCGTTAAAAGCTCAACTAATGAAGGAGTGGTCTGTGCAGGAGTCTGAGTAGTCTGTGCAGGAGTCTGAGTGGGCTGTGGAGCTATAGAAATAGCCTGCGCATCCGCAGCCGAGGTAGTGGCTTGCGGAGTCATAGTCGAAGGAGAGACACATGGAGCCGCAGCCAAAATAGCCTGCCGAATTTGTAAAATTTTGTATTTGTGTAATAAATAAGTAAGAACGGTGTATTAGATTTTTGTAGAATTCGTATAATTATCGGATTATTGCGGAACCGCGAATTATATATGCTTTGTTGAGATTCCACACGTTCTCTTGAAATTCATATACATGTTATGTACGAGAATTTATACATGTTGAAATTGCACACATTCAAGACCATGTTTTTTTCCCCAATCTAAGAATACTAAGTGACTTAGGACTAGTTTGGGTATCTAGTTTGAAAAACTGTAGTTTATTTTAACTAATGGTAGAAATGATGCTTATTATAACTTGTAAGCCCGTATCTTTACTTAATTGTTTAGTTTTGATTGAATACTTGGTTTTGAAGTTATCTAATTTACAAAATAATGTTTTCTTCTCAAGTTTTGAGTTTAGATAATCATAACTTTTTAAACTCCAAAATAAAGAAAGATTTGGCATGGTTATGATTATAGAGTTCAGTTTAATTAGATAGTTTTATTTAGGTCTGATTAATCAAATTTAAGTATAAAACCAAATAAGCTCAGGCTACTAATTAATATTGCATATGCTACTATATATAATGTGATATAATATTTTATTAATAAGTAATATACGTACCAACATCTCCTTCAACTCCTCGACAGTGGTCTTCAATGCGGCAACATCATACTCCAGACGTCGCTCATGAGGGTAGGGGAAGTAACCGCCGGAGTGGAGACCAACACCATATGGGTCATACTAGAACCAAGTCCCTGGCTTCTCTCCCAACCTTCGTAGTGCCCTCCGTATACGGCGTCTAGAACTGGGGTCAATATGATCGGATCGGTTTATCTACTGAAATCGATCCCCGATATCTCCGCCTGCTTCACCACCTGCTCTTATACCCACGTTAAGCATTAAAACATAAGTATATATATCATTTAAATTTGAACTTATTAAAACAAAAATTTCATTCGAATTAGAATAAATATTAACACTTATGTGATACTCCTGGATAGCAATGTCGGGGAATCGAAGCTCGCCCGTGGCGGGATCTGTCGAGTTGCCGTGAACGGCAAAATACGCGGTCAAAACGCGAGGTGTACCATCCTGCTCCAGGGTCTGAGCTCTCTACAATTCGCCAAAAATTTAGATATATTATAAAATAACTTTTAATATTGCATTATATCAAAATAAATCTATTGCGATTTATCGATACCTCCATGGCACGAGTAATGTTTCTAGAGTCACCTGTGTAAATGGGTGACCCATCTTCGTCGACTTCCTATCTTTCTTATTTTGATCGGTATGTTTCTGTATAACACAATCAGATTTAGTTTTTTAATTAAGCAACACAAAAAAATAAATTATATACTAAATAATGAATTAAATTTAAATTACAAATCTGTTTGCACACAGACTCATAATACCGGCACAAGAGAGGCTATGTATTTACGTCGACTCTGAAAAAGACCGAAGAATGTAGGAGAGTATGGAATTCATGGTATATTAATGTAAAGTGATTCTTATGATTTTTGAAAAGAGTTGGAATATTTATATTATTTCAAAATAGATATTTTAATGTTACATATATACATAATTATATAAAAATAATTTTAATATATATTTTATATTTCTAAAAAACTCATTTTCATAAGATGTCGTATTTTAAATCTCTCGAGACCGAATGCTCCTTGCGGAGGTCTGCATCTCGCATTACTAAGCTCAGGGATGTGCGATAATCTGCACCATCCCAGTCGGGTTCTCCAAAATGGGTTGTAGTGGCGCTTTGCAAAGATTTGTGTAAAATACTAATGTTTTAGAAAACGGTTTTAATAGTAATGGTATTTATTTGAAATGTTTCGTTTTCCCGTATTCTATATTCCCGAAAGGTATTTTGCTATGTTGCATATGAGTGTTATGAGGAGGTAGGTCATTACCTCATGATGTACTTAAAGGTATAGCAAGTTTGTGATGTTTAAATGTCGAAAATGAAACTATATGGCATTTTAATGAAAAAGTACAGTAAAATGGAAATAGCAATTTCTTTTGATATGGAACTTATTCAATATGATTAGTTAATATTTAATAGTCAACATGTAATGGTTTAAGAAGATTGTATTAAAGGAAAAGTGAGATTTTAGGAAGAACCGAATCGGAAATCGGATTTGTTCCGATTCCGTCGGGTTTTAGAATTTCGTATTTTCAGAAAAAGTAAAGAAGGGGGAAGGTAGGACTTACGGGTTTAGCTTAAAGAGGAGAGGGAGAGCGAGTGGACATAGTTTCTGGTGCGTCGTTTCGTCGCCGGGAACTCCTAGGGTTGTCGCCGGAAAATTCGCCGGAGCTTCGCCTCTTTGCTCACTTCAAATGCACACTAGGGTTCTAGGAAATTTCTTGAGAGTTTGCTCAGAATTTTAGGATGAGAGGGTAGTGTTTAGGGGTTGTATTTATAGGGTTAGGGTAGATAAAAGGATTAATTGAAAAAAATGTAATAAAATATATTAAAATGTTTTAAAAGTGGAGTACTTGGGGTTTTATGAATGCTCTGTTACTGGTCTAAGTAATTAGAGTGTGCAGGTGTACAGGGAATCCCAAAAGGCACACTTCACCTGTTGGTGACTCGCCGGAATCGGCAACTCCGGCCGGCGGCGGCGGCCCGAGTCAGGTGGCCGGAATCGCCCTTGACGCTTGGTGATCTCTCTGGTATGGTTACTTTTTCTAATGTAGTGGGGTTTTTGTGAGATATGCACGTGTAAACTGTTGGTATTCTAAAAATCCAAAATAAAACAAGACTAAAAATAATGTGGGGTATGGGATTTGAACTCTGGTGGCTTGGTTCAGCAGTGCAAGGTATTACCAATGAGCTACAAGCTCCTCCTTGTAATTAAAGAGCTGATTAATTACTTAAAGTAATCACAGCAAAAGTAAATACCCCAAGTATACATTAATTTTTTAAGTCATTTTTTTGTACACAAAAAAATGGAGTTGTTACAGTCTACCCTTCTTACAAAAATTTCGTGCTCGAAATTTACAACTTTTATTTGAGGACTAGTTTACAAAGAGGTGAGGATATCTTGTACGCATTTCATCTTCCCTTTCCTAAGTGGACTCTCCTAGAGTGTCTTTTCTCCACATCACTCGGACCAATTTAACTTCCTTGTTCCGAAATATCTTCACTTTCCTGTCCAGGATCTCCACAGGTTGTTGCTCACAAGATAAGTCGGGCTGTATAGTGAGCTCGGAATGATCAAGAATATGGCTGGGGTCACTCATATACCTTCTGAGTTAGAATATGTGGAACACATTATGCACTCCTTCCAATGAAAGTGGAAGTGCTAAGCGGTATACCACTTCACCGACTCGTTCGAGTATATCGAACGGTCCAATGTATCTCGGACTTAGCTTACCCCGTCTTCCAAATCGGATCACTCGGCGGTTCGGAGATATCTTCAAGAATACGTGATCTCCTGGTTGGAACTCCAAGTAACGTCTCTTTGCATTAACCCAGTGCTTCTGTCGATCTTGGGCTATGCACATCTTTTCCCTGATAGTACGAACCACATCAACAGTCGCTACTATCATCTCTGGTCCAAGAAGTTCCCTATCTCCGATGTTGCCCTAACTTAATGGCGATCGACACCTCCTTCCATACAGTGCTGCAAAAGGTGCCATTCTTATGCTTTCTTGATAGCTGTTGTTGTATGAAAACTCCACAAGTTGTAGGTGATCTTCCCACGATCCTTTGAAGTCTAACATACATGCTTTGAGTATATCCTCCTAGATCTGAATAGTTCACTCAGATTGACCATCTGTTTGTGGATGATAAGCCGTGCTGAAGTTCAGACTTGTTCCCAAACTTGCTTGCAGACTCTGCCAAAATTGCGATCGAAATCTCGTGTCACGATCAGAGACAATGCAGACCGGTATTCCATGAAGTCTCATAATTTCCTGTATGATTTCATGGGTATCAGAGATAGTACATTATGAAGAGTTTAAATATTAAGTAGATTATTACCTCCATATACTTCTTTGCTAGTGTCTCAGTTGATTGGCCAACTCGAAATAGGATGAAGTGAGCCGACTTTGTGAGTCGATCCATAATGACCCATACGGCATCGTTACTCTTTTTGCTGCGAGGAAGAGCAGTTACAAAATCCATCGTGATGTGTTGCCACTTCCATTCTGAGATTGGTAACGGTTGAAGTAATCCAGTGGTCCTGTGATATTCAGCCTTTATTTGCTGACACACCAAGTATTTTGCGATGCTTCTGGCTACTTCACGCTTCATTCCATGCCACCAATAATTCTGACGTAGATCTTTGTACGTCTTGGTACCTCCAGGGTGTACTGAGTAAGGAGAGCTGTGAGCTTCTTTCATTAACTCTTCCCGAACAGGATCTTTTGGTACACATAATCTGCTGCCGTATCTCAAAGATCCGTCTTCATGGATGATGAAGTCTGTTCTGAGTCCATTCTCCACTTGTTCTCTGATCTTTTACAACTTAGCATCACTTGCTTGAGCTGCTTTGATCTGATTGACAATGATTGATTGAACTTGTAAATTCATCAAACTTGAAGTGTTATCTGGCGTAACTACTTCAATCTCCATCTGATGCAAGTCTTGTTGAAGCTTCCACTGAGCGGTGAGATGCGTTGCTAATGGTTGGCGACTAAGAGCATCTGGAACCACATTCACCTTCCCTGGGTGATATTGCAGGTTGATGTCAAAGTCCGCCATGAGTTCTAACCATCTTCTCTGCCGCATATTCAACTCCTTTTGAGTATTTTAGGCTCTTGTGATCTGTGTATATGTTCTCTCGTTCACCAAGTAAATAATGGCGCCAAATTTTGAGAGCAAAGATGACGGCTGCTAATTCTAGATCATACGTCGGATAATTGCGCTCATGAGTCTTCAGCTGTCTTGAAGCATAAGCCACAACCTTACCGTGCTGATGTAGAACACATCCTAATCCCTTACCGGATGTATCGCAATGCACTTCGAATCCTCCAGATTGATCCGATATGATGAGAATAGACGCTGATGTCAACCTTGACTTGAGTTTTACGAAAAATTGTTCGCATGCTTCTGACCACACAAAATCTTCATCTTTACGTGTGAGCTTGGTCAGGGGTGTTGCTATCTTTGAAAAGGCTTCAATGAACCTTCTGTAATATCCAGCTAGACCCAAGATACTTTGAATGTCCTTCACTGACTTTGGTGTCGGCCATTCGCTAACTGCTGAAACTTTCGCTGGATCCACAGAGATTCCTTCACCTGATACGATATGTCCAAGAAAACCAACTTGATTTAGCCAAAACTCGTACTTGCTGTACTTAGCATATAACCGATGTTGATGAAGAGTTTCCAGGACAATTCGTAGGTGCTCGGCATGCTCTTTCCGACTCTTAGAATACACTAGGATGTCGTCGATGAAGATGACAACAAATCTATCTAAGTACTCCCAGAAAACTTAATTCATTAGGTTCATGAATATTGCCGGTGCTTTGGTCACTCCAAATGGCCGTTAAGAGAATCTGTTCCCCTCCGAAAGACGGCGCGACATGACGTCTTGCCTGAGATTCGGGGCAGATGCTAATTGGTGCTATCCGTCTACCTCTCCGAAGATGCCAAGTTGATTTATGGCACCATGTATCGAAGGTTTAAACGGATGCGTCCGATGTAGCAGACTTCGTTAGATTCCCCCTCGCTTGAGGGGTTTTTGATTGTGGGGATGCTCTTCCCTGCAGGCGCAAGCCCCTGCAGTTAATTACTCTACCGCATTGCGGTAACAACTTTCTCCTTCTCCAGATGGTCACTTCGTGTCGTGTGTGTTTGTTTTATTTGTGGTTGCCCGTGGATTGTATACGGAGACTAATTTATGTCGTCGCCCGTAGGACATGGATTAGTCCAAATCCGTGTTTTCTTAGATTTGGGTTTGGGGTTTTGGTTTGAGGATACGTTAGCCATATTTGAGGCTAAGATCAACTCAAACGTTTGTTAAGGATACGTTAGTCCAGTTTGAGACTAAGATCAACTTAACGGGATCGTTTAGATCCGAAAAAAGAGCGTTTGGGCTCTAATGTTCCAGTTTAGGGACATAGTGGTCCATTAAATTTATGGCCGTCGGGACCCATCACCTCTCTGACGACGTTGAAGGATTACAACGACAAATGTCAGAGGAGTTCAGAGATGTACCCTTGAGCCAAAGTTGATTGGGGGATCTAGAGTCCAATTTGGGACTAAAGTCTGTTTGAAGGTTTAAGGATACGTTAGCCATAGTTGAGGCTAAGATCAACTTAAACAGGATCGTTTAGATCCGACAAAAGAGCATTTGGGGCTCTATTGTTCCAGTTTAGGGACATGGTGGTCCAATCCCAGTTTAGGGACATGGTGGTCCATTGGTAGTTTAAGGACGCATAAGTCCATGGGTTTAAGGACCCCACGGTCCATATGGGTGTGTTTAAGGACGCATTAGTCCGTTAGTTTAAGGACGCATAAGTCCGCGGGTTTAAGGACCCCACAGTCCGTATCTTGGTTTAGGGACGCATAAGTCCATGAGTTTAAGGACCCCACAGTCCGTGTTGATGTGTGGTTGTCGGGACCTGTTACCTCTCTGAAGACGTTGAAGGATTACAACGACAAATATCAGAGGAGTTCCGAGATGTACCCTTGAACCAATGAGTTGGTTGAAAGAGCAGATGTGCTCAGTTCAAGATGATTTGAGGACTTATGGCCAATTTGGGCTAAGTCCAATTGTGTTTGAAATATTGGCTCTCTGCTGGTCCATTGAAGGAGAGGCTTCGCCTCTAGAAACTTAGCCAGTTGGGCTAAAGCTAGTGTTAAACACTAAAGGTCAACAGTATTGAACACTGGGAATAAGATTAACAAGTTAGTGTTAAACACTAAAATATAATCAGTGTTAAACACTAGCAACAGGGCTTTCAAATTAGTGTTAAACACTAAAGCAAATCAGTGTTAAACACTGGTAATCAGAGATTTCAAATTAGTGTTAAACACTAAGCAAATCAGTGTTAAACACTTAGGACAAAGTCTTCAGATTAGTGTTAAACACTAAGGAGAGAGGGGTCACGTGTGGACACGTGAGAGCGCCCTGATTCCCTTTATTTTATTCTGCAAATCAGTGTTTAACTCTTTTAATTCTGGCGGCCATCACGTGTGGGCACGTGATGGAGGCCCCCGCTCTGGTCTGTTAGAATGCTCATTAGGGGTCACGTGGTGACACGTGAGGGCGCCCTAAATGTGGAGCCAGATCTCCTTTTGGTTTATCCTCAAATCTGCGAACAAGTGTTAAACACTTTTATTTTTATTTTAGAGCATCACGTGTTGGCACATGATGGGGATCTGTGCGCCAATTGTTAAAGCATTTGCTGAGGGGTTACGTGATAACACGTGAGAGCGCCCAAAGCTTTCATTTCCTTTGCTTTTTCTTTCTGCGTTTTGGGAGTCACGTGGGAGCACGTGGGGTGATGCTTCAAAGTTCTTTGCAGGGGATCTTTTCAAGGGTCACGTGGGGCACGTGACCCTAGTTCTTTTCATGAACAGAGATCTTTTAAGAATTGAATTCTTTGTAGGGTTAAACCCTAATTATGATTTTGGAGGAATTAAATTCCTATCGTGAAAGAATTGAATTCTTATTTAGGATGAAACCCTGATTTCTTTTCAAAGGAATTAAATTCCCAGATATGTAAAAGAATTAAATTCTTGATTAGGGTTAAACCCTAGTTTTTAGGAGAATTAATTCTCAAAACTCAATTCCCCTTCTAAGTTTAGGATCTGCATGGCAGGATCTCGACCCGATGAGAATTAAATTCTCAAGTTATGGGGAGATGTGCTCTATGCAGATCTTCAACCAGAAGAAGAACTAAGTTCTTTTTGTATAAGAGCTAAACTCTTAGATTTTGAGAATTAAATTCTCTGTTTGAAGTTTATCTTTTCTCTTTTCTCACCTAGGGTTTTTCTTTTGCAGAGAATTAAACTCTCCTATCTCTGTTTCTTCTCTCCAAGGTCGATCCCTTCTCTTCTCTACTTGGCTCCTATTTATAGGAGAAGGAAAAGAGTTAATTTGTTTAGCAAATCTCTCATTGGAAGATTTGATTTGATTGTTGAGAGATTTGATTTATATTTATCATTAATCTGGGCCTTTAGATCATTCAGTGAATTTTATTCACCGTGGATTTTAAATCCAAAAGATATTCTATTTGTTATCCTGGTGAGATTTTCGGGGAAATCTTTCCTTGTCCAAGGTTTTTCTATAAATTGGTGATTTTTAATCACCCTTGGATTTTTAATCCAACGGTTCCCCATGACCCTTTTCCATTTGGAAAGATTCAGAAACTTTTAGAATTTAATTCTATTAAATTATAATGCTTTTAAAGCCAGTCACGTGCTGGCACGTGACTTTTGGTCACGTGTGAGCACGTGACCCCCAATTGGGTTCCTTTCTCAGCCGCTTATTTATGTTTCAGTTTTAACCATCACGTGTCAACACGTGACCATTGGTCACGTGTAAGCACGTGATACCTCGTTGAGGTATTTTCTGACTTTTAGAATTAAATTCTATTCATTATTTTAGAGGCTTTAAAAGCCCATCACGTGTCTGCACGTGACCCATGGTCACGTGTGAGCGCGTGATGCCCCATTGGGGTCTTTTCTGAGTTTTTATTGTATCTTTTAACTCCTCCAGCGGGTTCTTAAAAGCCCATCACGTGTGGACACGTAATTCCTCATAACTTTTGATCCCGGATGAATTACGAGGCCCATAATATATCAAATCGAAGGGTTTTTCGAGCCGCTTTCGATACCATCAGAATTTATCTGTTTCTCATTCGGGAGTTTATCAAAAAACAGCCCGGAAGATACTGGTTCCCATTTTCTTAAGCATATCGCCGCCATTTGATACCTTGGGCTCTTTTGCGCAGAAATTTTTGGCGGGAACAATTGCCCCCACTACTTTGCCCACATAAGTATTTACGTGGGTGAAGTAGTGCAAAGTAATGCATAGCGTATGACCAGTTTCGGGTTGGTATATTACTTTCAGAATCTTGATCTGAGAAGATAACGAGCGGACACAAGCGTCGTCATTTATCATTGACTCAAATCTCGACTCTTAAGAGATATAGTTCCAAACCCTTAACTCCATGAGCCGCACCCTTCTATCTCTTTATATCTTACTCTGGAGTGAAGTAGTTTATATGCTCATGAGTAGCTTTTCCATTTCAGTGGCATGTAGCTTTGGCGAGTGTGGCTCATAGATGGTCCATCTTGACCTCTTTGCAGGGCAGTGATGGCTTAGGAGACAGGGTTAGGATTTGCCACCTAAGACTTTTCAACTTTATGAGCCGTGAGGGTCTCATAAAGACTTTTCTCCCTACGGATCGAGAGGATCTCGTAGGTGTATTTTCTCCTTAGGAGTCGTGAGGATTCCTAAGTGTGTTTTCTCTTATAAGTCGTAAGGATCTTATGAGAGAATTTTTCCCTCTTACGAGTCGAGAGGACCCGTAAGCGGTTGTTCCCCTCCTTGTCGAAATTCGACTTCGGAGAGTGAGACCCGTGGATAGTATGCAAGAGACCATTTTGGGCCGACTTGCAGGATCCCAGTGCTTAGGAAACAGGTTTTTTAATCCCTACTGCCTAAGGCTTTATCTCACGAGTCGAGACGAATCGAGAAGTTCTCGCAAAGACATCATTTTCCTCACGAGTCGAAACGAATCGAGCAGATCTCGCAAGAATATCCTAACGTCACAGTTAACCTCTGCTCTTTACGACAGAAGTCCGTTAGGGTCTGTGGTACTTAGGGTTTTGGCCGTCGTACCATCGCATGAGCTGATGTATTCCTCGATAGGCAATCGTGCTGTTCGAGTAGCCCTGCGACTGCCGTGTCTCTGATCCCTTCAGGGGCTGGACAAGACGTCTTCAAGCAATCCTCCTTGGCAGTTTGACCGTCGGAAGAGCAAGCGCTAGGAATTTGCCATGCCGCTTTTTACTTGAGGTTAGGCTCATTTTGGAGAGCCCCGATGAGTCATAACCACTCCGCGCTGGTGTGGGATGATCTCCGATAGTCTTTCAGGCTTTATATGACTTGCCGTTAAGACCCTGAAGCTAGGAATTTGGCCTTTGCTTCGTTTGCTGGCATTGCGTCCTCTGTATCGAGACGAATGTCATGGTTGTCTCTAGGTTGCTGATGAACCGTCGAGATTTGAAACTAGGGATTTTGTCGTGGCTTCTTTTGGTGATGTTGCGTCTGCTGTATCGAGACGAACGTCGAGGTGGTGACTACTCCGCATTGGTTCGAGATGATCTCCGATTGTCTTTCAGGCTTTATATGACTTGCCGTTAAGACATTGAAGCTAGGAATTTAGCCTTTGCTTCGTTTTCTTTGTCATGTGCGAATCCTGTTGGAGGAAGAACGCTGTCGTGACATCTCGTCTGCTGTATCGAGACGAACGTCGAGGTGGTGACCACTCCACGCTGGTGTGGGATGATCTCTGATGGTCTTTCAGGCTTTATATGACTTGCCGTTAAGACGTTGAAGCTAGGAATTTGGCCTTCGCTTCGTTTGCTGGCATTGTGTCCTCTGTATCGAGACGAATGTCGCGGTTGTCTCTAGGTTGCTGGTGAACCGTCGAGGTCTGGAACCAGGGATTTTGCCGTGACTCCCTTCGTTGATGTTGCATCTGCTGTATCGAGACGAACGTCGAGGTGGTGATCACTCCATGTTGGTGTGAGACGATCTCTGATTGTCTTTCCGGTTTTATATGACTTACCGTTAAGACCCTGGAGGTAGGAATTTGGCCTTCGCTTCGTTTTCTTTGGTGTGTCCGGATCCTGTTGGAGGAAGGACGCTGTAGTGACATTTCGTCTGCTGTATCGAGACGAATGTCGTGGTGGTGACTGTTCCCCTCCGAACGGCGGCGTGCGACGTTAGGACGTCACGTGCCTGAGGTTCGGGGCAGATGCTATTTGGTTTTTATCCGTCCACCTCTTCGAAGATGCCAAGTTGATTTATGGCACCGTGTATCGAAGGTTTAGACGGATGCGGCCGATGTAGCAGACTTCGTCAGATTCCCCCTCAGGGTGAGGGGTTTTTGATTGTGGGGACACTCTTCCCTGCAGGCGCAAGCCCCTGCAGTTAATTACGCTACCGCATCGCGGTAACAACTTTCTCCTTCTCCAGAATTTCATTTCGTGTCGTGTGTGTTTGTTTTGTTTGTGGTTGCCCGTGGATTGTGTACGGAGACTGAGTATCGTCACCCGTAGGACGTGGATTAGTCCAAATCCGTATTTGCTTAGATTTGGGTTTGGTGTTTTTAGTTTAAGGATGCATTAGTCGCGTTGCGACTAAGATCAACTTAAACGTTCATCAAGGATACGCTAGTCCTGTTTTGGACTAAGATCGACCTGACGTAGTGATTGATTTAATTATCCGGCCGTCGGGACTCGTCACCTCTCTGACGTCGTTGAGGGATTACAACGACATACGTCTGAGGAGTTCCGAGATGTACCCTTGAACCAAAGTTGGTTTGGGATTTTATTGTTTATTTAGATGTCTAAGGACACGTTAACCGTATTTGGGGTTAAGATCAACTTAGACAGGACCGTTTAGATCCGACAAAAGAGTGTTTGGGCCCTATCGTGTCAGTTTAGGGACGTAGCGGTCCATATTCCAGTTTAGGGACGTGGTGGTCCATTATTAGTTTAGGGACGTTTCGGTCCGTCGCCAGTTTAGGGACATAGTGGTCCGTCATTAGTTTAGGGACGTTTCGGTCCGATTTTAGTTTAGGGACGTCTCGGTCCGATATTAGTTTAGGGACGTCTCGGTCCGATATTAGTTTAGGGATGTCTCGGTCCAATATTAGATGAGTGGTCGTTGGGACCCGTCGCCTCTTTGACGTCGTTGAGAAATTACAACGACAGATGCCAAAGGAGTTCGGAGATGTACCCTCGAACCGGTCGTGACTTGGTTTATGAGAGGCATTTAATTTAAGGACTTACAGCCAGGATTGGGTTAAGTCCAATTTTTATTTTAGGCTCTGCCCGGTTAGAAGAATCTATCTAAACGGGGCTCACCCCTTTTTCATTATTTTGCAAGTCCGATTTGGGCCAGGCCCTTTTAATTAATGAGTTACAAAAATTCAGGAATTCTCCAAACAGGGCCTTGCCCTCTTTTTTTTTTTGCAATTGGGCTAGGCCCTTTTTAAATAATGAGTTTCAGAAACTCAATAATTTTCTTGGGTTGGGCCAGGCCCTTTTAAATGATGAGTTACAGGAACTCAAAAGGTTTTTTACAAACAGGGCTTTGCCCTTTTATTGTTCTGCAATTTAGTTTGGGCCAGGCCCATTTGAATAACGAGTTTGCAGAAACTCAGGAATTTTTCCAAACAGGGCCTTGCCCTTTTATTATTTCAATTTAATTTGGGCCTGGCCCAAAACAAGGGGTTGCAGAAACCCTAGAAATCTTCAGATTGAAGAACACAAGTACATGGCACTTTTGATTTGAATTTGGATCAAAGGAAAACAAGTTCTTGTTTTTTCCTGATCATACAGAACCGAGGGTTCATATTAAGTGCAAGGCACTATTTATTATTTTTTTTTTTTTTAGAACCAAGGGTTCATATCAAGTGCAAGGCACTATTTATTATTCTTTTATTTATATTTTTTTCTTTAGAACCAGGGGTTCCTATCAAGTGCAAGGCACTATTTATTTTCTGTTCTTCAGAAATTTTACCTCTTTTTTTTTTCTTTTCTTCTTCTGTGTTCTTGATTAATTTTCAAGAGCTCTCCCTTTTTTTTGTCAGAAGTCGATGCCTTTTTAATGAGGTCTGGGGTCTTATTTATAGTGCCCACAAAGTTGTTGGATTTGTTAACAAAATCTTTCCTGAATTATTTTGGGAATTTTCCCACCATTGGATCAGAGATCTAAGGGTCTCTGTTTTACAGAAGAACAGAAAAGATTTACTTAAATCTTCATTTAGTTGCTGCGCAACTCACCAGCGCGTGACACGTGTCGCGCATCCGTGCGCTTGCGCAGTTGCGATTGCGCAACTTCGCAGACACGTGTCGCGCATCCGTGCGCTTGCGCAGTTGCGATTGCGCAACTGCGCAGACACGTGTCGCGCTGCCATGCATTTGCGCAGTTTAAGTCTTAATTTTGTTTTCTGAAGAGCCTTGCTCTGATGGGACGCACTGTCTCGGGCGTTACGCCGCCGAATCACCTTCTGCCATGTGGCAAATTGCGCGCTGCGCACGGAAACCGAAGCGTTGCTTCGAATTTTGAATTTTCAAAATTCAGTAGAGCCTTGCTCTGATTGGGGGAAACAGATGCCCCCCCACCGTTGCGCTCACGTGGTGCGCGCGTGAGTGCAGCGGTGGCAAGATCCCGACCGTTGGATCGAAGGGTCATCTGAACAGGCGCAGGCGCCTATAAATAGGACCCTTGGTCCTTGGTAATTCCTTTGCCATCTTCAAGATTTCTTATTCTCAGAGCCTTGCTCTTGCCTTCAAGAACTTTCAGAGCCTTGCTCTTGCCTCTAAAGTTAGAACTTTTTAGACAACTTTAGGTAAAAATTAATCTTGAATTAAATTAATCTTAATTAATAGAGCCTTGCTCTCATAGATCTTTTGATCTAAGGTACCAACAGAGCCTTGCTCTTAAGAACCTGTTTCAGGGTTTCTCAACCCATGAACAGGGCTTTGCTTTCTGGCCAAACATAGATCTTTTGATCTAAAAAAAAGAAGAACTCTTAAGAGTTTTCATGGGTCTTTTAAGATCCCAAAAACTTCTAATTTAATTAATTTTTTTTTTAATTTTCTAAAATTAACTTTTCTTTGATGGACATTTCCATCATTATCACAGAGCCAAGCTCTTTTAAGGAATCATGTTTCTCTGAGACCAGAGTTTGACAAATGTCACTCTGTGACAGAGCTTTGCTCTGAAAAGGGAGATTTTCTCTTTGTCCCTGGGGATCCCCAACCAATGGGTGTATCCCATTGGGAATTTTTTTTATGAATTGACAGTCCCATCTAATGATGGGATTGTCTTATCAAATGATGCACATCATTCAGATTTTGTGGGTCCCCCTTTGGTCCCCTACCCACTGCACCACAGTGTGGATCGAGACATATCTTTCTTTTATATGCCAAGCGTTAGGCCACTAATGATGTATGTTTCTTTGTCTTTCCACAGAATATGTCTGACGACTTGTCTTTTCCCTTCGTTCGCTCGGAAGGAGGGTTCCCCCATGCGCCAGTGGATCGGGTGGTATTCGCTCTTATTAAAGATCGTGATCCTGAGTGCAAAAAGCTCCACCTATGGGGAAGGTGGTATAACCAGATTATCCAAGGCCGCCGCAGTTTTAGTTCCGCCGTGCCCTCTGAGCCCATAGTCACGCTCTCCTATGCGGACAAACCCCGGTGGAGTATGCCGTGGAGGTTAAAAATTGGAATTCAGACGACCTCCTCCAGCCCGCGATCGGCGCTATTCCAGTGCAGCCGCCGCCAGCCATAGATATATTGGGAAGGCGAATCTGTCAGGGTGAAGCACGCCCTTGGGGACAGGCTTACAACATTGGACTGAATCCGCGACCGCCTGCTGGATACCTGCCATGGGCCCGGTACATTTTAGCGGCGAAGAGAACTCATCTGACGAAGATTGGCTTATACTCCGCCATCTACGTCTCGCTTTTCGAGTATCCTACTCCTCCGACGTGGTGGACAAAGGCTTTCGTTGAACAATGGAACATTCCCACACATACTTTCCTGACAGCGGATAGGGAAGTTTCCATTTCTCTGGAGGAATTCGTCGAGCTTTCAGGTTTACCGGCGAGGGGGGAACATTATGAAGAGCTGCTTCCTCCTGACGAGTACGTCTTTGCCACCAAGCAGATGGTATGCGATCTAACTCCGGACAATGCCATTCAGCATCAGCACCCGGGCTTGGTGAAGGTATTGGAGATCTACGAGGAGCTCCATTTGGAATTGGGCGACCGAGGCGTTAGTTTCGCGGACTTCATTGCTCGTTTTATTCGCCCGGAATTTTTATCAGAGCAGGGTGAGAAGTTCGCCCAACTTACTGATCCTTTTGGTTTCGGCCTGGACCACCTACCTTCATCGGACATTGATCAACGAAGTTTTTACCTTCCCGGCACTGCCAGCGTCCCTTTCTCAGAGATCGCCGTTCCTGGCATGGATGAGGAGACCTTCTTCATAGGATTCTTAGGTCTGTGGCTGTGCAGCTTCGCGCTTCCCATGCACCCACGCCTCATGCGGTCTTCTGTCTTCTACCCGGCGCATCGAATGGTGGCTGGTCTACAGTTATCAGTGGGGATCGCTGGGTTGGCTTACCTCTACCATGGACTTAGCGTAGCGGCGGACGCTAGTGAGCCTGGGGTACAGCCTGCTAACTTCCCGATGCACTACTTCACTTCTTGGATGGAGCTGCATGTTCGAGGAGTGTTTGGTGCCCACAAAACTCCTCCGTTCTTTGAGAGATTCAAACTTCCGAGAATCATGCGATTGGTTGGGGCTTCCATCGTGTTTGCACCTCCGCGGGAGTCTAGGGGACTGCTTCTGCGTTCGCATCTAGTCGGGGCGAAGACCTCTTTTGTGGATAAAGTCATCACCATAGGTTCCGAGACCACTAAGTCGGTGGTGTCGCTGCGTGATGACTTTAAGGGCGGTGTTTCCGTGTTAAAGGCCCGAGAAATCCTCCACCTTTATTCCATTAGGCCGGGCTACTTGGTATTTAGGCAAAATGAAACGGCCCTCTTTATGAGGTATAACCCGCATCGATTTGCTCGGCAATCGAGTTATAACCAAGGGGTCCCGTTGGAAGCCTTCTTGGGAACACCTGCAGTCGGCCTAGAAGGAGTACGGAATGCGATGCATCACTTCATCCGGCTGAACACTGGCTCCTACTTTTTCATCAGCGAGCCCAGATGTACCCCTAAGATACTCAATTCGTATGTAGCCTGGTACGCGCACGCGATGGGCCCAATCATCTTGATGGAGAAACGTCTATTGGTCGATCGTAGAGCTGCGCCTCCCGACGGCAATCGCAAGGCTCCATTGCAGCCTAGGGCTCAGGTCATCCCTCCGACGAAAGAGGCCGGAGCTGATCGGCCACGCGTGTTGGCCCCTCCGCGTGGGCTGCCATTGCCTACTACGGTGGATGCCCCAACGGCACCCCGTGCTCCGACAGAGACGGTTAAAGCGGCATCGCCGGAGTCGGGTGCAGGAGCGGACATTGGGACTCGCCGCCCGAAAGTGACTGCCAAAACTGGCAAGCGCAAAGCCGCTCCGAGTGGATCCAAGGCTGGTGAACAGAAGAAGAAGAAGTCCACCTTATCTCTCGACGCGATTCTTAACTTAGAGCCCGCGGCTCATCCTGCCGAGACTATATGTGAGTACGGCAGCAACGAGGGTTTCGTGGTGGATCCTGAGGACACCAACCTAGCCGCCGCCATTGCAGAATCAGAGCGATCGGCGAGGCTCGAAGCGATGCTGAGTAAACTCGCCGAGTCCGGTAATCATCAGACGCTTTATTTGTTATTTCATTGCACTTTGTATTATTACATTTAATTAACATTTGTTCCATTCTTAACAGGTACCTCTACTGAAGAGGCTATCGCTGCCTCCCTGAAAACCTTCCAAGAGGAGGAGGAGAAACGTGCCTTAGCGAGCGTCGGTATGTTTTATCCCTTTCTCTTTTACACGGAAAGTTCGTTATCTTTTTATGATAGTCGACCTGACCTTCTCTTATTTCTTCACAGGGGTTGTATTAATCGGCGTAAGGACCCTTCCCAGGCCCGTCATCGAAGTCCCAGCTCCGTCGAAGCTACCGCAAGAGCCTGGGCCTGATGCAACAACAAGGGATGCTCTGAAAAATTCGGAGGCATCCCTCTACACGGATGAGGAGGCTCTGCTCAAGGAAGCTCTGACGGCATCTGTCTCATCGGCTCGAGAGGAGCAGAAGCGGTTAAAGCGCGAAGCTAAGGCGCGCAGAGCTACTATGGCCGCGGGAGCGGGCCCTAGCACTGTTTCTCACGCTAGTACTCCTTCTGAAGAGCCCCCTGCGGCCCTGTCTACTGCTCGTCGGCAAGTGGCGCGCGCGGTCCGGAGTGCCAATGATAAATCCGCTTCAGGTAGTACTCCTTTCAGAACCTTGTTGTATAACTTGTAAAACCATTGGCTTATACACATCTCATCTTGCAGGGTCAGGTCCAGCTGAGGGGGAGGCGGAGACGACCGTCGAGCCCCAGAGAGCGGAGGAAGCGGTACTCGCCGAGCCCGACCCGACAGTGGACAACTTTGTCGAGGTCATGGGGCTTGGAGCCGAGACTGAGGAACCTACCGCAGAGAAGGTCATTGATGCCGCACCCGAAGTGGCGGCAGATGAGATGATTGTCTCAACTGAGCCGAAGGCGGTAGAGGGCGAGGTGCCTGAGGACGGGGACCTCGCGGTACTGATGGACGAGGCAGCTGTAATCGCCGATCCTGAAGGTGCAGCAGGTGAGGCGGCCATGATTCCTGAAGACGAGCTAGGCGCTCCTTCTCAGGAATCTTGCAATGTTCGTATTTTGGCTCCCCCTGCCTACGATCTCCCGCTACCTGCAGAGCTTGAGAGCATAACAACGATTCCCCTTGAATCGGGTGATGAAGCTACAGGCGGTGGCCTTCCGTCAGTGGAGGAAGGCACTGCCTCCGTTTGTGCGGGCAGTTTGTCAGGTAAAATTTTTTTTTGAGTCATCAGCGTTTCCCTTTTTTTTGTATGTATCTTGTGATCTCTTCTAACAGGCTTGTTCTTGCAGGTGCGGCCAGCACTGATGCTCCATTGCTCGAGGGGGCACCGTCAACTACTGCCTTGGCAGTAGTCACTCCTCAGCCTTCCCTTGTGCCATCGCGGATGTCGGAAGGTATGAATTTATGACTTATGCATTAATCTTTTAACGTGTAGCCTATGTACTAACGTTATACCATTATGCTCTTTTCAGGAGTGTTCTTCGATCATCTGTATCAAGTGTTGCTCCCACACTTCCCCTTCCCATCCGAGCTAGCTTCTTCCTCTAGGGGTGCCGGTAAGTGCTGTCTTGGTCTCTTTTGAAGGAATATAGGCTCGCATCTGACTTTTCCTCTTCTTGATTGTAGTGCCTCAAATCGAGGGAGGGGACACCAGGCCTGCGCTGCCACCGGCGCCTCCGGCTTTGCCGTCCGTTGCAACCGGTACAGATATTCCTTTCCCCTTTTTATATGATCTTCCACCGACTTTTCGAACCATCGTTTGACCATGTTTCGTTTTGCAGCCATTGTTCCAGTTCTGACCTCTTTTGAGTCTCACGTCCTCTTGCCGGCGGGTCCTTTCTTGAGACGCCCATCTTCAAAGGGTGCTGTGATGAGCCTGGGTATGCTGAGCGGGTACATCGAAGAGCTCAACATGGATGCCCTACCTTCTGCCGTAGATTTCGCGGTGGATGTTAACCCGATGTTGGCGGCGCTCGTAACTTTTCATAACGAAGGCGTCGTCAAATCGTGGGTTAACCACTGCAGAGAGATCGAGGCCCGTCTGCATCGGTTGGAGTCGACACGCCCTTCTCCTGAGGTTTTGGCCGCTAGCGCCGAACGGACAGCTTGGCTTGAGCAAGGCGCCTCTTATCTCCGCCATTTGGAGCAGGAGGCAGCTTTACGGCTAAAGGCGCATCAGGAAGCTTCAAACGCGACCGCTTGCCTTCGTGCTGAAGTTAGGACGAATGCGGCTGAGGTGAAAGCTGTCTTCGAAGGTCTTCTCAAGCGTATATCTAATGGGCTAGCTCTGAGGCGGAAACTTGATGCTGCTGAGCGTGACGTCCAAGGCCAAGAAGCAGCTCAGCAAGTTATTGGGGAAGAGCTTACATCCTTCGCGCAGCAGCGGGCTCAAGTGGAGGCTGAACTGGCAGTGGTAGTTGATCAAGAGAAGGCGTGGGAAGAAGTACGCGAGCAATTGATAGGGCTATTTAAGACGCTTCCTTCCCAGTAGCTGCCCTTGTATCAATATACTTGTAATTTTCTTTTTCGAATAAGATGTATACATTCTTTATACTTTTGCACGATTCACCATGTACTTGACTGAATTAACGAATAAAAATACACATTTTCTTTTGCAATGTCTTGTATCATTTTTTTTTTCGCTTTCTCCCTTCTCTTATTATCAGCATGCTGTCTTGATAACATGATTGACAGGTGATAGGGTAAGCTTCTTGATTTCTTTGAGATATAGCGATGGCTTAGGCTTGCAGGTTCATATCTGCTGCCTAAGACTTTTCAACTCTATGAGCCGTGAGGGTCCCATAGAGACTTTTCTCCCTACGGATCGAGAGGATCTCGTAGGTGGATTTTCTCCTTAGGAGTCGTGAGGATTCCCAAGTGTGGTTTTCTCTCATAAGTCGAAAGGATCTTATGAGAGAATTTCTCCCTCTTACGAGTCGAGAGGGCTCATAAGCGGTTGTTTCCCTCTTTGTCGGAAATCGACTTCGGAGAGTGAGACCCGTGAATAGTATGCAAGAGACCATTTAGGATTGACTTGCAGGGTCCCATTGTTTCAGGAAGCGAGTTTTTGAATCCTTACTGCCTGAGATGTGAGTCAAAGAAGCTCTTATCACGGAGTGTTTGTATCCGTGAGTTGAGAAGTTTTGCGAGGGATTATTTGTTTCCCAAGCGCCAAGGATTATTTGTGTCCTTGGGGTTTGAAACGAGTCGAGGGTTCCTACGGAGGCACTGGTGGCTCTGCGGGTCGACGCGGATCAGGAGGCTCTCGTCAAGGAGTGTTTGTATCCGTGAGTTGAGAAGTTTTGCAAGGGATTATTTGTTTCCCAAGCGCCAAGGATTATTTGTGTCCTTGGGGTTTGAAACGAGTCGAGGGTTCCTACGGAGGCACTGGTGGCTCTGCGGGTCGACGCGGATCAGGAGGCTCTCGTCAAGGAGTGTTTGTATCCGTGAGTCGAGGAATTTGCCGGGATTATTTGTTTCCCGAGCGCCAAGGATTATTTGTGTCCTTGGGGTTTGAAACGAGTCGAGGGTTCCTACGGAGGCACTGGTGGCTCTGCGGGTCGACGCGGATCAGGAGGCTCTCGTCAAGGAGTGTTTGTATCCGTGAGTTGAGAAGTTTTGCGAGGGATTATTTGTTTCCCAAGCGCCAAGGATTATTTGTGTCCTTGGGGTTTGAAACGAGTCGAGGGTTCCCACGGAGGCGCTGGTGGCTCTGCGAGTCGACGCGGATCAGAAGGCTTTCGTCAAAGAGTGTTTGTATCCGTGAGTCGAGGATTTTGTGTCGAAGTCATTGGCTTCTTCGGTTGAAATGGGCCATTGAGGTTTGGCTTCGTCGTTTGACGGAATCCGCTGGGGAAGTATGGTTCCTTCTTTGTTTACGCCCTTGGATTGTATACAGGGATCGATGTGACCTTGACTGTAGGGCCATCGTTTTATCATTTCTTCTTTTTATTTTATTTTATTTCCGCGATGCTCCATCATTTCAGCTTTTATATCGCGAAGGTCGCGATTGCCCAATCATTTCGGCTATTTTTCGCGGTGCCCAATCATTTCGGCTATTTATTTTATCTTTACTCGTTGCTTTTTATTACGAGTTGCCCAATCATTTCGGCTGTTTCGTATGCATGTGCGGCCTACTGGCTTTTCGCTGTAAACCTGAATTTGGACACCGATTTCGGCATCAACACCGCTACAACTGGGATACTGCCAGGAGCGAATCATCATTTGCTTCTGTCGTTGTCAAACAAAGGAGGCTTAGCGACCAGGGTTAAGGTCCCGTCGACTAAGACTTTTGATTTCATGAGCCGTAAGGGTCTCACAAAGCTATCTCTCCCTACAAGTCGTGAGGATCTTATTGGTGTATTTTCTCCTTAGGAATCGTGAGGGTTCCTAAGTGTTTTGTTCCTTTGTAAGTCGTAAGGATCTTACAGGAGGGTTTTCTCTTTATAAGTCGAGAGGACTTACAAGTGTTGTTTGCTGTACAAGCACATCCCTAGTCATGGATGGGACTTTGTGAGGGAAATATTTATTCGTGCCCGTGGATTGTATACAAGGGTCAATATGAGCCGCTTGTAGGGCAACATTGGAAGTTTGTGGGGGTTTGCTTAAGCACAGGTTTAGGTCTCTGTGACTTAAGACTTTCAAATCCTATGAGCCGTGAGGGTCCCATAAGAGAGTTCTCCTTACGAGTCGTGAGGATCTCGCAAGCGTATTTTCTTCTTAGGAATCGTGGGGATCCCTAAGTGTGTTGCTCCCTTGTGAGTCGTAAGGATCTCACGCGGGTGGTTTCTCCTTACAGGGTCGAGAGGACCCTATAAGTGTCTTTTAACGAGGTTGTGCCCTTTCGGGTTTTCACAAACACTCGCCGGTAGTCCTGCTGTTTTTACTCACGGAGCCCTTTCGGGTTTTCATCCGTGCCCTTTTTGCTTACGGACATACCGTTTTTTTTTTTTTTTTTTTTTTTTTTTTACATCTCGTCAGCCTAGAGGTGCTGCGGTAGTAGTTTAAAGACGTCTCGGTCTGCTATTAGTTTAAGAACATCTCGGTCCGCTATTAGTTTAAGGACATTTCGGTCCATCGTTGAGAGGGCTGGCTACTGCTTATAAAGCTTGGGCTTAGGAAGACAGCGAGCGGACATAGTCGTCGTCATCTGCCATTGACCTAGGCTGTGGCTTATTAAGCGTAGTATTTTTTTAAGAAGCGACCGTTTATTGGTCTGAAAGGCCTTTCACCGTGCATGTCCATGAGTAGATAGGCCCCGCCTTGGTAGACCATATCAATGATATACGGTCCTTCATAGTTTGGCTCAAACTTTCCCCGCTTGGCGCGATTGGGGATCATGGGCCTTTTGACCACTAACACGAGTTCGCCTTGATGGAACGTCCTCGGTCGGGTCAATCTTTCATACGAGCGCGTCATCTTTGCTTCATAAGCTTCCAGATTTTGCTGTGCTAGAAGCCGGATTTCATCAAGGGCGTCAAGCTCTTCAAACCGAAGGTGAGCATTTTCTTCGTCTGTCAGCTCGTAGTGGACTGCCACTCGCAGAGAGGGTAATTCTATTTCAAGAGGGAGTACTGCTTCTGTCCCAAACACCAACGCGTATGGCGTTGTGTTTGTGGCTGTCTTGAACGTGGTCCGATACGCCCAAAGAGCTTCTTGCAGTCTCTCGTGCCAGTCTTTCTTATTTCGGGACACTGTTTTCTTTATGATTTTCGTCAATGTCTTGTTGAAGGCCTCAGCTAATCCATTGGCTCGCGGATTATAAACTGAGGAGTATCTCCAGTCTATATTATGCTGCTGTGCGAAGCGGCTAATTTTATGACTTCGGTAGGCTGGCCCATTATCAGAGATGATCCTTCTTGGGGTTCCGAACCGGTATATGACATGCGTTTTGAAGAAATGGAGGATGTTTTCCGTTTTCACTTCCCTCAACGGTACCGCTTCTGCCCATTTGGAGAAGTAATCAGTCGTCGCCAAGATGAAACGATGTCCCTTTGACGATGCTGGTTCGATGGGACCGACTATGTCAGTTCCCCACATTTCAAATGGCCAACTAGCCACTGTTGGATGCAGTGGATTGGGATGCTGATGGATGAAGTCTCCATGAATTTGGCATGAATGACATTGCCTAGCGTATTCTAGGCAATCCTGCATCATCGTGGGCCAGTAGTAGCCCATCCGCTTTATCTTTAACTTCATCTTAGGGCCTGCTTGGTGGGAACCGCAGAGTCCGTTGTGAACTTCTTGGACGACCCTTCTCGCTTCGTCAGGTCCTAAGCATCTCAACCACAGAGAATCGAATGACCTCTTGTACAGAGTATCATTGACGAAGGCGAAAGACAGAGCTCGTTTCGTGAGCTGATGTCTTGTGGACGCTTCTTCAGGTATTCGGTGGAACTTAAAGTAATCTATGAAGACTTCTCTCCAGTCCCCGGTATTTTCCCAGTCTTTTACTTGCAGGGTTGTCTCCTCTTTCGCTCCTTTTTCTTCAGACGATTCTGGAGATATTTCTGTTGGGGCGAGCACTCGACGGCTTTGCACCACGATTCTAACGTCGTCGAGGTTCTCGTCAGCCAGTTCTTTAGCAAGTTTGGCTAGTGCGTCTGCTTTGCTGTTTTCCGCGCGCGGTATGCTTTCCAACGTGTAAGAGGGAATTTGGGTTAGCAGTTGTTGCACTTTTTCACCGTATTTTACCAATTCCGGTTTACATGTTTGGTAATCGCCGTTTACTTGACTGACGACCAGTTGGGAGTCCCCGTATATGAGGAGGCTCTCAATTCCCATATCAATGGCGATCTCAAGGCCTGCTATCAGAGCTTCATATTCAGCTTCATTATTCGTCCTCGGCTCTGTTAAGGAGAAGGCGAAGCGCATTATTCCTCCTTGGGGAGTCACAAAGATGAGTCCCACCCCCGATTTGATCGTTGGCGTACTTTGTTTGTGCTTTTTCATAGAAGACGCTCCATCGAAGTAAAGCTCCCGGCGGGTATCACCACTGTCGATTGCGTCAAATGCATGTCTGTCTGGCAAATCGCAGTTTAAAGGAGAGTCGGCAGGTATGGGATGCTCGGCAAGGAAGTCAGCGATGGCCTGGCCTTTTACTGCCTTGAGAGGTTGATATGTTATGGAAAATTCCATCAAGAGCAGGGCCCATTTGGCGAGTCGTCCTGTCAATATGGCTTTTGACATTAAATATTTGAGAGGGTCCACTTTTGAAATCAGACGGACCTCGTGCGCCAACGCATAGTGCCTAAGCTTTGTTATTGCGAAGATCAATGCCAGGCAGTGTTTTTCAATGGGAGAATAGTTGCTTTCTGCCCCCAGCAGCACTCGACTTAAGTAGTAGAGTGCCCTCTCTTTCCCTTGATCGTTTTCTTGTGCCCATAATGCGCCTAAGGAACCTTCGAGGGCGGTCGTATAAAGAATGAGAGGCTTCCCCTTAACCGGGGCAGCCAACACCGGCGGGTTCTGCAGGTATTGCTTGATCTCATCCAGTGCGCCTTGGCATTTTTGATCCCAAACGAATGGGGTTCCCTTCTTCATCAGGTGACTATAAGGGCGGCACTTTCCTGAAAGGTTGGCTATAAATCGCCGTATGTATGCGAGTTTCCCTTGGAGAGACCGCAACTGTTTGAGAGTCCTCGGCGGAGGCATTTCCATGATCGCTTTGATCTTTGACGGATCTATTTCAATACCTCGGTGTCGAACGACGAATCCCAGGAATTTGCCCGAGGAGACCCCGAACGCACATTTAAGAGGATTCATCTTCAGGTTGTACTGCCGAAGGCGTTGAAATACAGTCTTCAGATGCTCGAGATGTTCCCCGTATGATTTGCTTTTAACCACGAGATCGTCGATATAGCATTCAACGATTTCGTGTATAAGGTCGTCGAAGATCTTTGTCATGGCCCTCTGATAAGTAGCACCGGCGTTCTTCAAACCGAAGGGCATCACTTTATAACAAAATATACCAAGAGGAGTCCTGAAGGCTGTGTGCTTCTGGTCTTCGGGATGCATTTTTATCTGGTTATACCCCGACGAGCCGTCCATGAAGGAGAAAACCTCATGAGTGGATGTATTGTCTATCATAAGTTCAGTAACTGGCACTGGGAAATCATCTTTTGGGCAGGCTTTATTAAGATCCCGAAAGTCTACGCATATGCGCACTGTCCCATTTTTCTTCATCACTGGGACGATGTTAGCGATCCATTCAGGGTATTGAACTTCCTGGATGAAGCCAGAGTCTATCAGCTTTTTGACTTCGGCGTTGATGCTCATCTCAAGCTCGAGTCGCATTCTTCTTGGCGCCTGTTTGACTGGCTTGATGTCCGGGGATATCGCCAATTTGTGTACAACAATTTCTGGATCTAGTCCCGGCATTTCGGAATAGTTCCACGCGAAGCAATCTTTGTGTTGTAGAAGCACATCTTTCAACGCAGTCACCCTTTCTTCAGATAACAGCTCGCTGATGAATGTTGGTCGCGGGTCATTTTCCGTCCCCAACTCAATTTTCTTGAGATTATCTGCAGTGGTGTGGATTCCATCCTCCAGTTCTTTCGGAGCTGGGGGAAATTCTGAGATTACCTCATCACTGCCGTTTTCAAAGCACCAAGGGAAGTCGTTCATGTCCTCGGACCCTTCTTTTAATGTTGTTATCACATGACAGGTGCGAGTTTTCTGCCAATCCCAATGCGGGGTTGATTTTATTCTTGTGTTTTTGGGTTCGTGCTTTTGCGGCGGTGCTACCCTCCAGTTGTCAGAAAACGCGAATTTGCCTAACTGATATTGATCCTCTACCCAATTCTTAAAGGTGAAACAATCTTCAAGCGGATGTCCTACTACTCGATGGTAAGAGCAATAATTTGGGTTGGAGACTTCGCCTGCTTGCTCAGGGTGTTTAGACTCTGGCAGAGTAAGCATTTGATGTTTTAGAGCAAGATCAAGTATTTTCCTTGTTTTATTCCGAGGAAACGAGTATGCTCGACCCATTTTCTTCATAAGGGCTAGGTCAATAACGCTCGACTCTCGGATGCGTGGCTTCTTAGCTCTGTCTTGTGGTTGTCGAGCACCTTTTCGGCCCCTCGACTTGTTTTTGCTTTCGTGTCGAACCCTTTTTGTAGCAGGCTGACGTGGGGCAACATCTTCGTTCTTTACTGCCTGTCGAAGGAGACGCTGTGTCTTGGCTTTCTCATAGATTGCCATTTCACGATCGTGATCATCTCGGGCTTTTTGACTCGCGTCCTTTATAAGTTTGCTCATCTGGTCTTCAGACGATGGACTGGGAGGTCTTGCATCAGGAACTCTTGCTGATTCAGGATTAGCGTCTTCCCATTGAGCGTCCGCTTCTTTATCAAAGTTATACATGGCATAACAGCTGTTTATTAGCTCCCGTTTCTTTGAGCGAACATACCCGAGCCCTTTCGTTTCCGTTCTCCCGTTAGGCAGTTTGCATTGAGTTCCGGGAACGTTCCAGACCTTGTCATAGAATTTGGCTTTTCTGACGGTCTGTGTGAAGGACATCCCTTGACGTTTCAGTAGTTTCTTCAAACCTTCGGTATAATATCTGGGAAGACGGATAGGCTGAAGTCTGTCGAGCGTGGGATCCGCGCCATACCAAATTTCTTTTTCCACCTTGTTTTCTTCAGAACGGTAGAATAGGATTGCCTTCTCGTCTTTTCTTCCGGGAGGGATATAGAATGTCTGCAATTCTTCTACGCTGTTGGTGTCGAGTGCATCCAGTTCTTTGTAATGTTCAAGCGGCACCATGGCTACCTGCAGACTTCGCTCTTCATCAGTGGAAATCTGTATTGAGGGCCGAGCGGGGAATACAGCATGAACTTCATCCTCTGAATCACTACCGAAGATCAATGAAGGAACAGATGGTCTGGCCTGGTGGACTGGGACGGACCTGAATAAATTACATCCTCCTCTTCCTCGGTGTCACTGCCGAAGACAGGGATGGTTGCGTTAGTTTTGTTCTCCGGTTTGTGACACCTTTCCGTGTCTTCGAAACTCGGTAGGAAGTATTTGGCATCTTCATACTTGCGAACTTCGTTCACGGAAAATGGATTCAACTCTCCTGCCACTGTGTACTCGAGGCCGTCCCTAGAATACTTCATGCACTGATGCTGTGTAGAAGGGATGATATTGTATTCGTGTAGCCATGGTCGGCCGAGCAGAGCATTGTAGCACGTCTTGGCGTCTATGACATGGAATTTGATGTCTGTGACGAGCACCCCGAAGCGTAACGTCAATATCACAGATCCAAGAGTCTTTGAGGATTGAGAGTCGAAACCGGAGATGGTGATTTTGTCCCGGGCGAGGTGTTGGACACTCATGCAAATCTCCTTTAACACTCGCACATTGAGTAAATTGACAGACGATCCGTTATCGACCAAGATTTTTCCTATCTTTATGTCATGGCAGTATCCCGAGACATAAAGGGGGCGATTGTGTTCACACGTCCCGAGGAGAAGGTCTTCATCACCAAAAGCAACGTCGGCTGTGTGCACCTCTTCCAATTCATCCTTCATCTTTTGTTCGGCTAAGAAGGCTTGGAACTGGTCGGGATCCTGTAGGGCCTTAATCAAAGAATCCCTCGCCTCTTTTGATAGCAATAGGGCATCGAGAATGCTGAGTTGTGAGGGTAGCTTTCTCAGATGCGCCAAGACATTGTAATCTACTTTATTCCTTTTTGGGGGATTCTTGGCGGTTAACTCTTCCGCAACTTGGTCATCCAAAGCGATGTCTTCAGAGACCTTCTCTTTCCCTTTGTTTTTCTTATTCAAGGGTCCGAGGTTCTTTTCGGGTAATGTTTGATTGCGCAGCTGTATATTCTCGCAGGCCTTTGGTTCTTTTTCTTTTCCCGAAGTGGATTCTTCGAAGAGGGGACCAAGCTCTAGCTCTTCATCGGAGTCGCTCCCAAATGTAGGCACTTGTGACCCGGTAGTGTTAACCATGTGGCAATTGCCGGCAGTTCTTTCAAGTTCTTTAGTCGTATTTCTTTGCTCTCGGCGAATTTTACGTTTTTCCCGTTTAAATCGTTGTCGATTAGCGACGTATCCTTGCCACCATCCATTGAAAGCTTTGCAATCTTGGGTGGAATGCGAGACCTTCTGATGGTATAAGCAATAAGAGGGGTGCATTTCTACCGCGCCAGTAACTTTTTCTTCAGAGGGTGGTAGCTTCATGCCCATCGATATGGCCTTAGCAAATTTCTTTTTTATCTTGAATTGGCTTTTGTCAGTGGTGGAGGCATTTTGCTTCAACGGGATCATTTCAGCTCCTTCCTCAAGTCGCTGACGCTTGGCCCTTTCGAATATAGCCGTCTCGCGTTCTCGATCAGCCTTGCTTTTCAACCGAGCTTCATTAAGAAACACGCTAATCATTTCAACTGGTAACCCTGGGGTTTTTGATTCGGCATTTGCCCCCAGCGTTTTAGTGCCAGAAGTTCCTTCATCGTTCGTGGTCGAATGGGAGATCATATGACAGCTTGCCACATATTCGTCAGATTCATCCGATGAACTTTCTCCTTCATCTTCTTTTTGGAAGACGTGATCAAGGAAATCTTGGAGCGTGATGGGAGTTCGCGCCTTTTGGTTATATTCATCCAGCGCATCGATTTGCTTTTGTAAGTCCGTGCGCTTGTCGCCAGGCTTCACGGGCTTCTTAGATTTCTTCTTCTTCTTTTTCGAAGATTTTGACGGCTGGCTATGAACGCTTGAACTACTACCATCGGTCTTCGGAGTCGGTCGTGGCTTCAACATCCCCTCAATAACCTGCGGTTCCAAGGGGTTCTTCCACTTGACCGCTGGGCAGGTTTGAAGATCATTTAGCATTCTCCTCGTTTTGGCCGATAATACAACCTCCCAGGGAGCCTCTTCAATAACGGAGCATGTTGCCCCTGGCGTATTCGTCCCCTTATAGGTGTGGGGCTGCGGAGGGTTCACCTTCCATTTGTCAGACAGCGCAAATTTGCCCTGACGGTATTGATTCTCAAGCCAATTTTTGAAAACGTAACAGTCTTCGATTGGATGTCCCAACACTCTATGATAAGGGCAGTAATTAGGATCGTTGACGTCACTTGGTTGCGACGGACGTTTTGGATCTGGCAGATTTATGAGCCTGTTGCGCAATGCCAGCTCGAATAACCTCCTTGTTTTATCACGGGGGAAGGAGTAAGCACGTCCCATCCTGTCCTCAAGAGGTACGTATGGGCGCGTATTATTTGGACGAGCAACCGGCTTCGAATCGTTCGGTTGTTGTTGGGCATTAGCAACGACGATCGCTTTTCCCTTTCCTTTGTCGTTTCGGGGATCCGGCTTTGGGAGAGGGGGTTTATGGCCCATCTGGTCCATCTGTGCCAATTTGTCGATCAAAGCCTGGAAGGAAGTCGGCTTGAAGAACATCATAAATTGTGAAATGGTTGCTTGTGGATCGAGTGTTCCAACAAACATTCCCACCGCAGGGGCTTCTTCTATGCGCTGTTCACATTTAGACCATAGATTGCGCCACCGTATAGCGTACTGAACCCACGTCTCGCCAGGTTTTACCCTGGCGTTAATCAATGCCGTCATTGGAGTACGCTCGCTGGCACTTGCAAAACGTTGAGTGAAGAGCAGCTCCATCTCCGCAAAGGTTTTTATAGAGTCGTTGGGAAGCTCAGAATACCATTCAAATGCCGTATCAGATAAACTTCCAACAAACTGGCGAAGCAAAAGCTTGTCGTCGCCGCCGGTATTACCGCAAAGAGCCCTGAATTGGGCCACATGTTGATGGGGATTGCCGGTCCCCTTGTAGACATGAAACTTAGGAATTGTGTAACCTGGCGGGTACTTGATTTGGTCATACCAGCCCGGATATGGCCGTCCCGTTTTTACAACGTGGCCGGCTGCTTCGGCCGCCTGATGCACCCGTATTTGTTGAGCAATATATTCATCCAAATCAGCTTTTGATATGGTATCCTCTTTAGCTGCGGATAGAGCCGGTGGAGGATTCGATGTCTCTCCCCTATCATCTTCAAGAATGATCGGGGGATCTCCAGCCGGTGGATCTGGTTGAATCATCATACCCACCACATCCTGGAACAGGAGGGCCATTTTCTTTATGTTGGCTGCCTGTTCCGCAGCCTCTTTGTCTCTCTTTTCCAGTATTCGGCGGAGGAACTCAGCGTCGGTCTCTTCCTCTTGGCGTTCATCTAAGGACGTCTCAGGATTCTCTTTTGGCCCCGTGAGTGCAGCCATTGTAGTCATCATCTCCTGGAGCTTTTGTTGCTGCTCCTGAGACCTGGTCACTGACCGGGTAAGCGGTCGGTGGCCCGTAGAAGTACGAATTTCTTCTTTTCCCGAAGCCATATAGACCGTATGTACTATCATGCCCCCTGACTTGGGGCATTTAGGTTCGCCGCTTTTAGATTTTGTCATCGTCGCGGGAGCCTTCTCTGGTCTTTTCCTTTTATGGACCTTTGAGGTTGAAGGAGCCGTTGAAGCGGGCATTCTAGCATTTGTTGCCCCCTGCTGTTTAATGGGGCGGTTTTTGTTATTTTCCACCTTCGCTCTTTTCTGGTGACGCAAGTGGTCTGGATCGATCACAGAGTCTTGAACCCTGCGCCATACTTTATAAATTCTGGACGACAGCCGTTGAGAGGGCTGTTCTTGTTTTGCCTCCGGAGCTTTCTCCACGGGCGGAGGAGGTCTTTTCAATACGGCGATTGGGGAGTTCTTTCTCACTTTCCTCAGTAATTCAAAGCTGTTCCCAGTTGGAACAGCAGCGTTGACCTCCGCCATCGGAGCAGGCGGGGTTAGCCCTGAAGGGGAGTTGCCCCCTGCTTTCCTTATTCGTTGCCAATGACGACGTCGCGCACGACGAGCCATTGGGACTGGCTCGGAAATCGGGATAGTTTCTTGTTGCCCCCTATTTGGATGTGGGGTAACTGTCGGTGTCAGCCTATCAAAGACTAATGCTTTTTGACCAGCAGAAGGAGGAGTAGGAACCGTCAATCT
This sequence comes from Agapanthus africanus, assembly GCA_030015575.1. Classification (NCBI taxonomy): domain Eukaryota; kingdom Viridiplantae; phylum Streptophyta; class Magnoliopsida; order Asparagales; family Amaryllidaceae; genus Agapanthus; species Agapanthus africanus. Next base: position 20,549,255 of record CM057348.1, on the reverse strand, counting down.
TGTGAAGACTGACTTTCTGATAGGAGAAGCCGCTTCAACGACTTCCGAAGCTGTGGCCGTTGCCCTCTTTGGGACAGCCACTTTATGATCCTGACCTAGCCTGGTGAAAACAGAGGCTGTCAGCTTAGTAGCGGGCGACCCGTTGACAGGGGTCGTGGTAGCAGTGAGCCGGTCGAATACCGACTTCTTGTTCGCTTCTGGTGCGGATATCGGCATGGAGAAGCTTGTAGGTGGGACCATGGTCCCGAAAAATAAACCGGTGGTGGCCTGAGTCACCTGGTCTACCGGCAGAGTCAGGAAGGAAGCCGCCTGGGGCCCATATGCTACACCTCGCGGTGAGGTGGAACGTCCGCTGCAATGGCATTTCGAGCAGTTGGTGGCCATTGAATCTTGAGTTCTGCGCCAGACAAAAGACCAAATCTTAGCAACTTGAAATCCGAGGACAACCATTTAACAAACCGCGATTGGTTCGCGAAGACGACACACGAAGTGTGGAGTGGAAAGAGGAAAAGGTCCCACCGGGCGTGCCAGAATCTGTTCCCCTCCGAACGGCGGCGTGCGACGTTAGGACGTCACGTGCCTGAGATTCGGGGTAGATGCTATTTGGTTTTTATCCGTCCACCTCTTCGAAGATGCCAAGTTGATTTATGGCACCGTGTATCGAAGGTTTAGACGGATGCGGCCGATGTAGCAGACTTCGTCAGATTCCCCCTCAGGGTGAGGGGTTTTTGATTGTGGGGACACTCTTCCCTGCAGGCGCAAGCCCCTACAGTTAATTACGCTACCGCATCGCGGTAACAACTTTCTCCTTCTCCAGAATTTCACTTCGTGTCGTGTGTGTTTGTTTTGTTTGTGGTTGCCCGTGGATTGTGTACGGAGACTGAGTATCGTCACCCGTAGGACGTGGATTAGTCCAAATCCGTATTTGCTTAGATTTGGGTTTGGTGTTTTTAGTTTAAGGATGCATTAGTCGCGTTGCGACTAAGATCAACTTAAACGTTCATCAAGGATACGCTAGTCCTGTTTTGGACTAAGATCGACCTGACGTAGTGATTGATTTAATTATCCGGCCGTCGGGACTCGTCACCTCTCTGACGTCGTTGAGGGATTACAACGACATACGTCTGAGGAGTTCCGAGATGTACCCTTGAACCAAAGTTGGTTTGGGATTTTATTGTTTATTTAGATGTCTAAGGACACGTTAACCGTATTTGGGGTTAAGATCAACTTAGACAGGACCGTTTAGATCCGACAAAAGAGCGTTTGGGCCCTATCGTGTCAGTTTAGGGACGTAGCGGTCCATATTCCAGTTTAGGGACGTGGTGGTCCATTATTAGTTTAGGGACGTTTCGGTCCGTCGCCAGTTTAGGGACATAGTGGTCCGTCATTAGTTTAGGGACGTTTCGGTCCGATTTTAGTTTAGGGACGTTTCGGTCCGATATTAGTTTAGGGACGTCTCGGTCCGATATTAGTTTAAGGACGTCTCGGTCCAATATTAGATGAGTGGTCGTTGGGACCCGTCGCCTCTTTGACGTCGTTGAGAAATTACAACGACAGATGCCAAAGGAGTTCGGAGATGTACCCTCGAACCGGTCGTGACTTGGTTTATGAGAGGCATTTAATTTAAGGACTTACAGCCAGGATTGGGTTAAGTCCAATTTTTATTTTAGGCTCTGCCCGGTTAGAAGAATCTATCTAAACGGGGCTCACCCCTTTTTCATTATTTTGCAAGTCCGATTTGGGCCAGGCCCTTTTAATTAATGAGTTACAAAAATTCAGGAATTCTCCAAACAGGGCCTTGCCCCCCGTTTTTTTTTTGCAATTGGGCTAGGCCCTTTTTAAATAATGAGTTTCAGAAACTCAATAATTTTCTTGGGTTGGGCCAGGCCCTTTTAAATGATGAGTTGCAGGAACTCAAAAGGTTTTTTACAAACAGGGCTTTGCCCTTTTATTGTTCTGCAATTTAGTTTGGGCCAGGCCCATTTGAATAACGAGTTTGCAGAAACTCAGGAATTTTTCCAAACAGGGCCTTGCCCTTTTATTATTTCAATTTAATTTGGGCCTGGCCCAAAACAAGGGGTTGCAGAAACCCTAGAAATCTTCAGATTGAAGAACACAAGTACATGGCACTTTTGATTTGAATTTGGATCAAAGGAAAACAAGTTCTTGTTTTTTCCTGATCATACAGAACCGAGGGTTCATATTAAGTGCAAGGCACTATTTTTTATTTTTTTTTTTAGAACCAAGGGTTCATATCAAGTGCAAGGCACTATTTATTATTCTTTTATTTATATTTTTTTCTTTAGAACCAGGGGTTCCTATCAAGTGCAAGGCACTATTTATTTTCTGTTCTTCAGAAATTTTACCTCTTTTTTTTTTCTTTTCTTCTTCTGTGTTCTTGATTAATTTTCAAGAGCTCTCCCTTTTTTTTTTCAGAAGTCGATGCCTTTTTAATGAGGTCTGGGGTCTTATTTATAGTGCCCACAAAGTTGTTGGATTTGTTAACAAAATCTTTCCTGAATTATTTTGGGAATTTTCCCACCATTGGATCAGAGATCCAAGGGTCTCTGTTTTACAGAAGAACAGAAAAGATTTACTTAAATCTTCATTTAGTTGCTGCGCAACTCACCAGCGCGTGACACGTGTCGCGCATCCGTGCGCTTGCGCAGTTGCGATTGTGCAACTGCGCAGACACGTGTCGCGCAGCCGTGCGCTTGCGCAGTTGCGATTGCGCAACTGCGCAGACACGTGTCGCGCTGCCATGCATTTGCGCAGTTTAAGTCTTAATTTTGTTTTCTGAAGAGCCTTGCTCTGATGGGACGCACTGTCTCGGGCGTTACGCCGCCGAATCACCTTCTGCCATGTGGCAAATTGCGCGCTGCGCACGGAAACCGAAGCGTTGCTTCGAATTTTGAATTTTCAAAATTCAGTAGAGCCTTGCTCTGATTGGGGGAAACAGTGACCACTCCATGTGGGATGATCTCTGTTTGTCTTACCGGTTTTATATGACTTACCGTCAAGACGTTGAAGCTAGGAATTTGGCCTTCGCTTCGTTTGCTTTGTCGCTTCCGAATCCTGCTGGGGGAAGAACGCTGCGGTGACATTTCATCTGCTGTATCGAGACGAACGTCGAGGTGGTGACCACTCCGCTCTGGTGTGGGATAATCTTCGATTGTCTTTCAGGCTTTATATGACTTGCCGTCAAGACCCTGAAGCTAGGAATTTGGCCTTCGCTTCGTTTGCTGGTATCGCGTCTGCTGTATCGAGACGAATGTCGCGGTGGTGATCACTCCATGTTGGTGTGAGGATAAGGATCCGCTCTGGACGTTTCCCACGGGGTCGAAGAATGACGTTATCCGCGTTCCACGTGACCAGGAATTTTGCTCTAGATGCTTCACACGGGTTCACGGCCGCGTTAGGCGAGGACTAGGCTCCGCTCTGGATGCTTCGCGCGGGTTCACTGCCGTGCTCTGCGAGGACCAGGATCCGCTCTGGACGTTTTCCACGGGGTCAAAGAGTGACGTTATTCGCGTTCCACGTAACCAGGAATTTTGCTCTAGATGCTTCACACGGGTTCACTGCCGCGTTAGGCGAGGACTAGGCTCCGCTCTGGATGCTTCGCACGGGTTCACCGCCGTGCTCTGTGAGGACCAGGATCCACTCTGGACGTTTTCCACGGGGTCAAAGAGTGACGTTATCCGCGTTCCACGTAACCAGGAATTTTGCTCTAGATGCTTCACACGGGTTCACTGCCGCGTTAGGCGAGGACTAGGCTCCGCTCTGGATGCTTCGCACGGGTTCACCGCCGTGCTCTGCGAGGACCAGGATCCACTCTGGACGTTTTCCACGGGGTCAAAGAGTGACGTTATCCGCGTTCCACGTGACCAGGAATTTTGTTGATTATATCCGCATTTCACGGAGTTGGGATTTGACTCTCTGTGGGAGTACATCGTCGAGTCATGGAACTGGGAGTTGCTGCTGTTCCGCTTTGCTTGATGATGTGTCCGCTGTGACGAGACGAGTGCTGAGGTGGAGCTGGGATTTTGCCATCACTCCGCTTTGCTGACCATGGGGTCTTTTATTAACTTTGCATGTACATCCTGCTGGACTGCGAAGGAACGCCGTTGTTAACATTGCGTCTACTGTAACGAGACGAATGCTAAGGCGGAGTTGGGATTTTGCCATCGCTCCGCTTGATGGTGTAACATCTTTATGCTGCTGGAATGAGGAGGCACACCGTTGTTGGTCTCCAGGCTGCAGATGTGGCCGTTGAGATTTCGGACTAGGAACTTTGCCATGGTTCCGTTTCGTTGCGATTCTGAGGTCGGTTGTTGACGTCATGTCTGCATCTAGTTGGAGTGAGGAGAAACACAGTTGATGATTTCTAAGTTGTCGATGTTGACGTCGAGACCCTAAAGCTAGGGATTTTCCTTTACTTCATTTGTTGGTATTGTGTCTGCAATATTGCGACAGATGTCGAGATTGTCTCTAGGTTATCTATGAACCGTCGAGATTTGGCTTCGCTTTCTGGTGGAGCCTGTTGGGAAGGTAAGGTTCCCTCTTTGTTTGTGCCCCTGGATTGTATACAGGGATCGATGTGATCTCATCTGTAGGGCAAAAAGTTTCATTCTTTCATCATTTTTTTATTCTTTCCGCGATGCTCTATCATTTCAGCTCTTATATCGCGAAGGTCGCGATTGCCCAATCATTTCGGCTATTTTTCGCGGTGCCCAATCATTTCGGCTATTTGTTTTATTTTTACTCGCTGCTTTTTATTGCGAGTTGCCCAATCATTTCGGCTATTTTGCATGCATATATTTTTTTTACTTGCTGATTTTTATTGCAAGTTGCCCCATCATTTCGGCTATTTCGTATGCACGTATGGCTCGCTTTTTTTTTATCGGGAGTGTGGAACTTGGAATCTGGTGCCAATCTCAGCACCAGCATCGCTACGACTGGAATATTGCCAGGAGCGAATCATCATTTGCCATGAAAGGACTTGGAATTTGATACCGGTTTAGGCATCAGTATCGCTACAACTGGGATATTGCCAGGAGCGAATCATCATTTTCCTCTGTCGATGTTGAACAAAGGTGGCTTAGCAAACAGGGTTAGGATCCTGTCGACTAAGGCTTTTGACTTCATGAGCCGTAAGGGTCTCACAAAGGTATTTCTCCCTACGAGTCGTGAGGATCTCGCAGGTGCGTTTTCTCCTTAGGAATCGTGAGGACTCCTAAGTGTATGTTCCCCTGTAAGTCGTAAGGATCTTACAAAAGGGTTTTCTCCTTATAAGTCGAGAGGACTTATAAGGGTTGTTCACCGTATGTACATATCCCCAGTCACGGGTGGGACTTGGTTAGGGAAATGTTTATTTGCGTCCGTGGATTGTATACAAGGGTCAGTATGAGCCGCTTGTAGGGCAAAAAGGTTGTGGGGGTTGCTTAAGAACAGGTTCAGGTCTCTGTAACTTAAGACTTTCAAATCTTATGAGCCGTGAGGGTCCCATAAGAGAGTTCTCCTTACGAGTCGTGAGGATCTCGCAAGTGTAATTTCTCCTTAGGAATCATGAGTATCCCTAAGTGTGTTTCTCCCTTGTGAGTCGTAAGGATCTCACGCGGGTGGTTTCTCCTTACAAGGTCGAGAGGACCCTATAAGTGTCTTTTAACGAGGTTGCGCCCTTTCGGGTTTTCACAAACACTCGCCGGTAGCCCTGCTGTTTTTACTCACGGAGCCCTTTCGGGTTTTCATCCGTGCCCACTTTGCTTATGGACATACCGTTCTTTTTATTTTTTATTTTTTTATTTTTTATTCTTTTTTTTTAACGAGGTCGCGCCCTTTCGGGTTTTCACGAACACTCGCCGGTAGCCCTGCTGTTTTTACTCACGGAGCCTTTTTGGGTTTTCATCCGTGCCCATTTTGCTTGTGGACGTACCGTTTTTTTTACCACATCAGCCTGAAGATGCTGCGGGTTGGGAGTAGTTTAACGACGTTTCGGTCATTTGCAAGTTTTAGGACATTGCGGTCCATTGTTAGTTTAAGGACGTTTCGGTCCACCGTCGTCGTATTTGAGGCGCGTCTCTAGTTTACTGACTTTTCGGTCTATGGGGCTTTCCCTATGAATGAGCATGATGCCCCTGGCATATCCATCCTTTTCTGAGCATGTTGTTGTGGCGGGTTTACTTTCCACTTTTCGGGCAGCGCGAACTTGCCCTGTTGGTATTGGTCTTCAACCCAGTTTTTGAAGACGTAGCAATTTTCGAGTGGGTGACCCATTACTCTGTGGTAGGGACAATAGTTAGGATTGTTAACGTCACCTGGTTGCAATGGACGTTTTGGATCTGGCAGTGTGATGAGCCTGCTGCGCACTGCTAGCTCGAACAATCTCTTTGTTTTATCTTTGGGAAACGAGTAAGGACGTTTCAACTTCTCATTGAGGTATCGCGGCTTGTTGTTTTGACGACAAAACGGCCTCGGGTTACTCGGCTGTTGTTGAGTGTTGGAAACAAAGGCCGTTTTTTCCTTTTCCTTTCTCATTTCGTTTGCTCCGTCGTTTGCGGGTCCGAGATTCTTTCCGGGTAGCGTGAGATTGTACGGCTGAACGTTCTCGCAACTCTCCAATTCTTTTGTTTTAGAAATGAATTCCTTGAAGAGAGGGTTGAGGGCGGCTTCTTCGTCAGAATCGCTTCCAAAGGTGAGAACTCGTGATCCTCCGGGCTCGTCCCTATGACAATTGCCGCCAACTCTTTTATGCTCATCTGTCGTATTTTTTCGCTGTCTACGAGCTTCCCGTTTTATTCTATTGACGTGTTGTCTATGAGCGATATATCCTTGCCACCAACATTTAAAGGAGTTGCAGTCTTCAGTAGGATGTGCGATCCTCTGATGATATAAGCAGAAGTTAGGGTGTACGTCCGTTTTATCAAAATGTATACCACCCGGAGAATTTTCTCTGAAAGAGGGCGGCCTCATCCCCATTGATATGGCTTTGGCGAATCGTTTCCTTGTCTTAATCCTGCTTTCATTTGCGGCGGATGTATTTTGATATGGTGGGAGTGTCTCGACCCTTTTGTCCAGTCGCCGGCGTTTGGCTTTCTCGAATATGGCCATCTCGCGCTCTCGATCAGCTTTGCTTTTAAGACGGGCTTCGTTCAGGAAGGCATCGATCATCTCGTCTGACGGCCACAGAAGTTCTGGTTCAGGACCCGCCCCTGGTTTCTCGGTGCACGGAGCCTCTTTATCATCTATCAATGAGTGAGAGATCACATGACAACTTGCTACGTAGTCCTCAGATTCATCTGATGAGTCTTCTCCATCATTTTCGTCCTCGAGGACGTGGCTGAGGAACTCTTGGAGCGTGATTGGAATCCACGCCTTCTGGTTATACTCTTCCAGCGCGTCAATCTTTTTCTGCAAATCCGTGCACTTGTCGCCAGGCTTCACGAGCTTCTTGGATTTCTCCTTGTTTTTCTTTGAAGATTTTGACGGCTGGGTGTGAGTGCTGGGGCCTTCACCATCGATCTTTGGAGTTGGCCGCGGCTTCAGCATCCCTTCGACGATCTGGGGTTCTAGCGAGTTCTTCCACCCGATCGCCGAGTATGTCTGGAGATCATTCAGCATCTTTTTGGTTTTGGCTGCCAGCACGACCTCCCACGAAGCTTCTTCAACAAAAGAACAGGTTGTCCCCGGTGTGTTCGTCTTCTTTGGAGTGTGCGGTTGTGGTGGGTTTATTTTCCACTTCTCGGACAACGCAAACTTGCCTTGTAAATACTGATCCTCGATCCATCCTTTAAAGACGAAGCAATCCTCGATCGGGTGACTTACCGTTTGGTGGTAAGGACAATAATTGGGATCGTCGACATCGCCTGGCTGCAACGGACGCTTTGGACTTGGCAGATTGATGAGTCTGTTATGCACTGCCAGCTCGAACAGTCTTCTCGTTTTATCCTGAGGAAATGAGTAAGGACGTCCTAGTCTCTCCTCGAGGGATGGGCGCGGACGCATATTGTTTTGACAGACAATCGGCTTTAATTTGCTCGGCCGTTGCTGAGTATTGGCAACGAAGGTTGCCTTCCCTTTCCCCTTTTCATTCCAAGGCTCTGTCTTTGAAGAAGAAGGCTTATGGCTCATCTGGTCCATTTGGGCCAGCTTGTCAATCAAGGCCTGGAAGGTGGTCGGCTTGAAGAATATCATGAATTTGGAGATAGTTGCTTGAGGGTCGAGAGTACCCACGAACATGCCTACGGCAGGAGCTTCTTCTATGCGTTGTTCGCATCTCGACCATAGGTTCCGCCACCGGATTGCATATTGCACCCACGTCTCTCCCGGCCTTATTCTGGCATTTATTAGTGCTGTTATCGGAGTGCGTCCACTAGCACTCGCGAATCTCTGTGTAAACAGCAGCTCCATCTCTGTAAATGTTTTGACAGAGTTGTTGGGAAGCTCCGAGTACCATTCAAAGGCCGTTTCTGCTAAGCTGCCGACGAATTGGCGAAGCAACAGTTTGTCGTCGCCTCCAGTGTTGTCGCATAAGGCCCTGAATTGAGCGATATGCTGATGGGGATTCCCTGTCCCTTTATATACGTGAAACTTAGGGATCGTTTATCCCGGCGGGTAACTGATTTGGTCATACCAGCTCGGATAGGGCCGTCCGGTTCTAACAATTTGCTCAGCCGCTTCACTTGTTTGATGAGCTCGTATTTGCTGAGCTATATATTCCTCCAGGGCAGCTTTGGAAATTGTCTCCTCCTAGGCTGTTGACAGAGCCGGTGGAGGATTCGATGTCTCTCCTTTGTCATCTTCAAAGACAATCGGAGGATCTTCAGCAGGAGGATCTTGCTGGATCATCATCCCTACCATATCTTGAAAGAGAAGCGTCATTTGTTTTATGTTAGCCGCTTGCTCTGCGGCTTCTTTGTCCTTCTTTTCGAGGACTCTGCGTAGGTAGACAGCGTCAGTTTCTTGTTCATGACGCTGCTCTGATGATGCCTCCGAGCTTTCTTTTGGCCCGGTAAGTGCGGCCATTGCAGTCATCATCTCCTGAAGCTTCTGTTGCTGCTCCTGGGCTTTCGTCACGGATCGGGTGAACGGTCGGTGACCCGTCGAAGCACGGCTATCCTCTTTCCCGGATGCCATATAGACAGTATGCATCACTATGCCCCTAGACTTGGGGTGTTTGTGCTCAGCGCGTTTACGGCTCGCTATGTTCACAGGAGCTTTCTGCGGCCTCCCTTTCTTTTGAGTGGTTGAAGTTGAGGGGGCCGTTGTAGTGGGCACCCAAATAGCCGTTGCTTTTTGCGGCTTGACGGAGTAATCCTTCTCCCGCCGAACCTTCATCTTTTTCTGTCGGCGGAGATAGTTTTCATCAATCACCGACTCTTGGACCCGTCGCCAGACCTTATAAATCTTGGAGGATAGCCGTTGAGAGGGCTGCTCCAGCTTTGCATCTATAATACCCCCCGCAGGTGGAGGAGATCTTTTTAGCATGGCAGTCGGAGAGTTCTTGCGTACCCCCCTTAGCGGTTCAAAGCTGTTCCCAGTTGGAACAGCGGCATTGATTTCCACCATCGGAGCTGGCGGAGTTATCCCAGAGGGGGAGTTGCCCCCAGCCTTCCTTACCCGGCGCCAGTGACGACGGCGAGCATGTCGAGCGGACGGCGTTGGTTCAACAATGGGGATGGCTTTGTCTTGCCCCCTGTCCATTTGAAGCGCTGCTGGTGTCAGTCTCTCAAAGACTGACGTCTTTTGAGTAGCGGTATCCAATCTGTCAAAGACAGACCTTCGAGCAGGAACGGGAGCCGGAATAGTCAGTCTTGTGAAGACCGACCCATTGGCAGGAGAAGCCGCCTTGACGACTTCAGAAGCAGGGATGGCTATCCTCTTCGGAACAACCTTTTCTGGTATTGCAGGCTTCTTCATGGGCCCACATGAGTTTTGGCCCAATTTGCTGAAAGCTGAGGCATTGGGCTTGGACGACCCATTGAGAGGGGCCGCGACAGTAGCAAGCCGATCAAAGACCGACTCCTTTGGGGCTTCTTGCAACGTGATTGGGGCATTGAAGCTCATCGATGGGAGCATGGTCTCGAAGAATAATCCAGCGGTGGCCTGAGTTACCTGTTCCACCGGCATAGCGAAGATGGAGGCCGCTTGGGGCCCATAAGTCACTCCTCCAGCAAGGACGGAGCGAGAGTTGCAGTTGCAGGTAGTGCAGTTTGAAACCATTGATCTTCTATTTTCTGCACGGAGCAAGACACCAAATCTTAGTACCTCGAATCCACAGGCAACCACTGCAAACCGCGATTCGTTCGCGAACACGACACACGAAGTGTGGAGTGGAAAGAGGAAGAGGTCCCACCGGGCGTGCCAGAATCTGTTCCCCTCCGAAAGACGGCGCGACATGACATCTTGCCTGAGATTCGGGGCAGATGCTGTTGGAGATAGTGCCCTCAGAGTCAATTATTGGATCACAGGCACGTGATTGCAATGATTGAGGGAGGACCTATCCCAGTAGGACAGTCTTACTCGAGATGATAGTATGCTATCTGGTTTATCTTTATCATCGTGTACTGCTTTAGGTGACCTGAAATGTCGCTATTACACGTTGATAGAGCCCCTAGGATTCTTGCTTGACGACCAGCAGTATGATGGCGATCATATACGTGGGAGCTGGTAGTCTATAAGCACATCCTTAAAAGGTCCCTAGTCGTGGGAGTTTCGAGACTGGGCATCGATACTCCATTAGTAGACTAGTGTATACAGTCGAGACCCCGACGAGGGGCGGTGGCCGGTCTCACAAGCCACTGGTGTCAGTTGGTTCACCTAAGATGTATACAGGTGCTCATTGGGTTATGAGTACACCGGACAGGACTCGCCGGGAACCTGCTAGTTGGGCTTATACCTGACGTCAGATAGCAGTTCCCAGGTGACATGTGTACAGGTTAGTTCATCGACCTGAGGATCGTCATTTGTCTCGTGTGAGTTCCCACTGTGCTTTGATTACTACCCTACCACGGCTCAAAGGAGTCGTGCAAACAGGTTTTAGTTGGGCACAGTCCCGAGCCACATGGAGGCAGTGAGCGGATCTTCAGGGGTTCGTCTCTCCCGGTATTGGGGGTGAGGTCGCGCTGTGTCTAGGAGAGCCGTTACGCAAAGCCCTCGGCCGAGGCAGGAGATTTACTGGTAGGTATTCCAGTAGTATCTCAGGGCGTTCTGGGCTACACTCCGACACGACTTGTACCGCTTTTGGGGGTCTGACTTTCACCAACCCCCTAGGCCCGCCATGCGATACTCATAGACGAACGGACCGGACTGTACGGATATTGTCACTGACAGGCTCAGTTGGGTGTCGGGGTGAGCTTCCTCATCGACGTCCCTTTTGGTCAATAGCTGGTGACCCGTCATGTATTGGCTTATACCTCTGACGTGCCAGTGGTTAAATCCACAGCCATAGTATTGACGAGTCTTTAGAGTCCACCACACTTTCAGTTACTCAGCTTTCGGGCGAAACGCTGTAGAGGCCGTATGGAGATATGGCAGGGTCCGATCAGATACGTGCGGTATTGCACGGATCAGGATCGGACAGTTTTGTACTAGTGGCCGTATAGTTATATGGCAGGGTTCGATCAGATACGTGCGGTATTGCACGGATCAGGATCGAACGGATTTTACTAGCCGGCTTTGGTTTAAGCCGGTACTAGTTTAGTACAGTGTAGATTTTGTCTCATTGCATTTGTATCCGGTCGGAATACAGATGCAGGTGTGTATGCACAGTATCGGGGTTTTCCTGTAATTTATTACGGGACTAGTTTTCTGGAGTTGCCAGTTTGCATTCCGTTCCGGCCGGTTTTCCTTTGTTCTTTCCCGGCCGGACTTTACCGATGGAGGGGGTTATTTGCAGTTTTGCAAATAACTCTTTGTGGAGGGTTTTCTTGCATAAAGATCTATTATGATAGCTTTCTTTTCTTGCACCTTGACTTTCTTTAATTGTGATTTGGAAAGGTTATGGGCTTGATGTGAGTTGAAGCATGCTTGCATGTTTCTTTGTCTAGGTTGTGGTCACCTTTTCTTTGTTCCTACCATCACCTACCTCTTGCTATCATATTATGCTTGCTCCACCATTTTCTAAAGAGGAGGGTTTTCATTTTAGAAAAGAGAGAAGAAAAAGAGAGAAGAAGGAGAGAGCTTCATCTTCATCTTTGAGAGAGTATATCATTCCTCATCTCATTCCATTGTTAGAAAATTGAAAGCACCAATTTTCTATACACCATTCCTCCATCCATGGCAACCAATACCCCAAAATGAGACAAGCATTTTCTATACTACATTCTACAGCATATCTTGAGCATGTCGAGTTGCCGGCTTCATGCTCGAGTTGTCTCGGTATTGAGGCGGGAGCCCGTAAAAGACGCAGGCGATGTGGTGCCCTTTCCGGCGAGGAGGCGACGATATGGAGACTACACTTTCCGCGGGAGATCGGGGCGATGATGAGAAGACCGGAGGACTCGGATCTCGTGGTATACTTCTTTTCCCATCTCTTGTTAGCTAGCGTAGGTTAATGGTTAACGATCCGGGTTTTCTTTGTCCGCGGTAGCGCCGGTTTCCGAGTAAGGAAAATTTTTGATTCCGCATTTTTGGCCTCGAGTAAGAGACCGGGGCGCTGCCGTGGCGCAACATGGTATCAGAGCCACGCCATTAACCTTATCTAGCTTGTTCTAATGCGTTTTACTTATCCGATCGACCAAAATCTCAAAAACCGTATTTTAGTGCACATCAGTTTCTGTCGAATTTTTTTTGAGTCCAAAAATTTTTCAGGTTGTCTCAGAATGATGTGCAGGGAGTTCTAAGACTACTGAGAAAATTTGGTAAAGTGATCGTACATTTCGACCGCGGAAGCGCGGCCTTAGCCCCCCTTTGGCCGCTCTTCCGCCGCATAAATGAGCCTTCACTTCACCATTTTCTTTCAGTGGGCTTTTGGGCTTATTTTAAGGGTTTTGGGATATTAATATTGGGCCCAAGTTTTCTGTGAGTGCTACAGTTTTGATTGGGGCCCACTGGTTAAGGTTTGATCAATCGGAAAATTTTAAACACATTATTTCACAGTATTTACATTATATCTGCGACCGTGAATGTCACTCGATCGGTAAATCCGGTCTGACTGCTATAGCCCGGTTAGACGGATTTGCGAACGTGATTTTCACGTTGATGTTCTATGTTTATGCTGTGATGTTGCGGATCGGTCGTGGGGGATAGCCTGGATGCAATGCTAGTACAGTTTTGGTGTATTATGTACATTTGATATTGCGGGGCGAGCGTCCGACATGTGGACTGCCGTCACTGCCTGTTTGTATTATTCTTTTGGGGCACGACCTGGTTGCGGTCGATGTACCCGGTGTATGTATATTTTACTTTCTGTACTAGGTTTGCCCCGCGGTGGGGTGCACGGATAGCCGGGTTCTGGAGGGCAACGGGCCCGCATCTCAGGGCATTGAGACGGAGGGGGCTTCAGTCCAGGATTGGCGGGCTATTCGCCGCACTCGTAGGGGGTACAGGTTGACCCAGGAGGGGTGCCCAAGTTACCGGATTCCGTGAAGTGCTGGGTGGTCCATTCACGGTGCTGAAGGGGGCTGCCTCGCTTCAGGTTTTGGCGGGTGACTTGCCGCGCCCGTAGGGGTCTAGGTTTTCATTGCACAGGCTATCCACACGACCAGGGGAACGTCGGGTTTCAGCAGCGGCTCTGTGAAACCCGGGGTTTCCAGATATCTGTATTGTTCTGTGATGCTGTACATTTCTGTGATGTTGCATTTTATTCACGCCTTGAGCGAAATACTATATATTGGTATATATATTAGTAGATGTTGTATATGTTTTACATCCGCGCTAGTCCAGTCCCCGCTCTGCCGTTAGTTATCTAACCTAACGGGTGATGACGGGACCCAGTGGCGAATGCGAATGGCATATACGTACGTCAGTATATTTTCGTTCTTTGTGGTGTGATCAATTGATGGGACTGCATTGATTCGGATCAATGCAAGTTTAAACAAACCAATTCTGATGTTGTTGGAACAATTTTTCAAAAAAAGCTGTTATTGCAAGGACGTTCACTTTTGTTTTGCATCGTGGTATTCATTTGGAATATCCTGCTCCTCAGTCGACGAGGCAAGGGCCGAGATCCCTTCACCGGGAGTGACCCCTTGGACAGAAGTTTGCGTCAGGGCATTAACTTCACTATAGCCGATTACTTTTGCTTTGCATCGTGGTATTCAGTTGGAATATCCTGCACCTCATTCTACGGGGAAAGAGCCGAGATCCCTTCACCGGGAGTGACCTCTTTAGTAAAGGTTTTCGTCACTATATTTTATAAAAGGCTATGCAGTTCCTTCAACAATATCAAGTTCATTACGTTAAAGGTTTTTCGCCAAAAACCATTCGTAGCCCTCCGTCATTTCTTATGGGTATTATTTAGTATTCGTGCTGCGTTTGTTGACTCCGTCAAGGCGTAGTGTACGGTAGCTAAGTGGTGCTTGTTTGTTGCATAAGTGGGATTGGTTAGGACAGTCGTGCGGCCTTGTTGACTCCGTCAAGGGCACGTACGGGTGGGTTTAATGCAATCCAGATAATGACGGGTTGAACTTGACTAGGACTCTTTGATTTGTTGACTCCGTCAAGGTCACTTGAGTCCTAGGGGTAAAAATCACATCGGGAGTTTCAAAAGAACTGAAACTTGCCAGGCTTGCGCATACCTTCTGGAGTGTGGTGACGTGAGTGGATTCCGTCACGTTATCATGCGATGATAGTTGGATCCCGATTCCCACTGATGAGTTGGTTTACTCCTCGGGTGACCCCGACTAATTCTTCTTTCAGGTTTGGAGGAGAATTTGAGGTACAGTGGGAGGTTTCCAAATTAGACAAAGTGATAACCATTCTGATCTAGGTTAGAGTGCACGCTGAGTGTTTCTTTTCTCTCTCTGGCAGCGACCATTGACCCGACCCTGGACTATGACTCAGTGACTAAGTTGACCGAACCTTCTTAACACTGGCTTTTTGGATTGTCAGAGTTGCAGACCTCATTGCCACTCCTACTTTTACCCTTTTCTCCAGGACACCCCGTATTACTACGAACGTCCACTTCCATTGGACAAAACCATCGTATGGTTAGATACGAACTCGAAGGACTTCGAGGATGGTTTCTGGTTCTGGAGAAAACGGATAGGATTATTCAGTTGTCTTTTCTTTTCACCTTCTCTCAGGTTGCGAGTATTCCTTGGTTTAGGAGTAGTACACCTATTACGCAAATTGGATAGTCTTCTTCCAAACCTTAGGCTGGTGCCGACCGGTAGGGAATGAAGGAAACCAATTAGCATAACGATGGTGTACAGAAGGTATTAAGTTTAGACAAAGCAAGGGATTAGTAAGAGGGCAAAGTAAATTGCGACTGATATTCACGACCAAACCAAGTATTTCTTCGCCAATCCTAAATCACCTTTGTATTTCTCCAGGACACTCCGTATCATTACGAAGATCCCATTTTATTGGATACTCCATCGTATGGTTATATACGAACTCGAAAGGAACTAGTTCCAGTTCGGGGATGGATTCTGGTTCAGGAGAAATAGGAATAAAGTACATTCAGGTGTCTTTATCTTCACCTTCTCTCGCGTTGCGAGTGCTCCTAGGATTAGGACAGTACACCCTTTATGCTTTTTGGATAGTCTTCTTCCAAACCATAGGCTGGTGCCGAACGGTAGGGAAGGAAGAAAACCATTTGGCTTAAAAGGGTGTACAGAAGGTAATGACTAAAGACATATAAAGGGATTTGGAAAGGTGGCAAAGAATTATACGGTTACAGTTGTGAATCTGGATAATGGAAGAGGCATTACTAGGAATACCAGAATTCCCCACAGAAACATTTCAATGTTTCAGTTTCACTGTGTAATGTTAAAAGAAAAACTGATTTCCCGATTAGACACTTACTCCAGGGTATGTATTTACCAGGTATGATTCTCACATCTGTATGGTTTTACAGATGAGGAGTGGGAGTAAGTTATTGGGAATTGGGTGATCATCCTCATTATATCGGGATTCGTTGTAATCGGTGATATTTGAGGAAGTCACCTGGGTTGTTTGCCGGTCGGCAAATATTTGGTTATGAATATCCGCTATTGTGCACCAATTTCAAATTGATATATCTGTACGTCTATTTTCATAGAGTGAGATATACCTTTTGATATTATGTCGATGACATTTACCTATATCAGTGGATGGTTAGGTAAGGAGCATTAAACAGCGGTGTAATTCTTCTTAACCATAAGTACAGTTTTCAACCTACGACACACAGTGAAAGAGTTGTTAGACTCAGCGGACTTATACAGAGTATTGTATGTTGTCCAGTGTCCATCAGGACAGAGGGGTTGGTCCTCGTACTATATTCGGTTTACTTATGACTTCTCTAGATTTTAGACAGCTGTTTCGTGGAAACACAGGGTCTAAGTTTTGAGGAGTTATAGGTATTTGAATAGAGTAGAGAACCAGCTGTAGCAAGTATCGGGATTCTTCAAAGAGATCGAAGATTTAGATACTTGTGTATGGTATTCAGTTGATAGTAATAAGAACTTGCTTCTCTTTCAGGTTACTCATAATTGGAAGCATTCCTAAGTTGAGTAACGCTGATCGGCCTCCTTCCATTTAGTTGACATGCACTGGAGACAGCTGCATGATTTGAATCTGGTTCAATTAAATCAGTGCCTCTGGTTCTATATTGGATATAGAACAGTTCATATCTTAACCATGTTAAGGTACGGGGAGTTGTCCGGCTTATGCTTAAAACCAGACTCCGGATAACTCAAGGCACGTTTCTGTAATGGCTGTTTGTGGGTTGACCCAGGCTATGACGAGGGTTGACTTTCTACCATCTGGCAGATCAATAGAAATATTGTTCTAGACTCGCCACAGTTTTATTAAAAAATGGATTTTTTCAGAAAAAGTAGTGGGAGTATGGTAGAACTGGAAGTGATTCCAGAACCACAAACGATTACTGAAGATTTGATTAGGAACCTAAAGATTCAATCTGATTTGACATTCCATTGGCCACTCCGCAGATAAGGTGGGTAACTTCAGGCACCCGAGAGGTACTCCGGTAGCCTCAAGGACGGTGACAGGGAAGTTCTTGTTTACCCACACTTGCCATTGTTGTTGTTCCAGGCTGCGAGACCCGGCAGGAGGATGAGTATAGCGTCGTTCTAAACTAGCTTTAGAAGTGCACGTCTATATGACTCTGGCAGAGGGTTGTCGTAGTCAGTGGGAGCAGCGGAAGCATTGGTGGACATCATGCTTATGTCTATTTTATAGACTAAAGCAGATATAGCGGAGTTAGATCATCTGTTTCTGATGTGACAGTCATGGGTTTGACGTCGTCAGAATAGGGGATGGATCTGTTGAGAAGGTAGTAGGAAGTGATATTCCTATACTACGATCGGTTATACTTAGGTCGTCACACAGTGGTTTCTCCACAAGGGACTTGGATATTATATCAGATATACTGGTTACTAGATCTATGGTTTTAGATCTAGATTTGGGTGGTTTCCCAATCTGGGTACCTTGACAGCATTCTATGAGTATTTAGAATGGTCGACTCCTGACACGGTAGTGCACCTGCAGTTGATGGAGTCACCCTCTCTAAAGGTGTCTTATAGACTAAAAAGGAGAGGGATACTCATGATTAGCAGATCACTTGCTTAGGCAATTGAGTCAATCATGAGATGTCAAGTACCGCACCAGATGTTGTTCTTGCACTAGATGCAATAAGTTGATATTGATCCAATCCTGGAAAAACAGTCGGAAGCAGTTTTAGAACATAAGTGAAGGTTCTAGGGATATGATAACGGCAGCCTCCTTTAGGAGACAGTTATCATTCCAGGCTTCCAAGGTGACATGGACGACAAGGAGGTTGTCAGAGTTATAGTTTTCCTTCTGAGGAGGGGCAGTATTTTGGACAGGTGGTCCAAGGCAATACTGAGGGAGGCTTGGCGCAGGATACTGATTAAGTTCGGTTGGTGATACAGTCTAAGAAGTTTGGATTTGGAGTTCATTTATGAGCTAGGTCCCATCAGACATCCAGACATTCTAAGACAGGTATTGCTCATTTCGGGAGATGGCTTTCTCCGCGAACTTGAGATATAGAGAGACATAGAAAGAAACATCACAGCGGATCCACTCACTGAGGCTATTCCTCGAACGCAATTGTTTCGCAAACGAGCTTTGTGAGACTGACCAGTAGAGGAGTTGGGTGTTCGGTATCACACGGGCTGTGAGTATGCGACATCGCAATAATTAGCCTTGAGTGCAAGTGGGAGATTGTTGGAGATAGTGCCCTCAGAGTCAATTATTGGATCACAGGCACGTGATTGCAATGATTGAGGGAGGACCTATCCCAGTAGGACAGTCTTACTCGAGATGATAGTATGCTATCTGGTTTATCTTTATCATCGTGTACTGCTTTAGGTGACCTGAAATGTCGCTATTACACGTTGATAGAGCCCCTAGGATTCTTGCTTGACGACCAGCAGTATGATGGCGATCATATACGTGGGAGCTGGTAGTCTATAAGCACATCCTTAAAAGGTCCCTAGTCGTGGGAGTTTCGAGACTGGGCATCGATACTCCATTAGTAGACTAGTGTATACAGTCGAGACCCCGACGAGGGGCGGTGGCCGGTCTCACAAGCCACTGGTGTCAGTTGGTTCACCTAAGATGTATACAGGTGCTCATTGGGTTATGAGTACACCGGACAGGACTCGCCGGGAACCTGCTAGTTGGGCTTATACCTGACGTCAGATAGCAGTTCCCAGGTGACATGTGTACAGGTTAGTTCATCGACCTGAGGATCGTCATTTGTCTCGTGTGAGTTCCCACTGTGCTTTGATTACTACCCTACCACGGCTCAAAAGAGTCGTGCAAACAGGTTTTAGTTGGGCACAGTCCCGAGCCACATGGAGGCAGTGAGCGGATCTTCAGGGGTTCGTCTCTCCCGGTATTGGGGGTGAGGTCGCGCTGTGTCTAGGAGAGCCGTTACGCAAAGCCCTCGGCCGAGGCAGGAGATTTACTGGTAGGTATTCCAGTAGTATCTCAGGGCGTTCTGGGCTACACTCCGACACGACTTGTACCGCTTTTGGGGGTCTGACTTTCACCAACCCCCTAGGCCCGCCATGCGATACTCATAGACGAACGGACCGGACTGTACGGATATTGTCACTGACAGGCTCAGTTGGGTGTCGGGGTGAGCTTCCTCATCGACGTCCCTTTTGGTCAATAGCTGGTGACCCGTCATGTATTGGCTTATACCTCTGACGTGCCAGTGGTTAAATCCACAGCCATAGTATTGACGAGTCTTTAGAGTCCACCACACTTTCAGTTACTCAGCTTTCGGGCGAAACGCTGTAGAGGCCGTATGGAGATATGGCAGGGTCCGATCAGATACGTGCGGTATTGCACGGATCAGGATCGGACAGTTTTGTACTAGTGGCCGTATAGTTATATGGCAGGGTTCGATCAGATACGTGCGGTATTGCACGGATCAGGATCGAACGGATTTTACTAGCCGGCTTTGGTTTAAGCCGGTACTAGTTTAGTACAGTGTAGATTTTGTCTCATTGCATTTGTATCCGGTCGGAATACAGATGCAGGTGTGTATGCACAGTATCGGGGTTTTCCTGTAATTTATTACGGGACCAGTTTTCTGGAGTTGCCAGTTTGCATTCCGTTCCGGCCGGTTTTCCTTTGTTCTTTCCCGGCCGGACTTTACCGATGGAGGGGGTTATTTGCAGTTTTGCAAATAACTCTTTGTGGAGGGTTTTCTTGCATAAAGATCTATTATGATAGCTTTCTTTTCTTGCACCTTGAATTTCTTTAATTGTGATTTGGAAAGGTTATGGGCTTGATGTGAGTTGAAGCATGCTTGCATGTTTCTTTGTCTAGGTTGTGGTCACCTTTTCTTTGTTCCTACCATCACCTACCTCTTGCTATCATATTATGCTTGCTCCACCATTTTCTAAAGAGGAGGGTTTTCATTTTAGAAAAGAGAGAAGAAAAAGAGAGAAGAAGGAGAGAGCTTCATCTTCATCTTTGAGAGAGTATATCATTCCTCATCTCATTCCATTGTTAGAAAATTGAAAGCACCAATTTTCTATACACCATTCCTCCATCCATGGCAACCAATACCCCAAAATGAGACAAGCATTTTCTATACTACATTCTACAGCATATCTTGAGCATGTCGAGTTGCCGGCTTCATGCTCGAGTTGTCTCGGTATTGAGGCGGGAGCCCGTAAAAGACGCAGGCGATGTGGTGCCCTTTCCGGCGAGGAGGCGACGATATGGAGACTACACTTTCCGCGGGAGATCGGGGCGATGATGAGAAGACCGGAGGACTCGGATCTCGTGGTATACTTCTTTTCCCATCTCTTGTTAGCTAGCGTAGGTTAATGGTTAACGATCCGGGTTTTCTTTGTCCGCGGTAGCGCCGGTTTCCGAGTAAGGAAAATTTTTGATTCCGCATTTTTGGCCTCGAGTAAGAGACCGGGGCGCTGCCGTGGCGCAACAGATGCTAATTGGTGCTATCCGTCTACCTCTCCGAAGATGCCAAGTTGATTTATGGCACCATGTATCGAAGGTTTAAACGGATGCGTCCGATGTAGCAGACTTCGTCAGATTCCCCCTCGCTTGAGGGTTTTTTGATTGTGGGGACGCTCTTCCCTGCAGGCGCAAGCCCCTGCAGTTAATTACGCTACCGCATTGCGGTAACAACTTTCTCCTTCTCCAGATGGTCACTTCATGTCGTGTGTGTTTGTTTTATTTGTGGTTGCCCGTGGATTGTATACGGAGACCAATTTATGTCGTCACCCGTAGGACGTGGATTAGTCCAAATCCGTGTTTTCTTAGATTTGGGTTTGGGGTTTTGGTTTGAGGATACGTTAGCCATATTTGAGGCTAAGATCAACTCAAACGTTTGTTAAGGATACGTTAGTCCAGTTTGAGACTAAGATCAACTTAACGGGATCGTTTAGATCCGAAAAAAGAGCGTTTGGGCTCTAATGTTCCAGTTTAGGGACATAGTGGTCCATTAAATTTATGGCCGTCAGGACCCATCACCTCTCTGACGACGTTGAAGGATTACAACGACAAATATCAGAGGAGTTCAGAGATGTACCCTTGAGCCAAAGTTGATTGGGGGATCTAGAGTCCAATTTGGGACTAAAGTCTGTTTGAAGGTTTAAGGATACGTTAGCCATATTTGAGGCTAAGATCAACTTAAACAGGATCGTTTAGATCCGACAAAAGAGCATTTGAGGCTCTATTGTTCCAGTTTAGGGACATGGTGGTCCAATACCAGTTTAGGGACATGGTGGTCCAATACCAGTTTAGGGACATGGTGGTCCATTGGTAGTTTAAGGATGCATAAGTCCATGGGTTTAAGGACCCCACAGTCCAAATGGGTGTGTTTAAGGACGCATTAGTCCGTTAGTTTAAGGACGCATAAGTCCGCGGGTTTAAGGACCCCACAGTCCGTATCTTGGTTTAGGGACGCATAAGTCCATGAGTTTAAGGACCCCACAGTCCGTGTTGATGTGTGGTTGTCGGGACCCGTTACCTCTCTGAAGACGTTGAAGGATTACAACGACAAATATCAGAGGAGTTCCGAGATGTACCCTTGAACCAATGAGTTGGTTGAAAGAGCAGATGTGCTCAGTTCAAGATGATTTGAGGACTTATGGCCAATTTGGGCTAAGTCCAATTGTGTTTGAAATATTGGCTCTCTGCTGGTCCATTGAAGGAGAGGCTTCGCCTCTAGAAACTTAGCCAGTTGGGCTAAAGCTAGTGTTAAACACTAAAGGTCAACATTGTTGAACACTGGGAATAAGATTAACAAGTTAGTGTTAAACACTAAAAGATAATCAATGTTAAACACTAGCAACAGGGCTTTCAAATTAGTGTTAAACACTAAAGCAAATCAGTGTTAAACACTGGTAATCAAAGATTTCAAATTAGTGTTAAACACTAAGCAAATCAGTGTTAAACACTTAAGACAAAGTCTTCAGATTAGTGTTAAACACTAAGGAGAGAGGGGTCACGTGTGGACACGTGAGAGCGCCCTGATTCCCTTTATTTTATTCTGCAGATCAGTGTTTAACTCTTTTAATTCTGGCGGCCATCACGTGTGGGCACGTGATGGAGGCCCCCGCTCTGGTCTGTTAGAATGCTCATTAGGGGTCACGTGGTGACACGTGAGGGCGCCCTAAATGTGGAGCCAGATCTCCTTTTGGTTTATCCTCAAATCTGCGAACAAGTGTTAAACACTTTTATTTTTATTTTAGAGCATCACGTGTTGGCACGTGATGGGGATCTGTGCGCCAATTGTTAAAGCATTTGCTGAGGAGTTACGTGATAACATGTGAGAGCGCCCAAAGCTTTCATTTCCTTTGCTTTTTCTTTCTGCGTTTTGGGAGTCACGTGGGAGCACGTGGGGTGATGCTTCAAAGTTCTTTGCAGTGGATCTTTTCAAGGGTCACGTGGGGCACGTGACCCTAGTTCTTTTCATGAACAGAGATCTTTTAAGAATTGAATTCTTTGTAGGGTTAAACCCTAATTATGATTTTGGAGGAATTAAATTCCTATCGTGAAAGAATTGAATTCTTATTTAGGATGAAACCCTGATTTCTTTTCAAAGAAATTAAATTCTCAGATATGTAAAAGAATTAAATTCTTGATTAGGGTTAAACCCTAGTTTTTAGGAGAATTAATTCTCAAAACTCAATTCCCCTTCTAAGTTTAGGATCTGCATGGCAGGATCTCGACCCGATGAGAATTAAATTCTCAAGTTATGGGGAGATGTGCTCTATGCAGATCTTCAACCAGAAGAAGAACTAAGTTCTTTTTGTATAAGAGTTAAACTCTTAGATTTTGAGAATTAAATTCTCTGTTTGAAGTTTATCTTTTCTCTTTTCTCACCTAGGGTTTTTCTTTTGCAGAGAATTAAACTCTCCTCTCTCTGTTTCTTCTCTCCAAGGTCGATCCCTTCTCTTCTCTACTTGGCTCCTATTTATAGGAGAAGGAAAAGAGTTAATTTGTTTAGCAAATCTCTCATTGGAAGATTTGATTTGATTGTTGAGAGATTTGATTTATATTTATCATTAATCTGGGCCTTTAGATCATTCAGTGAATTTTATTCACCGTGGATTTTAAATCCAAAAGATATTCTATTTGTTATCCTGGTGAGATTTTCGGGGAAATCTTTCCTTGTCCAAGGTTTTTCTATAAATTGGTGATTTTTAATCACCCTTGGATTTTTAATCCAACGGTTCCCCATGACCCTTTTCCATTTGGAAAGATTCAGAAACTTTTAGAATTTAATTCTATTAAATTATAATGCTTTTAAAGCCAGTCACGTGCTGGCACGTGACTTTTGGTCACGTGTGAGCACGTGACCCCCAATTGGGTTCCTTTCTCAGCCGCTTATTTATGTTTCAGTTTTAACCATCACGTGTCAACACGTGACCATTGGTCACGTGTAAGCACGTGACCATTGGTCACGTGTAAGCACGTGATACCTCGTTGAGGTATTTTCTGACTTTTAGAATTAAATTCTATTCATTATTTTAGAGGCTTTAAAAGCCCATCACGTGTCTGCACGTGACCCATGGTCACGTGTGAGCGCATGATGCCCCATTGGGGTCTTTTCTGAGTTTTTATTGTATCTTTTAACTCCTCCAGCGGGTTCTTAAAAGCCCATCACGTGTGGACACGTAATTCCTCATAACTTTTGATCCCGGATGAATTACGAGGCCCATAATATATCAAATCGAAGGGTTTTTCGAGCCGCTTTCGATACCATCAGAATTTATCTGTTTCTCATTTGGGAGTTTATCAAAAAAAAGCCCGGAAGATACTGGTTCCCATTTTCTTAAGCGTATCGCCGCCATTTGATACCTTGGGCTCTTTTGCGCAGAAATTTTTGGCGGGAACAATGGCATCACCAGAAATTCGTAATGACCATAGCGAGTTCTGAAATCTGTTTTATGAATATCAACTTTCTTGACCTTCACCTGATGATAACCTGAATGAATTTCCAATTTAGAGAAAACACAAGATCCACTTAGCTGATCGAATAAATCGTCGATGCATGGGAGTGGATACTTGTTCTTTATAATGACTTCGTTCAACGCTCTGTAATCGATGCACATTCTGTATGAACCTTCCTTCTTCTTTACAAGTAGTAAAGGTGATCTCCAACTTGAAGTGCTGGGACGAATCCATCCTTTCGCCAGTAATTCGTCCAACTGTGTTCGGACTTCCTTCAAACCTTCTGGACTTATTCGATAAGTGCTTTGATCACCGGTTGTGCTCCTAGTACTAAATCAATACTGAATTCAAGAGCTCGATCGGAAGGCAAACCTGATATATCGTCAGGAAACACGTCGTCGAACTCTCGAACCACATCTGGCCTTGATTCTTCCTCCGCTTGAGCTGCTGCAACTACTGCTTCCCTTGGCTTTACTTTGTATGTACTTGGCTCCAGAGTACGGTCTCCGCTTTTGAAATAGAAGACCAGATGGTCTGGAATCTCGAATACTACCCTCCTTTGACGACAGTCGATGGTAGCATAAAAAGTTCCAAGCCAATCCATACCTAGAACCACGTTGAAGTTCGGTATATCCAGCACTTTGATGTCAGCATAGAACTCTCTGCTGCAGACAACTACTGGACACAAGCTGTATCCCATTGTTGCCTTTAGAACGCCATTTTCTGAACTGACATTCCAGTTGGATACAAGCGGCGTGACTAGAATCGCATGGGTTCGAACGAACCGTTGCGATATAAAGCAATGAGATGCTCCAGTATCGAACAGTGCTAGTGCAGGTATTGAGGATACTAAGATTGTACCTAAGGTATGTGGGATATGTTTTAGGTATGGGGAAATGTATGTAGATAAGTAGCAAGACTGAAATAAAGGTTGAGAAGAAATGGTTACCAGTGATAACTTGGCCAGTGGTCTCAGCTTCTTCCACGGTCATCGTGAAAGCCTGGCGCCTTGGTACATTCCTCCTGGCCTGAGGAGCATTCTTCGTAACGTTCCTTTGAGCTTGATGGAACTGACGAGGAGGTGGTGCAGCTTGTGGTCCTCTAGATGGTGGAGTAGGTAGTGCCAGTCTTGGAGCAGGTGCTTGGATGGCTGGGCACTATGTGTAAGTGTTTGCTGGCCTGGGTGCAGCAATTGGATTTTGTCTATAAGGACAAGATCCAATATCATGAGCAACTGAGCCGCAGACTAAGCAAAGACGGTTGGCTCACCGGCAATCTTGCATCATATGTCCAGATCTCTTGCAGTAGGTACAAAAGGCTGGGCTGGGACGATGGTTCGGTACTCCCAGTCGCCTTGGCACAAAAGGTGGCCTGAACGAAGCTCCTCCTGTCATCTGGTTGACAGGGCATTTAACTCCTGCAGACTGATGTCTGCCCCTCGCCTTTATCACTGCCTCATAACTGCGGGCAGCCGTCAGAGCCTCCTCATGAGTCGGAAATTTCCCTGTGGCTAATACAGCCTGGATTTCCGTGTCCAAAACTTGTTGAAATCGATGGGCTCTGATCTCGTCCGTCGGTATCAAATGTGCCTCGAATCTGTTTAAAGGATTGTGTTAGCTGTATAGTAAGTGATATTTAAAAATTCAAATTATTTGAGACATATCTTACCGAATGAGTATGGTGAACTCAGCGTCATACTCATCTACCAACTTGATCCACATCGAACCTTGTTGCAGATGAATAAACCGCTGTTCCATGTCGAACCTAGCAATCTTAGGAAAGTACTTCGTGTCGAACCTATCGCGAAAAGTCTTCTATTCAATGGGCTGATCAAGACGGCTTTCTTCCGTCTTCCACCAGTTCCGTGCATTGTCCGTGAGCTGTAATTTTGCCACACGAACCCAAGCTATATCTGGCACTTGTGCCGCTGCCAGATCATCTTCTATACTTTGTGCCCATTCTTCAGCTTCTAGTGAGCTTCCCTTTCCGGAGAACTGTTTGGGATGCAAAGCTCTGAATTGTTTCACCCCAGGTGCTTCAGTCTCGTGACGGTTCAAGAGTTGTTGCTGTCCCTCCAAGAGACCGTGGATCGCCACAAGCAGAACCATTTGCTCGGTGGGTGGAGTAGAAACAGTAGGTATGATTGGTAGTAGTGGTGGAGTGTTGTTGAAGTTGGTGCTTGTGTTGTTTGGAGAATCCATAACCTTTGAAAGAAAGATTTAGGTTATGACAGATTCAAACTATATGAAATGATGAGATTCAAGAAGTATAAATTGTAAAGAATGTTTTAGTTGCTAATTCTTGTGTTTTTATATTGCTTAGGTTGTTCACGCAGAACAGAACTGCATGATAGAGTTTCATACAGCTCTGACTTGTATGGACCACCAACAAAACCTGTCACGCCCCGCTTCCTAGTATACGGGAAGAGGACGAGACGAGGCCGCTACGTATTTACTGTGAAGTAAATACGCTAAGCGTATCTAAGCAATATAAAAGTAAATTCACAAGAGACAAGATATAATAAAACAACAACTTTATTTATTCACATTCTTTCTCTACAATGCATGGAAACGTAAATACAACCGAAATAAAGCAATGCCTAAACAATGGCATAACAGAAAAGGAAAGGTACTGAAATAAAAGTGTACAATGAACTAAAGCTATGGGTCTTCAACGAAATGGTCCAAGTCTTCAATGCTGGGCTCGATCTCTGACGTGTCCAGATCACCTGACGACATTCAAAAAAGAAAGAAGAGAATGTCGTCAGCGAACAGATCGCTCGGTAAGTCCCAAAGATAAGGGAGAAATATAATAGATAGAATAAGAAGGTAGCTTTTAAATTTGTATTATATTGTTATAATGTGGTGTTGACGCTGTTGTTTGTAGCTTGGTACAGAAAGATGCCAGTGTATATGAGAGGAGTCTCTATATGCTAGAGACTAGGGCAAACGGAATGTACAAGGAACCGTTGGGCCACGGTACAACAACAACGGAATATAGATTATGTGTCTTAATCTTACTGTCTCGTGCCACTTCTAACACCTTCCATACCAATCTACCCCTTAAATCCCGAGATGTCTTGTTTGTATAGTTGTATTGTATTGTCTTGTATTGTAAACTGTATAGTTTGTATAATTGGTTGATTTACCAAAACCATGATATCAGTAAATGGATGTAACTGTAGAATTATGGATGTAACTGGAGAATCATGTAAATGGAAGTATATCCATGATTCAGTTCAGTCAATATAAATTGAATGGATTCATGTTGAATTGTAATATTGTAGATTGCAGATTGTAGATTGTAGATTGTACTTGAATCATATTCAAGTCAGTTTATTAATGAGACTCAGTCTGAGTCAGACAATTATAAAAGTAAATTGAAGTCCTGATGGTTTTGATGTTATCGGTAACCGCTGCACATGGGCGGCAGGATTTGTGTCTTTTTCAAAGACAATTACCGTATTGATAACACCGTTGTTAAGTTGTCTACCTTAGATAGGCAAGCACCAACTTCTCCGGCTCCCTGAGGCTCAAGTGATTGGTCCCGCTTAAACCTATGTTTACTAGGGTCCTTAAGATAATTTATAGAACTTGAGGAGGTTTTATGTAAAAATACTTTTGTATAATTTTCAAAATACTCCCCAAGTATTTAGTTATCGTATTTAGAGTTATCATGAATGTAGATTTTATAATTGTGATATTTCTAGTGAAAATATCCTAAATTCATAATAAAGGGTATTTATTTGTAATATTGACCTGTATGGAATTCATGGTATATTAATGTAAAGTGATTCTTGTGATTTTTGAAAAGAGTTGGAATATTTATATTATTTCAAAATAAATATTTTAATGTTACATATATACATAATTATATAAAAATAATTTTAATATATATTTTATATTTCTAAAAATTTCATTTTCATAAGATGTCGTATTTTGAATTTCTCGAGACCGAATGCTCCTTGCGGAGGTCTGCATCTCGCACTACTAAGCCCAGGGATGTGCGAGAATCCGCACCATCCCAGTCGGGTTCCCCAAAATAGGTTGTAGCGGCGCTTTGCAAAGATTTGTGTAAAATACTAATCTTTTAGAAAACGGTTTTAATAGTAATGGTATTTATTTGAAATGTTTCGTTTTCCCGTATTCTATATTCCCGAAAGGTATTGTGCTATGTTGCATATGAGTGTTCTGAGGAGGTAGGTCATTATCTCGTGATCTACTTAAAAGTATAGTAAGTTTGTGATGTTTAAATGTCGAAAATGAAACTATATGGTATTTTAATGAAAAAGTACGGTAAAATGGAAATAGCAATTTCTTTTGATATGGAACTTGTTCAATATGATTAGTTAATATTTAATAGTCAACATGTAATGGTTTAACAAGATTGTATTAAAGGAAAAGTGAGATTTTAGGAAGAACCGAATCGGAAATCGGATTTGTTCCGATTCCGTCGGGTTTTAGAATTTCGTATTTTCAGAAAGAGTAGAGAAGGGGGAAGGTGGGACTTACGGGTTTAACTTAAAGAGGAGAGGGAGAGGTAGTGGACGTAGTTTCCGGTGCGCCGTTTCGTCGCCGGAAACTCTTAGGGTTGTCGCCGGAAAATTCGCCGGAGCTTCGCCTCTTTGCTCACTTCAAATGCACACTAGGGTTCTAAGAAATTTCTTGAGAGTTTGCTCAGAATTTTGGGGTGAGGGGGTAGTGTTTAGGATTTGTATTTATAGGGTTAGGCTAGGGTTAGGATAGATGAAAGGTTTAATTGAAAAAAATGTAATAAAATATATTAAAATGTATTAAAAGTGGAGTAATTGGGGTTTTATGGATACTCTGTTACTGGTCTAAGTAATTAGAGTGTGCAGGTGTACAGGGAATCCAAAAAGGCACAGTTCACCTGTTGGTGACTCGCCGGAATCGGCAACTCCGGCCGGCGGCGGCGGCCCGAGTCGGTCAGTCCGCCGGCCGAGTTGGCCGATTCCGGTCGAGTCAGGCTGCCGGAATCGCCCTCGACGCTTGGTGATCCCTCTGGTATGGTTACTTTTTCTAGTGTAGTGAGGTTTTTGTGAGATATGTACGTGTAAACTGTTGGTATTCTAAAAATCCAAAATAAAATAATACTAAAAATTATGTGGGGTATGGGATTTGAACTATGGTGGTTTGGTTCAGCAGTGCAAAGTATTACCAATGAGCTACAAGCTCCTTCTTGTAATTAAAGAGCTAATTAATTACTTAAAGTAATCACAGCAAAGGTAAATATCCCAAATATACATTAATTTTTTAAGCAATTTTTTTTTGTACACAAAAAAATGAAGTTGTTACAATCAGTATCGCTATGACTGGAATATTGCCAGGAGTGACTCATCATTTGCCTTTGTGGATTTAAATAAAGATGGCTTAGCAAACATGGTTAGAATCCTGTCGACTAAGGCTTTTTGACTTTATGAACCGTAAGAGTCTCATAAAGATATTTCTCCCTATGAGTCGTGAGGACCTCGTAGGTGTATTTTCTTTTTAGATTCCTAAGTGTGTTGCTCCTATGTGAGTCATAAGGATCTCATGCAGGTTTTTTTCTCCTCACAAGGTCAAGAGGACTTTGCAAGTGCACATGAATTTTCTTATTTTACGAGATTGAGCCCTTTTCGGGTTTTCACAAATTCGCCGGCAGTCCTGATGTTTTTACTCACGGCGCCCTTTCGGGTTTTCATCCGTGACCATTTTTCTTGTGGACATACCAATTTTCTTCTTTTTTTTCCTCTTTTTCTTTTTTTTTAAAATGAGATTGCGCCCTTCCGGGTTTTCACAAACTCACCGGCAGTCCTGCTGTTTTTTCTCACGGCACATTTTCGGGTTTTCATCCTTGCTCAATTCGCTCGTAGACATACCTTTTTTTCCCGAATGATGGAACTCTCGAAAGTAGGTTCGCCGCAGGTGACCCATCTGTTTGCCGATAGGACTTGGGGGTGGTTTCATCGTTGGAGTAGCTGTGTAGCCGGTAGGACTTGAGTTGCAACTCTCGCCGTTGAGACTTCAATTGCAATATAGATCTTAAGGGAGGATATCGTTGTATTTAGGGCGATGCGCCATGTTTGAGGCGACACACTAATTTAGAGACGTTTCGATCCATTATCGCCATTTTTGAGGCGACGCGCTAGTTTAGGGACATTCTGGTCCATCATTTCCATGTTCAGGACGAAATGCTAGTTTAGGGACATCTTGGTCCAACATCGCCGTGTTTGGGGCAACGCACTAGTTTAGGGACATCTCGGTCCATTATCGCCATTTGGTCGGGGAGTTACATAACTCATTCCTTTCAACGCTTACTTATTGAGGCACTGTTGCATGTCTTTTGTATGCATGGACACTCCACGCCTTAGGTTGTCTTCAACCTCTTAGACTGCTTATTTTACCATCACAGCAATCGGGTTGTTTGCGGGAAATACCGAGTATTTTAAACGGCACTTTCTTCCTGCTCATCAATGTCGCTTTCTGATACTAATGGAGCATTTTCTTCATATATGAAGGAACGATATATCACGTCATTCGTTCTACCGAGTCTTCCTCTTCCTTGAAAGAATGGACTTGACTTAGGGGTTTTTCCCCTCAAAGTCTGATTCGGAGTGGGATATGGATTTTACATCCCCCTATGGTTTTTTGGTTCAAGTGGGATATTCCACTTAATTACAGGACCCGCTTGTAGGTCCCTTAATATCCTTTCCCTTCTTTGAGAAGAAAGAACCATCCCACGTAGAGATTTTTACGGCAGTGAGAAATATGCCCCCTGTGTATATCTCGGGGGGAGCGAGTACCCACGCCGTCACTATTTTGGTGACATGTTGCTTCAGAGAATATCCCAGATTTTAAGGAAATATTCCCCATGTAGAATTTAATTCTACTCTCTTTAATTTGGGCGCTGACGCTCACGTGCTATGCATGTAGGCACCGCCTAAGAATTTAATTCTTTTATAAATAGTCATCCACATGCTTTGCATGCCGGCGCTCACGTGTGTTCCACGTGAGGCGTCACTATAGGATTTAATCCTAACAGAGGCTGGCGCTGGCGCTCACGTAGGAAACACGTGAGGACCCAATATAGGATTTAATCCTATCTGAGGCGGTATCTATATGCTTTGCATGTGGGTGCACGTGTTTAACACTTGGGGGTTTCCTTTATTTTTATAAGGGAACAATAAGCTCTGAGCCAAAAAATTTGACGGGAACACCATTGTTTAGGCATTTGTTTTTACCATTGTATTTTTTTTATTCTAGACAGTTGTATATAAGTAAAGTTGTTTAATTTTATTACTCTTGTCATTCTTGCACATTATTACATTGTTTAATTACGTTTAACGTATTTTCATAGTAAATACGCTACGGGCTTGCCACGTTACCGTTTCCGTCTACTGGGAAGCGGGACATGACAATATCATTTCATACACACACACACACAAATATAATAATTAATCTAAAAAACTTACTCTCTAATTTCTTCAAGACACACGCTATTGAGGAGGTTAAACCGATATATCTTGTTAATAAACATGGGGTCTACTCTCTTATAATCAGCTTTATCATATAGCCCATCCTGAATTCTCCGAGACCGGTTAAGTTCGTCTTAATATTCTCGTCCATATATCGGGAATAAAATATAGTTATTTCGTCTAGAAAATAAACTTGCATGATAGAACCCTCTGGTCAATTTTTATAGCGTATATACTTTTTTTAGAATGTAAAGGTACCTAAAAAAAATATGTTAAATAAATAAATACCGACATATAAGACAACAATAATTTTATAAAATGCATAAAACGAAAAATTCAACTTACCTTTCGATGGGATACATCCATCGATATTGTACCGGTCCAGCAAACTTAGTCTCGGTTGCAAGATGAACCGTCAGGTGTATTATAATATCAAAGAACGACGACGGGAAAATACACTCAAGTTTAAAGTATCAAGAAAATAGAATTTTCTAGATTCTCCAGCATCACAGCATCCAAGATTTCAGCGCACAATTCCCTAAAAAAGTAATAAAGATATTTGATTACTAGACCAACTGATTCGGAAAGAGAAGTCCTGAGGGATAATAAGAGAAGGTGCTCCATAATAATATGGTGATCATGACTTTTCAACCCATCGATTTTTCCTTTCATAATTTTTATTTTCTTGCTAAATGATCCTGAGAAACCTGTGAGAACTTTCAAATCATGCAACACCTGCAGAAACCTTTTCTTCTCTGATTGTGACATATGATACGCGACATTGGGAAGTACAAATTTGCCCGGTTTACCCACTATCAGTTTAGAATGTAATTCATTTCTAATTTCACAGTCCTGAAGATCCATCTTTGCACGGAGGTTGTTTTTCGATTTTCCGTTTTTACAAAGAAGCAAGTTGAGTACGTGTGCGAATACTCCCTTCTCTATGTGTATGGCATCCATACAATGACGCATTAAATTTTTTGACCGGTACGGAAGCTCGTAGAAAATGCTTAACTTGTTCCGGTATGGTGGTTTGTCCTGTTTTACCGGATTTATCCCAAAAATCACGTTATTGTAACCATCACACAGAGCAATCACGTCCCCTCCAGACAATGTGGATGGAGCCCAAGAAACTCATGATGACCATTAAAGTGAACATTGTCTAACATGTAGAAATGGTCTAATGGCAGGAAACACCGATGACCGCAATAACAAAGCTTTCTACTAAAATTCAACCATTCAATATTGTATCTTGTTGGCAGTAAGGGCATGACCATGTACGGACCGGCCTGATAGCATTCCATATGCAGGAAAGTTATTAATTGTCCATATTAAAGCCGCACGTATCGTGAAGTTTGTATCTTTGTTTGCATCGTAAGTTTCTACACCATTAATGAATAATGATTTTAACTCATTGATTAGAGGTCGGAGACAAACGTTAATATTGTTTCCCGATGAGTTTGGTCCATCAATAAGAAGAGATATCATAAAGTTAGATTGATCCATAGCCAATCAAGACGACAGATTATAATCCATCATTACAACGGGCCATGTGTTGTGGCTTCCAGCCATATAGTTGAATGGGCAGAAGCCATCACTAAACAGTCCGAGCCTGACATTGCGAGAATCACTACTGAATGTTTAGTGCCTCCTATCAAAATCCTTCCATGCCGATGAATCTCTTAGATGACCCATTTTTCCATTTTTTCTTGGAGAAGTACGGTGATACCAAATCATTGCCTCGGTTGTTTTTTTGCATCTGAATAGCCTCTGCAGCCTCTGTGTTATGGGAAAATTTCATGCTACCTTGATAGGTATATCGGGCTTCTTATCAGATTCTTTCGGTTTATACCTGGCATCTCCGCATGTTTGACACTCTTTAAAATCTGAATTCTCTTTCCGGTACAACAAGCAATTTTTGGGACATGCATGAATCTTCTCACAGCTTAGATCTAAATCAGACATCATCTTCTAGATTTCGTACCAACTCTCGGGCACATTATTTTCCAGGGGCATAGAATCTTTCAGGAAATTTAGAAGCATCGTGAATGACTTGTTGCTCCATCCATTTATGCACTTAATCTGAAAAGGTTGGACGAACTATGTGCTGGGTTCGCTGAGCACCCCCATCGGGTTTCGGCAAGCATCAAGTATGCTATTTTAAAAATTTTAGGGTGCCGAGCGAGCCCGAACAAGGATCTAACTAGAGAATTAGGGTTTAACTAAGTAAGTAAACAAGTTTACTCTAAGTGAACAAAGAATACAACCTTTGTAGACCGGTCCTTCACTTCTAAAGCTCGGTGTAGTAGTCCCTTAGCTCTAAGTAGTAGTCTCCCGGACTTTCTTTAGGCTCCACTAGACGAAAGAAACAAGCTTGCTTAAAGATCTTCGAGGCCGAAGATGATTTACGTCGAGAAATCTCCAACTCAAGCCACCTCTTCTCTAATTGATGAATTAGTGAAGCAAACAACCTATACTAAATAGCTAGTTTGGTATAGATTGATGAAGTAGGAATTTTGCTTATTTTAGAATTATTTTTCTATTTTTCTTTTTCTTCTTACTTGAAAGCTATAGAGCAAGGAAGGAGATGAAAAAGAAACTCAAGTGTAATGAACTATGGGTGAGAAAATATCTCATATCAACTCATGTAGAGACTAAACCACGGCTAAAGATAATGGTTAGGTTAATAAATATCTAGAGTAAAACAAAATTAGTGGACTAAGTCAAGGTTTAATTCCACAAGCTTCTACAAGCATCATTAAACCATGGCCTTTTCCACCTAATTTTGTTTTTTCCTTAATAATTAAATCCCCAAATTATCTTAAGTATGGTATGAGTCCCATACACCCAAGTCCAATGTATCATCTAGCATGACACAAATTAAATACATTAATATATATCACATATATATTTAAATGTTCTTAGAGAAAACATTTCTTTAAGTGAGCTAATATTAGTTAATATATATTAATATATCAAATATATAATTATATATTAAATTATTAAATCAATACTTGATTTAATAATCCGGTTATATCTCATACAACCGACTAATATCATATAACAAATTATTGAATCTAACACTTGATCCAATAATCCGGTTATATCAAATATAACCTATATCGCGGGATTAGAATACTATATCACATACACATGTTAATCTCGGTCCCGCACAAATTACATATGTGCCCTACCGCGTTTTGCTTGAGCCAGGAAACCTCTGTGTAGGGCTCTAATGACGCGTCAATACACCGACAGTAGGTAATGATCATATCAGTTACCCACAAGCCGTCAGCGGTACTAGCTGGACGTAACGGTTAACCGGGTATTTAGCGATCAGAAGATCAACAAGCAAGCTTGTTCATACTCCTGTGAATCCAATAAGTAACACTACCGTACAATCCGGTCTCTTTATCTGATATGTCGCATATCTAGCCTGGGGGTGGTAAACGTCAGACCACAATAGCTTGATAAGTCATGCTGATGTGATGCTCATAACGGGTCGAGAAACTATTGATAACACTTACCAGTAAATCTCAGTTTCCGCCCTGGCCAGGGACTTCCTGTTATGGCCAATCGAGCACAGCGCAACATCAACCCCCAATACCGGGAGTGACGAAACCCCTCCTATCGCTCATTGCCTGCATGTGACTCGGAACTGTACCCAAAAACCACCGTTTTGCATGCTCTCTTGAACGTGGTAAGGTGGAAATCAAAGCACAGTGGGAATCATACAAGACTCTATGACGATCTCGGGTCTACAGACTAACCTGTACCAGTGTCACCAGAGAACTGCTATCTGACGTTAGGTATAATACCATATAGGAGTTCTAGGCAAGTCATGTTCGGTGTACCCAGTCTCCACTGAGCACCCGTATACAATCTTTGATGTCAAACACCAATGGATGTGGGATCATCCATCGCCCATCAAATGGGTCAAGAAACGTATACGCTAGTCTACTCTGGAATATCAATGCTCTGTCTCGATACTCCTATGACTAGAAACAATTAAAGGATGGACTTATGGACTACTCTGGCCCCACTAGTATGATCTCCATCATAGTCCTGGTAGTCAAGTACACATCCTAAGGTCTTTATCAACATGTAAGAGAGAGACAGTATAAAGATACAAGTATACATGTTAAGATAAAGAGCAACCAGATAAAATACTATCATGTCGAGCAAGAAAGTCCTCTCAATATATGTCTAAGCATCCATTATAATATACAATCATGTACAATAATGGCCTCTAGGTCATACATACAACTAACAATCTCCCACTTGCACTAAGGCCAGTTGTTGTAGTATTGATACCGCCTAAGAATATGTCTGGATCACTGATGGGACCGGGGTTCCTAGGCTAAAGCCACAACTCCATTGTTATCACAATACAGAAGTATTGGATGCTCAATGGTAGGAACCAAGTTCATCTCATGAACTCCTTCATCCAGACTGCCTCTTTGGCAGCGTCGTTGGTAGCGATATATTCAACCTTCATCGTCGAGTCTGCCACGGTATCTAGCTTGGAAATCTTCCAACATACCATCCCTCCACTGAGGGTAAAAACAAAAAGACAGTCTTACAGTTGACCTTATCACTCTGGAAGCTCAAATCGGTAAAGTACTCCATCTGGAGTTCACCGTTACCATACACTAAGAACACTTTTTTAGTCCTTCTCAAGTACTTAAGAATATTCTTCACAGCTATCCAGTGATTTCTCCCCAGGATGTAAAAGGCATCACCCAAATCCTTCTTGGAGAACCATTGTGATAAGAAGAACTTGACCGAGTGTAACATAGGAACATCATTTCCTATCAAGAGTATGTCATCCACATACAATACGAGAAAGAAAACCTTACTCTCTACAACCTTCTTATTTATACAAAGTTCATCTACCTTTTTGATGAAACCAAACTCTTTGACTGCAACATCAAAACAGATGTTCCAACTCCGCGATGTCTGCTTTAACCTGTAGGTTAATATAAGCAACTTGCACACCTTTCCGCTGCTCCCACTGTCTACGAAGCCCTCTGGCAGTGTCATGTACATGCTCTCTTCTAAATCACCATTTAGAAAAGCAGTCTTGACGTGCATCTGTCAGATTTCGTAGTCATGGTATGCAGCGATGGCAAGCAGGATCCGGATGGACTTAAGTATAGCCACTGGAGAAAAGGTTTCATCATGATCCATACTTAGTCGTTGACGAAAACCTTTTGCTACAAGTCTAGTTTTGAAAGTCTCAACGTTTCCATCTACACCAAGAATCTTCTCAAGATCCACTTGCTCCCGATGGGTTTTACCTCTTCAGGTGCAACTTCTAAAGTTCATAATTTGTTGGTGTACATGGATTCCATCTCAGAGCACATTACATCCAGCCATTTCACAGAGTCCCCACTTGTGATGGCCTGCTCGAAACTAGTTGAGTCATCATCTTCCATGATGCAATTCTCGCTCCCACTGTCATTGAGAAAATCGTAGTATCTCTTAGGCGGATGAGGAACCCTACTAGATATGCGAAATTGCTGAGGTTCGTTGGAGACTATTGAATCCTCTGGTTCCACCAAATCTGTTGGAGATAGTGCCCTCAGAGTCAATTATTGGATCACAGGCACGTGATTGCAATGATTGAGGGAGGACCTGTCCCAGTAGGACAGTCTTACTCGAGATGATAGTATGCTATCTGGTTTATCTTTATCATCGTGTACTGCTTTAGGTGACCTGACATGTCGCTATTACACGTTGATAGAGCCCCTAGGATTCTTGCTTGACCACCAGCAGTATGAGGGCGATCATATACGTGGGAGCTGGTAGTCTATAAGCACATCCTCAAAAGGTCCCTAGTCGTGAGAGTTTCGAGACAGGGCATCGATACTCCAGAGTAGACTAGTGTATACAGTCGAGACCCCGACGAGGGGCGGTGGCCGGTCTCACAAGCCATTGGTGTCAGTTGGATCACCTAAGATGTATACAGGTGCTCATTAGCTTATGAGTACACCGGACAGGACTCGCCGGGAACATGCTAGTTGGTCTTATACCTGACGTCAGATAGCAGTTCCCTGGTGACATGTGTACAGGTTAGTTCATCGACCTGGGGATCGTCATTTGTCTCGTGTGAGTTCCCACTGTACTTTGATTACTACCCTACCACGCTCAAAGGAGACGTGCAAACAGGTTTTAGTTGGGTACAGTCCCGAGCCACATGGAGGCAGTGAGCGGATCTTCAGGGGTTTGTCTCTCCCGGTATTGGGGGTGAGGTCGCGCTGTGTCTAGGAGAGCCATTACACAAAGCCCTCGGCCGAGGCAGGAGATTTACTGGTAGGTATTCCAGTAGTATATCAGGGTGTTCTGGGCTACGCTCCGACACGACTTGTACCGCTTTTGGGGGTCTGACTTTTACCAACCCCCTAGGCCCGCCATGCGATGCTCATAGACGAACGGACCGGACTGTACGGATATTGTCACTGACAGGCTCAGTAGGGTGTCAGGCTGAGTTCGCTCACAGACGTCCCTTTTGGTCAATACCTGGTAGCCCGTTATGTATTGGCTTATACCTCTGACGTGCTAGTGGTTAAATCCACAACCAAGGTGTTGATGAGTCTTTAGAGTCCCCCACATTCAGTTACTCAAGCTTTCGGGCGAAAAGCTGTAGAGGCCGTATGGAGATATGGTAAGGTCCGATCAAATACGTGCGGTATTGCACGGATCAGGATCGGACAGTTTGTACTAGAGGCCGTATGGATATATGGCAGGGTTCGATCAGATACGTGCGGTATTGCACGGATCAGGATCGGACGGATAATACTAGCCGGCTTTGGTTTAAGCCGGATCCTAGTATAGTACAGTGTAGATTTTGTCTCATTGCATCTGTATTCCGGTCGGAATACAGATGCGGGTGTGTATACACAGTATCGGGATTTTCCTGTAATTTATTACGGGACCAGTTTTCTGGAGTTGCCAGTTTGTTTTCCGTTTCGGCCATTTTCATTTGTATCTTTCAATGACCGAAGATTGGTGGAGGAGGGCTTATTTGCATTTGTGCAAATAAGCTTTTGTGGAGGGGGTCTTTGCATTTTCTTGTGTCATGATGGTTGCACCATCTCTTGACCATTTGACTTCTTCTTCTTTCATGATGGCTTGACTTTTGAAGCCATCATGGTTGTTGATGGTTGGTGGAGTGTGGGTTTGTTTTTATGATCATTTTCTTTGCATGATTACCTTTTCTCTCTCTCCCTTGGATGATTGGGTGGCCTCTCTCATTTTGGATACACACTCTCATTCTCATCTCACCACCACATACCATGGCCGGCCAAATACCATGAAGGGGCTGTCCATTTTTATTGGTGTGGGGTTTCTGTTCATTTCATGCTCCAAAAATCCCCAAGTTCCTCTACATAGTTCATGTATCATCCCTCCACCAAAATGGCACCTCCATGAACCCCAAATGAGACATAAGTCCTTCACTATATTCTACAGCAAATCTTGGGCACGTCGACTAGCCAACTTCGTGCCCGAGTTGCCTCGGTATAGAGGTGGGAGCCCGTAAAAGATGTAGGCGATGTGGTGCACTTCCGGCGACGAGGTGGAGACAGGACATTCCGCGGGAGATCGGGACGACGACGAGAAGACCGGAGGACTCGGATCAGTCGGTATATCTCTATTCCCCATCTTGTAGTTAGCTAGGACTAGTTAATGGCCCAATCCGGGTTTTAGTGCGCGGTGGTGCCGGTTTGCTAGTTTGCAAAATTAAAGTTTTTCGCTTCCGCATTTTGGCGTCGGATTGATGGCCGGGGCGCCGCCGTGCACTTACAGTGGTATCAAAGCCTCGCCATTAACATAGTCTAGCTTTGTCTAATGTGTTTTTCACTTCCGATCGAACAAATGTTCCAAAACCGTGTTTTTCAAAATAACAGTTTTCTGTCGAAATTTTTTTGTCTCGAAAAATTTTTCAGGTAGTCTCAGAATACTGTACATGGAAGTATAAGCCTACTGTAGAAATTTGGTGGCGAGATCTCATTATTCGACCGAGGAACCGCGGCCAAACCCCTGCTTGGGCCGCGGTTCCGCGCTGTTTTGAGTGATCAGTGCACCAATTTTTTACAGAGGCCTCCAAACTTGAAAATAGGGTTTTTGGAACATTCTTTTTGGGCCCAGAATTTCTTGATGTGCTACAGTAGTACTTGGGGGCCCACTTGGTAAAATTTGATCGATCGGATATTTTAAACACATTGGTTCACAGTATTTACATTATATCTGCGATCGTGAATGTCACTTGATCGGTAAATCCTGTCTAACTGCTATAGCCCGATTAGACGGATTTGCGAACGTGACTTTCACGTTGATGTTCTGTGTATTGCTGTGATGTTGCGGATCGGTCGTGGGGATAGCCTGGATGCAATGCTAGTACAGTTGTGGTTGTATTATGTACATTTGATATTGCGGGGCGAGCGTCCGACATGTGGACTGCCGTCACTGTCTGTTTGTATTATTATTTTGGGGCACGACCTGGTTGCGGTCGATGTACCCGTTGTATGTATATTTTACTTTCTGTACTAGGATTACCTCGTGGAGGGGTGCACGGATAGCCGGGTTCTAGAGGGCAACGGGCCCGCATCTCATGGCATTGAGACGGAGGGGGCTTCATTCTAGGATTGGCGGGCTATTCGCCGCACTCGTAGGGGGTACAGGTTGACCCAGGAGGGGTGCCTGAGTTACCGGATTCCGTGAAGTGCTGGGTGATCCATTCACGTTGCTGAAGGGGGCTGCCTCGCTTCAGGTTTTGGCGGGTAACTTGCCGCGCCCGTAGGGGTCTAGGATTTCATTGCACAGGCTATCCACACGACCAGGGGAACGTCGGGTTTCAGCGGCTCTGTGAAACCCGGGGATCCCAGATATCTGTATTGTTCTGTGATGCTGTACATTTCTGTGATGTTGCTTTTTATCACGCCTTGAGCGAAATATAATATATTGGTATATATTAGTAGATGTTGTATATGTTTTGCATCCGCGCTAGTCCAGTTCCCGCTCTGTCGTTAGTTAGCTAACCTAACGGGTAATGACGGGACCCAGTGGCGAATGCGGATAGCATATACGTACGTCAGTATATTTTCGTTCTTTGTGGTGTGATCAATTGATGGGATTGCGTTGATTCGGATCAATGCAAGTAAAACAAACCTAATCTGATGTTGTTGGAATACTTTTCAAAAGCTGTTATTGCAAGGACGTTCTCTTTTGTTTTGCATCGTGGTATTCAGTTGGAATATCCTGCTCCTCAGTCGACGAAGCAAGGGCCGAGATCCCTTCACCGGGAGTGACCCCTTGGACAAAAAGTTTGCGTCAGGGCAATAACTTCACTATAGCCGATTACTTTTGCTTTGCATCGTGGTATTCAGTTGGAATATCCTGCACCTCATTCTACGGGAAAAGAGCCGAGATCCCTTCACCGGGAGTGACCTCTTTAGCAAAGGTTTTCGTCACTGTATTTTAAAAGCTATCCGGTTCCTTCAACGATATCAAGTTCATTACGTTAAAGGTTTACGCCAGAAACCATTCGTAGCCCTCCGTCGTTTCATATGGGTGGTCAATAGTATTCAAGCTGTGTTTGTTGGCCAAAGTCAAGGCACAGTGTTTGGTAGCTGTTGGGTATTCATATGCAGCATAGATAGATGCGTTGGTTTGGGACAGTCGTATAGCCTTGTTGGCCCTAGTCAAGGGCTGGTACGGGTGGGTTCAAATCAACCTGGACAATGACGGGCAGAACTTGACATGTGACTTATGATTTGTTGGCCTTAGTCAAGGTCATAAGAGCATGGGGCAAAAATCACATCGGGAGTTTCAAAAGAACTGAAACTTGCCAGATATGCGCATACCTTCTGGAGTGTGATACCGTGAGCGGATTCCGTCACGTTGTCATGCGATGATAGTTGGATCCCGATTCCCACTGATGAGTTGGTTTACTCCTCGGGTGATCCCGACTAATTCTTCTTTTAGGTTTGGAGGAGAATTTGAGGTGACAGTGGGAGGTTTCCTGATTAGATAAATTGGTAACCATTCTGATCTAGGTTAGAGTGCACGCTGAGTGTTTCTTTTCTCTCTCTCTTTGGCAGCGACCATTGACCCGACCCTAAGACTATGACTCAGTAACCAAGTTGACCGAACCTTCTTAAATACTGGCTTTTGGATTGTCTGAGTTGCGAACCTCATTGCCACTCCTACTTTTACCTATTTCTCCAGGACACCCCGTATTACTACGAACGTCCATTTCCATTGGACAAAACCATCGTATGGTTATATACGAACTCGAAGGGATTTATTCGAGGATGGTTTCAGGTTCTGGAGAAAACGGATAGGATTATTCAGTTGTCTTTTCCTTTTATCTTCTCTCAGGTTGTGAGTACCCCTTAGATTAGGGGATAGTACACCTATTACGCAAATTGGGTAGTCTTCTTCCGAACCTTAGGCTGGTGCCGAACGGTAGGGAATGAGGAAAACCAATTAGCCTAAACGGTGTACAGAAGGTATTATGTAAAGACAAAGAAAGGGATTAGAAGAAGGGCAAAGTAAATTGCGACTGATATTCATGACCAAACCAGGTATTTCATTACCACTCCCACTTCACCTTTGTATTTCTCCAGGACACTCCGTATCACTACGAAGATCCACAGATTATTGGATACTCCATCGTATAATTATATACGAACTCGAAAGGAACTTGTTCCAGTTCGGAGATGGATTCTGGTTCAGGAGAAATAGGAATAAGGTTTATTCAGGTGTCTTTTATCTTCACCTTCTCTCGCATTGCGAGTGTTCCTAGGATTAGGACAGTACACTCATTATGCTTATTGGATAGTTTTCTTCCAAACCATAGGCTGGTGCCGAACGGTAGGGAAGGGAGAAAACCATTTGGCCTAAGGGGTGTGCAGAAGGTAATGACTAAAGACATATAAAGGGATTTGGAGAGGTGGAAAAGAATTATACGGTTGCAGTCGTAAATCTGGAAGAGGCATTACTAGGAATACCGGAATACCCCATCGAAACATTTCAATGTTTCAGTGCCACTGTGTACTGTTAAAAGAAAACTGATTTCCCAATTAGTCCTTACTCCAGGGTATGTATTTACCAGGTACGATTCTCATATCTGTATGGTTTTACAGATGATGAGTGGAAGTAAGTTATTGGGAATTGGGTGATCATCCTCACTATATCGGGATTCGTTATAATCGGTGATATTTGAGGAAATCACCTGGACTGTTTGCCGGTCGGCAAATATTTGGTTTTGAATATCCGCTGTCATGCACCAATTTCAAATTGATATATCTGTACGTCTATTTTCATAGAGTGAGACATACCTTTTTGAAATTATGTCTATGACATTTACCTATATCAGTGGATGGTTAGGTAAGGAGTATTGAACAACGGTGTAATTCTTCTTAACCATAAGTACAGTTTTCAGCCTGCGACACACAGTGAATGAGTTATCAGACTCAAGGGACTTATACAGAGTATTGTATGTTGTCCAGGGTCAATCAGGACAGAGGGGTTGGTCCTCGCACTATATTCGGTTTACTTATGACTTCTCTAGTTTTTAGACAGGTGTTTCGTGGAAACACACGGTCCGAATTTTGAGAAGTTATAGGTATTTGAATAGAGTAGAGAACCAGGTGTAGCAAGTATCGGGATTCTTCAAAGTGATCGAAGATGTAGACACTTGTGTACGGTATTCAGTTGATAGTAATGATTAAGAGAACTTACTTCTCTTTCAGGTTACTCATAATTGGAAGTACTCCTAAGTTGAGTAACGCTGATCGGCCTCTTTCCATTTAGTCAACATGCACTGGAGATAGCTGCATGATTTGATTCTGGTTCATTTAAGATCAGTGCCTCTGGTTCTATATTGGATATAGAATAGTTCATATCTTAACGTTGTTAAGGTACGGGGAGTTGTCCGGCTTATGATTAAAACCAGACTCTGGATAACTCAAGGCACGTTTCTGTAATGGCTGTTTGTGGGTTGACCCAGGCTATGACGAGGGTTAACTTTCTACCATCTGGAAGATCAATAGTGATATTGTTCTGAACTCGCCACAGTTTTAAATAAAATGGATTTTTCAGAAAACAGTAGTGGGAGTATGGTAGAACTGGAAGTGATTCCAGAACCGCAAACGATTACTGAAGATTTGATAGGAACCTAAACATTCAATCTGGTTTGACATTCCATTGGCCACTCCACAGATAACGTGGGTAACCTTAGGCACCCGAGAGGTACTCCGGTAGCCTCAAGGACGGTGACAGGGAGGTTCTTGTTTACCCACACTTACCATTGCTGTTGTTCCAGACTGTGAGACCCGGCAGGAGGATGAGTATAGCGTCGTTCTAAACTTGCTTCAGAAGTGTACGTCTATATGACTCTGCCAGAGGGTTGCCGTGGTCAGTGGGAGCAGCGGAAGCATTGGTGGACAAGTGGCTTATGTCTATTTATAGACTAAAGCAGATGTAGCGGAGATAGATCATCTATTTCTGATGTGACAGTCATAGGTTTGACTTCATCAGAATAGGGGATGGATCTGTTGAGAAGGTAGTAGGGTGTGATGTCATGGTATTTGGATGACATACACAGAGTAGGAAAAGAAACTCCTATACTACGATCGGTTACACTTTGGTCGTCACACAGTGGTTTCTCCACATGGGATTTGGATATTATATCAGACATACTGGTTACTAGATCTATGGTTTTAGATCTAGATTTGGGTGGTTTCCCAATCAGGGTACTTAGACAGCATTCTAAGAGTATTTAGAATGGACGACTCCTGGCACGGTAGTGTACCTGCAGGTGATGGAGTCACCCTCTCTAAAGCTGTCTTACAGACTAAAGGGGAGAGGGATGTGCATGATTGGCAGATCACTTGCTTAGGCAATTGAGTCAATCATGAGATGTCAAGTACCACACCAGATGTTGTTCTTGCACTACATGCAATAAATTGGCATTGATCCAATCCTGGAGAAACAGTCGGAAGCAGTTTTAGAACATAAGTGAATGTTCTAGGGATATGATAACGACAGCTTCATTCGGGAGACAGTTATCATTCCAGGCTTCCAAGGTGACCTAGACGACAAGGAGGTTGTCAGAGTTATAGTTTTTCCTTCTGACGAGGGGCAGTATTTTGGACAGGTGGTCCAAGGCAAT
Source organism: Agapanthus africanus (assembly GCA_030015575.1). Classification (NCBI taxonomy): domain Eukaryota; kingdom Viridiplantae; phylum Streptophyta; class Magnoliopsida; order Asparagales; family Amaryllidaceae; genus Agapanthus; species Agapanthus africanus. The sequence goes on along the minus strand of CM057348.1, from coordinate 20,504,535 downwards.
ACTGAGGGAGGCATGGCGCAGGATACTGATTAAGTTCAGTTATCGATACAGTCTAAGAAGTTTGGATTTGGAGTTCATTTATGAGCTAGGTCCCATCAGACATCCAGACATATGTTAAGACAGGTGTTGCTCATTTCGGGAGATGGTTTTCTCCGCGAACTTGAGATTATAGAGAGACATAGAAAGAAACATCAAACCGGATCCACTCACTGAGGCTCTTCCTCGAACGCAATAGTTTCGCAAACGGGCTTTGTGAGACTGACTAGTGGAGGAGTTGGGTGTTCGGTATCACACGGGCTGTGAGTATGCGATATCGCAATAATTAGCCTTGAGTGCAAGTGGGAGATTGTTGGAGATAGTGCCCTCAGAGTCAATTATTGGATCACAGGCACGTGATTGCAATGATTGAGGGAGGACCTGTCCCACTAGGACAGTCTTACTCGAGATGATAGTATGCTATCTGGTTTATCTTTATCATCGTGTACTGCTTTAGGTGACCTGACATGTCGCTATTACACGTTGATAGAGCCCCTAGGATTCTTTCTTGACCACCAGCAGTATGAGGGCGATCATATACGTGGGAGCTGGTAGTCTATAAGCACATCCTTAAAAGGTCCCTAGTCGTGGGAGTTTCGAGACAGGGTATCGATACTCCAGAGTAGACTAGTGTATACAGTCGAGACCCCGACGAGGAGCGGTGGCCGGTCTCACAAGCCATTGGTGTCGGTTGGATCACCTAAGATGTATACAGGTGCTCATTAGCTTATGAGTGCACCGGACAGGACTCGCCGGGAACATGCTAGTTGGTCTTATACCTGACGTCAGATAGCAGTTCCCTGGTGACATGTGTACAGGTTAGTTCATCGACCTGGGGATCGTCATTTGTCTAGTGTGAGTTCCCACTGTACTTTGATTACTACCCTACCACGCTCAAAGGAGACGTGCAAACAGGTTTTAGTTGGGTACAGTCCCGAGCCACATGGAGGCAGTGAGCGGATCTTCAGGGGTTTGTCTCTCCCGGTATTGGGGATGAGGTCGCGTTGTGTCTAGGAGAGCCATTACACAAAGCCCTCGGCCGAGGCAGGAGATTTACTGGTAGGTATTCCAGTAGTATCTCAAAGTGTTATGGGCTACGCTCCGACACGACTTGTACCGCTTTTGGGGGTCTGACTTTTACCAACCCCTTAGGCCTGCCATGCGATGCTTATAGACGAACGGACCGGACTGTACGGATATTGTCACTGACAGGCTCAGTAGGGTGTCAGGCTGAGTTCGCTCACAGACGTCCCTTTTGGTCAATACCTGGTAGCCCGTTACGTATTGGCTTATACCTCTGACGTGCTAGTGGTTAAATCCACAACCAAGGTGTTGATGAGTCTTTAGAGTCCCCCACATTCAGTTACTCAAGCTTTCGGGCGAAAAGCTGTAGAGGCCGTATGGAGATATGGCAAGGTCCGATCAAATACGTGCGGTATTGCACGGATCAGGATCGGACAGTTTGTACTAGAGGCCGTATGGATATATGGCAGGGTTCGATCAGATACGTGCGGTATTGCACGGATCAGGATCGGACGGATAATACTAGCCGGCTTTGGTTTAAGCCGGATCCTAGTATAGTACAGTGTAGATTTTGTCTCATTGCATCTGTATTCCGGTCGGAATACAGATGCGGGTGTGTATACACAGTATCGGGGTTTTCCTGTAATTTATTACGGGACCAGTTTTCTGGAGTTGCCAGTTTGTTTTCCGTTTCGGCCATTTTCATTTGTATCTTTCAATGGCCGAAGATTGGTGGAGGAGGGCTTATTTGCATTTGTGCAAATAAGCTTTTGTGGAGGGGGTCTTTGCATTTTCTTGTGTCGTGATGGTTGCACCATCCCTTGACCATTTGACTTCTTCTTCTTTCATGATGGCTTGACTTTTGAAGCCATCATGGTTGTTGGTGGTTGGTGGAGTGTGGGTTTGTTTTTATGATCATTTTCTTTGCATGATTACCTTTTCTCTCTCTCCCTTGGATGATTGGGTGGCCTCTCTCATTTTGGATACACACTCTCATTCTCATCTCACCACCACATACCATGGCCGGCCAAATACCATGAAGGGGCTGTCCATTTTTATTGGTGTGGGGTTTTTGTTCATTTCATGCTCCAAAAATCCCCAACTTCCTCTACATAGTTCATGTATCATCCCTCCACCAAAATGGCACCTCCATGAACCCCAAATGAGACATAAGTCCTTCACTATATTCTACAGCAAACCTTGGGCACGTCGACTAGCCAGCTTCGTGCCCGAGTTGCCTCGGTATAGAGGTGGGAGCCCGTAAAAGATGTAGGCGATGTGGTGCACTTCCGGCGACGAGGTGGAGACAGGACATTCCGCGGGAGATCGGGACGACGACGAGAAGACCGGAGGACTCGGATCAGTCGGTATATCTCTATTCCCCATCTTGTAGTTAGCTAGGACTAGTTAATGGCCCGATCTGGGTTTTAGTGCGCGGTGGTGCCGGTTTGCTAGTTTGCAAAATTAAAGTTCTTCGCTTCCGTATTTTGGCGTCGGATTGACGGTCGGGACGCCGCCGTGCACTTACAAAATCATCAGCTGTAGTTTGTATAGCTAGAACTTCTTCCAGTTCTACCTCATGACCACTAATTTGTTTTTCAAGAAATTCTTTTTTTTTAAAAGGTGGCATGCCGAGAAATAAAACACCTTTTGTTTCTCAGTGTAGTAGAAGATATACCCTCGCGAATGTTTGGGATATCCAACAGACATACACAGAACTGACCTTGCCTCGAGCTTGTCTGGATTTTGCCTTTCAACATAGGCCGGACAACCCCACATCTTAACTTGTTAAGACATGGTCTCTTCCCATACCATATTGCATATGAAGTGGTAGGCGCTGATTTGGTTGGAACTCTATTCAATAGGTATGCGGCTGTCTCAAGCGCATAACCCCAAAAGAAAATAGGCAACTCAGCAGTACTCATTATAGAGCGCGCCATATCTAATAGGGTGCGATTCCTCCACTCCGATACACCATTGTGCTGTGGTGTATAGGGAGGAGTAAGCTGAGAGAGAATCTCATTCTCTTGTAAATAGTCACGGAATTACATGCTCAAGTATTCTCCTCCCCGATCAGATCGAAGGATTTTAATACTTTTATCCGTTTGGTTCTCTACTTCGCACTTATATTCTTTGAATTTCTCACAAGTTTCAGATTTGTGTTTCAACAGGAACACATGTCCGAATCTTGAGAGATCATCAGTGAATGTAATGAAGCACGAGAAACCATTCTTGGCATTTGTAGATATGGGACCGCATACATCACTATGTATCAGTCCCAAGAGTTCAGTAGCTCTTTCTCCGTGTCCAGTAAACAGATTTTGGTCATTTTACTTTTGAGACATAACTGGCAAGTTTCATATGATGTAAATTCAAACTGATTTAAATATCCATCTCTATGCAACTTATCTAGCCATGTCGCATTGATATGACCTAATCTACAACGCCACAAAAAGAATTCGTTCATTTTTGAACTTTTCCTCATGTGTGTGTTCTGTACGTTAAGAACTGTAGTTTGATTTAAAACGTATATGCCATTACATAACGTGCCTGATCCAATCAACTTTTGATTCAGGAAAATGTTCATAATATTACCCTATAATAAAAGATTATATCCTTCTTTACTTAATAAAGAAACTGATATAATATTGCATATCAGGTTCGGTACATAATAACATTCGTTCAGAATCAATGTATTCCCATTTGGTAATACAAGGTGATATTCGCCAACTGTTTTGGCTGCAACACTTGCACCATTCCCTACTTCTAGAGAATGATCACCTATTCCCAGTTCTCTATCTTTTTTTAGTCTATGTAACATATTACATATGTGGGATTCTGATCCGGTATCTAATACTCATGACGTAGATTGTACTGAGAAACAATTCTCGATGACAAACACACCCGAAGAAGATACATCAACATGCTCATTCCTTGTTCAGGTGGCGTGGGAATCCAGATATTCCCCATTTCCTGATCAGACTTATAACAATTATAAGATAGAGCGGAACCAACGTTCCCCAGCCCAGTATAACAAGCGGGTTCGGTCATTACATCCATATTATTATCTTGATTAAGGCATGTCACGGTCACTACCTGAAGAGAGAGAGAGAAGAAAACACTCTGCGTATGCTCTTGCAAGATTAAATTGGTTATTATTTTATCTAATCAGGATGGCTCCCACTGTTTTTATTAAATCTTTCTTCAAACCCTAAAAGGCAAGACTAACCGGGATTAATTACACCCTACAAGTTTGTCATTCTTTCAACCAGGCCAGTGTCAGTACTTTGAGAGAGGTTCCCCTGCTTTCGCACGGACCTAATTAAAATAAACCTCATTTTTCCAGAGGCATAACCCGTTGACACATTTCTAGTCACCTACTTGATCGGCTAATTGTAAAGTATAAAACTCTCTCAGGAGTAACTCTTACTCGCAGCGGGTATCAGGATCTAACTATCTCATAGAAAGTATGCAATCTCATTGCAAATTTCAACACTTAAAATTCCCAACAATATTTTGCCCCTGGCGTCCTATAACCTTGACGGAGGCCAATAAACCATAGGCTGCTAGTCAAGTTCAACCCGTATATTTCGTGATTGAATTAAATCCACCCGCATGACTCTTGACGGAGGCCAACAAAGTCGCACGACTACCCTAATCCAATCGCATCATATGCGGCAGATAAGCACTAGTTAGCTACCGCACACTACGCCTTGACGGAGGCCAACAAACGTAGCACGAATATTAAGTAGTACTTATCTGAAATGACGGAGGGCTACAACGGGTCTTTAAGAAAACCTTTTGTGTAATGAACTTGATATCGTTGTAGAATCGAGTGATTTTGAAAATGAGTGTTTTTTAGGCTTTTACTAGTTTCGCTAAAGAGGTCACTCCCGGTGAAGAGATCTCGGCTCTTTTCTTATCGAATAAGATGCTGGATATTCATCAAGAAATACCACTATGCAAAGAAAGAACTAGAGAAGCAATCAAAATACAAAACCGAGTGGGTTGTAGCATTTTCTAGTTTCGCTAAAGAGGTCACTCCCGGTGAAGAGATCTCGGCTCTTTTCTCATCAAATGAGATGCTGGATATTCATCAAGAAATACCACTATGAAAAGCAAAAACTAGAGCTACCCTTTTTGAAAATTTGATTCTACAACATCTTTAGCTTTATTTCCTTTCATTAATCTCATTAATGAAGCCCCATCATTTATGCTTTCTAAGCATCACAGAAGAAACGAAAATACAACGTACGCTTATACCATCCGCATTCGCCACAAGGTCCCGTCATGCACCGTTAGGTTAGTTAACTAACGACAGAGCGGGGGAATGATTAGCGCGGATGCAAAATATAAGCAACGTTTATTATATATCATATATATATATATATATATAAAGCATTCGTTTCACGCAGTTATATGATCTCATCACAGAACATTGCAGCAGAAGTCAACATATGAAATATTGGATATATTAGGAGGTCCGTGTTTTAAATTAAGCCAGTAAAAAAATACAAATTCCACGATCGTGATGAATAGACAAACCCACATCCCTAGACCCCTACGAGAGCGACAAACAACCCTACCAATTCTAGAGTTTAGAGACCCGGTCTCGACTCCTCGAGATGGTCTCCCACTGGACTCTATAACCCGGTTACTTGTGCTCCCCACCTTGGGTCTATCCTAATGAGGAAAAGTAAATAATATATATCAATGGTGACATCATCCTCAACCCAGAAATGTCCCAATAAAAGAATATTAAATACAAGTTTTTACATGAATGAAAATGAAAAACTATCATCTCACGCAAAACCCTCCGGCTATTCAAACACGACGATCCAATATAACATATCCCAGCAACACATAACATCACATGTCATCAACGTAAGTAAATATGCGAATCCCAATTGTCGTTGACGTATAGCAACGAAACCGGCGATACACCACATATTACACTTACGGTCGTAGAAAAGAAAGTGAAAACTACAATAATTGGAATCCGCAACATTCTTAAACATCATAAACCCGAAATATCGCATACTTCGGATTTCATGCCTAACCGTAGAAATTCCTTAGACATCATAAACCCGGAATATCACATATTCCGAATTTCATGCCTAAAAATATAAACCCGACATTTTAGTCTCAAATTGAAAACACTTTTCAATATCCAGTCGGGCAATTCAACAAGATTCCCAACGAATGATCGAATGCACATCGGAAACAGTAGTAGACAGCCGCACCCCGATGCCGTCGACGAAGTGCTTTAGGCGGAACACTATGCCCGCGAGCACCCGAACGGATGCTTTTGGTTATGGGGTTCTCCTACAGTCACTTAGTCGGGGCTATGGGGCGTGGCTATCCAGTAGTGTTACTCGACGAGCGTTCGCGTACTATACAAGATTGCGACAAAGTTTTGATTCGAAACAAAACCCCGCGGCAACCGATCAAAAAAGACTAAATTGCTAGATTTACAAAGTATTAATTAGTTTTCACAAAACTATTTATTGTGGGTTCCAAATATTGTATCACAGATCACAGATATCTAGATGATATTAAACATTTCGATCGATTTATCAAACACCCAAAATTCCCAGAGACCTCAATATTTGAGTCACGATTAAAAATACCCAGACAGTGCCACAAGCACCTACGGACTTATACAAGAAGGCACGCTCCCTGCCTCACCAACGGCGCCGCGGAACCGCCGCCAAAAGCATGCTTTGGCCGCGTTTTCGCGGTTGTTTGGTCGAGTTGGGCTGTCATTTTTCTTGTGGGTCCATAGAATAACCTGCACGATTTTCTGAATATTTTTAATATGAAAAATTCTAACTTTTGAAAAATTTCTAGAGAGTGGGTAATTCGGGGTTTCGAAAAGTCGATCGAACACTTTAACTTCGCCTAGGCTACACCTCATGCTCTAACATGGCTCCGATACCACTGTTGGGTTCGCTAAGCACCCCGACGGGGTTTGGTAAGTATCAATACTGCTATTTTAAAAATTTTAAGGTGCCGAGCGAGCCCGACCAAGGATCTAACTAGATAATTAGGGTTTAACTAAGCAAGTAAACAACTTTACTCTAAGTGAACAAGGAATACAACCTTTGTAGACCGGTCCTTCACTTCTAAAGCTCCGTATAGTAGTCTCTTGGCTCTAAGTAGTAGTCTCTCGGACTCTCGTTAGGCTCCACTAGACGAAAAGAACGAGCTTGCTTAAAGATCTTCGAGGCCAAAAATGATCTACGTCGAGAAATCTCTAACTCAATCTACCTCTTCACTAATTGATGAATTAGTGAAGCAAACAGTCTATACTAAATGACTAGTTTGGTATAGATTGATGAAGTAGGAATTTTGCTCTCTTTAGAATTATTTTTCCTTTTTCTTTTTCTTCTCACTTGAAAGTTAGAGAGCAAGAAAGGAGATGAAGAAGAAACTCAAATGATCAAGTGTAATGAACCATGGGTGAGAAAATATCTCATATCGACTCATGTAGAGACTTAAACTATGGCTAAAGATAATGGTTAGATTAATAAATATTTAGAGTGAAACAAAATTAGTGGACTAAGTCAAGGTTTCCACAAGCTTCTACAAGCATCATTAAACCATGGCTTTTTCCACCTAATTTTATTTTTCCCTTAATAATTAAATCCCCAAATTATCTTAAGTATGGTATGAGTCTCATACACCCAAGTCCAATGTATCATCTAGCATGACACAAATTAAATACATTAATATATATCACATATATTTAAATGTATTTAGAGAAAATATTTCCTTAAGTGAGCTAATATTAGTTAATATATATTAATATATCAAATATATAATTATATATTAAATTATTAAATCAATACTTGATTTAATAATCCGGCTATATCTCATACAACCGACTAATATCATATAACAAATTATTGAATCAACAATTGATCCAATAATCCGGTTATATCACATATAAGCTATATTGCGAGATTAGAATACTTTATCACATACACGTATTAATTTCGGTCCCGCACATATCACATATGTGCTCTACTTCGTTTCGCTTGAACCAGGAAACCTCTGTTTAGAACTCTAAAAACTCGTCAATACGCTAGCAGTAGGTAATGATCATATCAGTTACCCACAAGCCGTCAGCGGTACTAGCTGGACGTAACGACTACCCGGGTATTGAGCGATCAGAAGATCAACAAGCAAGCTTGTTCATACTTCCGTGAATTCAATAAGTAACACTAGCGTACAGTCCAGTCTATTCGTCTGATATGTCGCATATCTAGCCTGGGGGTGGTAAACGTCAAACCCCAATAGCTTGATAAATCATGCCGATGTGAGGCTCATAACGGGTCGAGAAACTACTGATAACACTTACCGGTAAATCTCAGTTTCCGCCCTGGCCAGGGACTTCCTGTTATGGCCAATCGAGCACAGCGCAACATCAACCTCCAATACCGGGAGAGACGAACCCCCTTCTATTGTTCATTGCCTCCATGTGACTCGGGACTGTACCCAAAAACCACTGTTTTGCACACTCTCTTGAACGTGGTAAGGTGGAAATCAAATCACAGTGGGAATCACACAAGACTCTATGACGATCTCAGGTCTACATACTAACATGTACCAGTGTCACCAGAGAACTGCTATCTGACGTTAGGTATAATACCATCTAGGAGTTCTCGAAGAGTCCTGTCCAGTGTACCCAGTCTCCACTGAGCACCCGTATATAATCTTTGATGTCAAACACCAATGGATGTAGGATCATCCATCGCCCATCAAATGGGTTAAGAAACGTATATGCAAGTCTACTCTGGAATATCGATTCACTGTCTCGATACTCCTACGACTAGGAACAATTAAAGGATGAACTTATGGACTACCATGGCCCCACTAGTATGATCTCCATCATAGTTCTGGTAATCAAGTACATATCCTAAGGGCTCTATCAACATGTAAGAGAGAGACAGTATAAAAAAACAAGTATACATGTTAAGATAAAGAGCAACCAGATAGTATAGTATCATGTCAAGTAAGAAAGTCCTCTCTGTATATGTCCAAGTATCCATTATAATATACGATCATATACAATGATGACCTCTAGGGCATACATACAACTAACACTATGATAGGGAGGAATATTTTGCACTCTCATAAATTGGTCCTCTACCATCATTCATGAACTTTTTATACTTATCTGCACGCGGTCCTTGACCGGAAAAAATGTCTTTTTCGGTAGGATTACTATCATCGAGAGCAGTTTCTACTATATCCTCCATTTCTTCTTCTGAAAAGAAGTTATCTTTTTCTTCTACCGCATTACCATCTTCTCATTTTTCTTCCACCGCATTACCGTCTTTTTCTTGTCCTTCCCCATAATATAGCCAAGTTGTATAAAGTCGTTTGTAGTTGAAAAAAATAAATTATCGATTGATAAGATTAGATTTGAAGATACCTAAGTATGATTTGTATTCTGTGTATGTGTTTCAATATATAATTTCGCTTAGGTATAGAATTGTTAGTGTGTATATGATTTGTTTGTGCGTTTGTAAATGTATAGAGCAGACAAGTGTTTACTTCATACATTCCTGATTTTGTCTAAACTGGACAAAATCTATCGGTTGTCATACGATTGAACTTTCTTGTCATATAAGACTACACGACGGTTGATAGCTTCTAACGACATCGTCCGATATTTAATAACTTTTGAATAGTTCTATGTTAGACCGACAACGGGGACTGAATCATGCTTTGATCTTCAAATATGATGAACGACTTTATACATTCTATCGGTTGTCATACGATTGAACTTTCTTGTCATATAAAACTACTCGACGGTTGATAGCTTCTAACGACACCATCCGATATTTAATAACTATGGAGTGGATCTATGTTAGACCGATGACAGGGATTGAATCATGCTTTGATTTTCAAATATGATGTGATCGCGATGAAGCCCTACTAAAATTTCATAGTACGCAATATCCCCCCAAAACCGTAGCCGTCTATACTGTCGCCTCCATAATTCAAAATCCCCAAAATCAAAACCATACTATAGCTTGTGGGCTGAGCTCGAACAACTATGGGGTGTGGTATAAATATTTAACAAAGGGTCACGCTATGTAAACTCTTGATGTGGGACTAAATGGAACGCCCTTTTCCTCATAGTCCCATCAGTGGTTCGTTTGGGATCCAATAGCCTCAAGTCTCGTGAGGTTTGAACCTTTGCTCTACTGAATTGTTTTCTCAGGGTATTGTTTATATGTATTTATAAGAGGATGATATATTAACAAGGGATTAAGAACGTTCCCATGAATTTTTGCTGTCTTCTGAACTCTTTTTGAGACTGCTTTTCTTCCTTAACTTTCATATCTGATGAATCATATATGAAAGTAATTAATTGTTCAAATAACAGGGTTTCCCCCCCCCCCCCCCCCCCTCACTTCTTGAAGGAATTTAAATTGGACCATGGTATACTTATGGGTCCAAATGCTCTTTTATATTAAAAACATCGCGTGGCATTGAACACAAAACACATATTTCGTATCGAAACAAAAACGATCTGAAAACCCTAACAGGGTTATTAGATAGGTTATTAGTATGTTTCCTAGTAAATAGCATTTACCCATAATTTATGGATGGAAAAATGTTTTATAATCGATTACAGAGCAGAACCCTAGAACCAAAACCCAAATCACAAAACAAATACCATTCATCTGGTATGACAACTCGACATAGATACGTAAAACTTGATTGGTGCCTTCTTGCCGCAAAAAAAGTGACGAGTCCAAATGCAATCATCTGAATCTCTTGAAAGTTCACTATGCTCCCAACTTCCTAATCTGTATAGAGATTAAACTCTTTTCCAAGCCTGTTGAATTGTAGAGTCGCCATGCCCGTACTCTTACATTCTGCGCCACAAAATATAAATTACACCCGAGAAACAGTTGCAAAGCTTTGGAAAACCCACGTGCAAGATAATTATACGAAAACACCAAAGAGGAACATAGGAAATTACCGTCTCTTTCGTAGAAGGCGGGACTCGTTGAAGCCATCGTCATACTCAATATCCTGATTCGGTAGCAACAGAACCAGAGTCATAAGCATAGTTCACATATATAGGTTCATAATCACCTTTTAACAGCAGTTAAGATCAAACATTAGCTTCAATTCTATGACTAGGACGCAACTTTCATGAAGCAAGAAACATTAAAATATCGCTGAAAAGGACTCCCAGGATTGATAAGCCTCGAGATCATGCAGCGTTGGATAACTGGATCCCACGGCTCATGAGCAATCCTTGCCATCAGATACCTACTTATAGATATCCAAATTTTTAACAGAAATGGCCTTCTAAGCTATAATCAAAACAATTGAAATCGGCCATTGACTGCACATAATAAACACTTTCAGGTGCATTCTAACTATCATATTGAATGCAGACATGCATAAATATACAACTGAGAATACTGAAGTCGAAGAAATCATATAGAGACGAAAAGGTAGGAAGGAGTTCTTTCTCTATCTATGGCACAATGCCTTGTTTGTCGCTGTTGAAGTCACTACTACAATAATGACTTGCCCCTACGGATTTAGCCGTAGGGGCAAACCACTGCCCCTACGGATATATCCGTAGGTGCATAAAATTCCCCCGTAAGTGCAAAGACCGCAGGTGCAAGTTTTCGTCATGAATATGCCCCTACGAAGTAATAATTGCCCTTATGCCTTACTCCGTAGGGACATGTATCTCTACGGAGTACTCCGTAGGGACATAATCTGTATTTAATTTATTGATTTATAAAATAAAATACTTGCCCCTACGTAGTAATCCGTAGGGCCTGATAGATGCCCCTACGGATTTATCCGTAAGGGCAAGTTTTACCCCTGTAACTGAGTCTATACGGACAAAATATCAGATAACTGTGTAGGGGCAAACATTGTACCTACGGATTAATCCGTAGGTGCAATAGATGGCCCTACGGATTAATCCGTAGGGACAAAATATCAGGTTTCTTTTATAAAAATGGGTTTCCTATTTTTTCCCCGCCCAGTGCACAATAATATATATATCATATAACCAAATACAGAAATATTCATAATCAACATCTCACGCATGATATATAAAAGAAATAAACAAACAAAATACGATATCAATCTAAATTATCGTGAACAAGCAAACAACGACCAATATCGTCCAAAATATATACAATATGTATCAGATAAGTACATACATCCTCAAAAATATTATTAAAAAAGCTACTCTAGCTCGGTCCAGCTCCTCCACCTCTGATAAACGCCGTAATCTGACGTATCTGCTTCTCGGTGCAGGCCTAAGTCGTCAAAAACTCGACTAATGAAGGAGCGGACTGTGCTGGAGTCTAAGCGGACTGTGGGGCTGCAGGAGTGGTCTGCGCAACCGCGGCCGAGATAGTGGCTTGAGGAGCCGCAGCCAAAGAAGATGTATGTCGAGCCGCAGCTGAAATAGCCTGTCGCATCTGTTAAATTTTGTATGTAATAAACGAGTAAGAACGGTCTATTAGATTTTAGTCGAATTCGTATCATTATCAGGTTATTGCGAAATCCCAATCTAAAAATACTTAGGGACTTAGGCCTCGTTTGGGCATCTAGTTTGGAAAACCGTAGTTTATTTTAATTAGATAGTTTTATATAAGTATGATTAATCAAAGCTAAGTCTATGTCACGCCCCGGAAATTTGTCACGTGACCGGTACGAAAATCACGCAACGTCTAAAGGCATAACGTAATTCAAGTAAGCCGAAACCCAGAAATCTAAATCTTTTTTTTTTGCAGAAAATAGTGGAGGTGCAGTTTTGAAATAAAGGTATAATGAAATTAAATTTTCTTTAAATGCATAGATAATGATATATGAAAATGCAAGTGAATTATATACTAAAGTTGAAAACATTTTTCGTCCTTTAAAAATTTGTGCAGCACCTCCCTTGCATATTTTAATCCAAAACCACATACATGCAATATATAGGCATTCCGAAGCGGGAGCTAGCTCTTCGTCAACTGGCGGAATCACAACCACGAAATAAGCAGTAAATATACGACGCACTACGGCGAAGATCAAATACAGAAAGAACAATAAATAAATCATGACATTAAAAACCATAAAAGAAGCGAATATACACCCATCGCTCTAAGTCCCGCAACACAAGTCTGTCTAGGTCTACCAATATACAAAAATCTAGTTTCTGATTTGATGGAGTTTATCTAGATACAATAGAATATAAAAGTACAAGGGTGGTCGCGATCCAATGTGTGCCCCACCTACCGAAGCAAACACCCTGAAAGAACTGTGTGCCAGCGATACCGCTACTGATCCAGACGATTAAACCTGCAAGAAAACTGTGGCACAACGGGGGTGAGTTGCCAACTTGTGAGTAGAAAACATCAGCAAATAGAAATCGAATAAAACAACGATTTCTAGATCATACTATATCATGAAAGTAATACTATGATATCTAGGGTGACCGTGTATGCTTATATGTCAACAAAAGAGTCAATGCCAATGACATGTAAAAACAAACATCTGAATCATATGCATGTATGCATGTGGATATCATCCATGTGTATCCATCAACGATACATCAGCATCATGGAAACTGAGTGTCCAACATCGACACTCGGAAACATCATGAAACCCGTGTCCATCATTGAAATGTAAATTCTTATATATCCATGCGCCGCATCCTTAGATCGGTCCTTATATCAATCTCACGACTTCGGCCGGTATCCTCCGGATAATCCGCCAGGTCCAAACTATCACCGGTAGGTAGTGCTCCCTCCTGTCAGGCTCATCGTCATCCCCACGATCTTCTTGCCCTGGAGTACCTTACCGGGTCCACTATGTACCCACAGACGGTTCGTCCACCTCCTCGAATCAGGCACTCAAAAAAGCTCAGAACCGAAAAAACTCACGGTGGACACAATTATCACATCAAGGGAAAACCGCAGTTTTAAAACAATACACAATTTCCTTTGAAATATAACCACGGTTCCCAAATCCAGAGATCTCATGAAAACAGCATCTCAATGCATGTAACCATAAAGTACGATATATGCAATATAGAATAGTAATATGAGTATGTCAAGTATATCATGCAAGCATGTCCTATGATAGTGCTGAACAATGAATGTACTTTACAGTTAAGAATAATATCGTGATATAGCAATTCTACTGTGCAAGTGGCATAACAATTACCGATGATGAATGTGTGAGCTGGAAAATCTGTGTAAGTGTAACATGCGCATCATCGATAATAGTGCAGGCGTACTAGCAGATAATATCATACAACGGTAAATACCAGAAACATAATACGTATCTCACGAGGGATAATCTAACATAAACATAAACGACAATTAGGTACATAATTACGCATGAACCATACGGTAAGTTATAATGATACGAATCGTTGTTTTGAAAGTGGAGTTACGGTGTTTTTTAGAAAAGGACACCATTTGGAAAATCCATAACATCCCTTGAGATTTCCATTTAAAAGTGCATACGATTCGTCGGTTTTGGAAATAAGTATGGTTCAGGTGAAATCTTTACGTCGGCGATCCAGCCTCATAGCATCAGATGTAGAAATATCCATGAATATCATCCTCAAATCACGAGCGCAGATCAATCATCCGGTATAACTTATTGCGTACGGTAATCCATCGTACGGTGATATCAAACAGAATAGGGATCATATCGTCCTATTCATCAATAAGGATACCGATCTAAGATCTCGTATAGCATATCATCTTTGATTCTCATCCATATATATATCATCAATCTCATGTCATCGCTATATTAATCTCATTATATAACTTGGCATGTGTATTTATGCATCTATACCACCTTACATCTTCATATCCATCGTATTTGCTCATATCATCTTATATCATCATATTGACATCTCAATTCACGTCATCTTGCATTAATCATATTGTCTCATACTCACTCTTTTGATCAAATCCGTAAGTTCATTATAGGTTTCTCTAAAATATAACTTATATATCGGCAATTCATCAAGTTGCGGGGGTGCTATACGCCATCCACCCGACTTCCCCCGTAGATATAAATCTACTCGCCTTCGATCCTCGCTTCCCGAATTTGATGACGTCTTGCTCTCCCGTGTCGTCCCGAAGTCCACGCGAAGGTACCTACAGTTCAAGCACATCGTATTGTAAACAATAATCAAATACGAAAACCGATACGGCACGTGAAGTGCACATAAGTTAGAACCTACGGCCTACGCATGCAAGAATAACCAAACAACTCTCAACGTCAACGTACAAACGTCTAACGACCAAGTCAAAACCCAATTACCAAAATTCAAGTTAACAAAACTTGCAATCCGAAATCAGAAACTTGGGAAAACACCTCCAGATTTTACCCTAAATTGAATTAGCCAATATTGCATGTATGATAGGTCTAATTACAGGATATAGGAGCCATGGACCAAGCACGAGGCAAAACCATCGTACCCAGGCCGCAAATTGCGGCCAGATTGGGATTATTTGCGCCCAAGTGTTGGAAAAGGGGTCTCAGGTTTCAGGGTTAGCTTTCTGGTCACCTGCTTATCTCACTGTAGTTGCTAAATATTTTTCAAAGTCTCAGGGTAGTAGTAGATCTCAACATCCCATCACAAAAATCCGATATCGGCAAATTCAAAGTTCAAGTCTTGGGGTTTATATACTCAGTTTGGTCCAGGATTTGACACTAGAGGGGTTGTAGTCACTATCTAATCCTCAAGTACACCATCACAACTCAAAACGTCTCCTAAACCTCATTGGAAAATTCTAACATCACTAATCTACACTAGTTAGCTCTAATACACTATAGGATATAAAGAAAACTAATAACTAAATTAAAAGTGTAGGATATACCTCATATAGCAACTGAAGAAAAATCTTGGGTTGCTCAAAGTGCTCAAAACCTTAACTTGATTCATCCATAGGGTTTATAGTGAGATTTGGAGTGATTTTTGTAAATGTGGCATGGTATTTTGGTGTTGATTTGGGGGTGGTTTGTGATCGAAGAGGACGTGGATGATGAGGAGGGAGGAGGTGAAGAAGAATGAAGAAGAGAAATGAAGAAGGAAGAAATGAGCCATGGTAAAAGATACCCCACTCTCTCTCTCTCTCTCCTCACTCAAGCCCATACCCTTTTGTCACCCTCTCACAAAATATCTTCTCCTTTTCTTTTTCTTTTTCTTTTTATTTTAAAACAAACAATTTTTAAAAAGAGTGCAATAATGCCATGGTTCATAACAAAATGTAACAAGTGTTTTGCAACATGATTTGTTACATGATATACATAAACAAGATTAATGTATAATTAGTAAAATCTTAATCAAGTTTAGCATTAACTTGTATACAATTAATTGTATAAAAATTTATAAAATGCCTAAATCCAATAAATACCTTTTTTATAAATAATACAATATTAATCTCCAATTATTTCCAAATATTGGTATTTAATTATACCATTTTACGAAAACCCCAATTCGCAAATCGAATAGTTTTCGCGAAATATATTATTTTAATATTTAAATTCTAAAAATAATATTTTATTTTTCTAAATTATTACAGTCTACAACCAAATAAGCTCAGGTTACTAATATTGCATATGTTACTATCTATAATGTGATATAATATTTTACTATTAAGTAGTATACGTACCAACATCTCCTTCAACTCCTCGACGGTGGTCTTCAAGGCGGCAACATCATGCTCCAGACGTCGCTTACGGGGGTAGGGGAAGTAATCGCCGGAGTGGAGGCCAACCTCATATGGGCCCTGCTAGAACCCAGTCCCCGGCCTCTCTCCCAACCTCCGTCGTGCCCTCCGTGTACGACGTCTAGGACTGGGATCAGTAGCATCAGATTGGTTTGTCCACTAAAATCAATCCCCGATGCCACCGCCTGCTCTACCACTCACTCCTACACCCACATTAACCATTAAAATATAAATATATCATTTAAATTTGAACTTTTCAAAACAAAAATTTCATTCGAATTAGAATAAATATTAACACTTACGCAATACTCCTGGGTAGCGGTGTTGGGGAATCAAAGCTCGTCCGTGGCGGGATCTGTCGAGGTGCCGTGGACGGCAAGATATGCAGTCAGCACGCTAAGTGTACCACCCTGCGCCAGGGCCTGAGCTATCGGCAATTCGCCAAAAATTTACATATATTATAAAATAACTCCTAATATTACATTATATCAAAATAGATCTATTGTAATTTACCGATACCTCCATTGCACGAGTAATGTTCCTCGAGCCACCTGTATAAGTGGGGCAACCCCTTTTCGCCGACTTCATATTCTCCTTATTTTGATCGGCCTGTTTCTGCACAACACATTCAGATTTAGTTTTCTAATTAAGCAACACAAAAAAATAAATTATATACTAAACAATGAATTACATTTAAATTACAAATCTGTTTGCGTTAAGAGTCGAAATATTGGTTTAAGAGAGGCCATGTATCTACGTCGACTCTCGCAAAGGCTGGAGTATGTAGGAGAGCCGCTCTCTCTACCTCGGGGGTCGCCATCCATCGGGAATAGCAGTTGATCTTCAGCTCGTTCCTATTATATCAGACCTTTGATTGCATGTTCTTCATCAGGCCCTGATACAGAGCGTGAAGATCGAGCAGTCTCTTAGGGTGATCAGGGTCGGGTATAGGCTGAAAGTCGTAATCCAACTGCAAATACAAAAAAATAATGTATTTAAATTGCAAGTGTTAAATAATAATAAATATATTGGATAAGTCAAATGAAAATATATATTAATACTCGAGCCTGATCCCAGAAGAGGGCAAATGACCGCCGGTGCTGATCGCCCCACTCAACGTGAAATGGATACTTCTTTAGGATGCAGCTCTCATCCCCCATATACCAGCCGAACCTCTCGGCATAATTGCTTGTATAGCGATAATCGGGGGTAAAGAAGAAGGGGAATGGTGTCTCCACCCTAGCTCTATCAGGCCTTAGTCTGTAGGACTGATTCGGCCCTCGAGTCCCCCTCTCGGGATGGGCTGCCCTGCATCTACAAGAAATATCAAGACAAGCAATATTAAGACAAACTGGTATTAAGAAATCAAGAATTAACGAAAATTGAAGTTCGATATATACCTCCGGCGACAGTAGTACGAGCCTGGGCTCGAGCAGCAGCACTAGCGGGACGATAGTTCCTCCGGTGAGGAACAGCTGGTGACCCGAACGTGGACAAATCCCCTCCAACTACAAAATAAATATTGACGATAAAATTACATGAAGTTTATGTTTTTTATTAGAGTATATGTAAAATGAACTCCTTATTTTATATTTATTCATACTAAGCTACAGACTGAGCGAAAGGTACGAAAGTGGTGGGAGTGGTCTCTGCGCCAGATGTGGATGCACCACCACCTATAATTAGATAATTAAAAATAGATTATATAAGTAATTGCAAAAAGAATGTGTATATTAGTAATATAACATTCTAAATCAATATGCTTGCAATATAGAATATATAAACATACCCGCAGGTGCGGTGGAAGCCTCTGCCCGAGATGTGGAGGAAACCACATACAGCTAGACAATCAAAAAATGATTATCTAAGTAAGAGCAAAAAGAATGTGTGTATATTTAAGATAAATGGATCATCCTGACAGTAAAATCGAAGTGCGTTCACACCATTCAATCCATATTCATCTTTCCAAGTCCCAAGATTGTTTCTCCATTTATCCGTATCGGTTCGTGTATCGTACCAAGTACACTGAAATATATAAAACGGTTCTGATCGTCCGGGATATTGGATACCATGTATGATATTTAAGTATCCATAATAAATCACACCATCCGATTATACCGTCGCAATCCCACTATTCTGAGTGGTTCGAGATGTTTCTATGTCCATAACTTCAAATTTGTATCCAAGGACACCGAATCCTTTATAATATGCAACCTCCATACTAAAAAACTGAGCTAAACATTTAGAATCTCTCTCTAATGATGCAAACAAGTTCGGATCGTGGATTTGAAAAAACAAATTTTACGACAAATACATAATGATATAAGTTTAGATTAAGACTGGTAGCAATAACATGCTATTCGAACAACTTACATGATCTGCAACCCAATCACAAAAATTATCCTGATGATATTTTTCCAATCGTTCATCATTCCAATCAGAATGCCCCTCACATACCTCATTAATATGAATTTTGTTCTCAACAATAAATTATGACATTAATATTATATCATTTCATACATACACAAACACAAATATAACAAT
Organism: Agapanthus africanus; assembly: GCA_030015575.1. Lineage (NCBI taxonomy): Eukaryota > Viridiplantae > Streptophyta > Magnoliopsida > Asparagales > Amaryllidaceae > Agapanthus > Agapanthus africanus. The sequence continues at coordinate 20,485,192 of CM057348.1, read as the reverse complement.
TAATTCAAAAAAACTTACTCTCTATTTTCTTCAAGACATACGCAATTGAGGAGGATAAACCGATATATCTTGTTGATAAACATAGTATCCATTCTCTTATAATCAGTTTTACCATATGGCCCATCCTGAATTCTCCGAGACCGGTTAAGCTTCGCCTCAATGTTCTCGTCCAGATAACGGGAACAAAATATGGCTAATTCATCTAGAAGATAACCTTGCATGATAGAACTCTCTAGTCGATTTGTATTGCGTATATATTTTTTTAGAGTATAGAGGTACCAAAAGAAAAATATGTTAAATAAATATGGATCTATCCTAGCCCATCCTTTTCTTTTAAGGTTATGGATCCTTCCAACAACATGAGCACCAACGTGAATAGCAACACTCCACCACCTACACTACCACCCATTACCGTTGAGAATTTACTGATAAGATCAATAGCGTTTCTTGAAGCAATCAAGAGTCTAGTTGAGGGACAGCAGGAGCAGGCTGCTCTTCTTCACCAAGGATCGGTTCACACTAAAGTTGCTTTGAGGGCAGCTCATGGATATATCAAAAAAAAGAAAAAGACACCGCCAGCAAAGACTTGATATTATTATAAGAAACTTGGACATGAACTAAAGGATTGCAGGCGTGCGAATCGCCTGTGCTTAGCTTATGGCGCATCCACTCACGCCATCGGAGCTTGCCCACATCGTCGCACCCCAGCTCCTGCACCACCTTCGTGAGGACCACCTTTACCTCGTCAGTCCGAAATATACCAGCAGGCACAAAGAAAAGTTCCAGGAGGCCAAACATCCACGATACCGGTTGGAGAAGCCGAAATCACTGGCCAAGTTATCACTGGTAATTCCCAATCCTTTCATCTTTACAAATCCTTGTATACCTCTATATTTTTCCTTGTATCTAAAACCAACACCACACGATTTAAGCCACTATTCCTGTACTTACACTGTTCGACACTGGAGCGTCACCATACTTCATGTCGTAACTTGAAAGAATTTCGCAAACGAAATTCTTTTACGGAGGGTAGACTGTAACGCCTGCAATATTATTGCATTCTTTTGAATCTTTTCTTATCTTGACGTAACACGAAACTACAAACTCTTGATCTTCCTTTACTTTTTGATTGTTTCTCAAACCTTATCATCTTAACTCTGATGGTATGATTTTGGTGATTTAAATAGAGTTATGTGATTATAATTATGAACTGCAGTATAATTACAATGTGGTACTCTACTTGAGTGACTTAGAATTCTGTCTTTGATTCACTTTCTTCTTAATTTAGTTTTACGTATATTATCGCACCATATTTTCTTTGTTAACTTATAACTCTTCCCATCTGTTCAGCATTTTCAAAACCCTTGCATCCTTTCGTTCTTTCAAATATATTTTTCATGCATTTTCAGTAGTTCTTTTTACCACCACTGTCATCAAATTTTCTTGAATCTGTTACAACTTTCTTCTAAAAATTTCGAGAACGAAATTTTTAGAAGGAGGGTAGAATGTAACGACCCTGAATTTTATGTACAAAATTTTTCTTCTTAAAGTACAGAATGGAGTTTGCTAACCTGAGTACAAATTATAAATTAAATTTGTTTAAGAACGGTAAGAAATAACTTGTAGCTCATTGGTAAAGTTTTGCACTGCTGTGACATAGCTCTGTGTTCTAATCCTATCAGCCACATATATTTTTTACTGGTTTTTTTTCTTTTAAACTTTTTGGAAGCCCAAAAGTTTACACGTACAATACAAGTAAAATGAAAAGTCACCGAAATCAAATATGTGCAAATTAGAGTTAACACCGATATGGACACGTGGTACATATCCAAGCCCATAACCCCTCAACTCGACCGACGAGATTGAGCTTTTGGCGAGCGACGCCGGGCCATCCGTAGCGGATGAGACCCGGGCTTTACACACTAAACCCTTGGCCTACCTCCACTACCCCTGTTCTATTTGAATTCTCTGCAATTATCCAGAGAACTTAAATTCATCCTTTAATCCAATTTTTAATGCATTTTAATTCTTTCTTCAATACCTAAACCCTAATTTCATTCTATAAATACAACCCCATACCCTAGCTCTTTTCATTTTGAAATCTATTGCCAAAATTCTCAAATTTTCCAAGTCAAAGAAGAGTACAAGTGGAGTTAGCCCTAGGTCAATTTCCGGCGAGAATTCGAGACGTTTCCGGCGACTCCGCGACTACACGAAAGCTACCATTCTCTTCCTCTACCTTCCCTCTATTCTTTTAGCAAGTAAGTCTCATCTCTTTTCCTCTCTTCCTACTTTAAAATGATCACTTTTCAAAACATGTCAGTTAGTGGAGTTATACCGGCTTTTGTTTCTAAAACTTTGAAAACTACAATTGTTTTCTTAATAACCACTCATCCATATCACTATACTTTGCTTGTTAATCATTAACTAACGTTTTGAAACAAGTTTCACTTTAAATCTCCATGTAAAGCATTTTTATTTAAGCTTTTTCGTTTAAATACCATGAAGTTTACATCCGGCATCTTTTAATACTTTTGTTTAGCATACCTTTAGAAAATCTCACGAGATAATGACCTACCTCTCACATACACACATCTTGATATAGCACAATTCTCTTGAACGATATTTTTGTGGCAAAATCCGACTTTTCATTAAAATATTAAAAACCGGATTTCTTTAACTCTTTGCAATTATACCTCTACAACCAATTTTGGGGAATCCGGTTTGGATGGTGCGGATTATCGCACATCCTCGAAACTAGTAAAGTGAGATGTAGATCTTCTCACGGAGCATACGATCTCGATAGAATTTTAATACAATTTTTAAGAAAAACAAAATATTTTATTTAATAATTATATAAATATTATCAAACCACATATTTTTAAGATATTATTAATTTTCATGTTTTCTAGAAAATAAAAGAATCACAAGTTTCATGAAAATACCATCAAGAATCAATACAAGTCAAATTTTACACTAAAATATCTCGAACTATTCAAGCTATATATATGTTCACTAATAAACCTCATTCTCTAAAATTCACATTCATGACAATTCTAAATAACATAAATAAATACTTGAGTTTTATTTTGAAAGTATACTAAAAATATTTTTCATAAAAACCATTCAAGTTATATTAAATTACAATAAGGACCCTAGTAAATATAAGTTTAAGCGGGACCAATTCTCTAGAGCCTCAGAGAACCGAAGAAAGTGGGTGCTTGCCTATTTAAGGTAGAAAACTAAAATGGGGTTATCAATAGTAATTGTCTTGGAAAAAGACACAAATCCTGCCATTCATGTACAGCAGTTATCGATAACACCAAAATCTAATTCAGGATCCAAATCTGTGTAAGTGTCTGACTCAATCTGAGTCTCAGTCTAAACTGAATACAATCCAAACATAAATCCAATCATAACTCCAATGCAACATGAATCCAATATACCAAACATGAACACTTGAACATGAATACCAGAACAATATCAACATGACTTGACTTGATCGAACCATGGTTATATCTTGAACTTAACTACATGACTACCGTTTACATCCTGAATCAGTTTACATGAACAATCTATACTATGGTCTCGGCAAGTCGGATAATTACAAATCAATACAATCAATACAATATACATTACGGGGTTTAACGGGGTAGACTGGTACGGAATGTATTAGAAAATGGAACGAGATGGTCACTAAAAGACACTATATGAACTCTGTGTCGTTGTCCCGTGGTTTTGTCGACGGGGTCTTGTACTACAAGTTACCATAATCCACGGGAAAAGTTGGACTCCTCTCGTATAGACTGATATCTTCTGTACCAAGTTACAAACAACTACGTTAGTATAACAAACAGATAATTTACCAGTTCTATTCTCTTTACTTGTCTATTCCATTCTATCTTTTGGGACTTACCGAACGCTAGTTCGCTGATAACATTCCTGCATTTTCTTTCTTTGGAATGTTCGTCAGGAGGACCTGACCCTTAGGAGACCGAGCCCAGCCAGGACGATTTGGAGCAGATCATCTAGCAGCACGACTTCTAGGCTTTTAGTTGTACTTATTTCTTTTCAGTTCATATGCCACTATTTATGCATCGCTTTCCATCATTGTACTTTACTTTTCAGTTGTATGTAAAGAATGATTATCAATAAAAAGTTGTTGTTTTGTTATATATCCTGTTATTCTTGTGTTATTCACGTATATTGCTTATTTACGCTTAATGTGTTTACTTCTGAGTAAATACGCTGTGGCCCGCCACGTCTCCTTCCCCGTACACTGGGAAGCGGAGCGTGACAGGTTTTGTTGGCGGCCCATACAGGTCAGTTCTGCATGAAGTTATACTATGCAGGTTAAATCTGCATGGAAACCTAAGCAATATAACACAAGAATTATAAAAATCAACAACTATACATTCTTTACATTTCAACTCCTTAAATCTATCCTAACCCTTTCTTTTCTTTCAAGGTTATGGATCCATCCAACAACATGAGCATCAACGTGAACAGCAACACTCTACCACATATACTACCGCCTATTACCGTTGAAGACTTACTGATAAAATCAATGGCGTTTCTTGAAGCAAGCAGGAGTCTAGTTGAGGGACGGTAGGAGCAGGCTGCTCTCCTTCACCAAGGACTGGTTCGCACTAAGGCTTCTTTGAGGGCAGCTCATGGTTATATCAAAAAGAAGGAAATGACACAGCCAGCAAAGACTTGCTATTATTGTAAGAAACTCGGACATGAACTGAAAGACTGCCGGCGTGTGAATGGCTTTGTTCCCGCCAAAATTTTGGCTCAAAACCCGCTCCGTATAAAATAATAACAATAAAATAAAAAATAAATAAATAAATAAGTAAATAATAATAATAATAATAAAGGAGAAAATCTCCCTTTCAGAGCAAATCTCTGTTTGAATTCCAGAATTCAAAAGGAGAAGCAATGCTTCAGATCTCTTGCGTTGCGCGCAGAGCACCACGTGTCAAAAACAGACACGCCAGCGCAAGAGGCGCTGCGCCCAAAGCAGCGCACCCCAATCAGAGCAAGGCTCTGTTTTAAAATTCAAATAATAAAGGAAGCAACGCTTCAGATAACTTGCGCTCCGTGCTGCGCGCCACGTGTCAAACAGTGGTGCGCTAGCGCAGTTACGCTGCGCTCTGCGCTGCGTGACACGTGTCAAGCGCAGGTGCGCTTGCGCCAACTGTGCCAGCATTTAAACAATAAAATTCTGGAAAGATCTTTCCAAATCTTGTTAAAAACAAGAATATTACCTTCTGTAAAACAGAAGCCCTAGGATCAAAGATCCAACGGTGGGGAAACATCCCCAAATCAATCAGAGAAAGATCTCTGTAACTGATTTAACAAATCAATTGACACTATATAAAGGCCCCTAGACACCAAGTCTAAGATCTACAGAGATAGAGATACAGAACTCCTCTAAAAACTTTGAGAAGAAACTCGAAGAGAATCAAAAGTAAACCTCTGATAAAAAAGAAGAATTTCTTCTAAAAAAAATCAAAGATCTAAGAACAAGATCGAGATCTTCAATAAAAAATAATAATAAAGAAGTAATCTACTTCATGATTAGATTTTTTGATCTATATAAAGGCATTGCCTTTTGATAAGAATCAGAACCATTGGTTCTTGAAATCTTTGGAACAAGAAAAACTTGTTTTCTTTGATCTAAATTTGATCAAGATGCGCTCTGCGCTATGGAACAGTGCCTTGCACTTCTGAAATGAGCCTCTGCGCTCTTGGGTTGGCGCAAGTCACCAGAACACGCCACGTGTTAACCCCAGAATAATCTGCGCCTTACGCTTTAAAAGAATGAGCATTGCGCTATTGGATTGGCACAAGTCATCAGAGCGAGCCACGTGTCAGCAGCGCACTGGCGCAGCGCACTGCGCTAACAGACTTGCTCTCACAAGAGCGTGACGCGTGTCACCTCCACATGCGCTGGCGCCTTGCGCTTTTCAACTGGCGCAGAGCGCCTGACAGGCCACGTGGCGCACTGTAAGGCCATTAAATGCTCTGCATTATTAAAAAGGGGCAGAGCCCAATTAAAAGGTCTAACAGACCAAAACAAATGCTATGTATTATTAAAAGGGGGCAGAGCCCAATTAAAAGGCTAACAGGCCTAATCTAAATGTTGTGCATTTAATTAAAAAGCTCAATGTTGTGCATTATTTTAAAAAGGGCAAAGCCCAAGCAAAGGCCTAAACAGGCCAATCATGAACAAAATGTTAAACATTTTTCAAATGGACTTAACCCAATTCTGGCTGTAAGTCCTCAAATTAAATTGAACTGAGCATAACTGCTCTCCCAAATCAATTTACACCTGGTTCAAGGGTACATCTCTGAACTCCTCTGATATTTGTCATCGTAATCCTTCAACGTCGTCAGAGAGGTGACGGGTCCCGACAACCATATATTGCTACGGACCGTGGGGTCCTTAAACTCATGGACTATGATGTTCTTAAACCAATATTCGTCCCCAAAATGGGAATGTTGGACCACCATGTCCCTAAACTGGCAATAGACCACTATGTCCCTAAACTAGAACAATAGAGCCCAAATGCTCTTTTGTCGGATCTAAACGATCCTGTTAAGCTGATCTTAGTCTCAAATTAGACTAATGTATCATTAACAAACATTTAAGTTGATCTTAGCCTCAAATATGGCTAACGTATCCTTAAACCAAAACCCCAAACCCAAATCTAAGAAAATACGGATTTGGACTAATCCACGTCCTACGGGCGACAACATAAATTAGTCTCCGTATACAATCCACGGGCAACCACAAACAAAACAAATACCCACGACACGAAGTGACCAGCTGGAGAAGGAGAAAGTTATTACCGCGATGTGATAGTGTAATTAACTGCAGGGGCTTGCGCCTGCAGGGAAGAGCGTCCCCACAATCAAAAACCCCTCAAGCGAGGGGGAATCTGATGAAGTTTGCTATATCGGCCGCATCCGTCTAAACCTTCGATACACGGTGCCATAAATCAACTTGGTATCTTCGGAGAGGTGGACGGATAAAACCAAATAGCATCTGCCCCGAACTTCAGGCAAGGCGTCTCTGTCTTGCGCGTCTTTCGGAGGGGAACGGATTCTGGCACGCCTGGTGGGACCTTTTCCTCTTTCCACTCCACACTTCGTGCGTCGTATTCGCGAACGAATCGCGGTTTGCTGTGGTTGCCTATGGATTCGAGGTACTAAGATTTGGTGTCTTGCTCCGTGCAGAAAACAGAAGATCAATGGCTTCAAACTGCACTAACTGCAACTGCAACTCTCGTTCCGTCCCATCTGGAGGAGTGACTTACGCGCCCCGAGCGGCCTCTCTTTTCAAGATTCCAGTGGAGCAGGTAACTCAAGCCACCACTGGACTATTCTTCGGGACCATGCTCCCACCGATGAGCTTCAATGTTCCAATGACGTCGCAAGAAGCTCCAAAGAAGTCGGTCTTTGATCAGCTTACAACTACCGCGGCCCCTCTCAACGGGTCGCCCAAGTCCAATACCTCAGTTTTTAACAGACTGGGCCAAAGCTCAGATGGGCCCGTGAATAAGCCCATAATTCTTGAAGAGATTATTCCAAAACGGATAGCCATTCCTACTCCTGAAGTCCCCAAAGCGGCTTCTCCTGCTAAGGGGTCGGTCTTCACAAGACTGGCCGTTTCAGCTCCTACTCCACGTGAAGTCATGAAGGCTATTTCCCCTGTTCGAAAGTCGGCCTTCGCAAGACTGACTACCCCCTCTCAAGGGGTGTCAGTCTTCGACAGGCTAGCACCAATAACAGTCTCTCCTCAAAGCAGGGGGCATTAAGAAGCTTATCCAACAACGGAGGTGATCTCATCCGCACGACATGCTCGACGTCGCCACTGGCGCCGAGTGAGAGAAGCTGGGGGCAATTCCCCTTCTGGGCTGACTTCGCCAGCTCCAACGGTGGAAGTTGACGCTACTGTTCCAACCGGGAACAGTTTTGAACTACTTAACAGGGTGCGCAAAAACTCGCCAACTGCCGTATTGAAAAGATCTCCTACACCTGTGGATAATGCCCCAAAGGTGAAGCTGGAGCAGCCCCCTCAACGGCTGTCCTCTAAAATTTACAAGGTCTGGCGTCAAGTCCAAGATTCCGTGATGGATCAAGACTATCTCCGCCGACAGAAAAAGATGAAAGTTTGGCAGGAGAAGGACTACTCTGTCAAGCCATAAAGGACGATAGCTACTTGGGTGCCCACTACAACGGCCCCCTCAACTTCGACCGCTCAAAAAAGAAGGAGGTCGGAGAAGATCCCTGTGTCTTTGGAAAATCGCAAAGACACTGAATCTAAACGCCCCAAGTCTGGGGGCATGGTGGTGCACACCGTTTATATGGCTTCCAGAAAGGAGAAAAGCCGTGCTTCGACGAGTCACTGACCGCTCACTCGATCCGTGACCAAAGCCCAGGAGCAGCAACAGAAGTTTCAGGAAATGCTGACGCAAATGGCCGCACTCACCGGGCCAAAAGAAAGCCCGGAGGCATCATCAGAGCAGCGTCACGAACAAGAAACCGATGCTGACTTCTTACGCAGAGTCTTCGAAAAGAAGGACAAAGAAGCCGCAGAACAAGCGGCTAACATAAAACAAATGGCGCTCCTCTTCCAAGATATGATAGGGATGATGTTACAGCCGGACCCTCCAGCTGAAAACCTTCCAATCATTGTTGGAGACGACGGAGGGGAGACATCTAATCCTCCTCCGGCCCTTTCAGCAGCCAAGGAGGAAACCATTTCTAAAGCTGTGCTAGATGACTATATAGCTCAGCAGATACGAGTTCATCAGGCAAATGAAGCGGCTGGGTAAATAGTTAGAACCGGACGACCCTACCCGGGCTGGTATGACCAAATCAGTTACCCGCCGGGATATACGATCCCTAAATTCCATGTGTACAAGGGGACAGGGAATCCACATCAGCACGTCGCTCAATTCAGGGCCTTATGTGGCAACAATGGAGGCGATGACAAACTGTTGCTTCGCCAATTCATCAGCAGCTTAGCAAAAACAGCCTTTGAATGGTATTCGGAGCTACCTAACGACTCTGTCAAAACATTTGCGGAGATGGAGTTACTGTTTACACAAAGATTCGTGAATGCTAGCGAGCGCACCCCGATCACCGCATTGATCAACGCCAGGGTAAGGCCAGGCGAAACGTAGGTTCAATACGCAGCACGATGGCGGAATCTGTGGTCGAAATGAGAACAGCGGATTGAAGAAGCACCTGCGGTAGGCATGTTTGTGGGCACTCTTGATCCGCAAGCGACCATCTCGCAATTCATGATGTTCTTCAAGCCAACTACTTTCCAGGCCTTGATCGACAAGTTGGCCCAAATGGATCAGATAGGACATAAACCGTCTCCTCCAAAGCCAGACTGTCGAAATGAGAAAGGAAAAGGGAAAGCGATCATCGTCGCCAATACTCAACAACAGCCGAGCAACTCAAAGCCGGTTGTTCGCCAAAACAACGTGCGTCCACGCCCATCCCTCGAGGAGAGACTGGGACGTCCTTACTCGTTTCCTCAGAATAAAACAAGGAGACTATTCGAGCTGGCAATGCGCAACAGACTCATCAATCTGCCGAATCCAAAACGTTCGTTGCAGCCAGGCGATATCAACGATCTTAATTACTGCCCTTACCACCAAGTGGTAAGCCATCCAATCGAAAATTGCTTCATCTTTAAGGGATGGATCGAGGATCAGTACCAACAAGGCAAGTTCGCGTTATCCGAAAATTAGAAGGTGAACCCGCCACAACCTCATGCTCCTAAAAAAGTGGACACGCCGGGGGCATCGTGCTCTTTTATAAAAGAAACTCCGTGGGAGATCGCTCTTTCAGCCAAAACCAAAAGGATGCTTAATGATCTCCAGACATGCCCGGCGATCAGGTGGAAGAATCCACTGGAACCCGAGGTCGTAGAAGGGATGCTAAAGCCGCACCCAACTCCAAAGATCAATGGTGATAGCCAAAGCTCGCACACCCAGCCGTCGAAATCTTCGAAAAAGAAGAAGAAATCCAAAAAGACCGTGAAGCCTGGAGACAAGCGCACGGAGCTGCAGAAACAAATCGACGCGCTGGAAGAGTATAACCAGTAGGCGCGGACTCCAATCACGCTCCAAGAATTCCTCAGCCATGTCCTTGAAGACGGAGATGACGGAAAAGAATCGTCAGACGAATTTGAGAATTACGTAGCAAGTTGCCATGTGATCTTTCACTCATCGATAGACAGTGAAGAAACTCCTGACGCAGGGAAACCGGGGGCAAACCCGAAACCAGAACTGCTAGGACCATCAGACGAAATGATTGATGCATTCTTAAACAAAGCCCGTCAGGAAAGCAAAGCCAATCGAGAGCGTGAACTGGCTATATTTGAAAAGGCCAAACGCCAACGACTGGAGGAAAAGGTTGAGACGCCCCGACTGGAGCAAAGCGTCCCTATCGCCAGCAAAAGCAAGCTTAAAGTAAGGAATCAATTCGCTAGGGCCCTGGCAATAGGAATGAAGTTGCCCTCTCTCAAAGGAAATTCCCCTGGCAATATACGTCTTGATGAAGCAGACATACATCCTAACTTCTGCCTAAACCATCAAAGGATTGCACACCCTACCGAGGAGTGCATAGCCTTTAAAAACTGGTGGCAGGGATATGTTGCCCATCGACGACACGTTCAACGAGTGAAGCGCAAGGCTCGTCGGAAACGGAAAAGCATGACAGATGAGCGCGAAAGAGCTGTTGGCAACTGTCACATAGCCGACACCAAGGGATTGCAAGCTATCACGTTTGGAAGCGACGCTGACGAAGAAGTCGCCCTCAGCCCTCTCTTCAAGGAATCTACCTCTGGCACAAAAGATGTGAAGATTTGCGGCAAAATTTAGCTGCGTAATCATACGTTGACCTATGACCGAAATGTCTTTAAACTACTACCGCAGCATCCTCAGGCTGACGTGATAAAAAAAAGAATAAAAAAAATAAAATAAAAACGGTATGTCCATAAGCAAAAAGGGCACGGATGAAAACCCGAAAGGGCTCCGTGGGTAAAAACAGCAGGGCTACCGGTGAGTCTTGTGAAAACTTGAGAGGGCACAACCTCGTTAGATAAAAAAAATAAACAAAAAAAGAGAGAAAACGGTATGTCCACAAGCGAGATGGGCATGGATGAAAACCCGAAAGGGCTCCATGAGTAAAAACAGCAGAGCTACCGGCAAGTGTTTGTGAAAACCCAAAAGGGTGCAAACTCGTTAAAAGACACTTGCAGGGTCCTCTCGACCTTGTGAGGAGAAACCACCCGCGTGAGATCCTTACGACCCACAAGGGAGCAACACACTTAGGGATCCTCACGATTCCTAAAGAGAAATTACACTTGCGAGATCCTCACGACTCGTAAGGAGAACTCTCTTATGGGACCCTCACGGCTCATAAGATTTGAAAGTCTTAAGTTACAGAGACCTGAATCTGTTCTTAAGCAACCCCCAAAACCTTCGATTTTGCCCTACAAGTGGCTCAATACTGACCCTTGTATACAATCCACGGGCGTGAATAAACATTTCCCTAACCAAGTCCCACCCGTGACTAGGGATATGTTCATATGGTGAATGACCCTTGTAAGTCCTCTCGACTTATAAGGAGAAAACCCTTTAGTAAGATCCTTACGACTTACGGGGGAATATGCACTTAGGAATCCTCACGATTCCTAAGGAGAAAACACACCTACGGGATCCTCACGACTCGCAGAGAGAAATACCTTTGTGAGACCCTTACAGCTCATGAAATCAAAAACCTTAGTCGACAGAATCCTAACCCTGTTTACTAAGCCACCTTTGTTCGATATCGACAAAGGCAAATGATGATTCGCTCCTGGCAATATCCCAGTTGTAGCGATGCTGATGCCTAAACCGGTATCAAATTCTAAGTCCTTTCATAGCAAATGATGATTCGCTCCTGGCAATATTCCAGTTGTAGCGATGCTGATGCTGAGATTGGCACCAGATTCCAAGTCCCACACTCGCGATAAAAAATCAGCGAGCCAAAAATGCATATGAAATAGCCGAAATGATGGGGCAACTTGCAACGAAATCAGCAAGTAAAAATGTATGCATACAAAAGCAGCCGAAATGATTGACCAACTAGCAATAAAAAGCAGCGAGTAAAAAGAAAAATAGCCGAAATGATTGGGCACCGTGAAAAATAGCCGAAATGATTGGGCAATCGCGACCTTCGCGATATAAAAGCTGAAATGATAGAGCATCGCGGAAATAAAATAATAATATAATAAAAAATGAATGAAACTTTTGCCCTACAGGCGATATCACAGCAATCCCTGTATACAATCCAGGGGCACAAACGAAGAAGGAAACACATCTTCCCTCCCCAGGCTCCACCAGAAAGCGAAGCCAAATCTTGACGGTTCATAGACAACCTCGACATTTGTCGCAATATTGCAGACACAATGTCAACAAACAAAGCAAAAGGAAGATCCCTAGTTTCAGGGTCTCGACGTCGATATCGACAACTTAGAGATCACCAACAGCGTTTCTCCTCACTCAAACCAGATGCAGATGTGACGTCAACAACCGACCTCAGAGTCGCAACGAAACGGAGCCACGCATAGTCCCTAGTTCCAAATCTTAACAGCAATATCTACAGCCTAAGAATCAGCAACGGCGTTCCTTCGCAGTCCAGCAGGATGCAGATGCAACGTCAACGAAAGACCCCATGGTCGAAACAATGCGGAGTGACGGCAAAATCCTAGCTCCACCTCAGCATTCGTCTCGTTACAGTAGACGCAATGTCAACAATGGCGTTTCTTTGCAGTCCAACAGGATGCAGATGCAACATCAACAAAAGACCCCATGGTCAGCAAAGCGGAGTGACGGCAAAATCCCAACTCCACCTCAGCATTCGTCTCGTTACAGCAGACGCAATGTCAACAACGGCGTTCCTTCGCAGTCCAGCAGCATGTAGATACAACGCAACAAAAGACCCCATGGTCAGTAAAGCGGAGTGACGGCAAAATCCCAGCTCCACCTCAGCATTCGTCTCGTTACAGCAGACGCAATGTCAACAACAGTGTCCTTCCTCCAACAGGATTCGGACATGACAAAACAAACGAAGCGAAGGCCAAATTCCTAGTTTTAGGGTCTTGACGGCAACTCATATAAAACCTGAAAGACTATCAGAGATCATCTCACACCAACATGAAGTGATCACCACCTCGACGTTCGTCTCGACACAACAGACGAAATGTCACTACAGCATCCTTCCTCCAAAAGGATTCGGACACACCAAAGCAAACGAAGCGAAGGCCAAATTCCTAGCTTCAGGGTCTTGACGGTAACTCATATAAAACCGGAAAGACCATCGGAGATCATCTCACACCAGCATAGAGTGATCACTACCTCTACATTCGTCTCGATACAGCAGACAAGATGTCACCACAGCGTTCTTCCTCCAGCAGGGTTCAGACGCGATAACAGCAATGGAGCCATGGCGAAGTCCCTAGTTCCAAATCTCAATGGCCACATCTACAGCCTGGAGGCCAACGACGGTGTTCCTCCACAGTCCAGTAGGATGCAGATACAATGTCAACAAAAGACCTCACGGTCGAAACAAAGCGAAGCGACGGCAAAATCCCAGCTTCACCTCAACATTCGTCTTGATACAGCAGGCGAGATGTCAACAACGGCGTTCCTTCACAGTACAGCAGGATACGGATACAACGCCAACAAAAGACCTCACTTTCAAAACAAAGCGAAGCGACGACAAAATCCCAGCTTCACTTCAGCATTCATCTCGATACAGCAGGCGAGATGTCAACAACGGAGTTCCTTCGCAGTACAGCAGGATACGGATACAACGTCAACAAAAGACCTTATGGTCAGTAAAGCGGAGTGACGGCAAAATCCCAGCTCCACCTCGGCATTCATCTCGTTACAGCAGACGCAATGTCAAAAACAGTGTCCTTCCTCCAACAGGATTCGGACATGACAGCAAGCGAAGCGAAGGCCAAATTCCTAACTTCAGGGTCTTGACGGTAACTCATATAAAACCTGAAAGACTACCAGAGATCATCCCACATGGAGTGGTCACCACCTCGACGTTCGTCTCAATACAGCAGACGCAATGTCAACAACAGTGTCCTTCCTCCAACAGGGGTCGGACATGACAGCAAGCGAAGCGAAGGCCAAATTCCTAGCTTCAGGGTCTTGACGGTAACTCATATAAAACATGAAAGACTACCAGAGATCATTCCACATGGAGTGGTCACCATCTCGACGTTCGTCTCAATACAGCATACGAGATGTCACGATAGCATTCTTTCTCCAACAGGATTCGGACGTGACAAAGCAAACGAAGCAAAGGCCAAATTCCTAGCTTCAGGGTCTTAACGGCAAGTCATATAAAGCGTGAAAGACAATCAAAGATCATCTCACACCAGTGCGGAGTGGTCACCACCTCGACGTTCGTCTCGACACAGCAGACGCAACATTACCAAAAGGAGCCACGGAAAAATCTCTAGTTCCAAATCTCGACGGTTCACCAGCAACCTAGAGACAACCGTGATATTCGTCTCAATACAGCAGACGCAATGCCAGCAAACGAAGCGAAGGCCAAATTCCTAGCTTCAGGGTCTTAACGGCAAGTCATATAAATCCTGAAAGACAATCGGAGATCATCTCGTACCAGTGCGGAGTGGTCACCACCTCGACGTTTGTCTCGACACAGCAGACGCAACATCACCAAAAGGAGCCACGGCAAAATCCCTAGTTCCAAACCTCGACGGTTCACCGGCAACCTAAAGACAACCGCGACGTTCGTCTCGATACAACAGACGCAATGCCAGCAAACGAAGCGAAAGCCAAATTCCTAGCTTCAGGGTCTTAACGGCAAGTCATATAAAGTCTGAAAGACTATCGGAGATCATCCCACACCAGCGCGGAGTGGTTATGACTCATCGAGGCTCTCTAAAATGAGCCTAATCTCAAGTAAAAAGCGGCATGGCAAAATTCCTAACGCTTGCCTTTCCGACGGTCAAACTGCCTAGGAGGATTGCTTGAAGACGTCTTGTCCATCCCCCGAAGGGATCAGAGACACGACAGTCGCAAGGCTACTCGAACAGCAAGATTACCTATCGAGGAATACATCAGCCAACGCGACGGTACGACGGACAAAACCCTAAGTACCACAGACCCTAACGGACCTCTGTCGTAAAGAGCAAAGGTTAACTGTGACGTTAGGATATGCTCGCGAGAAATGCTCGATTCGTCTCGACTCGTGAGGAAAAGCCTTAGGCAGCGGGGATTAGAAAACCTGTTTTCTAAGCACTGGGGTCCTACAAGTCGGTCCAAAACGGACTCTTGCATACTATTCACGGACCACACTCTCCGAAGTCGAACATCGACAAAGAGGGAAACAACCACTTACAAGTCTTCCCGACTGGTAAGCCGGAAAAATTCTCTTGTAAGATCCTTACAAATTTCAAGAGAAAACACACATAGGAGTCCTCACGACCCCTAAGGAGAAAATACACCTGCGGGATCCTCCCGACTCGTAGGGAGAAAAGTCTTTATGAGACTCTCACAGCTCGTAAAGTTGGAAAGTGTTAGGCTACAAGGACCCTAAACTTGTCTCCTAAGCCCTCAATTCTGTGACCATACATAACTTTGCACTACTTCACCCACGTACATACTTATGTGGGTAAAATAGTGGGGGGCATTTGTTCCCGCCAAAATTTTGGCTCAAGACCCACTCCGTATAAAATAATAACAATAAAATAAAAAATAAATAAATAAGTAAATAATAATAATAATAATATAGAAGAAAATCTCCCTTTCAGAGCAAAGCTCTGTTTGAATTCCAGAATTCAAAAGGAGAAGCAATGCTTCAGATCTCTTGCGTTGCGCGCAGAGCGCCACGTGTCAAAAACAGACACGCCAGCGCAAGGAGCGCTGCGCCCAAGGCAGCGCACCCTAATCAGAGCAAGGCTCTGTTTTAAAGTTCAAATAATAAAGGAAGCAACGCTTCAGATAACTTGCGCTCCGCGCTGCGCGCCACGTGTCAAACAGTGGTGCGCTAGCGCAGTTGCGCTGCGCTCTGCGCTGCGCGACACATGTCAGCGCAGTTGCGCTGCGCTCTGCGCTGCGTGACACGTGTCAAGCACAGGTGTGCTTGCGCTAACTGTGCCAGCATTTAAACAATAAAATTTTGGAAAGATCTTTCCAAATCTTGTTAAAAACAAGAAGATTACCTTCTGTAAAACAGAAGCCATAGGATCAAAGATCCAACGGTGGGGAAACATCCCCAAATCAATCAGAGAAAGATCTATGTAACTGATTTAACAAATCAATTGGCACTATATAAAGGCCCCTAGATTCCAAGTCTAAGATATACAGAGATAGAGATACAGAACTCCTCTAAAATCTTTGAGAAGAAACTCGAAGAGAATCAAAGGTAAACCTCTGATAAAAAAGAAGAATTTCTTCTAGAAAAGATCAAAGATCTAAGAACAAGATCGAGATCTTCAATAAAAAATAATAATAAAGATGTAATCTACTTCATGATTAGATCTTTTGATCTATATAAAGGCATTGCCTTTTGATAAGAATCAGAACCATTGGTTCTTGAAATCTTTGGAACAAGAAAAACTTGTTTTTTTTTATCTAAATTTGATCAAGATGCGCTCTGCGCTATGGAACAGTGCCTTGCACTTCTGAAATGAGCCTCTGCGCTCTTGGGTTGGCGCAAGTCACCAGAACACGCCACGTGTCAACCCCAGAATAATCTGCACCTTGCGCTTTAAAAGAATGAGCATTGTGCTCTTGGATTGGCGCAAGCCATCAGAGCGCGTCATGTGTCAGCAGCGCACTACGCTAACAGACTTGCGCTCACCAGAACATGACACGTGTCACCTCCACATGCGCTGGCGCCTTGCGCTCTTCAACCGGCGCATAGCGCCTGACAGGTCACATGGCGTACTGTCAGACCATTAAATACTCTGCATTATTAAAAAGGGGCAGAGCCCAATTAAAAGGTCTAACAGATCAAAACAAATGCTATGCATTATTAAAAGGGGGCAAAGCCCAATTAAAAGGCCTAACAGGCCTAATCTAAATGCTGCGCATTTAATTAAAAAGCTCAATATTGTGCATTATTTTAAAAAGGGCAGAGCCCAAGCAAAGGCCTAAACAGGCCAATCATGAACAAAATGTTAAACATTTTTCAAATGGACTTAACCCAATTCTGGCTGTAAGTTCTCAAATTAAATTGAACTGAGCACAACTGCTCTCCCAAATCAATTTACACCCGGTTCAAGGGTACATCTCTGAACTCCTCTGATATTTGTCGTTGTAATCTTTCAACGTCGTCAGAGAGGTGACGGGCCCCGACAACCATATATTGCTACGGACTTTGGGGTCCTTAAACTCATGGACTATGATATCCTTAAACTAATATTCGTCCCCAAAATGGGAATGTTGGACCACCATGTCCCTAAACTGGCACTGGACCACCATGTCCCTAAACTGGCACTGGACCACCATGTCCCTAAACTGGCAATGAACAATAGAGCCCAAATGCTCTTTTTTCGGATCTAAACGATCCTGTTAAGCTGATCTTAGTCTCAAATTAGACTAGCGTATCCTTAACAAACGTTTAAATTGATCTTTGCCTCAAATATGGCTAACGTATCCTTAAACCAAAACCCCAAACCCAAATCTAAGAAAATACGGATTTGGACTTATCCACGTCCTATGGGCGACAACATAAATTAGTCTCCGTATACAATCCATGGGCAACCACAAACAAAACAAACACCCACGATATGAAGTGACCAGCTGGAGAAGGAGAAAGTTGTTACCGCGATGCAGTAGCGTAATTAACTGCAGGGAAGAGCGTCCCCACAATCAAAAACCCCTCAAGCGAGGGGGAATCTGACGAAGTTTGCTACATCGGCCGCATCCGTCTAAACCTTCGATACACGGTGCCATAAATCAACTTGGCATTTTCGGAGAGGTGGACGGATAAAACCAAATAGCATCTGCCCCGAACTTCAGGCAAGACGTCTCTGTCTTGCGCGTCTTTCGGAGGGGAACAGGCATGTGCTTAGCTTGTGGCGCATCCACTCACACCATCGGAGCTTGCCCACATCGTCGCACCCCAGCTCCTGCACCACCTTCACGAGGACCACCATTACTTCGTCGGTCCGAAATATACCAGCAGGCACAGAGAAAAGTTCCAGGAGGCCAGACATCCACGATACCGGTTGGAGAAGCCGAAATCACTGGCCAGGTTAACACAGGTAATTCCCAATCCTTTCATGTTTTCAAATCCTTGTATACCTCTATATTTTTCCTTGTATCTAAAACCAACCCCACACGACTTAAGCCACTATTCCTGCATTTGCACTGTTCGATACTGGAGCGTCACCATACTTCATGTTGCTGTTCCCGCCAAAAAAAATTCTGCGCAAAGAGCCTAAGGTATCAAATGGCAGCGACACGCTAAAGAAAATGCGAACCAGTATTTTCCAAGCTGTATTTTGGCAAACTCCTGAATGAGAGACAGCTAAATTCTGATGGTATCGAAAGCGTCTCGAAAAATCCTTCGATTTGATATATTATGGGCTTCATAATTCATCCGGGATCAAAAGTTATGAGGCATCACGTGCCCACACGTGACCATTTACAGGCAAAACTTGTAGGCACTGAATAAAATGGGGTCGCGTGCCATCACGTGATAGGCCTTTGAAAACCCACTGAAGAAAATTAAAAGTGCAATAAAACAATCAGGAATTACCTCAATGAGGTATCACGTGCTCACACGTGACCAATGGTCACGTGTTGACACGTGATAGTTAAAACAGAAATAAAAATAAACGGCTGAAGGAGGAACCAATTGGGGTCACGTGCTCACACGTGACCAAGGGTCACGTGCCAGCACGTGACAGTCTTTGAAAGCCTTACAGTTTAATAGAATTAAAATTCTAAAATTTTCTAAATCTTTCCAAATAAAAAAGGTCTATGGGGGACCGTTGGATTAAAAATCCAAGGGTGATAAAAATCACCAATTCATGGGAAAATCTTAGACAAGGAAAGATTTCCCTAAATCTCACCAAAAATAACAAACAAAATATCTTTTGGATTTAAAATCCAACGGCGAATAAAACTCATTGAATGATCTAAAGGCTCATATTAAATATGAAAACAAATCAAATCTTTCAATGAAAGATTTATTAAACAAATTGATTCTTTTCCTTCTCCTATAAATAGGAACCAAGAGAGAATTGTTTTGGAGAGAGAGTTTTGGAATCTTGAAATTGCAGAGAGAAAAGAAAGGAGAATTTAATTCTCAACAAAGAAAACCCTAGGTGAGAAAAGAAAGGGGATCAAAACTTCAAACAGAGAATTTAATTCTCAAATCCAAGAGTTTAACTCTTCTGCACAAAGAACTTAGTTCTTCCCCTGATTGAAGATCTGCAAAGAGCACATCTCCCCATAATTTGAGAATTTAATTCTCATCGGGTTGAGATTCTGCCATGCAGATCCAAATCTTAGAGGGGGAATTGAGTTTTGAGAATTTAATTTTCCCAAAACAAAATTAGGGTTTAACCCTATATGAGAATTTAATTCTCCCAAACTCACAGGAATTTAATTCCTTCATGATAAACCAGGGTTTAACCCTATCCGAGAATTTAATTCTCTTAAAATTAAAGGAATTTAATTCTTTCAAGATGGACAGAACTAGGGTTGAACCATATATAAGAATTTAATTCTTTTACATATGTGGGAATTTAATTCCTCTAAAGACAATTAGGGTTTCACCCTTACACAAGAATTTAATTCTTTCATAATAGAAATTTAATTCCTCCAAAATCATAATTAGGGTTTAACCCTACAGAGAATTTAATTCTTAAAGATAAAGAGATCTTCATGCATGCAAAAGAACTAAGGTCACGTGTCCCCACGTGACCCCTGAAAAGATCTCCAAAAATGAGAAGGAAATGGCTCTGAGGCAATGCCTCACGTGCTCCAACGTGTCCTCCAAAACACAGAAGATCAAAGCGAATAAAATGAAGGCTTTGGGCGCTCTCACATGTTACCACGTGACCCCTTAGTAAACACTGTAACAATCAGTACATAAATGTCTATCGCGTGCCAGCACGTGATGCTCAAAATAAATATAAAAAGTGTTTAACACTTAATTGCAGAACGAAGAAAAGGGATCTGGTCCCACCTTTGGGCGCTCTCATGTGTCCACACGTGATCCCTCTTTCTTTAGTGTTTAACACTAATTCGGGGATTATATTTTCAGTGTTTAACACTGATTATTTCTAGTGTTCAACACTAAATTGAAGATTACATTTCCAGTGTTTAACACTGATTGTCTTTTAGTGTTTAACACTAATTTGAGAGTTCTATCTCCAGTGTTTAACACTGTTGTTTTTTAGTGTTTAACACTACTTTTAGCCAAATTGGCTAGTTCTCCAGAAGCAAAAGTCTCTCTTCCAAATGAATCTCAAAATTGAGGAAATCGAGGATAAAATGTTGCCAAACCCCTCCAACTTTCATTTAGCATTGCTAACTAATATGGGCTCGAATCCAGACAAATGCCTAATGGTCCAACAGAGGGCCAATATTTCAAACTTAATTGGACTTAGCCCAAATTGGCCATAAGTTCTCAATTCAGATTTAACTGAGCCAATGTGCTCATAATCTAATAAATTGACCTTAGTTCCAAATTAGACTACAGATCCCCAAATCCACTTTGGTTCGAGGGTACATCTCTTCACTCCTTTGATATTTGTCGTTGTAATCCTTCAACGTCTTCAAAGAGGTGACGGGTCCCGACAACCACACATTTCACGGACTATGATGTCCTTAACCTTGACTGTGAGATCTTTAAACTCACGGACTATGATGTCCTTAACCTTGACTATGAAGTCTTTAAACTCACGGACTATGATGTCCTTAACCTTGACTGTGAGGTCTTTAAACTCACGGACTATGATGTTCTTAACCTTGACTGTGAGGTCTTTAAACTCACATACTATGATGTCTTTAACCTGGACCACTATGTCCTTAAATTGGTATTGGACCACCATGTCCCTAAACTTGTAATCGACCGTAATGTCCCTAAACTAAACAATAGAGCCCAAATGCTCTCTTGTTGGATCTAAATGATCCTGTTAAGTTGATCTTAGTCTAGAAATTAGACTAACGTATCCTTAACACACGTTTAAGTTGATCTTAGTCTCAAATGAGACTAACGTATTCTTAAACCAAAACCCCAAACCCAAATCTAAGAAAATACGGATTTGGACTAATCTACGTCCTATGGGAGACAACATAAATTAGTTTCCATATACAATCCACGGGCAACCACAAACAAAACAAACACCCACGACACGAAGTGACCATCTGGAGAAGGAAAAAGTTGTTACCGCGATGCGGTAGCATAATTAACTGCAAGGGCTTGCGCCTGCAGGGAAGAGCGTCCCCACAATCAAAAACCCCTCAAACGAAGGGGAATCTGACGAAGTCTGCTACATCGGCCGCATCCATTTAAACCTTCGATATATGGTGTCATAAATCAACTTGGCATCTTCGGAGAGGTGGACGGATAGCACCAATTAGCATCTGCCCCGAAATTCAGGCAAGACGGACCTGCGCGGTCGCGTCCCCGTGTTTCAGAGGGAAACAGATTCTGGCACGCCCGGTGGGACCTTTTCCTCTTTCCACTCCACACTTCGTGTGTCGTGTTCGCGAACCAATCGCGGTTTGCTAATGGTTGCCCTTGGGTTTCGAGATACTAAGATTTGGCGTTTTGCTTGGTACAGAAAGCGAAGGATCAATGGCGTCCACTTGTGCAAAGTGTTCCAACTGCAACTGCAACTCGCGCTCCGCCTCATCTGGAGGCATAGCCTACGGGTCTCAAGCGGCCTCGCTGTTCACGATGCCGGTGGACCAAGTGACTCAGGTCACCACTGGACTATTCTTTGGGACCATGCTCCCACCGATGAGCTTCAACACCCCTGTACCATTACCAGAAGCTCCTAAGAAGTCGGTCTTTGATCGGCTTACTACTACCGCGGCCCCTCTCAACGGGTCGTCCAGCTCCAGCGCTTTGGTCTTTGCCAGACTGGGCCAAAATTCCTGTGGGCCCGTGATGAAGCCTGCAATCCCAGAGAAGGTTGTTCTGAAAAGGATAGTCATCCCTGCTCCTGAAGTTGTCAAGGCGGCTTCTCCTGCCAAAGGGTCAGCCTTTACAAGACTGACTGTTCCGGCTCCCACCCCGGCTCCCGTTCCTGCTCAAAAATCCGTCTTTGATAGAATAGAAATTGCCGCTCAATGAACGTCGGTCTTCAAGAAGCTGGCACCGGCGGCGCCTCACCTGGACAGGGGGCAAGACAAAGCCGTCCCCATCACCGAACCAACACCATCGGCTCGACATGGTCGACGTCGCCACTGGCGCCGAGTGAGAAAGACTGGGGGCAACTCTCCCTCTGGGCTAACTCCACCAGCCCCAACGGTGGAAGTCAATGCTGCTGTTCCAACTGGGAACAGCTTTGAATTGCTGAACAAGGTGAGCAGGAATTCTCCTACCGCCGTACTGAAAAGATCTCCTCCATCAGTGGAGAATGTCGCGGTAGCAAAGCCAGAACAGTCCTCTCAGCGGATGTCCTCCAAAATCTACAAAGTCTGGCGGCAGGTTCGGGACTCAGTAATTGATCAAGATTACCCTCGCCGACAGAAAAAAGCGAAGGTTCAACAAGAAGAGAACCATCCTGCCAAATCACGAAAAGCTGTTTGGGTGCCCGCTACGACACCCCCCTCGACTTCAACTGCTCAAAAGAAAAGGAGGCCGGAGAAAGCCCCTGTGGCTGTGGCAGACTGCAAAGGCATTGAGCCCAAATGCCCCAAGTCTGGGGGCATAATGGTACATACTGTCTACAAGGCTTCCGGAAAAGAAGAAAGCCGCACTTCGACGGGTCACCGACCGCTCACCCAATCAATAACAAAGTCTCAAGAACAACAACAGCAGAAGCTTCAGGAGATGCTGACTGCAATGGCTGCACTCACCGGACCAAAAGAAAGCCCGGAGGCGTCATCGGAGCAGCGTCATGAACAAGAAACCGATGCTGATTTCCTTTGCAGAGTCCTCGAAAAGAAGGACAGAGAAGCCGCAGAACAAGCGACTAATATAAAGCGAATGACATTTCTCTTCCAAGATATGGTCGGGATGATGTTACAGCTGGAACCTCCAGCTGAAGACCCTTCGATCATTATTAAAGACGACAGAGGGGAGACATCGAACCCTCATCCGACTCTTTCAGCAAACAAAGAGGAAACCATCTCAAAAGCCACGCTTGATGATTATATTGCTCAGCAAATACGAGCTCACCGAGCGAACGAAGCGGCCGGTCAAGTTGTTAGAACTGGGCGACCGTATCCAGGCTGGTATGATTAGGTAAAGTACCCGCCGGGCTACACGATCCCGAAATTCCATGTATATAAGGGGACCGGCAATCCCCATCAACATGCCGCTCAGTTCAGGGCCCTCTGCGGCAATACTGGTGGCGATGATAAGCTCTTGCTCCGCCAATTCGTTGGCAGATTATCGGAGACGGCATTCGAGTGGTACTCCGAACTTCCAAATGACTCTGTCAAAACTTTCGCGGAAATGGAGTTGCTATTCACTTAACGGTTCGCAAGCGCCAGCGAACGCATCCCGATCACAGCATTGATCAACTCCAGAGTGAAGCCGGGAGAGACGTGGGTGCAATATGCAATCCGGTGGCGGAACCTATGGTCGAAATGCGAACAACGTATAGAAGAAGCTCCTACCGTGGGCATGTTCATGGGTACTCTCGGCCCTCAAGCGACCATCTCCCAATTCATGATGTTCTTCAAGCCGACCACCTTCCAGGCCTTGATTGACAAGCTGGCCCAAATAGACCAGATGGGCTATAGGCCTTCCTCTTCAAAGACGGAGCCTTGGAATGAAAAGAGCAAAGGAAAAGCGACTTTCGTCGCCAATACTCAACAACAGCCGAGCAACTTAAAGCCGGTTGTTCGCCAAAATAATATGCGTCCACGCCCATCCCTCGAGGAAAGACTAGGACGTCCTTACTCGTTCCCCCAGGGTAAAACGAGGAGACTGTTCGAGCTGGCAGTGCGCAACAAGCTCATAAACTTGCCGGATCCAAAACGTCCATTGCAGCCAGGTGATATCAACAATCCTAATTACTGCCCTTACCACCAAGCAGTAAGCCATCCAATCGAATATTGCTTCGTCTTCAAAGGCTGGATTGAGGACCAATACTAATAAGGTAAGTTCGCATTATCCAAAAACTAGAAGGTGAGCCCGCCACAACCTCACGCCCTTAAAAAAGTGGACGTGTCGGGGGCATCGTGCTCATTCATAGGGGAAACCCCATGGGAAGTTGTTCTTTCGGTAAAGACGAAAAGAATGCTGAAGGATCTCCAAACTTGCCCGGCGATCAGGTGGAAAAATCCACTGGAACCCGAGATCATCGAGGGAACGCTGAAACCGCACCCAACTCCAAAAATTGGTGATGATGGTCAAAGTGCTCACACCCAGCCATCAAAGTCTTCGAAGAAGAAGAAGAAGACCAAAAAGCCCATGAAGCCTGGTGACAAGCGCACGGACCTGCAAAAACAGATTGACGCGTTGGAAGAATATAATCAAAAGGCGCGGATCCCATTCACACTCCAAGAATTTCTCACCCACGTCCTTGTGGACAAAGATGATGACAATGGAGAATACTCGTCGGATGAGTCTGGGGATTATGTGGCAAACTGTCATGTGATATTTCACTCGTTAATAAACGGTGGAGAAGCTTTGGATGCAGAAAAACCAAGGGAAAATCCTGAGCCTGAACTTCTAGGACCATCAGACGAAATGATTGATGCATTCCTCAACGAAGCCCGTCAGAAAAGCAAAGCCAATCGAGAGCGAGAACTGGCTATATTTGAAAATGCCAAACGACGACGACTGGAAGAAAAGGGTGAGACACCCCGACTGGAGCAAAGCATCCCTATCGCCGGCAAAAGCAAGCTTAAAATAAGGAATCAATTCGCTAGGGCCCTGGCAATAGGAATGAAGTTGCCCTCTCTCAAAGGAAATCCCCATGGCAATATACGTCTTGATGAAGCGGACATATATCCTAACTTCTGCCTATACCATCAGAAGATTGCACACCCCACCGAGGAGTGCATAGCCTTTAAAAACTGGCGGCAGAGATATGTTGCCCACCGACAACACGTTCAACGAATGAAGCGCAACGCTCGTCGGGAACAGAAAAGCACGACAGATGAGCGCAAAAGAGCCGCTGGCAACTGTCACATAGTCGACACCAAGGGATCGCAAGTCATCACCTTTGGAAGCGACTCTGATGAAGAAATCGCCCTCAGCCCTCTCTTCAAGGAATCCACCTCCGACACAAAATACGCAAAGATTTGCGGCAAAATCTAGCTGTGTAATCGTACGTTGACTTGTGACCGAAACGTCGTTAAACTACTACCAATCCACGGCATCTTCAGACTGGCGTGGTGTTAAAAAAACGGTACGTCCATAAGCAAGATGGGCACGGATGAAAACCCGAAAGGGCTCCGTGTGTAAAAACAGCAAGACTACCAATGATGTTTGTGAAAACCCGAAAGAGCGTAGACTAAAAAAAACAAAAAAAAAACGGTATGTCCATAAGCGAAATGGGCACGGATGAAAACCCGAAAGGGCTCCGTGAGTAAAAACAGCAGAGCCACCGGCGAGTTTTGTGAAAACCCGAAAGGGCGCAATCTCGCTAAAAGACACTTGCAATGTCCTCTCGACCTTGTGAGGAGAAACCACCTGCGTGAGATCCTTACGAATCACAAAGGAGCAACACACTTAAGGATCCCCACGATTCCTAAGGAGAAATTACACTTGCGAGATCCTCACGACTCGTAAGGAGAACCCTCCTTTAAGACCTTCACAGCTCATAGGATTCAAAAGCCTTAAGCTATGGGGATCTGAACCTGTTCTTAAGCCATCATAAACTTCTTTTTGCCCTACAAGCGGTTCAGTATTGACTCTTGTATACAATCCACGGGCGTGAATAAAAATTTCCCTAACAAAGTCCCATCCGTGACTAGGGATATGTTTACACGGTGAACAGCCCTTATAAGTCCTCTCGACTTATAAGGAGAAAGCACTCTTGTAAGATCCTTACGACTTATAAAAGACCATGCACTTAGGAATCTTCACGACTCCTAAGGAGAAAACGCACCTATGAGATCCTCACGACTTGTAGGGAGAAATACCTTTATGAGATCCTTACGGCTCATGAAGTCAAAAGCCTTAGTCGACAGGATCTTAACCCTGTCTACTAAGCAACCTTTGTTCGATATCGATAGAGGGAAATGATGATTCGCTCATGGCAATATCCCGGTTGTAGCGATACTGATGCAAAAATCGGTGTCTAATTCTAAGCTTGCAGCGAAAAGCCAACGAGCCACACATGCATACGAAATAGCCGAAATGATGGGGCAACTTGCAACGAAATCAGCAAGTAAAAATGTATGCATACAAAAACAGCCGAATGATTGGGCAACTCGCAAAAAAAAGCAGCGAGTAAAAAGAAAAATAGCCGAAATGATCGGGCACCGCGAAAAATAGCCGAAATGATTGGGTAATCGCGATTTTCGCGATATAGAAAGCTGAAATGATAGAGCATCGCGGAAAGAATAAAAAAAATGATGAAAGAATGAAACTTTTTGCCCTACAGATGAGATCATATCGATCCCTGTATATAATCCAGGGGCACAAACAAAGAGGGAACCATACCTTCCTAATAGGCTCCATCAGAAAGCGAAGCCAAATCTCGACGGTTCATAGACAACCTAGAAACAACCTCGACATTTGTCGCAATATTGCAGACACAATATCAACAAACAAAGTAAAGGAAGATCCCTAGCTTCAGGGTCTCGACGTCAATATCGACAACTTAGAGATTACCAACGGCGTTTCTCCTCATTCCAACCAGATGCAGACGTGACGTCAACAACCGACCTCAGAGTCGCAATGAAACGGAGCCATGGCAAAGTCCCTAGTTCCAAATCTCAATGGCCACATCTACAGCCTGGAGACCAACAACAGTGTGCCTCCTCATTCCAGCAGGACACAGATGTTACACCATCAAACGGAGCCATGGCATAGTCCTTAGTTCCAAATCTCGACGGTTCACAGACAACCTAGAGACCATCTCAGTATTCGTCTCATTACAGCAGAGAAGATGTCAACGACGGCATTCCTCCGCAGTCCAGCAGGATGCAGATGCAACGTCAACGAAAGACCCCATGGTCGAAACAAAGTGGAGTGACGGCAAAATCCCAGCTCCACCTCAGCATTCGTCTCGATACAGCAGACGAGATGTCAACGACGGTGTTCTTCCGCAGTCCAGCAGGATGCAGATGCAAGGTCAACAAAAGACCTCACGGTCGAAACAAAGCGGAGTGACGACAAAATCCCAGCTCCACCTCAGCATTCGTCTCGTTACAGCGGACGCGATGTCAACAATGGCGTTCCTTCGCGGTCCATCAGGATGCAGATGCAACGTCAACAAAAGACCTCATGGTCGAAACAAAGCGGAGTGACGGCAAAATCCTAGCTCCACCTCAGCATTCGTCTCGTTACAGCGGACGCGATGTCAACAACGGCGTTCCTTCGCGGTCCATCAGGATGCAGATGCAACGTCAACAAAAGACCTCATGGTTGAAACAAAGCGGAGTGACGGCAAAATCCAAGCTCCACCTCAGCATTCGTCTCGTTACAGCAGACGCAATATCAACAACGGCATTCCCTCGCAATCCAGCACGATGCAGATGCAACGTCAGCGAAAGACCTCATGGTCAAAACAAAGCGGAGTGACGGAAAAATCCCAGCTCCACCATGACATTCGTCTCGATACAGCAGACGCAGTGCCAGCAAACGAAGCGAAGGCCAAATTCCTAGCTTCAGGGTCTTGACGGTAACTCATATAAAACCTGAAAGACTATCGGTGATCATCCCACATCAGCGCGGAGTGGTCACCACCTCAACGTTCGTCTCGATACAGCAGACGAGATGTCACTACGGCATCCTTCCTCCAACAGGATTCGGATACGCCAAAGCAAACAAAGCAAAGGCCAAATTCCTAGCTTCAGGGTCTTGACGGCAACTCATATAAAACCTGAAAGACTATCGGAGATCATCCCACACCAGCGCGGAGTGGTTATGACTCATCGGGGCTCTCCAAAACGAGCCTAACCTCAAGTAAAAATCGGCATGACAAAATTCCTAAAGCTTGCTCTTCCGACGGTCAAACTGCCTAGGAAGATTGCTTGAAGACGTCTTGTCCAGCCCCCGAAGGGATCAGAGACACGACAGTCGCAAGGCTGCTCGAACAGCAGGATTGCCTATCAAGAAATACATCAGCCAACGCGACGGTACGACAGACAAAATCCTAGTACCACAGACCCTAACGGACCTTTGTCGTAAAGAGCAGAGGTTAACTGTGACGTTAGGACATCCTTGCGAGAACTTCTCGATTCGTCTCGACTCGTAAGGCGAAGCCTTAGGCAATGGGGATTAAAAAACCTGTTTCCTAAGCACTGGGGCCCTGCAGGTCAGTTCAAGATGGACTCTTGTATACTATTCACGGGTCACACTCTCCGAAGTCGAACATCGACAAAGAGGGAAACAACCACTTACAAGTCCTCTCGACTTGTAAGAGGGAAAAATTCTCTTGTGAGATCCTTACGACTCTCAAGAGAAAATACGCACTTAGGAGTTCTCACGACTCCTAGGGAGAAAATACACCTACGGGATCCTCTCGACTCGTAGGGAGAAAAGCCTTTATGAGACCCTCACGGCTCATAAAGTTGAAAAGTCTTAGGTGACAGATCCTGACCCTGTCTCCTAAGCCATTACTACCCTACAGAGAGGTCAAGATGGACTATCTATAGGCCACATTCCCCGAAGTCAAATATCGACAAGAAGGGAAACAATCACTTATGAGTCATCTCGACTTGTAAGGGAGAAAATTCTCTTGTGAGATCCTTACGACTCTCAAAAGAAAATGCACTTAGGTGTCCTCACGACTCCTAAGAAGAAAATACACTTGCGAGATCCTCTTGACCTGTAGGGAGAAAAAACCTTATTGAGACCCTTACGGCTCATGAAGATGAAAAAGTCTTAGGCTACAAGGACCCTAAAACATGTCTCCTAAGCCCTCAATTCTATGGCAATGCATAACTCTGCACTACTTCACCCATGTATATACTTACGTAGGCAAAGTAGTGGGGGCATTTGTTCCCGCCAAAAAAAATTCTGTGCAAAGAGCCTAAGGTATCAAATGGCAGCGATACGCTTAAGAAAATGCGAACCAGTATTTTCCGAGCTGTATTTTGGCAAACTCCCAAATGAGAGACAGCTAAATTCTAATAGTATCGAAAGCGTCTCGAAAAATCCTTCGATTCGATATATTATGGGCTTCATAATTCATCCGGGATCAAAAGTTATGAGGCATCACGTGCCCACACGTGACCATTTACAGGCAAAGCTTGTAGGCACTGAATAAAATGGGGTCATGTGCCATCACGTGATAGGCCTTTGAAAACCCACTGAAGAAAATTAAAAGTGCAATAAAACAATCAGGAATTACCTCAATGAGGTATCACGTGCTCACACGTGACCAATGGTCACGTGTTGACACGTGATAGTTAAAACAGAAATAAAAACAAGCGGCTGAAGAAGGAACCAATTGGGGGTCACGTGCTCACACGTGACCAAGGGTCACGTGCCAGCACGTGACAGTCTTTGAAAGCTTTACAGTTTAATAGAATTAAAATTCTAAAATTTTCTAAATCTTTCCAAAAAAAAAGGTCTATGGGGGACCGTTGGATTAAAAATCCAAGGGTGATAAAAATCACCAATTCATGGGAAAATCTTAGACAAGGAAAGATTTCCCTAAATCTCACCAAAAATAACAAACAGAATATCTTTTGGATTTAAAATCCAACGGTGAATAAAACTTACTGAATGATCTAAAGGCTCATATTAAATATGAAAACAAATCAAATCTTTCAATGAAAGATTTAATAAACAAATTGATTCTTTTCCTTCTCCTATAAATAGGAGCCAAGAGAGAATTGTTTTGGAGAGAGAGTTTTAGAATCTTGAAATTGCAGAGAGAAAAGAAAAGAGAATTTAATTCTCAACAAAGAAAACCCAAGGTAAGAAAAGAAAGGGGATCAAAACTTCAAACAGAGAATTTAATTCTCAAATCCTAGAGTTTAACTCTTCTGCACAAAGAACTTAGTTCTTCCCTTGGTTGAAGATCTGCAAAGAACACATCTCCCCATAAGTTGAGAATTTAATTTTCATCGGGTTGAGATTCTGCCATGCAGATCCAAAACTTAGAGGGGGAATTGAGTTTTGAGAATTTAATTCTCCCAAAACAAAATTAGGGTTTAACCCTATATGAGAATTTAATTCTCCCAAACTCACAGGAATTTAATTCCTTCATGATAAACCAGGGTTTAACCCTATCCGAGAATTTAATTCTCTTAAAATTACAGGAATTTAATTCCTTCAAGATGGACAGAACTGGGGTTGAACCATATATAAGAATTTAATTCTTTTACATATGTGGGAATTTAATTCCTCTAAAGACAATTAGGGTTTCACCCTTACACAAGAATTTAATTCTTTCACAATAGGAATTTAATTCCTCCAAAATCATAATTAGGGTTTAACCCTACAGAGAATTTAATTCTTAAAGATAAATAGATCTTCATGCATGCAAAAGAACTAAGGTCACGTGTCCCCACGTGACCCCTGAAAAGATCTCCAAAAATGAGAAGGAAATGGCTCTGAGGCAATGCCTCACGTGCTGCAACGTGACCTCCAAAACACAGAAGATCAAAGCGAATGAAATGAAGGCTTTGGGCGCTCTCATGTGTTACCACGTGACCCCTTAGTAAACGCTTTAACAATCAGTGCATAAATGTCCATCACGTGCCAGCACATGATGCTCAAAATAAATATAAAAAGTGTTTAACACTTAATTGCAGAACGAAGAAAAGGGATCTGGTCCCATCTTTGGGCTCTCTCACGTGTCCACACGTGACCCCTCTTTCTTTAGTGTTTAACACTAATTCGGGGATTATATTTCCAGTGTTTAACACTGATTATTTCTAATGTTCAACACTAAATTGAAGATTACATTTCCAGTGTTTAACACTGATTGTCTTTTAGTGTTTAACACTAATTTGAGAGTTCTATCTCCAGTGTTTAACACTGTTGTTCTTTAGTGTTTAACACTACTTTTAGCCAAATTGGCTAGTTCTCCAGAGGAAAAAGTCCCTCCTCCAAATGAATCTCAAAATTGAGGAAATCGAGGATAAAATGTTGCCAAACCTCTCCAACTTTCATTTAGCATTGCTAACTAATATGGGCTCGAATCCAGACAAATGCCCAATGGTCCAACAGAGGGCCAATATTTCAAACTTAATTGGACTTAGCCTAAATTGTTCATAAGTTCTCAATTCAGATTTAACTGAGCCAATGTGCTCATAATCTAATAAATTGACCTTAGTTCCAAATTGGACTACAGATCCCCAAATCCACTTTGGTTCGAGGGTACATCTCTTCACTCCTTTGATATTTGTCATTGTAATTCTTCAATGTCTTCAAAGAGGTGACGGGTCCCGACAACCACATATTTTACGGACTATGATGTCCATAACCTTGACTGTGAGGTCTTTCAACTCATGGACTATAATATCCTTAACCTTGACTGTGAGGTCTTTAAACTTACGGACTATGATGTCCTTAACCTTGACTGTGAGGTCTTTAAGCTCACGGACTATGATGTCCTTAACCTGGACCACTATGTCCTTAAACTGGTATTGGACCACCATGTCCCTAAATTGGTAATCGACAGCAATGTCTCTAAACTAAATAATAGAGCCCAAATGCTCTCTTGTTGGATCTAAATGATCCTGTTAAGTTGATCTTAGTCTAGAAATTAGACTAACGTATCCTTAACACACGTTTAAGTTGATTTTAGTCTCAAATGAGACTAACGTATCCTTAAACCAAAACCCCAAACCCAAATCTAAGAAAATACGGTTTTGGACTAATCCACGCCCTACGGGCGACAATATAAATTAGTCTCCGTATACAATCCACGGGCAACCACAAACAAAAGAAACACCCACGACACGAAGTGACCTTCTGGAGAAGGAGAAAGTTGCTACCGCGATACGGTAGCGTAATTAACTGCAGGGGCTTGCGTCTGCAGGGAAGAGCGTCCTCATAATCAAAAACCCCTCAAACGTGGGGAAATCTGACGAAGTTGCTATATCGGCCGCATCAGTTTAAACCTTCGATGCACGGTGCCATAAATCAACTTGGCATCTTCGGAGAGGTGGACGGATAGCACCAATTAGCATCTGCCCCGAATTTCAGGCTAGACGTCTGTCTTGCGCGTCTTTCGGAGGGGAACAGTTGCAACTTGAGAGAATTTCGCAGACGAAATTATTTTACGGAGGGTAGATTGTAACGCATGCAACATGATTGCATTCCTTTGAATCTTTTCTTGTCTCTTCGTAACACGAAACTACAAACTCTTGATCTTCCTTTAATTTTTGATTGTTTCTTAAAGCTTATCACCTTGACTCTAATGGTAGGATTTGAGTGATTTAAATGGAGTTATGTGATTGTAACTATGAACTCTAGTATAATTACAATGTGATCTACTTGAGTGACTTAGAATTCTGCCTTTGATTCACTTTCTTCTTAATTTAGTTTTACGTATATTATCGTACCATATTTTCTTTGTTAACTTATATCCCTTCCCATCTGTTCAGCCTTTTCAAAACCCTTGCATCCTTTCGTTTTTTCAAACATATTTTTCATGCACTTTCAGTAGTTCTTTTCACCACCACTGTCATCAAATTTTCTTGAATCTGTTACAACTTCCTCCTATAAATTTAGAGGACGAAATTTTTATAAGGAGCATAGAATGTAACGACCCTGAATTTTCTGTACAAAATTTTTCTTCTTAAAGTACAGAATGGAGTTTGCTAACATGAGTACATGTTATAAATTAAATTTGTTTAAGAACAGCAAGAAACAACTTGTAGCTCATTGGTAAAGTTTTGCACTGCTATGACATAGCCCTGTGTTCGAATCCCATCAGCCACATATATTTTTTACTGATTTTTTTTCTTTTAAACTTTTTGGAAACCCAAAAGTTTATACGTACAATACATGTAAAATGAAAAGTCACAGAAAATCAAACATGTACAAATTATAGTTAACACCAGTATGGACACGTGGCACAAATCCAAGCCCCTAACCCCTCAACTCGACCAGCGAGATTGAGCTTTTGGCCGGCGACGCCGGGCCATCCGTAGGGGATGAGGCCTGGGCTTTGCACACTAAACCCTTGGCCTGCCCCCACTACCTCTGTTCTGTTTGATTTCTCTGCAATTATCCATAGAACTTAAATTCACCCTTCAATCCAATTTTTAATACATTTTAATTCTTTCTTCAATTTCTAAACCCTAATTTCATCATATAAATACAACCACATACTCTAGCTCTCTTCATTCTGAAATCTATTACCAAGATTCTCAAAATTTCTAAGTTTAAGAAGAGTACAAGTGGAGTTAGCCCTAGGTCAATTTCCGGCGAGAATTCGAGACGTTTCCAGCGACTCCGCGACTACACGAAGGCTACCATTCTCTTTCTCTACCTTCCCTCTATTCTTTTAGCAAGTAAGTCCCATCTCTTTTTGTAACAACTCCAAATTTTATGTACATAAAATTGTTTAAAAGTTAATATATACTTAGGGTATTTACAATTCCTGTGAGTACAATAAGTATTTGATTAAATTTAGAACAGCAAGCAAGAGCTTGTAGCTCACTGGTAAGACCTTGCACTGCTGAACCAAAGCACCAGAGTTCAAATCCCATCAACCACAATATCTTTTTATTTTAAATTCTTTTAAAATTTTAGAAGCCCAAGAGTCTACACGTGCAACACACGTAATAGGATAAGTTACAGAATAAACAAACATAAACACGCGGGAAATTGAAGCGACGGGGACACGTGGCCCAAGAACCAACACCCCCCGTCAGAATTGGGCCGGCGACATGGGCAATAAAACTGGCGATGTCGATCTCCCCCGTCCCAAATGTCCCCAAACCTTACCCCCTGCACCCTTTCAGCTACCCCACCACTCCCTTATTACTTGTTTACTCTGAATTAATCCAGAGAGCAATAAAATGCCTATTTAACCTCATTTTAATGTATATTTCAATGCATTCTTTAAACACCCTACACCCTAATCTTTCCCTATAAATACCACCCTCATTTCACACCTCTTCACTCACAATTCCCTGCCAAAACTCTCAAGAAATTTCCAAGTTCCCATAGTGTGCAAGTGGAGTTAGTGAAGGGCGAAGCTCCGACAAACTTCCGAGAAGATTTCCGGCCCCGAAGCTTTCTTTACGATCACCTCTCTCTCCTCTAGTCCAACAAAACAGTAAGTCCCCCTCCCCCTCTCATTCTCTAATCTAAAAACTTTAAATTCTAAAACCAGACGGAAGCGGAGTTAATCCGACTTCCGATACGATTTTTCTTTAAAAACTATAATTTTTCTTAATCAAGATACCTTCATATCATCACATATTGTTCATTAAATATTAATAAACATCTTTAACAAGTTTCATCACAAAAGACTTTTATATGCATCTTTTATCGAAATTTTACATTAAAATACCACAAACTTTAGTTTCCGACATAAACTCTATAATACATTTATACTTTTAGAAAACTCACGGGGTAATGACATACCTCATCATAACACACATACCTAACATAGCACGATGGAATTTGGAAACATAGATTAGGAAAAAATACGACTTTACATATAATTACCTTCAACTTATAAAACATTTTCTATAAGAAGTGTATTTAACAAATCTTTGCAATTGCGCATCTATTACCCACTCTTGGGGAACCCGTTCAGTATGGTGTGGATTATCGCATATTCTCGGACCTAGTAGAGTGAGATACAGACCTCCGCAAAGAGCATACGATCTCGAAAGATTTTTAATACATTTTTCTTTAGAAAATGTGATTTCTATTATAAATAAAATTTATATTTTTAATAAATAAATATATATGTAATTAATATAAAAATATATATTTTTAATATTTATAATATTCCACATTTCCAAAATTCAAGAAAAATATCTCATTTACAAGAAAATACCATACAATTCCAATATTTCAAATTAATACCTTATACTTTAAAAACTAGGTCATATTCACCAGAAATTTCACATTGAATAAAAGAAACATTTATGAAAACTCTAAAAACGATAATTAAATACTTGAGATATATTTTGAAAGTATAACAAAATTATTTTACATAAAACCCCCTCAAGTTATACTAAATTACACTAAGGACCCTAGTAAACATAGGTTTAAGCGGGACCAGTCTCTTGAGCCTCAGGGAGCCGGAGATATGGGTGCTTGCCTATTTAAGGTAGACAACTTAACAAACAGAGTTATCAATACGGTAATTGTCTTTGAAAAAGACACAAATCCTGCCGTCTATGTGCAGCAGTTACCGATAACACCAATACAGTGTTATCAATATGGAGTTTCAAGTTCTTTTTTTTTTTTTAAAGTGTCTGACTCAGACTGAGTCTCAATCTGACTTGAATGTTATTCAAGTACAAACTACAATACAACATGATTCAATATGAATCTATCTATTCAATCTATATCAATTTGTATTGACTGAACCGAACCATGGATATACTCCATTTACATATTCATACATTATATCCGTTCCATTACTGATATCATGGTTTTGGCAAATTATACATTAATACAATTTACAAGACAATACAATACAATCAAGACATCGTGAGGTTTATAAGGGGTAGATTGGTACGGAATGTGTTAGAAGTGGCACGAGACTGCAACTATAAGACACCTAACCTGAATCTCCATTGCCGTTGTACCGTAGCTGAACGGTTTCTTATACTCTGTATACCGTAGTCTCTGGTATTGTGAGACTCCTCTCGTATACACTGGCCTCTTCTGTACCAAGCTACAAACAACAGCGTTAATACTAAATACAACATTATAACAATATACTCTCTATTCTGTCTATTCCATTCTTGTCTATTTACGGGACTTACCGAGCGATTTGTTTGCTGACGACATTCTCTTTCTTCTTCTTTGGAATGTCATCAAGTTTTTCGGACTCACTGGAGATCAAGCCCAGCAGCGAAGACTTGGACCAGTTTACTGAAGATCCAGAGCTCTAGTTCACTTGTATATTACATTTCCTTTACATTTCTATTATGCCACTATTTAGGCATTGCTTTCATTCCATATATTTACTTTTCAGTTGTTTTGTAAAAAGAATGTTAATAAATAAAGTTACTGTTTATTTACATATTGTCTCTTATGTACATTTTATTTTATATTGCTTAGATACGCTTAGCGTGTTTACTTCTGAGTAAATACGTAGCGGCCTCGCCGCGTCCCCTTCACCGTACACCGGGAAGTGGGACGTGACACTTTTCCTCTCTTCCCACCTTAAAATGATCTCTTTTCAAAACATGTCGGTAAGTGGAGTTATACCGGCTTTTGTTTATAAAACATTGAAAATTACAAATTTTTTTCTTAATAACCACTCATCCATATCACTATACTTTTCTTGTTAATCATTAACTAACGTTTTGAAACAAGTTTCACTTTAAAACTCCATGTAAAACAATTTTATTTAAGTTTTTTCGTTTAAATACCATGAAGTTTACATACGAAATCTTTTAATACTTTTATTTAGCATACCTACAGAAAACCTCACGAGGTAATGGCCTACCTCTCACATACACATATCTTGATATAACACGATTCTCTCGAAAAATATTTTTGTGGCAAAATACGACTTTTCATTAAAATACCTTAAACTATTAAAAACCGGATTTCTTTTAATTGTGTTGTTTAATTCTTTGCGATTATACCTCTACAACCCATTTTGGGGAACCCGGTTTGGATGGTGCGGATTAATGCACATTCTCGGAACTAGTAGAGCGAGATGCATACCACCTCACAGAGCATACGATCTCGATGGAATTTTAATTCAATTTTTAAGAAAAACGAAGATTTCTATTTAATAATAAAAATTTGTTTTTAATAATTATATAAATAATATCAAACCACATATTTTTAAGATATTATTATTTTTCATGTTTTCTAGAAAATAAAAGAATTACAAGTTTCATGAAGATACCATCAAGAATCAATACAAGTCAAACTTTACACTAAAATATTTCGAACTATTCAAGCTATGTATATGTTCCCTAATATACATCATTCTCTAAAATTCACCTTCATGACAATTCTAAATAACATAAATAAATATTTGAGGTTTATTTTGAAAGTATACTAAAAATATTTTTCATAAAAACCCCTCAAATTATATTAAATTACAATAAGGACCCTAATAAATATAGATTTAAGCGGGACCAATTCTCTTGAGCCTCAGGGAGCCGGAGAAAGTGGGTGCTTACCTATTTAAGGTAGAAAACTAAGATGGGGCTGTTCCCCTCAGAAAGACGGCGCGCAGGACTGCGATGTCTTGGCACTGAGATTCGGGACAGATGCTAATTGGTGCTATCCGTTCACCTCTCCGAAGATGCCAAGTTGATTTATGGCACCATACATCGAAGGTTTGAACGGATGCGGCCGATGTAGCAGACTTCGTCAGATTCCCCCTCGCTTAAGGGGTTTTTGATTGTGGGGACGCTCTTCCCTGCAGGCGCAAGCCCCTGCAGTTAATTACACTACCACATCGCGGTAACAACTTTCTCCTTCTCCAGATGGTCACTTCGTGTCGTGTGTGTCTATTTTATGTTTTGTTGCCCGTGGATTGTTTACGGAGACCGGATTATGTCGTCGCCCGTAGGGCGTGGACTAGTCCAAATCCGTATTATCTTAGATTTGGATTTGGGGGTTTGGTTTGAGAATACGTTAGCCATATTTGGGGCTAAGATCAACTCAAACGTTTGTTAAGGATACGTTAGTCCAGTTTGAGACTAAGATCAACTTAACGGGATCATTTAGATCCGACAAAAGAGCATTTGGGCTCTAATGTTCCAGTTTAGGGACATAGTGGTCCACCGCATGTATGGTCGTCGGGACCCGTTACCTCTCTGACGACGTTGAAGGATTACAACGACAGGTGTCAAAGGAGTTCCGAGATGTACCCTTGAACCAAAGTTGATTGGAGGGATTCATAGTCCAGTCTGTTTGAAGGTTTAAGGATACGTTAGCCATATTTGAGGCTAAGATCAACTTAAACGTTTGTTAAGGATACGTTAGTCCGGTTTGGGACTAAGATCGACTTAACGGGATCATTTAGATCCGACAAAAGAGCGTTTGGGCTCTATTGTTCCAGTTTAGGGACATAGTGGTCCATTTCTAGTTTAGGGACGTGGTGGTCCATTACCAGTTTAGGGACATGGTGGTCCATTGCCAGTTTAAGGACGTGGTGGTCCATTACCAGTTTAGGGACATGGTGGTCCATCGCCAGTTTAAGGACGTGGTGGTCCATTTGTAGTTTAAGGACGCATAAGTCCATGGGTTTAAGGACCCCACAGTCCATGTTGATGTGTGGTTGTCGGGACCCGTCACCTCTCTGAAGACGTTGAAAGATTACAACGACAAATATCAGAAGAGTTCAGAGATGTACCCTTGAACTAATGAGTGGTTTGAAAGAGCAGATGTGCTCAGTTCAAGATGACTTGAGGACTTATGGCCAGTTTGGGCTAAGTCCAAAATATTGGCCCTCTGTTGGTCCATTGAAGGAGAGGCTTTGCCTCTGGCCATTTAACCAATTGGGCCAATGCCTAGTGTTAAATACTAAAGACCAATCAGTGTTGAACACTGGGAATGAGATCGATAAGTTAGTGTTTAACACTAAAAGATAGTTGGTGTTAAACACCAGCAACAAGGCTTTCAAATTAGTGTTAAACACTAAAACAGATCAAAACACTGGCAGCAGAGATCTCAAATTAATGTTAAACACTAAGGTAATCAGTGTTGGACACTGCAAATAAAGCTCTTTGATTAGTGTTGAACACTAAGGCCAAACAGTGTTTTAATACTGGATTCAGGGGTTCCAATTTAGCGTTAGACGCTAAGGCAAGAGGGGTCACGTGGTAGCACGTGAGGGCGCCCTCCCTTCATTTGTTCTGCTGAGAATATCGCATCTTTTGGAGCATCACGTGCCATCACGTGACGGGTGTTTAAATGGAGTATGTTAAAGCCTCTGCCAAGGGTCACGTGGGTCACGTGAGGCACTGCCTCAAAGGGGCTTTTCTATAGATCTTTTTGGGGGTCACGTGGTGACACGTGACCCTGCCTCTATGTATATATTTTTTTTTAGAAGATCTGTTAATCCCTTTCAGGAATTAAATTCCTCGTAGGGTTGAACCCTGGCAATAATTTCAGAGGAATTAAATTCCTACTTCCTTTTTGAAGGTTCATATTCTGGAATAGAGTTGAACTCTGAATTTTCTGTAGGAATTAAATTCCTCATATATGTGAAGAACTGAATAGGGTTAAACCCTAATAAAAGCTTTAAGGAGTTAAACTCCCACTCTCTGTTAAAGAATTATTCTGGGGAATGAGATTAAGGGAATTAAATTCCTGTTGTTTTAACAGAACTAAGTTCTTAACCAGGGTTAAACCCTGATTCTTTTCATTCTGAAGGAATCAAATTCCCATAACACAGGGTCAACCCTAATTTTATTTTAAAGGAATTAAATTCCTATAGTTCTGTGAGAATTAAATTCTCGTGCTTCCATTCCCTCTCTATGCTTTGGATCTGCATGGCAGGATCTCAACCCATTGAGAATTAAATTCTCCACTCAAAGGGAGATGTGCACTTTACAGATCCTCCACCAAAGAGAGAACTATGTTCTTCTGTTTTTATATCAGAGTTAAACTCTGTTGAGAATTAAATTCTCTTTTCTTTCAAAAAGCCTTCCCTTTCTTACCTAGGGTTTTGTTTTGCAGAAGATCCAAATTCCTCCAAAGTATCAAGGCTCTCTCTCTTTTCTTCCCTCTGCATATCTCTTTTTGTGTGTCTCTTGGCTCCTATTTATAGGAGAAGCAGCCGAGTCAATTAGTTTTTGATGAATCTTTCATTGAGAGATTTGATTTGTATCCATCATTCGTTTTGGACCTTTGGATTATTAGGTGAATTTTATTCACCATTGGATTTTAAATCCAGAGATTCTCCTTTGTTATTTCGGTTAGATTTTACGGGGAAATCTTTCCAAATTCGAGATTTTCCCATAGATAGATGATATTTAATCACCTTTAAATCTTTGATTCGATCGGTTGCTTTGGAAAGATTTAAGAGATCTTTTCTCAGAATTTAATTCCGTCAACAGATAGGCTTTGAAAGCTGGTCACGTGTGGCCACGTGACCCTTGGTCACGTGTGGGCACGTGACCCCCTTGGAACGAGCCCTCTTCTTTCTTTCTGCGCTCTGCTTTCTGGTCGCTGCTTAGCTGTCACGTGCCACCACGTGACCCCTGGTCACGTGTGAGCACATGACCCTCGTCTGGAGCCTTTTTGTTGATGCAATCAGGGAATTGAGTCTGCCGCTTTTGAGTGTCACGTGCCAACACGTGACCCTGGTCACGTGGGAGCACGTGACCCTTTCTGAAGCCTTTTTCTTCGATGTAGTTGGGAAACTGAATTTGCCTTGCCGATGCTTTTAGATGTCACGTGCCAACACGTGACTGCTGGTCACGTGTGAGCACGTGACCCTTTTCTGAAGCCTTTTCCGTAAGCTTTCCTGATTTTAAATCAGGAAACAAATGCCCCCACAGCGTTGTTCTCACGTGTCTGCACATGAGTGCAACGCTGTCCCCTTTTGCGACCGTCGGATCTGTTTTGGGAGTAGGGTAGATTAATTGTCCTTTCAGAAGCGCCTTCACTTTTTCATCCTCTTCTTTTCAAACCTTTTCTTTTAAGAATTTGATTCTCGTTCTCAGAGCTTAGTTTTCTGTTGTGTCTGTGCAGTGCCACTTTATCTCTCAATCGAAGGCTAGTGCTCACGTGTTGCGTATGCAGGGATCTGCTTGATGGGGACGTTTCATTTCCCTAACCAATGCGTCATTGGATTTCATTTCCAACGTTCTCCCCTTCTTTCCGGGCTTTGAGAATCGTTCCACCATGCACAACATTTTTTGTGCATAGCATTAAATGCTCCCCTTTATAACCTAAACCCATGCCTTACTTCTTTTCTTCACAGAGAAATCCATTCATACCTTAAGGTGATCATCTTCGAGAGCCCGATCAATCGCCATGGCTTGCAATCGTCCCCATGCTTGTCGGCAACCATGGGATGTGCCCATTGAGGAGATAATCCCTCGCTTCGCTGCGCGGCTGGCAGATCCCCTCCTCACCGACGCTCAATGTGACACGGTGATGTATGAGCTACTGACTCGTCGAGGCTCTCCTCTTCCCATAGGCTCCATTTGGCTCTGGATGATCCTCATGTCTGTGCTTGCCGATATACCCCCTCATCCGGCGGAGATGACTTCGGCGATCCTTGACGCGGCGGAGGACAAGCTTGAGTGCTTTCACGAGGCTTGTCTAATCACTCAAGCTCTGAAGGATCACTCAGTTCATATACTGAGTCAGATAAGAGCCCGTCGGGCCGTCATGTCTGCTTTCGCTGATGAGCACGGCTCCAACCGATGGGAAGCGACTCCTCGCGAAAACCGTCATTTTGACGTGCAGGAGAAAGCAGAGAGGGAGCTGGAGAATTTTGTGTTTTGCTTTGTTAACCCTTGCATTTCTGATCCCTTGTTTGGTGATCTTTTCTCGGTAGTGTAGTATGTTTGAATCAATGTACTCCTTTTATCATTGGCGGTTTGCATGCTTTCTGTTGAATTTTCATGTTTGTCAGATAGTCGTACGTATGTCTTACTTGCGTAAACGAGCTGCATGTTTTTCTCATGGGAATCTTCTTTAATTGCGGGCACCGTCGTTACGTTGCATGCGCGTCAGTGCCTCGGGTAACATTTCTTTTTAAACATTCGTACAGCTGCAAATGCGCGCCTGATAGGATACAGATCAGAAACTTTCCTTGTTATCTCCCGTATCGGGTGGTTTGTGCTGGCTTTAGATCGAGTATTGTTGTCGAAGGGGGGTTTATGAATGAAGACATATTTTTCTCTTCAATGGTGTGTCCCCTTTTTATTGAAAGTATTCTGTGGATATTCTATCTTGATCTCCTTGCAGGACAGTGATGGCTCAGGATTCAGGGTTAAGATCTGCTTCATAAGACTTTTGCTTTTTATGAGCCACGAGGGTCTCATAAAGAGTCTTTCACCCGATGGGTCGAGAGGATCCCATAGGTGTAAGTTCTTCTTAAGAATCGTAAGGATTCTTAAGCGGGTTGTCCCTTGAGAGTTGTAAGGACCTCACAAGAGAGTTTTTCTTCCTTACAGGTCGTGAGGACCTGCAAGTGCTGGATGTGGTCGCCCTTGTCCGTGTTTCACGGAGTCAGGGGTCTCTCAAGGCATCGTAGTTTAAAGACATTGCGGTCAAGGTTAAGGACCTCATAGTCCGTGGATTTAGGGACTCCACAGTCCGATGTTTGGTTGCAGGGACCCGTCACCTCTTTGAAGACGTTGAGGAATTACAACGCCAGGTATCAAAGGAGTGAAGAGATGTACCCCTTAAACCAAGGTAGAATCCATAGGGAATCGGGGTGGTTGATCGTTAGTTTTAAGACATTACGGTCGAGGTTAAGGACATCATAGTCCGTGGATTTTAAGGACTCCACAGTCCGGTGTTTGCTCTGGATGCTTCACACGGGTTCACTGCCGTGCTTGGCGAGGACTAGGCTCCGCTCTGGGCGTTTTCCGCGGGGTCAAAGAGTGACGTTATCCGCGTTCCACGTAACCAGGAATTTTGCACTAGATGCTTCACACGGGTTCACTGCCGTGCTCGGCGAGGACTAGGCTCCGCTCTGGATGCTTCACACGGGTTCACTGCCGTGCTCTACGAGGAACAGGATCCGCTCTGGAAGTTTTCCACGGTGTCAAAGAGTGACGTTATCCGTGTTCCACGAAACCAGGAATTTTGCACTAGATGCTTCACACGGGTTCACTGCCGTGCTCGGCGAGGACTAGGCTCCGCTCTGGATGCTTCACACGGGTTCACTGCCGTGCTCTGCGAGGACCAGGATCCGCTCTGGACGTTTTCCACGGGGTCAAAGAGTGACGTTATCCGCGTTCCACGTAACCAGGAATTTTGCACTAGATGCTTCACACGGGTTCACTGCCGTGCTCGGCGAGGACTAGGCTCCGCTCTGGATGCTTCACACGGGTTCATTGCCGTGCTCTGCGAGGACTAGGATCCGCTCTGGACGTTTTCCACGGGGTCAAAGAGTGACGTTATCCGCGTTCCACGTAACCAGGAATTTTGCACTAGATGCTTCACACGGGTTCACTGCCGTGCTCGGCGAGGACTAGGCTCCGCTCTGGATGCTTCACACGGGTTCACTGCCGTGCTTTGCGAGGACCGGGATCCACTCTGGATGTTTTCCACGGGGTCAAAGAGTGACGTTATCCGCGTTCCA
This sequence comes from Agapanthus africanus, assembly GCA_030015575.1. Taxonomy (NCBI): domain Eukaryota; kingdom Viridiplantae; phylum Streptophyta; class Magnoliopsida; order Asparagales; family Amaryllidaceae; genus Agapanthus; species Agapanthus africanus. The sequence continues at coordinate 20,441,418 of CM057348.1, read as the reverse complement.
CGTAACCAGGAATTTTACTGATTGTATCCGCATTTCACGGGATGGAGGTTTGACTGTTGGCGATATGTATACCACCGAGCCATGGAACTGGGAGTTGCCGCTGTTCCGCTTAGCTTGAAGTTGTGTCCGTCGTTACGAGACGAGTGTTGGGATGATCTCTAGGTCGCTTGTGACCCGTCGAGATTTGGCTTCTTCTTCTGATGAAACTTGGAGGAGAAGTATGATCCCTTTTTGCTTACGCCCTTGGATTGTATACAGGGTGTTATGGGACATCACCTGCAGGGCATAAATTTTATTTTTATTTTATTTCTTTTTCCGCGATGCTCTATCGTTTCAGCTTTTATATCGCGAAGGTCGCGATTGCCCCATCATTTCGGCTATTTTTCGCGGTGCCCAATCATTTCAGCTATTTATTTATTTTCTACTCGCTGCTTTTTATTGCGAGTTGCCCCATCATTTCGGCTATTTTTTATGCATACATTTTTACTTGCTGCTTTTTATTGCAAGTTGCCCCCATCATTTCGGCTATTTCGTATGCATGCGTGGCTTGCTAGCTTTTTCGCCGCAAGCTTGGATTTTAGACACCGATTTCAGCATTAGCACCGCTACAACTGGGATGTTGCCAGGAGCGAATCATCATTTGCCTCTGTCGATATTGAACAAAGGTGGCTTAGCAAACAGGGTTAATGGTCCTGTCGACCAAGGCTTTTGACTTCATGAGCCGTAAGGGTCTCACCAAGGTATTTCTCCCTACAAGTCGTGAGGATCTCGTAGGTGTATTTTCTCCCTAGGAATCGTGAGGATCCCTAAGTGTATGTTCCTCTGTAAGTCGTAAGGATCCTACAAGAGGGTTTTCTCCTTATGGGTCGAGAGGACCTACAAGGGTTGCTCATTATATGAACATATCCCTAGTCACGGGTGTGACTTTGCTGAGGAAATGTTTATTCGCGCCCGTGGATTGTATACAAGGGTCAGTATTGAGCCACTTGTAGGGCAATGTCGAAGGGTATGGGGGATTTTGCTTAAGCACAGGTTTAGGTCTCTGTGACTTAAGACTTTCAAATCTTATGAGCCGTGAGGGTCCCATAAGAGAATTCTCCTTACGAGTCGTGAGGATCTCGCAAGTGTATTTTCTCCTTAGGAATCGTGGGGATCCCTAAGTGTGTTGCTCCTTTGTGAGTCGTAAGGATCTCACGCGGGTGGTTTCTCCTTGCAAGGTCGTGGGGATCCCGCAAGTGTCCTTTAACGAGGTTGCGCCCTTTCGGATTTTCACAAACACTCGCAGGCAGCCCTACTGTTTTTACTCACGGAGCCCTTTCGGGTTTTCATCCGTGCCCTTTTTGCTTGTGGACATACCGTTTTTTTTTATTCTTTTCTCTCTTTTTTTTTTACAAGGTCGCGCCCTTTCGGGTTTTCACGAACACTCGCCGGTAGCCCTGCTGTTTTTACTCACGGAGCCCTTTCGGGTTTTCATCCGTGCCCTTTTTGCTTATGGACATACCGTTTTTATTTATTATATATTTTTTTATTTATTATTTCGTCAGCCTAAGGATGCTGCGGTATTAGTTTAAGGACGTTTCGGTCCGCTATTAGTTTAAGGACATTTCGGTCCGTCGTTAGTTTAAGGACATTTCAGTCCGTCATGGAGAGAGCCGGCTACTACTTATAGAGCTTTGAGCTTTAGGAAGATAGCGAGCAGACATAGTCGTCGTCATCTATCATTGACCTAGGCTGTGGCTCCTTAAGCGTAGTATTTCTTTAGGAAGCGGCCGTTTATTGGCCTGAAAGGCCTTTCACCATGCATGTCCATGAGTAGATAGGCCCCACCCTGGTAGACCTTATCTATGATGTACGGGCCTTCATAGTTTGGCTCGAATTTTCTTTGCTTGGCGCGATTGGGGATCATCGGTCTTTTGACCACTAGCACGAGTTCGCCTTGGCGGAATGTTCTCGGCCTGGTCAATCTTTCATACAAGCGCGTCATCTTTGCTTTATAGGCCTCCAGATTTTGTTGCGCTATGAGCCGGGTTTCATCGAGGGCATCAAGCTCCTCAAGCCGAAGGTGAGCATTTTCTTCGTTTGTCAATCCGTGGTGGACTACCACTCGTAGAGAAGGCAGCTCTATCTCGAGGGGGAGTACCGCTTCCGTACCGAATACCAGTGCGTATGGCGTTGTGTTCGTGGCCGTCTTGCACGTAGTTCGATATGCCCAAAGAGCCTCTTGCAGTCTCTCATGCCAGTCCTTCTTATTTCGGGACACCGTCTTTTTTATGATCTTTGTCAAGGTCTTATTGAAAGCCTCGGCCAGACCGTTAGCTCACGGATTGTAAACTGAAGAATATCTCCAGTCTATATTGTGCTGCTACGCGAAGCGGCTAATCTTATGGCTTCTGTAGGCTGGCCCGTTATCGGAGATAATCTGCCGTGGGGTCCCGAACCGATAGATAACATGCGTCTTGAAGAAGTGGAGGATATTCTCCATCTTCACTTCCCTCAGTGGTACTTCCTCTGCCCATTTGGAGAAGTAGTCAGTTGTCACCAGGATGAAACGATGTCCCCGGGACGATGCTGGCTCGATGGGGCCGACTATGTCAGTCCCCCACATTTCGAATGGCCAGCTAGCCACTGTTGGGTGTAGTGGATTCGGATGTTGGTGGATGAAATCCCCATGAATTTGGCATGAATGGCATTGCTTCGCATATTCGAGACAGTCCTGGATCATTGTGGGCCAATAGTAGCCCATCCGTTTGATCTTCAACTTCATCTTTGGGCCCGCTTGGTGAGAACCGCAGAGTCCGTCATGAACTTCCTGAACGACTCTTTCTGCTTCGTCAGGTCCTAAGCATCTCAGCCACAGAGAATCAAACGACCTCTTATACAGAGTATCATTGACGAAAGCGAAAGATAGAGCTCGTTTCATGAGCTGATGTCTTGAGGACGCTCCTTCGGGCATTCGGTGGGACTTAAAGTAGTCTATGAAGACTTCCCTCCAGTCCTCAGCCTTCTTACGGTCTTTTATTCGTAGGATTGTCTGCTCAGTCGCTACCTTTTCTTCGCATGATTCCGGAGATATTTCTGCCGGGGCGAGCACTCGACGGCTTTGCACCATGATTTTGACGTCATCGAGGTTCTCATCAGCTAGTTCTTTAGCAAGTTTGGCCAGCGCGTCTGCTTTGCTGTTTTCTGCGCGCGGTATGTTCTCCAAAGAATAAAAGGGAATTTGGGTCAACAATTGTTGCACCTTTTCGCCGTACCTCACCAACTCCGGTTTGCACGTTTGGTAGTCGCCGTTTACTTGACTAACGACCAGTTGAGAGTCCCCGTATATAGAGAGGTCTTCAATTCCCATGTCAATGGCGATCTCGAGGCCCGCTATCAGAGCTTCGTATTCGGCTTCATTGTTCGTTCTCGATTCCGTTAAGGAGAAAGCAAAGCGCATTATCCCTCCTTGTAGGGTTATGAAGATGAGGCCTACTCCCGATTTGATTATGGGGGTACATTGTTTGAGCTTCTTCATAGAAGATGCCCCGTCAAAATAGAGTTCCCATCGGGTATCACCGCCGCCGATCGCATCGAATGCATGTTCATCCGGCAAATCGCAGTTCAGAGGAGAGCCGGCAGGTATCGGATGCTCAGCAAGGAAGTCAGCAATGGCCTGGCCTTTCACTGCCTTGAGAGGTCGATATGTTATCGAGAACTCCATCAGGAGCAGGGTCCATTTAGCGATTCGTCCCGTCAATATAGCCTTTGACATCAGATATTTAAGAGGGTCCACCTTCGAGATGAGACGGACTTCGTGTGCCAACGCATAGTGCCTGAGTTTTGTTATCGCGAAGATTAACGCCAAGCATTGTTTTTCAATGGGAGAGTAGTTTTTTTCTGCCCCCAGCAGAACTCGACTTAAGTAGTAGAGTGCTCTCTCTTTTCCTTGATCGTTCTCTTGTGCCCACAATGCGCCTAAGGAACCTTCGAGGGCGGTTGTATAAAGAATGAGGGGTTTTCCCTTGACCGGTGCAGCCAACACCGGAGGGTTCTGTAGGTACTGCTTGATCTCGTCTAGTACACCTCGGCATTTGTGATCCAAAACGAATGGAGTTCCCTTCTTCATCAGGTGGCTGTAAGGACGGCATTTTCCTGAAAGATTGGCGATAAACCGCCGGATGTATGCGAGCTTCCCTTGGAGAGACCGCAACTGTTTGAGGGTTCTTGGTGGAGGCATTTCCATGATCGCCTTGATCTTAGATGGATCTATTTCGATACCTCAGTGTCGGATGATGAATCCCAGGAATTTACCCGAGGAGACTCCAAACGCGCATTTGAGGGGATTCATCTTCAAATTATATTGCCGAAGGCGTTGAAATACAGTCTCCAGATGCTTTAAATGCTCTTCATATGACATGCTCTTTACTACAAGGTCATCGATATAGCACTCGACGATGTCATGTATGAGGTCGTCGAAGATCTTTGTCATGGCCCTTTGATAGGTAGCGCCGGCGTTCTTTAGACCGAAGGGCATAACCCTGTAGCAGAATATACCCAAAGGGGTCCGGAAAGCGGTGTGCTTCTGGTCTTCGGGATGCATCTTTATCTGATTGTACCCTGATGAACTGTCCATAAAGGAGAAAACCTCATGAGTGGACGTGTTATCTATCATTAGCTCGGTTACTGGTACTGGGAAATCGTCCTTTGGACAGGCTTTATTGAGATCCCTGAAGTCCACGCATACGCGTACCGTCCCATTTTTCTTCATTACCGGGACGATATTGGCGATCCAGTCGGGATACTGGACTTCTTGGATAAATCCAGAATCGATCAGCTTCTTGACTTCGGCGTTGATGCTCATTTCAAGCTCGAGTCGCATCCTTCTTGGCGCCTGCTTGACTGGCTTGATATCTGGGGATATCGCTAATTTATGCACAGCAATCTCCGGATCCAATCCTGGCATTTCGGAATAGTTCCACGCGAAGCAGTCTTTATGCCGTAGAAGCACGTTCTTTAACGCAGCCACCCTTTCTTCAGATAGCAGCTCGCTGACAAATGTCGGTCGCGGGTCATCTGCCGATCCCAACTCAATCTTCTTGAGGTTATCTGCAGTAGTATGTATGCCGTCTTCCAGTTCTTTCGGAGCTGGCGGAAATTCTGAGATCACCTCATCATCGCTGTTCTCAAAGCACCAGGGAAGGTTATCCATGTTCTCGGGCTCTTCTTTTAATATCGTAACCGTGTAACAGGTGCGAATCCGCTTCCAGGGCTGAGGTGGATCTGGTTCTGCTTTTGCGGCTTTGGGTTCATGCTTTTGTGGCGGCGTTACTCTCCAGCCGTCGGATAAAGCGAATCTGCCCTGTTGGTACTGGTCCTCGACCCAGTTTTTGAAGGTGAAGCAGTCTTCGGTAGGATGTCCTGTGGCTCGGTGATAAGAGCAATAGCTCAGATGAGAAGCCTTGTTAGCTTGCTCAGGGTGTCTAGACTCTGGAAGCGCGATCAGTTGATGTTTTATAGCGAGCTTGAGTAACCTCTCCGTCTTGTCTCGGGGGAAGGAGTGCGCTCGACTCATCTTCTTCATGAGGGACAAATCCGAGCCGCGCAATACCCGATCACGTAACTCTCCAATCCTGCGTCGTTGTTGTCGGCTCCTCTTTCCGCTTCTTGATTTATTTCTGCCTCTGCGTCGGGCCTTTCGTACAACGGGTTGAAAAGGATGAGCATCTTTGTCTTTTGCAGCCTGTTGAAACAGACGTTGCGTCCTGGCCTTCTCGTAGATGGCCATCTCGCGGTTATGGTCTTCCCGAGCTTTTTGACCCACTTTCCTGATAAGCTTGTCCATTCGTTCTTCAAACGACGGACTCGGCACTTCAATCGCGGGATCTAGTTTTGATGAGGGGTTGGCATTTCCTGACAGGGCGTCCTCCTCTTCATCAAAGGTATATATAGCGTAGCTACTGTGGGCCCATTCCCGTTTTCCGGCTCTCACGTATCCAAGCCCAAGTGTTTCCATTTTCCCGTTGGGCAATTTGCGTTGAGTCCCAGGGACATCCCAAATCCTGTTGTAGAACCGAGCTTGTCGAACAGTCTGTTCTAAGGGTATTCCTTGGCGCTTCAATAGCCTCTTTAATCCATTTGTGTAGTATCTGGGCAAACAGATGGGTTGGAGCCTGTCGAGTGTAGCATCCACGCCATGCCAGATCTCTTTCTCTGCTTTCGACTCTGAGGATCGGTAGAATAGGATTACCTTCTCACCCCTTTGCCTGGGAGGGACGTAAAACGTTTGCAGGTCCTGCACATTGTAAGCTTGAAGTGTGTCGAGCTCCTTGTAGTGTTCTCGCGGCACCATGGTGATTTGCAAACTCTGATCATCGCTAGGGGGTGCTTGTATTGACGGCCGATTGGAGAACACGGCATTAACCTCATCTTCCGAGTCACTTCCGAAGATCAACATGGGGGCGGACGTCCCCGGGTTGTTGCGTTAAGATGGCCCAGCATAAACTATCTCTTCTTCTTCTTCGGTATCGCTCCAGAAGACAGGGATGGCGGCGGCGGCTTTGTTCTCCGGCTTGCGACACCTTTCTGTATCCTCGAAGTCTGGCAAAAAGTACTTCGCATCTTCGTACTTGCGGGCTTCGTTCACGGAAAATGGGTTCAGCTCACCTGTTACGGTATACTCGAAACCATCCTTAAAGTACTTCATACACTGATGTTGTGTAGAAGGGATGATATTGTACTCGTGTAGCCAAGGACGACCGAGCAAGGCGTTGTAGCAGGTCTTGGCGTCAATGACATGGAATTTGATGTCTGTGACGAGTAGTCCAAAGCGTAATGTTAGTATCACGGATCCAAGAGTCCGCGACGATTGTGAATCAAAACCGGAGATGGTAATTTTGTCACGAGCGAGGTGTTGCACACTCATGCAGATTTCCTTTAACACCCGAACGTTAAGGAGATTGATGGAGGATCCATTATCCACTAGGATCTTGCCTATCTTGATATCATGGCAGTATCCAGAGACATATAGGGGACGGTTGTGGTCGCACGTCCCGAGAAGAAGGTCTTCGTCACCGAAATTGATGTCGGCCGTATGCACTTCCTCCAGTTCATCCTTCATCCTCTCAGTGGTGAGGAAGGCTTGGAATTGCTCAGGTTGTTGTAACCCCTTAATCAGTGACTCTCGCGCTTCTTTTGATAATAGGAGAGCATCGAGAATGCTAAGCTGAGAAGGTAGCTTCCTTAGATGTGCCAGGATATTGTAGTCCACCTTACCCTTCCTGGGAGGGTCTTTGGTAGTCAGCTCTTTCATGACTTGGTCATCTAAAGTGATATCCTCAATGACCTTTTCCTTTCCCTTGTCTTTTCTATTTGCGGGCCCGAGATTCTTTTCCGGGAGCGTGCGGTTGCGCAGCTGAATGTTTTCGCAGGCCTCCGGTTCCTCCTCTTTCCCTAAAACGGATTCTTTAAAGAGAGGGCTGTTTCCCCCAATCAGAGCAAGGCTCTACTGAATTTTGAAAATTCAAAATTTGAAGCAACGCTTCGGTTTCCGTGCGCAGCGCGCAATTTGCCACATGGCAGAAGCTGATTCGGCGGCGTAACGCCCGAGACAGAGCGTCCCATCAGAGCAAGGCTCTTCAGAAAACAAAATTAAGACTTAAACTGCGCAAATGCATGACAGCGCGACACGTGTCTGCGCAAGCGCATGGATGCACGACACGTGTCTGCGCAGTTGCGCAATCGCAACTGCGCAAGCGCACGGATGCGCGACACGTGTCTGCGCAAGCGCACGGATGCGAGACACGTGTCTGCGCAGTTGCGCAATCGCAACTGCGCAAGCGCACGGATGCGCGACACGTGTCTGCGCAAGCGCACGGATGCGAGACACGTGTCTGCGCAGTTGCGCAATCGCAACTGCGCAAGCTCACCGATGTGCGACACGTGTCTGCGCAAGCGTACAGATGCGCGACACGTGTCTGCGCAGTTGCGCAGTCGCAGCTGCGCAAGCGCTCGGATGCGCGACACGTGTCTGCGCAGTTGCGCAACCGCAACTGCGCAAGTGCACAGATGCGTGACACGTGTCACGCACTGGTGAGTTGCGCAGCAACTAAATGAAAATTTATGTGGATCTTTTCTGTTCTCCTGTAAAACAGGGACCCTTGGATCTCTGATCCAATGGTGGGAAAATTCCCGAAATAATTCAGGAAAGATTTTGTTAACAAATCCAACAACTTTGTGGGCACTATAAATAAGACCCCAGACCTCAAAAAAAAAGAAGGATCAACTTCTGAGAAAAAAGAGAGCTGGTGAAGATTAAGAACAGAGAAGAAGAAACAAAGAAAAGAGGTAGAATTTCTGAAAAGAGAAAAGAAATAAGAAAAATAAAAAGAACAATAAATAGTGCCTTGCACTTGATATGAACCCCTGGTTCTAAAAAAAAAAAATAATAAAAGAATAAAAAAAAAATAGTGCCTTGCACTTGATATGAACCCTTGGTTCTGTATGATCAGGAAAAAACAAGAACTTGTTTTTCTTAGATCCAAATTCAAATCAAAAGTGCCATGCACTTGTGTTCTTAAACCTAAAGGTTTCTAGGGTTTCTGCAACCCCTTGATTTGGGCCTGGCCCAAATTAAATTGCAGAATAAATAAAAGGGCAATGCCCTGTTGGGAAAATTCCTGAGTTTCTGCAAACTCATTAAAAGGGCCTGGCCCAAACTAAATTACAGAACATCTCTTGAGTTCCTGCAACTCATCATTTAAAAGGGCCTGGCCCAACTCAAGAAAATTATTGAGTTTCTGAAACTCATTATTTAAAAGGGCCTAGCCCAATTGCAGAATAAATAAAAGGGCAAGGCCCTGTGTGGAGAATTTCTGAGTTTTTTTTTTTTTTTTTTTGTAACTCATTATTCAAAAGGGCCTGGCCCAAAATCAGACTTGCAAAATAATAAAAGGGGGCAGAGCCTTGTTTAGATTGATTCTTCTAATCGGGCAGAGCCTAAAATAAAAATTGGACTTAACCCAATCCTGGCTGTAAGTCCTTAAATTAAATGCCCCTCATAAACCAAGTCACGACCGGTTCGAGGGTACATCTCCGAACTCCTCTGACATCTGTCGTTGTAATTCCTCAGCGACGTCAGAGAGGTAACGAGTCCCAACGACCACTCATCTAATATCGGACCGAAACGTCCCCTAAACTAATATCGGACCGAAACGTCCCTAAACTAATGGACCACCACGTCCCTAAACTGGAATATGGACCGAAACGTCCCTAAACTAATATCGGACCGAAACGTCCCTAAACTAATAATGGACCACCACGTCCCTAAACTGGAATATGGACCGAAACGTCCCCTAAACTAATATCGGACCGAAACGTCCCTAAACTAATGGACCACCACGTCCCTAAACTAGAATATGGACCGAAACGTCCCCTAAACTAATATCGGACCGAAACGTCCCTAAACTAATGGACCACCACGTCCCTAAACTAGAATATGGACCGAAACGTCCCTAAACTAATATCGGACCGAAACGTCCCTAAACTAATAATGGACCACCACGTCCCTAAACTGGAATATGGACCGCTACGTCCCTAAACTGACACGATAGGGCCCAAACGCTCTTTTGTCGGATCTAAACGGTCCCGTCTAAGTTGATCTTAACCCCAAATACGGTTAACGTGTCCTTAGACATCTAAATAAACAATAAAATCCCAAACCAACTTTGGTTCAAGGGTACATCTCGGAACTCCTCTGACGCCTGTCGTTGTAATCCCTCAACGACGTCAGAGAGGTGACGAGTCCCGACGGCCGAATAATTAAATCAATCACTACGTCAGGTCGATCTTAGTCCAAAACAGGACTAGCGTATCCTTGATGAACGTTTAAGTTGATCTTAGTCGCAACGCGACTAATGCATCCTTAAACTAAAAAACACCAAACCCAAATCTAAGCAAATACGGATTTGGACTAATCCACGTCCTACGGGTGACGATATTACTCAGTCTCCGTACACAATCCACGGGCAACCACAAACAAAACAAACACACACGACACGAAGTGAAATTCTGGAGAAGGAGAAAGTTGTTATCGCGATGCGGTAGCGTAATTAACTGCAGGGGCTTGCGCCTGCAGGGAAGAGTGTCCCCACAATCAAAAAACCCCTCACCCTGAGGGGGAATCTGACGAAGTCTGCTACAACGGCCGCATCCGTCTAAACCTTCGATACACGGTGCCATAAATCAACTTGGCATCTTCGAAGAGGTGGACGGATAAAAACCAAATAGCATCTGCCCCGAACCTCAGGCACGTGACGTCCTAACGTCGCAGGCCGCCGTTCGGAGGGGAACAGATTCTGGCACGCCCGGTGGGACCTTTTCCTCTTTCCACTCCACACTTCGTGTGTCGTCTTCGCGAACCAATTGCGGTTTGTTAAATGGTTGTCCTCAAATTTCAAGTTGCTAAGATTTGGTCTTTTGTCTGGCGCAGAACTCAAGATTCAATGGCCACCAACTGCTCGAAATGCCATTGCAGCGGACGTTCCACCTCACCGCGAGGTGTAGCATATGGGCCCCAGGCGGCTTCCTTCCTGACTCTGCCGGTAGACCAGGTGACTCAGGCCACCACCGGTTTATTTTTCGGGACCATGGTCCCACCTGCAAGCTTCTCCATGCCGATATCCGCACCAGAAGCGAACAAGAAGTCGGTATTCGACCGGCTCGCTGCTACTACGACCCCTGTCAACGGGTCGCCCGCTACTGAGCTGACAGCCTCTGTTTTCACCAGGCTAGGTCAGGATCATAAAGTGGCTGTCCCAAAGAGGGCAACGGCCACAGCTTCGGAAGTCGTTGAAGCAGCTTCTCCTATCAGGAAGTCAGTCTTCACAAGATTGACGGTTCCTACTCCTCCTTCAGCTGATCAAAAAGCATCAGTCTTTGATAGGCTGACACCGGCAGTTGCCCCACTCCCAAACAAGGGGCAACAAGAAACTGTCCCGATATCTGAGCCAGTCCCAATGGCTCGTCGTGCGCGACGTCGCCATTGGCAGCGATTAAGGAAAGCAGGAGGCAACTCCCCTTCAGGGTTAACCCCGCCTGCTCTAGTGGCGGAGGTCAACGCTGCTGTTCCAACTGGGAACAGCTTTGAATTGCTAAGGAAGGTGAGAAAGAACTCCCCGGTTGCTACATTGAAAAGGTCTCCTCCACCCATGGAAAAAGCTCCGGAGACGAAACAGGAACAGCCCCCTCAACGGCTGTCATCAAAAGTTTATAAAGTATGGCGCAGGGTTCAAAACTCTGTGATCGATCCGGACCACCTGCGTCACCAGAAGAAGGCGAAGGTGGAGAATAACAAAAGCTGCCCCATTAAACAGCAGGGGGCAACAAATGCTAGAATACCCACTTCGACGGCTCCTTCAACCTCAAAGGTCTACAAAAGAAGGAGGCCAGAGAAAGCTCCCGCAACGGCAGCAAGAGTTAACAATGGTGAACCTAAACGCCCCAAGTCAGGGGGCATAACAGTTCATACAATCTATATGGCTTCAGGAAAAGAAGAAAGTCGTACTTCTACAGGTCACCGACCGCTTACCCGGTCAGTGACCAGGTCTCAGGAGCAGCAACAAAAGCTCCAGGAGATGATGACTACAATGGCTGCACTCACGGGGCCAAAAGAGAATCCTGAGACGTCCTTAGATGAACGTCAAGAGGAGGAGACCGACGCTGAGTTCCTCCGCCGAATACTGGAAAAAAGAGACAAAGAGGCTGCAGAACAGGCGGCCAACATAAAGAAAATGGCCCTCCTGTTCCAGGACGTGGTGGGTATGATGATTCAACCAAATCCACCTGCTAGAGATTCCCCAATCATTCTTGAAGATGATAGGGGAGAGACATCGAATCCTCCACCGGCTCTATCCGCAACTAAAGAGGATACCATATCAAAAGCTGATTTGGATGAATATATTGCTCAACAAATACGGGTGCATCAGGCGGTTGAAGCAGCCGGTCAGATCGTGAAAACGGGGCGGCCATACCCGGGCTGGTACGACCAAATCAAGTACCCGCCAGGTTACACAATTCCTAAGTTTCATGTCTACAAGGGGACCGGCAACCCCCATCAACATGTTGCCCAGTTCAGGGCGCTGTGTGGTAACACTGGAGGCGACGACAAACTTTTGCTGCGCCAATTCGTTGGAAGCTTATCAGACACGGCTTTCGAGTGGTATTCCGAGCTCCCCAACGACTCTATTAAAACCTTTGCGGAGATGGAGCTGCTCTTCACCCAACGTTTTGCAAGCGCCAGCGAGCGTACTCCGATGACGGCGCTGATGAACGCCAGGGTAAAGCCCGGCGAGACGTGGGTTCAATACGCTATACGGTGGCGTAATCTATGGTCTAAGTGTGAACAACGCATAGAAGAAGCGCCGGCAGTGGGGATGTTTGTTGGAACGCTTGATCCGCAGGCAACCATCTCGCAGTTCATGATGTTCTTCAAGCCGACTTCCTTCCAGGCTTTGATCGACAAGTTGGCGCAGATGGACCAGATGGGCCATAAACCCCCTCTTCCGAAGCCGGATTCTCGAAACGATAAAGGAAAGGGAAAAGCGATTATCGTCGCTAATACCCAACAACAGCCTAATGACTCGAAGCCGGTTGCTCGTCCAAGTAATACGCGCCCATACGTACCCCTTGAAGACAGGATGGGACGTGCTTACTCCTTCCCCCGTGATAAAACAAGGAGGCTATTCGAGCTGGCATTGCGCAATAGGCTCATAAACCTGCCGGATCCAAAACGTCCATCGCAACCAAGTGACGCCAACGATCCTAATTACTGTCCTTATCATAGAGTGCTGGGACATCCAATCGAAGACTGTTACGTCTTCAAAAATTGGCTGGAGAATCAGTACCGTCAGGGCAAATTTGCGCTATCTGACAAATGGAAGGTGAACCCTCCGCAGCCTCACACCTATAAGGGAACGAATGCGCCGGGGGCAACATGCTCCGTCATTGAAGAGGCTCCCTGGGAGGTTGTATTATCGGCCAAAACGAGGAGAATGCTAAATGATCTTCAAACCTGCCCAGCGGTCAAGTGGAAGAACCCCTTGGAACCGCAGGTTATTGAGGGGATGTTGAAGCCACGACCGACTCCGAAGACCGATGGTGGTAGTTCAAGCGTTCATAGCCAGCCGTCAAAATCTTCGAAAAAGAAGAAGAAGAAATCTAAGAAGCCCGTGAAGCCTGGCGACAAGCGCACGGACTTACAAAAGCAAATCGATGCGCTGGATGAATATAACCAAAAGGCGCGAACTCCCATCACGCTCCAAGATTTCCTTGATCACGTCTTCCAAAAAGAAGATGAAGGAGAAAGTTCATCGGATGAATCTGACGAATATGTAGCAAGCTGTCATATGATCTCCCATTCGACCACGAACGATGAAGGAACTTCTGGCACTGAAACGCTGGGGGCAAATGCCGAATCAAGAACCCCAGGGTTACCAGTTGAAATGATTAGCGCGTTTCTTAATGAAGCATGGTTGAAAAGCAAGGCTGATCGAGAACGCGAGACGGCTATATTCGAAAGGGCCAAGCGTCAGCGACTTGAGGAAGGAGCCGAAATGATCCCGTTGGAGCAAAATGCCTCCACCACTGACAAAAGCCAATTCAAGATAAAAAAGAAATTTGCTAAGGCCATATCGATGGGCATGAAGCTACCACCCTCTGAAGAAAAAGTTACTGGCGCGGTAGAAATGCACCCCTCTTATTGCTTATACCATCAGAAGGTCTCGCATTCCACCCAAGATTGCAAAGCTTTCAATGGATGGTGGCAAGGATACGTCGCTAATCGACAACGATTTAAACGGGAAAAACGTAAAATTCGTCGAGAGCGAAGAAATACGACTAAAGAACTTGAAAGAACTGCCGGCAATTGTCACATGGTTAACACTACCGGGTCACAAGTGCCTACATTTGGGAGCGACTCCGATGAAGAGCTAGAGCTTGGTCCCCTCTTCGAAGAATCCATTTCGGGAAAAGAAAAAGAACTGAAGGCCTGCGAGAATATACAGCTGCGCAATCGAACATTACCCGAAAAGAACCTCGGACCCTTGAATAAGAAAAACAAAGGGAAAGAGAAGGTCTCTGAAGACATCGCTTTGGATGACCAAGTTGCGGAAGAGTTAACCGCCAAGAATCCCCCAAAAAGGAATAAAGTAGATTACAATGTCTTGGCGCATCTGAGAAAGCTACCCTCACAACTCAGCATTCTCGATGCCCTATTGCTATCAAAAGAGGCGAGGGATTCTTTGATTAAGGCCTTACAAGATCCGGACCAGTTCCAAGCCTTCTTAGCCGAACAAAAGATGAAGGATGAATTGGAAGAGGTGCACACAGCCGACGTTGCTTTTGGTGATGAAGACCTTCTCCTCGGGACGTGTGAACACAATCGCCCCCTTTATGTCTCGGGATACTGCCATGACATAAAGATAGGAAAAATCTTGGTCGATAACGGATCGTCTGTCAATTTACTCAATGTGCGAGTGTTAAAGGAGATTTGCATGAGTGTCCAACACCTCGCCCGGGACAAAATCACCATCTCCGGTTTCGACTCTCAATCCTCAAAGACTCTTGGATCTGTGATATTGACGCTACGCTTCGGGGTGCTCGTCACAGACATCAAATTCCATGTTATAGACGCCAAGACGTGCTACAATGCTCTGCTCGGCCGACCATGGCTACACGAATACAATATCATCCCTTCTACACAGCATCAGTGCATGAAGTATTCTAGGGACGGCCTCGAGTACACAGTGGCAGGAGAGTTGAATCCATTTTCCGTGAACGAAGTTCGCAAGTATGAAGATGCCAAATACTTCCTACCGAGTTTCGAAGACACGGAAAGATGTCACAAACCGGAGAACAAAACTAACGCAACCATCCCTGTCTTCGGCAGTGACACCGAGGAGGAGGAGGATATAATTTATTCAGGTCCGTCCCAGTCCACCAGGCCAGGACCATCTGTTCCTTCATTGATCTTCGGTAGTGACTCAGAGGATGAAGTTCATGCTGTATTCCCTGCTCGGCCTTCGATACGGGCTTCTGCCGATGAAGAGCGAAGTCTACAGATAACCTTGGTGCCGCTCGAGCATTACAAAGAACTGGATGCACTCGACACCAACAGCATAGAAGAATTGCAGACATTCTATATCCCTCCTGGACGAAAAGGTGAGAAAGCAATCCTATTCTACCGTTCTGAAGAAAACAAGGTGGAAAAGGAAATTTGGCACGGCGCGGATCCTACGCTCGACAGGCTCCAGCCTATCCGTCTTCCCAGGTATTATACCGAAGGTTTGAAGAAGCTGCTGAAACGCCAAGGGATGTCCTTCACACAGACCGTCAGAAAGGCCAAATTCTATGACAAGGTCTGGAACGTTCCCGGAACTCAATGCAAACTGCCTAACGGGAGAACGGAAACGAAAGGGCTCGGGTATATTCGCTCAAAGAAGCGTGAGCTAATAAACAGCTGTTACGTCATGTATGACTTTGATGAAGAAGCAGACGCTCACTGGGAAGACACTAATCCGGAATCAGTAAAAGTTCCCGATGCAAGACCTCCTAACCCATCGTCTGAAGGCCAAATGAGCAAACCTACAAGGGATGCCAGTCGAGAATCCCGAGATGATCATGATCGTGAAATGGCAATCTATGAGAAGGCCAAGACACGGCGCCTCCTTCAGCGGGCGATGAAAGACGAAAACGCCGCCCCTTGTCAACCTACTATGAAGAAAGTTCGACTCGAAGGCGGAAATAAGTTGAAAGGCAAGAGAAGCGCTCGACTACCACAAAGCAAAGCTAAGAAGCCACGCATCCGAGAGTCGAGCGTTGTTGACCAAGCCATCATGAAGAAAATGGGTCGAGCATACTCATTTCCTCAGAACAAAACAAGGAAAATACTTGAGCTTGCTCTGAAACATCGAATGCTTACTCTGCCAGAGTCTAAGCACCCTGAGCAAGCAGGCGAAGTCTCCAACCCAAAGTATTGCTTTTACCATCGAGTAATAGGGCATCCGCTCGAAGATTGCTTCACCTTCAAGAATTGGGTCGAAGATCAATATCAGCGTGGCAAATTTGCGTTGTCTGACAGTTGGAGGGTGGCGCCGCCGCAAAAGCACGAACCTGAAAATGCAAGGGTAAAACCAACTCCGCATTGGGGTTGGCAGGAAACTCGCACCTGCCATGTGATAACAATATTAAAAGAAGGGTCCGACGATATGAACAACCTTCCTTGGTGCTTTGAAAACAGCAGCGATGAGGTAATCTCAGAATTTCCCCCAGCTCCGAAAGAACTGGAGGATGGAATCCACACCACTGCAGATAATCTCAAGAAAATTGAGTTGGGGACGGAAAATGACCCGCGACCAACATTCATCAGCGAGCTGTTATCTGAAAAAAGGGTGACTGTGTTGAAGGATGTGCTTCTACAACACAAAGATTGCTTCGCGTGGAACTATTCCGAAATGCCGGGACTAGATCCAGAAATTGCTGTACATAAATTGGCGATATCTCCGGACATCAAGCCCGTCAAACAAGCGCCGAGGAGAATGCGACTCGAGCTTGAGATGAGCATCAACGCCGAAGTCAAAAAGCTTATAGACTCTGGCTTCATCCAGGAAGTTCAATACCCTGAATGGATCGCTAACATCGTCCCAGTGATGAAGAAAAATGGGACAGTGCGCATATGCGTAGACTTTCGGGATCTTAATAAAGCCTGCCCAAAAGATGATTTCCCAGTGCCAGTTACTGAACTTATGATAGACAATACATCCACTCATGAGGTTTTCTCCTTCATGGACGGCTCGTCGGGGTATAACCAGATAAAAATGCATCCCGAAGACCAGAAGCACACAGCCTTCAGGACGCCTCTTGGTATATTTTGTTATAAAGTGATGCCCTTTGGTTTGAAGAACGCCGGTGCTACTTATCAGAGGGCCATGACAAAGATTTTCGACGACCTTATACACGAAATCGTCGAATGCTACATCGACGATCTCGTGGTCAAGAGCAAATCATACGACGAACATCTTGAGCATCTGAAGACCGTGTTTCAACGTCTTCGGCAGTACAACTTGAAGATGAATCCTCTTAAATGTGCGTTCGGGGTTTCCTCGGGCAAATTCCTGGGATTCGTTGTTCGGCATCGAGGTATTGAAATAGATCCTTCAAAGATTAAAGCGATCATGGAAATGCCTCCGCCGAGAACTCTCAAGCAACTTCGGTCTCTCCAAGGGAAACTCGCATACATACGGCGATTTATAGCCAACCTTTCAGGAAAGTGCCGTCCCTATAGTCACCTGATGAAGAAAGGAACCCCATTCGTTTGGGATCAAAAATGTCAAGGCGCACTGGATGAGATCAAGCAATACTTGCAGAACCCACCCGTGCTGGCTGCCCCGGTTAAAGGGAAGCCTCTCATTCTTTATACAACCGCCCTCGAAGGTTCCTTAGGCGCATTATGGGCACAAGAGAACGACCAAGGGAAAGAAAGAGCACTCTATTACCTAAGTCGAGTTCTGCTGGGGGCAGAAAGCAATTACTCTCCCATTGAAAAACACTGCCTGGCGTTGATCTTCGCACTAACAAAGCTTAGGCACTATGCGTTGGCGCACGAGGTCCGTCTGATTTCAAAAGTGGACCCTCTCAAATATTTAATGTCAAAAGCCATATTGACAGGGCGACTCGCTAAATGGGCCCTGCTCTTGATGGAATTTTCGATAACATATCAACCTCTCAAGGCAGTAAAAGGCCAGGCCATCGCCGACTTCCTTGCTGAGCATCCCATACCTGCCGACTCTCCTTTAAATTGCGATTTGCCAGACAAATATGCGTTTGACACAATCGACAGTGGTGATAGCCGTTGGGAGCTGTATTTCGATGGAGCGTCTTCCATGAAAAAGCACAAACAAAGTACACCAATGATCAAATCGGGGGTGGGACTCATCTTCGTGACTCCACAAGGAGGGATAATGCGCTTCGCCTTCTCCTTGACAGAACCGAGAACGAATAATGAAGCTGAATATGAGGCTCTGATAGCAGGCCTCGAGATCGCCATCGATATGGGAATTGAGAGCCTCCTCATATATGGGGACTCCCAATTGGTCGTCAGTCAAGTGAACGGCGATTACCAAACATGTAAACCGGAATTAATAAAATACGGTGAAAAAGTGCAGCAACTGCTAACCCAAATTCCCTCCTACACGTTGGAAAGCATACCGCGTGCGGAAAACAGCAAAGCAGACGCACTAGCCAAACTTGCTAAAGAACTGGCTGACGAGAACCTCGACGACGTTAAAATCATAGTACAAAGCCGTCGAGTGCTCGCCCCAACAGAAATATCTCCAAAATCGTCTGAAGAAAAAGAAGCGGAAGAGGAGACAACCCTGCAAACAAAAGACAGGGAAAATACCGAGGACTGGAGAGAAGTCTTCATAGATTACTTCAAGTTCCACCGAATACCTGAAGAAGCGTCCACAAGACATCAGCTCACGAAACGGGCTCTGTCTTTCGCCTTCGTCAATGATACTTTGTATAAAAGGTCATTCGACTCTCTGTGGCTAAGATGCTTAGGACCTGACGAGGCGAGAAGGGTCATCCAAGAGGTTCACGACGGACTCTGTAGTTCCCACCAAGCAGGCCCTAAAATGAAATTAAAGATAAAGCGGATGGGCTACTACTGGCCTACGATGATGCAGGATTGCCTGGAATACTCCAGACAATGTCACTCATGCCAAATTCATGGGGACTTTATCCATCAGCATCCTAATCCACTGCACCCAACAGTGGCTAGTTGGCCGTTCGAAATGTGGGGAACTGACATAGTTGGTCCCATCGAACCAGCATCGTCAAAGGGACATCGTTTCATCTTGGCGACGACTGATTACTTCTCCAAATGGGCGGAAGCGGTACCATTGAGGGAAGTAAAAACGGAGAACATCCTCCATTTCTTCAAAACGCATGTCATATACCGGTTTGGAACCCCAAGAAGGATCATCTCTGACAATGGGCCAGCTTACCGAAGTCATAAGATTAGCCGTTTCGCACAGCAGCACAATATAGACTGGAGATATTCATCAGTTTATAATCCGCGAGCTAACGGTCTAGCTGAGGCCTTCAACAAGACCTTGACGAAGATCATAAAGAAAACAGTATCCCGAAATAAAAAAGACTGGCACGAGAGGCTGCAAGAAGCTCTTTGGGCGTATCGAACTACGTTCAAGACAGCCACAAAAACAACGCCATACGCGTTGGTATTTGGGACGGAAGCAATACTCCCCCTCGAGATAGAGTTACCCTCTCTACGAGTAGCAGTCCACCACGAGCTGACGAACGAAGAAAATGCTCACCTTCGGCTTGAGGAGCTTGACGCCCTTGAAGGAACACGGCTCATAGCGCAACAAAATCTAGAGGCTTATAAAGCAAAGATGACGCGCTCATACGAAAGATTGACCCGACCAAGAACGTTTCATCAAGGCGAACTAGTGCTAGTGGTCAAAAGGCCCATGATCCCCAATCGCGCCAAGCGGGGAAAGTTTGAGCCAAACTATGAAGGACCCTACATCATCGATAAGGTCTACCAGGGCGGGGCCTATCTACTCATGGACATGCACGGTGAAAGACCCTTCAGACCAATAAACGGCCGCTTCTTAAAGAAATACTACGCTTAATGGGCCACAGCCTAGGTCAATAGCAGATGACGACGACTATGTCCGCTCGCTGTCTTCCTAAGCCCAAGCTTTATAAGCAGTAGCCAGCCCTCTCCACATTGGACCGAAATGTCCTTAAACTAATAACAGACCGAAACGTCTTTAAACTACTACCACAGCATCTTTAGGCTGACGAGATAAAAAAAAAAAAAAAAAAAAAAAAAAAAAAAATTAAAAAATTAAAAAAAAAAAAGACGGTAAGTCCATAAGCAAAATGGGCACGGATGAAAAACCCGAAAGGGCTCCGTGAGTAAAAACAACAGGACTACCGGCGAGTGTTTGTGAAAACCTGAAAGGGCGCAACCTCGTTGAAGACACTTATAGGGCCCTCACGACCTTATAAGGAGAAACCACCCGCGTGAGATCCTTACGACTCACAGGGGAGCAACACACTTAGGAATCCCCAAGACTCCTAAGGAGAAAATACACTTGCGAGATCCTCACGACCCGTAAGGAGAATTCTCTTATGGGACCCTCACGGCTCATAAGATTTGAAAGTCTTAAGTCACAGAGACCTAAACCTGTGCTTAAGCAAACCCCCACAAACTTCCAATGCTGCCCTACAAGCGGCTCATATTGACCCTTGTATACAATCCACGGGCACAAATAAATATTTCCCTAACAAAGTCCCATCCATGACTAGGGATGTGCTTGTACAGCAAACAACACTTGTAAATCCTCTCGACTTATAAGGAGAAAACCTTCCTGTAGGATCCTTACGACTTACAGCGGAACAATACACTTAGGAATCCTCACGATCCCTAAGGAGAAAATGCACCTATAAGATCCTCACGACTTGTAGGGAGAAATAACTTTGTGAGACCCTTACGGCTCATGAAGTCAAAAGCCTTAGTCGACGGGACCTTAACCCTGGTCGCTAAGCCTCCTTTGTTTGACAACGACAGAGGCAAATGATGATTCGCTCCTGGCAATATCCCAGTTGTAGCGGTGCTGATGCCGAAATCGGTGTCCAAATTCAGGTTTACAGCAAAAAGCCAGTAGGCCGCATATGCATACGAAATAGCCGAAATGATGGGACGACTTGCAAAAAAAAAAAAAAAAAAAAAAAAAAAAAAAAAAAAAATAGCCGAAATGATTGGGCACCGCGAAAAAATAGCCGAAATGATTGGACAATCGCGACCTTCGCGATATAAAAGCTGAAATGATAGAGCATCGCGGAAATAAAATAAAATAAAAAGAAGAAATGATAAAACTTTGGCCCTACAGTTAAGATCACATCGATCCCTGTATACAATCCAAGGGCGTAAATAAAAAGGGAACCATACTCTCCCAACAGGCTCCGCCAGAAGACGAAGCCAAATCTCGACAGTTCAGTTCAACTCCGAAGAAATCAATATCTTCATCAAATTCCTCAACTCACGGATACAAACACTCCTTGACGAGAGCCTTCTGATCCGCGTCGACTCGCAGAGCCACCAGCGCCTCCGTGGGAACCATCGACTCGTTTCAAACCCCAAGGAAACAAATAATCCTTGGCGCTTGGGAAACAAATAATCCCTCGCAAAACTTCTCAACTCGCGGATACAAACACTCCTTGACGAGAGCTTCCTGATCCGCGTCGACCCGCAGAGCCACCAGTGCCTCCGTAGGAACCATCGACTCGTTTCAAACCCCAAGGACACAAATAATCCTTGGTGCTTGGGAAACAAACAATCCCTCGCAAAACTTCTCAACTCACGGATACAAACACTCCTTGACGAGAGCCTTCTGATCCGCGTCGACTCGCAGAGCCACCAGTGCCTCCGTAGGAACCCTCGACTCGTTTCAAACCCCAAGGACACAAATAATCCTTGGCGCTTGGGAAACAAATAATCCCTCGCAAAACTTCTCAACTCACGGATACAAACACTCCTTGACGAGAGCTTCCTGATCCGCGTCGACCCGCAGAGCCACCAGTGCTTCCGTAGGAACCATCGACTCGTTTCAAACCCCAAGGACACAAATAATCCTTGGTGCTTGGGAAACAAATAATCCCTCGCAAAACTTCTCAACTCACGGATACAAACACTCCTTGACGAGAGCTTCCTAATCCGCGTCGACCCGCAGAGCCACCAGTGCCTCCGTAGGAACCATCGACTCGTTTCAAACCCCAAGGACACAAATAATCCTTGGTGCTTGGGAAACAAATAATCCCTCGCAAAACTTCTCAACTCACGGATACAAACACTCCGTGACGAGAGCTTCTCTGACTCATATCTCGGGCAGTAAGGATTCAAAAACTTGCTTCCTGAACAATGGGATCCTGCAAGTCAATCCTAAATGGTCTCTTGCATACTATTCACGGGTCTCACTCTCTGAAGTCGATTCTCGACAAAGAGGGAAACAACCGCTCACGAGCCCTCTCGACTCGTAAGAGGGAGAAATTCTCTTATAAGATCCTTTCGACTTATGAGAGAAAACCACACTTGGGAATCCTCACGAATCCTAAGGAGAAAATCCACTTACGAGATCCTCTCGATCCGTAGGGAGAAAAGTCTCTATGAGACCCTCACGGCTCATAGAGTTGAAAAGTCTTACGCAGCAGATCTGAACCTGCGGCCTAAGCCATCGCTATATCTCGAAGAAACCAAAATTGCTTACTCTATTACCCGTCAATCATGTTTATCAAGACAGCATGCTGATAATAAGAGAAGGGAGAAAGCAAAGAAATGATACAAGACATTGCTAAAAAAAAAAAAATGTGTATCTTTATTTATTAATCCAATCAAATACAGGGCGAATCGTATAAAAGAATAAAGAATGTATACGTCTTATTCAAAAAAGAAAATTACAAGTATATTGATACAAGGGAAGCTATTGGGAGGGGAGCGTCTTGCACAGATGTAGCAATCGCTCGCATATCTCCTTCCACGCCTTCTCCTGCTCGGCTACCGCCGTCAACTCTGCCGCCACTTGGGCCCGTTGCCGCAAGACCACTGCAAGCTGCTCCCTCACGCCCTGATAAGCAGCCTCTCGACTTGGGATATGGCGCTCAGCCACGTCAAGCTTCCTCTTTAAATTTAGCCCATGGGAGATGCGCTCCAAGAGACCCTCAAAGATAGTCTTCACTTGGGCGGCATTTGCCTCAACCTCAGCGCGCAGATGGGCCATTTCGTTTGAGGTCTTTTGGCATTCCTTTAGTCTCCGAGCTGCTTCTTGCTCCAAGTGGCGGGAGTGCGAAGTGCTTTGCTCGAGCCAAGTTGTGCGTTGAGCGCTCAGAGCTAAAACTTCGGGAACGGGTCGCGTCAACTCCAGCCGGTACAAGCAGGCCTCGATCTCCCTGCAGTGGTTAACCCAAGATTCGACGACGCCTTCGCTGTGAAAAGTTACGAGCGCCGCTAACATGGGGTTAACATCCACAGCGAAATCTGCAGCGGAAGGGAGAGCGTCCATGCTGAGCTCTTCGATATATCCGCTCAGCATGCCTAGACTCATCGCAGCACCCTTTGAAGACGGACGTCTCAAAAAGGGGCCTGCCGGTAAAAGGACGCGAGCCTCGAAGGGGACCGGAACCGGAACGATAGCTGCAAAACAAAACAGGGTTAAGCGATGGTTCAAAAGATGTTAAAGGATTACCAAAAAGGAGATCTACTATACCAGCAACAACGGACGGCAGAGCCGGAAGGGCCGGTAGCACGACGGGGCTTACATCCCCTCCTTCGATTTGTGGAACTACAATAAAGAAAAGGAAAAGTCAGAAATCATCCCATTGCTAGAAAAAAGAAGTAAATAAAGATATTACCGGCGCCACTAGAAGGAGAAGCGAGTTCGGATGGGAAAGAGAAGTGTGGGAGCAACACTTGATATAAATGGTCGAAAAGCACTCCTGCAAAGGCACAATGGTGTAACGTTAGTACAAAAGCTGCATTTTTGAAAGATTAATGCATGAGTCGTAAATCCATACCTCCCAACATCCGTGACGGCACAAGGGAAGACGGAGAGGTGACTACTACCAAAGCAGTAGTTGACGGTGCCCCCTCGAGCAGTGGAGCATCGGTACTGGCCGCACCTGCAAGAACAAATTCGTTAGAAGAGATCACAAGATATATACAAAAAAAAAGGGGGGAATGCTGGTGATAAAATTTTTACCTGACGAGCTGCCAGCAGAAACTGAGGCGGTCCTCTCCTCCACTGACGGAAGACCACCGCCTGTAGCTTCATCACCTGACTCAAGGGGAACCGTTGTTATGCTCTCAAGCTCTGCAGGCGGTGGGGAACCATAGACAGGGAGGGCCAAGACAGGAACATTGCCAGATTCCTGAGAAGGAGCGCCTAGCTCGTCCTCAGGAATCATGGCCGCCTCACCTGCTGCTCCCTCAGGATCAGCGATTACAGCTGCCCCGTCCACCGGCACCATGAGGTCCCCAGCCTCAAGTACCTCGCCCTCTACCGCCTGCGGCTCGGTCGAGACAATCATATCATCTGCCACCGCTTCGGGTACGGCATCAATGATTTTCTCCGCGGTAGGTTCCTTAATCTCGGCTCCAGTCCCCACGGCCCCGATAAAGTTGTCCACTGTCGGTTCGGGTTCGGCGAGTACCGCTTCTTCCGCTCCCTTGGGTTCGACGGTCGTCTCCGCCTCCCCCTCAGTTAGACTTGACCCTGCAAGATGAGATATGTATAAGCCAATAGTTTTACAAGTCATACAACAAGGCTCTGAAAGGAGTACTACCTGAAGCGGATTTATCATTGGCGTTCCGAACCGCGCGCGCAACTTGCCGACGAGCGGTAGACAGGGCCACAGGAGGCTCTTCAGAAGGAGTACTAGCGCGAGGAACAGTGCTGGGGCCCGCTCCTGCGGCCAGAGCATCTCTGCGCGCCTTAGCTTCGCGTCTGGACCGCTTCCGTTCCTCTTGAGCCGATGAGACAGATGCCATCAAAGCCTCCTTAAGCGAAGCCTCCTCATCCGTGTAGAGGGATGCCTCCAGATTTTTCAGAGCATCCCTCGTCGTTGCATCGAGCTGAGGCTCCCGCGGCAACTTCGCCGGAGCTGGGACTTCGATGACGGGCTTAGGAAGGGCTCTTGCGCCGATTAATACAACCCCTGTAAAGAAACGAGAGAAGGTCAGGTCGATTATCATAAAAAGACAACAAACTCTCCTTATAAAAGAGAACGGGGTAAAACATACCGACGCTTTCTAGGGCGCGCTTCTTCTCCTCCGCCTGGAAGGTCTTCAGAGAGGCATCGATGGCCTTTTCAGTAGATTCATCTGCAGGAAATGAGGCAAATATTAGCTAAAGGCAGTAATAAAAAGTGGGATAAAATGACAAATAAGGAGGCTGATGATTACCTGACTCGGCGAGCCTGCTTAACATTGCCTCGAGCCTCGCTGATCGCTCCGAAGCGGCGATGGCAGCGGCCAGATCGGTGTCCTCAGGGTCCACCACGAAACCCTCGTTGCTGCCGTATTCACATATAGTCTCGACGGGATGAGCCGCGGGCTCTAAGTTAAGAATTGCGTCGAGAGACAAGGTGGACTTCTTCTTCTTCTTTTCACCAGCCTTGGATCCACCCGGAGCATCTTTGCGCTTGCCAGTTTTGGCAATCACTTTCGGGCGGCGAGTCCCGACATCCGCTCCTACACCCGACTCCGGCGATGCCGCTTTAGCCGTCTTTGTCGAAGCACGGGGTGCCGTTGGGGCATCCACCGTAGTAGGCAGTGGCAACCCACGCGGAGGGGCCAACACGCGTGGCCGATCAGCTCCGGCCTCTTTCGTCGGAGGGATGACCTGAGCCCTAGGCTGCAATGGAGCCTTGCGATTGCCGCCGGGAGGCGCAGCTCTACGATCGACCAGTAGGCGTTTCTCCATCAAGATGATCGGGCCCATCGCGTGCGCGTACCAGGCTACATACGGATTAAGTATCTTAGGGGTACAGCTGGGCTCACTGATGAAAAAGTAGGAGCCCGTATTCAGTCGGATGAAGTGATGCATCGCATTTCGTACCCCCTCTAGGCCGACTGCAGGTGTCCCCAAGAAGGCTTCCAACGGGACCCCTTGGTTGTAACTCGATTGTCGGGCAAATCGATGCGGGTTATACCTCATGAAGAGGGCCGTTTCATTTTGCCTGAATACCAAGTAGCCCGGCCGAATGGAATAGAGGTGGAGGATTTCTCGAGCCTTCAACACGGAAACACCGCCTTTAAAGTCATCGCGCAGCGACACCACCGACTTAGTGGTCTCGGAACCTATAGTGATGACCTTATCCACAAAAGAGGTCTTCGCCCCGACTAAATGCGAACGCAGAAGCAGTCCCCTGGACTCCCGCGGAGGTGCAAACACGATGGAGGCCCCGACCAATCGCATGATTCTTGGAAGTTTGAATCTCTCAAAGAACTGAGGAGTTTTATGGGCACCAAACACTCCCCGAACATGCAGCTCCATCCAAGAAGTGAAGTAGTGCATCGGAAAGTTGGCAGGCTGTACCCCAGGTTCGTTAGCGTCCGCCGCTATGCTAAGTCCGTTGTAGAGGTAAGCCAACCCGGCGATCCCCACTGATAACTGCAGACCGGCCACCATTCGATGCGCCGGGTAAAATACAGAAGGCCGCATGAGGCGTGGGTGCATGGGAAGCGCAAAGCTGCATAGCCACAGACCTAAGAACCCTATGAAGAAGGTCTCCTCATCCATGCCAGGAACGGCAATCTCTGAGAAAGGGACGATAGCAGTGCCGGGAAGGTAGAAATTCCGCTCATCGATTTCTGATGAAGGCTGGCGGTCCAAGCCGAGACCAAAAGGGTCAGCGAGTTGGGCAAACTTATCACCTCGCTCTGATAAAAGTTCCGGGCGAATAAAGCGAGCAATGAAGTCCGCAAAACTAACGCCTCGGTCGCCCAATTCCAAATGAAGCTCCTCGTAAATCTCCAATACCCTCACCAGGCTCGGATGCTGATGCTGGATAGCATTTTCCGGAGTTAAGTCGAGTACCACCTGCTTGGTGGCAAAGACGTATTCATCAGGAGGAAGCAGCTCCTCATAATGCTCCCCCCTCGCCGGTAGACCCGAAAGCTCAACGAACTCCTCTAGAGAGATAGAAACTTCCCTATCCGCCGTTAGGAAAGTATGCGTGGGGATATTCCATTGTTCAATGAAAGCCCTTGTCCACCACGTTGGAGGAGTAGGATATTCGAAAAGCGAGACATAGACGGCGGAGTATAAACCGATCTTCGTCAGATGAGCTCTTTTCGCCGCTAAGATGTACCGGGCCCATGGCAGGTATCCAGCAAGCGGCCGCGGATTCAATCCAATATTATAGGCCTGTCCCCAAGGGCGTGCTTCACCCTGACAGATTCGCCTTCCCAATATATCTATGGCTGGCGGCGGCTGCACTGGAATAGCACCGATCGCGGGCTGGAGGAGGTCATCGGAATTCCAATTTTTAACCTCCACGGCATACTCCACCGGGGGTTTGTCCGCATAGGAAAGCGTGACTATGGGCTCAGAAGGCACGGCGGAACTAAAACTGCGACGGCCTTGAATAATCTGGTTATACCACCTTCCCCATAGGTGGAGATGTTTGCACTCAGGATCACGATCTTTAATCAGAGCGAACACTACCCGGTCCACTGGTGCATGGGGGAACCCTCCTTCCGAGCGAACGAAGGGAAAAGACAAGTCGTCAGACATATTCTGTGGAAAGACAAAGAAAAATACGTCATTAGTGGCTTAACGCTTGGCATATAAAAGAAAGATATGTCTCGATTCACACTGTGGTGCAGTGGGTAGGGGACCAAAGGGGGACCACAAAATCTGAATGATGTGCATCATTTGATAAGACAATCCCATCATTAGATGTGACTGTCAATTCATAAAAAAATTCCCAATGGGATACACCCATTGGTTGGGGATCCCCAAGGAAAAGGAGAAAATCTCCTCTTTTCAGAGCAAAGCTCTATCACAGAGTGACATTTGTCAAACTCCTGTTTCAGAAGAATAAAACTTCAAAAAAAAAAAAAAGAGCCTAGCTCTATAGCAATAATAAAAATTTATAACTCCTAAGAATTAAAATTTTGGGGTCTTAAAGATCCATGGAAACCTTTAAAAAGTTTTCTAGTTGATCTGTGAGCAGGGCTCTGTTCATGGGTTAAAACCTAAGAACAGAGTCTCTGCAAATTTTTGAGAGCAAGGCTCTGTGAATAGAAACCCCAAAGGGGTTTCCTTTAGATCAAAGATCTATAAGAGCAAGGCTCTGTTGAAGAAACTCCAAAGGGGTTTCCTTTAGATCAAAGATCTATAAGAGCAAGGCTCTGTTAATTAAGTTTAATTTAAATTAAATTAAATTAATTTTACCTATAATGGTTCTGAAGTTAGAACTTGGAAGTTCTTAAAGAAATCACAAGAGCAAGGCTCTGGAAGTTCTCAAATAAGAGCAAGGCTCTGAAATTCAATTTCTTGAGAATGGTAAAAAATTTACCAAGGACCAAGGGTCCTATTTATAGGCGCCTGCGCCTGTTCACCTGACCCTTCGATCCGATGGTCAGGATCTTGCCACCGCTGCACTCACGTGCGCGCCACGTGAGCGCAACGGTGGGGGGGCATCTGTTTCCCCCAATCAGAGCAAGGCTCTACTGAATTTTGAAAATTCAAAATTTGAAGCAACGCTTCGGTTTCCGTGCGCAGCGCGCAATTTGCCACATGGCAGAAGCTGATTCGGCGGCGTAACGCCCGAGACAGAGCGTCCCATCAGAGCAAGGCTCTTCAGAAAACAAAATTAAGACTTAAACTGCGCAAATGCATGACAGCGCGACACGTGTCTGCGCAAGCGCATGGATGCACGACACGTGTCTGCGCAGTTGCGCAATCGCAACTGCGCAAGCGCACGGATGCGCGACACGTGTCTGCGCAAGCGCACGGATGCGAGACACGTGTCTGCGCAGTTGCGCAATCGCAACTGCGCAAGCGCACGGATGCGCGACACGTGTCTGCGCAAGCGCACGGATGCGAGACACGTGTCTGCGCAGTTGCGCAATCGCAACTGCGCAAGCTCACCGATGTGCGACACGTGTCTGCGCAAGCGTACAGATGCGCGACACGTGTCTGCGCAGTTGCGCAGTCGCAGCTGCGCAAGCGCTCGGATGCGCGACACGTGTCTGCGCAGTTGCGCAACCGCAACTGCGCAAGTGCACAGATGCGTGACACGTGTCACGCACTGGTGAGTTGCGCAGCAACTAAATGAAAATTTATGTGGATCTTTTCTGTTCTCCTGTAAAACAGGGACCCTTGGATCTCTGATCCAATGGTGGGAAAATTCCCGAAATAATTCAGGAAAGATTTTGTTAACAAATCCAACAACTTTGTGGGCACTATAAATAAGACCCCAGACCTCAAAAAAAAAGAAGGATCAACTTCTGAGAAAAAAGAGAGCTGGTGAAGATTAAGAACAGAGAAGAAGAAACAAAGAAAAGAGGTAGAATTTCTGAAAAGAGAAAAGAAATAAGAAAAATAAAAAGAACAATAAATAGTGCCTTGCACTTGATATGAACCCCTGGTTCTAAAAAAAAAAAATAATAAAAGAATAAAAAAAAAATAGTGCCTTGCACTTGATATGAACCCTTGGTTCTGTATGATCAGGAAAAAACAAGAACTTGTTTTTCTTAGATCCAAATTCAAATCAAAAGTGCCATGCACTTGTGTTCTTAAACCTAAAGGTTTCTAGGGTTTCTGCAACCCCTTGATTTGGGCCTGGCCCAAATTAAATTGCAGAATAAATAAAAGGGCAATGCCCTGTTGGGAAAATTCCTGAGTTTCTGCAAACTCATTAAAAGGGCCTGGCCCAAACTAAATTACAGAACATCTCTTGAGTTCCTGCAACTCATCATTTAAAAGGGCCTGGCCCAACTCAAGAAAATTATTGAGTTTCTGAAACTCATTATTTAAAAGGGCCTAGCCCAATTGCAGAATAAATAAAAGGGCAAGGCCCTGTGTGGAGAATTTCTGAGTTTTTTTTTTTTTTTTTTTGTAACTCATTATTCAAAAGGGCCTGGCCCAAAATCAGACTTGCAAAATAATAAAAGGGGGCAGAGCCTTGTTTAGATTGATTCTTCTAATCGGGCAGAGCCTAAAATAAAAATTGGACTTAACCCAATCCTGGCTGTAAGTCCTTAAATTAAATGCCCCTCATAAACCAAGTCACGACCGGTTCGAGGGTACATCTCCGAACTCCTCTGACATCTGTCGTTGTAATTCCTCAGCGACGTCAGAGAGGTAACGAGTCCCAACGACCACTCATCTAATATCGGACCGAAACGTCCCCTAAACTAATATCGGACCGAAACGTCCCTAAACTAATGGACCACCACGTCCCTAAACTGGAATATGGACCGAAACGTCCCTAAACTAATATCGGACCGAAACGTCCCTAAACTAATAATGGACCACCACGTCCCTAAACTGGAATATGGACCGAAACGTCCCCTAAACTAATATCGGACCGAAACGTCCCTAAACTAATGGACCACCACGTCCCTAAACTAGAATATGGACCGAAACGTCCCCTAAACTAATATCGGACCGAAACGTCCCTAAACTAATGGACCACCACGTCCCTAAACTAGAATATGGACCGAAACGTCCCTAAACTAATATCGGACCGAAACGTCCCTAAACTAATAATGGACCACCACGTCCCTAAACTGGAATATGGACCGCTACGTCCCTAAACTGACACGATAGGGCCCAAACGCTCTTTTGTCGGATCTAAACGGTCCCGTCTAAGTTGATCTTAACCCCAAATACGGTTAACGTGTCCTTAGACATCTAAATAAACAATAAAATCCCAAACCAACTTTGGTTCAAGGGTACATCTCGGAACTCCTCTGACGCCTGTCGTTGTAATCCCTCAACGACGTCAGAGAGGTGACGAGTCCCGACGGCCGAATAATTAAATCAATCACTACGTCAGGTCGATCTTAGTCCAAAACAGGACTAGCGTATCCTTGATGAACGTTTAAGTTGATCTTAGTCGCAACGCGACTAATGCATCCTTAAACTAAAAAACACCAAACCCAAATCTAAGCAAATACGGATTTGGACTAATCCACGTCCTACGGGTGACGATATTACTCAGTCTCCGTACACAATCCACGGGCAACCACAAACAAAACAAACACACACGACACGAAGTGAAATTCTGGAGAAGGAGAAAGTTGTTATCGCGATGCGGTAGCGTAATTAACTGCAGGGGCTTGCGCCTGCAGGGAAGAGTGTCCCCACAATCAAAAAACCCCTCACCCTGAGGGGGAATCTGACGAAGTCTGCTACAACGGCCGCATCCGTCTAAACCTTCGATACACGGTGCCATAAATCAACTTGGCATCTTCGAAGAGGTGGACGGATAAAAACCAAATAGCATCTGCCCCGAACCTCAGGCACGTGACGTCCTAACGTCGCAGGCCGCCGTTCGGAGGGGAACAAGGGCCCAGAGCCATTTCTTCGTCAGAGTCACTCCCAAAGGTGAGAACTCGTGACCCTCCGGCGTTAACCATGTAACAGTTTCCAGTGGTCCTGTTGTGCCCGTCGACAGTACTTCTTCGTTCCCGACGAGTCTTGCGTTTCATGCGCTTAAAATGTTGCCGATGAGCAACATATCCTTGCCACCATATCCTAAAGGCGTCGCACTCCTCCGTGGGGTGTGAAATTTTCCGATGATATGCGCAATAATTAGGGTGCCTCTCCGCCCCATTGAGTGTGTTTTCTTCCGAGGGTGGTAGCTTCATTCCCATTGACATGGTTTTGGCAAACCTTTTCCTCGTCTTGAATATCTTCTTGTCTGCCTCGGATGCCTTTCGATCTGGCGGGAGTAGTTCAACTCTTTCGTTCAGTCGCCTGCATTTGGCTCCTTCCGATGCGGCCATCTCACGCTCCTGATCCGCTTTACTCTTCAGACGAATCTCGTCTAGAAAGGCGTCAATCATTTCATCTGTTGGTCACACACGCTCTGGTTCAGGCTCTACCCCCAGTTTCTTAGTGCTAGGTGTTTTTTCATCGTCAGCAAACGAGCGGGAGATTACGTTACAACTTGCCACGTATCCCTCGGATTCATCCGACGAACTCTCTCCATCATCTTCCTTTCGAAAGATGTGGTTGAGGAACTCTTGTAGCGTGACAGGAATTCGCGCCTTTTGATTGTACTCTTCCATCGTGTCGATCTGCTTCTGCAAGTTCGTACGCTTGTCTCCAGGCTTCACGGGCTTCTTGGATTTCTTCTTCTTTTTCTTCAAAGATTTTGACGGTCGGGCGTGAGTATTTAGGCCATTACCATGAGTCTTCGTAGTCGGGCACGGCTTCAACATCCCTTCGATAATTTGAGGTTCAAGCGGGTCCTTCCATTCGATTGCAGGGCACGCATGAAGGTCCCTCAGCATTCTTTTGGTTTTAGTTGACAGCACGACCTCCCATGGAGCTTCTTCAATAAAGGAACAAGTTGCCCTCGGTGTATCTGCTTTCTTAGGAGTATGCGGCTGTGGTGGGTTCACCTTCCACTTTTCGGACAGTGCAAACTTCCCCTGGAGGTATTGATCTTCAATCCACCCTTTGAAAATGAAGCAATCCTCAATCGGATGACTTACCGTTTGATGGTAAGGGCAATAATTAGGGTTATTCACCTCAGTGGGTTGTGGCGGTCACCTTGGATTTGGTAGGTTTATAAGTCTGTTGCGTACTGCCAGCTCGAAAAGCCGCTTCATCTTGTCCCGTGGGAACGAGTAGGGACGCTTCATCTTCTCATTATAATACCGGCGTCTTTCTTCCAGTTGATCCGTCAGCTTTGGGGCATTGGGTTGCTGCTGAGCATTCGCGACGAAGGTGGCCTTTCCCTTACCCTTGTCATTCCGAGGTTCTGGCTTCGGGGGAGACGGTCTATGACCCATTTGGTCCATCTGGGCCAGCTTGTTGATTAGAGCCTGGAATGTGGTTGGCTTAAAGAACATCATGAACTGGGAGATAGTTGCGTGAGGGTCTAGAGTTCCTACGAACATGCCCACCACGGGCGCTTCCTCAATGCGCTGCTCGCATTTCGACCACAAATTCCGCCAGCGTATAGCATACTGGACCCAAGTTTCACCTGGTTTTACCCTGGCGTTAATCAATGCCGTTATTGGAGTGCGTTCGCTGGCGCTTGCGAATCGCTGAGTGAATAGCAACTCCATTTCAGCGAACGTCTTGATAGAATCGTTCGGGAGTTCCGAATACCATTCGAACGCTGTTTCTGATAGGCTGCCCACGAACTGGCGAAGCAACAGTTTATCATCACCGCCGGTGTTACTGCAAAGGGCCCTGAACTGGGCGACATGTTGGTGGGGATTGCCGGTCCCCTTATACACGTGAAATTTTTGTATTGTATAACCCGACGGATATTTGATTTGGTCGTACCAGCTTGGATACGGCCGTCCCGTTTTTACGACTTGACCAGCTGCCTCAGTCGCATGATGAATCCGGATTTGCTGGGCTATATAGTCGACCAAATCAGCCTTAGAGATTGTCTCCTCCTTGGCCGTTGAGAGGGCCGGTGGTAGATTTGACGTTTCCCCCTGTCGTCTTCAAGGAAGATCGGGGGATCCTCAGCGGGTGGGTCTTGTTGGATCATCATTCCTATCATATCTTGGAAGAGAAGGCCCATACGCTGTATGTTGGCTGCTTGTTCAGCAGCCTCTTTGTCCTTCTTCTCCAATATTCGGCGAAGGAACTCAGCGTCGGTTTCTTCCTCCTGGCGTTCGTCTGAGGACGTTTCTGGGTTTTCTTTTGCCCCGGTGAGTGCGGCCATAGCGTTCATCATTTCTTGGAGCTTTTGCTGTTGCTCCTGAGCTTTGGTCACCGATCGTGTAAGCGGTCTATGACCCGTAGACACACGGCTGTCTTCCGTTCCTGACGCCATGTATACGGTATGGACCATCATGCCCCCAAACTTAGGGCGTCTGGGCTTAGTGCCTTTAGCTGTCGTTGCAGGCTGGGGGATCTTCTCTGGCTTCCTCCTTTTATGAGCAGTGGCAGTTGAGGGGGCCGTTGAGGCAGGCACCCAGACAGTGTTTCGTGGTTTAGCCTGGTGACTGGCTTCCTGTTGGATTTTCAGCTTCTTGTGTTGGCGGGAGAAGTTCGGATCAATCATCGAGTCTCGGGCCTGCCGCCAAACCTTATAGATTCTGGAAGACAGCCATTGTGGGGATCGGGGCCGTTCTGGCTTTATTTCCGCAACCTTTTTTAGTGAAGGAGGAGACCTCTTTATCATCGCGGTAGGAGAATTCCTACGCACATTTTTTAGCATCTCAAAGCTGTTCCCAGTTGGAACAGCAGCATTAACTTCTGCCGTCGGGGCTGGTGGAGTTAGCCCAGAGGGGGAGTTGCCCCCAGCCTTCCTTACTCGGCGCCAGTGGCGACGTCGAGCGTGTCGAGCGGACGGCGTTGGTTCAGCGGTGAGAATAGCTTCGTCTTGCCCCCTGTGTAGGTGGGGGGTCGTTGCTGGTGTTAGCCTGTCAAAGACTGACGTCCTTTGGATAGCAGGAGCGGGAGCTGGAGCCGTCAATCTTGTAAAGACAGACTTTGTGGCAGGGGAAGCCGCTTTGATGACTTCAGGAGCAGGGATGGCTATCCTCTTCGGAATAACCTTCTCTGAGATTGCAAGCTTCATTGTGGGCTCACAGGAATTTTGGCCCAGTCTGGCGAAGACCGAGGAGCTGGAGTTGGACGACCCGTTGAGAGGGGCCGCAGTAGCTGTAAGCCGATCGAAGACCGACTTCTTAGGAGCTTCCGGTGTTGGTACAGGAGCGGTGAAGCTCATTGGCGGGAGCATGGTCCCGAAAAACAATCCTGTGGTGGCTTGAGTGACCTGTTCCATCGGCATTGTGAATAGGGAAGCCGCCTGGGGCCCATAAGATATACCCCCAGTTGAGGCAAGACGTGGGTTGCAGTTGCATGTGGAACACTTTGAGCAGGTGAACGCCATTGATCCTTTGCTTTCTGCACTAAGCAAAACACCAAATCTTAGTACATCGAAACCCACGGGCAACCATTAGAAAACCGCGATTCGTTCGCGAACACGACACACGAAGTGTGGAGTGGAAAGAGGAAAAGGTCCCACCGGGCATGCCAGAATCTGTTCCCCTCCGAAAGACGGCGCGCAGGACTGCGATGTCTTGGCACTGAGATTCGGGACAGATGCTAATTGGTGCTATCCGTTCACCTCTCCGAAGATGCCAAGTTGGTTTATGGCACCATACATCGAAGGTTTGAACGGATGCGGCCGATGTAGCAGACTTCGTCAGATTCCCCCTCGCTTGAGGGGTTTTTGATTGTGGGGACGCTCTTCCCTGCAGGCGCAAACCCCTGCAGTTAATTACGCCACCGCATCGCGGTAACAACTTTCTCCTTCTCCAGATGGTCACTTCGTGTCGTGTGTGTCTATTTTATGTTTTGTTGCCCGTGGATTGTTTATGGAGACCGGGTTATGTCGTCGCCCGTAGGGCGTGGACTAGTCCAAATCCGTATTATCTTAGATTTGGGTTTGGGGGTTTGGTTTGAGAATACGTTAGCCATATTTGGGGCTAAGATCAACTCAAACGTTTGTTAAGGATACGTTAGTCCAGTTTGAGACTAAGATCAACTTAACGGGATCGTTTAGATCCGACAAAAGAGCATTTGGGCTCTAATGTTCCAGTTTAGGGACATAGTGGTCCACCGCATGTATGGTCGTCGGGACCCGTTACCTCTCTGACGACGTTGAAGGATTACACCGACAGGTGTCAAAGGAGTTCCGAGATGTACCCTTGAACCAAAGTTGATTGGAGGGATTCATAGTCCAGTCTATTTGAAGGATTAAGGATACGTTAGCCATATTTGAGGCTAAGATCAACTTAAACGTTTGTTAAGGATACGTTAGTCCGGTTTGGGACTAAGATCGACTTAAAGGGATCGTTTAGATCCGACAAAAGAGCGTTTGGGCTCTATTGTTCCAGTTTAGGGACATAGTGGTCCATTTCTAGTTTAAGGACGTAGTGGTCCATTACCAGTTTAGGGACATGGTGGTCCATTGCCAGTTTAAGGACGTGGTGGTCCATTACCAGTTTAGGGACATGGTGGTCCATCGCCAGTTTAAGGACGTGGTGGTCCATTTGTAGTTTAAGGACGCATAAGTCCGTTGGTTTAAGGACCCCACAGTCCATGTTGATGTGTGGTTGTCGGGACCCGTCACCTCTGTGAAGACGTTGAAGGATGACAACGACAAATATCATAGGAGTTCAGAGATGTACCCTTGAACCAATGAGTGGTTTGAAAGAGCAGATGAGCTCAGTTCAAGATGACTTGAGGACTTATGGCCAGTTTGGGCTAAGTCCAAAATATTGGCCCTCTGTTGGTCCATTGAAGGAGGGGCTTTGCCTCTGGCCATTTAGCCAATTGGGCCAATGCCTAGTGTTAAATACTAAAGACCAATCCGTGTTGAACACTGGGAATGAGATCGATAAGTTAGTGTTTAACACTAAAAGATAGTTGGTGTTAAACACCAGCAACAAGGCTTTCAAATTAGTGTTAAACACTAAAACAGATCAAAACACTGGCAGCAGAGATCTCAAATTAATGTTAAACACTAAGGTAATCAGTGTTGGACACTGCAAATAAAGCTCTTTGATTAGTGTTGAACACTAAGGCCAAACAGTGTTTTAACACTGGATTCAGGGGTTCCAATTTAGCGTTAGACGCTAAGGCAAGAGGGGTCACGTGGTAGCACGTGAGGGCGCCCTCCCTTCATTTGATCTGCTGAGAATATCGCATCTTTTGGAGCATCACGTGCCATCACGTGACGGGTGTTTAAATGGAGTATGTTAAAGCCTCTGCCAAGGGTCACGTGGGTCACGTGAGGCACTGCCTCAAAGGGGCTTTTCTGTAGATCTTTTTGGGGGTCACGTGGTGACACGTGACCCTGCCTCTATGTATATTTTTTTTTTAGAAGATCTGTTAATCCCTTTCAGGAATTAAATTCCTCGTAGGGTTGAACCCTGGCAATAATTTCAGAGGAATTAAATTCCTACTTCCTTTTGAAGGTTCATATTCTGGAATAGAGTTGAACTCTGAATTTTCTGTAAGAATTAAATTCCTCATATATGTGAAGAACTGAATAGGGTTAAACCCTAATAAAAGCTTTAAGGAGTTAAACTCCCACTCTCTGTTAAAGAATTATTCTGGGGAATGAGATTAATAGAATTAAATTCCTGTTGTTTTAACATAACTAAGTTCTTAACCAGGGTTAAACCCTGATTCTTTTCATTCTGAAGGAATCAAATTCCCATAACACAGGGTCAACCCTAATTTTATTTTAAAGGAATTAAATTCCTATAGTTCTGTGAGAATTAAATTCTCGTGCTTCCATTCCCTTTCTATGCTTTGGATCTGCATGGCAGGATCTCAACCCATTGAGAATTAAATTCTCCACTCAAAGGGAGATGTGCACTTTACAGATCCTCTACCAAAGAGAGAACTATGTTCTTCTGTTTTTATATCAGAGTTAAACTCTGTTGAGAATTAAATTCTCTTTTCTTTCAAAAAGCCTTCCCTTTCTTACCTAGGGTTTTGTTTTGCAGAAGATCCAAATTCCTCCAAAGTATCAAGGCTCTCTCTCTTTTCTTCCCTCTGCATATCTCTTTTTGTGTGTCTCTTGGCTCCTATTTATAGGAGAAGCAGCCGAGTCAATTAGTTTTTGATGAATCTTTCATTGAGAGATTTGATTTGTATCCATCATTCGTTTTGGACCTTTGGATTATTAGGTGAATTTTTATTCACCATTGGATTTTAAATCCAGAGATTCTCCTTTGTTATTTCGGTTAGATTTTATGGGGAAATCTTTCCAAATTCGAGATTTTCCCATAGATAGATGATATTTAATCACCTTTAAATCTTTGATTCGATCGGTTGCTTTGGAAAGATTTAAGAGATTTTTTCTCAGAATTTAATTCCGTCAACAGATAGGCTTTGAAAGCTGGTCACGTGTGGCCACGTGACCCTTGGTCACGTGTGGGCACGTGACCCCCTTGGAACGAGCCCTCTTCTTTCTTTCTGCGCTCTGCTTTCTGGTCGCTGCTTAGCTGTCATGTGCCACCACGTGACCCCTGGTCACGTGTGAGCACGTGACCCTCGTCTGGAGCCTTTTTCTTGATTCAATCAGGGAATTGAGTCTGCCGCTTTTGAGTGCCACATGCCAACACGTGACCCTGGTCACGTGGGAGCACGTGACCCTTTCTGAAGCCTTTTTCTTCGATGTAGTTGGGAAACTGAATTTGCCTTGCCTATGCTTTTAGATGTCACGTGCCAACACGTGACTGCTGGTCACGTGTGAGCACGTGACCCTTTTCTGAAGCCTCTTCCGTAAGCTTTCCTGATTTTAAATCAGGAAACAGGGGTTATCAATGGTAATTGTTTTGGAAAAAGACACAAATCCTACCGTTCATGTGCAGCAGTTACCAATAATACCAAAATCTAATTCAGGATCCAAATCTGTGTAAGTGTCTGACTCAATCTGAGTCTCAGTCTAATCTAAATACAATCCAAATATGAATCCAATTATAACTCCAATGCAACATGAATCCAATATACCAAACATGAACACTTGAACATAAATACCAGAACAATATCAACATGACTTGACTTGACCGAACCATGGTTATATCTTGAACTTAACTACATGACTACCATTTACATCTTGAATTGGTTTACATGAATAACTTATACCATGGTTTCGGCAAGTCGGATAAGTACAAATCAATACAATCAATACAATATACATTACGGGGTTTAACGGGGTAGACTGATATGGAATGTATTAGAAGTGGAACGAGATGGTCAATAAAAGACACTACATGAAAATCCGTGCAGTTGTCCCGTAGTTTTGTCGACGGGGCCTTGTACTACGGGTTACCATAGTCCACGGGAAAAGTTATACTCCTCTCGTATACGCTGGTATCTTCTGTACCAAGTTACAAATAACTACGTTAGCATAACAAACAGATAATTTACCAGTTCTATTCTCTTTACTTGTTTATTTCATTCTATCTTTTGGGACTTACCGAGCGCTAGTTCGCTGATGATATTCATGTCTTTTCTTTCTTTAGAATGTTCGTCAAGAGGACCTGACCCTCAGGAAACCGAGCCCAGCCAGGACGATTTGGAGCAGATCACCGAGCAGTATGACTTCCAGGCTTTTACTTGTACTTATTTCTTTTCAGTTCATATGCCACTGTTTAGGCATCGCTTTCCGTCATTGTACTTTACTTTTCAGTTGTATGTAAAGAATGATAATCAATAAAAAGTTGTTGTTTTATTACATCTCTTGTTATTCTTGTGTTATTCACTTTTATTGCTTATTTACGCTTAACGTGTTTATTTCTGAGTAAATACGTCGCGGCCCGCCACGTCTCCTTCCGCGTACACTGAGAAGTGGGGCATGACACTTTACAGGTATATCGGGTTTCTTATCAAATTCTTTCGGCTTATACCTGGCCTCTCCGCATGTTGAACACTCTTTCAAATCTGAATTCTCTTTCCATGATATAGCCAAGTTGTATAAAATCTAATAAAACTATGTTTAACGATATGAAGCTCTACGATTTCTACCTTCTGCCAGAACTTATTTCTATATCTATCGCACGTGCAGAGAATCTTCTCTAACACGAATTTATTATGTACGCGTGCAAATTCAATGAAAGCAGCAACTCCTGCGACAAACTTAGATTGAATGCATTGTTACCAATCCACGTACATCCAGTCCTTAACTCTGATGTACTCATGGGCCATGTTAGACTGTATAACATATAAATTGTAGGTTATGGTGACTATATTGAGAAATCTAAGAACATGATGGTTACTGACAAAGAAGAAAATCCGTAGAGATAAGTTTGTCGTTGAAAAGAATAAATTATCGATAAACAAAATTAGATTTGAAGATACCCAAGTATGAGTTGTATTTTGTGTGTGTGTTTCAATTTATGATTTCATTTAAGTGTAGGGTTGTTGGTGTGTATGTGCTTTGTGTGTGTGTTTGTTGTGTATTCGTATTGTATGTGTGTGTTTTGGCTGTCGGGGGTAAGGCTTCTATCTTATTAAGAATGTATAGAGCAGACACCCATTCGCTTGTGTTTTCATCCGTTTCGAGTAAATTTCAGCAGCAGCTTTCTGTTGTTCTCCGAGTACAATGTAATAGAATAGATAATCATTTTAATGCTGTGAAATAATGTTGAAATGAATATTTAATCTAGCTTTGTACACGGAGAACCAGCGGAAAAGTACCAACGAAATAACTCGAAACGGATGAAAACACAAGTGAATGCAGGTGTTTGCTTTATGTATTCCTAACTTGTCCACACTGGACAAATTTATCGGTTATCATACGATTGAATATTCTCGTCATATAGACTACACGACGGTTGTTAATACCGAACTATACCGTCCGATATTTAACAACTTTCGTATTGTTCTATGTAACGACGAACATTGAACGTATGTTAACCGATAGACGGGGACTAAGTCACGCTTTAATTTTCACACACTACTACAAATAAGGGTTGCCCCTACGGATATATGCGTAGGGGCGAAAAAATACCCCGTAGGTGCAAAGGCCGCAGGTGCAAGTTGAGGCCCTGAACTTGCCCCTACGGGAAAATTCTTACCCCTACGGATTTATGTGTAGGTCCTGTTGCCCCTACGAATTAAGCCGTAGGGTATAAGATTTTATATTATTTACGGTTTTTTTTATATTACTTGTACCTACGGATATATCCGTAGGTCCATGTACTATACCCCCTACGGATATATGCGTAGGTACCTTTCCGTAGGGGCAAAATATCAGGATTCCTGATATTTGGCCCCTACGGATAACGCCGTAGGGGAGAGGCAGTGGCCCCTACGGATATGTCCGTAGGGGCATTCCCAACCCCCTGGCACTGAGATCAGGGGGGAAATATCAGTTACTGCTGATATTTTGCCCCTACGGATATATCCGTAGAGGCAACATATATACCTACGGATTAATCCGTAGGTACATATTGTCTGTATTTTTTTTTTAAAAATGGGCTGCTTGATTTTTTCCCTCCCTATGCACAATAATATATACATCAATCAAATCATATATTGCAGTATTCATAATCACATCTCACGCATATATATAATATACAAAAGAAACCCAAAAACTGAATATGATATAAATACAAACCAATATCAATATCGTTTCAAAATGTAGTACAATGTGTATGATATAAATAAATACATGTTTCAAAAAATAAGAACCAAAAATCTACCCTAGCTCGGTCCAGCTCCACCTCTGAATAACGATAGAATAACGCGCGCCTGCTCCTCGGTCAATAAACTCTGCAATTCGTCGCGAGCGGGAGTCTGAGCGGCATGTGGAGCTGGCGATGTGGTCTGCGCAGCCGCCGTCGAGGTAGTCGCTTGCGGAGCCGCGGCTGCGGGAGTCTGAGTGGGCGGTGGAGCTACAGGAGCTGTCTGCGGAACCGCAGCCGATGTAGTGGCTTGCGGAGCCGCAGCCGAAGGAGATGCATGTGGAGGCTCGGCCGATCTACCCTGTCGCGTCTGGACATAATGTGTGTAAGAAGCGTGTAAGAACTGTGTATTATTCGAATTCGTATCATTATTAAGTTATTTCGAAACCCTGTTTGGATATCTAGTTTGGAAAAGCGTTGTTTATTTTAATTACATATGTATGTATGATTAATATAACTTAAGTCTAAAACCAAATAAGCTCAAGCTACGTACTAATTATGGATATGTTGATATGTATATAATATGAAATGATATTTTACTATAAAGTAGTATACATACCAGCATCTCCTTCAACTCCTGAACGGTGGCTCTCATGCTATCCAGTTCCTGATGGACATGTCGGTCACTGGAGACGGAGGAAGTAACCGCCGGGGTGGAGTCCAACCTCATATGGGCCCTGCTAGGGCCCAATCCCCGGCCTCTCTCCCAACCTCCGTGGTGCCCTCCGTGTGCGGCGTCCAGAACTGGGGTCAGCAGCCTCGGATCATTCTGTCCGGTAAAATCGATCCCCGAGGCCTGGGCCTGCTCAACCACCCGCTCCTACACCCATATTAAGCAGTAAAGTATAAGTATAAAATTTAAACTTGAACCTTCCAAAACTAAAATTTCAAATTTGGGTAGAAAAAATATTAACACTTACACAGTACTCCTGGGTAGCGACGTCGGGATATCGAAGCTCGCCCGTGGCGGGATCTGTCGAGGTGCCGTGGACGGCAAGATATGCGGACAGCACGCTCGGTGTACCACCTGACGCCACGGTCCGAGATGTCTGCAATATTAGAAAGTAACTCTTAATATTAGAAATATTAGAGAATAACTCTTAATATTGCAGAATATTAGAGAATAACTCTTAATTTACCGATAACTCCATGGCTCGAGTAATGTTCCTCGAGCCACCTGTGTAAGTGGGGCGACCCCTCTTCGCCGACTTCCTGTTCT
Organism: Agapanthus africanus; assembly: GCA_030015575.1. Classification (NCBI taxonomy): domain Eukaryota; kingdom Viridiplantae; phylum Streptophyta; class Magnoliopsida; order Asparagales; family Amaryllidaceae; genus Agapanthus; species Agapanthus africanus. The sequence goes on along the minus strand of CM057348.1, from coordinate 20,399,218 downwards.
CCGTATTCTGAGCGGCCTGTTTCTGCACAACGCATTAACATTTAGTTTTCTAATTAAGAAACACAAAGAAATAAATTATATCATAAATAATGAATTAAATTTAAAATACATACCTGTTTGCGTTGGGAGTCGAAATAAGCGCACAATAGAGGCCATGTCTCTACGTCGACTCTCGCAAACGCCGGAGTAGATAGGAAGGCCGCTCTCTCTGCCTCGGGGGTCGCCATCCACAGGGAGTAGCAGTCGGCCTTCAGCTCATTCCTGTTGTATCGGACCTTGGCCTGCATGTTCTTCATCAGGCCATTGTACAGAGCATGAAGGTCGAGCACCCTCCCCGGGTGATCAGGGTCGGCTACAAGCTGAAAATCGTAATCCAACTGAAAATACAAAAAAAACATTGTTATTAGATTGCGAGTGTTAATAATAAATATATTGGATAGATCAAATGAAAATATATATTAATACATATCCGAGCCTGATCAAAGAAAATGGCGAATGAGCGCTGGTGCTGCTCGCCCCACTCAACGTGAAGTGGATAGTTCTTCACGATCCGGCTCTCGTCCCCCAAATACCGGCCGAACCTCTCGGCATGAGGACCGGTATAGCGATAGTCAAGGGTAAAAAAAAAGGGGGAATGCTGCCTCCCCCCTAGCTCTATCAGGCCTCAGCCTATGGGACTGATTCGGGCCTCGAGTCCCCCTCTGGGGATGGGGAGGCCCTGCGTCTGCACGAAATATCAAGACAATCAATAATAAGACAAAGTTGTATTAAGAAATCAAGGTTAAACAAAAATTCAAGTGTGATATATACCTCCGGTGACTAGCGCACGAGCCTGGGCCCGGGCAGCAGCACGAGCGGGACGATAGTTCCTCCGGTGAGGAACAACCGGGGTCCCGGACCCGGACGCATCCCCTCCAACTATAAAATAAACATCGACGCTAAATTTCCATGAAGTTCATATTTATTCTATAGAGCATATGTAAAATGAATAAATATTTTAAATTTATTCATACTAACCTGCAGACGATGCGGAGGGTATGGAAGTAGCAGGAGTGGCCCCTGTGAAAGGTGTGGACGCACCACCTATAATTAGACAATTAAAAATAGATTATATAAGTAATTGCAAAAAGAATGTGTAGATCAATAATATAACGTTCTAAATCAATATGCATGCAATATAGGATATATAAATATACCCGCAGGTGCGGTGGTGTCACCACCTACAGCTAGACAATAATAAAAATTGCTAAGTTAGAGCAAAAGGAATGTGTGTATTTATGATATAGCATTCTAAATCAATATACATACACTATATGATATATAAACATATCTGGAGGAGCGGGGGTGACCTCTGTCCCAGATGTGGACGCATCACCAACAACTAGACAATCAAACATTGACAATATAAGTAATTTTGACATAAACATGCATAAATATCTGTAATATTACATTCAAAATGGATATGCGTGCAGTATACCTGGAGGTGTGGCAAAATCCACACGGAAGGAGGCATCCGAAGGGGTCTCCGATCTGGGTGCAAGACCGGCCCTCTGAAGCTCCCTACGGAGCTCTCCGGGCGGCAGAACCGCTCTGCCTCTGCCTCTGCCTCTGCCACGGCTGGAGCTCCTGCCGCCCCTCGCTGCTCCCGACATCGTCATCAAATCTAGATAAACGGTTCGTGGACGCATTAGATAATCATTAAAAGTATTGACTATATATGATTTAGAGCGTAAAATGTGAAGTAATAATATAACATTACTGATAACCTTTTTCGTTTCGTGGGCGCATCATACATATCTACTTGGATTTCATCGTCGATGTCATTTCTAACCCACGTAACATCATGATCGGTCGAAGACAACCCGTCCTTCGAAACAGACGTTCGGAGCACTTTAAGCTTTCTCTCTTCTACGTCCTCATCGCTGTCCTCGTATTCTGGGATATCGTAGACATCTCTGGGTTTCCATCGGCATACAACACTCCACCCCGGATGCTTCAAACACTGTGAGTAGTATACTTGGAACGCTTGGTTCGGAAAGATAAACGGATCGTCCTGACCGTAAAATCGAAGTGTGTTCACACTGGTCAATCCATATTCATCTTTCCAAGTCCCAAGACTGCTTCTCCACCTGTCCGTATCGGTTCGCGGATCGTACCAAGGACACTGGAATATATAAAAGGGTTCTGATCGTCCGGGATAGTGGATGCCGAGTATACAATTTAAGTACCCATAGTAAATCACACCGTCCGATCCTACCGTCGCAATCCCACTATTCTGAGTGGTTCTAGATGTTTCTATGTCCTTAACTTCGAATTTGTATCCAAAGACACCAAATCCTTTGTAATATGCAACCTCCATACTAGGAAATTGAGCTAAACATCTTGAATCACTCTCAAATGATGCAGACAAGTTCGGATCGTGGATCTAACAAAACAAATTTTACGACAAAATACATAACGATACAAGTTTAGATTAAAACTGATAGCAATAAAATGTTATTCGAATAACTTACATGATCTGTGACCCAATCACAAAAATTATCCTGATGGTATTTTTCCAAACGTTCTTCGTTCCAATCAGGATACCCCTCACGTACCTCGTTAAAATGAGTTCTGTTTTCGACAAGTAATTGTGACATTAATATTATGTCATTTCATACACACACAAACACAGATATAACAATTAATCCAAAAGAACTTACTCTCTAATTTGTTCAAGATATGCGCAATTAAGCAAGATAAACCGGTATATCTTGTTGATAAACATAGTGTCTACCCTCTTATACTCGGCTTTACCATATGGCCCGTCTTGAATTCTTCGTGGTCGGTTAAGCCTTGTCTCAATGTTCTCGTCCAGATAGCGGGAACAAAATGTGGTTCCTTCATCAAGAAGATAACCTTGCATGATAGAACCCTCTGGTCGATTTTTATTGCGTATATACTTCTTAAGAGTGTAGAGGTACCTAATGAGAATATATTGAATAAATAAATACGGGCATACATGACAACAATAAATTTATAAATTGCGCGAAACGAAAAATTACACGTACCTCTCGACGGGATACATCCATCGATATTGTACTGGTCCGGCTAACTTCGCCTCAGTTGCAAGATGAACCGTCAAGTGTATTATGATATCGAAAAATGACGGTGGGAAAATACGCTCAAACTTGCAAAGTATCAACGCAATAGAATTTTCTAGTTTATCCAGCGTCGCAACCTCCAGTGTTTTAGCACACAACTCCCTGAAAAAACAACATAGGTCGTTGATTACTAGACCAACCAAGTCGGGGAGAGAAGTCCTGAGGGCTAATGGAAGAAGGTGCTCCACGATAACATGGTGATCATAACTTTTCAGCCCATCGATCTTGCCCTTCACAATTTTTATTTTCTTGCTGAATGATCCTGAGAAATCTGTGGGGACTTTCAAATCATGCAACACCTGCAGGAATCTTTTCTTCTCCGGTTGTGACATATGATAAGCGGTATTGGGAAGTACAAACTTGCCCGGTTTACCCGCTACCGGTCTAGGGTGCAATTCACTTCTTATTCCCCACTCTTGTAGATCCATCCGAGCATTCATGTTGTCTTTCGATTTCCCTTCTTTACACAGAAGCAAGTTAAGTATGTGCTCTGATACTCCCTTCTCTATATGCATAACGTCCATACAATGACGCACTGAATTTGTAGACCAGTACGGAAGCTCGAAGAAAATGCTTAACTTGTTCCAATATTGTGGTTTGACCTGTTTCGTCGGATCCATCCCGAAGGACACATTATTGTAACATCCCATTTAGCAGTCACGTCCTCTCCGGATAATGGGGATGGAGGTCCAAGAAGCTCCTGATGACCATCAAAGTGAACCGTGTCTAACCTATAGGGGTGGTCTGGAGGCAGAAAACGTCGATGGCCGCAATAACAAACCTTCCTGCTAAAATTCAAAAATTTTGATGTTGTGTGTTCATGAAAATGAGGACATGCTTTGTGACCATGTACGGACCAACCTGATAGCATTCCATACGCAGGAAAGTCATTAATTGTCCACATTAAAGCCGCACGCAGTATGAAGGTTGTATTTGTGTTTGAATCATATGTCTCTACACCATCAATGAACAAAGTTTTCAGCTCCTCGATCAGAGGTCGGAGATAGACGTCGATATTGTTCCCCGGTGAGTTTGGTCCGTCGATAAGAAGAGGCATCATAAAGTATGATTGGTCCATAGCCAACCAAGGCGACAGATTATAAATTATCATTACAACGGGCCATGTACTGTGACTTCCAGCCATATAGTTGAATGGGCAGAAGCCATCGGTAGCCAGTCCGAACCGGACATTGCAAGGATCGCTACTGAATATTGCGTGCCTCCTATCGAAATCCTTCCATGCCGGTGAATCTCTTGGATGGCTCATTTTTCCATTTTCGATTGGAGGAGCACGGTGATGCCAAATCATTGCCTCGGCTGTTTTCTTGCACCTGAATAGCCTCTGTAGCCTCTGTGTTATGGGAAAATATCGTGCTATCTTCACAGGTATATCAGGCTTCTTATCAGAATCTTTCGGCTTATACCTGGCCTCTCCGCATGTTGGACACTCTTTCAAATCTGAATTCTCTTTCCGGTACAACACGCAATTTTTAGGACATGCTTGAATCTTCTCGCACTTTAGACCCAAATCAGATATCATTTTCTGGGCTTCGTACCAGCTTTCGGGCACATTATTTCCCTGAGGCATAGAATCTTTCAAGAACGAAAGAAGTATTGTGCATGACTTGTTGCTCCATCCATTTAGGCACTTAATCTGGAAAAGTTGGACGAACCATGAGAGGGTAGAATACTTCGCATTCTCATAAATTGGTTTCCTAGCATCATTCATGAAATTTTCATATTTATACGCACGCGGTCCTTGACCGGAAGGAATGTCATCTTCGGTACGAATAGATTCACCTAGGGCAACCTCTACCATATCCTCCATTTCTTCTGATGGAAATAAATTTCCGTCTCCTGCCGTATTACCGAATTCTTCTTCTTCTCCTGCCGCATTATCGTGTTTTCCTTCTTCTTCTACCGCAGTACTGCATTCTTCTCCTTCCCCGTGATATTTCCAAGTTGAATAAAATCTAGTAAACACATGTTTTACAATATGAAGCTCTGCCAATTCTACCTTCTGCCAGTACTTATTGCCACATCTATCGCACGGACAGAGAATCTTCTCTATTATGATCTTATTATGTGCGCGTGCAAATTCAAGGAAAGCAGCAACTCCTGCGACAAACTTAGGTTGCATACGTTGTTTTCAATCCACATGCATCCAGTCCTTAACTCTGACGTACTCATGGGCCATGTTAGACTGAATAACATATAAATTGTAGGTTATGCTGACTATATTGAGAAATATAAGAACGGGATAGTTACTGACAAAGGAGAAAATCCGTGTATATGCTTTGTGTGTGCGTTTGTCGTTGAAAAGAATAAATTATCGCACGTTATGTTAACCGATAGACGGGGACTAAGGGGCGCTTTTAGTTTCATATATGAGTATCGATGGGAATATGAAGGTTTCATATTATCATATATTGGTTTTAACCCGAACATCTCGAATCGCTCTCTAATTATGAGTTTGTATGTATGTGTTCCGGCTGTCGGGGGTAGGCTTCTATCCCATTAAGAATGTATAGAGCGAACGCCCATCACTTGTGCTTTCAACCGTTTCGAGTAAATTTCGGCAGCACCTCTCCGCTGTTCTCCGAGTACACTGTAATAGAATAGATAATCATTTCAAAGCTGTGAAACAACGTTGAAATGAACATCTAATTTATCTTTGTACACGGAGAACTAGCGGAAAGGTACCGACGAAATATCTCGAAACGGATGAAAACACAAGTGAATGAAGGCGTTTGCTTTATACATTCTTAACTTGTCCACACGGGACAAATCTATGGGTTACCATACGATTGAATTTTCTCGTCGCGTAGACTATACGACGGTTGTTAGTATCGAGCTATACTGTCCGATATTTAGCAACCTTCGTATAGTTCTAGATCACGACGAGCATCGCACGTATGTTAACCGATAGACGGGGAATAAGTGGCGCTTTTAGTTTCATATATGAGTATCGATGAGAATATGAAGGTTTTGTTAGTGTATATGCCCTAGAGGCCATTACTGTATCATACTAGTTTGTATATTACTTAATGGAAGCTTGGGATATTCACCTTGTATAAACAATCTTGCTCAATATAGTAGTATGCTACTTGGTTTGTTTCTACTTCAATGTGTACATGTGTTTATTTTGCGATATCACCTATACACATTAGTGGAGCCCTTAGGATCTTTGCTTGATTACCAGCGTTGTGATGGCAGTCACACTAGTGGGGGCTGGGTAATCTATAAGCACATCCTTATACAGGTCCTTAGTCGTAGGACTATCAAGACAGGGCATCGATACTCCGGAGTAGACTAGCGTATGCGCTTCTCATCCCAGTGTGGGAGATGGTCTGTCCCACAGCCATCAGTACGTCGTACTGGAGATAGTATACGGGTGCTCGTTGGGTTACGAGTACACTGGACAGGACTCGTCGGGAACTGACAGGTTGGTATTATACCTATCGTCAGTTATCAGTTCCCAGGTAACATGAGTACAGCTTAGTCCGCTGACTTGACACTGGCACTTCGCCTCGAGTGTGTTCCCACTGTACTTTGACTACTACCCTACCACGGCTCAAAGGAGTCGTGCAAACAGGTGGTAGTTGGGTGCAGTCCCGAAGCACTTGGAGGCAGTGCCGGTTAGACAGGATTCGTCTCTCCCGGTATTGGGGGTTGACATCACGCTGTGTCTAGGAGAGCCATTACACGAGTAGTCCCTGGCCAGGGCAAGCGAGATATACTGGTAGGCTTCCAGTGTTATCTCAGGGTGTTTTGGGCTTCACTCCGACACGACTTGTACCGCTATTGGGGGACTGACGTTTACCGCCCCCTAGGCCCGACATGCGATGTATCAGACGAACAGACCGGACTGTACGGAGAATGTCACATTCAGACTCAGTAGGAGTTCAGATGGGGTTCACCTTGACAGCCTTCTTGTCGGCATCTACCTGGGGACCGTTACGCACAGCTAGTGCCGCTTGCGGTCTATGGTTAAACCCACTGCCAGCGTAGTGTCGAGTCTTTAGAGTCCCACACAGAGGGTATTCGCCTCTGGGCAAAATGAGTAGAGGTCGCATGGTTTTGCGGCAGGGTTCGTTCTCATCCGCGCACTTGTGCACGTTTGGAGTCCGGACGGATTATACTAGCAGGCTCTGGTTTGAGCCAGCTACTGGTGTATGTTTTGGGGTTGCTTTTATCTCTCAGTATTCTTGTTCCTCGGAACGAGAATGCAGGTGTGTATGCACAGTTGTTTGAGGCGGAGGAAGAGGTTTTTCATTAGGGTTTCGGAACGGGTGCGTATGCACAGTTGACAGTCGTCTTTTTCCAAACCCTAATGGAATTATGAAATATCAATTAATAATAGTAATTAAATGAAATTATGTCATGGTTGGTTTTGTTGACTTGTTGACCATGGTTGACTTGTTGACCATGGTTGAATGTTTGACCATCATCATTACTTTGCAAGGATGCTCCTTGATTCTAGCTTACATTTCATTTAATGAAGTATGATAGTGGTCATTCCAAAACAACCATCAACTATTCTCATTTGAATTATTATTATCATTTAGATAAAAATTTTTCTTTTTGATATGGTTGCAAAAAGGAAAAAGAGAGCTTATTCTATCATAACCATTCTCTCTCCTCACTTCATCTTCTTCTTCCTCAAGCTCAAGAAGAATCCTTCTCATGTGTTGAGAATCCCTCTCCTTGAAAAGAAAACAACCCCTAGACACTCTCTACTCACTCTAGGATCAAGGGTTTAGCAAGCCGGAGATTCTAGTTCACTCAAAGTTCGAGGAAGAGCCCGAAGGTTGAACCCTCAGGTGGATCCATCTTCGACGGAAGAAGGCGACGAGGAAAGAACCATCAACCTCTACAAAGTTTGAAGAAGAAGGAGTTCAAGTTTAGGTATAACCATCTTTCCGAGTAGCTAACTCTCTTTAACTTGTTTGCTAGTTTTAGTTTAGGAAAAGATCCCGACTTTGTTAGTCCATGTTGCCCCATGCGCTAAAAATTTGATTTTTATACCGTTTCCGCCTCCCCGTAAGAACCGGGGGTCGCAACGTGGACTTACAGTGGTATCAGAGCCTAACTAAACTTAAACTAGCTTGGTAGCGAAGTGTATGGAAGTTCGAAACCGAAAAATCACAAAAACCGGAAATCAAAAACCCTAAGTTTCTGTTGAAATTTTTTGTGCTCTAAAAGTAAAACTTTTTACTCCTAAAATCGGCTCAGGGTTTTGTGAGAACACCCAAGAAAAACGATCCCATGAAACCTTCAAACCGCCGCGGATCCGCGGCCTCAGCTATTCTTTTCGCCGCGGATCCGCCGCCGTTTAGGCTCTTCATGTGATCGTGTTTTGTGCAGTGTTCTTCTGGTAGGGTTTTGGGATTTTTCAAATATTTTATATGTGCCCAGTTTTTCCAGAAAAGAAATTTACTTTTGGGGTCCTATAAATCCGTATTTTTTTTCGAACTTCGCTACACTTTGGCTATATTGGTTATATCTGTGATGTTTGTATGTATTGAACGTCGGCTAATCGCTATAAGTCGATTAGTCGGGGTTATACATCTCTGTGATCTGTGTTTGATATTGGAATGTGTATATGAATGTGTTGGACTGTCGCGGGTGAATAGCCGGGGTGGATGTGAGATGAGCTTTTGTTTTTCTTTCATCCATTTGTAAATGTAAATTGATGTAATAATATTATTTGTATGGCCGCACAACCGGGTCGGGGTTGTAGCCGTCATTGTATAATTCTTTTTACTGTTTTTGCTCCTAGGATAGACCCATGGAGGGGTGCACAAACTACCGGGTACTTGGCGGGTAGTTTGCCGCACCCGTAGGGGTCTTGGGTGGGGTTTTGGCTATTCACCGCGACCGTGTAATCCGCTTTTCGTTGCAGGCTCGAACGGATTGCGGATTGCTAGTATATCCAATGTATTCATCTGTGATCTGTAATGTCTATCATTGCTTTATATTTAGGCGTTGCTTATGTTTTACAGCCGCGCTAGCCCAGCCCCCGCTCTGTCGTTAGTTAAGTAACCTAACGGGTGATGACGGGACCCCGTGGCGAATGCGAATGGCATAAGCGTACGTCATATTTTGGTTGTTTTCTGCAATGGTAGGATTAAATGATGGGACGCATTAAAAGAACTAATGCAAGAATATCACGCATTAAAAGAACTAATGCAAGATAATAAACCAAACTAAAGTCGTTGGAACACTTTCGAAAAACCTCTCGGTTCTTTTCAAAACTAACTTTTAAATGCGGAGCTTGAGCCACTCCTTTTAAAAGCTATCTCGTTCCATCGATTATATCAAGTTCACTACGTTCACGGTTTCGCCAAAACCATCCGTAGCTCTCCGTCGTTTCATATGAATATTCAACAGTATTCAAGCTGTGTTTGTTGGCCTTAGTCAAGGCACAGTGTTTGGTAGCTGGTAGGTATTCATATGTTGCATAGATAGAATGCGTTGGTTTGGGACAGTCGTATTGCCTTGTTGGCCATAGTCAAGGGTATATACGGGTGGGTTCAAATTAACCTGGATAACGACGGGTAGAACTTGACATGTGACTTATGATTTGTTGGCCTTAGTCAAGGTCATAAGAGCATGGGGCAAAAATCCACATCGGGAGTTTCACAAGTACTGAAACTTGCTAGATTTGCATACCATTTGGAGTGTGATGATTCTGGTAGGATTCCTTCAGTTTCGTCACGCGATGATATTTGGATCCCGATCCTACTGTGAGTATATGCTACTCCTCGGGAAATTTCTCACTAAACGATCAATGCTATAAACCTAGTAGGTGCCTAGAAAGGTGTTAGCGGGGCTACGCCCCCAGGGAAAAGAGGTTCTTAAATTAAGGAACTTCGCGAAAGCGTTGGAAAACCTCCCTCGAAGTACCGACACTGGCCTGGCTGAACGGTTAAGCAAGTATTGTACGGTGGGATTGATCCCGACTGATTCTTCCTTTATGGTTTGAGGAGGGATTCGAGAGACAGTGGGAGCCATCCTGTTTAGACAAATTAAAAACCACTCTAAACTTGCAAGAGCATCGTGCTAAAGTGTTTCTTCTCTCCCCCCTGCAGCAACCAAATCGAAATGACTGGACTTAAGTTACTTCTAGATAAAAACATACTGACAGGGCCAAACTACAAAGATTGGCTCAGGAATGTCAAAATGGCAATCACTTACGACAAGCTGGGGTATCTTCTTACCACCAAAGCTCCCCCCGTCCCAGGTCCCACCTCCAGCGTCGCGGATAAGGAAATCCGTAAGACTTGGGAGATTGATTGCGCGAAGGCCAAGTGCCTCGTGCTTGCCTCTATGGACAACGATCACCAGAGGAGGCACGAGAATATGGACTTGGAATCCATATTTCTTCATACAAAAGAACTGTATGGAGAGCAGTCTCGTATCGCAAGATACGAAGTGTCGAAGAAGTTATTTTCGGCAAAGTTGGCCGTCGGATCATCGGTAGCGGACCACGTGCTTAAGATGATTGGCTACATTGAGGAGCTCGCGGAACTTGGGACCACGTTGGAAAGTGAACTCTATACGGATTTAGTTCTCCAGTCCCTTCCTTCCACTTACGCCCAGTTCATACTGAATTTCAACTTGCAAGAAAAGGAAGTTGAACTTTCAGAACTCCTCAACATGCTGAGGAGCGCAGAGGGCACCCTACAGAAAGGTAGGGAAACACCCGCTTTGTTTGTAGGAGGATCTTCTTCCTCTAGGTCCAAGGCGAAAGCCAAGGGAAAGAGGAAGAAAGCCCCCGCCAAACCAAGAGGCGGTGTTAGTAAAATGGGTACGAAGGGAAAGGAAAAGGCAACAAAGATTGCGGGGAAGCTTGTTGGAAAGGAAGAATGCTTCTATTGTCATAAGAGTGGACACTGGAAGAAAGATTGCAGGGCTTGGAAAGCCAGGATACAGGAACTGAAGCAGGTTGCGGCTTCAGCTTCAGGTGTGTATGTTATTGAGAACTGTCTTTCTATAAACTCTACTTCCTGGGTATTGGATACCGGATCAGGATCTCATATCTGTAATTCTTTGCAGGCGTTGAGAAACCGTAGGTTTTTGAAGGCAGGTGACATGACCCTCAGAGTTGCGAACGGAGCTAGCATGGATGCTAAAGCCGTGGGGGACTATCACCTGGGAATGTCAGATGGACATGTTTTGGTTTTGCGTAATTGCTTTTTTGTACCCAACGCAACTTGTAATATCATTTCTGTATCTTTGGTTTCTAAAGAAGGTTATGAATTTGCGTTTGTAAGTAATGTTGTAAACATTCACCTTAATCAAGTTCTGATTGGGTCAGGTACACTGAGCAATGGTATATACGTATTAAACCAACCACAGATTTTCAATGTCCAGAATACACACAAAAGAAAGTCTCCAGATATCAATCAGGCTTTCTTATGGCATTGTAGACTGGGTCACATCAATGAGACACGGTTGACTAAGTTACATAAAGAAGGATACTTGGATCCGTTCGAGTATCAGTCTTATGCCACTTGTGAATCTTGTCTCATGGGAAAGATGACAAAGACTCCGTTTACTGGACACGGAGAAAGAGCGAGCTCGCTCTTGGGACTCATACACAGTGACGTGTGTGGTCCAATGTCTACACATGCGCGAAGCGGTTATTCATACTTCATTACTTTCACAGACGATTTCTCTAGGTATGGACATGTCTTCTTAATGAAGCACAAATCCGAGGCCTTTGAGAAATTTCGGGATTACAAGAATGAAGTTGAAAAACAAACAGGCAAAAGTATTAAGATTCTAAGATCGGATCGAGGTGGTGAATACTTGAGTGCCGAGTTCCTGGACTATTTAAAAGAGAATGGAATTCTCTCTCAGCGTACTCCTCCATACACTCCGCAACATAACGGTGTATCGGAAAGGAGGAATCGAACCCTATTGGATATGGTTCGTTCCATGATGAGTAAGGCTGAGTTACCGCGATCTTTCTGGGGATATGCACTAGAAACAGCTGCACATCTCTTGAACCAAGTTCCTACTAAGACAGTGCCTACCACACCATATCAGATGTGGAGTGGGAAGAAACCCTGTCTTAAATCCTTTAAGACATGGGGATGTCCGGCTTTTATAAAAAAGCAGCATGCGGACAAGCTCGAGGCACGCTCAGTACAGTGCAAGTTTGTGGGATACCCAAAGAACTCCAAGGGGTATCTATTCTATTACGCAGAGGAGCAAAAAGTCCTTGTTTCTCGTCATGCCCGCTTCTTGGAAACTGAGTTTTTAGAAAATCAGATAAGTGGGAGCGCAGTAGAACTGGATGAAATTCCAGAACCTCAGACTATTACTGAAAGCTTAGTGGAACCAGAGGGTTCAAAAGAACAGGACATTCCTACGCCGCTCCGCAGGAGTAGCAGGCAGTCTCATCCGCCCGAGAGATACTACGGTTTTCTCATAGACGGGGATAGAGAGGATTGCATCATAGATTATGATGAGCCTGCTAGCTTCCAACAGGCCGTTCAGAGCGTTGACTCGGTAAAATGGCTGGATGCAATGCGGACCGAAATGGAGTCCATGTACACCAACAAAGTATGGACGTTGGACATTGCTCCAGACGGGGTAAAACCCGTAGGATGCAAGTGGATCTTCAAAAGGAAGATTGGTGTAGATGGACAGGTTGAGACCTATAAAGCTAGACTTGTAGCAAAGGGTTTCCGTCAAAGACCTGGCTTAGACTATGACGAAACCTTTTCTCCAGTGGCTATGCTGAAATCCATTCGGATCCTTCTTGCCATTGCTGCCTTCCACGATTATGAGATTTGGCAGATGGACGTAAAAACCGCTTTTCTAAATGGAAATTTAGAGGAGTGTGTCTATATGGATCAGCCAGAGGGTTTCATTCAGAGTGGGAGCAGCGGAAAGGTGTGCAAGTTGCTTAAGTCCATCTATGGACTAAAGTAGGCATCGCGGAGTTGGAACATCTGTTTTGATGAGACGGTCAAGGAATTTGGCTTTATCAAAAATCCAGATGAACCATGCATCTATAGTAGATTTGTAGCGAGAACTGTAGTATTCCTCGTTCTATACGTGGATGACATTCTCTTAATAGGAAATGACATTCCTATGCTACAATCTGTCAAAGGTTTCTTGTCACAAAGGTTCTCCATGAAAGACCTGGGTGATGCCTCTTACATCCTGGGGATCCGGATCCATCGTGATAGATCCAAGAGGATATTAGGACTTTCACAGTCCAGGTACATCGACACCGTACTGAAAAGATTCAGTATGGAAGATTCCAAGCGCGGTAACCTACCGGCTTGTCACGGGATCACCCTCTCTAAAGAGATGTCTCCCAAGACTGATTTGGAGAGGGATCGCATGTCTATTATACCCTACGCTTCTGCGGTAGGCTCTATAATGTATGCGATGTTGTGTACCAGACCGGATGTAGCTTATGCACTGAGTGTAGTAAGCCGGTATCAGTCAAACCCTGGGGAGAAACACTGGATAGCAGTAAAGAACATTCTCAAGTACCTGAGGAGGACTAAGGAGATGTTCTTGGTGTATGGCGGAAAAGACCTCCAAATCGAGGCCTTTGCTGACTCCAGCTTCCAGAGTGACAAGGATGATTCCAAGTCCATGTCGGATTTTGTCTTTACCCTCAATGGAGGGGCGGTGTGTTGGAAGAGTTCCAAACAGGAAACCGTTGCAGACTCGACGATGGAAGCGGAATACATCGCTGCATCTGATGCCGCAAAAGAAGCTGTCTGGATGAGGAAGTTCTTGAAAGAACTTCAGGTGGTTCCGTCCATTGTTGACCCAATACCTCTGTATTGCGACAACAACGGGGCTATAGCTTTAGCGAAGGAACCCAGGTCCCATCAGAGATCCAGGCACATCTTGAGGCGGTATCACCTGATCAGGGAGATCGTGGATCGCAAGGAGATCGAGGTTCAGAGGGTTGCTTCAGAAGAAAACACTGCAGATCCATTCACCAAGGCCCTACCCCAGACTCAGTTCGAGCGGCTGATCGAGATGATAGGTCTTCGATACGCCGGTACATGGCCTTAGTGCAAGTGGGAGATTGTTAGTGTATATGCCCTAGAGGCCATTACTGTATCATACTAGTTTGTATATTACTTAATGGAAGCTTGGGATATTCACCTTGTATAAACAATCTTGCTCAATATAGTAGTATGCTACTTGGTTTGTTTCTACTTCAATGTGTACATGTGTTTATTTTGCGATATCACCTATACACATTAGTGGAGCCCTTAGGATCTTTGCTTGATTACCAGCGTTGTGATGGCAGTCACACTAGTGGGGGCTGGGTAATCTATAAGCACATCCTTATACAGGTCCCTAGTCGTAGGACTATCGAGACAGGGCATCGATACTCCGGAGTAGACTAGCGTATGCGCTTCTCATCCCAGTGTGGGAGATGGTCTGTCCCACAGCCATCAGTACGTCGTACTGGAGATAGTATACGGGTGCTCGTTGGGTTACGAGTACACTGGACAAGACTTGTCGGGAACTGACAGGTTGGTATTATACCTATCGTCAGTTATCAGTTCCCAGGTGACATGAGTACAGCTTAATCCGCTGACTTGACACTGGCACTTCGCCTCGAGTGTGTTCCCACTGTACTTTGACTACTACCCTACCACGGCTCAAAGGAGTCGTGCAAACAGGTGGTAGTTGGGTGCAGTCCCGAAGCACTTGGAGGCAGTGCCGGTTAGACAGGATTCGTCTCTCCCGGTATTGGGGGTTGACATCGCGCTGTGTCGAGGAGAGCCATTACACAAGTAGTCCCTGGCCAGGGCAAGCGAGATATACTGGTAGGCTTCCAGTGTTATCTCAGGGTGTTTTGGGCTTCACTCCGACACGACTTGTACCGCTATTGGGGGACTGACGTTTACCGCCCCCTAGACCCGACATGCGATGTATCAGACGAACAGACCGGACTGTACGGAGAATGTCACATTCAGACTCAGTAGGAGTTCAGATGGGGTTCACCTCGTCAGCCTTCTTGTCGGCATCTACCTGGGGACCGTTACGCACAGCTAGTGCCGCTTGCGGTCTGTGGTTAAACCCACTGCCAGCGTAGTGTCGAGTCTTTAGAGTCCCACACAGAGGGTATTCGCCTCTGGGCAAAATGAGTAGAGGTCGCATGGTTTTACGGCAGGGTTCGTTCTCATCCGCGCACTTGTGCACGTTTGGAGTCCGGACGGATTATACTAGCAGGCTCTGGTTTGAGCCAGATACTGGTGTATGTTTTGGGGTTGCTTTTATCTCTCAGTATTCTTGTTCCTCGGAACGAGAATGCAGGTGTGTATGCACAGTTGTTTGAGGCGGAGGAAAGGGTTTTTCATTAGGGTTTCGGAACGGGTGCGTATGCACAGTTGACAGTCGTCTTTTTCCAAACCCTAATGGAATTATGAAATATCAATTAATAATAGTAATTAAATGAAATTATGTCATGGTTGGTTTTGTTGACTTGTTGACCATGGTTGACTTGTTGACCATGGTTGAATGTTTGACCATCATCATTACTTTGCAAGGATGCTCCTTGATTCTAGCTTACATTTCATTTAATGAAGTATGATAGTGGTCATTCCAAAACAACCATCAACTATTCTCATTTGAATTATTATTATCATTTAGATAATTTTTTTTCTTTTTGATATGGTTGCAAAAAGGAAAAAGAGAGCTTATTCTATCATAACCATTCTCTCTCCTCACTTCATCTTCTTCTTCCTCAAGCTCAAGGAGAATCCTTCTCATGTGTTGAGAATCCCTCTCCTTGAAAAGAAAACAACCCCTAGACACTCTCTACTCACTCTAGGATCAAGGGTTTAGCAAGCCGGAGATTCTAGTTCACTCAAAGTTCGAGGAAGAGCCCGAAGGTTGAACCCTCAGGTGGATCCATCTTCGACGGAAGAAGGCGACGAGGAAAGAACCATCAACCTCTACAAAGTTTGAAGAAGAAGGAGTTCAAGTTTAGGTATAACCATCTTTCCGAGTAGCTAACTCTCTTTAGCTTGTTTGCTAGTTTTAGTTTAGGAAAAGATCCCGACTTTGTTAGTCCATGTTGCCCCATGCGCTAAAAATTTGATTTTTATACCGTTTCCGCCTCCCCGTAAGAAGCGGGGGTCGCAACGTGGACTTACAGGTTTCATATTATCATCAAGTATCATATATTGGTTTTAACCCGAACATCTCGAATCGCTCTCTAATTATGCGTTTGTTGTGTATTCTTGTTGTATGTGTGTATTCCGGCTGTCGGGGGTAGGCTTCTATCCCATTAAGAATGTATAGAGCGAACGCCCATCACTTGTGCTTTCAACCGTTTTGAGTAAATTTCGGCAGCACCTCCCCGCTGTTCTCCGAGTACACTGTAATAGAATGGATAATCATTTCAAAGCTGTGAAACAACGTTGAAATGAACATCTAATCTATCTTTGTACACGGAGAACCAGCGGAAAGGTGCCAACGAAATATCTCGAAACGGATGAAAACACAAGTGAATGAAGGCGTTTGCTTTATACATTCTTAACTTGTCCACACGGGACAAATTTATGGGTTACCATACGATTGAATTTTCTCGTCGCGTAGACTATACGACGGTTGTTAGTATCGAGCTATACTGTCCGATATTTAACAACCTTCGTATAGTTCTAGGTCACGACGAGTATCGCACGTATGTTAACCGATAGACGGGGACTAAATGGCGCTTTTAGTTTCATATATGAGTATCGATGGGAATATGAAGGTTTCATATTATCATCGAGTATCATATATTGGTTGTAACCCGAACATCTCGAATCGCTCTCTAATTATGCGTTTGTTGTGCATTCTTATTGTATGTATGTGTTCCGGCTGTCGGGGGTAGGCTTTTATCCCATTAAGAATGTATAGAGCGAACGCCCATCACTTGTGCTTTCAACCGTTTCAAGTAAATTTCGGCAGCACCTCCCCGCTGTTCTCCGAGTACACTGTAATAAAATAGATAATCATTTCAAAGCTGTGAAACAACGTTGAAATGAACATCTAATCTATCTTTGTACACGGAGAACCAGCGGAAAGGTACCGACGAAATATCTCGAAACGGATGAAAACACAAGTGAATGAAAGCGTTTGCTTTATACATTCTTAACTTGTCCACACGGGACAAATTTATGGGTTACCATACGATTGAATTTTCTCGTCGCGTAGACTATACGACGGTTGTTAGTATCGAGCTATACTGTCCAATATTTAACAACCTTCGTATAGTTCTAGGTCACGACGAGCATCGCACGTATGTTAACCGATAGACGGGGACTAAGTGGCGCTTTTAGTTTCATATATGAGTATCGATGGGAATATGAAGGTTTCATATTATCATCGAGTATCATATATTGGTTTTAACCTGAATATCTCGAGTCGCTCTCTAATTATGCGTTTGTTGTGCATTCGTGTTGTATGTGTAACATGATTTTAAACCATTGAGATCAAAATTGATAGAACTGATCATCCTACATTGCAATAACATTCATCAACCAAAAACTATTATTGCAATGGTATTCATCTATAACAATCAACAATTAAAACTACAAATGTAGGATACTGATATCATAAAGCGTTATACGCAACATTGATAGAACTGATAAATAAAAAAACGAAGCACAAACCGTATCAAGATTTAACAACTTTGATTATGTCATATACGCGGGCCGATATTTTCATATTAGCCAATAGGCAAAAATAGATTGCGGTCTGGATATGGCATATTGGCAGATGTTACCTATATGCATACATGCATGTTGTCTTCCCACTTTTTCATAAATCAAACCAACTACATACATCAAACTAGTCCATGCCACCAATCGGAAACTCCACTATGTCTTTGAATTATTATTTTTCCAAATAGCATTGAGCTCCTATTGACATTGTCCCATCCAACAAATTTGTTGTGCTTGCCTCGACCTTCATCTAGCTTTCACATGCCATACACATTAGATGAGTAATATAGTTATAAATTATGGTATTTTGTTGTCATCAATCCACCTAATCCTAACCCCAAGTTGCTCTCTGAAAGCACATAGAACCATCCCCCCTAGTCAAGCATAGCTTTTTCTGTGCAATTGTTCTCATTCTTAATTTCTCACATTCATTACTCTCTCATTTTCTTGTCAACAAATTTGTTGTGCAATTGTTCTCATTCTTAATTTCTCACATTCATTACTCTTTCATTTTCTTTTTTTTCCAACTCTCCGCCACTTAACCCCAACCCAGCCCCAGCCCCAGCCTCCAGCCCCAGCCCAACCCAGCCCCAACCTAACCCTAACCCCAGTGCGGCCAGCTAAACCCCAACACCAACCCTAAGGAAAACCCTAACCCCAGCCCCACCCCAGCAGCAGCCGAACCCCAACCCTAACCCTAACCCCGACCCCGACCCCGACCGCGACCGCGACCGCGACCCCTGCCGAACCCCAACTCGCGCGCGCAACCCCAGACCCAGCCATGAACCCTAAGCCCAAAATAATCAAAAAATTCTTTAATTTACCTTAAGATTTACTCACCTGAACGGCTGCTGCTGGGGCTGGGGCGACGACCTGAACGGCGGTGGCGACGACCTGAACCGCGGTGGCGACGAGAATGGCGGTGGCGACGAGAACGGCGGTGGCGACGAGGAGAACGACGGTGGCGACGACGGCGTGGCGATTTGGGGATTTTTTCGCGCGCGATCGAGAGAGAGAGAGAAAGTGAGCGTAGGCGATCGATCTGTGCTTTTGTTAAATCGATATTTAGTTGCCCCTACGGATATACCCGTAGGTCCTTTGTTTGCGGCTCCGTAGGGGCAAACACCAAATTAAGAATTAATATTTTTATTCTTGGACGTCTGTGCCCGTAGGGGCAACCTTTTAGCCCTACGGATTAATCCGTAGGGCCAAGTTAAATCTGCCCCTACGGATTCCAATATCCGTAGGGGCAACCCCCTATTTTACTAGTGACATATGAGTATCGATGAGAATATGAAAGTTTCATATTATCATCGAGTATCATATATTGGTTTTAACTTGAATAGCTTTTACGTTTACGTTTCGTTTTTAAGGATTCAAAGTTTTTAGTTTAGGGTAAATTTTTCTTGCGTTTACAGTTAAATTGTACGTTTCCGTTATCATCGAGTATCCTACTGAAGAAACTAATGCACCCTAAACCTAACTCTAATTAACCCAAATTAATCTAATTAACCCAAATAAAACCTAATCATCGCCTAAACTCAAATTATTCTAAATTAACCCAAAATTAACCCAATTAATCCAAATTAATCCTAATCATCACCCTAACTCAAATTATTCCTAATTAACCCAAAATTAAGCAAATTAACCCTAATCAACAACCTAACACAAATACACTCTATTTTACCTAATTAATCCAACTTAACCCTAACCCAAATTAACCTAATCCTAATCATCATTCAAACCCCAACCCAAATTAACCCTAAACCGAACCAAAATTAATCCTAATTAATCTAATTAACCCTAACCATAATCCTCACCAACCCTATTTTACCTAACTAACCCTAATCCTAACCCTATCTAATTAACCCTAATCTTAACCCTAAACCGAACACCCTAACCCTAAATATCAACTGAACCCTAACCCTAATCCTAACCCTAAGACGAGACTGTGGTGGTGGCAAAAAAGTCGACGAGCATGTGGTGGCGAGAGTGTGGTGCCAACGACGAGAGTGTGGTGCCAACGACGACGAGAGTGTGATGGCGACGGCGGGAAATTTTGGGGATGAGAGTGTGGTGACGGGAGAGTGGAGGAGGCGGGTGATCGATCGCGCGCAGGAGATGCTCGGAAAATTTGGTGGCGGTGGGAAATTACCAAGATTTATTTTTTTATATAAATAACCCTTTGTTGCCCTTATGGATTAATCCGTAGGGCTTTCTTTCGCGGCTCCATAGAGCCAAATAAAAGATTACAATTTAATATTTTTTAATTTATTTATGTCTCTACGGTGGGCACCGTAAGGGCAAACTAATAGCCCTACGGATTAATCTGTAGGGGCAATAAAAAGTTGTCCCTACGAATTCATATATCCGTAGGGGCAACCTCTCATTGTAGTAGTGAGTTTAGAGCGTCACGAAGCTGTACCTTCCATCTAGAATGACCTACAAGGTTAGAGAAAGATCAGGTATAAAATTTGACTAGGCGGAAACATTCGGTATGAACACCATAAGAGAGACCTTGGAATATTTTCCACACAAAGGAACTGAGTTTCATGGCTTTCTCCGTTTTCTCCTCTGCGTGGTTATATTACGGTTGGCATCCCTGTAATGTCAAGTGTGCTGCGCGCTGAGGATTTTGCGCCACAACGTGCTACTCCTCTCTTACCTGCAGGGAGCTTACACGTGAATTCATATGGTGGACTTTATGGAGGCCAGGGAGATAATTTTCAAGATTGTTTTTGGAATACTTTTTAGACCAGCAAACCTTCTTCCTGCCATTTTTTTCTCAATTCCTAGCTTTCTGCAATATTAAAATCACAATAAATCAAATACAAAACGTACTAACTGAATTACTAAACTAATAAGAAACAATTGAAGAAGCAAAGTGGATCCATTGGCAAGTATTGAATGTATAAATTTACCATGGATTCTTAATTTCTTACTGTAGGTCCTACCATAGCCTAATCAGCACTCACAATACACGAATAAATATAGGTCATAACCCGTGATTTTAACACTTTTTCACCGGGGATGCAAAATTAACGGTTTACCGATAATAGAACTTTTTACATTTCTAATTCAAAGGTGAAAAAGTGGTGGAATCACATGAAATTTGGTGTATCCACGTCGTACATGATAAAGAAGATGATGGGTGCCGATCATCGAAAAAGTCACGGAAAATATAGATTTTAAACACCACCTGACGAAAAAGCCTCCTAGTGTCTTTTTCCTCCATTATTCTATATATATACACAGAGACGAGCGGAGAGGGGTGCTCTCTAAAAAGGGAAAAAATAATCAAACAAAGTGCTTAATTTTACCCCAAAAAATTGCAAAAACACATTTGAATAGGCAATCAAACTGAAACCTATGGTCGTGTTTTTATATGGCTCTCCCTAAACCAAAGCTTTGGGACAATATAAGTCTAAAATTGATTTTAAAAAGGGGAGAAAAATAAAAAGACGATTTTCCAAAGCTGTAAAATATCATTTTGTTTTTAAGTGGATCATAGCTACTGGAGAAAATGATGAGAAAAATTTGGTAATCCCTTTTTTTATTCTTACTCAACTTTTGTTTTATTCTATTCTGGAAAAAAAAACTTTTTATATAAAACTTTTAATATGCTTAATATTTTAATATGCTGAGAGACATCAGGATCTATGGTGAAAGTTGAGAAATGTTGTCGTAAAGAGAGCCAAGGCTTGTGTCGCGGAGAGATGTCCAAGCTTGAAAGAAAGACGCCGTAGCTGGCAGCGGAGGGAGATGTAAGAGCTCCAACGAAACAAGAGACGTCTAGCTGAAAGATCAACATGAGAGCATGACAAAGACGACATTAGGAGAGCTTGACGGAGAAGATGTCTGCAAATCCTGACATAAAAATAACTGAAGTGTCCGATGAAACTACGATCGAAGGTTACGATAAAGTTTTTTTTTTGGAAGGAGGAATAAAGATCAAAAGAGCCATGGCTCTGATACCATGTAAAATAGCAGAATTCGATAATCTTTTTTAACAATAGGATGCCCTAATTATACAAACAGGGCTACATAAAAGAGGACACAGAATAATCTTAAAATGGAAAACACATTGCTGAATGTTTGACTAACGATTTACGGTAAAAGATATTCTAAATAAGACAACATAATTATTTATAATAAGATATAATCATCTCGATTTTGTTGACTTTAACAATGTGAAATGTCCATGTCACGCACTGTCCATGCCACGTACTAAAATTCCGAAGTTATGATAAAAATTGAGAAAATATATTTTATGTTCTAACACGCCCGCAGGTCGACGTCCCTTTGGATCGAAACCTAAGCTTTTTTACGTAGCGGTGCTTTTAATTTTAAAAAAACCGATTTTAATACGCGTCCGGTAGGAATCGAATCTGGATTTCTCTAATACTATGTGAAATGTTCTTGCAACTACACCAAAATTCCAAAGTTATGATTAAGGTTGAAGGAATATATTTTATTTTCTAACAATATGCTTGTTCAATCTACCAATATCATATCAATATTAGATCAGCTTTTGAGAGTTTCTGGATTGACAGATAATCTTTGTTGTTCGGTTTTTTTCCCAATAATCTGAATTATATCCATATTTATGTAAAAGGTTCCGAAACATGTAAAAACTCGTCGCCCCACCTTGGCTGCGACGGGGACGTGACGAAGGAAGAAACCCCTTCCTAATTTCGCTACTTGCATCCATAGTCACATAATTCGCGAATTATTCGCCGAATTCGTGAATAATTCGCGAATTTTTGATTAAACGAATTAATCTCCGAATTAATCGCCATTGCCGAACTGGCCAAATAATTCGCGAATTATTCGTGAATAATTCGCGAATTATTCCCGAATTATGTGAAAAAACAACGAATAATTCAAAAAACAGTAAATAATTCACAAAATCAAAACCTAGCGTCTCATATATTAATTTATTGCTCGAAATCCTTCCCGAACATTTCCCGAACACTTACCGAATCTTTCCCGAATACCTGCCGATTTTTTCCGAATAGTTCTCCGAATCCGAATTTTCGACCTCGCCGAATTATTCCCGAATGACGAATTTGTGACTATGCTTGCATCTGACATCTTAGGATTCATCAATAATTTTTCTTTTCATCTTATTATAAAATCGAAAGGCGAAAACTTTAGACGGAATCAAAACGGTAATTTGAATTAGCATATCTAAACATAAATGTATAGAAAAAATACGGTTTTTTCCTCCTTATACAGGGCTCTTCAATATCCTTACGAGTTGCAATATCGTTTTTGATATTTATTTTCTTATATAAAGTCACAAATTTTGTGAGATTCTAAGTAAATTTTAATTTGAAATAATTATGTCTTTATATTTGATTATTATAGAAAAGCCCAAGATGTAGAATGAAATTGCTAAAGATTTGAAGTTTGAATGTAGATTTCTTGGCATGTCATGAATTGAGCAGCAGTCATAAGTTTGCTTTTGGTATGTACACAATTAGGCTATGACGGATGGGTTGCGAGCGTCTCACTATGCTCTGTGTAATAAGTTGATATTCATTTTCCGAGCTTTTTCCAACTACTCCACCTTTAAATATTAAAATTGGAACCGAGCCTACAAAAGAAGGAGCGATGAAATGTGTTAAGAGAGTTTCTGATGCATATAATTTTACACTTATTATAGTTTTATTTACATAGGCTATTTCCAATCCATTCTTCTTCCAACAATTTCTATATTAATTTTATCGTTATAGGATCGAAATAAGTAAGCACACATTTTATATACATTTGTTGAATTATTGGGTGGCATTTATTTTAAGGTGTTCTTCTTTCGTTAAAGGCAATTATCACATCTCCGGTTTTTTATCGTGCTTATATATATATATATATATGGCATTTTTTTCTTGGAATGCTAATGATGCTTATAATGGGTGGAATGTCACTTGTATGCTCTGTTTTGAAACAAGATTTTGTTTTCGCATTTAAGTACACGCCAATGAAACTTACAGTGCTCACATGACTGATCTTCGTTTATGCATTAGAGGCGGTAGATACATGTTGTGTAGGGATGGCAAGTTCGGCATGCTTGGCTTCAGCTGGTACGAGAAGAAGTCAATAACACGTTCTTATGCGGTGGATGATAAGAATATGGATGTACGAGTAGACTATGCTGAAAGACCAGTCGGAAATCGATCCATCTTCTCCGATCGGAAAGAAAAGGCGTATACCAATTGAGGTATTCCTAATTGATAAGACATGGATGCTAATTAATGAGGAGTTAAGCGCATGAATTTACATTTATATCTCAACCCATCAGAATAATTGTGTGATTAAGAAACGAAACGTGTGACGTTAAACATAGAAGAGTCCTATAAGGGGCTGTTTGGTTGCAGGATTATGGAATTTGGATTCCAAAAATAGTACGGTTGAAATTTCTGGATTTGGTAATTTGTTGTTTGGTTGATTCTGGATTCCTAGTATTGGATTTGTAGATCCTTCTAATCTTTGTTTGGTTGTTGGAAAAAAAATAGGATTTGGATTTGAGGATTTTAGAGAGAGATAGAGAGAGAGAGGATTGTTAAATAAATAAAGTGCATGGGCCCCATCTAAAAGTACAATGAATAGTGCCAAATCCTTGAGAATCCATGAAAATTTTTAGGATTCATGAATCCTTCTTTTGTGGTGGGCCCCCCATATAAAACAAAGGAATCCTAGAAATCCTAATCCTGTAACCAAACACAAAATTGTGGAATCCTAGGATTCCACAATCCAAAATCCTAATCCAAACCCATAATCCTGCAACCAAACAGCCCCTAATCAACTACGTTAGCGGTTTCCATCATAGTTTTTTCCACATTTGAAAATTGCACTCAACTACCAACATAAAGCTGGGTACATGTTGCAAGATGGCGACTATAGAGAAAGTATCTAATATGTTGCATATATATTACTAGATTTCTGTAGATCATCATATGTTTATCAAATTGTATAGATATAACGAGGAGAAACACATTCCTATAGGAACTATAAGCATGCATTGTTGTCAACCTTAAAAATTACATCGCCAAACGAGCGACAAGAAATTAAGAGAATTGATATGCATGCATGTTAGCCGTGGAGGGGAAAAATCACAAGCTGAAATGTTACGGCCCCAAAAGAATCAAAACAACATGATTAATTTTGTTATATATAAAAAAGAAATATCGACTCATATGAATGAATTACACGTATGTGATCCGAATAGAAAGATGAGCGTAATCTAGACAAAAGAGCAAACACCGCTTCTACAACAAGGGAGAGACTTCTCTATTCTTCATTCCTCTCTTAACTAAAAATGAAAGAGTCAAATAACAGTGAGATTTTGTTTTAAATTATGGGGGGTTAAAGGGAAGAAGACCGCGTGTGCTTAGCATATATCGATCACATAATGACTAGTACGTATATATGCAAGAACAAACAATGCACGTATGGAAATCACAAGGGGAGTGAAGAGACTGAAGCTCTTCTTGGTTTAACATTCCCTTACGGGTCTGGTATAAGTTTTTCTAGACCCAGACCCAGACCCAGACCCAGACACGACTCATACCCATTTAATTACTTAATAAACGGGTCAAGTCTAGGTTTGTTTGGTTCGTACCCGTTTAGACCCGGACTATATATATATATATATATATATATATATATATATATATATATATATATATATATAAAAGAAACCTAGTTCTTAACTTCTAATTTTCTCTCGGTGTCTCTCACCTACATCTCTGTTCAGTATTTCTTCACTATTGCACCGCTCATACCTCTCCACCCTTTTGACACCATATCTATCTCATCGTTTGTCACGAGTTTAAAGGATCTACAAGGTATATAAGTTAGATTTTTTCTTTATTTTTTTATAGGAAATAAATTGTTTAAAATTTTAAGGGTTTTTGGCTTGGTTTTTTCATATTTTCTCGGATACTAACTTTTGAAAATTATTCGTAAATTTTTGAATTATAATAATGACTGATAAATATTAAAGTTGATAAATGGGTCCAGATAAACAGATCTGACCCAATTAATAATGGGTCCAGGTCTGGATCCACTCCATGCAAACCCGTCGAGTAAATGGACTGATCCGGATCCATAAAAAAATAAATGAGTACGAGTATGGGACATACTAGATAGACCCAAACACATCCATTTACAGGCCTAGCACGGGTTCTCAAGGTTTAAGTTGGGTGGGGCCTGTCCACGTACTTGTGTCTACGTAGTGCAGCCATGCAGCAGTGGTACCGCAGCTCCATTAAAACCAACTCAAAATACCATATCAAAACCTAGAATTCTCTCATGTAAAGACCACATCAAATATATTGTGAAGTTTCGGTTTTATTTAGATATGCGTCTAGATAACTGTATGTAACGACTCTGAAATCTCTGTACAAAATTACATATTTATTTTATAAAATGGGTATTTCAGCCTATTTATAAGTTAAATTTGTTTAATAAAAACAAAAAGCAATTTGTAGTTTACCGGTAAAACCTCTATACTGCTGTGATATAACCTGCGTGTTTGAATCCCCTCGGTCCCAATTAATTTTTTTTTAAAAATTCTTTTTAATTTTTCGAAAGCCCAAGAGTTGCACGTGCAATTCACGAAGAAACGAAAAATTTCAGAAAAATCAAATATACACAATGAGAAGTAAACATAGATTAATGCATGTGGCACAAATCTCAAGACGATTGCTCCAAATCCGACCGCCCATTTCATGGATTTGACCGCTGCCAACGGTCCGATCTTGTCCAAATTACTCCGTGCTTTGCACACACGCCTCTTCAGCTCCCCTCTACTTTCTTGCACTGTTTGATTTCCCTGCAATTAAACAGTGACCATTCAATTTATCATTTAACACAAATTTTAATTCTTTTAATCCATTTTTTTGCCAAACCCTAAATTCTTCACCATAAATACCACTCCATTTCCCTAGCTCTCCTCTATTCTGAAATTCTATTAAAAATCCTCAAAACTCTCTAAGTACAAGTGGAGTTAAGACTAATCAAAGAGGAGTTAGCGACCAAGCCTCTTTCGTTGAAAATCGGAGTTGTTTCCGGAGCTACCACGACGCCACGGAGCCTCCTATCCCTTCTTTACCCTCTTCCTAGAACTACTCAACCGGTAAGTCCCTTCATCTCTCTCTTTTCACTTCAAAAATAATCTTTAAAATATATCGACAAAAGCGGAGTTATCATAGATTCTAAACATTTAAACTAATTTTTGTCACTTTGCTATATTTAAAAGTTCATACAAATTCTTTAATATCACTTCAATGTAATATACACATCAATTGCCTTTTCATGTAACGAAAATTTCATGTCCAATGATCATATAAATGAATTTTTTCAGAAAAATACCATGAATTTTAGTATAAACGTATTATTGATAACTAGCATATGTACCTGTAGAATATTCACAGGATAACTACCTATGCCACACGCACATTTTTTATTCATAGCACGAGATTTAGATGTATGGTTAATTTAAGAGAATACGCCTTTCAAATAAATACCATCAGTTTTATAAAAATAAGTTTTTATCGTTATTTTTAAATTCTTGACAATTACGTCTCCACAACCCTTGTTAGAACACCCGCTAATTGATAGTACAGATTATCGCATATTCTTAAGATAGTAGAGCTAGATGCAGAACTCCTCACGGAGTATTTGGTCTCGAAGAAAATAAAAATATGATTTTTAAAAAATACGATTTTTCTAAACAAAACTAAATTTTAGAAAATTATATAAAACTATGAAATCCATATTTTCAATAAAAACAAATTTTAAAACTATATTTTTTAAAATGAAAGATTAGAATTTTAATAAAATACCATAAAGTTTCCAAAAGAGCTAGTTTTCATTAAAATACAATAAACTTTTAAAAACAAGATTTTATCACTAAAACACCATCTAAATTAAATATATGTTCATAAAAATACTAAATATTATAAATCACTCTCGAGACTTACTTTTAAAGAATATTAACATATTTTTCATAAAATCTCTCGAGAAATACAAACAATATAAATATAATGTAAACAACAATTGTCACGCCCCACTTCCCAGAGTGCGCTAAGATAAGCACGTGACAGAGCCAACCATGCTACCTATGGATAGGAAATATCCTTCCACAGTCACATTACGGCTGTAGAGATATCAAGAACAGTAATAAACTATCTAACACATGTCCATAAGCCAGAATAAATGAGTCATGAGATAAAATAATGCGGAAGCAAAAGATCCAATACAATAAAATCTGGAATGTACGTCCCATAATACGGTCTCATATCAGGAATGAAAAATACTGAAAGGAAAACTAAACTAAACTAATAACAGGTCTTCACTGTTCGGCCTGCTGATCAAAATACTCTTGGACTGCCTGCGACAAGGATAATGGATCTGGGCCATGCAAAACCCAGATGTCGGTGCGTCATAATATCAATAATTTTAAGCAAGCAGGATGTAATGAAATATACAGGCATGAAGTATAAGCAGTAACAAGTTATCAGGAAATAAATAGTAACATGAATAAAGATCAGTGAACAGGATATATACAGGTGAAGTGCAGTGAGTAGTCTATACTGTGCTATCGGGTTATCTACTCTAAAGTTATTCGAAATCAATTAATGTAATCCTCATCGTAACCCATCGGTCTATGCCCCGTTCATTCCCCACGGGACCACGGTAAAATGATAATAGACCGTGATTCTATGTCCCGTTCATTCCCCACGGGACCACGGTAATAGCCCTTTGAGTTACGTTCAGCTACATTCTTGATTTCCCCATACCCCCAAGGTTATGTGTGTAAGTCAAGTATTGATAAATCTGGAACTAATGCCAACACATGATCAAGCAAGTGCAGGTTTGTCTGTATAGACAACAGAATATGTCCGTAGGGACAACAGGTCAAGATTGTCGGCATTAGTAATAAGATCAGGTATCAAGTCAAGCTGTGGTACATCAGGTCATGTCAGGGTTAGGGATGAGAGGGTGGAGGGTAGGGGTGGTATTTACAGGGTTAGGCTAGAGTTAGGGTAGATGAAGAGTTAAATTGAAAAAATGTAAAAATAATGTGATAAATTGTAATAAAATGAAGTAAATAGGGCTTTATGACTTTTCTGGAACCGATCTAGGAAAATGAAGTGTACAGGGGGGTTTAGAAGATGAAGAGCCCCAACTTTGATGTTGAGGACTCGGCCGTCCGGCCGAGACCGGCCGGCGGTGCCGGCCCGAGTCGGCCGAGTTAGACCGAGTCGGAGGTCAGGGAGGTGGGGGTCGTCTGTTGTAGCCTCTGGTATATTTAGTTTTTCATGTGTAATGGAAAATTCTGGAGTTATCACGTGTTGACTGTTGGGCTTCTATAAAATTTAAAACAAAATAAATATTAAAAATAATGTGGGGTATGAGATTTGAACTCTAATGGCTTGATTCAGCAATGCAAGGTGTTACCAATGAGCAACAAACTCCTTCTTGTAATTAAATTGCTAATTAATTACTTAAGTCTTGTGCTCAGGTAATAAATACCCTTTTATGGATTTTTGAAAAAATATTTTGAAAAATTTGTATAGAAAATTTAGGGTTGTTACAAATGGCCTGGAAGAGGCTCCTCCTGCTATTTGAGTGGCAGGGCGCTTCAAACCGACGGATTGAGGTCTGCCCTTCTTCTTCACCACTGCCTTATATCTTCGGGCGGCTTTCAAAGCCATATCATAGGTTGGGAAATCCCCTGTAGCTAATGCAGCTTGGATTTCCGGGTCCAACCCTTACTAAAATCTTCTAGGTCTGATCTCAGCAGTCGGTATAAGATGGGCCGCAAACCGACTGAGCATGGTGAACTCAGCGTCATATTCATCTACTGACTTGGTCCATATTGAACCTTGTTGCAGATAGATGAACTAATATTCCATGTCGAATCTGGCAGTCTCAGGGAAGTACTTTGCGTCGAACATGTCTCGGAAAGTCTTCCATTCGATGGGTTGATCAAGATGGCTTTCTTCCGCCTTCCACCAAACACGTGCATTGTCCGTGAGCTGTAGTTTTGCAACCCAAGCTATCTCTGGCACTTGTGCCGCTGCTAGATCATCTTCGATGCTTTGAGCCCATTCCTCAGTTTCTAGAGGGCTCTCTTTTTCTGAGAATTGCTTAGGGTGCAAAGCTCTGAATTGCTTCACCCCAGGTGCTTCTGCCTCTGGACGGTTCATTAAAAGAGCAGTCTACTGCTGCTGTCCTTCTAGAAGGCTACGGATTGTCTCAAATAGAACCGTCCGCTCGTTGATCGGAGCAGGGACGGCAAGTGTAAGTGGTAGTGGTGGAGGTGTGTTGTTGACATTGGTGCTGGTGTTGTTTGGGGAATTCATAACCTTGAAAGAAAATTTTGGGTTAGGACAGATTCAAAATATATGAAATGATGATATTCAAGAAGTATGAATTGCATGTAAAGGATGGTTTCAGTTGCTGGTTCTTGTGTTATATTGCTTAGTTTGTCCACGCAGAACTGAACTGCATGGTGTTTCCCCCAATCAGAGCAAGGCTCTACTGAATTTTGAAAATTCAAAATTTGAAGCAACGCTTCGGTTTCCGTGCGCAGCGCGCAATTTGCCACATGGCAGAAGCTGATTCGGCGGCGTAACGCCCGAGACAGAGCGTCCCATCAGAGCAAGGCTCTTCAGAAAACAAAATTAAGACTTAAACTGCGCAAATGCATGACAGCGCGACACGTGTCTGCGCAAGCGCATGGATGCACGACACGTGTCTGCGCAGTTGCGCAATCGCAACTGCGCAAGCGCACGGATGCGCGACACGTGTCTGCGCAAGCGCACGGATGCGAGACACGTGTCTGCGCAGTTGCGCAATCGCAACTGCGCAAGCGCACGGATGCGCGACACGTGTCTGCGCAAGCGCACGGATGCGAGACACGTGTCTGCGCAGTTGCGCAATCGCAACTGCGCAAGCTCACGGATGCGCGACACGTGTCTGCGCAAGCGCACGGATGCGCGACACGTGTCTGCGCAGTTGCGCAATCGCAACTGCGCAAGCTCACCGATGCGCGACACGTGTCTGCGCAGTTGCGCAGTCGCAGCTGCGCAAGCGCTCGGATGCGCGACACGTGTCTGCGCAGTTGCGCAACCGCAACTGCGCAAGTGCACAGATGCGTGACACGTGTCACGCACTGGTGAGTTGCGCAGCAACTAAATGAAAATTTATGTGGATCTTTTCTGTTCTCCTGTAAAACAGGGACCCTTGGATCTCTGATCCAATGGTGGGAAAATTCCCGAAATAATTCAGGAAAGATTTTGTTAACAAATCCAACAACTTTGTGGGCACTATAAATAAGACCCCAGACCTCAAAAAAAGGAAAGGATCAACTTCTGAGAAAAAAGAGAGCTGGTGAAGATTAAGAACAGAGAAGAAGAAACAAAGAAAAGAGGTAGAATTTCTGAAAAGAGAAAAGAAATAAGAAAAATAAAAAGAACAATAAATAGTGCCTTGCACTTGATATGAACCCCTGGTTCTAAAAAAAAAAATAATAAAAGAATAAAAAAAAATAGTGCCTTGCACTTGATATGAACCCTTGGTTCTGTATGATCAGGAAAAAACAAGAACTTGTTTTTCTTAGATCCAAATTCAAATCAAAAGTGCCATGCACTTGTGTTCTTAAACCTAAAGGTTTCTAGGGTTTCTGCAACCCCTTGATTTGGGCCTGGCCCAAATTAAATTGCAGAATAAATAAAAGGGCAATGCCCTGTTGGGAAAATTCCTGAGTTTCTGCAAACTCATTAAAAGGGCCTGGCCCAAACTAAATTACAGAACATCTCTTGAGTTCCTGCAACTCATCATTTAAAAGGGCCTGGCCCAACTCAAGAAAATTATTGAGTTTCTGAAACTCATTATTTAAAAGGGCCTAGCCCAATTGCAGAATAAATAAAAGGGCAAGGCCCTGTGTGGAGAATTTCTGAGTTTTTTTTTTTTTTTTGTAACTCATTATTCAAAAGGGCCTGGCCCAAAATCAGACTTGCAAAATAATAAAAGGGGGCAGAGCCTTGTTTAGATTGATTCTTCTAATCGGGCAGAGCCTAAAATAAAAATTGGACTTAACCCAATCCTGGCTGTAAGTCCTTAAATTAAATGCCCCTCATAAACCAAGTCACGACCGGTTCGAGGGTACATCTCCGAACTCCTCTGACATCTGTCGTTGTAATTCCTCAGCGACGTCAGAGAGGTAACGAGTCCCAACGACCACTCATCTAATATCGGACCGAAACGTCCCCTAAACTAATATCGGACCGAAACGTCCCTAAACTAATGGACCACCACGTCCCTAAACTGGAATATGGACCGAAACGTCCCTAAACTAATATCGGACCGAAACGTCCCTAAACTAATAATGGACCACCACGTCCCTAAACTGGAATATGGACCGAAACGTCCCCTAAACTAATATCGGACCGAAATGTCCCTAAACTAATGACGGACCACCACGTCCCTAAACTGGCATCGGACCGAAACGTCCCTAAACTAATAATGGACCACCACGTCCCTAAACTAGAATATGGACCGAAACGTCCCTAAACTAATATCGGACCGAAACGTCCCTAAACTAATAATGGACCACCACGTCCCTAAACTGGAATATGGACCGCTACGTCCCTAAACTGACACGATAGGGCCCAAACGCTCTTTTGTCGGATCTAAACGGTCCCGTCTAAGTTGATCTTAACCCCAAATACGGTTAACGTGTCCTTAGACATCTAAATAAACAATAAAATCCCAAACCAACTTTGGTTCAAGGGTACATCTCGGAACTCCTCTGACGCCTGTCGTTGTAATCCCTCAACGACGTCAGAGAGGTGACGAGTCCCGACGGCCGAATAATTAAATCAATCACTACGTCAGGTCGATCTTAGTCCAAAACAGGACTAGCGTATCCTTGATGAACGTTTAAGTTGATCTTAGTCGCAACGCGACTAATGCATCCTTAAACTAAAAAACACCAAACCCAAATCTAAGTAAATACGGATTTGGACTAATCCACGTCCTACGGGTGACGATATTACTCAGTCTCCGTACACAATCCACGGGCAACCACAAACAAAACAAACACACACGACACGAAGTGAAATTCTGGAGAAGGAGAAAGTTGTTATCGCGATGCGGTAGCATAATTAACTGCAGGGGCTTGCGCCTGCAGGGAAGAGTGTCCCCACAATCAAAAAACCCCTCACCCTGAGGGGGAATCTGACGAAGTCTGCTACAACGGCCGCATCCGTCTAAACCTTCGATACACGGTGCCATAAATCAACTTGGCATCTTCGAAGAGGTGGACGGATAAAAACCAAATAGCATCTGCCCCGAACCTCAGGCACTTGACGTCCTAACGTCGCAGGCCGCCGTTCGGAGGGGAACAGATTCTGGCACGCCCGGTGGGACCTTTTCCTCTTTCCACTCCACACTTCGTGTGTCGTCTTCGCGAACCAATCGCGGTTTGTTAAATGGTTGTCCTCGGATTTCAAGTTGCTAAAATTTGGTCTTTTGTCTGGCAGAGAACTCAAGATTCAATGGCCACCAACTGTTCGAAATGCCATTGCAGCGGACGCTCCACCTCACCGCGAGGTATAGCATATGGGCCCCAGGCGGCTTCCTTCCTGACTCTGCCGGTAGACCAGGTGACTCAGGCCACCACCGGTTTGTTTTTCGGGACCATGGTCCCACCTGCAAGCTTCTCCATGCCGATATCCGCACCAGAAGCGAACAAGAAGTCGGTATTCGACCGGCTCACTGCTACCACGACCCCTGTCAACGGGTCGCCTGCTACTAAACCAACAGCCTCTGTTTTTACCAGGCTAGGTCAGGATCATAAAGTGGCTGTCCCAAAGAGGGCAACGGCCACAGCTTCGGAAGTCGTTGAAGCGGCTTCTCCTATCAGAAAGTCAGTCTTCACAAGATTGACGGTTCCTACTCCTCCTTCAGCTGGTCAAAAAGCATCAGTCTTTGATAGGCTGACACCGGCAGTTACCCCACACCCAAACAGGGGGCAACAAGAAACTATCCCGATTTCCGAGCCAGTCTCAATGGCTCGTCGTGCGCGACGTCGTCATTGGCAACGAATAAGGAAAGCAAGGGGCAACTCCCCTTCAGGGCTAACCCCGCCTGCTCCAGTGGCGGAGGTCAGCGCTGCTGTTCCAACTGGGAACAGCTTTGAATTACTGAGGAAAGTGAGAAAGAACTCCCCAATCGCCGTATTGAAAAGATCTCCTCCGCCCGTGGAGAAAGCTCCGGAGGCAAAACAAGAACAGCCCTCTCAACGGCTGTCGTCCAAAATTTATAAAGTCTGGCGGAGAGTTCAAGACTCCGTGATTGACTCAGACCACTTCCGTCGCCAGAAAAGGGCGAAGGTGGAAAAAGACAAGAACCCCCCCATTAAACGGCAGGGGGCAACAAATGCTAGGATGCCCACTTCAGCGGCTCCTTCAACCTCAAAGGTCCATAAAAGGAAAAGACCAGAGAAAGCTCCCGCGACGATGACAAAATCTAAAAGCGGCGAACCCAAACGCCCCAAGTCAGGGGGCATGATAGTACATACGGTCTATATGGCTTCGGGAAAAGAAGAAAGTCGTACTTCTACGGGCCACCGACCGCTTACCCGGTCAGTGACCAAGTCTCAGGAGCAGCAACAAAAGCTCCAGGAGATGATGACTACAATGGCTGCACTCACGGGGCCAAAAGAGAATCCTGAGACGTCCTTAGATGAACGTCAAGAGGAGGAGACCGACGCTGAGTTCCTCCGCCGAATACTGGAAAAAAGAGACAAAGAGGCTGCAGAACAGGCGGCCAACATAAAGAAAATGGCCCTCCTGTTCCAGGACGTGGTGGGTATGATGATTCAACCAAATCCACCTGCTAGAGATTCCCCAATCATTCTTGAAGATGATAGGGGAGAGACATCGAATCCTCCACCGGCTCTATCCGCAACTAAAGAGGATACCATATCAAAAGCTGATTTGGATGAATATATTGCTCAACAAATACGGGTGCATCAGGCGGTTGAAGCAGCCGGTCAGATCGTGAAAACGGGGCGGCCATACCCGGGCTGGTACGACCAAATCAAGTACCCGCCAGGTTACACAATTCCTAAGTTTCATGTCTACAAGGGGACCGGCAACCCCCATCAACATGTTGCCCAGTTCAGGGCGCTGTGTGGTAACACTGGAGGCGACGACAAACTTTTGCTGCGCCAATTCGTTGGAAGCTTATCAGACACGGCTTTCGAGTGGTATTCCGAGCTCCCCAACGACTCTATTAAAACCTTTGCGGAGATGGAGCTGCTCTTCACCCAACGTTTTGCAAGCGCCAGCGAGCGTACTCCGATGACGGCGCTGATGAACGCCAGGGTAAAGCCCGGCGAGACGTGGGTTCAATACGCTATACGGTGGCGTAATCTATGGTCTAAGTGTGAACAACGCATAGAAGAAGCGCCGGCAGTGGGGATGTTTGTTGGAACGCTTGATCCGCAGGCAACCATCTCGCAGTTCATGATGTTCTTCAAGCCGACTTCCTTCCAGGCTTTGATCGACAAGTTGGCGCAGATGGACCAGATGGGCCATAAACCCCCTCTTCCGAAGCCGGATTCTCGAAACGATAAAGGAAAGGGAAAAGCGATTATCGTCGCTAATACCCAACAACAGCCTAATGACTCGAAGCCGGTTGCTCGTCCAAGTAATACGCGCCCATACGTACCCCTTGAAGACAGGATGGGACGTGCTTACTCCTTCCCCCGTGATAAAACAAGGAGGCTATTCGAGCTGGCATTGCGCAATAGGCTCATAAACCTGCCGGATCCAAAACGTCCATCGCAACCAAGTGACGCCAACGATCCTAATTACTGTCCTTATCATAGAGTGCTGGGACATCCAATCGAAGACTGTTACGTCTTCAAAAATTGGCTGGAGAATCAGTACCGTCAGGGCAAATTTGCGCTATCTGACAAATGGAAGGTGAACCCTCCGCAGCCTCACACCTATAAGGGAACGAATGCGCCGGGGGCAACATGCTCCGTCATTGAAGAGGCTCCCTGGGAGGTTGTATTATCGGCCAAAACGAGGAGAATGCTAAATGATCTTCAAACCTGCCCAGCGGTCAAGTGGAAGAACCCCTTGGAACCGCAGGTTATTGAGGGGATGTTGAAGCCACGACCGACTCCGAAGACCGATGGTGGTAGTTCAAGCGTTCATAGCCAGCCGTCAAAATCTTCGAAAAAGAAGAAGAAGAAATCTAAGAAGCCCGTGAAGCCTGGCGACAAGCGCACGGACTTACAAAAGCAAATCGATGCGCTGGATGAATATAACCAAAAGGCGCGAACTCCCATCACGCTCCAAGATTTCCTTGATCACGTCTTCCAAAAAGAAGATGAAGGAGAAAGTTCATCGGATGAATCTGACGAATATGTAGCAAGCTGTCATATGATCTCCCATTCGACCACGAACGATGAAGGAACTTCTGGCACTGAAACGCTGGGGGCAAATGCCGAATCAAGAACCCCAGGGTTACCAGTTGAAATGATTAGCGCGTTTCTTAATGAAGCACGGTTGAAAAGCAAGGCTGATCGAGAACGCGAGACGGCTATATTCGAAAGGGCCAAGCGTCAGCGACTTGAGGAAGGAGCCGAAATGATCCCGTTGGAGCAAAATGCCTCCACCACTGACAAAAGCCAATTCAAGATAAAAAAGAAATTTGCTAAGGCCATATCGATGGGCATGAAGCTACCACCCTCTGAAGAAAAAGTTACTGGCGCGGTAGAAATGCACCCCTCTTATTGCTTATACCATCAGAAGGTCTCGCATTCCACCCAAGATTGCAAAGCTTTCAATGGATGGTGGCAAGGATACGTCGCTAATCGACAACGATTTAAACGGGAAAAACGTAAAATTCGTCGAGAGCGAAGAAATACGACTAAAGAACTTGAAAGAACTGCCGGCAATTGTCACATGGTTAACACTACCGGGTCACAAGTGCCTACATTTGGGAGCGATTCCGATGAAGAGCTAGAGCTTGGCCCCCTCTTCGAAGAATCCACTTCGGGAAAAGAAAAAGAACTGAAGGCCTGCGAGAATATACAGCTGCGCAATCGAACATTACCCGAAAAGAACCTCGGACCCTTGAATAAGAAAAACAAAGGGAAAGAGAAGGTCTCTGAAGACATCGCTTTGGATGACCAAGTTGCGGAAGAGTTAACCGCCAAGAATCCCCCAAAAAGGAATAAAGTAGATTACAATGTCTTGGCGCATCTGAGAAAGCTACCCTCACAACTCAGCATTCTCGATGCCCTATTGCTATCAAAAGAGGCGAGGGATTCTTTGATTAAGGCCCTACAAGATCCGGACCAGTTCCAAGCCTTCTTAGCCGAACAAAAGATGAAGGATGAATTGGAAGAAGTGCACACAGCCGACGTTGCTTTTGGTGATGAAGACCTTCTCCTCGGGACGTGTGAACACAATCGCCCCCTTTATGTCTCGGGATACTGCCATGACATAAAGATAGGAAAAATCTTGGTCGATAACGGATCGTCTGTCAATTTACTCAATGTGCGAGTGTTAAAGGAGATTTGCATGAGTGTCCAACACCTCGCCCGGGACAAAATCACCATCTCCGGTTTCGACTCTCAATCCTCAAAGACTCTTGGATCTGTGATATTGACGCTACGCTTCGGGGTGCTCGTCACAGACATCAAATTCCATGTTATAGACGCCAAGACGTGCTACAATGCTCTGCTCGGCCGACCATGGCTACACGAATACAATATCATCCCTTCTACACAGCATCAGTGCATGAAGTATTCTAGGGACGGCCTCGAGTACACAGTGGCAGGAGAGTTGAATCCATTTTCCGTGAACGAAGTTCGCAAGTATGAAGATGCCAAATACTTCCTACCGAGTTTCGAAGACACGGAAAGATGTCACAAACCGGAGAACAAAACTAACGCAACCATCCCTGTCTTCGGCAGTGACACCGAGGAGGAGGAGGATATAATTTATTCAGGTCCGTCCCAGTCCACCAGGCCAGGACCATCTGTTCCTTCATTGATCTTCGGTAGTGACTCAGAGGATGAAGTTCATGCTGTATTCCCCGCTCGGCCCTCAATACAGATTTCCACTGATGAAGAGCGAAGTCTGCAGATAACCATGGTGCCGCTTGAACATTACAAAGAACTGGATGCACTCGACACCAACAGCGTAGAAGAATTGCAGACATTCTATATCCCTCCCGGAAGAAAAGGCGAGAAGGCAATCCTATTCTACCGTTCTGAAGAAAACAAGGTGGAAAAAGAAATTTGGCAGGGCGCGGATCCCACGCTCAACAAGCTTCAGCCTATCCGTCTTCCCAGATATTATACCGAAGGTTTGAAGAAACTGCTGAAACGCCAAGGGATGTCCTTCACACAGACCATCAGAAAAGCCAAATTCTATGACAAGGTCTGGAACGTTCCCGGAACTCAATGCAAACTGCCTAACGGGAGAACGGAAACAAAAGGGCTCGGGTACATCCGGCCAAAGAAACGGGAGTTAATAAACAGCTGTTATGCCATGTATGACTTTGATGAAGAAGCGGACGCTCAATGGGAGGACGCTAATCCCGAATCAGCAAAAGTTCCTGACACAAAGCCGCCCAGTCCATCGTCTAAAGACCCGGTGAGCAAATTTATAAAGGATGCGAGTCAAAAAGCCCGAGATGATCACGATCGTGAAATGGCGATCTATGAGAAAGCCAAGACACAGCGTCTCCTTCGACAGGCAGTAAAGAACGAAGATGTTACCCCACGTCAGCCTGCTACAAAAAGGGTTCGACGCGAAAGCAAAAACAAGTCGAGGGGCCGAAAAGGTGCTCGACAACCACAAGACAGAGCTAAGAAGCCACGCATACGAGAGGCGAGCGTTATTGACCTAGCCCTTATGAAGAAAATGGGTCGAGCATACTCGTTTCCTCGGAACAAAACAAGGAAAATACTTGATCTTGCTCTGAAACATCGAATGCTTACTCTGCCAGAGTCTAAGCACCCTGAGCAAGCAGGCGAAGTCTCCAACCCAAAGTATTGCTTTTACCATCGAGTAATAGGGCATCCGCTCGAAGATTGCTTCACCTTCAAGAATTGGGTCGAAGATCAATATCAGCGTGGCAAATTTGCGTTGTCTGACAGTTGGAGGGTGGCGCCGCCGCAAAAGCACGAACCTGAAAATGCAAGGGTAAAACCAACTCCGCATTGGGGTTGGCAGGAAACTCGCACCTGCCATGTGATAACAATATTAAAAGAAGGGTCCGACGATATGAACAACCTTCCTTGGTGCTTTGAAAACAGCAGCGATGAGGTAATCTCAGAATTTCCCCCAGCTCCGAAAGAACTGGAGGATGGAATCCACACCACTGCAGATAATCTCAAGAAAATTGAGTTGGGGACGGAAAATGACCCGCGACCAACATTCATCAGCGAGCTGTTATCTGAAAAAAGGGTGACTGTGTTGAAGGATGTGCTTCTACAACACAAAGATTGCTTCGCGTGGAACTATTCCGAAATGCCGGGACTAGATCCAGAAATTGCTGTACATAAATTGGCGATATCTCCGGACATCAAGCCCGTCAAACAAGCGCCGAGGAGAATGCGACTCGAGCTTGAGATGAGCATCAACGCCGAAGTCAAAAAGCTTATAGACTCTGGCTTCATCCAGGAAGTTCAATACCCTGAATGGATCGCTAACATCGTCCCAGTGATGAAGAAAAATGGGACAGTGCGCATATGCGTAGACTTTCGGGATCTTAATAAAGCCTGCCCAAAAGATGATTTCCCAGTGCCAGTTACTGAACTTATGATAGACAATACATCCACTCATGAGGTTTTCTCCTTCATGGACGGCTCGTCGGGGTATAACCAGATAAAAATGCATCCCGAAGACCAGAAGCACACAGCCTTCAGGACGCCTCTTGGTATATTTTGTTATAAAGTGATGCCCTTTGGTTTGAAGAACGCCGGTGCTACTTATCAGAGGGCCATGACAAAGATTTTCGACGACCTTATACACGAAATCGTCGAATGCTACATCGACGATCTCGTGGTCAAGAGCAAATCATACGACGAACATCTTGAGCATCTGAAGACCGTGTTTCAACGTCTTCGGCAGTACAACTTGAAGATGAATCCTCTTAAATGTGCGTTCGGGGTTTCCTCGGGCAAATTCCTGGGATTCGTTGTTCGGCATCGAGGTATTGAAATAGATCCTTCAAAGATTAAAGCGATCATGGAAATGCCTCCGCCGAGAACTCTCAAGCAACTTCGGTCTCTCCAAGGGAAACTCGCATACATACGGCGATTTATAGCCAACCTTTCAGGAAAGTGCCGTCCCTATAGTCACCTGATGAAGAAAGGAACCCCATTCGTTTGGGATCAAAAATGTCAAGGCGCACTGGATGAGATCAAGCAATACTTGCAGAACCCACCCGTGCTGGCTGCCCCGGTTAAAGGGAAGCCTCTCATTCTTTATACAACCGCCCTCGAAGGTTCCTTAGGCGCATTATGGGCACAAGAGAACGACCAAGGGAAAGAAAGAGCACTCTATTACCTAAGTCGAGTTCTGCTGGGGGCAGAAAGCAATTACTCTCCCATTGAAAAACACTGCCTGGCGTTGATCTTCGCACTAACAAAGCTTAGGCACTATGCGTTGGCGCACGAGGTCCGTCTGATTTCAAAAGTGGACCCTCTCAAATATTTAATGTCAAAAGCCATATTGACAGGGCGACTCGCTAAATGGGCCCTGCTCTTGATGGAATTTTCGATAACATATCAACCTCTCAAGGCAGTAAAAGGCCAGGCCATCGCCGACTTCCTTGCTGAGCATCCCATACCTGCCGACTCTCCTTTAAATTGCGATTTGCCAGACAAATATGCGTTTGACACAATCGACAGTGGTGATAGCCGTTGGGAGCTGTATTTCGATGGAGCGTCTTCCATGAAAAAGCACAAACAAAGTACACCAATGATCAAATCGGGGGTGGGACTCATCTTCGTGACTCCACAAGGAGGGATAATGCGCTTCGCCTTCTCCTTGACAGAACCGAGAACGAATAATGAAGCTGAATATGAGGCTCTGATAGCAGGCCTCGAGATCGCCATCGATATGGGAATTGAGAGCCTCCTCATATATGGGGACTCCCAATTGGTCGTCAGTCAAGTGAACGGCAATTACCAAACATGTAAACCGGAATTAATAAAATACGGTGAAAAAGTGCAGCAACTGCTAACCCAAATTCCCTCCTACACGTTGGAAAGCATACCGCGTGCGGAAAACAGCAAAGCAGACGCACTAGCCAAACTTGCTAAAGAACTGGCTGACGAGAACCTCGACGACGTTAAAATCATAGTACAAAGCCGTCGAGTGCTCGCCCCAACAGAAATATCTCCAAAATCGTCTGAAGAAAAAGAAGCGGAAGAGGAGACAACCCTGCAAACAAAAGACAGGGAAAATACCGAGGACTGGAGAGAAGTCTTCATAGATTACTTCAAGTTCCACCGAATACCTGAAGAAGCGTCCACAAGACATCAGCTCACGAAACGGGCTCTGTCTTTCGCCTTCGTCAATGATACTTTGTATAAAAGGTCATTCGACTCTCTGTGGCTAAGATGTTTAGGACCTGACGAGGCGAGAAGGGTCGTCCAAGAGGTTCACGACGGACTCTGTGGTTCCCACCAAGCAGGCCCTAAAATGAAATTAAAGATAAAGCGGATGGGCTACTACTGGCCTACGATGATGCAGGATTGCCTGGAATACGCCAGACAATGTCACTCATGCCAAATTCATGGGGACTTTATCCATCAGCATCCTAATCCACTGCACCCAACAGTGGCTAGTTGGCCGTTCGAAATGTGGGGAACTGACATAGTCGGTCCCATCGAACCAGCATCGTCAAAAGGACATCGTTTCATCTTGGCGACGACCGATTACTTCTCCAAATGGGCGGAGGCGGTACCGTTGAGGGAAGTGAAGACGGAGAACATTCTCCATTTCTTCAAAACGCACGTCATATACCGGTTCGGAACCCCAAGAAGGATCATCTCTGACAATGGGCCAGCCTACCGAAGTCATAAGATTAGCCGTTTCGCACAGCAGCACAATATAGACTGGAGATATTCATCAGTTTATAATCCGCGAGCTAACGGTCTAGCCGAGGCCTTCAACAAGACCTTGACGAAGATCATAAAGAAAACAGTATCCCGAAATAAAAAAGACTGGCACGAGAGGCTGCAAGAAGCTCTTTGGGCGTATCGAACTACGTTCAAGACAGCCACAAAAACAACGCCATACGCGTTGGTGTTTGGGACGGAAGCAATACTCCCTCTCGAAATAGAATTACCCTCTTTGCGAGTGGCAGTTCACTACGAGCTGACGGATGGAGAAAACGCACACCTCCGGCTTGAGGAGCTTGACGCCCTTGAAGGAACACGGCTCATAGCGCAACAAAACCTAGAGGCTTATAAAGCAAAGATGACGCGATCATACGAAAAGTTAACCCGACCGAGGACGTTCCATCAAGGCGAACTCGTGCTAGTGGTCAAAAGGCCCATGATCCCCAATCGCGCCAAGCGGGGAAAGTTTGAGCCAAACTATGAAGGACCGTACATCATCGATAAGGTCTACCAGGGTGGGGCTTATCTACTCATGGACATGCACGGTGAAAGACCCTTCAGACCAATAAACGGTCGCTTCTTAAAGAAATACTACGCTTAATGGGCCACAGCCTAGGTCAATAGCAGATGACGACGACTATGTCCGCTCGCTGTCTTCCTAAGCCCAAGCTTTATAAGCAGTAGCCAGCCCTCTCCACATTGGACCGAAATGTCCTTAAACTAATAACAGACCGAAACGTCTTTAAACTACTACCACAGCATCTTTAGGCTGACGAGATAAAAAAAAAAAAAAAAAAAAAAAAAAAAAAAAAAAAAAAAAAAAAAAAAAAAAGACGGTAAGTCCATAAGCAAAATGGGCACGGATGAAAAACCCGAAAGGGCTCCGTGAGTAAAAACAACAGGACTACCGGCGAGTGTTTGTGAAAACCTGAAAGGGCGCAACCTCGTTGAAGACACTTATAGGGCCCTCACGACCTTATAAGGAGAAACCACCCGCGTGAGATCCTTACGACTCACAGGGGAGCAACACACTTAGGAATCCCCAAGACTCCTAAGGAGAAAATACACTTGCGAGATCCTCACGACCCGTAAGGAGAATTCTCTTATGGGACCCTCACGGCTCATAAGATTTGAAAGTCTTAAGTCACAGAGACCTAAACCTGTGCTTAAGCAAACCCCCACAAACTTCCAATGCTGCCCTACAAGCGGCTCATATTGACCCTTGTATACAATCCACGGGCACAAATAAATATTTCCCTAACAAAGTCCCATCCATGACTAGGGATGTGCTTGTACAGCAAACAACACTTGTAAATCCTCTCGACTTATAAGGAGAAAACCTTCCTGTAGGATCCTTACGACTTACAGCGGAACAATACACTTAGGAATCCTCACGATCCCTAAGGAGAAAATGCACCTATAAGATCCTCACGACTTGTAGGGAGAAATAACTTTGTGAGACCCTTACGGCTCATGAAGTCAAAAGCCTTAGTCGACGGGACCTTAACCCTGGTCGCTAAGCCTCCTTTGTTTGACAACGACAGAGGCAAATGATGATTCGCTCCTGGCAATATCCCAGTTGTAGCGGTGCTGATGCCGAAATCGGTGTCCAAATTCAGGTTTACAGCAAAAAGCCAGTAGGCCGCATATGCATACGAAATAGCCGAAATGATGGGACGACTTGCAAAAAAAAAAAAAAAAAAAAAAAAAAAAAAAAAAAAAAAAAAAAAAAATAGCCGAAATGATTGGGCACCGCGAAAAAATAGCCGAAATGATTGGACAATCGCGACCTTCGCGATATAAAAGCAGAAATGATAGAGCATCGCGGAAATAAAATAAAATAAAAAGAAGAAATGATAAAACTTTGGCCCTACAGTTAAGATCACATCGATCCCTGTATACAATCCAAGGGCGTAAATAAAAAGGGAACCATACTCTCCCAACAGGCTCCGCCAGAAGACGAAGCCAAATCTCGACAGTTCAGTTCAACTCCGAAGAAATCAATATCTTCATCAAATTCCTCAACTCACGGATACAAACACTCCTTGACGAGAGCCTTCTGATCCGCGTCGACTCGCAGAGCCACCAGCGCCTCCGTAGGAACCCTCGACTCGTTTCAAACCCCAAGGACACAAATAATCCTTGGCGCTTGGGAAACAAATAATCCCTCGCAAAACTTCTCAACTCACGGATACAAACACTCCTTGACGAGAGCTTCCTGATCCGCGTCGACCCGCAGAGCCACCAGTGCCTCCGTAGGAACCATCGACTCGTTTCAAACCCCAAGGACACAAATAATCCTTGGTGCTTGGGAAACAAACAATCCCTCGCAAAACTTCTCAACTCACGGATACAAACACTCCTTGACGAGAGCCTTCTGATCCGCGTCGACCCGCAGAGCCACCAGTGCCTCCGTAGGAACCATCGACTCGTTTCAAACCCCAAGGACACAAATA
Source organism: Agapanthus africanus (assembly GCA_030015575.1). NCBI lineage: Eukaryota > Viridiplantae > Streptophyta > Magnoliopsida > Asparagales > Amaryllidaceae > Agapanthus > Agapanthus africanus. The sequence goes on along the minus strand of CM057348.1, from coordinate 20,354,727 downwards.
ATCCTTGGTGCTTGGGAAACAAATAATCCCTCGCAAAACTTCTCAACTCACGGATACAAACACTCCGTGACGAGAGCTTCTCTGACTCATATCTCGGGCAGTAAGGATTCAAAAACTTGCTTCCTGAACAATGGGATCCTGCAAGTCAATCCTAAATGGTCTCTTGCATACTATTCACGGGTCTCACTCTCTGAAGTCGATTCTCGACAAAGAGGGAAACAACCGCTCACGAGCCCTCTCGACTCGTAAGAGGGAGAAATTCTCTTATAAGATCCTTTCGACTTATGAGAGAAAACCACACTTGGGAATCCTCACGAATCCTAAGGAGAAAATCCACTTACGAGATCCTCTCGATCCGTAGGGAGAAAAGTCTCTATGAGACCCTCACGGCTCATAGAGTTGAAAAGTCTTACGCAGCAGATCTGAACCTGCGGCCTAAGCCATCGCGATATCTCGAAGAAACCAAAATTGCTTACTCTATTACCCGTCAATCATGTTTATCAAGACAGCATGCTGATAATAAGAGAAGGGAGAAAGCAAAGAAATGATACAAGACATTGCTAAAAAAAAAAAAATGTGTATCTTTATTTATTAATCCAATCAAATACAGGGCGAATCGTATAAAAGAATAAAGAATGTATACGTCTTATTCAAAAAAGAAAATTACAAGTATATTGATACAAGGGAAGCTATTGGGAGGGGAGCGTCTTGCACAGATGTAGCAATCGCTCGCATATCTCCTTCCACGCCTTCTCCTGCTCGGCTACCGCCGTCAACTCTGCCGCCACTTGGGCCCGTTGCCGCAAGACCACTGCAAGCTGCTCCCTCACGCCCTGATAAGCAGCCTCTCGACTTGGGATATGGCGCTCAGCCACGTCAAGCTTCCTCTTTAAATTTAGCCCATGGGAGATGCGCTCCAAGAGACCCTCAAAGATAGTCTTCACTTGGGCGGCATTTGCCTCAACCTCAGCGCGCAGATGGGCCATTTCGTTTGAGGTCTTTTGGCATTCCTTTAGTCTCCGAGCTGCTTCTTGCTCCAAGTGGCGGGAGTGCGAAGTGCTTTGCTCGAGCCAAGTTGTGCGTTGAGCGCTCAGAGCTAAAACTTCGGGAACGGGTCGCGTCAACTCCAGCCGGTACAAGCAGGCCTCGATCTCCCTGCAGTGGTTAACCCAAGATTCGACGACGCCTTCGCTGTGAAAAGTTACGAGCGCCGCTAACATGGGGTTAACATCCACAGCGAAATCTGCAGCGGAAGGGAGAGCGTCCATGCTGAGCTCTTCGATATATCCGCTCAGCATGCCTAGACTCATCGCAGCACCCTTTGAAGACGGACGTCTCAGAAAGGGGCCTGCCGGTAAAAGGACGCGAGCCTCGAAGGGGACCGGAACCGGAACAATAGCTGCAAAACAAACAGGGTTAAGCGATGGTTCAAAAGATGTTAAAGGATTACCAAAAAGGAGATCTACTATACCAGCAACAACGGACGGCAGAGCCGGAAGGGCCGGTAGCACGACGGGGCTTACATCCCCTCCTTCGATTTGTGGAACTACAATAAAGAAAAGGAAAAGTCAGAAATCATCCCATTGCTAGAAAAAAGAAGTAAATAAAGATATTACCGGCGCCACTAGAAGGAGAAGCGAGTTCGGACGGGAAAGAAAAGTGCGGGAGCAACACTTGATACAAGTGATCAAAAAGCACTCCTGCAAAGGCACAATGGTGTAACGTTAGTACAAAAGCTGCATTTTTGAAAGATTAATGCATGAGTCGTAAATCCATACCTCCCAACATCCGTGACGGCACAAGGGAAGACGGAGAGGTGACTACTGCCAAAGCAGTAGTTGACGGTGCCCCCTCGAGCAGTGGAGCATCGGTACTGGCCGCACCTGCAAGAACAAATTCGTTAGAAGAGATCACAAGATATATACAAAAAAAAAAGGGGGGGAATGCTGGTGATAAAATTTTTACCTGACGAGCTGCCAGCAGAAACTGAGGCGGTCCCCTCCTCCACTGACGGAAGACCACCGCCTGTAGCTTCATCACCTGACTCAAGGGGAACCGTTGTTATGCTCTCAAGCTCTGCAGGCGGTGGGGAACCATAGACGGGGAGGGCCAAGACAGGAACATTGCCAGATTCCTGAGAAGGAGCGCCTAGCTCGTCCTCAGGAATCATGGCCGCCTCACCTGCTGCTCCCTCAGGATCAGCGATTACAGCTGCCCCGTCCACCGGCACCATGAGGTCCCCAGCCTCAAGTACCTCGCCCTCTACCGCCTGCGGCTCGGTCGAGACAATCATATCATCTGCCACCGCTTCGGGTACGGCATCAATGATTTTCTCCGCGGTAGGTTCCTTAATCTCGGCTCCAGTCCCCACGGCCCCGATAAAGTTGTCCACTGTCGGTTCGGGTTCGGCGAGTACCGCTTCTTCCGCTCCCTTGGGTTCGACGGTCGTCTCCGCCTCCCCCTCAGTTGGACTTGACCCTGCAAGATGAGATATGTATAAGCCAATAGTTTTACAAGTCATACAACAAGGCTCTGAAAGGAGTACTACCTGAAGCGGATTTATCATTGGCGTTCCGAACCGCGCGCGCAACTTGCCGACGAGCGGTAGACAGGGCCACAGGAGGCTCTTCAGAAGGAGTACTAGCGCGAGGAACAGTGCTGGGGCCCGCTCCTGCGGCCAGAGCATCTCTGCGCGCCTTAGCTTCGCGTCTGGACCGCTTCCGTTCCTCTTGAGCCGATGAGACAGATGCCATCAAAGCCTCCTTAAGTGAAGCCTCCTCATCCGTGTAGAGGGATGCCTCCAGATTTTTCAGAGCATCCCTCGTCGTTGCATCGAGCTGAGGCTCCCGCGGCAACTTCGCCGGAGCTGGGACTTCGATGACGGGCTTAGGAAGGGCTCTTGCGCCGATTAATACAACCCCTGTAAAGAAACGAGAGAAGGTCAGGTCGATTATCATAAAAAGACAACAAACTCTCCTTATAAAAGAGAACGGGGTAAAACATACCGACGCTTTCTAGGGCGCGCTTCTTCTCCTCCGCCTGGAAGGTCTTCAGAGAGGCATCGATGGCCTTTTCAGTAGATTCACCTGCAGGAAATGAGGCAAATATTAGCTAAAGGCAGTAATAAAAAGTGGGATAAAATGACAAATAAGGAGGCTGATGATTACCTGACTCGGCGAGCCTGCTTAACATTGCCTCGAGCCTCGCTGATCGCTCCGAAGCGGCGATGGCAGCGGCCAGATCGGTGTCCTCAGGGTCCACCACGAAACCCTCGTTGCTGCCGTATTCACATATAGTCTCGACGGGATGAGCCGCGGGCTCTAAGTTAAGAATTGCGTCGAGAGACAAGGTGGACTTCTTCTTCTTCTTTTCACCAGCCTTGGATCCACCCGGAGCATCTTTGCGCTTGCCAGTTTTGGCAATCACTTTCGGGCGGCGAGTCCCGACATCCGCTCCTACACCCGACTCCGGCGATGCCGCTTTAGCCGTCTTTGTCGAAGCACGGGGTGCCGTTGGGGCATCCACCGTAGTAGGCAGTGGCAACCCACGCGGAGGGGCCAACACGCGTGGCCGATCAACTCCGGCCTCTTTCGTCGGAGGGATGACCTGAGCCCTAGGCTGCAATGGAGCCTTGCGATTGCCGCCGGGAGGCGCAGCTCTACGATCGACCAGTAGGCGTTTCTCCATCAAGATGATCGGGCCCATCGCGTGCGCGTACCAGGCTACATACGGATTAAGTATCTTAGGGGTACAGCTGGGCTCACTGATGAAAAAGTAGGAGCCCGTATTCAGTCGGATGAAGTGATGCATCGCATTTCGTACCCCCTCTAGGCCGACTGCAGGTGTCCCCAAGAAGGCTTCCAACGGGACCCCTTGGTTGTAACTCGATTGTCGGGCAAATCGATGCGGGTTATACCTCATGAAGAGGGCCGTTTCATTTTGCCTGAATACCAAGTAGCCCGGCCGAATGGAATAGAGGTGGAGGATTTCTCGAGCCTTCAACACGGAAACACCGCCTTTAAAGTCATCGCGCAGCGACACCACCGACTTAGTGGTCTCGGAACCTATAGTGATGACCTTATCCACAAAAGAGGTCTTCGCCCCGACTAAATGCGAACGCAGAAGCAGTCCCCTGGACTCCCGCGGAGGTGCAAACACGATGGAGGCCCCGACCAATCGCATGATTCTTGGAAGTTTGAATCTCTCAAAGAACTGAGGAGTTTTATGGGCACCAAACACTCCCCGAACATGCAGCTCCATCCAAGAAGTGAAGTAGTGCATCGGAAAGTTGGCAGGCTGTACCCCAGGTTCGTTAGCGTCCGCCGCTATGCTAAGTCCGTTGTAGAGGTAAGCCAACCCGGCGATCCCCACTGATAACTGCAGACCGGCCACCATTCGATGCGCCGGGTAAAATACAGAAGGCCGCATGAGGCGTGGGTGCATGGGAAGCGCAAAGCTGCATAGCCACAGACCTAAGAACCCTATGAAGAAGGTCTCCTCATCCATGCCAGGAACGGCAATCTCTGAGAAAGGGACGATAGCAGTGCCGGGAAGGTAGAAATTCCGCTCATCGATTTCTGATGAAGGCTGGCGGTCCAAGCCGAGACCAAAAGGGTCAGCGAGTTGGGCAAACTTATCACCTCGCTCTGATAAAAGTTCCGGGCGAATAAAGCGAGCAATGAAGTCCGCAAAACTAACGCCTCGGTCGCCCAATTCCAAATGAAGCTCCTCGTAAATCTCCAATACCCTCACCAGGCTCGGATGCTGATGCTGGATAGCATTTTCCGGAGTTAAGTCGAGTACCACCTGTTTGGTGGCAAAGACGTATTCATCAGGAGGAAGCAGCTCCTCATAATGCTCCCCCCTCGCCGGTAGACCCGAAAGCTCAACGAACTCCTCTAGAGAGATAGAAACTTCCCTATCCGCCGTTAGGAAAGTATGCGTGGGGATATTCCATTGTTCAATGAAAGCCCTTGTCCACCACGTTGGAGGAGTAGGATATTCGAAAAGCGAGACATAGACGGCGGAGTATAAACCGATCTTCGTCAGATGAGCTCTTTTCGCCGCTAAGATGTACCGGGCCCATGGCAGGTATCCAGCAAGCGGCCGCGGATTCAATCCAATATTATAGGCCTGTCCCCAAGGGCGTGCTTCACCCTGACAGATTCGCCTTCCCAATATATCTATGGCTGGCGGCGGCTGCACTGGAATAGCACCGATCGCGGGCTGGAGGAGGTCATCGGAATTCCAATTTTTAACCTCCACGGCATACTCCACCGGGGGTTTGTCCGCATAGGAAAGCGTGACTATGGGCTCAGAAGGCACGGCGGAACTAAAACTGCGACGGCCTTGAATAATCTGGTTATACCACCTTCCCCATAGGTGGAGATGTTTGCACTCAGGATCACGATCTTTAATCAGAGCGAACACTACCCGGTCCACTGGTGCATGGGGGAACCCTCCTTCCGAGCGAACGAAGGGAAAAGACAAGTCGTCAGACATATTCTGTGGAAAGACAAAGAAAAATACGTCATTAGTGGCTTAACGCTTGGCATATAAAAGAAAGATATGTCTCGATTCACACTGTGGTGCAGTGGGTAGGGGACCAAAGGGGGACCACAAAATCTGAATGATGTGCATCATTTGATAAGACAATCCCATCATTAGATGTGACTGTCAATTCATAAAAAAATTCCCAATGGGATACACCCATTGGTTGGGGATCCCCAAGGAAAAGGAGAAAATCTCCTCTTTTCAGAGCAAAGCTCTATCACAGAGTGACATTTGTCAAACTCCTGTTTCAGAAGAATAAAACTTCAAAAAAAAAAAAAAAAGAGCCTAGCTCTATAGCAATAATAAAAATTTATAACTCCTAAGAATTAAAATTTTGGGGTCTTAAAGATCCATGGAAACCTTTAAAAAGTTTTCTAGTTGATCTGTGAGCAGGGCTCTGTTCATGGGTTAAAACCTAAGAACAGAGTCTCTGCAAATTTTTGAGAGCAAGGCTCTGTGAATAGAAACCCCAAAGGGGTTTCCTTTAGATCAAAGATCTATAAGAGCAAGGCTCTGTTGAAGAAACTCCAAAGGGGTTTCCTTTAGATCAAAGATCTATAAGAGCAAGGCTCTGTTAATTAAGTTTAATTTAAATTAAATTAAATTAATTTTACCTATAATGGTTCTGAAGTTAGAACTTGGAAGTTCTTAAAGAAATCACAAGAGCAAGGCTCTGGAAGTTCTCAAATAAGAGCAAGGCTCTGAAATTCAATTTCTTGAGAATGGTAAAAAATTTACCAAGGACCAAGGGTCCTATTTATAGGCGCCTGCGCCTGTTCACCTGACCCTTCGATCCGATGGTCAGGATCTTGCCACCGCTGCACTCACGTGCGCGCCACGTGAGCGCAACGGTGGGGGGGCATCTGTTTCCCCCAATCAGAGCAAGGCTCTACTGAATTTTGAAAATTCAAAATTTGAAGCAACGCTTCGGTTTCCGTGCGCAGCGCGCAATTTGCCACATGGCAGAAGCTGATTCGGCGGCGTAACGCCCGAGACAGAGCGTCCCATCAGAGCAAGGCTCTTCAGAAAACAAAATTAAGACTTAAACTGCGCAAATGCATGACAGCGCGACACGTGTCTGCGCAAGCGCATGGATGCACGACACGTGTCTGCGCAGTTGCGCAATCGCAACTGCGCAAGCGCACGGATGCGCGACACGTGTCTGCGCAAGCGCACGGATGCGAGACACGTGTCTGCGCAGTTGCGCAATCGCAACTGCGCAAGCGCACGGATGCGCGACACGTGTCTGCGCAAGCGCACGGATGCGAGACACGTGTCTGCGCAGTTGCGCAATCGCAACTGCGCAAGCTCACGGATGCGCGACACGTGTCTGCGCAAGCGCACGGATGCGAGACACGTGTCTGCGCAGTTGCGCAATCGCAACTGCGCAAGCTCACCGATGCGCGACACGTGTCTGCGCAGTTGCGCAGTCGCAGCTGCGCAAGCGCTCGGATGCGCGACACGTGTCTGCGCAGTTGCGCAACCGCAACTGCGCAAGTGCACAGATGCGTGACACGTGTCACGCACTGGTGAGTTGCGCAGCAACTAAATGAAAATTTATGTGGATCTTTTCTGTTCTCCTGTAAAACAGGGACCCTTGGATCTCTGATCCAATGGTGGGAAAATTCCCGAAATAATTCAGGAAAGATTTTGTTAACAAATCCAACAACTTTGTGGGCACTATAAATAAGACCCCAGACCTCAAAAAAAGGAAAGGATCAACTTCTGAGAAAAAAGAGAGCTGGTGAAGATTAAGAACAGAGAAGAAGAAACAAAGAAAAGAGGTAGAATTTCTGAAAAGAGAAAAGAAATAAGAAAAATAAAAAGAACAATAAATAGTGCCTTGCACTTGATATGAACCCCTGGTTCTAAAAAAAAAAATAATAAAAGAATAAAAAAAAATAGTGCCTTGCACTTGATATGAACCCTTGGTTCTGTATGATCAGGAAAAAACAAGAACTTGTTTTTCTTAGATCCAAATTCAAATCAAAAGTGCCATGCACTTGTGTTCTTAAACCTAAAGGTTTCTAGGGTTTCTGCAACCCCTTGATTTGGGCCTGGCCCAAATTAAATTGCAGAATAAATAAAAGGGCAATGCCCTGTTGGGAAAATTCCTGAGTTTCTGCAAACTCATTAAAAGGGCCTGGCCCAAACTAAATTACAGAACATCTCTTGAGTTCCTGCAACTCATCATTTAAAAGGGCCTGGCCCAACTCAAGAAAATTATTGAGTTTCTGAAACTCATTATTTAAAAGGGCCTAGCCCAATTGCAGAATAAATAAAAGGGCAAGGCCCTGTGTGGAGAATTTCTGAGTTTTTTTTTTTTTTTTGTAACTCATTATTCAAAAGGGCCTGGCCCAAAATCAGACTTGCAAAATAATAAAAGGGGGCAGAGCCTTGTTTAGATTGATTCTTCTAATCGGGCAGAGCCTAAAATAAAAATTGGACTTAACCCAATCCTGGCTGTAAGTCCTTAAATTAAATGCCCCTCATAAACCAAGTCACGACCGGTTCGAGGGTACATCTCCGAACTCCTCTGACATCTGTCGTTGTAATTCCTCAGCGACGTCAGAGAGGTAACGAGTCCCAACGACCACTCATCTAATATCGGACCGAAACGTCCCCTAAACTAATATCGGACCGAAACGTCCCTAAACTAATGGACCACCACGTCCCTAAACTGGAATATGGACCGAAACGTCCCTAAACTAATATCGGACCGAAACGTCCCTAAACTAATAATGGACCACCACGTCCCTAAACTGGAATATGGACCGAAACGTCCCCTAAACTAATATCGGACCGAAATGTCCCTAAACTAATGACGGACCACCACGTCCCTAAACTGGCATCGGACCGAAACGTCCCTAAACTAATAATGGACCACCACGTCCCTAAACTAGAATATGGACCGAAACGTCCCTAAACTAATATCGGACCGAAACGTCCCTAAACTAATAATGGACCACCACGTCCCTAAACTGGAATATGGACCGCTACGTCCCTAAACTGACACGATAGGGCCCAAACGCTCTTTTGTCGGATCTAAACGGTCCCGTCTAAGTTGATCTTAACCCCAAATACGGTTAACGTGTCCTTAGACATCTAAATAAACAATAAAATCCCAAACCAACTTTGGTTCAAGGGTACATCTCGGAACTCCTCTGACGCCTGTCGTTGTAATCCCTCAACGACGTCAGAGAGGTGACGAGTCCCGACGGCCGAATAATTAAATCAATCACTACGTCAGGTCGATCTTAGTCCAAAACAGGACTAGCGTATCCTTGATGAACGTTTAAGTTGATCTTAGTCGCAACGCGACTAATGCATCCTTAAACTAAAAAACACCAAACCCAAATCTAAGCAAATACGGATTTGGACTAATCCACGTCCTACGGGTGACGATATTACTCAGTCTCCGTACACAATCCACGGGCAACCACAAACAAAACAAACACACACGACACGAAGTGAAATTCTGGAGAAGGAGAAAGTTGTTATCGCGATGCGGTAGCATAATTAACTGCAGGGGCTTGCGCCTGCAGGGAAGAGTGTCCCCACAATCAAAAAACCCCTCACCCTGAGGGGGAATCTGACGAAGTCTGCTACAACGGCCGCATCCGTCTAAACCTTCGATACACGGTGCCATAAATCAACTTGGCATCTTCGAAGAGGTGGACGGATAAAAACCAAATAGCATCTGCCCCGAACCTCAGGCACTTGACGTCCTAACGTCGCAGGCCGCCGTTCGGAGGGGAACACATGGTAGGGTTACATACAGCTCGGACCTGTATGGGCCACCAACAAAACCTGTCACGCCCCGCTTTCCGGTGTACGGCGAAGAGGACGCGACTGGCCACTATGTATTTACTCTGAAGCAAATACGCTAAGCGTATCTAAGTAATATAAATAAAATGCACAAGAGAAAAGAGATATAATTGAATAGCAACTTTATTTATTAAAATTCTTTTACAGTACAAGGAAAAATAAATATATGGAATGAAAAGCAATGCCTAAACAGTGGCATAACAGAAACGAAAAATACTGGAATGAAATTTACAAATATCTAGAGCTCAGGGTTGAAGGCTAGTTGGTCCAAGTCCTCGCTGGTGGGCTCGACCTCCTGAAGATCTCAATCACCTGATAACATTCCAAAGAAGAAAGAAAGGGAATGTCGTCAGCGAACAAATCGCTCGGTAAGTCCCAAAGACAAGGGAGGAGTAGAATAGACAGAGAGAGAAAGTGTAACTTTTAAAGTTGTATTATATTGTTATAATATTGTATTTAGTATTAACGTTGTTATTTGTAGTTTGGTACAGAAGAGGCCAGTGTATACGAGAAGAGTCCCACTTGCCCCGGAGACTAAGATATCAGGAACACAAGGAACCGTTCATGCCACGGTACAACAACAATGGAATACAGGTTAGGTGTCTTATGGTTACTGTCTCGTTCCACTTCTAACACCTTTCATACCAATTTACCCCTTAAATCCCGCGATATCTTGATTGTATTGTTTGAATTGTAAATGTGTTATTTATACTATTTTGTAAATGTAAATGGAAGACTTGTATTGTAAATGGAAGACTTGCTGAAACCATGACATCGTATAAATACTGGAATGAAATGTACAAGTGTAACTACAGCTCGGGATCTTCAATAAACCGGTCCAAGTCTTCAGTGCTAGGCTCGATCTCTGGAAGGTCTGTAACACCCGGCCCCTTTTATACCAAAGACCGTATTTTGTTACTTATATTTCTCGTTATTCTTATTTAGGAATTATTTATTTTATTTATAAATTAATTATTATATTTTATTTTCAAATCCCATTTGAACCCTAATCCTAATTACTTTTGTCCCAAATTATTTCCAAGCAGTCAAACCCCATTTTCTTCTATTAGAACCCAAGCCCCTTTTTAAAAATAAATTTATTTCCTATTTAAATTTTTTAGCCCAGCCTCTTTCCCGGCTCGGCCCAGCTTCTATTTCCTTATTCTTTTTAATTTACTAAACCCAAACTCTTTAACCCATTTCCCTTTTATTTTCTTAGTCGGCCCACTCCCTAAATTCTTCAATTAAATTCCTTTTAAACCCCAGCCCAGCCTTTTTCCAATTCCCTAAGTCTTTTATATTTTTCTGCTGCAGCCCATCTCATTTTTCCCCAATTTCTTTACTTGGCCCATTTCTTTTATTTTCCATCTAAATTTTTCACTAAGCCCACCGTAAATCTCCGGCCCGTCCCCTCTAAATTTCTGCAGCCCACTTGGAGAAATAAATCTTTTTTTTATTTTTATTACAAAATCCCTAACCCAAACCCCCGGCCTGCTCCATTCTCTTTCCCCCTAAATAAATTCTTTTGTTTTTCCTTGGCCCAGTCCAAACCCCCTCGTGCCCACGCCCATTCCTTAGCCCGTTCCTGTTCATCTCCTTTCTTAAATCTCTAACGGCTACACCCCCAACTCGCGCGCGCGTTTCCTCCGCCCGCGCCGCCTCCTTCGCCCACGTTGCCGCTCGTCGCGCGCCACGTCGTCGCGACGTTATCCCACGAAGCGCACCCCCTCTCATAACTCCTCCGCCTCCTTCCCCATTGCTCCCTCCTCAAACTTCCCTGCAAACTTTCCCCCACCGTCGACGACGAGAGCGACCACCACTACCTCGTCGACTTCCTCACTCTCCTCTCCCCATCAACGAAGCCCTCTCCCCAACCTCTCCAGTCACCCATCACCCACGCCACGAGCTCCCTCTTCTTTCTCCTTCACTGCACCCAAGCTCGAGCCGAGCCCCTGCACCAACCTCGGCCAACCCACTCGTTCCCTCGTCGTCACCACCACCTCCGATCACTCTTCCCCCCTCTCTCTAATTCTCTTCCCTCTTCCTCTGTTCACTTACTCTCTCTCTCTACAACTCTCGGTCCCTCACTCTCTCACCCTCCTCTGTCTCTCTCTCACTGTTCTCACTCTCTCTCTCTCTTTCACACTTCTTTCTCTCTCTCTCTCTCTCTCTCTCTCTCTCTCTCTGTGACTACATACTCTCTTTCTGCCTACCCCTCCCCTCCAACACTCTCTCAATCCCCTCTGTTCACCCTTTCTCTCTAACTCCCTCAAAACCACCCAAAACACTTTTTCCTTACAAACCCTCACTGCGACCATTGCCGGAGCGACGCCGTCGACAGTCGTCAACCACAGTACACTCACTGAGGATCATCAAGCATCCCTCAACCTCCAGTAACCGTGTAGCGACTCCGGGAAAACTCCGACGTGAAATTCGTGTTTCGATCTAGGCTCGCGGGAATCCGGTACGTGGCGTATATCGCGCGTTCGTGACGACACAGCCACCGTACATCCCCGGGACATCTCCAGGCAAGTATTCTACTTGCTTACATGCTATTTATCTAGGTTACAATTGTTAGATACATGGATTATAATGTTACAAGTTTAAAACTATTATTTGCCATAACTATTCGATGCTCGTTCCCTTAGAAAAACATTATCAAATTTAACGGAACTCAATGGTGTAGGTTGGCCCGTAAGGCTGTGAACCTAGTGTATGAATTTCGTAGGATAATTTGATCGTTAATGACTAAAACAACTGCCCCCAAGTTTAACCGTAAAGTTGTAATTCTGTTGCATCTGAAAACCGTTAATTTCACCATAAATCATTTACATAGTAGAATGGTGCGTTCGAGGGCTCAAATCGAAGCTAACTCGACGAACTTTAACCCTATGCTAGTTTCCAGACATTCCTGTACTTAAACAGTGATGAGATTCGGATCGGAGTGCGACTCTGGACTGCAGTCCAGAGCGACTCCAGTCATTGCTTGCTGTTCCGTATTGGATAACACAGGATTTTCTTAACTCGTAGGTTGCGGAACTCCACTGCTTATTGTAGGTAATTCTGTTAGCTAGACAACACTTTTGGTTTCATCCTGTTTCGTTATCATTTACTATTTAATCTGTAATTTAGAAGATCGGGACACACAACAGTCCCAGCAGAATCAGAATTGACATGTTGATATTAAACAGATTATAACTCCTAACGTACAGACGCGATTGAAGATCCGTTTGTTGCGTTGAAAACTTTACCGAAAACCCTAGAATTCATCCAACTGTAGCGTCGCTAAATTATGATCCCAACAGGGATTAAAATGCGTTGCGAAATGGATCCCTGATTCTGAACCCGGATTTCCAGCCGCGTGCGCTTAAAACGAAACAGTTATAACTAATGATCCTGAAATCCGATTGGCTCGAAACCAACTTAGATGGATAGATAACTGAACATATTAATTACTACCTGTTTATCATTTATCCAAATTACATACATATACTCCATGATAAATCGTGCAAGTGATAAACTGTTGTTTTTATGACACCTTAATTGTGCTTTTATACTGTTCATGCATCACGTCATACCCATATCAAGTTAGTGATAACCTAGTGACATCGTGCATTTACCCAGTGTTAGATTTTAGTGTTGATTGTGGCAAGTACGTCAGTGATCGTGTATTCGTGATTAAGTGAAAGTGATATGTACTTGTGCACAATCAGTGTCCCTTTATTCTATTGCATCGTCGACGTCTGTGGGATACGTGTACGTGTGACTATAAGTGGTATGGGACACTTATAGAAGCGCTTGCACGGATGTCACAGATAAGGCATCCGACACTGCCATTTGTCTTAGGTATTAGTCGGGACGTGCTTGATGGAGGTCCTGCCTCCAGTTCTCGCGCAGACTTGTCACGGATCGATTAGTATTTAGGGTGATGGTTAGCGTTTGATGTAGACCACGGGGTGTGGGGTAGTTCAAGTGTGAATTCAACAGAATCTCGGGAGTCCCATGCCGGCTTATATATTTAGGGAGTTATATGGAGATTTACAGGGTATGTGCTATAGACACCGTGATACATTCGTTACATGTTGGGCCCGTGGTCCCTTGCCCTTGGGTCCTACCCTTGGGTGGAGGACACTCACGAGTGGTTGACTCTCACACTTGGACTGACGATAGGCTTATTGACCTATGCAGTGAGACTTAGAGACTGATAGGGTTACGGTCGTTTACATTCCTTATATACTGTGTTGCCTTACATGACATATCGTTATACTGTTTTACTGCTCCGCTGCATTTATCTCCGCTCATTTATATTCATGCTGTTATTGATTTACTGTTATTCATATCCTTCACCACTGTTAGAACTGTTACTTGATTATATACGTTATATTGCTATTGTGTCGCTCTGACGACCTGAGTATGCATGCTCAGTGTGAGGAGAAGATTTAGCTTGGACCAGATCTAGACGTGCATCACAGACTTCTTGACTTGCCTTCCCGATTTACATTCATTTGTTCCACTTCAGGTCAGTCTTTATATTGTTTCCTTCAGTTACTGCATTTCTCATTATCTGTGCATCGTTTACTGTTTACCATGATAAACTAGAAGCCGAAGTGTGACTACGGCAGGACATTTCCTTGACCGTAGGAGCATGGCTGGCCTTGTCTACCCCTCGTATTCCGTATTTTGGGAAACGGGGCGTGACATGGTTTAGTTGGTATCAAAGCCGGGTTTTGCATCGATTGGGATTGCAGTTTTCCGTGTATGGTTTGGCAATCTAAGACATCCCTCGGTCTAGATTGTAAACTTGTCATTCTTGATCCATATTCACATCGTGTGTTCAGCTATCCATTCACTCTGGTTTCGGATGACTTGACAAGGGTACGTGGTGGCAATTGCACTACCGTACTCTATTCAAGTGACTTAAAGTGATACTGTTGATTCCCCACTTGTAATGATATTCATCATCTCTGATATTCTTGAATCCTTGTTCTATCCATATTATATTTTGATTCATTTAGCTTGTGACTTATATCATCCTCAAATTGTTGTTTCAGGATCATGTCTTCCAACGACTCTTCATCTTTGTCCGCTCCCCAGAATCAGACTGTTGAGATCCTTAGTGTACTACAAGGTTTAAAGGAAGCCCAGGAGCGAACAAACGACCTATTAGCTGAAGGGCTGAGAAGACAAGTGAGTCAGACCCCAGCGGGAGTCTCCTATCATACAGGGATCTCTATTGGACGAGGAAAAGGGAAGAAGATGAAACGCCAATTTGTTTCCCCGCAACAGAAGTACCAGAAGAACCCCTGCTGTGGATATTGTAAGAGGCCAGGACATCTTCAGAGGGATTGTCGCCGCGCCCAAGGAAAATGTCTAATTTGTGGATCCAGCGAACACATCATCAACGGTTGCCCAGAAAGGAAAGAACTGCAAGGAAGAAACTTGTCCACTCTCCCCACTTCTGCCAAGTGAGGATTGCCGCGTAGTTCAGACTTCGACGATAAGGCGGATCAAACGCAGGATTCAACTCACGCGACGAGAATGCAATGTTATAGTAGTCGAAGAATAATTTTCATGTTATCTACTTTCAGTAATAATAATGTTGTCATCCTTTATGAATATTTCTTTCTGCTTGAAATCCTGTATCCTTTGAACTTTTAGTTGAATGCAATGAAATTTGAATCATAATATATGTATTATTCTCATGCTTTCTCTATGTCACATTCTATTCCTTATCACGGTACTTTCACTCTGATCTTTCAGTTCCTGCAACCGCATATTTTTCCTATATTTTGTACCCTGAGTTTTCCTTGATGTATTCCACTGTTTAATCATGACTTCTCTTTTCAGGCCATGGCCCACCCTGGAGCAGCGCCGCATCTAGACGAGGATGCACAGTCATGCGTTTCCTTAGATCACACACTGACGAGTTCCGATGATGAAGTCTATGGTCCCCAAGTCAACTTCGAAAACAATGATTCAGGGGACGAAGGAGCAGCCGTCCCAGTGTTCGACATGATAGCTGATTCTGATGAAGAGGGAGAAGATCCCGAAGAGAACCCTGTAGAGGAAGACCAGATAGAAGAAGATCCCGATGAGGACCCGGTAGAAGAAAATTTCGTTGGGGAAAATCACGTGGAAGAAAATCCAGAAGAAGAGAATCAGATGGAGTCGGACCTCGATGAAGAAGCACCATCCGAGGAAGAAGGACCAGAAGATCAGGACCCCCCTGTGGAAGAACTCCCAATGGCGGCCCCCGCAAGGCGCTATGGAAATGGACGTCCCTACCTGAGTGCGCGAGCCTACCGCAACTTGCTGAATCTCCACAACCGCGACTGACAGGATATCTTTTGATGTTGTCTTTCTGGCCAAATGAAATGTGTATATTTTAGGGCCATTTTCCGCCTTTGAGAATGTCTTGTTTCAAATTTCTTGAATAAAGTAAATCGTCTGGATTCGTAAACCTTTTGATTATTGGTTCGCTTAATACTTGTTTACTGCCCATATCTATTTATTCTTCTGCTGAGTTCCTTGACTGTCCTCCCCCTACTCATTAGATAGTTTTTCATCCCGTTTCGATTTGAAAGTACCGCACCCTGATCCTTGGAACGAACCACCCTTCATCCCTCGTCTGTGCCCTGTTTGAGATCCTTCTGGGAGGAGGACCTTCCTTATGAATTATCGAGTTCATTAACTTTGCAAATTCTTAATTCATAGGATTTACCGATCGTTAGTCTCCCCCATATTTTTCTACTTTGTAGTCCTTCCGTTGCTCACCATCACTTTCTGTGCTGACCCGATCCCAATCTTATTGATCTTCAGCCTAAAGCCGCCATTCTCCAACCTTCTGTCTGAGCCACACTTCCTTGTAATCATTACCCTATCTAGCCCTATACCTATTTGAGTTCTTCCTATTACCCTAATTATATTTAGGGGCACTGTTATTCAAAATTTAGTTTTCAGTACTTTAATTTATCAAAGAGTACGTTTTATTGATTACTCTATTTCATATATTTTAAGTACGCTATTATCAATCTCGTTTTCAGTAGCGCGAACTTACACCGCACATATTTTGTTCCATGTTTCTTATTTTCACTATATAATGTTCCTAAATTATTCTAAACCTATTTTATCGATGCCTTTTTTCTAAAAAAAAAAATGTTTTAACCCACCGACTAATTTTCACTGCTTTATTGTCATTGATTTATTTTTGGGATTTGTGCCTATGAATACTATTATAAATAGTTGAACCTTACGATTATTTTCTGCTTATTTTGATAAACATAGAGGTGCACATATTTGAGTCTCGACTTTTGTCGAGCACACTTTGATTGTTATTCATTATTGTTACCTATATTCTCGTATATCTGTACTTGCCCTTATAGTTTTCCTGCATTATACCTTGTAAGCCTATCTTTTTATATATGGTTCTTATATGTATGTATGTACCTTCAGAATTTTGTCTAACCGTTTTAAGTAAATCCACATGTATTAGTGTTCGACATGATAACTCTTCGCTCATTATTTTATAGCTTGTTGGTTCTCTTAAATTTCGAGGACGAAATTTTTATAAGGGTGGTATGATGTAACACCCGGCCCCTTTTATACCAAAGACCGTATTTTGTTACTTATATTTCTCGTTATTCTTATTTAGGAATTATTTATTTTATTTATAAATTAATTATTATATTTTATTTTCAAATCCCATTTGAACCCTAATCCTAATTACTTTTGTCCCAAATTATTTCCAAGCAGTCAAACCCCATTTTCTTCTATTAGAACCCAAGCCCCTTTTTAAAAATAAATTTATTTCCTATTTAAATTTTTTAGCCCAGCCTCTTTCCCGGCTCGGCCCAGCTTCTATTTCCTTATTCTTTTTAATTTACTAAACCCAAACTCTTTAACCCATTTCCCTTTTATTTTCTTAGTCGGCCCACTCCCTAAATTCTTCAATTAAATTCCTTTTAAACCCCAGCCCAGCCTTTTTCCAATTCCCTAAGTCTTTTATATTTTTCTGCTGCAGCCCATCTCATTTTTCCCCAATTTCTTTACTTGGCCCATTTCTTTTATTTTCCATCTAAATTTTTCACTAAGCCCACCGTAAATCTCCGGCCCGTCCCCTCTAAATTTCTGCAGCCCACTTGGAGAAATAAATCTTTTTTTTATTTTTATTACAAAATCCCTAACCCAAACCCCCGGCCTGCTCCATTCTTTTTCCCCCTAAATAAATTCTTTTGTTTTTCCTTGGCCCAGTCCAAACACCCTCGCGCCCACGCCCATTCCTTAGCCCGTTCCTGTTCATCTCCTTTCTTAAATCTCTAACGGCTACACCCCCAACTCGCGCGCGCGTTTCCTCCGCCCGCGCCGCCTCCTTCGCCCACGTTGCCGCTCGTCGCGCGCCACGTCGTCGCGACGTTATCCCACGAAGCGCACCCCCTCTCATAACTCCTCCGCCTCCTTCCCCATTGCTCCCTCCTCAAACTTCCCTGCAAACTTTCCCCCACCGTCGACGACGAGAGCGACCACCACTACCTCGTCGACTTCCTCACTCTCCTCTCCCCATCAACGAAGCCCTCTCCCCAACCTCTCCAGTCACCCATCACCCACGCCACGAGCTCCCTCTTCTTTCTCCTTCACTGCACCCAAGCTCGAGCCGAGCCCCTGCACCAACCTCGGCCAACCCACTCGTTCCCTCGTCGTCACCACCACCTCCGATCACTCTTCCCCCCTCTCTCTAATTCTCTTCCCTCTTCCTCTGTTCACTTACTCTCTCTCTCTACAACTCTCGGTCCCTCACTCTCTCACCCTCCTCTGTCTCTCTCTCACTGTTCTCACTCTCTCTCTCTCTTTCACACTTCTTTCTCTCTCTCTTTCTCTCTCTCTCTCTCTCTGTGACTACATACTCTCTTTCTGCCTACCCCTCCCCTCCAACACTCTCTCAATCCCCTCTGTTCACCCTTTCTCTCTAACTCCCTCAAAACCACCCAAAACACTTTTTCCTTACAAACCCTCACTGCGACCATTGCCGGAGCGACGCCGTCGACAGTCGTCAACCACAGTACACTCACTGAGGATCATCAAGCATCCCTCAACCTCCAGTAACCGTGTAGCGACTCCGGGAAAACTCCGACGTGAAATTCGTGTTTCGATCTAGGCTCGCGGGAATCCGGTACGTGGCGTATATCGCGCGTTCGTGACGACACAGCCACCGTACATCCCCGGGACATCTCCAGGCAAGTATTCTACTTGCTTACATGCTATTTATCTAGGTTACAATTGTTAGATACATGGATTATAATGTTACAAGTTTAAAACTATTATTTGCCATAACTATTCGATGCTCGTTCCCTTAGAAAAACATTATCAAATTTAACGGAACTCAATGGTGTAGGTTGGCCCGTAAGGCTGTGAACCTAGTGTATGAATTTCGTTGGATAATTTGATCGTTAATGACTAAAACAACTGCCCCCAAGTTTAACCGTAAAGTTGTAATTCTGTTGCATCTGAAAACCGTTAATTTCACCATAAATCATTTACATAGTAGAATGGTGCGTTCGAGGGCTCAAATCGAAGATAACTCGACGAACTTTAACCCTATGCTAGTTTCCAGACATTCCTGTACTTAAACAGTGATGAGATTCGGATCGGAGTGCGACTCTGGACTGCAGTCCAGAGCGACTCCAGTCATTGCTTGCTGTTCCGTATTGGATAACACAGGATTTTCTTAACTCGTAGGTTGCGGAACTCCACTGCTTATTGTAGGTAATTCTTTTAGCTAGACAACACTTTTGGTTTCATCCTGTTTCGTTATCATTTACTATTTAATCTGTAATTTAGAAGATCGGGACACACAACAGTCCCAGCAGAATCAGAATTGACATGTTGATATTAAACAGATTATAACTCCTAACGTACAGACGCGATTGAAGATCCGTTTGTTGAGTTGAAAACTTTACCGAAAACCCTAGAATTCATCCAACTGTAGCGTCGCTAAATTATGATCCCAACAGGGATTAAAATGCGTTGCGAAATGGATCCCTGATTCTGAACCCGGATTTCCAGCCGCGTGCGCTTAAAACGAAACAGTTATAACTAATGATCCTGAAATCCGATTGGCTCGAAACCAACTTAGATGGATAGATAACTGAACATATTAATTACTACCTGTTTATAATTTCGCCAAATTACATACATATACTCCATGATAAATCGTGCAAGTGATAAACTGTTGTTTTTATGACACCTTAATTGTGCTTTTATACTGTTCATGCATCACGTCATACCCATATCAAGTTAGTGATAACCTAGTGACATCGTGCATTTACCCAATGTTAGATTTTAGTGTTGATTGTGGCAAGTACGTCAGTGATCGTGTATTCGTGATTAAGTGAAAGTGATATGTACTTGTGCACAATCAGTGTCCCTTTATTCTATTGCATCGTCGACGTCTGTGGGATACGTGTACGTGTGACTAAAAGTGGTATGGGACACTTATAGAAGCGCTTGCACGGATGTCACAGATAAGGCATCCGACACTGCCATTTGTCTTAGGTATTAGTCGGGACGTGCTTGATGGAGGTCCTGCCTCCAGTTCTCGCGCAGACTTGTCACGGATCGATTAGTATTTAGGGTGATGGTTAGCGTTTGATGTAGACCACGGGGTGTGGGGTAGTTCAAGTGTGAATTCAACAGAATCTCGGGAGTCCCATGCCGGCTTATATATTTAGGGAGTTATATGGAGATTTACAGGGTATGTGCTATAGACACCGTGATACATTCGTTACATGTTGGGCCCGTGGTCCCTTGCCCTTGGGTCCTACCCTTGGATGGAGGACACTCACGAGTGGTTGACTCTCACACTTGGACTGACGATAGGCTTATTGACCTATGCAGTGAGACTTAGAGACTGATAGGGTTACGGTCGTTTACATTCCTTATATACTGTGTTGCCTTACATGACATATCGTTATACTGTTTTACTGCTCCGCTGCATTTATCTCCGCTCATTTATATTCATGCTGTTATTGATTTACTGTTATTCATATCCTTCACCACTGTTAGAACTGTTACTTGATTATATACGTTATATTGCTATTGTGTCGCTCTGACGACCTGAGTATGCATGCTCAGTGTGAGGAGAAGATTTAGCTTGGACCAGATCTAGACGTGCATCACAGACTTCTTGACTTGCCTTCCCGATTTACATTCATTTGTTCCACTTCAGGTCAGTCTTTATATTGTTTCCTTCAGTTACTGCATTTCTCATTATCTGTGCATCGTTTACTGTTTACCATGATAAACTAGAAGCCGAAGTGTGACTACGGCAGGACATTTCCTTGACCGTAGGAGCATGGCTGGCCTTGTCTACCCCTCGTATTCCGTATTTTGGGAAGCGGGGCGTGACAAGGTCCGAATCACCTGACGACATTCAAAGAAGAAGAAAAAGAATGTCGTCTGCGAACAATTGCTCAGCAAGTCCCAAAGATAAGGGAGAAATAGCATAGACAGAGAGAGTATGTAGCTTTTAAAGTTGTATTATATGGTTAACGCTGTTGTTTGTAGCTTGGTACAGAAGGATGCCAGTGTATACGAGAGGAGTCTCAGTAGACCAGAGACTAAGGTGAACGGAATGTACAAGGAACCGTTTATGCCACGGTACAACAGCAAATGAATACAGGTTAGGTGTCTTAAATCTTGCAGCCTCGTGCCACTTCTAACACCTTTCGTACCAATATACCCCTTAAAACCCCGCGATGTCTTGATTGTATTGTTTGTATTGTATTGTAAATTGTATTGTCTTGTATTATAGATTGTACAGATGGATGACTTGCCGAAACCATGATATCAGTAAATGGATGTAACTGAAGAGTCATGTAGATGGAAGTATATCTATGGTTCGGTTCGGTCAATATAGATTGAATAGATTGAATATATACATTCATGGATTCATATTGAATTGTAGATTGTACTTGAATCATATTCAAATTGAATTATTTATAATGAGACTCAGTTTGAGTCAGGACAATTAGAAAAGAAATTGAAGTCCTGAATTAGGTTTTGGTGTTATCGGTAACCGCTGCACATGTGCGGCAGGATTTGTTTCTTTTTCAAAAACGATTACCGTGTTGATAACACCGTTTGTTAAGTTGTCAACCTTAAATAGACAAGCACCCATATCTTCGGCTCTCTAAGGTTCAAGAGACTGGTCCCGCTTAAACCTATATTTACTAGGGTCCTTATTGTAATTTATAAAACTTGAGGGGGTTTTATGTAAAAATAATTTTGTATAGTTTTCAAAATACACCTCAAATATTTTATTATCGTCTTTAAAATTTTCATAGATGTAGATTTTATCATTGTGACATTTCTAGTGAGTATAACCTAATTTCATAATGCATGGTATTTAATTGTAAAGTATTGAACTTGTATGGAATTGCATGGTATTTTTATGTAAAGTGATTCTCTTTTTGATTTAGAAAAGTTGGAATATTTATACTATATCAAAAATAGATATTTTGATGATACATATATATTTATATATATATATATATAATAATTTAATTTATTATTTTTCTAGAAATCTCATTTTCTTAATATATTTGTATTTTAAAATCTTTCGAGACCGTATGCTCCTTGCGGAGGTCTGCATCTCGCACTACTGAGCCTGAGGATGTGCGATAATCCGCACCATCCCAAACGGGTTCCCCAAAATGGGTTGTAGCGGTACTTTGCAAAGATTTGTTTAAAATACATAATCTTGTAGAAAAAGATTTTAATAGTAAAAGGTATTTATGTGTAAAATTGCATTTTCCCGTATTCTATGTTCCCGAAAGGTATCGTGCTATGTTGCATATGAGTGTTGTGAGGAGGTAGGTCATTACCTCGTGATCTATTTAAAGGTATAGCAAGAAATTATGATGTTTAATATCGAAACTAAACTACATGGTATTTTACTGAAAAGATACGATAAAAACTACAATATGAATTTTTTTGCTATGAAACTTGTTCAATATGTTTTGTTAATGATTAATAGTCATGATATGCAAGTTTGGTATTGTTGTATTTAAGAAAATTAGAACTTTTTAAAGAAAACTGAATCGGAAGTCGGATTAACTCCGCTTCCGTCGGATTTTAGGAATACGAGTTTTAAGAATAGAATAGAGAAGGGGAAGGTGGGACTTACTTGTTTAAGATCAAAAGAAGAGGATGAGGAGGAAGTAAGAGGTGTCAGTGCGTCGTTTCGTCACCGGGAGCTCCTAGGGTCGTCGTCGGAAATTCGCCGTAGTTTCGCCCTTCGCTAACTCCACTTGTACATGAAAGTTTAGAGATTTTTCTTGAGAGTTTGGACAGAGTTATGAGTGAGGGGGGGAATTGGAGTGGTATTTATAGAAAAAAAATTAGGGTTAGGGTTAGATGAAAGGGTGTGAGAAAATTGTATTAAATTTTGTATTAAAAAAAATTAATGGGATTTTTTACTGGTTCTGTTACTGTGCAGGAAAATTAACCTATACAGGGTTATGGGGAATGCAAAGAGTCACAAGTTTCAAGAAGAGCCAAACCCGATCCGAGGTAAATCGGCCGGCGGCGGCGGCCGATCCGCCGGCTGAGTCGGGGCCGAGCTCGTCGCCACGTATCCTATGTCTCATGGTCTTTCACCTGAGTTAGTTTGTTTTTAGTGTGACCTTTGGGTTTACGGGTTATGCACGTGTAGACTCTTGGGCTTCTAAAAAAATTAAAAGAAATCAATATAAAAAATAATGTGGTTAATGGGATTTGAACTCTGGTGTTTTGGTTCAGTAGTGCAAGGTATTACCAGTGAGCTATAAGCTCATTCTTGCTATTAAAAAGCAAATCAAATTTATAACTTGTGCTCAGGCAAAAGTACATCTTTCTATATTTTTGAAAAAAAAATTGTACAGAAAGTTTAGGGTTGTTACAAAATTACAATAAGGATCCTAGTAAATATAGATTTAAGCGGGGCCAGTTCTCTTGAGCCTCACGGGGCCGGAGAATTTGGGTGCTTGCTATTTAAGGTAGACAACTAAAAACGGGGTTATCAATACGGTAACTGGTTTAGAAAAGTCATAAATCCTGTCGTCCATGTGCAGCAGTTACCGATAACTCCAAAAATAATTCAGAACTTCAATTCGTTTTAAAGTGTCTAACTCAGAAAGAGTCTCAGTCTAATCTGAAATCAATCCATCCTTGAATACAATTCAAGTACAACTCCAATTCAACATGAATCCATTTATACCAGAATACAATCAATATCAATATGACTTGACTGAGCCGAACCATGGATATACTCTATTTACATGATTATCCATTTATATCCCTTCCGTTTAAATGAACTACTGATATTGTGGTTTCGGCAAGTCCTACATCTATTAAACAAAACAATACAAATCAATATAAAATATATTACAGGATTTTAAAGGGGTAGACTGATACCGAATGTGTTAGAAGTGGCACGAGACGGTCACTTTAATACACCTAACCTGAATATCCGTTGCTGTTTTTCCGTGGCTTAACGGTTCCTTGTGCTCCGTATACCTTAGTCCACGGAATAGTTGGACTCCTCTCGTATACACTGACATATTCTGTACCAAGCTATAAACTATTGCATTAACATAACAATCAAATAATTTACCAGTTATATACTCTTATCTGTCTATTTTATTTCTATCTTTCTTTGGGACTTACCGAGCAATTGTTCGCTAACGACATTCCTTTTCTTTTCTTTCTTTGAAATGTTGTCAGATGGATCCGGCTCACTAGAAATAGAGCCTAGTGCTGACGACTTGGAGCAGTTCACAGAAGACCTCGAGCTTTAGACACTTGTATATATTTTTCTTTTCAGTTTATGCCATTGTTTAGACATTGCTTTCCATTCTTGTATTTACATTTTCAGTTGTATTGTAAAGAAATGTTTAATAAATAAAAGTTGTTGATTAATTACATCTCTTGTCATTTTCTTGTGTATTTTATCATATTGCTTATTTACGCTGGGCATGTTTGCTTGTGAGTAAATACGTAGCGGGCCAGTCACGTCTCCTTACCGTACACCAGGAAACAGGGCGTAACAGTCTGCCTCCAACCTGAATCCAAACTCAAAGCAGAATCCAAAATCAAACACGAACTTGAATACTTGATCATGAACTTGAACATTCGAATTTAAATATCAAACTCAAATTTGTATACTTGATTCGGCTTGACCGAACCATGTTTATAGCTCGATATGAACTTGACATGAATACCTGAATACATAATTACTTCTTGAACATGAACTTGTACATTTTTTACCTCCATGGATTCGGCCAAGACTTGTAATATTAATCTATACACTACAATATGAAAGGATAAAGGGGTAGATTGGTATGGAACGTATATCGTGGCATGGGAGGTTACTTTAAAAGACATCTACATGAATTCACGTGTCGTTGTTCCGTGGATTATAACGGGGCCTTGTACTACATGTTATCATAGTCTACGGGGTAAGATGAACTCCTCTCGTATTTATGAATACTTTCTTTATCAAACTATAAATAACCACATTAGAATAACTATCTTATACATGTGAATGATCATATACCATCTTACCTGTCCACTGTGCTTTTGGTTTTTATTCACATTATATAATATCTTCTCTTAATTCTTGGGACTTACTGAGCGCTAGATTGCTGACGACATTTCTCTCTATTTTCTATTTTTGGAATGTTCATCAGGAGGACCGAACTCTGAGGACATAGAGCCGAACCAAGAGAACTTGGACCAGTTTGCTACTCAGGCGGACTACCAGCTCTTCCTGCATGTATTTACTTTCATTATGTCATTGTTTAGGCATTTGTATTATTATTGTATCTTTTATTTCCAGACAGTTGTATATAAAATTGAATGTAAATAAAGTTGCTGTTTTATTTTATTGCTCTTGTCATTCTTGTTCATTGTTATATTGCTTAATTACGCGTAACGTATTTTCATAGTAATACGTTGCGGGCTTACCACATCACCGTTTCCGTCTACTGGGAAACGGGATGTGACACTGTGGTCTATCTCATTTATAGCGTCTTTTTTTTTTAATGTATCGATATTTGATTTTCATTGGAGATGCATATTTTTGTTTTATATGAGGAGAGCATCGGAACGTAACGGCAAAAGCCTTGATTTCCAAAAACATGGCATGTTTCTATCAACCAACCATGGGCCCATCTTTTAGATTCCAAGTTGTGGGCTTGTGAAAAGGGATGCATCGACGAAAGGACAGGTGGAGCCATTGTCATCTCCTAACCTACTTTTAAATAGCGAAAAACTTACAGGTTTGCAGGAAATTTAGGTAATAAATTAAAGTAGAAATAATTCCTTCATATCATGATAACATGCAAAAATAATGCATAAAGCCATCAAATATGAATGGAAAGTCTTAGTAAATATTATACATTTTGAAACAATTATATCGGAGATAATTCATAAGGGAACAAATGCGATCATGTAAATGAATAAATTGTAGAATATCCTTTTACTTTTGGTTTTTGGTTCAAGAAATGAACAAGCATTCAATAATAGAGAAATTATCCAGTATACCTAATCCGATGCATCTGGACAAGGGAAAAAAAGTGATGTGATTTATGGAAACCTTTGGACATCTTTGTGAGGCCCGTATCTTTTTCTGTCTCTCATGATCGGACAAATGCATCCGGCACGTAAAAGAAAATTTTCCCAATAATATATATATTCCAAAATCGCAACACTGGAACATGATAATATCCTCAATATCTTTGAGTTGCAAAAACTTTATCACTAGCAAACAATTGTGTGTGGGGTGGCACCATCCTTGATTAGAACTGTTTTGCTTCCCAACTGCAACTACTAAAAGATATTGGTTTGTACCAAAAAAATGATATCAAAAGCAACAATGCAATGCGAGCTAGCACTATACCATTGTTTCTCCTTGAAAATCAAACGCAATGTTATGTTATTTTCATAGGAAAATTAGAAGCATCCAAGACGTGCATTCAAATCAAAGTATCCAAACTATTCATGGTGGCATGTTGCCGGCTGAAAAGCTATATTACAGGCCTAATTTTCACTAAAATACCAGGAGCTTTCATATTTTTTCAAATTACAAAAAGCTCAAGGTGTTTGTTTTCGAATTACAAGATCTACAGTACTTGTCTGGAAAATACATAGGTATGGTATTTTAGTGAAGTTTTGTATGGTAATGGTTAAAAAAACATACTTCTAGTATTTGTTGTTTTATGGTTAGCTAAGGATCATACTAGGATCTTATAAGATGAAAATAAAGGACAAACTAGAAAGAAGAAGAAATCTCTCCAAAGAGCCAGCAAGGCTTGTTTGAAAACTCTAATTGATTAAGCAGCGAGTCCCCTTCAAAATTTGAATTAGAACCATGCAACACCAAGCGTCTCACCCTACATGAGTCGTTCTCACTCGTTCTCACTTTTAATTAATACTCTCTTTGATACAACAAAAATAAATACTTGATAATAATATCAGGACAATGATATATAATAGTACAAAGCTTATTGGCTCTTGGAAGCACTCGATGGATAGTTCCCCGCGGAATGATGGGTAAACAAGGGGGGGACCGTCTGCTTGTCTCTCGCTTCGCGCAAGACGATTCTGGAGAGCTCCCCAAGACCATTAATTTCAATAGTTCACACCAATGATCCACTCCACCGGTGTATTCCGTAGGGACAAAATATTTATTTAATTTAATGGTTTATAAAATAAAATACTTGCCTCTCCGGTGCTATCCGTAGAGGCAACTTCCAGCCCCTACGGAGTTAGCCGTAGGTCTACATAGAAACCCCTACGAGTATATCCGTAGGGCACGTGTAACTCCTGTTACTGAATCCATAAGGGCAAAATGTCAGTTATCCTGATATTTTGTCCCTGCTTCCTGCCCCTACCGAGTTAGCCGTAGGTCTACATAGGGGCAACCCCTTATTGTAGTAGTGCTAAACTAGAACATTCTCAAAAAACAACTTCCCATAATACCCTTACGTGCGCCATGCCTTTTTCCTGTCATGTCTTTTTCCAATTTAGTCATTCCATTTCCAGTCATGTCTTTTACCTACTTAGTCATTCCATTAATTTTTAGGGGAAAACGGGGAAAACTCCGTAAGCTTGAAAAACAATGGACAAACATAAAAAGTTTAGCATTACAGAAAATAAAAATCTACATAATAGCTTCGGTCAATAATAGTTAAAATTTGTAGTATTTGGATTGTTTTTATAATTCTCAACATTTTCGTATTTTGATTTTGTAACAGATTCGATCGCATGCGTTATGGGTAGGGTCAATTCTAGTTAATGGAGGAATGATCCTATGAGAAACAACAAAAGATGAGAGCTATGAAAAGAAGTGACTACAACCATCGGGTATTATTTAATGGCTGAGATTTAATAGTTGTTTTTAAAGGTAACTATAGAAAAGATAACATAATCAAATTAAATCTTACCGAATCTCGTAGAATATATTTTCCTCTATTTGATAGAGAATCTACAGGAGATAAAAAAATTATCAAATAAATTAGAAACGCATTTTCTCTTATAGAGAAATCTGCATGCATACTTCGAAGCGTTACTTGATCTTAATAAAATTTAAAAAAAGTTTAGTTAGCAAGTAGAATATAATTTAAAAAAAACATAATTTGAATATCAAGATGAATAATGCAACTAGTGGGTTCAACTCTCAATGTCAAATAGATTGTATTTTGGATACTTCAAACATAATTGATTGTATTCTTAAGCATGCGTTATCATCGATATAAATATAATTTTATTTTGATCGCATAATTGTTTAGTTTTCTTTTAATTTCTCTTTTGTTTAATTTATCACTCATCCTTCTATATTTTTTTCCCCAAAAAAGAAATCCAGATTGAGAAAAAATATTAATGAGAGAGATTCCGTAGGATTTTTTGAAGAATTTGTTTTGATTTGGTTTTCATTTCAATATTTAAATAAAAAGTGTTTATTAAATCTCTGTCATCAAATAATATCCAGCGGTTGTAATCACTCACTCTCACAGCTCTCATCTTATCTTACTTCTCATATGTATCATTAATATAATAACATAATAAAAACAAAAATTAAGGTAATAAGTAAAGTTAATCATTGGTGTTAGCAATGCAGATGCAGGCCCCAAAACTTAATGTATGGCCATGTGCTTCACAAGAGACGTGTGAACTTTTTAGGAATCAGTACCAATGGTCCAATAATTTATCATCAAATAATATTAAAACAAAATTAATTAGTTAAGCATATAAGTTTAATCATGATGCTTTGATATTTGATGCACCAAAAAAAACAAAATTCAACAAACCCACAATTATATGACCCCTTTATTTTGATTGACACCAAATTATTATATTACTGATTTTGTAGATGCACTTTCCGAAAAATCAAACTTGGATAATTTTATAAAACAAGCTACCAAAACTTACCGAATACTTCGTCGTTCATGTGACCTTAAAAAAACAGTTGGTAATTTGTGATACAATTTTTTTTATATATGACCATACATTTATCAACCTTTCATTGGATGCTTCATATCACGACGGATACGTCTCACATTTAAACATAATATAGATTAATAACATTATTGATCGGCACAAAGTGACATGAATTGGTGTGCAAAAGTTAAAAAACCTTAGAATTACTGATTTATCATGTTATTTTGATGGGGATTGATCAAACAATAGTACTCCTCTACGTGTAGTGTGCCTTCAAACATCTGTTGCATCAAATTATATATATATATATATATATATATATGAGAATGATCAAGGAAAGGGGCCTTTGAAGGCTTTTGCGTTAAGTGGCGGTACAAATCGCGTCCTCCACCATTTTATTCGACGATCGGTACCGGTCATTTTGATCTTCATCGTCTAATACGTCGATACACCAAATTTCATGTGATTCCAACAACTTTTCACTCTTGATTTAGCGGAGGACGTGATTTGTGTACAAAATAGACTAATTTGAGCATGGCACGTGGCGGCACAAATCTCCAAAGCCTCTCTCTCTATATATATTTTTTCCCTTAATGTACAAAATAGACTAATAATGAGCCAAAATTAGAATATTATAAATATCAAAATGAACACTCTTAATATTAATATATAATAATATATGGCGATGGTCCTCCGTGCCTATCACATTATAGGGACTCAAAGATTGAAGCAAATTTATGTCATTTAATTACAAAAATTGAATCCATCCAATCTCCATTATTCCATGTCATGTTCCAAATATCGAGTTGGCCGCATGAGATGAAATTTGTAGAAATCTGACCATATTTCTACAATTTTATGTTAATCTTTGGCTTAAGAGAACGAACACGAGGTTAAAATCTTATATGAGTTAAATTGGTTGAGATTTAGTTTCATGTGGACGATGGATTGTGATGGAGATCCTTTTCGGGTCTCCGTCAGATGTTGTCTTCCGTCGATCTCCTGATGGATCTTGAAGGTGATCTCCTGTTGCGTGTGGGTCTCAATGGGTTTTGAGGAGATTGGTGGTTTTGAGGAGGCTGCGCCGAGTACCTGCAAAGAAATCCCGGGATGGTTTGGTACCACCGAGGACCCTACGACGATCAAGTTAGCACGAGATCTGAGCAGATTAACGGCTAAGTGGAATCAAAAATTGCTTACTTGATCCCTCTGTGATGGGGGTATATATAGTGGCGGCGGCGCGTGGTAACGGACGTGAGAATCTCGCCGGCAGTCACGCTCTCGACGTCACGCCCGCGTAATGAGCGGATCACCCGTTAGTGGGGATCGTGATGGCGTGGAACATGGGATGCTGCCGGCGAAGTATCCGCGCATGGCGAGATTTGCGGAGCGGCGGTTACGCTTATGAGTGGTGGAGTTGGTCGGTCGGGGGACCGGGGAATATGGCCTCGGCGGGAGAGCTCGGGAACGAGCGAGAGGGCCGAGGTATCTTGGTCCTGCGGTAGCTCGGAGGCGAGCTGAGAGGCCGAGGA
The DNA here is from genome assembly GCA_030015575.1 of Agapanthus africanus. Classification (NCBI taxonomy): domain Eukaryota; kingdom Viridiplantae; phylum Streptophyta; class Magnoliopsida; order Asparagales; family Amaryllidaceae; genus Agapanthus; species Agapanthus africanus. Next base: position 20,324,341 of record CM057348.1, on the reverse strand, counting down.
GGCCGATTTGCAGGGGGCTCTGAGGCAATCCAGCATTGTGCTTGCAGGCCGGGTACAGTGGTGGCCTGGTCGGCCTCTGTGGGACTTTTCTTCTGAGTTCTGGGACACGTCATCTACTACGTGTCCTGATCTGGGAGGTCGCCAATATAGAGCATCATCATTAGCCCCCCACTCTTATCCCGACCAGCTGGTGGGTCGAGTCAAGAGTGGACTGTCGGGCCGCCCGGGGTGCACTCCCTTCTAAGATTTCGTCGGGACGAGTCACCGGGCTGTCAGCCGTCTTTTCTGTCAGCGAATTGTGGCGAGATCTCTGCATTTAAGGAAGGTGCGCCAGTTCGTGTATCCCGTCACTGAAGCGACGGTCCACGTGTCAAGCGTCGGTTGGCCGATGCGACATATGCAGGCCGGCGTCTGATGGGATGCGGCCCAGTGCGGGGACGACACGTGGAGCGATCGGAGCCGTTGGACACGAAGAGGCGTTTTGGCGGGAGATGAAGGGCACCGTTGGATAAGGTCGCTTGTGGTGATAAATAGGGGCGGGGCCCGCTCTAGGGCCCCTACTCTTTCATATTTCCTCGCTCTAAGTCCTGATTACTCGGCGCTCGTCTTCTTTCATCTGCTTTCGTTTCCCGAGGATCCCCTTTCTCCAGGTTAGATGTCTTCTTTCGTAGAGTCTGTAGACGTCGTAAGAGTGAGTTCTAGGGACCCTCTAGTCGAGCCTGGGTCTTCCCGGGGAGCAGGGGTCGGATCCTCTCCCCGGGATCGTGCGGCGGGGGCAGCCCCCAGGGGTGAGGCGGTAGACGCTGCCCCCAGCGCGTCGTGTTGGGTGAGGCATGAGGACGAGCTTGCCAATACTCGGGCTCGCTTCCATATCCCCTCACGTTATACGCTTCGCCTGGCCAAGGAGGGAGAGAGGGCAGACCAAGTACGGGGCAGGGAGATCGCCCTATACTTGGAAGCTTTTTGGGGTGGAATGCGTATGCTCTTCTCTTCCGAGGTCGTTGAAGCACTGAACTTCTTCGGGTTAGCCCCCGGCCAGTTAGTGCCGAACTCGTGGAGGATTCTTCTCGGGTTCCTGATCCGCTTGAAGTTACAGGCGGTTCCCTTCAGCCTCTCCCTTCTTGATACTTCCCTTGTCTTCAAAAATCACCCTGGGGTCGAGCGGACGACCCGAGGTGGGTCTACCTCTCTTTTAGAAAGCGACAGGGGGGCGCCGCCGGGACAAGGGTTGTAGCTCTGCCTTCTTCCATTCACGACTGGAAGAAGAAGTTCTTCTTCGTTTCCCCGCCCGAGGGCGAGGACTGGCCCATGCCCACCAAGTGGTCGAGGGAAAAATGTTTGCCGGGGAACCAGTCCAATGACCCCACCGCGGTGAGAGTGGCGTCGTGGGAGCCCGTCCCCCGATTCGACGTGCTGCTGTCCGAGAGGGTACTAAGTTGGGCCGGGCTCAGCCCCGTTGAGTTCGTCGGTAAGTTAGGCTTGCTTTTTGGCTTTTATATTGCATGTGTCGCTGACTTCTTTGTATTTGGTTTTGTGCAGGGCCCATGGACATGAGCGAGCTCCGAAACTCCATGCGCCAGCCGAGGAAGGTCGCGAAGGCTGGAGGCGCCAGCTCCTCCCGTCCGAAGCCTGCCCCGGCTCCTTCTCCTCCGGTGGTCGCGTCCCATGAGCGTTCGGGAGCGGATCCCGTCCTGGGGCCTAGAAGTTCGTCGGGCCGGAAGCGGGCTCGAATTCTGGATGACCCGGTCTCGGAGGAGGAGGAGATCGGCTCTCCATCGGAGCCGCTTAAGAGGAGTTCCCATAGGTCTTCTCGGGGTCTGCCCTCGCCGATCATGGTGGAGGAAGGGGGCCTCCAGTTCACGGTGCCCTCGGGGCTATCCGTCGCGGATAGCCTGCTGCATGAAATAGAGAAATCGGCAGGGGGTAGGGTCTCCGGGGGGGACCTTCAGGGCCCAGATGGCGTCCATCGCCCAGGAGTCCGTGCAGGTAAGTGTTTGGTTTTTTATGAGACTCGGTGCCTCCTTCGTCTTTCTGATCTCTTTCCTACTTTTCAGATTCTTCAGCACGTTGCCCTTGCCTTGCGCATGGAGGCCGAGGTGATAGCCCCGGCGATGAAGGCCGCGGGCCAGCTTGCCTCGATGGAAGAGAGCTCCAAGAGGGAGCTGGAGGCGGTGATGGCGAGGGTTGCCGCCTTGGAGGGCGAGGTGGAGGCCGGGAAACAGGAGGTTGCCCGGTACCGCGAGGCCGCCGTGGCTGCCGAGATCAAGCTTGAGGACGCTCAGGTGCTCGCCGGCAACCTGAAGAGGACGGTGAAGACCCTCCGGAAGGAGCTGGGGGGGCGGCCGAGGCTGCGAAGTCGGCCGATTTGAGAGCGGCGAAGTTGGCCGACCTCTCGGTGGCGAAGGCAGTGGAGGGCTACAAGAAGTCGAAGGACTTCTATGATGACCTGGCCGTGGCCACAACCCGCATCTGGCACGAGGCCCTCGATGCCGTTAAGGCCCGGATGCCGGAGTTCGCCGACGAAGAGCTCCGGGCCGATTACCCCCTCATGGACGCCAATGAGCAGGGGGAAGAGATTCCTGACGAGGAAGTCGCTAAGGACCCTGCTCTTCACGTGGTGGACGTCGAGGACCCCGAGGTCGCGCCTGGCCCCGAGGCCTAAAACCCCCGTCTTCCTCCTTTTATTTTGTTGTTTTTGGAATTTTTGTAGGCCTCCGGGCAGTTTGTAAGGCTGGGGAGCCCAAAATACCCTTTGTAAAGATTTTGCCTTTGGTAATAAAACTTTTTTCTTTGGTTTCATCGGTTTGACTTTATCTTCTATTTGCGAAGAATGCTCGTAAAATATCTCTGCTTGCACTGTTGGACTTCTATGTCAGGTCGTCTATCTGTTTACCGATCGTTCGTCGAGTTGATTTCGATCACCTGCCAAGCGTGCCGAGCGTTTCTGAGAGGGAGGCATCTTCATGCATCTCCATGGCCCCGAAGTCGAGGGGGGATCGCTCAGACTTGGATAGAACTGATGCCCCTTGTTGGGGCCTCGGATCCTCTGCATGTGATGGGCAAAGTTATGTTCGACGTATTTGTGCCGAGTATGAATGGTCTCAGAGGCCTCGTTAATTGGGCTACAAGCCCGCGGCGTTCGTTGGGCATGAACGAGCCGGGAAGCTGCTCGGTTGTCCCTTGGCGAGGGCATTTGATTTCTGGAGTTGTGAGCATCGACCATCAGCTGGGGATGGCCGAGCGAGGGTGTGCAACTACCAGCCGGAGATGACCGAGCGGGGTAGCCGCTCGGTTGCCTCTTGCGAGGGCTTTGATCCTTCAGGACGGGGACCGAGCAGGGTTACTGCCTAGTGTCTCTTGGCGAAGACTTCGATTCTTGTCGGTTGTGGTAGGAAGCTACCAGCCGGGGATAGACGAGCAGGGTAGCTGCTGAGCTGCCTCTAAGGAGGACTTGGATCTTTAGCGTTGGAGAGGCCGTATGAGGCCTTCTAAGGATATCCGAGCAGTGAAGCTGCGCGGCTGCCTCTATGGAGGACTTTGATCCTTAGCGTTGGAGGGGCTGTAAGAAGCCCACTAAGAATGACCGGGCAGTGAAGCCGCGCGGTTGCCTCCTGGCGAGGGCTTTGATCTCCGGCGTCGTGGGTAGGCAGCTACCAGCCGGAGATGACCGAGCGGGGTAGCCGCTCGGTTGCCTCTTGCGAGGGCTTTAATCCTTCAGGACGGGGACCGAGCAGGGTTACTGCCCAGTGCCTCTTGGCGAGGACTTTGATCCCTGTCGGTTGTGGTAGGAAGCTACCAGCCTGGGATAGCCGAGCAAGGGCTCGACTATCTCTGGGAGGACTTTGGTCCTTAGCGCGGGAGGGGCTGTAAGAAGCCTACCAAGGACCCTTGGCCGGGCAGGGTTACTACCCGGTACCTCTAGGCGAGGGCTTTTGTCCTGAAGGATAGCCGAGCGAGGGTCGGACTCGACTGCCTCTGCGAGGGATTTTGATCCCTGTCGGTCGTGGTAGGAAGCTTCCAACCGGGGATAGCCGAGCAGGGTAGCTGCTGAGCTGCCTCTAAGGAGGACTTGGATGCTTAGCGTTGGAGGGGCCGTATGAGGCCTGCTAAGGATCTCCGGGCAGTGAAGCTGCGCAGTTGCCTCTTGGCTGTTGAAGTCGAAAATTGCACCCCGGTTGACCAAGTCAAAGTCAAAGTCAACCCCAAGCCAGGTGGACCCATGCCCAGGTCGAGTCCGAACATGAAGCGGCCGGTCCCCCCATGCCAAAATGAAATCATGTAATAAATAATTTTTATGTAATTTTTTATGCATGAATGTAAACAAAATGGGCATAAAGCCAAATTTTTGTAAGCCCATGGCTTATGTGCAAAAAGAAATAGCACATGAGACATGGGATGGGCAAAATACCATTTTGTAAAGCCCAAGGGGCTATATGTAAATGTGTAAGCCTATATAAGGCAACATGATGATGAATAAAGGAGATACTTTTTCATTCCCTAAAAAAATCTTGGGTCTGTGCCTCTTTCCCCTTTCTGAAGGTTCTAAACCTTCTTCTTTTTTTTGAATTAAATAAAGAGTTTTACTCTTCCTTTTCAAAAACTAAATAATTTTTCACTACGAAACCCACAAAGGGGAACTCAGATCTCCCACCAGATCTCAAAAAGAAGAGATTTTTAAAATCTCACATCTCTTGATCTTCAAGATCCTGCCAACAGAGGAGGAAGAAGGAGACCCATCTCCAGAAACCCCACTTTGGGGAAGAACTAGGGCTCAAGGGGAGAAGCCCTTCATCAGCTTCAAAATATCCTAAGAGTTTAACTCCTCACACACACACACACACACACAAAATAATAAGTGCTCATTTCTGAGAGTACAACTCCCATTGCAGGGACCGAGTCCCTTTTGCCGCCCGAACGCCCACGTGCTGACACGTGGGGCGCTCGCGCTCAAAGCGCCAGCGTCCTTGCGCTCAAAGCGCTAGCGCCCGAGCGCCCACGTGCTGACACGTGGGGCGCTAGCGCTCAAAGCGCTAGTGCTCTTGCGCTCAGAGCGCTAGCGCCCGAGCGCCCACGTGCTGACACGTAGGGCGCTAGCGCTCTTGCGCTCAGAAGCGCTAGCGCTAGCACCCTGGCGCTCAAAGCGCTGGCATTTTCTCCCACGCATCTTTTGGATGCCCTTTTCCTCTTTTATATATATATATATATGAGAATAATGGAGAAAAGAGGCCATACGAGGAAATTTCCTCCTATGGCGTGAAAAAAATACAGCCTCCATCAATTTTTTCGACGATCGGCCCCCATCATCTTCATCGTTATCATCTAAGATGTGGGTACACCAAATTTCATGTGATTCTACAACCTTTTCACCGTTGATTTAGCAATATAAAAAGTTCTATTGTCGGTAAACCGTTAATTTTGAACCCACTAAATCAACGGTGAAAAAGTTGTGGAATCACATAAAATTTGGTGTACGCACATCGTAGATGATAACGATGATGATGATGGGTGCCGATCGTCGGAAAAAATGGTGGAGGTTGTATTTTTTCCACGCCATAGGAGGAAATCCCCTCCTATGGCCTCTTTCCTCCATTAATCTCTCTCTCTCTCTCTCTCTCTCTCTATATATATATATATATATATATATATATATATATATATATGTATGTATGTATGTATATACACACATACACACACATACTCCACACTAAATATACCTCCCCCGTTAGAAAAAAAATTTCTAACGGGGCGCTGCCCCGCACCCCGCAAGGGGGCTGCTGGCCCCCTTGACCTCCAGCCCGCTATCCGGGTAGCGGGACCCCCGTAAAAACTCTGCAGGGCCCCCGATATATCCAAAACCCCTTCAAAACACAACACTGCACATTGAGTTCATATGACCAGCTTAACCCGTTAATCGGAGGTTCTCTCGCTCCAAAGGCGAGGGGTAATTAACGGCAGCTTAGTCCGCGGCTGCCGGAGATTTGGATCCCCACAATCAATAAACCCCGGCCTACCCTAAGCAGGGGGAATCTGTAGTACGCCTGACAAGCGCGCGCGTATTCCCATCTCAATGGGGTGACGAAAAACACCCTACAGATTCTGGCACGCCTGGTGGGACAAATCTCTCCTCCCATATCTCGGGTTAAACGTTCATGCGAACTCAATCAATATGCATACCCATATCTATACTAAAATAATGCTTTTTCATGCAGGTTTCAAGCAATCACTTTTCAACAATGTCTCCAAAGATGAACTCAGCTCCCATCTTCTACACGATGAAGATGGACGGCAAGACAGTTCTTCCGGCCAGTCTCGGGCGACAATGGGAAGAGCCGTCGCTACCATTTGGCTCTATTCTGTTTGTGTCAGCTAACGCCATCCCAGCTCCTCAAGCCCCGGTGGCAGACAAACCGGTCTCGAAAGGTAAGAGGCCAAATGTGGTGGTCTCGAAGGCGCCCCAACTCAAACGCAAGTCGGTGTTTGAACGAATCTCCTTAGCCCCAGCTGGGGGCAAGGCCATCAACATGAACAAAGCAACGAGGCGTCTCGAGCAAGCTCCAGCGGTGCCCTCGATAACTGCTTGATCGGGTATCTTCTCTAAGCTCCCTACCAAAGATAAAGAGACGACTGGATATGTTGTCCACACTGTCTACATGGTGGGTATGCGCAGCAAGAGCAAGGACGGGGCCACCACATCCCAAATCCAATCTGGTGTGAATATAGCTGCCACATTCCAAGACCAGCCTCCTCTGGAAGGTAATGAAGACCCTCCCAGTGATGCTGATAAGCAGAGAGAGCCCTCAGTTCATGATAAGTCGGGATCGGAGAGCGAGGATGAGCCAACTTTCCATCCTAAGACCGCAGAGCAGCGGCTTCTCCAAGAGCTCCGGAAACAGCTCAGAAGAAAAGACAAGGAGATGGCCAAGCTCTACTCAAAGATCGACGGCTTGACAAATGTCGTCTTACGACTTACGGCCCAACTTGCCTCTCAGCCGCCCAATCAAGCGCAGGGCTCTGCTCATGAACCGGGAAACGATGTCCCGAGACAGCCGGCGCCTATTCCCTCAAATTCAAAGATGGGCAGACCGCATGAAAGCCAGTCGCATCCTATCTTAGGAAATGTCTTAGCTACCGATGATAATAGCCCGCTAACTCAAGATCAAATCATGAATTTGGTTGCCAACAAAGTAAAAACTTTGGTAGCCGAAGCCGAAGCGCAAAAAGATATCAGCAGCAGTGGGAGACCATATCCTGCTCAGTATGATCTGGTAGAATTTCCTAGCGGCTATGTCATCCCTAAATTCGGAAGATTTGATGGGACGGAAAATGCGAATCAGCACATCGCCCACTTCAAAGCCTCATGCGGGAATACTAGGGGCAACGATGCGCTTCTCCTCCGCCGGTTCATTAATAGCTTGACCGATATTGCTTTCGACTGGTACGCGAGCATACCGGATGGCTCCGTCACAACTTTCGTCCAAATGGAGTCTCTGTTTCGGCAGAGGTTCATGAGCGTCAGCGATAAGATCACCATTTTCGAGCTCGTAAGGACCAAGCCAAAGAATAACAAAAGCAGCACGGATTTTATAACCCGATGGCGCAATCTCTCCGTCAAATGTGAACCGCCGATAGAGCAGGACCACCACATCGTTAAACTGGGAACACCAATGACCACCACGTCGTTAAACTGGGAATAATCAACCTCTAAGTCGTTAAACTGGGAATGTAAAAATATGTAAATAAACAAAAAAAATATGTAAATAAATAAATAAAAAGAAAAGCCGAAATGATGGGGCAACTCGCAATGAAAATCAGCGAGTAAAAATAAAAATGAAAATAAAGCCGAAATGATGGGGCAACTCGCAATGAAAATCAGCGAGTAAAAATAAAAATGAAAATAAAGCCGAAATGATAGGGCAACTCGCAATGAAAATCAGCGAGTAAAAATAAAAATGAAAAAAAGCCGAAATGATAGGGCAACTGCGAATAAAAAGCCGAAATGATAGGGCAATCGCGACCTTCGCGATAACAAAAGCTGAAATGATAGTGCAATCACGGTATAAAAAAACAATGGCGAATGATGAGTCGCTCCTGGTACCATATTCCAGTGCAGCAATGCAGACGCCAACCAAAATCCGATTTTCCAAAATTCCCCCAGTCCTACGGCCAGTCCCCAAATTGACTACCGTATACAATCCACGGGCTCAAATAATTCTCATCATACCCATGCCCCACCGTAATCACCAGTTACGCGGCTGGTCTCCGCCCTTGGAATCATGCTCCATTGGGAAGACCCACTCATGTGTCCTCACGATGCATGAGGAGAACAAACATTCGCAGGATCCTTACGACTCACAAAAGAAAAACACACTTGGGGGTCCTCACGACTCCTAAGGAGAAATTCGCACATACGGGATCCTTACGGCTCGTAGAGAGAAAATGCTTTATGGGACAGTTATGGCCCATAAAATTGAAAAGCCTTAGGCAATAGGAATCTAAATATGTCTCCTAAGCCATCGCTCCCCAATCCCCAAGTGGCGAATGATGAGTCGCTCCTGGTACCATATTCCAGTGCAGCGATGCAGACAGCCAACCAAAATCCAAATCCCATACCCCAAGTGGCGAATGATGAGTCGGTCCTAGTACCATATTCCAGTATAGCGATGCAGACGCCAACCAAATTCCAAATCCCATACCCCAACGGCGAATGATGAGTTGCTTCTGGTACCATATTCCAGTGCAGCGATGCAGACGCCAACAAAGTCCCGAAATTTTTCCGGCCCTACGGTCTGGATCATACATCCTGCAAAACCGTATACAATCCACGGGCGTAAAACAATCCCAATCTCTCCCAAGTCCTACCGGTGAGACCACATTCAAAGTACCACCAACAAAAAAAAATAAAAAAAATGGTATGTCCACAAGTAAAATGGGCACGGATGAAAACCCGAAAGGGCTCCATGAGTAAAAACAGCAGGACTGCCGGCGAGTTTGTGAAAACCCGAAAGGGCGCAAACTCGTGAAAAAGAGATGAAATGCACTCGCAAAGTCCTCTCGACTTTGTGAGGAGAAAATTCCCGCGTGAGATCTTTACGACTCACAAAGGAGCAACACACTTAGGAGTCCCCACGACTCCTAAGGAGAAAATACACCTACGAGATCCTTTCGACTCGTAGGGAGAAAATGCTTTTATGGGACCCTTACGGCCCATAAAATTGAAAAGCCTTAGGTGATGGAGATCTAAACCTGTCTCCTAAGCCACCAATTTCCAAATCCTCCCGGGGCAAATGATGAGTTGCTCCTGGCATTATTCCAGTGCAGCAATGCAGATGCCAAACCGAAACCAAATCCTCAAATCCTTTCATGGCAAATGATGATTCGCTTCTGGTACCATATTCCAGTATAGCGATGCTGATATCAACCCAAATCAAATTAAACCAACAACCTCTGCGGCGGAATCATGCTCCGTCCCAGAATGTACCCCGTGTCGAAATCATGCTTCGCCTCGGGATATCTACCTTCCCTGCCGGAATTATGCTTCGCCTCGGAATCAAGTCGACCAACAAGCTCTGCGTCGGAGTCATACTTCGTCTTAGAGTGTACCCTGTGTCGAAATCAAGCTTCGCCTCGGTGTATCTGCCTTCCCTGTCGGAATTATGCTTCGGCTCGGAATCAACCAACTACCTCCTCGTCGGAATTATGCTCCGCCTCGGAATCAAGTCAACCAGTAACTTCTGCGTCGGAATCATGCTTCGTCTCAGAATGTGCACCCAGTGTCGAAATCATGCTTCGCCTCGGTGTACCTTCTTTCCCTGTCGAAATTATGCTTCGTCTCGGAATCAAGTCGACCGTCCATGTCGCAAAAAGGGCAGTGCAGGCTTCCTACAAATCGGGAACCAAATCGCTCCGGATTAGAGCGTCGACCGTCCATGTCGCAAAAAGGGCAGTTCAGGCTTCCCACAAATCGGGAACCAAATCGCTCCGGACCAGAGCGTCGACCGTCCATGTCGCAAAAAGGGCAGTGCAGGCTTCCTACAAAGCAGGAACCAGATCACTTCGGGCTACGGAAACGTCTACCACAGACACTCCGTCTCGGAGACGCGTCAAGCGTCGACCGTCCATGTCGCAAAAAGGGCAGTGCAGGCTTCCCACAAATTGGTCACCAAATCGCTCCGGATCAGAGCGTCGACCGTCCATGTCGCAAAAAGGGCAGTGCAAGCTTCCCAAAAATCGGGAACCAATTCGCTCTGGATCAGAGCGTCGACCGTCCATGTCGCAAAAAGGGCAGTGCAGGCTTCCTACAAAGCAGGAACCAGATCACTCCGGGCCAGAGAAATGTCTACCACGGACACTCCGTCTCGGAGACGCGTCAAGCGTCGACCGTCCATGTCGCAAAAAGGGCATGTCAGGCTTCCCACAAATCGGGAACCAAATCGCTCCGGATTAGAGTGTCGACCGTCCATGTCGCAAAAAGGGCAGTGCAGGCTTCCCACAAATTGGGAACCAAATCGCTCCGGATCAGCGCGTCGACCGTCTTTGTCGCAAAAAGGGCAGTGCAGGCTTCCCACAAATCGGGAACCAAATCGCTCCGGATCAGAACATCGATCGTCCATGTCGCAAAAAGGGCAGTGCAGGCTTCCTACAAAGTAGGAACCAGATCACTCCGCGCCAGGGAAAAGTCTACCACAGACACTCCGTCTCGGAGACGCGTCAAGGGTCGACCGTCCATGTCTCAAAAAGGGCAGTGCAGGCTTCCCACAAATCGGGAACCAAATCGCTCCGGGCCAGGAAAACGTCTACAACGGACACTCCGTCTCGGAGACGCGTCAAGCGTCGACCGTCCATGTCGTAAAAAGGGCAGTGTAGGCTTCCCACAAATAGGGAACCAAATCGCTCCGGACCGGAGCGTCGACCGTCCATGTCGCAAAAAGGGCAGTGCAGGCTTCCTACAAAGCAGAAACCAGATCACTCTGGGCCAGGGAAACGTCTACCACGGACACTCTGTCTCGGAGACGCGTCAAGCGTCGACTGTCCATGTCGCAAAAAGGGCAGTGTGGGCTTCCCACAAATCGGGAACCAAATCACTCCGGATCAGAGCGTCGACCGTCCATGTCGCAAAAAGGGCAGAACCAAATCACTCTGGGCCAGGGAAACGTCTACCACGGACACTCCGTCTCGGAGACGCGTCAAGCGTCGACCGTCCATGTCGCAAAAAAGGCAGTGCGGGTTTCCCATAAATCGGGAACCAAATCGCCCCGGATCAGAGCGTCGACCGTCCATGTCGCAAAAAGGGCAGAACCAAATCACTCCGGGCCAGGGAAACGTCTACCACGGACACTCCGTCTCGGAGACGCGTCAAGCGTCGACCGTCCATGTCGTGGAAAGGGCAGTGCATCCCAAAAAGTGGGAACCAAAGCAAGTCGCCTCCACGCGAAAGAAGATCCGTCAATTTCATGCACACGACCCACATATGTGGTGTGCATTTATTGATGGGGGGCACTTTGTTGAAGTCGAAAATTGCACCCCGGTTGACCAAGTCAAAGTCAAAGTCAACCCAAGCCAGGTGGGTCCATGCCCAGGTCGAGTCCGAACATGAAGCGGTCGCCCCCCACGCCAAAATGAAATCATGTAATAAATAATTTTTATGTATTTTTTTATGCATGAATGTAAACAAAATGGGCATAAAGCCGAATTTTTGTAAGCCCATGGCTTATGTGCAAAAAGAAATAGCACATGAGACATGGGATGGGCAAAATGCCATTTTGTAAAGCCCAAGAGGCTATATGTAAATGTGTAAGCCTATATAAGACAACATGATGATGAATAAAAGAGATACTTTTTCATTCCCCAAAAAAATCTAGGGTTTGTGCCTTTTTCTCCTTTCTGAAGGTTCTAAACCTTCTTCTTTCTTTTGAATTAAATCAAGAGTTTTACTCTTCCTTTTCAAAAACTAAATAGTTTTTCACCACGAAACCCACAAAGGGGAACTCAGATCTCCCACCAGATCTCAAAAAGAAGAGATTTTTAAAAACTCACATCTCTTATCTTCAAGATCCTGCCAACAGAGGAGGAAGAAGTAGACCCATCTCCAGAAACCCCACTTTGGGGAAGAACTAGGGCTCAAGGGGAGAAGCCCTTCATCAGTTTCAAAACATCCTAGGAGTTTAACTCCTATATATATATATATATATATATATATAGACACATACACACACACACAAAAAAAAAAAATTAATAAGTGCTCCTTTCTGGGAGTACAACTCCCATTTGCAGGGACCGGGTCCCTTTTGTCGCCCGAACTCCCACGTGCTGAAACATGGGGCGTTAGCGCTCAAAGCGCCAGCGTCCTTGCGCTCAAAGCGCTAGCGCCCGAGCGCCCACGTGCTGACACGTGGGGTGCTAGCGCCCGAGCGACCACGTGCTGACACGTAGGGCACTAGCGCTCAAAGCGCTAGTGCTCTTGCGCTCAGAGCGCTAGCGCCCGAACGCCCACGTGCTGACACGTGGGGTGTTAGCGCTCTTGTGCTCAGAAGCGCTAGCGCCCAAAGCGCAAGCGCTAGCATCCTGGTGCTTAAAGCGCTGGCGCTTTCTCTTACTGTGCAGGAAAGGGTGTGAGAAAATTAGGGTTAGGGTTAGGGTTAGATGAAAGGGTGTGAGAAAATTGTATTAAATTTTGTATTAAGAAAATTAATGGGATTTTTTAATGGTTCTGTTACTGTGCAGGAAAATTAACCTATACAGGGTTATGGGGAATGCAAAGAGTCACAAGTTTCAAGAAGAGCCAAACCCGATCCGAGGTAAATCGGCCGGCGGCGGCGGCCGATCCGCCGGCCGAGTCGGGGCCGAGCTCGTCGCCACGTATCCTATGTCTCATGGTCTTTCACCTGAGTTAGTTTGTTTTTAGTGTGACCTTTGGGTTTACGGGTTATGCACGTGTAGACTCTTGGGCTTCTAAAAAGATTAAAAGAAATCAATATAAAAAATAATGTGGTTAATGGGATTTGAACTCTGGTGCTTTGGTTCAGTAGTGCAAGGTATTACCAGTGAGCTATAAGCTCCTTCTTGCTATTAAAAAGCAAATCAAATTTATAACTTGTGCTCAGACAAAATTACATCTTTCTGTATTTTTGAAGAAAAAAATTGTACAGAAAGTTTAGGGTTGTTACAAAATTACAATAAGGATTCTAGTAAATATAGATTTAAGCGTGACCAGTTATCTTGAGCCTCAGGGGGCCGGAGAATTTGGGTGCTTGCTATTTAAGGTAGACAACTAAAAACGGGGTTATCGATACGGTAATTGGCTTAGAAAAAGTCATAAATCCTGTCGTCCATCTGCAGCAATTACCGATAACTCCAAAACTAATTCAGAACTTCAATTCGTTTTAAAGTGTCTAACTCAGAAAAAGTCTCAGTCTAATCTAAAATCAATCCATCCTTAAATACAATTCAAGTACAACTCCAATTCAACATGAATCCATTTATACCAGAATACAATCAATATCAACATGACTTGACTGAACCGAACCATAGATATACTCTATTTACATGATTATCCGTTTATATCCCTTCCGTTTAAATGAACTACTGATATTGTGGTTTCGGCAAGTCCTACATCTATTAAACAAAACAATACAAATCAATATAAAATACATTACAGGGTTTTAAAGGGGTAGACTGATACGGAATGTGTTAGAAGTGGCACGAGACGGTCACTTTAATACACCTAACCTGAATATTCGTTGCTGTTTTTTCGTGGCTTAACGGTTCCTTGTGCTCCGTATACCTTAGTCCACGGAATAGTTGGACTCCTCTCGTATACACTGACATATTCTGTACCAAGCTACAAACAATTGCATTAACATAACAATCAAATAATTTACCAGTTATATACTCTTATCTGTCTATTTTATTTCTATCTTTCTTTGGGACCTACCGAGCGATTGTTCGCTAACGACATTCCTTTTCTTTTCTTTCTTTGAAATGTTGTCAGATGGATCCGGCTCACTAGAGATAGAGCCTTGTGCTGACGACTTGGAGCAGTTCACAGAAGACCTCGAGCTTTAGACACTTGTATATATTTTTCTTTTCAGTTTATGCCATTGTTTAGACATTGCTTTCCATTCTTGTATTTACATTTTCAGTTGTATTGTAAAGAAATGTTTAATAAATAAAAGTTGTTGATTAATTACATCTCTTGTCATTTTCTTGTGTATTTTATCATATTGCTTATTTACGCTTGGCATGTTTGCTTGTGAGTAAATACGTAGCGGGCTAGTCACGTCTCCTTACCGTACACCAGGAAACAGGGCGTAACAGTCTGCCTCCAACCTGAATCCAAACTCAAAGCAGAATCCAAAATCAAACACGAACTTGAATACTTGATCATGAATTTGAACACTCGAATTTAAATATCAAACTCAAACTTGTATATTTGATTCGACTTGACCGAACCATGTTTATAGCTCGATATGAACTTGACATGAATACCTGAATACATGATTACTTCTTGAACATGAACTTGTACATTTTTTATATCCATGGATTCGGCCAAGACTTGTAATATTAATCTATACACTACAATATGAAAGGATAAAGGGGTAGATTGGTATGGAACGTATATCGTGGCATGGGAGGTCACTTTAAAAGATATCTACATGAATTCACGTGCCGTTGTTCCGTGGATTATAACGGGGCCTTGTACTACATGTTACCATAGTCTACGGAGTAAGATGAACTCCTCTCGTATTTATGAATACTTTCTTTATCAAATTATAAATAACCATATTAGAATAACTATCTTATACATGTGAACGATCATATACCATCTTACCTGTCCACTGTGCTTTTGGTTTCTTTTCACATTATATAATATCTTCTCTTACTTCTTTTGGGATTTACTGAGCGCTAGATTGCTGACGACATTTCTCTCTATTTTCTATTTTTGGAATGTTCATCAGGAGGACCGAACTCTGAGGACATAGAGCCGAACCAAGAGAACTTGGACCAGTTTGCTACTCAGGCGGACTACTAGCTCTTCCTGCATGTATTTACTTTCATTATGTCATTGTTTAGGCATTTGTATTATTATTGTATCTTTTATTTCCAGACAGTTGTATATAAAATTGAATGTAAATAAAGTTGCTGTTTTATTTTATTGCTCTTGTCATTCTTGTTCATTGTTATATTGCTTAGTTACGCGTAACGTATTTTCATAGTAATACGTTGCGAGCTTACCACATCACCGTTTCCGTCTACTGGGAAACGGGATGTGACACTGTGGTCTATCTCATTTATAGCGTCTTTTTTTTTATGTATCGATATTTGATTTTCATAACAACCATGGAGATGCATATTTTTGTTTTATATGAGGAGAGCATCGGAACGTAACGGCAAAAGCCTTGATTTCCAAAAACATGGCATGTTTCTATCAACCAACCATGGGCCCATCTTTTAGATTCCAAGTTGTGGGCTTGTGAAAAGGGATGCATCGAGGAAAGGACAGGTGGAGCCATTGTCATCTCCTGACCTACTTTTAAATAGCGAAAAACTTACAGGTTTGCAGGAAATTTAGGTAATAAATTAAAGTAGAAATAATTCCTTCATATCATGATAACATGCAAAAATAATGCATAAAGCCATCAAATATGAATGGAAAGTCTTAGTAAATATTATACATTTTGAAACAATTATATCGGAGATAATTCATAAGGGAACAAATGCGATCATGTAAATGAATAAATTGTAGAATATCCTTTCACTTTTGGTTCAAGAAACGAACAAGCATTCAATAATAGAGAAATTATCCAGTATACCTAATCCGATGCATTTGGACAAGGAAAAAAAAATGATGTGATTTTTGGATACCTTTGGACATCTTTGTGAGGCCCGTATCTTTTTCTGTCTCTCATGATCGGACAAATGCATCCGGCACGTAAAAGAAAATTTTCCCAATAATATATATATTCCAAAATTCCAACACCGGAACATGATAATATCCTCAATATCTTTGAGTTGCAAAAACTTTATCACTAGCAAACAATTGTGTGTGGGGTGGCACCATCCTTGATTATAACTGTTTTGCTTCCCAACTGCAACTGCTAAAAGATATTGGTTTGTACCAAAAAATGATATCAAAAGCAACAATGCGATGCGAGCTAGCACTATATCATTGTCTCTCCTTGAAAATCAAACGCAATGTTATGTTATTTTCATAGGAAAATTAGAAGCATCCAAGACGTGCATTCAAATCAAAGTATCCAAACTACTCATGTTGGCATGTTGCCGGCTGAAAAGCTATATTATAGGCCTAATTTTCACCAAAATACCAGGAGCTTTCATATTTTTTCAAATTACAAAATGCTCAAGGTGTTTGTTTTCGAATGACAAGATCTACAGTACTTGTCTGGAAAATATATAGTTATGGTATTTTAGTGAAGTTTTGTATGGTAATGGTTAAAAAAACATACTTCTAGTATTTGTTGTTTTATGGTTGGCTAAGGATCATACTAGGATCTTATAAGATGAAAATAAAGGACAAACTAGAAAGAAGAAGAAATCTCTCCAAAGAGCCAGCAAGGCTTGTTTGAAAACTCTAATTGATTAAGCAGCGAGTCCCCTTCAAAATTTGAATTAGAACCATGCAACACCAAGCGTCTCACCCTACATGAGTCGTTCTCACTCGTTCTCACTTTTAATTAATACTCTCTTTGATACAACAAAAATAAATACTTGATAATAATATCACGACAATGATATATAATAGTACAAAGCTTATTGGCTCTTGGAAGTTGGAAGCACTCGATGGATAGTTCCCCGCGGAATGATGGGTAAACAAGGGGGGGACCGTCTGCATGTCTCTCGCTTCGCGCAAGACGATTCTGGAGAGCTCCCCAAGGCCATTAATTTCAATAGTTCACACCAATGATCCACTCCACCGGTGTATTCCGTAGGGACAAAATATTTATTTAATTTAGTGGTTTATAAAATAAAATACTTGTCTCTCCGGTGCTATTCGTAGGGGCAACTTCCAGCCCCTACGGAGTTAGCCGTAGGTCTACATAGAAACCCCTACGAGTATATCCGTAGGGCACGTGTAACTCCTGTTACTGAATCTGTAAGGGCAAAATGTCAGTTATCCTGATATTTTATCCTTACTTCCTACCCTACGGAGTTAGCCGTAGGTTAAACTAGAACATTCTCAAAAAATCCTATTTTTGAACTTCCCATAATACCCTTACGTGCGCCATGCCTTTTTCCTGTCATGTCTTTTTCCAATTTAGTCATTCCATTTCCAGTCATGTCTTTTTCGAATTTAGTCATTCCATTAATTTTTAGGGGAAAACGGGGAAAACTCCATGAGCTTGAAAAACAAAGGACAAAAACTCTATGAGCAAAAGAATTCATGAAAAACTCCCTAAATCGAAAAATTCATAGGTTTAAGTCCATATAGCATAACTAATTACTTTTTATATTTTAATATTCCTATATTTACTCAACTTATGGCATACTAAATGTGAAATTTTTCCGATACAGGTTTTGAGTTTCTTACTAACTATCAGAACATAAATATCTAAAAGGGAACTAAAATGCATATACATAATTATTCGAGTCAGCCATGAATGTATTTTTTATTTTTGGTTTTTGGTTTTTTTAATTTTGCAATGAAAGTTATCAAGGTACCGCACATAAAAAAGTTTAGTATTACACAAAATAAAAATCTAGATAATAGCTTCGGTCAATAATAATAGTTAAAATTTGTAGTATTTGGATTGTTTTTATAATTCTCAACATTTTCGTATTTTGATTTTGTAACAGATTCGATCCCATGCGTTATGGGTAGGGTCAATTCTAGTTAATGGAGGAATGATCCTATGAGAAGCAACAAAAGATGAAAGCTATGAAAAGGAGTGACTACAACCGTCGGATATTATTTAATGGCTGAGATTTAATAGTTGTTTTTAAAGGTAACTATAGAAAAGATAACATAATCAAATTAAATCTTACCGAATCTCGTAGAATATATTTTCCTCTATTTGAGAGAGAATCTACAGGAGATAAAAATTTATCAAATAAATTAGAAACGCTTTTTCTCTTATAGAGAAATCTGCATGCATACTTCGAAGCGTTACTTGATCTTAATAAAATTAAAAAAAAGTTTAGTTAGCAAGTAGAATATAATTAACAAAAACATAATTTGAATATCAAGATGAATAATGCAACTAGTGGGTTTAACTCTCAATGTCAAATAGATTGTATTTTGGATACTTCAAACATAATTGATTGTATTCTTAAGCATACATTATCATCGATATAAATATAATTTTATTTTGATCGCATAATTGTTTAGTTTTCTTTTAATTTCTCTTTTGTTTAATTTATCACTCATCCTTCTATATTTTTTTCCCCAAAAAAGAAATCCTGATTGAGAAGAAATATTAATGAGAGAGATTCCGTAGGATTTTTTGAAGAATTTGTTTTGATTTGGTTTTCATTTCAATATTTAAATAAAAAGTGTTTATTAATTCTCTGTCATCAAATAATATCCAGCGGTTGTAATCACTCACTCTCATAGCTCTCATCTTATCTTACTTCTCATATGTATCATTTATATAATAACATAATAAAAACAAAAATTAAGGTAATAAGTAAAGTTAATCATTGGTGTTAGCAATGAAGATGCAGGCCCCAAAACTTAATGTATGGCCATGTGCTTCACAAGAGACGTGTGCACTTTTTAGGAATCAGTACCAATGGTCCAATAATTTATCATCAAATAATATTAAAACAAAATTAATTAGTTAAGCATATAAGTTTAATCATGGTGCTTTGATATTTGATGCACCAAAAAAATCAAAATTCAACAAACCCACAATTAAATGACCCCTTTATTTTGATTGACACCAAATTATTATATTACTTATTTTGTAGATGCACTTTCTGAAAAATCAAACTTGGATAATTTTATAAAACAAGCTACCAAAACTTACCGAACACTTCGTCGTTCATGTGAGCTTAAAAAAACAGTTGGTAATTTGTGATACAATTTTTTTTATATATGACCATACATTTATCAACCTTTCATTGGATGCTTCATATCATGACGGATACGTCTCACATTTAAACATAATATAGATTAATAACATTACTGATCGGCACAAAGTGACATGAATTGGTGTGCAAAAGTTAAAAAACCTTAGAATTACTGATTTATCATGTTATTTTGATGGGGATTGATCAAACAATAGTACTCCTCTACGTGTAGTGTGCCTTCAAACATCTGTTGCATCAAATTATATATATATATATATATATATATATATATATATATATGAGAATGATCAAGGAAAGGGGCCTTTGAAGGCTTTTGCGTTAAGTGGCGGTACAAATCGCGTCCTCCACCATTTTATTCGACGATCGGTACCGGTCATTTTGATCTTCATCGTCTAATACGTCGATACACCAAATTTCATGTGATTCCAACAACTTTTCACTCTTGATTTAGCGGAGGACGTGATTTGTGTACAAAATAGACTAATTTGAGCATGGCACGTGGCGGCACAAATCTCCAAAGCCTCTCTCTCTATATATATTTTTTCCCTTAATGTACAAAATAGACTAATAATGAGCCAAAATTAGAATATTATAAATATCAAAATGAACACTCTTAATATTAATATATAATAATATATGGCGATGGTCCTCCGTGCCTATCACATTATAGGGACTCAAAGATTGAAGCAAATTTATGTCATTTAATTACAAAAATTGAATCCATCCAATCTCCATTATTCCATGTCATGTTCCAAATATCGAGTTGGCCGCATGAGATGAAATTTGTAGAAATCTGACCATATTTCTACAATTTTATGTTAATCTTTGGCTTAAGAGAACGAACACGAGGTTAAAATCTTATATGAGTTAAATTGGTTGAGATTTAGTTTCATGTGGACGATGGATTGTGATGGAGATCCTTTTCGGGTCTCCGTCAGATGTTGTCTTCCGTCGATCTCCTGATGGATCTTGAAGGTGATCTCCTGTTGCGTGTGGGTCTCAATGGGTTTTGAGGAGATTGGTGGTTTTGAGGAGGCTGCGCCGAGTACCTGCAAAGAAATCCCGGGATGGTTTGGTACCACCGAGGACCCTACGACGATCAAGTTAGTACGAGATCTGAGCAGATTAACGGCTAAGTGGAATCAAAAATTGCTTACTTGATCCCTCTGTGATAGGGGTATATATAGTGGCGGCGGCGCGTGGTAACGGGCGTGAGAATCTCGCCGGCAGTCACGCTCTCGACGTCACGCCCGCGTAATGAGCGGATCACCCGTTAGTGGGGATCGTGATGGCGTGGAACATGGGATGCTGCCGGCGAAGTATCCGCGCATGGCGAGATTTGCGGAGCGGCGGTTACGCTTATGAGTGGTGGAGTTGGTCGGTCGGGGGACCGGGGAATATGGCCTCGGCGGGAGAGCTCGGGAACGAGCGAGAGGGCCGAGGTATCTTGGTCCTGCGGTAGCTCGGAGGCGAGCTGAGAGGCCGAGGAGGCCGATTTGCAGGGGGCTCTGAGGCAATCCAGCATTGTGCTTGCAGGCCGGGTACAGTGGTGGCCTGGTCGGCCTCTGTGGGACTTTTCTTCTGAGTTCTGGGACACGTCATCTACTACGTGTCCTGATCTGGGAGGTCGCCAATATAGAGCATCATCATTAGCCCCCCACTCTTATCCCGACCAGCTGGTGGGTCGAGTCAAGAGTGGACTGTCGGGCCGCCCGGGGTGCACTCCCTTCTAAGATTTCGTCGGGACGAGTCACCGGGCTGTCAGCCGTCTTTTCTGCCAGCGAATTGTGGCGAGATCTCTGCATTTAAGGAAGGTGCGCCAGTTCGTGTATCCCGTCACTGAAGCGACGGTCCACGTGTCAAGCGTCGGTTAGCCGATGCGACATATGCAGGCCGGCGTCTGATGGGATGCGGCCCAGTGCGGGGACGACACGTGGAGCGATCGGAGCCGTTGGACACGAAGAGGCGTTTTGGCGGGAGATGAAGGGCACCGTTGGATAAGGTCGCTTGTGGTGATAAATAGGGGCGGGGCCCGCTCTAGGGCCCCTACTCTTTCATATTTCCTCGCTCTAAGTCCTGATTACTCGGCGCTCGTCTTCTTTCATCTGCTTTCGTTTCCCGAGGATCCCCCTTCTCCAGGTTAGATGTCTTCTTTCGTAGAGTCTGTAGACGTCGTAAGAGTGAGTTCTAGGGACCCTCTAGTCGAGCCTGGGTCTTCCCGGGGAGCAGGGGTCGGATCCTCTCCCCGGGATCGTGCGGCGGGGGCAGCCCCCAGGGGTGAGGCGGTAGACGCTGCCCCCAGCGCGTCGTGTTGGGTGAGGCATGAGGACGAGCTTGCCAATACTCGGGCTCGCTTCCATATCCCCTCACGTTATACGCTTCGCCTGGCCAAGGAGGGAGAGAGGGCAGACCAAGTACGGGGCAGGGAGATCGCCCTGTACTTGGAAGCTTTTTGGGGTGGAATGCGTATGCTCTTCTCTTCCGAGGTCGTTGAAGCACTGAACTTCTTCGGGTTAGCCCCCGGCCAGTTAGTGCCGAACTCGTGGAGGATTCTTCTCGGGTTCCTGATCCGCTTGAAGTTACAGGCGGTTCCCTTCAGCCTCTCCCTTCTTGATACTTCCCTTGTCTTCAAAAATCACCCTGGGGTCGAGCGGGCGACCCGAGGTGGGTCTACCTCTCTTTTAGAAAGCGACAGGGGGGCGCCGCCGGGACAAGGGTTGTAGCTATGCCTTCTTCCATTCACGACTGGAAGAAGAAGTTCTTCTTCGTTTCCCCGCCCGAGGGCGAGGACTGGCCCATGCCCACCAAGTGGTCGAGGGAAAAATGTTTGCCGGGGAACCAGTCCAATGACCCCACCGCGGTGAGAGTGGCGTCGTGGGAGCCCGTCCCCCGATTCGACGTGCTGCTGTCCGAGAGGGTACTAAGTTGGGCCGGGCTCAGCCCCGTTGAGTTCGTCGGTAAGTTAGGCTTGCTTTTTGGCTTTTATATTGCATGTGTCGCTGACTTCTTTGTATTTGGTTTTGTGCAGGGCCCATGGACATGAGCGAGCTCCGAAACTCCATGCGCCAGCCGAGGAAGGTCGCGAAGGCTGGAGGCGCCAGCTCCTCCCGTCCGAAGCCTGCCCCGGCTCCTTCTCCTCCGGTGGTCGCGTCCCATGAGCGTTCGGGAGCGGATCCCGTCCTGGGGCCTAGAAGTTCGTCGGGCCGGAAGCGGGCTCGAATTCTGGATGACCCGGTCTCGGAGGAGGAGGAGATCGGCTCTCCATCGGAGCCGCTTAAGAGGAGTTCCCATAGGTCTTCTCGGGGTCTGCCCTCGCCGATCATGGTGGAGGAAGGGGGCCTCCAGTTCACGGTGCCCTCGGGGCTATCCGTCGCGGATAGCCTGCTGCATGAAATAGAGAAATCGGCAGGGGGTAGGGTCTCCGGGGGGGACCTTCAGGGCCCAGATGGCGTCCATCGCCCAGGAGTCCGTGCAGGTAAGTGTTTGGTTTTTTGTGAGACTCGGTGCCTCCTTCGTCTTTCTGATCTCTTTCCTACTTTTCAGATTCTTCAGCACGTTGCCCTTGCCTTGCGCATGGAGGCCGAGGTGATAGCCCCGGCGATGAAGGCCGCGGGCCAGCTTGCCTCGCTGGAAGAGAGCTCCAAGAGGGAGCTGGAGGCGGTGATGGCGAGGGTTGCCGCCTTGGAGGGCGAGGTGGAGGCCGGGAAACAGGAGGTTGCCCGGTACCGCGAGGCCGCCGTGGCTGCCGAGATCAAGCTTGAGGACGCTCAGGTGCTCGCCGGCAACCTGAAGAGGACGGTGAAGACCCTCCGGAAGGAGCTGGGGGGGCGGCCGAGGCTGCGAAGTCGGCCGATTTGAGAGCGGCGAAGTTGGCCGACCTCTCGGTGGCGAAGGCAGTGGAGGGCTACAAGAAGTCGAAGGACTTCTATGATGACCTGGCCGTGGCCACAACCCGCATCTGGCACGAGGCCCTCGATGCCGTTAAGGCCCGGATGCCGGAGTTCGCCGACGAAGAGCTCCGGGCCGATTACCCCCTCATGGACGCCAATGAGCAGGGGGAAGAGATTCCTGACGAGGAAGTCGCTAAGGACCCTGCTCTTCACGTGGTGGACGTCGAGGACCCCGAGGTCGCGCCTGGCCCCGAGGCCTAAAACCCCCGTCTTCCTCCTTTTATTTTGTTGTTTTTGGAATTTTTGTAGGCCTCCGGGCAGTTTGTAAGGCTGGGGAGCCCAAAATACCCTTTGTAAAGATTTTGCCTTTGGTAATAAAACTTTTTTCTTTGGTTTCATCGGTTTGACTTTATCTTCTATTTGCGAAGAATGCTCGTAAAATATCTCTGCTTGCACTGTTGGACTTCTATGTCAGGTCGTCTATCTGTTTACCGATCGTTCGTCGAGTTGATTTCGATCACCTGCCAAGCGTGCCGAGCGTTTCTGAGAGGGAGGCATCTTCATGCATCTCCATGGCCCCGAAGTCGAGGGGGGATCGCTCAGACTTGGATAGAACTGATGCCCCTTGTTGGGGCCTCGGATCCTCTGCATGTGATGGGCAAAGTTATGTTCGACGTATTTGTGCCGAGTATGAATGGTCTCAGAGGCCTCGTTAATTGGGCTACAAGCCCGCGGCGTTCGTTGGGCATGAACGAGCCGGGAAGCTGCTCGGTTGTCCCTTGGCGAGGGCATTTGATTTCTGGAGTTGTGAGCATCGACCATCAGCTGGGGATGGCCGAGCGAGGGTGTGCAACTACCAGCCGGAGATGACCGAGCGGGGTAGCCGCTCGGTTGCCTCTTGCGAGGGCTTTGATCCTTCAGGACGGGGACCGAGCAGGGTTACTGCCTAGTGTCTCTTGGCGAAGACTTCGATTCTTGTCGGTTGTGGTAGGAAGCTACCAGCCGGGGATAGACGAGCAGGGTAGCTGCTGAGCTGCCTCTAAGGAGGACTTGGATCCTTAGCGTTGGAGAGGCCGTATGAGGCCTTCTAAGGATATCCGAGCAGTGAAGCTGCGCGGCTGCCTCTCTGGAGGACTTTGATCCTTAGCGTTGGAGGGGCTGTAAGAAGCCCACTAAGAATGACCGGGCAGTGAAGCCGCGCGGTTGCCTCCTGGCGAGGGCTTTGATCTCCGGCGTCGTGGGTAGGCAGCTACCAGCCGGAGATGACCGAGCGGGGTAGCCGCTCGGTTGCCTCTTGCGAGGGCTTTAATCCTTCAGGACGGGGACCGAGCAGGGTTACTGCCCAGTGCCTCTTGGCGAGGACTTTGATCCCTGTCGGTTGTGGTAGGAAGCTACCAGCCTGGGATAGCCGAGCAAGGGCTCGACTATCTCTGGGAGGACTTTGGTCCTTAGCGCGGGAGGGGCTGTAAGAAGCCTACCAAGGACCCTTGGCCGGGCAGGGTTACTACCCGGTACCTCTAGGCGAGGGCTTTTGTCCTGAAGGATAGCCGAGCGAGGATCGGACTCGACTGCCTCTGCGAGGGATTTTGATCCCTGTCGGTCGTGGTAGGAAGCTTCCAACCGGGGATAGCCGAGCAGGGTAGCTGCTGAGCTGCCTCTAAGGAGGACTTGGATGCTTAGCGTTGGAGGGGCCGTATGAGGCCTGCTAAGGATCTCCGGGCAGTGAAGCTGCGCAGTTGCCTCTTGGCTGTTGAAGTCGAAAATTGCACCCCGGTTGACCAAGTCAAAGTCAAAGTCAACCCCAAGCCAGGTGGACCCATGCCCAGGTCGAGTCCGAACATGAAGCGGCCGGTCCCCCCATGCCAAAATGAAATCATGTAATAAATAATTTTTATGTAATTTTTTATGCATGAATGTAAACAAAATGGGCATAAAGCCAAATTTTTGTAAGCCCATGGCTTATGTGCAAAAAGAAATAGCACATGAGACATGGGATGGGCAAAATACCATTTTGTAAAGCCCAAGGGGCTATATGTAAATGTGTAAGCCTATATAAGGCAACATGATGATGAATAAAGGAGATACTTTTTCATTCCCTAAAAAAATCTTGGGTCTGTGCCTCTTTCCCCTTTCTGAAGGTTCTAAACCTTCTTCTTTTTTTTGAATTAAATAAAGAGTTTTACTCTTCCTTTTCAAAAACTAAATAATTTTTCACTACGAAACCCACAAAGGGGAACTCAGATCTCCCACCAGATCTCAAAAAGAAGAGATTTTTAAAATCTCACATCTCTTGATCTTCAAGATCCTGCCAACAGAGGAGGAAGAAGGAGACCCATCTCCAGAAACCCCACTTTGGGGAAGAACTAGGGCTCAAGGGGAGAAGCCCTTCATCAGCTTCAAAATATCCTAAGAGTTTAACTCCTCACACACACACACACACACACAAAATAATAAGTGCTCATTTCTGAGAGTACAACTCCCATTGCAGGGACCGAGTCCCTTTTGCCGCCCGAACGCCCACGTGCTGACACGTGGGGCGCTCGCGCTCAAAGCGCCAGCGTCCTTACGCTCAAAGCGCTAGCGCCCGAGCGCCCACGTGCTGACACGTGGGGCGCTAGCGCTCAAAGCGCTAGTGCTCTTGCGCTCAGAGCGCTAGCGCCTAAAGCGCTAGCGCCCGAGCGCCCACGTGCTGACACGTAGGGCGCTAGCGCTCTTGCGCTCAGAAGCGCTAGCGCTAGCACCCTGGCGCTCAAAGCGCTGGCATTTTCTCCCACGCATCTTTTGGATGCCCTTTTCCTCTTTTATATATATATATATATATATGAGAATAATGGAGAAAAGAGGCCATACGAGGAAATTTCCTCCTATGGCGTGAAAAAAATACAGCCTCCATCAATTTTTTCGACGATCGGCCCCCATCATCTTCATCGTTATCATCTAAGATGTGGGTACACCAAATTTCATGTGATTCTACAACCTTTTCACCGTTGATTTAGCAATATAAAAAGTTCTATTGTCGGTAAACCGTTAATTTTGAACCCACTAAATCAACGGTGAAAAAGTTGTGGAATCACATAAAATTTGGTGTACGCACATCGTAGATGATAACGATGATGATGATGGGTGCCGATCGTCGGAAAAAATGGTGGAGGTTGTATTTTTTCCACGCCATAGGAGGAAATCCCCTCCTATGGCCTCTTTCCTCCATTAATCTCTCTCTCTCTCTCTCTCTCTATATATATATATATATATATATATATATATATATATATATATATGTATATACACACATACACACACATACTCCACACTAAATATACCTCCCCCGTTAGAAAAAAAATTTCTAACGGGGCGCTGCCCCGCACCCCGCAAGGGGGCTGCTGGCCCCCTTGACCTCCAGCCCGCTATCCGGGTAGCGGGACCCCCGTAAAAACTCTGCAGGGCCCCCGATATATCCAAAACCCCTTCAAAACACAACACTGCACATTGAGTTCATATGACCAGCTTAACCCGTTAATCGGAGGTTCTCTCGCTCCAAAGGCGAGGGGTAATTAACGGCAGCTTAGTCCGCGGCTGCCGGAGATTTGGATCCCCACAATCAATAAACCCCGGCCTACCCTAAGCAGGGGGAATCTGTAGTACGCCTGACAAGCGCGCGCGTATTCCCATCTCAATGGGGTGACGAAAAACACCCTACAGATTCTGGCACGCCTGGTGGGACAAATCTCTCCTCCCATATCTCGGGTTAAACGTTCATGCGAACTCAATCAATATGCATACCCATATCTATACTAAAATAATGCTTTTTCATGCAGGTTTCAAGCAATCACTTTTCAACAATGTCTCCAAAGATGAACTCAGCTCCCATCTTCTACACGATGAAGATGGACGGCAAGACAGTTCTTCCGGCCAGTCTCGGGCGACAATGGGAAGAGCCGTCGCTACCATTTGGCTCTATTCTGTTGGTGTCAGCTAACGCCATCCCAGCTCCTCAAGCCCCGGTGGCAGACAAACCGGTCTCGAAAGGTAAGAGGCCAAATGTGGTGGTCTCGAAGGCGCCCCAACTCAAACGCAAGTCGGTGTTTGAACGAATCTCCTTAGCCCCAGCTGGGGGCAAGGCCATCAACATGAACAAAGCAACGAGGCGTCTCGAGCAAGCTCCAGCGGTGCCCTCGATAACTGCTTGATCGGGTATCTTCTCTAAGCTCCCTACCAAAGATAAAGAGACGACTGGATATGTTGTCCACACTGTCTACATGGTGGGTATGCGCAGCAAGAGCAAGGACGGGGCCACCACATCCCAAATCCAATCTGGTGTGAATATAGCTGCCACATTCCAAGACCAGCCTCCTCTGGAAGGTAATGAAGACCCTCCCAGTGATGCTGATAAGCAGAGAGAGCCCTCAGTTCATGATAAGTCGGGATCGGAGAGCGAGGATGAGCCAACTTTCCATCCTAAGACCGCAGAGCAGCGGCTTCTCCAAGAGCTCCGGAAACAGCTCAGAAGAAAAGACAAGGAGATGGCCAAGCTCTACTCAAAGATCGACGGCTTGACAAATGTCGTCTTACGACTTACGGCCCAACTTGCCTCTCAGCCGCCCAATCAAGCGCAGGGCTCTGCTCATGAACCGGGAAACGATGTCCCGAGACAGCCGGCGCCTATTCCCTCAAATTCAAAGATGGGCAAACCGCATGAAAGCCAGTCGCATCCTATCTTAGGAAATGTCTTAGCTACCGATGATAATAGCCCGCTAACTCAAGATCAAATCATGAATTTGGTTGCCAACAAAGTAAAAACTTTGGTAGCCGAAGCCGAAGCGCAAAAAGATATCAGCAGCAGTGGGAGACCATATCCTGCTCAGTATGATCTGGTAGAATTTCCTAGCGGCTATGTCATCCCTAAATTCGGAAGATTTGATGGGACGGGAAATGCGAATCAGCACATCGCCCACTTCAAAGCCTCATGCGGGAATACTAGGGGCAACGATGCGCTTCTCCTCCGCCGGTTCATTAATAGCTTGACCGATATTGCTTTCGACTGGTACGCGAGCATACCGGATGGCTCCGTCACAACTTTCGTCCAAATGGAGTCTCTGTTTCGGCAGAGGTTCATGAGCGTCAGCGATAAGATCACCATTTTCGAGCTCGTAAGGACCAAGCCAAAGAATAACAAAAGCAGCACGGATTTTATAACCCGATGGCGCAATCTCTCCGTCAAATGTGAACCGCCGATAGAGCAGGACCACCACATCGTTAAACTGGGAACACCAATGACCACCACGTCGTTAAACTGGGAATAATCAACCTCTAAGTCGTTAAACTGGGAATGTAAAAATATGTAAATAAACAAAAAAAATATGTAAATAAATAAATAAAAAGAAAAGCCGAAATGATGGGGCAACTCGCAATGAAAATCAGCGAGTAAAAATAAAAATGAAAATAAAGCCGAAATGATGGGGCAACTCGCAATGAAAATCAGCGAGTAAAAATAAAAATGAAAATAAAGCCGAAATGATAGGGCAACTCGCAATGAAAATCAGCGAGTAAAAATAAAAATGAAAAAAAGCCGAAATGATAGGGCAACTGCAAATAAAAAGCCGAAATGATAGGGCAATCGCGACCTTCGCGATAACAAAAGCTGAAATGATAGTGCAATCACGGTATAAAAAAACAATGGCGAATGATGAGTCGCTCCTGGTACCATATTCCAGTGCAGCAATGCAGACGCCAACCAAAATCCGATTTTCCAAAATTCCCCCAGTCCTACGGCCAGTCCCCAAATTGACTACCGTATACAATCCACGGGCTCAAATAATTCTCATCATACCCATGCCCCACCGTAATCACCAGTTACGCGGCTGGTCTCCGCCCTTGGAATCATGCTCCATTGGGAAGACCCACTCATGTGTCCTCACGATGCATGAGGAGAACAAACATTCGCGGGATCCTTACGACTCACAAAAGAAAAACACACTTGGGGGTCCTCACGACTCCTAAGGAGAAATTCGCACATACGGGATCCTTACGGCTCGTAGAGAGAAAATGCTTTATGGGACAGTTATGGCCCATAAAATTGAAAAGCCTTAGGCAATAGGAATCTAAATCTGTCTCCTAAGCCATCGCTCCCCAATCCCCAAGTGGCGAATGATGAGTCGCTCCTGGTACCATATTCCAGTGCAGCGATGCAGACAGCCAACTAAAATCCAAATCCCATACCCCAAGTGGCGAATGATGAGTCGGTCCTAGTACCATATTCCAGTATAGCGATGCAGACGCCAACCAAATTCCAAATCCCATACCCCAACGGCGAATGATGAGTTGCTCCTGGTACCATATTCCAGTGCAGCGATGCAGACGCCAACAAAGTCCCGAAATTTTTCCGGCCCTACGGTCTGGATCATACATCCTGCAAAACCGTATACAATCCACGGGCGTAAAACAATCCCAATCTCTCCCAAGTCCTACCGGTGAGACCACATTCAAAGTACCACCAACAAAAAAAAATAAAAAAAATGGTATGTCCACAAGTAAAATGGGCACGGATGAAAACCCGAAAGGGCTCCATGAGTAAAAACAGCAGGACTGCCGGCGAGTTTGTGAAAACCCGAAAGGGCGCAAACTCGTGAAAAAGAGATGAAATGCACTCGCAAAGTCCTCTCGACTTTGTGAGGAGAAAATTCCCGCGTGAGATCTTTACGACTCACAAAGGAGCAACACACTTAGGAGTCCCCACGACTCCTAAGGAGAAAATACACCTACGAGATCCTTTCGACTCGTAGGGAGAAAATGCTTTTATGGGACCCTTACGGCCCATAAAATTGAAAAGCCTTAGGTGATGGAGATCTAAACCTGTCTCCTAAGCCACCAATTTCCAAATCCTCCCGGGGCAAATGATGAGTTGCTCCTGGCATTATTCCAGTGCAGCAATGCAGATGCCAAACCGAAACCAAATCCTCAAATCCTTTCATGGCAAATGATGATTCGCTTCTGGTACCATATTCCAGTATAGCGATGCTGATATCAACCCAAATCAAATTAAACCAACAACCTCTGCGGCGGAATCATGCTCCGTCCCAGAATGTACCCCGTGTCGAAATCATGCTTCGCCTCGGGATATCTACCTTCCCTGCCGGAATTATGCTTCGCCTCGGAATCAAGTCGACCAACAAGCTCTGCGTCGGAGTCATACTTCGTCTTAGAGTGTACCCTGCGTCGAAATCAAGCTTCGCCTCGGTGTATCTGCCTTCCCTGTCGGAATTATGCTTCGGCTCGGAATCAACCAACTACCTCCTCGTCGGAATTATGCTCCGCCTCGGAATCAAGTCAACCAGTAACTTCTGCGTCGGAATCATGCTTCGTCTCAGAATGTGCACCCAGTGTCGAAATCATGCTTCGCCTCGGTGTACCTTCTTTCCCTGTCGAAATTATGCTTCGTCTCGGAATCAAGTCGACCGTCCATGTCGCAAAAAGGGCAGTGCAGGCTTCCTACAAATCGGGAATCAAATCGCTCCGGATCAGAGCGTCGACCGTCCATGTCGCAAAAAGGGCAGTTCAGGCTTCCCACAAATCGGGAACCAAATCGCTCCGGACCAGAGCGTCGACCGTCCATGTCGCAAAAAGGGCAGTGCAGGCTTCCTACAAAGCAGGAACCAGATCACTTCGGGCTACGGAAACGTCTACCACAGACACTCCGTCTCGGAGACGCGTCAAGCGTCGACCGTCCATGTCGCAAAAAGGGCAGTGCAGGCTTCCCACAAATTGGTCACCAAATCGCTCCGGATCAGAGCGTCGACCGTCCATGTCGCAAAAAGGGCAGTGCAAGCTTCCCAAAAATCGGGAACCAATTCGCTCTGGATCAGAGCGTCGACCGTCCATGTCGCAAAAAGGGCAGTGCAGGCTTCCTACAAAGCAGGAACCAGATCACTCCGGGCCAGAGAAATGTCTACCACGGACACTCCGTCTCGGAGACGCGTCAAGCGTCGACCGTCCATGTCGCAAAAAGGGCATGGCAGGCTTCCCACAAATCGGGAACCAAATCGCTCCGGATTAGAGTGTCGACCGTCCATGTCGCAAAAAGGGCAGTGCAGGCTTCCCACAAATTGGGAACCAAATCGCTCCGGATCAGCGCGTCGACCGTCTTTGTCGCAAAAAGGGCAGTGCAGGCTTCCCACAAATCGGGAACCAAATCGCTCCGGATCAGAACATCGATCGTCCATGTCGCAAAAAGGGCAGTGCAGGCTTCCTACAAAGTAGGAACCAGATCACTCCGCGCCAGGGAAAAGTCTACCACAGACACTCCGTCTCGGAGACGCGTCAAGGGTCGACCGTCCATGTCGCAAAAAGGGCAGTGCAGGCTTCCCACAAATCGGGAACCAA
The DNA here is from genome assembly GCA_030015575.1 of Agapanthus africanus. NCBI lineage: Eukaryota > Viridiplantae > Streptophyta > Magnoliopsida > Asparagales > Amaryllidaceae > Agapanthus > Agapanthus africanus. The sequence continues at coordinate 20,293,028 of CM057348.1, read as the reverse complement.
ATCGCTCCGGGCCAGGAAAACGTCTACAACGGACACTCCGTCTCGGAGACGCGTCAAGCGTCGACCGTCCATGTCGTAAAAAGGGCAGTGTAGGCTTCCCACAAATAGGGAACCAAATCGCTCCGGACCGGAGCGTCGACCGTCCATGTCGCAAAAAGGGCAGTGCAGGCTTCCTACAAAGCAGAAACCAGATCACTCTGGGCCAGGGAAACGTCTACCACGGACACTCTGTCTCGGAGACGCGTCAAGCGTCGACTGTCCATGTCGCAAAAAGGGCAGTGTGGGCTTCCCACAAATCGGGAACCAAATCACTCCGGATCAGAGCGTCGACCGTCCATGTCGCAAAAAGGGCAGAACCAAATCACTCTGGGCCAGGGAAACGTCTACCACGGACACTCCGTCTCGGAGACGCGTCAAGCGTCGACCGTCCATGTCGCAAAAAAGGCAGTGCGGGTTTCCCATAAATCGGGAACCAAATCGCCCCGGATCAGAGCGTCGACCGTCCATGTCGCAAAAAGGGCAGAACCAAATCACTCCGGGCCAGGGAAACGTCTACCACGGACACTCCGTCTCGGAGACGCGTCAAGCGTCGACCGTCCATGTCGTGGAAAGGGCAGTGCATCCCAAAAAGTGGGAACCAAAGCAAGTCGCCTCCACGCGAAAGAAGATCCGTCAATTTCATGCACACGACCCACATATGTGGTGTGCATTTATTGATGGGGGGCACTTTGTTGAAGTCGAAAATTGCACCCCGGTTGACCAAGTCAAAGTCAAAGTCAACCCAAGCCAGGTGGGTCCATGCCCAGGTCGAGTCCGAACATGAAGCGGCCGCCCCCCACGCCAAAATGAAATCATGTAATAAATAATTTTTATGTATTTTTTTATGCATGAATGTAAACAAAATGGGCATAAAGCCGAATTTTTGTAAGCCCATGGCTTATGTGCAAAAAGAAATAGCACATGAGACATGGGATGGGCAAAATGCCATTTTGTAAAGCCCAAGAGGCTATATGTAAATGTGTAAGCCTATATAAGACAACATGATGATGAATAAAAGAGATACTTTTTCATTCCCCAAAAAAATCTAGGGTTTGTGCCTTTTTCCCCTTTCTGAAGGTTCTAAACCTTCTTCTTTCTTTTGAATTAAATCAAGAGTTTTACTCTTCCTTTTCAAAAACTAAATAGTTTTTCACCACGAAACCCACAAAGGGGAACTCAGATCTCCCACCAGATCTCAAAAAGAAGAGATTTTTAAAAACTCACATCTCTTATCTTCAAGATCCTGCCAACAGAGGAGGAAGAAGTAGACCCATCTCCAGAAACCCCACTTTGAGGAAGAACTAGGGCTCAAGGGGAGAAGCCCTTCATCAGTTTCAAAACATCCTAGGAGTTTAACTCCTATATATATATATATATATATATAGACACATACACACACACACAAAAAAAAAATTAATAAGTGCTCCTTTCTGGGAGTACAACTCCCATTTGCAGGGACCGGGTCCCTTTTGTCGCCCGAACTCCCACGTGCTGAAACATGGGGCATTAGCGCTCAAAGCGCCAGCGTCCTTGCGCTCAAAGCGCTAGCGCCCGAGCGCCCACGTGCTGACACGTGGGGTGCTAGCGCCCGAGCGACCACGTGCTGACACGTAGGGCACTAGCGCTCAAAGCGCTAGTGCTCTTGCGCTCAGAGCGCTAGCGCCCGAACGCCCACGTGCTGACACGTGGGGTGTTAGCGCTCTTGTGCTCAGAAGCGCTAGCGCCCAAAGCGCAAGCGCTAGCATCCTGGTGCTTAAAGCGCTGGCGCTTTCTCCCACGCATCCTTTGGATGCCCTTTCCCTCTTTTATATATGTGTGTGTGTGTGTGTGTACATATACACACATACACACACATACTCCACACTAAAAATACCTCCCCCGTTAGAAAAAATTTCTAACGGGGTGCTGCCCCGCACCCCGCAAGGGGGCTGCTAGCCCCTTTAACCCCCGTAAAAACTCTGCGGGGCCCCCGATATATCCAAAACTCCTTCAAAACACAACACTGCACATTGAGTTCGCATGGCTTGTTTGACCCGTCAATCGGAGGTTCCCTCGCTTCAAAGGCGAGGGGTAATTAACGGCAGCTTAGTCCGCGGCTGCCGGAGATTCGGATCCCCACAATCAATAAACCTCAGCCTAACTTAGGCAGGGGGAATCTGTAATGCGCCTGACAAGCGCGCGCGTATTCCCATCTCAATGGGGTGACGAAAAACACCCTACATTGGCGAGGGCTTTGATCCCTGGCGTTACGAGTAGGGGAGCTACCAGCCAGGGATAGCCGAGCAGGGAGACCGCTCGGCTGCTCCTACGGAGGATTTTGATCCTTAGCGTTGGAGGGGCCTTAGGAGGCCTGCTAAGGATAACCGGGCAGTGAAGCTGCGCGGTTTCCTCTTGGCGAGGGCTTTGATCCCTGGCGTTGCGAGTAGGGGAGCTACCGGCCAGGGATAACCGAGCAGGGTAGCTGCTCGGTTGATTCTTCATGAGGTTTCGTCCGGCCAGCCAGTTGTGGGTATGGGGAACATGAACGGTCGCATTGAGTGTGGGGGGAGGCGAAGTGCCAGGGCCTCATCGTTTCGATTTCGCCTGAGAAGGCTCGATGATCGCCGCGTGGCAGCTTCTTTTTGGGCGAAAGCGAGCGACTGTTGAGTTCCGTTGGGGCATATAAGGATGAAAGAGCACTGGTCCTTCCTTTCTTCGTAAACAGATTGTTGAGGATGCAAGACTTCCCCTTTACCATCCCCGATATCATTCACTTCGAAGACGTATACCTCTATGACCAGAACCGCACCGAGGACACGGTGCAGTTGGTCTATGGGAGTATTGAAGACCACTTCGGCCGGCTGCTCCCCCGACGCTCCTCCCTGCTGCAGCTGTTGATGTACTCCATCTGGAGGGCGTCGCCGGGGCTTTACAACCCTTTATCCGAGTAGCTCTACGACGAGGCCGTGGGCAAGCTGCGGTCTCTGAGGCGCTTCGGCCTGATCTAAGCTATTCGGCTGGCTCGCTCAGTGGTGCTCGTCCGTGAGTGCTACGAACTGAGACTTGGGTTCAACACGCGCGGGGGGAATCGAGGGCTGAGGTTGGATCTCGCGAGGCCTCGGTTGGCGGAGATCTTTACCGAGTACCATGAGCAGTGCTCTCTGCACCCCCTTCCCCCGCTGTAATGACCCCAAAATCTTTATACATTTGTATTATCCCTCTTCAAAAATATACCGTATTTATTTGTACTTGGTATTTTCCTCTTTCTATTAAATTTATTATTATTTTATTCCTCAATCTATTATGTATTTTTTTTCTAGGTACAATTTCTTTTTCTTATATTTAAGTTTTTAACTTCTCATTCTTATTTTTTCCTTTCATAAATATTTAACCCAAATCCATTATTTTTATTCTCCATAGCCCATCTAAAAAGCCCATTTTCTTTTTAAACAACATCATATATTTAATTCTAATTAAATATATGCATGAACAACCTTATAGCTCATTGGTTAAGTCCTTGCATTGTTATTCCATATGTCACATGTTCAAATCCCCATTCTTGCAATTATTTTTTATCATTTTTTATTCTTCCCATAACCTACAAATGAGACCTTTCATTTCAATGTAATGACCCCAAAATCTTTATACATTTGTATTATCCCTCTTCAAAAATATACCGTATTTATTTGTACTTGGTATTTTCCTCTTTCTATTAAATTTATTATTATTTTATTCCTCAATCTATTATGTATTTTTTTTCTAGGTACAATTTCTTTTTCTTATATTTAAGTTTTTAACTTCTCATTCTTATTTTTTCCTTTCATAAATATTTAACCCAAATCCATTATTTTTATTCTCCATAGCCCATCTAAAAAGCCCATTTTCTTTTTAAGCAACATCATATATTTAATTCTAATTAAATATATGCATGAACAACCTTATAGCTCATTGGTTAAGTCCTTGCATTGTTATTCCATATGTCACATGTTCAAATCCCCATTCTTGCAATTATTTTTTATCATTTTTTATTCTTCCCATAACCTACAAATGAGACCTTTCATTTCCAAAATGAATGGTGACCTTTCATTTCTCTTTTAATTCTCATGTTAAATGCATATATTATTATTCACCATTACAACATCTTTATTTGTCCTCCTCCATCTTTTCCTTCCTCATATTTTTCTATCTCTCACTTCTTCCTCTTCACCAAGATGACAAGAAGAAGAACATGAAGAAGTCTTCAAGAAGGTCTCGCTAGTAACGCGAGGCTATCGGCGGATAGACAAGCCCGGTGACAATACCGGCTTGTGCATGTAAGTCCCTTCTTTCTTTCCTTCCCTCCATCTCTTTCTTTTTCTCTTTATATTTCTCTTGTTTTATATTGCCATGAAAAACTTCACTTGACATATCATAGTTCATAAATAATTAATTAAATGGATATATATATAAATAATGAATACACAAACATACACACATATATAGTTTGTAAAGTCTTTTTCATTACTCCCAATTCACATGTTAAGATTTCATAGTGACCAATTAGGATTGCATGTTTGTTGTTTTATTTTAAATCACTTTATTTAAAATTTGTATAAAAAAAAATGAAGTTACGAATAAATACCATGGTTTTCTCATTTCTCACATATGACATATCAATACCTTTAGTTTTAAAATAATTTTTATAAATTAATTTTTAATTCTGAAAATTTCATGAAATTTACATATAATATAATATATTATTTTATACACTCTGTAAAAATTTTAGATCGATCCGCATAACGGTTTAGGAATTAAATCGTATTTATTCACTGATCGTAAAACAGAAAACTGCAGCTATCGGTCAATTTCTAGGATACATAACTTGGTATACCAGTATCCAAATTGAGCAAACTCAGGTGTTTTTGATATCTACATCGAATGAACTAGATTTTATTAGTTTTATATTTTTACTGAAAACCGACGTAAAATATAGAAAACTGTGTTACAATATTAAGTGACGGATCTGGACAGAATCTGTTCCGATTCGCACACTGTTTTTAAATTGGACATAACTCGAACACCCGATGTCCGTTTGTGACAAAATTTAGATGTGTAGATGCACCATTGATAGAACTATAATTTTCTGTATATTATATTACTTAGGAATGCATGAAACAACCTGATATAGGCTTTGCAATAGAATATATAGATGCTGTCCAGAAATCTGAATTTCTGTTTTAAATGCTGATATTAAAATGATCATAACTAGAGCTTCAGAAATCCAAATCATATGAATCTTGGTGTTTTCGATAACTTCATCGAAACGCCTACAATTTTCTAATAATTTTCGTAACCTGAAACCTGATACAAATTAACTCAAACTGCGTTTTAAAAATATGTGACGGTGCCGAATAGATTCTGATCTGTTTTGCGCGACGATACGAAAACATATATATCTCTCAAACCGGTAGTCATATTTAGGTAAAACTGGAACTCACGCATGCAAAACATTTAGAGCCATATTTCTGTTTATATTTCGCATTCGTTCAACTTGATTAATTAGTCGTACATAATATTTCTTTACAGCATTGTTTATGGTAGTTACTCGAATAATATACTTGACTCATTTCATGTTATTCGAACATGTATACATATTTAGCTTGATCATTAAATTGTTGTATGTACATAAAGACGATAATTAAATACTTGAGTTGTATTTTGAAAAATATACAATAGTATTTTTACAATAAACCCCCTCAAGTTTTATAAATTACAATAAGGCCCCTAACAATTATTGAACATCAAATTACCTTCTTGTAGTCTGACTCGGGTTAGAGTATGACTATTTCTGACTTGAATGTGATTCAAGTCAATCTATATTCTTTTATATTCCAACTCAAGATGAATACATGAATTCCAGATTCCAGTTAACAATCTATATAACTTGACCGAACCGAACCATGGATATTCCTTTTACATGATTCCCAGTATTCCATTTACATGACTCTACGGTTATAACCGTTTCCTGATATCATGGTTTCGGTCAGTCAATCAAGTCAATCAAGCAATCATTACAAGTTTACAAGATAACAATACAAATATGACATCACGGGGTTTAAAGGGGTAGATTGGTACGGAAGATGTTAAAAGTGGTATGAGGTGGTCAGATTAAGACACCTAACCTATATTCCGTTGCTGTTGTACCGTGGCATAAACGGTTCCTCGTACTATACGTGCCCTTAGTCTCTGGCATATAGAGACTCCCCTCGTATACACTGGCATCCTTCTGTACCAAGCTACAAACAACTACGTTAAACAATATTCCATAATATTCAACACTACAATACTTTAGAAAATACTATACTCTGTCACTCTCATTCTTCATTCTTCTTTGGGACTTACCGAGCGACCTGTTCGCTGACGACATTCTATTTCTCTCTTCTTGGAATGTCGTCAGGTGCGTTGGACCAAGTTGAGACCGAGCCTACAAGTGAAGATTTGGAGAAATTCCAGGAAGACCCAGAGCTCTAGACTTTGTACTTGTTCTTTCCAGTATTTCCTTTTATTATTATGCCACTGTTTAGGCATTGCTTTTTCATTCCAGTTGTATTTTCATTTCATGCATTGTACAAAGAATGTTATTAATAAAAGTTGCTGTTCTTTTTATACTCTTGTCTCTTGTGATTATTTTATATTGCTTAGTTACGCTTAGCGTATGTACTTCTGAGTACATACGTAGCGGGCCTCGTCACGTCCACTTCGCCGTACACTGGGAAGCGGGGCGTGACAGGTTTTGTTGGTGGCCCATGCAGGTCAGAGCTGTATGAATCCCTGTCATGCAGTTCTGGTCTGCGTGAACAACCTAAGCAATATAACACAAGAAACAGCAACTAAAACATTCTTTACAATCATGTTCCTTGAATCTTACCATTTCATATTCCTTGAATCTTATCATCCGTTGAATCTATCCTAACCCTATTCTTTCACTCACAATCACCAAATTGTTTTGAAACTGTTACACTTTCCTTTTACAAATTTCGAGGAAGAAATTATTTTTAAGGAGGGTAGAATGTAATGACCCCAAAATCTTTATACATTTGTATTATCCCTCTTCAAAAATATACCGTATTTATTTGTACTTGGTATTTTCCTCTTTCTATTAAATTTATTATTATTTTATTCCTCAATCTATTATGTATTTTTTTTCTAGGTACAATTTCTTTTTCTTATATTTAAGTTTTTAACTTCTCATTCTTATTTTTTCCTTTCATAAATATTTAACCCAAATCCATTATTTTTATTCTCCATAGCCCATCTAAAAAGCCCATTTTCTTTTTAAGCAACATCATATATTTAATTCTAATTAAATATATGCATGAACAACCTTATAGCTCATTGGTTAAGTCCTTGCATTGTTATTCCATATGTCACATGTTCAAATCCCCATTCTTGCAATTATTTTTTATCATTTTTTATTCTTCCCATAACCTACAAATGAGACCTTTCATTTCCAAAATGAATGGTGACCTTTCATTTCTCTTTTAATTCTCATGTTAAATGCATATATTATTATTCACCATTACAACATCTTTATTTGTCCTCCTCCATCTTTTCCTTCCTCATATTTTTCTATCTCTCACTTCTTCCTCTTCACCAAGATGACAAGAAGAAGAACATGAAGAAGTCTTCAAGAAGGTCTCGCTAGTAACGCGAGGCTATCGGCGGATAGACAAGCCCGGTGACAATACCGGCTTGTGCATGTAAGTCCCTTCTTTCTTTCCTTCCCTCCATCTCTTTCTTTTTCTCTTTATATTTCTCTTGTTTTATATTGCCATGAAAAACTTCACTTGACATATCATAGTTCATAAATAATTAATTAAATGGATATATATATAAATAATGAATACACAAACATACACACATATATAGTTTGTAAAGTCTTTTTCATTACTCCCAATTCACATGTTAAGATTTCATAGTGACCAATTAGGATTGCATGTTTGTTGTTTTATTTTAAATCACTTTATTTAAAATTTGTATAAAAAAAAATGAAGTTACGAATAAATACCATGGTTTTCTCATTTCTCACATATGACATATCAATACCTTTAGTTTTAAAATAATTTTTATAAATTAATTTTTAATTCTGAAAATTTCATGAAATTTACATATAATATAATATATTATTTTATACACTCTGTAAAAATTTTAGATCGATCCGCATAACGGTTTAGGAATTAAATCGTATTTATTCACTGATCGTAAAACAGAAAACTGCAGCTATCGGTCAATTTCTAGGATACATAACTTGGTATACCAGTATCCAAATTGAGCAAACTCAGGTGTTTTTGATATCTACATCGAATGAACTAGATTTTATTAGTTTTATATTTTTACTGAAAACCGACGTAAAATATAGAAAACTGTGTTACAATATTAAGTGACGGATCTGGACAGAATCTGTTCCGATTCGCACACTGTTTTTAAATTGGACATAACTCGAACACCCGATGTCCGTTTGTGACAAAATTTAGATGTGTAGATGCACCATTGATAGAACTATAATTTTCTGTATATTATATTACTTAGGAATGCATGAAACAACCTGATATAGGCTTTGCAATAGAATATATAGATGCTGTCCAGAAATCTGAATTTCTGTTTTAAATGCTGATATTAAAATGATCATAACTAGAGCTTCAGAAATCCAAATCATATGAATCTTGGTGTTTTCGATAACTTCATCGAAACGCCTACAATTTTCTAATAATTTTCGTAACCTGAAACCTGATACAAATTAACTCAAACTGCGTTTTAAAAATATGTGACGGTGCCGAATAGATTCTGATCTGTTTTGCGCGACGATACGAAAACATATATATCTCTCAAACCGGTAGTCATATTTAGGTAAAACTGGAACTCACGCATGCAAAACATTTAGAGCCATATTTCTGTTTATATTTCGCATTCGTTCAACTTGATTAATTAGTCGTACATAATATTTCTTTACAGCATTGTTTATGGTAGTTACTCGAATAATATACTTGACTCATTTCATGTTATTCGAACATGTATACATATTTAGCTTGATCATTAAATTGTTGTATGTACATAAAGACGATAATTAAATACTTGAGTTGTATTTTGAAAAATATACAATAGTATTTTTACAATAAACCCCCTCAAGTTTTATAAATTACAATAAGGCCCCTAACAATTATTGAACATCAAATTACCTTCTTGTAGTCTGACTCGGGTTAGAGTATGACTATTTCTGACTTGAATGTGATTCAAGTCAATCTATATTCTTTTATATTCCAACTCAAGATGAATACATGAATTCCAGATTCCAGTTAACAATCTATATAACTTGACCGAACCGAACCATGGATATTCCTTTTACATGATTCCCAGTATTCCATTTACATGACTCTACGGTTATAACCGTTTCCTGATATCATGGTTTCGGTCAGTCAATCAAGTCAATCAAGCAATCATTACAAGTTTACAAGATAACAATACAAATATGACATCACGGGGTTTAAAGGGGTAGATTGGTACGGAAGATGTTAAAAGTGGTATGAGGTGGTCAGATTAAGACACCTAACCTATATTCCGTTGCTGTTGTACCGTGGCATAAACGGTTCCTCGTACTATACGTGCCCTTAGTCTCTGGCATATAGAGACTCCCCTCGTATACACTGGCATCCTTCTGTACCAAGCTACAAACAACTACGTTAAACAATATTCCATAATATTCAACACTACAATACTTTAGAAAATACTATACTCTGTCACTCTCATTCTTCATTCTTCTTTGGGACTTACCGAGCGACCTGTTCGCTGACGACATTCTATTTCTCTCTTCTTGGAATGTCGTCAGGTGCGTTGGACCAAGTTGAGACCGAGCCTACAAGTGAAGATTTGGAGAAATTCCAGGAAGACCCAGAGCTCTAGACTTTGTACTTGTTCTTTCCAGTATTTCCTTTTATTATTATGCCACTGTTTAGGCATTGCTTTTTCATTCCAGTTGTATTTTCATTTCATGCATTGTACAAAGAATGTTATTAATAAAAGTTGCTGTTCTTTTTATACTCTTGTCTCTTGTGATTATTTTATATTGCTTAGTTACGCTTAGCGTATGTACTTCTGAGTACATACGTAGCGGGCCTCGTCACGTCCACTTCGCCGTACACTGGGAAGCGGGGCGTGACAGGTTTTGTTGGTGGCCCATGCAGGTCAGAGCTGTATGAATCCCTGTCATGCAGTTCTGGTCTGCGTGAACAACCTAAGCAATATAACACAAGAAACAGCAACTAAAACATTCTTTACAATCATGTTCCTTGAATCTTACCATTTCATATTCCTTGAATCTTATCATCCGTTGAATCTATCCTAACCCTATTCTTTCACTCACAATCACCAAATTGTTTTGAAACTGTTACACTTTCCTTTTACAAATTTCGAGGAAGAAATTATTTTTAAGGAGGGTAGAATGTAATGACCCCAAAATCTTTATACATTTGTATTATCCCTCTTCAAAAATATACCGTATTTATTTGTACTTGGTATTTTCCTCTTTCTATTAAATTTATTATTATTTTATTCCTCAATCTATTATGTATTTTTTTTCTAGGTACAATTTCTTTTTCTTATATTTAAGTTTTTAACTTCTCATTCTTATTTTTTCCTTTCATAAATATTTAACCCAAATCCATTATTTTTATTCTCCATAGCCCATCTAAAAAGCCCATTTTCTTTTTAAGCAACATCATATATTTAATTCTAATTAAATATATGCATGAACAACCTTATAGCTCATTGGTTAAGTCCTTGCATTGTTATTCCATATGTCACATGTTCAAATCCCCATTCTTGCAATTATTTTTTATCATTTTTTATTCTTCCCATAACCTACAAATGAGACCTTTCATTTCCAAAATGAATGGTGACCTTTCATTTCTCTTTTAATTCTCATGTTAAATGCATATATTATTATTCACCATTACAACATCTTTATTTGTCCTCCTCCATCTTTTCCTTCCTCATATTTTTCTATCTCTCACTTCTTCCTCTTCACCAAGATGACAAGAAGAAGAACATGAAGAAGTCTTCAAGAAGGTCTCGCTAGTAACGCGAGGCTATCGGCGGATAGACAAGCCCGGTGACAATACCGGCTTGTGCATGTAAGTCCCTTCTTTCTTTCCTTCCCTCCATCTCTTTCTTTTTCTCTTTATATTTCTCTTATTTTATATTGCCATGAAAAACTTCACTTGACATATCATAGTTCATAAATAATTAATTAAATGGATATATATATAAATAATGAATACACAAACATACACACATATATAGTTTGTAAAGTCTTTTTCATTACTCCCAATTCACATGTTAAGATTTCATAGTGACCAATTAGGATTGCATGTTTGTTGTTTTATTTTAAATCACTTTATTTAAAATTTGTATAAAAAAAAATGAAGTTACGAATAAATACCATGGTTTTCTCATTTCTCACATATGACATATCAATACCTTTAGTTTTAAAATAATTTTTATAAATTAATTTTTAATTCTGAAAATTTCATGAAATTTACATATAATATAATATATTATTTTATACACTCTGTAAAAATTTTAGATCGATCCGCATAACGGTTTAGGAATTAAATCGTATTTATTCACTGATCGTAAAACAGAAAACTGCAGCTATCGGTCAATTTCTAGGATACATAACTTGGTATACCAGTATCCAAATTGAGCAAACTCAGGTGTTTTTGATATCTACATCGAATGAACTAGATTTTATTAGTTTTATATTTTTACTGAAAACCGACGTAAAATATAGAAAACTGTGTTACAATATTAAGTGACGGATCTGGACAGAATCTGTTCCGATTCGCACACTGTTTTTAAATTGGACATAACTCGAACACCCGATGTCCGTTTGTGACAAAATTTAGATGTGTAGATGCACCATTGATAGAACTATAATTTTCTGTATATTATATTACTTAGGAATGCATGAAACAACCTGATATAGGCTTTGCAATAGAATATATAGATGCTGTCCAGAAATCTGAATTTCTGTTTTAAATGCTGATATTAAAATGATCATAACTAGAGCTTCAGAAATCCAAATCATATGAATCTTGGTGTTTTCGATAACTTCATCGAAACGCCTACAATTTTCTAATAATTTTCGTAACCTGAAACCTGATACAAATTAACTCAAACTGCGTTTTAAAAATATGTGACGGTGCCGAATAGATTCTGATCTGTTTTGCGCGACGATACGAAAACATATATATCTCTCAAACCGGTAGTCATATTTAGGTAAAACTGGAACTCACGCATGCAAAACATTTAGAGCCATATTTCTGTTTATATTTCGCATTCGTTCAACTTGATTAATTAGTCGTACATAATATTTCTTTACAGCATTGTTTATGGTAGTTACTCGAATAATATACTTGACTCATTTCATGTTATTCGAACATGTATACATATTTAGCTTGATCATTAAATTGTTGTATGTACATAAAGACGATAATTAAATACTTGAGTTGTATTTTGAAAAATATACAATAGTATTTTTACAATAAACCCCCTCAAGTTTTATAAATTACAATAAGGCCCCTAACAATTATTGAACATCAAATTACCTTCTTGTAGTCTGACTCGGGTTAGAGTATGACTATTTCTGACTTGAATGTGATTCAAGTCAATCTATATTCTTTTATATTCCAACTCAAGATGAATACATGAATTCCAGATTCCAGTTAACAATCTATATAACTTGACCGAACCGAACCATGGATATTCCTTTTACATGATTCCCAGTATTCCATTTACATGACTCTACGGTTATAACCGTTTCCTGATATCATGGTTTCGGTCAGTCAATCAAGTCAATCAAGCAATCATTACAAGTTTACAAGATAACAATACAAATATGACATCACGGGGTTTAAAGGGGTAGATTGGTACGGAAGATGTTAAAAGTGGTATGAGGTGGTCAGATTAAGACACCTAACCTATATTCCGTTGCTGTTGTACCGTGGCATAAACGGTTCCTCGTACTATACGTGCCCTTAGTCTCTGGCATATAGAGACTCCCCTCGTATACACTGGCATCCTTCTGTACCAAGCTACAAACAACTACGTTAAACAATATTCCATAATATTCAACACTACAATACTTTAGAAAATACTATACTCTGTCACTCTCATTCTTCATTCTTCTTTGGGACTTACCGAGCGACCTGTTCGCTGACGACATTCTATTTCTCTCTTCTTGGAATGTCGTCAGGTGCGTTGGACCAAGTTGAGACCGAGCCTACAAGTGAAGATTTGGAGAAATTCCAGGAAGACCCAGAGCTCTAGACTTTGTACTTGTTCTTTCCAGTATTTCCTTTTATTATTATGCCACTGTTTAGGCATTGCTTTTTCATTCCAGTTGTATTTTCATTTCATGCATTGTACAAAGAATGTTATTAATAAAAGTTGCTGTTCTTTTTATACTCTTGTCTCTTGTGATTATTTTATATTGCTTAGTTACGCTTAGCGTATGTACTTCTGAGTACATACGTAGCGGGCCTCGTCACGTCCACTTCGCCGTACACTGGGAAGCGGGGCGTGACACCCGCTGTTGTAATTTTCTTTTTCTTTCGTATGTATGATGGCTGAGGAGCCCATAATACCTTTTGAATAAATGAGACCTTTCCTTCTTTTTCGCAATGTTCCATTGATCTTTATTAAATTAATAATAGACCCTAGGAAGAGTTTACATTGCCCTAAAAGAAAAATACACGCTAATAGATGACTTTATCAGCGTGACCCGAGCTCCTCGGAATCTTGTTGGTCTCCGTGCTCGGCGCCGGATACGGGACTTCCTGGGCGCCGGTCTGGTCATCCGCCAAAACGAGCATGATCTGGCCGATGGTCAGCTCGGCGGGAGGGGGACGCTGCTCATGCTCGCGGTCGGCCTGCCGCTTGTCCCTCAAGAAGGCGGCGAGGTGCCCCGATCGGATGAGCTCCTCGATATAGTCCCGGAGCTGCTTACAATCCTCCGTGGCGTGGCCCAGCGTCCGGTGGAAGGCGCAGTAGGGGCCCCGGGTTCGCTTCGAGGCCTGACGTGGGATTGGAGGGAATTTGAAGAACCCCTCGCCCTGGGCCTCCTCTAGTAACACTGCGAGGGAGACGTTGAGTGGGGTGTACTCCTGGAACTTCGGGTGATAGGGCTGCTGACACTCCGGCCTCTCTTCCCGAGCCCTCTTCTTCTTGTCGGGCCGTTCTGCTCGAAGGAGGTTCGCGTTTATCTCGGACTCGAGCTGGACCTCGCGCTCGATCCACGCCTTGACCTCGGCCATGGTCTTAGGCTGCACCAATGCAAAGGAGCGCAACCACTCCCTGTGCCTAAGACCAGATCTGAGCGCCGTGATGACGGTCTCGTCCCGGTGCTCGGGGACCTCGAGGAGGGCGTTGTAGAAGCGGGTGATGTAAGCTTTGAACGTCTCCTTGTCCCCGCTCTTAATTGTGAAGAGGTAGTCGACTGTGCGCTTCTGCCGACGGTTCCCGACGAAGTGGCCGAGGAACTGAGTAGCCAGCTCGTCAAAGGTCGATATCGAGCAAGGCTCGAGTCCTCTGAACCAGTCCCGACCAAAGCAGATGAGGGTGGCAGGGAAGGCTCTGCACTGCGCGGCGTCGGAGTGGTCTTGGAAGCTCATTCCCGCGGTGAAAGCATCCAAATGGTCCTTCGGGTCGGTTTTCCCATCGAACAGAGAGACCTTAGGAGGCTTGTTGCGCGAGGAGACGTGTACAGCGAGCAGTCCCTCGGTGAATGGTTTGGTGAGCGAGTCGGCGGCGTACTTAACCCTGTCGCCCGAGAGGTTACCTTCTCGGCGTATGCCCTCGATCTTCTTCTCGAGGGCGTCGAGTCGGCCGTGGTATCCCGAGAATTCGGCGCCTTGTGATCCCTGGCTTCTGCGGTGGGAGATCTGCGCCTGGGTGCGGCCCCGGTTCCTCTTGATGAGGTTCCTCAGATCCTCGGGTGAGGTTGCCTTCAAGCCGCCGTGGCGAGCCCCTTCTGTTTGGCCCCGTCGAGGGAGGAGGTGTCAGTCATGCCTGAGGACAGGCGAGGTGACCGACATCTCCTCAGGGGGGTGAGGGTCACGAGGAGGCTTGAGGCGGGGCACCCTGGCGGCGGATCTTGGTGTGGAGCTGTGGGGCGCCCAGCGGGTCTCAGAGAGTATCGGCCCGTGAGATCTGTAGCCGTGGGACGTAGCCTGCCGGTGGTCAGCCGTGCCGACGAGGGCACAGTCGTCTGGAGGCGGAGGAGCGGCGATCCGGGGCCCTGGCCCGGCCGTTTGGACGCGGACGAGCACTTCTACCATGGACTGTAGCCGATCTATTCGGCCGGCGAGGGCATTGATGACGGTCGTCGGAGATGGAGGAGGTTCATCCGCGTCTCCGGCGAGAGGAGGCGACGGCTGGTACCTTGATCTTCAGGGCGATCGCTTGCCATGTGGATGGAGATCGGAAGGCCAACTTTGTTTTTTGTGGAGTTTAGTTCCCACAGACGGCGTCAACTGATGGAGATCCCTTTCGGGTCTCCGTCAGATGTTGTCTTCCGTCGATCTCCTGGTGGATCTTGAAGGCGATCTCCTGTTGCGTGTGGGTATCAATGGGTTTTGAGGAGATTGGTGGTTTTGAGGAGGTTGCGCCGAGTACCTGCAAAGAAGTCCCGGGGTGGTTTGGTACCACCGAGGACCCTCCGATGATCAAGTTAGCACGAGATCCGAGCAGAGTAACGGCTAAGTGGAATCAAAAATCGCTTACTTGACCCCTCTTTGATGGGGGTATATATAGCGGCGGCGGCGCGAGGTAGCGGGCGCGAGAATCTCGCCGGCAGCTACGCTCCCGACGTCACGCCCGCGTAATGAGCGGATCATCCGTTAGTGGAGATTGTGATGGCGTGGAACGTGGGATGCTGCCGGCGGAGTATCCGCGCATGGCGAGATTTGCGGAGCGGCGGTTACGCTTGTGAGTGGTGGAGTTGGTCGGTCGGGGGACCGGGGAATATGGCCTCGGCGGGAGAGCTCGGGAACGAGCGAGAGGGCCGAGGTATCTTGGTCCTGCGGTAGCTCGGAGGCGAGCTGAGAGGCCGAGGATGCCGATTTGCAGGGGGCTCTGAGGCGAGCCAGCATTGTGCTTGCAGGCCGGGTACAGGGGTGGCCTGGTCGGCCCTTGTGGGTCCTTTCTTCTGAGTTCTGGGACACGTCATCTACCACGTGTCCTGATATGGGAGGTCGCCAATATAGAGCATCATCAGATTGAGATTGTATGTTTCATTGACAGCGTCAGCATTTCCATGCATCCCCGTTTATGTCTATTTAAAAGTATAATTTTCATTTTCGGTTATTAAATTAGCTTTGGTGAGATAAAACCTTGTAGTTGTTGTAACCAACGTCCTGAGGATCCGAGGGATCGGCTCTCAATTAAGAGAAAAGACGCATTTGAGTCTCAAATGTATCTCAAGTGCAGCCCCCGATAAATAAATTCCCCCACCCCCACCTCCCATCCCAACCTGTACAAACCAACAGCAGCACCAAAAAATAAAAAAATCAATCGTGTCATGTATTATTATTTTTATAGTTTTTAAAACAATTTTGAAGATGTATGGCCCTTGACCTGAATTCAATTGGACCACAACAAATTTGGAGGGGCTTCGGATGAAAATCCATGGGCGTATCTCCCAAGGATTTGACAACCCACGAGCCATCCCTCGCTTTGCCGCCCACAAAAACGCCTACTCCTCCCATTGGCTCTCTGCCTTTTGCAGATAATTAACTGGCAAATTTTTTAAAAATATATATACAGAGAGAGAGATAGAGAGAGAGAATAATGGAGGAAAGATGCCAATTTCCTTCTATAGCGTCGAAAAGATACGCCTCCCGTTGTGTTTTCCGACGATCGGAATCCATCATGTTCATCGTCATCATCTAAGATGTGGGTACACCAAATTTCATGTGATTCTACAACATTTTCATCGTTAAATAAGTTGATTCAAAATTAACGGTTTACCGACAATAGAACTTTTTACGTTGCTAAATTAACGGTGAAAAAGTTGTAAAATCACATGAAATTTGGCACATCTTAGATGATAACGATGAAGATGATGGATTCCGATCGTCGGAAAACACGATGGAGGACGTATTTTTTCGACGCTATACCAGGAAATTCCCTCTTATGGTCTCTTTCCTCCGTTATTCTCATATATATATATATATATTCACTCCCACCCTGA